>OX589590.1:28547158-33347158 GCA_951329385.1 Polia nebulosa | reverse complement strand
TGGTCCACAACTGACCGAGAAATCGGTCAACAGTCGAACATAGAACCTCCTCCTGTTTCGAACTCGGTTAAAAAGTGGTTCTAATTTAGCTTGCAAGATAAGACCCGAACAAACAAACATTGCAACTTAAATAGAGCTTGTAAAATCCTTCTTTTACAAGACTGTTATCACCTACATCAATACATACAATGTATTACTTTACTACCATCTCAAAACAGCCATCTTAGATTTTCTGCACAACTCTTGTATTCGTATCCTGCAATTCATATCGTCCTGGTGCTTACATATCTAAATTAAAATCTTAGTTGTATGTAACTGAAGTTGGATCTTATTTACAAACTTGTAGTGGGAATTGTAAATATAAAGTTAGGCTAGATAGTAAAAACATGCACCTGTAATAACGGCTAACGGCTGAGCTTATAAAAACCCACGGTTACTATTCATCAACTATGTATTTATTGCACGAATTGATGCTCTTATTACCACAATTTGACTTCAACTCCACATAATATTTTGCAACGTGTAACTAAACACTAGTGCTGTGCAACACTCACTTAGCATATCGATAAACTGTGATTATCGACATAAATTGTGTCGGTGGGTGCAGTATAGGAAGTTTAATCGCATTAAAGGCGAATGAAGTCTATACGTTATATCCTCGTATAGTCGCATCGCAACCAAATCATATTAGTGCATGCTAATCCTATCCGGCTGACTTGGCTGTAATTTATAGAATTATCTAACATCGACAACTTACGTGATAGTAGGGAGACAGTTTGAAAGTAAAATGAAGTGTTAGAAATGTAATATTCAAATAGAAATTATGTGACAGCCGAAACAACAATTGTCATTTATTTTTTTATTTTTCATGTAAATTTGTGTACATGGTAACTTATTAAACTTAATGTCAGAGTATAGCAAATCAATTATGTTTGTAATCCCAAATACAGAGCCACATAATCATACAATGTAGAAGATTAACTTCGTTGAAAGGAGATAACAGTCAGATCTTGTCTTTACCAATACCGTTCACTTACAATATTCATCCATTTATTTACGCCCTCATTTACTGACGGTTCAACTTCTAGCATCCAATTACAACATTTTACAGCCCTCTAAAAATTAACTAGAACTCCATTATACTGTCAACACAAAAAGAACAAAACCCTTCATCACGTATCACCCACTAACGCCAATTAAAACCAACTAGTGTTGCCCCAACGATATCGATAAAAAATATACACTTCTCACTTTGACATAACACGAGTCGACTGGCGTAAAGGCATTACTAAGTTTCCCTTTTAAGCGGCATCCTACAGTGTCGAGTTACCGGTCTTGGCAAAAAAAAAACTTTCAGATTAGCAATTACTATATACGAAGCGAGACTGGATAAAAGGATGCCTCCCAGGATTATATCAAGTCGATGCTAAAAGCTGGTGCAATTATACGTAAACTTAAATAGCCAAATGGATCCTCCCGACATTTTGATAGTGGCAATAATAATTTTATTTTTACGATGGTGGTACGTAAGTTTTGTGTTAATACGACGTGTTGTGATGCGGTTCCTTTTTTATTAATAAAGAAAGTATTGCGATGATATTTTTCGATTCAATTATCGCAAAACATTTACATATAAATATGTGAATTAACCATATTAAGGTCGATTCTCGTTTTGAGCAGATCGTTCAAGTTGTGTTTAGTTTTAAATATTGTCCCTTCGGTTTTGAAGGACTCGTTTGAGAATTAATTTACACGGAAATGTGCTTTGATCAGGTTAGAAAATTAAAGGTACTTAGTCGAGTCAAACATATTTCCCATATTTTTCTTCTGGGCAAGCATATCTTTAATTACTTCTATGCTCATTTTAAAATGACATTATCATGGTAAATTACTGTGGAGAAGTGTCTTCGTGCGTAGTAGAGGTTTTATTGTTTGCGTATGACTGGATTCATTTAAAACTTATAAGGACAGAACCACTCCACTTTGCATTAAATATTTTACTGTTTCCAGTTCAATAATCACTCCGTTATTGAACTGTACGTTTAATTTATAATAAATAAAACTATTAAATGAGATCACGAATGTCATAATCCTTAATAAACGATTTGAAAATGTCACAACAGTCGCGACACTATCGGTTTTATGTGGCAATGTTTTGCCTAACAGAAAATTAGATTGATCATAAAAGTTTCAATTCAATCATCACACAATGTCTAAAATATAATTTATTTAATGCATAACAGACAAGTCAGTTTCGATTCAGGTCGTAATTCTTCACTTTGATTTGTGATCTCCTTAACATAATTTTATGACTGTATAATTTGCATAAATGTATTTTTAGACTGCGCGGTTAAGCCAAACTTTTGTTATATTTACGACTGTTTTATCTCAAAAACGCTTTATTTAGTTCCCATTTAATTTAAGGCCATAAACTTTTTATAAAATTAACGTATTGTGTCATAGTTTTACATGTTTTTTACTTTTTATTGCACGCACTAATCAATTTTCGGAACTGGTTTTGACATATTTAGCATCTCTTGTACTAGTTAATCTATAATTTAGACGACATAGCTACAATTTGTTTTAATTTGCGGATATAGAGACGACGCCATTTTGGAGCACTAAAACGATAAGGATAATTTAAATATCTACATCGAATGTTAAGTAATACAATTTACACCCCAATAAAACTGGACTGAGCGCCTCGTTACAGCTAAGTATGTCACAGAACTATTTCATAATCATCGATAAGGCGTTCCTGTATGACACACATCACTAGAGATCCGGCAACAACAAATATTAGAGGCGTGACTGAAACTGTCGATATCAGATAGGCATTACGAGAATTGCACAACACTATTTCTGTATGAAATTTCTAAATCCACAATGACATCAAAATGAAACGGATTACGCAAATTTTGAGATATATTATCTAACCATAGAAATAGTGTTAGCTAGTCCATCATTACAGGTATACCTACAACTATTAAAAGTACACGTCAAAGAGTTGTTATAGAACACATTCTTTTCCGAATCATCTTCGACTAGTGATGGGTCACATTTAAGGCAAAAATGGCGAAACAAATTAATCTCTTCACAATAATTACAAAAAGTGTTTGTAATGAAAAAAACTTTTATCCAAAAATTCAACCGACGAAAAATAACTAAAAAGCAAAAAATAAATTAACCTTTTAAGTCGAGTATTGAGCTTATTTACCTACATAAAATATCAAATTTTATATAAACTAATTTTGAGTCGGCACCAAACAACAATCTGATTAATAGATATCTAATTTTATATGTACGTAGCAATGAAGAAGGTTAGGTACCCGTTTACCTGATTAAGTTTTGAAAAGTAAACAGAAACAATATTCGTGCCCAATTTTCGGAGTTTTCTCTCAATTTTATCAGGATTCCATTATCAGTTCCTAATTTCCTTGACAGGGGACCACCCTTGAGGTATACCCTATCTAACAAAAAAATAATCATCAAGATCGGTTCATAAATGACGGAGTGAGGGCTAAACATACACAAAAAAAAATATATATATATATACGGTCGAATTGAGAACCTCCTCCTTTTTTTTAAGAGATACATTTACCTAATTTTTAGTTTTATGGTGGAAATCCTTGGAGGAACTAATCCGATTACAATATTTTTTCAATGACTGTAAGCTACACGCTGTACATATAGTGAATAATAGTTTCGCTGAATGCCATAGACTATTATACTGAAAAAAAATGTTCCTGTGGGATAGGCCGCAAGAGCAAAGCCGCGGGCCAAAGACTATCATTAACATTTTTAACCGACTTCCAAAAGGAGGTCGTTCTCAATTCGTCTGTGTTTTTTTTATGTATGTTTGTTACGCGATTTCACCGGCACTTGTGAATAGATTTAGATAATTCTTTTTTTTGTGGTAAGTCATTCTTCCTAGGTGGTCTCATATTAGATTTATCGAAAAAATCAAAATAAACAAAAAATATGTATACACAGATCTATGAAGTTTTGGTTGTCTCTAATTATGTTCAAATTCCATGTTATTGGGGTTATCCATTCGGGCATAACTTTATTATTTAGTTTTACTACAACTATAAAGTGAAAAATAAAAAACTATTTTGCAAAAAATACAACCGACTTCCAAAAAAAAAACGACCTACACAAAAAATTGCAAAATAACTTTCAATTTCGGAAGTCGGTGTCAAATAACGAATAAACAAAATACAAACACCAACTTCCGAAATTAAAGTTATTTTGCAAGTTTTTGTGTAGGTACTTATTTTTGTTTTTTTTTTTTTGGAAGTCGGTTGTATTTTTTTAATATTTCTGATATTGAAACTATGAATTATTTCATTATCAGGCTAGCTTTTGCCAGCGCTTTTGCCCGCGTGGACGTCCAACAATATTCTTAGGGAACATACCCTCGGAAAAAAAAATACCTATTACTCCAGAAAATGATCCACCCGTGTGCCAAGTTTTTTTTCAAATCCATTAAAACGTGAAGAGGTAACAGACAGACAGACGAGCAGATAGACAGAGTTACTTTCGCATTAAAATGCAAGTATGGAAATATGGATATATGTACATATATTTAATTACTAGTTATTATTTCTTGCTCATCTTTCGGCCACTACTTCAGGACCACCCGAGTGTTATTATCTTAATGAATATTAAAAACGATTCCATGAATGTTGAATTTTAACTGTATGTTATTAATAATAAAATTATTTTCAGCACACAGTCAACTGGTGTTAGGATTCCTGACCATAAAATATTACAGTTGAGTGAATAGACTTTAACTAAATTAAATACTAAAACATAGCGGTTCTTGTTGTTGTTCTTCATTTGCATACAATATTCATCCTCCGTAGGTTGTGGTCAGAGGGTTTAAAAAAAACCAGCAAAGATCGAGCCGGACTCGCGCGCAAAAAGTTCCAAACAAATCATATTTTATTCAGGTTTTTTTTTAAACTGCCTCCACCTTATAAGTTTTCCTGTAATCTATAAGTAAAGAACAACTTTCTTAATTTTTAAAAAAAAATTAGGCTCATTGGTTTCAGAGTTAAGGGATGGTAATTTTTCATCTATTTTCGTAAAAAACTTTAAAATAATATTGTATATTTTAAAATTATAAAAAATATCTTCGTAACCCTCATAATGTAGGGCACATTATGAGGGTCACGAATATATTTTTTCATTTGATATGTCGCACGACACAGTTTGAAAAACTTTGATTTTTAATTTTCCGATTATCAGCCCAAAAGTGACTCCCATATTCCAAATTAATTTATAGGGTACACGTTCGTGTTTGGGTCATAGATATTCATGTGTGTACCAAATTTCAACTATATTGGTCCAGCAGGTTCCGTTTTTTCATTCGGACTTACGGAACCTTAAAAAAAAAAAATCTTTGAATAATGCATCTTTTAAGGGTTCCGTACCCGAAGGGTCCAAACGGAGCCCTATTGTTGCGTGTCCCACGTGTGACTCACGTATCCGTCTGTCTGACAGTTTTTTTACACAAAAACTGTTAAACGTCAATTTTATTCCGCAAATAAAAGATATAAGACAGTGAAAAATTTACTAAAAAATATATTCTAATGTGTGGCTCATTAGGCCATAATGATTGAATTCATTGATTAATAACATCATTTTGGTAGTGTCGTATCTTAGGTGTTCGCTATCCAGTTTCCATATTCCTTTATTCCATTAAAATCCAAAGATAAATTAAAACCGATACTAAAATCATTATTAAAATCCAGACTAATAATTTTAATGCTAAAAGCAAATCAAATATGCAAAATCGCATCCTTAAAAACCGATCATGTTTTAAAAATATGGCCTGGCATAACAATAAAAACTAATGGTTTTCTGATCATAGCTCTATTATGCAATCATAGCGAGTATTATGAAACGTGATATCCTAGGCTTATGATTGATCGATCTAGATTTACAGGTAAAGGTCAAACGTATGACACCTACATAGCTGTTATGTATTCACACATAAATTTCCCGTTTTTTGCGCCTTTCTGAATATGCTTTGCATATTCTGTGTTTGTGGAATTTGTGTGTCAATCCGTTTGAGAGTTTAAGGTCATATAAAAAGTGGATATTTTTGTAACGTTCGCCAGAATATACTACTTTATCTTTAGGATGCTGTTGGAGGTCTCATTTGTGAATAAGATGTCTCGTACTACTAATATTATAAATGCTAAAGTTTGGATGGACGGATGTTTGTAACTCAATTACGCCAGAACGGCTTAACGGATCTGGATGAAATTTGGCACAGAGATAGATTATAGTCTGAAATACCACATATGCTATAATTTATGGTGGGGATATTCTACTTTCACGCAGGTGAAGCTGCTTGTAGAAGCTAGTTGAAAATATAGATTGCTTCGAAAAGCATTTTTGCAAACTCCTGACATAACTTTTCTTTAACACATTGTTAAAGAATCTGATACCTCCGATGAAAAAAAACTTGTTACCACACGGCTCTTTTCACCTCAAAACTGCGTACACATATTCAGTAACAAGCGAGTTTATGAAAACACTCTCTTAACCAAAACCGCTCCAAAAAAGTCCAAATTTTTTCCCAAAACATTATGAAATCGGTACATTTATATAACATTCCTCTTGTAACACTGTTTAGTACCGGCGTCTATTCAATAATTCATAATTTCAATACGTGTTAAGACTGACATTAACACTTCAACGTAGACAAACAAACAAACAGACAGATCTTTGTATAGCTTGTTTATATTTAGCTTACGTTGCGGAACGATAACTGATGGATCACCAAATGTGTGGACAGGAGGACCAGGATGTTATACAGTGAGTTAAGTACTTTTATCATAATTTGTAAAATTGCAAACATCACCTGTAGATGAATTATTTTAGTGGTTCTTGTTTGTATTTTTTTTTTCAGAGAAAAGTAATTATTTATTTATCTAGAATGTAGAAATAAAAATTACTTATATATTAGTGCCGATTCTGTTTTGCACAGACTATACTTAATTTAGGCTATTGCTATCTTTTTCTCTCTAGTAAAACAAGAAAGAGATGGACGTAAATTAGTGCTGTCAGATTTAGTTGAACTAATATTTCCATACAAATTAAGGGTACACGTAAAAACATGTCGATTAAAAACACGGTGAAGCGCAAGCCGTAAACTCTAACTTAGTTCATAGTTCTAACTGTCCTTTTCTCGCACTACCTTTTAGTAAAAGATAGCGATTCTCTAATTTTAGTTTAGTTATTGAACACCACAAATTTCTTTACTTTGTCTTCTATGGTAGATACTTTCAAGTTGTTCCCGACATTTACCGGGTATAAGAGACCAACCTGGGCCAAAGCTTCGTTACAAACTATAACACTGACTTAAATCCCTTCCTTTCTTTATAGCTTTCCCTATCGCTTCACACGCACCATCCTCATAACGTAACCTAAAGCTATCTTCCACTTTATTATTCCGAACACGTAAAAGTCTCCAAAAGGAACGATATACAGTTTTTGTTTCGTCTTTCGGCGTATTAGAAGACAAAAATACGTGGCCATTATAACCTGACCTCGATCTCTTTACAAAGGGTTTGAGTGACAGGTCTAAGTGTGTAGTAGTTTATAACATCACGGCTAATAAAATGGTGTTTGCTCAAGTGGTAGCATCTATGGGACGATATGCTTCAGAAAATAATGCTTGGAGAATTGGAACCTAGAATATTTGAGACGAAATAATAGAATTTCGTTTACGACTATTGAAAAACTATTTTGGCTTTGGTCCTCTAGAGTTGCTGTCCAAATCACTTCACAACATATTATAAAACAAATTCCCCCGCCGCGGTTGTCTGTTCCTGTACCTGTTAGTGATAAACTCAAAAACTACTAAACAGATTTTCATGTGGTTTTCAGTTCACCAATAGACAGAGCGATTCATGGAAGATTAAAGTGTATAATTTGTACCCATGCGGAGCCGGTGCTTGACGCCAGTTCATATCTAAAAGTATCTGAGATTTAATTAGACAAACGGATATACTAAAACGTTGCTCTGATTGAAAGTGTGAAATATAGGAAACATAAAATTGCCAGATACAATCAAATCATATTATCTTATTCTAATGGCTATTATGTGCGAAAACGTCACAAATTATTAATAATTTAGTGAGATATTATCTTGCAATGGTTTAATAGAAATTAATGCTTTGAGTTTGACAGCCTAGCCTCTTCCGAGTTCCACCACAAAAGATGGACCAATAAAATACCTCTGCTTAGTAACAACAGTAAAGTTCATGATGAAAAATGCTTGCAGGGTAACGCTACATTTCGTCTCTTAAGGTGTATATAGCCGCCAAGTGGCGCCACTTATGGGGAGGTAGGCCCTTAAGTTCTCAGGAACCGAACTATACAGCGTTTGCCTATCAAACACGAGGATCCAATAAGGTGACACGCAAATTAACGCCAAAAACAATGCGTATGTCAGTGTTGTACAAAAAAAAACCAGCAAAACCGCGTAACTCAGTTTTATTAGTATAGCAACAGCGCGTAACTTTGTTTTCTCAAAAACTTGAATTACGTGGTGCTATTGGTAAGTTTATTTGCTCTCCTGACAAGTTCCCAATTTTGACTTACGTGGCATTAGTCAGTGTGAATCAGACTAAAACCTAACTCAAAGACAAAATACTGAACCAAACAACTATTGCAACAATAATTCATTCCGATTAAAATCAATAAAAATACAAGTTGCCATCGCCATGCTCATTTGGAGATTAAACCCGCTCTTTATTGAGGTCGTTTATATACTTTTTAATATGTATACTTTGCAAATATGCCGCGAAATTACCAAAGCGCCTATTAAGCGAAGGCATCATAGTCATTTCTATACATTTATTATAATTCCTTTGATAAGAAACTGTAAGGCCGGGTACACAATGGACTTCAATTTACTAAAAGAATCTGGACACATGTACTAGTATTATGATTTCGTTTACTCCATTAAATGAACATATAAATTTCATTTTTAAAAGATTTTTGAGAACATTTAAAAATATAAAAAATAGTATCCCGCCGTTATCAGGAACAGGATCCAAGCTACCGGCGTACAAGGCTCCAGGGAAAGGAACCTCCTGATAATACGAGTCGTGTCCAGGACTACCGCTCCTTTCCATTATCCCATATATGGATAAAGGCACCCAAGCTTTGCCAAGGTCCCATGCTTCTGGAATCCAGTGGATTTTTGAGGCCCGCAATCGGTCCACAATGTGGAACGAATAAAGTGATCGTATTTCGTGAAAAAAACATTTTTTAGTTTATAATTATGTATTTTTGAGTTTCTCATTTTTAAACCTTTAATGAAAGACCATCACTATCATATCTGACTTCCACAACCCAGTAACTGGGTAACTTAATTAAGGATTGTTGTGGTATTATTCTGCTTCCTGTTTTATTTTTCTTAGCAAAATTTGCAATTAGTCGCAAGACTACAATCAAATATGTTTTGTGATAGAGTTGGCTTTTGTTGAGGACGGGGCCATATTATCTGTTTAATATATAAAATTCAAAGTCCTGAATGACTGATATATCAACGCACAGCCTAAACCGCTGGTCCTAGAGACATGAAATTTAGAGGGTGTGTTCTTTGTGAAGAGTATCCACTAAGAAAGGGTTTTTCGAATTTCAACCCTTAAGGGGGTGAAAAAGTGGTTGAAAGTTTATGATATGGAAAGTACTAATTCCACGCGGCCGAAGCCGTTTCCAGAAACCAATATATTATATTATTTTGTTAGATAAAAAATTAAACATGTATGTATTTAATTCCGGTATGAAGATGGCCTAAAACTAGAAGCGTTTTCTCTAAGTGATGTCATTTAACTGATCTTAGATATCGATAAAAGGATTTATAGTTTCGGAACGATCGTCTATTTATTCATTCAAATTATTCCGATTTTTATGTAGAAGCTAGTTTTTTATTAATAATTATGTAAGTTCTGGTTTGAAAATAATAGTTACGAATTAAATTAGAACATTTTTTAAATAATATTTCATGAAAGGTAGAATAAAAAATAAAAATGAAATGACAGTTTGGAGACCAAATAGAGAAAAACTAAACCTTTGCATTCACCAGTGTCAAAAATGTTGATTTTATTATGAAATTAAAATGTCCATAAAAAAAATTAACAAGTTTATTTTAGTACCTATATCCTCCTCCATTTTGACAAATTCCTATTTTAAGGTAAATTTTTCTAAAGTAGAAATTTCTTGCTTTTATTTACATACAGGGTAATCTAGCCTTTGCAAAGACCACACAGGGTGTCATTACATTTGAAATGTATTTAAATAAAAGTAAGAAATGTCACGCTTTTGCGGTCTGGATAAATTAACTGGTCGGCTTGCAAATTAGTGCACGACCATTTCTTTTAGGACTGTGTACAGTCAGCTGCAAAAGTTCGTGATCATTGTGAAAAGAGAAATAGTTGTGATAATTTATAAAACATTTTTACAAAAAATAGAACCGACTTTCAAAAAAAGTGCAAAATAACTTTAATTTCGGAAGTCGGTGATAAAAAACGAAGACACAAAACCAGAAACATCGACTACCGAAATTAAAGTTAATTTGCACTTTTTTTGAAAGTGAGTTCTATTTTTTGTAAAAAAGTTTTTATTTTTCACTTTTTAGTTGTGGTTCCCCATTAAATTGTGTTAACACTACATAGACATACGATCGCAGCAATCGAATTTTTTTTGAAGAATTCCAATGTCTGTCTCCGAAACTCATAATCAGATCTATATTAAATTTAAATGGAACCATTTCGAAATAAAGCCCTTTCGAACCAAAAATAATTTTGCAAATCCGACTATATATGATGGAGTTATGCCCAAACATACATAAAAAAAATACAAACATCCGAATTGAGAACCTCCTCCTTTTGGTAGTCTGTTAAAAATTGGCTTACTATTAAATTTACTGTACTTGGTTTTACCAACCCGAGTCGATCAGTTTTCATTGATTTCTCAAAAAATACACTAGAAACTAAAATTTGTACCTACTTTAAAATCATGTTTATTTCATTGTTTTAAATGACATGACATAAAAATAAACTTTCTCAAAATATGATAACAACGTGACACCCAAATTAAGCTTACCTTTTCCTATAAAAACTGACGAATGATTCATGCATGCGTACGCGCATAGAATAAGCAATAAAGGATGAATGATTTTTTCATCCTTCGCCTGTTTCATCCTTTGTGTGTTTATCGAGAAGTTATATCGTAAATTTTACCTCTATAAGATGGTATCACCGACTTACCTGCAAAAAAAAAAACACATTTTATTAGTATTTGAAAACATCATGCAATTTTGTTTTCTATGAACATGTGGGAACGTGGTTGTTATTTTTTCTCTAGTTTGGAGAAAAACCATTTACTGAAACTTATGAATGAAGATTCCCAAAAATATGACATATTTGAAACTTACAACCAATGTTATTTATTTTGCTGTGACCTGTCACTTACACACTGCCCGGGGGTGGAGGATAAATTCGAAAGAGCTACCTCTCCCCCGGGCGCGTAGGGCAGGGAGGAACAGGGGTGGGTTTTAGTCAGTAAGAGTCTGACACGCCCTTCCGCTCCACCCCAGAGCGGAAGAAGTCATGAAATGATTTCCCACACGCAAAAAAAAAAAAAAAAAAACTTGTCACTTACACAAGGTTTGTTTGACAAAAAAAAACTGGCCAAGTGCGTGTCTGACTTCGCACATTTAAGGTTCTGTACCAAATTAGGGAATTATTATAGAAAAAATCTGATTTATCAATACATATATTGGTATTTGTTAGTAAAATATACGTAATAAACATTTTCGTCAAATTTAAAGTTCATAGGTCAATGGGAAGTTAAAAAATTCTTCGGAATAAAATTTTGTGACAGACGACGGACAGACAGACAGAAGAACACGTGAGTGACAGCAATATGGCTCCGTTTGGACGCTTCGGGTACGGAACCCTAAAATGTCTAATCTTACTCATTCATTTTAACATATATCAGCTTTACTATTAACTAAATAAAATTGTAGTAAAAGCATAATCAGCGTATAATGATTGCATAGGGGTAGCGGATAAATTCTGAAAATGAGTTACCGCACCCCTCAGGCAGGGAAGGAACAGGGGTGGGTTTTAGTCAGTAAGAGTCCACGCCCTCCCGCTCCTCCAGCGGGAGAAGTCATTGGAAGATTTCCCACCCCAAAAAAAAAAATAAAGGGTATAATGATCCCACTGCCTAGGACACAGGCCTCCTCTCTGTCAGAGGGTTTGGGTGCGTTTCCACTGAAGCGGAGATGGTCGGAGCGGAGCGGAGTGAGAGAGAGGAGAGGAGGAGAGAGAATCACAGACAAGACGAGTAGTGACACGATGAGGATTTCAACCATTGTGACTGGTTGATTTCGGCACGTCTCCACTCCGCTCCGCACAGCTCCGCTTCAGTGGAAACGCACCCTTATGATGAGGATGGTGTAAAAATAATAAAACTCTTTTACAATTTGGATGACTACTGTCCTGCACGATGGAGTAATAATGTGGATGCTCTTAGCACAATTTAGTAGATATAGGATTTTAAGCCAAATAAGTCAACTTTCAGTTTAACAAAAACTAATTGGTTCAAAAGAAAGATGTATCTTTGCAGTGATTTCAGTTAAAACACTAAAGTTTTTCGTTTTACAGATACTTACAGTAGTTTTTAGGGTTTCGAAAGTCCGAACGAAAAAACGGAACCCTTATAAAATCACTCGTGTGTCTGTCTGTCCGTCTGTCACAGCCAATTTGCTCCGAATCTGCTGGACCGATAGACTTGAAATTTGGTACACACATGAATATCTGTGACCCAAACACGGATGTGTACCCTAAATAAATTAATTTGGAATATGGGGGTCACTTTGGGGGTGAAAATCGGAACTTTCAAATCGAATTTTTTCAAACTGTGTCATGTGACATATCAAATGAAGGGAACATTGTGAGGGTCTCGAATTTATTTTTATCATAATTTTAAAATAATTAACAACATAATTTTGAAGTTATTCAAGAAAATAGATGAAAAATTACCATTTCCTCCCCCCCCCTTTTTTTTGAAATTTTGACCCATTTTGAAAAAATACAGAAAGTAGTTTTTTACTTATAGATTACAGGAAAACCTATAAGGTGGAGGCAGTTTAAAAGAAACCTGAAAAAATATGATTTGTACGGAACCCTTTGCGTGCGAGTCCGACTTGCTCTTGGCCGGTTTTTTTTCTTTATACTCCACAATAAAGTACATATGTAATAGTTACTGTATAAGGGCTGACTGCAGTTTGCAGAATGAACTGCAAAAATACATCTTTCTTAGTACTATGCATGTTCCACATCTGTCTTAAACAGTACCCTCCTTCAATAAGTCGGTTGATGTCATCACCGTGTCGGAATTCTCTCATAACTTCATAAGCTAGACCAAGTGGTGAACCCACGAAGTCAGATGGACGTGGAAGATAAATCCTCGAGATACCTCTTACTGGGAACTGTTCCGTGGTGTGTGAGCCGAGTTATAAGCTGAGCGGGCGAGCGATTTAAGGCTGATACGGGAAAGTCAAGGAGCTCGAGACAAAATGACATTCTATCTGCGGTGACGAGTAAAACAAGAAGAGCGAGGTATTAGGGATTGACATAAACTACCAAAATGTCTCGTGGTCAGTCCCTCATTTTGACTTGTCGACAATTGTTATCGCTGATAGGAAGCCACTTTGTCTAGAGACCAAGATGATGAAGTTAAAGTAGATTTGGTAAGTAAATGATTAAAATTAGTCAAAGAAAAAATGTAAAATATAAGGTAAGACGCAATGTCATCATCATCATCATCATCAGCCTTTAACGTCCCCACTGCTGGGGCACAGGCCTCCTCTCTGTGATAGGGTGTAGGCCATAATCTACCACGCGGGCCCAATGCGGGTTGGTAAGACAATGTAAGGTCGGATATTGTAAGGTAAGAGGGATAAAGGTGGGTACGTAAGGGGCTTTATTATAACAGCAACCTTTCAGTGCTTAAAAGTTATCTTTGCTGTCAGCATGGGTAAAATATTGCTTAAGAGTTTAATATGGTTTTGTCTGACTTTTGCTTAGCTTACAGGTATTGTAATTTTTGAAGGTGTAAAAGACAAGACCAAATAAAAACTAATAATATGATAATTCTAACGGGTTATGGCACTTTTAAATCGCTACTTCTATCGTTTATGACTTGGGCTTACCCAAAATATCTTTTGTTCTTAATAAAAATGTTTTTGAGACACGACGCGACATCTGACGTCTCCTGTGAATCGTAATTCAGCCGGACGTGTTCCGTCCGCGCCCCGGACCGTACGTGGGAGGGTAGTACCAAATGTTTCTCAAAAAGCGTACCTTTTTAACGACAGTGTGTGTATGAACTTCGTGTGGGTATTTTATTAAAAGTACATGTTCTGAACTGCAAAATAAACTTGCTTATAAAATGTTGTGTGACTGTGTGAGCTAGAAGTTTTCTCGGCTGACTCATTTTCATAAGTAGATAACCTATACAACAGTAGTTTTCTGAGTAACGAAGTTGTTAAACATAGTTCACATATGGGTGTGTCGTCAATGTAATATAAAAAAAGATTGTCATGAGAAAAATTTAGACTATGAATCAACCTGCCTAGCCTGTTCCACCCTATCTTGGGGTCGGCTTCCAGTCTACCCGAATGCAGCTGAAAACCAGTATTTTTCATGGAGTGACTGCCTATCTGACCTCCACAACCCAATTACTGTCCTCAAAATATTATTACCTTACGTAGCTGTAGCCTGAACTTCGCTGGGGTCACCACCTTACTCCTATATCAAAACAACAAAAACGAAACTATTCAAAGCCATACAAATTAGAACACTTCTAATTAGAGTAAAACCTTTCCTTTTAAGGAGTGCTCTATAAGACAATGCTGGAATGGGCTGGAGCGTTAAAATAGTTTTTATTGCGGCATATCCACGTTTAGAGCCCTCAGTGCTAATGGCTGGGCAAATAGACGCTACTGTGGGCTCTGGGCTTGTTGTTTGGAAACGGGACTTGAGGTTTATGTGGTTTGATAAAAATATGAGACTAAGATTAGAAGTCGGTTTTCAAAATAAAATTCAACTTTTTGTTGTGTACTAATACATTTTTCAATTATTTTGAAATTTTTGATTAAAATGAATTCCTACCATCAACTCTCCCAGTTATTTATGATTTAAATGATTAAATTAACGCAGAGAAAACCTTTCGTTTTGTAGTAATAAATATTTGTAGTTTAAATGTTACTACTAAATTATTATTGAACTTATGAAAAACAGTGATCAACTTCAATATAAAATACCTTCTTAACCCTCAACTGCGACGTGTTCCTAAAATCCGGCGTATCCTGTAGGTATAATCTTGGTTCTCCTAATAGTGTGAATTAGTTACACAATCACGCGCCCCCGACATTGTGCTGCGCACACGCACGAGATCAATTAACACGTGAAATTACAACTTTTACTGGAATTTCAATCTTATGGTTGTTTAGTGGAGAAAGTTTTGGATATCATTCGTTTTTATAATTAAATTATAAAAACGATTATCCTGAAATTTTCAGGATAATCTGAAAGGAAAGCATGAAAAACTGCCCCAAATAGGTCCTAACAAAATGATGTTATTCGTTCAATAAACATTTATGAAGTAGAATTTCGCTTACATCAAACATTTGGGTCGCAAAATGAGAAATTTAAAAAAAAATCCCTACTGTCTTTCCTTCCTACTGTTACAACATCAAAAGTATTAGAGTTATCATTAACCTGTAAAGCCCCGAAACTCACCGGTGAGTCGGACCAAAAAAAAAAAAAATTACTGAGAATAAAAAAAAAAAAAAAATCGGCTGTCAACCCGGGTTGTCCTCGGGGTTTAATTTGACAACCCGGATTTTGCCATGGGGCTTCACAGAACAAATTACATTATAAAAAAACCTAACAATCATCAAAATGATATTCATGATCACAGTCACAAGATCACAACCGTCTATATTTTGATGTTAAAACCCAACTTCTGTATTCGTGGCACATCCACCACGAGACATGATTCACAATAGCGCTCGTGCGAAATTCCATCCTTCATTTAATATACACATGTCTGCTTGCAAAATGACGTGAATAATAAGCTAAATTCAATTTGAAAATTTATTTTTATCATTGGAAAATGTAAGTTGCCTGACCCTACGCTGGCGTTTGCAAGATTGATTGTGCATGCCCGTCATGCTAGTGAACTTCCAAACAAAAAAATTGTGGACACCCTCGCAATGACAAGCCTTGTGACAATAAACACATCAATGGAAGTATCATTCATTAGAATGTCCAAATCCAAAGAGAAAATTTTCATTTAATTTTATTACACCCATTTCTATGTAGATCCCGATTTCCTCCTTCATTCCTGCTCTAAACCATATCAAATCTCTCTAGTCAATAATTGGAGCTTCTTCCTTGCTTAGGCTCTAAGCAAAGTGACTTTAATCTTTATAGATTATAGTCTCAGTTTGCGTTAAGGACTGTCAAAATTCCAAAATGCTCATATCAAAATGTATCGATATGTCAAGTGTTAATCAAACACTTGACATACGAACTCTCTCTTGTCAATAATTGGAGCTTCTTCCTTGCTTGGGCTCTAATCAAAGTGACTTTAATCTTCATAGATTATAGTCTCAGTTTGCGTTAACTACTATTGACAATTATTATCGCTAATAGAATGTCACTTTTTGCACTTTCTGCGAAAACCTAACCTCGCAACACCCCCTGCAAAATAAAACAATTGCCTTAAAATCCCAAACTAAACTGCCGGTGTCCCTAGAATCCCGGCGAGCTCGACCGAATCCCCGAAACTCGCGGCGTGCACGCATCACGGGGCGGAGGCGACGCGAGGAATTCCGAACGGGCCGAATTCGAGTTGTCGGCTCGCAGCGCCTGTCGACGCCATCTGGCTAATAGGGATGGGACCAGAGATTATCGATATGGATTAGGACTTGGGATTATTTTTTAGGCTTTTATCTAAGCTTTAGGAAGTTTGTGATTTTAAAAGTTTTCTTAATAGGATTTCTACCGAAAAAACTGGCCCGTTATGACAGATGACAGGCAATGATTTATTCCCAGCAATGGGATATGATTAGGTATTTGATTATATGTATTTAGTTGTTAAAATTATGGCTAAAATTCATATAACCACTTACCTACCACGGGAGTGTGAATCTAAGCTAGAAGTTATATATTAAATTCTTAACTATTAGTTCAATGTTGTAGAATTTAATGATTATGGTCTAACTGCTAAAATCTTGTTTTCCATAGAACTGTGGAATTCAGACAGCTAGTCTTTATGTAGGAAACCAGATATTCTATAAATTCCAAATACAGTAATTAAACCCAGTCAGAATTCATCAATTGAATATTTTGTTTTGACTACCATCTGTATTGTGTGGAATAATATATAAATGAAACATTTAAAAATAATATATCTAAATGTTCTCTTCTGTATATAGTCACAGCATTAATATACATTGCTTAAATGGTAAGCTATTCATAACACATTTGAAATGCATATATTTCAACACATCATATCTCAAAAATATCTAATCCAGTTTTTTGTTCATACGCCGGTTTTGTGCCTAAATTAATTCTAATTTTGTTACAAATAAAAGACGTTTAAACTTTAGAATTCATTTACATTATTAACTATGAATCATTGCTTTATTATAATACCAAATTCATTATAATAAATTCTATTAAATACTTTCATAGATATAAGAAATTCCTAATTTATATCAATTAAGTATTCATTATGTGTTTACTGAATTAGTGATTTCCTTACATGGTTCGTATGGCAAATTTTATAATTATTTATATTTAGTATCAAAATACATATTTACACATGAATGGTCATGGTGACCATTAAAAATACAAAACAATTTTGTTTATTACTTTATTTAAGTATCAGGTTAAGACCGCCATGGAATCAATAGATTGGCCAATGTTTCAATTTGAGATGAGGTTTTAGTCTTTTGTTTCTCTACAAAATGTCTTAACAATAAAGATACAATGACTCTTTCTATTATTAGATTTAAATTTAACTACACATCTCAAAAAAACCCATCGACTAATCCCATCACTATTAAAAGCGCGGCAACATCGCCATCTGCCATCCTTCTTCTACACATCCCTAATATAACCTATCTCTTTCACACACCGACTACCTTATTTAAATAAGAGTGAGCGTGGTTGCGATCCAGGTCCCGTAACAATTTAAGCCCTATCCTTATCATTTTAGGGTAGTTTTTTGTTTGGAGGGTGGGTAAAAGGTAAAAAACCTGCAAAGGCAGGTTACGGAGCGAACGAGCGCTCTACAGTTGAAGACACTTGACTATAAGAGTGTTTTGGCCGGAAATATGGTCCAATTTTTGATTGGATACCGACCTTGACATACGTGATCCCTTTAGAATTTAGGTTATGTCAGCAAACAACACGGTTGACATAGTTTCAAGAGCAAGGACTATATTAAACGCAAAATATAGATATTCTTTGACTAGCTTTGCCAGGGGCTTCGCCCGTGTGGAATTAGTACGTCCCCTACTATTAATTATAGCATATGTGCTAATCCAGGCTATAATCTATCTCTGTGCCAAATTTCATCCAGATCCGTTCAGCCGTTCTGGCGTGATTGAGTAACAAACATACATCATCAAACTTTCGCATTTATAATATTAGTAGGATTACCACCATTTGCTATCATTTTTTGGAAGCGTTTGTGACCAAATATAGATCGCATTCATTTTTCTTCTGAAGTCAATCATGATCATTTCTTTTAAACTGAGAATTATACAGCTATACCATCACTTTAGAGTATCCCATTTCAATTTAAAGGCTACACCTCGACTAGATATCAAACACACAACGTAAGATCAACATTCTAAATCTCCAATCGAGAATTCAAGAAAACTGCACTAATAGCGACCATTTTTCTCCTACTTCTAAAAATAAACACAAAGTACGTACTACATCTGATCCTGCGCATTTCCCGTTATTATGACAGTAGTGAGTGATGGTTAGAGCCGTCATGTGCGTGCCATCCAACGTACGGCCGATATGTCATTGCTCTGTGTGATACCCGGCTTCACGTGTTTAGAGATAGTAATTTTAGTTCGCTTATCTTTTATCGTTTCTGAGAATCTTGCATAAAATTATTAACCATACTATACTTTAATGTTATAAATGCAAAACTATATCTGTCTCTCTGTGAGTTTGTTCCGTGCTCACGCTAAAACTGAACCTATTTTGCTGAGGTTGGACCTTGGAGCTGGACAAAGAATTCTTTTTATCTCGGGGAGTACGATCCCTTGTTACGAGTATAATATTTAACATTTAAGAGGGCGAAATCGCTGTCAGAAGGTAGTATTAATATATTCTTGAGAATTATTGGAGGTCTCGAAATGCTTAGACCTGTTTTCTTGCTTTGGGAATCTTGGCTTTGTATTAAGGTTAATGTAGGCCACTAGCTATTTCTAGCATGATGTCACCAAAGATTGTGATGTACTAGAAACTTAACTCGACTATTTTGCATAAAAGCTTAGGATTACAGTGAATGCCAAAATAGATACATGCTTAAAAGCATCTACTACGTCATAAACTCAATAAATTCATTCATTTCATCATCTGATGGAAAGGATCATGACCCACAACATCAATCTAACAAAATCTTAATTAATAATCACTCTTAAATACTCGTACCACGCACGTGGCAAAGTCCTGACAGCTTAATAAGCTGCAACTTACTATCTACAAAGAATAACCAAAAAAAATTGTATTCAACTAAAATTATCTTTTAAAACCAAAGTTGTTAAACGATTTAGATAAAGTCCTGTCTTATCTTCACAGGAAACTGTCAGAAAAAATGTGTAAGCATCATAATGCTACCACTCTTTACTTTTCTGTTGGTCTTATAGATACAGTCATTCATAATCCTTTTCGAATAGTGTTAAAGGCACGTAGACTACTATTATTACGCCTTGGTATACTTCTCTATAAACTCAATCCCAATTCATGAGTTGACTGATAAATTCTTCCCCAATTTCTGTTAGCCTGGTCAGTTCTATAAATATATATTTTTGATACCAGATCTAATTAAGTCCTGTTGCTATTTTTTATATTAATTTAGAACGCTCATTAGGACTAGAAGTTAAATTAATAAAAGAAAAAAAACTGTTTTACAAAAAATATTGTTTGTTGGTGTTTCTGGTTTTGTGTCTTCGTTTTTTGACACCGACTTCCGAAATTAAATTAATTATTTTGAATTAGTTTGCACTTTTTTGGAAGTTGTTTTTTTTTTGTTGAGTTTTTTATTTTTCGCGTTTTAGTTGTGGTTCCCCATTAAATTGTATAAACAATACATAGACATTAGATCGCAGCAATCGCGGTTGATTTATTGTCAATTATTTAAGAGTTCCGTTGTCTGTCACCGAAACATATCATCAGATCTATATGAAATTTAAAAAGGACCATTTCGGAATAAACCAAAAGAATTTTCCAAATCCGTCAATATATGACGGAGTTATGCCCGAACATATGTTAAAATAAATACATATATCCGAATAACCTCCTTCTTTTGAAGTCGGTTAAAAAAGGAAGCGTATACAAAAGCTCATTTGGAAGAGTAGCTTCAGGAACGCAGAAGGCCAATTTATTGACAGGCCAATATTGGCCAAAGATGATGAAACCGAACCGTGAGTCAAGTTACTTTACTTAACCCAAACTAACGTACAACCGATAACTCAAAATCAAACAAATGACTTCAAAAAACTTCGCACCTCGATTCGGTAGTGAAAAGAAAAATGGCCGCACGACCACGTTACGCGAACCGCGCAATATTTCACTTCGCCCACGGCAAGCGCAGTACAAGCTAATAGATAGCGCTGAACAAATGATGAGCTATCAGTCAGGGTGGCTTGTATTGAGGTAGATAGAATGGTAGGATTTTTGAATGATGGTAAATTGTTCGATATGAATGAGGTTTTTCGGAATGGCTTTGTTGCTGTAGATTAGTTCAGTGAACTATGGCAAATATATAAGTATGCCAAGTCACATAGCTCTTTCAAAAGAGTGTCTAAATGCCTAAACCACAATTTCATATACTTAGGAACAAACAAATTGAAGCTGATTTTAAAGATATAGAACGCAGTTCAGGACCTTTGGCCGCTTTCGTATTTCCGTAAATAGATGAAAGATGCTGAACTTTGAGATATATTTTTTTATATCCAAACTCTGTATATGATCCTTTAAAGCTTAAAAATTAGAACCTAACTAATCAACACCTCTCCTAAAATGCCACTACCCTCAAAATAGCATCTCCCAACCCGCTTTCAGTCGTATCCGGTTAACACCGACCAGCCAGTAACCCAACCCTGCGGTCGGTAAGTAAACGATTCGTCGCCTACTTGAAACCCGACGCGTGTCACTAGGTTACAGGGAAATTGGTGCAATCGTAACCAGATAGGTTTACTTTGTACGAGTTATGTGAATAGAATGGATAGTAAAGTTTGTGTCTAACGAATGGTTAAGTGACTAAGATTTAGGATGCTGAATAGATAATGAGAAAAGCAATTTAGAAAGGCTGTTAGAGACAAAAGTTATGGGGAACGTAGTTAGTGTGACCGGGTTTCAAGTTAGACGTAAATTTATTTTCGACAGTTCACTAGGTTTTTTCTCATGCATCTACTATGGACCTAATAGATATGTTTATAGACATCATTAAGGCAGAGTTCTAGCTACGTATTTTGATAAAATAGAAACTGTTTTATCAAAACATCTATAAATATTTTGGACTCTAGAGGTAATGCCTTTCTAGACGTAATTTAATTTACCCACAATCCATCAATGATTGGAAACGAGCCTATCATCATATATCTGTATGGCATCATTCCAGTACTGGGTCATGCATGGAATACATTGAACCTGATTGCAATCTTATCTAAAAGAAATATAGTTCTGTCTATTTTCAGATATTTCCCACGAAAGGGGATTAGATAAAACTTGAATACCTGTCTAATGGCAATAGACCAATTATTGGGTTGACTATCATTATATATTCCAACTCCTCCTGCCCTTTTAGGGAAAGAAGCGTGATTTTATGCCAATTTAGAACGCCAATAAGACTCTAGGGCCCCAAAATGTGTGTTCCTTTAATCCGTCAGGCCAATAGGTTTTTAATTGTGTCTGCTAATGAGGGGTTTGATGGGTTTAATATAATCTCCGTATGAGCCAGAAAAATAAATTATTATTCATCACCATTCATTTCCATCAACCCGCATTGGGCCCGCGTGGTGGATTACGGCCCACATCCTCTCACAGAGATGAGGCCTGTGCCCCAGCAGTAGGGACATTAAAAAGGATGATGATTATCGGTCATTTGCCCTTTTTATTTGGAGTCGGCGCCATAAGTCTTTTTCTACAAACTTCTCTACTAGTCATCATCTCAGTAGTCATCTACTTTCTAGCCATATTATCCTTCACACATTCCATCCACAGTTTCATTGGTTTCTTTACTCTAATAGCCATAACATAACAAATCTCATACCACAGACACCTTATTAAGTGCACTAAACATAATAACACTAAATATTTCAAAGTAATCAAAGACAACTAAAACTTTCAATGATTGCAGCGTTTTAAACTCAGTAGTTAGTATGCAGTAGCTGTTATAAATAAAGGTTAGCTATCTCACGGCTATAGAAAGCGTCATCAATCGCCATGCGACGTAAAACGCACTTACTGTACCCCTGTGGGTACATTTGTCAAAGGTGCCCGTTAGGTCCGGAGCTAGCATGAAACCATGTTTTGCCTGTGGGTAATATTGAACCGGTTGACTTGAGTATAAAAAAAAATTGTCAGCAACCAGCCAAGTGCGTGTCGGACTTCGCACATTTAGGGTTCCGTACCAATTGACGATTTGTATGGCTTTGGGATAACAAGGTGCTTATACTGTGAAAATTTGAAGACTGTAGCTCTAACCGTTTGGCTGTAAAACCTGCGTGACAGACGACGAACAGTCAGACGGACAGATGGACACGAGAGTGACAACAAGGGGGTTCCGTTTGGAACTTTCGAGTACGGGACCCTAAAAAATTGTGGAAGAAACCATTGTGATTGCAGAAAAGTCGATACGTATAGAAAAGATAAAAGAAGAAAAATAGAACCAAGTGATCATAATTATTGTCTCAACTAGAATTTGTATCGTTGAGGATGCAATCACCAAAAAGCCTGTCCTCACTTATACTTTTGACAGAGACTGGTGATTTCACGAATCAGGTTAAGCTTTATCTACATAATTATAAGAAGGCTAAAGAGTAGATCTCAGTAAACCAATAGGCATAGTTTCTACAGACAATACATTTCCAGCTAACAAGAGAAACTATGTAAAACATTTGAATAAGCATAACGATAGTGGAACAGACAAACTAACTGTAGAACCTACAGTATTAGTAAGGATTGATGCTAAACTTAGCAACAGTTTAGTGCTTGATATTCAGCTAGTGACAGCCTTAATGTGCATTTTAAGTTCAAGATTAGATGTGGGAATAAAAATTAGACGTATTAACAGCTTAGATGGTAAAGTTATGGGCATTCGTTTAGAGTTATTATTGGAAAGATTAATAGATCCTATCGAGTATAGATTATTAAATGACAAAAAGATAACCATTCTCATACATATATAGTTATCCAAAGTGAATCTTGTTTTGTATTGAATCTTAAACTAATAAAAATTATTTTATCATAGTCTTTCAAGAACAATTTTTTCTTTTCGAAATACAATGATGATACAGAAACACATCAATCATTTCGTGTCACAAGTAAACCTACTGACACTATAACACACACGTGTAATACGGTAACTATTCTAACAACCATATGAGCAGCAAAACCTAAACTGATCGAGAAACATCACTTACGGTCCTACTTACCCCTTTAGATACGATTGCCGTTCGAATCTCAGAAAATATAACCTAGTGGTCTCATTATAAAATGGTAACACAGAACTAGCGATAGGAAGGCAAAAAAAAATAGAGATGAGAAAAAAAAGAATCCTTCAGGGCATCTTCTAGGCCCGCTTATTCGACGCTTTCTATTAGGCGAGATCAACGTCAAAAGCTAGCTCAGCACGTATGCAGATATCATTTAGTGAAACTTCGAATTCAGGAAAACAATACGCACAACCTTAAAACGATTGGATGATAGAAACCTTTTGAAGAAAATCTTTAGGGCTCTTCCAAGACTGTTTTAATCATCTAGTCTAGTCGTAAATTAAAGGCTTAGATGCCGCAAACATGTAACCTGTCAAAGCTCCAATGTCAGGAACGCTTACATTTACTGGCATCAAAATATTCATGACTCGAGGACTATTGGTATATTACACAATATTACCTTGTTTACATTATATGAAAGTCTAATAAAAATCAACAATAATGTTACGGAGAAGTAACTACGCCTACGCAATGTGAGTCTATGTGAATTTCTTAGTGTCTACCTATTGAATGCAGAAATGTATGCAGCCTCACGCTTTCGTATAGGAATCTATATATACTAATAAAATATAATAGCTCTTCGGTCAATCACACAATTGTGTACAATTTTATACATTTGCAATGATATTGAAAAGAGAAAAATAAATTAAAAGAATGTTTTTTTTTTTAAACAATCTTTAGTTCCTTACAAAACATACTAGTCCAAGTTCAACTGTCCTACCATTTGGCATTAGGAGGTGTAGCATGACCAATTCTATCTCTATTCTACCAAGAATAGACAAAGTTCTTTTTATTTAACTTGACATCTTTTCTGCCCAAGCATCATGCTTTACATTATAGACTTTCGTCGACTGAAGAATAGAAACATTTCTCCTCTACAGTTTTAACATCGCCATGCTTAGGACGGTAGAAACCTTTCTACAATCTGTCATTTTGTCTATTCTTCCGTCGACAAATCCAGTTTCTATGGTGGTCATGCTACCCTTGCAGGGAGTTCCAGTCCCTACATCCCGACGCCAGTTCTGCTCGATGGTATCAAAACATTTATACCGGACTTATATAAGCATGCCAAACAGTTCTATCGGAAACCAAGAAGTGGTCGAAAAATGGTTTGCAAATTTTGAAACGGACAACTTACACACATTCTTGTAATAAACACCAACAAAGCGAGTGAGAAAAGGGCAAAGATAATGATTTTCGTCTCTGTCCTGTCTGTCTGTTGACCTATAACTGTCATATTAAGTGACGTTATCTGGTGGCTTGAGTCTGATATAGTCTGTAGTGACCCTAAGATAGTGTTATGTAAGGCTATACACTATTTGTTTGAATTCAGGAAATGCACCTGCAGACTGTTTTGAATTTATGATCTTGTATTTTAAAATAATATCTCTTCACTTTACAACAGTTAAATTTTTCGGAAGGTTCGTTTATTTTATCATAACACGAATTAGTTGTAAACAACAAGATCATTTTGATGGAAGAAGAATCTATTGCTGTGAGCATCACTATGACTTATTAAAGACATCATGGTTCCAGCGTGAGAGAAAGACGGAGCTTTATAGGAATAGAACTATCCCTTTTTCACAACGGAATCATGAACATTTATGCCATTGACAGATCATGATATTATTTTACGAACTTTTGTCAGCCTGTAGTTAGCGCAAACCGACCACTACAAAAAGAGTTTCAAGTGAATATTACTTACAAGTTACAAAGTGAAATTACCAACGCCCACATCTAACTGAATTATTTAGAGCTGCTTGACAATCGTGGTTAAGAATTTGTTATTGAATGTCTCCGGTATCCAAGTTGAAACTTATTTATGTTTAGCGGAAAGCTGGCCCGTTTCTTGTATTGAGGCTGCCAACAGTTGCAGTGTAGCGGAATAGGACCAGTTCGGAGTCTTTGGAAGCGAAGATTGGACTGTCAGTTAGAACATGGTAAATTATTAGCGTTGAGCCACTGAAATGGATTGCTCGGTTATTTTTGTGGTATGTTAATGTAAGAGGGTTGATAATGAGATGACGGTTGATATAAATGTTGCCAAAGATGATACCAAATATTTTGGGATATGAGTAGGACAACGCCTACCGCAAGAACTGGTTCGACGTAACTCGTGAAAATAATACCTGGAAAGATTTAAGGGAGGCCTTTGGACAGTATGGGCTAAATTAAAAAAGGGCAGGAAAAAGTGATCAATGATGATGAAGGAGGAGACAAAGTCTTAGGAATTATGCTACACGGATATCTCGTAAACAAATCACGAAATCAATAATGACGAAATATATGTAGGTATTACATTATTTACGCCTTTATGTTAATACCAATATTATAATTAATGCTGACAGAGGGTCATCGTGAGATGATATCAACAATTTAGAGTCGATGCAGAATTCTCTTCCAACTGATTAAATCCCTTAGTCACCTTTAAAGAATCGTGTAAACAAATATCTAAAGTTATACCTGAGTAAACGTGAGTTGTCCATAAAATATATTTAACACAGATATTTCTAGTTGAATCTAGGTCAAAACGGTGGTCAATTCAGCTTATATTCAGACGAAAGTCAACGCTAGCTCTCTCTCCAAGGAATAACTGAATTTGCATAAGAACTATGTGTATTATATTAAACAGCTCCTTTCTATATTTAAGCTTTGACAGATTAAGATCAGTTGAATACGCAATTTATCAACTGACTCAAGAGTAGAGAAGAGCATATAAATAGTTTAGTCCCACCTCGACACCTATGAATTTATGTTTTATGCCCATGGAAAATGGTAAATAAATTAATGGGTGCCGAGGTGGGATTAAAGCAAAAAAAGATATCTAAACTCCCTTGAGATACGAACTAGGGCTTTAGATAAAATGACATCATTTTGGTGACATTCGTAATATCAAAGTTCAGTATTGAGAACGTGTCATTTTAAAGTAGTACTTAGTAAGCAAAAGTGTCAAAAACGGCCGTTTTTGGTACTTTTGCTTACTACTTTGGATACGAAACACTTTGAGTCCTGTTTCAACAACGTAAAAATACCTTAAGCTCTTTGTAACAAACGCAACACAGGATTTCTTAATCTTTATTTTCTATGTTGTATCTATCTTTATTATTATGAGGGCGCCACTTGGCGGCTATATATGCCTTAATAATGCATGTCAATCTCTCGCATTTAGTAGAGGTTCTAGTTGGGTAATAGCAATACCAAAATGAAACTAAAACTATCTAACTTCCTATTGCTTAGATATCATAGTAATAATATAAATGCGATAGTTAAGATGGACGTTTGTTACTCAACCACGCTAGAGCGGCTGAATGGATCTGAATGAAATTTGGCACAGAGATACATTATAGTCTGGAATAGCACATAGGTTTGATTGATAATGAGCGAAGTACTAATTCCACGCGGGCAAAGCCGCTAGCAGAAGCTAGTCTTTCATCAAAACTTGAAAGTAATAGCTCCTTGTATACTAAAAATGAGTGGGTAAATTGATCTTTCTTTGCTTTGAAGGTCAGTCTTAGTGTACTGATGTCCTTCAAGACGGTCAGGTGCGTTTCTAAAGCAGGCTGTCTGTACAAAAGAAGCCTAAATATAATAGAAACGGATGCGGAAGATGTATTTAAGGATCGAACCACGTGGCATACCTAAAGAAGTTCTCAGTTAGAAAAAAAAGAAGAAAAAAAATGTAAGAATAATGGTAGGTTTCTGAATTGAGTATTAAGAGTTAAGAACGTGTCAAACCTTACGTGAATACCAAATTTCCACAGTTTTTCAGGCTACTAAGAGTTTTGCAAATATTAAACTTCAAATTCTTAATTAAAAATCGACCATGAGTTTGCTTAACATTGAATTTCTTGACTTTGCACCACAAATCGAAATCGTAACCTTCGCTTCGTAATCTAATCTGATACAACCTAACTAATGTTAAATAAAACAATGACTAACTCCCAATAAACCTATATTCACCAAAATATAGTAACCTTATTAGGTGGTCCTCCCTTTTCGGCATTCGCAACCGAAAACTAAGATCCCGCCATAAAAAAAGAAAAGAAAAAAAGACCTAAAGCGTAGTCACAAGAAACCCCACTAGCCGAATCCATTGAACTGTGAATTCACAAAACAACGCGCCCGATAAAATTATACCAACCGAAAATTATACGAACCTAATATTATACGAAGTAAAAATGATACGAAGCAAAAATGTTCGGCTAACGAAATATAGCTTTAGAAGTATTGTGTTACTGTTACGGGCGAGTTGGTAATAATTTTCCTTTGTGTGTGATTCCCGATAAAATGTTGGCCACCCCTTGCTCCTTTGGGTACGGTAACAGGTTAATCAGAGTATAACCAGTCGCAAACGATACTGCTACACACACACACAATCAGTCTATAATGTTTGAAGGCACGGTTGGCACAGTGGTTGAGCGTTCGGCTAATGCGCTGCGTGTCGCGGGTTCGATCCCCGCACGGAACAAATATTTGTATGGCCTACAGATAGCTGTTTCGGGTCTAGGTGTCTTGTGTATGAGAGTTTACATGTTTGTGAATGCACCCACGATACAGGAATAATTCCTAGTGTGGGGCAACGATTATATAAAAAAAAATATATATCCACTGCTGGGACATAGGCCTCCTTTCTGTGAGAGGTTGTGGGCCGCAATCTTCCACGCGGGCCCTATGCGGGTTGGTCGATGATGTCTTCTAAGTTTTGTCTCTAGGACATGCCGGTTTCTTTACGATATTTGCCTTCACCGTTTTGAGAGCAGTGGTGATGAAATAATTTACACAAAATAAAGCGCCAGCCTGAGCCCACGCCCTACAACTTGTAAGTCGCAGCCTTTACCACTGTGCCACCACTGCTGAGCTCAGCACTATCGTTTGCAACCTCAAGCTTGAGGTCCATTGGGGCAATTTCCAAAGGTCTAAAAATTAATTACACTACGTTATAAAAATATAATTTCAAATATTCTCATATCAAATTACGAAAGATATTGTCTATAGGAACATTTTTTTTTTTCAAAGAAATAAGACTAGTCGTTTAGACGTGATGTTCAATTAAAAATCATTGGAAGTCGTATTTAACTGCGCCTTAACTGTCAAAATATGTTTACACCACTGCCCGAACCCTTAAGGTCAAACAAGCGTAATGTTATGTCAAGAGCATGTTCACTATATCTAATGTAATAAAGATACATCATCACTCTGCTCGCTTTACATGGCAAATCGAGACAAAGTCATTAATGCAAAAGTCAACCAAGTTTGTGTTTATAATTATAATTTATCGCTGTCCAAACCTTTTCGAAATTTAAATATTATTTAATTTTTTCTAAATAAATTTTCACTTCAAACGTTAATTATAACGGTAATTTAGAAATTCCACGCTAAGCAGCGAAGTTTACCATCTTATGATGTATAAGTGCGTATGCGCAGATGACATGATAAGCGGGTCCGCGGTATGGTCAGCATACCAGACATCAGTTGAGTAATATAGTAGTTGTAATAGGGTAACGGTTGTAGAGCACTTTATAGTCGCAAAAGGTCTTTTCTTGACAATGTTCGCTAATAATAGAATGCATAAATAATAGTTACAGTACAGGAGCACAGTTAAATATAGAAAGAAACTTTTTTACAAAAAATACTACCGACTTCCAAAAAAGAAAATACACATAAAATTTAAAAATAACTTTAATTTCAAAAGTCGGTGTCACATATCGTAGAAATAAAATACAAACACTGACTTCCGAAATTGGAAATTGGTTGTATTTTTTGAAAATCACAAAAGCAAATTCGATAAAATTTATAGGGGACCATCTCTAAAGTGTACTCTTTCGGATAAAAAAGAATTTTGAAAATCGGTCCACAACTGACAGAGAAATCGGTGGACATACATAAAAAAAAAACATACATATAGTCGAACATAGAACCGGAGGAGGTTCTATGTTCGACTGTATGTATGTTTTTTTTTTTATTTCTATCTACAGGATGATTCACTTGAGTCACACTTTGAGTCGTAAGTAGCAATAACATTTAATGGTCTATAGTTCTCAAATAGTAATTGCTGTTTATTTAAACAAAGCTATCAGGTGTTCTGTAGAATTCAAAATGGTAATAAACTTTGTCAATTTCAATTTGACTTTGCATTCAAAGCTCGTATTTGAATAACATGGTACGGAATAACTACAAAAGTGATACTGTCGTTTGTCGGTTGATATTATAAAAATAGACGACATATTTTTTTGACAAGCTTATAACCATTTTGAATTGATTAAATGCACAGCGGTTAATGTGACGAAAATAAGGCGTTAGGCTGTTGACGCTGTTGACCAAAAAGGTCGTGAGTCTTCACCTGTTGCAAAATTTATCTTACTTACTCTTTAAATTCAACAACAGTAGTATCTATTTTTTTTGCCTTATCTCTATGACCGTCTCTACACCTATATTCACTATAAGCTCCAACTATACTACTACAAAGAGTATAATTATATATCTATCTATCTTACTAATATTTGCTGCAATATTTTCCAAAGGCCCTTTATAGACCTCACTTTTCTGTTTTTGAAAATCAATTTTTAGTTCACTAACAATTACTTAAGAAAATTCAGTAGGATGCTTCGTATATTGTCATGTGTATATACGTATACAGAAGTGAATTCCATCATTAACTATTTATTTTATAGCTTGACTATGCCAGGCTCAGAATAGAAATCGATCTCACTAGCTTCAAGACTTCCTATTCATTCTCCATCTTCAAACATCTAAAATCTACCCTATGAATCAAGGTACAGCTTCCACTAAACAAATCTGCATATTACGCGGAGATGAATATTCTCTATCATAAACATGTCACAATAAATAGTATAACGGATAAATCTTTTGTACGAACGGTAAGGCTGATGACACACTACTGCGGACAAGTCTGTCGTTGCCTTAAGCTATGGTTGATTTGCTATACGGAGGTTAGAGGTTCCAATGAGGTTTTAAGTTATCTTGGTTGGCGGGAGATTTAATAAATGGTGAGTGTGGTTAGTGGCTCATTTGAAATAGGAACTTGTATTACTAGAATTAATGATGGGGAGGATGGGCTAAAATCTTGATAGAATTGTGGTCGGGATAACAGAGAAGGAACTTAGGAAGGCCTGCAGTAATATAGGTTGACGATATCAAACATATAAGAGCGACTATGAGCAGATGTAATTAAGTAAAAAGTATCAAGCAAAACAGAGCAACTGTGAGTTTGTGAAAAAATAATATAAAACCATAAAGGACATTGATACTATAATACCAGGTAAAAGAAAGAATAATAACTAAGCGACTCGAATTGATAACAACAACCAAAGATAAATATAAAAGAAAGAAACGGCTACTACTGGAGCAGAATTTTGAAAGTAAATAGCTTTATAATTCACGTGCATTAGATATTAATAACACAGATCCGAAGTCATATACGAACAGTTATCTTCAATCCAAATAGAAAGTATATTATTTAATAAAACACTATAGCTTTCAACCCAATTGGATAGCAAAATGGACAGTAATTCGTAGATTTCTAATCAAATTTCCGAACATCTTACATTGATAAAACTCACCAGAGGCCTGATTGTCAAAAGTCTAAAATGATTGGGCAATAGGGTAACATAAATTATATAAGGCCCGTCAATTAGATTACCAAAAACTTATTGGACACGTATTTATTCTTTTGTCACGTAAGATAATCAAAAATGAGGACGATATAATGCGTCGAATTTCGTGTAACGACACATCTACGAAAAAAAATACCACTTATTAACTACAAGTGACGTTACCAGCCCCCCCCCCCCCAACTCCTGAACTTTAATGCGTTTTATCTTTGTAATTTTTGATTGATTTGGTAAAGCCAAATAGGTGTCCAATTGTGTGATAATTTAACTAATGGACTAAATAGAATAATGATTTTTTACCCAGGAATCATCTATATTCGGTAACACATATTAACTCCTTATTATATTTTGAGCCTTTTGACAAACGCTATCACTGACACAATGTCACTTTGTCTTTTCAAAGTCCAACGTAGCAAAGATATAAAATTTTAAACGACATAGACAATACCTCATTTACCTGTAATGTCACAAGCAGACATACCTTTCATGACAAACACATGTAGTACTTTCCTTTGAAGAACTTTGTCACAATGAACTACTATTACTTAACTAACCAACATGGCTTCCGTAAACTCAACTGCAAATACAAACCTTCCAATTCCAAATACGAATTCTCTAAATATATATTCATTATTCCTTCGGGGCTCTTGCTTTTATCCCAATTTATTTGGGTTCATCATAGCATGTCTCTTCTTTTCATACATTTATATTAGCCGTCATTCCAGTAGGCACATCTTTTCCATTCATATTATCATCGAAATCACGTCCTTTTTTATTGTGTGGTGGGAAATCATCCAATGACATTTATCCACAACCCCTGGGCAGGCATCGGCCATAACGAGCCCCGTCATGATTGCTGACAACTCTTTGAGGCGCGCGTGGAACATTACGCGCCGTCGACTCTCGGGCCTAGTGGTGATCGGACGGCGAGCTACCCATTACTTACCGTCCGCAGGCCCGGGTCTACGGTGGCCGGAGATCGTCTCGCGGCGCCGGAAGCCCCAGGCCTCTCCTGCGGCGGCTGCTGCTGAGAGCATGAGGGCAACTCTGTTGTTGAGCCTCCCTCACCCACGCCGCCTTCGAGAGCGTTACTGCTTCGCAGAAGGAGGAGACTGCTTCCCATTCCCTCTCGCCCATTACCATGGCCTAAACCAGGGCCGGGCGCGAGAGATCACCACCGCCTATGACTTATGTAATTATATCAGTGCAGGATGTCTTCATCTCCTATATACTTATGTGTGTATCTCTTTTAGCCTCAAAAGAATATTCTTGTTTTTAAACTTTGATAGGCTCGCGCTTGACCTTGGCTATCTCACCTGATGGTAAGCGATGATGTGGTCGAAGATGGAGAACGCTTGCCTAGAAGACAGTGCCGAGTTAGTTGTAAGGGAAGAATAAGTTACCTATTCTTTCTTCAGAATTTTTAAATAAATTTAGACTTTCTGCAGAATCTTCACAATTCTCCCGGCGCTTGCCACAATATACCGCTACCCTTACAACTAACCCGGCACTGTCGTCTCAGCCTATAAATAATACCTAACCAACAATATCGTAACATAAAATGGTAGAAAGCTGTGTTAAATATTAACTATAACGTTAGGATTTGTAGGGATGGTCAAACTGAGGTATGATCTGTTCGTGGGCCAAAGTTGTTGTCACATTATCATGAAAGCCAAATTATGTTTCCATCTGAATAGTTCAAATACATCTTAAATATGTTCTTGAAACTATATCCATAGACTTGTTAATGAAGTGTTTGAACAGAATGGTAGCTTAGAAAATTAGCTAAACTGCTTTTCACGCTAGCGGAAAATTAAAAGCTTTATGGATCTGGCCAGAATGAATGTTTGATTTCAATTATGTCCTATTTGAAATATCAAAGACCGCATTTAACTTTCCTATGATAATCTTCAACTTCTTCGTCGTATCGATGATTCCAAAATTAAGTATCCGCTGACCAAAATTTTGCCACATCTATAGCATTAGCATTTGCCTCGTAAAGGTCTTTCAAAGCGCAGGTGTTATTACACATGACAAGAGGTGAGGCATTATTTGGAACGATATTAAAAGAAAGGAATGGGGTATAACTATCACATTTAACAATTCTGAACAGCATCTATTATCTCCTATAGAATCAACAATCAAAAAATAAAAATACTAAATTGAAGTGTTTACCACCCCTGTATATGAATTTGTCTAGGCACACTCTGAAATCCACAAAAGGCGTTTGTACCACTAGCAAGTAAAGAATCAGTCTTTCCGGACTGGATCTACTTTATTTGCTGGCATTGTGAATATTCTGATCGAGGCAAAGCTCTTGGATTTGTGGTTGAATAAAATTGTTTGCTTGGTAAACGGTCTCTTGTTAGGATATGTTCTGTGGGTGTTGGCGCATCCACCTGCATGGGGAATGGTGACGTCATAGGCCATATATATTCAGCTGTCGAGCTTAGTGCTTACATTAACAAACTTATACAAATGATATAGAATGTAGACTCGTATTCAAAAGTGCTGTGCCACATAGATAGAATATAAGTACTTTAATCTTTTTATTTTGCTTCCTGAAAGATTTCAAGAAGACTGAAATCTTACATCGGTCAAAAATTTTTAGATCGTTGTCAGCCAGATGACTGTAATTTCATTGAACTGGCAGCAAATTTCAGAAAAGCACACCTCTCACCTCACCTCGTTTTCTAGCACAACTTTACAGCTTCTAAATTGTTTTTAAAGCCAAAATTCTACCAAAATGGCCTCTACACTTCCTCATACCTTAAGACTTAGGTCATAAAGGGTCACCGTGCGATATTAACTATTTAATCCCCACACCAGCTAGAAGCGGCCCACATCCCCGCCATATATCAGCTGTAAGACAGCCACACACGCGGCGCATAACGTGGTAACTGTAAAACTTGGAACTCGCCCGTATCTCGGATCGGCCGGGCACAATAGCTACATGTCCGTTCGGTTGCGCACTTATGCGCGGTGCCCGAAGCTATGTAACTGTATCCTGCTCCTATTTAATATAGCAATTATGTTGGGAATCATTTGATCATGTTTAGCGTGGCTTGTGAATGGTTTGGCAGAAAAGCAAGTGTGTCTAAGCTCAGAATGCGTGAATGGCGCAATCATGCCTATGTACGATCCAGCAGTATCGTATTCTCGCAGACAATATATCTACGCTATCGGTACCAGCATTTAATTCAATATACAGCCAAAATTATTTTACACCCTTTGCTTTTCAACTTAAAGTGCTATTAATTGCCAACGACCTTGAGTGGTTAGCTTGCATGTTTTGTGCTAAGCTCACGTAACGCGTCATACGTCCATCCAGTAATAGGACTCGCCCATCAAGGAGCACTGTTCAAAATTAGACGCACTATTAATTTATTATACATAAAACAATAGGTATTATACTAAAATACGTATACTAAAATATAATGATGAATGATCTTTAAAATGGTGAAGGTTTCGTAAAAACACGCTTTATAGTTTTTGCGCGATTCTCAATTTTTATCTACGTTAGATATAACTTTACAAATTAATTACATTATGTTATAAAAACCTAATTTCAAATATTCACATATCAAATTACTAACAAAATTGTTTAGAGTAACATTTTTTTTTCAAAGAAATGAAACTAGTCGTTTAGACGTGATGTTCAATTAAAAATCATTAGAAGTCGTATAACTGCGCCTTAAATAAAATCTCTCGACAAAAATATCACTTTCTTCTACTTCTTTTCGAGTTGATGGTTAATTTTTTACATTATTTAGACCCCAGTGGTTAGCCACTTTAATGCCAGCGTCAGTAGTATTCATCACATTAGGTCCTAAAAAGTGCTAGGTAGCATGTGCACTTGTAGCAAATATCTCTTTAAAATAAATAGGTATAAGTTTTCTCAAGAAAAGCTCATTTCAACGTAAACTACATCATAATTTAACACAAAACGCCGATCTATCTTCAACTTAATACAACAGCTGAGAACCTAACCAATTACTCGCAGAAAAACACAAGTCGTATGAAAACTGCTAAAACAAACGATTCATTACCGATCATGTATCATGTTGCAGGCGCCATACAAGTTAAATTCTAACCAGTAAATAATCTCGATTACATCATAGTCTACGTACTATACTTCAAGCAATATACATAAAATAGAACAGGGATGGCAAACCTTCGGTTGGGAATAGAAATTTCATCAAATTCCTGCCCTTGTAGTAGTGCGGGATCGCGTAGCAAGAGTAGCATATGCCGCGCCATCTGTCTAGCCTTTTCCCAACTATCTTGGGGTCGGCTTCCAGTCTAACCGGATGCAGCTGAATACCAGTATTTTACATGGAACGACTGCCTATCTGACCTCCACAAACCAGTTACTGGGTAATACGATACCGCTTGGTAAGACTGGATGTCAGATTTTCGGGCTTCTGACGACCCGTAACGACTGTCAAAGATCCACGATTGACAGCCGGGACCAACGGCTTAGTGTGCTTTCTGAGGCACGGAGGAGTCTCGGTATGTAAAGATGGTCACCCATCCATGGACCAACCCCGGCAAGCGTAGCTTAACCTGATGGATCGACCCGCGCGGCTGTTATAAGTTCATATGCCGCACCATATGAAGTCTAATCAATTCTAGATTATCCATAAAGACAATGTAGGCAACTGTTTATAGGCCCATTGCTATCTGAAAGCCCCGCGGTCTGTGAGAAAAATAAGACAAATAATTTCCCGCTTGCTTAATCCGACACTGCTTATACAACGTAACTTGAGATTGATTTAACACGTGTTCTGTCAACTGTCATGCTGGAAGTTTTTGGCGGGATTTTTTCGAATGAAGTTCAGCGGCTGTTTTAATAATTCGCCAATTAATTCGTAGTGGATGTTGTAATGTAAAATTGGTGTAGTTTTCTATCAAGTGTCTACACAACTGGATAATTGGCGATGTCTGTAAAATGGAGCTGAGAATTTTACTGTGGTATTGACTACCTCTGAGAAGCTTGCCGAGAAGGCTGACTCTATACATTTGCTGCCAAATACTGCCAAGACATTAGAATGTGATACACATTATAATGGAAAACAAAGTGAATGTATTTTTTATCAAAAAACTAAATACTTCCTAAACTTGCCACATTAAATACACAAACCGTTGTTATTTTTAATGTACATACTTTACTTTGATTAATAGATAGCACTGTTTTTTTAAGTTTTTGGCCACAAAATGTTTGCCATCCCTGGACCTAGAGCTAATGACACGGGCGACAAAGTCTTAACTGTAAAGTCTCGATCAGTATCGCGGTATGCGCAGGCGCATCCCAGCGCGCAGGGGTTACCGCTAAATAGCTGAGCTATGCACATACGTCGAACTGGCGCATTCTTCTCACTTTGTGTGTTTTAGATACGTAGGGAATCTTATTGGTTGACAGAGAGCCTTGGTTGATAAAAGAAAATGGTACTTATGTGCGAAGGAAAATGATATATTTTTCTTCACACTTTATTTATTTCAGGTTTCAGGTGAGATAGTGGTTAAAGCCGAGGCTTTCAAACAATAACAAAATGGTTTCGAAGCATTGTCGCCTATTAAGCTCGAGGGTGCACAACTTCCAAACCAAAGCCTTAAGAACTTTCGTGGAGTAACTGAAAAGAGCTTGTCCATGGTACAGAATGAGATTTAAGCCCGCCTACGAACCTCTCTACGTGAATTTCAAACTAATGTATAAATCATCATCAGCCTGTTAATGTCCCCACTGCTGAGGCACAGAATAGAATACTCTTTATTATGTAAGTACACCATTTATATTACAGAAACATAAATGAAGAAAACATTACATAGGGTGACACAATGGGCGGCCTTATCGCTAAAAGCGATCTTTTCAAGACAACCTTTGGATGGATTTTAAAGAGAAAAAGGAAAGACAATACTGTAGGTAGTCTTAGGTGTGCTGTGAGAAGGTGTGAGCCGTAATCCACACGGGCCCAATGCGGTTTGGTGAATGAATAAATAGTCACACTCAATTACATATCTTTGCATTCAACCTACTGGGTTTTCACGAGAATATTCACAAACAAATGAGTATCATTTGCTAAAGCGGCGTTCTTTCATCCGTCCCAACAAACAGCGACAAGAGATGAGCCAGTCAATAGCTCTCAAGCACCAAGACACATAACTATCCTAATGTATCTAGTTATCAAAGTCCTCAGCATCCATCAAGAGCCTAACGAACTCATAATGCTATCTGCTCAATTAATCTCCAAGTTTCTGAACTAAATAATTAAAAAGGTTTTGAATGGAACAGTAAATACGGCCGGGCTACATTGTCGGGAACGTGACGTAAGCTTCCGCGGTATTCAGATCATGTGCCCCGGCCTAATGTTATGACGGCGGGTTAGTAAAGGACACTGGTTTAGAAACTTAGAAGAACGATGGGCTAAATAAATTTTTGAATAATGGTATGTAATACAAGGAAAATACAAGTTGTCTTCATTTGTGGGTTCCGTACCCGAAGGGTCCAAACGGAGCGGTATTGTTGTCACTCACGTGTCCGTCTATCCGTCTGTCTGTCTGTCGTCTGTCACACAGGTTTTACAGCCAAACGGTTGGAGCTCTACTTACACAATTATATAATTTTCACAGTATAAGCATCTTGTTGACCCAAAGCCATACAAATAGTTAAAAATACACATTTGGTACGGAACCCATAAAATGAAAACTGATTGTTTTACAAAATTAAGGGCCGATTTCACCAATTCAAAACGCCCAGTTTTCGACGTTTAAGCTCGCTTAAACGCGTTTAGCTGCTGTCATCAAGCTGAAGAGTTGGTTTGTTTGTTTGGTTGAACGCTCTAATCTCAGGAACTACTAGATCGAATTGAAAAATTATTATTGTGTTGAATAGTCTATTTATTGAGGATATAACATCACGCTGCGACTAACAGGAGCGAAGCAGCAATGAAAAATATGGCAAAAACGGGCAAAAAATCCTTTTGAGAGCTTCAGTTGCGTACGCTGCGTAAAAGGTTAAAGTTACGCAAAAATTATGTATGACAGAATTGTTCTCCTTTTAAAGTTCCAAAAAAATATTCGCGACAGCATATCTTTTAAGGTTAACTCACTATAATCTTTTTTATGGTTTTTATTTTTTACGCTAAGCTTAGTTCAATAAAACTTAGTTTATAGAGCGAATGGTGAAATTGGCTCTAAGAAAACAAACTGCAATTCCTTACATTTTGGCGAGTCATTCCAATAAAAATGTGTCAGCTGTTTTTTCTCTTAGACTCTTAGAACTACAATAATCACAATAGCAAAAGCTGACCAAAAAAGCTCTGGCATTTGCAACATAGGCTTGAGAATAAATTGACTATGTTCGCCTCTATCAAACATCTCAATCTATCTTAGATACCCTATATTTTGATTCCTTATTTATTCAAACACAGTCTGAAAGTCATATTAATGCGTGTCTAGGATAAAATATAGCAACAGTGTACAATGTTCAGATTGGTCAGCATTCTGAACGGACGCCATAGTAACCCAGTTCCGTCCCTGCAACGAATGATAACTATCTCAAATAATTATTATATATTACGAATATAATTTATACTTAAAATTATATATTGCTATAGTAAATTAAAGTTTGGAAATAGTTCCGTTTAGAGAGACAGGATAATAAGATAATAAAACTATCGTTGCCAACCTATTATGCTTGCACCACTTATGCTTTGAATTAAATTGATTTACGTATGAAATGAATTTCGAAACGCCTTCCCGACTACCTAAATGGTTTATAACTGCACTTTCCATTTGTAAGTTACTGAAAACCCTGCTTAATTATTTAAAGCCAATCTTCTAATGAAGAAGCTCCTTAGCTTTTCATAAGAACAACACCTTTTTTATTTTTGCGGGGTGGGAAATAATCCAATTACTTCTCCCGCTCTGGGTGGAGCAGGAGGGCATGTCAGACTTTTACTGACTAAAACCCACCCCTGGTCCTTCCTTGCCCGAGTGCCCAGGGGCGCGGTAACTCTGTTTCGAATTTATCCGCAACCCCTTGGCATGCATGCATCGGCCATGACGGACAACGTCCTGATTTGCTGACATCTCTTTGAGGCGCGCATGGAACACTACGCGCCGTCGACTCTCGGGCCTGGTGCTGATCGAACGGCGAGCTACCCATTACTCGCTATCCGCAGGCCCGCGTCAACGGTGGCTGGAGATCGTCTCGCGATGGCGGCTGCTGCTGGGGGCGTGAGGTCGACTCCGTTGAATCTCCCTCACCCGTTCCGCCTCCTCCTGCTGCTGCTGCTTCCTCTTCCCTCTCACTCCGTACCATGGCCTGGACCAGGGCCGGGCGCGAGAGGTCGCTGCCGCCGATCGCCTCCACGAGGACACGGCGGTGCTTCGCCCAAGCGGGATGAGAACAACATCTAAACCCGGCCTGAGGTTCGCGAGGTAAACCCGACAAAACATACAACTTTAAGTTGCACAAACTCTAAACCTGGCAATTAATATACTTCCCATTTATAATTTAAAATGAATAACAACTTCATTCCAAAAACCCTAAACCAACTAAACCTACTAATATCCTACTAATATTATAAATGTAATAGTTTGTGAGGGTGTATGTTTGTTACTCTTTCACGCAAAAACTACTGAACAGATTTTAATGAAACTTTACAGTAATATTGCTTATACATCAGAATAACACATACGATATAATTTATAATCGGGGGAAGTATAAATACTACGCGGGTGAAGCCGCTAGCAGAAGCTAGTATTTTACATACATTCTTGATATGACTGAAAAAAACTACTAATACTCCCTTAATTAAAGGCACACAACAAATTCAAAAACTATTTAGCGCAGCCATTCAACGCGTCCTACTTAAAGTAATTGATAACCCAGATAGGCATCTGTTTACATGTAAATTGGGCTTCACAAATAACATTAATGTCGGGCTAACGCTTGCTTATATCGAATGTTGTTTAGATATTGTTGGGCTGAGATTGGCGTAAGTGAAATTCTTGGTCTTAGAATCGAGATGATATCTGCAGCTATATTTGTGTAAGCTTACTTGTAACTTATGCAGGGTTAAAGATGTTGTGAATGTCAGATTGACGATTGAAAAAGGGGAATTGTTTTAAAATTCATTTATTTTTAGGGTACGGAACGTGCGAATGAAAAAACGGAGCCCTTAAGATGACTGCTACAGGGTAGCCCGCGAAATTCAAATTTTACTTACTTACGTTTTTTGCAGTTTGCAGGTCAGTGTCAGGTTGTATCTTGGTCAACAATTGATTTGCGGCCGTAGCAAGTATGTATTTATAGAATCATAATCATCCAAATCATCAATACATCTCTCTCAGTTAGAATTGATGCCAAAAGTCATGATTTCCTGAAATACTTACGTTTGGCATCAGTTCTAACTGAGAGAGTTGTATTAATGATTTTAATGATTATAATTCTATAAATACATACTTGCTACGCCCGCGAATCAAATTTTGACCAAGATACAACCTGACACTGACCTGAAAATTGTAACATAACGTAAGAAAATTTGAATTTCGCGGGCTACCCTGGAGCTTGCACCTTAAAGGATCACTCGTGTTTTTGTCTGTCCGTAGGTCAGAGCCAATCCGCTCCGAATATACCGGATTGATTGAGTTGAAATTTGGAACACACATCAAAATCTGTGGCCGAAACAAAATCGGTCGCGTTTTGAGTGGAAATCGAAAAATTATAACATAGTTTTTCAAACCGTACCTTGCGACATATCAAATGAAGGGCATACTAGTATTGTGAGTGTTTATGTTAGTTTTTGTTTTATTGTGAGATTTTTTTTATTAATTTTAAAATTAATAGTTTTAATATTATTTTTATTAATTATAGTGATATGTATAAGATACTTAACTAACTACATCTACACTAAAACCTTAAAAAATCTATGGACTTTTCTCTCTTTATTATTCCATACATTTTAGTTTGAAGAACAGTAATACTTAGCAACGAAAGTAAAGGATTGTTTGATATAGGACAACTTTTAAAACGGCAAATGATATTTCTTTATCACATGCATCAGTTTGGTATACTGCTATGTGTACCTTTAATAAGCCCCACAAATATCTTCAAAGCTAAAATCCCATCCTTGGAACATAAGATTAGTGAACCCTTGAAATCGTATTTAGAGAGTCTGACAAAAATGCTAACAATGTCCCTTTATTAGTATTCTCTAAATGAAAAACAAATACGTTTGCAATATAAATACTTGGGATCGTAAAATGTCCGATGACAAACATTATGTGCATACCGTATTAAGTCGACATAATTATTGGTACCTACTAACTATAAATTTATGAACATGATGAGAGCAGTGATGGCCCAGTGGTAATGGCCGCGACTTACAAGTTGTAGGTCGTGAGTTCAAACCCAGGCAGTCGCTTTACTTTGTGTAAATTATTTCATCACCACTGCTCTCAAAACGGTGAAGAAAAACATCGTGAGGAAACCGGCATGTCCTAGAACCAAACATTCGATGATGATGATGTGACATCCATCAACCCGCATTGGGCCCACGTGGTGGATGACGGCCCACACCCTCTCATAGAGAGGAGGTCTGTGCCCCAGCAGTGGGGACATTAAAAGGCTGATGATGATGATGAACTATAAATGTGGTTCCATACGTTGATCGAACTGTACGAGTATTTACCAGTTCCTATTATAACGAAACGTTTTTTTAAAGCGTTGACTGGTGTAACTTAGCTCTAAGCAACCTGGTCCATTTTCGACCACATCATCGCATTTCCTTAGGTGTGATAGTGGTCAAACGACACCCTTTCAATAATTAGGTACATTAAAAATAGTCGCAGGCTAAAGCCAAGCTTAAGACTGTTCCTCACCTTCCGCCTGATGCAGGTCCTCACCGGACACGGTTGTTTCGGGAGGTTCCTGCATCAGATCAGGTGTGAGAGAGCGAATGGGAAGCAATCTCCGCCTTCTGCGAAGCAGTAATGCTCGCGAAGGCGGAGGCGGGACACGTGAGGGAAGCTCAATGGAGTGGCCCTCACGGCCCCGGCCGGTACCACCGCAGGAGAGGCACTGGGCGTAGAACGTCGCGAGACGATCTCCGGACACCGTCCACCCGGGCCTGCGGACGAGCAGTGGGTAGCTCGCCGTCCGATCAGCACCAGGCCCGTGAGTCGACGGCGCGTAGTGTTTTACGCGCGCCTCAAAGAGATAAGTGTCAGCCACCACTGACGGGGCCCATCGTGGCCGGTGCCTGCATGCCTAGGGGTAGCGGATAAATTCTGAACATGAGTTACCGCACCCCTGGGCAATCAGGCAGGGAAGGAACAGGGTTGGGTTTTAGTCAGTAATAGTCTGACACCCGCTCCACCCAGAGCGGCAGAAGTCATTGAATGATTTCCCACCCCATAAAAAAAAAAGCTTAAGACTGTGCCCCATTTTACCAAGACTTATTTATTTCCACATCTTATTTAACATTTCAAATGTTGGTAGTATTAGTAAGTTCACTTAAAATAGTTTTTGATAGTACAGTACTAACTGTATACTATACATTTTCATTGGTATGAATCTCGCTTTAAGTAAAAGCCTCCACCGGTTGCTTCCATAATTCCTTATCTTTGCCTTTGCACATCTAATAATACTTATAACGATCTAGAATTTCTTTGAGCTGTTTGGTTTAAAACTACACTTAGCTCGTCACCTTAGTACTAGGTACATTCATAGATTGCATGAAAGTCTATCAAATATTACTTTCACAGTAGCATAAACAAACTCATTTCCTCGCCAATTCCTAGCTTCGTTTACATATAATAACCAGACTTTAATACTCTGCTATGCATAGTAAATACATCGTAAAAAGTCTATAGGTACTCTAGATCTCAAGATTGGAGTGAAAGCTCGCTTTCTAGGTTCTGAGTTAGTTAGTCTTTATCGCATCATCTTTGTGGATAGTGTTTGTCACATTCTCAATATTGCTATTGTGCGATAGGTTCTTATAGGCTTTTATTAGTCTGATAGGATGCTAACATGCTATCAGGGTATCTTGTTTTGCTAGGTCTGGGTTGTTTTTGAGGTTAAGCTGCGTTTGTTAGTGGATAGGTGACTGCTGATATAATTGAACCAATTTTGGTCTGTAATAAGTGCCAATTGTAACGAGTAGGTACATAAAATTAATGAGAAGTTTCATACGTAAGTGTTCATTATACTAATAGTGACATGACTCGTAATAAAAATATATTAAAACAATAGTATACATGAAAATGTATGATCGACATTTGTTCGTAAACAAAATTACCTTTTCAACATCAGCCAATAGACACAATCTTTTATTTTTCTCTTCGTTACGGACAACAGGCGTATAAATATGAATAATTTAATTATTGAATCAGATAAAGAAGCTACAAAAATGTATCTCAATGCCCACATAAACTCGTAAACTTTGTTCTAAAACACAAATTGTGTTCAACACAAAACTATTCATCATCGTAAAAAGAAATTTTTGACAACTTACCGACTATAACTATGCCACGTAAGGACCAGTATATTTTGGCAGACGGCGGATAAGCGAACTAATTTGAAAATGTACTGGATTTGACACTTCTTTGACATTTGCCTACACAACTAGCGCTACTGCCAAGTGTCAAGATATACTAGACGTACCGCATAAGTGTTTCCCACACACTGCTTTTGTGTGAAAACATTAATCACCCATTCAAAGTTGTATGATACGCCATCACTATGGGAAACTAAAAAACCCGCGATTCCATATTAAAAATGATTTTTTCTACAATAACTCGACACAGTTTCGTTTAAAAAGTTTTTAAATAAAAAAGTAGTTCGTTTCTGTCGTTTCATTTTCCTATTGCCATTACTCTTGGCAAAATAAGCGAGAACGGAAAAGTAGAATTAGTGTTAAATTAATTGGCGTTAATTTAATTTAAATAACACCTGTATGTAATTACACTTTCTATTGACATTTACGAAGAAGAGTGTCAAACTATAAATTTTAGATAAGCCGGAAAAGTAAACTCGTGGAAAGTGTATTTTTAAATAGAATAATAATAATTAAAGCATGGTAAAAAATACTAAATGTTAAGTGTATTTAGAGAAAGTGTGAAGTTACACGTCGCTTAATGACATCCACTTCTCATTCATTGACATTATAGTGACAACTATTAGTCAACAGGACATTATTTACATTTATGTGAATTCCGGCCAAAAACTAGACAACAGTTTTCAAAAGGAAACCAAGAAATGACGTGCAGAATATGGAGTTTAATAATAATAATAATCCTTCCAACTGAATTTCGATCCTGATATATATATCAACGGATAAATGATAAATGATAAAAATGATGTTTATTCAGTAAATAGGTTACAAGGAACACTTTTACACGTCAATGGTTTTTGTCAGTTTAAGCTAGATGAGGCCGGTGTTTCCTAGCTGACTACCCTGAGAAGAAACACCGAAACAAACTCAGAGGTCAAAGTCTCTTTTAAAGTGTGTACTGGTTAAATCATATGAGAACCATGTACGTTTATGTCTGGGATGAGCTTTTTGAAGAAAGCAACACACGAATTCGAGTGGACCTGTCCAGACAGTGCAAGCATTTGTCAGTCATCGCGAAGCTCAACTCAGAACTTTGAGGAGCTCAACGAACCGACGAACAATACCAAAGTAAGGACATTTGAGTAGGCCGCAAATTAGCCGCGGAGATTAGCAAAGTACTCTCAAGATATTATAGTGCACAAGTATGTGCGCAAACACAGACCACGCTCTGTTCCTTCACTCTCATAGTCCGATGGGACGTTAGACCGATACGACCAGGGAGAAGTCAGCCCCAGGACAAATGCCTAGGGGTAGCGGATAAATTCTGAAAATGAGTTACCACACCCCTGGGCACTCAGGCAGGGAAGGAATAGGGGTGGGTTTTAGTCAGTAAGAGTCTGACACGCCCTCCCGCTCCACCCAGAGCGGGAGAAGTCATTGGATGATTTCCAACCCCACAAAATGTCACACCACCAACTTCCAAACTCTGGACTGCTACAGAGTAATTACTAATAGAAAAACTCATTAGTACTTTTCGGCCGACCCGGCTATCGAACCACACGCTCAGCAGTCGCTTGCTACCACGAGACCAACGAGGCAAAACTACCTACATCTGTCAGCTAATAAACCAAAGATCTTCAATCTGATTTGTAGCCAGATTAATGATCCAAATACGACAGTTCTAGCACACAGTTTTATCATAAAACATTTAACAATTTTTCTTGAAAAGCCACCATTTTTCATGTTAATCACAACGGATGTGGTTGGCCGAGATTCTTGCGGCACACAGGCTTTTTATTCTGAATCCCACGCGGGCGGTGCCGCGGGTAAAAGCTAGTTATTAATAATGACGCTACATTAAATCCACTAGGCGTTCTCTATAGGTCAATTCATACCATGGCACATAATTTACAAACTTATTACATTACTTTGGACCGGTCCTGTCGGTTAAATGGATTTTTCGCATCAAAACGCGGAAGGTATGTGTTGAAGAAAATTGTTTTACATAAAATATTGATTTTGATCGCTATTGGAACGATAAGGGTACAAGTATTATTAATGGCTAAAGCTGGAGTTAGAACAAGGTTTCTTGGCCTTGTTTCAACATGTCCCAATGCTGGAAGTAGTCCAAACATAGTAGTTCTAAGGGTCTAAATCTAAGTTTTGCTAAAGATTGATATATAAAATAGAAAGCAGTGATGCCCAGTGGTAACGGCCCCGACTCGTAAGTTGTACCTACGTCATCATCATCATTCTTCTGACCTTATCCCAATTTATTTGGGGTCGGCGCAACATGTCAACGAGTTGTACCTACGTCTTGAACACAAACCCAGGCAGTCGCTTTTATCGCGCCCCTGGGCACTTAAGGCAGGGAAGGAACGGGGTACGTTTTAGTCAGTAAGAGTCTGACACGCCCTCCCACTCCACCCAGAGCGGCAGATGTCATTCAGTCAAAACCGGCATGTCCTAGAACCAAAAATTCGGAGACATGTGACATCCAGCATGTGACGGCCCATTCCCTCTTCTAGAGAGGAAGTCTGAGTCCCAGCAGTAGGAACATTAAAAGGCTAATAATGATATATACTCGTATTTAGATGTTACAGAAAATGGTGATATATTTTCTTCTAGGACTCAAATGACATTCGGTAGTGCTTGTCAATGCCACAAGGTGGACCAATGACCTGGTGAGGGTCGCGGGTCAGGCCGATGAATAGGAGACGCACAAGACCGATCTTTGTGGCCCATGTCCAGTGGACGTCTTTCGGCTGAAATTATGATGATATCAATCCCATACATAGACTTCTGACAGTCAATATCGCAGTAATCTCATTTTGTCTAGAGTTTCTACCAATAACCTATATTCATTCATTGAGCAGGCAGCCATTTAAAATAAAGCCATAATCACCAAACGGTACAAGCATATTTATAACCCAACTAATAAGTGAAAGTCCAGGTTAGACTTTCATGTGCAGTAAATCTCGAATGCAAGGAAAATAGGTTACAGTACTAAGACTCACCTGTCATTGGAACTAGTATTGTTATGGTTATAACTGGTTATTTACCAGTAATTGAATAGCTGTGCACTTGGCCACTGATGGTTTCGTAAATTATCGCACGTGCTTTATAAAAGCCATTACTGATTTTAGTTCTATGATGTTCCATCATCTGTCTCCTCTTCTCTGTTTATTGACAGGTGTTGCAAAGGTTTGATATAGTGTAATGCGCTTGTCTCCTGCTCATAAAACTATAATAGAATAGTTTATGTAGTGCTAGCGACCTGCCCGAGCTTTATATTGGTAAAAATTATACACCTCAACCTTCCTCATGAATGAATCTGTCTATTGGTGAAAACCGCTTGAAAATCCATTGAGTAGTTTTTAAGTTTATCGGGTACAGACACAACGGGAGATATTGTTTATAATATGTAGTGATATGTATGTAGTGATAGTGATGGTGGACTGCCCAGGGTGTAAAATGAGATCAGCTTCTTATGGCACCAAGTGAGACAATAATTATCTAGGCTTGGTAAACATCATCATAAACATTCGGTCCATATGATCGTCTTTCTTTTAAAGATTTGAACAATGGACGCTCTTTTTTAACAACCTCATAAAGATTGACGATGAAAACGGTTTAAAAATAGCAAACACTGAGTTAAAGCTGCTTAGAACTTTCGCATAAACAAAACGTCTATCCAACAAAAAAATGCACAACCCTAATCGTACCAATTCACTTCTTGCAACAGCTAAAGCCATCAACCAAACAATTTTATCATTATCTAAACAAAACGCACCAATCACTGCTCGTCTAGAAACCGGAAAAAACCGGTAAATACCAGTTATTGTCTCATTATACGTGCTTTCGCATTTTATAAGCAAAAACTCATGTGTGATAGATAGATTTGAACTTGAAGTAATGATTTATTTGATTCTATTGACGTGCGTACTGACTGCAAATATGGGCAGTTGGCTGGAGAAATCTATCAAGGGCTGACACTTGGTTAAGGTAAGTTGTAAAAGTGTCTATTAAGGGTCCCAGGGCTATATAGTGCTGGTTTCAGTGGCTACAAATGAAGTAATTGAATTTTATGTGGCAGATCCTTTAGGATTGTGGTTTGATTTGTGGAGATAGATATTGATACTGGGTGCTGTTTGTATCTTTAGCTAGAACCGGGTTCAGTTTATTTGTAGAAACATCACGTACAATTTTATTTTCTTTAATAGGCGTCCCACCATCAACCGTAGCAGCTTTACCATCACTTGTATTCAGATATATCTTCACACAACCTCTCATCAGTCTCAACATTTCCATATATCAAAGATTCTGTGCCAACACCTACCTAAATAAGTTCAACCCGTAATTAAACAAAAAACTAAGAAAGGAAGTCAGCAAGTGTTAATCAAGTAAACAGCAACAGTTCTAAGCAATCACACGGAATAAGTGCCAAGAAAACCGCAGTAACGAGGCGTTGGTACAAAAAACTATCGCCATATCAAAGGGGAGCTTTCTAACTTAACTACTCTAAGAATGCAAAGTTTAATTGTGGAGAAAACTTAATAACATCACTCGGTTCCGCAAATGGCCGCTCGCGGAAACTCGGTAGGTAGTTCATCACCATGGGATGTTGGATGGATGGATGTGGTGTATTAAAACTTTAGGCTTTTGGAGAAGTGTTTGAAGAGCTAATATTATATTTCTTTTTTTTGGTAGTGTGAATGATGATATGGCTTGAAAGGAGATGACTTCTAATAGAAAAGAAATTTTGGGCCAACCCCAAATAAAATGAGATAAGAATGATGATTTGAGAGATATTTCGGGGATGTGTCTATGTTTTAGATTTAGACGGAGACAAGTGATTGATTAAGGCATCATTCATATTTGTCTGAGAGGAGAGATACAAAAATGTTAATAGTAGAAGGGTCATCTTTGTACCTAATATAATTTATTTTTGGACGATATGCGAAAGGATCCTGTAATTCTAATAAAGATTTTCTATCCTAAATATAACAAAACTGCCTTTAACACAAAAAAAATGAAATATTTAAGCGATTTCTTTCTAAAAAATAAATATTTAATATCGTGAAAAGAAATTACACTAACTACCAAAAAAATTCAAATTAAGAATCGAAAAACAAAAGCTAATCGTAAAAGCACCTCATCCGAAACGAGACACATCTCCGTCGTATCGCATACTTTCCAGTAAGTTAATGGCTGCCTAGAAACTAAACCGAGTATTTACACAGCAAAAACGCATTGCAGTTCAATGAATGTCAGCTGCAACTGCACTGACACATATGTTGGTGGTAAGCAAGTATTTTGCGAAGTCAGTGGAAGGAATTCCGAGATGCTGTTTGAAGAGGTACAGGAATTTTTGGCGGGATTGAGAAGTAAGGTGGTTTTAATTGATGGTGGTTACTATTAGTTTGGATGTGGTTATGGCTATATACGTACATATACTATATAGTTTTATTATATGGGGGAAGGCAAGAAACTACTATCTTCTTAGAATTCTAAGTTAGAATAAATAATATATGATGGGATATACACTTTTATTAATTTACAAGGACAAAATGTACCTACGACATGAAACAGTTAAAACAAAAAAAAAAACATAGCGTCGAAAAATTTCTAATAAATAATGTGTGAGCACTGGGACGCCAAGAACATAATGGGATGGATATGGAAGTTGATGATGATCGCAGATGAAGAAAAATACGCTAAAAGGAAATAAACCAGCCTTACCGTACTGAATACTAATCTAATATAATAGCTGCTCTCAAAACGGTGAAGGAAAACATCGTGAGAAAACCGGCATGTCCTAGAACCAAAACTTCGAAGATATGTGACATCCACCAACCCGCATTGGACCTGCGTGGTGACATTAATTAAAGGCTAATGATGTTGATAATAATATGTCCCACTGTTTCCCCTCTACCTTTTCCACACACGTCTGTCTTCAGCCATTGAATACTAATAATTAATTTATCATTTCATTTAGCACCAAGCTACTAGGCATTAACAAGGCTGAATAGTTAAAGTCAGACGTTATTTGAATGCCTATAAATCAACAAGGTGCAGGTGCAAACTTCTAAGTCAACAACGCAGCTTTCACTAATCCACTGCCTTCACGTCAAGAAAAAAGTTTCTTAAAAGTAAATACTCCTTTTTAAGGAACCGCAGACTATTACAGAACAAACACCGGCAAACCCGGCAATTTCTTCCAACAGCAGCTGATTGAGCTGTTAAAAGCATCAATCTATCATCAGACTTCGTTTGACAAGTCAATAAAGATGGCAAAAGACAGAAAATTACTTAGATTCCCTTATATGTCATGTAGGAATCGTTTGACAGACAATACAAGGATCCGATAAATTGGTTGATTGAAGAAGCTTGTTTGGCCAATTTTATGGCTCTTGTACAGAACGGTTGGGCCGTCAGGGATGCAATAGCTAATGTTCGTGACACTTGGTAGTAGGAGGTTTACGAAACACGTTTTGGTATCTGTTTTAGGACTTTGTAGTAACACTGGCTGCACTCGGCTGCAGAGTTCCTGTGATATCTGAAGGTAGTACTATATCACCTATACATTTTTTTTTATAGATTCTCATTCAAGCTTTCATGGTATGTTTATCTGTATATCTAAAATTTAAAGTCCTGACTGACTGACTGATATATCAACGCATAGCCCAAGCCGCTGGTCCAAGAGATATGAAATTTGGAGGGTGTCTTCTGTGTGAAGACAAGGTATACTTAAGGGGGTGAAAAAAGCGGGCAAAGTCGCTGGCAGAAGCTAGTGTGATCATATAATTGTAATTTTCATTGTTGAATCCGAATCATCGGCATTGAACTCATATACGATAGAAAATTGAATTCTTTCAAAACCAAATTCAGCACTCGTTTTGCTCCGTTTATTGGCCCTTACATCTACAATAAACTAAACAAAATTCTCAACCTATACCCGCTGACTCAAAAGTCCTGTAAAATCAAACTAAGTGACTACCTTCAAAAACTCACTTATGAGGAGACAGAAGAGCTGCTACTGGTACCTACATAGTAAGGACGCATTTATATATTAATTTTGTCTATCTTGCTATATATTTAGTTCCAATTTTCCCTAATCTCACACACCCTCTCACACTCACTCATTCACATCTCCATCTCACACAAAGAGAGAACTGTTAACACACCTAGAGAAATGTTATATCTAGGTCATTTAACTTGTAATTTTTTATTTTTTTTTCTCTTTTCCCTTATTTACTTTTTGTTTTCTTTAGTTTTTCTGTTTTGTATTATGCTTGTACATTCTAACATTATAACCATTAACATTCTTAAATACTTATTTGTAACTCAGGGGAATCGGCGTTGAGGGCTGAAATACAGGTTATACCCTAGTTCGGCCCCAAATGCTAATGCTGCTGTGTACACAAACTGTAGACTAAGCACTCTAATGGTAAACAAAAAAAAAAAATGTACAATTATAATTATACAATTTGATCCCATTGCATTATTTTTATCGGCCAAGTCAATATCTTTATCAACTTTTGGCCCACATACTACAGTACTTTGGATACGTATAATAACATTGTATCCAACTGCAACGAAGAATTATATTTTAGTCCTTTCTCGGTCCTCAAAAATCTCACCTCCACAAACTCACATAGCACCTTGCTACCGATGTTACCCGAAAAATGCCGAGGCATCTTGGCTAATGGGAGATTTCTGTTTTACAACCGGACATCATAAATGCATAAAGGATGGGTTGTATTCCAACCCTGGGGTATAAAAACCAACCCCTTTGTCCTAAGGGCCGCGTATTAACACGTACGGGGTTCTAATGCCGACAGTGGTATTTATTTTTTTCATGTTTGAGGATATTATAAAGTTTGATTTTATATATCTATGCTATGTGAAAATAAAAGAGTTGTAAATACATTTTTCGCGCGTTAAATAAATAATTATTTTATAGGTACTAAGAAGTGGATTTCGATAGCCTTTCAATGTCTGTTTTGAGAAAAAAAAAAGAACGAAAACATTTTTTTAGTAGGTACTTCATTGTACGGACCACAATCTGTCTTTGATTGACCATCAAAATATACTATACCTCTATAGTTCTGCATTCCTAGACGTAAGCCCGAAGGCAGAACAACCAATCGCTTTGGGTCCATTAAAAAAATAACACACAGGTACAAAAGGCTGAATAACCATATCCCGTGACGAAAAAAAAAAACGCAGCCTCCATTTTAGAATGCGCGCGAAATTGTAAAACGATGATGCAAAGGTTTTTTCAATTGATTTCTCCATTCTAAATAGCAAAACGGTTCTTCAAGCTTGAAATGATATAGGAATACTCCATTTAATGGACATTAGAAGTAAATTGCCGTTTCTCGTAATAGATTTAGGATAACACTTTGACAGAATTGATTGCAACAGATTAAACAACAAGTTTGCCAGTCACTTTGACCTAGTTGTGGCCAGCCTATAAAATCCATGCGTATAAAAAAGCAATTTATAATTGCCAGACTACCATTGCTTTTATTATTAAAAAATATAACAAATTGCCAGCAATCAAAACATCTTTAGACTTTCAAAATAATCATTTTGTAATTATTCTCATGATAATATAACTGCTGCTTTCGCGCAAAAGTGGAGCAAAACAAGATCACAGTTACCTAGTCATGTTTTCGATGCTCTCCTAACCTATTAAAAAGTAAAAACTATGGACTATACCCATACCTATACACATCGAACGATTACGTTAAGCCCTCAAGCACAAAATCCTGACCAAAATTACTGACACAGACATTCACACACACACACAAACCTATGCATTTACCTGCACTATGGTCAAAACACCATCCGTCACACATCCAAACAAAAATGGTCTAACTTGACGATTTTATAATAATACCGAGGGGGAATCTACGCCATAACTACTAAAAAAAAGTTTATTCCTCTATTCGTCGGGCCCTACGCCCATCTCCGTAGGAACTTTTATTACGGGCTACAGTACCGCCTTTATCGAAAACTCAATTCTTAAGTCTAGACAATACAGTCTATTTTCGTTTGAAGTGTCTGATGGAATACTAAGGTAGTAATCTTTGAGCTTCATCAATTATCTTCAGTCGGAGTTAATTACTTTTATAGAGCGGCCGAGGATTTTTTTAGGATTCCGTAACCACTAGGCAATTGTATCATGAGATGTGAACACACTTTGTTTTGAAGAGCACATACATATTGTTTTAGTTTTACAATGGATACTTCCATTACTTAATATTGCTGTGATTCTCAAGTAAGATCGTTCGTGATTTTTAATCGCTAAATCCTAATAAAAAATAGAGTTTAAAATCTACAATTTACAATACGATCAAAGTGATCAAACACAACTTTTTATTCCTTTTTCTATTATTGACGGTTCTCTATGCACGAAAGAGTATATTTTTTCTTACCAGCATGAAATAACATAGTATGCAGAACCCGAACATTAATTTCATATGCAATAACTTGGCCATATATTTATTTGCTAGTAAAGCAGGGTTGCAGTCCAAACTTGGAAGCAAGTTTTAACTTAGTATTTTTTCCTCAAGATTGGTTTTCAACATTAGTTTTGTAGGTACGTGCTTTTGGATTTAACAGAGAGTCTAGAGTTTTTAGTTTTAGTGCAGATAATACGAGTATCATGTCAGAAAATGAAAAATGGTGGTCAGGGCTATTTATCGAAAATAAAAATATCTCTATTGCAATATTGTATCAATTTTGAAACAGGAAAAATTTTACAGTATAAAGTCAACAACAAAACCATTATATTTACAAATGTATAATAAAGTTTTAAAACATTAGAAAATCATTTAGGAATAAAGTTTTATGTGTGCAATTTTGTTATACCAACACTCGGCCATGTTTATTTCTTTACAATACATAATGATGGACACAAGATCACTAATAAATGGGTATTTACTACAATGGTCTTGAGAGAATTCTTGATTATGTTTGATTTTAATATCCTGTTGCTTTTTCATTGCGCGATTTTTAAAAAGACACGATTATATCGAGTGGACGAAATGCATAGTTAAGAATGTGTTTAATACGCCTATATGTTTTTAAAAAGAAATGTATATTTTTGTAATTTTCAGTGTGAAAAATAAGACTAAATAAAAGAGCCTGTATTTAGCCAAACTTAAAGCTAAGGAGTTAATTCCACCTCATAGTTAAATATCTGGCTTTATGTATGCAAAGAAAATGTATGGATATATTTTGCACTGCGTGCACTTCTTATACTGATTAATTGAAGGCTGTTCATCTATAAAAGTCGAATCTAAAGTCTGCTAATTTTCAGAGATGAACAGTTCCAACAGAAAGGCGAACTATATCTATCCATCTTAGTCAAATTCACCATCTCGGGTGTATTTGAAAGAGTCACCGCGGCTCTGGCACAAGCAAAGAAACACGGGTTTAGGAACAAGGGTGGGTTTTAGTCAATAAGAGTCTGACACATCCTCCCGCTCCACCCAGACCTAGTTTATGATGATTTCCCAACCTAAAAACAAAAAAAGTAAAATTCATCTTCTTCCCTTCCTCCTCATCATCATCTTCCTGCCTTTATCTCATGTTACTTGGGGTCGGCGCAACACGTTTTATTCTTCCATTCAGTCCTGTCAGCCGTCACGCTATTACTAACTCCCTTTTCTTTCATATCACTCCTCACACAATCCTCCTGACTCCTTCCTCCTGACTTAGCAAAACCCACGTCTAACCTAACCTAAACAAACAGTTCCTATCCTCTACTACACTAACTCAACTATGACACATCATAACCACTTTCCGCGACTTACGCGCTGTAACGCGAGGAGCATCAGTAAACGGCTCCTGCGCATGCAATCCGCGCATATCATATCACGCCTTTACATGAATATGGAGTATGCGGAAGGCAAGGTCAAAAAGTTAGCTATTAGCTGGTTTCTCGCATTTTAATTGATAGCTGTTTAGGTTTCAAACCGATTATGGGAGTTTGATGTAGATGTTGTCCTGATCGTTAACACTTCAATATCATGGGTAGTGTTCATGATCAGGGCAAAATCTGACTTTAATCTGATCAAACGGTTTCTGGTCTAACGGATACTTTTCACGCTATATTGGGTTGACAGCGGACTGTATGCTACTTCGAGAGCCTTAGAATCCGGTTATGTTTCTATTAGTTACACTGGCAGCACCTATCAAATAGGTGTTGATATTATGAAACTCCTGTTTGTTGGACGTTCTGTAAAATTTATTAACCAAGTTGTTTGAACTGTCATTGATGTGTCAGACGAGACCTACGAGTATCAATGATAGTTGACGGTCGACTATTGTGGGATACGTTGGTTCATCGTTATCAATACCCAGGTTTTATTGCTAAATTGAGCTTTAGTTTCTGAAACTACTTACATATCTCTCTTGGATATTTTCGCTCTTAGGTTTGCTTCAGGTATTTTGGCAATATGGGACCCTTTAAGTAAATCACTTCTAGGCAATCGTACTCAACTGTCGACCACATTCTCGCTTACCATCAAGTGACATACTAATAATAATTTCAGAAGTCATAATAATAAAAATAAATCAGAAACCAGGGGTTTATTTACAAGATTAAAATATTTTCTAACCTTTACCAGCTGATTTATATTTTTTATTCCCAAAGCCTATTCAAAACTACTTTGAAGAACTCCCCAGTAATAATACTAAAGGTATCATTACACTTGAGAGATCGAACTTCTATGCACAAATGTAACAATGTTACACAAAAGATACATCCAGTCAATGATGGGATATTTTGAGAACAAAATAGAAAAAACTGTGACCGTCTGGCGCCAATGACTTTAGAGTACCTGCTGAGTCAGAGATGTTCAAAGTTTTGAAAAAGAAATTAAGCTTTTAGAATTAAGATGGTTTGTTCTAAGAGATAACTCTATATATTGTACTATTGAATATTTATTTTTTAGAATTTTAGCTTATTACAGGCTTTTTCTTTGACTGAAACGGTGTAGTAAACTACAAAAACGTAACCTACTGTGAGTATTTACCTACTACTTGTGCCTGCAATGGACGGTAACTGATGGATTTTTGACCAAACTATAAAAGCAATGTCAATTGGAAATGCACTAGAGACGGTATGTACGGGTGTGTGAGTGTACGAACTGGTATGTAGAGGTACCATCACTAATTTTTTTTTTTACAATTGTGGTGGTTGTGGTAGTGGTGTTTATAAATAAATAAGTGGTACAAATCCAACTTAGTAACAAAACTTTGAGCACCACAGCCCCTAACAACTCCCCTACCTGTACAATTCAGTTACCCAAATTGTACCCATAATAATTGCCATTATTACCGACAACTGCAGGTAGATGGTAGATGTTGGGCCATTGCACGCCATTGTGGGCCACATACCGACACAGAAAGTCTTTTGTATTGTTGTTAGATTCGCTCTGAACTCAGACTACTCACATGATTTGAAGTTGGAAAGTTTTGAAAGAAAACGGATTTAAAGTTGAAAGTTAGGCTGTGTTAAACAACATTAAGAGGGCTTAAAGTAATTGACGTTTCATTAGACATCAGTAACGATTGTCGACAAGTCGAAAACGAATGGGTTTGACATAGTACCTAATGTTAAGGGTCTACTACCGGCCAAGCGGCCCCCTTATTGAATAAAAAATCGTGAAAGTAGGCAAAAGTACCAAAAACGGCCGTTTCTGACACTTTTGCCTACTACTTTGAATACGAAACATTCTGAGACCTGTTTTAACAACGTAAAAATACTTTATCCTCTTTGTAACAAACGTGACGTTGGATTCTTTAATATTTATTTTCTATGCTATGCTACGATATTTTAGTTATTTGTTAAATGTAAAAACTTAAGCAATATTACTTAAGTATTATGGAATGATTATAACTAACGATGTTTGACCTAACGATGTTAATTGTTATCGACAATAACGAACCTACACATATAAAATGCATTATTGTATAGTTCGATATTGAGATAGGCTCATGGTAGCACAAATTTAAACCTTAGTGGTTTTTAGTTGCTATTTAGTGAATAATCCTGTATTTTTTGTTTATATGATAAATAAATAAAACATAAAATAATGCCGTTATGTCTCGTAGTCGATCTGTTTAGTTAAAATCTAAAGTTCACTCACAGACAACACACAGCCTTCAACTTCTCAGGTCAAACTCGAGACAAATGAAATATCATCTTTGTAGGAAGAATTTGGTAAAATCATCCCCAAAAAATGTTTAATAGGGCGTCATTTATGCCAATAGAATATCCCATCGGGCATAAGGGAGATTGTCTCATATAATTTTGGACTTTTGACCATCACTATCGCAGATAGAATTACGCTTTGTCTAGAGCCCAAGCTGGCTATATTGCGGTCAATCGATGCCGTGCCGACTAGCTTTAGGCTTACCAGCTTTATTGATTGACTTAAGTTACTATTGTGTTACGATAGCATCGATCGAATGCACTGGGTCTAGGTCACTCTGTTTTTCTAAGAAAACAATAATAGCGCGCACACTTGGCATCAAAACAATCTCATACACAAACATCCTTATTTCTAAAACTCGCTCTAACTACAATGTTTAGTTTAAATACTGATAGTTTAGAATCCGCTAGGGAGTCTAAATTAAAATTCTCCATAGAAAATGTTGAACTACGAACCCGCTAATCAGTTTTTAAACTAATCACGTGATATTTTTTTTAAATAAGGCCAAAGTTGTAAAAACTGTACTGGAAAACCTGTGAGTAACAAAGCTTACCAATTTGAAATAATGTTGAACTTTCCCTTAGTAACTGTTGTGAATGGTTGAACGATGAACATACCTGAAAACAAAAAAGAAAAAAACGTTAACATATGTGTTTAAATAGACATCTTCCATCATCTAAGAGCCTAGGTAGCGGATAAATTCTGAAAATGAGTTATCGCACCCCTGGGCACTCAGGCAGGGAAGGAACAGGGGCGGGTTGTAGTCAGTAACAGTCTGACACGCCCTCCCGCTCCAACCAGTGCGGGAGAAGTCATTGGATGATTTCCCAACCACAAAAAATAAAAATAAACATCTAAGAGATACAAGATAGCTCATGCACATACCAAAGAAGTATATAACTGAACATATAGGAAACTAAACTTTAACATAAACTTAATAATAAGTATAGGTAGTATATACCATCGGGCTACAATATACAATAATTGTTTATGCTTACAAATCTTATATTCTCTAAGAAGATTGTAAAAAAACGCATCCACATAATCCTTCCATACAATTCTGTAGCAAGTATCAGAGTTTCCATTAACTATTTGAAGTCCAGTCTGACTCCTATGAGTCGCTGTACAATCAACCGCACGAGATAGTAACACATGATCTACAAAAACTTGCTCAATGCTATGAAATAAGGGCGCTGACGAAATCAAACTGTTTGGAATACGTGTGGCTGTCTGTACCTGGTGGCCTTTCATCTCACACGGAGGTATAAACGATAATTTGCCGACCATTGTACGTCTAGGGTTACCTCTAACTTAATTTTATGATGGAACACGGAATTTTTATTAAACTTTCAAATGTTTAAGTTAATAGTAATTGCTGGCAGTATATTACTAAAATAGAAAATAATTTTTGCATGTTTCTGGCTTTTTAATCGTAAAGTTTATCATGGGAACTTGAGTACTTTGTATTCTTTGTTTTACGTAAACATCTTAAATGATGATTAGGAACTGAAGTATATGAATACTCAAGGATGTTTCGTTATCTTTTTATTATTATTAGGCTGTACTGTACCACTACAAAATCCCTTTCCTCTTTCCACTTTTATTGGCGTTCTGGGATTTTGCTTCAACCGTTTGAGAAATAATTCTGCTCATCCTGCCGTCTTTTTCTGGGCTTGCTGCATTTTTTTCTTTGACTTCAGAGCTTAAAGTTCTAGTATATCTAATACAGAATATATCTAAGTCAAAAACATCGATGCATTACAATCAAATCCAAGTTATTCATTTCTCGGCAGCCCTAGTTATAAAGACTCATGATTAATGATCGCATTCCAAACCGATGTATAAAAGAAATTATCAAAAATGCGCCTATTATTTTACACTTAACTGTTAGAATTACTTCTTTTTTTATTTAGGAAACGTAGATATTAAATCTCCATCATGAAAAGAAAATAAAAAAAATCCGTTCGTTCTACTTTGTGAGACGACTCTCTCTATACAAAAAATATATGAAGGATATATATAAATCTTAAGAAGCATCTCCTAATTTATCGTCACATATAAGTTCTGAATTGTCTACTAACGATATCTTCGGGCTGTGAATGCCTGGTTTCTCTGGGCTAGAGGTCAGATTGCAGACGGTCTAAAGAAAACCAGAAATAGCCACAGGTACGGAGAGAGGCTTATAAATAAGTGAACGTTTTGGTAAGTTGTTTTGAGCTTAAAAACTGTGCCAATAAATATTTCGAAATAAATATGATTATGGTGACTGTAAAGAGAGTGATGAATAACCAAAAAAAAAATAATATTGATGAAATACGAAGAAAACAGAGTGAAGGCTAATAGAGGAGACTGGAAGAGAATTATATAATGCACTGAAGTAAATTAGTTAGCATAAATAAGCGTAATCAGCCATTATAATGTTCCCACTGCTGGGAGTGGGACTCCTGCCATATTCTCTCTAGGAGAGTTAATGGACCGTAATACACCACGCAGGCCCATTGCGGGTTAGTGGATGTCACATGTCTTAATTTTTTTAGTTCTAGGACATGCCAGTTTCCTCACGAATGTTTTCCTTCACCTTTGCGTTTTCAAATCAGTTAAAAACAGTTAATCTAATTAACTTAAATGCTAAATAAGAATCAGTAGTGCCGAAGACTTGTTTTTAATGGCATTTGACCTTAAACAATTTTGAAATACCACAGATGATAATAAAATTACTATGTTTAACCAATCTTCCACCGCTTGCCAACTTCTTACTTTTCTTTACCGTATCAACAAACAAAAAGGTATTCCCAATAACATTCCGATTTAAACAAAACAATGTAGATGCTATTAATGTATTCTGAGGATACCCTTCCAATAAATCGACCTCGATTGTCTGTCAGTCTGCCGACTAGCATTACAGCATTATCAATACCTAGCCAACTTGTCCAGGCCACTCTCAACTCACGAAAAATAACGCCGCAGGGGTCTTGGTTAAGTGGTCAAACATGTGTGAAGTGAGGTAGTTTGTGAATATGTGTAATTATTATGTATTATCATATAAATGTGTTAGTGTAGGAGTGTATTGTTTATGCGTTTATTTGATGTATTGGTTCTCACCGCATGCTCATTAAAAATTAATAGACATTCACTAGAAAGGTTCATAGATCCAAAAGGCGTATCTATATAGATATAGATACTGAGAATTTTCAAAAAGAAAAAGCCTGGAGCACTACCTCACCCCAAGGATCCAAGTAACCCACGACCCAAGATTTTGCCAGTGGCGCTTCCGACTAATACAAAGCATGACTGTAATAACAATCTCTTCAGACACTTCCTTGGATATCACAGTACTTGTGCAATACAAACATGCACCATTATTCGCTTAAAAAATATAATTTATTTTTAGTATGTGTAAAATAAAAAGTTACTACTATTTATTTACGATAACTGTTCGTAAGTGTCTTCACTGCAATTTATGTGCAACAACACCTACAGAGAATCCTAATGTGGACGTATGAGCGTAGAGTTCATTTGTTTCAAAAACGGTTTTTCTGTAACGGAATAAACGTTTTATACCACCTATCGTCTTCAAAGCAAGACTGAACAGGCATCCTCTCAGTACGGTCATTCCATCATAAACCTCATACATCGCTTAACATTGAGCAAAATCGAGGTCAAGAGCTGGTTTGTCACGAAATAAAAAATCCAAAGAGTTTGCTTTTCACACTCTTTCAAATACTACTCTGGCTTTTAAGTATACTTTGACTAAGGTTAATCAATCTTCTTTCTTCTACTTAAGAGATCTAGCTCCAAGTTTTTCTTCAACGTTCTCTTTCACCTAACTGTATAACTGCGTATTATTATTTTCAATATGTATACCATGATCTTAGTCTTTACCCATATTTGGTCCGGACAGGGTCCAGTCTACCCAGACGTTGCTGGTATCATTACACACGGTACGATGTAGATCAGGTTAGAGCCCCGCTGTAATTGGCGTGAAACATTCTCCGAATCTAAGTCTGTTGTTTACTTTGGCTTATCTTAATCCGCTCAGCTCTTAGCTATACGCCCACCGCTACCGGCATGGTAGGGTCACCATGGTTTTATAACATATCTATAGTTAAAGAGTTTAAAATCGTGTCATACAGACGTCGCGTCACTTCAAACTTTTTTAAAAATCCTTTGTACTGGTGTCGACCTATGTAGATATTTTTGGCTTCAATGCTCCCAACAAAAATATATTGACTGTGAGCTACTATTGTAATATTATTTTACATAAATGTGAATAGAATTGGTGCTGGCAATAAGAGACAAGAAAAATCATATTGAAGGTGATGGCTGTGAACTAGAAGAAAACTCTGAGATCGCTGCTAATAGTGGTTTATGAAAGGAAATTACTACATAATTAGAAATAAAGGATGGCAATGGTGAAGGAGAACGACAAAAATTTCGCAATGCAAGAAGAATTCAAAAGACTTATTTATAGCTGATACTCTAATCGCGATCAAGAACTAGATTCTAGTATTTTCTAACAAATCCCACTACAAAATTAATCAAATTACAATAAAGATACACACATACCCACCAACTTTTAATGTGAATAAGAAACCGGATGTCAATATTTAACGTGTTAACTTGCCTCTTCCGGTGTACAATAGAGGCAGTGTTCGGTGTATCAGAACAGTCAGAACTAGAGTAGGCAGGCCAATTAGTTGAGATTGTCTTATCTATGAGATATGCTCGGATTTCTTTAGTGGAATGAAAAAGCTTTAAGATAAAGCTGTATATGAAATGTTCTAAGGGCTAATCTGCTGAATAAATTTTGATGATTAGAAAAGTAGCTTGGTGGTTTACACAAAAAGTTGTCACTAGGTTGGAGGCGCCGTCGCAGTAAGTCATAGAATTTTTAATCGAGTGTTTATTGACGTCAAATTAAAATGTGGAAATCATTGTATACCTAGTACCTATATTTTTGTGTGATGAAAATTATGTATTCAAAACATGGTCACCCCAGTAGACTGCATATTTGCACCAAAAGTCCAATCTGCCAATTTAATATCATTTTACTGTCATTCAAAAACGCATTCTCCACCCTTGAACCTATAGTTCAAAATACTACCAACAGTCAAACACTAAGATTATCTATTATTATGATGTCAATAGTATTGTAACAAGTAATTTGGAGTTGCCAAACGGAACTTAGTTTGCAGATAAGTTATCTGCCAAGTGTTAGGATAAGTTTGTTAAGTCAGACAGAACTGTAAAATTGTAACAGAATGGAGTTGTCATTGACATGAAATGCGGAGGTGAGGACAAGATATGGAGCGTTAAGATAGCTTTGTACTTTGTAAAGGAACTTAGGATTTGTTTAGGAATTACAAATGATACAAGGGATAAATACACTGCTCGGGGGTGGAGGATAAATTCGAAAGAGTTACTTGCGTTACGTTGCACTCAAGGCAGGGAGGAACAGGGGTGGGTTTTAGTCAGTAAGAGTCTGACACGCCCTTCCGCTCCACCTTAGAGCGGAAGAAGTCATAGGATGAATTCCCACCCCCAAAAAAACAAAAAAAAAAAGGGATAAATACAAGAGTATTGGTATACATAAACAACCAATGAAAGAGAACGCATGCCTAAAATCAATTTAAGCAGTAATGAAGTGACGACTGCGTACTGGAAGACGCAGTGTTGAAAGGTCTCCACTAAGGTCGACCGATAGGTGAGGATCGCAGGAGTCCATTGAATACGAAAACATAGGGCCAGTTGATTTTGTGACACTTGGAGGAGGCCAATGTCCACCAGTCGATAGAACGATCCAATATGCCTCAATATTTACAGAAATACACATATAGTCACTTAAAAAAAAACTGTCGGGACTGCTGGGATGGAATTGACGATGCATGTGAAGAAGAAGTAGCAATACTCTTTAGTCTCCAAAAGTAAAGGAGCTGAAGCACCATCTAACATTATCATTCACCATAAACATAATCAAGATCATCACCAATCACTGTTCCTACCGAAACATCCAAGACGAATTAACAACCAACTTTATAGCACTCAATTAAGACGAACGCACGATTTTCAAATAATTCTCAAAGGTTCCCATCAATACTTTCCACATACGACCATACATTACTGAGACTGCCTCTGCTCTATATACAAGTCACTAACTTAAAGTTGGTTCTAATCACGGCATCTTCTCGACGTCATCGATCGCAACTGCGGCGCAGTAATATATTTTAATTAACAACGTCGGTTCGTGGGCGCACGTGATTGAGGGCCGTCAGCGCGACAAAAAAGACGCAGCGAGACCAAGCCTTAACGAGACAGTTCTAATTTCAAATATATTTGTAATTCTTTTAGTTTGTGATTATTTCACGCACGCACTTTGCAATGTGTGGTTGTGTATGAAGAAGATGGAAAAATAGGAATAAAATTCCTGATATTTTTCATTATATCGGTCCAGCCAAGGCGCAATGACCTTTACCGTTATATTCCTGGCTAAAATAAACCTTTTTGTCTTCAGGAATCATTTTGAGCTATAATATTGAAAAAATAGTCAGCACAATATTCTGTTTTACCGTTAAAGGACTTTTCTTCGAAAGTTTCTAAAAGCTTTCAGTCTCAATAAATGCCCAAAAACAGAAAAAAACAAAATTAAGTAAAATAAGTTCCCATAACATTGCAAAATAATGTCAAAGTACGGTATACCGTTGTTAGGATATCACGACACTGTTTACACTTTTGTCAATTCAACACTTTTTCCAAAACAAAAAAAAAAGAATACAGAAAACTGGTTATCATATAACAGTTTTTGTAGTCAAAGAGCTAAGAACCTGTTATAATTTATGTCGTATAGCTATCTTCAAACTGAATATGTTATTGCTTTTATCGCTTATAAGCGCCCGCAGCGGTATCTACACTTCTGTTGGTTATGCATTAAACTTGCACCAATAATGGTTAATCGTAACTGTGCGTAATATGTTTGCGGGTTCTTTGCTTATATTACTTCAAGACATATTCCTTGCAATCCAAGGTTCACTTTTGTCCATAGATGTCGTATGTTGCTTATTTCGTCATATCTGCAACTCATGCTTTAAAAGTCTCGTGTCTTCTGCAAAATCTAACATTCCTTTTACTTAGATTAGCTTTTCTACATATGAAAAGACCAAGTTCTTTCCTAGAACTCGCCAAGTCTATTATAGTCCAATGCACCTGCACATACAAACTCCGCATGAATCAATAAAACGTTGGGCGGTAATAGAATATTTTAACCTTTTAAAATGTACCATATAACCAAGTAGATAAGTAGTCAAATAACCAGCTAACTCCTTCAACAGTCATAAAACTAATTAAACAGCCATATAACTTTAATTTAATTAACATAGCGCCATTGAAACAGTAGCATTTGAAGCAGATATACGTAGTGTGGGTACCAAACGGCTGATCAATGACGCAAGGCTCGCGCATGTGTGGTGCAAACAAATGTGAAGCTCCAACAATGAACTTTGTGTGAACTGTTTGAATGAAATTGTGGAATTGTTTTAGTTCGAAATGTGAGATTTTGTATTTTACTTCGAGTGTATTTGAGAAATGAGAAAAGCTTGTTTTAAAAATACACTTTTAAATGTAGGCAATATGTAGGTAAGACAGAAACCTGAAGAGGAAGTATTTCTGTGAAAATGGCTTATAGAGATGAAAAAGAAAAGAAGACTACCTCACATAAATGGAGATAAGAGCTGGAGCCGCTGGAGGATAATCTAAGTAAAGACTATAAAAGTCAGCTTTGAAAAACATATACATATTATAGTGTTCTAAGGATGCACAACGCGATGCCGTAGGCGTACACATGATTCTTAAACCGAACTTAAATAAGAAAATTACAGCTGCCCATCTCCCCACATAATTCATAATGGCTACCCTGTTAATACATTAGGGCTTTTCGTTGACAACAAGAACGCATATACAAGATAAACTGCCTTACAGACAATAAAGCAATTAATAATACGCAACCACTGAAGGGTAATCAGCATTAAAGTTAGCATACTAGAACTATTAAAAGCAAACACATAAACTCGTAAATGTCAGAATTAACTTCTGAACAAGGATGTCATAACTACCGTAAATAGTTCGTGACGTCATAAGGAAGGTATTATTGTGCTTATGAATAAGTGAAATGTCGTAAGTAGAGAGAAAGGAAAAAAGAAAAAAATAAGAGAAGAGTTTAGAGTTAAGATGTGTGGTGAAAAATGATATCACCAGAAACAGGGTGACATACTGAGATGATGCCAGATTTAGGAGATGTACAAAAAATACATGCTATTTACAATTTAATCAATTAGGAAACGGGCGAGAAGAGGATGATGATGTCGAGACCAAAGTTATCAATAACGATAAAAATTATAATACATCTATCTCAAAACTTACCAAAACACATGAAACAACTACAGAAAAAACAGCACCAAATATAAAAGCCGTTTCAAATAATACGTGTCAGGATTTAATACGGCAAGTCTAACTAAATGTTACCATTCCGCTGGAACACACGCTTAACCAACTACAAAAAGGCATGAGAGACAAAGCGGTGGACTGCAAAAGGCGTATTTATGATTTCACAGTATCTCGGCCCGTCATCGCTTGTTGCAGGGATTTGTATTAAAAGGATGTGCGTGTGTTTGGATGCGTAGTTTTAGTGTGCTTGGAATTTATAAGAACACTAGCTAACCCGACAAGCATTGTCTTGTCTTAGCTGAAGCAGCAGTTAACTGTCAAACGTGCGAAGTTTCTGAAATTTTCTAATTTACCGCGCAACTTTCTTATTTTTTTCTTTCATAAGAACCTTCTCCTGACAATAACAAACACAACAAAAAAAGAATTTGCGAAATGGGTCAAGCCGTTCACGCGTGATGCCCGTGATCAAGGAAATAGAGATTTATTTTTATATATATAGCATAAAAAATTCTAGTAGAGAACCCTCAACACAATTTTGTCTCGTGATGTATTGAGTTTGATACAATATTTTGAATCAATTGTTAACAAAATCATTGGATACTTTCCTGTAACAAACTGTAGAATTAGATAGCTTTCGCATTGAGGTACTGAAAATGAGATCAATTGCGTTGATTTCTTTATTCTTTTAACATTATCTGAATCAAAACATTTATACCTAGGTATTTTATTTTCTACTGTTGTAGAGCAATCAGAAGATAACATTTACATGAATCTTATTTTTTTTCTCACAAATCTGCATATAACTAATAATTACGAGTAATCGATTACATCCAACAACAAATTATTCAAACCCGCTCACGCGAAGATCGTTCATATTAGCATAACTCTCATTTTCTAAAAACAATACCACATCCATTTTGTTTTCATTCGTGTTCTGTATTAGCATAGTGAGCGTAGGCACGAGCGAAGCAAGGCGGAACACCTAGTATAAGTACATGTTTACGTTACAGGCACAATGAGTAGAAGGATTTTTTGTGAAATTCCTAGACTAACTACATTGATTCATGTAATTGTTACGTTATTATTATGCTATATGCTTTTCAAAAGTTCAACATAGCAATCGAGACAAGCTTGTAAATAAAAGATGGGTAAATACCTAGGTGTCAAGTACTGTTTAGTTAAAATTGTTTGCAGTTCCAGCCTGATGGGCCAATATCAAACAAGCTTATGGCATAATGATAGGTTGTCCTCCCATAACATTAGATCCTAATATCGTCATCGAAGAGTAGGTGGACAAAACTATTATGGATACCCATAAACAGTTTATAAAGAAAACAAAATGTAAGCTTAGAAAACAAAATATAAAGCTTAGGAATCTGCTATTAAGCATGAAGATGACGTTTCAAATCTCGCAAGTATCAATATGATGAGAAAAAAATCGAAATGTTTTTTCTTAGTGTATTTTAGACATCAATGCGTCGCCTATGGCTATAATGACAAAGGAACTACAGACCTACAATAATGACACAAACCAGAAAATCGCCAGAGATTGCCAACCCACAGTAAACCTAAGCAACCGTGGTGATAAAAGCTCGTTCCTCCTATGTTAGAAAAGGCCTTTGCCCTTCAGTGGGATTGTTGCAGGTTACAGAATGTTCCTATAAGTCTGTCGGTTATATAAACAAGTCTGACCCTAACAATGCGTCGACGTAACTGATTCTATTAGCGATAAGAGTTTTGCAAGAATTGAAAATGTTTCACACGAGCCTGCACTAACTTTACACTATATTTAAACATAAAAGCAATTTTATTATATTGGCTCCCAAACTACGAATAACAGCCATCTGGCTTCCAATTTTAAGAATACACGGTTAAGAATACACAGTAAGGGGAATAATTCAAATAAAAAATTAATGGTTGTTTTCCAAAAACATTGATCGTCAACTTTATCTACAACAACCATGCAGATATACATTATTCTATGTCGATTAGCTACATTGTAACATTTAAAGATTGAATTAATGGTGTTAAGTGTTTTACAATAAGAATGTAAAACTACCATTAAATTATGCCAGCCGTGATGCTGAAATATTGGTTTACTAATATTTAACATCGGATTTACTTTTCAATCGTCCCAAAACCAAATCCATTCATGAAATAGACAGTTGATACAGTAGTTGAAGTGCTTTGACACATTTGCTACTTGTGCGAAAGTTACAGTCGTAATTTATTTAAAGACCTACAGAAACCTAGTGTCATCATTTATGTCTAGACTTTTGCCAATTACGTTAGCTTCACTTGCCACTGCCACCTAACCAGATGTGGTAAATATCACCGACCAGTTAACAGCCCCTACAAATTTATTCTAGCGATCGTAAACAACTGCTTTGACCGGATTCGCAAATGGATGGCGCAAGAGAGCCTACACGTCCTAATTTAACACCTGCGGGACTGACCCAGTGTCGCCACAAGCCTAGACTGTAGACTATTCCCAATTACGCTGGGATCAACTTGATAAATGTGGAAAATATCACCAAACCGTAGTAATTTATTCTAGCAATGTAAGTAAACATACAAATAAGCCCAATTCGTCACTTACTGGTAGTATGCACACCTAACCCTCTGAAGAAGTAAAAGCTTAAGGCGCTGTTAGCTGCCAACGACCTTGAGTGGTTAGCTTGCGTGTTCTGTGCTGAGCTGACGTTACGCGTCGTACGTCCACCCAGTAATAGGACTCGCCCATCAAGGAGCGCTGTCCGAAGTTAGACGCATTATTAATTTATTACACATAAAACAACAGGTATTAAAATAAAACACTGAGACTAAATTGTTATTTATAATTTAGTCACAGTAAATGATCTTTAAAATGGTGAAGGTTTCATACAAAATCTCTTTATAGTTTTTGCGTGATTCTCAATTTTTTATCCGCGTTAGACATAACTTTACAAATTAATTACACTATGTTATAAAAATATATATTCAAATATTCTCAGATCGAATTACGACGGAAATTGTCTAGAGTAACATATATTTTTTTCAAAGAAATAAAACTAGTCGTTTAGACGTGATGTTCAATTAAAAACCATTAAAAGTCGTATAATTGCGCCTTAAGGAGATCAAATAGAGATATAGACATTTTCACACAATAAATAGTGATAGCAGAAATGGTATATTTTATCACTTAAGACAACTATCTCCAAACAACTTTAAAAGAATAATGTTACCCAAAAAGTTAGATGAACTAGGTAATACAAAATTTAAAAAATCGATATTCGAACGGGTCATAGAGGAAATTAAGATTGTATTCGACAGAAGTCATATGCAACAACCAGTTGTAACTATAAACTTTAACATTCCCACCAAATATGACCATATTTATATACCAGCAGGTTCTCAGTATTTTTCAATTACTCCCTCTAAGTCCATTTTAATTGAACACGTTTATCTTAGAATGGTTTTAAAAGCAATTCTAAATCTTTTTTAATTAGATCTCTTTTTATCTGATAATTGATTAGATAGGTAGTTGAAAGTAGAATTTATACTGTTAGAAGAGTTTGTACGCGTTTGTCTAATGATGATAATAAGAACTAAGCTGTGGAGGAAGTAAGATCAGGTTTGAAATGGATAACCGGAGCAATGAAGAAAAGTTCGAGTTGGACTCACACACGAAAGGTTCCGTACCATAAACTGAAAAAAAAAAAAACAAAAAAAAACGCGTCTCTAGAAACGTGCTTTTTTGGGGTACATCTTATGATCCGTAATACGAGTAGGTGGGCAGTTTTTTGTTGAAAGTTTTCACACAGCGTGTATTTGTATAGCCGCTATAACAACAAATAATCGAATTATTATTTATTATTATTATTATTTGTTGATATAGCGGTAGCAGAAATACACAATCTGTGAAAATTTCAATTGTGTAGCTATTACGGATCGTGAGATACAGGCCGCTGAAAGACGGACGGATAGCGGAGGCATAGTAATACGGTCCCGTTGGTTACCCTTCGAGTACGAAACCCTAAAATATTAATAAGGGAACCGCAACAATTTCATTGGCAGAATAGTATGATCACTTATAAACTATATAATACATCTACTGGCATTTATTAAAAGCTATAATAATTATAATAATGCACGTACAAAAGAGAGAAAGTTCCTATACGAATCTAAAATACTATTATAGTTTTAGCTTCTACAAACGTTTCTTAATTCCTTATACAAATAAAACTTACACTAAGATTATTAAATTAAATACCAACAGATCTAAAACGAACGCTAAACATAAGTTACAACAAAGCTGGCGTTTGAACAATTAATATTTGAACATGTAACGACTTGGCACAACACTCGGCTGGCAGTTTTGAGAAGTGCTACATAAATCATAATATTAGAGATAATACTGCACTAAGTGTAGTTAACGGATTTGCTTATATGTATATTATGTGATATTTTAAAAGTATATGCTACTTTTTACGGATTAAGTACATCATACGGATGACGCAGAGAAGTGAAAAGTACATCTAAAGAAAAAAATATTGAAATACGATTTTGATGTGCTTGAATACTCTTTGTGTGAGTTTCAGATAATTTTATGTTGACTCGTGAAATCAACAAAACAGTAAATCTTGTCTTTAAAGTTTTCGATATAACCACAGAACAGCAGACTATAAAGTTCTAAGTTATACAGCTAATGATGATAAACATAATCTTGCGATTAGTTTTGCAGATATACGCTAACTAGTTCGACCTTGCAAATACACCAGAAGCAAAAACCGACAACGCCACACAAACCAATTAATTTAAAATTTAATTTAATAAGACACACCGACAGACAAGCTTCACGCTCACATTAAGGGCACAAGACAGTCGATCGACCTTCGCCCGTCAAATTATACGCACAGCCCACTTACGTTATTGACAAATTAAATTTATAGTTAAGCGTTGCGCAAGCGCAAGTAATTGTTGTAACTAAAGTATATTCAAACCCTTGTTTCCAATTGATGTTATTTCTATTCAAACGAATATCATCTGTATGTAGTCAAAATTAAGCTGATTTCAAAATTATTAGGACTCATGAAAAATCACAAAAAGTATTGAAGCTGGAGCGGTAATTGAACTTTATGTGTTTGCAATAAAGTTGTTTTTCCAGAAACAAATATTTATTTACACATTTGGACGCTAAGTCACAAACGCAGTGTTACTATACTGGAGTTGGACGCTATTTGTATCGCTACATAAGCTCTTGTACCCTATTTGTTATCTGTCAGATAGCTGGATAAGTAATTGACAAGACGTCAGTTTAAGTAATTGAATATTTGCATCAATCTGGCAGGTTAACGTAGGCTGAGTATATCAGGTTAATTGCAGAATTATGTGATATAATTGATTATTTTCTGAAGACATGCGTAAACAATGCAGATGAACTAAGTCTAATGGCATGAGAAGAACTAAAAGTTCTAAATTAAGCAGTAGGCAGTAATAGGCTCAATCACGAAGGAAACTTCGGCTATGATGAAGAATATCATAAAAATAAAAAAAATATACAAAAAAACAGCATTCCCAATATTAATACCAGAGAATTCCGTAGTGTTAACTAAATTCTCAAGTAAATTATGTATAAACATTTTAAATAATGGTATTATTTATATTAATAGCTACACAAACTAACACGACCTCAAAACCGTGTAAAGTTATGCGAAATTTGCCAATCGAATAATTCTATAGAATTAATCGAATATTATAATCGCATAATCGGTATGTTTGCAAACAATTGTTGAATTTGTACTGCTTACAGTGGAATTTATTACTTTGGGTGTCCTTGTGAACCAGAACCACATGAATTTCGACAAGGTGCGTTCAACTTTGAACTGTGACTTTAGGTGGTAGAGTTGAAAATTTAGTAATACGAGTAAGTGAGTTTGTGGCAAAAAATATCGATTGTTCATTTGTATCTTCAAGCTTATTTTTCTGGTGGGAGAACAAAGCTCCAGGTAGACTTAAGATTAATAAATTCTAATATCTTAAAAATCCACACCAATACAATGAGTATTTTGTATACTTTCCTTAAATTACTTTATTTAACTAATCACAATTACTGGTTCCTTTATCATTATTCCCAAGTCTATGGGAAGCTAATCACAAACGACCTTTGACAGAATTTTACTTTCGCTACAATTATTAAAATAATATACATTAATGTCGACTAATAAAGGTGGTGGTAGTAGGTGGTTGGTGTTACTACAGCTGCTAAGGAGTGGAATTCCCTGCCGCAGTCTGTGTTCCTGATTGCTACAACCTGGTGGTCTGTAAGTCAAGAGTGAATAGCTTACATCATCGCTTACTATCAGGTAAGATGGTGGTCTCACACGAGCCTATCAATAGTAAAAAATAAGTTATAATAAGTGGAAATTCCAAATCTACAAGTACAAAATGGTAAGAAAACAAACACTTGTAACGATTAAACCAATTGCTATCAAGTTTGATTTAATTTTGATTTCTGCTGAAACATGTAATCGGGATTTAAATTGTCCTAATTCTACAAAGCTTAGATAAAGTTATTATAAATTCAAATACAGTTACTGCATTGTTATCAGTAGTAGTTTGGTTAACAGTTAAGTTATAAATGCTTTACTCTACGCGTGGGAAATGTCAAGAATTTAACTTTGTAGTACTTAACAAGGCTCTACAATCAGCCGTGTGGCATTGTCGTTCTAGTCAATAGGTTAATGATCTGTCTTTATAATAACATAACCATTACGTGTATTGACGACTTCGGTGTGGTTAGACAGAGGACTTGCAACTATGAATCTATAGAAATGTTAATCGGTCCCATATTATAAGATGACCTGGATGCTCAACATGAAGCCTGCTTGAGGTGGCGCAAGAAAAGAATTTGGAAAGGCCTTTGCCCAATAGTGGGACACTACAGTTAATTTAAAAAAAAACATGAAGTCTCAAACCCCAGATGTTGCAGATGTTGTTGACAAGCATAAATTTGCACTTTACAAAATAATCAAAACAAACATTGTCATATCAGATTTTGGGGTTCGTAGATCTCAGAAGCTTTTAAAGAAACTTTAATAAAACAAGTAAGTAATCGAAAACCTCAATAAAAGAGACTAAGATATGAGTAGAAATAAATACAGGAAGAGAAGAAAAATATTTATATTTGCAAAGTTAATTTCGTAAACCGTATGCAAGAGATATTGGCTTGGTACCTGCAAGCACAATAACCCTAAAATAAAGCCATACATCCAAATAAACTTTCACTATACAAAAAGATGGTTCGATATCGCTCAAGAGGCTGCTTCATGTTAGCTAAAGGCTGAATAATCGAGATTAGAGATAACAGACACGTTGATCTTACTATCAGTGACCTATATTGGGGAACAGTGGTTGTTAATGTTCTGTGTTAGTGGATAATTGATTTTGGTAGTGTAAAAGAAAATAATGTTGAAATTATTAATATTGACTCGAAATTCCATTCTACGGTCCACTTCCATGAACGTACGAGAAGAGCTACAGTAAGGGAGGAATAGCGACGGGTCGTGAAGCTTTATGTGACGACCAAGAGTACTGTGCCAAGAGTGTGAAAACGAAAAAGAAGATTAGTATTGAAGATAGGGTCGACACACAAGTTAGTAGTAGCGAAATTAATAAGGATCCTTGAGAAGTAGAACTTCTCGAAAATTCCTCGAGAGATTAAAGTACTAGAGAAGTCACAACTGCTTATGCAACTGAATTTAAAATAACACATATTATTTATTTTATAATAAGAAGTTATCTAGCAATCGCTTCAATCAAAATCACAGTTCCCAATTTGGAGGAACAGCATCTGATAAATCAAAACACACAATACCCAACACACGATCCAATAAATCACAACCACTTTGAGATCCATTGACCAAGCCAGCAATTCACAATAATTGAACTCAGGGGTCAGCAGCGATAGTGATCTTACCCACCGGAGGCTCGCTATCGATCGTAATAATTAATTCTAGCCATGATACGGCTACTTGAAGCTGAGCTATTCAAATTCGCAGCAAATATATCAGATAACTCAAAAGTTCCCATGTAAGGTAATTGTGAGTGAAGTTGTAGAGAGTGAGTTCGATTGACCCTACCGGATTGGTTCGCGTGCTCTAGTAATCTATTTAGTTTTATGGCATTAAGAACTACAGCTATCCGTAAAACATGGGGTAGTTATAGATCCAGTAAACGAAATATATTTAAGGATGAATTTGATTATACAGCTCTCTATTCTAAAACATAATTTTTACAGAATAAAAAGTCTTTGAAGTTTCTACGGTTGAGGTTAAATTACCAAATGACAAAATAAAGAGAGCTGGTTTTAATTATACATTTTCGTAGTAACCTGCACCCTTAGGATATACTCGTACATAGCGTCGCTGACGCGCGAAGGGGCGAACCTCATTCATAGTTCAGTATAAGGTTCGTCTGTTTGGGGCGGTACCAACGATATATATATACAGGTTGTAACGGAAAGGTGTGGTCATATTTTGATAACCGGCTCAGCCCATGGGTATGAATAACATTCTCTAAGAAAAAACAGAAAATTCCCAAAAAAAAATTGTACTTTTCATACAAAGTTGATCAAAATTTTTATGGGAGGTAAAAAAAAATTTTGAGAATTTCCTTAGGTTTTTTTGAAGAAAGTTGTTCATATCGATGAGCAGCTGCAGTTTTTAAAATATGACCACACCTTTCCGTTACACACTGTAAAATCTAATCGCATTAGCGATTGAAAATGTCTATAAATTCCTAATATCTTGACAGAATTCAATGCTGCTAAGTTGTGATATGTATTTAATATACATAGAACTAAAGATTAAGTTAAAGCTACTCGTACTATAAAAATTCAAATAATATTCCTTTCCAAACAGACCAAGACCAGCGATAAGTATCAAAACAATTGTATCTGCATTAGAAACGATTCATGCCGTAATTATACGAAACTATCCCATAACACGGTGTATTAAAGGTCAAAGTTGCATAAATTACAGGTCACTGGCTCTTCGGGCCGTGCAACCCAATTACCTATATACCTTAGTTGTTTATGCTAGATGACAGGTAGATTTACTTTCGTTAGAAATAAACAATGGCTACTATCTACTGCAATATTTATTTGGCCGCTTAAATGTTAAATAAACTGCCATTTTTGACACAGAAGTTTGATGTAGCAAAATGGGTACTAAAGAAAAATTGGTAGCCGGTGATGCTCAATATATATAAGTGTGCGTACATATGTAGCAACAGAGCTGCCAAAGAGAGTGAAAATGTAAAGAAAAAGGAAACAAAAAAATGCATATAAACTCCAGATGATACCGGTAGGATTGACATTTATAGTGTAGCTGTCTTATAGAACAGTGCACAGCAGTGCCCGTTGAAACTTTATGAGCGTCTTGATAATGATGATGACAATGATGATGAAGAGAAACATCTTAACAGTGATGATCTACATATTCGTAACAGTAATTTTGAAAATTGACATCAACGATCGTTTTCCTCATTCGAAAGTTATCGAAACCAAGAAAACCGAAGCACACCAAGAGGAAACTGCCTCACAAAACTACAAAACCGACCTCACTTCCCCATCTTTTAATAAACGAAACCCAACATTGTGTAGAAGCGCATCAAATACTTTAATCTATGGGATCCACTATCGTACCATAAAAACAATATCACGTTGAGCAGTCGACATGGCCCTTAATTACAAACCTTTCTACCCAACCGCAATGAAATATAAACTCTATCGTCAGAATCTTAAGGTTGGGAATCAAGCGGGCAAGTTTATTACTCTGTAATAAGCTTTCTAAAAAAAATGATTCGACCGGTGTAACATGGAATGTGGATCGTTCGTGAGAGGGCACTAAAATACGAATGTGGCTAATGTTGGGCGTTATGAAAAATTTTAGGAAACTCACGGCTTTTTAGAGGATTAGGATTGTAATTTGAAGTCTACAAATTGGAACTTTGGAATAACGGCGTAATATGAAAGAAATGCACAAGCTTCCACATTTTCTGTATTATATCTATGAGTTATTTAGCCTTTTTCAGTTACTTGTAGGTATGCTTAATCCAAAGAAGGCAAGCCTATTACAACTTGCTAATTCGAATTTGAGAATTAGTCATTAAATTTGGACAAGTTCTGAAATTCAAATTCTCAAATTGTAAAAGTTATACACTAACATCGACCACTGTGTACAGACCTCATATCACTTTTAATACCAGTCCTAGCTTGGCAATTTACACAAAAATGTTACCACAAAAAGGAGTCCCTCATAATAAGGTTTAAAGAAACGGTTTTCTCAACATTGTAAGGCAATGAATGATGGTATTTATTTAGTATTGGACGCTAAACTGAAGTGAAACATGTTTACTGAACAGTTCGCATTTAAATTGGCTTATTTCTAGCTATTTTTATTTATAGATGGGCGTTTTTCAGCTTGGTACAGGGCTTTCAAGTTGAATTAACTACCTGTAGGTTGTAACAAGTTATAATATAAACCTAGGAACTATTGCAAACTAAAATGGTGGCATAATCGATATAATTTATCAAATTCTGTTTGTGGCTTCGCCCGCGTGGTATTACTACGTTCCCTTATATAAATTATAGCATATACTAGATATGCTATAATATATAGTACTATTACAGACTATAATCCATCTGTGCATGTGAATTTCATCCAGATCCGCTTAGCCATTCCGGCATGATTGAGTAACAAACGTAACAAGCATTCATCCATCCAAACTTTCGCATTTACAATATTAGTGGGATTTTTAATATTTTACTCTTCTGAAAAAAAAACCGGCCAAGTGCGAGTCGGACTCGCGCATGAAGGGTTCCGTACCATTGTACAAGACTATACGCGGAGTTTTTGGCGGGAATTTCTCGAGTGCAGTTCAGTGGCTGTTTTAATTATTCGCAAATTGATTCCTAGTGGATATTGTGATGTTAAATTGGTGTAGTTTTGTTTCTCAAGTGTTTACGCAACTGGACAATATGTGGAATCATTGAAACAGGCGCGATCTCGGTAAAATAAAGCTGAGAATTTTGTCGTAGTATTGACTAACTCAGCGAAGTTTGCCGAGAAGGATGACTCGACACATTTGTTGCCAATTACTGCAAAAAACATTAGAATGTGTTACATCTGCATTCTAATGGGAAAAAGTGACAGTATTCTCTATCTAAAACTAAATACTTTCTTAACTTGACACTGGCTAAATGTACAAACCGTGCGAAGCCAAAATTAAAGTAAAAAAAAAAAGACTATACGCGTCATGTTGCCATTATTAAGATCGAGCAAAAAAAGACAAAAAAAAAACACGTTTCTAGCTGCCCTTTAATTTTTAATTCATTTTTATTATTTGTTGTTATAACAGCAACAGAAATACACATTCTGTAAAAATTTCAACTGTCTACCTATCGCCATTATTAAGATCGAGCAAAAAAGCCAAAAAAAAAACGTTTTTAATAGGCGAGCCCCCTGTAATTTTTAATTTATTTTTATTAATTGTGGTTGTAGCGGCAACAGAAAATACACATTCTGTGAAAATTTCAACTGTGTGGTATTACGGATCGTGAGATACAGCCCGCTGACAGACGGATGGACAGCGGAGGCACAGTAATAGGGTCCCGTTTGGTTACCCTTCGGGTACGGAACCCTAAAAATACCCTTTCACAAAAAAATGTTAGTTAATACCACACGTAACTCTAAATAGTGCTGTGCAGGCCCCAAGCTTCATTATGTGCGCGCCATGCCATAGCTATAACCATAACGGTATCTGAACTGCCCAGCACTAACCTACATCACAGGTATTACAGGTACTCGTATAATACCTGTACGTACAGGTATGTTTATGCCAACGTCTCGTTTGCTTATAGATTTCTGATAAGAATGTGATTTTTGATATATTTTTAGATAAGGCTAGAAAAAATGGCAGAAAAAGATTTTATTTTATTTATAATCACGTTATTGTGTCATGTCAAAGAAATTAAAGTACTTAAATGTTTTACAGTAGGTATCTACAGATAATAAAGTCATCCATGAGTTTCCTTGAGACCAAAAATTAACATATACGTACAAAAAATAACTGTTAAAAGTGTCAAGTAGAACACTAACGACACCAAATAATAAAATATAAAAAATAATTCCAAATGTTAGTAGCACATCACTACACCTAATAAAAACGAATACTTTATTTACAAATGATAATTATTTGACGTTCGCTCATAACTCCGTGTATTAATTATTTCCTTTTTCTCTAGCTAGCGGGATATGAGATGTTCTCGCATAAATTTTATGCGAATTTAGGTTATATCAGATATTCATCTTAACAATTTGTCTTAAGTTGTTAATTGGATTTTTAATTAGGGAGCGACAGAGGTGGTCTAGCGTGATTAGAGAAATTGGGAAGTGCTACTATGGTATTGCGGTCAATAGTTGTAATTAATTTAAGTGTTTTAGCGGATTATCACTGTGTTTTATGACTTCCGAAGTATATTGAGGCGTTAGTGGCGTCTATGTGTTAAAATATTTTAATAATACACGTACTTTTTCAAATTAATTGGCTGGTATTCTAGGTTGCCAATCTTCAGAGGAAGCTTCCGAAGTATCTACCTCATACTCGTAATTATGAGTGTGTGCATGCCAACCTCGAAAATGTTAGTTAGAAGAGTAGCATATAAAAATATTTTTAAACTGTCAATGTAATCCTATCCTATATTAGAAAACCGGCCAAGTGCGTGTTGGACTTCGCACATTTAGGGTTCCGTACCAAATATTGGTATTTGTTAATAAAGCATACGAAATAATAAACATTACCACCACAAGTTCACAAGTCAATGGAAGTTAAAAAATTCTTCGGAACAAAATTTTGTGACAGACGATGGACAGACAGACAGACGGACAAGCGGACAGATGGAATCGTGAGTGACAGCAACGGAACCCTAATAAATGCGAAAGTTTGGATGAATGAATGGACGGATGTTTGTTCCACAATCACGCCAGGACGGCTGAAGGAATCTGAATGTTTGGCACAGATATAGATTATAATCTGGTTTTGGGGGAAGAACTAATTCCACACGGCCAAAGCCCCTGCCAAAAGCTAGTATTATTGTGTTACTAGTGCTATTGTTGACTTGGTTTTGCGGTTGCTAAGTTTGATATGTCTTTTCGCCAAAGCATATCAAAATCTGAAACAAAATCAGTAATCTACCAACATTTATATGAATTGTTTTGTTAGTGTTAAAAAAAAATTATGACGTTCAGTAGAATTGAAAACGGGATCACGTTTAATCATCAGGTTTAAAATAATATCACTTTGAAGAAATATCAACTATTAAAACACATAAAAATACTGAGAGCCCGTAAATAGTTGTATTTTTTAAATATTTTTAAAAACTTATCATAGACCAGGTATTATCAAACAACGAGAAGTATGAAGACATGTAAATATAGTAATTATTACAGCTTATATACAAAAATAACACCAAATACTTGACATAGTATCAAAATCCATAACGTATAACGGCAATTGGTAATATCTTTAAATAATTCAGCGAAAGTATGCTTATAAAAATCGCACCACTAAAAAACTTCAGTTAATTTATAACAACCCACAATCAAAACTCCACCTTATTTTCTGTATACTAAAGTCCATATATTCATTATAATCATTGACTAAACATGCTTGGCACTAAAAAGTTTTGCATACTAATGACATTTCTCCATTTGGGACATCAAAAAACCTGAACTGTGTCCGTAGTCATAAAATATTGTCGCTACCAACCTTGATAAAAACATTAAGAATTAAACAGCTTCAGTTTTAAACGCTGATAAAAAAGTAATTGCCCATTACTAGCCAACTACTGATTTTTGTTAGCATTATCTGTGCTATTCTCAAAACCTGGTGAGTCGATTTCGATGGGATAAGGAAGATCATAGATTTGTAGCATATTTACAAAATGAAAGAGAGAAGTGTCGCTTAGTTAAATAATTTTACTCAGAAGCAATATTTCACGAAAAATTTAGATTTATTTCCTCGATGTGTTAAGCTCAACATTTGGACACCTTGATTATAATTTATAAACTGTTCCAAAACATTCAAATTAAAATTAATCCTTTTCATAGGACCATAAATCAAAAACAAGCATGAGCCGAACAAAAAAACGGTTCTGTATCATAGCTACCATAAGAATAAGACCAGGAACCTAAAGCGAATAAAACCGTATGTAAAAACTAGTCTGCAATCAGCCTGGGATCTCCTGGCGGGATATCATTCTTTTTGCCAACTCTGCTTACCCATTTACAGCCTACGTGATGTTTATTTATGAATCTCTAAGCTCGATATCTATTAGCAATGTTCGAAAGATAAACTCGAGGCTTTTTTGGATAAAAAAACACGTTTTTGTTAAGTAAACTTCTTGTTTTCGTATTGTTTCTATCCATACACGTAGTTTGCAAATAGACTTTTAAAGTTAAACAATCAACAAGTCTTTGGTATTTGAATTCCTAGAATAGAGGTGTTAATTTTTGGTACTTTTGTAAAGAGCAACGGATTTTGTGGCATGTTAATTTGTACATCCTCTTTAATTTATGCGATGTTTACTTTTGATCAATCAGAAAGTGCATTGACATCAATCGAAACTGTTTAAAACACATAAAACATCAATGTCCCGAGCTACCTTTTAAATCCCTCGCATAGTTTTAAATAAAATAAAACGTTAGCAGATCGGCACTATGAGATAATAATCTGACCTCAAATAGGTAGCCATGACCCCAACAATCAGCTGATTACAAAGCTTACGACTTGTTTGTAAAAATAGGCACCCAAAACCTAAACAAGAAAATATGACCTCTAGTCATCCTAAGATATAAATAAAACTCAAATCTAAACCAGTCTCTGAATATGGCTAAAAATTAAACCTAAAACCTGCATCGTTTATAACCTAACAATGAGCAAAAAGAATAAAGCCTTTTTTCCGGTCAACTGCAAACTGGTAAAATACTTTTTCAAGCTAGCAACATTATCCTTAATTCTTATTGACAGCCGCGGCGTCCAATGTCGTTCGAAATTATCTTATTTGGGTCACTTATGAGGGCAACGATCCCTATCTTAATCCTTTTTTTTTTAAATCCTCGACTCGTTCATTTGCATATTATCAATCCTATAATCAAAGAAGGTAGGGCAACAATCCAGTGAAATATTCGCCGATGAAATGTTAAAGTATAGCAACCCAGCATAGATTTTATCAGCAACGAAAAAAATGTTTGCACAATTTTAAACATACGGATCGTTACATCGAAAAGAACCTTTCCTTAAATAATTATTTAGGGGTTCTTGATGGTGTCATTAGGTTAGATAGCGTTAATTAGAGGTTTTTTTTTCGCATTAACGTGTTTTTTTTAGCAATATGCGTGATCGCTGTATTTATTCAGTAATTCTGTTTTTAACTTTACATCCAGCCCTAATAAATTTTAATTAGGATGCAAACACTAAAGAACAGCCGTTCCATAAAATAAAAGCAATTTTTTTTCTGAATCAAGACACTATATACTGTTTTTTTTTTCAATTCATTCACCAATAAACACTAAATATTTACAAATAAATTAACTTAAACTAAAAAAAATATTCCAATTAATTTACTCCAACCGTTTAATTACACGAAAAGTTTAATCGAATCGAATCGCTTTCCGATTCGAATAAATCAATAATTCTATTTTTATTTGTAAGAACGCCTACCGTTAGTGTTGTAAGTTCAAAATAATACCCGCTAATTTCCTAAGACAAAATCGAATGCATGCAACATTGAAGTTGTACTCGATTTTTTTTAACAATCGATTCGTTTTGTATCGATATCTTTTGTGATTGTTGGTTGCGTCGGATCGATGCAAAATTTATGATTTAATTGCCTGTTGCCAGTTTTAACGGGTTCAAAGAACTTGAAACGTTTCGTAATCGTAATGGTAGTGGCGGTGAAGCGTGGAGTAACCGAAGATGGAATTAAAGCTTAATGTCTCACATGACTTCATTACGAATTTAGATTTAATTGATTTTGAGATAAAACATTTTGCACTCTGTGCTTTGTAGTTACTTTTGTGGTCACTGGTATAAAATAGGTAAGAGCCAACATTGCCAAAGAGACTTTTAATTCAGTGTTACAATTAGGGGAAATGGGATTAATACTTAACATCACAATTATATCCTCAAAAGGAAGGAGGTTCTCAATTCGGCTGTATGTTTTTTTTTTCATAGCCCAATGATATCCTCAAAACAGAGAAGGTTCTGAATTATTTTTTCATTGCCGGTTTATTTTAGATAAAGGAAAAAAATATATCGAAAAAGTCATAAAGAATTTCAAATTTCACAAGCACCCCCCTAAAATTATCATAACAAACAAAACAATCAATATTTTTATGATCCACGCAGATTTAATGCAAGAAACTGCATCGCCACGATTTATCTCCATACGATTGTATTTCCTAGAACGCATCACTTAAATGACATAAAGGTATAAACTGGTACATGACATCGTAAATACATGCGAGATAGATCTGTAGTACACGGAGAAAATCTAAATTATATTGAATCAGGATATAGCCGTATAGCCGAGGTTTACTGCAAATTTATGTGTCTATTCATTTCACGATTAGAACTTTTATGACGTCCATCTTTTTTTATTCGATAATTCTCTAATATTCTTTATGTCAGTTCATGGAAAATTGTTCCATTACAGATTAAATGTTGGGGTTGTAAAGGTTATGTTCTATGAATAGGTCGAAGAGGAATCAATTTCGCAATAGGTGGTCCTTTTATACTTTGGATCTACGTAAGGCTTATAATCAAATCGCACTTATAAATAGGTTAAGAGCCACTGAGTGTATACACCAAACTAATCAAAATTTTTGGTATATTTATAAATAATATGAAATATCTAGTCATTTTAATAACATTTTGGAAATCAATAATCATATTTAATGCTGTAAGACTTTAATAAGCTTATAAATGTTTACCTCGATGATTTATTGCTCTTTATTTCTTGACTTCTGTAAAGCTACTTCAAAGGGATCAAGTTTAGTACCGGACTGGAGTAGTCATCAGCATAGTAGCGACTTTATGATAAATTCTGTAAGGTAATAAGTGCCCTAGTAGCTTTACAAGTAAAAGTCGTAAATCATAAGTTTACGTCTACATGGAATCGAATCCAGTAGTGCGGAAATATATGTGAAATATATTATTATTATAAAATATATTTTAAAGCGACTTTAGGTTCGTCTCGTCCGAGTTTAGTGATCTATGTTAACTGTAAACCTTTTACGGTTTTTTCAAATCCAGGAAAAAAAAAATTGTGGAAACTGGAAAGATTAAGATAAATAACTGGTTAGGAAGTATGTGAAACCATCACTTTTAGCTTAATCTTAATTGTGTTGGGGTAGGCTTACTTAACCAGAATTCGTAACATAATATTTTTTCTAATGAATAATTGACATTGCGGTTCCAAAGGTAAACTAAATATTTTTTCTAGATATACTTATTTCTTTTTCCACTTTGTACTGTAGTTCCATATTGTAAACTAGAAACGCCATTGCAACTGAGGAGTATAAAAGCTACTTACCTCAACCCACAAAACTTCTCAACTACTTTTTAAACAAAATCTCACCCATTCCGAAATTTATTGTCTACAGTCTTGCTCGTAACTTAGTCGATATTCAGTATCGAGTCGATATTGTTTCGCTAAGTTTTATCACCGGGAATAGAACCCGGGTCTGGTTAGTTATGTTGCTGAGCTATCGCGTTACGATAATGTAGCAATGTGCAACTCGCACTTACCGACTGATAATGTCTACGGTACGGACTTTTTGTACTTTATAGGCTGAATGTTGATTAAATGTGTTTAAAATGCGAGTGTGTGGCTCAATGTTTACGTTAAATAAAGCTCGGAATAAACTTCAAGTAATCCGGTGAGAATCTTTCGCTTGGAAAACACATTGAAGAAAATTGTAAACAATAAAGCAAAGCTATTTTAAGAAAACATTACTATTAAAAATTTTACGAGCATAGTTGCATCTCTAGTCGCAACATGAAATAGAATTCCTTTCGAACAACAAAACAGAAAAGACACGACAATAATAATTAGGTAAAATAGTTCTAAAATTAAAATAGCTGCGCATCGCAGGGCTGCCTCGCACATCGCATTCTCATTAACCGCACCCGGCCGTAGTCGTTCTCCATCCATCATTACGAGCCGGTGAACGCAGACAGCCCTATAATTTCCGACCGGCCAGGCCCCGCACTGCCCCCCTCATTCCTCCTGACTCCCGCGCATCCCCAAGACTTTTATTAAAAGAAGACGTCCAAGAAATGAGTTTCGACGAAATTGCCTCAGTTTCAGAATTAACAGTTCTCCTTGTGTTTAGTTATTTTGAATTAATAAGGAGTTGATAAGTACATATTTTGATGGACACTCGAGAATGTCAAAATGTAATTGGCTGCTGAAATAACCCGTCGTTTTTGAGCCGCTGATGATAAAATAAATGTCATATTCACTGGAATACAATCTGAATTTACCTAAAATCCAAAACTAGAAGGAGCTCGTGGCTAAAGTAATATTAGCCGCTCGGGTGACCATCTTTACATACCGGGACTCCTCTGTGCCTCGGAAAGCACGTTCAGCCGTTGGTTCCGGCTGTTAATCGTGAATCTTTGACAGTCGTTAAGGATCGTCAGAAGCCCGAAAGTCTGACAACCAGTCTTACCAAGGGGTATCGTTTTACCCAGTAACTAAAAAAAAATAAAAAAAAATAAAAATCGTTTATTTTATAAAAAAGGGAGACAAATACAATAAAAATATCTTAACAATTAGACTAGAGCACAGTTTTATATTAGCCTGAACTAGGTGGAACCTGTGTTTCAGGCTAGACAGTTCATAAATATCTTATAAGAATTATAAATAAATTAAACAGTATAAAGTACTAAAATTAAAACTTACATAAAAATAGAATCAGCATGTTAGCGGGTTATTTGTCGACAATGAGTAGATCCTCTGTCTGTTCATAAGCAATGCTTCGTAGAAATGAAATGACAGTTTTTTTACAATTAAAATAGTTCAACTTATAAAAACTTAGTTTTTTATTTAACCTATTGTACAGAAATGGGCCTAAAAATGAGAAGAATCTTTCTGCAAAGACATTTTTGGAGGTTGCATTAGAAGTGCACACTATATCATTCCGCCTCTTGTTAGTACTGTCAGAAATGTACGAAAGCATAGTATGTTGTTTTAATACTAAGTGCAAAATGAAAAGCTGGCGAACAGTCAGCACGTTGCAGGATTTATATAACTGATCTGTGGGAAAGAAAAAGGGATGGAAGTTTGCTACTTTTAAAATTGCTCTCTGAGCTCTTTCAAGAGGAAGCAAGAGGGTTTTTGATGCGCCACCCCATGAAGTAATGCAGTATTGAATTATAGACTGGCATAGGGCCAGATAAACTTGTGTGATTAATTTTGAATTTGCAAAAGTTCGTATTTTTTTAAATACATATATTAACTTGCGCACTCTTTTAACCAGAGTTTCAATATGATGTCTAAATGTGAGTGTATCGTCAATTATTACCCCGAGGTATTTGATGTTACAGGTTTTGAGGATAAGAGGACAATGACACATGTTGACTGAAGGGTTACCACATTGATGGGCGTATAGATGAAAGCTAGCAGTGTTAAGTTGAGGCTTGCGCATGGAGAAGTGTATATATTTTGTTTTGTCAGCATTTAATGTTAGTAAATTGCTTTGAAGCCAATTAGTCACAATATTAAAACCTAGTTGAGCGTTTTCGTGCAGTTCGCTACTGGTTTTAGCTGTAAATATTAACGCCGTGTCGTCAGCATATGATACTATTTTGCCGTGCTTAATGTTCAAATTACACAAGTCGTTAATATAAACCAGGAAAAGCGTTGGGGCCAAAATACTTCCCTGGGGAACACCAAAACCAGTATTTTTCTGCTCATCGCTCGTGAAATTATCTATCCTAACACGTTGATATCGGCCGTTTAAGTAGTCAGCAAGTAGCGACAGCGGCGTTCCCCTTATTCCTATAGCCTCTAATTTGTCAAGAAGCGCGGAGACTGAGACAGTGTCAAAGGCTTTCGCTAGATCAAGGAAGACTCCTAGGACCTTATTCCCTTTGTCTAGCTCTTTTGAGACATAATCTGTTAGGCTATGCACTGCATCGGCTGTGGACAATTTGGCCCTGAAGCCAAATTGCGCAGGTGACAAGAAGTTGTTTTTTTCTAAATAGCTTACTAGTCTGTTGTTCATTATTTTCTCAAGTATTTTTGACATAGAAGGGAGTATCGATATTGGCCTATAGTTGCTAGTCACTTCTCTGCTTCCAGTTTTATAAATCGGGATGACAACTGCCTTTTTTAGACAACTCGGGAAAATTCCTTTAGAAAGACAGATTCGAAACACATGCGTTAAGGGAGGTACAAATATATGCTTAAATAGTTTAAGCATCCTATTGCTTATATTATCCCATCCAACTGCACAGTCATCTTTTAGGCCAGCAATGATACGTGATATTTCTTCTTCATCTGTATCCAGCAAAACAAATGATTTCTGGTTACAGCTGTTGCTTAGTTTTTGGAAAGATGTTTGGACGCAACGTTTCGGGATCTGTTCTGCCAAATTTCTCCCAACATTTACAAAAAAGTTATTTACATTGTTTGCGGACAGCAGAGGTGAAGGATTAGTAAGCAGTAAACTCGAATTTGATTCACGTTGTTTAGTCATATAAGTGACGTTTTTAATATGTTTCCAAAGTTGCTTGCTATTGTTACCTGCTTTATTTAATTCATTTTTGTCATAATTATTTTTCAGCTTCTTTAGAAGATTGTTGCAGAAATTCCTGTATCTTTTATATGAGTTCAGAATTATTAAATTATCGGGGTATTTTTTTGTTTTTTGATGGAGTTTATCTCTGTGTCTTATGCAACGAATTAGGCCAGGCGTAATCCAAGGTTTGATATTATGATGACGCTTATTTAGTGTCACTATTGTCGTGTTATGCAATATAGCTTGTTGGACATGTTTTATTAAGTACGATAAAGCGGTATTAGCGTCAGCAGTTTTATAAACTGGGCTATAATCGATATTACGTAAATCATATTCGAGTTTTTTTATATTTATGTTAGTCTTGGTTTGTGAGCGATTTAGCTTAGGCAGCGTTAAATTTACGTTTAGTAGGACAGCATGATGATCGGTTATTGTTGAGTTAGTAACAAGCGTAATATATGAATAGCTGGATTTGATCATCATATGATCGAGACAGGAACCACTCTGATGAGTAGGCAATGTGTGAGCGGGGAGAAAACCATGGTATGAGCAGATATTGAGGTAGTCTTGAGTCCCTGCATCGCAGTTCTCAGAGCCAATGTTAATGTTAATATCGCCTGTTAGGATTACATTTTGGAAATGGCTGAGTGCTTGAAGAATCTGGTTTATGGAACTGTGAAAAGAAGTCAGGTTTCTAGCGGAAGGAGATCTATACATAGCAATTAACGCTGTGGTTGTACCAATTTTGATTATAAGACAGTTACTCATACAATCTTGTAGATTAGCTTCTTCAACATTGACCTTTAGTGACTCCTTTGCAAAGACAACAACCCCGTCATTTTGATTGTGATTCATTTTAGTGTAGAACGTGTTATATCCTGGTATAACCGGGAGGTTATCGTGGCGGATTGATAACCAGCACTCTGTTAAAACCATAATATCACAGTCAAAGTTAAGTCTGTGAAGGAAAATGTTGAAGCTATCTATGTTCTTATAAAAACTACGGATATTTTGGGTTAGTATGGTTAGTGAGTGTGGATGCTGAGAAAGATATTGTCTGCAGTCCTAACCTCATTCAACTGGGTTGTGGAGGTTAGATAGGCAGTCGCTCCACGTAAAATGCTGGTATTCCTTGGTTAGACTGGAAGCCGATCCCAAGATAGTTGGGTAAAGGCTAGGCAGATTGAACCAAAACTCAACAAAGTAAAAGCTGTCAAAGCTAAGTATTCCTAAACAAATCCAAACAGAGCTGCACTATTCATTAGTAAAAAAAAAAACTTTGAAGTAAGTAAATAATGTCCACTCCGAAATAGCTGCACCTTAGCTGTGTCATATTGTATTTTCAAACCCATCTCGAGCAGGTAATAAACCACAGCGGACTTGCAAAAAAATAAGACATTTGCAACAATGTTTATGAAAAGAGGATGCTCAAACGCAGCTTTAAGTATCACTATCCATGCAATTGGAGCCTTCTTACCGGTAGGTAAAGATAGGCATCCTTTAAAAAAACGACCATATAAATTGACCATCTTGACTGAGTTCACATCAGCACAGAATTAATTTTACGACTCCGATAGTCAATCGTCATCGTGCCATGAATTAATTACGAGACATACCCGTGTAGGCATGAACCAAAAATATCAGCCATCTACATTTTAATCTTTGTCCTTTGCGCTTAAATGGCAATATGATTTCATACGAAAGGATGCCAATGAATAAATTAAGCATTTGCAAAAGTAAAAACAATCTGGATATTAAGTAAAATACCGCGTCAGCTGGTTATCCTGCAAGTAGGGATTATACAAATGGTTATTGGTACTAGTGCGCAAACTGGGTAAGCAAACCTATCATTTGTGAACATTGCATTCTTTGAAGTTACAAAGTTATACTTAGTATCATTTGGGTTTGAATGAGGTCGGCGGCTCTATTGAGAATTGCGATACAATATGAGTTTTAAAATCTGTAGAACTTAAATGGTAGGTCCCATAATATTGGCACCAAACATGACGCAAGTTCACAGAAAGGAATATTATTGCGAAACTTATACGAGTATGTACAAGTAATAAGCTGTGTTAAGTTAATGGAAAGTACTTTAGAAGCACGAACCAAAACTCGACATTACGTAACCAAACCCAAATCATGGCTAAACAACTAGAGAAGTCTAGGAGTTCAAGTAATCCTACACTCAAATTCTTCATGTTAAGTAGATGATGCTCTTAAAGCTCCAAACACGAGATAGATAGCTTAAGTCTTTTGTGGGATTGCTCAAAAGAGTTACTGCTGCCCTCGAAAGCAAAGAGCAACTGAAGGAACCGGGTGGGTTTTAGTCAGTAAGAGTCTGACACTCCCTCCCACTCCACCTAGAGCGAGGAAGTCATCTCATGATTTAAACCCCAAAAAACAAAATAGTCTTATACAGTAATCGATTCTCATTCAGACGTTCAACTTAATGATCATTACCATAATTCGCCTCAATAACGACAAGCATTTCATCGACGTAAACTCCTTAAAAAAATCCGCTGACACATTGGCAATTAAACATCATTCAAAAGAAGAATGACGCTTTGAAACGTCATCGACCGATATCAAAAGAGGTTTATTTGCTGTCTGGACCTTAAAACTGTAACTGTACCGATAATCATCTGGACCCTGGACCGCTGGGCTTGCACAAAGGATCAGAGTATCATATAATTTGAATACGCAGCGGCGCGCCGGCGTAATGTACTTATTATTTTACTATAAAACCTTTTACATGGCATTGTTTAAATAAATTGTCCAGGCGATTGGTATTCGGGTCGATCGTATATATAAAATTATCGAGGCAGGCCTGGTTCTGTATATGTAGGTTTATTATTTTAAGTAATTGAGAACGCGTATTGTGGAGGTTTCGTAGCGAGCTTAAGGTAAAGACCGAACGACAGTGTCCAGTTTTCTCTTGGCAATGTGTGTATCGGTTGCTTATTAACCTTATGGTATATGCCTTCTGAGGAAAGACAAACATTCCCTCCAACATACCAAATACTGCCAGATTAATGGTAAAGATAACCCGTAGACTCGCTTTAATTTTCATACAAATATCTTATACCTTGTCCCCATCAGGCATTTTTTGTAACCACTAAAATTCCTGACATAAAAGCTCTGTACATTTCATAGCTATTTCATGAGAATAAATAATGAATAAATTCTGAAATATATGCAAGCGCCCTTACCAACTAGGTGCGTTCCATTCAATCGAAAAGAAACTTAAACTTTTTTTTCAATCGAAACCTACTTACTACTTAACATATCGATTCTCGATATGTAAATCGTATGATTCCACCTCAATTAAAAACCAGCAATGAACGATTTCGTTCGGCGGCACAAAGTCTTCTTATCGATATTTCAAATCGATTCAGAATCGGTATACAATGACTGACAATGGATTAACGGATAAGGTGTCGACTGGTTAAAGGTTGGGTTTAAATTTAAACCCGTTAACTTACTGAGGTTATAACCTATATACTAAGATACAGGTCTACAGGCCTGCCCTTAAAATAAAACCTTTGAAGCCGTATCTGGAAACATTAGAGAGGGACCAAAAAAAATGATGCCACAAAATTTTCCAGCGATATTTTAATCGATTATTCGATTCGAAACAATTCATAATTAAGCCTTAATCTTGTTTAGATAATAACCATTGACTTTGGTGACGAATTGACGATTCGCCATCACTCGATCTATTTTGGTGACTGACAAAAAAGTGAAGCTAATCGATTGGAATAGAGTCCGGTTGAATTGCAGTGACGATTGTAATAAAATTTTATCGCTGATTTACATTTTGAACCCACGATTAAAAAAAGATATTAAATTATGAAACTAAAAAGGTTCCTATCCTCTCCAACAGTAAGGAGGTTTAGATAAGGCCACTGAGTTTCTTTTAATGGTATCTGCATGACCGAGGAGTGATGATATTGGTAACATTTACCTCTGACTGATGATTGAAGTAGTCTAAAATGATGACGACATTTCCTACAGTTTTTTTTTTCTTAAGCCTGATCTGTCCCAGTCCTGGGCAAAGGCCTTCTCTCATTCCTTCCACTTCTCTGATTGCTGTGCTTCTTCATGCCAATTCGCCAGGAAACCATCGAAGACGTCTTGCCATGATCTCCTCGGTCAGCTGCGACCCCGTTAGCAGTGTCAAGGCTCCAGTCTTGCGATATTCCGGCCCTAATCATTTTTAACGTAAAAACAATATTTTTCCCCGAAAGTGCGCGCCTTAACCAATTTCATCCAAGTTTACCGGTATATTTTTAAAACCATTTGCCGTAAACACTCATTTTATGATTCGATGGAGTCGCAACGAAATTTAAAAGCAATTAGCATGCCATATCCAACTCTTATACTATAATTATACGCAAACGAGATACATTAATGTACTGTGCGGCCATTCGCCTATAAAGTTTTTAAAACATTGGATTATATTCATGATGACGTTCGAAAGGGTAGGCAGAAAGAGTGAATTATGATGATTGATAAAAATAACTTGTTTTTGAAGTATTGTGGTGTTGCCAGTAAAAAAAATAACTATGAACTAATTAAAAAAAACTGGCCAAGTGCGTGTCAGGCTTCGCACATTTAGGGTTCCATAACAAATGTGGAAAATTATCACAGAAAATATCTAAAGTATCAACAATATATTGTTATTTGTTTGTAAAATATACGTAATAATAAACGTTATCACCAAATTTCAAGTTGATAGTTCGGGGAAGTTAAAATTCTTCGGAACAAAATTTTGTGACAGACAGACGACATGTGAGATGGACAGACGTACACGTTAGTAACAACAATAGGGCTCCGTTTGGACCCTTCGGGTGCGGAACCCTAAAACTCTACTAAACATTCTCCAAATTTCACTTTTGATGCATGGCCGTTATCATTAAAATCATATCGATATTTTCCCAACGATCCATAAATCGAATAAAAAGTCCGCGAATTGAATCGAATTTTGGAATTAGTTTAAATTCTTATGCGTTCGAATGTTAGCTGTTATAACCATTGTTTGAAAAAAGGTCGATTATTACGAGGCGAACTTGAAAAGGAACTTTTTAGGATCGTTTACATATACATGAAGTCGAAATAAATGGTTGGCTACTGTGAGAAGCGAAGCGGGTGGGAGTGAACCGAGTACATATTTGTACAATGTATATCTTGATCGGTACCCATTGAATTAATATATTATTTTACCAACAATGGGCCGTTTTGTATAGAATGACTCAGCCTAGTTTATGAATACGCTCGAATAGACTAATTAATCATTTCCAGTAATAATGTTTTCTATTTTATGGGCTTTATCTAGTTCGTGATCTATTTGACTGTAACATGCAGTATCGATTTATATCATTCGGATAAGGATTGGAGTCAAATTGATATTGCTTGCTAACTATGAAATTCCGTGCAATACACTAAATTCCATTTCTTAGCTAGCGTTTTGTTTACCTACACTAGTCGGCTAGCCTTTTTCTACAAAAGAAATCATCGTCACAGAGTAAAATAAAAAATATTAAAAACTCGCTGATCGCGCCATAAGCCGAGCTACCTTACAGCCCTCGAGCAGTGGGTAATCGAGTAATCGGGCGCCCCGTCGATCGATGTCGCGTAATATTTTTTTAATAAATCGATACTTCATTCGACCACATCACTAAACGCGACCGATGACAGACGGATAATAATATTTTTATTTGTTTTTAATTTATAGAAATAAAATGCGCTTTAGAATTAACGGGAGGACTAGTTTTTTAAAACTGGATGAAGTTTATAGTAGCTATGTAAATGGAGTCCCTTTAGTTAAAGTTATTTTAATGATACAGTTTTTTGTTTTCCATTTTATGTTCTTGATCCATGACTCTCAATGCTACGGAAGCATTGAAATCTCTCGCTCCAATTTTTAACGACTTCTTCTCATACATAAATATCTGATCAATCCCATAAACAGCTGTACCACAATTTCTAAACCACATTAAATCTCAAGTGAACAGGAAAACGCATCAATCCCTAATAGTTATACCCAGCCAATAAATAAAATAAATCATTTTTTTCCTCAATAAAAATAAAAAAAATGTGCAATAAAACATAAATCTATCAGAATCGGAACGCAATTAAAAAATATAAAAAGTTACACTCCACATGCGACCGGCCGACTAGACACTAGTCGAACGACTTTTTTCAAAATGGCCGCCGACTTTCCCGCCCTGCACAGACGCTGACAACATTGGACACGGCCCGCCACGTGCGAAGTCGAGTAAATGATGTGTTGGGACTCGGGATTTATAGGGATGCAACATCATTTTATTGTTCAATTGAAGCTACCGGGCAATATCTGTTTGTGCTACTGGCTAACACATGACAGCATTGTTAAACATCGCCCGATCAATTTTGGAACGCTAGAAGATTCGTAATCGATGCAAATCTGTTATTTGTTATCGTATTTATTGTATATTTTGATAGAAATATTATTTTATGCTAATCGAACATTCAAATAGTAAAAGTCAAGGTGGTTAGATGCGCTAAAAAAATCGTGAGCACTGGAAATGTTTCTATCAATCAGTCCAAATCCTCAATAATGTGTCACAGATAATGTCGTAATTTAATATTATTTCCTAAATGTGTCTTTTTATTATTGTGATGATGATTATGTTGGAGACGTCTAGATTTAGCCAAGCCTATTTTATGTCTATGGCAATAACACTAGTTTACAAATTTTAACAAAATCGAAAGATACGTTCATAAATAATATGTTAAATTACCTTACTGCACCTAAAAGTGTTAGCAGAAATATTACTATTACGACATTTTTTTTTCTAAAGTATTTTTTTTTCAAGTACCCAACATTTTGTTGTTCATTTGTTCGATTAAGAAAATAAATAGCTGATTTTTAATTCAATTAAAATGACAAGCAAAAGCATGTAAAGTAGTTAAAATGAATCTCTGATCGTCTTTGCTACGTTTGTAGACAGTTGATATTTTCAAAACATGAGGAGCATTTTCACCATGAGTTTATGACTTTTTAAGACAATGAAGAAGCAAGAATTTTGGCATAAAAATATATTGCGGGATTAGTGTTAATCTATTACCAGAAAAACTGATCCTCAAAACTATTAAAAGTAGAAGGAAATCCGCCATTTCATTTATTTTAGGGTTCCGTACCCGAAGGGTCACCAACGGGACCCAAGCCTCCGCTGTCCACCCGTCTGTCTGTCAGCGGGCTGTATCTCATGATCCGTAATAGGTAGATAGTTGAAATTTTCAAAGGATGTGAATTTCTATTGCCGCTATAACAACAAGTTATAAAAATAAATCAAAAGTACATACCTGCATAGTATTAAATGTTGTACAACGGTACGGAACCCTTCATGCGCGAGTCCGACTCGCACTTGGCCGGTTTTTTATTAATTAAGTACAATTTTTAAGTAAATAAATATCTGTGAAACCAGACGTAATTAAATTGTTTTATAATTTTTCGCGATAACTATTTCCAAAATAAACAAGTACTAGTGTAATTTCTGTGATAATAATAGTATTTTATTTATTTATGATCTAATAGTTAAGAGCAGTGGTGGCCCAGTGGTAACAGCCGTGACTTACAAGTTGTAGGTCGTGCGTTCAAACCCAGGCAGACGCTTTACTTTGTGAAAATTATTTCATCACCACTGCTCTCAAAACGGTGAAAGAAAACATCGTGAGGATACCGGCATGTACTAGAACTAAAAATTCAAGACATGTGACATCCACCAACCCGCATTGGACCCGCGTGTTGAATTACAGCCCACACCCTCGCACAAGAGGAAACCTGTGCCCCAGCAGTGGGGACATTAAAAGGCTGATGATGATCTAATAGTTATAATAGCTGCGATTTAAACGCGACTTTCACGGATGCATGTTTCACCACCTAGCGATAAGATTTACCCCACATTCAAAGCCTACTTTTATCAAGCACTTTATGGGTAATAGACCACTATCTATCTGTATAAAACATGCAAAAACAGGCTTCGAAATGGAATTAGATTCAATCAAGTGTTGTGTACGTATCAGTTTATAGCCTCTCGGAAACATTGGATTGAAAGTTGTCTTTTTAAGGACTTTGAAACTCATTTCAAGGGTCAATGAGTCGTGAGTTCGATTAATTGATGTTACTGAAGATAGATACTCGTAGATTATTTCGTTACTTAGGCGTCAGGCCTTTTACTTTGAAAACGAAACATAAACTAATGTCAGTTTTTGACATGGTTTAAAGCGTTTTGACTTCGTTTGGGCCCTTCGGATGCGAAACCCTTTAAAAAAAAAAATAAGTGTGTGTGTACTTATGTACGCACGTAAGAAGTTATGCTTCTTTGGCGTAACAAGATAAAAAACCAAACTGTCACAAAGTTTACAAAAGGGAAACAATCATTCTTCATGAACCACAGACCATAGCTAACTTCAGGGTGTCGGTTCTAGCTAACTTCAGGCTGTAGGTTTTTTGTGACGGTGTGCGTGCGGATCGTAAAAATTTACTCTCATAATTTTTCCCTATCGCGCCAAAAGAAGTATAACTTCAAAAATGGCTGGCCAAGTGCGAGTCGGAAGGGTTCCGTACCATCGTACAAGATTATACGCGTCTACTTGCCAATATTGAGATCGAGCAAAACAAGCCAAGAAAATACGTTTCTAGTAGGAGAGCCCCCTTTAATTTTAAATCTATTTTTATTATTTGTTGTTAGAGCGGAAACAGAAATACACATTCTGTGAAAATTTTAACTGTCTACCTATTACGGATCACGAGATATAGCCCGCTGACAGACAGATGGACGGGCGGAAAGACGGACGGATGGACGGACGGACGGATGGATGGACTGCGGAGTCTTAGTAATAGGGTCCCGTTGGTTACCTTTCGGGTTTGGAACCCTAAAAATCGAAGTATGATTATGTCGATTCTACCTACTTCGTGCATTCTTGCTTTTAGGATAAAATTACTCGAAATAGTGATCTAAAATGATACTGCACTATGTGACATATCTACGTAAGTCTTTCTTACTAAATTAAGTAAAAGAAATACCAATTCTCACAGCCCTAGGCAGTGTTAGCAAAAAACCTCGTCTGTACTGTGGGAATGTACCTCGTAAGACAATCTTTTTGCTATATTGGACGATGTTTAAACACACCGGACATGCGTGGAAATAACATGTATGGAACTTGGTGATGCTTAACTTTGAGATATATCGATAAAAGTATCGATAAAGCGGGTAATCGGGTTAGGGATGTGCGACATCGATAGTGCTCTAAGGTCGTTAGAGCTGGGATTACTTATTTGAAAAGTGGTCATTCTAAATTTTAGTTTTATTTTAAAGAAAGAAGATGCAGTATGGCCATAATTTTGCGAGAGATATTCTGTTTAATTTTAAGACCCGAGAACTGGATTGTGTTTGGGTTTTGTTAGAACATGGACAGGTTAAAAGCTAAATATATTTACAAGCAATGCCTGGGACCACTTTCGCCATTCAGGTAAGAGGTATAAGCAACAATTGGAATTTTAAGTCCTGAGTACCCAGTATTATCGTTAGAAGATGGTAAAACTGTTACGTAAATGAAAACCTATACATATTGACCTATTGACTCTGAATAGTTGTTGAAAGTTCCCTAATTAGCATCGCTACTAACTTCCAAGATATACTGGCAGATGTAAGTACCTATGTATGTCTATTTCTGTTAAATAAACCATAAAAAAGTAAGTATACTTTAAATGACCGTAACAACCGAAACAGTGACAGGTTACTTTCCGTCGCCCATAGCACCTCTATTATTATATACTTCAACATACATATAAATAAAAACACAAATTACACGAAAATCTACTCTAAAATCAACACATCAAGGGTTAATTTAAAATGCAACGTAAATAAACAACGATAGGTCGTGATCGGTGGAATAGCAAGATTTTGAATTTTAAATCGAGAACTTGATTTTTTTTTTAAACAAGTATGCACTGGCAAGCGACAACATTCAGCCAATGTTAATGTAAGTAATCGCATGTTTTACATAATCTACTGTTATTTAATACTCTGTAAATGGTCAATCAAATGATTTACATCCGAAATTATAACAAAAAAGTCTTAATTAATTTTCATTCACTATCTTCATAATCTAGAATGATAATCTCGATATTGATACTCCTTTATTATAAAAACTGAAAGCGGTATCAGAAAATATAAAATACTTAGTAAATTTATGAGTCAATCCACGCGCGATCGATCAACGACGGTCAGCGCTGGGATGTTTTATAAAAAAAGTAGAAAATCCTTTTATTAACATCAATAAAGCGTTGAATATTCATTGAAATGGAATTGCGTTTAATTAGTACAAAGTATCTTTCGTGTGGAGGTTGACAATCTTGCAATCAGTGATGAACGCGATAGAAAATGAGCATTGACGTGACTGACATAAAAGGCAGAAAGAGAAAACCTTTGCCTCGCGATTTTTTAATCAGTATCAAAGATTTGACGCCGACGTTTTTCTTGACGTTTCTCAATTTACCGCGAAACCAATTTAATTTAAATCTGAGGAAATCAATTTTTCCAGATTACATTTAGGTTCCAGTGGTAACCACGGGGACTTTTTTTTAAAAAAAACCACGGCTCTCAAAAGGGTGAAGGAAAACATCGGGAGGAAATCGGCATAATATGCTAGAACCAAAAATTCGAAGACAAAGGAGGCCTGTGCCCCAGCAGTAGGGACATTAAAAAGGCTGATGATGATAATCAATTTAAGCAATTCTAGCCGGATAAGTAAAATGCCTACTCGTATACAACCAATATATTGTCCCCTGATTATTATTAAACTATTAATAACAAGTAGTGATAATGAAAACCTGCATTTAATAAAAGGTCAGAAATAATTATATCGTGCGGAATTGACAAGTTGCAAAAGAAATGTGTGGAGTCGATAATTTATACATTTTTTTTTAAAGATAATGAGTCTTGTGTATGCTGAGAGGTATCCGAGTAATTTTGTCATATATAGATAAAACGTTAAAATTATAATAACGTTATTACTTTTTCGTTTTTTCTTAATAATAAACTATTTTCGTACCATTTATAACAGACAAGCAAGAATTCAATATAATTTTTGTATTCGGTTCTTATTACAAGCCTTATTTTAACTAATAATTATGTTCGGGTCAAATCTTGCAAGCTGAATTAGGGCCGATTTCACAAATTCTAAACGCCCAGTTTTCGACGTTTATGCTCGCTTAAACGCGTTTAGCAGCTGGCATAAAGCTGAAGAGTTTGTTTGTTTGGTCGAACGCGCTAATCTCAAGAACTACTGGATCTAATTGAAAAAATACTTTTGTGTTGAATGGTCCATTTATCGAGGAAGGCTATAGCCTCAATGAAAAATGTGGCAAAAACGGGAAAAATTATAATTTTGAGAGCTTCAGTTGCGTGCGCTGCATAAACAGTTAAAGTTACGCAAAAATGGTAAGACGGAATTGTTTTCCAATTAAAGTTCTATAAAAAGAGTCCGCGACAGTATATGTCTGTCTTTTAAGGTGAACTCACTATAATCCTTTTCATGGTTTTTATTTTTACGTTTTTTTTTTTTTCAGTTCAGTGAAACTTAGTTTATAGAGCGAATGGTGAAATCGGCCCTTAGAATCACTTTCTTTTGAATGTTTACATGCTGGTTAAAATTCCGATAACACTGCATTTTTATGATAAGCATGACCAGCATCGACATCCAGGATTAGCTCCAGATAAAGGAACTCTTCAATGCTAGACAGCACGGACACGAAATTTTGTTTACAAATTTATTAATTGTGATACCCGGTATAAAAGCCGCAAAAGTATTAACGGGTCTATCTATCAGGTTAAGCTACGCTTGCCGGGGTTGGTCCATGGATGGGTGACCATCTTTACATACCGAGACTCCTCCGTGCCTCGGAAAGCACGTTAAGCCGTTGGTCCCGGCTGTCTTTGACAGTCGTTACGGGTGTCAGGAACCCGAAAGTCTGACAACCAGTTTTACCAAGGGTTGTGGAGGTCAGATAGACAGTCGCCATCCATGTAAAATACTGGTATTCAGCTGCATCCGGTTAGACAGGAAGCCGACCCCAAGATAGCTGGGAAAAGGCTAGGCAGATGACGACCCGGTATAAAAGCTTGTTTAAAAAATGTTTGTAACTATTCATCATCATCATCATCAGCCTTTTAATGTCCCCACTGCTGGGGCACAGGCCTCCTCTCTGTAAGAGGGTGTGGTGTGGTGGGCCGTAATCCACAACGCGGGCCCAATGCGGATTGGTGGATGTCACATGTCTTCGAATTTTTGGTTCTAGGACGTGCCGGTTTCCTCACGATGTTTTCCTTCACAGTTTTGAGAGCAGTGGTGATGAAATAATTTACACAAAGTAAAGCGCCTGCCTGGGTTTGAACTCACGAACACACGACTCTCGACTTACAAGTCGCAGCCGTTACCGGCCACCACTGCTCTAACTATTAACCCCATGGCAAAATCCGGGTTGTCAAATTAAACCCCGAGGACATCCCGGGTTGACAGCCGATTTTTTTTTTTTTATTCTCTTTAATTTTTTTTTTTTTTGGTCCGACTCACCGGTGAGTTTCGGGGCTTCACAGGTTAACTTTTATCAAATAAAAATTCCCGATACAGCAAAGATGGTGACTATCGTAAAACGCTTCTCGAGTTTTATTTTGTTGCTTTAGTTATTACGGATAATAAGGAATCTAGTATCTGAATAAAACAGTACTTTAATGCACACGGGACATTAAAGTACACTTATACTTTAGAGTTTATGAGGTACTCATAAAACATCAATCGGTAAAAACGGTGAACACTTAGATAGTAGGAGATACTAATTATTGATAGCCTATAATAGGTAATTATAACCATGTTAAAGGTTTTAAGTAGTTGCATGTTGGTTTTATAGCAGGAGAAGGAAACGGAATATATGTACTCTATATATCACTACATATTATAAAACAAAGACCCTCGCCGCGCCGTGTCTGTCTGTTCATAATAAACTCGAAAACTACGGCACGCATTTTCATACGGTTTTCATCTATAAATAGAGTGATTCATGAGCGAGATTTAAGTGTATGATTTACACTTGTGGGACGTCAGGACGGGTCGCTAGTAATAATGTATTTATACTAAATATTTTTTAAGTATACTAATGTATTTATGTCAGAGTGTTTATTATCCCACAAATAGATTGAACAGTCCACAAAATTACTGGCTATGTTATCTTAAAACTCCACTTCTCACTAGGGGCTTTGAGCAAACTGTCGTCAATCTAGTTCACAGAATATGTGTACAATCACACATTTTCCTCCGGTATCATTTGGAAATTACAGGTTTTTAGGAATCCCCCATTAAAGGTTCGGTATGGATCAGAATCCAAAGTGGTGCCTTAAACGCATCTCGACCACATATTTCGTTCTCAATTACATTTTTCCACATAATCTAAAGAGCATTTAAATGGTATTTTCATTAAGATCGACGGGAGACATCGAGAACGATTTAATGTATGATTTTACGATGTAAATCCTGGGTCGTTATGCGAGCGACGATTCAACAAATGATTTTACGATAATTTAACTGGAGATTATAGTTATCGGATTTCATAAAGCGCATTCATAAACGGACTGTTATTAATAAAGGTTTACAAAGATAATATACAGTATAATCCAGTAGATATTCATCATCTCAGCCTTTTAACGTCCCCACTGCTGGGACACAGGCCTCCTCTTCGTGAGAGGGTGTGGGCCGTAATCCACCACGCGGGCCCAATGCGAATTGGTGAATGTCACATATCTTCGAATTTTTGGTTCTGGGACATGCCGATGTCCTCACGATGTTTTCCTTCACTGTTTTGAGAGCAGTGGTGATGAAATAATTTACACAAAGTAATGCGCCTGTCTGGGTTTGAACTTACGACCTACAACTTGTAAATCGCGGCCAATACCACTGGGCTACCACAGCTCTCCACTGGGCCACCACTGTTCTAGTCAGTAGATATCATTTAATTTTAAGTCTTGAAAGTCCACTCCGCTGTAAGACGGAATTTCTCCGCTCGCTGGCACCAAAACCAATCCCTAGAATACAAAGATTGGTTTCAATAAAAACAATTTTAATTATCGAATTCTTACTGCTACTAAAATAGTTGGTTTTACCTGTCTGTGCATTTAAAATAACCTTAACCGCGAACAGAGCCTTTAGACAAAATACTTTTCTGTAAACGTTAACGCTAACGCTTCGTGCAAAATGTATGACAAAGCCATTACTGGGCGTGAGTAACCCGGGCCTGCGGACGGCGAGTAGTGGGTAACTCGCCGTCCGATCAGCACCAGGCCCGAGAGTTGACAGCGCGTAGTGTTCCACGCGCGCCTCAAAGAGTTGTCAGCAAAGGACGGGGCCTGCCACGGCCAATGCCTGCCCGGGGGTTGAATATAAATTCGAAAGAGTTACCTCGCCCCTGGGCATGTAGGGCAGCGAGGAACAGGGGTGGGTTTTAGTCAGTAAGAGTCTGACACGCCCTTCCACTCCACCCTAGAGCGGAAGAAGTCATAGGATGATTTCCCAACACCCAAAAAAAAAAAAATAGGACTCTCCCAGTAAGGAGCGCTGTCCGAAATTAGACGCATTATTAATTTATTATACATAAAACAACAAGTATTGTACTAAAACACGTATACTAAAATATAAATAATTAAATAATCTTTAAAATAATGAAGGTTTCATCGAGATATGCTTTACAGTTTTTGCGTGATTCTCAATTTTTTATCCGCGTTAGATATAACTTTACAAATTAATTATACTATGTTATAAAAATATAATTTCAAATATACGCATATCAAATTATGACAGAAGTTGTCTATAATAACATATCATTTTTTCAAAGAAATAAGACTAGTCGTCTCGACGTGATGTTCACTTAAAAACCATTAGAAGTCGTATAACTACGCCTTAACCTGAATCACGAACCTTTTCAAGAACACGCAATATCATTAAATTATGAAATACAAATAACGAGCGAGATACATAACGCATTACATCAATTAAAATATATTTACTCCGAAACCAAAAGACAAGATCACACGCAACTTCATTTAAAAGATTCTGTTTAATAAATTACATAAATCATCGCGTGAGAATTAAAAATACTTAAAATTCGCTTTTAAAAGCAATAAACGTCTCTCAATTAGCAAAACGTAACTCACGCGTGCATGCGTAAATCGTTTTTCGGGTTCCTTAGTCCTAACAAGGACAAGGAACCCTTATAGTTTCGGTCTGTCCGTCCGAGGCATAGCTGAGAGATTGTTAGTACCAGAAAACTGCAATTTTGCATGGTTTTAAAATTATATTAATCAAGCCAAGAAAACAAAATACTACAATTTTGAAGAAAAAAAACTTTTTTATGGTAGTTCCCTTACATGTAAAGTGGGTGACTTTTTTTTAGATATCGTTGGATAGATCTTTTAAAATCATTATGGGATTAGGTAGACTATTTTTAAATTGAGTGATTCGTTTGCGCAATAAACTTTAAACTTTAAAGTGATATTTTGTTCGAGTCAAGTGTGTGTAGTGTTCTCCTTCCAGTAAAAAATAAATAGTTGAGTTGATTTTTTTTTTAAATTGTGATGGTAGTATATGCACATAACGAACTTTGAAGAAAAACTATCACAGCTAAGTTAGCTCTGTTAGTTTAAGAGTAATAGTCACCCAATATAATTATAAAATGTACCTACTTGGAAAATTTCGTACAAAACACTAAAGCCTTAGAAAAAAAATACTTACGTGCAGTTGTTACTTATTATATACTAAATATATATAAAAGGAGTAGTAAATATGTAAAATTTTGGAAAAATAAAACCACTTTTTGTTTTTAATTTAAATGTTAATGTCTTGTTAACCATGAACTCAATAAATATGTTCATAGTAATAAACATAAAGCCCCTTTCTAAGTCCGCATGTTATAAGAGTTAACGGACGACTACTGAACCCTACACTGCGCGTCGACACGCACTTGACCGGTTTTTAACGTTATTTTAACGAATAACTAATAAATCACGTTATTATGCAACGCATAACGTTACGTTTCGATGCGTTCGCGTGTTTAGACTCATCACATCACAGTACGGCTGCTGATATCGAGAGAGAAAATAGAAAATTACATAATTATTTACGTGCTTGCTATAATTAGCTACTGTTTGCTTAAATCATTATCGAGAGAACAATTCCAAGTATTTTCGAGAGCATACCTACTCGTATGTATCATGCAGCAGTCTGTTTTAACGGTCGAAGTTTTTTAAGGTACCTATACATTAAAATAATATTAATTTCTCGATCTATTTTTAAAATCAACCAAGTATCTACGGTCAATTTAATTTGCTGTTAATATATACATCGAATAAGAGTTTTTGGCGGGATTTTGAGAGAAGTTCAGTGGGTGTTTTAATTATTCATTTATTGATTCCTAGTGGATATTGTGATGTAAAATTGGTGTAGTTTTGTGTCTCAAGTGTCAACGCAAATGGACAATATGTGGAATCATTGAAACAGGCGCGATCTCGGGAAAATGGAGCTGAGAATTTTATTGTAGTATTGACTACATCAGCGAAGTTTGCCGAGAAGGCTGAGTCGACACATTTATTCCCAAATACTGCAAAAAACATTAGAATGTGTTACATCTGCATTCTAATGGAAAAAAGTATAAATAACTACGTAAGACTACGCAATATGGTCAAAAGACTTTCGCCTTCCCTTCGGGGATAATAAAAAGAAAAAAAATACATCGAATAATAATCGCAAACAAAATACAAGACAAGCTGTCAAAAAGAGCGCCTATATGCATTCACAACTGTCAAAAAGAGCGCCTATATGCATTCACAACTGTCAAAATTCACATGAATATGCAACCTTCCTTTTTTTAGAGGTATTAAACTATTCTGCCAAAGTCATTAACATCTAAACTCGTCTTGAAGCCTTTCGTTTATAAATTTGTGGTAATAAATTAATTCTGTTACATAATTAGCGGTATCGCGTGTCTGGGAACCATAAGAGAACTTGTCCTCAAGTGTTTAGCAACTATTTAAGTTTTGCCCCGTCCGATTTATTGAGAGGCACTTAGTTTTATTATATGCTGAATACAGATAAAATTTATCGCACTTAGATTAGATAATGTATAATTTTAATTTTATGGTGAACTTCAGTGAAATCTTCTTTATGGTAGGTAAGTACCGTTCCTACATTGCGTCGACGACTAACGCAATAAATATTTGCGCATTAATAATAAAAATGACATCAAATTTAATATTAAAAATGTAATAATTCTATGTCCATCATACAACTAAAAAAACAAGTGATACAGACAGAGATTAAAAATAAAAACACATTTATCACGTGTAGATCATCGACAGATACCTAAGGATTAAAACATAAAAACATTCACAAACATTACATATTAATAATCTTATTAAAACAGTACATTAGTAAGGGGACTGAGCAAAAATGTCGATACGCTCCTGATGCGCCTACGCACGCAATCAAGCGGTAACCATGGCGACGTGTACCGGAATCCAACATGGCCGCCCCGTCTTATCAGGTTATTGGAGGCTCGCTCAGTCCCGCTACTGAAATATGTAGGGAGAAATGTAATAACGGACGTATAAGGTAAACCCTGTGTTGTAATCAATTTCAAATAAAATCTAATAAAAAAATTATACGTGATACAAACGCTTGTAAGGTTTCAAATGAGTCAAACTACTTTTTCTAATCGGAGGTAGAGACATAAAACTACGTCGGACGACACGCTTTCGTTAGGTTTTAATATTCTCTTTCCTTTAGTTTAAGATATGATGCTCAGCTGTGATTGCCCCATAAAAACTAAGATATGAAGCATTATTTATAGGAATTTTTATTACAGCAAATATAGCTGGGCGGAAATAAATTAGGCGTACCTACTCATGAATCTTGTTTAATTCCTTGTCATTGGATCCTAAAAACCGGTCAAGTGTGCGTGTAGACGATTTTTTCAGATATCTTAACCCAACAGTTTCACTTTTAAAGGAGGGGGACGCTCGACTCTAACCAAAAAAAGAATTAAAATTTAAGTTTTCGCAAACGAATCACTCAATCGAGAAATAATCTTCACAACCCCGCAATGATTTTGAAAGCCCTATCCAACGATATCCCATACTATAGGAAAGGTAAAAAAAAACAATAATCCCCACTTTCCATAAAAATATTTAATTTTTTTCGTTTGCTTGCGCGATTAATATACTCATGCAAAATTACAGCTTTCTAGTACAAACAGTCTCTAAGCTAAGCCGTGGATGGACAGAGCGAAACTATAAGGGTTCCTTGGGTTAGGACTACAGAACCCTAAAAAACTATAAACCTATTCTTATTATATTCCACAAAATGATCAAAGAGTATCATTATTACGTTACAGTATTCTTATAATAAGCAACAGAATACAAAATAAAAATAATTTTAAATTGACCATTATTTAACCTTTTGTCTAGTCAATTTATGGTTCTAAAAGAATATTTCACAATGGCTGGTTACATTTATGACTACATAATGATATAATAGGACCGATCAGAGTCTAACCTGTACTTAAATCTATTAAATATGGTATTGAGCAACTTGTATTTTCAACAAGGACATAATAATTGGCGGCATTCAAGTTTTGAGGTTACCTAAATAGAAGTGAAGAACAGAATTATCAAAGTTAAAACTAATTTTAAATTTCAGCATGAATATTATTTATCAAATTTTTAAGACATAAAAACTTTTCGCTGCAAAGTAATCGTAATAAAAACAAAATAAATTATTTGGCTACAAAACTGACAGATTACAATAAATTTCAATCTTCGAACACAAAATAGAGAAAGTAGTTTCTTTTTAATCGAGTAAAGGCAACAGTCAAAGTTCATTTGTCTGCCTTTTAGCGGCACTTAACCTCTATTAAAAGCGAAACACATAGAAGTTTATGTGAATAACCAAATAACAATCGAGTTAGTCGTGAGTTCGTGACGCCGAAGGCAGGTGACGAAAAACGCAACAATTCAATTGTGCATTCGGTATTTAGAATACATAGACTAACATCAGATATGGAATTGAATTGTTATAGTCTATGGTGCAATGTCGTTATGGTTTTGTTTAATTTTATGCTTAATTGGGCTGAATATTGATTAATGGAAGCTGTTTCTATTAATTTTGCTTCTATTTGCTTTTATTTATGTTGACAATTTACTTATTTGCTCCATATTTCATGGTTTATTGCTATTTGATTCTATTGTCGGTGCAATATTGATTTCGACATTTTCATTTCATTTTAATATTTAATTTATGTTGTATTCAGTGCAGAGGCGTAAAATATCATCAATGTTTATGGAATGAGTGGGTAACTCATTGTAGGTATGTGTTAATTACTGATTTCAATACCCCGGATTGGTGTACCACTTAAAACAGATTACCCAACCAAGTCACGTAAGTCGTAACTTCTTATTACCGAGTTATTGCTTATTTTACTATGCACTCCAATCCTACGTTCTCATATTATATTGTTTATCACAATTTCTCGATATTAAACCTCTTTTCGAAACGGTAAATTTGAAAATAGAAACGCTATTTCGGAGTAGGCACACGTGCGAATGCGTAGTTCGCGAATCGCTCATTGTCGGGAGCCGCGGGCTCCCCCGGCTTGCTCTGGACTGTTTAATTTTCAATTTAGATCGCAATTTGCGATGCCGCTCGCCGCACGCCCAAACTGGCATCACTCCATACGATAGATTTATGTACAACCACTTATAAATATACGTGGAATATATTAAAAGAAATTAACTCGTGTAAGTTACGAGCCAGGTCCGAGTTTTCAAGATAAGAATTAATGAAAATTGAGTTTTTTTTTCTCTCGACAAATTCGTCAAGTGCGGGTGTGGCCGCTGAGATAAGCGGAATTGATCTGTCCGTTGTAACTAATTGGTAAAGAGTTTGCGCAGACCAGTTTATTGTTCAACTTTTTTTCGACACGTATTTTTGAACGAGGACAGTATCCTCGGTATTTTGTTAAGATAAGGTCCTTTTGAAATTTTTCATTATAGATGGTGGAACGCTTGCGACTAAAGGCAAAACTTATTAATACAAGCCCAGCATTATTATTACAGCATTAAAGAATATAAAAGATTCCTCACTCATTTCGTCCGGACCATAGACACAAGGTTCGGTAGAAGTTAAAAAGTAACATAATACCAACGGAAATAGAGAAGTAATAATGCAATTCTACAATTTTATGGCCAGTTAAGACGCTAAACTGCATGTTAACACAGAAAACGTAATATAAAACTGTCGGCAAGACATTAACGTTGAGAAATGTGCCTTGTATGAAAGAATCTGTTTTTAAACTCACAAACTTGAATGAATATGCGTTACGTTAGTTACGTAATATTTTTTCTTTAACGGGATAAGCATAATTTCTTGTCTCTCGTATTTTCTTGGTCTTTTGTTCGAGTTTACTTGGTTTGTAGGAACTGGTTTTATTACCAACTCGTTCAAATACATCTGGCTAGTTTCTGGTGTAACGTGGACTTACTGTTACCATACTTATACATCCTCTGGGAAAGTAAAGTGGATTATTGTATTGAATTTCCTTTAGTCTGTGAGTTCTGTGTGTGTCTTCCAGTGATGTACTGGAATAAAGTGCCCTTTTCCTAGAACAACACTAGCCAATCATCGGAAATCACTACATATTATAAAACAAGTCCCCCGCCTCGTCTGTCTGTCTGTTTGCTCGCTCGCGATAAACTCAAAAACTACTGAACGGATTATCATGCGGTTTTCACTAATAGACAGAGTGATTCATGAGAAACGTAATACAAAATAATATAATTTGTACCCGTGCAAAGCTGTGGTTAAACTGTTATAATATCACCAACTACATAAAACCAACCAGCCTACGGAAAACAAACCAGTTAAATAACAAGCACAGTAACCGTTTCCCGTAACCTTTTAGAATCACCATCAGAAACAGATTTCGAATAACCCACCCGCCAATCAAACTTTCAAAACGAGTACAGTCAACTATAAACTTATCGACACATTACTCGACCACTTTACCTCACAAATGCCTATTTGTGAGCCCGTAATATATGACTATATGTCCCATTTTAGCATATATGGGATCGTAATGGGACTTCGTATGGAATCATCATCTGCCATGTCTATACCTTTGGCATTTTGATGCAGAATAATGCCAGTACCGTAGTTCACTTCTGGCAAATTGGTAGAGAACGCAAATTAGACTTTCACTGTGTATGTTCCTGTTTTGGGTTTGTTCCGATTGGTTCAGCACGGTTATTGAAAATTGGGTCACTAGTTACAATTCCCAGGTCAGCCATCATGTTACTAAGAGTTTCTTTTAGTAATTTTCTTATTGTTTTGATTTGGGTTTGACTTCTACCGTAAAGCATTATGAGCCGGTTTATGAATTGAGTTTCGGCGTTATGAACATGTCCAACCTTGCTATAGTACCAAATTTTTGTAGCTTTTCAGGTGAAAGTAGATTTTTATAAATACATCTGTAGAATCATCATCATCTATATTTTTACTACAATATTAATGAGTTTCTTGGTTGCTCCCTGTGAAGCCCCGAAACTCACCGGTGAGTCGGACCAAAAAAAAAAAATTAAAGAGAATAAAAAAAAAAAAATCGGCTGTCAACCCGGGTTGTCCTCGGGGTTTAATTTGACAACCCGGATTTTACCATGGGGCTTCACAGGTTAATTACGTTTACATGTCTGTATGCACCTACGTTGGTGTGCCTCTCAAGTTTCCCGAGTAAAGTAGTAAAACTATCTGTAATTGTATCTCTCACACTTTCCTTTATTCAGGACGCGATTTCTCAAGCGTTGCCAATTACTGAATGTTTCTGTATATAAACTGATATTATATATTATACAAGTTCGAAAATTTATCTATATTGGGTTTATACTTAATTTATATACTTTTTAGAACTTGTTGATGCCATAAATCATATTTTAATGACAGTACAATACAGACGTTATAATTGAAAAACTAAAAGGTCACTTATTTCACATAACAATAACGAAAAACGCAACGATTAACAAAAAACCTAATAAAAAGAACATCTTTATATGTTACCGTCAAAAATTACACAATATAACAATCTGTTAATTTATTACCAACGTTTCGTTTGAATTGAAAATATTTTATTTACATAATAATATCAAACTTGATCGTGGCAGGGAAATAATACAAATCCGAATAGAAATGTTAGCAGATAATAAAATTTTAAAATAATGTGACGAAAGGGTTTAGATTAGAAGATTATTGAACGGTATCGATAAGTATTGGTATATTGAACGATATAAATAAATTAACATTTTACTAAAAATATATTTTTATACATAAATAATTTACAATTACTGAATTTATTTTTAGAAATCAGTTTGATGAGTGGTGAAGATTGTAAATAGTACCAGACATCAATGTATATATCAATGTAATGACTGTCAATCCTAGAGAAACGCTCCTATGGTTAAAAGTTAAACCGAAAAGTTGAAATAATGTATGAAGTGAAGAAGTTTTACTGCAAAGTGGACTTCAAATGAAAATGCTAAGCCGAAGATAATCTAAAGTAGAATAAGCTGTAACACAAGGTGTGGAAATTAGCTAATGAAAACAAGTCGGATGAAGCTGTTTTCAAACGTATTGACGATGCACCACTATTAACGCTAGTCTTTAATATGGTAATGTTATATGTAACTCAAGCTGTAATAAATGGCGAGTAATTGCCTACAACTTTACATATTTCTAATGAGGAAAAGGCTATATACAATAAATATGCGCACACCTTTAGCAACAGCGGACGCCTTTCAAAGTCACATGACACACATTTTGCTTTATGATATTACAATGCATGGTGTGCATCAAGTGTGGTTATAAAATATTCAACGGTTTTGATAGTTCATGATGACCTGGTAGTTGTAAGAGGTAAAGTGAAGCAGTTTGAGTACAGTCGAATATATGTATATGGTTTTTGACTGAAAATTTACATATTCAAAACCTAAAGGACAAAAACTTTACAGATATGATGGATGATACACGTAAGTAAAGTAATTAATAAAAGACTCACCTTTAAAATACAGCTGCCAACAGCTTCACTCTCCGACACGGTGACGTTGTAGAAGGACTGGTCGAAGATTGGCTCATTATCATTCACATCTAACACTGTCACTATTAACGTAGCCGTCGAGGACATTGGAGGGTTGCCACGGTCTTGGGCCACTACCGTCAGCCGCGGCATCGGATTCGTCTCACAATCCACCCGCGCCCGAGTCGTCACCAACCCTGATCGCTCGTCAATCGCAAACCAATCTGACTGAGGCGTCGGTAGTAAGGAGTAACGAATTTCGGAATTCTCTCCTTCGTCAGCGTCAGCAGCCGACACTTGCACCACCGGTGTACCTGGAGCCGCCGCTTCGGGCACACTCGCATTATACTCCGACTCAAGAAACATTGGTGCGTTGTCATTCACATCAGTTACTTTCAGACTGATGATCCTAGACGCATGTAATGGAGGAGACCCTTTGTCAGTTGCTACCACATTCAAAGTATAAGATGAACGAGATTCACGATCCAGTGGTAACGCAACCACTACCAAGTAAATTATGTTGTCGTGAGTCCGTAAATCAAAATGCCCGTCCCCACCGCTTAACGTAACGTTTACGTTCGCGTATTCGGTTTTGGAATCTGGATCGTGTACTGATATTCTAGCCACGAATTCATCTAGCTGTGCTGACTCCGAAATTTTTGGTGTAGCATCATCACTTAGGAAAATAACGTCTATAGTAGGCTGGTTATCATTTACATCAGTAACCCTTATTGACACAAAAGCTGTAGTTTCCAAAGGCTGTGCACCTTTATCTCTGGCTACAACTACAAGTTCATGTAATTCCTTAGTTTCAAAATCTAACGCTTTATTTACAGTGATATCACCAGTTTCTGGATCGATTTTGAACATATTCTCTTTATCACTCTGTCTTCTATTTATCGAGTATTCGATTAAACCATTTTCACCAGAGTCTGAGTCGGTCGCGGACACTTTTAGTATGGGAGTGCCTACGGTTGCGTTTTCCGGAATAGTGGCAGAGTAAACACTTTCAGCAAACACAGGAGGATTATCATTAACGTCTAAAATAGTAATATTCACAGTCATCGTCCCTCTTAGTGGTGGAGTACCACCATCTAACGCTTCTATAATTAACTGATAATGGTCAGTCGTCTCCCTGTCGAGAAAGCCATTAATTTGTAGGTCCAGATACAGGACCCCATCTCTCTCCCTATGGGATGACAATCTGAACGCATTATCGGTGTTACCAGATACAATATTGTATCTCTGCGTGTTGAATGGTCCTAAATCCTGGTCTTTGGCAGGGTTTAGTTTCCTCTTCACGTCCCTGGGAGTGTTCTCGGAGAACTCCACGTTCATGACGGGTGTGGGAAATGTGGGAGCATTGTCGTTTTCGTCTAGCACCCGGACGACTACGCGGATGTTATCTCCACTGGCGGGGATGGCGACTAGAGCATAATGGTCCCTGTTTTCTCTGTCTAGAGGGCCTCGGGTTCTGATTTCTCCTGTGTGGGGATCTATCCTGAGGTCATCGTTGACGGCGCTGCCGGGGACGGGGACGATGGTGTATGGCGGGGCTGCGTCAGGCAGTTCGTCTCCGAGATGTCCGACGAGGGTCTCGGCGCGTGCGTTCTCTCTGACAGTGAACTCTCGCACGTGCTCCGCCGCCGCGGTCGCGACCAGCAGGCAGGTGATCACGCGCAACATCGCGCGTTCTTATCACTCACCGCACACACATTGTCACTCACACCTGCAAAAGAAACGATACAATTAATCGAACAATTCTCGTTATTTAGGTTGGCACTTAAAGGCGGAGGACAGGGTGTTGTGGCGTAGCCTGGGAGAGGCCTATGTCCAGCAGTGGACTGCGATAGGCTGAGTTGATTGATGTTGATTGAGGTTGGCACATATGAATCTCACTCTCGTAATAGTTATCACTACACTATAAGGAACAGGTGCAGCAGTAGTAAACAGTGATTTAACACACATAAAATGGAGATGAACTGACAGCCAGTCTCTTCTATGTGACATTTAATTAACTTTCTAACCAGATATGGAATCTCGGACTGACGGGCTATTAATCAGTGTCACTAATTAAAATTGCTTTAGAGAGTATATGGAATGCACTTAAATATTAAGAAAGAAATCAATTGTAGTTACAATAGACTATCACTATCAGCCCCATGTAAGTAACACACGGCGAATAAAGAAAATGTATCGATACGTTAGCAATACGCAATCGATCACTATTTTTATAAATGGCAACATTTCACCACGTCTATTACCATCGATTAGAACTCCCAGCGTTACTTCGCCGAAGGAAAATTCATGAATGATGCATACTCTCTATAATTATAACATTTATGCGGTCCAGACGGGTTTCCTTTTCGATAAGTGACATTATTTAGTTTTTGCTACACTAGTTTACAAGACAGTATTCGTTATCATTCTGCATGAATATTGATATGTTTTATATCTAACTTCCCTTGGCGCAAAATTTATGTTGTAAGTGATGGGCACTGGCTGAGAAGGATCCAGGTTTTGCAATTTTGTTTAGTTTTTATTAAGTGAGCTGGTTTTTTGCGGGTTGGTGTTGGCAGGATTTAAGATAAGCTTATTCTAAGATAAGCTTTGTGTTGATTGATGAAACCTGATTTGATTAGAACTAGTCTCTACTCTGTCCTAGTTTATAAGACAGGTTTTGATTTCAAGATTTTGGTTTGGTTTAACTTTATCACATAGGATTTAACTGTGATATTTTGACAGAACGTAACAGTATCTGTCATTTATTTTCAGATTTACTTCTTCAAATTAAATAATTAATGCCTACCAGGAGCGGAGTTGAATTTATTAAACCTTTTTTAACATGTAATTAAAATTTAGCTGTGAAGTTAGCGTTAGAGAAAGCTCTTGTGATTTTATTTCAGTCAATAATTCATTGTATATTTAATTAATGCAAAATCTGCAGACATCATTTCTGAACAGTTAAATTAATCTAATCTTTAGTCATTACCACTGCAAGTTGATAAATAAAACGATATTAGTAGTATTTTACACTTAATACGAATATATCAGAAAATATGCATTAAATATGAACACAGTCCATAATTAAAAGTTAAGAATTTCATTTGTCATCGACATCATAAAAACCTGTTGCTTAATCCGTCCAAAACTAGATATTTTGGTGATTTAGGATAGGAACACATAAAACAGATCGTTATTTCTACAAAAGTGGTATATTTTTTAACATTCCTACTAACCTCATCATTATTATCTTTATTTTAAAGATGATCACAGTGTTGCCATATACATAGAAGAAAAACGTAAATACTAATAGACTGATATACACCTCGAAAGAAACAGTTAAGTGTCAGTAAAGTCAGTGGTTAAACAACAATAATATACAAAATCCAATATAATACACAACTCTTCATCAAGACAAAAAAGTCCTACGACTAAAAATCGGTCTTTAAACTTAGATATATGCAAGTTTACAGCCAGCGTCACGAATCGCCAACTTTACGACCATAAATGTTCAAAGAGGAACCCGGTTTGATATCGTATCTTCAATATACGACCTTTTGTTTTAAAGGAATATGTGTAGGCTGGCTTAGTAGAGAATTTCATTATCATTACTGACACTAACATATAACTCTTTACATCTATTAAAATCTTTGATGGTGAATGAAAAGTTATATGACTTTAAAATCTTCATTGTTTTCGGCTTGTTGAAAAACTTGTAAATAGAAATCCATGATGTAGGTACTGTAATTTTTTTTGTGACAAGCCGGCACTCTGTTCCCAACCACTGCAACTCTTGAAAGCCAGACCTGGAGCTTGACATTTGATTGAAATATTTACATATAAGTATTAATTTTTATTTTACACTGATTATATTTTTACTATTACAATTTTGACATTTGTAACAATTTTATTATTCTGTTTGGGTAATTTTTTGGATAATAGTCATTGATAATATTTGCACGCCATAGTACTCGTATGTTGGCAAACATGTCTGAACTCATTTATTGTTTTTTTTACAGGTTATCTCGCATGCACGATGTATTTTTGTATATGTGCACATGTTTTTGCAAATAAATATTCTTATTCTTATTCCAGAAGAATCAATAGTGGTGATCAATAGGAAAACTGAGAAGGTAGGGCAATGAAACGCGTCAAGTGACAGAGATACGATTAAACTGTATTGGGTCCCGCAACGAAACTAATCAAAAATAACAGCGAAGGAGTAAGAAAAATAAAACATTATTTCCGTTTCCCTTATCAGGCAGGAGACAAAACAAAGCTAGGCCAAGAGGCACAAAGGGACACTTAAACCTAGGGTAAACCCAGTTGCTAAACACCACGAATTAAAACACTAATATTAATGAGTCCTAAATTCTGAGCAATTATATTTGATGTGTACTGTACATACGAGATAGAATATAATTAAGAAAATGAGCAGCTGAAAATCGTTGACAAATTGAAACGGAGTCATGACTCTCAACATTAAGAGAATGAATAACAAGAGAGAGGACAAGAGAAACAAAGTATAACCATCTCTAAAGTCATTGAATCACTACATATTATAAAACAAAGTCCACCGCCGCGTGTCTGTCTATCTGTTCGCGATAAACTCAAAACCTACTAAACGGTTTTTCATGCGGTTTCCACCAATAGACAGAATGTTTGATGATAAAGGTTTAGGTGTATAATTTGTATCCGTGCGAAGCTAGGGCGTGTCGCTAGTAATAAAATAAACATGAACTTAAATTTCTCACACTGCAATTAATATGTAACTTTAAACACTTCTATGTAAAGTTAATAAACATCCTTAAAATCGTTATAACTAGTTAAATGAATCATATTTTTTAATCCTGCAGACAGACGGAAAAAAAATCACTCGTGAGATCCTAGCCTAAGGATTATAAATTTTTATATGACAAAACTTCATTTGCACTTTATAGCTGCCATATAATTTTATGATATAAACAGATTTAAGCTTTTTGTTTATAAAAAAATACTGATAGGTTTTCTAGTATGCATTAGTCATGTCATTGCTAAAAATAAAATAATTAATTGGATATGTATGTATCTCAAAAGTCTTGTCTAGGTGTAATTAAAATGTAGACAGACAATATAAAAATGCTGCTAATGGAAAATGCTCACACTGGTTTTAAATAAAGATAACTTGTAGGTACCTAATTGATCATAGAAGTGCAACGGTTTGAAAACTAATATTACTCTTTGCTTGCTAGTAAAAAACATGAACGAAAAAAACTTTTTACAAAAAAATTGAACCGACCTCCAAAAAAAAACAAAAATAAGTGCAAAATAGCTTTAATTTCGAAAGTCGGTGTTTCTGATTTTGTTCCTTCATTTTTTGACACCGACTTCCGAAATTAAGCTATTTTGCAATTTTTTTTTTGGAAGTCGGTTCTACTTTTTTTTAAGTTTTTATTTTTCACTTTTTAGTTGTGATTCCCTATTATAATTTTGTTAACAATGCATATTTATGCAATAGCAGCATTCGCGGTTGATTGACTGTCATTTTTTGAAGAGTTCCGTTGTCTGTCTCCGAAACTCATCATCAGATCTAAGTATATGAAATTTAAATGGGACCATTTCGGAATAAACACCTTTCGGACAAAAATAGAATTTTGCAAATCCGAGTATATATGACGAAGTTATACCCGAAAATACACAAAAAAAAATACAAACACCCGAATTGATAACCTTCTCCTTTTTGAAGTCGGTTATAAAGTTAAGATACCTAATAAAATCCTACAGTCCTATTTGACAAATACAAATCTTCCAGCAGAAAAAATATAGGCACAAGGTGCTTTAGTAAAAATCGTTGTACTCTGACACCAAACAATCAATATTAAATTAGGAGAAAATAACTTAAAAGTAATTTTTTTAAACAAGCCTCAGACCCTCGCTATCATGTATAATGGAAAGTACTCATGTAACAAAACATACTAGCCAAAATTCAACTGTCCTACCATTTACTATCAGGGAGTTCCAGTCCCTACATCCTGGCGCCATCATCAGATCAGATCGATGGCAGCATAATATTATTATTATTTATTTATTTCAGATCAATGAAATCCATATATTGTTAGTAAAAGTCTTAACCTAATTTTAGTAAAAAACCTCTCTATTTACAAAATTTCAACGACTGACACCTACGTGTGCAGCATTGTCACCGGACTTATATATTTATGTATTATGGCAGCTCTATCGAAAACTAACAATTGTTCGAAACATATTTTGTAATTTTTTAAACAGACAACTTACTTACAAACATTAAAAGTTAAATAAAATTATAAATAAAAGCTTTTCTAATAAAAGAGAACTGTTAGAGGTATTTTTTGTTTTAATCTTTAAAAAAGTTCATTCAATGTTTAAAATACCTCTACTAAAATGCAGAACATCAAAATGAAATCTACCATCCGATCCTCAGGGAGAAAAGTCAAGTATTTTTTACCTGTGGCAAAGTACCTGACTAAAGGTAAACGTAGGGAGGCTTTCAACAAAGCCAACACTTGTTCTAAGTAATAATATTATTCAAAGCAAAATTGTTTGTTTTACTGCACTTAATACCATAAGGGTAGGTGAGTTTAAGGGATGGTATAAGTTGACATTGGTATTACGGAGTGTGAAATATGAAATATGATTTTATAAGATTTTATTTGAAACTTATTTATTTACATATACAGATAAATTAAAATATATATATTATATTATACGTATAGGGTGTTAAAAAATTAATTCTCGAAACTTTAAGGAGTGCTTTGGACCATCGAACTGAATAACTTTTACTATGGGACCAATATTGAAATCGCGAAAAAAAAATCAGCTGTTGCCTACATTTATTTATGTTCGCAAAACTCGTCAAAATGTACGGAACAGCAGATGCAGCTGAATACCAGTATTTTACATGGAGCGACTGCCTATTTGACCTCCACAACCCAGTTACTGGGTAATACTATCGTAGTATCGTAGTCTGACATCGCAGTAAAGGGGGCAGGTAAGACTGGATGTCAGACTTTCGGACTTCTGCCGACCCGTAACGACTGTCAAAGGCCCACGATTGACAGCTGGGACCAACGGCTTTTTTACCGTTAACGTGCTTTCCGAGGCACGGAGTAGTCCGAGACTATGTAAAGATGTCTTTTCTCGGTCTTCTTAGTTCGGTCACCCATCTATGGACCAAAAAAAAATACAAACAGTTGAACATAGAACCTCCTCCTTTTTTGAAATCGGTTAAAAATATACTAATGGCCTCAGACTAACAGAGGATAGGTTACTTTATACCCCTACCACATGGTTAATATAAATTCAAGATACCACAATAACAGTAATAAGATAGCTCATTCTCTACAAGGACAATAGTCATTCGGCCATTCCCAATCGCCTTAACTTGCCCGGGATAATATCAATACGTTCTTTAGTTCAAGACAAAACTAGCCATCAGGTAAGAAATATACTTAACAAATTGGTAAGCATTAAAATTCTTAACTTAATACTTAAGTTTAATAAAACTTAAGTTTGTAATAAAACTGTCAACGTAATGTTTTCAGGGCTGACAGAATCTGAAGGCTGGACGTGACTGTTGGACAAGTGTTTTGCCTCTGAGATGAAATTGATATGGCTTCAATATGAAAAGCTTTTGTTTCATAAAAAAAATTAAGCTAGTAATTTGTCACAAAATCTGGACATAAATACTTTCGTACCCATTTTCCTCTTTATAATACTTTCTTATTATATGCACCTGCCATGTTATCTCTCCACCACCCTTGGTTTACTGGTAGAGAACGCCTAAGGCATTAAGCCCTTTGTACATTTATGTTGCAAGAAGTTTTAAGGCCCTACTACCGGCCAAGTGGCGCCCTCATTGAATAAAAAATCGTAGCACAGCATAGAAAATAAACATTAAAGAATCCTACGTCACGTTTGTTAACAAGTTAAAATCCTACGTCACGTTTACAAAGAGGATAAAGTATTTTACGTTGTTAAAACAGGACTCAAAATGTTTCTTATTCAAAGTAGTAAGCAAAAGTGTCAAAAACGGCCGTTTTTGGGATTTTTGCTTACTATGAGGGCGCCAGTTGGCGGGTAGTAGACCCTTAATAAATAAATAAAATAACCTGAAAACTTCATAGAGGCTCAAATCAAGTAAATAAATCACGTACTTTGTTTTTATATTATGTACTTAATTAGGATAATATTTTTGGTTTGAGTGTAGATTTAATCAGTTAAGTATTTTATAAATATGTAAATTTGTTCTTAACTGAAATCAAATTATATTTAAAATATTTAACACGAAGTTTAGACAACCCTACTGAGTGGTCGTATTAAATAATGTACAACTGTTATGCATTTAAAGATTACGAACAGATAATATTTTTAGCGTAGCGAATTATAATTGAACTTATTAACATGGCTACTTTCACTATTCATTTCAGTTTGCCGCGTTATTTATAGTAATTATGTTTCAGTTTGTAAAGAGAAATGCAATTTGTCAGACGATTGCAGACTCTTTTTAATCGACTTCAAAAAGCAGAAGGTTCTCAATTCGTCTGTATGTTTTATTTTTTCGTTTTTGTATGTTTGTTACGCGATTACTTCGCCGCTTTTGAATAGATTTCATGATTCTGTTTTTGCTCGGTAGGTCATACTTCAGAGGTGGTCCCATATAAATTTTATCGAAATAGATTCGACGCTTTTTGAAAAAATCAACAAAAATAAAAAATATATATACTGCGATGACGTTGGTTTGATCCAATTATGTTCAAATTTCTTGTTATTGCGATTGTTATTTTGGGCATTTTAAATAATTATTTAGTTTTTGGTCTGGGGTACAACAACTAAAAAGTTAAAAATAAAAAGCTTTTTAACAAAAAATACAACCAATTTCCAAACAACAAAATACACTAAAAATGCAAAATAACTTTAAGTAAGTAAGTCGTTGTCAAATAACGAAGAAACAAAATACAAACACCGACTTATTATATTAAACATAACATGGTTTAATAAAGTGTCTAGGTATGGAGTTTCTTGCACGTTCTTCTCCATAGAGATCTACGCTTTGGAATGTGCAACTAACTTCAGCTTTCTGACTGACCGACTTCTTGACAGTTTAAAAGTGCTAAATGCTTTGAGTTTGAGTTCTAGCGTGCTTGTGTAACAAACATCCATATTCTATCTGTCCATCCAAACTTTCACATTCATAATATGTTTTCTTAATCTGTGTGTGTTATTTAGAAACTGAAGTAAAATAGATAATAGATTTGTATTGTCTCTATTCCTAATTTTTTTTAGTTTGTCCGATCTATCCCACTCCTGGGCAAAGGCATCTCCCCATTCCTTCCACTTCTCTCTTAAAAGTTATATCAATCTTCAATCAGTCTGCCTAGGCTTTGCCCAACTATCTATCTTGAGGACGCATTCCAGTCTAATCGGATGCAATGAATACCAGTATTTCACATGGAGCGACTGCCTATCTGACCTCCACAACCTAGTTACTGGGTAATACGATAGGGGTATTGGTAAGACTGGATGTCAGACTTTCGAGCTTCTGACGACCCGTAACGACTGTCTAAGATCCACGATTTGTAGCCTGGACCAACGGCTTAACGTGTTTTCCGAGGCACGGAGGAGTCTCGGTACGTAAAGATGGTCCAACCATCAACCAGCAATCCATGGACCAACCCCGGCAAGCGTAGCTTAACCTGATGGATCAACCCGTGCGGCTGTTATTACTTTATCCACGAGCTGCTCTTCTCCAACAGTTATATAAAACAAAAAATAAAAATTGCATTTTTAAATATTGTAACTCTCATAGCCTTAAAAGTACAACACCTGGCTTAACAAGAATTTTATTCCAAGCGACAATCTCTTGAACTTGAACATGACGTGAATACAGTGACATCTACATATACACCAGTATTAGAGGCGCATTACACCGATATCGCAATCCGGATCGCATCACTAGCTAGGCATGCCGCGGATTGCTCGTAAAAACTAAGTTTTAATGCAAGACTGGCTCTAAATGTAGATAGACGCACTCAGCGCCATTTATCTTGAATATAGTGAAGAATGGTCTAAGTTCTTTATGTTTCAAGTGTGAATATGTTCTTTTTTGTAGTGGGCAATTATGTTCGCAGATGTTTTAAGGACTACATATACTTACTTGTATAGGTAAAAAAAATAATGATCGTCTCTCAGTTATTGCAAGCTTCATATCGCCTAAAAATAAAAATGAATGAATTTTATTTTTTATGTTTTCTTTTAAAAATGTAAATTATAAGTGAAAAAATAAATAAATGAAAATAATCTATCAATTTGAGACTTCTAACTACTCTGATATCCGTAATTATACCTACAAGGAATTATTACAGTAATTTTACCTGCAAGAAATTATAATAATAATTTATTACAATAATTTTAAATGCATGAAACTATTACAAACATTATCAACCCTCCAAAATCTCATAAGAAAAGAAAAACGAGTGATTTCTAAACGAATTAGCGTCAAAAATGCAGCGCATGCGACGGGCGCGCGGCGGCGGACATCAAAAATTCCGAATTTTGGGCGTCAACACGAACTATGCACGAATGAGTTATATCGAGGCGGAGCCGCGGGCAAAGCCAGGCGCGTCAATTTCAACTATGCGCTTTTTTCGAAACGCGCTAAAAAGGATTTTGAAGACACCTCAGTTGTGAAAATTTTTGAGCTCCATTTGCTTATTAATAATTCTAGTTTTTGCATAATAACTGCCTGCTAGTTAAGCTTCTCCTTTTTATACTGTGAACCAATTATTGCATGCCTTGCAAACTGTAACAACTTTAATAAGCAAGAGTTTGTGTCTGTTTCTTGTGCGAAATATTAATAGAAATATACACATACACAAGCTTCTGCCAGCGGGTTCGCCCGCATGGAATTACAACTTTCTCCACTATAAATTATGGCCTATGTCCTATTCCAGACTATAGTAAAGAAAGAAAAACAATATTTATTTGTACCTCACAACAAGAACATGTTAACTCTACATACAAATAAAAAAAACTGTGCGAGGCCAAAAAGCCTCCTAACTCAGCGTTATGCTGCGATATTTATGCAATAAAGCAATAAATAACGCAGCGCTGGTATTCTGTTAGGGCCCGTAGCAGTACCAAATTTCATCTTGTAGTATCTTTGTGCCAAATTTCATCTAGACCCCTTCTGCCGATCCAAACTTTCGCATTTAAAATATTAGTAGGAAGGATTTTGCAAGAAATAAATTAAGTTTTCTTAATCTGATAAACGCAGAGACTTGAAGAAGATCAACCCACGTATTTTGATAGAAATTAATTTGTATAAATTATGCAACAAGACATCATAACAATATTTTACGTTTTGATATTGAACTTGATCACGCCAACTGTTATGTATTTTTACTTACTTAACAAGTTAAAGGCACGGTTTGTGTTCTTTTGTATTTTCACACGAAAAAGTTAAAATGTAATTAAATAGAACAAATGCTACTTTTCTTACATATAGGTACACTGTTCATTTATTTCTCAAAACTACATCACACTAATATTATAAAGGCGTAAGTTTGTGAGTGTGTGTGTTTGTATGTTTGTTTATTCTTCACGCTCAAACGACTGGACCGATTTGGATGAAATTTGGTATGTAGATAGTTTGTACCCTGGATTAATGCATAGGTTTTTATCCCGGTCTACGCGGGTGAAACCGCGGGACGCAGCTAGTAGTTTATATTTTTAACAAACTTATTCCCGCCCTATGCTTCCGTAGCCAACAGCAAGTTGCAAGGGGTCATCAGTGAAATAATTCAGAATCGGATCAGCACTAGCTTTAACAAATAAAAAAAGACTTGCCTCTTTCTAATATTAATTTAGATTACATTTTGGTCAGTTTACACCGTCACTTATATATATCATTTAACACAGCTGATTTTCGTAAACTATAACCGCTCAAATCCGAACTAGCATTTGTAACCTAACAAAAAAAAAACACTGGCCAAGTGCGTGTCGGATTTCGCACATCATGGGTTCCGTACCATATATCGGTATTTATTAGTAAAGTATACGTAATAATAAACATTATCACCAAATTTCAAGATCATAGGTCAATGAGAAGTTACAAAATTCTTCATAACAATATTTTGTGACAGACGACGGACGGACAGACTGACAGAAGGACACGTGAGTGACAACATTAGGACTCCGATTGGATCTTTCGGGTATGGAACCCTAAAAAGCCTAACCGTATCAATTTCAGACCAAAAACAGTACAAACTCCATTTAATTTATCCGCGTCACAGTACAATGGCATTAACAATGACCATTGGTCTACAGCCTATATAAAAGTGTGCGTCTTTGTATTCAATAATATGATTGTGATCACACGACATGCATCACCATGTGGCCACGCCCTGAGTGTACTGCAGAATGAGGCTTATAATTAGGGTTGCCAACCGTACTCTAAAATAGAGTATTGTACTCTATTTCATGTAGGTGTACTCTACAACATGTAACAAAAACCCTGTCCGATCGATCGTACTAGAAAAAGTTGTAAAAAACTGTAACTCATAAAAATCAGAAGTTACAGATTTTTTATTTTTATAAAATATGCGAAATTTAACGCTAAATATGGCAAATTTTCATAAGTTGACAACACTTCACCGGTCGCCGAAATGTTTTCATTTTGGCCTATTTTTATTTCAAACGATACCGCCCTGCACTAGACGCGCTGTAGGCACTCTGTCTCGTAGGTGAACTTTGTCGAGCGCTCGGTGAAGTTTTTATTTATTTTTAAATTAATTATTTTCATTGGGGAAAAATAATTATCTCGTATCCATTAAATAATTACGTATATGTGTACGCAGTATGATACCAAGTAATACCCTTCAGGATCGGACAGGATTTTTGTTACATGATGTATAATCTGTAACACTAATGGAGTACACTAAAATACTCTTTTTTTCACAATGTTTACTATACTAATACCAGTCATGTCTACCCATTGTCATAAATAAATGTAACGTTTACTGTTAATATGTCCATTGAAATAAATAAAAAATAAGCTAAAAAATAAATTAAGAATGTTTGGAGTCATAAAATTCTTTTAAAAATTATGAAAAATTGTTATGTACCGAAAAAGGCACAAAAAATATCTTATCAAAAATTAAAAAAAAAAAATTGCAACCCTACTTATAAATACATGCTATGCTATGTCATCCCAGTTGGTACTGTGATTTCCTTTTGTTATTTTAGCATATCATGTAAGGAAAGTTCTGTGGTGGAAACTGCTTGACAGTTGAATGGGAAATTGGTAATTGTATTACTAAATAAATTAGCCTTTAAAAAGAAATACTGTTTTTATGAACGCTACACAAGTATTCCATTTTACCGAAATTTAAAAAAAGATATAGAGATATTTTTTGATCCAATAACTTCCGAATCCTAACATACTTGAAATCGAGTGTAATGGAGAAAAATCTTCGAAAAATCGGACTACAGCAACTAATAACTCTCGGAAAAAGACGAATAGGTACTTATAGCAATATAAGGGTCTCATAGAGTTTTCTTAGGCTTGATAGAAGTGCAGTTAGACTTCACATTGTGATCTGAAGATTATCAAAGGTATTTTTCAGATAAATGCTTGCCATCTTACTTCTATTATGAATTTATTATCATTATATACTGGTCCAGCTTTGGCTTTGAGGCGTATATAGCCGTCATGTGGCGCCCTCATTGAATAAAAAATCGTATCTTAGGGTAGAAAATAAAGATTAAAGAATCCTATGTTGCGTTTGTTACAAATAGGATAAGGCATGTTTACGTTGTTAACACAGGACTCAAAATTGAGTCGCCACTAAAGCGGAGGTAGGCTCTTAAGCCATAGGTGTGGTGCATTTCTGCTTACTCTTATATATATAATATTTGAAGCTTAGCTTAGCTTTTTATCTGTGAAACTTTATTAATCCTTTTCTGTTATACGAGTAAATCTATCAGTCCGCACTCGCAGTCATTAATACTTTTAATTATATGTGGGCGCTTTAAAACTACATGAATTAGGAATTATAGGTATACTAGCGACCCGCCCAAATTTCGCACGGGAACAAATTATACACTTAAATTTTTCTCATGAATCACTCTATCTATTGTTGAAAACCGCATGAAAATCCGTTCAGTTTTTGAGTTTATCGCAAACAGACAAACGTAGCAGGGGACTTTATTTTAAAATATGTTTTATATTACTTATTATTCATTTTCTGTTATAAATCTATCCGTCCGCACTAATTAATACTTTTAGTTATATTTAGACATTTTATAACAACATTATTGAATTTAATAGCGTTCTCTAGACTTAAAAGACGAGGAGAACAACTCAATAATGAAGCGATTTATTAATGGAGGTAGGTACTAAGTAGTCCTTAGCAGCCTTTTTATAAACCATAGATAATATATTAACGTCAAAATAAAATAAAATCGTCAACTCCATACAAGGTTTTTCAATTAAAAGTTCAATAAATGAGAACTTATCACTGTGAGAAATAATAAAAACCTTTTTGGATTAATCGTTTAGTTACACAAGTTTTATTTTGATTTAGTTTTTTAATATTAAATTTTGCATTTTGTTTTATTCATAAACGAATTCAAAAAAAACTTTTTTACAAAAAAAACAACCGACTTTCAAAAAAAATACACTAAAAATTAAGAAATAACTTTTATTTTGGAAGTCGGTGTTTGTAATTTACTTCTTCGTTATTTGACACCAACTTCCGAAATAAAAGTTATTTTTTTTAGTGTATTTTTTTTGAAAGTCGGTTGTTTTTTTTGTAAAAAGTTTTTTATTTTTCACTTTTTAGTTGTTATACCCCACAACCAAAAACGCCAATAACATGGAACGTGGAATTTAAACATTTGTAGTACACCAAAACGTCATCGAGGTAAACGTATTTTTCGTTTTTATTCAGTTTCTCAAAAAGTGCTTAAGCAATTTCGATAAAATTTATATGGGACCACCTCGGGAGTATATTCTTTCGGATAAAAAAATAATTTTGAAAATCGGTCCACAACTGACGGAGAAATCGGCGCACATACATAAAAAAAAAAAAACATATATACAGTCGAACATAGAACCTCCTCCTTTTTCGAAAGTCGGTTAAAAAAAGGGGTTTTACACTCGACTGTACTTACTTATGTATTTTATTTAAATTATGTTCACGAAATTCTCTGTCAATTGTAAACCTTTTGAAAATCCTTTTTTTTTTCGTAAGAGTGACGAGCTCTGAGCTCCTGAGGTGGTCCCATACAAATTTTATCAAAAGCGCCAAAAACAAAAAACATGTACCAATACACAGATGACGTTTTGGTTTCCTCAATGTTCAAATTCCATGTTATTGGGAGTTCCCAATTCGGGCATAACTTAAAATTTAGTTTAAGTTCTGGGGTACAACAACTGAAAAGTGAAAAATAAAAAGCTTTTTTACAAAAACATACAACCGACTTCCAAAAAAGAAAATACTTACACTAAAAATTGTAAAAACTTTAACTTTGAAAGTTGGTGTTAAATAACGAAGAAACAAAATACAAACACCGACTTCCGAAATTTAAAGTTATTTTGCAATTTTTAGTGTATGTATTTTCTTTTTTTCTAACCTTTGCTACTAACAAGCTACATTCTAAGTTATTCAAATGAAATGAAGGTACGGGAGGACAGAGGTCGAAAGCGTTGTTCAGGAGGCTTAAACAGAAAAAACCGTTTGGCTGCAAAAACCTGTGTGACAGACGATGGACAAACAGACAGACGGACAGACGGACACGTGAGTGACAGCAATAGGGCTCCGTTTGAACCCTTCGGGTACGGAACCCTAAAAAATAGCAACAAATAATAACAGGTGTGAGTCGCTTGTTAACTTCATAGTAATTCACTTCAATTTACTTTTACATAAAAGGCTTGTAGTTCAGGCTTTTTACATTAAAATTCTTAGTTTTAAGACCACGGCATGGTCGTGAAAAGAAGATAATTTTAGATGAGTTTCAGAAAGATGGTGTTATTAACAGACGTTGAAATGTACGGTTGAATACTATTTAGAGAGAAGAGATTTCTCTTTCTCAAGTGAGAACTTAATATTGTGGATTTTTTGTATTGTTAAAAAAATTAAGCTACGTCTCGAAACTTTTCTAATAGTTGCTTTCTGTGTCTGTCTGTTTCTATGTCTGTCTGTTTCTGTGTCTGCCTGTTTCTGTGTCTGTCTGTTTCTGTTTCTGTCTGATTCTGTGTCTATCTGTTTCCGTGTCTGTCTGTTTCTGTGTCTGTCTGTTTCCGTGTCTATCTGTTTCTGTGTCTATCTGTTTCCGTGTCTGTCTGTTTCTGTGTCTGTCTGTTTCTGTGTCTGTCTGTTTCTCCACTAACTCCTCCTAAACCACGCAACGAATTTTGATGCAGTTTTCACTAATATAAGGAACGATAAACGAGGAAGAAGAAGAACGAAGATTTTTGTGTATAATTTATATCCGTGCGGGTGAGTCGCTTGTAGCTCTAGAAAGCGTTCCTAGCTCTTTATTTTTTTTTTTTAAATTTGGGTCCTTACGCATGAAATTGGCGTTTTTTACTCACAAATAGAGAACCTCGTCACTTCTATTAATTAAAATATTCATCAATTGCTTGATATTATATCGAAAAATAACCGTCATAGACAACTGCCAATAGTAAAAAAAACCTTATTACTTATAGTTTTATAAACAAAAAAATAGCTTAAAAATGACTCCTCTTTTTATTAGCAGAAATGACCACTATATTTGTTTTAACTTAGCCAAAACTTATTTTTGTTGCTTAATCTAAGTGGTACACGTTATTTTAGTTTTTAAACTTAGTTGTTAAATAAATTAAGAAAATGTTTGTATGAAAAATGCAACTTCTTTAAAATTCTCCATACAAAACGTTGATTTCTTAGATCGATCTAATACTACGAGTATATTTTTTAATTTTTTTGCGCTTTATCGCCTACAATTTTTATAACACAAAAGTTGGCAATTTTTCTTTGGTGGAGACTTTGTTTTACATAGGCAAGACAGCCAAACAAACCGAGATGCGACGGGATATGGCGACTTTTCGAGGCCATTTTAATAAAAACCAAAGGACAGAGCTCTTCTAAAGTTCTGGTAACTTAAATATTATTGGGAAGAACTACGTTTAGTTAGCACTGAGCAGAAATGTATCTAAATATATTACTTTTTTCAATACCTTTAGTGTGTAGTTGTGATTTGATCTCGGTTGTGTGCTCTTAAAAATGGGAACGTAGCAAAGCAATTTATAAAAGCTTCTGAAAGCTTACGATTGATTTTATTTAGGTACGGCACTTTTGCTAAAATCTTTTAAGCTTTTTAAATATTTCAATACATTTTACTTCTTTAACCCTGCATAAGGTGCTTTCAATGTTATATAAAATTAAACAATTTCTTATAGCTCCAATAACTTCATATTTCTAACTTTCAAAGTTTTTTGTCCATCTGTTAGGCCTGTTTTGCCAGAAATCTTTACCAAAATGACCAAAATTTCCTTCAAAACATCTTTCTAAATCATCCAAATTTTTAATACTATCCTAATTTATCCGATTTTTCCTTTAATTCTAAACACAAAAGTAATTTAACTTCATTAACGTCACAAAAACGTGCTAACTAAAGCAACAAGCGCAAATTATAATGACTTTTAATATCACTAGCATCAACATATATCAGACGGCCTAACAAATGAGATGAATAGTGAAACGCAAACCACGCCGCGGGCAAAATACTAGTTATATGACTGAAGTTATAACTTATAAGCAACTTTATAACGACGCGACTTAAACCTACGCTTACTTAGTCGTAGCTTAGCGTAACTTAAGTCACACTTTCTAGGAAAACGTTTAAGTTACGATTAAGTTTTTTGTTCAAGTTAAGTGATTTTCTTAAGAGTTACGAGGTCTATAATAGAGTCTATTTTAGATTTTTTATAGAAATCTTATTGTCACTGTTATAGCGAAAATACTAACTTAATTTTCTAAGTTTTTTATCTTGCAGTTTGATGTGAGAACCGTTTTATATAAAGTTTGTTACTAAAATATCCTAGCCAGGGATAGGAATAACTGTATGAAATGTCATTAGCATTCTCTACATCAACTTATAGACCCGCTAGCCATTTTAAAATACGTAGAGTCGGCTCTACTATCATAGTAGAGACGACTTGGAAACTTGGGAAATATTTCATTCCTTTGGGAAATTTCTATAGAGCTTATAAGAGAGAATGATATCCTTAAAGCTTAGAGCTTTACCTCCAAAATCCTTCTGTCACACAATATCACTAAAACATAACTCTGTTTTCCACTGTTTTCACACAGAAAATACTTAAACTTTACGGATTATAATTTAAAAACACTGCACTGCAATCCGGGATACACTGATCAAAAAATTTATCACAGAAAAACGTGTTTTTTTTTTTGTGTTTGCGTGGATCTGCGCGCGCGCAACTGAGCTCGTCGAAGGCTCTGATGGCACTGGCGGGGGACGCCTAGCGGGGTGAGGGGGGCGAGGGGGGGGTCCTCCCAGAAACAGGTTGCGTTCAACCGTTTTGAGCGCCAATTTCTACGTTCTTTGGTACCGACGATTGATACTTTAAATGTTGATAGATGCTGGTGGCTGAGGATGTTTTGGGTTTGCAGGAATTTGGTGTTTTTTTTTTTTTTGGTTGGCGAAATTTTTGTTTTGATGTAATACGCACGTAAGCTCTACCTATCTCTTTGCGGAGGACAGGCGTGATGGTATGTCGATGTTGTTGGCGTTTCAAAAGTGATTTTCCAAAAGAATGTATTTTTTTAAATTTTCATTTAATTGATGAAAGCAGTATGATGATATCTTAATTTCCTGTGAAGCTAATGAAATTGTTGAATCTGACATGCTTCGTAAAAAAACTAAATCTTATTCAAAGAAACATCAAGTTTTAATTCATTAAAACTCAGATCAGTCCTGCAAACCAGAAAAAAAGCTACCCTAGGGTAACTCGTTCATGACGTCATGGCCCCAGATAAAAGAATTTCCGTTCTTCTCAATTTTACTGAAATTTGTTCAGTTATTTTGGCGTTGAGCAAAATGCATGGAAACAGAAAGATAAACTCAACGTGATGCGTTGATGTCTTTTGTACGCAAGAATCCGCGTTACACGTCTAACTTTACATCGTGGTGTTTGACTGCATGGTATCGTCTGTATAGTGGTCACAACTCACAAGCAAGCTGCTGAGCGTTAAACCCAGGTTCGGTTCCCGGTTGAAGGCAATAGACTCGCTCTCACTCATTAGTACAATATGGGTGAAAACCTAACTGACGAAAAATGTTTATGTTAGCCAATATATTAGCCAACGCACGACCCACATTACTATTTTTACAAACTTTGTTTAAGGTGAAAGCGCCAGGGTAACCCGCGTAATTCAAATTTTCTTACGTTTTTTGCAATTTGAAGGTCAGTTTCCTTTTTTTTAAAAAACGTTGCCCCACACTAGGAATTACTCCTGTATCGTGGGTGCGTTCACAAACATTTAAACTCACATACACAAGACACCCAGACAACAACAACAACTATCTGTTGGCCATACAAATATTTGTTCCGTGCGTGGATCGAACCCGCGACACGCAGCGCAGCAGCCGAACGCTCAACCACTGCGCCAGCCGCGCCGTCTTTGTATCAGGTTGTATGTTGACCAAAATATGATTCGCGGCCGTAGCAAGTATGTGCGTACAGAACTGTAATCATTAAAATCATCAATACAACTCTCTGTAAGTGATACCTCTTTACTGTAATTTCATTAATAAAAACTCGACATAAATGTCATGATTTCATGAAATACTTAATTAATATGGCATTAATATAGGCAAAAGTGTCAAAAACGGCCGTTTTGACACTTTTGCTTATTACTTTGGGTACGAAACATTTTGAGTCCTGTTTTATAAACGTAAAATACTTTATCCTCTTTGTAACAAACGCAACGTAGGATTCTTAATGTTTATTTTCTATGCTATGCTCCGATTTTTATTCAATGTGGGCGCCACTTGGCGGGTAGTAGACCCTTAAGGTGAAAGCGCCAGGGTAACCCGCGTAATTCAAAATTTCTTACGTTTTTTGGAATTTGCCTTTCGGTCTGTTTAGTAGTAATGTCAAATGTCACGATTTCATGAAATACTACATTAATACTAACAGAGAGGTGTATTGATGATTTTAATTATTACAATTCTGTAAGTACGTACTTGCTACGGCTGCGAATCATATTTTGACCAACATACAACCTGATACTGACTCGAAAATTGCAAAAAAAAGGACGCAAATTTTAATTTCGCGGGGTACCCTGGCGCTTTCACCTTAACTTGCAATGCTCGTACGAAGTTGTCCGCTTCAAAATTTGCAAACCATTTTTTGGCTTAGTCCCAACTGAGCCCTAGTCCCTTTTTTTATGTTCAGCCCTCACTTCGTTATTTATGAACCGATTTTGATAATTCGTTTTTTGATAGATATACCCTATACCTCAAGGGTGGTCCCATGTCAAGGAAGCCAGGATCTGATGATAGAAAATTGAGAGAAACTCTCGAAAATTGTGAACACAAATAGTGTTTCTGCATATATGTTCAGCCCTCACTCCGTTATTTATGAACCGATTTTGATGATTCTTTTTTTGTTAGACAGGGTCATTATAGTAAGTTCACCTCGAAATTCGAGATACCCAGCTGTAAATCTGTAAATACTTGTATAATGACACCCTAAAAGTTGTCTCAAAACCTAAATATGGTAGGGTGTACGCAACTATTAAATTTCAAAGTCAAAGGTCACAAAAATCGGTTTTTTGCGCTTTTTTTGTAAATATCTCATTTCGTATGGGTTTTTGGCTATTTGTATTTATTATCAATATTGTAGAATACAAAATTCTCTAGAAATTTTGTTTAAAAAATTTTTTATACGGTGAACCGTTTTCGATATAGAGGGCGGAGAGCGCGCGGTCACAGCATCACTTCAGGTCAACCGGTGCCTCCGGTCGAAAACGCGCCATATATATATAGTTGATGAACTATCGATAAATCAATGATTATAAATATTTGTCAATTTTTATTAACTATTATATTATATTTTATCATTTTTTTCCTAACCTATCCACTGAGAGAAACATCATCGGGTTTTGCGCTTTTTTTGTAAATATCTCATTTCCTATGGTTTTTTTGCTATTTGTATTTATTATTTTGTAGAATACAAAATTCTCGACAAATTTTTCTTTAAATATAAACTTTTTACAAAAAAAACATGCGACTTCAAAAAAGAAAATACACTAAAAATTAAAAAAATAACTTTAATTTCGGAAGTCGGTGTCAAATAACGAAGAAACCAAACTAGAAACACCGACTTCCGAAATTAAAGTTATTTTGCATTTTTTAGTATTATTTATGGAAGTCGGTTGTATTTTTTTTGTAAAAAGTTTTTTTTTAACCAACAGTTGGTTTCCGATAGAGCTGAAATTTGGCATGCAAGTTATGTCCGGTGACAATGCAATATTATGATAAGCTGATCGTGATCTGATGATGGCGTTGGGATGTAGGGACTGGAACTCCCTGATGGTAAATGGTAGGACAGTTGAATTTGGGCTAGTGTGTTTTGTTACATGAGTACTTTCCATTACCAGCTGCGGATGCGGATTTCTTACTCCTCCGCTGATCTTTTATGATTAATTTTGTTGCGGGACGCAAGACAGTATAATCGTTTCTCTGGGACTCGTCGAGCTTCATTGTCTCGGCTTTTTTTTTTGGTGGTCGCCACTGTTGATTCTGGTTTACAGGAGTTACAGTGGTTTGGGAATAATAAGGCGGGTTTGTCCCAAAAAATATATATAAACAAGCTGCGGATCAAAAAACTGGGCCTAAATAAGCTAAGTAAGTAAGCATTAAATTTAAAAAAAATACGGTAACTGCGTGTAACACTGGACACATCGGTGACAATTGGGGTAAGTCTATGTTGTTCGTGTTTATTAGGTTAAAAGAACTTTATTTTCTCTTATGAACATAGTTCACTTAAAATGAGATTAACAAAAATATGTTATTAAATCCTAATATAGCTTTAGCCTAGGGCGACAAAATTCATACTATTACAACTAAATAATTTTATTTCACAATCTGTTCAACAGCATCTCATTATAAATAGTCACTGTAAATATATGATTTTAGTTTTTTTTTTTTTTTTTGTAAAAAAAGTAAAAGTAAAAATCGTTTATTTCATAGTTGAAATTTACATTGTGGAGGTATCGTTGGTCCCAAACTAGGTACAGCCTGTGTCTTGGGCACCATTAGATAGGTACAACATTTTATGCCAATTTTTGGAATAAAACTAATATAAAGTTGAAATTGGCTACAGTTGAACTAGTTAACCTCATCGAGACTGCGAAACTAATTGTAATTATAGAAACAAAATATCCAATTATAACATAACATTTATTTATTTATTTTCTCCCACAAATAAAAATTGATACAGTTCATGAAGGAAACAATTTGAAGATGGGAGACAGTAGCCCATACTAAGTAAAACCTGTGCTATGGGTCACCTGGTCTCCTTGTAAAGATTCATAATAAAGATATAAATTACTGTAGTGGGGAGCGCTCCTAGCTTATCAATGATAAAAAATAGAATACAACATTTAAAAATAAATTAAATTAAATAGAATTAAATTAAGGCAGTAACATTAATGAAAGGTAAGTTTGTGAATTTGTTGGTGGGTGTTTAATGTTTGTATAGTGGTTTGTGTGTGTGATACATGAGTTGTGCTTGTTAGGTTTTGGGGGTGTGTGTGTATTGCATGTGTGTTATATTTTTCTGTTAAAGCAGTTTGCAACTAAAAATATTTTTTTTAATAATAAAATCTAAATATAGAAATAAAACTTGGTATAAATTCCGTTGTAAGTATTTAGATTGTCACACGTTTATATGTCATTAGGCAGGTTGTTGTAAAGTTGTACTCCCTCAAACAGTATGTTTTTTTTGCCGTAAGTCAGTGGACGTGGTCGAGTTGTTATTAATTTGTATTTTTGTGTTTTTGAGTTAAGGGCCTTCTCGCGGTCCAGTGGCGCCCTCATTGAATAAAAAATCGTACAAAGTAGTAGGCAAAAGTGTCAGAAACGGCCGTTTTTGGCACTTTTGCCTACTACTTTGGATACGAAACATTTTGAGACCTGTTTTAGCAACGTAAAAATTCTTTATCCTCTTTGTAACAAACGTGAAGTTGGATTTTTTAATATTTATTTTCTGTGCTATGCTACGATTTTTTATTCAATGAGGGCGCCACTGGACCGCGAGAAGGGCCTTAATGTAATGTTGGAGTGGATGTTGCCTGTAATTATTTTTTTAACTAGGTTGCAAGTGTTGAATGTATATAATTGCGTGATGTTAAATAATTTAGTTTTAGTGAATAGCTCCTTTGTAGATGTTAGATAATTGTAATGGAATAGTATTTTAATAATTCTATTTTGTGTGTTTTGTAGCCGTCTTAGATTAGTTTTGATAGCCAATCCCCCAGCTAATATTATAGGACCAAGTATAATTTGGCGAGGTGGGGGATTATCGATCCATCGCACACAGTGCGAGTGCGGTGCTCCAGAACAAACAATGTCTCATTTACTGGAGTGACCCAAATGTGTCTTCACCTGCACCCTCGATTATCTGAACAAAGCCTCAGACGCCGCTATAAACGTGGTTACTTACTGGGCCACAGTCAATCTGCCTAGCGTTTTCCCAACTATCTTGGGGTTGGCTTCCAGTCTAACCGCAAGCAACTGAATACCAGTATTTTACATGGAGCGACTGCCTGATATAAAGCCTCTGACCTCCACAACCCAGTTAGTACGATATCCTTTGGTAAGACTGGTTGTCAGAGTTTCGGACTTCTGACGACCCGTAAGGACTGTCAAAGATCCACTGACTGATTGACAGCCGGGACCAACGGCTTAGCGTGCTTTCCGTGGCACGGAGAAGTCTCGGTATGTAAAGATGGTCGCCCATGGCCACCCATGGACCAACCCCGGCAAACGTAGCTAAACCTGATGGATCGACCCGTGCGGCTGTTATTATTTTAGCCACGAGCTTACTGGCGAACTTACTGGGCCACATTATAACTTTAATTAATGTATGAAAAGAAAGAAAAAGAAGTTAATACTGTTCCACTGCTGGGCAAATATCTCACCCAAGTTCTTCCAATATGTTCATACATAACAGGCTGATTTTTGCTTTTAAAAAGTCCACACCCGAAGGGTCCAAACGGAGCCCTATTGCTGTCCATCTGTCTGTCTGTCCGTCGTCTGTCACACAGGTTTTACAGCCAAACGGTTGGAGCTTTAGTCTTCAACTTTCACAGTATAAGCATCTTGTTGACCCAAAACCATACAAATAAACATCATCAATAATCATCACATTTGGTACGGAACCCTAAACGTGCGAAATCCGATACGCACTTGCCCGATTTTTAGGGTTCCTTACCCGAAGGGTCCAAACGGAGCACTATAATAGTTGTCACTCACGTGTTCGTCTGTCTGTCCGTCCGTCGTCTGTCACAAAATTTTGTAACGAAGAATTTTGTAACTTCCCATTGACCTATGAACTTAAAATTTGGTGATAATGTTTATTGTTACGTATAATTTACAAACAAATACTAATATTGGGTACGGAACCCTTAATTTGCGAAGTCCGACACTCACTTGGCTGGTTTTTTTTTTGTTTTCGGCCGAAAAATATTGTAGGTAAGAATGACCGTCACGAAAGAACTGTCAATTATGACATCTATTGGAACTTCTTGAGTTTAGAACGCAGTGCTTTCCACGCACGCGTTCTATTCTTTCCTTTTATCGCCTCTATGTGTTTTATTTATGCCAAATATAAACTAAGTCCTTTATCATCATTTCAGCCGAAAGACGTCCACTGCTGGACATATGCCTCCCCCAAGTATCGCCACAACGACTAGTCCTGTGCGTCTCGCATCCATCGGCTACCCGCGACCCTCACCAGGTCATCGGTCCACCTTGTGGGAGGCCTTCCAATGCTGCGTCTTCAAGTAAGCGGTCGCCATTCCAGAACTTTTCGGCCCCATCGACCATCTGTTCTGCGAGCAATGTGCCCTGCCCACTGCCACTTCAGTTTGGCGATTCTTCGGGCTATGTCAGTAACCTTAGTTCTCTTGCGGATATCATCATTTCTGATTCTATCACACAAGGAAACTCCGAGCGTTGCTCTCTCCATTGCCCTTTGGGTGACTGTAAGCCTTCTGATGAAGCCCATTGTGAGCGACCACGTTTCGGTTCCATAAGTCATCACTGGCACTGGACAATGACTTTCGTCTAGAGACACTGTTGTATGTGCGACGAGAAGATACCACGCAACTGCCCGAACGCCGCCCAGCCGAGTCGGATTCGACGGTTGACCTCTTTCTCGAAGTTAGCGCTACCTAACTGGACCGTTTGTCCCAGGTAGACGTACTCGTCTATAACTTCGAGTGTAGAGTCTCCGATCTCGAAAGGAGTGGGTGCTACATGGGTATTTACCATGATCTTGGTTTTGTCCATGTTCATTTTAAGACCCACTCTTTTGGAAGCTCTACTGAGGTCATCGAGGATTGTATTGAGATCCTCCATAGTCTCAGCCAAGATGACTATATCGTCGGCAAACCGAAGATGAGTGATGTACTCGCCATTGATATTAATGCCAAGCCCTCTTCAGTCCAGAACCTTGAAGACATCCTCCATTGCGGCCGTGAACAGTTTCGGAGAAATGACGCCACCCTGCCTCACACCCCGCTGTAGGAGGACAGGTTTCGAGGTCTGGTCCTGAAGTCGGACTGACATGGTGGAGTTTTCGTACAAACTAAGTCCAATGTGATCTAATTCCCTGTGGTAAGAGGCGAGTGTTTTTTTTTTTAAATCTCGTCAAAGTGGTGCATGCCTTTTCAGGCTTTTTAGGTTTGTGATTAAACTGGAATAATAAATTAAATATGTATTATAAATTAATTTGTATGAAATTTCATTAAAATATTTAATTTTTAAGAAATCAATATCGAATTGTGTTCTAAGTACAAAAAAAATAGAACCGACTTCCAAAAAAAGTGCAAAATAACTTTAATTTCGGAAGTCGGTGTCAAAAAACGAAGACACAAAACAAGAACACCGACTTCCGAAATTAAAGTTATTTTGCACTTTTTTGGAAGTCGGTTCTATTTTTTTGTAAAAAAGTTTTTTTGGAAGTCGGTTCTATTTTTTGTATTTTTTTTTTAGTTTTCACTGTATAATTGTGGTTCCCCATTAAATTGTGTGAGCTCAGAACGGTATAGCGAATCACTATTAGTCGACGGTTCCACGAATAAATCCATCGCCCGCCGATAGAACTATTCGCCGAAAACACCGTTCATCGATGGTCGCTTCAGCTACAACATCTTTTAGCGATGGAACGGGTCGCCGAAATACTTATGTAAATTTCTAATAAATTAAACACTATGGTTTCTACAAATATATTTTATGCGAATTGACCGTCAAATCGAAACGGTAGAAATAAAAAAAGACAATTTCCGGCCAGGCGCTCACTATCGGTGGGCATCATTGCAGCTCGGTACAACTTGGGCGTCTTACGGCGGCTTCGGGCACCTCAGAGCTGTTTTGGGCGGCTTTAGGCGCCTGAGAGCTGCCTCGGCAGTTGTAAGCATACCTAATGACGCCGAGGTGGCGCCGTAAGGCGCCCGAGCTGTACGTGGGCGCCGGGCCTAAGAGTGAAATTATATTTTTATTTCTACCGTTTCGATTTGACGGTTAATCCGCATAAATATTTGTAAAAACCATAGTGTTTAATTTATTAGAAATTTACATAAGTATTTCGGCGACCCGTTCCATCGGTAAAAGGTGTTGTAGCTGAAGCGACCATCGATGAACGGTGTTTTCGGCGAATAGTTCTATCGGCGATGAATTTATTCGTGAAACCAACCGTCGACTAAGAGTGATTTCGGCGAACCGTACCATCGGCGAAGAGTGATTCGCTATTCCGTTCTGAGCTCAAATTGTGTTTTCAATACATAGACATCCCTAATAGCATTTATTGCTGGCATTTGGTTGGGTCAACAATAAATGCTACTAGGGATATGATCGCAGTAATGGCGAGTCATTTTGCTGTTAGTTATTGAAGAGTTCCACTGTTTATCCCCGAAAATCTTCATGAGATCCTAATGTATTATAACGGGTGTAAAAAGACAGTTTCCGGAGCCAAAAGCCACATGTCATACCCATTATTTGGATCATTTTTTTCCACTAGACCATACCTGGGAATCCACTGGTTCTGTGTAATCTCACCGTGAAAACTTAGGTGAAGTGAAAGTGAGGTGGGCTGTCAATCCATACAATCAAGGTGGAATGACAGTTCACTTCACGCTCACTCCACCTAAGTTTTCACGGTGAGCTGTTAACAGAATCGACCGGCTGTAGTGCTATTCTGAAAAATGTCACCGTGAAAACTTAGGTGAAGTGACAGTGAAATAGGCTGTCAATCCATACAATCAAGGTGGAATGACAGTTCACTTCACGCTCACTCCACCTAAGTTTTCACGGTGAGCTGTTAACAGAATCGACCGGCTGTAGTGCTATTCTGAAAAATGACACCGTGAAAACTTAGGTGAAGTGAAAGTGAAGTGGGCTGTCAATCCATACAATCTAGGTGGAATGACAGTTCACTTCACGCTCACGCCACCTAAATTTTCACGGTGAGCTACCGGCTGAAGATATTGAAGGTCAAATTCGCAATTTTTTTTTAAAAACTTTTTTATGAAAATGAATTCCAAGTGTTATTACTTACTAAACTTTTTTCCTAACAAACATTACCTGAATTTTATTTTTTATTTCGAAATTACGCTTTTGTAGGTACAAAAACGCAATGAATATCAAACGTATTCGACAAGTACCTACGTGGCTTAGAGCTAAAGGGCAGGGGTTAACTCCACTTGCCTGGGTTTGTGTTACATTGCGCGCAATAAAAAAATATTTTTTTTTCATACCTAAAAATAAAAGTCGTTTCCCAGCAATAATTTTTGCACAAAACTACTTTGTTAGACGTACAGTACGCGTAGTTAACGGCTCTGTGATGTGGCTTTTTACACCCTGATTATACTAAAGCCTTCCTTGAAAAATATACATTTGAATAATGAAACCCCTATCCAAATCAAATAAGTATTTTTCGGTATAATCGCGGACAAACAAGATACGAGTACATACACATACATACATACGGGTCCAATACAGAACCTCCTTTTTAGAAGTCTGTTTTAAAGTATATAATCACCTCTGCTTATTATTAATAAATAAATTAGTTGTTCAGTATGTATTTTTAACCGACTTCAAATAAAGAGGTTGTTCTAAATTCGTCAGAATCTTTTTTCATTTTCAAGCTTTTTTTATGTACCATGTTCCCCGATTACTCGAAGACGCTTGAACCGATTTGAAAAATTCATTTTTTGTTTGAAAGGGTATACTTACAGGTGGTCACTACTAACTAGGTGGTCCCGTTTAATTTTGGTGAAGATCTGATGAAGAACTTGGGAGATAGACAATGGAACTCTTCAGTAAATGATAGCAACTTCACACTGTTATTCACGACCTCTGGGCAGGCATCGGCCATGACAAGCCCCGTCAGTTGTTGAGCTCTGAATCTAATTTCACCAATTATGTGTTTTTGGGACTATCGATTCGGGCATTACTTTTATTTATTTTTAGCTATGGGGTACAACTAAAAATGGAAAAATCAAAAAACTCTTTTTCAAAAAAAAATACAACCGGCTTCCAAAAAACAAATACAAAATAACTTTAATTTTGGAAGTCGGTGTCAAATAATGAAGAAACAAAACTTGAAACATCTCAGTTTCTTCGATGGTTCCCTCATTTGGTATGAGAGAATTATCAATGAAAAAATCTGATTAATCAATTTAATGGTATTTGTTAGTAAAATATACGTAATAATAAACGTTATCACCAAATTTCAAGTTCATAGGTCAATGGGAAGTTAAAAAATTCTTCGGAACACAATTTTGTGACAGACGACAGACAGACCGACGGAGACGTGACTGTACTAGAGGCTCCGTTTGGACCCTTCAGGTACGGAACCCTAAAAAAAAACTTTTTTACAAAAAAATAGAACCGACTTCCAAAAAAAGTGCAAAATAACTTTAATTTCGGAAGTCGGTGTTCCTGCTTTGTGTCTTCGTTTTTTGACACCGACTTCCGAAATTAAAGTTATTTTGCACTTTTTTTGGAAGTCGGTTCTATTTTTTTGTAAAAAAGTTTTTTATTTTTCACTTTTTAGTTGTGGCTCCCCATTAAACAGTGTTAACAATTCATAGACATACGATAGCAGCAATCGCGGTTGATTTGCTGTCAATTTTTGAAGAGTGCCGATGTCTGTCTCCGAAACCCATCATCAGATCTTTTTGAAATTTAAATGGGACCATTTCGGAATAAACCCCTTTCGAAAAAATAAAGAATTTTGCAAATCCGTCAATAAATGACTGAGTTATGCCCGAACATACATAAAAAAAAAAAAAAAAAAAAAATACAAACATCCGAATTGATAACCTCCTCCTTTTTCGAAGTCGGTTAAAAATCGTACTAGACAAATTATATGAGAACCTTATAGTTTAATGTATGATGTGGTATTTTGAGGAAGGTACCCAGATTTGAGTGAACCTGTGCAAACAGTAGCATGTGTTAGTTATATTGTAGCATAGAAGTTTAAGGAGCTCAACCATGCCATGTCATGTATGCTTATGCTGCATATCGTACTAAAACTGCCAGATAATCGTGAAATCTACGTAAATATAATAACGATCTACATAGTCCTCACATTCACAATACGTTATGCATGCAGTCTCTCGGCTCCATAGAGGCTTATTTTATTATGAGGACCATGCAGTCTCTCGGCACCATAGAGCTTCCGACTTAGACGTCTATTCCACCTCAGTTGCAGTGACTAATTTTGCTTACTTGCATCAAAATGTTTTATTTAAGTACAGTTTTTTAACCGACTTCGAAAAAGGAGGAGGTTATCAATTCGGATGTTTGTATTTTTTTTTTTTTTTTTTTTTTATGTATGTTCGGGCATAACTCAGTCATTTATTGATGGATTTGCAAAATTCTTTATTTTTTCGAAAGGGGTTTATTCCGAAATGGTCCCATTTAAATTTCAAAAAGATCTGATGATGGGTTTCGGAGACAGACATCGGAACTCTTCAAAAATTGACAGCAAATCAACCGCGATTGCTGCTATCGTATGTCTATGAATTGTTAACACTGTTTAATGGGGAGCCACAACTAAAAAGTGAAAAATAAAAAACTTTTTTACAAAAAAATAGAACCGACTTCCAAAAAAAGTGCAAAATAACTTTAATTTCGGAAGTCGGTGTCAAAAAACGAAGACACAAAGCAGGAACACCGACTTCCGAAATTAAAGTTATTTTGCACTTTTTTTGGAAGTCGGTTCTATTTTTTTGTAAAAAAGTTTTTTTTTAGGGTTCCGTACCTGAAGGGTCCAAACGGAGCCTCTAGTACAGTCACGTCTCCGTCGGTCTGTCTGTCGTCTGTCACAAAATTGTGTTCCGAAGAATTTTTTAACTTCCCATTGACCTATGAACTTGAAATTTGGTGATAACGTTTATTATTACGTATATTTTACTAACAAATACCATTAAATTGATTAATCAGATTTTTTCATTGATAATTCTCTCATACCAAATGAGGGAACCATCGAAGAAACTGAGATGTTTCAAGTTTTGTTTCTTCATTATTTGACACCGACTTCCAAAATTAAAGTTATTTTGTATTTGTTTTTTGGAAGCCGGTTGTATTTTTTTTTGAAAAAGAGTTTTTTGATTTTTCCATTTTTAGTTGTACCCCATAGCTAAAAATAAATAAAAGTAATGCCCGAATCGATAGTCCCAAAAACACATAATTGGTGAAATTAGATTCAGAGCTCAACAACTGACGGGGCTTGTCATGGCCGATGCCTGCCCAGAGGTCGTGAATAACAGTGTGAAGTTGCTATCATTTACTGAAGAGTTCCATTGTCTATCTCCCAAGTTCTTCATCAGATCTTCACCAAAATTAAACGGGACCACCTAGTTAGTAGTGACCACCTGTAAGTATACCCTTTCAAACAAAAAATGAATTTTTCAAATCGGTTCAAGCGTCTTCGAGTAATCGGGGAACATGGTACATAAAAAAAGCTTGAAAATGAAAAAAGATTCTGACGAATTTAGAACAACCTCTTTATTTGAAGTCGGTTAAAATACATACTGAACAACTAATTTATTTATTAATAATAAGCAGAGGTGATTATATACTTTAAAACAGACTTCTAAAATGGAGGTTCTGTATTGGACCCGTATGTATGTATGTGTATGTACTCGTATCTTGTTTGTCCGCGATTATACCGAAAAATACTTATTTGATTTGGATAGGGGTTTCATTATTCAAATGTATATTTTTCAAGGAAGGCTTTAGTATAATCAGGGTGTAAAAAGCCACATCACAGAGCCGTTAACTACGCGTACTGTACGTCTAACAAAGTAGTTTTGTGCAAAAATTATTGCTGGGAAACGACTTTTATTTTTAGGTATGAAAAAAAAATATTTTTTTATTGCGCGCAATGTAACACAAACCCAGGCAAGTGTAGTTAACCCCTGCCCTTTAGCTCTAAGCCACGTAGGTACTTGTCGAATACGTTTGATATTCATTGCGTTTTTGTACCTACAAAAGCGTAATTTCGAAATAAAAAATAAAATTCAGGTAATGTTTGTTAGGAAAAAAGTTTAGTAAGTAATAACACTTGGAATTCATTTTCATAAAAAAGTTTTTAAAAAAAAATTGCGAATTTGACCTTCAATATCTTCAGCCGGTAGCTCACCGTGAAAATTTAGGTGGCGTGAGCGTGAAGTGAACTGTCATTCCACCTAGATTGTATGGATTGACAGCCCACTTCACTTTCACTTCACCTAAGTTTTCACGGTGTCATTTTTCAGAATAGCACTACAGCCGGTCGATTCTGTTAACAGCTCACCGTGAAAACTTAGGTGGAGTGAGCGTGAAGTGAACTGTCATTCCACCTTGATTGTATGGATTGACAGCCTATTTCACTGTCACTTCACCTAAGTTTTCACGGTGACATTTTTCAGAATAGCACTACAGCCGGTCGATTCTGTTAACAGCTCACCGTGAAAACTTAGGTGGAGTGAGCGTGAAGTGAACTGTCATTCCACCTTGATTGTATGGATTGACAGCCCACCTCACTTTCACTTCACCTAAGTTTTCACGGTGAGATTACACAGAACCAGTGGATTCCCAGGTATGGTCTAGTGGAAAAAAATGATCCAAATAATGGGTAGGACATGTGGCTTTCGGCTCCGGAAACTCTCTTTTTACACCCGTTATAATACATTAGGATCTGATGAAGATTTTCGGGGATAAACAGTGGAACTCTTCAATAACTAACAGCAAAATGACTCGCCATTACTGCGATCATATCCCTAGTAGCATTTATTGTTGACCCAACCAAATGCCAGCAATAAATGCTATTAGGGATGTCTATGTATTGAAAACACAATTTGAGCTCAGAACGGAATAGCGAATCACTCTTCGCCGATGGTACGGTTCGCCGAAATCACTCTTAGTCGACGGTTGGTTTCACGAATAAATTCATCGCCGATAGAACTATTCGCCGAAAACACCGTTCATCGATGGTCGCTTCAGCTACAACACCTTTTACCGATGGAACGGGTCGCCGAAATACTTATGTAAATTTCTAATAAATTAAACACTATGGTTTTTACAAATATTTATGCGGATTAACCGTCAAATCGAAACGGTAGAAATAAAAATATAATTTCACTCTTAGGCCCGGCGCCCACGTACAGCTCGGGCGCCTTACGGCGCCACCTCGGCGTCATTAGGTATGCTTACAACTGCCGAGGCAGCTCTCAGGCGCCTAAAGCCGCCCAAAACAGCTCTGAAGTGCCCGAAGCCGCCGTAAGACGCCCAAGTTGTACCGAGCTGCAATGATGCCCACCGATAGTGAGCGCCTGGCCGGAAATTGTCTTTTTTTATTTCTACCGTTTCGATTTGACGGTCAATTCGCATAAAATATATTTGTAAAAACCATAGTGTTTAATTTATTAGAAATTTACATAAGTATTTCGGCGACCCGTTCCATCGCTAAAAGATGTTGTAGCTGAAGCGACCATCGATGAACGGTGTTTTCGGCGAATAGTTCTATCGGCGGGCGATGGATTTATTCGTGGAACCGTCGACTAATAGTGATTCGCTATACCGTTCTGAGCTCACACAATTTAATGGGGAACCACAATTATACAGTGAAAACTAAAAAAAAAATTACAAAAAATAGAACCGACTTCCAAAAAAACTTTTTTACAAAAAAATAGAACCGACTTCCAAAAAAGTGCAAAATAACTTTAATTTCGGAAGTCGGTGTTCTTGTTTTGTGTCTTCGTTTTTTGACACCGACTTCCGAAATTAAAGTTATTTTGCACTTTTTTTGGAAGTCGGTTCTATTTTTTTGTAAAAAAGTTTTTTATTTTTCACTTTTTAGTTGTGGATCCCCATTAAACTGTATTAACAATTCATAAACATACGATAGCAGCAATCGCGGTTGATTTGCTGTCAATTTTTGAAGAGTTTCGTTGTCTGTCTCCGAAACCCATCATCAGATCTTTTTGAAATTTAAATGGGACCATTTCGGAATAAACCCCTTTCAAACAAAAAAAGAATTTTGCAAATCCGTCTATATATGACGGAGTTATGCCCGAACATACATAAAAAAAAAAAAAAAAAAAAAAAAAAAAAAAAAATACAGACATCCGAATTGATAACCTCCTCCTTTTTCGAAGTCGGTTAAAAAAAAGAAAATAATAACTTTAATTTCGGAAGTCGGTGTCAAAAAACGAACACACAAAACCAGATTTTTCTATTTTTTGTAAAAAAGATTTTTTTGTTTTTATTGCAATGTGTGTGAAATATACAAAACTTGGCGTTGCACCCTAGAATCACGTGAAATATTTTCCTTTTTAGCGATATCGAAAGCGTTTCATCGCGGACTCCGGTGAGACCTTAAGGCTCAATTACACCTTCCGATTTCAAGGAACCCAATTTAGAAACAATCTAACTTGGAAATAGGAAGCTAGCGATTACACTATCCTAAATTAGACTCCTAAATCGGAATCCTAAATCGGCAGTGTTGCCAGCACTCTTACAAATTCAAGCCCCTAGACAGAATATCAAAAGTCGCTAGAAAGTCTCTAAAACTGATTCATCCAGGAGCGGACCAAAAAAGAAAAAAAGCGGACTTAGGTTTTTTTTCTGGGAAAGGGATCTTGGGCAATTTTATTTAATTTTAAACACATAAAATATTAATAGCCCATTTGTAGCGACAAAGACGCTAAATTGGCAACACTTAGCTCTAAATCGTAGTGATGCGATTAGACTATACAAAATCGTACACAATTTAGGAAGTGAAATCGGGACCTTTCGCTTTCACTAAATCGGACACTAACTGCTCTAACTGCTATTACACCTTCCAGTTTCTTAAATTGGGTCGTTTGAAATCGGAAGGTGTAATTGAGCCTTTAGTATGGAAGCCTTTTTACTCGTCTGCCCCAAAAGGAGGGTAATGTTTTTCGAGAGTATGTATATATGTATGTCTAATATTTGGCACGCCCTGCACGCGTAGCATGACCAACGTAGAAACGGGTTTTGTCGACGGAAGAATAGACAAAATTACAGATTGTAGAAAGATTTCTACCGTCCTAAGCATGGCGATGTTAAAACTGACGAGAAGAAATGTTTCTTTTCTTCAGTCGACAAAAGTCTACAATGCAAAGCATGACCACCAATTTTTCTCTACTTTTAACACTTTTTTTTTTAAGTGTTAGAATCATTTCTTCTCAACAAGTGTCAAATAGTCTACATCACATTGGACCTACCTAGATAAGATATATAATGAGTACTTGTATTGAAGCCTGAGCAAGTAAAGGATTCTAGGATTGAACCGATGACCGAAGCGAGTGGTTCAAATGTAGAATCCTGAGTATAGCGAGGGTTTCAAAGGTACGAGACGCAGACTTTCAACTTTGACGGACAGACGGACAGGTGAACAGACGGACAGACGGACAGACTTACAGACGTACCTACAGACGGACATACCGACAGACGGACAGACGGCAAGGTGGACAGACAGACAGATGGACAGACGGACAGACGGACAGACGTACGTACAGATAGACAGACGGACATACTGACAGACGGATAGACAGACAGACAGATGGACAGACGGACAGACGGACGACCGACATACAGACAGACGGACAGACGCACAGACAAACAGAAAGACAGACAGACAGACGGGCAGACGGACAGACGCACAGACAAACAGAAAGACAAACAGACAGACGGACAGACGGACAGACTTACAGACGTACCTACAGACGGACATACCTACAGACGGACAGACGGACAGATGGACAGACAGACAGATGGACAGACGGACAGACGTACAGATATACAGATGGACATACTGACAGACGGATAGACAGACAGACAGTTGGACAGACGGACAGACGGACGACCGACATACAGACAGACGGGCAGGCGGACAGACGCACAGACAAACAGAAAGACAGACAGACAGACGGACAGACGGACAGATGGACAGACAGACAGATGGACAGACGGACAGACGTACAGATATACAGACGGACATACTGACAGAGGTATAGACAGACAGACGACCGACATACAGACAGACGGGCAGACGGACAGACGCACAGACAAATGGACGACGGACAGACGCACAAACGGATAGACAGATACGTAAGTGACAGCAATTGGGCTCCGATTAGTCGCACAAAATTTTGTGACAGACGATGGACAGACGAAATTGAAAGAATGAATATGTCTTTGTCTTCATAGAAACGCGAGTCTACGGGTCGCCCCGTGCTCGGGCAGAAGAAAACTCGATCTCGACATAGTTGGATAGAAAGAACTTGTATCCAACTATCTAGTCTATCCTTACTCACGGCGTAGCATGACCATTTCTATCTCTATTCTACATAGAGATAGAAATGTTCATGCTACGCCGTGTTGGGGGTAGAAACATTTCTTCTCAACAGGGACAAATAGTCTACATCACATTAGACGTAGACAAGTTCTCTACTGATTTAAAAAAAACTCAATTTTGTGACTCATTACATACTTGAAATTTCAAAAATTTCAATTGAAAATTCGAAGGACAAACAGACAGACGGACAGTTAGACAGATAACAGACGGACAGACGGACAGTCTCACAGACTGATAGATGGACAGTCTCACAGACTGACAGACGGACAGTCTCACAGACTGACAGACGGACAGTCTCACAGACTGACAGACGGACAGACGGACGATGGACAGATGGACAGACAACAGACGGACACAAGGACGATGGACAGACGGACGCCGGACAAACAGACAGACGGACAGATGGACGGCGGACAGACAGACAGACTGACAGACGGACAGACGGAAGACGGACAGATCAGACTGACAGACGCACAGACGGACGACGGACAGATGGACAGACAGACAGACGGACAGCCAAAAAGATGTACAGATGGACAGACGGACGACAGACAAACGGCCAGACATACAGACAGGCTCCGATAAGACGCAATAATTTTTTTGTCAGACGACGGACAGACAGACAGATGGACAGACGGACAGACGATAAATAGTAATATATTTTAATAATTATTGAAAGAATGAATACATGTCTTTGTCTTCATAGAAACACTAGTCTACGGGTCGCCCGGCGCCCCATGCTCGGGCAGAAGACAACTCGAACTCGACAAAATTGGATAGAAAGAACTTTGTCTTTTCTTGGTAGAATAGAGATAGAAATGGTCATGCTACGGGGGCTGGTAGCCTACATGAGCTGGAGGGATATTGAAAAAAAAATTGCTACCATTTGGTGTAAATTAACTTGTTTGGAACTTTTTAGTTGCTTTTTGCAGTCATGAGTTTTTGTTTTTTTTTTTTTTAACTTTTAATTACGTGTTCGCCTTATAATAGAGAGGGAGGCCTTGCCCAGCACTGGGACATAACTGACTAGGTGCATTCGATTTTCAATTATATTATTTCTTCCGGGTTAAAAATAAAATGTAAGATAGGTACACACAAACGGTACAGTACTGTGATGGGGCTACCTCTCCCTCTATGGTCCGAGTCTGAGACACATGTACGACCAGTAGTTCTCCGCTAATTGACCGTAAGTGCTCATACATAGATCATAAGCCACTAAGTGGTTCGTTTGAATAACCTGTTCGTTGGTTAATTAAAATGAGAAGGATTCTATAAACTTAAGAAACATAACATACTGGCTTAAGCCCGAGGGTTTTCTCGAATTCAAGAGAGGTTCATTACTAGGTACATGTACTTCTCAGGGGAGACCCCTTTACAGTCTTCTCAAGGATGTGCCCTAACAGGCGTTCTGGAGTGGTCTTTTAAGTGGTAAGACGGCGAGTAATGGGTAGCTCGCCGTCCGATCAGCACCAGGCCCGAGAGTCGACGGCGCGTAGTGTTGCACGCGCGCCTCAAAGAGTTGTCAGCAATGCACGACGGGGCCCGTCATGGTCGCTACCTGCCCAGGGGTTGTGGATAAATTCGAAACAGAGATACCACGCCCCTGGGCACTCAGAGCAGGGAAGGAACAGGGAGTTTTAGTCAGTAAGAGCCCGACACGCTCTTCCGCTCCACCCAGAGCGGGAGATGATATTTGAATGATTTCCCACCCCACAAAAAAAAAGAGGTAACAGGGTAACTTCCATGTGCTGATGGCGATCATCGGGTTGGTTATAATGAGGTAAGAATCCCACACTCCCTGGTCGTTTCCCCAAAACTTTTATACAAAAAAATAGAACCGACTTTCAATTTCATTTAAAAAAAAAAGTTAAAATAACTTTAATTTCGCAAGTCGGTGTTTCTGGTTGTTTCTTCGTTTTTTTACACCGACTTCAGAAATTAGATATTTTGCTATTTTTTTTTAAAGTCGGTTCTATTTTTAACCGACTTCGAAAAAGGAGGAGGTTATCAATTCGGATGTTTGTTTTTTTTTTTATGTATGTTCGGGCATAACTCCGTCATATATTAACGGATTTGCAAAATTCTTTTTTTGTTCGAAAGGGGTTTAATCCGAAATGGTCCCATTTAAATTTCAAAAAGATCTGATGATGGGTTTCGGAGACAGACAACGGAACTCTTCAAAAATTGACAGCAAATCAACCGCGATTGCTGCTATCGTATGTCTATGAATTGTTAACACAGTTTAATGGGGAGCCACAACTAAAAAAGTAAAAATAAAAAACTTTTTTACAAAAAAATAGAACCGACTTCCAAAAAAAGTGCAAAATAACTTTAATTTCGGAAGTCGGTGTTCCTGTTTTGTGTCTTTGTTTTTTGACACCGACTTCCGAAATTAAAGTTATTTTGCACTTTTTAACCGACTTCAAAAAAAGGAGGAGGTTCTCAATTCGACTGTATTTTTTTTTTTTTTTTTTTTTTTTTTTTTATGTGTGTCGGAAGTCTGTGTCAAATAACGAAGAAACCAAACTAGAAACACCGACTTCCGAAATTAAAGTTATTTTGCATTTTTTAGTATTATTTATGGAAGTCGGTTGTATTTTTTTTGTAAAAAGTTTTTTATTTTGGAAGTCGGTTCTATTTTTTTGTAAAAAAGTTTTATTTCAACCGACTTTCGAAAAAGGAGTAGGTTCTATGTTCGACTGTATGTATGTTTTTTTTTTTTTAATAAGTATGTCCGCCGATTTCTCCGTCAGTTGTGGACTGATTTTTAACCGACGAAAAAAAAAGGAGGAGGTTCTCAATTCGACCGTATACATGTTTTTTATTTTGTGTATGTTCAGCCCTCACTCCGTCATTTATGAACCGATCTTGATGATTATTTTTTTGTTAGATAGGGTATATTTCAAGGGTGGTCCCATGTCAAGGAAGTCAGGATCTGACAATAGAATCCTGATAAAATTGAGAGAAAACCTCGAAAATTGTGGGCACGTTTAGCTTTTCTGTATGTATGTTCGGCCCTAACTCCGTTATTTATGAACGGATTTTGATTATTCTTTTTTTGTTAGATAGGGTATATCTCTAGGGTGGTTCCTTGTCAAGGACATCAGGATCTGAACATGGAATCTTGATAAAATTGAGAGAAAACCTCGAAAATTGTGAACGAATATTGTTTCTGTTTACTTTTCATAACTTACGAGTATTCAGGTAATTGCATTTCGGAATCATCACATCATGAAACTGAGCTGGTGAACTCAGAAATCATATTTTTCTTAAACAATAGAAGTTAGATATAAAAAATTCAACCGACGAAAAAGAACTAAAAAGCAAAAAATAAATAAACCTTTTGATTCAAAATTAGTTTACATAAAATTTGATATTTTATGTAGGTAAATACTCGTAAGCTCAAAACTCAAGACTTTAAAGGTTTATTTATTTTTTGGTTTTTAGTTCTTTTTGTCGGTTGAATTTTTTATTAAAAAGTTTTTTATTTTATGATTTTTTGTGACTCGCATCATCTTTTAATACTCTGAGGCTAATTTCTAATCCTTCATCATTCCTCTTGGCACTGAGGTTCCCAGGATATTGACCAGTTGAGGTTACCTCCAATATTCTAAAGACGTCTTTTCTCAAAGCATATTAAGTGGTATCTGTCACTAAACCAGTTTTTTATATCTAACTTCTATTTATTTAGGAAAGGTATGGTTTCTATCATCAGCTCAGTTTCATGATGTGATGATTCCTAAATGCAAATACCTGATTAAGTTATGAAAAGTAAACAGAAACAATATTTGTGCCCAATTTTCGAGGTTTTCTCTCAATTTTATCAGGATTCCATTATCAGATCCTGATTTCCTTGACATGGGACCACCCTTGAGGTATACCCTATCTAACAAAAAAAAAATAATTAAGATCGGTTCATAAATGACGGAGTGAGGGCTGAACATACACAAAAAAAAAAGAAAAACATGTATACGGTCGAATTGAGAACCTCCTCCTTTTTTTTCGTCGGTTAAAAACTGGTTTTAGTGACAATACCACTTTGAAGAAAAGACGTTTTTAGAATATTGGACAACCTCAACTGGTCATCAGCTCAGTGCCAAGAGGAATGATGAAGCATTAGAAATTAGCCTCAGAGTATTAAAAGATGATGAGGGTCACAAAAAATCATAAAATAAAAAACTTTTTAACAAAAAATTCAACCAACGAAAAAGAACTAAAACGCAAAAAATAAATAAACCTTTTAAGTCTTGAGTATTGAGCTTATTTACCTACATAAAATATCAAATTTTAAGTAAACTAATTTTGAGTCGGCGCCAAACAACAATCTGATTATTAAATATCTAAATTTTATATTATATTAGTAACTTGGGGACTCGCTTGCTTGGTGCGAGAGGACTACACGAAGGGATCTGGCTACGGGCGAATAAGGGAAACGAGCTGAGGGAGATTTCAATTATGTTATATTGAATTGACGAAATACATCTGTGCCCACTTGCCAGGGCTCAACTTCTATCTCTCTATCTAACTGACATCAAACAATCTGTCTACACCTTCTAAATTCAAACGGCTCTCCAATAACTCTCGAACATTCTCATCAACCAGTTAAGGCCGGTACACACCCGCTAATATTAGGCTGTGTCTACAATCGTCACATGAGCTACGCTCCTGCGAATAGAAGCGCAAACGCTAGTAAGTCTTCTATTCAATTGAACACTTGAAGAGCCGGTTGAAGCCAAAAATAAATAAATAAAATAGACACAAAAATAACTTTATTTTTATCAAAGAAATGGAAACCATCCCTCTTAGCAAAACACGGGAGCCACAGATCTCCTCCTCCAGCCAAAGAGAATAGTTCGTGTTTTTAGTGGCTGTCAGAAACTCTAATTGAGCTTTTAATGTTGCATTCTCAGCTTCGATAATAGCTTTCTTAAGTTCTATGACAGCTTTGTTCAGAGCAGTCTTGTCTTCTCGGGCCCTTGACGTTTGCCAGACTCGTCGCAATCGTCGCTTTTCCCTGATTTTCATTCTAATTTCCCCGGGTATAGTAGGATGAGAATGTGAGTTCAAGATGTCTGGAGTTGATTGCCAGCACGCATTCTGTATTGTATTTGTCAAGTATTGAGCTGCTGATTCAATATCCTCTTTTGTTTTTAAGCACATGTTTAAGTCTAATTTGTCATCTATTTGTTCCATGAAAGAGTCCCAGTCAGTTAACTTGTTGTAAAATTTCAGGTTGGTTTCGTAATGTAGGATAGTGGTACTAATAGTAAGTAGAACCGGAATATGGTTTGAGGAGCCATCAAGACAGGATTCTACTTTGAGATATAACCTGGAGAGTCCGGCAACTATAAAAAAGTCTATCAGGTCTGGAAGTCTATTCGGATCACTTGGACAATGTGTCAGTTCGGCTGTAGACACTGTATGGAGGGTGAGTGTTTGTCAATGCATAGTTTAAGCTCTCTTCCTCTTGTGGTAACCAATCTTGATCCCCAAAACGTGTGCTTAGCGTTCCAGTCGCCTCCATCTATAAACCTTTTACCAAGGGTGGCAATATATTGTGAGAATTGGTGTTCTTTGATCTTGTGCTTTGATGGGCAGTAAACTGACGAGACATTGAATCGTCCATTTTTGTTCTCCTCGGTCAACGTTGTCGCTTGTATATGCTCTGATTGATAGCTGGCAAGCTGGTGGTGTTTCACTGAGGACTTGATAATAACAGCAGTACCGCCATGGGCAGAGCCGTCGGGATGGTCAGTTGTGTAGATGCTATATCCAGGTATTGTGACTGCACTTCTACTGGTAAAGTGGGTTTCAGATATTAATAGAATGTCGATTTTGTGGCACTTCAGCAGTAATTCCACTTCGCGTTTGTTGGGCGCAAGGCCGTTTATGTTCCATGTCCCTATACGTAGATTTCTATGAGCTTTGTCATAAGTCCCATTAGGGTGCTTATTTGTTGCATTAGCATGTCAATTTTTTCAGAATTTTTAATAAGTAGTTCATGGAATACTTGAGTTGGCTCCACGTCTTGTTGATGGGTTTCATTCTTTAGAACTTCCTTATAAGTCCTATTGTTGACTGTTAAAACATGTTTCTCATGTAACTTGCTTGTTTTTTCATTCATTGAATGAAATGAATCTTTAATTGTTTTCTGGTTATTTTTTTTTGGTTGTACTTTTGTTGGTGCTTCACGCCTCATCAGGCGACAGACCATCGTCTATCTTCGAGCTAAGATTTCTTTATATACTTCACATCCCTTGTAATTAGCAGGGTGACTTCCCAGACAGAGTGCACATTTGGCTGGGGTATTACGGTCCAATTTCGGGTAATCGGCTATTTTATGGCTTTCAGCACATTTAACGCATCTAAATGGTCTCATCCAGTTATTCTTTGAATGGCCATATTGCTGGCATCTTTGGCACTGGATAACAACCTTGGATTTCCGGGGATCTTCTATTTTTACTTGTTGGTAGTATACGTTTTTTATATCTTTGACTGCTCTATTATTGGGTCCGAGTTCAATGTTAATAAAGAAGGTCGAGGTAGGTTTCTTTTCAGCCCCTCGGGCATGATTATTTCGCCTCTCACTTTATTACCAGTAGCTTCTATTTCCTCAATAATTGCACTATGTGGGGTCGTATAATGCAGATTTTTTACAACAATTCTATAGCTTTTGTTGCTTTTTGGGGTAAAGGTGTGGCCAATAAGGCCTTTTGTTCTTATCACTCCTATGACTTTTTTGTATTCGTCGGGGCTACTAACGAGGATGCGTAGAAGATTTTTGTTCACAATTTTAAGCTTAAAGTCATTTTTGTCCGTTACTGTAAGTAAGAGTAATGTGAGTTCATTGACGTCTTCGATCCCATAGAGAACTATTGGCGGTGGTTTTGACTGCTTTGGTTTGGTCACTGCAGCATGGCCTTCTTCTGAGTCCAGTGGTAGATCATCAAATCTATTTGCAGTTGGGATGACTACACTAGGAGGGGAATTTGTAATCCGTTTGCGCTTTGGCGGTGGCACTCGCTGCCAGGAAGGTGGCACTGGCATGGGATCATGGGCGGTTGACATCAGGCTTTTAACGCTTTGCTGTGATTCAGTTACAGTTTTAGGGCTGTTGTTCGCTTTCTGACTGTCGTTATTCATTTCGGACAGAGATGACGATCTTGGTCTGTTGAACAGGCCCGGATGAAATATTTGTTGAGATAGGATTTTATTTGGCGCGTTCGTACTCATGGTGGTAGAAAATATTGTTTATATTATAGCAACACTATTTTTCCAAATGTCAGTAGACATTTTGACATGACGTCTTAGATTTCGTCTTAGGGTGGTTGTTAAAAACTTTGTAAACTTGAATATCACTTATGTGTTTCAATCACTGTTTTTGTTTGGAATCATTTATTATTTTAAGCTACAAATAATTGTTAGCAGTTTTCACAAGTAATAGTTCACTTTCACACTGATTTTATGCATAACCTCGGTATAACACACGAAAGTCACTTTTTATTCAGCAGCGCACCTACGCATGTTGACAGTTGACAGACGAGTCGTACATAAAAGGGTACTAATTATTTGTATACTTAGAATAGCTGTAGCATCCCCCCTTTTTCGGCGCTCATGGTGGTCCTGCTGAACGGAGCGTGACTACCGCCGGACCACCTTTAAAGTCGATTTTCTCGAAAACTACTAAGGTACCTACCAATTCTGTTGTTCGAGTACTAATTATTACCAATTGAGTACTAATTATTTACCAAATATGGAAGCGATTGGCGTTGGTGGTCCTGCAGTAGTCACGTACATTATCCAAAGGGGGGTGCGCGCGCAATTGGACTCACGAGAGAGTACCTACTCTTGCGAGTCCAAAATATGTACATCAATAGGATGAGAAGTTCTCGAGCTAAAAATTACAAACAAATTTATATAGATGTCACAATTTATATGATGTAAGGATTAAATGAACTTTTACTGCAATAATACTGTCTAGCCTCATCAGTCATGTGGCAAGGTATCCTGTTCCTAAGGTTTCTCGGTATGCCACAATAATTCTTGGACTAGTTTCTAGAGTGCACAAAAACGTATGAGCGATAGGCATCAACTGTCGAGCGCATGCTGAGATCGACCAAGGTTTGGTGCAACCGTGAGACGCGCATTTCTTATGAGTTGTAGGTAGTTGCATTGGTTTCAGCAAGGTAGCCAAGGAGAGTAAAGTTATGTTAGGGACAAAAATACCTACCAAATTCAAAAATACTAACTACTTACAATAAAATATAAAAAGACGGACTCGCGCACAAAGGGTCCCGTACCATTATCTATAAAAACGGCAAAAAAATCATGTCTGTTGTATGGGAGCCCCCTTTTGGAGGGGAGGGGGGGGGGGTTAATCATCCAATGACGTCTCCCGCTCTGGGTGGAGCGGGAGGACGTGTCAGACTCTTACTGACTAAAACCCACCCCTGTTCCTTCCCTGCCTAAATGCCCAGGGGAGCAGTAAGTCTGTTACGAATTTATCCGCTACTCCTAGGCATGCAGGCATCGGCCATAATAGGCCCCGTCAGTGGTGGCTAACAATTGTCTTTGAGACGCGCGTGGAACACTACGCACCGTCGACTCATGGGCCTGGTGCTGATCGGACGGCGAGCTACCCATTACTCGCCGTCCGCAGGCCGTCTCGCGGCGCCGGAAGCCCCAGGCGTCTCCTGCGGCGGCTGCTGCTGAGGGCGTGAGGGCGCCTCCTTTTTCGCGAGCATTACTGCTTCGCAGAAGGAGGAGACTGCCTCCCATTCCCTCTCGCTACGTACCATGGCGTGGACCAGGGCCGGGCGCAATGGGAGCCCCCTGAAATATTAATTTTATTCTGTTTTTTAGTATTTCTTGTTATAGCGGCAACAGAAATACATCATCTGTGAAAATTTTAATCTCTCTGGTTCTCTCTATCATGGTTCATGAGATACAGACAGATAGACAGACGGACGGACAGCGGAGTCTTAGTAATAGGGTCCCGTTTTACCCTTTGGGTACGGAACCCTAAAAACGATTTGCCTGCTTAGAGGACCACCATATTCCATTTATTATTAGTTACACGTCCGTGTTTGGGTCACAGGTATTAATATGAAGGATAAAGGATGGGTTCTATAAAAGTCTACCACGCCCTCCCGGTCCACCCAGAGCGGGAGAAGTCATTGGATGATTTCCCAACCTCCAAAAAAAGTGTTCATATGGAAGTAACAAATTTCAACTAATCAGTCCATTAGATTCGGTGTTGGCTGTGACAGGCGGACAGACAGACACACAAGTAATCCTCTAAGGGTTCCGTTTTTCATTCGGACTTACGGAACACTAAAAATTAGTATACCTACGACGCTATTTATCTAAGTACATCACAGCTCGTGGCTAAAGTAATAACAGCCGCACGGGTCGATCCATCAGGTTAACCTACGCTTTCTGGGGTTGGTCCATGGATGGGTGACCATCTTTACATACCGGGACTCCTCCGTGCCTCGACAAACACGTTAAGCCGTTGGTCCCGGCTGTCAATCGTGGATCTTTGACCAGTCGTTACGGTTCGTCAGAAGCCCGAAAGTCTGACAACCAGTCTTACCAAGGAGCATCGTATTACCCAGTAACTGGGTTGTGGAGGTCAGATAGGCAATCGCTCCATGTAAAGTACGGGTATTCAGCTGCATGCGGTTAGACTGGAAGCCGACCCCAAGATAGTTGGGAAAAGGCTGGGCAAATTGGCTATTTATTTACATTATACTCAGAGGAATTTCTTGCAAGCAATATTTTCTTAAAAAATCGCTTGCCCGTCAGCAGTATTAAAAACCATAACATCACGCCTGTATTGCATCAGAGATTAGGCAGACGTGTAGTAGGTACACCCACGTTTCGTCTCAGAGATATTTAAGTTGCATGTTTCCAATAGTGGATTAGCCTATTGCCATCGACCGGGCACAAATCCAGATTCCAGGCTGCGGGAATTGCCTGCCCAGGGGTCGTGGATAAATAATAATATAATAGTAATATATAATAATAATATTCCACAACTATCACACAACGCCATCTAGTCCCAAGCTAAGCAGAGCTTGTGTTATGGGTACTAGACAACTGATAAACATACTTATATATTTCTAAATACATACATATTATAGATAAATTACACCCAGACACAGAACAAATGATCGTGCTCATTACACAAACATTTGTCCTGGGTGGGAATCGAACCCACGACCTCCGGCATAGCAGTCAGGGTCACTAACCAAATTCGAAAAAGAGTTACAAGTAGCGGCACGAAACTTTAGCGCTGACCGTTATTGCGCAGAAGTAAAAATTAAGGTACCTGAGGGGGCTAGCGGGATGAAGGGCGATCGTGCGTAGCGCCGATTGGCTCTCCAGTCGCATTCTGTTCCCCGCGCGCCACCCGCGCCACCCACCCATGCGCAGCAATTATCGTTCAGCGCTAGACTTACGTGCCGCTACTTGTACCGCGCCCCTGGGCACTCTGGGCAGGGACAGGGGGCCCTTCCGCTCCACCCAGAGCGGGAAAAGTCATTGGATGATTGCCCAAACCACAAAAAAAAGGCTCCCGGAATTACAATTTCAGGATAGAAACCCAATAACTTTGGTCTGGCCTTAGAATTAACCGGGACCAACCGGGACTTCATGTTGAATTCTAATCCCGAAAAAGATGCATTTTTTCAGGGATAAAAGAGTATCCAGATCTACCCAGTAGCTTATTCACTCAGTGAAAGAATTATTTCCTAAGCGGGTCTGCACTTAAACAGACTATTACAAAAATAAAAAAAAAACAACAAAAAACTTTTTAAAATTAAAAAAAAACCGCTGTTGCCAGCAACGCCATCTGTCGAGTCTAGTTTGAAACTTCTTTGTAAAGGAGAGTTTGGTCAGAACACACATAGAACCTGAAAGAACACGAGCATTTCTTTCTCTATTTTCTTGACCTTTTATTATGGACAGACCAACCAGACCAACGGCAGAAAGCTGTCTGTTCACAACAATATTTTTCCTTTATTATTTTTATTGGTAAAAATGTTTTAGAGCCAAAAATATGTACTTACTTACTGTATGATAAAATATACTAATGTTATAAAGAAAGATTTTTTGATTTGCTTGTTTGTTTGTACCGAACAAGCTCCGAAAGTACTGGACCGATTTTAACCATTAAAAAGCTAAATTATCATTGAGTAACATAGGCTACTTTTTATCCCGTGAAAAATAAAAGTTCTCGCGGGATACCTCACGGGAGCGAAGCCGCGGGCAAAGTTCTAGTAGTTTAGAGAGAAAAACTACTGAGCAAACTTATGCTTTAATTTTATATTTCTAAAAAATTGTATTTTGTACACAATCTATAGTGAACTAGAAAGCTTTTTGTTCACTTTTTATTTCATCTATAGTGTATAAAGAGCCAATGAACTAAGTGACACCCAAACAAAAAAAAAACAAAAAAGTCATTAACAAGGATCGGAATAGGCAGACATCATAACATGGTTTAAAAGAGTGGCCATGGAGTTTCTTGCACATTCTTCTCCATAGAGATCTACGCTTTGGAATGTGCAATTAGCGTAATCTTTTTAACTGGCGAACTTATTGACAATTCAAAAGTGGCTGTAAATGGTTATTTGAAATAAATGCTTTGAATTTACCTAAAAATCAATAAGCCAGTGTAAGCTATTTATTTTTGCAGGTTCATCATGCATAAAGTCTAATAAATTCAAACAATGTTGAAATTCATTCATTCATTAATTTACCGATATGTATTTTGTATATAAAAGTTTTAAATAAGTAGCAATATAATATTTAAGTCACTTACGGACATGTATTTTCATAAAGTTTTGAATAAACTTACAGGGCTTATGAACAAATATTTATTGAAATTTGTACATTGAGTATTAAAACGCAGTACAATACACCGAATGAAATGTTAACACCCATATTCATCTGCCTAGGGGTTGAGGATAAATACGAAACGGTTACCTCGCCCCTGGGCACTCAGGGCAGGGAAGGAACAGGGGTGGGTTTTAGTCAGTAAGAGTCTGAGACCCCCTCCCGCTCCACCCTATAGCGAAAGATGTCATTAGATGATTTCCCAGCCCAGAAAAAAAAACACCCCTATTCATAGATTAAGAAAATCTTGCTGAGATCTGTCCGTGGATGGGTGACAATCCCTTACATAATTTAACTCCTCTGTGCCTATATGGCATCATCATACACAAAGAATAATTATTGTCTTTCAGTTCAACATTGTTGTACATTTTGTAACAACACAGTACCAAAAACTTGCTCTCACATAATACAAACCTATCTTTCTTTCATTTGACACTGTCAAACCTTACTTTGGGACATCTCTCATCCATCAAAATGACATAAGGGTCCCAAAATAAGGTTTCAATTATTAAGGGTTTATAGTAACCAACCCTGTTACATTAGTTTACTTAAAAAATCATAGCTTAACATACTAAATTCTTGTTAACGACCTGGTAAATTAGTACAACTTAAAATTGCTATCAGTAGAACATTTATACTTGCAATGTTACAACACAGTAAATACTGATACCCTAACAAGGGTAACTTAAACATAACAAAATAAAATTAATCACATTATTCGACATAAAAAAAATAAGTTTTTCTATCATATCTACAGCAAATATCAAATTGTACTAATAAAAATAGTTGAGGCAAGGTATTCAACCAAAGTTAAAATTAAGAGGTAAAATAGGCCAGTACATTGGTTTGTCCTGATCACATATGCTGATAAATTGGGTCTTCAAAGACATTTCTAGTGCCAATATCCTTTCCCAACCATCTCCATACAGTTTCTTTAATGTTTCCTGGTGATCTTCCGATTGATCAGCAGGACCAGCTTCCATTTCCTTAATCTCTCTCTTTTCTTCATCATCCTTAGCTTTCATCTTCTCTCTCTCTTGCCTAGCAAAATCTCTGTACACCTGATTGTCTTGCAAGAACTGTATATACTCTTCACTTACTTCAAACTGATCTTGCCCGGATATTCCACTGTCAGGTGCAGCTTTTTCATCAGTATCTTCTTCATCTACAGAGTTTGGTAAATCTGAGTAATAGCGTTCATACTCGAACGCCTTATGGTTTTTATTAGGAATTTTCTTTCCTATCTCCATGTCAATGCTATTTTGACGTATGGTCCTGTGTAATATATTGTTTTCATGCTCCAACGCCTTAGCTTTAGATTTCCAATAAGCTAATTCGTGCTTCAGTTGCCATGTAGCAGCTTTTGTAAAGTCCTCAGCCCAGGCTGACATCGTGATAGGAATAGTTGGAACAATCGGTATTGTTGGTACCTTCGGTTTCGCCCTGATCTGATGCTGAGGTTTCCTTATAGCTTTCAGTCTGTTCTTACGTCTCAATTTTTTTTGTCTTCGACTTCGAGCGTTACTTTTAAAAGTTTTACTGTTGGTGTTACTACAATTCGGCTCTTCGTCGTCGGGTGATTGGAAAAACATTTTCTGCTAGAAGCTTATTTCTACTCAGAAGTCAATAATAAATCATATCTGTCAATTTGATTTGACACTTTTGACATTCAAGTAAGAGGCTGTAAGAGCGTTTACGCGGCAGGTTATTATATACAAACTAGTACGTCTAACTTTCAGAAAGAAGGAGAGAGTAATTTTTCAATTTTATTGAAAACTAATCGCTCTCCCTGTCTCGTTGATTTTTTTTTTCGGATACGTTCTCAACGAACTTTTTAAGCATGTCAAGTTTCATAATCGGGTGTAGTCATTTCCAAGAGTTGAGAGTTTACTATGAAATAGGTTCTTACCGTGCCGCTTAAGTAACGCTCATGATGACGGTGTTTGTGCACTGACTCGTGTATGTGATTATTTTGGATAAATTCTAATTGGTTTTAACATGTGTGAAAATCACGATTCTCGAATATGTAAAAAATACGACTACAAGTTAGAGCACAGACGCCCTGACAGTGAAGCTTTGCCATTTAAACTCGTACTTATTAAAATGCTCTTTGATGGTGCTGGCTCGTAAAGGCTGGCACTAGGCCACTAGTGCCCCGCCCCGGCTCCGCACGGGTACAATTATACACACAAATCTTCTTCATTGATTGCTTTTTTTATTAGTGAAAACCGCACTCCAACCGTTGCATGGTGGAAGAGTTAGCGGAAAAACAGACAGACGCAGAAACCGACTTTGATTTGTACTAAGTTTAGATCAGGGATGCTATGGAGCTCCGTAACCGTAGCCGAAACTATCGTATATCCGAAATAAAATTTTATCCATAACCGTAACCGAAACCGATTTAAAAGTTTCGAATAATTTCGGATAGGGGCGGAGACTAAATGTTACGATACAGGTTTTTGTTTTTGCCCTGGCGGAGACGACACACAAGGCGCGCGCGTCCCCATGTCCGTAACCGAAACTATCCAAAACTAGTGGACAGTCCGAAATAATTTCATGTACGTAACCATAGCTGAAACTGGTATAATATTATTCCCGAATCCGTATCCGTAACCAGATCTAGAATTTCCCCTAGTCTATATAATAATTTGCAATGTGTGCAACCAAAATGTGCGCTGCGTGCGCTTCGTTATTCTAAATGTTCGAGCCTTTAAGGGTGCGTTTCCACTGAAGTGGAGCTGGGCGGAGCGGAGAGAAAATTCCTGCAAGTCTCCGGACTTGCAGGAATTTTCTAATCACAGCTTCGCATAAGTGGAAACGCACCTTAGACTGTAACGTAAAATCCATATTACATTTTGATGAAATTTGAGGACAGAAACGGTCTATGGCAATCCTTGGGGGAGGCCTATGTCCATGTAGTAATAGTGGACGCCTTTATGCTGAACTGATGATGATCGTTTTGTTGTTGTTTATGATCTTTGCAGATTGATTGGTCGTTTTTTAGCATTTGGTAGCGTTAGTGAACAGCGGTTATCTATGGGCCTTAGGGCGTAGGTAGGTACGTTAAATATAGCTCTCGTAACAAGATCGCGTGTGTGACTTTTAAAAATGTAATACGGGAGCGGGCGCGTACAACGCGGTTTCACTTCTGGGAACAGCGCGTGTGCACGGAACGGACGGTACTCCCTTTTTTCTCCTAAAATTGTTAGTCCGAAAATCAATTATCCGTAACACGTTTGCTATATACTTCAAGTAATCATAATGTTCAATAATTCGATATTTTGTTTTGCATAATTATCTTTACTTCTAAAACTATTCTGTCATAATATCGACTACATTGTATTAATTGAATCTCTTAATTTTGCATGAAATAAAGTCTTATGTCCGAAGTATTGTACTAGAATTACAATGCGTATTATTCTGAATATTAACTTGTAATAATATTGTTAGTCTTATAACATTTGCAAAAAATTAGGTTTTAGTGACAGAAACGGATCGCTGTAAATCTGACTCCACGCAGTCTTGTCTGCCCTACCCATAAGGTGTAATTTAGAATCGCGTAGGCGCGGGGAGGCGAGGCGGCCCGCGAGTTGAGGAGCAGGTGGTTGTAACGCATGCCGACGCGTGTGTGGTTGGCCGGTGAAGCCAGCCAACAAGACGAAGCTGCGGTGGTGAGCGTTAAACCATCTGCGAAGATAAGCTCGCGTGGATCCATCGGAGCCCCGCAGTGCCGGAGCCGTGACAGAAACCACGCCTGCTGCATGTTTCATGCCGCATGCTTGCTTGTCGGTCTGGAAATCAACCACTGACTTCTGCCGCTCTGGGTGGAGCGGGAGGGCGTGTCAGACTTTTACTGACAAAACCCACCGCTGTTCCTTCCTTGCTTGAGCGCTCAGGGGAGCGGTAACTCTGTATTAGAATTTAGGACTTAAAACTTATAAATTTAAAGCGCTTTTATGTCTTTTGTCCATTATTGATTGTATAAAAATCAATATGTAGTATGTCACCCATTCCGCGAATGCTAAATGCACTCAATGCTCTCCTAGAGTCCAGTCCTGGATTAGATCTGTTCGCTGATGAATGGAAAAAGATATTGTCTGAATGTCTGACGATTTGCGAGAAGATTGAGTGAAAGGCACTGAATTAAGTATGCATAATTTTGTGCAATTGTAATATTTTTTATTTTATTCTATTCTATAAACAATTTGTATTTTGGTTTTAATTTGTAATGTGTATGATCAGTGTAATTGGCATTTTGTCGTTCTGGTTAAATAAATAAATAATAATAATAATAAAAAAATCCGATTATAAAATTGGGATAAGTTATTTTTTTTTTGGACTTTAGATTATGGACAAAAAAGTTAGGGAACACAATACAGAACCCGGAACGGACACCCTTGTAAGTCTAAGCGTATTAGCATACGCCCTTTATGTTTTTACAATATTTTTTAAAGACATTACAAAGTTTAAATAAAAAAAATTCATCATCATCATCATTAGCCTTTTTGATGTCCCCACTGCTGGGGCACAGGCCTCCTCTCTGTGAGAGGGTGTGGGCCGTAATCCACCACGCGGGCCCATTGCCACATGTCTTCGAACAAAAAATATATTATTGCTAAGGAATTTATTGTTGCATTGTAAAACCTGCATTAAACTTCTCGCAAAGTTAATCGAAGTTGAGCGAATAAGAGTGTAGCTTCGGTTGGCTTCGTGCAACCTCGACTCGCATACTTACATACTTCGGTCAACTTTGAAGACTACTTCGTGAAGTAACTTCGTTCGCGAGTAGGGTAGTGCCTGCATTTAGTATTATCCTATTATTGTAGTCTTTGATTAGTATTGCAGATGGAAACGGAACGGTGTTACGGTGGTTTTTTTTTTGTTTAATTATCCCCGAAGGGCAGACGAAAGTCTTTTGACCATATTGCCTAGTCTTACGTAGTGTAGGTATTTATACTTTTTTCCATTAGAATACAGATCAGATGTACAAGTAGCGGCACGAAACTTTAGCGCTGACCGTTATTGCGCAGAAGTAAAAATTAAGGTACCTGAGGGGGCTAGCGGGATGAAGGGCGAGCGTGCGTAGCGCCGATTGGCTCTCCAGTCGCATTCTGTTCCCCGCGCCACCCACCCATGCGCAGCAATTATCGTTCAGCGCTAGACTTACGTGCCGCTACTTGTAACACATTCTAATGTTTTTTGCAGTATTTGGCAACAAATGTGTCGAGTCAGCCTTCTCGGCAAACTTTTCTGAGGTAGTCAATATTACAATAAAATTCTCAGCTCCATTTGCCCGAGATCGCGCCTGTTTTAATGATTCCACATTGTCCATATTGTCCATTTGCGTTGACTTTTGAGACACAAAACTACTTCAATTTTACATCACAATATCCACTAGGAATCAATAAACGAATAATTAAAACAGCCACTGAAATTCATTCGACAAAATCCCGCCAAAAAGTCGCGGTGTTACGGTGGTTAATATGTCAACAAAATCAAAACTGTCAAAAGTGACGTTTACGGTTGCGTTGGGAATATAATTCAATACAAAATACAATACATTATTGTTACAAACAGAAACACTGAATTTTGTGCAAACAAATCAAATAATAATACAATGGATTATAAGAACTGTTGCCGGACATGCTTAGGCAGTGAGAAAGAAATGCGCCATATACACTCCCGTGTGAGAATCGCTGGCGAGGAGGTTCATCTATCAGATATTCTGCAGAATTTTTACAATTACAAGGTATTCTGTACCAGCTTCATTATTTTGAGCATGAAGTTATAGCCTATCCACCGTAACGCAACCCTGCTTTAGAAGTATTTTAGTTCAGAGGTAGGTCAGGCTATGGAGTAACGCTCGATAAATAGGAGAATCAGGCAATAAATTCTTCGTTTGTTAATATATTTAGGTTTACATAGATGTCGGACAAGTACGGTATACTAATACAGTACCTACATTGATTGTCTAACCCAATCTGAGTAAAACTGTAATGCAGATATATCACTAAGCTGATTTTTTTTCTAATTTACCTCGTTTTTATTTTAGGTTGCCCCAGACCCAATGTTTCCCGAAAACATATGCATCAACTGTGTCCATCAACTCACCATTACTTACTCCTTCAAAGTCCTCCTAGAGTCCAGCTCGAAAACCTTGATGGACAACCTTTCTCTCCTAGATTCAACAAGCGACAACTATGATTGTAATTATGAATCTGATGACCAAAAACCAGACTGCCATATAAACATGAAAAAGAGAAAAATAAAGAAGATAGAAAATATTGATGATGAGATACGGTTGCTGTTTTGTGTTGAATGTAAAGCTGAGTTCCATTCGGTAAAACTTCTGAATGAACATTGTACAAATAATCATCCCACTAAGTCTGAAATTGGAAGAGATTGTGATTATTGCAATGAGAAATTTGAAGATTTTCGTTCACTAGTCTTGCACAGAAAGCTGCATTTAAAACCATTTTTATGTGAAAACTGCTGGGAAGGGTTCTACAACCAAGATCAGCTGAGTACTCATTGCTGCCAACCTAATGTAGAAAACAAGGAGAAAAACAAGTCTGAGAGGGTATTGCGACAGTGTGATCAATGCGGGAAGTCATACCCTCCTGGCTACATCAGAATCCATATGTTAACGCACAGCAATGATCGCCCCTACAGCTGTAAGTTCTGTCCAAAGAAGTTCAAAGTACCAGGTGGCCTCCATTCTCACGTCCTGTGGAATCATAAGCGAACAAGAAACCACAAATGCGAAGTCTGTAACGCTACCTTCATATCCTCAAGCTCCAGAAGTTCGCATATAAGGAAGAATCACCTAAAAGAGAAGAAATATGGATGTGACAGTTGTGGGAAACGGTTCTTCTCCAAATCCGAGTTACAGAGGCATTCTCTAACGCACACTGGAGTTAAAAATTTCCACTGCCATTTGTGTGACAAGTCTTACCAAACACGCTACGGTTTGAATGTACATTTGAAGTCTCACTCACCAATAAATATGAATCTATTGAATTTATAAAAGAAAGTACAAAAATGTTAATTTGATCTCAATAGTTTAGGATAATTATTTATTAGTGTTCCATTCAAATATATTTATGATTTTAGATATAAATGAATATAGTTTTGAAAAAACTTGACAGTATTTTTAATGCACATAACTTTACGCTTGTATACCCAGAAGGTTTAGGCAGAGGGACACCCACATCTTGCGAGTTATGTGTACATAAGCATTTTGCATATATATGTGTACCACTGTCAGGGAGGCGGAAGGCAGGAGTGATGGAAAGAGTCACCGTGGCTCTGGCACAAGCAACTGAAGGACCACGGGCACACATGGGTTTTAGGCAGTAAGAGTCAATTCAATTCAATTTTTGAGGCTATAACATTTGATGATTTTGCCAATGTCAAGGTATAAGAGGTTGACTTGTCGTAAAATATTATACCATTGATTAGTGTTTTTAGCATTGGCATCCTTAGATCTCCATGCTAAAAGAAAAGGACAAAACAATTTTGGTTAGTACACATGTAAAACGTCACAAAATAAATGTTAAAACATCAAGAGTGTAATAAATTAATAGAGTTACAGTTGGATTTTATTAATAAATTTATATAGGATCTTAAAAGCAGGGATATGGGCTAAAGATAATAGTAAAGGAATGTTAATTGGGCGGGGAATATCAGAAGGGAGTAAGTCGTAAAGGGGAGTGGACACACCCTCCACCCAGAGCGAGAAAAGTAATTTGATAACTAGCCACCCTTTAAAAAAAAGTGTACCATTCTGGGTTTTGAAATAATAAATCTTCACTGTGCAGGTACAGAAACTTTAATAAAAGTAATTTGAATATAATACAATTTCACCATTATTAATCAGGAATTAATTATATTCGAAACAAATAATAATAGAAACAAAATGGCGAACAAAGGCACTTATATTTAACTTACCCAATACAATTTGTGTTGGAAACTAAATATTTAATTATGAGAAATATAATATGATGTTAAAAATTGATAAAGTTACATCAGTAATGATTATTAAATTATTAATTTTGACTCCTATTCGTAAGTTGTAAAGCACCAAGTGTAAGGCATTTAAAGCAGGGCGAGTATAAATTTACTAATTGGCTTTTGTATCTTTGCAATCCGAGAATTTTATCATTACAGGGTCAAATTTACCTAGCTAGCGAAACTCCAAAGATATGATTTAAGCCTATGAGCTTTTTAAAGATCCCACTGCTAGATCATAGGCCTCCTCACTGTGAGGAGAGCGAGAGGGCTTAAATCCACCGAGCCCAGCGCGGGTTGGTGGGTGACCCACGTCTTCCAAATGTTTGGTTCTAGGACATGTTGGTTTCCTGACGATGTTATTATTGCTAGGCTCTCTGGACCACCATCTCACCTGATGGTAAGCGATGATGTGGTCGAAGATGGAGCATCCTTCAACCTTTTAAGAGCAGTAATGATGAAATAATTTACACTACGTTAAGTGCCTGCCTAAGTTCGAACGCAGTGGTTATGGAGACTAAATATCTTAATTTTAAGTAAGTACACCAGCGGCCAGTAGTCTGCTGTGATTGCTTGAAATTAAAATGTTTTTTTTTTTTTTTTCATTTAACTTCCATGCTTGGCAGAAGGCTAATAGACCAGTTTCGAACGTCGAGATCCGAAGACGTACGAAGGTTTTCGACATCGGAAAACGAAATACGGAACTCAAATGTCAGGACACTTGGCAAGGCGCGGTGATAAGGCGGAGTAAGGCCAAGTGGCGTCCAAGGACTGGAAAAAGAAATGTTGGTCCGGTGGCAAAATGTAGATGACATTTTTGCTAGCGCGGTTAGAACCTGGATGAGGCTGGCACAGGAACGTGGGTACCGGCACAAGAAAAGAGAGGGCTATGTTCAGCAGTGGGCGGAGTTGGGCTGTGGATGATGATGATGACCCATCACATAGGCTTACTTTCAGTAGCTAGGTCTATTTGACCCTATATTAAATTATCGTCTTATGCCGACCGCAACATAGTTGGGCCAAGGCTAGTCAGAGAGATACTAACGTCGTCTAAACTCTCTTTTTTAACCGAAGAAAAAAAAATGAGGTTCTCAATTCGACTATACATACAGGGTATAACGGAAAAAAATTGGACATTCTATACAAAGTTATCAGCTGATCAATATTTGTACGGGAAGTAATTTTTTTTTTTTGAGAATTTCCGCAAGTTTTCTTGAAGAAAGTTGATCATATTGATGGGCAGATGCAGTACTTAAAATATGACCACACCTTTCCGTTACAAATCTTGCAAGCTGGATCAGAACCACATCCTCTTCTCTTATCCTACGGAGTTGAATTTTTACATGCTGGTTCTGTTCTGATGACAATCCATTTTTATAGTAAGCATGACCTGAACCAACGTCCAGGATTCGCTCTCTCATTCTTCAATGGCCAACAGCACACATACGAAATTATGTGTATGAATTCAAAAGCATGTTTAGTGTGCGTACGCGCAGCGGAATGTTGTTGAGTTTAAAGATTTTAATTATGCAGATATTTAGTGTATGACGTCGTATAATTGTGTATGGTAAAAAAAAATTTGTGCACGCAACCATTGTGGAGAAATTCACCAAAAACTGATTCCGCTGGGCGAACGTTGTCCTGGCGGAACTTTTTTTAATCCATAGACTTTAGAAGAAAAGAGATGTGTCCAAAAATTAGTGTGTATTTGTGTGTAATTGTGTATGTATGAATAAAACTAGTGCATGCATAAACTTCGGAGAAATTCAAGTTTCCGCTACGCGAACGTTTGGCCATTAGCTAGTTTTCATATAAAGCGCTTACATAGAGAACTGTAGATTTTCACATACGTTGTTTTGAATTTGTTTATATTTGTTTAAAAAACAGATTTAGAAAAAATCGTAGGGCTTTAAAGATAAAAATATAAACGTAAAATACGCTTATTAGGTCTTAGTTCTTAAAGTATGCACTTTGGGGTCTAGATTTTCACGTTAATACAAACCTTGTAAGTGTCTGCAACATGTTGCCAAGTATCAATGATGTTCCGTTAGTAACTAAAGAGTTATAGGACAAATTTACCATGAACAGATCACTGTTTACAAAGCAGTCAAATATCACGACGTTCTGAAGGAATTGCATGGTAATATGTATGTCAATAATTAGTGTATTCATTCAACTATTCTTATGCAAAATTTCATGTCATTAAATTCAGTAATTAAAGAAAAACAATTATAATACTGACGAAGCATCGAAAACCTACATAACCCGACCAAGTTCGGATGGCTACCAAAAAGCGGCCGTGCAATATATTTAGGTAACATCCCAAAATTTACAGTATAATACCGGTATTTAATTGGTATAGGTGATAACACAATTGTTGTTTCAATATAATTTATAGGTCATTTATTTTTGTACACCTACTTTTTTAAATGACTATGACAGAAAGTAGGTACTATTTACGTAGGTACTTTATTTAAGTATGCGCTTGAGACTTGAGATATAATCTAAATATATTATTTAAGACAAATAAAATTCATACAGCTAATTTCTATTGAAGATTTCACGGATCAGGATTCTAACTATAGACCCCTTAGGGAAATTAAATATTTACCACATGTAAGTATGTAGGTACTACTGTTTAGGTAAATATTTATCATATTGTAGCTTATTACACTATTTAACCAATAGACTAGGCATGCACGAGCGTTCCCCTTTGCAACTTTAGTGGATCAAACAATCTAATAACTTAAAAAAAACTACTTCTTGAATCGATTTTTTTTTCTTATGTATGTGAGCGTGTTCTCCCGCACCCCACCAAAATATGCAGAATTATTTTGTTCGAAGTTCGGTACGCTTAATCCTTTAGTTAAATAGTCTAAGTATTGTAGTTATGAATTGATCAAAAATATTCTTGTGTGAAAAAATAGACAACGCGCTGCGCGCAACGAGCGATAGGCGGCTTCCCGCTTGAAACGGTACTGTCATCCTTGAAGAAAAGAGAGGGCAATATGTTTTCGCGCGTATTCGTTTGCTGTTGAACTTGAACCTGATTTTGTTTCATCCCCAGTCACAAACAAATAAATGTGCAGTCAAGGACAATGTGCGTATGCGCTGTTGTTTTGCTATGCATCGCCAATTCTCTGTAATAATAATATTGACAAAGTGTGTTATTAATGTTATAGTGTAACAGTGAAGCATAACATAATTATGTAGTAGGAATATTGAGTGAATGATAGTGAGAAGCTGATAACAGATATAAGGTAAGATTTTATAATAAATTAATAGCTATAGACTTATTCATTTACGTAGGTAGTTTATTAGGCAGATAAATTATAATAATTGTGTTATGTTAACATTGGACAGACACCATAAACCCAAGTTAATATCTACTGATTGATCTAATTCTATATCTATTTACTTAAATTTATAATAATAAATTATACTAGACATATATTATAATATAATCGTAACAAAGTAGATGTTTTTCCTGGTTAAAGACAAACTACTGAATAGATCTAAACTACTAAACGACCGACCAGATTATAACGAAATGTTGAAAAGAAATATTGTTATTAAATAATCACCTTATGTTTATTACCTACATGTAATGATATACGTATGTGGGCCTCTCACAGATCGTCAACTCCTCGGCAACCTGGAACAACTTCCAGAACAAGATCACCACCTTCCTGGGTAAGGATAAACCGAGTAACAGGAACTTGCTCATTTAGTTGCAATTTTGTTGTAAATTAGACCTTAGGTCTATTGATATAGAGTTTAATTTGTGTACCTAATCGGTTTTTGAATTGAAATTTTGTGTGTGTTAGTACAACTCGGTCACATTAACTTGACGCATGGCGTCGATATAATAATGTCTTATGGTTATTATTAAAAAAATATTTTTCATTCAAGAAATGCAATTGTTTTACTTTTTCCTAACGCTTGTGTACGCAACTGTACCATATTAATAAATACTATATTGGAAGGTTAAGAACGTTTCTTAGATATATGGCACGGCCGCTTTTTGGTAGCCATCCGAACTTGGTCGGGTTATGTAGGTTTTCGATGCTTCGTCAGTATTATAATTGTTTTTCTTTAATTACTGAATTTAATGATATGAAATTTTGCATAAGAATTGTTGAATGAATACACTAATTATTGACATACATATTACCATGCAATTCCTTCAGAACGTCGTGATATTTGACTGCTTTGTAAACAGTGATCTGTTCATGGTAAATTTATCCTATAACTCTTTAGTTACTAACGGAACATCATTGATACTTGGCAACATGTTGCAGACACTTACAAGGTTTGTATAAACGTGAAAATCTAGACCCCAAAGTGCATACTTTAAGAACTAAGACCTAATAAGCGTATTTTACGTTTATATTTTTATCTTTTAAGCCCTACGATTTTTTCTAAATCTGTTTTTTAAACAAATATAAACAAATTCAAAACAACGTATGTAAAAATCTACAGTTCTCTATGTAAGCGCTTTATATGAAAACTAGTTAATGGCCAAACGTTCGCGTAGCGGAAACTTGAATTTCTCCGAAGTTTATGCATGCACTAGTTTTATTCATACATACACAATTACACACAAATACACACTAATTTTTGGACACATCTCTTTTCTTCTAAAGTCTGTGGATTAAAAAAAGTTCCGCCAGGACAACGTTCGCCCAGCGGAATCAGTTTTTGGTGAATTTCTCCACAATGGTTGCGTGCACAAATTTTTTTTTACCATACACAATTATACGACGTCATACACTAAATATCTGCATAATTAAAATCTTTAAATTCAACAAGATTCCGCTGCACGTACGCACACGCATGTTTAAAAAAAAGTTTTTACTATTAACGTCTTATTCTGCACAAACTCACCCTCTATGACTGGCTACAATTCCATCTAAATAATCACTCTTAATTTTGTTACATTTTTTAATACAATAAACTAATTTACATAATTATGTAGGAACATCATTTTGTTAATATCAGGAACGATGGCACATCTATCCAATCTATTTACAAACAATTTGGTGGGCTAGTATTTAAATAGGAGTCATTTTAAATGATCGAGACTCCTCCGTGCCTCGGAAAGCACGTTAAGCCTTTGGTCCCGGCTGTCAATCGTGGATCTTTGACGGTCGTTACGGGTCGTCAGAAGCCCGAAAGTCTGACAACCTGTCTTACCAAGGGATATCGTATTATCCAATAACTGAGTTGTGGAGGTCAGACAGGTAGTCGCACTGGTATTCAGCTGCATCCGGTTAGACTGGAAGCCGACCCCAAGATAGTTGGGAAAAGGCTAGGCGGATTGATTGGCGAATAGATAAAATAATCATCAATATCTGTATGACCATAATTTTGAAAAGAGAAATACGTTTGACAGGACGTAATTGAACGTGCCGTGGGAGTGTTGGAAAGAGTCACCTGTCACCTTGTCTGACACGCCACCGGCTCCACCCAGAGCAGGCGAAGTTACTGATGATTTCGCACCCACAAAAAAAACGACGTAACGGAAGAAATCGTGTTCCACAGACCCTAAGTAACACGGGACAAGACAAAATGATGATTTTCAAACAAATTAATTAATAGGGATACTCTCCCACGCACCACCACCCACAGGTTGACTGCTAGAAAATGCCTGAGGCATTAATAATAGTAATAATAATTTTATTTCAGAAAATTGAAGATAGTAGAAGGATGGGAGGTGGTTTGATTGAAGTCCGTCTCTGTACTTGTTTGTACATTAATAAATAATAAACGGACCAAATGGAAGTCTAAGAACATCGGAGTCCTTATAGTTCCTATAGTAGGGGCTCCTTTGGGTAAATGCCACACTATCTCCTATCTCATCTCTTCCTCGATGAAACACTTCAGGGTCAAACCTTGCCTGCTTTATGTAAAATTAAAGTTAAAATATAACTCACTGAAACAATTCCAGGTTTTATACCTTCACGCAATGCAACTCACAGGGGTCGATAGTATGTATATTAAGTTGTAGAAATCGAATAGGAGTCAAACTTACACATTTAAAGCGTGTATTTATAAAAATATAAAAAATATCACTCTCTGTCCAGTCGGTATATTGACATCGTCATAATGTATATTCGTTCACTAGGCAAGCAACGCCCAAACAGTTTTCGTAACTATACATATATGTAATCCGTTATATTCGAGTGTATCCTGAAATAGAAAAATATATAATTTTAATATTTTTGATAATTCTCAATGTTGGCAATATTGAATTTGAGTGTTGGTGTTGCCACATGCAAATGCTTGGATTTTAATTATAAATAGATATTAGCAAGCAACTAGAAATTTATTTACATAGTTAATAACAATTTCATATAGAATTCATAGATCACAACAATTTTGCAACTTTGTAGAATGTCCAATAAATGCAACCACAAACCATTGCTTATTCAAAGTGAGTGCTTAAACTTTAGAAGAAAAAACACAGTAATGTAAACTACACATTTCCCAAAAACCAGTGCAATCCAAATGCGGTTATAACAAGAAAACTAGAGCTAATCTTATTAGTCTAAAGGAAGAATTCATTCCAAGAAAAAAGAAGAATTCTATTTTTTAAACATGAAGTTTTTGACTAAGCGGCTATGATTGTGTTGATTGAAAAATATATAATTATTGAGGTAGTCAATGGCAACAATTCTCAATTTTCTGATACCAAAATGTAGAAAATTTATTTTTTGTAAACGCCATATCTAAAAACAACTATAGGTGTTTGGGTATTATTAAAAAATATACAATCGAATGAATAAATCCACCTAAAGTCGCCAGCAAAAATCTTGAAAAAAGGCAATAAATTAAAGGTCTTTTTTTATAAAATGTCAATAGAAACATCATCTCTTTCGTTTACAAAAGGGTCTTTGAGTGTCTTGGGGACAATCAAGTAAGTATTAGAATTGATACGTATACAGAAATCGTGTAACGTTACATGTTAAATTTTAGTTGTTACAAAAGTTCTATAAATTGAGGTTTATTTGAACTAAGATCTAATTAAAAAATCCGTAGTTTTTTTACTACACAAGAAAAACATGCCACTTAAATTTAAAAATTCTTAGTTTAAGCATTAAGAATTAAATAGGTAAATAAAGGGCAAAGCAGTTATTTCGTTATGATTAAAATTATGTATCAGAATAAAAAAAACTTTTTAACAAAAAATTAAACCGACGAAAAAGAACTAAAAAGCAAAAATAAATAAATCTTTTAAGTTTTGAGTATTGATCTTATTTTCATTAACTATCAAATTTTACATATTTAAACTAATTTTGTGTCGGCGCCAAACAAGAAACTGATTAACTATCTTTTTACCCGACTGCGCGACGTAAGGGAGGGTAAAGTGTTTATCAGCCTATGTATGTATGTATGTTTGTTCCTTTGTGGCACTATAGAGACCAAACGCGTGGGCCGATTATGATAATTGATTCGTCTTAACCTTCCGAGTCCTAAAGACGTGAGAAAATTTTGTTCCGAAGAATTTTTTAACTTCCCATTGACTTGAAATTTGGTGATAATGTTTAAATACGTATATTTTACTTACAAATACCAATATATTGATAAATCTGGTACGGAACCCTAAACGTGCGAAGTCCGACATGCACTTGGCCAGTTTTTTTTATAATTATGCGTCATAATTATGTTCCTCAAATGATATTGTGATATGGTTTATACGCATGTTCAAGTTATTTGCCGGCAACTGTAATGCCTAATTATGAAGATATACTAAAACCTAAATATTTCGTTAACTAGACCATAATAGGTTGCAAAAAAGTTAGTCACAAAAATACCTTATTTTAAATCTAACAAGCACTACATTAATAAAATGTTCTACCTATAAAATTAGATAATGATTGACATTTCTAGGTATCTGAAATGTTTCATAAAACTATGTGTCTAGCTATAGGTATTAAATTTCACGAAGGCGGGTTGGAATTGTATGTGTGTGTAACTTCATGTGCATATTGTTTCTTTGTGCGTAAGCCACGGGGTCTCATCTCGAACAAAGAAAATTTAGTTCAAATAAATTTCAATAGATAGCGTCATAAGCATGGATTTCTTATTGAAGTATACGTAACATTAATATTTTGAAAAAAATATGGTAAAAATTGTATTTTCTTATTTATTAAACTACCTTAAGCATAAACTTATGAATAATTGGCTCCTAATTCAAATTAAGATGTTTATTGGAACGAATTCTTATGCATTTATATTTCTTGTACCAATAGATGGCGTTGTTTGAAGTTTTAGAGTTTATCCATTCGCCTCTTTAAAATTTGTATAGTGACATATTTTGAAACAGTAAAACTGTAATGAAGTGCCAAAAATACTATAAAGTAATTCCTCTCTGTGTGAGAAAATATTGGTAAGACTTTATGTAAATTTATTCTACTTGCAAGCCGTCACTGCTAACACCATCTAGCGAGGTGTAGAGGACGGGCCCGAACAAAAGTTGCTTGTGCAAGTCGAAAACCCGTAGTTACGGCGGTACCGTTTCTTTGGATGAGGCATCTGTAAGGTAATCTCTATGACACCGAGTGCTCCGAGCTTACACACACCGAGAAAAAAGTGTACGTGAACCTACACACATCTAGACCAACCCGCCTTGGTGAGATAGAACAACTATAGTACTGATGTATGTATGTTTATATCTACTGTGTATAATAATGGCTATTGTACAAATGTATTTATATGATAGCAATCTGTATAGATATTATATAATATAATGATAGCTACTTTGAATTGGGCCGCTCTAAATTACTCTTGCGCTTAATATACAAAGCATGCAAAACTATTTCGTGAATTATTCCAATTACGTACGTATTTTTTTTTTAACTTTACCACGCTCTAGGAATTTCTCTTGTATAATGGACTCTTATACTCAAGACACTTAAACCTGGAACAACTATCTGTACGCTTTACAAATATTTTTGTTCCGTACGGGAATCTAACCGGCGACAGGCAGCGCATCAGTCAACAACACAACTACTGATTCATGTTGTACTACCTGTATTTATAGTTACCCCTACAATTGACTGTTATATTGCTCAAATTATTAAAGTATCACAATATGACGTAACAACGTCTAATAAATCGATGAACGCCGGCTGCATGCACGAAAAAGTGTCCCGTTACGCTCATTGTACGCATGCGCCGCATCTATATTTTATCAATGTTTTGTTATGACGTTGTCACGTTAAACTATCGTCCTTAAACCAACTTTACAGACAACCAATTTTTTTTTTAAGGAAAAAACTATTTCCAAATAATAATCATAGGCGCGGGGCACCGTCTCTGTAAAGCGTCTGCATCACAAAGCAGGGGGAGAATACTTTTCATTGTGTTTAACTAACATCACTTGAACGCGATAATAGGTTTTTAATAATAATAATAATTATAATTTTTAATAATAATAACTATAATTTTTAATAATAATAATTATAATTTTTAATAATATTTTTTTTTCGCACAGTGAGGCGTAGAGCGTTGACGTAATAAAATGTTAGTAGCAATAAGCTTGCACAATCAAATAAAAGTTACTTTCTACAATGTAATGAACTCGAATATAATTTGCCACTACTAACTAAAAGCGACCCAATCCACTAAATAAATATACATAAAACAGATAATCACCGCCGTGCCTAAAAATTCATGTCTAAGCCTATTTGATACATAACTTCGTCCATCTCCTGACCGAACATGCCGGTTTTTTCATCCATGTTCACCGTACCATTTGCTTGACCCTGCGAGGTGCTAGGTTCATCTTCCGATTGGTTGGAAGAACTGATGCCACAGGTCGGAAGACCCAGGATGATGCGGATCTGGTCTGTGAGATGCGGTGCTGAAACCACTTGGTGGTATATGCCTTCTGCTGTGCTGAGTATTTTGTCGACGTCTAGGCACATTGATAAGTCGTTTACGTGCTGGAAAAGAGAGATTGGGTTATTAAATCTTCCTAATATTATCGACAGCTCCTGCCAGCGGCTTCACCCGCGTGAGATTAGTACTTAAGGGTCTACCTCCCCATAAGTGGCGCCCTCATTGAATAAAAAAGCGTAGAAAATAAAGATTATAGAATCCTATGTTGCGTTTGTTACTAAGAGGATAAGGTGTTTTTACGTGGTTAAAACAATACTCTTATTGTTTCGTATCTAAAGTAGTAGGCAAAAGTACCAAAAACAGCCGTTTTTGACACTTTTGCTTACTACTTTGGATACGAAACACTCTCGAGTCCTGTTTTAACAATTTAAAAATACCTTATCCTATTTATTTGTAACAAACGCAACATAGGATTCTTTAATCTTTATTTCCTATGCTAAGATACGAATTTTTATTCAATGAGGCAAATTTTTTGACGTTTCGTGAGAGCTAGGCTCACGTGTGGGGTGTCAAAAGTTGCGTCTCCGCGCGGGCTAACTAATTGTGCTGAAATAAAAATTTTGATAGAACAAAAATTTTGCACAGTGTGCAAAAAACGTTTTTTGAGGAAAAATTTAGAAAATTTATACCAAAACCAGGACTCGGATACGCGAAACACGCACCGGGACACAGGTAAGGGTTGGTGGAGTCCTGTAGAGTTTAAACCAAAAGAATCAATCTAATAGAAACGAAGATAACTAATTTTGAAAATAAAATTTTTGTAAAAATCACAATTTGTGAGGTATTCGGAAAATAAAGCCGCGTCGGTCAATTTTGACTTGGCGGATATATACACCTTAAGAAAGAAAGAAAGAAAACTAATTTATTCAGCTAGTAGGCTATAATTTATAATTGGGAAAGAAGTTTATGGTATGAGAACCTCGTACCTCTCGCTTTTTTAAAAAAGAGACCAAGTTTTTAAACTGCTTCATAGATCCTTTAATAGACATCTCACTCAAATCACATCTCTAACTTTGCGAACCAAACTCTTAGGACTCATTTTTTTTCGTGTTTGTATTTTATTTCTTCGATATTTGACACCGACTTCCGAAATTAAAGTTATTTTTAAATTTTTAGTGTATTTTTTTTTGGAAGTCGGTTGTTTTTTTTGTAAAAAAGTTTTTTATTTTTCGCTTTTTAGTTGTTATACCCCAGAACTAAAAACCCCAATAACATGGAACGTGGAATTTAAACATTTGGAGAACACAAAAACGTCATCAAGATATGCGTATTTTTCGTTTTTGTTCAGTTTCTCAAAAAGCGCTAAAGCGATTTCGATAAAATTTATATGGGACCACCTCGGGAGTCTATTCTTTCGGATAAAAAAAGAATTTTGAAAATCGGTCCACAACTGACGGAGAAATGCGCGGACATACATAAAAAAAAAAAGAAAAGGAAATGCCTAATTTAGAAATTTCGAAAAAAAAATCGAAAATGCAGGTAATGTTTCATAGGAAAAAAGTAACACTTGGAATTAATATTCGTAAAAAAGTTTAAAAAAAATTGCGACTTGGACCTTCAATATCTTCAGAACCAGTGGATTCCCAGTTATGGTCTAGTGGAAAAAAATATCCAAATAATGGTTATTTTATATGTGGCTTTCGGCTTCGGAAACTGTCTTTTTACACCCGTTACATTTAGCTACACTACTACTTCATAATTCTTAAAATCTATATTCAGTAAAATAAATAAAAATAGAAACGGTACTCACTTTCAATATTTCAGTAAATCCATAATCTTTACTGATGAGAATATCTTTTTCAGCGTCAAGTATGGCAACACAAATCAATAAGTGGAAGTTTGCACATGGCAATGACGTCCATAATACTTCCCATAGCCTGAAAAGGAAATAAACAAAAAATATATATATACGGTCGAATTGAGAACCTCCTCCTTTTTTTTTCGTCGGTTAAAAATAATATTAATCAGAAAATTCTCTTGTTTTGTTGTGGTTCTCTTACAGGGGAATAGATTGAATATGCGCTGCAAACGCAATGTTTTCGGAACCAATTTACCTATTCACACGTTCGTAAAATAGTAGTACGCAGACGACGACTTTTTTGCGTGCTGTCCACGCGCTACTAGCGCATAGTAGATGCGCAAAATAAATACATAGGCAATACAAGAGTGCGTTCTGAATGAAGTACTGACGGAGTGTGCACCGCAGGCCTCTCCCCCCATGCCTAGGGGAGCGGATAAATTCGGAAAATGAGTTGACGCACCCCTGGGCACTCAGGCAGGGAAGGAACAGAGGTGGGTTTTAGTCAGTAAGAGTCTGACACGCCCTCCCGCTCCACCCAGAGCGGGAGAAGTCATTGGATGATTTCCCACCCCACAAAAAAAAAGCCTCTCCCCACCCCTTTCATCGATGTCGGTTGTCGGTCAGTCACACAGCGCACGTGATACGCGCGTTTTACTTTGCAAGGAGAGTTGCTCACGCGCGTCTGTAGCGCGTTTCTCGTGAGTTTGCAGCACAGAACAGAAAAACAGTAGAAGTCGCAAGTAGGCGAAGCCCGCGTACCCCGAGTTTTGCGGAGTTCCGCATATGTCTGCTTCGTGCACACGCCACGCGCATCAGTCTTGTTACAATCGTCATGGTGACGAAAACTTGAAAAAAAAAAACAAAAAAAAAACTTGAGAGGTGTCAAGGGACACCCGGATGGAACGAAGTTCCTTTCGATTAATTAGTGAAGGAATTGTAATATAATTTTATTTTTTTTAATTTATAATATTTTTTTTATTATTAACTACGCACACACGCACGCACGTAAGAAGTTATACTTCATCATCTCATCTCATCTCATCTCATCGCAGCTCAGCTCAGCTCAGATCAGCTAAGCTCAGCTCAGCTCAGCTCACCTCAGCTCAGCTCAGCTCAGCTCAGCTCAACTCAGAAGTTAGATTGTTCCAAGCTCCGCTAGATTTAACACACGAAATTGGTTAGATAATGCTTGATCTGCTTGCAAACTTTGTACCTACCCACCAAAAATACAAGAAGTTTTTATTAGATTGTTTTTCCAACACAATCTTTTTGGATGGACAGCCTCATTAGTGTCGTGACAACTTTTCGTAAGAATTTTTTCCGTCTAGCCCCCTTTCACAATGCGCGATAAGGAACTTCGTTCCAAATGCCCTATTGTGCTGTTTTAGAATCTAAACACGATAGCAGAACCAAAAACGTATCAAATGGTGGAATATCATACCGTCGATTAGTCCTAATTTATTTTATTTCGATTGAAATTTGAAAAACAATATTTTATTAAACAAGACAAGTAAAAGTTGACTTTATGTTTTACAAAATAAGGTCTACTTTCTTTTAAACTCACACAGATTATTCGCGAAGATTCCTACTATGCACACGTCAAAGTCAGCTACTCTATTACAGTTCTAACGACCTAGTTACGGAAATATCAATCTTATCGCTAACACAATAGAGCTTTAAATTGAATGTATTTAATATGTATAGTGACATCTAGCGGCGGGTAGCGTAACTTGCTCCTTAAACTATTTCGTGTGCTCTTTAAACAAAAACGTAAAAAATAGTTAAAAAGAGTAGACAATAAACGACTCTATGTTCATATAACTGTGGTTTATTTTCAAATAAGCGACGACTGACATATTTCCTACTTTCTTTCAATAATAAATTACCAATCACACCAAGGATTTCTTAGTGTTACGAAATACAATGAACCTGTATATGTGTGTTTGGGTACGCTGGTTCCGATACTAATGAAGCGCTATGCGATTTCTACTGTTTTTTTTTTGTTCTGTGGTTTGCAGCGATGCTATCGCCAGTCATTTGCCTTGTTCAAGTTTAGCAGCGCCGACAACGCGCGATTGCGAAACGCGCGTCGACGGTGCCTGAAAAAAACTTGGTGTGTAAGAGCTCTTAGCTGTCATCTTCATCAGCCTTTTAATATCCCCACTGCTGGGGCACAGGCCTCCTCTCTGTGAGAGGGTGTGGGCCGTAATCCACTACGCGGGCCTAATGGTCTTCGAATGTTTGGTTCTAGGACATGGCGGTTTCCTCACGATGTTTTCCTGCAATGCTCTTAGCTGTAAGCACAATGAATGTGTTCCCAAAACGTTTTGTGCGTGTGGATGGGATGTCCACTATGTACCGGTGGCACATCGACGTCTAGTGGTCCTTGCTTACTTATGAAGAAGCGTTTGACTGTGTTAATTTCATAAACATAGTAAGCTGAAATGAAGACATTCACAGGAGAACCAAGGTTACCGGCATCGACCGAAGAATAGCCAAACCTAATTGATAATGGGCAGGGCACATTGCTCGCAGAACAGATGGTCGATGGGGCCGAAAAGTTCTGGAGTGGCGACCGCGTACCGAAAACCAGCATTGGAAGGCCTGAACAAGGTGGACCGTGCACCTGGTGAGGGTCGCGTGTAGCTGATGGATGTGAGACACTTGGGGGAGGCCTATGTCCGGCAGTGAACGTCTTTCGGCTGAAATGATGATGAGTAAACTGAGAAAATAAAAGAGTAATTCGTCATTTTACCTCATAATATCCCTATGAGAGAACTCCCTTTTGAACCAGACTAGTAGCCAGCGGAAGCAGAAGTACATATTCCCGGAGTCTTTCTGCGAGAGGTGGCTGGCGAGCTCGGGGCTGGCGAAAGTCAAAAGTTGTTGCAGCTGCAGGAGCTGGTGCTTCATACCGGCCTGGTCCATGTCGAAGTTTGAAGCCTGGATGAACAGGTAAAGGTAATTTGGTACATCAACACCGGCGATTAGACAGAACTCATAGTGATGAAGTGAAGAAGAGAGTAGTATTTGGTTATTGATTTGAGTTTTAAAGGTCTTTATTAACAGAAATGTATAAAAAGTTAACAGAAAGATCTTATTCTAAATGTAAACAAACGTAATCCAAGTCGTGTTAAGTAGGCTAAATCGCCTCTTTTAACATATATTTATAATAAAATGAACAATTTACTTTTAATAAATAAAAATTTAACAAAACATTATAATTTTTTTTTTTTTATTATGTAGGGTTTGCACATCCACGTTTTTAAAATTAAAGTAACACCCACCACCGCTTATTTTTTATAATAAAATAAAAAAATGATTTTATAAAGAAAACGAATAAATAACATTATTGACAGGTCTTGTAACTGAAATTTAATTTCCAAATTATTTTGGGAATATATTATACAAAAACAATGTACACATTAATAAGGTAACAGGAATTACGCTGGTAAGGTGGTAAGTGAACCCGGGCCTGCGGACGGCGAGTAGTGGGTAACTCGCCGTCCGATCAGCACCAGGCCCGAGAGTCGACGGCGCGTAGTGTTCCACGCGCGCCTCAGAGTTGTCAGCAAGAGACGGGGCCCGTCAGGGCCGATGCCTGCCCGGGGGTTGAGGATAAATTCGAAACAGAGTTACCTCGCCCCTGGGCACTCAAAGGCAGGAAGGAACAGGGGTGGGTTTTAGTCAGTAAGAGTCTGACACGCCCTCCCGCTCCACCTAGAGCGGGAGAAGTCATAGGATGATTTCCCACCCCCCAAAAAAAAAAAAAAAAAAAAAAGGTGGTAAGTGAGCCAGCGTCAAGAACTAGAAAATGATGATGAGGCAGTTTGTACCTTTTGTAAGTCCTGGCATATGGCAACCTGGTGAATCTACTCTTACCTATGTCTGAGACCAGATAATTACGATGACGTGGATTGGTGAAAAGGAAGAATTTACGGGATATTTTCAGAATTAATTCTTTGATTGTGGAAACTTGATGTGATGATGTAGTTTTGTAAGGTTTGTGTAGGGAGGTGTATTAAATGCTATTTTAAGTGCTTTGTTCTGCACAACCTGTAGTTTTTTGTAATTACTATCACTAATACTACTCCAGACAGGGGCTGCATAAGTCATACAAGGTCGCACCAGTGTGGAGTAAATTTGTTTGTGGACTTAAATTAGATTTACGATTAATTATTTGGTTATTGGTTTCCGTCAAATTGTCTGTTTTAGTCAGTTGTCCCACCGCGAGCAAGCGATTAACTATCAGCTATTTTGACGCTCAAGAAACTTACAATAGATGTACATTCCGTGTCAACAAAAAAAACTGTCCGTCGTCCGCGTCGCCGCACCGGAGCTCCGACAGCGCAGCGAATCATCCGCCCCCCGCTTCGTCTCTCGTCCGTCGATCCGTTGAAACGTCGCGTGCGACGACGTAACGCTTTAATGTGGCATGTCATTTAAAATATATGGAAAACGGTCGCAGCGTTGAGCGTTGCAACGCACTAATGGGGCATCGCTCTACTAGTGATTCAGTACATGATTCTAGACCCCCTAGCGCTGGAATTGTTCGTCGGTTTTTTCCTAATTTTTGAAAAATAAACGCAATGCAAATAAAATTACAAGAAGCTTCCTGCTCAGCTGATTTCCTAAGTTCACCGGAGGTCATCGCGGGCCCAGTAGGTACGCACGCAACATCGGCCAAAGACCGCCGACGTTCCTTTGTCGGCAAATGCTCACACAGACCTATGAATCTAACAGACGCGACACGTTAGGTATTTTAAGTGTCTACAAAAATTGATATCCCATTGACTACTTTTATTTGAACTTATTTTGAGGGGAGGTTATTTTTATAAACCTTCATCGAAATAAGGAAAGAAGATCTAAAAAGAATGTGTTACAGTTTACTGATAACCATATAATTCTTAGATACATTTTTGTTATCAACAATGTTAAGTTAAGTAATACGTTACTTACTCATTTCGTTAAAACCACATTCCTACATTTCGTATACCTATATCAAAATAATTACTGAGTGAGTAGGTAGTAGGTACAACTTAATGCGATTGTACAGTCTATCAATTTTATTGATCTATGCGGTCTATGAGCATGACAACTCTATGTCTGACATCCGTAGGTCATGCTTGATAGAATACATGTGATAAATATTTTCTTTTTACCTTCGATTGATATAACCGAGTTTTTCATGACGTCTTTTAGAGCCCAGTATCTCTTCCATCCTAACAACATTTCAACCTTTGTTGTGAGGTCTGTGGGAGATATTATTTGACCAAGATATGTGTATTCGCTTACATATTCCAATTCCGTAACGTTCATCAACATCGATCGGAAACATCGACGTAAATGTATTTTTATAACAAAGTAGAAAGTGTATTTAGGTGCAAGCACGTAGTGGCGCGACCACCTGTTTGTGTGTATAAGACGTGGTAGGTAACTACGCACTACCACGTACTACGCGCTCGCGCGCGCCTACATTAATTGCGAAGCGTTGAGATCGCATTGTTCACAATACATTGCGTGCTTGAAAATGTCAATTTCTGTAACCGATCATTACCGAGATTAATGACTATCATAATTTTGTTACTGACACTAGGTGCAAACTTTTCGCGAAGTTTGCGGTATCTTGTTCCTTACAGCCTGTATATTAATAGTTGATCGCTGCACTGCCGGCGAGGCCTCGCACCACGAGTTTGTCGCTGAGCTGATCGACAAGAGCTATCAAAGCTTACTCGCTCAGCGGTGCTCGCTTGGCGGTCAGAACTCACGCCGAGAGACCAACCCGAGCGAGCGGTGCGAGTAATAAACCGTCGCACTCGCACACTCGCTTAAAGCCCAGCGACAAATATATCGGAACTACACACTCGCTACTCTCCACCAACTCGTTTTTAGTTTGAAGCTCTACTCGCTACTCGCTCATCGCCGGCGGTGCACGGTGGGACAAGTGCCTAAAGGATGTAAGTCGTAATCTCGAAGCAATCGCATGACCTAGTAAAGTCAGACTGATACAGTTGGTTGAGTAGAGCTTCAAAACAAAAACGAGTTGGGGAACAGCGAGTAGCGAGTGGTAGTACCGATATATTTGTCGCTGGGCTTTAAGCGAGTTGAAGTGTATGTATGCTCTCTAATAATTCATAACGTAGTAAGTACGCTCCTTTAGAACATAAGTATATAGTTTTAAGCTAAGTAAGCACTATACTTTAATGCGCATTATAAAATATATTTGTTTTATACACTGATTAAAGTACATTCGATCGAGTTGGTTGTCTGATTGAAAAGACCCTAGGACCCCCAACATTTCATGGCGACCCTGCTTTAGGGTCTGCCAAGGGGCAGATTTAGCAAAGCTTTAGTTTTAAATGCTGCTGGCGGAAACAATGACGCCCTTATGAAGGACATCGGAGGACACATGGAGCGGCTGAGCACGATTACTATCATAATTCTCGCCGTCCTAGCTCTCCTGGTAATTTACTTTTTCCTGAAATACTACCGCAGCTGCCACCGTCAATGGATTCAAAAAGAAATCGGAGTCAACGCAATTCAGCGCATAAGGTCATCCCTACGTGGACGAGTGGAAGATACATCTGCTAACTACGGGCGGTTACTCGCACCACTCGCTCGGGTTACCCGGGCCTGCGGACGGCGAGTAGTGGGTAACTCGCCGTCCGATCAGCACCAGGCCCGAGAGTCGATGGCGCGTAGTGTTCCACGCGCGTCTCAAAGAGTTGTCAGCAAAGGACGGGGCCTGCCGCGGCCAATGCCTGCCCGGGGGTTGAGGATAAATTCGAAAGAGTTACCTCGCCCCTGGGCGCAGGAGTGGGAACAGGGGTGGGTTTTAGTCAGTAAGAGTCTGACACGCCCTTCCGCTCCACCCTAGAGCGGAAGAAGTCATGAGATGATTTTCCACCCCCCAAAAAAAAAAAAAAAACCACTCGCTCGGGTTAGTCTCTCGGCGTGAGTTCTGACCGCCGCCGCCGAGTGAGCATAGTTGCCCGAGTGTCGCTGAGCGAGTAAGCTTTTATAGCTCTTGTCGCTCTACGAAAAACTTATGGAGTGAGTCCTCGCCAGCGGTGTGAACAGTTCTGCCCAGGGGTTGAGGATAAATTCAAAACAGAGCTACCTCGCCCCTGGGCACTAAGGGCAGGTAAGGAACAGGAGTGGGTTTAGTTTCAGTAAGAGTCTGACACGCCCTGCCGCTCCACCCAGAGCGGGAGAAGTCATTGGATGATTTCGTATACCACAAAAAAAATAAAATAATAAAAAGCGGTGTGAACAGTCAGCGATCAACTATTAACATATGCATCTCTTTTGTTTACACGGAATATATATTATCTATTGTACGTTTCTTGAGCGTCAAAATAGTCGAGAGTTAGTGGCTTACTCGCTGGCGGTGGGACAAGTGGACAACTGCCTTAGAATACAATACACACACGTTTACCATCAGATGAGATATTTGTCAAGCTCTTGACAACCAACGATAAAAAACCAGGTGGTAGGACTCAGTAGAGCCTAAATGTTCTTGACTAATTAATACTAACAGTATTTACAGTATTAATTACAATGATTCTTGCATGATCATTGCATACTTGAGCTTGACTGACATAGAAATCGGTTATTCTGTGCCAATATCTGACAAACGCTATTGTTAAGACCTTCGATTACCAGGGTTGGTTATGTCACCGGATGATTGTAAACTCCGTTAATTTATGAACACTCCTGTAAAGTTGTAAACTTTTAACATTCAATTCACTCAGAAACATTGTAAACTATCAAATTTGGATGAGAATTCAATTCAAAGCATTTATTTTCAAATAATTAGGTATACCATTTACAGGCAATTTTGAATTGTCAATAAGTCGGCCAGTAAGAAAGATGAAGCTAAAAAAAAGGCGTAGATCTCTATGATCGTGCAAGAAACTCCATGGACACTCTTTTAAACCATGTTATGTATTACAAAAATCCTGGTTACGTATGTCTTGTTGCTTCTATTATATAAGAACAATAAAAAAAAAAGATTAAAATAAGCCAGTGGCAGTTGACCACTCAGCTCACCCTTTTTGAAGGGAACCGAATGACACAACACACGCGCCACCATCAGCGAGACATTTGCTCACTGCATGAAAAACTCTCAACTGCCATGCTCGTTCATGTTAAAAAAATCAGTTACATTATATGGTACTCATATTTACAAAATAAAAAATATGCTTCGAAATTATGCAATATTATAACTTTTGAAAAGTTAAAAAAAAAAAAACATTAAACGTTTACTCAAAAAAAAAAATATTGATAAAAATGGAATTGAGATTTATTTTAGGTACTTACTTCAAATTATCTATTCATAATATATCGAGAATTTTTGATATTGCAAGATCTATAATCTTACGATACTTAACAATTATTCGATTTGAAGACATTTTTTTTTTCTGAGGGACGATTTGAAGACAAATGAATGAGTATCTTACATATTAATTGAAAAAAAAAAATTGTGCAAGTTTGCTGGAGAAATACTTACAATTTTATCCATAAATCCGACAAAGCACCAAAAGCTATCGACCTCGTTTCCCATCAACAGTAATAGTGGTGCCAGGATATCCGACATGCCCTGCACATAGCCCAGGTCGAAATTGTACATCACGTACGTCAGTAATATGTCTTGTAGGACTACTAAGTTAGGATTGTTGTCGCCTGCGAAGAATGGGTGCGTCCTGTCTGTTCGGTTCACGTCTTTTTCTACCAAGCTTTTTCTGTCTCGGTATTCTGAAAACCTGGAGGAACAATGAAAGTAGGTTAAAATATCGTAACCTTAGGTGTTCTAAGGTTCCTGCCCAGGGGTTGGGATTTATTCGAAACAGTTACCGCGCCCCTCGGCATTCAGGGCAGTGATGGAATACGGGTGGCTTTTAGTCAGTAAGAGTCTGATTTGCCCTGCCGCTCCACCCTAGAGCGGGAGATGTCATTCGATGATTTCCCACACCACAAAAAAAGAAAGTGTGTGTGTACTTATGTACGCACGTAAGAAGTTATACTTCTTTGGCGTAACAAGATAAAAAACCAAACTGTCACAAAGTTTACAAAAGGATAACAATAATTCTTCATGGACCACAGACCATAGCTAACTTCAGGGTGTCGGTTCTAGCTAACTTCAACCTGTGAATTTTGTGTGACAGTGATGCGCGCGCATCTTAAAATTTCACTCTCATATTTTTTTCATAGAAGGATAACTAAAAAAAAAAAAAAAGGTGTTCTAAGGTTGGGCACGCCACAATTGCGGCGGTAGTGCCCCTCTTTGAGGAGTGGCTGGAGAGGCGCCACGGCGTCTTCACCTTCCGCCTGACGCAGGTCCTCACCGGACACGGCTGTTTCGGGAAGTTCCTGTGTCGGATAAGGCGGGAGGAAACGCCCGGGTGTCACCACTGCGCGGATCGGCCAGAGGACACGGTGGAGCGAGCATACGGTGGAGGTCTGCGTCGCACGGCCGAAGCACCGCCATGTAGGAGTGGAGGCGATCGGTCCTGGTCCAGGCCATGGTACGGAGCGAGAGGGAATGGGAAGCTAGCACTTTCTTCTGCGAAGCAGTAATGCTCGCGAAGGAGGCGGGACGCGTGATGGAGACTCAACGGAGACGCCCGCAGCAAGAGACTCCCTGGGCGTCGGGGGTCGCAAGCCGATCTCCGGCCACCGAAGGCACGGGCTTGCGGACGGCGAGTAGTAGGTAGCTCGCTGTCCGAACAGGATCATGCCCGAGAGTCGACGGCGCGTAGTGTTCCACGCGCGCCTCAAAGAGATGTCAGCAACACATGACGGGGCCCGTCATGGCCGATGCCTGCCCAGGGGTCATGGATAAATTCGAAACAGAGTTACCGCGCTCCTGGGCACTCGGGCAGGGAAGGAACAAGGGTTGGGTTTTAGTCAGCAAGAGTGACACGCCCTTCCGCTCCACATAGAGCGTGAGAAATTTTTGATGACTTTTCACACAAAAGAAAAAGGTCTTCAAGGTTCTGGTAATAGGGTAGTTGACTATTTTTTTTAAATATTTGTACCAAAAAATAACTTTACTAAAAAAGAAAATCAAATCTGTTCAAGATTAAGTAAGTAGGTAAGTTAGAAACCTTTCAAATCTAGTGTAAGGGGAAACTGACAAGTAGCAAAATAAATGGTAATTTATAACAAGGGTGCATTATTTTTATGGAAGCTGATACCAAAAATAAAGTGTCCCAATCAAAATCCAAGAACTGAAAACATTTAGTTACCTGGCCTCCTGCCCCTCAGTCATGGATCTCCACTGCAGCTTCATAGAGAAGTACTCTTCTGTTCTCTTCTTGTTGAGTAGCCTTAGTTCTGCGTGCGTCATGTGCCACGGGTGGTAATCTAGCAGGTATTTCCATACTGCCTGTCTTATTGAATGGGCTACACCCTGAGGAAAGATTTATTCATGAATGAAATACCCATATAACTGTTGAGAAAGTCTGCCAAGTGCCGGTCGGGCTCACTCACGAAGGGTTCCGTATCGTAAATCGCGTTTCTTGCTGGGGATAGCAGCAATAGAAATACGCACTCTGTGAAAATTTGTCTGTCAACTGTCCACTTATTACGGTTCATAAGAATGAACCGTAATAAGTGGACAGTTGACAGCCCGCTGACCGGCGGACAGCAAAGGCTTAGACACAACGGGTGCGATACTCTTGCTTCGGGTCAACAGATACTGTAAACGACGCAGAGCATGCCCCGAACTATGTGTGATGTGTGTGAACAGTGACACTAAACTATGGTAAATACGTGTTAATGTTTAGAAATAATTATGGACTTATAAGGGTTTTTTCATTTTTGTAGGATAGCTCTAGGGTTGTACTATCAGAATATGTGTAGTTTATAGTACAAAATAGGGCTATTTAAGTGTAAAAAGTAGTTTTAAGTCCAGTGGTCTACGTTAAGGTAAGGTAACGTCATACTAAAGCTTCGTGCGCCCTATGACGTCACCGAACCCGGACACCGACCGCAGCGCCCTCTGGAGGGACGCGGCGGCTATTCTCAGACAAAGAACAATTCGTGTAGACTAGGGCATCTTGGGATTCCACGTTAAAGTGTGTCTCATGAATTGTTGTATGATGATAGTCAATAAATAGTAGACTAGATTATTAGTAAGTATGATTATGAATCTCAGCCACGCGGTGAATTAATAAGTAGGGCGAAATCATGCGCAAATAGCGTCCCGCGTGGTAATTGAAGTAAGAAGAATGTAACATACTGATTAGGCTATGTAGTTACATAATATGGATTATACAGTGGTAGTTTAAAATAGGAAACTCCATGTAAACTGTATGTAAAATAGGTCGCATAGTGGCTTCAATCATGGTTAAGCCCTATGGTGATTTATAAGTAAGACAGTCGTCAGGAACGCTGTATCTTGTATGTTGATTAGGTCTCATGGCAGACTTAGGATCAAACTATATGGTGGCTTATGTATGTGTTGTCATTTGTTAACAGAGTGTATGTCATACGAATCTTGCTACATGTAGTTTAGGAATCATGGCGCCGATCGCGCAAAACTAGACAAGCTTCACGACAATTTTCGTATGACATAAGGTGCATGTATTAGGAAACAGATTAAAGTAGATTTCCCACATAGCTGCATGTTAATTTAACGTAGATTAAGAAATTTCAGTAGCTTTGTGTACATCAGCCAGGGTAACAAATTATATAGCATCATAGGTAGGAATATAAATGTAATTTATACAGCAGCTAGAATGGTATTTTTGTGCTATTTTAGTCTAGGTTAAGGACGTAGATCAAATGTAGGGACCGATCTATGTCAACACTAGTTAAATGCATGTTATAAGTAAGTAGGATAAGATATTATAACATTGTATAAATTCATTTAGTATTAAAACTTGGTTAGTTGGCAGGAAATACCATGCTATAGTCCACATCTGGAGGCCAGATGTTGGACTTTCTAAAACTAAGCCACCTCCCACAATAACCGCTGGCCAATCAGCGGCCCCACATTATTTTGTAAGTGTGTGTGTCTGGCGTCCGACGGTCAAGCGCGAGCATGACGCGGCAGATCGCAGCGGCGCGCATTGGCCGGTCGGCCCTATCGCGTCCCGGACTACCTGCGCTGTTGTGCGCGGGCATAAAGGAGGGCTGGGTAGCCGGCTTCGACACATTCGGCCTCCAGCTCTCCAGCAAGCAACACCTACGAGACGTAACAATAAAACAGGAGCAACACCACGAAGAAGTTTTATTTTACCACATCGTCAAATAAACAATCATACAGTCCACTACAGATACTCTAAATTGTTGAAATTGTGAAAATTTGAAGACTGGCTTCAATCGTTTGGCTGAAAAACCCATGTGACAGGTTCAAACAGAGCTTATTGCTGTCACTCGCGTGTCCCTACACGCGAGTGACAGCAATAAGCTCTGTTTGAACCCTTCGAGTACGGAACCCTAAAAAGGCACGAATTACATTGTAAAGCGGTATTTTATTGCGTAAAATTTTCTTCTTTATTATTACATTGTCAATAATAAATCTCTGTTTCCGCGACTGGAACTCACAAGCCCGCTCCGTAAGTGTGAGTGAGTAATCGCAGACCTGCACTTGGTTTGGTATTTTTCACATTTTCTGTTGTCAATACCCAGTACTGTCAAAACGACATAGGTATATTCATTCATTGGGAAGGACCAATATCTATTCTTAAACATTCTTGAACGTAAACAATATAGAAATAAAATTTCCTAAAATTCACTCAAATATGCCCTGAATAAACTGGAAGACCTAATCTGCTTCTGGAGAGTGGTGGGCTGGTCACAGGGCCCACCATGGACTGATTGCGGAAACCAGATCACCAGATAGATAGATAGCTACAGAAATGAAATAGAACTCACCCCTCTAAATATTAGCTGTCTGACACCCTCGACCTCTGTGACCCTCCCCTCTGTGTCCTGCAACCCCTCCCACTTTTCTGTAGATAGGGGAGTTCCTCTGCAATAAAGAAACATTACTTATTTTTGTAGCAAGTGGCAAAAATTTCTGTTGTATAGGAGATTCTTAAAAAATATTTATTTTATTCTGTTTTTTAGTATTTGTTGTTATAGCGGCAACCGAAATACATCATCTGTGACAATTTCAACTATTTTCTAACTATCACGGTTCAAGAGATACAGCCTGGTGACAGACAGACGGACGGACAGACAGACTGACGGACAGCGGAGTCTTAGTAATAGGGTCCCGTTTTACCCTATGGGTACAGAACCCTAAAAATACGGTTTTCACTAAACGAAAGCGATAAACGAGGAAGGTTTTTTTTTTTTTTGGGGGGTGGGAAAACATCCTATGACTTCTTCCGCTCTAGGGTGGAGCGGAAGGGCGTGTCAAACTCTTACTGACTAAAACCCACCCCTGTTTCTCCCTGCCTTGAGTGCCCAGGGGCGAGGTAACTCTTTCGAATTTATCCTCAACAGGGGCAGAAAACGAGGAAGGTTTGTGTGTATATATGTAACCGTCCGGAGCCGGGGCGGGTTGCCAGTTAACTAGGTCCATAGCTTTTTCCTGTGGCTTTGCTCGCGGGCCGGCTATGATAATGGGCAGAAAGAATTTTTAAGGTTGACCTAGTCGCGGGCTCGAACTCACTGGTGGGCGTGGCCAAAAAGCACGCTGTCTCACCTGGCATCATGTCCGACAGAGAAAATATCAGTGATGAGCAGTTAGACGCTAGTCTACATGTACAATGTCTAGTTTGCACGCACACAAACACTGCTGCACCGGAACTAAAATGATCGCGCAAAAAATTTTATGTTTATGAAAAAACCACTGCATAAATCAATTACAAATAAAGTTTATTGAACTCTTCTATAACTTAGGTTTGTAGGTGCCGACTTAGTTTTGTAGATTTTGCACTGCTTTTATTACTTATTTACGCCCAAAATTGCGTTAAAATGAATGAAAAGCAAGAAAAACGAATCTTTGTGGGCTTATAACTTTTTAATGGCTTTTTATTTTACTATTCTGTTTCCACACACACAAAATTAATAATGAGACAAAAAGATATCATGTTTAACTTTGGATGTACAATATCAAACAAACAGTGAAGTAATACCCTCCCGAAATTTGTATGGACAAAATATCGACTAGTGCAACCTTAAGGAAAAAATCTCAATAATAGAAGACATTGTTTTGTCCAGTAAGGAGCGGAATTCCCTGCCGGAGTCTGTGTTTCCTGATAGCTACCACTTTTAAGATATTTTCAGGATCTTTAAGACAAGAGTGAATAGATTACTTCTAGGCAAGCGTGCTCCATCGTCGACCACATCATAGCTTACCATCAGGTGAGATAGTGGTCAAGCGTGAGCCTATCAAAGTACTTAAATAAAGGAATTCTATCGAGAAAAATACTAATTTCAAGTCTTTTATCTTAAGCTCGTATCGCCGAGACGCATGACTCATTTATTTGATAGATAAGTGAGCATTGAACTACAGACAGCGTCTTTATATCAATTCACGTGCAGTTTGTGTTATCAGTTTTTAGTATTAATGACCCATTATTGATAACCTTCACTTCTATATTATTAGTTGAAAAGCGAGTATTGTTTGGAAGCTTGGTCCTAGACACTCGCTATCACTCTTACACATTTAATTAGAAACAAACTGTGTAACATTTTCGTAGCAAGTGTCTTTGGGCGATCTATGTCTATTCCCGTAGTGTCGTTTATTTCTGTGGTCTTTTCTCGTGGCTTGGCTGCTGTGCCCGTATATAAACAGTACTCAGCTGTAGCTGCTTTTAATCTGCCTAACCTTTTCCCAACTGCAGTTTCGTACCAATATTTTACATGGAGAAAATACCTATCTGACCTTCACAACCCAACCAATTAAGTAACAAACCCCTTGGGATATAATTATAAAGTTATCATATACAGGGTGTAACGGAAAGGTGTGGTCATATTTTAAGAACTGCATCTGCCTATCAATATGAACAACTGTCTTCAAGAAAATCTGAGGAAATTCTAAAAATTTTTTTTACTCCCCATACAAATATTGATCAGCTGATGATAACTTTGTATGGAAAGTCCAATTTTTTTTTGGGAATTTTCTATTTTTTCTTAGAGAAAGTTGTTCATTTCCATGGGCAGAACTGGCTCCTAAAATATGACCACACCTTCTACCGTTCTTCCTTCTTCCGTTACACCCTGTATACCATGTGCAGATGGTGATCACCGGGGAGGTTTTAGTGAGGTAAAAATTCTACACTTTTCCCCAAAAAACCAGGCGGCTAAGTGCGTGTCGGACTTCGTACATTTAGGGTTCCGTACCATATGAGGGAAATCAATATTTTGGTATTTATTAGTAAAATATACGTAAATAATAAACATTATCACTAAATTTCAAGTTCGTAGGTCAATGGGAAGTTAAAAAATTCTTCGGAAATAAGTTTTGTGTCAGACGACGGACAGACGGACACGTGAGTGACAGCAATAGAGCTCCATTTGGACCCTTCGGAGACGGAACACTAAAAACGGTAGGTTACCTAGGTATACACGGCCGCGGCGGTAGTGTTGGCTTGACACTGATGACCTCGTACTCGTCGTTCTTGGTCACAATGGTAGCGTCCTCCATGGCACTCATACTCTTCGTCAGTAAGTCCGCCACTTCTTCTGACACGTCTCGTTTGTCACTCATGCCTTCATTGCCGTAGTATACTGAAAGGGTTGACAGAAAACATAAAAATAAAATAAATGTACATAAGGATTATCACTTTTAATGTAACTAACATATTTTATCTATTGTATAAATTTATGAATTTTATAAAATTTTACTAATGCTGCTCATTACTGCATACAAATAGTTGTAATCACCAAGGAAGAAGAAACTGACTCTTGAAATACAGATATCATAATATCTAGCTCTAGAGTCAGGGCTTCACAAATAATGTAAAAAAGTTTACCCAAATAAAGAAATTATTATTTCGTATATTTTTTTTACACATATTATTTACATTTTTAAATATTTTAAAAGAAAACATATAAAAAACATTTAAAAATATAAAAAATAGTAGTCCACCGGTATCGGGAGCAGGGTCCAAGCTACCGGTGGTTAGGGCTCCAGAGACAGGAACCTCCTCACAATGCGAGCCGTATCAAGGAGTACTGCCTTCTGAATCAGGCCCTTGATCCAACCGCGCAACGACAGCTTCGACAGGTGGTCGTCGAGGCTTTTGGCCCTAAATTATTATTATTATTATTATAAAAAAAGGTATTGAAAATTCACACAATGGCAGTCATGGACATGACACACATCCCAAGTGCCCATACACCTGTGCTATAGGGAACGTGCACGACGAAGACTGCCACCTGGTGGCGCAAATCCGAATTATTTATTTATTTTGGGGACCGAGTCACCCGCGTCCGTAGGAGTATACCCATTGAGTCCCTACACGTGGTCCCCGGGTGGTGCTAATCAGGTGACACAAACTGGTGGTAGGTTTCGACCGATGGCTTGCGACCACCCACTGGGCAAAGACGTACCGCCAAGCGGCCTGGCCGTGTTCCGGTACGATGCTCAGTGTAGCCAATCCAGAGGAGTTGGGTCGAAATAGTTGTTCCATTGCAGGCAGACCAACCGGGCTCGCGCTGATATGAATGTATCGGGAGACTAGTCGCGGAGGGTAGCGGGATCCGAGGCACGGTGCACCGCTGGCCGACCGCAGTTAGTTGGGGGCCCAAGTAGTGTACTAGCCATACACGAAAGGCTGCCCCGCCAACTGACGAAAAATCCCGGAATGCACCATCGTGCTGGTTGGCGACCAGACGAGAGGGCCCGATGGACATTCCCGGGGGGGCTCGGGCGTCCCCGCAGTCTCCAGACTAGTCCCCCAATGATGCCGTCCTGTCAGTGCGTGCCTGAAGGTAGCCAGCATGGAACCTAATTTCACTTCCTTCTCCTCTCCTTCCTTCACTCTTTCAATCATGAACAAAGGAAATAAAAAGAAAAAAGCTGTACAGCGGCAGCACTCCCTCTCACACAAAGTGCACCTATCGAACATTCGAGGTCTGCACTCAAATCTCGCCGCAGTCCACCACCACCTAGAGACTGAGAAACCAGCTCTCTTATTCCTTTCGGAGACGCAGATCGGATGTCCGTCTGACGTGGCGTACCTATCTTACCCAGGGTTTACCCTGGAGCACAATTTTAAGCCACGCGCTGGTATATGCATGTACGCCCGGGACGACATCTGCTATCGGCGTCTCCGTAACCTTGAGGACTCCAGGTTCTCAACTCTTTGGGTCCTAGTGGACACAGGCCTAGATAAAATTGTCTACGCCTGTGTCTACCGTTCGCACAGCGGTGATCTGGAGACAACTGGGCTCACACAACACCTGAGTAAAGCGGCGGATGTGGCTCAGCAACGGTACCCTTCTGCCCAATTGGTGTTACTGGGGGACTTCAACGCCCACCATCAGGAGTGGCTCTTCCCATACCAGTACACAGACCATGCTGGACAAGAGACGTATAAGCTAGCGCTAGCGTTAAATCTTACCCAGCTGGTCCAGGGGGCAACGAGGGTGCCGGATGTTGATTCGCACACAGCCAATTGCTTGGACCTTCTGCTGACAACAGATCCAGACCGTTACTCAGTGTCGATTTCTTCACCATTAGGTACTTCCGACCACTGTCTGGTGAAATCTGTATCCGTCTACTCCCCGCCCGATCCTAGCCCTAGAGGCACCAGGCGGGTTTGGCGATACAGGTCAGCAGATTGGGATGGCATGCGATCTTTCTTCGCATGTTATCCTTGGCGGCCCACTTGCTTTTCTTCGACTGATGTTTCGTCGTGCGCGGACGCCGTGACGGATGTGTTGCGGCGGGGAATGGAGTACTACATTCCATTCTCTGACGTAACAATGTCTGGCGGGGCTCGACCATGGTTTGGTGCCGAGTGCAATCGCGCTGATGCGCTTAAACACGCGGCCTACCTGGCATGGGTCGACGCTCGGACGCGTAAAACGAGTGACGTGAGTCAGAGGAAGAGAGCCTTCAACAGGGCTGCCAAGTTCTGCAAGAAGGTGTTGCGGAAGGCTCGGTTTGACCACATTGGCCGAATTGGGAACAAACTTGCTTCTTACCCAGCTGGTAGTAAGGCGTTTTGGTCCCTGGCTAAGTCGGTTGAATCGAACTTCTGCCGCCCCTCATTACCTCCACTGCTGAAACCCGACGGGTCGCTGGCCCACTCCGCTGAGGAGAAAGCAGGCTTGTTTGCCTCTCTGTTTGCGGAATCTTCGCGTCTAGATCCTGGTGGCGCGAGGCCCCCTGGTACTCTTGGTGGATGCGAGTCGATTATGTCAGACATTCGTATTCATCAGAAGGATGTCCGAAGGGTACTGCGTAACCTGGACGTGAACAAGGCTAGTGGCCCCGACGGGATACCGGCAATTGTATTGAGGACTTGTGCGCCTGAGTTGTCTCCGATCTTGACGCGCCTATATCGCCTTTCGTTGGAGACTGGAAAAGTGCCGATGGCTTGGAAGCAAGCTAACGTGCAACCCGTACCCAAGAAGGGTAGTCGAGCTGACCCAGCAAATTATAGGCCCATCTCGGTAACTTCCGTACTCTGTAAGAGTATGGAACGTATACTGAATGGTAAGCTCCTGGCATACCTAGAAGCTAGCGATATCCTAAGTGACCGACAATATGGCTTCCGTCGAAATCGGTCAACGGGAGATCTTCTAGCGTATGCCATTCACATCTGGAGTGAGGCTATCGACAAACAAGGGGAAGCCCTTGCGGTCTCCCTTGATATCTCGAAGGCCTTCGACCGGGTCTGGCACGACAGTCTAATTGGCAAGCTTCCTTCCTTCGGTCTGCCCGCTGCTTTGTGTGATTGGATTGCAGATTTCCTGAGGGATCGGTCTATCCGAGTAGTCATAGATGGCTGCTCGTCCGGACTGCTGGCTATTAATGCCGGTGTTCCTCAGGGGTCGGTGCTCTCGGCAACATTGTTTTTGCTGCATATTAACGATCTGCTTAAACCCGGTACCTTTGGGTATGCAGACGACAGCACTGTTGCCGAGAGATACGTGCCTGACGCACGAGTTAGTGGGTCTCAGGTCCGGTCTCTCCGCGAGGCTATGGTTGGGCGCTTGAACTTGTCCTTGCAGGCTGTCTCAGAATGGGGCGATGCCAATCTGGTTAAGTTCAATGCTTCTAAAACCCAGGCGTGTCTTTTTTCTGCTAAAAGGAGCCAATTTCACCCGGCTCCAACTTTCCGAGGTGTAACCGTACCGATAACCGATCAACTTGATCTTCTTGGTGTTACTTTAACATCTACCCTCAATTTTGGTCCCTTCATAGAGGCAAAGGCTCAAGTGGCTGCCAAAAAGTTGGGGATCCTCGCAAAGGTGAGTCGATATTTCACGCCGGAACAGCTGCTCCAACTCTATCAAGCGCAAGTCCGATCGTGTATGGAGTACTGCTCTCATCTTTGGGACGGATCGGCCAAATACCAGCTTGATGCCCTTGAGTCAATTGAGAAACGAGCCAAGAGGATCATCGGCAATGATAGACTCGTTGAGTCGAAACTCCAAAGTCTTGAACATAGACGCCGAGTTGCTAGCCTGTCGGTTTTCTATCGATTACATTTTGGGGAGTGTGCTACGGAATTGCATGATTTGATTCCGCCAAGCCCGTTTCATCAAAGGACCACAAGACGTACGGCGAAGTGCCACCGGTTCATGGTAGACATCCCATCCATACGCACAAAGCGTTTTGAGAAAACATTCATTGTGCGTACAGCTAGAGAGTGGAATTCCCTACCGGAGTCTGTGTTTCCTGATAGCTATAACCTGGGAGTCTTTAAGTCAAGAGTGAATAGGTTACTTCTAGGTAAGCGTGCTCCATCTTCGACCACATCATCGCTTGCCATCAGGTGAGATAGTGGTCAAACGCGAACCTATCAAACATAAAAAAAAAAAAAAAAAAATTTATGGAAACAATTAGAAAATAATTAAATTAAAGAAGTGAAAAAGTGAAGTGAAGTCCGCCTCTGTACTTGTATGTGCGTAAAGTGTTTAATAAATAATAAAAATAACATTTAACTATGTGAAAATGTATTGTTGCATTTGGAATGCTTGAACACTTCAAAGAAAAATAAAAATAGGTCAAATGATGTAAAATTTTATTACTTTCCCACGAATAGTACTCATTTTTCATGGTTATGTAACAATAAACGACGTGGATAAATACAATAAAAAACATGTAAGTATGAGTTTCAAAAACATTTAGGAATTAGGTAGTACTTATAATGTTGTTTGTAAAAACTAAGTTTTGTATGGAGTGGTAGTATTTAATACAAATAAATCTGTAAGTAAACATAACCTTCTACTTCTAAGACATGCCCGGATTCGAACAGTTTTTTGCCTTTTGACATATTCAGACAACGCGGACGATCATTATGAATCGGCCGGTACCCATATTTTATCATTTTAATCACAATTAAAACGATATAATATAATGTAAACAAATATACGGCAACACGATAACAGCTCTGGGGGGTTAGACAAAATACTTTTCTGGTAACGTTAACGCTAATGCTTCGTGCAAAATGTATGGCAACGACATTACTGGGTGTGAGTCACATGACAATTCTCTCCGCAGGTAATGTCGTTGCCATACATTTTGCACGAAGCGTGAACGTTAACAGAAAAGTACCTATTTTGTCTAAAGGCTCTGAATAGTTAATTTTCTTCACACACTGTGGCGCTCGTGTCGATTTGTGCTGCCACCTATAGTTCGTGCACGTTCCCTATGGAGGACCTGATGTACGCTACTGACGCTGCAATTAATGTGGCCAGCTTCTGGCCCAATAGTATTTAACAGCCGACTTCCAAAAAAGAAAATACACTTAAAATTGAAAAATAACTTTAATTTCGGAAGTCGGTGTTTGTATTTTATTTCTTCGTTAATTGACACCAACTGCGAAATTGAAGTCGTTTTACAATTTTAAGTGTATTTTCTTTTTGGAAGTCGGTTGTATTTTTTTGTAATAAAGTTTTTTATTTTCCACTTTTTAGTTGTTATTACCCCAGAACTAAAACTAAATATTAAAGTTACGTCCGAATTGATAACCCCAAAAACATGGAACATGGAATTTGAACATACTCGTAATTGGAGGAGACCAAAACGTCATCTATGTATACATATTTTTTATTTTTGTTGATTTATTCAAAAAGCGCTAAAGCAATTTCGACAATCATCTCATCTGCCTAGCCTTTTCCCAACTATCTTGGGGTCGCCTTCCAGTCTAACCGGATGCAGCTGAATACCAGTATTTTACATGGAGCGACTGCCTATTTAACCTCCACAACCCAGTTACTGGGTAATACGATACCCCTTGGTAAGACTGGATGTTAGACTTTCGGGTTTCTGACGACCCGTAACGATTATCAAAGATCCACGATTGACAGCCGAGACCAACGGCTTAACGTGCTTTCCGAGGCACGGAAGAGACTCGGTATGTAAAGATGGTCACCCATCCATGGACCAACCCCGGCAAGCGTAGCTTAACCTGATAGATAGACCCGTGCGGCTGTTATTACTTTAGCCACGAGCTCCTCAAAAGCAATTTCGATAAAATTTATATGGGACTACCTCTGGAGTATACTCTTTCGGATAAAAAAAGAATTTTGAAAATCGGTCCACAACTGACAGAGAAATCGGTGGAAATACATAAAAAAAAAACATACATACAGTCGAACATAGAACCTCCTCCTTTTTGCGAAGTCGGTAAAAAAGTTAGGAAACAATCGATTCAAAAGTATATACTGGTACGGATTCTCTTGTTCAATATCTAAACTAAAATTGGAGAATTGCAATCTTTTACTAAAAGGCAGTGCGAGAAAAGGACGGCTATAGCTATGCAATAAGTTAGAGATGTCAAACTAGTTTACGCCTTGCGCTTCGCCGTGTTTTTAGACGACATGTTTTTACGTGTACCCTTAATTTGTATGGAAATATTAGTTCAAACTAAATTTGACAGCTCTAATTTACGTCCGTCTCTTTCTTGTTTTATTAGAGAGAAAAAGATAGCAATAGCCTAAATTAAGTTTTTTTTGTGCATAACAGAATCAACACCACTGTCTATTTTTTAAGCGCCAGTGAATTGATTTTCTGCCTTTGAGCTCCTTCCGAGCTATTTTACATTTTGAAGGATAAGTCATTGTATGCCAGTTCCTATTGTACTATGACATTCGAAAACGTGAATATTGGGCTTTGGGCCTCAACAGATTACAAAAGACCTATTTAAAAGTAATAAATTAAAAAAAATCTTACCTATATCGGTGAGCTTCGAAAACGCTTCCAAAGTAGTCTCATAGGGTCTCTGCTTGAAATTCGAGACCAAATTCCACACGACATCCGTAGTATTCTCGGTAAAGATATCCAATTCCGCAAAAGATTTATTCAGTACTTGCGACTCAATATTCGGTTCCACAACGACGTATGTGTTTCTGTCATGGCGAGTTTTCGCTGTTTTGACGTGGTTCTTTAAATAAGCGACGAAGATCTCTGCGTTTCCATGTTGGAAGTAGAATGTGGTCTGCCACACTCCTGGCTTTGTTGAGAACTGCATTTGCTGGTTGTTTCTGGTCACTCTGAACGTTTTCAGCTCGTCTATGGGGATCTTTATAACGCGGGCGCGGGCTGTTGCGTAGTCAGACGTTATGTTGCCACTGAAGGTACGCTGGCGGCGACCTGGTGATGTTTTTGAGTTAATTTGGTAGTCATCATCAGCATCAGCCTTTTAATGTCCCCACTGCTGGGGCACAGGCCTCCTCTCTGTGAGAGGGTGTGGGCCGTAATCCACCACGCGGGCCCAATGCGGATTGTTGGATGTCACATATCTTCGAATTTTTGATTCAAGGACATGCCGGTTTCCTCACGATGTTTTCCTTCACCGTTTTGATAGCAGTGGTGATGAAATTATAATTAAGTTATAAGAAGGTAGCGGTGTTAAATTGGTTAAACTAGCAGGTAAGTTAGAAAGGAAAGAAGAAATAAAGAATCTGTTAGAAAGAAGTAATTGAAGCCAATACTAGGTCGTGCTTGGGTTATGAAAAAAATCTTAGAACCATCCCGGGGTTTGAAATAGTGCTATTTTCAAAGGTTTTCAGACCATCACCTTGATACCTACAGTCAAACGGATGCAGTATTTTTTTTGAGTGTGTGAAATTTTTAGAAGACTTTTCCCACTTTGAATGGAGCGGGACGGCGTGAATAAATCCCACCTGTGTTCTTTCAGTTGTATTTTGCGTTTCAGGGCCACTCTTTCAAATACCCCGCAGCCCTGGCAGCCATCGGCCCATGCAGTATAGCCTACACCCTCGTGAAAAGTAGCCGTGACGTGCATAAGGTGACACAGCCTGGGGTATACAACTTTTAGCTAGTCTTACGTTTTTTGTGCAAATTGTTGATGATAACACAAGGATTAAAATGAATGTTTCAACAGGGTGTTCGACTTCTGGAAGATGTTAGTGTGTGCTTAAACAATCTTCGAGATCCCAGAGTAGGATACCAATATCCTTCAAGTCCAGTGCAGCAACACTTTCGGTGCCCAGCACTCAGCATCGTTCGTGTGCCCAAAACCCGCCTCCGAGTCGTATAGCTATAGTTAGTTTGTTATCGTGCTCAGGATCCGACTAGCGAATCCAAAGTCTACTTATGCTTTAAATTAAACGAATGAAATAAAGAAAATGAACTGGGCAGCGAAAGTGTTAGAGGAATTATTACTAGCGAGTAGCACCCATCACCATTAAGAGCTTATGAAAGCACTAACCGTAAACTAAACTGCCATCTTTTCAGATATCACTGGGTTCTTCCACGACAGTAAGATCTAAGGACTTATAGCTTGAAAAAAAAACGAAATGGGACGACACCACCAAACACGCGGCCGAAGCAGCGATCAAAAACTACAAATTACTAATCTACCTTTAGCATAAGACATGGTAATACCAATAGTGTTAACGACTGCCCACTCTTGGTCAGGAGCGTCAGAATCTATGGTGATCACGTCGTTGGGTCTCCACTCGATGCATTTGCTGTTGTCTTGGTTCTGCATGATGCACAGCATACCGATGGAGTTGAGGTCTGTGACTGGTCTACCCAGACACGCCTTGAGGAGGACTCCATCTTGGGTGAACAGGTCCTGTAAAGTAGGATGGGTTTTTATTTTTGCACTGAACGAACTGAAAAAGGCTCTGAAAGCGCTAGCAAAAGCTTTTTCCAGGGCTGATGAAAGCCGCGGGAATCTGCTGGATCCGAGAAGCACAGGACCAGTTGATGCAGCGACACTTGCGGCCTATCTCCAGCAGAAGACGTCTTTCGGAGGAAATGATGACTCAACAAAGTCATGAACTTATATTTTGGGAAGAGAACTTTAGATTTACGTCAATAACAAATCTTCCTAACGTTGTAATCTATTTGCTGATGCCACGGTAATTTCGTTTTGAGCCTGTTAAACATGGCGCCCCATGTGGTAGAAGCTTAACAATGAAGTTGCTAACAATAGGAAGCAAAAAATGCTAAAAATACCGGTCAAGTGCCAGTCGAACTTGCATACGAAGGGTTCCGTTCCATTGACAGACCTTGCTTTAAGCGACTGCGCGAGACCGATTCGCACTTGACCATTTTTTATTATTTGTTGTGAGACTTTAATGTTAGCACTGTATAGCTACAAAGTTTGATGATTTTACAAAAAAAAATTCGTTTATTGTATGGAGGGTCCCCATAATAAAACAAAAATAAAATTATTTGCCCTTAATTATTAACTTTTTATTTTTTGTTTACTTATACATTTCCAAAGAAGTTGTAGTCCTGTGACAGACAGACGGTCGAGCAATGGAAGCTTAGTAATAGAGTTCTGGTTTTTACCTTATTCGGTACCCCAAAATATTATTTTACAAGAATCAAAGCCAGCCAAGTGTCAGTCGCTCGCGCACGAAGGGTTCCGTAGAATCGTAATTTTATTATTTGTTGTTATAGTGGCAACAGAAATATACACTCTGTAAAAATATCAACTGTCTATCTATTACGGTTGATAAGATACAGCCCACTGACATATAACCGGACGGACTGATGGATGGACAGACAGCTTAATAATAGGGTTCCGCTAGTTTCCCTTCGGGTACGGAACCCTGAAAACCTCATCAGACTCGGCCAGTTCGCTGAGTAAATGAACACAATCTAGACTTTAGAACTCCCACGAGGCCCCAACGCCGAGGTTCCCAAGCATGACATCATTCTACGAATTTTACTTAGGTAGGTAATTAAAATGTGAACTGTCGTCATTGCTATTGTATAATAGTCTAAACTAATATCAAATATAGGTAAAATTATTAGTTTTATATGTTTGTGTAGAGTAATTCATTTCTAAGTATGATAAGAGGGTAGTTGACTATTTTTTTTTTTTTGTATAGTAACTTATTCTAAAATCGAAAATAGAAAGAATTTATCAAATCCGTTCAAATTAAGCAAGTACTCGTAGTACCTTTAAATCTGATGGAAGGGGAAACTGTCAGATGACAGAAAAAGGATGCACACACTGACATAATTATGACGTCACTACCATTATATTACGCGCGTTCAAAAGAGATAGCAAGATGTCCCCACAAATAATAAAAATAAATTAAAAATGAAAGGGCCTCCCCTACTAGAAACGTTTTTGCTTTTTTTTGCTCGATCTTAATAATGGCGATAGGTAGACAGTTGAAATTTTCACAGAATGTGTATTTCTGTTGCCGCTATAACAACAAATAATAAAAATAATAATAAATTAAAGAGGGCCACACAAGAAACGTGTTTTTTTTAGCTTATAGCTTCCTAAATAAAGGCTTTATTAAGGACAGTTTTAGTTCATCAGAAAAGGTTCCATGGGCAAATGACATCTTTATTAAATGAGTGAGAATACCAGTCAGTTGGCCGGTTATTAGTGTTATTTGGTGTTTCATGTAAAATATTGTACAAATATAAACACAGGAGAATACCCTATTCTTTCACTAATAAAAAGCTACATTATTGCTTACCTATTTCATATTCCTAAGCTAAGTACTTTTTATCAGTGAAAATGCAGATATAAAATTTTAAAACTCACATCAGCTAATAGAATGGGGTGGTCTTATCACAATCAGTAATTTGAAAATAAACCTAAATCGGTGCTGAAAAAAAACAACCGACTTCCAAAACAGAAAATACACTAAAAATTAAAAAATAACTTTAATTTCAGAAGTCGGTGTTCGTATTTTATTTCTTCGTTTTTTGACACCGACTTCCGAAATTAAAGTTATTTTTTAATTTTTAGTGTATTTTCTTTTTTGGAAGTCGGGTGTTTTTTTGTAAAAAAGTTTTTTATTTTTCACTTTTTAGTTGTTATACCCCAGAACTAAAAACCCAAATAACATGGAACGTGGCATTTAAACATACTCGTGATTGGAGAAACCGAAAACGTCATCTAACTATAAGTACATATTTTTCAGTTTTTCAAAAGGCGTTGAAGCAATTTCGATAAAAATTTATATGGGACCACCTCGGGAGTATATTCTTTCGGATACAAAAAGAATTTTGAAAATCGGTCCACAACTGACAGAGAAATCGGTGGACATACATAAAAAAAAGGACATACAGCCGAACATAGAACCTGCTCCTTTTTCGAAGTCAGTTAAAAAAACCATCATCATCATCATCATTTCAGCCGAGACGTCCACTGCTGGACACAGGCCTCCTCGAGTGTCGCCACAACGAGCGGTCCATCGGATTTCCGCGACCGGCACGCGAAAAATACCATACTTTGGAATGAATTGCCCAGAATTTCGCTATCTACAAGGTGCTTTTATCTACCACAAACTGTGATCACTAATTAGCATCGATAGGGGCCTCAAATTGATATTACGAACTAGTACACACCTCCAATATTTGGTAAAACATCTACAATTCAGATAAGTCTATCAGTTGTAGGTATCTACAAATATTTTCATATTAAATATTTTCAGTCACAAATTGACATTGATAAGCCTAGAATTTTCATACAATGCTTATGGAAAATGCCATTGAATTAGCATTGGACGAGGCTTAAGTCATTATGTTATTAAATTAAGGGTCTACTATCGGCCAAGTGGCGCCCTCATTGAATGAAAAATCGTGGCATAGCATAGAAAATAAATATTAAAGAATCCAACGTCACGTTTGTTACAAAGAGGATAAAGTATTTTTACGTTCTTAAAACAGGTCTCAGAATGTTTCGTATCCAAAGTAGTAGACAAAAGTGTCAGAAACGGCCGTTTTTGGTACTTTGAATTTGTGGACTATCCTGACTGTCAGTGTCCACGTTTCGGCATTTTATGTAATAACGGGTAGGACGCACTGGTTGAAAACCTTAGTTTTCAAACATTGCGGGATTGGGGACGAGAAGACCTGCCGAAGTTTTCCAAACGCTGCCCAACCCAGCCGGGATCCTTCTGTTGGCTTCTTTCTCAAAGTTGTGTCTACCGAGCTGGATGATTTGCCTTATGTACCTAGACATAATTCTTCACAACTTCGAGAAGCGACCCTTCGATGTCGATTTGACTCGGCAAGACGTGTGAATTGTACACGACTTTCGTCTTGCCGAAATTCATTCCGAGGCCAACCCGCCGAGAGGCTCCATTTAGGCTGTGCAGCATGCGGCTTAACTGTTCCGCCGTTTCTGCAATTATGACGATGTCATCGGCAAAGCATGACGATGTCATCGGCAAAGCGAAGGTGAAATTAATCATAATCATTACCAAATAATCCCATCAAATACATAAGTGTTTCTCTTGTTTAAACACATTAATAATCAGACAACCAATATTATTGTTACATTGCATTCTCTAAACTTATTTATTACGGCGAATTAAAATTATTTGTTTGTTTGGAAAAAGAAATCTCAGGAAGACTACAGGCTACACTATCCTCAAGTATCATAGGTACATACTCTTTATCCTTTAGTAGGATATGCCACAGAGCTGAACAGAAGCTGCGATTTAGAATAATCTTTAGAATGTCTGGATCCAAAAGATTATTGAAAACTGTGAGTTCTGAAACATTTTAATAAAAGATTTATCTTTTTAATCTGATGAGCACCAAACATGATAAAAGATAGCTGAAAAGTTTAATATTGGCAACAAGAGATAACTAATTTAATCAACATGCTTATCATGAGGGAAATGTACAAATGTTTCTATTCTGTTTCTGACAGACAAAAAATTTATTATCCAACTAGATTCTGCCAGCGGCCTAGCCTGCAGGGAATTAGCTATAATCCTCTGTGCTAAATTTCGATCAAAATTTCATCCAGATCCATTCTGGTGTGATTGAGTTACAAACATCCATCCATGCATTTATTCATCTCTACTTTCGTTTTATAATATTAGTAGGATAAGGCTCGGCTACATTGTAAATTATCGAATTTAGATGATATTAATGTATTTGAAATGATCTATTCATAATTATTATATCGAGAGTTTATAATGTTATTGTTTTTGCAATTATTCGGTGACATGTACATTGTATTGTACAAATTCTCGGCAATCGGCAATGTCGGTATTTAGAATTTAAAAAAAAACTTTTTCGTAATACCACCTAATTATAATTTTATTATTTTATAAAAAAAAAGGAGGTGGGTAATCTAAAAATTTGGGTCTGCAAACCCTACAATAACAAAATTTACTTCATGTAGTGTTATTAAATAGTAATTCGGCAATCGGCAATGTCGGTATTTAGAATTTAAAAAAAAAACTTTTTCTTATTACCACCTAATTATAATTTTATTATTTTATAAAAAAAAAGGAGGTGGGTAATCTAAAAATTTGGGTCTGCAAACCCTACAGTAACAAAATTTACTTCATGTAGTGTTATTAATTAGTAGTCAATAAACAATATCATAGAACAGTATGTTTACATTTTTGAATAAGATCTTTTTTGCTAACTTTTTTTATACTTTTATGTTAATAGACCTTTAAAAAATCTTCAATCAATGAATAAGTACATATAACAGTTGTAACATTGTTTTATTTATCTATGGATTTAAGAAAACACTTTAAAATATGCTTAGCCTAAGCCACTAGGTCAGGTCTAGAAACATGAAATTATGCAATGATATAAAAGAAAGATACGCTATGTTCATACAAAGCAGCGTTCAGATATCGTTGAGTTGTTATTACAAATGTCCTTACTTAAGTGTATAGTAATTATGGTTTGAAATTCCTTCACTCTTAAATTTATCTTGGAACCATAGTTTTTACACACTTAACACACAACTTGGCATCATAGATATATTATTGTCATGCCACTGACACGCTTTTCTTCGCTCGCTGCTGTTAGCCAACTAAATCAAATTGCTAGAATTGGCTGAATTTGTCTGCAAAAATTTGCTTGCGCTAGTGGCATATTTATTTCTTTTTAACCGACTTTCGAAAAAGGAGGAGGTTCTATGTTCGACTGTATGTATGTTTTTTTTTTTTGTATGTCCGCGCATTTCTCCGTCAGTTGTGGACCGATTTTCAAAATTCTTTTTTTATCCCAAAGAATATACTTCCGAGGTGGTCCCATATAAATTTTATCGAAATTGCTTTAGCGCTTTTTGAGAAACTGAACAAAAACGAAAAATACGCATATCTTGATGACGTTTTTGTGTTCTCCAAATGTTTAAATTCCACGTTCCATGCTATTGGGGTTTTTAGTTCTGGGGTATAACAAATAAAAAGCGAAAAATAAAAAACTTTTTTACAAAAAAAAACAACCGACTTCCAAAAAAAAATACACTAAAAATTTAAAAATAACTTTAATTTCGGCAGTCGGTGTAAAATATCGAAGAAATAAAATACAAACACCGACTTCCGAAATTAAAGTTATTTTTAAATTTTTAGTGTATTTTTTTTTGGAAGTCGGTTGTTTTTTTTTTGTAAAAAAGTTTTTTTATTATAATATCATTGAATTTTTTTTACAAAAGTAAGCATTAAGGTTTTTCGAAAAATTCATTTCAATAAGATTTCTATGAGAAGGTTCTTTTTTTTAAGAGGATGGAATTCATTAGATGACTTCTCCTGCTCCGGGTCGGTGTGTCAGACTTACTGACTAAAGCCCACCTGTATTCCTTCAGTTGATCTTAGCATTTCAGGGCAGTGGTGTCTTTCAAACACTCCCACGACCCTTCTATGAAAAGGCTTCTTTTTTTTTTTGTCGAGGTGGGAAATCATCCAATGACATCTCCCGCTCTGGGTGGAGCGGGCAGGCATGTCAGACTCTTACTGACTTAAACCCACCCCTGTGCCTTCCCTGCCTGAGTGCCCAGGGGTGCGATAACTCATGTTGAGAATTTATCCGCTACCCCTACGCTAAAAAGGCGAATAAAGTCATATTTTTTTATTTCATATTGACATTTTTTTTTTATTGGTAGGTATAAAAAACTGAACAGTTAAAAATTATTCAGTAATAAAATGAGTTAAACAAGGAAAACCACAGTTACAGTAGTGTTATAGTTTACTGGGGTTTATCTCTTGTTTACATTATTAGTAAAGACGACATATTGTAAAAAAAATTTTACAAAGTAGTAGGTAGGTAGCTAAAAATTTATTTTCAATTTATATTTTACAATGGCTTTGATGACTCAGCCATTTATTATTAACCAATTTAAACCTGATACCTACTGGTTACACAAGATCTTGATAAAAACAACATGCGTGTCTGGCTGGAACGAGCGTAGTACGTCTAAATAAGTGATCGAGAATCTCCAGCACGACGTATTAACACGAAACTCAGCATTTTTTATGACGCAATACCAGACTCGTCCTTCGATAATACCAAACAATTATAACGTTGTTTACAAATAATTATTTTGTTAAACAGCGACTGTGAGCAAAGGTCATGACTTACGACGGACAATGAATAAATAAACAATAAAAAAAATTTAAACTCACTTTACATTGTTCGGGAATATCTTCCGCGGAGCTTGATATCGACATCTTGAGTACACAGGACTCTCAATGACGTAAAATACACTTAGAAATAAAAAAAAATAGGTGGAAAAATAGATTTACGCCATACTTTTCAAGGATTTCCTGTTCAAAATAAATAAAAACACTCGACTCCAATTCACAATAATGAATGAGCACGGTAGAGTTGCAATGTCAAAAACTAAACTTTCATGTTACTTTCCGTTGAAATTCGCCAATCCAGAGCTCTCGAGTTTATGGATAAAAATAAATTATAAAACCAACTAAAAGTGTAACAAAAATTGGCAGTTTATATATTTTGATACAAGAAATAGTGTATAGTAAATAAAAAATCATTTGCTTTAATTTCTTCACCATTAATAAACATTATAAATGTCTGTAATTACGGGAGATGTTTATCAACACTGGGAGGGCAACACTAACTAAATGTCAAACTTTAAAGCGTTCCGTTACACGCATTGGTTAGTACTCAAACAGCTGTACTGACCAAAGATTAGTATAGTATGTACATACTGACAGACAGACCACAGACAGAAAAACGGACGGACGGACGGACGGACGGACGGACGGACGGACGGACGGATGGATGGACAGCGTAGGCTGGCGTAGGCTTAGTGATAGGGTTCCGTGTTGGTTACGCTTCACGAATTGTTGTTTCTGTTTTGAGCAACTGAAGAATTTAGCTTTGAGCGGTTTTTTTTTTTTTTTTTTTGAGGGGTGGGAAATCATCCTATGACTTCTTCCGCTCTAGGGTGGAGCGGAAGGGTGTGTCAGACTCTTACTGACTAAAACCCACCCCTGTTCCTCCCTGCCTCGAGTGCCCGGGGGCGAGGTAACTCTTTCGAATTTATCCTCCACCCCCGGGCAGGCACCGGCCGTGGCAGGCCCCTTCCCTTGGCTGACAACTCTTTGAGCCGCGCGTGGAACACTACGCGCCGTCGACTCTCGGGCCTGGTGCTGATCGGACGGCGAGTTACCCACTACTCGCCGTCCGCAGGCCCGGGTCTACGGTGGCCGGAGATCGTCTCGCGGCCCCTGGCGTCTCCTGCGGCGGTCGCGGCTGGGGGCGCTAGGGCGACTCGGCCGTTGCTGAGCCTCCCTAACGTGTGCCGCCTCCCTCTTCGCGAGCATTACTGCTTCGCAGAAGGAGGAGACGGCCTCCCATTCCCTCTCGCTCCGTACCATGGCCTGAACCAGGGCACGGCGCGAGAGGTCGCTGTCGCCTATCGCATCCACGAGGACACGGCGGTGCTCTGCCCAAGCGGGGCAAACCTCCACCGTATGCTCCACCGTGAGCTTTGAGCGGTAGTTTTTGGATTATTAGCGTAAATGAATTGTTTCATGCTAACATTTGACTGAAGAATCACGCGTCACTATTGATAACTGTCTAAATTACAGTGGTGAAAGCTCCAGTGTAACCCGCGAAATTCAAATTTTCTTACGTTTTTTGCAATTTGCAGGTCAGTATCAGGTTGTATGTTGGTCAAAACATGATTTGCGGCCGTAGCAAGTATGTACGTACGTACAAAACTGTAATCATTAAAATCATCAATACAGCTCTCTCACTGTTAGAATTGATGCCAAATGATTTCATGAAATACTACATTTAATTTGGCATCAATTCTAACTGAAAGAATTGTATTGATGATTTTAATGATTATAATTCTATATATACATACTTGTTACAGCCGCAAATCAAATTTTGACCAAGATACACCCTGACACTGACCTGCAAATTGTAAAAAAACGTAAAAAAAAAATAATTTCGCGGGCTACCCTTCTTTTTTTTTGGCGATGTTTGAAAATAGGAACGTTGAATTGGATCAGTAAACTTAATACCCAAAATAATAAATATATTTCAAAAATCTCTAATAATACTATGAAGAAGATTATTAAGTGTAGGACCGTTTACTCGGTATGGGCACGATCTGCACAATTTTATTGTATCTTTGTGTACCTACTATTATTTTCTTTACCTTTTGTTTGTTGCTGTTGTGTTGTGTCTATGTCGAATAAATGTTTATTCTATTCTATTCTATTTTACTCCTCATGGCATATTATAAACCTAGCAAGTCCTAGGAGTAATTTTAAGTAGGTAGGTAGGTAATACTAGTTTTGAAATTTACGCCTGAATTGTAATGAATAACTTTATTATGTAATTATTGTGTTCTTCCTTTTATTCTGTTTTTGCTGTTTGTGTCATGGCATACCTTGACGCAAATAACTTTTCTTTTCTTTCCTTCGAAATAGGTACAGTAGTACAAAAAATTTAGGTACGTATTACCATTGACTTGCTGCCTAGCAAGTCAATGGTAATACGTACCTAAATTTTTTTTTGTGGGTTTTGGAAATCATCCGATGACTTCTCTCGCTCTGGGTGGAGCGGGAGGGCGTGTCAGACTTTTTCTAACTAAAACCCGCCCCTGTTCCTTCAGTTGCCTGAGTGCGCAAAAAAGGGGTGCGGTAACTCTGTTTCGAATTTATCTGCGACCCCTGGCCCTGTAGACAAAGTAACATCGCTTCGTAGCGAAACGATATCTAAATTCGTCATCGTCTCTGAGATATCGATAAACATTTCCTAGCGTTAGCGTTCCTTCGTTATCTTTTTTGGCGATCACGATCGAGGCGAAGGCGAACTCTGAAAGCGCTGCTTGTCTACGCATGTGTATGGGATAAACACGATAGCAATTCGTTTCTTTATGGTTTCGTTACGAATTATAATATTGTCTACCAACTTGCGATAACGATGTCGACAGTCGACTGACCACGTGACTTAGCGCGGTTTATGTCAATCTCATACATTTTAGTCTTTTCTAACTTCGTTATCGTTTTTAAATTGTTACTTTGTCTAAGCCCCCTGGGCAGATGTTTTTTTTTTTTTTAACAATCAAATTAGCTTTATCAAGGCCAGTGACTCATAGTGTAGTACACTGAACAGCATGGCAACAGCAGAAAATAATTACATGGTTTCTACAATAATTAATACGCGGGTATTAATAAGCTCATGGTACATTAGACATTAATTAGGCGGATCTTTTATGAAGAATGAAATTTATTTTATGTAACCGGCAAAATGTATTATTCAGCATTCAATAGACACATCTGCCATAGATACCTAAAACTTTCTGGCAATGTATAAAATATTATTTATTCTGTACCTTGTGAAAGAAAACACCTGGAGATATTTCTTTAAATCAATTTATGGATATATCATAACTTTGAAATGTGACTCGAGTCCTCCTTTGTCGTCTGTAGCTCAGTATCGAATAGCCCAAATCAAGCCGGCTCGCGCTCTTTTATTTAAAAAAATGATCTATAGGTTGCCACACCAAAATAAGTGTTGAAACCTAATAAAATTGAATAGTCGTTTATTGTAAATGCTAACACTTGCCCAGTAATTCTACACAATGCTCTTCGACTGACTGACATGACGGTCGTAAGATAAATCGATGGTGTCCCGCTGTGCAGGGCTCCTATTTTTAGTCAAGTCTGCAGGGTTTAAAGGAACCGAGGTGCCCTAAGTTCCCGAGCTCCCTTCGCTCGCTCTTGGACTAATTAGTTTAAGATTAGATTTAAGTAGTTAGATGTATTGTTTATTGAAGTAGAATATTAAAATGATTTCACTCTAGGTACTCTATCGCATTAAGTTCTTCAGTGGGCCTGTAATGATAGTTGCAAGTTAGATAAATAAATACCTATAAGTTCAAGAGTTGTCGGGGTCGGGTGGTCACTGCTGGTCATCCTCACTCAAACGGTGACCCCTTGTTTCGCAGACAGAAATTTCATAGAATTTCGTTTCCCAGAAAATGTTTCATATAATATTTGGTCCTTGTTTTTTATTACTAATGTTATTGTTTCAACATTTACTTGAATGAAACATACATATCAATTAATTTCTTACTCACATTTTTTTGTTTAACAAACTTATCAAACAGTAGAATTATCTAGTAACGAATATTGTTTGTTCGGTGTAATTTTTCCAAGCTATTTTATTTCAACGAAAATGTAAATATAGTACCTACTTAAAAGTACAAAAATATGTTGTGCTACAAAAATTAGTGACAGAAACGAATCGCTGCAAAACCAACTTCACGTAGTCTTGTCTGCCCTACCCCTAGGGTGTAATTTAAGCCCGCGTAGGCGCGGACCTCGGAGGGGCGGGGCGGCCCGCGAGCTGAGAAGCAGGTGGTTTTAACGCTCGACGCCGCGGTTGAATGAGATGCGATGTGCTTTTGAATGATTTGGAAAGTAGTGGCGAATATGGAACAATCCAAGCGATGTTGACCACGAAATCGTTTCCTTTCACTCTCTTCGAAATAACTTTTCGTTCCATACAAAATGTATGAGAAAATGATTTTTCTTCATATTTTTTTTTTTCGTGAATTTTTCCGAGTTTTTAATAGTTATTAAGACAGACAGACAGTTGGAGACAAATCCAACAAAACATATATCATTAAAATCGGTCCTGTTGTTCTTGAGATAGAAATGGTGTAACTAACCCGACTTTGTTTTATATTATTATATAAATAAATAAAATAAGGATAAAGAATATTTGATTTATATGATAAAGAATATTTCTATGATATGAATATTCTAACATTAAACTTTATGTGAAACAAAAATCAATGATTTAAATTTCTTTAAAATGAGTTTATTAAAATTCTGCGTACTGATTATTCTATGAAATGTTAAATATGAGAAAAAATTTATGTGAAACGAAATTCTTTAAAACTATTAGCTCTAAAACAACGCACAACCCACTCAAACATCTGCCCGGGGGTTGAGGATAAATTCGAAAGAGTTACCTCGCCCCTGGGCATTCAGGGCAGGGAGGAACAGGGGTGGGTTTTAGTCAGTAAGAATCTGACGCGCCCTTCCGCTCCACCCTAGAGCGGAAGAAGTCATAGGATGAGTTCCCACCCCCAAAAAAAAAACCCACTCAAATATAATATTAATTTTAACAAACTATTGATGTTGTGATCTAATATTGATCAAAAACTTCTATGGGGCCAACCCAGGTTGGAGAGTACTCCAACCTGGGTTGGCCCCATAGAAGTTTAGACTTTTTAGTAAAAAAGTCCGAATTTGCAATAAACTTTTCCCGTTCATTTTGTATGAAAACTTATTTTGATGTAATTCGATCCTGTTTCTCGACGTCTACCGGTCGATTGTTTATCGACCGGTATCCGTCGATCTGCCGAAGCTATTACACCAATCAATCAACGTCGATCGATAGCATCTAAACAAAAAAAAGAATCGGTGTGGTTCCAGAGATTCCAAAAAAAAAAAAAATCGTGTAAATGGCCATTGGTACGGATTCTCTTGTTCAAAATCTATACATATAATAAATCTGTAGAAAAGTCATTTTTGTACATTGAAGAAATTGAAACAAAAAATAGCCAGCGTGTGAAAAGATAAGTAACAGAACCCATTTCCATCATTTTTGAAATTTTTGTCTGTTTGTCTGTTTGTCTGTTTGTTTGTGCGCACATCACGTAAAATCTACGAATTCAATGCTGACAATGTTTATATACAAAAATTATACGCAACTTGAGGATTAACTTAGTTTTTGTTTCATCGAAATCGGTTCACTCTATCAAAAGATATGATTAATTTAGTGAGTTCAAGAAGTAAAATATTACGTTACGCAATTAAGTATAGTACTTGCAACGACATCTTAAGACTAAAAATAGAACTAATGTTGATAGTTGAAATCTAAATCCGATAGATGGCGTTGTGCAAATGACGTCATTTTCTGAATCGCGGTGTTAAGATTTTCCGCGCGAGGATGACGTCCACCGTTTTTACTACGCAAATTGGGTTTCGTTAGGTGTCTTAAAAGTTCTTGCGTGTGTCGTAAAAGTTCTTTGGTTGCTTGGTTTATCGATTTTCTAAATTGGTCGAAAAAAAAGTATTTGCTTATCTTATTGGTTTCGTTTGGTCAACTTTGGTCATTGGTTTGAAGTACGAAGTAAAGATTGTATTTGATTTACTTCGTAGTTTGAATCCAATAGTGCCAATCGTTATACAGTAAGTTAGTGTTGCCAATTCGTTGAGTCACGACCACGAACAGACGATACGTTGTCACACTAGACTGTTCGACGCACCGTTCTTTTAAGTTTGTAGGCTATTCAGTCATAAGTGTTGTTAGTTTTGTTTATTGCTTTAATTTTCCTTGAAAATGCCTCAAAGAAAAAAAACTAACCTTTCGCTGCGTAGCCGAAATGCGAAAAGGATGAGACTTTGTAGGTCTCAGGAATCGGAAGAAGATCGTGAAGCACGGTTATCTGCTAACCGAGAGCACATCGCTCTTTCACGTGAATCGGAAACGTTCACCGAAAGGGAGTCACGTTTAAGTTCACAAAGAACACGGACCGCGACTTTGCGGTCTCAAGAGAGTATCCAGGAACGCGAAGACCGGCTGTCTGCTGATCGGGAGCGCCACTCTCTCTCACGTGAGTCAGAGACATTCACAGAAAGGGAGTCGCGCTTAAGTTCGCAAAGAACTCGGACCGCGACTTTGCGTTCTCAAGAGAATGTCCAGGAACGCGAAGTTCGGCTGTCTGCTGATCGGGAGCGCCAGTCTCTCTCACGCGAGTCAGAGACTTTCACAGAAAGGGAGTCGCGCTTAAGTTCGCAAAGAACTCGGACCGCGACTTTGCGTTCTCAAGAGAGTATCGAGGAACGCCAAGCACGTCTGTCATCTGACCGAGAGCGACACGCTCTCTCGCGCGAGTCTGAATCTCTCTCCCAAAGAGAAGAACGATTACAAATAGCTAGACATAACTATGTAGGTGTACAAAGAAACAATGAAAGTTATCTTGCATCTGAAAGGGAAAGAATAGATGAACTAAGACGAGCAGAAACAGCAGAACAACGTCAATCTCGCCTAGAAATAGAACGAGCTCGATACCATATGAATAGAGAAACAAATAGCGGAGCTGATGAGTCCATGGAAAATGACGATGCAAATATTTTATTACCTTGGGACAATAGGGAAAAATCAGGGTTCACATATTCGTCTAGAATTAATTATGCTGGCTTTACTTTCGTGGGTGACATGAGAGAAATTTGTAATTTTTGTCATGCTTTGAAATGGAGGAAAGAGACAGATGGAATGTGCTGCTCAAATGGAAAAATTGTTCTTCCAAATTTCCAAGATCCACCACACTTACTTAAAAGTCTCCTGAATGGCGATCATCCCCAGTCGAACCGTTTTTTGGATAATATTCGTTTATATAACAGTGCTTTCCAAATGACTTCCTTTGGGGCAAAACAAATAACGGAAGGACCGTTCATGCCAACCTTCAAAGTACAAGGTCAAGTTTATCACCTTATTGGATCTTTGCTGCCAGAAAATGAACCCAAATTTCTCCAAATTTATTTTGTATCCGATTACACGCAACAGCTCAATGTTAGAAATCACAATTTTCCCCAGCTCAATGCTGAGCTTTTGGGTCAACTTCAAGAATTGCTGCATCACGTTAACCAGTACGTTCGTGAATTCAAAGCTGCATTGGAGTCAATTCCACAAGGCAGCACGGCAGCCTCTGTTACGCTATGACTATTAATAAAGCCCAAGGCCAGACGTTATCCGTTGCGGGTGTAGACCTTACTTTTGATTGTTTTTCACACGGCCAACTCTATGTTTCTCTATCACGTGTTAGCAACCCAAACAACCTTTTTGCATATGCTCCGGGTAATTCCACCGCTAACATAGTATATAGAGAAGCATTAACGTAATCAACTATACCAAAGTCAGGACTCTTATCTAAATCATCAAAAAGGTGATATACTCTTATCTAAACGACGTTGTTTTGTTCTCGACAACCACGCGAACGAAGTCGCGGGCACAGCTAGTCTAAACTAAAATTAGAGAATTGCTATCTTTTACTAAAAGGCAGTGCGAGAAAAGGACGGCTATAGCTATGCACTAAGTTAGAGATGTCAAACTAGTTTACGCCTTGCGCTTCGCTGTGTTTTTAGACGACATGTTTTTACGTGTACCCTTAATTTGTATGGAAATATTAGTTCAAACTAAATTTGACAGCTCTAATTTACGTTCGTCTCTTTCTTGTTTTATTAAAGAGAAAAAGATAGCAATAGCCTAAATTAAGTTTAGTCTGCGCATAACAGAATCAACACCATTTTCTTGCTAACTGTACCTACATTTTTTTTGTGAATCTGTGTATGGGGATCAAAATTTCACAAAAAAATATGGATAGTCTCATGAGACCCTTTTCGTCTAACTGCAACGGTTAAGGTACGAGTACTTCCCCTTACTGGCCCGCTGAAAGATTCTGCCCTGTAGGCATTTAAGTACTACTGTCGTGAATTTTTTCACATATCCAAAAGAAACCATTTAGCTGGCAGGGGGGTAGGGACACAGTTGACTCTAACAAAAATTAGCAATATAAACGATCTGTAAATATATTCGCAAGCTCCGTTAGCTCAATTGTCTGAGGTTGTTAACATGGTCAATGCAGATTTATCTCGTATTTCTGAGTGGAGTATGGCTCATGATCTGAAGGTTAACCCTACGAAGACTCAAGTCATTGTTGTCGGCAGCCCTAGGTTGCGCTGAAGGATAGACTGGACGCAGCTCCGCCGGATTGTTTTTGATGGCTCAATTGTTCCATACAGCGACTCAGTGAAAGACCTGACCTTAATTGTACGCTAATGGATTCCTGAATCGAAACATAATAATAATAATATTCCACAACTATCACACAACGCCATCTAGTCCCAAGCTAAGCAGAGCTTGTGTTATGGGTACTAGACAACTGATAAACATACTTATATATTTCTAAATACATACATATTATAGATAAATTACACCCAGACACAGAACAAATGATCGTGCTCATTACACAAACATTTGTCCTGGGTGGGAATCGAACCCACGACCTCCGGCATAGCAATCAGGGTCACTAACCACTAGACCAACAGGCCAGTCAAACATGGTTTTCACATACCCGTAATATTTTTGAATGGCCTATCCAATTAGATCCCACACGATGGGATAGACGAGAAAAAAAAAACATCCCCACACGTATACAGGAGGTATCCCAATTTTTTTTTCATGATTTTATTTTATCACTTTGTCAGCGCGGCGTGATTAATGTGTGTCCATGCCAAATTATAGCTTTGTAGTACTAAGAGTCTCTGAGCTAAGCTGCGGACTCTGCGGACGGACAGACCTACGGATGGACATGACGAAACTATAAGGGTTCTTTGTTGACTACGGAACCCTAAAAAAGGGTGTCTAATGGTAAACGATAAATTTTATTTAAATTTAGCATTGCCTGGAAGAGCTCGGCATTGTGTACAGTGCAAGTGCCTGAATTTACAACTATCTGTAGGCCATACAAATATTTGTCCGTGCGGGGATCGAACCCGCGACACGCAGCGCAGCAGTCGAACGTTCAACCACTACGCCAACCGTGCCGTCACACACAGTACCTACCCAATAATAATTGTTTGAAGTACTATAATGGATCTCGTCATGTAATTATCCGCAATAAAGACAGTTTGATTATTATTGAACCAGCCTGATGAGACTATTCCAACAATAGAAGCAGTTTCTTATCTTCCCACTGGAAAATCCCAGTACATCAGTAATCAGAATGATCAAAATCCATTATTAGATAAGGATCATATACTTAATGAGTTACCATATAATTAATGAGTTTCTGTATTTTTAGAATACTTGGGTAAGTCAAATTCAAATTCAAAGCATTTATTTCAAACTAGCTTTTGCCCGCGACTTCGTCCGCGTAGAAGTCGAAAATGTTTCTAATAGGATTTTTAATTGTTTTTTTAACCGACGAAAAAAAGGAGGAGGTTCTCAATTCGACCGTATATATATATTTTTTTTTTTTTTTTTTTTTTTTTTTTTTTTTTGTGTATGTTCAGCCCTCACTCCGTCATTTATGAACCGATTTAGATTATTCTTTTTTTATTAGATAGGGTATACCTCAAGGGTGGTCCCATGTCAAGGAAGTCAGGATCTGACAGTGGAAACCTGATAAAATTGAGAGAAAACCTTGAAAATTGTGGGCACGTTTAGCGTTTCTGTATGTATGTTCGCCCTTCACTTCGTTATTTATGAACCGATTTTGATTATTCTTTTTTTGTTAGATAGGGTATACCTCAAGGATGGTCCCATAATAAGGAAATCAGGATGTGACAATGGAATCCTGATAAAATTGAGAGAAAACCTCGAAAATTCTGGATACGTTTAGCGTTTCTGTACGTATGTTCGGCCCTCACTCCGTTATTTATGAACCGATTTTGATGATTCTTCTTTTCTTGGATAGGGTATACCTCAAGGGTGGTACCATGTCAAGGACATCAGGATCTGATCATGGGATCCTGAAAAAATTGAGAGAGAACCTCGAAAATTGGGCACGAATATTGTTTCTGTTTACTTTTCATAACTTAATCAGGTATTTGCATTTAGGAACCATCACATCATGAAACTGAGCTGATGATGGAAACCATAGCTTTCCTAAACAATAGAAGTTAGATATAAAAACTAGTTTTAGTGACAAATACCACTTAATATGGTTTGAAGAAAAGACGTCTTTACAGTATTGGAGGTAACCTCAACTGGTCAATATCCTGGGAACTTCATGGAAGGATGGTTATTTCATCAGCTCAGTGGCAAGAGGAATGACGAAGAATTAGAAATTAGCCTCGGAGTGTTACAAGATGATGCGAGCCACAAAAAATCAAAAAATAAAAAACTTTTTAACAAAAAAATTAACCGACGAAAAAGAACTAAAAAGCAAAAAATAAATAAAACTTTTAAGTCTTGAGTAATGAGCATATTTACCTACATAAAATATCAAATTTTATATAAACTAATTTTGAGTCGGCGCCAATTAATAAAATGATTAATTACCTACTTACAGCCTTCTTCATTTGTAAGTACTTATAAAATTTAGATATTTAATAATCAGATTGTTGTTTGGTGCCGACTCAAAATTAGTTTATATAAAATTTGATATTTTATGTAGGTAAATATGCTCATTACTCAAGACTTAAAAGTTTTATTTATTTTTTGCTTTTTAGTTCTTTTTCGTCGGTTAATTTTTTTGTTAAAAAGTTTTTTATCCTTATCTTAATACGGTAAGAAATAAAACTTGCAGAAGATAAAAAAAATTAAGCGGCTGTTTGGTCTTGGGATCGTACTGGGGGATAGAAATGGAGTGTCCATCTTCGCCGTAGCAAAACAAAAGTGGATACTGTAATGCATCGTATGAGCGATGAATTTCACTTATTAGGTGCAATGTGTTATCATGGCTCTCAACTACAATATCCCGCTTATAAAATTGCTGTCCAATAATAACTACAGCAACTTCATTTGTCGTAGGTTGATTATACCGTCCACTGTGGCCATTTGTAGGCTTTCTTTCAGCATTTATAACAACTTTAAATGTATTTGACGTAGCAGATACTTTGTCCAGGGTCCAGGTCCTAGCTTTAACTCTCTTACGTATACATTATGAGTATCTAGTATTTCTTGTAACTGCCTTACCAAGCCAGGTTTTACTTAAAGAAAGTTATTGCATTTCAATTGAACTTCTCTATCGTCCTCACCAACAAAATGTATGTGTAAGAACTGTGGTTCATTGTGGAGTGGCGAAAACAAACTTCCAACCAAATGATACACCTGGCCCTGCACTTTGAATGTAGGCATAAAACCATCCATAAAAAGCTCCAAATTATTGAGGTCATTTGAAAACAATTGTTATAACGCCGTATGCCAGCCATAAATTGATCATGCTCAGGGTTTTTTATCAAACAGTAAAGAAATGTATGTGCATCGCTTTCACGTGAATAAACAGTTTTTCTTTCATTCTTTCTTTTCTTCCTTTTGCAAAGGTTCGAGCTGGACCTTTCCTGAATCGCAGCATATTCCCACAGACTCATCTTTGTACTTGAGAGTTTTACACCACTTGCATTCGATGTTCATCGGTCCCAAAACCACAGTATTATCACTATCGTACGCTATGTTACTATCATAAAAGGCTCAGTCCTAGACGTCTTTCAATTCGCTGTCCTTCATGATTTCGTTCATATCGTAATTGTGATACTCTGTACATTTCAAGGTGTTTGCGCCAATATTTACTTGCATTCTGCTTATGTACTTAAGGTTGGTTTCTGTACCAAATTTACACTTCAAATACAAATAGGTATTTTGACCGGCTGCGACTAACTCGCAGAATCCGCCATACGTGAAGTTTTGTAAAATATCTAATGTATACTCTTCTTTTGTCATATGATTGTTGCATAACATATAGATAGACATAACAGCAAAGAGTATAATAATAATACGGGACATAACACCAAATTCATCTCAATTGTTCGTCATATGACACACAATTTCTTTACATAAATCCATAGAGCGTTCTTGTGTGCCGTACAACAAATAAGTAAGAAAAGGCCTAGACATGCGCCATCCCCCACTATTGGTACAATAGTAAAGTTTATTAATTTCCCATTGATGTTAACCAACTCTGCTCCCATTTTTAAAAATTGACACAGACAAATTTATAAATGTAAAAATATTGCTAAAAACAATATTAGACTGGAAGCCGACCCCAAGATAGTTGGGAAAAGGCTAGGCAGATGATGATGATTGCGAACAACAATACACATTAAATTTAACCTTTTTTGAATAAAATCGGATTGAGTTTTATTTAAAACATGTGTCAAAATAACATGTAATTTAAAACAAAAGCACTAAGGAGTATTGATATCAACTTCGAAGCAAATCACCGCCAAAAGTACTTTCTTTCCCTTTTTAACCCCGTCAGGGGATGAATTTCAATAAAATACGAAACACGTCTTCCATCAATTCTGTTAAAAAAGGTTTATGCAAAATGTGAAGTCGATTGGACCAAGGAATCACGTTGTCCCATACAAACTTTGCTCCCCTTTTTCACCCCCTTAAGGGTAGAATTTCGGAAAATCCTTTCTTATCGGATGCCTACGTCATACAAAGAACAAACCCTCCAAGTTTCTACGATCAGCGGTTTAGGCTGTGCGTTGATCCGTCAGTCAGTCATTCAGGACAAAGCATTTTATATTTATAGATAAACCATTTACAGGCACTTTTCAATTGTCAATAAGTCGGTCAGTCAGAAAGATGAAGCTAATTGCACATTCCAAGGCGTAGATCTCTATGGAGAAGAACGTGCAAGAAACTCCATGGACACTCTTTTAAACCATATTGTGTACCTATTACAAAAAATCCTGGTTACATATGTCTTGTTACTTCTATTATATGAGAACAATGTTATTTATACAATTCAAAAACAAACAAACAAAAAAATAGATTTAAATAAGCCAGTGGCAGTTAAGAGATGACCAATCTCAGCTGACGGCACCCGTTCACGAATGTGACGCGTGGATCAGCACCACTCAGCTCAACCATACCGAAGGGAACCGAATGACCCAACACACGCGCCACCATCAGCGAGATATTTGAGTGAGCGTGACAAACTTTCAACTGCCATGCTCGTTCATGTCAAAAAAGCAGTTAATAGCCCCATGGTACTCATATTTACAAAATTAGAAAATGCTTCTAAATTATACAATAGATACTTTTGAAAAGTAAAAAAAAAACATTTAAGATTAACTCCAAAAAAAAGATGATAAAAAACTATGTCTATAAAAATAAAAGGGAGAGCATCTCTTCCAAATTTATAAATATTAAAAAAGAACTAACTAGTGGACCCAAGTGGCTGTGACTGTGGAGCAGGACCGGCATTAAGTCAAGCATTTTTATTAAGGATTTGATCCTAAAACTTGTGCGTTTTAAGCATGTTTTAAATTTTGTCTCATTTAGTTGGAGAATGTCTAGTGGTATTTTGTTATAAATTTTACACAGTACCCCATAAAAGAATTTTGAACTTTAGCCGATCTGAATCGAGGTTAATCTAATTTGTTCCTATTTTTTGTATTAAAATTATGTAAGCACCTTCTGATCATTGAAAACGATAAAAATAACACCAAAAATACCCATTATTAGTCGATTTTTAACGGGTCGTTAGTAGGTACATTTTATTACGCTCAATACGGTTCGTCATCCCGGATAATACGCAATCTGTAGACGTGCGTTCAATCGAAGATCTTAAAGATGTGAATAACACACAAACAAAGAGGTCCTAGGTGATGATGATAAAGATGTAGAGGAGTCAACTCCGGTTTTTTGAAACGCCCAGGCTTTATCAGCAGTTAGTGATATGTATATTTTTGGGTGAAAGCGAAGAGGCACTGCAATAGATAAGTTACATTGAAAGTCTTGTAATTACTAATGCATCAAAATCTCTTTGTCAATCCAAAATAATTGACAATAATACTCTAACAAAACACGCACACACGATAATAATAATACAAAATACTGCTATGCGGCGTAGCAATGCCGTTCGCATTTGCTACGAGGCGTAGCAGTGCCGTTAGAATTTGCTACGTGGCGTGGCGTAGCAGTACCGTTCCCATTTTGCTTTGCGGCATAGCAATATCGTTCGCTATTATTATTACGCAGCGTAGCAGCCCCCTTAGCCAAAATACATTTCTGTTAACGTTAACGCTAACGCTTCGAGCAAAATGTATGGCAAGGACATCACCTGCGGAGAGAACTGTCACGTGACTCACGCCCAGTAATGTCGTCGCCATACAGTTTGAATTTAGCGTTAGCGTTAACGTTAACAGAAAATATTTTGTCTAACCCCACAGTGCCGTTCGCATTTGATATGCGTCGAAGCAGGACCATTCGCATTCACTACGCGGCGTATCAGTCTCGTTACCGTTTGCTACTTACGTTGCGGTCCCTTTCTCGTTTGCTACGCGGTGTAGCAAAATAAATATTAAACTTACATAATTATGTTAAATCGTAAAAGCTTTGAAAATCAGGGGCGAGATGCTAAAAATGCTAGCAATATTTAAATTTGCTATTACCACAGATAATATAATACTAGCGTACAGATGCCTCATCCCATACAAAGAAACGGTACTGCCGTAAATACGGGTTTTCGTCTGGCACAAGCAACTTTTGTTCTTCGTTCGGGCCCGTCCTTTACACCTCGCTAGATGGTGTCAGCAGCGACGGTTTGCAAGTTGAATGAATTTACTTGAAGTCCTACCAATATTTTCTCACACATTTAGGAATGATTTTATAGTATTTTTGCCACTTCATAGCAGCTTTACTGTATCAAAATGTGTCACTATTCAAATTTTAAAGAGGCTAATGGATAAACTAAAATTTTGAACAGCGCTATCTATTGGTACCTACAAGAAACATAGATGTCTAAGGATTCGTTCCAATAATCGTCTAAGCCAATTATTCCACAATATTATGCTAAGGGCAGTTTATTAAATAAGAAAATACAGTTTTTACCATATTTATTTTCAAAATATTAAACTTCAATAAGAAATCGACGCATATTACGCCATCTATTGAGATTTATCTGAACTAAATTTTCTTTGTTCGAGATCAGACCCCGTGCTATTACTAAAGGAGGGTCAAATGATGTCGGTCACCGATTGTAGAGTCTTTAGATTATGTAAATCAAATGTGGGTAGGATCGATCTACTTGGCTTTACTCTGAGGACATTGGTCTCCTTTACTTAGGTTAACTCCCACTGTCATTTCATAAGCTATGATATCTTATACCTATACTTGTCTCTAACAAGGTTAGCTATTTGCATCTGTCGCCTTCTTTTCGTGTATGTATCAGGCAGCAATCCATAATAATCCTTACTAATATATAAATGTGAAAGTCTATGTTTGTCAAGTCTCCCACCACACAGTCACCGACACAAAAAGAATCATGTCGGCAACAGCGTCGGCGGCCGACATGTTGGCGGTATGTCAGCGGCTTGCGTCTCTACGCAAGCGCTCAACCCGAGCTAGCTCAAGCTATAGTGACGTGCTAGTATTATATTTTTGCGACATCTCGAGCCAAGGGCGGATCCAGGCTTTTTTTGTGGGAGGGGGCACAAATAATCAACTATAACTGTTAAAAATAAACTTGTAGTATTGTTGTTTCTTTATGAAAATATTTATTTAATGAAGTATGAAAACAATAGAAAAATTACATGTTTCAAACAGGAAATGTAGGTAATTGCTTCCAAGACTTGCAACTCTCTCTATCGCACGATACAGGTGGCAGAGCGTGCGGTATGAAACAAATAGCATTTTTAAAATACCTACTCGCGCCGCGTATCGGCGCTTTACATCCTCCTAAAAACTCTGATAATTTGATTTGCCTATAAGTATGTACTGTGAACAACCGTCTGGGGGTGAGGGAGAACCCAGAATTCCATACTCATCAAATCACAAAAGACAAAAGGCTACTCAATACCTTTTTAAGGCGGCTAAAGAAGCGCTCCTTCAGCGATTGCTTCATGTCAGTAACGTTAATGCCTAACGCTTCCGACATACCCAAATATTTGTATGTTTCGGTTGAGGAGAGAGATCTGAGGTGTATGGAATCCGAGAGTTGAATCCCTTCAGATTCCATAATCCCCCCTCGCTTTACATGCATGACTGCACATTTGTCCACACCAAATTCCATCCTGATAGCGCTACTGAAAGTTTCAGTTACCTTCAGTAACTCCATCAGTTGCAGGTTGTTGGGGGCAAAGAGTTTCAGATCATCCATGTAAAGAAGGTGAGATATGGCCTGACCACCTCTTCTCAACCGATAGCCCAGGCCTGAATCCTCCAGCAACGTGCTAAGAGGATTCAGGGCTAAGCAGAACCAAAGTGGACTCAAACTGTCGCCCTGAAATATTCCCCGTTTAATCCATATAGGCTCATCATTCCCCTGGATTGGTCGACATCCTGGATAGCGAAGGACCGTCTTCCATTGCCCCATACATGACCCAAGAAAGGTGCGTAGAATTGCATCTATTTTGTACAACTCCAACACCCTCATGAGCCATGTATGTGGAACAGAGTCGTAGGCCTTCTTATAATCTATCCAGCATGTCGACAAATCCTTGTGGGATCGACGAACCTGTTGGCTTATGGCCATGTCTATGAGGAGTAGCTCCTTAGTACCGCGGGACCCGTTCCTACATCCATTCTGAGAGGCAGACATAATTGTATTGCTCTCAATGTGTACATTAATTTTATTATTTTTATTATTATTATTATTTTGACATATGTTTTATGTTCTCGGCTAGCCGGAAAGGGCTGATAATACGGGCCTAAGCCAAGTGTGATTATCAGTTGGAATCTGGGATAGATGAAGTGCGGTCACGCGCAGAAGATTATATGGAAGATGGTAGCGTATTTGAGTTTTAATTATGGTTTTCTGATTCACATTGCAGAAACTTTCTCACGAGTCTGCATGTGTTTAAGATCACTGCCTTTTGCAGTAGATGGTATGTATTTGGGGGTAAGCTAAGAGAGTTAAGGGATTGATGAAGATGTTTTGGTATTACTCCTGTTGTCGACAAAACTATTGGTACTATTGTAACTTTTTGCAGATGCCAAATTCGGGTAATTTCATCTTTTAGTTCAATGTATTTGGTTAGCTTTTCTGCTATTGTGGTCTGTAAATTATGAGTATTAGGTACAGCAATATCGATTAAATATGCAGTTTTGTTTATTTTGTTTATAAGTGTAATGTCTGGTCTATTGAAATGAATTGTTCTGTCAGTAAAAATGCCGCGATCAAAATACAGTTTTGTTGAGGAATTTTCTAATATAGTCTCTGGATTGTATTTGTAATATGGTACAACGGAGTCTATGAGTTTGTACTGGTGAGCTAATTTCTGGTGTATTACGTTGGCTACTTGGTCGTGTCTATGTTTGTAATCTGTTTGGGCTATTGATTTGCACGCGCCTGTGATGTGTTGAATTGTCTCAGGGGCACTATTGCATCTTCTACATGTGTCATTATTTAAATTTTTTATGATATACTTTCTGTAATTCTTGGTTTCAATTACCTGGTCCTGTATAGCAAGCATGAACCCTTCAGTCTCTGGGAAGAGTTCGCCTCGATTTAACCACGCGTTCGACGCTTCTTTGTCGACATTTATGTGGGATAAGTCTTGGCGATGTCTACCGTGTAGAGACTTCTGGGTCCATTCTAGGAGCTTAGTTCTTTCGTCGGTAATTTTTTCATTTTTCTGTTCAGATTTATCTTTTAAATTCAGGGGTGTCAATTGTTGGTCGTTTTGAGTAACCACTTTGTGGAGGATAGAGGTTTCACTTTTTGAAAAAAAGAATTGTCTGAGTGTTTTTATCTGTCTGTTGTGTAGGTTAAGAATGTCAATTAGACCTCTACCTCCCTCTTTCCGCGGCAGTGTTAATCTCTGCACACAGGATCGTGGGTGGTGTTTGCGGAATTTAGTCATAGTCGTGTTAATTTTTCGTTGAAGGTTTTTAAGGTCGGTTTTGGTCCAATTGATTATTCCAAAAGAGTATGTAAGAACCGGTATAGCAAAGGTGTTAATCGCTTTAATTGTATTTCGGGAATATAATTGTGTTTTCAGAATTGTGTTTAGTCTGTGTTGAAATTGTTGTGTTAATTTTTGTTTTGTTTCTTTATAGTGAATCTGTCGTGATTGTGTGTACCCTAGGTATTTATAACTATCTTGTTCATCCAATGGTTGTATCTGTTCTCCTGTTCCTAAAGTGTAAGGTGTTGGTAATTCTGCCCTGCTCTAATTGAATTTATTTTACATTTGTCTATGCCGAATTCCATTTTAATATCATTTGAAAATTGTTCTGTCAAGTTTGCTAATTCATGAAGTTGACCCTCACTTTTTGCATAAAGCTTAATGTCATCCATATACAACAGATGGTTTAAATAGATTTTTTGTGCATGTCCTTCGGTAGATGTATCTTTTAATGGAAATCCTAATGTTGTAGCGTTTAATACATTAGATAGGGGGTTCAGGGCAAGACAAAACCACAGAGGGCTAAGTGCATCTCCCTGGAAGATCCCTCTCTGAATTTTTATTGGGCTGGTGTCTACTGTTTCAGTAGGAGAACTTAGTCTAAGCACAGTTGTCCAGGTGGTCATCATGGCCTTCAGGAATGTTACTAATGTGGGGTGTATTTTGTATATCTCTAAAATTTTTATAAGCCACGAATGGGGAACAGAATCGTAGGCTTTTTTGTAGTCTATGTACATACTAAACAAATCGGTTTTGGTTTTATGAACTTTTTTAAGAATGACTGAGTCTATGGTTAACTGTTCCTTGCAGCCCTGACTGAACTTTCGGCATCCTTTCTGTTGTTCAGCTAAAATTTTATTGGTATCGATGTGTTGGTAAATTAGTTCAGATATACAGGATGTAATAATTTTGTACAAGGTCTGCAAGCATGTTATAGGTCTATATTTTGCTGGATTAATGAGATCATTACGGTCTTTAGGTATCATAAAAGTTGTACCTAATGTTATGTAGGATGGTATAGATTCAGGATCCTGGATGAATAAATTTATGTAATTGTATAGAAAACTATGGACTGATGTAAATTTTTTGTACCAATAACTATGAATATGGTCTGAACCGGGTGTTTTCCAGTTATGTAACTTAGAAAGTACTCTATGGAAAATTTCTGGGGATATACTGTCAAATGTCATTGCCTGAATATTTGTGTTGCCGTTTGTCAGTTCTGTTTGTATCCAGTCCGCTTGGGCGTTATGTTCGGTTGGCTGTTCCCAAATCCCTGCCCAGAAGTTTTGTAACGTCTCTGGGTCAGAGGTGTTATGATCATCATTTGGGTTGCTATCCTGGACGTTAGATGTTGCCTGTCGAATATTGCGGTAAAAAAGTTTTTCATTGTGGGTGAATTGTGTGTTTTGTAGTTTTCTTTGTGTACATACTCTGTCTCTTTGTAGGCGGCCTGTGACGACTGATAGTTTTTGTTTTAGTGTGTCTAATGTGTGTGCAGCATGTGTATTTGGTTCTTCATGAACGGTATGAATTTTATATTGCTCTACTATCTGCTTAACGTGTTTCATTATTTTTCTACTTCTATTACCATTGATAAACTGCGTCATTCTAGCTATTTTTGTTCGTAAATCATCTAATTTTCGTTCTAGTCGTTTCTCCCAGTTGGGTTTGTGTAGTTTTTTTTCCCGTTGGGTGACTACTCTTGGTTGAAGTGTTATCTTTGCTCTGTTAACTTTGGCTGCGGTCCATGCAGCACAATATATATTAGTCTGTAAAGTATGGAAATTGGTTTCTTTATTAGTATATTCAGGGAGAATTATTTTATTGAGGTAGTTAACTATTCGGGCAAATTTTTTAGAAGGTTTTTGTTTAGGAATAAAAATTCTATTTGTAGGGCTAGTTTCTTTAAAATATTGGATTGCTTGTTGGAAAATCTCATCTATTAGAGGGTCTCTATCTAGGTTCTCTTGTTGGTTAGGTGACATTTCCTCTGCAATGTTGACTTCAATCTGATTTAAAGTAAGTAGAGGTTCGCGTGTGGGGTTGGTGTTACTAATGTTTATAAATTGAATGTCAGCATTATTGTTGCGGTTTCGGTCAATTTCTGGCGTACTACTAAACCTGGTAACGTTAGTGTTATCTAGCCGTAATTCTTGATAAATTTCTAGTTTTAATGAGTTTAATCTGTCATCATTGATGTATTTATTATTTAAAATTGCTCTCCTCTGATCAGCTATTCGCTGTTCGCTTAAATGAGAAAGTGCAGGAAAATTGTTGATAAAGTCTTCATACATGCGCCTTCTGTATACTGTTTCATTTCTACCCAAATCTGTTACTCGATAATAGGATCGCATCAAACCCTCATTTTGTTCGCACGTCCATCTCATTCGAGTCTGTGTAGTGATTATAGAAGTATTTGTTTCTAGGGTTGTAGTCTGCATTTGGGTAGATTGTGTGGGTGTAAGTGTTGGGCGTGCAAGGTCCATAGAGCTTTCTATGTGTTCGGTGGAACGATTTAATTGTAGTTGATCTAACTCTTCTTTAACTTGGTTTCGTATCTCCTGTATTATATTTTGTGGTAGTAATTTATTATTTATGATGGCTCTACGTTGGTCTCCTATTCTCTGTCGCCTGACCTGCATGTCTGGGTATTTTTCAATAAATTTAAGGTGAAGTGGTTCGAGGTAGGTTTTTTTATCTGTATCTAATAATGTTAATTGTAAGTAAGTGCGCAGAATGAACATATTCATTTCAGGTGTCCATCGCCTGCGCTTAGTAGAAGCGCTTGTAGTGGGTGCAAGCTCATTGTCAAGGATGACATCTTGAACAACACTATCTAGCGTGCTGGTGGTGGACAAGCTAGCTTTTCTTCTTGTCATGTAGCGGGGGCGAGTCGAAGGGATGGCTGAAAATACAGAAATAGTATCATCGCCCGTGGAATCGGCTGTAGCTTCTACGTGGTAAGCCCGCCTGTTCAGCTCACTACGACCAGCTGTAACAATTTTTTCGGTAGGAGCCCGCTTGCTCAACTCCTCACCGCCGATGGTTCGCATACTGTGGCACCCAGCATCGGCTCCAGATGCGCCCCGGCGCTCCCCGGGAAGCGACCGTAAATTATATATTTTTTTACTACTCATCTCCATAAAGGGTTACCCTGCCTTGTTAGCCGCGTAAGTTTTTTGTACAGGTGTACAGTACGCGTGTCCGCCCCCCACGTGTGCTAGGTGTTCAGCTCGGACGTAAGGTTGGATTTTAGGGGGCCGTAAGGTTGGATTTTAGGGGGCTTATTATTATTATTATTTTTTTTTTCTTTTTTTTTTTTTTTTTTTCGTTAAATCTGTGCAGAATAAATTATTTTTCTTTCTTTCTTTCTTTCTTTTAATATCGGAAGTCGGTGTTTGTATTTTATTTCTTCGATATTTGACATCGACTTCCAAAATTAAAGTTATTTTTTAATTTTTAGTGTTTTTTCTTTACTGAAAGACAGTTGTTTTTGAAGTTATACTTCTTTTGGCGCGTTAGAGAAAAATGATGAGAGTAAATTTATACGATGCGCGCACACACCGTCACAAAAAACCTACAGACTGAAGTTAGCTAGAACCGACACCCTGAAGTTAGCTGTGGTCTGTGGTTCATGAAGAATGATCGTTTTCCTATTGTAAACGTTGTGACAGTTTGGTTTTTTATCTTGTTACGCCAAAGAAGTATAACTTCTTACGTGCGTACATAAGTACACACACACTTTTTTTTGTCTAGAAAAGGTTTTTATTTTTCACTTTTTAGTTGATAGACCCCAGAACTAAAAACCCAATAACATGGAACGTGGAATTTAAACATACTCGTAATTGGAGAAAACCAAAACGTCATCTATGTATACGTATTTTTCGTTTTTGTTCAGTTTTTCAAAAAGCGCTGAAGGAATTTAGAATTTTAAGGGACCACTCGGGAGTATATTCTTTCGGATAAAAAAATAATTTTGAAAATCCTTCCACAACCGACAGAGAAATCGGTGGACATACATAAAAAACAAAACATACATACAGTCGAACATAGAACCTCCTACTTTTTCGAGTCGGTTAAAAAAAAGAATGGCGACCGTCATTAGGTAAGTGTAGTCGTACTGTCATGTGGGGTATCAAATTGTCTAGCTCTATGACAATAACTAAAATGTAGGAAATAAAGGAACTTTTTAGTTGTTTATTATCGGTCAGTTTTTTTGAAAATTTTCATTGAGTTGTCTTTTCCAAGACAGGATACTTTGTACTGCCACTGCATAGAAAACTATATGTTAAATAATGCATTTTACCTGCCATTGACTTTTTAGGGTGGTAAATCATCAAATGACATCTCCCGCTCTAGGTGGAGAGTAAGGTAGTGTCAGACTCACTGACTCAAACCCAGTGGCGTGCACAGATATTTCTGACAGGAGGCAACCCAAGAGCGAGTCAGACTCGCGCCGAACAAATCATATTTTTTTTCAGGTTTTTTTTTTTAAACTGCCTTCTCCTTATACGTTTTTCTGTAATTTAGAAGTAAAGAACTATTTTCTGTATTGTTTTTCAAAATTTAAGGCCCCGTGGTTTTGGAGATAAGGAGGCGGAATTGTCATTTTTCATCTATTTTCTTAAATAACTTTAAATCTATGCATTTTAAAATTATGAAAAAAAAAAAAACTTGAGAGGTGTCAAGGGACACCAGGATTGAACGAAGTTCCTTTCGATTAATTAGTGAAGGAATTGTAATATAATTTTTTTTTTTTTAATTTATAATATTTTTTTTATTATTAACTACGCACACACGCACGCACGTAAGAAGTTATACTTCATCATCTCATCTCATCTCATCGCAGCTCAGCTCAGCTCAGCTCAGCTCAGCTCAGATCAGCTAAGGTAAGCTCAGCACAGCTCAGCTCAGCTCAGCTCAGCTCAGCTCAGCTCTGCTCAGCTCAGCTCAGCTCAGCTCAGCTCTGCTCAGCTCAGCTCAGCTCAGCTCAGCTTTAACACCAAAAATACAAGAAGTTTTTATTAGATTGTTTTTCCAACACAATCTTTTTGGATGGACAGCCTCATTAGTGTCGTGACAACTTTTCGTAAGAATTTTTTCCGTCTAGCCCCCTTTCACAACGCGCGATAAGGAACTTCGTTCCAAAAAATATTCGAGACCCTCACAATGTTCCCTTTCATTTGACATGTCGCACGGCACAATTTAAAAAACTTGGGTCCGATTTTCACCCCAAAAGTGACCCCCATATTCCAAATTAATTTATTTAAGGTACACGTTCGTGTTTGGGTCACAGATATACATTTTTATTTATTTATTTATGCCTCTTCAATTCCTTAGTAATAATAGTCAGCCTGTCAGGCCTGTTGGTCTAGTGGTTAGTGACCCTGACTGTTATGCCGGAGGTCGTGGGTTCGATTCCCACCCAGGGCAAATGTTTGTGTAATGAGCACGATCATTTGTTCTGTGTCTGGGTGTAATTTATCTATAATATTTATGTATTTAGAAATATACAGGGTGTAACGGAAAGGTGTGGTCATATTTTAAGAACTGCAGCTGCCCATCGATATGAACAACTTTCCTCAAGAAAAGCCGAGGAAATTCTAAAAAAATTTTTTTACTTCCCATACAAATATTGATCAGCTGATGATAACTTTGTATTGAAAGTCCAATTTTTTTTTTGGGCATTTTCAATTTTTTTCTCGAGAAAGTTGTTCATTTCCATGGACAGAACCGGCTCTTAAAATATGACCACACCTTTCCGTTACACCCTGTATAAGTATGTTTATCAGTTGTCTAGTACCCATAACACAAGCTCTGCTTAGCTTGGGACTAGATGGCGTTGTGTGATAGTTGTGGAATATTATTATTATTTCGTTTTATTTTTCACATATAATTTATATTTTTAAATTTTTTTAAAAGAAAACATAAAAAAAACATTTAAAAATATAAAAATAGTAGTCCGCCGATATTGGGAGCAGGGTCCAAGCTACCGGTGGTTAGGGCTACAGGGACAGGAACTTCCTCACAATGCGAGCCGTATCGAGGAGTACTGCCTTTTGTATCAGGCCCTTGATCCAACCGCGCAACGACAGCTTCGACAGGTGGTCGTCGAGGCTTTTGGCCATCAGGCCGTTGGCGGTAACTACTATCGGCACAATGACAGCCGAGTCCACATTCCACATATCGACAACCTCGTGTGCTAAGTCAAGATATTTGATTTGTTTGTCTTTCTCAGCTTTCACGAGGTTCTCGTCATGTGGAATGGTGACATCGATTATCATTGTGCGGCGCGCTAATCGGTCTATCACCACTATATCCGGCTTATTGGCAACAATAGTCCTGTCAGTGATGATAGACCGATCCCAGTACAACGTGACATGGTCATTTTCGAGAACTGGGTCGGGCGCATACTTGTAATACGGTACCTCAGAATCCACAAGTTTGTATTTTAAAGCAAGTTGCTGGTGAATAATCCTGGCTACTTGGTTATGCCTGTGCAAATACTCGCTGTTAGCAAGATGAGAACAACCAGAGATAATATGTCTGATGGGCTCACCCGGACGGTGGCATGCCCGACACACGTCAACCGTCCCGTCCTTCATGATATGCCTCAGGTAGTTATTCGTCAAGATAACTTCGTCCATAATCGCACAGACAAAGCCTTCAGTTTCCCCGAAGAGGTCACTGAAACGTAGCCAGGCCACGGACGCCAAGAAATCTACATCAGGCCCATGAAGAGCCCGATAAAAGCGCCCGTGAAGCTCCTTGCCTTTCCATACCTCCTTGCGGTCATCAGTAGTGAGTATTGTTGTTGTATTGTTTGTATTGTTGTTGTATCTGTGCAAAATAAATAATTTTTCTTTCTTTTCTTTCTTTCTATTACAGGTTTGCGCCAGTTCTCTTCAGCCATGGACAACGGGGTGAGTCCCTTGTTCACTGCGACCACATCGCGGTGCATACCCATGTCGGTTTCAAGAAAATATTCTCTGAGGCTGCACACCTCGCGGTTGTGGAGAGTCTTAGCGTTTGAAAAACCTCGACCTCCACACTTCCGCGGGATGTACAGTCTCATCACCGATGATCGTGGGTGATGCATCCGGTTTGCGGTCAGCAGCGTACGGACCCTCCTATCCAGGGCGTCGAGTTCGGTCTGAGTCCATTTGAGTATGCCGAAAGAGTATATCAAAACCGGCATGACCCAACCGTTGAAGGCGCGCACCTTATTCCCGCCCGACTCCTCCCCATCCTGATCGCGCTACTGAAAGTTTCAGTTACCTTCAGTAACTCCATCAGTCGCAAATTGTTGGGGGCAAAGAGTTTCAGGTCATCCATGTAAAGAAGGTGAGATATGGCCTGACCACCTCTTCTCAACCGATAACCCAGCCCCGAATCCTCCAGCAATGTGCTTAGAGGATTCAGAGCAAAGCAGAACCAAAGAGGACTCAAACTGTCGCCCTGAAATATTCCCCGTTTAATCCATATAGGCTCATCGTTCCCCTGGATTGGTCGACATCCTGGATAGCGAAGAACTGTCTTCCATTGCTCCATACATGACCCAAGGAAGGTGCGCAGAGTTGCATCTATTTTGTACAACTCCAACACCCTCATGAGCCATGTATGTGGAACAGAGTCGTAGGCCTTCTTGTAATCTATCCAGCATGTTGACAAATCCTTGTGGGATCGACGAACCTGCTGGCTTATGGCCATGTCTATGAAGAGTAGCTTCTTAGTACCGCGGGACCCATTCCTACATCCATTCTGAGAGGCAGACATAATTAAATTAGTGTCAATGTGCAGATTAATTTTCGCTCTCAGGATGGATGTAAGAAGTTTATAGACCGTCGACAAGCACGTTATCGGTCTATAATTCTTAGGTTCCGTGGTACTACCTGTCTTATGGAGCAGGTGGGTAACACTAGTTGTTAGGAACTCAGGCAGCGACCCAGACTCTAAGGATGACTGGAATTGAGATGCTAGAAGCGCGTGTGAGCTGCTATACCACTTTAGCCAGAAGTTATGTAGTACGTCCGGTCCTGGAGACTTCCAATTCGGTAACGGACGGACTGCTCTGGCTATATCTAATGGGTTAATTTCAACTTTCTCCATTTCTGGTATAGCTTCGCACACGCGCTCGACATCACGCATCCAGCCACCCTCAGTGTGACAGATGGGCACCGACCAAATGCTGCACCAGAATGTACTCGTGGCGACATTATCCGGGCGGCACCCGTCCTTCACATTTTGTTCAGGTCGCTCCCAAGCTCTATATACCCACCTCTCATCGCTCTGGAACATGCGATTCTGCGAGTACCGGTCAGCTCGCCGCTTATACCGCCGAATACGGTTTGCCCATGCACAAACTTTCTGCTTCAGGAAGTCGATGCGCTCTGTGACACGGGACATGTATTCTCGAGGGCTGATTTCAGTCCCCGAAAACGCCCGCCTCACAAAGCGCATCACACGTGGTCGTGTATTGCCCTCCCTGAAGCAGAGTAGTTTGCCGATGAGTACCCTGGCCCCATCGATACGCCTCTCGATCCTGCATTGCCAGGCCGGTGCAGCGGGTTTTGGCCGAATAGCTCCGTCACTATTCGGAAACTTCACGTTGGCCAAACGACATGCTGCAACAGCCCCGCAATACATAATTGAGTGTGTATCAACGAGGTTCTCGCTGCTTTCAAAGATGTTTTTAAGCAGCGAGTCCAAAGCACACACCAACGCCCTATTTTTTTTGTGCATGGGTAACCGTGGTAAACGGGGTCTAAGTTCGGTCGGAGTGAGCCTGTACTCGCGAAGCGCATCCTCCAGTGCGCTCCTCAGTCGATCGTTGCACTGGCTACTTACCGTAACAACCCCATCATCTGTCTCATCACTTAAATTATTGGGACGCGGTGGGATTGCGCCACTAACGGGCGCTTGTACCGCGGTCTGTGTATGGGTCGAGATGATAAGGTTGCTTAGTACCTTTGAGCGCAGCCTATCAAGTGCAGCGTCGTCTAACCTGCGGTTACGTTGGATGACCCACACTTGATCCGACAATCGTTGCGTCGAGGCGTCGACGGTTGGTTCTAGGTCCTGGAACAGAGACAGCATCCTGACACGGTATGCAGTGAGGTTAGTTCCCCCCTCTGTAGACCCATAATATGCGCGCATGACGTTTTCGTTCATGGACTGAGTCCATTCATGCGCTGCACACAACCACCGGTAGCGGGGACCCGGCTCGGGGCCGGTTGGCCCCTAAGTCCCAAGCTGTTCGGTGGCCGGCCTCTCCCCTGCCGACGTACAGGTGTTGGCGACGTCGGCGGGGAGAAATACTCGTCGCTTGAGCTCGACGCGGCTGCAGCCGCCGGTGACACTGGTGATCCAAGGTCCGGCGGCGGCGAGGCGGAGCTGAGCGGCGAGTCCGGGGGTGGAGGGCGTGCGCGACGGGCAGCTGCTCTTGTTAGCATTATTACCAAGTTGGTTTCATTTCTCCAAAATCTATAATTTCATGATGACATGTGTCAGTTGTCCAGTCTGTATGCATTTTTATATTTTATTCGTCTTGTTGATTATGGTTTTTGGGTTTTTACTGATTATTTGCACCTAGGAAGCTTCTATGGAATTTGTATATACTTTGAAAAAATGAAAATACAGCTTGTTTTGACATCGAGAGTTGCCATGTATATTGTTGTTTTATTATTATTCCATTTATTTCTATTTTTTATCTTACAATTTACATTTTTAAATATTAAAATATAAAATATAAAAACATTTAAAAATGTAAAAAATAGTATCCCACCGGTATCTGGATAGGGTCCAAGCTACCGGTAGTCAGGGCTCCTGAGAGAGGAACCTCCTAACTATGCGCGCCGTGTCAAGGAGTACTGCCTTCTGGATCAAGCCCTTGATCCAGCTGCCCAACGCGAGCCTCCTTAGGTGTTCGTCGAGACTCTTAGCTATTAAACCATTGGCCGTCACGACTATCGGCACAATGACTGCTGTATCCACCTCCCACATGTCGACAACCTCGCGAGCTAGATCAAGATACTTTGTTTGTTTATCTTTTTCAGCTTTCACGAGGTTCTCGTCATGAGGGACAGTTATATCAACAATCATTGTGCGACGCGCTAATCGATCTATCACCACTATGTCAGGCTTATTGGCAACAATAGTCCTGTCAGTGATGATAGATCGATCCCAGTATAACGTGATATTGCCATTTTCGAGAACTGGGTCGGGCACATACGAGTATCTATAGTACGGTACTTCCGATTCCACAAGATTGTATTTAAGAGCAAGTTGCTGGTGGATAATCTTGGCTACAAGGTTGTGTCTATGCAAATAGTCTCCGTTAGCTAGACGAGAACAACCAGAAATAATGTGTCGTATTGATTCTCCGGGCCGGTGGCATGCCCGACAGATGTCAACGGTACGGTTCCTTCACAATATATTTCCGGTAGTTATTCGTCATCATAACTTCGTCCATAATCGCACAGACAATATTAAGGTTGTATATGTTTGCAATGTGCGACCTATAATAAAAAGAAAAATACCTTCTGTCATGTTTCCGTCAATGTGTGTCAATATAAAAAAAAAAGAATAACAAATAGGTCTTGTGAAATACTATGTAATAAAACAAATGTTATCAAGTAAAGCCGTTTTAATCTAACAGGTTATGGGCTTATTTATCCAGAATGGAGTTGTCGAAGATTCAGATTGCTAAACTTGAGGGTACAAATTGGATACAATGGAAGTACCGGATGTCTGCATTGTTAAGAGGCATGGATGGCCTAATAGACATTGTAGAGGGCAAGATAAAGAGACCGGTTAAACCTGCATGTGGGGCTGGCAATATAGCTGCAGCAGATTTGGCTCTTTATAATGACGACTTAAAAAAATACAACAGGCTGGATAATACGGCATTGTTACTTATAACAAACAATATTTCTGATGACTCGTTGGACAAGGTTATAAGATTCTCAACGTCCAGGGAAGTATGGGATGAACTACATAGATTATATGAAGGCGTGAGCGAAGATCGTCTGTATGACTTATGTTTGCAGTTCTTTAGTTACAAAAAAGATACTTTTGATGATATTGCTACGCATATCTCGAAGCTGAAAAATGTCTGGTACAGGTTAAGACAAGAATTAATAAAAGAAGAAGACTGTAAGGAACTTCCTGATATTTTATTAATTTGCAAAATCTTGGACACATTACCAGAGAGTTATTTTTCGTTCAAATCGAGCTGGTTGCTAATGTCTAAAAAGGATCGGACCATTGAGAATATAACTAGTCAGTTGTGTGCTCATGAAAAGGCACTCTGCAACAACGGTAAAGACTGTGAGTCTAGTTGTGATGCCCTTGCGGTGAAAACATGGAAGAAATCTTTTAAAACGGGTGATGACGTAACTCCAGGGACAAGTAAGAAGAAAGTAAGATGCTACAATTGCAAAGAAGTTGGTCATCTTAAGAAAGACTGCCCTAAGAGGAGTATATCTCGTCAAGTTGTAGATGACAACAAAGGAGTTAACATGGTGTTACTGTCTGTGAATTCAGCTGAATCTGACACTCATTGTGACAAATGGTATGTGGATAACGGTGCTACAAATCATGTTACGATGCGGTCAGATTTGTTTCAAGATTTTAAATATTTTGATGTTGATCACACTGTAACAACAGCTGATGGCAATGTGATTAAGGCTGTTGGGCAAGGATCGCTAAGCATTGAAGCTGAGGTTAACAAGAAGATTGACAAGTGCACATTGAGAGATGTTTGGTACGTTCCCCAGATAAGCAGAAATTTATTTTCGGTGCTGTCGACGCAAGATAAAAATCCAGGGAGCTTGTTTGAGTCGCGGGTTACTTCTTGTTCAATGAAGATTGATGGACAAATTACAGTTACAGGTCAAAGAGAAAGGTACGGAGGTCTGTACAGGCTTAACTGCAGGATTGTACCACCATCTAAAGTAATTGTGAATTTGGTGTAGAAAATTGATACACTGCAACTCTACCATGAACGGATGGCTCATCAGAATAAAAGGCATGTGAGAAGTCTAATCGAGAGGGAACTTGGTATTAAAAAACCAAAGAAAGTGGAGAATTATGCGAAGGCTGTATATTTGGAAAGTCCCACAGACAGAAGTTTGGTATACGGGAAAAGGCCACTAAGCCAGGAGAACGCATACACACTGATGTGTGTGGTCCATTCCCTCTGTCGATGTCAAAGTATCGCTATTTTTGTATTGTTCAAAGATGAATTCACGCGTTACAGATTTGTGTACTTTCTTCGAGAGAAGGCAGAGGTACATGAAAAACTGGAAGAGATGTTGGCATCTACCAAGGTATCTGGTCATGTTGTTAAAGAACTATTGAGTGACAATGGCGGAGAGTTTAACAATAAGAAGATACTAAAGGTATTGACGGCTCAAGGAATAAAGCAACGATTGGTTATGCCATACACGCCAGAACAAAACGGGTGTAGTGAAAGGGCAAATCGAACAATTGTTGAGGCTGCGAGATCTATGATGCATGCTCATGAGGAACTTCCTCAGAAGTTGTGGGCTGAGTTGGTGAATACTGCCGTTTATATTTTGAACAGGACAGGTCCAACTGCAGTAGAAAACAAGTCTCCATTTGAGCTTTGGGTGGGTAAGAAGCCATAAATAAAGCACTTGAGGATTATCGGATCGCCTTGTTATGCGCATGTACCAAAGCAAACCAGGAAAAAGTTGGCCAAGAAAGCAGTAAAATGTATCTTAGTGGGATATGATAATGACGATGGATACAGGCTCTGGAACGAACAAAATAATTCGCTGGTACGATCAAGGGATGTCTCCTTCGATGAAAAGCCCTTGGGTTCGGTTGCTCCAGTGAAAGCTTCTACAAAAGCTGAATTTGAAATACCTTTGGAATTGCCACAGTTGCATGGTGTTGAAGATGATATATTAAATTCAGTGAGTCAACCACAAAATACTCTGAAAGCAGGAAATTCAGACAATGATAGAACTATCAACAATGATGAAAATATCAATGAAGGTGTTGGTACCGAAATTGGGGACACTGAGTTCGTTGGTAGAGAAGACGTTTTAGTTGAAAATTTGGATGATTTTGATGACGCTAGGAGTTATGCTTCTGAACACAGTTTTGAGCTAGGGGGAGAGATAAGGGAAGTAAATGAAGATGAGGTGGGAATTCAAACCAGAGATGTAATGCCTGAACAGGAAATCAAGGAACATGGTGGAAGGATTCTCAGAGATAGATCATTGTTTCGTCCACCTATTAAACTCAAAGACTATGTTTTAAACATGGCTAGCTGTCACCAAGAACCTAGTTGTTATAGAGAAGCTATTAAAAGCTCTGAACGGAATCTTTGGGAAAAAGCAATGGATTGCGAGATGAATTCTTTGAAGGAGAATAAGACTTGGGTCCTTGTGCCTCTTCCTAATAACAGGAAGGTTATACCGTGCAAATGGGTATATAAATTGAAACTGAATGCTGATGGTTCAGTAGAGAAGTATAAGGCTAGACTTGTTGTAAAGGGGTTTAGTCAGAAGAAAGGCGTTGATTACGATCAAACTTTTAGTCCCGTGGCTAAAATGGCAACAGTCAGGAGTGTATTGGCTGTGGCAGCCAATAAAAACATGTCAATGATACAATTTGATGTTTCAACAGCTTTTCTGTATGGGTCACTCGATGAAAAAATTTTCATGAAACAGCCCGAAGGCTATGATGATGGTTCTGGTCGCATCTGTTTGTTGAAGAAAAGTCTTTATGGTTTAAAACAGGCTCCAAGGTGCTGGAATAAGCGGATTTTGGACTACTTCAAAGAGATTCAATTTGAATTTAGTGATTCAGATCCTTGTTTATTCATAAGGAAGACGCCGTCGGGTGGTAAACTGATAGTTGCCCTATATGTTGATGACGGTTTGGTGGCTGCAACGAGCCAGGATCTTATAAACGAGTTCATAGGACAAATGAAATCTAAGTTTAAAATTACAACGAAGGCAGCGTCATATTGCCTTGGAATTGAAATAGAGAAGACTGATGATGGCATAAAAATATCTCAGGAATCTTACGTAAAGAAAGTGCTGAAAAGATTTGGTATGGAACATTGCAGACCGGTGATGACACCGATAGTAAAAGAGGATCAATGTCAGGTTTAAGACTCATGCGATGTGAGCAATTTTTTGAAAAACTACAGACAAGTGGTTGGTGCATTGGCATATTTGATGATAGGGACTAGACCAGATATTGCATATGCAGCGTTGTTTCAAGGACCCTCGAAAATCCTACAGAACCGGATTGTGTCAAGTTGAAGAGAATACTACGATATTTGCAGTATGCTCCAGGTATAGGGATACTATACAAAAGACATTTCAAGACAGGTATTCTGGAGAGCTACAGTGATGCAGATCATGGCGGTGATTTGAACACAGGACGTTCAACTACTGGTGTATTGTGCATGTATGCTGGAGGTGCCGTGTCATGGATAAGCCAACGTCAAACAAGCGTGGCTATATCTACCACTGAAGCAGAGGTTGTAGCTGCTAGTGAAGGCGCACGGGAATCTATTTGGCTGTCCAGAGTCATTGGAAATATGACGAAACTGAAGGGTGTTCCTATCCTGAGAGTAGATAATGAAGCTGCGATCAAGCTAGCTGAAAATCCGGAGTACCACAAGCGTACTAAGCATATCCGGATTAGACACTTCTTTGTCAGGGAGATGGTAACAAGAGGAGAGTTAAACGTACGCAAGATCACCACTGAAAATCAGCTTGCAGATACGTTTACTAAAGCATTAGCCAGACCAAGGCTGCTAAAGCTTTTAAAATTAATAGGTCTTCATTGAGAAAAGATATTAAGGTTGTATATGTTTGCAATGTGCGACCTATAATAAAAAGAAAAATACCTTCTGTCATGTTTCCGTCAATGTGTGTCAATATGAAAAAAAAAAGATTAACAAATTGGTCTTGTGAAATATAATGTAATAAAACAAATGTTATCAAGTAAAGCTGTTTTAATCTAACAGACAAAACCTTCGGTTTCCCCGAAGAGGTCACCAAAGCGCAGCCAGGATACGGACGCTAAGAGATCTACATCGGGCCCATGTAGGACCCGGTAAAAGCGCCCGTGAAGCTCCTTGCTCTCCATACTTCCCTGCGGTCATTAGTATCCAGTACTATAGGTTTGCGCCAGTTTTCTTTTGCCAAGGAGAGCGGGGTGAGGCCCTTGTCCACAGCGACCACATCTCGATGCATACCCACGTCAGCTTTGAGGAAGTCCTCCCTAAGGCTGCATACTTCGCGGTTGTGTAGGGTCTTAGCATTTAAGAAGCCACGACCCCCACACTTCCGCGGGATATACAGCCTCATCATCGATGATCGTGGGTGATGCATCCGATTTGCGGTCAGCAGTGTGCGGACCCTCCTATCCAGGGCGTCAAGTTCCGTCTGAGTCCATTTGAGTATGCCGAAAGAGTACATCAATACCGGCGTGACCCAACCATTGAAGGTGCGCACCTTGTTCCCGCCTGATAAAAGACTATTCAGTACTTTATTCAGGCGGCCAAAGAAGCGCTTCCTCAACGACTGTTTCACGTCAGCAGTATTGATGCCTAACGCTTCCGACATACCCAAATACTTGTAAGTTTCGGTTGAGCAGAGGGATCTAAGGTGTACGGAATCCGAGAGTTGAGTTCCCACGGATTCCATAATCTCCCATCACTTTACATATTATTATGTCGTTTATTAATTTTCTATACATATATAAATTATTATTATTATTATAATACACCTTTTTTTTACATAATTTTAGCTAAGGACCTCTCGACGAGTATAGGCCTCCTCCATCTCACTCCACTTTTTCCAATCTTGGGCTATTCTCATCCAGTCGTTGTTTGCGAATTTTATTAGTTCGACTTCCCATCTTTCTAGGAGGCGACCTCTTTTCCTTTTTACAGGGGGGCCCGCCCATGCAGTAATTTTTCTAGTCCATCTCTCTTTATCCTGACGTGCAATGTGTCACAGATGTCATTTGGAGCAAATTGGCTGTGACAGACAGACGGACAGACAGACACACGAGTGATCCTCTATGGGTTCCGTTTTTTCATTCGAACTTTCTGAACCCTAACAAAAAACTTGCCAGTTTCAGCTTGTTGCGGTCGGTCCCCCACCGACTATCGATAAAATTTAAATAAGTGATTGATCGTGAAGTCAAGTAAAGTTCAAGTCACATAGAGGATATCCAAAGTGGCCTTTGAAAAGGTCGTCAGTTTTGTTTTCTTTGTGCAAATTAATTAAAATTCAAAATAAATTACCTACTTATACTTATACTTTAGATCCAAACATTATTTTTGTCTTGATTTGTGAACAAAATGCAAGGGAAACAATACAATGTTTAGTGATAATTATCATAAAACTTTATCTAAAAAAAGAACGAGTAGCATTACGTTTTTTTGAGTTTAATTCAATATTCAAGCTTTTCCTCAAACAAAAGATAGCATCGAAAAAATTCAACCGACGAACGGAACTAAAAAGCAAAAAATAAATAAACCTTTTAGGTTTTGAGTATTGAGCTTATTAAACATCAAATTTTATAGAAACTAATTTTATAACTAATCCTTCATCATTCCTCTTGGCACTGAGCTGATGATGTAACCATCCTTCCATGAGGTTCCCAGGATATTGACCAGTTGAGGTTACCTCCAATATTCTAAAGACACCCCTGAGAATTATCATCAAGATCGGTTCATAAATGACGGAGTGAGGGCTGAACATACACAAAAAATATATATATATATATATACGGTTGAATTGAGAACCTCCTCCTTTTTTTTCGTCGGTTAAAAAGCGTCACATTTTAATTTATTTTAACACACTTTACAAGCACAGGTCTCACAGGTATAATTTTTCATTTTTTAACCGACTTCAAAAAGAAGGAGGTTATCAATTCGGATGTTTGTATTTTTTTTTTATTTATGTTCGGGCATAACTCCGTCATATATTGACGGATTTGCAAAATTATTTTTTTTTGTTCATAAAGGGGTTTGTTCCGAAATAGTCCCATTTAAATTTCATATAGATCTGGTGATGGGTTTCGGAGGCAGACAACGGAACTTCAAAAACGTACAGCAAATCAACCGCGATTGCTGCTATCATACGTCTATGAATTGTTAACAGTTTAATGGAGAACAACAACCAAAAAGTGAAAAATAAAAATAAAATAATTTCAGAAGTCGGTGTCAAAAAACGAAGACACAAAACCATGAACACCGACTTCCGAAATAAAAATTATTACACTAAATATTTAGACACAGTCAATAACTTGCGCTAGGAAAACAATATGGCGAAAAATGCGAACGAATAAAAAAGCAGACCCTGTGCAGTTAACAATTAGGGGTGCTTTTACGGCTTCTCAATTTGGACGGGTTGCAACGAAAGCGCGGCTTATCTGTCAGCGACATCTCGCGCCCGGCCCTGGTCCAGGCCATGGTACGGAGCGAGAGGGAATGGGAAGTAGTCTCCTCCTTCTGCGAAACAGTAATGCTCGCGAAGGAGGAGGCGGAACGGGTGAGGGAGAGGCTGCAACAACAGACTCGCCCTCACGCCCTCAGCAGCCGCTGCTGCTGAGGACGTGAGGGCGAATCTGTGACAGGAGTCTGTGTCAGGAGACGCCCTGGGCGGAGGACGTCGCGAGACGATCTCCGGCCACCGTAGACCCGGGTCTGTGGACGGCGAGTAGTGGGCAACTCGCCGTGTGTTCCACGCGCGCCTCAAAGAGTTGTCAGCAAACAGGACGGGACCCGTCATGGCCGATGCCTGGCTGGGGGTTGAGGATAAATTTGAAAGAGTTACCTCGCCCCTGGGCATTCAGGGCAGGCAGGAACAGGGCTGGGTTTTAGTCAGTAAGAGTCTGACACGCCCTCCCGCTCCACCCTAGAGCGGGAGAAGTCATTGTAGGATTTCCCAAATAAAAAAAAAAAAACTGTCTTGAACCACACGCACAGATTTTATCGCACACGGTTACACTGTTGCAGTGTGCTACACAAGATGCGTTTAGAGAAGCGTAGTAATGCCTTTGTCCACCTGCCAGTCGTGGCGATGCCAGCGTTTTTTTTTTTGTTTTTTTTTGTGGGGTGGGAAATCATCCAATGACTTCACCCGCTCCAGGTGGAGCGGGAGGGCGTGTCAGACTCTTACTGACTAAAACTCACCCCTGTTCCTTCCCTGCCTGAGTGCCCAGGGGTGCAGTAACTCATTTTCGGAATTTATCAAAAGAGTTAGTTCCATCAAAAAGTAATAGATGGCGCGTTAACCAGAAAGTTTATGATATTTTTTGAGTTATAGTTATTAATTTATTATAAGGAAATTAGACTACAGAGTATGCAGAGCTTATTTGCATGTATGGAGTGCACGCCGCTGGTAAAACCCACCCACGTTCCTTCAGTTGCCGTTTGTGTTCCAGGAGTCTTTCGAACAATCCCGCAACAACAGCACTGCCCACCCTGGTAATCGAAACTAGGACCCTACGCTCAGCAGTCTCGCTTACGATCACAATAATAATATTTTGTTAGCAAGTTCCCCCACTCAGCAAGTTCTCCTACTCCCGAGTCTGAGCCGAGCGGTGCTGCGTAAAAGGCGCGGCGCACTCGGTACGACCTCTCTTCTTCGTTTGGCTCCAGACGCGACTGACGTATTTTAGTGTCGTTATAATGTTATTCAAGGATCGTGTTTATAATGTTGTAGAAGTAGGAACGTACTTGTTATTGTAAAACGTTTTTAAGGAATAAAACTTTCTTGGTTGATGAGTCATTTATTTTCATTTAAATAATAACAGGTTCTGGTCCTTAAGAATATGATTTTTAAGAAATATTTAAAATTATAATTTATATAATATGTATAGAAAATCAATAAACGGAATAATAAATATATTTTTAAATGTTTTTTATACATTTTTTTAAGAAATATTTAAAAATGTATTTAATAAGTAAGAAAGATGAATAAACGATATAAAAATAATAATAATAATAATAACGAGAACCTCGTGAAAGCTGAAAAAGATAAACAAACAAAGTATCTTGATCTGGCTCGCGAGGTTGTCGTCATGTGGGAGGTAGATAAAGCAGTCATTATGCCGATAGTCGTGACGGCCAATGGTTTAATAGCCAAGAGCCTCGACGAACACCTAAGGAGGCTCTCGTTAGGCGGCTGGATCAAGAGCTTGATACAGAAAGCGGTACTCCTGGACACGGCGCGTATTGTTAGGAGATACCTTTCTCAGGAGCCCTGACCACCGGTAGCTTGGACCCTATCCCGATGCCGGTGGGATACTATTTTTTATATTTTTAAATGTTTTTATTTTTGAATATTTAAAAATGTAAATAGTATATACATAAAGTTTAATAAATGGAATAATAAAAACCTGGCAACCCACTGGCAACACAAGTCATATTTTTTCTATTCCATTTATAATCGCAAACACCCATTTTTTTACCCAAAATCGGACTTAATATTACCGTACAGGAAGCCTAAACTGAAAAATTACAACAAAAGCATTGATTATCTAGCCAAAAGAATAAAGTAAACAAAAAAGAAGAAAATTAAAATCAAGAAATCACAGAATGACGCCTGTCAACGACGACTTACTATGTTTACAGGAAAACAATGAAAATGGAATGAAATAAATAAAATGTTGACCAGAGCAGCTGCCCGTCGCGCACGCCTTTCACCCCCGGACTCGCCGCTCAGCTCCGCCTCGCCGCCGCCGGACCTTGGATCACTAGTGTTACCGGGGCTGCAGCCGCATCGAGCTCAAGCGGCGAGTATTTCTCCCCGCCGACGGCGCCAACACCTGTACGTCGGCAGGAGAGAGGCCGGCCACCGAACAGCTTGGGACTTAGGGGCCAACCGGCCCCGAGCTGGGTCCCCGCTGCCAGTGGTTGTGTGCAGCGGATGAAATGGACTCAGTCCATTTACGAGAACATCATGCGCGCATATTATGGGTCTACAGAGGGAACTAACCTCACTGCGTACCGTGTCAGGATGCTGTCTCTGTTCCAGGACCTAGAACCAACCGTCGACGTCTCGGCACAACGATTGTCGGATCAGGTGCGGGTCATCCAACGTAACCACGAGTTGGACGATGCTGCACTTGATAGGCTGCGCTCAGAGGTACTGAACAACCCTATCATCTCGACCCCGACACAGACCGCGGTACAAGAGCCCGATAGGGGCGCAATCCCAGCGCGGGCCATTAACGTAAGTGATGAGGAAGATGATAGGGTTGTCACGGTAAATAGCCAGTGCAACGATCGACTGAGGAGCGCACTGGAGGATGCGCTTCGCGAGTATAGATCCACTGCGACCGAACTTAGACCCCGTTTACCATCGTTACCCATGCACAAAAAAAAAATAGGGCGTTGGTGTGTGCTTTGGACTCGCAGCTTAAAAACATCTTTGAAAGCAGCGAGAACCTCGTTGATACGCACTCAATCTTCTATTGCGGGGCTGTTGCAGCATGTCGTTTGGCCAACGTGAAGTTTCCGAATAGTGAAGGAGCTATTCGGCCAAAGCCTGCTGCACCAGCCTGGCAATGCAGGATCGAGAGGGCGTATCCATGGGGCCAGGGTACTCATCGGCAAACTACTCTGCTTCAGGGAGGGCAATACACGATCACGTGTGATGCGCTTTGTGAGGCGGGCATTTTCGGGGACTGAAATTAGTCCTCGAGAATACATGTCCCGTGTCACAGAGCGCATCGACTTCCTGAAGCAGAAAGTTTGTGCATGGGCAAACCGTATTCGGCGGTATAAGCGGCGAGTTGACCGGTACTCGCAGAATCGCATGTTCCAGAGCGATGAGAGGTGGGTATATAGAGCTTGGGAGCGACCTGAACAAAATGTGACTGACGGCTGCCGTCCGGATGATGTTACCACGAGTACATTCTGGCGCAGCATTTGGCCGGTGCCCGTCTGTCACACTGAGGGTGGTTGGATGCGTGATGTCAAGCACGCGTGTGACGCTATACCAGAAATGGACAAAATCACCATTAATCCATCAGATGTAGCCAAATTGGTTCGTCCGTTACCGAACTGGAAATCTCCGGGACCGGACGGATTGCACATCTTTTGGCTGAAATGGTACAGCAGCTCACACGCGCTCCTGCCATCTCAATTACAGTCATCCTTAGAGTCTGGGTCGCTGCCTCAGTTTCTAACAACCGGTGTCACCCACCTGCTCCATAAGACAGGTAGTCCCGCAGAAACCAAGAATTATAGGCCGATTACATGTTTGTCAACGGTCTATAAACTTCCATCCATCCTGAGAGCAAAACTTAATCTGCACATTGAGAATAATTTAATTATGCCTGCCTCTCAGAATGGATGTAGGAACGGGTCCCGCGGTACTAAGGAGCTACTCCTCATAGACATGGCCATAAGCCAGCAGGTTCGTCGATCCCACAAGGATTTGTCGACATACTAGATAGATTTTATAAGAAGGCCTACGACTCTGTTCCACATACATGGCTCATGAGGGTGTTGGAGTTGTACAAAATAGATGCAACTTTCCGCACCTTCCTTGGGTCATGTATGGGGCAATGGAAGACAGTCCTTCGCTATCCAGGATGTCGACCAATCCAGGGGAGTGATGAGCATATATGGATTAAACGGGGCATATTTCAGGGCGACAGTTTGAGTCCACTTTTTTAAATTAAATTAAATTTCGTTTATTTCGGACAGCAGTCCATATAGTGTTAGTAATACATAAAACAAACTTATTATCTAGTGTTAGTACCAATCATTCTCTGTACAAAATTTTTCATCATCGGGGAGCAGACATTTTCCGCTACCGTTTTTAGGATACTGTTTCGACTATCCCTTACTCTCCTCAGCAGTGACGCTGTTTTTTTACGCAAAATCGCGTGAAAACCATCCGTACAAGTTTGCGCAAACATTATTGAGGCACTGCAGTATCGAGGCAGTCTCAACAGAATCCTAAACGCATTATTATACTGGACTCGTAGGACATCCAGCGATCTTTTAGTGTACTTGATTTGGACTTTGGTTCTGCTTAGCCCTGAATCCTCTAAGCACATTGGTGGAGGATTCAGGCCTGGGCTATCGGTTGAGAAGAGGTGGTCAGACCATATCTCACCTTCTTTACATGGATGATCTGAAACTCTTTGCCCCCAACAATTTGCGACTGATGGAGTTACTGGAGGTAACTGAAACTTTCAGTAGCGCCATCAGGATGGAATTTGGTGTGTAAAGCGATAAACCTTAGATCCCTCTCCTCAACCAAAACATACAAATATTTGGGTATGTCGGAAACGCTAAGCATTAACGTTACTGATATGAACCAATCGCTGAAGGAGCGCTTCTTTGGCCGCCTGAAAAAGCTATTTAATAGCCTTTTGTCAGGCGGAAATAAGGTGCGCGCCTTCAACGGTTGGGTCATGCCGGTTTTGATCTACTCTTTCGGCATACTCAAATGAACTCAGACCGAGCTAGACGCCCTGGATAGGAGGGTCCGTACGCTGATGACCGCAAACCGGATGCCCACGATCATCGGTGATGAGACTGTACATCCCGCGGAAATGTGGAGGTCGAGGTTTTTTAAATACGAAGACTCTCCACAACCGCGAGGTGTGCAGCCTCAGAGAATATTTTCTTGAAACCGACGTGGGTATGCACCGCGATGTGGTCGCAGTGGACAAGGGACTCACCCCGTTGTCCATGGCTAAAGAGAACTGGCGCAAACCTGTAATACTCACTACTGATGACTGCAAGGAGGTATGGAAAGGCAAGGAGCTTCACGGGCGCTTGTATCGGGCCCTTCATGGGCCTGATGTAGATTTCTTGGCGTCCGTGGCCTGGCTACGTTTCAGTGACCTCTTCGGGGAAACTGAAGGCTTTTTCTGTGCGATTTATCTTGACAAATTACTACCGGAGGCATATCATGAAGGACGGGACGGTTGATGAGTGTCGGGCGTGCCACCGTCCGGGTGAGTCCATCAGACATATTATCTCTAGTTGTTCTCGTCTTGCTAACAGCGAGTATTTGCACAGGCATAACCAAGTGGCCAGGATTATTCATCAGCAGCTTGCTTTAAAATACAAACTTGTGGATTCTGAGGTGCCGTATTACAAGTACGTGCCCGACCCAGTTCTCAAAAATGACCATGTCACGTTGTACTGGGATCGGCGTATTATCACTGACAGGACTATTGTTCCCAATAAGCCGGATATAGTGGTGATAGACCGATTAGCGCGCCGCACAATGATAATCGATGTCACCATCCCACATAACGAGAACCTCGTGAAAGCTGAGAAAGAGAAACAAATTAAATATCTTCACTTGGCACACGAGGTTGTCGATATGTGGAATGTGGACTCGGCTGTCATTGTGCCGATAGTCGTTACTGCCAATGGCCTGATGGCCAAAAGCCTCGACGACCACCTGTCGAAGCTGTCGTTGTGCGGTTGAATCAAGGGCCTGATTCAGAAGGCAGTACTCCTTGATACGGCTCGCATTTTGAGGAGGTTCCTGTCCCTGGAGTCCTAACCACCGGTAGCTTGGACTACTATCCTACTAATATTATAAATGCGAAAGTTTGTATGTTTGTTTGTTTGTATGTTTGCCTGAAGGTAACGCAAAAACGGCTGAAGGGATTTCAATGAAATTTTGCACACAAGTAGATCGTAGCCTGGATTAACCCATAGGCTACTTTTTATCCCGGTAAATGACAAGACTTAGATAAGGCTGAGGTGGAAGTAGAACTCCAAAGTCAGGCTGAACGAGCGGTACACGCTCACAAAGTATCAGGAGACCAGAACCATGAGAAGTATTTCCAGGGCAGGAATCATGAGCGGTAAAGACTTGCAAAGTACCAGGGGACCAGAATCATAAAGAGGTATTTTCAGGGCTATCATCCTAAGCGGTATAGCTTCGCAAACCACTAGGAGACCAGAATCAAGCAATGTTTCCGAGGCTTGAATCCTGAGCGGTATAGATTCACAACCTACCAGGAGATCAGAATCACAGAATATATTTTGAGGCTGGGATCATAAGAGGTAACATCTTGAATAAGTATTTTCGGGGCTGGAATCCTAAGCGGTATAGATTCTTAAACTACCAGGAAAACAAAATCATGAAGAAGAGAAATTCCAGACCTGCACTCGGATGAAGCCGCCAGGTAAACTACCAGGGTGCCAAAATCATGAAAAAGTTAATTTAACATAAACAACAAAACTTTGTAATACCCTACTAATGTAGGAAATTCTAATTTATTATGATCCTAGGCGTACTAACTTCTAATCTTTCACAAATGTTTGATTTTTCTCTGGACTTAATCCGGATGTCTACGCAGATAGAGTCATGGGCAAGAAGCTAAGAAGTGGTGAAAGGTCTGTCTTTATGTAGAACGACGTTCAAAAAGTTCTGGCTCGCAACCTAATTTGAATAACTGACTATGGATTTTGATTTCTACAGTGTTTTTTTAACCTGCTGCTCTCTGGAAATACCACTCAAACTTATAATTACACTTTTTACGCGGGCGCAGCCGCGGGCGGAAGCTAGTTTTTTATATATTTAAATGTTTTTTTTTTATATGTTTTCTTTTAAAAATATTTAATAATGTAAATAATATGTGTAAAAATAAATATGCGAAATAATAATAATATTTAAGACTATTTGCATAGACACAACCTTGTAGCCAGGATTATCCACCAGCAACTTGCTCTTAAATACAATCTTGTGGAATCGGAAGTACCGTCCTATAAGTATGTACTTACTTATAGTACGGTACCTACTTGAAGGTGCCCGACCCAGTTCTCGAAAATGGCAACATCACGTTGTACTGGGATCGATCTATCATCACTGACAGGACTATTGTTGCCAATAAGCCTGACATGGTGGTGATAGATCGACTAGAGCATCGCACAATGATTGTTGATATAGCTGTCCCTCATGACGAGAAACTTGTGAAAGCTGAGAAAGATAAGCAAACAAAGTATCTTAGTCTGACTCGCGAGGTTGTCGACATGTGGGAGGTGGATACAGCAAACATTGTGTTGATAGTCATGACGGCCTATTTAATGGCTTGATAGCCAAGAGCCCTAGACCAACATCTGACGAAGCTCTCGTTGGGTAGCTGGATCAAGGGCTTGATCCAGAAGGCAGTACTTCTGGACACGGCGCGTATGGTTAGGAGATTCCTCTCTCAGGAGCCTTGACCACCGGTAGCTTGGACCCTATTCCGATACCGGGTGGGCTACTATTTTTTATATTTTTAAATGTTTTTATATATTTATATGTTAATAATATGAAATAAATGAAATAATAATTCTTTATTATCAGGCAATAAGGCCCTTAAATAAAATAATTACACAAAATAATTAAAAAAAAATAAACTGATACATACTGAAAAACATAAACTTAAAAACTACTGCACACAAATTGACGGCGTCGTGTTACGCTGCGAGGTGTCGCGTAGCTGGCCGCGGAAACGCCGATACAGCACACTTTTCTTTTTACTAAAACTCTTCCTTAAGAAAGGTCATCAAATGGTAAGTCGGAACGCGCACCACGAACGACATGAAATTGGTATTATGGCGAGCCTCCAACTTCTCCACCCTCAAGGTCCAGTTGATCTTCACCCGCATATACTCTGCGATGTCCTCGGTCTCCGTAGAGTAATGCAAACGGGACACGTACAGCTGCGTCGTCGGTACTGCAGGACGTAGCAGCATGTTTGATCCTGCCGGCGCCGTCCCACACTGGTTGCGATAAGTAGGCTTCCTCTTCTTTCTCTCCACCTTGATGAAGCCTCCTCATCGCATGTGTTATTCGGTGGAACCTGCTGTTTGTGGTCCATCACAGCACCTTTAGCGGTGCTCGATGCTGAGCGACTGTTCCCTTTATGTTTCACTGCTTGTCATTTCGTTTCCGACACAGCAGGTTTCGTCTCGGCGACAGTTGTAGAATAGGCACGTTTGGGGGTCGATGTACTTATTACACGCGTCGCTTCCCCGGCAAGTACGACGCGATCAGTGGAACATGATGCAACGCTTGCATTCTTGAAAGCCGATGATGTAGATTCGCTCGCCACTGAAAATAATAATAATAATATTCCACAACTATCACACAACGCCATCTAGTCCCAAGCTAAGCAGAGCTTGTGTTATGGGTACTAGACAACTGATAAACATACTTATATATTTCTAAATACATACATATTATAGATAAATTACACCCAGACACAGAACAAATGATCGTGCTCATTACACAAACATTTGTCCTGGGTGGGAATCGAACCCACGACCTTCGGCATAGCAGTCAGGGTCACTAACCACTAGACCAACAGGCCAGAAAACTGCAGACAAACATTTTGTGCCCCGCAACGTGTGCTTACATCAGAGCCTTCCTTCCAGTGACCCACTATTCAGAATAGCGTTGCGCAACAACGCTACTTCGGCTCGCAATTCACCAATGGTGACATCTGATGACTCTATCTAACTTGGACATCATCTCAACCAGGCTCACCTTCAGAGACTTGATATTCTTCAGCAGCCTAGTGACGTCGACGTGGTCGAAAGTGACAGGAGGCAGCTTGTGCCGGATCGGTCCTCCGATGATGTCCTACTGCAGACTCTTCTCGCCACCAACCCTCCAGCGAGATGGCATCTGTCCGATTTGGTCGAGTGATTGGAATAACAGCAATTTGGATCTGCATACCTGTTCCTCTTTGAAGGAGGCCTTGCAGATCTCCAAGACGCTGACCTCGTCCATGTAGTCGATGGCATGCTTGACGAATGCCAAAAGCTCGTTGTCATGGAGCTGCTTTGTAGCCATTGCGCACAAAATCGGGCAGCGGTTACCGCTCCTTATACCGTGTACGTCCCTACATAACTGTGGATATACGTGACAATACCAGCAGCTAATATTCAGAGTAAACAACAAGTCTGAATGCCATCAAAACCTTTTTACTAAACTGGCCGTTTTATGAAGTCATCTTGTGACAATGACTTTATGACAGCTGTCAAGCAGTAAAGCATATTCTGTCACGAGAGGTGCAAGAAAAACAACCGATAACCTCCTTACAACCAATTTCTATTGTGAATTTACATATCTAATGCAAGTGAGACGCTTCACGAAGACCCCACGCCGCCCATCCCATCTTGATGTTTGGATTAATCGAGCAACAAACTGTGCAAAGTCAGCTGCTTCAAAATTCAGGAGATTTCTTAGTGCCCTTTGGACCCTGCGCCCTTTTGATGCCGATGTGTGTGTCACTGGATGATTGAGAACACCGTAAGTTTATCTAATATATGAAAATCTCGTGTCGCGGTGTTTGTGGTTGTTCCTCTCCCAAACGGCTCGACAGATTTTAATATTTTTTTTTTGTATGTTTGGTAGGTAGGTATGAGAATAGGTCGTAAAGTATTTTTCACCCTCCTACCCCCAACCCCCATTTTTTAAACGCAGAACAACGTTTGCTGGTTCTGCTAGTTATTTATAAAGTTAACGAGATTACAAACTCATTTCTTTCAATATGACATGAATAAACTTTCTGTTTTTGATGCGATTTGTTGTAATCTCGCAAAAAAAAAATGCAAAACTTATAGGTACACTACGGACAAACTGCACATATTTTCTTCTCTATCAAGTCCAACCAAAGGATTTCTGTAAAATAAGTATTTACTTTAGCTATTAGACCACTCAGTACTACTCAATGAACAGTTCAAAATTGTATTTTTGGACACTAAGGATTGTTTTGTCTGTCCATAGTTTGAGCGAAACGCCCTGATTGACTGAATTTTGGCCACCTCTTTTGCATGCATCAGCACGGTCTCGTCACACGAATATACCACACATGTTCCTGTTGTCGAACATACGACAATGCGACAACGATACGTCGACGCGTTTTCATATAAACTGGCCCTGTAGACAAAGTAACATCGCTTCGTAGCGAAACGATATCTAAATTCGTTATCGTCTCTGAGATATCGATAAACATTTCCTAGCGTTAAGCGTTCCTTCGTTATCTTTTTTGGCGATCACGATCGAGGCGAAGGCGAACTCTGAAAGCGCTGCTTGTCTACGCATTTGTATGGGATAAACACGATAGCAATTCGTTTCTTTATGGTTTCGTTACGAATTATAACATTGTCTACCAACTTGCGATAACGATGTCGACAGTCGACTGACCACGTGACTTAGCGCGGTTTATGTCAATCTCATACATTTTAGTCTTTTCTAACTTCGTTATCGTTTCTAAATTGTTACTTTGTCTAAGCCCCCTGTTCTCCTGTTTTCTTATAAACTGTTCTTCTGTTCTTTTTTAAGCTCGTGCTTGACCATACTCACCTGATAGTAAGCGATGATGTGGTCGACGATGGAGCACGCTTGCTTAGAAGTTCCCTATTCACTCTTGTCTTAAAGAGGTTATATAACAGTTATCAGGAAACACAGATTCCGGAAGGGAATATCACTCCTTAGCTGTACGCACAATGAATCATCATCATCATTCTCCTGCCCTTATCCCAATTTATTTGGGGTCGGCGCAACATGTCTTTTTCTTCCATACTCCTCTATTAGTCGTCATCTCTGTAGTCACCCCCTTTTTACCCATATCCTCTTTCACACAGACCAACCATCGTTTCTTTGGCCTTCCCCTACTCTTATAGCCATCCACATCCATACACAGGACTTTCCTCACGACATTTTCTTCATTCTGTACGTACAATGAATGTGTTCTCAAAACGTTTTATGCGTGTGGGTGGGATGTCCACCATGTACCGGTGGCGCATCGCCGTACGTCAGATGACGGTCATATGATGGAACGGTCTTGGCGGAATTAAACTATGCAATTCCGACACACATTTTCCGAAATGTAACCGATAGATCATTAGCAGCATTGACTCGACAAGTTCGTCATTGCCGATGATCCTCTTCGCTCGTTTCTCGAACAATTCCAATAATATAAAACTCGTCGTCGCGTCTTAGTCGCAGTCTCGCGTCGCACCTCTCTGGTTTGGAGACCTCCCACTTATCGGATGGTAGAAAAACGAAATATAAGGTACTATAAACTTAAAATACAAATACTGGCGCAAGTATCAAATCAGTTCATTCTGTCGTGTTGGTTCTGTTTATCTGTTTGATTTTAAATTGTAATTTGAGTATGTGAATATCGGATATGATACAGTGTTCGTTTGTTGTTAACAGTGAACGCATGGAGGCAGAGTTCTGACGCTTGAGGAAAAGCCGAAGTTAAAAGCACATAATTGAGTAAGTCAACTTCGTTTCTTAATATGACATTGAGGAGGAATTCTATTACTTCATCTTTAAATAATCTTCTAAATAAATGAAAATTAATGGCTAAATGTGTTGCTAAGCGCAAACTCGAGAACGGCTGGACCAATTTGTATGAACTTTTTTTAAATAATTAAGTTCTCAGAACGGTCCTTAGGATGAGAAAAATTGAAAACACTGCACGGAAAGTCGTAAAAAATACATTTTATTTATTACGATTACATATTAACTGTCAATATTAGGGCTCGCTGTCAATCAGGATAGTCTAGAATAGAGCGAGAGTGAAGCCGCGGGAAAAAGTCTAGTAAATTAATAAATAAAACATCATTAGAGAAAGAATAAAACCATTGTCCAACGAAGTGAATATTTACCTCTAAAATATTTATTGATACTTTTTTTTTGGTTGGTAAATCATCAAATAACTTCTACCGCTCTGGGTGGAGCGGGCCTGTCAGACTCTTACTGACTAAAACCCAACCCCGGTTGCGGTAACTCTTACAAACACAATCGCGACATTTTTTTTTTGGGGTGGGAAATCATCCAATGACTTCTCCCGCTCATGGGTGGAGCGAAAGGACGTGTCAGACTCTTACTGACTAGAACCCACCCCTGTTCCTTTAGTTGCTTGTGCCAGGGCCGCTCTCTCTAGCCGAACTCTCTTTCGGCAAAGGTCCTGGCGAACCCCGTCAGTTTTTCTGATATCTCTTTGAGGCCCGCGTGGACCACTAGGTTCGCGCCGTCGAATCTCGGACCAGCCCCCTTAGCCAAAACACTTTTCTGTTAACGTTAACGCTAACGCTTCGTGCAAAATGTATGGCAAAGACATTACTGGGCGTGAGTCACGTGACAGTTCTCTGTCTAACGCTTCGTGCAAAAAGTCGTTTCCATACATTTTGCACGAAGCGTTAGCGTTAACGTTAACAGAAATGTATTTTGTCTAAAGGCCCTGGTTCTTATCTGACGGCGAGCTACCCATTACTCGTTGTCTGTAAGCCCGCGCCTGCGGTGGCCGAAAGTTGCCTTGCGTCTCCCGACGCCCGGGACGTCTCCTGCGGCTGCTGTTAGGGGCGTGCATCTCCGTTAAGTCTGCCTCACGCACACCCGCGACCTTGGCTTGAAACTTATTTTTGCGATTCACCTGGTAGAAGATATTATGGTCGACAATTAATCTTATACACATAGTTACCCAGTAAACACATGGGTTTTATATAAGTAACAAGATATTTTTTTAATTTTAAGGGTTTCGAAAGTCCGAATGAAAAAACGGTACCCTTAAAGGATCACTCGTGTGTCTGTCTGTCTGTCCGTCCGTCTATCACAGCCAATTTGCTCTGAATCTGCTGGACTGATAGAGTCGAAATTTGGTACACACATCTGTGATCCAAACACGAACGTGTACCTTAAATAAATTAATTTGGAATATGGGGGTCACTTTTGGGATGAAAATCGGAAAATTATTAAACAAAGCTTTTTCAAACTGTACCATGCGACATATCAAATGAAAAGGGCCATTGTGAGGGTCTCGATAATTTTTTTTTTCATAATTTTAGAATTTCTTAAATAACTTTAAAACTATATTTAAAGTTATTTAAGAAATTTGATGAAAAATGACCATTCCCCCCGTTATCTCCGAAACCACTGCATAGGCCTAAAATTCTGAAAAATAATTCAGAAAGTCGTTCTTTACTTATAGATTACAGGAAAACTTATAAGGAGGAGGCAGTTTATTAAAAAAGTGAAAAAAATATGATTAATTGTTCGGAACCCTTTGCGCGTGTCAGCAGGATGGAGGTAATTAAGAGTAGATATTCATATCTATCTACCTATCAAGCTTTGATGTACTAGTTATTTACTGTACCTATAGGTATGCAAGTTCCTATTAATGTGGTGTTTCGGGAAAAGGTTTATTAATTAAAATACAGAAAGACAAGACAAGGTATTTATTTCCAATAGGCTTGTCATGAATCGAAAGTCTAATGGCCCGCTCGCAAAACTAGGTCTTCGTGGAGAAGAACGAACCAAGAAACTCCACCGTAGCTCTCTTGTGGTGTTATACCCACACATCATAATTAATAGTTTATCACAATAAATCCAATTCTATGATCTATCGCTTGTGCCAATTTATAACGTGAAATATCTTGCCATTTAGAAACAATAACAGTCACAAGGCAAAGAACATGAATAGGTATTCTTTAATACCATTTAATATAATTAGAAACAAGGGCCTTAACATAGCACATACACAGAATCAACACAATCATTAGCAACAAACAAGATATAACATCAAATAACTTACGTGAGCCTTTGTAATCAATCTTTCACCCCTTAAAACCACATCCTTTTATCCAATGGGGTTGAATTTTTACGTGTTGTTTCAATTCTGATGACAATGCAATTTTATGGTAAGCATGACATGAATGGACATCCAGGATTAGCTCCAGATAAAGGAACTCTTCAACGTTCCACATAGATACAGACACGATATTTCGTGTACGCATTAAATTTCAAGTCGGTGTGAAAATGTTACATATAAAAAACTTTTTAACAAAAAATTTAACCGACGAAAAAGAACTAAAAAGCAAAAAATAAATAAACCTTTTAAGTCTTGATGTCCTGATATCCTTGACATGACATGGGGTATATCCTATCTAATAAAAAAAGAATCATCAAAATCGGTTTATAAACAACGGAGTGAGGGCCGAACATACGCACAGAAACGCTAAACGTGCCCACAATTTTCGAGGTTTTCTCTCAATTTTATCAGGATTCCATTATCAGATCCTGATTTCCTTGACATGGGACCACCCTTTGAGGTATACCCTATCTACCAAAAAAAAATATAATTAAGATCGGTTCATAAATGACGGAGTGAGGGTTGAACATACACAAAAAAAAAAAAAGAAAAAAAAAATATATACGGTCGAATTGAGAACCTCCTCCTTTTTTTTCGTTGGTTAAAAAATCAACAAAGACTAAGTTTTGATTATCTCACGAAAGAACTAAATGGCTCATTATTTTATAATTGTTTACCACTAATTGTTTACTTATGTAAATATTAGTTGACTTTTGAAAAATAAAGTAAATAATGTTTATTTAATTAATTACTTTATCTTTATTTTTCATACATTTAAGCAAAAGTTATCACGTTGTTGTATTATATTTATTCAAATCTTTGTTTCGCTAGAATTTCAGTAAAAAAAAAACAAAAACATGGAACCTCGTCGCTAATAATAATAGCCGCATAAGTAATAATGCCTTTTTAACAGATTACAAAAAAGTAGTACCTACTTTATTCGACCCGTATGTATGTATGTATGTGTGTATGTTTGTCCTCGATTTTCTCGAAAACTACAGATCCGATTTGGATGGGTTTTCGTAATTCAAATGCATATTTTTCAAGGAAGGTTTTTTTAATATTTAATACATTAGGATCTGATGAAGATCTTCGGAGATAGACAGTGGAGCTTTTCAATAACTAACAGGAAATGACTCCTGCCCTGGGGTGGAGGATAAATTCGAAAGAGTTAGGTACCTCGCCCCTGGGCGCGTAGGGCAGGGAGGAACAGGGGTGGGTTTTAGTCAGTAAGAGTCTGACACGCCCTTCCGCTCCACCCTAGAGCGGAAGAAGTCATAAGATGATTTCCCACCCCCAAAAAAAAAAAAAAAACAGGAAATGACTCGCGATTACCGCTATCGTTTGTCTATGTATTGTTGTTAATGGGGCACCACAACTAAAAAGTGAAAAATAAAAAACTTTTTTATATTTTTTTTTTTCAAAAAATACAACCGACTTCTAAAAATTGCCAAATAACTTTAATTTTGGAAGTCGCTGTATACATTTTTTTTGTTTCTTCGTTATTTGACACCGACTTCCGAAATTAAAGTTTTTTTGCAATTTTTAGAAGTCGGTAGTATTTTTTGAAAAAAATTTTTTTGTGTTTTGGTTTTTTTTTTTTAATAAATTGTAGTTAGACACCAGAAATAAAACTAAATATTAAAGTTATGCCTAAATAGATAACACCAATAACATGGAATTTGAACATTTGGAGACAACCAAAACGTCATCTGTGTATACATATTTTTTATGTTGATTTTTTAAAAAAGTGCTGAATCAATTTCGTTAAAATTTATATGCGACCACCTCTGGAGTATGACCAATCATACAAAAAAAGAATCATCAAATAAAAATCTATTTACAAATGGCGGAGATATCGCGTAACAAACATAAAAAAAAACACTTAGACGAATTGAGAACCTCCTCTTTTTTGAAGTTGGTTAAAAATAGAACCGATTTCCAAAATTTTTTGTTTTTTTTGGAAGTCGGTTCTATTTTTTGTTAACCGACTTCAAAAAAGAGTTTCCCGAGTTCTCAATTCGTAAGTATGTATTTTTTTTTTTAAGCTTTTAGTTCTTTCAGTCCATCTAAAGATTGTCTGGTAGAAATCGCTGTCGGCGATAAAACCACCGTTGGACCCATAGATTTAAGTTCATGTATAAAAGTTGTGTAACTGTTTTGGTGTACAATAAAGTTTATTCTATTCTATCTTCGCGGTTAAGTAGCGCTTTCGAAGGTTTTCCTTCGTAAAGGAAAGCACGTTAAGCCGTTGGTCCCGGCTGGCATTTGTAGATCTTTGACAGTCGTTACGGATCGTCAGAAGCTAGAAAACCCAATACCAGTCTTGCCAAGGAGTATCGTGTCAGCCAGTTACCGAGTAATGAAGGTCAGATTGGCAGTCACTCCATTTAAAATGCTGGTCCCAACTGCATCCAGTTAAACTGGACGCTGACCCCAACATAGTCAAACCTTCCTCCTTCCTCCTAAACCTAAACTCAGTGCCAGTGTGGAGCCCCTTTACAGGACATGCGTCACCTCCTTGCCTGCCCAGCCTGGACAATCACCTGCATCTTGAATGATTTAAACAAAGGCAATGACAAAGCTATCCAGATGCCTATGTACTGGTCGGACAAAGATTGAGTCAAATCGAAATGCAAAGAAGAAGAAGACAGTGATCTTTTGGACTCGCTCGTTCCATCCAAAGGGCCGGCTCATGTCAAAAAAATAAAATAAAAAAAGGGCACTTGATATTATGTAACATCCGCTTCGGTCAGGGCATTTCATTAATATCAGGAAGTATAAATGTTTGTATAGATACCTACTCGTTGCTCGCTGACGACTTTGAAAACAATTAATGATTTGTTTTTAGGTGCCTATTTACATACTAATTACCTCGTGGCGTGAACAATTAAGTAGTTAACTGATAAATTAATTATAACGGAAGGTTCACCTTTCAATGACATTTCGTTAACTTTGTCAAGTGTTTGTGTAACGAAGTACAAATAATGAGACACACACAATTAATTAATTAATTTATTTATTTATTTATCACATGGAAAACTAACAGCTTTACATAAATGCAATAAGTAAACTAGAATAAGAGACATTAAGCCAATTACAGGTTTTCACGGCTAGCTATACAGTAATACAACAAGAGATCCTATACACGACAAGATCATCATTTTCCTGCCCTTATCCCAATTTATTTGGGGTCGGCGCAACATGTCTTTTTCTTCCATACTCCTCTATTAGTCGTCATCTCTGTAGTCACCTCACCCCCTTTTTACCCATATCCTCTTTCACACAGTCCAACCATCTTTTCTTTGGCCTTCCCCTACTCTTATAGCCATCCACATCCATACACAACACTTTCCTCACGACATTTTCTTCATTCCTCCGCATCACATGCCCATACCACGACAACCGATTTCCACACAATTTTTCAGTCAGCGGTGCCACTTTCAGACTTCCTCTTATATACTCATTCCTAATTCTATCCATGCGCGTAACACCACACATCGCTCTTAGCATTCTCATCTCAGCTACATGCAATTGCTTTTCATTCATCCCTTTTGTGGCCCAACATTCTGAACCATACAAGACAGCAGGTCTGACCATTGTTTTATAAATCTTCCCCTTAAGTTTTAGGGGAATGCGGGAGTCACAGATAGTCCCGGTGACCTGCCGCCATTTCATCCATCCAGTGTTAATTCTGTGCTTAACAGTCCGATCTATTTCGCCATCGCTTTGCACGAGTGAACCGAGATACCGAAAATCAACGACAAGATATAAGGACTAAAGGATGAACTAAGTGCTGCATAAACCTGATCATAAACTAATTGTTCAAAAACTTTAGCCAGTAGGTATACACAGTTTGGAGATCGGTTTATAATTAACGATATCGTTTCTACGACCTTTTTTATGGGCCGGTGTTATAAAGGCTGACTTCCAAATATGGGGCACCGTACAAGTTGATAGAGATTTTTTAAACAACAACGATATCGGTAAGGCAATAGTTTTAGCACAGCCAATCAGGAACACTGCTGACAAATGATCCGGGCCTGCTGATTTTGAGGGATCTAGTTTACTAAGTAGCTTACCTATATAATCAATATTAATTTCAATGGAATGAATATCGGAGAGTAAATTAGGATTATAACTTACTATTAACTTTGAGTATTCCCAGTTCTTGCCCCGAGTCTTGATTTCTGCGTGACAGAAGCCACCTTTATAGCATGCCACTTACATAATTCGTTCGGATGGCCCGCCTAGTATTTGGGATTGAAGCAAAACTGGTTCAACCGTGCGGGAGTACCTACCAGCGCGATTTTTGTTGCTGACCCCCGGGAGTCTTCCGTTGCTATGTAATATGTTCCGGATATCAAGGGATCGCTTCTCGAATAGTTTCCCTTGTTCGACATATTTTTTATGTGTACAGGGGATGACTTGTGAGCTGTGACATGAGCTTAATTCTAGCAGCAATGAACGTTTCTAAAGCCATGTTATTGTTGGCGTACCTTTAGGGTCGAAGATGTGCAACACGTTTTGATGGAATGTGTGCGGAATGGAGCTCTTAGATTTACCTTACTCGGATACACACATAATTACGATGTTGGAGAGTGTAATACTATCCTGGCTTATCCTTTATCGGATCACGCCAGAATCCTGTACAAACTGGCATTTTTTTGTCTTGAAATAGATAAATTTCAAGTGTAATAAATAAACGAATTTTGATGTTACAGGGCGACGATATCACTTAGCGATAAAACCCTTAAAATGCAGATAAAAAAAAAACCATTAGGGCAAGCCCCCTTTTTGTTACTGTATACTATGGCGTCTGATAATCTAGCATCATCATTCTAGCCGAAAGACGTACATTAGTAAAAATAGGTGATCCCAAATATCGCCGCATCGATCGATCTCGTGCTTTTCGCAGCCAGCGGATTCCCTTGGCCTTCACCAGATCATCGGTCTACCTTGTGGAAGACCTTCCAACGCTGCGTCTTCAGGTATTGAACGCCTCTCCAGACCCATGCTATGGTAAAAGGCTTCTTCTAGGCTCACTTGTTCCATCATAAACCTCATCCATCACTTCCCCTAGGATACGAAGATGGAACTGGGCTGGTCACATCTGTCACATGTCGAAGGAGCAATGGGCGAACATTACCACATAGTGGATCTAGTGTTGCCCAAAATCGGTCTTGGTCTTGCAGTCTTGGTCTTGTTCTTGCATTTTCGCAAGACCAAGACCAAGACCAAGACCGCCTTATTGTAGCAAGACCAAGACCAAGACTGAACCCTGCAAGACTTGAGCAAGACAAGACTTAAGCCTGCAAGACTCTTGCGTCTTGCAGTTAAGACAAACTGAGATTTGGGCGTTATTAAGTAGGTATTTGGTTTCAATCCCGATTTTGAGAGACGTTCCCCAGTATCAAAACCGTAGGTATCGTCATAACACTAAACTAAGGGCTGCAGTTGTATCTGCAGTTGGCAACGTGCCGCTCGTCTGAAAGAACCCTAAAAGGTTGTATTGATTAGGTAGGTAAGTACTTATTATGTTTCAACTATTTATTAAGTAGGTAGCGTATTAATACTCACAAATCTGTTCCCATCATCCCATGTGATAAAATGTACCTAGAATAACTTTCTAGCAAAGTTCATACCTCTATAATAATATATTATGCTTGTTTATGTCTAATGTGCAGATCTAACGTTAGTACTCGTAGGTTGGTATGTGCTTAAAATTATAGCCAACAAAATTATATAAACATTATGTAAGTACTTACCTACTTATGTTTCAAAGTTTATATTATTCTTCTATTTAGCAAAATTTAAAACTAACAGCGAGTCGAGTAGGTCTAGTAACAGTTTCTACGGCAGCCAATGTTATGGTACAGACGCCAGCAGCCAGCACATCAAGCTACTACAATCTGTCAAATTTCTTTAACAGATTTTCAACTTTATCACTAAAGAATTAAGGTTCAAGGTTGATTGGGAAAATGTGACGTTCTGCGAATAAACTGTTGGTCGGTCGGTATATTATATACCTACTTATTTGATAATTTACCGACAAAGACGCCGCGGTTTGCAACAAGTGTATCACAGCATTTGACACTGTTTGAGCGCCGCATTCGCCGACAAAGAGTACGGACAGAGGCACACAAAATTGTTACCTATTTTGGTAGGGTTGGTACAGGTACAGGAGGATAAAATTAAATGACCTTGAAGATGTCTCAACAGTAAGTAGGTATAAATTGAATGCTCTGAGTTTCTTGTATAAATAAATTCACACACTGGCTTGAATTCGAACACTACAGCGTTTAAAGCTGTCGGGCGAGATGATAATTAATAACTAAGTAGGTATTGCATCTATTGAATTGCGAATATTTTGATTTCAAAATAATCATTGTTAATATCGGTAAATGATAGATAGTGAGTGATATACCTAGGTACTAAAATATAAGCAGCAATGTTGAAAATTGATATTCAAAGGTCGAGGAATGAGTTTGACCTTGAAAAGTTTTTTTTTTTTAATTCCTCGACCTTTATGAACTTACCCGAAATATAATCATCAAAATCATCAATACAACCCTCCAGGGTTGTATTGATGATTTTGATGATTATATTTCTGTAACTACATACGTCTTACAGCGCGAATCATAATCTAAAATCTAAACTAACGTGTTCAATAAATAGCAATAGGCTAATAGGTATTTGCAAGACTTGCAAGACTTGCGAGACTCTTGCTGCAAGACCAAGACCAAGACCAAGACTGAGAGCGCAATACCAAGACCAAGACCAAGACCAGGTGTATTGACGCAAGACCAAGACCAAGACTGGCCTAAGTCTCGTCTTGGTCTTGCATTTGGGCAACACTAAGTGGATCCCAAACGCAAGGAAATGACAACGCGGCAAGCCCAGAAAGAGATGGCGGGATGAGTTGGATCTTCTCGAAGGACTGGCCCAAAATTGTAAAAGACCGGGGAAAGTGGAAGTAGGGAAGGGAGGCCTTTGCCCAGCAGTGGGACAGCAGAGGCTCATTATAATCACCTCAAAGAGATTTCAGCAATAACTGACTAGGCCCGCCGAGGCCAATGCCTGCCTAGGGGTCGTGGATAAATTCGAAAGAGAGTCACCACGCCCCGTGGCACAGGCAACTAAAGGAACAGGGGTGGGTTTTAGTTAGTAAAAGTCTGACACGCGCTCCCGCTCCACCCGAAGCGGGCGATGTCATTGGATGATAACCCAACCCACAAAAACTGCACGACCTCATCCCACCAGCCCCTCGCCAATCGGCCGATCGAAATTTTAGACACACAGCAAGTTACCATCCCTACCTTGTTGCTATTCCACCAATTCGCACTAAGCGTTTCCAAACGTTTTTCATAATGCGCACAGCTAAGGAGTGGAGCTCTCTACCTGTGTCTGTGTTTTCGAATGCATACAACCCTAATCTCTTCAAAGTTAGAGTGAACAGGGTAAGCTCGCTCCATCGTCGACACTGTCTCTATCACCTCAGACCTAAACTAGAGTCAAGAGCAAACCCACCTCATTCTTTTTTTAGCTGAATACTTTTCCCCACACTAGGAGTTACTTCTGTATCGTGGGTGTGTTCACAAACATTTAAACTCACATACACAAGACGCCCAGACCCGGAACAACTCTCTGTGGGCCATACAAGTATATGTTCCGTGCGGGAATAGAACCCGCGACACGCAGCGCATCAGCCAATCGTTCAACCATTGCACCAACCGTGTTGTCGTATAATAAACACGAAAAAAAGAACATGACACCCCACGTAGTCCCATCATCAAACAGCTCATCATCACCAGCCTTTTAATGTCCCCACTGCTGGGGCACAGACCTCTCTGTGAGAGGATGTGGGCCGTAATCCATCACGCGGGCCCAATGCGGGTTGAATAGCTCTAGTATGTGAATAAATAAAACTTGCACTAAACTGTTGATCAGAGATCAATTAGTTCAACATCGCAATTAAAATTGTCGTAAATCTATTTTTTTCTCCACCTCATCAATTGCACTGTCTTTAATTAAACGGAGAATATCAACCTTCGGAAACAATGCATGGCTTGATATTGAGACACACCATTGATTGGTAAATTGTTTTGCCCGGATTCATGTGTCATGTGGTTACTGCTACTGGACTCTGCAAAAGGAAGTCTATAAAAACTATTTGACATGCAAATATATACATTCTTTCATCTCTCTCTCATGATTACGCTCATAGCAATCGTATAGTTAGAATTATTAAGATTAGTTGTGTTAAACAAGGGTGTTTATGGCAGAAAATCAAAATTTATAGACGTAAGTATTTTTTTTAAATACCTATAAAATGTAGAGGTCGACAGTCCGGCTGTACGGCCCTGGTGTCTACACCAGGGCGCTGGATTTTTTTTTCCTCTCGCTCTAGCGTGACAAAAAAAAAAATCCAGCGCAAAATTAAATTTTGATGGCGCCTTTTGAGCGGCACGGGAGCAGTGTTATATGATCAGATTTTTTTTAATCCGTAGAGTGACGCTGAAAAATTCGTAGATTTTTCAGCGTCACCTGCTGACGAGTTTTCGAGTGTGACGGGCGATTACTCGCACCACTCGCTCGGGTTGGTCCTCGGCGTTCTGGCCGCCAAGCGAGCATCGCCAAACGTGTCGCTGAGCGAGTAAGCTTTGATAGATCTTGTCGCTGAGCGACAAGCTTGTGGAGGAAGTCCTCGCCGGCAGTGTGAACAGTCATCAATCAACTATTAATATATGCATCTCTTTTGTTTACACGGAATGTATATCTATTGTACGTTTCTTGAGCGTCAAAATAGCAGTTCAGTTGGTGGCAGTTATTTTAGTTCAATTATTGATTTCAGCATCAGACTTTTTAGTTGTTTTTTACAGTCGGGTTTTTTGAAAATATGCAATTTTTTTTATTTTCTACATTTTAGTGAGTTATATTTTTGGAGTCGCCTCCTTGAACCCTTTATTTTGATACCCCACTTAATATAGTTCGCCGACTTTCATTTTTTCCTGTTTCACAATGGCACGTCTCGTTGCCGCCATATTGTATTTTGATTACTGTCATGTCTTTAGTAGCACTCGCAGAGTTAAGACGAATCAATTGACGTAAGAATGATCAAAATCGGCCCACGCTTTTGGTCTCTATAGTGCCACAAAGGAACAAACATACATACATACATAAATAGGCTGATAAACACATTACCCTCACTTGCGTCGCGCAGTCGGGTAAAAACAGCATTAAAATTCGTTGCGTGGTTTAGGAAGAGTTAGCGGAGATACAGACAGACGCGGTAAGCGACTTTGATTTATTACTTTGTTGTGATGATAGAGATTTCTGTGAAAACGCGTTGTCGCTTCGGGCCTGTGTGCATGAACCTTAAGCTTGAAGAGAACTTGGAAGCCTGTTACTCTAAAAAAAATAGAACCGACTTCCAAAAAAAGTGCAAAATAACTTTAATTTCGGAAGTGTTTCTGGTTTTGTTTCTTCGTTTTTTTGACACACACTTCCGAAATTAAAGTTATTTTGCATTTTTTTTGGAATTCGTTTCTGTTTTTTTGTAAAAAAGTTTTTATTTTTCACTTTTTAGTTGTGGTTCCTCATTAAATTGAGTTAACACTACATAGACATACGATCGCAGCAATCACAGTTGATTTGCTGTCATTTTTTGAAGAGTTCCGTTGTGTGTCTCCGAAACTCATTATCAGATCTATATGAAATTTAAATGGGACCATTTCGGAATAAAGCCCTTTCGAATAAAAAAATAATCTTCCAAATCCGTCTATACATGACGGAGTTATGCCCGAAAATACATAAAAAAATAAACACGAACATCCGAATTGATAACCTCCTTCTTTTTGAAGTCGGTTAAAAAGATGCAATCTGTGTAACAACCAATTAGTGAGATAATTACATATAATATCGGATACATTTTAAAGCAAAGTAGGTATTTTTATTTTATTTAAATGTAACTGTATCCCACCCAACGCACAAAACGTTTTGGGAACACATTCATTGTGCGTACAGCTAGGGAGTGGAATTTCCTTCCGGAGTCTGTGTTCCCTGATAGCTACAACCTGGGAGTGCGTAGGTACTTCTAGGCAAGCGTGCTCCATCCTCGACCACATCATCGCTTACCATCAGGTAAGATAGTGGTAAAACGCAAGTCTATTATTGATAAAAAACCTAATCATATGCTTAGTTTAAACACTGATTAATGGATTCTAAATTCAAGATAATATACGGCTCATCCATCAATTTCAGCTGTCCATAGGACAAAACCTTCTTCAAATGGTTAGTCATAGATCTAACCACACCAACATTATCCTTTTGCCGGGTAAAACATGTTAAATCATGATAAATGATATTTATTTTTTTCAAGTCACTACATAATTATTATAACAAAGTCCCCCGCCGCGTTTGTACGTGATAAACTCAAAAATTACTGAACGGATTTTCATGCGACTTTCACCAATAGACAGAGTGATTCATGAGGAAGGTTTAGGTGTATAATTAGTACCCGAGCAAATCTGGGATGGGTCGCTAGTTGGTTATAAATAACACTTTTACACATCAATATTTGCTACATGAGGCCGGCGTTTCCTAGCGATTGGCGTATCTAGGGTTATTTTCCAGGGGGGCCCGGCCCCTGAGATGCGATGACTGATGAAGCTGAGTCGACGCCCTACTGTATGTAGTCAGTGAACATGATTAGCATCATCACGCCCAAGTGGAGCAGACCTCCACCGTATGCTCAGTTATGTCCTCCAGACGATCTACACAACGGTGCCAACCTATATACGCCTATGTTCCTAGCTGACTACCCTGAGAAGAAACACCGAAACAAACTCAGGGGCAGTCAGATGTGTTGAAATAAGAGCCCTGCTAATCAGTTGTCAAAGCTGTTCAAACTAATCGCATGCTTTTTATTTTAATTCAAAAATGCATTATAAATCACGGTTAAAATGTCATATCATAAAGTTCTTAAGCATATTTAGCATCTCATTTGCAACAGCAGAATTACATATTATTTATTTAATTTTATTTTTTGTCAATTTAATCTCCTAGTCACAATTCCTTGATGGCACGTCACGGCCATTTATATTATTATTCATTTTTATAAAAAAATTACATTGTCATGTCATCAATAAAGGTTTGCTTGGTTTGCATGCTGATATTGCTTAACTTGTATTACATTAATAAAGTCCCTCACTGCGTCTATCTTTCTGTTTGTTCGCGATCAACTCAAAAACTACCGAACGGATTATTATGCAGTTTTATCATGAGGAAGGTTTGCGTGCGAAGCTGGGGTGGGGGGGGGGTGGGTTGCTAGTGTTAATAAAATAAAGTCGCTTTTCTTGTTTGTCTGTGGTGCCACGTTGTTCTTTTGAACTGTGGAACGGATTTTTACGCTGTTCACTAACTTGTTGTGTTGCTGTGTCTGGTACATAAAAAACTTTTTTTACAAATAATACGACCGACTTCCAAAAAAGAAAATACACTAAAAATTTAAAAATGTCTTTAATTTTGGAAGTCGGTGTTTGTATTTTATTAAAGTTATTTTTACATTTTTAGTGTATTTTCAATTTTGGATGTCTGTTGTATTTTTTAACCGACTTCGAAAAAGGAGGAGGTTCTATGTTCGACTGTATTCGTTTGTTTTTTTTTATTTTTTTTTATGTAAGTATGTCCACCGATTGCTCTGTCATATGTAGACCGATTTTCAAAATTCTTTTTTCATCCAAAAGAATATACTCCTGGGGTGGTCTCATATAACTTTTATAAAAATTACTTCAGCGGTTTTTGAAAAACTGAACAAAAACGAGAAATATGTATACCTAGATGACGTTTTGGTTTTCTCCAAATACGAGTTTGTTTAAATTCCACGTTCCATGTTATTGAGGTTTAGAGTTCTGGGGTATAACAACTAAAAAGTGGAAACTAAAAAAACATTTTTACAAAAAAAAACAACCGACTTCCAAAAAAGAAAATACACAAAAATTAAAAAATAACTTTAAATTCGGAAGTCGGTGTCAAATAACGAAGAAATAAAATACAAACACCGACTTCCGAAATTAAAGTTATAAAAGTGTATTTTCTTTTTTGGAAGTCTGTTTTTTTTTTGTAAAAATGTGTCTTTTCACTTTTTAACCGACTTCTAAAAAAGGAGGAGGTTCTATGTTCGACTATGTTTTTTTTTTGTGTATGTCTGCCGATTTATCTGTCAATGGAGGAGCGATTTTCAAATTTCTTTTTTATCCGATAGAATATTATACTCCCGAGAAGGTCCCATATATATTTTATCAAAATTGCAGCGCTTTTTGAAAAACTGAACAAATACGAATAATACGTATACCTAGATAACGTTTTGGTGTTCTCTAATTAAGAGTATGTTTTAAATTCCACGTGCCATGTTATTGGGGTTTTCAGTTCTGGGGTATAAAAAACTTTTTTACAAAAACAAACAACCGACTTCAGAAAAAAAAAGACTATTTGATTGTTTTTTTTGGAAGTCGGTTGTTTGTTTTTGTAATAAAGTTTTTTTAGTTGTTATTTCCCAGAACTAAAACTAAATATTAAAGTCACGCCTGAATTGACACCCCCTAATAACATGGAATGATGGAACATGGAATTTAAACACACTCATATAAATATACTCATAATTGGAGGAAACCAAAACGGCATCTATGTAAGCATGTTTTTAGTTTTTGTTGATTTTTTCAAAAAGTGCTTAATCAATTACGATAAAATTTATATGGGACCACCTGTGGAGTATACTCTTAAAGTTAAAAAAGAGTTTTGAAAATAAAAAAAAACCCCATATAAACAGTCGAACATAGAACCTCCTCCTATATTCGAAGTCGAAACGGGCCGGTCGTTAGTCACTTAAATCATTATCATTCTCCTGCCCTTATTACCAATTTATGGGGCGCAACATGTCTTTTTCTTCCATACTTCTCTTTTAGTCGTCATCTCTGTAGTCAGTCCCTTTTTAACCGACTTCCAAAAAGAGAAGGTTCTCAATTCGTCTGTTTTTTTTTTTTTTTTTTTTGTATGTATGTTACCCGATTTCTCCGTCAGTTGTGAACCAATTTTCAAAATTCTTTATTCACCTGAAAGAATATACCCCTGAGGTGGTCCCATATAATTTTTATCGAAATTGCTTCAGCGCTTTTTGAGAAACTGAACAAAAACGGAAAATACGTGTACCTCGATGACGTTTTGGTGTTCTCCAAATGTTTAAATTCCACGTTCCATTATAGGTTTTCAGTTCTGGGGTATAACAACTAAAAAGTGAAAATAAAAAACTTTTTTACAAAAAAAACAACCGACTTCCAAAAAAAAATACACTACTACTGTTTGTATTTTACTTCTTCGTTATTTGACACCGACTTCCGAAATTTAAGTTATTTATTAATTTTTAGTGTATTTTTTTTTTGGAAGTCGGTTGTTTTTTTTGGAAAAAAGTTTTTTTACCCATATCGTCTTTCACACAGACACGTACACAACACTTTCCTCACGACATTTTCTTTATTCCTCCGCATTACATGCCCATACCATGACAACAGATTTCCACACAACTTTTCAGTCAGTCAGTTGTTATTCACTTATAATAAAACCAAAAAAAAGTGTATAATTACTTAATTATAATTCATTTATTGTAGACTACCTAAGAAAAGATATAAAACTTCACACGCCGAAATCTGCTTTTGTTCCTCTTGGCTAGTAGACACGTTAACAAGTTCATCATGAACACTGTGTGGTCTTTGTCCAAAAACATATTGTTTATGGACATAAGAAAGAGGTTTGAGTTGATTAATAGACAATCAATCCGGTGTATTCAAATTTCGAAATGGACAAAATGGAAGGATGGAAGTGTTGCCATCGCGGGCAGAACCAAAATTGGATCGCAACAGAATCGTGAAGGTGGGAACGATTTTTTGTTTTTTTTTTTTGTGGGGTGGCAAATCATCCAGTGACATCTCCCGCTCAAGGGTGGAGTGGAAGGGCGTGTCAGACTCTTACTGGCTAAAACCCACCCCTGTTCCTACCCTGCCCTGAGTGCCCAGGGGCGAGGTACTCGTAACTCTTTCGAATTTATCCTCAACCCCCGGACAAAGGTGGGCACGATTGAAGAGAGCCCTAGCCGTTAGCCGATTGCAGACCAAGGGCTCAGCTAATTTTAGTTTAGCTCGTGTAGTAGCTAAAGGCTTTGAACCAAATTGACTTAATAACAAAATCTCGCCACATATATTTTTCTTCAAAGTTGAAAAAAAGCAAACAAAACCTGCCGAGAATCAATGCCTTTTTTTTGTTGGGTGGGAAATAATCCAATGACATCTCCCGCTCTTCGTGTCAGACTCTTACTGACTAAAACCCACCCCCTGTTCCTTCCCTGACTGAGTGCCCAGGGGAGCGGTAACTCTGTTACGAATTTATCCGCTACCCCTAGGCATAAAATGTGGAACGCTACACGAATTTGCGTGTCATCCTTGCACAGGGGCCATACTGATGTCATCCTTGCGCAGAGGCCATACAAATCGTCTCTGTATCGTTCCAATATTAGTATAAGTACTGCCGAAGAAAGTACGAGAATCAGTGCCTTAAAGTGCGCAATTGCCGAAATATTTGAAGGCAAAGATCTTCGATGAAAACTCGACATCTATATAATTCGTCTAAGTGGCACTTTAGGGCACTTTTTTTCAGAACATTTCATTCCTTGAAAAGTAAAAATTACTAGGACAGCTTCCATAAAAATAGTTTAAACTCATAATGTATGTGTAATTGACTATTTGTGTGCTAATTTGTGTAAACATGAAAATTTATGTCAGCTATGCGAATTAAACTACATGTATGTTCTCCACAATAAATTCAAAAAGTGTAAACTTGAAGTACAATTATCTGTATTTTTGGGAAATAAAGATATTTATTATTATTATATGTGTACCTAGCAGAGTCAGCTTTTGGCCTGCAAGACTGTATTTGAGATCAAAGTGAATTATGGTGCTGATTTTGGTGGACACAATGTTATTCATTTTTTTTCTGAATTATTGTCACTTTTTGGAACGAAGTTCCTTATCGCGCGTTGTGAAAGGGGGCTAGTCGGAAAAAATTCTTACGAAAAGTTGTCACGTCACTAATGAGGCTGTCCATCCAAAAAGATTGTGTTGGAAAAACAATCTAATAAAAACTTCTTGTATTTTTGGTGGGTAGGTACAAAGTTTGCAAGTAGATCAAGCATTATCTAACCAATTTCGTGTGTTAAATCTAGCGGAGCTTGGAACAATCTAACTTCGAATCTAATCTGGAGTCTCTAACCCATAAATAATAAATAGCTTTCTAAATCGCTTTCTAAATCTGGATGTCTGTACGATCAGTAGGATGGGTATAGCGGAGATATAAAAAATATTATTATAACTTTAAAAAAATAAAATTTTATTACAATTACTTCACTAATTAATCGAAAGGAACTTCGTTCCATCCGGGTGTCCCTTGACACCTCTCAAGTTTTTATTTTATTTTATTTTATTTGTGTGAACCACATGGGCTTTTTCTTCTTTCTATAATGAATTCTAAATAAATGTTTTTGGTTTCAGGTATCAGTGAAACAACAGATGTCGGAAAAGTAATGGAAACTGTAGATCAATCACCCGCCTATGTATCGGTGGCTGACTTCTACGCGGGGAAATCCGTATTCATCACAGGCGTCACTGGATTCCTTGGAAAGGTACTTATGTATTATTTTTTAGGGTTCCGAACACCCGAATTTAAAAACGAGACCCTTATAGGATCAGTCGTGGGTCTGTTTGTCTGTCTGTCTGTCTGTCACAGTCAATTTGCTTCGAATCTATTAAATCGATGTAGTTGAAATTTGGTACACACATGAATATCTGTGACCCAAACACGGACGTGTAACGTAATTACATTAATTTCGAATATGAGTGTCAGTTTTAGGGTGCAAATCAGAAAATTAAAAAATTAAGTTTTTTAAACTGTACCGAGTGAGTGACATAACAAATGAAAGGGCTTATTGTAAGGGTCTTAAATAATATTTTTCACTAATTTAAAATTTAATAGTTTTTGAATTCTTTAAAAAAATAGTTGAAAAATTACTTTTCCCCCCTTATCTACCGAACCCAGCCAGGCGCCTAAATTTGTGTAAATTATTTCATCATTCTTGCTCTCAAACGGTAAAGGAAAACATCGTTAGAAAATCGGTGAAAACGGCATGTCCTAGAACCAAAAATTCGAATCTACTAATCCGTACCGGGCCCACGTGGTGGATTACAGCCCATTCTCCTTGAGAAGAGTTCTGTGTCCCAGCAGTGGGAACATTGAAAGGCTGATTATGCTTACGCTATTGCGTGAAAGATGATAGGGCTTTTTTGAAATAACTTCTCCCACTCTTCGTGTCAAACTTTTACTAACTTAAACCCACCCGTGCCTCCTTCTCTCTTCTGACTCTTTTTTAGAATGTTATTACACCAATCGATCGATCGTCAATCGATGATAGAATGCATGAGTTGACGTCGATCAATAGTTTCTATTAATTCACCAATCGATCGATCGGCAATCAATGGTAGAATGAATTAGTCAATAGCGGTCGATAGTTTCTACTAGGTACACCAATCGATCGAGCGTCGATCGATGGTAGAATGCATGAGTTGATGTCGATCGATAGTTTCTATTAATACACCAATCGATCGATCGGCGATCAATGGTAGAATGAATTAGTCGATGGCGATCGATAGTTTCTACTAGGTACACCAATCGATCGAGCGTCATCGATGGTAGAATGGATTAGTCGAAGTGGATCGATAGTTTCTATTAATACACCAATCGGTCGATCAGCGATCAATAGAGAATGAATTAGTCGACGTTGATCGATAGTTTCTACTAGATACACCAATCGATCGAGTGTCGATCGATAGTAGAATAGATTAGTCGAAGTGGACCGATCGATTTGTTATCGAGCAGTATCAGTCGATCAGCCAAAGCTATTACACCAATAGATCAACGTCGATCGATGGCATCGATCGACGATCGATCGATTGGTGTAATAACACCCATACACTCCCACGACCCTGGTATACAAATAGGGCTGAAGAGGGTGTATTTCTGTTATAGTTTTAATTTATACTTTCAGGTGTTTCTCGAGAAGCTGCTGTACAGTTGCAAAGATATTGATAAAGTTTATGTTTTGATCCGAGACAAAAAAGGCACTAGAGCCAAACAAAGGGTTGAAGAGGTCATCGACAAACCGGTAAGTGATAGTTTAAGTAGAATCACATGCAGAGTGTGACGGAATTGGGTGGTCATCAAACTCGCTGATGGTGACGCGTTTGGATTATGGACTTGAATGTGCCCTGGTGGTTGAGAGTAGCCTATAATGTGATACTCATGCAAACTTGCTGATGGTGACGCGTTTGGATCATTCATTCCCTTCAAAATTGTCGAGCTGAACGGTTTTATTCCATGCGTCATGTTTGTGAACGTGCGCCGTCAGTTGGACCAGCAGGTGTATTCGCTAACTCAGTTGACAACAATTTGATAGACACTATGCCATTGCTCGGTGGACATCGATTATAATAGGCACTACGGTTTTCCTATACCTTCGTCAAAACAACAATGTACGACAAAGTGCCTATCAAATTGATGTCAACTGAGTTAGCGAATACGCCTGCTGGTCATCTCCACGATGTCAACTGAGTTAGCGAATACGCCTGCTGGTCATCTCTTAGCTGCCACGTCTTATTTATATTATTCACTAGAGACCCGACCCAGCTTCGCACGGGTACAAATTATACATCTAACTAAACCTTCCTCATGAATCACTATGACTTCTATTGGTGAACACAGCATGAAGATCTGCTCAGGAGTTTTTGAGTTAATCGCGAACGAATTGACGCGGTGGAGGACTTAGATTTATAATAATGTAGGTAGTGATTCTATTTTTGAATAGGTTTTTCCTCTTGTCGCATTTAAAGTGCACGTCTTTTTACATTTTCTTAATCTTACAGTAAATATAGGTATTATCTAGATATGGTTGATGTAACCAATGTTTTTCGTTTTGTGTCATTTAGGTTTTTTATGAAGGTTGAACAATCAAATCCTCTTTGTTTTATAATGTTTTACAATTGCATTCGAGCTATATGCAAAATAAAACGGACGGATTCATGCAAGCCACATTTCCAAAACTTGAAAATATTTACAATACCCTCACTAGGTATATATTTACGAAGTCTGTATATTTGTAAAAAAACAATATGCATCTACAGGGTGTAACGGAAAGGTGTGGTCATATTTTAGGAGCCGGTTCTGCCCATGGAAATGAAAAAAAAATTCTAAGAAAAAGTAGAAAAATATAAAAAAAGAAATGGAATTTCCATACAAAGTTATCATCAATATTTGTATGGGAGGTAAAAAAAAATTTTTAGAATTTCCTTGGATTTTCTTGAATAAAGTTGTTCATATCGATGGGCAGATGCAGTCCTTAAAATATGACCACACCTTTCCGTTACACCCTGTATACAGGGTGTAACGGAAAGGTGTAAAAAAAATTCTAAAAAAAAATTTTTACCTCTCATACAAATATTGATCAGCTGATGATGATTTTGTATGGAAAGTCCAATTTTTTTTTTGGGAATTTTCTACTTTTTCTTAGAGAAAGTTGTTTATTTCCATGGGCAGAACCGGCCTTTAAAATATGACCACACCTTTCCGTTACATCCTGTATAGACCTGTCAAAAGTCAACGACGCTCAAATAAATTGCACTTGCTATACACAAACACCAAATTTCTCCAAATAAGCTTAAATGCAATGGCTCCGAAACTATACAATAAATTACTAAATCGGATTATATTGGCTAACAACATAAATAATTTTAAATGCCAGCTTTTTGAATTATTGAGTGACAAAGCATATTACTCAGTCGATGAATACCTTAATGACAAATTTTGATATGATAATAATGAACAATTTAATTTCATTCTGACTATTTTAGTTTTGGTGACATTGTATTATTAAGAGATTTGGTAGGATTGTCATCATTCTCCTGCCCTTATCCCAATTTATTTGGGGTCGGCGCAACATGTCTTTTTCTTCCCTACTCATCTATTAGTCATCTCTGTAGTCACCCCCTTTTTACCCATATCCTCTTTCACACAGTCTATAAACATCGTTTCTTTGGCCGATTTGATACGATTATAATTAATTTAATTTTGATAATTTTAGACTTTGCTGATATTGTATTTTTTCATGACATTTGTACTATTTAAACTACTTATCTAATTTAATTTTGACAATTGTAATATTGCTGACATTGTATTTTCTTTTTCGTGCAATTTTTGTACTATTTAATTTAATTAATTTCGTTTTTGACAATTTTCATTTGCTGACATTGTACTCGTATTGTATGAGATTTTGTACTTTTATAATTAATTTAATTTTAAATATTGACATTAGCAACACTGTTTTGTATGCCTTTTGGCGGAACATAGGATGGACTTAACATTTTCTTATAAAACACGTGTTCACAAAATTAATAAATGAATAATTCTTTCAGCTATTCTCAAGATTAAAGGAAGAGCGTCCAGATGACTTCAAGAAAGTGATACCGATAGCGGGTGATCTAAATCATCTTGACCTTGGAATTTCAACAGAAGATGTAGAAATACTTCTTCAGAAGGTACCTACATAATATTTGTCATACTAGCTAGCTCGACAGACGATGATGTTTTTTTTTTTGTTTTTCGGGGTGGAAATCGTCATGGATGTAAAACCACCCCGATATTCTCCCACACACTTGCGTCGCTGCGGGTGCGTGTGTGACTGCCGCTACCCCGGACTACAGACGTCCTCCTGTCCTAACTGAATTTATACCAATATGGCATTGAAAAAAGGACTTTCAGTTTTTTCTGAATTTACTCATTTTTCGGGCATATTTTCCAATTTTTATTTCCCTTGCAAACAGTTATCCACATCCGATTGAGCTGGAATTTTGCATACACATTTGGTTTGGATGAAAATGCACGGTAAGCTATGTGACATCATTCTAAATCAAATATGGCGGACTGACATAGATGGCCGACCAAATATTTTTGAACACCCATGCAGCATACCTATATAGGTATCAATTGAAAGGGTTTACTGAGAGGAATACGATAAATAAAAAAGTTTGTTAATGTAGTGTTTTTAAATTAATAATATTATTAATTAAAAATGGTCGAAGTCAGCCTCGCAAGAGGTGGCGAGACGACCTCAAGGCTGGTTTGAGGAAGCATAGGAGAAGAGTTCCTGGAAGTACTTGGGTGAGGCCTTTGCCCAGCAGTGGGACAGTAAGAAAAAAAAATCAAACATATATTGATTTGGTCTAGCCTTTTTCCAAATATGTTTGGGGTTGGCTTTAAATTTCGGCATCGATCAACAAGTAGGTACTCTTAAATACGCAGTCAAAGCGTTGTTTACACAGGGGTGCCCCTGTGTGAGGACACCCCGCTTAGGCGAAGCACCACTGTGTCTTCGTGGAGGCGATCGGCGGCAGCGACCTCTCGCGCCTGGCCCTGGTCCAGGCCATGGTACTGGGCGAGAGGGAATGGGAAGCAGTCTCTGAAGCATTCTGCGAAGCAGTAATGTTCGCGAAGGAGGAGGCGGAACGGGTGAGGGTGACTCAAAAGAGTCGCCCTCACGCCCCCAGCAGCAGCCGCCGCAGGAGACGCCCTGGGCGTCGGGGGTTGCGGGGCGATCTCCGGCCACCGGAGGCGCGGGCCTGCGGACAGCAAGTAATGGGTAGCTCACCGTCCGATCAGCACCAGGCCCGTGAGTCGACGGCGCGTAGTGTTCCACGCGCGCCTCAAAGAGATGTCAGCAACATGGGACGGGGCCCTTCATGGCTGATGTCTGCTCAGGGGTACCGGATAAATTCGAAACAGTTACCCTGGGCACTCAGGCAACTGAAGGAACAGGGGTGGGTTTTAGTCAGTAAAGGTCTGACATGCGCTCCCGCTCCACCTAGATCGGGAGAAGTCATTGGATGATTTACCACAGCACAATAAAAGAAAAGGCATGCCCCTATGTAAACAAGGCATTGACTGTGCCTTCTTGGGCACGGCGAGTACCCTGTCTAGATGAACCATTTGTACTACAGCAACTAATATTTTCAGGTGTCCGTAGTATTCCACGTGGCTGCAACCATAAAGTTTAACGAGGAGCTGAAAGACGCCGTCAACACCAATGTCAGAGGAACGAAATATGTTCTACATCTGTGTCAGCGTATGAAGAATATAAAGGTAGGTACTGTGATACCCAATGAGGTGGCTTGAAATATTTTGAACCTTAAGAGCAAATATACTCGCAAAGTGTGATGCAAAGGAGGTAGACGATTTCATAATAGAAAAGCATAAAAAATGCGCGGGCCTGCGTTTCCTTTCACACACATATAATCCCCAAGAAAACTCTCAAGAAATGCAAATGCTACTGAGCTACACGACCCCCCAGTTATTATAAGTGGTGGAGGCGTCGGGTACTTCTTGAGAGTCAATTTATGGTGAGCCAGGTATGATCGAAATAACAAAATTATGCACTGTTAGGCGTCGTCCTAATGGGTCGCGGATAATTTCGAAACGAGTTACCGCGCCCCTGTGCACTCAGGCAACGATATACGACGGAACAGGGGTGGGTTTTAGTCAGTAAATGTCTAACACGCTCTTCCGCTTTACCTAGAGCGGGAAGAGCCATTGGATGAATTCCCGTAACAAAAAAAAAGGCGTTGCCCTAATATCAAGCGACCATCGCGTGAATAAGCGGTCGTGGCGTTAAGGCGTTTAAAGCCGCCAAGTGGCGCCCTCATTGAATAAAAAATCGTAGCAAAGCATAGAAAATAAAGATTAAAGAATCCTATGTTGCGTTTGTTACAAAGAGGATAAGGTATTTTTACGCTGTTAAAACAGGGCTCAAAATGTTTCGTATCCAAAGAAGTAAGCAAAAGTGTCAAAAACGGCCTTTTTTGGTACTTCTGCTAACTACTTTGCCACTAAAGCGGAGACAGGCCCTTATTTTTTTCGGGTAAACCGGAAAATCTGTTATAGAAAGATGTCCAGCAGTGGACGTCTAGATGATCTAAACGAATACACGATGGAATCGATTCTACTGGCTACAGCGTTGTCCTAATGGACGACACTGTAGCCAGTAGATTCGATAACTAATAAGTAATGATATCATAAAACTGGCCAAGTACGTGTCGGATTTCGCACATTTAGGGTTCCGTACCAAATATTGGTATTTGTTAGTAAAGTATACGTAATAATAAACAAATTCACCAAATTTCAAGTTCATGGGTCAATGGGAAGTTAAATAACTCTTCGCAACAAAATTTTGTGACAGACGACGGACGGACAGACAGACGGACACGTGAGTCACAACAATAGGGCTCCGTTTGGACCCTTCGGAACCTTAAAAAGTTCAAAAAACAAAAAGCTCTGTGGCAGCGGAAAAAAAGGGTCCATTTTCCTTTTAAAGCCGGAACTTTAAACCCTATCTTCGAAATTTCAGGCATTAGTCCATATCTCCACGGCCTACTGCAACACAGACAAGCAGATACTGGAAGAGAAAGTGTACCCTCCGCCAGCCGACCTCGGTGAAGTGCACAAGTTTCTGGAGTCGAACCATGACAGGGAACAAGTTAAGAAGTTACTCAGTAAGTTGTCTAAACTTTTTTTTTAACCATTAAAAAAAAGGTTCGCGTTTGACCATCTCACCTGATAGTAAGCGATGATGTGGTCGTCGAAGATGGAGCATACTTCCGTAGAAGTAACCTATTCACTCTCGACTTAGGGTGTTATTACACCAATTGATCGATCGTCTATCGATGCCATCGATCGATGGTAGAATGGATTAGTCGACGTCAATCGATAGTTTCTTTAACACCAATTGATCGATCGTCTATCAATGCCATCGATCGATGGTAGAATGGATTACTCGACGTCAATCGATAGTTTCTATAACACCAATTGATCGATCGTCTATCAATGCCATCGATCGATGATAGAATTGATTGGTCGACGTCAATCGATACTTTCTATAACACCAATTCATCGATCGTCCATCAATGCCATCGAACGATGGTAGAATGGATTACTCGACGTCAATCGATAGTTTCTATAACACCAATCGATCGATTGTCGATCGATGCCATCGATCGATGGTATAATGAATTAGTTGACGTCGATTGATAGTTTCTATTACACCAATCGATCGATCGTCGATCGATGCCATCAATCGATGGTAGAATGAATTAGTCGATGTCAATCGATAGTTTCTACTTGGTATAACAATCGATCGACCGTAATTCTATGGTAGAATGGATTAGTCGACGTCGACCGATCGATTGTTTATCGACCGGTATCCGTCGATCAGCCAAAGCTATCACACACCAATAATTGGTCGACGATCGATCGATTGGTGTAAAGGTGCGTCCAAACATTGAGCGGCAAAGGCGCGGCGACAACACGCGGCAGCAACACGCGGCATGTCCAGGAAACAATTCTACCGCGCTCTAGTTAGGACAATCCGACGAATGTTTGCGCGGCAATATGCGAGACGCTACGCATTTGAATTCAGTCTGAACCTAAACTATAATGAGCGGTTATCAGTGTTTTAGCTCTGATTATTATTCGAAATCGTTAAATGAGCCACATATTTCAATCAGTCTAATTGATGTTTCATTGTCCATTTTTGAGAAGCGCAAACACGTCCAGACACGATTACCGACGAACGATACTGAGCAATGTTTGCGCGCGGCAGCTAGATCGCAACGTTCGCGCGCGGCTGTTGTCCAAACACAGCGCAGCACGCCGCGCGCGGCAGCCGCGCTCGCTTGCCGCTCAATGTTTGGACACACCTTTATAATAAATAAATAAAATAAAAAAAACCTTATAATTCTTGAAGGTTTTACAGTTTCTGTATCTCTAATTCGAAATATCTCTACTTATTATAAATTTAGAGTATCTATCTAATCTTAATAAAAGTATATCTTACGTTTCTTTTTTCTCGTATTAGTATTCTTATTTTTTTTTTTTTTATGTTTGATAGGCTCGCGTTTGACCACTATCTCACCTGATGGTAAGTGATGATGTGGTCGAAGATGGAGCACGCTTGCCTAGAAGTAACTTATTCACTCTTGACTTAAAGACTCCCAGGTTGTATCTTACAGGAAACACAGACTCCGGTAGTGAATTCCACTCTCTAGCTGTACGTGCAATGAATGTTTTCTCAAAACGCTTTGTGCGTATGGATGGGATGTCCACCATGAACCGGTGGCACTTCGCCGTACGTCTTGTGGTCCTTAGATGAAACGGGCTTGGCTGAATCAAATCATGCAATTCCGTCGCACACTCCCCAAAATGTAATCGATAGAAAACCGATAGGCTAGCAACTCGGCGTCTATGTTCAAGACTTTGGAGTTTTGACTCAACGAGTCTATCATTGCCGATGATCCTCTTGGCTCGTTTCTCAATTGACTCAAGGGCATCAAGCTGGTATCTTGCAGATCCGTCCCAAAGATGAGAGCAGTACTCCATACACGATCGGACTTGCGCTTGGTAGAGTTGGAGCAGCTGTTCCGGCGTGAAGTATCGTCTCACCTTTGCGAGGACCCCCAACTTTTTGGCAGCCACTTGAGCCTTAGCCTCTATAAAGGGACCAAAATTGAGGGTAGATGTTAAAGTAACACCAAGAAGATCAAGTCGGTCGGTTATCGGCACGGTTACACCTCGGAAAGATGGAGCCGGGTGAAATTGGCTCCTTTTAGCAGAAAAAAGACACGCCTGGGTCTTAGCAGCATTGAACTTAACCAGATTGGCATCACCCCATTCTGAGACAGCCTGCAAGGACAAGTTCAAGCGCCCAACCATAGCCTCTCGGAGAGACCGGACCTGAGACCCACTAACTCGTGCGTCTGGCACGTATCTCTCGGCAACAGTGCTGTCGTCTGCATACCCAAAGGTACCGGGTTTTAGCAGATCGTTAATATGCAGCAAAAACAATGTTGCCGAGAGCACCGACCCCTGAGAAACACCGGCATTAATAGCCAGCTGTCCGGACGAGCAGCCATCTATGACTACTCGGATAGACCGATCCCTCAGGAAATCTGCTATCCAATCACACAATCCAGCGGGCAGACCGAAGGAAGGAAGCTTGCCAATAATTAAGCTGTCGTGCCAGACCCGGTCGAAGGCCTTCGAGATATCAAGGGAGACCGCAAGGGCTTCCCCTTGTTTGTCGATGGCCTCACTCCAGATGTGAATGGCATGCGCTAGAAGATCTCCTGTTGACCGATTTCGGCGGAAGCCGTATTGTCGGTCACTTAGGATATCGTTAGCTTCTAGGTATGCTAGGAGCTTACCATTCAGTATACGTTCCATACTCTTACAGAGAACGGAAGTTACCGAGATGGGCCTATAATTTGCTGGGTCAGCTCGACTACCCTTCTTGGGTACGGGTTGCACGTTAGCTTGCTTCCAAGCCATCGGCACTTTTCCAGTCTCAAACGAAAGGCGATATAGGCGTGTCAAGATCGGAGACAACTCAGGCGCACAAGTCCTCAGTACAATTGCCGGTATCCCGTCGGGACCACTAGCCTTGTTCACGTCCAGGTTACGCAGTACCCTCCGGACATCCTTCTGATGAATGCGAATGTCTGACATAATCGACTCGCATCCACCAAGAGTACCAGGGGGCCTCGCGCAACCAGGATCTAGACGCGAAGATTCCGCAAACAGAGAGGCAAACAAGCTTGCTTTCTCCTCAGCGGAGTGGGCCAGCGACCCGTCGGGTTTCAGCAGTGGAGGTAGTGAGGGGCGGCAGAAGTTCGATTCAACCGACTTAGCCAGGGACCAAAACGCCTTACTACCAGCTGGGTAAGAAGCAAGTTTGTTCCCAATTCGGCCAATGTGGTCAAACCGAGCCTTCCGCAACACCTTCTTGCAGAACTTGGCAGCCCTGTTGAAGGCTCTCTTCTTCTGAATCACGTCACTCGCTTTACGCGTCCGAGCGTCGACCCATGCCAGGTAGGCCGCGTGTTTAAGCGCATCAGCGCGATTGCACTCGGCAAGTCGGCACCAAACCATGGTCGAGCCCCGCCAGACATTGTTACGTCAGAGAATGGAATGTAGTACTCCATTCCCCGCCGCAACACATCCGTCACGGCGTCTGCGCACGACGAAACATCAGTCGAAGAAAAGCAAGTGGGCCGCCAAGGATAACATGCGAAGAAAGATCGCATGCCATCCCAATCTGCTGACCTGTATCGCCAAACCCGCCTGGTGCCTCTAGGGCTAGGATCGGGCGGGGAGTACACGGATACAGATTTCACCAGACAGTGGTCGGAAGTACCTAATGGTAAAGAAATCGACACTGAGTAACGGTCTGGATCTGTTGTCAGCAGAAGGTCCAAGCAATTGGCTGTGTGCGAATCAACATCCGGCATCCTCGTTGCCCCCTGGACCAGCTGGGTGAGATTTAACGCCAGCGCTAGCTTATACGTCTCTTGTCCAGCATGGTCTGTGCACTGGTATGGGAAGAGCCACTCCTGATGGTGGGCGTTGAAGTCCCCCAGTAACACCAATTGGGCAGAAGGGTACCGTTGCTGAGCCACATCCGCCGCTTTACTCAGGTGTTGAGTGAGCCCAGTTGTCTCCAGATCACCGCTGTGCGAACGGTAGACACAGGCGTAGACAATTTTATCTAGGCCTGTGTCCACTAGGACCCAAAGAGTTGAGAACCTGGAGTCCTCAAGGTTACGGAGACGCCGATAGCAGATGTCGTCCCGGGCGTACATGCATATACCAGCTCGTGGCTTAAAATTGTGCTCCAGGGTAAACCCTGTGTAAGATAGGTACGCCACGTCAGACGGACATCCGATCTGCGTCTCCGAAAGGAATAAGAGAGCTGGTTTCTCAGTCTCTAGGTGTTGGTGGACTGCGGCGAGATTTGAGTGCAGACCTCGAATGTTAGATAGGTGCACTTTGTGTGAGAGGGAGTGCTGCCGCTGTACAGCTTTTTTCTTTTTATTTCCTTTGTTCATGATTGTGAAGAGTGAAGGAAGGAGAGGAGAAGGAAGTGAAATGAGGTTCCATGCTGGCTACCTTCAGGCACGCACTGACTGGACGGTATCATTGGGGGACTAGTCTGGCGACTGCGGGGACGCCCAAGCCCCCCCGGGAATGTCCATCGGGCCCTCTCGTCTGGTCGCCAACCAGCACGATGGTGCATTCCGGGATTTTTCGTCAGTTGGCGGGGCAGCCTTTCGTGTGTGGCTAGTACACTACTTGGGCCCCTAACTAACTGCGGTCGGCCAGCGGCGCACCGTGCCTCGGATCCCGCTACCCTCCGCGACTAGTCTCCCGATACATTCATATCAGCGCAAGCCCGGTTGGTCTGCCTGCAATGGAACAACTATTTCGACCCAACTCCTCTGGATTGGCTACACTGAGCATCGTACCGGAACACGGCCAGGCCGCTTGGCGGTACGTCTTTGCCCAGTGCGTGGTCACAAGCCATCGGTCGAAACCTACCACCAGTTTGTGTCACCTGATTAGCACCACCCGGGGACCACGTGTAGGGACTCAATGGGTATACTCCTACGGACGCGGGTGACTCGGCCCCCCAAATCTCTCTCCCTCTTATTTTAGTTTTATTAGTTTTTTACATTCAATATTTAACGACGTCGACTGATTGACTGTTTATTGACCAGTATCTGTCGATCAGCCAAAGCTATCACACCAATCCATCGACGATCGATCGATTGGTGTAACAACACCCTTAAAACTACCAGGTTGTAGCTATCAGGAAATACAGACTCTGGCAGGGAATTTCACTCCTTAGCTGTACGCACTATGAATGTTTTCCCAAAACTAAACTCATAATATTAAAAGCAACTAATTGTAACTAATTGTTAATTTGTGTTTTATTTATATGTTATATGTGTACAATAAAGAATAATAACCACCCACGATCCTGTGTGCAGAGATTAACACTGCCGCTGTGTGCAGAGATTAACTCTACCTCCCGGTAGAGGTCTAATTGACATTCTTAACCTACACAACAGACAGATAAAAACACTCAGACAATTCCTTTTTTCAAAAAGTGAAACCTCTATCCTCCACAAAGTGGTTACCTACTCAAAACGACCAAAAATTGACGCCCCTGAATTTAAAAGATAAGTCTGAACAGAAAAATGAAAAAAATACCGACGAAAGAACTAAGCTCCTAGAATGGACCCAGAAGACTCTACACGGTAGACATCGCCAAGACTTATCCCACATAAATGTCGACAAAGAAGCGTCGAACGCGTGGTTAAATCGAGGCGAACTCTTCCCAGAGACTGAAGGGTTCATGCTTGCTATACAGGACCAGGTAATTGAAACCAAGAATTACAGAAAGTAGGTATATCATAAAAAAAAAAAATAATGACACATGTAGAAGATGCAATAATGCCCCTGAGACAATTCAACACATCACAGGCGCGTGCAAATCAATAGCCCAAACAGATTACCAACATACACACGACCAAGTAGCCAACGTAATACACCAGAAATTAGCTCACCAGTACAAACTCATAGACTCCGTTGTACAGACTGTTGTCAACATTACCTGACCCACCCTAAAATCAAACGACTTTGGACCCTCTGCATGTAACATTAAGGTTTATTTAATTTATATGAGCTTATCAGACAACTGCTCGAGGATTTGATGAACAAATACAATAATAATATAGACACGGAAATTTGATCTTTAAAACGTTAGTCATCATTCTCCTGCCCTTATCCCAATTTATTTGGGGTCGGCGCAACATGTCTTTTTCTTCCATACTCCTCTATTAGTCGTCATCTCTGTAGTCACCCCTTTTTTACCCATATCCTCTTTCACACAGTCCAACCATCGTTTCTTTGGCCTTCCCCTACTCTTATATCTTTAAAACGTTAGTATTAGGTTATATTTTATAACTATTTGTTATAATATGATAAGTGTAATAGCTTATTTTAATGATTGAGTTCAAGTAATTCTGGTCTCGTGGTCTGTGTGTGAGACTGAGAAAAACAAGGTTCGAGATCAAATCTTGCGACAAAGACATTGTTTTGCTTTCAATATAGAATTTATATTCCAAAACTATTTCTTGTATTATTGTAAAGAACTACAGACTATACATAAACTTTTTAAAATGGTAATATTTTCACATAACTTGTAATAAGTGGGTAGTTGAAAAATAAATATTCGTATTCATTATAAAGAACTGTGAACTTAAAGTTTTTTAAATTACCCACCCGTTAACAAGATAAGTTATTAGGCGAAAATCATATTGGTCGTTCTTTAATATTGCAAGCAATATTGTAGAAATGAAAACAAATTAAAAAAGAAACTGATGTATAGGTGGACTGTGTTATCGAACGCACATGCTGTTCGTCGTCAATCCAGCATCAAACCGCTAAGCCACAAGAACTTGTTGGGAATACGCGAAATTAAAGATTGGGTTGTAATTATGTAGTGTGACTTAAAAGCTTTTCAACTTTAATGTTAACGAGATAATGATTAAAATAGCTTAACAAAAACATATATAATGCCAGTGGCTCCGACTATGTTGGGTGGGTTTACCTTAACGTTACGTGTTAAAGATCAAATTTGAGTGTCTGTGTTATTATTGTGTTTTTGTTCATCGAGTCCTCGTGCACTTGTGTGATAAGCTCATATAAATTAAATAAACCTTAATATTACTGGCAGAGGGTCCAAAGTCGTTTGATTTTAGGGTGGGTCAGGTAATGTTGACAACAGTCTGTGCCATATTACAAGTACAATCCAGAGACTATATTAGAAAATTCCTCAACAAAACTGTATTTTGATCGCGGCATTTTTACTGACAAAACAATTCATTTCAATAGACCAGACATTACACTTATAAACAAAACTGCATATTTAATCGATATTGCTGTACCTAATACTCATAATTTACAGACCACAATAGCAGAAAAGCTAACCAAATACATCGAACTAAAAGATGAAATTACCCGAATTTGGCATCTGCAAAAAGTTACAATAGTACCAATAGTTTTGTCGACAACAGGAGTAATACCAAAACATCTTCACCAATCCCTTAAATCTCTTAGCTTACCCCCAAATACCTACCATCTACTGCAAAAGGCAGTGATCTTAAACACCTGCAGACTCGTGAGAAAGTTTCTGCAATGTGAATCAGAAAACCATCATTAAAACTCAAATACGCTACCATCTTCCATATAATCTTCTGCGCGTGACCGCACTTCATCTATCCCAGATTCCAATTACTGATAATCACTTGGCTTAGGCCCGTATTATCAGCCCTTCCCGGCTAGCCGAGAACATAAAACATATGTCAAAATAATAATAATAATAATATCTGTGGCCCGGCTGTCAAGTTAACTGACGTGAAAATTTTTCTCGCCGAAATTTTTATTACATTTTCGTAAAAATAAACCTAAAATAATGTCCAAACCACAAATACGAACCAGAAAAAAAAAATTAATCATCACAACAATAATCAATGCCGAAAAACCAAGACACAAACAACAACATGGCGAGAATATAATGGACATAACAACGAAATGCTGACAAGAAGCCGGGCCGAATTGCTGACCACACACCCAACATCTTTGGGTTCGTCGCTCAGCTCCGCCTCGCAGCTGCCGGGACCTTTTTTTTTTTTTTTTTTGCCGGGGTGGAAAATCCTCATGGATGTCCTTCGCCCGGGGCGGGCGAAGAGGTCTGTCAGACTTTTACTGACTAAAAACCACCCCGGTGTTCCGTCCCACACTTGGACCGGTGATCGTGACAGCTAGTACGACTTCCATGATCCCCGGCTAGTGCCGGCCCGCCTACGCGGGCCACCTCTGGCTCATGGGGAGAGTGAGGTGTCCTCTCCCCGCGACGTCTAATAGGGGCGCGCGTGGAACACTACGCGCCGCCGCCTCGGGTCCTGTTGGATGGGGGGCGGCGGACGACCCCGAGTCCGCCGGCCCTCTGGACCTATTTATATTTATACCTATTTTTATTTTTTTATTTACATTTTATTTATTTTTTTATTTTGGGTTGCTGCCTGAGTTCCTAACAACTGGTGTTACCCACCTGCTCCATAAAACAGGTGGTACCGCGAAACCTAAGAATTATAGACCGATAACGTGTTTGTCGACGGTCTATAAACTTCTTACATCCATCCTGAGAGCGAAAATTAATCATCACATTGAGAGTAATTTAATTATGTCTGCCTCTCAGAATGGATGTAGGAACGGGTCCCGCGGTACTAAGGAGCTACTCCGCATAGACATGGCCATAAGCCAGCAGGTTCGTCGATCCCACAAGGATTTACAGACTTTTAAAGACATTTTAAAGACGGTCCTTCACTATCCAGGATGTCGACCAATCCAGGGGAACGATGAGCCTATATGGATTAAACGGGGAATATTTCAGGGCGACAGTTTGAGTCCTCTTTGTTTCTGCTTAGCTCTGAATCCTCTAAGCACCTTAGATCCCTCTCCTCGACCGAAACATACAAATATTTGGGTATGTCGGAAGCGTTAGGCATTAACGTTACTGACATGAAACAATCGCTAAAGGAGCGCTTCTTTGGCCGCCTGAAAAAAGTATTGAACAGCCTTTTGTCGGGCGGGAATAAGGTGCGCGCCTTCAACGGATGGGTCATGCCGGTTTTGATGTACTCTTTCGGCATACTCAAATGGACTCAGACCGAACTCGACGCCCTGGATAGGAGGGTCCGTACGCTGCTGACCGCAAACCGGATGCATCACCCACGATCATCGGTGACTGTACATCCCGCGGAAGTGTGGAGGTCGAGGTTTTTTAAACGCTAAGACTCTCCACAACCGCGGGGTGTGCAGCCTCAGAGAATATTTTCTTGAAACCGACGTACCCACGTCGCGTACCCATGCACCGCGATGTGGTCGCAGTGGACAAGGGACTCACCCCGTTGTCCATGGCTAAAGAGAACTGGCGCAAACCTGTAATACTCACTACTGATGACCGCAAGGAGGTATGGAAAGGCAAGGAGCTTCACGTGCGCTTTTATCGGGCTCTTCATGGGCTTGATGTAGATTTCTTGGCGTCCGTGGCCTGGCTACGTTTCAGTGACCTCTTCGGGGAAACTGATGGCTTTGTCTGTGCGATTATGGACGAAGTTATTTTGACGAATAACTACCGGAGGCATATCATGAAGGACGGGACGGTTGACGTGTGTCGGGCATGCCACCGTCCGGGTGAGTCCATCAGACATATTATCTCTGGTTGTTCTCGTCTTGCTAACAGCGAGTATTTGCACAGGCATAACCAAGTAGCCAGGATTATTCACCAGCAACTTGCTTTAAAATACAAACTTGTGGATTCTGAGGTACCGTATTACAAGTATGCGCCCGACCCAGTTCTCGAAAACGACCATGTCACGTTGTACTGGGATCGGTCTATCATCACTGACAGGACTATTGTTGCCAATAAGCCTGATATAGTGGTGATAGACCGATTAGCGCGCCGCACAATGATAATCGATGTCACCATTCCACATGACGAGAACCTAGTGAAAGCTGAGAAAGACAAACAAATCAAATATCTTGAATTAGCACACGAGGTTGTCGATATGTGGAATGTGGACTCGGCTGTCATTGTGCCGATAGTCGTTACCGCCAACGGCGTAATGGCCAAAAGCCTCGATGACCACCTGTCGAAGCTGTCGTTACGCGGTTGGATCAAGGGCCTGATACAGAAGGCAGTACTCCTCGATACGGCTCGCATTGTGAGGAGGTTCCTGTCTCTGGAGCCCTAACCACCGGTAGCTTGGAAAATGTCATTAGATTGGTCTTGACAGCCAAAGTGGCTCTCAAGTGTGTGTGGCCAATTTTGAAAAAATCAGGTTGGGTCCACGGATTCTATTCCGTGGTTGGGTCAGTGTGGTCGATTTTTTGTGACATCCAGACAATCAGACAGACATATGGGTCATGTGGGATATCAAGATAAAGGGCTTGAGGATATTTATATCTGCCTAGCCTTTTCATAGTTATCTTGGGGTCGGCTCCCAGTCTTAACCGGATGCAGCTGAATACCAGTAATTTACATGGAGCGACAGCCTATCTGACCTCCACAACCCAGTTACTGGGTAATACGATACTCCTGGGTAAGACTGGAGGATGCAGTGTCCAAAATCTAACTCGCTAAAATGTAGGAAATCAAAAAATTTAAAAACCCGACTGCAAAAATCAACTAAAAAGTTCCAAACAAGTTACTTTTCAAACAGTCTATTGCAGTTGGTGGCACTCAATCTGCGTTTGAACGAAAACAAATACCTTATTTTGGTACTAAAAATAAGTCTGTTTGTCAATCTATTGTCTCTCTTATGCTAATATTGGATCAATGTAATTCAGCCGTTATTATTTCTTGCTTTACAGAAGGACTACCGAATACTTACACGTTTACAAAGGCGCTGGCTGAAACCTATGTTGCTGAGAATCATGGAAATATCCCCACAGTTATTATAAGACCAGCTATCGGTAAGCTTTCTAACTTTCTTATTAAGGTGGACGCGCCAGGGTAGCCCGCGAAATTAAAATTTTCTTACGTTTTTTGCAATTTACAGGTCAGTGTCAGGTTGTATCTTGGTCAAAATTTGATTCGCGGCCGTTGCAAGTATGTATTTATAGAATTATAATCATCAATATCATCAATAAAGCTCTTTCAGTTAGAATTGATGTCAAATGTAAGTATTTCATGAAATCATGACATTTTAATGATTACAGTTCTGTATTCAAAATAATATTTTGACCAACATACAACCTGATACTGACCTGCAAATTGCAAAAACGTAAGAAAATTTGAATTTTCGGGCTACCCTAAAGCTTTCACCTTAACCTGTACCATCATTTGGATGGTATTCCATACAGGACAATAGTTTTTTTTTTGTTTTTACATTAAGTTACTTTTAACCTTGGCCCTTTTTTTTTTTGTGGGGTGGGAAATCATCCTATGACTTCTTCCGCTCTAGGGTGGAGCGGAAGGGCGTGTCAGACTCTTACTGACTAAAACCCACCCCTGTTCCTCCCTGCCCTGAATGCCCAGGGGCGAGATAACTCTTTCGAATTTATCCTCAACCCCCGGGCAGGCATCGGCCATGACGGGCCCCTTCTCTTTGCTGACAACTCTTTGAGGCGCGCGTGGAACACTACGCGCCGTCGACTCTCGGGTCTGGTGCTGATCGGGCGGCAAGTTACCCACTACTCGCCGTCCGCAGGCCCGGGTAACCTTGGCCCTTGAATTGCTATTGTTTCAACATTTTATATTTTTATCTGTTCTATAAAATACAGCTATTACATTCCAGTCGCAGCATCGCTAAGAGAGCCCATAGCAGGATGGGTGGACAACTGGTCGGGAGCTACCGGCATGTTAGCCGCAATCACGACGGGTGCCATAAGAGTGATCCTTGGCGAAGGCGAAAATATCCTGGACCTGGTGCCAGTAGACTATGTGGCTAATCTTACAATTGTGGCTGCTGCACGGTGTAGTAGGTGGGTTTTGCTGACCATTTACACATGGATGAAACATCGGTCCTCCTGATAGATGTTTTTATGATAGTGCTTAGTGTTGGGGTGCTGGCGTCGCTAAAGAGTCGAATCGGCGTTGAAGCGAGAGGGCATGCTTTGTTCCCCTCTCACTATCTATCCTTTACTGAAAATACCGCCCGCTCAAAGCATGCTCGACACTAAGCAATATTGTAAATAAGAGTACAAAAAAATTGCTTAGGTACACATTCGACTTTCCATAAGGCTGCAATTTCGCTGATTACCTTAGCGAGAGCAACTGGTATTTCGGCTGAGAAGAACTCATTTCTATGTTTCAGTTCTGACAACATCGCTGTTTACAACTGCTGCACAAGTTCCTGCAACCCGGGTACAATACGAAATTTGTTCAATTACTCAAAAAGAGCAGCATCGAAGAATGGATTTGGTAAGTTAAAGTTTACTGTAATAATTAATACAAATAAATACAAATCATTTAAGAAAGGAGAAATTCCTGCGCTTCTAATGTTTGAGATTCCAAAGCTTTGAATAATGAATAATAATAATAATATATAATATTCCACAACTATCACACAACGCCATCTAGTCTCAAGCTAAGCAAAGCTTGTGTTATGGGTACTAGACAACTGATAAACATACTTATATATTTCTAAATACATAAATATTATAGATAAATTACACCCAGACACAGAACAAATGATCGTGCTCATTACACAAACATTTGTCCTGGGTGGGAATCGAACCCGCGACCTCCGGCATAGCAGTCAGGGTCACTAACCACTAGACCAACAGGCCTGACTGGAATGGCCATTAGCTACGTGGCATATCGGGGCGTTGCGGGGTCCTGATTACAAATTGCTACGCGGTATTAGATGGCCCCGTTTGGATTTTTTATGCGACATACCGATCCCCGTTACATTTGCTACCTGGCATAGCAATCCCAGTAGCATTTGCTACGTGGCAGAGCTACCCAGTTGCATTTGCTACGTGGCATAGCAATCCCAGTTGCATTTGCTTCGTGGCATAACAAGCCCAGTTATATTTGCCCCGTGGCATACTATATACTATATACATAATTTCAGTTGCATTTGCTACGAAGCATAGCAATCCTAGCGAGCCGGCTTGCCTCATATGCCGCCGCCGCAGCCGTTGCGTCCGGACCGGGTTCGACGGGACAGGCCAACCGCGGGACCGTGCTGAGACCCGCGGGGTCGGCCCCTTCGAAGGCGCCGAGGGCGCCGCCCAAGCCGGGTGGAGTGGCTGCACGGGTGGCGATGGCTTCGAGGGCCCCAGCCCAGACCCAGGCGGCCGTCTCGCCGCCGCTCGCCGCTCAGCCTGTTCTGTCTTCTGAGCCTCCCACGGCCAACACCGAATGGCAAATGGTCGGAGAGAAGAAGAAGGCAGGCAAGGCAGCAAGGGCGGCCAAACGGAGGGAGAGGCAGAAGTGGCATAAGGAGCGGACCACTGCGGCTAGGCTCCACGCCCCGAAGTCTGCGGCTGTAGTTATTACGCTGCAGCTGGAGGCGGTCAAGAAGGGCGTGACCTACCGCAGCGTGCTCGCCAAAACAAAGGCGGCGGTGAGCCTCGAGGAGGTGGGGTGTGCCGACGGCGTCCGGGTGAAGGTCACCAAGACTGGAGCCCGGATGCTGGAGGTCCCCGGTGCCTCCAGCGGCCCAACCACTGACGCCCTAGCCGAAAGGATCAGGGCATTGCTGGTGGACGAGGCTCGGTGTCCAGGCCCACGAAATGCGCTGACATCCGCATTATGGGCCTGGACGACTCCGTGACGGAGGGTCAGGTGGTGGCCGCTGTTGCCAGAACTGGAGGCTGCCCTGCTGAGCAGGTGAGGGTGGGCACCATTCATCCTGACACCGCGGGGCTGCAAACCATTACGGTGAGCTGCCCCGTGTCAGCGGCCAGAACCATCACCGCGGAGGGCCGAAGACATTTGGTGGGCTGGGTTTCAGCGCAGGTTAAGCTGCTGGAACCCAGGCCTCTGAGATGTTTCCGCTACCATGTGGGCGACCATGTGGCGGCTAAGTGCACCTCGGAGGTGGACCGCAGTGACCACTGCTTCCGCTGTGGTCAGCCCGGTCACAAGTCCGGCTCGTCCAACGCCGCGCCGCACCGCATCGTATGTGCGGCAGCAGGCAAGCCGGCCGACCACCGGGCTGGGAACATTCACTGCGCTCCACCCGCCAAGGCCAGGGGTAGGGCCAAGCCCTCCGCCACCGCCGTCATCGCCGCAGCAGCCGCCGCCACCGCTTCCACCCCTGCCGAGACCACCGCGGCGGCGGGACCCTCACAGGGGGCTCGGGAGTAGGCTATAATGGAATGCCAATAACGGCCCCATTACGCCTCCTCCAGGCAAATATCAACCACTGCGCCGCTGCTCAGGACCTGTTGTTCCAGAGCGTGGCGGAGTGGTCGATTAACATCGCCGTGGTCGCTGACCCGTACTTTGTCCCACCCAGGGATGACTGGGTGAAGGACCTGAACGGCTCAGTGACCGTCATCTCGTGGTACCCCAACCCTCGAGGACATCAAGAGGGGACAGAGTTGCGTGGCAGCACGGTTCGGGGAGATAGCCGTGGTGGGGGTTTATTTCTCTCCGAACCGAACTCTCGCCGAGTTCCACAACTCCTTCGCGGAGTTGAGAGACGTCGTCGTCGGGTACCGTTCCCTCCCTGTGCTCGTCCTCGGGGACTTCAATGCCAAGAACTTGGCTTGGGGTTCCCGGTACACGGACGCACGGGGCAGTATGGTGGAGGACTGAGCTCTGGAGACAGGCCTGGTCGTCCAAAACCGGGCTTACGGCTCTGCGCCAAGCGTGGATAGCCACACGACGCCGGTACACCAGGCACCGCAGGCTCGGTAACCGCCCGCCGGATACGGAAGCCATCGAGGCGGAGCTGTATGAGGTGTACAGAGCGGCGAGGACCTCCCTCCGAGCTGAGATCAGGCGGGCCAAGAAATTGGCCCGCGAGGAGTCGCTGGGGACTCTGAACAGAGATCCGTGGGGGCGCCCATTCAAAGTGGTGCGGGATAAATTCCGCCCATGGGCGCCCCCGCTGACGCAGAGTCTCCGGCCTGAGCTCGTGGAGGGCGTGGTGAACGCTCTGTTCCCTTCGTGAGGGGAACACACTCCCCCGCCTATGGCTCCGCCTCCTGCGGTGCCTGACGTGGACCAACCCGACGACGACGATGCTCCCGAGGTGACCGAGGTAGAGCTGAGAGCGGCGGTGCGCAGGCTGAATGCCAAAAGCACCGCCCCAGGACCCGATGGCTTTCATGGGAAAGTCTGGGTCCTGGCCTTGCAAGAGGCTCTCGGGCCTCGACTGAGAGGGCTCCTAAGCGCATGCATGGAGAGGGGCCAGTTTCCGCTTCGTTGGAAGACGGGGAAGCTGGTCCTGATCAAGAAGCCGGGGCGCCCCGCGGACTCTCCGTCCGCTTACCGGCCCATTCTGCTGCTCGACGAGGTGGGCAAGCTCTTTGAAAGAGTAATTGCAGACCGCCTCGTCGGGCAGCTGGTGCGAAATGGGGCCGGATCTGGCGGAGACCCAGTACGGCTTCCGCAGGGGGCGCTCCACGGTGGACGCAATCATGCGCGTACCAGCCCTCACGACGGGGGATGCAGTGGCCTGGGGTAGGGTCGTCTTGGCGGTGTCCCTGGACATCGCCAATGCCTTCAACACCCTGCCTTGGAGTTGCATAGAGGAGGCACTCCGGTATCACCGGGTGCCGCCCTACCTCCGTCGCGTGGTCGAGGCATATTTGACGGACAGGGCCGTCATCTACCAGGGAGAATGGAACCGGCGAGAGATGTCATGTGGTGTTCCACGCCTCTGTGGAACATCGGGTACGACTGGGTGCTGCGCGCCGACCTCCCTAGCGGCGTCAGCGTAGTTTGCTACGCTGACGACACGTTGGTCCTGGCGCAGGGGCGGTTGTACCAGGCGGTTGCCGACTTTGAGCTCCAACCGGGAGTGGACCTGACGTGTTACGCAGACGACACGCTGGTCACAGCCCGGGGGAGCTCGTACAGGGAGGCAGCGTTGCTGGCGACATCTGCGGTCTCACAGGTGGTGGGTCGCATACGACGCCTGGGGCTGGAGGTGGCCCTAAACAAGTCGGAGGCCATGGTTTTTCATGGCCGCCGCCGGGATCACACATCGTGGTCGCGGGAGTCCAAATCGCTGTCGAGTCCACCATGAAGTACCTAGGATTGGTACTCGATAGCCGGTGGGACTTGGGCCCCCATTTTCGGCGGCTAACATCTAGGTTGATGGGCGCCGCGGGCGCGCTTGCAACGCTGCTTCCCAATCTGGGGGGCCCGAGCACCGTCTGTAGGTGGTTGTACTTGGGGATCGTGCGATCCATGGCCTTGTACGGGGCCCCGGTGTGGGCTTCTGACCTGACGGCCGGTAGCATCGCAATACTGCGAAGACCGCAGAGGGCGATGGCCGTCAGGGCTATCAGGGGATATTGCACGATCTCCTACGAGGCGGGTTGTGCACTGGCCGGATCTCCGCCCTGGGATATGGAGGCGAGAGTCCTCGCTTCGCTGTACCGGTGGCGCGAGGAGGTGCGGACGCGGGGCGGTGAACCCATGCAGCGCGAGATCGAGTTGCGTCGGTTACAGCTCCGCGAGGTCATGATGGCAGAATGGCGGGATAGGCTTTCATGCCCTACCGTCGCCTTGCTACCGTCGACGCGATCCAACCAGTGCTCGACCAATGGCTTGGGAGGAAGCACGGCTCCCTGTCGTTTCGAGCGACGCAGGTGCTCTCGGGGCATGGCTGCTTCGGGAAGTACTTGTGTCGCATAAACAGGGAGCCGGACGCTCGGTGCCATCACTGCACCGACTGTCGGGAGGACACGGCGCAGCACACACTGGCAGAGTGTGCCGCATGGCAGGAGCAGCGCCGTGCCCTCGTATCTGAAGTGGGCCCCGACCTGGCGCTGCCGGCCGTCGCTCGTTCGATGGTCGGGAGCGCCGAGTCGTGGGATGCAGTGATCTCCTTCCGTGAAGCCGTAATTTCGCAGAAGGAGGCTGCCGAGAGGGAGAGGGAGGCCGTGGCCACTCTCCCGATCCGCAGCAGGCGTACCGAGCGTCGGCGGAGGGTGGACAACGCCCTCTTCCAGCCCCCCTAAACAGGTCCGGAGGGACGGCGGACTCGGGGTCATCCGCCGCCCCTCATCCAGCAGGACCCGAGGCGGCAGCGCGTAGTGTTCCACGCGCGCGCCTATTAGACGTCGCGGGGAGAGGACACCTCACTCTCCCTGCGAGCCAGAGGTGGCCCGCATAGGCGGGATCCCCGGCACTAGCCGGGGATCATGGAAGTCGTATTAGCTCTCACGATCCCCGGTCCAAGTGTGGGAAGGAACATCGGGGTGGTTTTTAGTCAGTAAGAGTCTGACAGACCCCTTCGCCTACCCCAGGCGAAGGACATCCATGAGGATTTTCCATCCCGGCAACAAAAAAAAAAAAAAAAAGGCGGTGGCCGACTTTGACATTAAGTCGGCAACCGCCTTTTTTTTTTTTCGCGGGGTTGCGACAGTCGTTGAGAGGATCCGGCAACTGGGACGAATGGCATTGCACAAGTCCGAGGCCGAGGCGTTTTCATGGTCCTCGGAATGCGCCACCGTCGGGTTCCCGGATAACGAACGAGGGGTTCACATCGGCGTCGAGAGGACGATGAGGTACCTGGGTCTCGTCCTCGACAGCCGGTGGAACTTCGCCGAGCATTTCCGATGTTTGGCTCCCAGATTGGAGTGCTGCTTTGAAGCGGCTCCTGCCCAATCTGGGAGGTCCAAACGCCTCTTGCCGGAGGCTCTACGTGGGGATCGTGCGGTCCAAGGCCCTTTACGGGGCACCGGTGTAGGCGTGATCCCTGAGGTGGCGACCAGCTCGCCGTGTGAACGTGTCCCAAAGGGTCATGGCCATTCGGCTCATCCGAGGATACCACACTGTCTCCTGTGAGGCGGCGAGCCTCCTTGTCGTACTGTCGCCATGGGATCTGGAGGCCAGGGTCCTCGCGCTGCTCTGGGAGTGGCGCGAGGAGGCCAAACGCCGGGGCGAAACTCTGCTGCCGCGACACCTCGCGGTTCGACGGCGGCATGGCGACATGGAGACAGCGACTATTGCAACCCAGCGCTGGGCACGCTACCATTGCGGCGGTAGTGCCCCTCTTTGAGGAGTGGCTAGAGAGGCGTCACGGCGTCCTCACCTTCCGTCTGACGCAGGTCCTCACCAGACACGCTTGTTTCGGGAGGTTCCTGCATCAAAGCTGGCGGGAGGAAACGCCCGGTTATTACCTCTTTGTAACAAACGCAACATAGGATTCTTTAATCTTTATTTTCTACGCTTTGCTACGATTTTTTGTTCAATGAGGGCCGCCACTTGGCGGATATATACCTACGCCTTAACGTGTAACTGCAACGGTTAAGGTAGTTCCGCTTACCACCCGGTTCCCGGTTCTAGGTTCAGTTGAAAACCAGCGTCAGGCAACTACTAGTTGTCTGGCATTTTGCTGAACTGGACCTATTTGGTGCAGCCGCGGGGCACACTAAGTAATTGTTTTAAAATTAAGTTGTTTTATATTATTTTTATATTTGTACCCACATTGTGTGTATCTGTGTGTGTCAAAAAAACTCGTTTTCTTTCTTTCTTTTTCTTTTTACCCCATTGAAAGTTTCCACCCTCTGTATAAGATTACATGTTGTCTATAACATAGCAACATTTGATGTTGCAAGTTACATGTATGATAGCGTATTTACCTGTATTATTTGTTTCTGTTTTCTAGATGACTCGCAAATGTCTCTCACATTTACCAACAGTAAATGGAGGTTATCTACGCTTACATTTTTGTTACAAACTACACCTGCTTACGTTTCAGACCTATATTTACGAGCGACAGGGCAACAACCGAAGTAAGTCTTATGTCTTCCCATTTTTACCCAACTACGGCGAAGCCAAAAGGAAGATTATTATTTTGACCAGTAGTATATGTATGTTCATCTGTTCCCTCATAACTTGTTAACTAATACGCATACGATCACAGCTGTCCTCTGAACATCACTATGTCTAAGAATATTTTCTTGTTTCATACTTTTCAGAGCGAATTTTTTTGTAGTCGAGTATTAGTTTTGCCAAATTAAAAAATTGGCCAAGTGCGTGTCGGACTTCGCAAATTTTGGGTTCCTTACCAAATTTGTTTTTGACTATTTGTATAGCTTTGGGTCAACAAGATGTTTACACTGTGAAAATTTAGAGACTGTAGCTCCAACCGTTTGTCTGTAACTCTGTATAACCTGTGTGACAGACGACGGACAGACGGACACGTAAGTGACAGCAATGAGGCTCCGTTTGGACCCTTCGGGTACGGAACCCTAAAAAATTGGTACGACGGATGAGACTATGATAAGTACAGACTTAAATTCTCTCGCTCTGGGTGGAGCGGGAAGGCGTGTCAGACTTTTACTGACTAAAACCCACCCCTGTTCCTTCCTTGCCTGAGTGCCCAGAGGCACGGCAACTCTGTTTCGAATTTATCCGCGACCCCTTGGCATGTATGCATCGGCCACGATGGACCCCGTCATTCGTTGCTAACATCTGCTTGAGCCGTAAGTGGAACACAACGTGCTGTCGACTCTCGGGCCTGGTGCTGATCAGACGGCGAGCTACCCATTACTCACCGTCCGCAGGCCCGCGCCTACGGTAGCCTGAGATCGTCCCGCGACCCCCGACACCCACGGCAGCTGCAGCTGGGGGCGTGAGGGCGACTCCGTTGAGTCTCCCTCACCAGTTCCGCCTCCTTCTTCGCGAGCATTACTTCTTCGCAGAAGGAGGAAACTGCTTCCCATTCCCTCTCGCTCCGTATCATGGCCTGGACCAGTGCCGGGCGCGAGAGGTCGCTGCCGCCGATCGCCTCCACGAAGACACGGCAGTGCTCCGCCCACGCGGGACAGATCTCCACCGTATGCTCGACCGTGTCCTCTGGGCGATCCGCACAATGATAAGTATAGCTGCTTATGTCATTTTCTTAACCCTCCAGGTACATGCAAATCCAGTCCAGAGTGGTCGCCGGCCGGGACATCCTAGAATTCTTCACATCCAACTCCTGGGAGATGAAGGCAGATCGTACGCGCGCACTGCACGCAGCCTTATCACTCGAAGACCGACACCAGTTTCCCTGCGATCCCTCAGATATTAACTGGGATGAATATATAGCTCTTTATATGGAAGGAATCAACCGGTTTTTGCTAACGAAACGGGTTTAGGTTTTAAGTTAAGTCATAGAAGCTTGTATATTTTTAATTTTAAGTCAATTTTATTTTGTACTTAGGATTAAATTGCTTTGCAGTTGTTTTTTTATTTCTCTCTAAACTTCTCCTATGGGGAAGTTTTCTGGCTCTTTTGAAGGCTTAGGGAAGGCACTGTTTGGAAAACAAAAGCCTTATTGGTAAGTTAATTATTTTATTTTCATGTCGACAAAAGGGTTTGAAGAAGTAAGAACTACTTCTTACAGTACAGCTTTTCCTTAGTTTGTTAACATACGTCCTGTTGTACTCTTGTAAATTCACGTATGACGTTGTGTGAATGATTCTGAAACCAGTGTCAGTTAGTTGGCTTGTACATAATAAATTAAATTTGTTATAAGATATTTATGTTTTTTTTTTGCTAGCTTACATTGTGGCCCTCTGCTGGACTAAGACTAAGGTGGGGTCCTCTTCCTCCTTCCACACCTCTCGTGAGCGATCTCTGACCAAGTTTTCCCCTACAGGCAATAGAAATGATGATCAGATCGTCACACCACCTCTCTGGTGTCCACTGAGTGACGATGTTCACTCCCCTGTTCAAATATAATAATAATGTTTATTTATTCATTAAAGGTGGCTAAGTAATACCGGTGCACCTACACAGAGCTGTTTAATTTAATACCCGAATCTGAAACTGTCCCAAGTCAAAGGTGCACATCAGATATTACACTGCTATATATGAAAGGAAACCCACTTGACATTAATCAGCTTATTGGCAAGTATATTTATAAACTGTATGCATCAATTTATTCTTAAACGCATAACACATGAAATTGACAATACACAACCAATGAAACAGGCTGGTTTTCGCTCTGGCTATAGCACGATTGAACATATACATTAGAACGAGTTATCGAGAAATATGACGAATTTAATAGATCTGTGTTTATAGTCCGGTCAATTTAGACATTCGAAGGTACATAAAGTCCCAACAAGCTGAAAATCAGTAAAATTGTTCAAAACATAATTATAAACAATCTTTAAAAGTTCCCCATCATTCCTGTATATGGAAAAAAAATTATTCAAGGTCAAAGGTAAAAAAAATGAGTTTTTCGCGATTTTCAGCATAACGGTGTCTGCATAAATCCTTGACATGACCAAGCCAATCAGAGTATAATGGTACACAAGCATAGTCAATACCCTCGCTCGATGCTTGTCGAGCTGCTAAGTCTGCCTCTTCGTTACCCATGATTTCAATGTGTGGAGGTATCCATTGAATGGTGACGGTTTTATTCAAAGATTGCATCTTACAGATTAAATCTAAAATAATTATGGCTATTGGGAATCCTCGAAGACTCGAGGGTACCCGAGCCAAATGTTGGAGGCTGCTTTTTGAATCCGAAAAAAAAACGAATTTCTCTTGATTTATGCTCAATAAGTATGACTGTGCTTCAGAAATAGCTATGAGTTCACAATACATAATAGAGATCTTGGAATTAATTTTGAATTTTGCTTTAATATTAAGTTGAGGCTCAAAGAACGCAGCCCCCAAATCTGAACCATCCTTGGACCCGTCCGTAAATATCTTATAGTGTCGACTGAACTTATCATCTATCATTTTTATCATTTTTACACAGGTGTTATTAAGATCAGTTACATTAACTAGTCTTTTTGCTGATCTTACTCCTTCAATTTTATCATTAATTATATTATATAAATCTATATTGGTAACCCATGTATCAAAGGAATAAATATCTAACATTGGGCTCGAGTACAATGGAAATTCTGAGTAAACTCTGTGGGCCTCCACTAAAAGGGACCTTTTCTTGTTTCTCCAATAAAGTCCTTGGCATTGGTTGGACAGCTCCTCCAAGATACTAATAAGAATATTAGTACTAATCTATTTAGTTTTTAAATAAAATTTACAAGATAGAGAGAGTCTTCGGATAAATAATGGTTGAAGACATAGCTCACTTTCCATAGCATGTATAGGCGTGGTTCTAATAAATCCTCCTATTATCCTCATTCTGGACTCAAGTTTCTGAAGATGACTGTTTGCACAGTTTCCGTATAGAAAGCAACCATAATCCATTCTACTGCGTATTATGGCTATGTATAGCCTTCTAAGATGTAAGGGATGTACACCCCATTTAGCACCAGCTAATACTTTAAAAATATTTAAAAATCGGTAAACTTTTTCCCGGGTCTCATTTACATGTTTACCCCATTTTAAGGAACTGTCCAACCACATCCCAAGGTACCTGACACAATCCACTTGTTCAATAGGACTGTTATTAACAGATAGATGGATTCTATTTCTTCTTCTTCCCCTACTGAAAAGGCAGACTTTTGTTTTTCTATGAGAGATGTTGAGACCCAATTCTGTCAACAAAGTTTGAAAAACAAGCAACGCGTTTTGTATATGGGATACAGAATCGGCTAACCTTTTCTGTATGTCATTTAATACAAAATCATCAGCATATTGCGCAATGAATACATTATTAATTTTCCTACAGACATAAACTGTTGCCGCATTAAATAGTAGAGGGGATAAAGGATCTCCTTGAGCTATGCCCACACCGGTGACTCGAACTATTAAGCTATTATCCTGTAGTTCAATGAATAGAGGTCTCCGATGAAGATATTGCCAAAGATAATTACACAAAACAGAGTCCACTCCTAAGTTATCCAAAACGCTTAAGAGAGATGTCAAATTTATATTATTGTAGGCACTCTCAATATCTATGAAACAGCCAACAGTTGGACAATTTTTTGAAAAACCTGTTTCAGCCCGTGCAACCAACCTAGAGAGACCATCATAAACATGACTTAGATCTTCGGAAGCCTGTAGTGTCATTGGATAATATATTATTTTTCTCTAAAAACCATTCAAGCCTGCGTGTTATAATAGTATGAAATATCTTACACAAACAAGATATTAGTGCAATAGGTCTAACACCAACACATGAACCTGGATCAACTCCCGGCTTCGGTATAGGAATAATTTTAACTTTTTTCCATTGATCTGGTACGAATCCGGATAACATAAACTTATTGTATAAGGAAGTCAGCATAATTTTAGCTATGTAGGGTAAATGTTTTATCATAGAATATGATATATTGTCGTGACCTGGAGCCGAGTCTTTATTTTTAATTGAGTTAATTACTTCCTGTACCGAAACCGGGCTGGATAATTGCGAGTTGCAAGAAGTAAATATAGGAGGTTGTGGCGTTACGTGATCTGGGGCCAGACTTCCTTTGACCCATCTCATCCGCCTCCACATTTCTGCTGAAGAAGTCACACTATCTATGCCATTGCAGAATTCCTGAAAAGATTTATTCCTGGCTTGTCGTACTAGTTTTTGCGCTTCAGCCACTTATCTTTGTAGTACTTCAAGATTGTGTGGGTTAGGGTTACCTCTAAAATTGGCTAGTGTAAGACGTCTCTGTGCAACAATATATGACAACCTTTGACTCCAATATGGTTTCGGTATGAATTTGTTTGACTGAAGAGGATTCTCGCTCACTTTAATCAAAGGAATGTATTGATCAGCTGCACATTGGTGATCTAAAGGTAACTCCAAATTTGTTAATTCCGATTCTTTAAACTGATTGTATGCTTGCCAATCAGCTTTTTTAAAATTTCTAGGTTTTTTTAAATTATGTGCATTATTAGTTTCTAAGCAAATTTTAATCATCATATGGTCACTTCCCAGGTTTTCATTCATGACCCTCCATTTTAATTTCAAAGCCAAATCTGTTGAAGCAATACGAGTAGTTACATCTGGGGAAGATTTTTGTATACCACCATTAACCAATTTCAAGCGTGTATGTGTGTTATCGTTAAGTGTGAACAAGTTGTTGTCCATAACAGAATCAAAAATCTGGTTACCCCTCGCATCAGTTCTGCAAGACCAGTTTGAGTGGTGGCCATTCAAATCACCAGCGGGTTTTGAGTTGTGCAATTGAGAAAATCTCATTCCAATCACTTCTGCGTGTATTCACTGACGAGGGGCAATAGATCGAAATTATATTTTCTTGATGATTGCAGTTGAGCAATTTTATGTGCAGACATTGAATTTGTGAATTCGAAATATTTACGTTACTTTGTATGGCCTTAATAGAGCGGTGAGTAAAGATTGCTGTACCTCCATAACCATCGTCGCGATCTGCCCTGAATATGTTGTATCCGCTGAGTCTGAATGTGCTGTCTGGGTCAAACCAAGTTTCACTGATGATAGCTATATGAATTCTCTCCTGATTTAGTAAAGCCTCAATTTCTGTAATCTTTGGTCGTAAACTCTGCGCATTCCATTGTAAGACGTTGATTTTTAAAAGTCTGTGTCTATCGTTCCATTTTATGATGTCAGATAAGAAAGGCAATTTCGTTACGTAATTCATTATGAAAGATGTAAACCAGTCAGTTATATTTTTTACGCAATCTAAAATTTTATTTTCCAGACTAATCCCCCTATCCCACATTTTTTCCTTTACTTTATTCCATAATACTTTTAAAGTCTTTTTCTTCTCTATAAATATATTGTCCGTTTTTCCTGTTTCTACTTGTTGTATTTCAGAGTCACTGTCTGATAATGCTGCCCAATCGATGACGGTATCCGGTCTTTGTTTATTTTTTGGATTAACCCTATCCTTTTTATTACCGACTTTTTGGGAAACTGTAGTGTGTAGTGTCTTTGGTTTTGAGGTCGAACTAACTGCTTTTGTTAATGTACTCGTATCTGCTCTATGGTGTGTACTTGGAGATTGTGTTATAGGAACACTTACCATATTAGATGCCTGACTTGAAACTTGGCGCTGTTCTTTTTCCGTTTCCTGTTCTATTTCTACGGAAACCTCCTCATAATTTAGTTCAGGAGGAACATACATTGTTAAGGCTCTCTTGTAAGTGCAGTTAAACTCTGCCGTTACAAGAGACTGACTGTGTCTCTGAGCCGTTTTTCTTTTAGATATATTGGGCATGTACGAGATAACACCATATGTTTTCCGGAACAGTTATTACATTTATAATCCGCCGTGACACAATTAGGATGAGATTTACTACATTTTGGACATATCTCTTTGATCGATGAACAAACTTTTACTGTATGTCCAAATCTCCAGCACCGTGAACATTGCGTGACAGGGTATTGGTATGGATTCACTTTCACCCTGGTCTCATATATGTATACATAGGTAGGTGAGGAAGATCCTTTAAAGGTTACTCTAACCGATTCTCCAGGTTCCCATTGTCCACTTTTTGTGTTGCGACGTTTCAGTCGCTTTATACCTATAATCTCTGTTTCACAGCTCAAATCCTCAAGTATTTCCTCATCAGAAGATTCTAAGTCTATATCTTTAATAACACCGTAAGTTTCTCTCACCTCCATTGTTTTTTGACATCTTAGCCCTTTGTCTTTCAAACATTTTCACTCGATTAATTTTTCCGCACTCTCTTCGTTACTAAACTGGACTAGAACTTTAAACGCATTAATGTATTTTACATTTGTAATGTCTGTAATGTTCTCCGATTTTAATAATTTTGCTAATCCAAACTGTTTTGGCAACTTTTCTACGACCGACGTTATGCTAATTTCAATTTTGTCCTCAGGAATTCTTATCTCGTCATCCACCCGACTAGCTCGGGCAAATCGTTTGCCCCGTCTCGCAATGTTTATCCACACTTCATCTTGGTCTAACTGTCTATTTCGTTAACTAGACCTTACTGTCTCGACATTTCCTGTATAGTTTCCTGTACATTCTATTGTCAACTCCATATTCTCACTATTACTGTTACAAATCATCTCACTATTACTGTTACTAATCATCTCACTACAATATTCTATATCATTATTCACATTGCTTATCTCAATTGATTGGCCATGCTCGAGCTCGCTGCTATTCATTAGTGATAAGCATTTTAACACAATGAATCATACGCACGTCGAACGGAGCTAGTCAAAACCGGTTAGAGATCACACAGTAAGCGCGTCTAACAAAGACAAGCGCCCGCGCGCAACTGAGACTTTATTAAATAAACTGGTTTATTTCTATGGATAGACGCAGTATTTAAAATATTTATTTATTTATTTACACTTCATGCAACAAAAGTACCATGGCGGACTTAATTCCTTAGGCATTCTCTACGAGTCAACCAAGGGTAGTGGAGAGATAATACTCGTATGACAGGTGCATAAAAAAATAAAAACAAAGTAAAAAACAATAAAAAACTGGAACGAAAATATATATTTATTAATAATAAACATACTTATGTCAGCTCTCGAGACTATATGTCCCGTGTCACAGAGCGCATCAAAATCAAAATCAAAAGTCATTTATTCAAACTAGGCTGAGAACCAGCACTTTTTGAACGTCAAAGTTCTACATAAAGACAGTCCCCCAAAAAACGCCCGCCCGTCACCACTTCCTAGTGTTTTAGCTGTGAAGAAGAAGTGGCCAACAAACTCCCCAGCAACTCATCTGTCTGTTAAGTTTTAAGAACTTGAATCTATATAATTCTAAGCAACAATCTCAACATTATGTAAAACAGAAAAATAAATATATGTCGTCTAAAATATAATCATAAAATTAAATAATCCGCCACTTGCCAGCTAGCACACTCAATCATGCCTTTAAAAACCAACTCAAGCATAAACACTAAACCAAATTAAAGAAGCCTCCATACATAACTGGTGTGCCTGCTTACAAGAACAAAGATTGAAACTATCAAAGGGCTGTGATTCGAAGCCACAAGTGATGAACTAGGGCCATCACACTACTTCCTGAAGCAGAAGGTGTATGCATGGGCAAACCGCATCCGTAGATATAAGCGGTGGGTGGAGCGATACAACCAAAATCGCACATTCCAGAGTAATGAAAGGTTATATAGGGCATATAGGTCTTGGGAGCGATCGTAACAAGGTGTGACTGACACGCGTCTTCCAGATCATGATGACACCATGTTTTCATTCTGGCGCAACATCTGGTCGGTGCCTGTCAGTCACATCGAAGGTGACTGGACTCGGGAGATGGAGCGAACGTGCGATCCAATACCAGAAATGGGGGCAATCACTATCAGCCCCTAAGATGTAGCCCGTGCGGACTGCACGTCTGTTGTCTTATTGGAAATCTCCAGGGCCGAACGGGCTGCACAATTTTGGATAAAGTGGCTACAAAGGTCACACGCTCGCTTGGCATCTCAATACCAGGCAGCCTTGTTGTAGTCTGGTTCGCTGCCCGAGTTCCTTACAACAGGAGTTACCCACCTGCTCCACAAATATGGTAGTACAGCGGTACCCAAAAATTGTAGACCAATCATGAGTCTACCGACGGTCTATAAGGTTCTTACATCCATTTTGAGACCTAAGGTCTCAAAATGCCATGCCATGCCATGCCATGCCATGCATTGCCATGTCTGCTTTTCAAAATGGATGTAGGAATGGGTCCCGCGGTACTAAAGAACTGCTCCTCATTGATATGGCCATTAGCCGACAGGTTCGCCGTTCCCGAAAGGATTTGTCGACATGTTGGATAGACTATAAGAAGGCTTACGACTCAGTTCGCTCGGTTGCTGACGTAGGTATGCATCGAGATGTAGTGGCAGAGGACAGGGGCCTTATCACACTCTCCTTGGCTAACGAGAACTGGCGCAAACCTCTAGTGCTTGACGTGAGTACTTGCATAGGCACAACCTTGTAGCCAGGATTATCCATCAGTAACTTGCTCTGAAATACTCTCTTGTGGAATTGGAAGTCCCGTACTACAGGTATGTGCCCGACCCAGTTCTCGATAATGGTCATATCTCATTGTACTGGGATCGGTCCATCATCACTGACGGGACTATTATAGCCAATAAGCCCGATATATAGTGATGGTGGACCGAATCTAGAGGCGTGCCATGATTGTTGATATAACCGTCCCGCATGACGAGAACCTCGTGAAAGCTGAGAAAGATAAACAAATCAAGTATCTTGACTTGGCTCGCGAGGTTGTCGACATGTGGTATGTGGACTCAGCGATCATTGTGCCGACAGTCATGTCAGCCAATAGCTTAATAGCCACGAGCCTCGGCCAACACCTCAGGAGGCTCTCGTTAGGCGGTTGGACCAAGGGCTTGATTCAGAAATCTGTACTTCTGGACATGGCTCTCATTGTCAGGCGGTTCCTCTCTCTGGAGCCCTGACCGCCGGTAGCTTGGACCCTGTTCCCGATACCGGTGGGATACTATTTTATATTTTTAAATGTATTTTTTATCTTTTTTATTTAAATATTTAAAAATGTAAATAATATTGTATATACAAATGAATAAACGGAATAATAACACTTATATATTTAATATAATAACCTTATATTATGTTTATTCATCTATTATATTTATTTTATTATCATGAGGAAAGTCTTGTGTATGGATGTGGATGGCTATAAGAGTAGGGGAAGGCCAAAGAAACGATGGTTGGACTGTGTGAAAGAGGATATGGGTAAAAAAGGGGTGACTACAGAGATGACGACTAATAGAGGAGTATGGAAGAAAAAGGCATGTTGCGCCGACCCCAAATAAATTGGGATAAGGGCAGGAGAATGATATTATGTTTATTCATCATCATCATCAGCCTTTTAATGTCCCCACTGCTGGGGCACAGGCCTCCTCTCTGTGAGAGGGTGTGGGCCGTAATCCACCACGCGGGCCCAATGCGGATTGGTGGATGTCACATGTCTTCGAATTTTTGGTTCTAGGGCATGCCGGTTGCCTCACGATGTTTTCCTTCACCGTTTTGAGAGCAGTGGTGATGAAATAATTTGCACAAAGTAAAGCGCCTGCCTGGGTTTGAACTCACGACCTACAACTTATAAGTCGCGGCCAATACCACTGGGCCACCACTGCTCACTTATGTTTATTAATATAAAGTATTACAAAAGATTTGTTGAGATGACTTCCTTGTGTAGAAAATAAATCCGCAACTTCCGCTTAAATGCATACTGACTGGCCGTCTTGATATCGAGAGGAAGCGCATTCTACAGAAAGATGGACTGAATATGAAAGGAAGAATGAACAAAATCAGAATTATGAGAAGGGCTAAGCAGTAGGCGATTATTAGAAGAACGCAGATTCCTGGCGTGTGCAGAACATATAAATTAAAAGTGAGATATAAGATAAGAAGGAGGAAGAGATACTACCTATTTGCCTAACGTCCTGTATATCACGAGACATTGAACAATACAATTTGTCATGAGGACTTTCTCATTAAGGTGGATGCGCCAGGGTAGCCCGCGAAATTCAAATTTTCTTATGTTTTTTGCAATTTGCAGGTCAGTGTCAGGTTGTATATTCGCGGCTGAAGCCAGTATAGCTTTATAGAATTATAAACATTCAATACAACTCTCTCAGTTAGAATTGATGCCAAATGTAAGTGTTTCATGAAATCATGACATTTGGCATCAATTCTAACTGAGAGAGTACTGTAAGTACTTGCAACGGCTGCGAATCACATTTTGATCAACATACAACCTGATACTGACCTGAAAATTGCAAAAAACGTAAGAATACTTGAATTTCGAGGGTTCCCCAGGTGCTTTCACCTTAGCTTGCACCCCCGGCTTCATCCACGTGAAGTGTTTCGTTATCCCAAACCAAATTACTCTGAAAAATTCAGGTCATAGTCTATCTGTGTGCCAAGTTTCATCAAATTTATTCAGCTGTTTAGAAGTGAAAACGTATCAGATAGGTAAACGGATACACTAGCATTTGTAATATTATGTAGGTACAAATATATTAGTATGGATTAAGTAAACTAACCAGTTGATCTCGTGAAATAGGTGATGCCGGATATATACGTAAATAGACACACCTTCACGAGATTAAAACAAAAAAAAAGATCTTATAAGTAACAGAATGCCAACAACTTTAAAAACAAATCAATTTTCAATTTAACCTTTATAGTCCGGATGACAACCCGGGCTGTCACCGGGCTTCTTCGACAACCCAAGGTTAACGTTTGCTTGGAAAAAAATTTAACCTCTTAGGATCCGAAACTCAACTGAATTTAAAAAAAAAATAACCAGCCTCCTACCTCTTAAGATCCGCGGACAAACCCGGGTTGTCGAAGAAGCCCGATGTCAACCCGGGTTGTCATCGGGACTATAAGGGTTAAATAACCAGAATCAAGATTAGTATTGCAAATTATAGATTATGAGTAGACAAGCCTTCTATAATTAACACGCTTTTATTAGCTTGGTATGTATACATGGTGTAACGGAAAAGTTTGGTCATATTTTAAGAACTGCATCTGCCCATCGACACAGTATAAATATGGACAGTATGGAAACTACGCCTATTTGTTGAAATAATTACCTACGCTCCATTAGAGAGTTAGGGTTGTCACTCTTAATGTTTGGAAAGTAATTCTATGGAAGATGCTTCAAAGATGCTGCGCACTTTGAAAAAAAAAAAACATAATGGCTGCGGGTCGGATATCCCACAAAGGTCCGAACCCCTTGAAGTGTTATTAGAACGAAATTCTATAACGCGGCTTGTGGTAGCAGTTGACTGGGAGAAATAGTCACGCAAAAATGCGTTAGTGCATGTGCACACCACTTTCTTCTTTGGTCAAAATGTAAAAAAACGTATAACACGACCACTCATCTCGACACGGCAGCCGCAACTGCAAGCACCGCAACTATCGCTTAGGGCTAGCGTCGATGCGCGCGTCTGTGCGAATGTGCCGTTTCGAACGTTTGTATTGTACGTAGTTTCTGTACTGTCCATATTTATACTGTGCCTTTGATATGAACAACTTGTAAGGAAACTACAGTAGAAAACTTGGGAAAAATACTTGAAGATTATATGTGGATCGTTAGTACCAGTCACGGTGGAAGTAATAAAACATAAGACTGAAAGAGATTATGCTTCTTTTATCATTAACGTACCTGAAAGCAGTTATAATACTTTATGTCAATCGGTTAATTGGGCAGCTAACATTGAATTCTGTGAATGGGTGTGGTTTCGTAGAACAACCAATAAACCATAAAATAACTAGCATAGCTATTGAGATTTACTACCAAAATGTAAGAGGTTTGCGTACAAAACTGGAAGAGTTCTATGCAGGTGTGTCATCTTCAGAAGCAGATTTGTTCGCCGTTACTGAAATAAGCTGCAAAAAATCTATTCATGACGCAGAAATAGTGCCACCTGGTTATAGGCTCAATTACACCTTCCGATTTCAAGGGACCCAATTTAGGAACAAACTAACTAGGAAGTAGGCAGCGAGCGATTACACTATCCTAAATTTGACTCCTAAATCGGGCTCCTAAGTCGGCACTGTTGCCAACTCTTACAAATTCGAGTCCCTAGACAGAATATCAAAAGTCGCTATAAAGTCTCTTAAAACTGATTCACCAGGAGCGGACCAAAAAAAAAACAGAGCGGACCCAGATTTTTTTTTCTGGGAAGGCGGACCTTGGGAAATTAAATAATAATTTAAACATATACAAAAATACTATTAGCCCATTTGTAGCGACAAAGTCGCTAAATTGGCAACACTTAGCTCTAAATCGTGGTGATGCGGTTACACTATCCCAAATCGTACACAATTTAGGAACTCAAATCGGGACCTTTCAATCTCACTAAATCGGACACTAACTGTTCTAACTGCTATTACACCTTCCTGTTTCCTAAATTGGGTCCCTTGAAATCGGAAGGAGTAATTGAGCCTTATACAATACTACGCTGCGATCGCGCGGACGGACGAAACCAAGGCGGCGCGTGTCTCGTGGCACACCGCGTTTAAAACTGCCTATATCAAATATGGCGGACTATTTATTTTTTATGCATTTTCATGATATGGGTACCAAATGAAAGGGTTTGCTAAGAAAAATACGAAACATGAAAAATAATAATAATAATATTTTATTGGAACTAGAAAACACAAAATTACAGTAAAACTGTACGATAATGACTACATTAGTTACAAACTGTGTCGCAGCCATTAAGCCCATACAAAAAAGTTTATGCGAAAATTCTCCAGCGTTGAGAAATAATTATTAACTTATAAAGAAAATTACGGAAGAAAATAATAATAAAAATATAAAAAAAATAATAAATAATATAAAAGCGAAAAGGTATGGTAATAAAAATAGGCAAGCGTGTGTGTGATGTGTTGTGCGTGGGTGTTTGCGTATAATATGTTACGTTTTAACTAAGTATAAAAAGTACAAAATAGCGTGTTTTTAGTTTTTTTTTTTTTAACTATAGAAAATTATTTTATTTGTTAATTTTGTGAATTTAAATAAGTGGCAAAATGTCTACTTAAACTTAACTGACAAGCAGGTCCATCATTGTCTAATATGCCAGAATTTATAATAAAAATGCGTATCCCATAGAATCCAAACGTGCCTATAAAAAAAACCACGTGTGCAATTCACACGTGGTAGAAGTGAAACCTTTAAAAAATTTGGCTAAAACAAAACAAAACACTGTAAATGCTTCCTATCTCATTTTCTCCCTCGTTAAATGTTATGAATTTGTGTCTGTCTCTTTTTACTGCAGTTTTTTCGTTTCATCAACTTTCAAATCACAACGAAGAAGTTTTCATTCCTAAAAAACTTTTTTACAAAAAAATAGAACCGACAACCGAAATAACTTTAATTTCGGAAGTCGGTGTTTTTGGTTTTGTCTTCGTTTTTTGACACCGACTTTTTTAGTAAAAAAGATTTTATTTTTGGAACGAAGTTCCTTATCGCGCGTTGTGAAAGGGGGCTAGAAGGAAAAAATTCTTACGAAAAGTTGTCACGACACTAATGAGGCTGTCCATCCAAAAAGATTGTGTTGGAAAAACAATCTAATAAAAACTTCTTGTATTTTTGGTGGGTAGGTACAAAGTTAAAATTATTAAGTGAATTTTTTATTTTTTTTATTTTTAACAAATATAATAAATTTAATTTAACAATTACTTTTGTTATAGTTGTTGTTATTGCTAAAGAGTTGAGTTGAGCTGAGCTGAGCTGAGCTGAGCTGAGCTGAGCTGAGCTGAGCGGGTCGACAATGGCATGTCCAAGGAGATCAAGATCCTGGGGCTCACTGTGGACCACCAGCTCACCTTCAACTCACATGCTGCTAGCGTCTGTAAGAAGGCAATCGCCTTCTATAAACAGTTGTCCATAGCGGCTAAGGTGAGCTGGGGTCTACACCCGGAGGTGATTCGATCCATTTACACCGCAGCGGTCGAGCCGGTAGTATTGTATGCAGCTAGTGCATGGGCGCCAACGGCAAAAAAGGTCGGGGTGCAGAAGCTCCTGAATTCAGTCCAGCGGGGGTTCGCCCAGAAGCTCTGCAAATCCTACCGCACCGTTTCACTTAACTCCGCACTCGTGTTGGCGGGGATACTCCCACTCGACCTCCGAATACAGGAAGCAGCCGCACTGTACGAGGCAAAGAGGGGAGTACCCCAGCCAGCGCTTGCGGGAAGGGAGGTGGAGCGTGTGGTGGCGTTTGCGGAGACTCCGCACCCGGCGAAACATACGACCATGGGGTTCGTGAGCTTGGTGGATCAGTCACATGTGGAGTCCCACAACAGCCAAGAGGTGAGGTTTTTCACCGATGGCAGCAAGATTGCGGGCAAGGTCGGAGCAGCACTGTCCCTGTGGGACAGGGAAGCCGAGATCAAGTCCGTCAAGCTTAGCTTGCCAACGTGCTGTACTGTCTACCAAGCGGAACTCCTGGCCATATGCGTAGCGACACGCCAGATACTGCGACGCAAGGAGTGAACCTTTGGTATTTATAGTGACTCGAAGGCCGCTCTGGAGACGGTCACAAACCAGGGTTCCCTTCACGCACTGGCGGTGGAGGCGAGGGCGAACCTGAATGTGGCCTAGTCCCAGAGCAAAGATGTTTCTTTGTTCTGGATAAAGGCACATGCTGGACTGGAGGGTAATGAGCGCGCAGACCACCTGGCGAAGGAGGCTGCACTCAAACTCAAAAAGAAACCGGACTACGACCGCTGCCCGGTTTCATTCGTCAAGCGGCTTATCCGTTTGGAGTCGCTTGACGAATGGAACCGTAGGTACAAGACTGGAGGAACAGCGTCGGTCACCAAAATCTTTCTTCCGGATGCAATAGAGGAATTCAAAACAGTTGTTAAACTGAAGCCAACAGGGGTCATCACGCAAATTATGACGGGGCACGGTGGGTTCTCCGAATACTTGCATCGTTTCAAGTGTAAGGAGAACCCATCGTGTATCTGCGACCCGCGCGCAGTGGAGTCGGTCCCGCACATAATCTTCGAGTGTCCAGTTTTTGAAAACGATAGGCGTGAGTTGGAACAGAGGCTTGATAATGAGTTTAATAAAAATAGTATAGGCGAATTGCTGAGGAATGGGAAAATCAGAAAATTAGTGATAGATTACTGTATAAAAGTGGCCAATATAGTAATCAAAAGAAACAAAGTCGTCTAAAACTGTGCTTTCACGATATGTAAATATATATACCATGCTAAGTACAGGAAACGGATAGATCAAATAAAATAAACGGAATCAAAGACAAAAGAGACGACATATTGAAATAGTTTATTCACATACTCAAAATTTTAGTACATTTTATTTAAAATTAAAGTAGAACATTATTCGCAGACAATCAATTAAAAAACTCGGCATACAAGGTCTCTGACTAAGTCAGGGGACAATTAGCGCGGCAGGCGTGTGGTTTTAGTCAGTAATAGTCTGACACTGCTCGAGCTGGCTCGCTTGCGAGTCAGCCCGTCCGTCCATGAGGATTTCCCACTCCTGCCAAAAAAAAAAAAAAGAGCTGAGCTGAGCTGAGCTGAGCTGAGCTGAGCTGAGCTGAGCTGAGCTGAGCTGAGCTGAGCTTAGCTGAGCTGAGCTGAGCTGAGCTGAGCTTAGCTGAGCTGAGCTGAGCTTAGCTGATCTGAGCTGAGCTGAGCTGCGATGAGATGAGATGAGATGAGATGAGATGATGAAGTATAACTTCTTACGTGCGTGCGTGTGTGCGTAGTTAATAATAAAAAAAAATATTATAAATTAAAAAAAATAAAATTATATTACAATTCCTTCACTAATTAATCGAAAGGAACTTCGTTCCATCCGGGTGTCCCTTGACACCTCTCAAGTTTTTTTTTATTTCAGTTGGTTTTTTTGTAAAAAAAAAATATTTTTCACTTTTTAGTTGTTATACCCCAGAACTAAAAACCCCAATAAAATGGAACGTGGAATTGAAACATTTATTAGAACACCAAAACGTCATCTAGGTATACGTATTTTTCGTTTTTGTTTAGTTTTTCAAAAAGCGCTGAAGCAATTTCGATAAAATATATAATATATGGGACCACCTCGGGAGTATATTCTATCGGATAAAAAAAGAATTTTGAAAATCGGTCCTCAATTATTGACAGAGAGATCGGCGGATATACATAAAAAAAAAAACATACATACAGTCGAACATAGAACCTTCTCCTTTTTCGAAGTCGGTTAAAAAATTACGAGAATTTCCTCAGGTTTTCTTGAATAAAGTTGTTCATATCGATGGGTAGATGCAGTTCTTAAAATATGACCACACCTTTCCGTTACATCCTGTATAGTATAAACCTAAAAAAAATATGATTTGTTCGCCGGCCGGATTTTTGTTGTTATAGTGGCTATAGAAATGCACACTCAGTGAAAATTGGAACTTTGTACATTGTACGGTTCATGGTACACAACCCGCTGACAGACAGACGGAATGACCGGACAAACTTAGAAACAGGGTTCGATTTTCCATCTACCCTTCGGGTATGGAACCCTAAATAATGCGAGATGTGTGCGAGGGACGCGAGCAAGAGACGTACGTGTGCACGCATAGTACAGAGTAGACACTATTATTTATTCTGTGACGCATATCTGAAAAGTAGATAAATATAGCTCATAGCGCTAGTAAAAAAATCACCCCAATTGTTTTTACCGACTAAAAGTAATTCCGTTTTGACATAATACTTTCATGCAAACTATAAAGTTCAGTATTGATAAACTTTTATCATCATCACATCCGAAAAAGTTAAAGACCTCAAAATAAGTCATAATATTAAAGGAAGTGTATTAATATTTCAGTTTTCCCAAGGATCCTTCTATCAAGAAAAAATGGATACGTGCTACGGGTAGAAAGAACTGGAAGCCGTCTATATTAAGCACCATATGCTCTGAACATTTTGATGAAAAAAAAAGAAAAACTTCAGAAAAAGGGAACAGATATTTAAAGCGTAACGCAATCCTTAACAAGAAAATATTTTCATTAAGAGTAAGTTCGATAAAATGCACATAATAGTCAGTTATTTCCTTTCCACACCATCATCTGCCTGTCCTTTTCATTCACAATGTTAAGGGTCTACTACCGGCCAAGTGGCGCCCTCATTCAATAAAAAATCGTAGCATAGCATAGAAAATAAATATTAAATAATCCAACGTCACGTTTGTTACAAAGAGGTTATAGTATTTTTACGTTGTTAAAACAGGTCATGGCTGAGACTATGGAGGACTTCAGTCACATATTACTTCAGTACAATGCTCGATGACCTCAGTAGAGCTTCTGAAAGAGTGGGTCTTAAAATGACCATGGACAAAACAAGGTCATGGTAAATACCTACCCATGTAGCACCCACTCCCATCAAGATCGGAGACTCTACACTCGAAGTTGTAGACGAGTACGTCTACCTGGGACAAACGGTCCAGTTAGTTAGGGCTAACTTCGAGAAAGAGGTCAACCGTCGAATCCGACTCGGCTGGGCGGCGTTCGGGAAGTTGCGTGGTATCTTCTCGTCTCACATACCACGGTGTCTCAAGACGAAAGTCTATGACCAGTGCGTGTTGCCAGTGATGACATATGGAACCGAAACATGGTCGCTCACAATGGGCCTCATCAGAAGGCTTACAGTCACCCAAAGGGCAATGGAGAGGGCTATGCTCGGAGTTTCCTTGCGTGATAGAATCAGAAATGATGATAACCGCAAGATAACTAAGGTTACCGACATAGCCCGAAGAATCGCCAAACTGAAGTGGCAGTGGCAGGGCACATTGCTCGCAGAACAGATGGTCGATGGGGCCGAAAATTTCTGGAGTGGCGACCGCGTACCGGAAGACGCAGCGTTGGAAGGCCTCCCACAAGGTGGACCGATGACCTGGTGAAGGTGACCTGAAATGATAAAACAGGTCTCAGAATGTTTCGTATCCAAAGTAGTAGGCAAAAGTGTCAGAAACGGCCGTTTTTGGTACTTTTGCGAAGAAGACGGTATTTTATTCCATATTACTCTGACAATCGTCTCGCTATCCTTTAGTTCTGTTTCTTTCTCATCAAACTTCACACAGTTCAACTTCCTTTCGTCTTCCCCTCTCTTTCCATTCATCAATAACAATAAAATGGTACTTTTAGTAATGTCATCGATCCATATGTAATACGTTTTAATTTATTATTTTACAGGAAAAAAATGATATAACTCTCAGGAAAATATTCCAGGAAATGGAATCTGTATATCCAACATACTGTTATCAGCCTCGTCCGATTATAAAGAAACCTGGAACAACAGAGCAGAATCAAAAACCATTTGAGAATCCAACGCCAAGACAAAAGAAATTAAAAAAGATGGCACAGGTGGCCCGAGGTTTACTAATGAAAGAATTTTTAATAAAGCTTGACATTAAACGTCAAAATCGTGAATTAGAAATACAATTAAAAAAAATCAATGCAGCTGAAGGAGTTTCACAATCATCGTCATCATTTTTTAACGATATTGAATAATATTGAAGTTACTAATAAATATTTTTCACTTAATTTGTGTGCGTAGTCCCAGCGGAAAAATGTCGAATTTCTTGATTTCAGTTTAACAGATATTTAGTGTATGACGCCGTGTAAATGTGTATGGTAAGTACAAATTTGTGCATCCAACCATTGGGGAGTTATTCAACAAAAACTGTTTCCGCTGGAACTACGTCATCCTAGCGGCACTTTTTTTTTCTTACGGACGCACAAGAAAAAAAAAATTGTCAATAATTAGTGTGTAACGAGAGGTAAATGTATATGTTTAAATGAAATTTGTGTGTCATAAAACAACGAAGATATTCAAGTTTCCGCTGCGCTGACGTTTGGCTATTTGATGAAAATCATATAAAACGGCTTAGTGCAGAGTTGTAATTTTTTTCGCTCGTTGCTTTGAATTTGTGTGTAATGTTTGTGAAAACATATTTTGAAAAAAACATACCGTTCAAAAGATATACATATAACAGTAAAATAAGGTTATTAGGTCCTAGAACTTAAAATAGGAACTCTAGAGCCTAACTTATCACATTTAATTCCATTACCCAAAATCTCTAACCCGGTCTCACTGACCGATTTCAGACCTATTTCCATCCTTCCTTATCTCTCTAAAGTTCTTGAGCACATTGTCCACCAGCAACTTTCTGTGTTTCTTACTAGTAATGATCTTCTTAGCCCTTTTCAATCTGGTTTTCAGCCTGGTCACAGCACTGTCACTGCTCTCTTAAAGGTTACGGACGACGTTCGCTTGGCTATGGACCACAAATCTCTTACCTTACTTGTACTTCTTGATTTCAGCAGCGCCTTTAACTCCGTTGACTTCGATATCCTTCTTGGAATTCTTAAATCTTTCAACTTCTCCTCTTCCACTATTAAATGGTTTGACTCCTATCTTAAAGGCCGCTCGCAGCGTGTACGCCTTGATGAGTCTTCCTCGGATTGGTGCTGTCTTTCTGCGGGTGTGCCTCAAGGTGGCGTTCTCTCTCCTCTTCTTTTTTCTATTTTTATAAACTCTGTCACCAGAGTCATCTCCTCTAACTACCATCTCTATGCCGACGACCTGCAGCTTTACCACCATTTTCCTAGGGAAGATGCGGAAGCCGCCGTGTCCGCCGTAAACTGTGATCTGGAGTTGATTGGGGAGTGGTCGCGGTCCTTTGGGCTGCAAATAAACCCCAAGAAATCTCAGGCCATTATTATCGGCGGCAGGTATATGCGGAGCAGGCTTGATGTTGCTTCACTGTCTCCACTCTGGTTGAATGGAGTTCAAATTGAATACACTTCGTCAGCCAAAGACCTGGGGGTGATATTGGACTCTAACTTATCGTGGACTGCCCATGTCGCTGCAGTCAGTCGCAAAGTCCACTACACTTTCCACTCACTGAAATGCCTCCAGAGTTTTTTGCCCTTAAACACCAAAATTTCCCTTGCCCAAACTCTCATTCAGCCTATCATCGACTACGCCGACGCGTGTTATTTGGATGCCACCGAGGAGCTTTTAAATAAACTTGAGCGATTGCAAAATATATGTATTCGTTTTGTTTTCAACCTCAAAAAGTATGATCATGTCTCCAACTTTCGCAAGGTACTCAAGTGGCTCTCTATCCGTCTTCGCAGGAACTCTCGTATTTTATGTCTGCTCTTTAATATCCTTCACAACCCTAAAACGCCCGCCTACCTGCGGGAACGCTTTTCGTACTCCCGCCCTTTTGATGCGCCTTGCAGGTCGCATCTTAGGAATCTCCTAAAATCCCCTCCCCACACAACTGACTTCTACTCCTACTCCTTCACTGTGCACGCAGTACGGTTGTGGAACTCTCTGCCGCCTGACATTAGGGACTGCCAAACTCTTGCAGATTCTAAGAGGAGAGTAAAGGAACACTATCTTTCCATTTCATGATAGTTGCATATAAGTATGTATTATTATTTAGTTTATATGTATTAGTACCTATCTATATATATACATATTATATATATATATATATATATTATATTATTTAGTTAGTTTTATATCTCTACATTGTATGTGTCCTAGCACTGTTACACACGGTGTCTACTTCTCTTTTTTTTCCATCTCTCCTTTCGCAGGTTTGCTGTAAGAGATTTCTATAGAAATAAGCATAACCTTTGTACATATTTCTCTGTTTCCTTCTTCTGGTCTGTTTTTTTTGTATGTGTGTGTACATTAATTGTTAAATAAATAAATAAAATAAATAAATTTATTTGTGTCTTTTAAGGGTCTACAATGTCTTGCCAAGTTTCATTTATGTGCTCTTAGTAATTAATGAGCAATGCCATATTTTACTACGACTGGACCACTATATTTTATGACATCCGATTGAAGGACTTTTTAAAGGAAAATCATAATAAAACATATTCAGATACTTAGTGTGTTAATGCAACTATTCACATGTAAATTTTCAGCTCATTAATAATTAAAGAGATATAATAAAAATACCAAAACAATCTCAATAGATGGATAAACCGACCAAGTTTGAATGGCTACAAAAAAGCGGCCGTGCAGTATATGGAGCTAACGTTCTAAAATTTCCAGTGTAGTATCGTTATTGTGTTTAATAGTTTCGTACAGGTGCGTACACAATACTTTAGTAGAAAATAAAACAACTGCATTAACTTTGTACTAAGTGTTTATTAGTAAATGGCTAATCAAATAAAAAACAACATTAATAGCAAAGTAATAATAACATTGATTTATAATCAGATTTTTTTATTAAACGTTTATAACAAATATATTGCCTACTGTAAAAGCCCATATAGGTATACGTAAATCTTAGGCGTCCGTCGTCCTATTAGAACGCGACCATCGCGCAAATACGCGATCATCGTGTTTATTTGTATTGCAAACCTGATCGCGTTGTCGCGTCGACAGAGGGCGCTTTTCGCTTTTTCCGTACAAATGACTGCAACGATCGCATATTCGCGCGATGATCGCGTTCTATTAGGACGACGCCTTAAGGTTAGTATGGACTAGAGCATTTACTAGTAACAAAACATCGAGCATTCGCTGTTTTTAAATTTACTCGAACCACACTTCGAACATGGCGCTCGATGTTCTGTAACAACTTGATTTTAAAAACCAACGAGTGTTTTGGTGTAACATTGTATCGAGTAAAGGTAAATGCTCACTCGCCGTGAACATTACGTCCAACACAACGTCGAACATTCACAAGAACGATACGACGCATTACAATGCTTTAGAAAAATGAGCATTTATCTGTATTGTACCATTTGTAAGAACGTTACATTACATTGCAATGCTCTAATAAATGCCAGTCTATACTCACCTTTAGTTTTTACTAGTAAATTTTCAGGAGTTGGTCTTCTCGTTCGAGCTTTTACAGCAACAAATATGTCATACAATCACAGAATCACAGATCAATAATAATTGACTCAATTGTGATGGTAGATTTGTAGTGTAGTACAGTACCTACCAACCTACCTACGTTAAAGCGCTTAGTCATATAAAATGGTAACATGCACTGGAATTACAGAGAACACTCTTAATAAGTACTTATATGTTACAAAATAAAGACTTTCTCAAAACCAAAGCACAGTCGACTATACATTTAATGTAGGTATACATTAAATTGCACCTACTTATAAATTCAATATGTTTAAAAAATAAAACTAGTTATTCTTTTAAGGACTTATTTAACTGAATTAGTAAAATCACAGATAAAATACAATATAGGTACTTATTAATAGCGATCCGGTATGTCTAAGTACCTTGCATATTTATGGGACATGAATACACCCAAACGATTGTTATAAGTAAGTACGAGTATTAGTAGTATGAAACATTTGAATGGAATGAACCATGAAATCATGTCTAGTAAAAATTCTGAAACTAACCGTAGCTAGGTAGATAACCATTAATTTCAGAATTTTCATTAGAAACGACTATTCAGTTGTATAAATAATTGCATGAGGCAAGTTTCTTGCACCATTTTCAATGTGCCGACATGGTCATATGCATAGATCAATAAAATTGATAGACTGTACAATCGCATTAAGTTGTACCTACTACCACGGGGTCACATCTCGAACAAAGAAAATTTAGTTCTAATAAATTGCAATAGATGGCATAATATGCATCGATTTCTTATTGAAGTTTAAGTAAAATTATGTTTTAAAAAAAAAATATGGTAAAAACTGCATTTTTTTTTATTAAATAAACTGGCCCAAGCATACAATTTTGGAATAATTGGCACCTAATTCGAATTTAGATGATTATTGGAACGAATCCTTAGACATCTATATTTCTTGTACTAATAGATGGCGCTATTTGAAGTTTTAGAGTATATCCATTTGCCTCTTTAAAATTTGTATAGTGACAGATTTTGGTACAGTAAAACTGTTGTGTCCTTCAGCACACAATCCTCACCTTTGAAAACTTAATGAAAATTAATTTTGAGTACGCAGAAAAATAGTCAATAAATAGTCACGAAGGTTAAAAAAATAGTCGCATTACGATTCCAAAATTACCTATAGCTATATGTTGGTGAGGATTGTGTGGAGACCCTCACCACACACAATCCTCACCAACATATAGCTATAGGTAGGTAGGTTCTCAGTGCAAGCAAACGGCTGGCAGTATTAACTTGGTTTCAATTCCAAAAAATAGTCAAAAAATAGTCGTAACGCTATGCCAAATCTAGAAAATAGTCATTAACGGATTCCAGAGATATAAAGGTGTCTTGGTGAGGATTGCGTGGTGAGCTTTTCTCGCCACAATCCTCACCTGATTACCGCGGAACGCTTACGTTTTTGAAGTTGATTTTAGTGTCAAAAAAAATGTGAGCCGTCACGGGACGCCTGGCAGATGTGAAACATCGACATTATTTTGTAAAAGTAATATGCAGAAAAGAACATATTGTGATAGGAACTAAATATGTCATAATGATAAAATAAAATATTACGATTTTTTTCCAGATAACGATGACTCTTTATTGAATAAACATTTATGTTCATTAAATACAAAAAATTACGAATATATTTCAAATTGTGACTTATACTTAATTCGTTTAATCAGTGACTTCGGTAATAGTTATATTCGATGTTGCCTCTGAGGACGGTATTACTGTGACAATTGGTCGATGGTAACTGAAGTATGTTACAAAAGTATTGGACATAACATTATCAAGATATCTAATAAATACAGCATCTATTGTTGTGGTAGGTTCTCTTGGATTGTTATTAATTTGCAATTGAAATTCTTCTTGGAGAAACGTAATTAATGGCGTTGATTCATCTTTTGCAAAATTTACATTGAAATCCCCAACTAAAATCAATGGTAGTGTGTCTTTATTGGTTTTGAAAGTTATTGAACCTTTGTGACTGTACGGAAATAATCTCTCGTGTAAAAATGAAATGATGTCATTTATTTTTTGATGGTGTAATAACAAAACAAAAAAACATCATATAGCGTGGCGACGCGTCGCCACTGCATGCGTCGCAACGCCAGAAATCGGTTTTACGTGCGGCTATAGATGTTTCACATCAAAAATAGTGAAGAAATAGTCGTCTTCAACCATGATAATTTCGACCTGGTTTACTGTGTAGGAATATGTTAAACTTCCATGTAAAATTCTACATACGTTATGTTTTGGTACAGTCGCGAACACTAAATTTACAAAACTATTTTATTTATTATTGTTGTACAGCATGTAACAAAAACCCTGTCCGAACTTAAAAGGTATTATTTGGTATCGTACTGCGTACACATATTATACGTACCCATTTCATGGTTATGAGATTATTATTTTTCCCCAATGAAAATAATTAATTAAAAAAAAAGAAAAACTTATCAAAGGCAACACTGATCACTCGACAAAGTTCACCTACAGTTTAGTGTGAAAAAAGCCGCCTGAGCACAGGGCCTGAGCGAGACGGTATATTGATCTTTTGATAAAAGCCCCTTGTCGCATGCTACCAAAGCGAGAAGTTGTGCCTACAGCCCGGCTAGTACAGGGCGGTACGCTTTGAAATAAAAATAGGTAATAATAAATTGATTTTGCCGGCCGGTGGAGTGCTGTCAACTTAGGAAAATAAAAAATCAATAACTTTTGGTTTTTATAGGTTACATTTTTTTTTACTAATTTTTCTAGTACGTATGTTAAACCAGGAATACGCCTTTATTGGATCGGACAGGGTTTTTGTTACATGCTGTATATTAATATAAAATGGTAATAAAATATTGTAGCCAAAGCCTTAAACATAATGTAATAACCTTCCATATGTATTTTTTTTTAAATATTTAGTCATGTTTTTATTGAAATTCAAAATCCTAACCTCTTACCACAGAGTACATTATAATATATAGAAACCTCTTACTACACACTACTACTACTACATTTTGATTTTTCATTCGGTTCAACATAAAACATGTCATGAATGAGTATTTTCCTCACATCGCTTTTATGACGTCACTGAGTTTTACTAGAAATATTTATCTCGTTTTTACGAACCTGAAACTTTCAATTAGAGTTTTGACAGTTGCCGAAATTTACCGAAGGTCTGTAAATTATGTCATTTGATAGGAAATTTAGTATTATAATAAAAGAAGAAAAAAAGTTGCAATTTCGTTGCACAAAATATGTTAATGTATTGTAGCATAAAACAGTAAAAAATCCTACAAATACGTAGGTGCTATTTGACTTCTTGCTTATTATAGGTCTTATTCGTGATATTTTATTACTTGCGGTTTATGTTAAGATAATGTATCGAGTGTTTCCCACCATTTTTTAGTTCACATACATAATAAATTATCACTATATTCACAATTTTGCACACGTTTCAAATCAATATTTTTATATTAAATAGGGATTCTGAATACTCAATAATTACATACTGTGTTTCTTTCGTCATTGTCGTTACTTATAGTCTACTAAACTAACCATCCACCTACAATTACTGTGGTATCTGACCCGAGAAGATACCGCGCAGCTTCCCGAATGCTGTTCAGCCGAGTCAGATTCGACGGTTGGCCTTTTTCTGGAAGTTTATACCATATGGTGTCCGTATGGTGTGGTGTGGTGTGTTGGTGTATGTGTGTGGTGTGGTGTGGTGTATGGTGTGGTGGGTGTGATGGTGGTGTGTGTGGTGGTGTGGTGTGGTGTGGTGGTATGGTGGTGGATGGTACCATCCCATCACTTCCCGTCGTAAGAGGCGACTAAGGGAGGTTGAGCCCTAGTGCATACTACTAAAGCACCTTGGGCCACCCGCGCGGTGGCGGGTAAACCACCAACAACAGCATTCCCAAGGAGGGTTGGCATCAGGCAGGCGGCCGGCTATAAAACTTCTGCCAAAATCTTTTTTCAACATGGTCTGGAAAAATATGATGTGCGATAGGGCTAGGGCGTACCCCACAGGCGAAATGGACTCGAACGGATCCGAACGGACTCGAACGGACTCGAACGGATTCGAACGGATTCGAACGGACCCGAACGGATTCGAACGCACCCGAACGGATTCAAACGGACTCGAACGCACCCGAACGGATTCAAACGGACTCGAACGGATTTGAACGGGCCCGAACGGATTCGAACGGACCCGAACGGATTCAAACGGATTCGAACGGACCCGAACGGATTCAAACGGATCCGAACGGACCCGAACGTACTCGAACGGACTCGAACGGTGTTGAATTTATAACGAAATTACATACTTAGTTCTAGTAGCGACACCTGCCAGTAATTATGTCAAACTTTGGATAAGCTGTCATTTCATTGTATTGTCTTTGAGGTTCTAGAAAAACGTTCAATATAGTCTGTGACAACCCAACGTGTGTTTTAATAGGTTATGGGCCCAGTCCCTTAATTTTTCTGTAAAAGTATTAGTTCCTCAGTTTTTTGTGCAGTGAAATGGCTGGTAGTTACATCGTAAACGTTCCCAAACTCAAGGGACGTGAAAATTACGATGAATGGGCGTTTGCGGTTGAAAATTTCCTAATTCTGGAAGGCGTTGATATTCACAAGCAAGATGGCGATAATGCAGCAACTAGCGTCGAAGATCAAAAGGCAAAAGCGAAATTAGTCATGACCATCGATTCATCATTGTATGTGCACATCAAGGGTGAAAACACAGTGCATGGTGTTTGGACAAAGCTAAAATCGTTATTTGATGATTCGGGTTTCACACGCAGAATCAGTCTGTTGCGGAGTCTAATCTCAATACGGCTAGAGAATTGTGAATCAATGACAGCATATATAACTCAATTAATTGATACGTCGCATAAATTAAGAGGAACCGGCTTCAACATCAGCGAAGAATGGGTAGGATCATTATTGTTGGCGGGACTACCCGACAAATTTTCGCCGATGATAATGGCGATCGAGCACTCGGGCATAGATATTTCAGCTGACGTCATTAAATCAAAACTTATGGATATGAGTGATAATGTTGGCAGCACTGAAACAAACAGCGCCTTTTTATCGGCGAAAGGTTGGCAACGGAAAAAGAATGGCAAGGTTGGCAAAACTGCAGATATGTCAAATCGACCTGTCAAAGTGATTAAATGTTATAAATGTAAAAAAACCGGCCATTACAAAAATCAATGTCCACAAGTTAAAGAAAAGCCTGAAAATGCGTTTAGTGCGGTTTTCCTTAACGATTGTTTCAGTAAAGATGAGTGGTATATCGACTCGGGAGCTAGCCGTCATATGATGATAAGTCAGGAAAACATGAAAAATACGACACATAACCTAACAACAAAGGAGATTATAGTTGCGAATAAAACAACTATGCCGGTGTTGTGCTCGGGAGACACACGAATTACGACTGTTGTTCAGGATACAGAACACGATATTGTGGTGAAAGATGTGTTATGTATACCAAATCTGACTACTAACCTGTTGTCCGTCAGCCAGCTTATAAAGAATGGTAACAAAGTATGTTTCCTAAAAGAACATTGTTACATCAGAAATAGGCAGAATGAGTTGATTGGCATTGCACAGGCGGTGAATGGAGTATACAGACTAAACACCAGGTCAGTATGTGTGTTAGCAGCTTCAGCTACAACAACCTCAGATATATGGCACAGAAGACTTGGCCATATTAACAGCACAGACATGAATGCTATGAGAAATGGAGCCGTAGAAGGTTTAGTGTATGAGAACAAAGCCGTTATCAGTAAATACAATTGTGCAGTGTGCTGTGAGGGTAAACAAAGTCGACTACCATTTCCACAGAGCAGTCACAGGAGTGAGAGGATACTTGAGATTGTGCATGCAGACGTGTGTGGTCCAATGGAGACTAGGTCAATCGGTTCATCCAGATATTTCCTGCTATTCGTAGACGATTATAGCAGGATGTCTTTTGTCCATTTTTTGAAAAATAAAAGTGAAGTTTTTACTTGCTTCAAAGAGTTTAAAAATATGGTTGAAAAACAGACGAGTTCCAGCATTAAGACTTTTAGGACTGATAATGGCACAGAATTTTGTTCTAATGAAATGAAGGATTTTTTGAAACAAAGTGGCATTATTCATCAGAGAACTAACCCTTATAGTCCGGAACAGAACGGGATGTGCGAACGATTTAACCGAACTATAGTCGAAAGAGCAAGATGTTTATTATATGATGCTAAGTTGGAGAAAAAGTTTTGGGCAGAAGCAGTTCACACTGCTGTGTATCTGAAAAATAGATCCCTTGCATCAGGATTAAATCAGAAGACTCCCTATGAACTTTGGACTGGTCGAAAACCGAATGTCAGTCACATTCGAGTATTTGGTAGTACAGTATTAGCACATGTTCCTAAGGAAAAACGCCTAAAGTGGGACAAAAAGGCTGTGAGACATTATCTTGTTGGATATGCTGATAATGTGAAGGGCTATAGACTGTACAACCCTGTAACCAAAAAAGTTATAACAAGTCGAGATGTTACCATCATGGAGTCAAGCTCAGAAATGGTGCAAGCAGTAGTTACTGACAACCAAGAAACACCTGCAAGTCTTGAGCAGCATGGAGACTTAGATAGCTCCGACTCAGATGTGTCTACTAGTACAGTGATATCAAAGAATGATAGTACCTATGTAGAAGAGGAAGCAGATGCCAGCAGTTCCTCAGAAGAGTTTCTTGATACTATACCATTTAAGGAGTCGAAGAATATTACTCACACAATTGAACTTCAGCCAGAAGTACGAAAAAGAAAAAAACCAGACAGATTTGGTTATAGCAATATGTGTGTTAATGCAGATTTCAATCTGTATGGAGACCAGATAACTTACAAAGAAGCTGTAAGTGGTCCTGAATCGCAAGAGTGGAGTAAAGCTATGGAAGAAGAGCTGAAATCTTTTGAAGATAATAAAGCATGGGAAGTGGTGGATAAGCCAGATCAAGCTACTGTGGTTAAGTGCAAGTGGGTGTTTAAAAAAAAGTTAGACCAGTGTGAAAAAGTGAGATATCGTGCGCGTTTAGTAGCTAAAGGCTACACCCAGAAAGCTGGAATAGACTATAAAGAGACTTTTTCCCCGGTGCTTCGTTACTCAACACTAAGACTTTTGTTCGCATTAAGTGTTAAATATAACCTAGATATAACTCATCTTGATGTTACCACAGCATTTTTAAATGGTTATTTAAATGAAAGTGTATATATGAACTTACCAGAAAATTTTGTGTGTAATGATAGAGAAAATAAAGTTCTAAAGTTGAATAGGGCAATTTATGGCTTAAAGCAATCTGCTCGGGCTTGGTATAAGCGAGTAGATGATTGTTTACAAAGCTTAGGTTATAAAAAGTCTTTGTATGAGCCTTGTTTGTTTGTCAAACAGAATGAGAAAGTTAAAACATTTGTAGCTCTATTTGTAGATGATTTTTTTATTTTTTCTAACTGTAAAAATGAAACTGAATGTCTCAAAACTGAATTAGGTTCAAAATTTAGGTTAAAAGATTTAGGAGAAGTCAGACAATGTCTAGGTATGAGAGTTAGAAAAGAAAATAATGCTTTAATTGTAGATCAAGAACAATTTGTTGAACATTTATTAAAAAAATTTAATATGGAGAATTGTAACCCAGTAAGTACACCAATGGAAGTAAATTTAAAGCTTAAGAAGGAAAATATTTGCTCTACTCAGTATCCTTATCAGCAATTGATAGGAAGTTTGCTTTATTTGTCAATACTTACCCGTCCAGACATATCTTATGCTGTTTGTTACCTCAGCCAATTTAATAACTGTTTCAGTGAAACCCATTGGAAGCATGTAAAAAGAATATTAAAGTATTTAAAGAAAACAAAACACTTTGCTTTAAAATATGTTAAAGATGATTTAGATTTAATAGGGTATGTAGATGCTGATTGGGCATCAGATTGCTTAGACAGAAAATCTTATACTGGATTTATGTTTACAATGTCTGGCAGTGTAATCTCATTTGAATGTAAGAAACAGACGACAATAGCTTTGTCCAGCACAGAGGCTGAATACATGGCCATTTGTGAGGCAACTAAAGAAGCCACTTATTTAAAAAATTTATTGTTTGAATTGAAATGTAGAAATGAGTTACCTGTATGTCTTTATAATGATAACCAAAGTGCTCAAAAATTAACAAAAAATTGTGTATTCCATAGGAGAAGTAAGCATATCGATGTGAGATTTCATTTTGTAAGAACAGCTGTTGAGAAAAATATTGTCAAGATAGATTATTTGAATACAAATGATATGCCTGCTGACATACTGACAAAGAGTCTAAGTTCTCAGAAACATTATAAATTTATTGAACAGTTTGGTATCACAGATTTATAATATAATTTGTTTGATTTGCTTTTTGTAAGGTAATATCATTTTGATTTTTTAAAAATTAAATATGGTGTTATTTCGTTAAGGGAGTATGTTGAATTTATAACGAAATTACATACTTAGTTCTAGTAGCGACACCTGCCAGTAATTATGTCAAACTTTGGATAAGCTGTCATTTCATTGTATTGTCTTTGAGGTTCTAGAAAAACGTTCAATATAGTCTGTGACAACCCAACGTGTGTTTTAATAAACGGACTCGAACGGACTCGAACGGACTCGAACGGACTCAAACGGACTCGGACGGACTCGAACGGACTCAAACGCACTCGGACGGACTCGAACGGATTCGAACGGATTCGAACGGACCCGAACGGACCCAAACGGATTCAAACGGACTCGAACGGACTCGAACGGACTCGAACGGACTCGTACGGACTCGAACGGATTTGAACGGATTCGAACGGATTCAAACGGACCCGAACGGGCCCGAACGGATTCAAAAGGATTCGAACGGATTCAAACGGATTCGAACGGACCCGAACGGATTCAAACGGATCCGAACGGTCTCGAACGGACTCGAACGGACTCGATTGGACTTGAACGGTCTCGAACGGACTCGGACGGACTCGAACGGACTCGAACGGACTCGGACGGACTCGAACGGACTCAAACGGACTCGGACGGACTCGAACGGATTCGAACGGATTCGAACGGACCCGAACGGACCCAAACGGATTCAAACGGACTCGAACGGACTCGAACGGACTCGTACGGACTCGAACGGATTTGAACGGATTCGAACGGATTCAAACGGACCCGAACGGGCCCGAACGGATTCAAAAGGATTCGAACGGATTCAAACGGATTCGAACGGACCCGAACGGATTCAAACGGATCCGAACGGTCTCGAACGGACTCGATTGGACTTGAACGGTCTCGAACGGACTCAATTGGATTCGAAGGGACCCGAACGGACCCAAATGGACGCGAACGGACTCGAACGGACTCAAACGGACTCGGACGGACTCGAACGGACTCAAACGGACTCGGACGGACTCGAACGGATTCGAATGGATTCGAACGGACCCGAATGGACCCGAACGGATTCAAACGGACTCGAACGGACTCGAACGGACTCGAACGGACTCGTACGGACTCGAACGGATTTGAACGGATTCGAACGGATTCAAACGGACCCGAACGGGCCCGAACGGTTTCAAACGGATTCGAACCGATTCGAACGGACCCGAACGGATTCAAACGGATCCGAACGATCTCGAACTGACTCAAACTGACTCGAACGGACTCGAACGGACTCGAAAGGACTTGACCTTGATCAAACTTTATCTTGATCGAACTTGACCTTGATCGAAATTGACCTTGATCGAACTTGACCTTGATCGAACTTGACCTTGACCGAACTTACCCTTGATCGAAATTGACCTTGATCGAACTTGACCTTGATCTAACTTGACCTTGATCGAACTTGACCTTGATCGAACTTGACCATGAACGAACTTGACCTTGATCGAACTTGACCTTGATCGAAATTGACCTTGATCGAACTTGACCTTGATCGAAATTGACCTTGATCGAAATTGAACGACCTTGACCTTGATCGAAATTGAACGATCTTGACCTTGATCGAAATTGAACGAACTTGAAATTGATCGAAATTGACCTTGATCGAAATTGAACGACATTGACCATGATCGAAATTGACCTTGATCGAACTTGACCTTGATCGAACTTGACCTTGATCGAACTTGACCTTGATCGAACTTGACCTTGAGCGAACTTGACCTTGATCGAAATTGAACGACCTTGACCTTGATCGAACTTGACCTTGATCGAAATTGAACGACCTTGACCTTGATCGAAATTGAACGACCTTGACCTTGATCGAAATTGAACGACCTTGACCATGATCGAAATTGACCTTGATCGAACTTGACCTTGATCGAACTTGATCTTGATCGAACTTGACCTTAATCAAACTTGACCTTGATCGAGCTTGAACGAACTTGAACTTATCGAAATTGAACTTGAACTCGAACGAATTTGAACTTGAACGTAATTGAACTTTAACGGAATTCCGTTCAACAAACTTGAACGAACTTGAATGAACTTGAACGAACTTGAACTTGAACAAACTAGAACTAGAACTTGAACTTGAACGAACTTGAACTTGAACGAACTTGAAATTGAACGAACTTGAACTTAAACAAACTTGAACTTGCACGAGCCTTCTCTGTATGAGAAGAGATCTTTTGCTGTAGGACAGTTACAGACTAGTATTATTGCAGGTGACTATAAAAATAAGGGCATTAGATGTAAAGCCCCTCTTTTTTATTTTTTTTGGTGTTGGGAAATCATCCAATGACATCTGGGAGCTCTGGGTGGAGCGGGAAGGGGTGTCGGACTTTTACTGACTAAAACCCAACCCTGTTCCTTCCTTGCCTGAGTGCCCAGGGGCGCGGTAACTCTGTTACGAATTTATCCGCGACCCCTTGGCATGCAGGCACTGGCCATGATGGGCCCCGTCAGTGGTGGCTGACAAACATCTCTATGAGGCGCGCGTGGAACGAAAAAACGGAAAAAATTTGCCTCCCTTTGTTGATCAGCTGATGATAACTTAGTATGGAAAGTTCAATTTTTTTTTTGGGAATTTTCAGTTTTTTCTTAGAGAATATTGTTCATATCCATGGGCAGAACCGGTTCCTAAAATATGACCACACCTTTCCGTTACACCCTGTAGAAAGCAAGCCAGATATTGCTAAAGAGTTGAGCTGAGCTGAGCTGAGCTGAGCTGAGCTGAGCTGAGCAGAGCTGAGCTCAGCTGAGCTGAGCTGAGCTGAGCTGAGCTGAGCTAAGCTTAGCTGATCTGAGCTGAGCTGAGCTGAGCTGCGATGAGATGAGATGAGATGCTGAAGTATAACTTCTTACGTGCGTGCGTGTGTGCGTAGTTAATAATAAAAAAAATAATATAAATTAAAAAAAATAAAATTATATTACAATTCCTTCACTAATTAATTGAAAGGAACTTCGTTCCATCCGGCTGTCCCTTGACACCTCTCAAGTTTTTTTATTTTTCACTTTTTAGTTGTGGTTCTACATTAAACTGTGTAAACAATTCATAGACATACGACCGCAGCGATCGCGGTTGATTTGCTGTCAATTTTTGAAGAGTTCCGTTGTCTGTCTCCAAAACCCTATGTGAAATTTAAATGGGACCATTTCGGAACAAACCTCTTTCGAACAAAAACCAAACCATACTTATAATTATAAACCTGTTTTTTTATATTTTTATGTTCGCGCTTGATCTGCACTGTCTCACCTGATAGTAAGCGATGACCCAAGTTGCTAGCAGAATTAGGTACGAAGGTACTCTCTCGCATGATCTCTTTATTAATTTATTATACAACCATATACCACGGACCAGTTTGAACTTAATATTCATATTGGCTGGTAGCACAATAAACCTACCTTAATATACCTACCTTGTTGTTCTTGAACTTGATGTAGGTATCAAAGGTTAATGTTTATTATATAACACATAATCGAGAATTTCGCATTTTCAAGGTTATTTGCGCTTTTACGAACTGTCTCATTAAACTTGAAATGATCTACTTCAGGTTGCCGGTTTATTCCCTCTGTTTGACGGTTCACCGTTCGATTAGAGCTACTTTACCGTTTTAAACAAAGATGGACACTCCAGCCAGGCTGCCAACGGCGTCCTCACCTTCCGCCTGACGCAGGTCCTCACCGGACATGGTTGTTTCGGGAGGTTCCTGCATCAGATCAGGCGGGAGGAAACGCCTGGGTGTTACCACTGCTCGGATCGCCCAGATGACTGTGAAGCATACAATGGAGCAGGGCTCGGATGGCCCCGTCCTGTTTGCTGACAACTCTTTGAGGCGCGCGTAGAACACTACGCGCCGTCGACTCTCGGGCCTGGTGCTGATCGGACGGCGAGTTACCCACTACTCGCCGTCGGCAGGCCTGGGTCTACGGTGGCCGGAGATCGTCTCGCAACGTCCTCCGCCCAGGGCGTCTCCTGTGGTGGCTGCTGCTGTGGGCGTGAGGGCGGGTCTGTGGTTGCAGCCTCTCCCTCACCCGTTCCGCTTCCTCCTTCGCGAGCATTACTGCTTCGCAGAAGGAGGAGACTGCTTCCCATTCCCTCTTGCTCCGTACCATGGCCTGGACCAGGGCCGGGCGCGAGAGGTTGGTGCCACCGATCGCATCCACGAGGACACGGCGGGGCGCCGCCCAAGCGGGGCAGTTCTCCACCGTGTGCTCCAGCGTGTCCTCTGGACGATCCTCACAGTGAGGACACCCGGGCGTTTCCCTCCGCCTTATCCTACACAGGAACCTCCAGAAACCTCCGTGTCCGGTGAGGACCTGCGTCAGGCGGAAGGTGAGGACGTCGTGGCGCCTCTCCAGCCACTCCTAAAAGAGGGGCACTACCGCAGCAATGGTGGCGTGCCCAGCGCTGGGTTGCGACAGTCGCTCTCTCCATGTCGCCATGAGATCCTGCCGGAGCTCTGTCCGCCGAGCCGCGAGATGTCGCGGCAGCGGAGTTTCGCCCCGGCGTTTCGCCTCCTCGCGCACCTATATGAGTGGCGCGAGGACCTCTGCCTCCAGATCCCATGGCGTCAATCCGGCAAGGAGGCACGCCGCCTCACGGGAGATCGTGCGGTATCCCCGGATCATCCGGATCGCCATGACCCTTTGGGACGCGTTCATCTGGCGAGCGCTGCCTCAATGAACGCGCCCACACCGGTGCCCCGTAAAGGACCATGGACCGCACGATCCCCGCGTAGAGCCTCCGGCAGGAGGCGTTTGGCCCCCCAGATTGGGTAGGAGCCGCTTCAAAGCGGCCCTGGCCCTGTCCAGTCTGGGAGCCAAACGTCGGAAATGCTCGACGAAGTTCCACCAGCTGTCGAGGACGAGTCCCAGGTACTTCATCGTCCCCTCGACGCCAATGTGAACCCCTCCTACCGTAATCTGGGAACCCGCCAGTGGCGCGTTCCGAAGACCATGAAAACACATGGCCTCGGACTTGTGCAATGCCACCTCGAGGCCCAGTTGCCGGATCCTCTCCACGACTGTCGCAACCCCGCGTGTTATTTGGTCGGCCGCCGCCTCGTGCGACCGCCCCTGCGCCAAGACCAGCATGTCGTCAGCGTAACAGACTACGCTGACGCCCAGTCGTACCCGATGTTCCACAAAGGCGGCCCCAGGACCGATCCCTGTGGAACACCGCACGACATCTCTCGCCGGTTCTATTCTCCCTGGTGACTGGGGTAGATGACGGCCCTGTCCGTCAAATACGCCTCGACCACGCGTCGGAGGTAGGGCGGCACCCGGTGATACCGGAGTGCCTCCAGTATGCAACTCCAGGGCAGGGTGTAAAAGGCATTGGCGTTGTCCAGAGACACCGCCAAGATGACTCCACCCTGGGCCACTGCATCCACCGCCGTGAGGGCTTGTACGCGCATGATGGCGTCCACCGTGGAGCGCCCCCGGCGGAAGCCGTACTGGCTCTCCGCCAGAACCGGCCCCACCCGCACCATCTGCCCGACGAGGCGGTCTGCAATTACACTTTCGAAGAGCTTGCCCACCTCGTCGAGCAGCACAATGGGGCGGTAAGCGGACGGAGAGTCCGCGGGGCGCCCCGGCTTCTTGATCAGGACCAGCTTCCCCGTCTTCCAACGAAGCGGAAACTGGCCCCTCTCCAAACACGCGCTTAGAAGCACCAAAGTTTGTAACCTTAGCTTTCATTGAACTAGGTTTCTTCAATAATTTATCGGCCATTTTTATAAGACAAAGGATGAATGTGCAATAAAATTTAAAATTCAAAAGTGAGGTAGCGGTCAAAAAAAATTTTATACAATAAAGATTAAAAGCTTATTAAATTTGCTTTTAAAAACAAACTAATAGAATGCAGCTCACTAAACTATGCACAAATAAAAAGGAACAACTGTTGCAAATGTGTCAAGGTCACACTTTATGATACACTCATTAGCACAATGGTTTATAGAAAACCGGTTGAAAGCGAGCAAAAATTGCATGCGAAGGTGCAATACGAGATAAAATATGAATGAGATAATGAAATTAACTATTGACCAACTCAATAGGGCAATGAATAGGTAACTGCAAGAAACTTGACGTTATGAAAACGAAATAACTGAAAATAGGAAATAGACAGATAAAAGGAATAATTGGAACGATCTCACTAATATCGGAATCCTCATCCACTCCAGTTGCTTTGCGACTTCAAATCTTCAACCGTAGGCGACGATGACACAGCTGTTTTCAAAATGTGCGACGCGGGTTCAATGTCCACCAACGTCGCGGTCTTGTTGTCTTGAAAAACACCAAATCTCCCAGCTGCTTCTTCTTGCGAAGGACCAATAAATACGCGTTGACAACAATGGTTATGCTAATTTAGATAAGTATACTAGGGCATCTATAACTAGACAGATCCCAAACATATCTTGATTATCAAATCTACGCATTTGTTGTGTCAGCTGCTTAAACCAGTACCTAGAACATTAGTTTGAAGCCTGCATCTATATAGATTGGCAGAAAAACATTGCGCAGAAATAAACTATGCCAATTTCCTTGTCAAATATTATTTACGCGAGTAAGTTTGCACTCGAAATCAAGAGGTCAGATCAAACTTAAAAGTAAGAAATCAGAAGAGAACTTACAGTAATGAACACTGAATAAGAAATTTTATTTGCATATCGTTGACATACCTAGAGCTACAAATGTTGTGCATGTGCTGGGTGTTGGAAATTAGTTGGACATTGGAAATATTATGTGTTGAATATAAAAAGTATGCAGCATTATCCATCAGGGTATGAGCCATAGGTCCTAAAGGTGTAATTAGATGAGGAGGTTAGAAGACGTAGGAATGAAGAGTCTATGTGTGGTTGATGCCAACATGTTGGCACTGATACCAGTGCCAACGGTCATCAGAGGTAACACCAAGTCACCAACGCATCTTTGCTGAAAAAATCACTGATATGATCGAGGTTGACTATGAAGAGGACATTTGCTTGGATGAACATTGTAGGAGTACGAAATGTTGTACCATTACGAATTACTGTCCGTTTTATAAGCCTTGACCAAAGTCTTTGATCTTGGATATGTCATGTATGCTCGCAAAGGGTTTACTAAATTAGTGAATACAGTAAATAAAGATATTCATCGCTAAGTTACTCAGAGTGCATACGTCTTTCCATTTCCGTTTTAATTTTTTTAATTTCCGTACAGAGTCATGTGATCGAGGACGCGTATTTTAGAGAACATTGTGTGTAGTTGACCTAATCACGTTCATTTGTTTGACCAATGGCTCCTAACCGAATTGTGACAGTGATTCATTCATCATTACAAAGTGATCAGGGTTTCCCCAATTAAAGTGAACATGTAGTTTAATCAACGACATCACAAACGACCTAAACAACAAATCCTGCATCGCGCAAACAGAGTTCTCAGCGCGAATTGAACACATACAACCGTCCGAAATCAACTATCGTTCTGTTGCCCGGATCAGATTTTCAATGGAGGTTTGCGGGACTTTACACCCTGTTCACACCTCCAAAACATCTGGTATTTTTATTCATGTAACCTGTTTTCTCTTGGATTTACTCGTCGTTTTGATTTTCTGGCTCTGCAATTCCTGATCAAAGTCCCATCCTGGATCAAAAGTATGTCTATGACTATTGACTATTTAGACGATAAGAATAGTTGGTCGCTGTGTTTAACGTAAGACAATGTTGCACTTCATGTTCTTTCTCCATAAATTTAGCTTATGACAGGTTATTTAAATAGGAGTTCTTATAATACCTAATTGTTTTTATGTAACCGTATAGATAGGTCAATTCGTTTTTACTTACTTTATTTATTTATTGACGTCATAATCTACTCTTGGCAATATTTTTGTAATGAGTTGTATTGTAACATGTGATGTGGTTAACCTTATCAGTTAATTAAAATTATTCTTGTCAACGCAACCGGCAGCAAGTTATAGGTCGTGAGTTCAAACCCAGGCAGGCGCTTTGCTTTGTGTAAGTTATTTCATCACCACTGCTCTCAAAACGGTGAAGGAAAACATCGTGAGGAAACCGGCATGTCCTAGAACCAAAAATTCGAAGACTGTGATATCCACCAAGCCGCATTGGGCCCACGCGGTGGATTACAGCCCACATCCTCTCACAGAGAGGAGGCCTCTGCCCCAGCAGTGGGGACATTAAAAGGCTGATGATGATGATGAACCAGCAGCAAGTTCGTCATGCTCCCCTAGATGTCAGTGCTTTTTTTTGTTGGGTTGGGTAATCATCCTATGATGGGCGTGTCAGACTCTTACTGACTAAAACCCACACCTGTTCCTTCCCTGCCCTAAGTGCCCAGGGGCGCGGTAACTCTGTTTTGAATTTATCCACGACCCCTGGGTAGAGATGTCACTGCTTGTGGTGGCGTCGGGGATCGGGGTACTCCTTCCCTCAAATATGCTGAGGGCTAATGGCTGATCTTTGCGTTTTGCTCGTGAACGGGTGCTGCTTGTGATGACTGGTCGTCTTGCTGGTCATGGTTTCGTTATTGATATAACGATCAACTGTTTTTTGATTTTACTAAGATGACCCTAGTTTATCACTTGTAGCTTCTAATCACAGTCCTATCATTAGATTCTACCGTTGCACGTGTAAGCGGATACAATGCCTGGAGGCTTATTTAATTTGGTTTAAGTTTTATGCTTGAGATTGTCTGTTTTTGAGGGCATAATTGGAGTGTGTTAGCTAACAAGAGTGTCTGATAATTAAATTTTGGGCGATATTTTTTACTGTTGAGTTATGTTATTAACTGCTGCATACAATTGTATAAATACAGGAGGAGCTCGTGGCTAAAGTAATAACAGCCCCACGGGTCGATCTATCAGGTTAAGCTACGCTTGCCGGGGTTGGTCCATGGATGGATGACCATCTTTACATACCGAGACTCCTCCGTGCCTCGAAAAGCACGTTAAGCCGTTGGTCCCGGCTGTCAATCGTGGATCTTTGACAGTCGTTACGGGTTTTCAGAAGCCCGAAAGTCTGACATCCAGTCCTACCAAGGGGTATCGTATTACCCAGTAAGTGGGTTGTGGAGGTCAGATAGGCAGTCGCTCCATGTAAAATACTGGTATTCAGCTGCATCCGGTTAGACTGGAAGCCAAGATAGTTGGGAAAAGGCTGGGCAGATGATGATGACAATGGTATAAATACAAGTTCTTCAAACTTAACAGACAGATGTGTTGCTGGGGAGTTTGTTGCGTCACTTCTTCTTCCCAGATAAAATACTAGGAAGTGGTGACGGGCGGGTGTTTTTGGGGGACTGTCTTTACGTAGAACTTTGACGTTCAAAAAGTCCTGGCCGTCCTGGCTCTCAGCCTAGTTTGAATAAATTACTTTTGATTTTGATTATGTAGGTAATTGATTTTCAAATTAATTGTAATTTTTGGATCAATGCCATAATTAAAATATTTTTAATGTGATTTTTTTTTAATGATTTGCATTTCATTTGTTTCGAGTTTTAGTAATATCAAAAAAACATGTTGAGGTATGTTACGGGTAGTGTTAGCTAAGATGATAAACTTGAAAATATCTAGTTTTGAGAAAATTAATATTCTTGATTCATCTGTACTAAACTAAAACAAAGGGTCATCCAATTTGAAGTTCCTATGTTTGACAGCGATCAATAGCGAGGTGTGTTTCATACGTCAAATGTTCACTTGAATCACTTGATCCTGAAACTAGCGCTCAAAGCGTATTGTTCAGTTGTTCTATACAGAAACAACAATTCGTGTTGACTTTTCCAGGAAAATTACGGTCAATTCAATCAATTTTGCTGCACATTTTCATGCTCTTTATCGCCTGTTTTTTTTTTTGTTGCGGGTCGTCGTCTAAGTATCTATACCTACCAACAAATTTGCAACGTTGGAGCACCTAAACCTCTAGTAATTGCCGAGATAATACCCAAAATCGACAAAAAGTCGCCAAAAATATCCAAGAGTAAATCAGCTTCTGCCAAATGTGAAGTCGTGATTGGTCCTTCATCATCTATAAATAATAAATGAATAATACTTAATATTATATTCATAAAAATAACTTGAAAATATGACATTTTGTAAGTTTTTTTTTTTCAATGAAACTGGAAGCTAGAGTTGGATCATCCATTATTAAAATCAACTTTTCATCGGGTGCTGATCACACTAATATTATAAAGGCAAAAATTTGTGAGTGTGTGTTTGTAACTTCTTCACGTTTAAACGGCAGGACAGATTTGTATGAAATTTGGTATGTAGATAGCTTATACCCTGGATTAACACATAGGTTACTTTTATCCCGGTCTACGCGGGTGAAACCGCAGGCTATAATTTGGGGGCGAACCACCCGCGTCCGTAGGAGGATACCCATTAAGTCCCTACACGTGGTCCCTGGTTGGTGCTAATCAGGTGACACTAACTGGTGATAGGTTTCGACCGATGGCTTGTGACCACCCACTGGCTAAAGACGTACCGCCAAGTGGCCTAGCCGTGTTCCGGTAAGATGCTCAGTGTAGCCAATTCAGTGGAGTTGGGTCGAAATAGTTGTTCCAATGCAGGCAGACCAACCAGGCTCGCGCTGATATGGGCGTATCGGGCGACTAGTCACGGAGGGTAACGGGATCCGCGGCACGGTGCGCCGCTGGAGGACCGCAGATAGTTGGGAGCCCAAGTAATGTGCTTACCACACATGAAAGGCTCCACCAACTGTCGCAAAATCCCGGAATGCACCATCGTGCTGATTGGCGACCAGACGAGAGGGCCTGATGAACATTCCCGGGGGGGCTCTGGCGTCCCCGCAGTGTCTAGACCAGACTAGTCCCCCAATGATGTCAGAGCGTGCCTGAAGGTTAGCAGCTGGCACCTCATTTCACTTCCTTCTACTCTTCCTCCTTCACTCTTCTCAAAAATGACAAAAAGGAACAGAAATAGAAAAGCTGTACAGCGGCAGCACTCCTTCTCTCTCAAGGTGCACCTTTCGAACATACGAGGTCTGAACTCAAATCAAGCCGCAGTCCACCACCACCTAGAGCCTGAGAAACTAGCTCTCTTGTTCCTTTCGGAGACGCAGATCGGATATCCGTCACACGTGGCATACCTATCTTACCCAGGGTTTACACTGGAGCACAAATTTAAGCCACGCGCCGGTATATGCATGTACGCCCGGGTCGACATCTGCTATTGGCGTCTCCGCAACCTTGAGGACTCCTGGTTCTCAACGTTTTGGGTCCTAGTGGACACGGGCCTGAATAAAATTATCTACGCCTGTGTCTACCGTTCGCACAGCGGTGATTTGGAGACAACTTTGCTCACACAACTCAGCAGCAGCTCAGTAAGGCGGGGTATGCGGCTCAGCAGCGGTACCCTTCTGCCCAATTGGTGTTACTGGGGGACTTCAACGCCCACCATCAGGAGTGGCTCTTTCCATAGCAGTGCACAGACTATGCTGAACTAGAGACACGAAAGCTAGCGTTAGCGTTAAATCTCACCCAGCTGGTCCAGGGGGCAACGAGGGTGCCGGATGTTGATTCGCACACAGCCAATTGCTTGGATCTTCTGCTGACAACAGATCCAGACCATTACTCGGTGTCGATTTATTCACCTTTAGATACTTCCGACCACTGTCTGTTGAAGTCTGTATCCGTCTACTTCCCGCCCGATTCTAGCTCTAGAAGCACCCGGCGGATTTGGCGATACAGGTCAGTAGACTGGGATGGCATGCGATCTTTTTTTCCATGTTATCCTTGGCAGCCCACTTGCTTCTCTTCAACTGATGCTTCGTCGTGCGCGGAAGCCGTGACGGATGTGTTGCGGCAGGGAATGGAGTACTACATTCCGTTCTTTGACGTAACAATGTCTGGCGAAGCTCGTCAATGTTTTGGTGCCGAATGCAATCGCGCTGATGCGCTACACGCGACGTACCTAGTCGCAAAGCAAATGACGTGAGTCAGAAGAAGAGAGCCTTCAACAGGGATGTCAAGTGCTGCAAGAAGGCGATGCAGAGGGCTCGGATAGACCATGTGGTCTATCCGAGCCCTCTGCATCGCCTTCTTGCTAATGTTAGCCGAATTGGGAACAAACTTGCTTCTTACCCAGCGGGTGGTAAAGCGTTTTGGTCCTTGGCTAAGTCGGTTGAATCGAACTTCTGCCGCCCTCCACTACCTCCGCTGCTGAAACCCGATGGGTCACTGGCCCATTCGCATGGTCACATTCATCAGAGGGACCTCCGTAGGGTGTTGCGTAACCTACACCTGAACAAGTCTAATGGCCCCGACGGGATACCTGCAATTGTCCTGAGGACTTGTGCGTCTGAGTTGTCTCCGACCTTGACACGCCTATTTCGCCTTTTGTTTGAGACTGGAAAAGTGCCGATGGCTTAGAAGCAAGCTAACGTGCAGCCCGTGCCCAAGAAGGGTAGTCGAGCTGACCCTGTCAATTACAGACCCATCTCGGTGTAAACGTGTACTGAATGGTAAGCTCCTGGCATACCTAGAAGCTAACGATATCCTCAGTGACCGACAATACGGCTTTCGCCGAAATTGGTCAACTGCGGATCTTCTAGCGTATGCCATTCACATCATATATATATATATAAGGGGGAAGAGCTAATTCCACGTGGGCGAAGGCGCTGGCAGAAACTAGTTTTAAAATAATCTTAAACTTTATACAAGGCGGAGACAATAACTTTTTTTTCAAAATTTCATTCAAAAACACAAACATACAAACTTTCGCATTTATAATATTATTAGTAGGGTATAGTGTGGTAATTCTACAAAATATACTGAACAGCTGATTTTTGTCCCCACTTCAGTATATGGTCTCATAGTAAAAGTTGTTTATAATAATGAGTGTTGCCATTGTTTTCATTTATAGCTAGGTATAAATTAAAGATTAAAATTAAGTATTGATTGAAGTGCACTTTTCGTTGCGCTGTACCCCAATCCTTACCCCCGCTATCATGAAATTTGCTGTAACTGTACAGCCCCTTTAGCCAAATAACTTTTATAATAGCGCTAACGCTAACGCTTGATGCAAAATGTATGGCAATGACATTACCTGCGGAGAGAACTGTCACGTGACTCACGCCCAGTGATGTCGTTGCCATACATTTTGCACGAAGCGTTAGCGTTAACGTTAACAGAGAAGTATTTTGTCTAAAGACTGTTGCGCAGCGAATCGTCTTTTGTTTGGAGCCGCCTATAAGTTTGAAGCTTCCTGTAAGTATCAACTTTAGCCGTAACATACACGTACGTAACAGACTCGTACGTTTATTTTTTAGATGCTGTAGATACAAAAAGAATGCTGATAAACTTTTAATACATAAACATTTATGTAGAGCAGCTCACTACGTTCTTAGCTACGTATACTTTGATTTATGAGAACTATGGCTTATTTTACTTTGAGTGTTCCTTCCTGTAACATGACCTCGTTTCTTGTCAAACTCTTCAAACGATTGTCAATTAGTCCAAAATTGTATTCACGGTGGACTTTTGAGATCAAGCAGCAAGGGCAGGGTACTTGAACCATAGCAACAACAGGAAAATGTTCTTATGAGACTGTTTTGAACTGATTTCAAAAATTGTGAACAGAATTCACAATTTTTGAAATGAGATATTTTTATATAGTTGCGTGTTAAATAAACCTAGATCATCATCATTCTTCTGCCTTTATCCCAATTTATTTGGGGTCGGCGCAACATGTCTTTTTCTTCCATACTCCTCTATTAGTCGTCATCTCTGTAGTCACCCCCTTTTTACTCATATCCTCTTTCACACAGTCCATCCATTGTTACTTTGGCCTTACTCTTATAGCCATCCACATCCATACGCAAAACTTTCCTCACGACATTTTCTTAATTCCTCCGCATCACATGCCCATACCCGGGCCTGCGGACGGCGAGCAGTGGGTAGCTCGCCGTCCGATCAGCACCAGGCCTGTGAGTCGACGGCGCGTAGTGTTCCACGCGCGCCTGAAAGAGATTATTGTCAGCCACCACTGACGGCGCCCATCGTGACCGGTGCCTGCATGCCTAGGGGTAGATAAATTCTGAAAATGAGTTACCGCACCCCTGGGCACTCAGGCTGGGAAGGAACAGGGGTGGGTTTTAGTCAGTAAGAGTCTGACACGCCCTCCCGCTCCACCCAGAGCGGGAAAAGTCATTGGATGATTTCCCACCCCCCCCCCTCGAAATAAAAAAAAATCACATGCCCATACCACGTCAACCGATTTCCACACCACTTTTCAGTCACCGGTGCCACTTTCAGACTTCCTCATGGATACTTATTAATAATTCTATCCATGCGCGTAACACCACACATCGCTCTTAGCATTCTCGTCTCATTATGCTCAATTTGTATCATACGAGTAAGTACATTCTTTATTTTTTCCTTTGTTTTACCTATATTTACTACTAAGCAAAGCCCTCCTCCAAGTCCCTCCAGAAAATCTTACTCCGCGCCACTTCGTACCTACCATATTTATAGAGTCAATTTTCCAACAGCCTTCTTCAGTCTCATCTCGTTATGCTAAACAGGTTGTAAGTTCGTCAGTCACGCTCTCATGCCTATCTTCGTCATCGTGTAGGTATATAAAGATGAAAGCCATAAAAATATTTGCCTATTTTCTTGAACTAATTTATTTACGGAACCAGATCCGATGAATTTTAATAATGAATTTTGGAATTCATGACGACCGACAGTTTGATTTTTAACCCGTTTTTTATATAGCAAAGGCCACACGTGCTAAGTCCCCTGTCCCACCGCTGGCGATGAAGCAACTAGCTCGACTGTTTTCTAGCTCAAGAAGTGTACAATAAATATAGGGTAGGTCCCGTGTCAATAAAAAAATACATAGGTATATTTGTTAATAATAGTTGATCGAGGAGCTCGTGGCTAAAGTAATAACAGCCGCACGGGTCTATCCATCAGGTTAAGCTACGTTTGGCGGGGTTGGTCCATGGATGGGTGACCATCTTTACATGCCGAGACTCCTCCGTGCCTCGGAAAGCACGTTAAGCCGTTGGTCCCGGCTGTTAATCGTGGATCTTTGACAGTTGTTACGGGTCGTCAGAAGCCCGAAAGTCTGACAACGGGCCCAGCCAAGGGGTGTCGTATTACCCAGTAACTGGGTTGTGGAGGTCAGATAGGCAGTCGCTTCATGTGAAATACTGGTACTTAACTGCATCCGGTTAGACTGGAAGCCGACCCCAAGATAGTTGGGAAAGAGCTAAGCAGATTGATAGGGGTGACAGAAATACACATTCTGTGAAAATTTCAACTATCTACCTATTACGGATAATGAGATACCGCCCGCTTCCAGACAGACGAACAGACGAACGGACAGCGGAGGCTTAGTAATAATGTCCCGTTAGTTACCCTTCTGGTACGGAACCCTAAACAAGTCGCTCAGCGATGCTCGCTTGGCATGTAGATTACCCACTGCTTTTGCTCGCCAACTCGTTTCTTGTTGCTATAGCTCGAGTCGCTTTCGCTAATCTTCTGCAGTGGGACTTATGCCTTAGACTAGTTTTGGATGGGTATCCGGCAGTCCTAAAAAACTTTATTATTAATATTTTTATATAGGACGCGACTAGTCAGTTGATAAAGTCTACATCAGTTAAATCGGACCTCTTATTCTTTATAGTATTGGGTCAACGTTTTGTATTGATTAGAAAATCCCAAAAATTAGATATATATATAAGACACTTTTATACATTTTATTATGGTGATGATTTAATTTATTAAGTAACCGTATTCTTTCATGAATACGAGAAACAACTTTAGTGGTGTTTAAGTTTCAGTTAACCTCTGATAAAAAAAAAATGTAAGTAAGACCTTTTCCTGAATAATTTTTAATTTGTTACCTTAGTAGATACATACTTTAATTTGTTACCTTAGTAGATACATACTTTAAATCCTGCTGCTGCTCATAGACATTAGCAATTTTCTTCAGTATGCTGTACAGTCACGAGCAATAACAGAGAAACGTCTTAAAATTCAAAATCATGTCATCATCATCATCATCAGCCTTTTATTGTCCCCCAAGTTGGGGCACAGGCCTCCTCTCTGTGAGAGGGTGTGGGCCGTAATCCACCACGCGAGCCCAGTGCGGGTTGGTGACAAATTCATGTACCTAGCAACATTAAATCGCAAAAATAAGTATGCTGTCTGTGTCCATTAAGTCATTTCATGATTTCCCACCCGAAAAAAAAAAGAGTGGCATTCCGGGAGTGCCGACAGAAGTGAAAACTTGAGCAAAAATGCCTAAGCTGCCTAAAGAAGTTTTCGCGTAGCGGTGTCGGCGTTGGTGTCAGTGTCGGCGTCGGTGTCGGTGGCGAGTTCAATTGTTTTTTCCCGTCTCAAAAATGCCCAATGCGCCTAAAGAAGTTTTCACTTCAAAAAAAGACCTTAATGGTGAAGAGTCACCGTGATCTAAGGCCGCGGTGACTTTTCGGCACTGAAGGAACTCGGGTGGGTTTTAGTTAGTAAGAGTCTGAGACGCCCTCCCGCTCCAACCAGAGTGGGAGAAGTCATCTGACGATTTATCACCCACAGAAAAAAAGGACCTGAATTCCCAGTTACTGGGTTATGGACTTCAGATAGGCAGTCACTACATATAAAACATCATATGAAATAGTGGTATTGAGCTGCATCCGGTTGCGGTTAGACTGGTCCCCGACCCCAACTTACTTGTGATTGTACAGAAGGACTTTCAGTTTTTAGGGTTCCGTAATCCTAACAAGGAACCCTTATAGTTTCGTCATGTCCGTCTGTCCGTTTTTGAAGTACCTAATATAGTGGGGATGGTTTTTGTTCTCGTTAACCCATATTATCGCTGGATATGCTGGATAGATAAGGGATTCGAAGATTATTTTCTGATTTAGTGATCCGTTTAAGAAATATTACATTATTTTTTTATTAATATCAGGATTTAGAAGGAAAAGTATTACGGCTAAGTTAGCTCTGTTAGTTTAAGAGTAATTGTCGCCCAACTTATAAAATATACCTTCTTGAAAAATTTCTTACAAAATACATAATCCTTATACTTAGACACTTAGATGAAGTTGTTACTTCTTTAAAACGAATAGTAAACGTTAAAAATTATGGAATAATAAAATCATAACAAACATACATAAAGAGACGACCATTATTAAAAACAGGGTGGATAGAAACGGAAGCGGTTGGATGTTCCTTAAATTAAAAGCTTCAATGCAATGATTTCAGATTTTATAACTCCTTCTTCAGTTACCATCGTCCTATGTGGGCCCGTTTTTAACGTTGTTGGCCGTTAAGGCGCTATTAACTGCCAATGACCTTGAGTGCTTAGCTTGCGTGTTCTATGCTTAGCTTACGTAACGCATCGTACGTCCACGCAGTAATAGGACTCGCACATCAAGGAGCGCTGTCCGAAATTAGAAGCATTAATAATTTATTACACATAATACAACAAGTATTAAACTAAAACACTTAGACTAAATTATAAATACTTAAATGATCTTTAAAATGGTGAAGGTTTCATAAAAATACGCTTAATAGTTTTACCGTGATTCTCAATTTTTAATCTGCTATGTTATAAAAATATAATTTCAAATATCCTCAGATTAAATTACGACGGAAGTTGTCTAGAGTAACATATATTTTTTTTTTAAGAAATAAAACTAGTGCTTTAGACGTGATGTTCAATTAAAAACCACTAAAAGTCGTATGACTGCGCCTTAAACCGTGAACTCAACTAATATTAGTTGAGCTCATAGTAATAAACATAAAGCCTCCTTCTAAGTCCGCATGATCCAACGGGCGACTACGGAACCCTACACTGCGCGTGGTCCGATACGCACTTGGCCGGTTTTTTGGTTATATTTCGAGTAAAAACAGCTGCATGTTTCGATCGGAGTTATAAAGGAATTGATGAAGTCGTAACGGTTTTTTTTTTTTTTTTTGGGGTGGGAAATCATCCTATGACTTCTTCCGCTCTAGGGTGGAGCGGAAGGGCGTGTCAGACTCTTACTGACTAAAACCCACCAATGTTCCTCCCTACCCTGAATGCCCAGGGGCGAGGTAACTCTTTCGAATTTATCCTCAACCCCCGGGCAGGCCCTCAACCCCCGGCCAGGCAAGTCGTAACGGTTAGGTACTGTAACCGTTATTCTGACCGGCACAGAATCATGTCCCGAAATTGCAAGAAATGCAAGTCAGATTCGACCGGGCAGAGATCACCGTGCCACATGGTACGAGTATCAACGAGAGGTTTGGCGGAAAAGTTATAGGTATCTATTAGAAAAACCTACGTACCTGATAGCAAAATACTCATTGGTGTTTTAGACATTTCAATGGTGGTTTAGACCGATTGGAATGTGACGCAATGTTTTTGGTCACGTGGCAACGAACTACGCTTTTTTTTTGTGGGGTCGGAAATCATTCAATGACATATCCCGCTCTAGTGTGGAGCGGAAGGGCGTGTCAGACTCTTACTGACTAAAACCCACCCCTACTCCTTCCCTGCCCTGAGTGCCCAGGGGCGAGGTAACTCTGTTTCGAATTTATCCCAACCCCTGGGCAGGCATCGACCATGACGGGCCCCGTCATGAATGCTGACAACTCTTTGCGCACGTGGAACACTACGCGCCGTCGACTCTCGGGTCTGGTGATAATCGGACGGCGACGACTACCCACACCATTACATCTTTAGTTCATCATCATCTTCCTGCCCTTATCCCTTGTTACTTGGGGTCGGCACAACACGTTTTTTTCTTCCATTCTGTCCTGTCAGCCGTCACGCCATGACATCTTTAGTTATTCAATATAAATGGCCATTAATGATTTAATAGCCATCTTAAACCAAGGTAAAAATAGATCGTTTTTCCTTATAACCAATAGGTACCAACGGTAGGTTGAACGTACCTTCGTATACCTCAAGCATTTTTTTTATCATAAGTAATTGCTAATAGCCATATGTTCAATAATATTAATAATAAAATAATAAACTCATCATTTGCATCCGGGTTCTGTATTACGTGATAATAATCATTTAAATAATGGTAATATAATATATTTTGTTTTTGTATAAAGTTGTACCTAACGGTAAAGTATGGTCATATTTTAAGAACATCATCATCATCTGCCTAGCCTTTTCCCAACTATCTTGGGGTCGGCTTCCAGTCTAACCGGATGCAACTGAAGACCAGTATTTTACATGGAGCGACTGCCTATCTGTCCTCCACAACCCAGTTACTGGGTACTACGATACTCCTTGGTAAGACTGGATGTCAGACTTTCGGGTTTCTGACGACCCGTAACGACTGTCAAAGATCCACGATTGACAGCCGGGACCAACGGCTTAACGTGCTTTTCGAGGCACGGAGGAGTCTCGGTATGTAAAGATGGTCACCCATCCATGGACCAACCCCGGCAAGCGTAGCTTAACCTGATAGATCGACCCGTGCAGCTGTTATTAGGTACTTTAGCCACGAGCTCCTCCTTTATTTTAAGAACTGCATCTGCCCATCGATATGAACTACTTTCTTCAAGAAACCTGAGGAAATTCTCAAATTTTTATTTTACCTCCCATACCTACACATATTGATCAGCTGATGATAACTTTGTATGGAAAGTCCAATTTTTTTTTGGGAATTTTCTATTTTTTCTTAGAGAAAGTTGTTCATTTCCAAGGGCAGAACCGGTTTTTAAAATATGACCTCTCCCCTTTCTGTTACACCTGTTACATTGTAGACCGTACGTAGTTAGGTTAACCCGGGCCTGCGGACGGCGAGTAGTGGGTAACTCGCCGTCCGATCAGCACCAGGCCCGAGAGTCGACGGCGCGTAGTGTTCCACGCGCGCCTCAAAGAGTTGTCAGCCAAAGGAAGGGGGCCTGCCACGGCCGGTGCCTGCCCGGGGGTGGAGGATAAATTCGAAAGAGTTACCTCGCCCCCGGGCACTCGAGGCAGGGAGGAACAGGGGTGGGTTTTAGTCAGCAAGAGTCTGACACACCCTTCCGCTCCACCCTAGAGCGGAAGAAGTCATAGGATGATTTCCGACCCCCCAAAAAAAAAAAAAAAAAAAACGTAGTTAGGTTAAGTTTTTTTTGGTTTTAGTGTAGATTTTAGCTATGTATTTTATAAATATGTTAATCTATGTCAATAAATCTGATGAAACGTGAAAAAAATAAATTAAAAAATAGTTTGTTTTAAATTTTGCTTTCGGGTTTTGAATTTATAAATATTAATAAGCACCTAAATGAAAATTAATTTGTAGAATTTTGAATTAAAAACAAGTTTAGAAATATCGCGATTGGAGTTCGAATTTCGTTTCTGACAAGGATAACAGGTTTGGCCTGTGAGTAATATTTCGCACTTGAAAATCGAAACTGATTTTAAATACAATTTAGATTTTTATTAGTTGTATGATAGCTGACTAGGTAGACCAGGAGGCAGAAGACAGTTCAGAAATAATTTCGAGACATCGTTACAGTTTAAATAGTTACAATGCAATAAATGTTTCAACTCCAAATTAAGATACATAAAGTTAAAATACGGTTTATTTATAAAACAAGAGTATGCAATAGAAATCTAATACCTATTTAATTTACTTAAGAGTACCTAAGTACGTTTGCAGAGGAGTATGCTAGCTAAAATTACGCGAAAACTGTTAAAGTCATTGCTTAGTTAGAATAATTTTCGGATAAGGCTCAGGAAACGCCCGGGTGTCACCATTGTGCGGATCGCCCAGAGGACACGGTGGAGATCTACCCCGCTTGATATCCGCTTGAGATATCAGCCACCACTGACGGGGCCCATCATGTCCGATGCCTGTATGCCAAGGGAGAGTTACCGCGTCCCTGGGCACTCAGGCAAGGAAGGAACAGGGGTGGGTTTTAGTTAGTAAAAGTCTGACACGCCGGGGTTCTGCTCCACCCAGAGCGGAAGAAGTCATAGGATGATTTCCCAATCCCGAAAAAAAATGTAGAATAACTTGATAACGACCACTGGTTAAGTTAATCCCAAATTAAATGCCTAACTTAGCCTACCCAAGGTATCTAACAAAAAACTTTTTCCAAAAAAATACAACCGACTTCCGTAGATAATTATTCTAAAAAATTCAAAATAACTTTAATTTCGTAAGTCGGTGTTTCTAGTTTTTTGTTTCTTCTTTATTTGACACCGACTTCCGAAATTAAGTTATTTTGCATTTTTTAGCATTATTTATGCAAGTCGGTTGTATTTTTTTTTTGGAAAAAGTTTTTTATTTTTCACTTTTTAGTTTCTGTACCCCATTCTAAAACTAAATTAATAGTAAAGTTATGCCCGAATTGATAGCCCCAAAAATAGGGAATTTGAACATAGTTTGTAAAAATTAGGGTGTATCAGGGTGAACTGTACAAATCTGTGTACCCCTTCAGAGCGTAGCAGCGTGATGTAATGTTGTGAAGTGGTGTACTTAAACAATAAACAGACATGCGATTGCAGCAATTCTGGAAGGTTTGCTATCATTTATTGAAGATTTCCATTGTGTATCTCCGAAGTTCTTCATAAGATCTTCACCAAATTTAAATGGAACCACATGAGAAGCATCCGCTTACAAATAAAAAAAAGATTCATTAAAATCGGTTCACCAGCTCAAAAGTTTTGAACACACATAAATAAAACAGTCAAATTGAGAACCTCCTCCTTTTTTGTAAGTCGGTTAAAAACTGCTCAGAAGGAGCAGCAATGCAATGTTTAAGAGGGAACAGGGGCTGCGATTCTCCGTACAAATGTATTCCCCTTTTTTCTTCCTGAATATAATGCCTCTAGAGCAATCATTTTTTCTACATAAAGTCAAGGTCTGCTGATGACACGTCCCTGTTATTTCCTTTTTTATAAAAAAAGGAAATATGACCCTTCAAAAATGACAAAAAATGGCCTTATTTTTACCGCCGTTCTTAAAAGACTTCCAGACAAATTAGAAAAGTTTTAACATAAAACATTTAACAGGGACCTAGACATACTCTTTCTTAAAATTTTTTTGCCAAAAATACACTTCTGGACACATCTATTGGTCCACCTTAGAGTTTAGGTTTCGATGGCCCCTACCGAAATATGATTGCTAGATTGAACTAAAACTGTTGATGCAGTTTTAAACCTGATACATTTTACCATCTTTTTCGATCGTATTGTTTTAAATTTGAATTCAGAATACCATACGACATGGAGCTACGCCTAACAAGTCGGATATGCGCCTTGTTAAAGGCAATTGATTTTTGAATAAAAAACATGTTTTATCAAATAAAGGTTTAATTTAATAACGCGTGTTGCCTCCATGGGCATCTACCACAGCTCTCATACGATTAGGCATAGAGTTTATCAACCGCTCTATGAAATTTTGAGGGATCATCTCCCATTCCTCTTCTATGGCAGTTTTCAACTCCTGCATCGTCTGGGCAACTGGCTGACGAGCCCTAAGACGTCTTTTTAGCTCGTCCCACATGTGCTCAATGGGGTTCATGTCTGGGCTTCTGGCTGGCCAGTCCATAACTGTGATGTTCACATCCCGAAGATATTCCCTGACGATGCCGGCCGCATGGGCTCTTGCATTATCATGCATAAAAAGGAAATTTGGGCCCACATAGTCCGCATATGGTATCACGTGAGGTTCTAAGCACTCACGAATGTACCTTTCAGCATTTAATGTTGGCAGCCGTGGTCCTGTAACAACCTCAAGTTGAGTTTTGCCGCTCGCGGATATACCGCCCCAGACAGTCCATGAGCCACCGCCATAAGCAACCCTTTCTTCAAAGCAGCATTGTGCGAAACGCTCTCCCTTACGTCGGTAGACCTTCTTCCTTCCATCATTGCCATGTAACACAATTTTAGACTCATCAGAAAAGAGTACACGGCTCCAATCTTGCTGTGTCCAATTTAAATGACTGCGTGCGAAATGAAGGCGCGCTGTTCGGTGGGCTCGCGTTAGTTTGGGCCCATTAGCTGGCTTGTGTGGTACCATATCGCGTTCTTTTAACCTTCTCCGAACAGTTCGAGCGCTCACAGATACTCTGTGGAAGTCGCGAAGTTGGTTTTGTATCTCAATGGAGGTAAGGTGACGATTTCTCAAGCTGGTCGTCACGATGAATCGATCCTGCCTTTCAGTTGTGACCCGAGATCGTGGCCTTCCTTGGCGACGAACAAAGCCGCCAGTCTCTAGGTACCTCCGATAAACATTTCGGACCGCAGATCGACTTAAATTAAGTTGAGCACTCACGTTTCTTTGGCTGTGTCCGGCCTGAATAAGTGCCACAGCTTGGGCGGCGACTTCAGGTGAAGTATCCATAGATTATTGATAGAACCTCACCTTAATGTTAAGAATAAGTAATGTTTGTTGCAAAACCAAAGATATCAATCACTTTTCCAAGAATTAAATCCAAGTAAACCAATAAAACCAAGTTTTCTTAGTATTCGATTGTTTGATATCAACAAACAGGCTCCAAATTGTCTTTTGTTTCTTTAAATTCTGTGTTCGAAATTCAAAAAAAGACTATTGAATGAAATTGTGAATGTGCCAGGTTCAAAACTGCATAAAAACTTTATGCTCGACCTAATATAAAATTTTAGCTAGGACCAAACGAACCTGAAAATACAAGGTGGGCCAATAGATGTGTCCAGAAGTGTAATTGAATCGGCTGAGTTTTCGAGGAGAAAAAAGGGTAATGATCGACGTTTCGTCGATCTCAACAAAAATTTTGTGATAAAATTGGTCTGAGTTGCAGATGTCCCTATCGCACTCTACAGAGGCAGGCTTGAGGGAGCACGATGGAAATAGTTTCTTCAAATACCTATTTTGTAAATTCCTCGCAGGCCCTGTTCCCTCTTAAAGGGCAGAGACCCCTTTACATTCTCCTCAAGGATGTGCTCCAACAGACGTTGTACAGAAACGGTTTCGGGGTGTTCATTTACGAGCTCCCATGTGCTGATGGTGATCACCGGGGCGCTTTAAGTGAGGTAAATATCCTTCACTACCTGGTCTTTTCTCCAAAAGTCCAGGCTTCTTTTGAAGGTGTCACCCGACTCTACTAGTTACCATTAGGTCGAGCAAAAACTTTTTTACAAAAAATAGAACCGACTTCCAAAAAAAAACAAAAAGTGCAAAATAACTTTCATTTCGGAAGTCGGTGTCAAAAAACGAAGAAACAAAACCAGAAACACCGACTTCCGTTTTTATTTTTCACTTTTTAGTTGCGTTTCCTCATTAAATTGTGTTAACAATGCATATTTATGCTATAGCAGCAATCGCGGTTGATATGCTGTAATTTCTTGAAGAGTTCCGCTGTGTGTCTCCGAAAATCATCTTCAGATCTACGTGAAGTTTAAATGGGACCATTTCGGAACAAACCCCTTTCGAACAAAAAAAGAATTTTGTAAATCCGTCTGTAAATGACGAAGTTATGCCCGAACATACATAAAAAAAAAAAAAAAATACAAACATCCGAATTGATAACCTCCTCCTTTTTGAAGTCGGTTAAAAACAGCAAAAAAAACACGTTTCTTACTAGAAACGGGGAGCCCTCTTTAATTTTTTTTTATTATGTGTTGTTATAGCGGCAAAAGAAATACATATTCTCTGAAAATTTCAACTGTCTACCTATTATGGATCATGAGATACAGCCCGCTGAAAGACGAACGTAAGGACTGATGGACAGTGGAGGCTTAGTAATAGGTTCCCGCTGGTTACCCTTCGGGTACGGAATCCTAAAAAAGGTAACAAAATTGACTCATAAAAAACTCTGTAGATCTACATTTTCTGTTGCAGGGTATGGCTGCACTGTAGGGAGGGCTTCATAGAAACATGAGCATCACCATCAGGGCCTGGAATCAGCCACCACTGGTTATAGGCGTCCACTCTTTTATTATTTTATTTATTTAAACTGCTCGTGGCTAAAGTAATAACAGCCGCACGGATCGATTCATCAGGTTAAGCTACGCTTCCCGGGGTCGGTCCATGGATGGGTCTTTCTATCTTTACATACCGAGACTCCTCCGTGCCTCGGAAAGCACATTAAGCCGTTGGTCCCGGCTGTCAATCGTGGATCTTTGACAGTCGTTACGGGTCGTTAGAAGCCCGAAAGTCTGACAACGAGACTTACCAAGGGATATCGTATTACCCAGTAACAGGGTTGTGGAGCTCAGATAGGCAGTCGCTCCATGTAAAATACTGGTATTCAGCTGCATCCGGTTACTGGAAGCCGACCCCAAGATAGTTGGGGAAAGGCTAGGCAGATTGATTTATATACAATGGTCGGACGTCAACCTCTGGGTCAAAGAGATTACTACCACACTTCCCTGTTCCAGTATTCCGTGACTGTTAAATCGTCGACCAAAACAAATAAAATCGAACCTTGAGCAATTAATAAAATTTAATTGCCTGTGACAATCAATGATTGAGATTTTGTACTTGACACGAAGTACGAAGACTGCTATGCTAATAAAATCGGAAGCGAACCTCCGATTTTATTAACATAGCAGTCTTCCTATCTTATCCATAATCAATAAACCCGCTTTGCATTAAAACTTTGAGAAGCCAAAACGTTACTATATTGTAGGCAAAATGTGGCTTATAAAACTATCAAAATAAAACACGCGAATTTTTATTTTTTTTGCTACCAATGTTTTTTAGGTTTCTGTACCCGAAGGGTAACCAACGGAACCCTATTACTAAGCCTCCGCTGTTCATCCGTCCGTCTGTCTGTCAGCGGGCTGTATCTCATGATCCGTACCTAATAGGTTGAGAGTTGAAATTATCACAGAATGTGTATTTCTGTTGCCGCTATAACAACAAATAATAAAAATAAATTAATAATTAAAAGGAGCTCCCAAAAAAAAAAAAGCCAAAAAACACGTTTCTAGTAGAAACGTGTTTTTTGGCTTTTTTTGCTCGATCTTAATAATGGCAACCCTTCATGCGTGAGTCCGACTCAGGGGGCTAGCTAGCTACATATTAGTAATCTGTGGTCCGACTCGCACGGTTTTTTTTTTAATTTCATAGGTTATAAAAATAAAATGTTTACCTAAGCCTTTTTTATGTTGCCATAATAACCCATAACGAATGCTTCGGAATTAGGCGGAAAAACCAATTTAAGAATCGATAGAAATAACTAATCGTTCTTTTTCTATCTTTAGCTGAGGTAGTCAAGGCTTGACTTAGGTTGTTATTGGTATAATGAACTGGGTACACATGTTATGTAGATACTAAATCAATGTGGAGGAGACAATATGAAAAAACAAAATAATAATATATAATTAAATTTTTATATTTTGAAACTTTCAAAATCCATAGTTACCAAACAAAAAATTAATCAAACCCGACTTCAAAAATCTACTAAAAAGTACCCAACAAATAACTTTCTAAGCATTCTGATGCAGTAGGTAGCTTTTATTTTGGTTCAATCACAGTTATGAGGCGGCCTTGTCTATCAAGGTTAAAGGCATATGTATGCACTTATAAACTTGTTTTTTTTGGCTTTCTTTGCTCGATCCTAATAATGACGATAGGTAGACAGTCGAAATTTTCACAGAATGTGTATTTCTGTTGCTGCTATAACAAAAAATAATAAAAATAAATAATTTCTCGATCGTAATAATGGCAACAAGTAGACGCGTGTATCGTAATCTTATACGATGGTGTTATTTTTAATCATCCTGTTTCTTTAGTAGGTACAAAGTTTATGATCTACCACTAATTAATTGTAGGTAGGTACTATTCCCACACTAAATCGTTTTTTTTCTGCCCTTAGGATGAATTTCTTAACACAAATCCTGTCTATGTTCAACCCGAGGACAGCTCGGCCGCTCGTCAACCTGCTGCAGATGTTCTTCAACTCAGTAGCATTACTAGACCTGGAAGCTAGTGATTTTCCACCTCAAGCACATATCACAGGTTTGTATCACTCGTCAATCAACCTAATTAACTCAGCCTATTGCCGGATCTCGCCCAAGCTGCGCCACAACCCAATCCTCCGTCTTCAGCATCCTGTCAAATCCAGCCACCTTCCAAGGTCATATCAATCGTTCTTATAAACATTTGGCAAGCCTGGAGTTTCTGTATACGATACAATTTAGGAGTAAATTAAGGAATTCGGAAAATTTCTGGAAGCCCACATGACTGGCAGAGTTAGCTAACTGCAAGTGGCAGCGGACTGGCCCCACTGGTCAGTAGACCATGCCGGCGAAAAACCAAATAGTCGTATAGCAAACGAGTTGTTGAGTGAAGATCTAGTGCACCCATAAAGTGACGTTAAAGGGCTGCTGAGTCAGATCACGCGATGCTAGAGACTAGAATTTATCCGCTAACCCTAGGCATGCAGGCACCGGCCACGATGGGCCCCGTCAGGGGTGGCTGACACTAATCTCTTTGAGGCGCGCGTGGAACACTACGCGCCGTCTTCTCTCTCTTAGCAACAACAACAACTGCAACAGCAACTGGCTGCGAAAAGTTTCGGTGATTAATACTGTATTGTGAAGTGATGCCTGTAATACCTACCTGTTATAATAGGTAATTAATAAATAATTTTGATAAGATGTGAATAATTTTGTTTTCAGATGGTCAAGCTTTCGACTTCATAATAGTAGGTGCTGGCTCGGCAGGCTGTGTGCTTGCGAACAGACTCACAGAAATCTCCGATTGGAAGGTGCTTCTTATAGAGGCTGGGGGGAATCCGCCACCTTCAGCAAAGGTTAGTATTGCTAGACACTAATATTATAATTTAATAGTCATGCCTACTATCCTAAATGGACACAGTTAGGTAATCCAAAAGTTTACTTCGTTAATCGTTAATAATAAAGTTGATTTAGTTAATCAATAAAAGCGTTACAATTTCGAAAAGTTAACCATCCAAAACGTAGGTACTATACTGCTTTTGGCGCCTTTTGGAATGGGTTACTTAAGTAAAAAAAAACAAGTACATAACGTACCTGGATAGATATTAATTAAATGACTTTTTAGCGTTTGCCCCATTTTTAACCCGAGTAAAGTATATTAAAAAAAAATATGCTGTCAGGTTTCACAGTGCATGAATTTTATTGAAGTAATATACGGACCAGTGGATACATTTAAACTCCGAAAACTAGATAGGTATCGATGAAATTTTTTGTGCTCACAGCTCTGATTCAAAATGCCAAAGTATAGAGCATTTTGAATCAGAGCTGAGAGTAATAAAATAAAAAACTAATCAATATCATCTCTTTACAGTACCCCGGATTTTTCGCATTTGTTGATTATTCAGATGCTGACTGGAATTATTATACCGTCAACGATGGATACTCCAGTCAAGGACTTCAGAGTAAGAGCGTCCACCTTACCAGGGGTAAGATGCTTGGTGGCTCCAGCGGGGCCAACTACATGTTCTATGTGAGAGGCAACAAGCATGACTTCGACGACTGGGTAGAACGAGGCAACCAAGGCTGGGATTGGGACACCGTCATGTACTACTTCAAGAAAAGTGAACGACTTCAAGACAACGACGTCATGGACAGCAATTTAAGAGACTTTCACAATACTAGAGGGCAAGTAGGAGTAACCAGACCACAGTGGAAGAAGAGAACGCAAAAGTATCTACACGCCTTCCAAGAAAATGGACACAATATGCTTTTAGATTGCAACGGGGATGACCAGCTAGGATATGTCATGCCTGCATTTACAGTTGATAACAACCTACGACAACACACTGCCATGGCTTTCCTCGAACCTGTTAAAGATCGCAAAAACTTATTTGTATTAAGAAATACTATGGCGAGAAAAATATTATTGGACCGTTCTGGAAAGGCTACTGGAGTGCAAGTTAGATTACCAAATAAGAAAGTCATAAATGTGTTTGCCAGAAGGGAAGTTATTTTATCAGCTGGTGCAGTAAACAGTCCGCAGTTGTTGATGTTATCAGGTATAGGTCCGAGAAATCATTTGGAGAAGTTAGGCATCGATGTGTTCCTAGACTCACCGAGCGTCGGTGGCAATTTGGAGGACCATCCTGTGGTAATTGTTCCTATTGCCACCGAGAAGGATCCCTCATCGGTTATAGAAAATTTAGATCTTCTAACTAATCTTGATAAGTTTCCCTCGCCTTGCATTCTAGGGCATGTGTCCGTCAACAAAACTCAAACATACCCTGACTACCAAGCAACGGTATTTCCCCTTCCAGCTAATTCCCCGGTAACATCTATGATATGCTCACACGTGTTTCGGATAGACGACAGAATATGCTACGCTCTTATGGAAGCCAATAAAGGCAGACGGCTTTTGTTCCCAATTCTGGCTTTACTTCATCCAGAATCGAAAGGCAAAATAAGATTAAGGAGCAGCAACCCCGAAACAAGTCCACTTATTTATAATGGATATTATTCTAATAAAAATGATGTGGAAAACCACGCTCGTTATGTGGAAGACTACATTAGTGTGGTGAATACGCCATATTTCAGAAGTATTAAGGCTGAAGTGGTTGACTTGAAAATACCTCAGTGCAAATCTTTGGACTTTGGTAGTCATGAGTATTGGAAATGTTATGTTTTAAATCTTGCGACGACGCAATGGCATCCTTCAGGGACTTGTGCAATGGGCCCTGAAGGTAAGGGTGTGGTTGACGAAAGGTTACGAGTCAGAGGTGTAGCTGGTCTTCGAGTTGTAGACGCCAGTATTATGCCTTCAATTACAAGCGGGAATTTAAATGCACCAACGATTATGATCGGAGAAAAGGCGTCTGATATGATTAAGGCTGATAATGGAATAAATCTGTAGGAATAATGTTATGCCTAGATTTTTATTTATTTTCCTTGTGTTCGTTTTAACTGATTACGCAAGATATTCCAATCCAGAAAACATGGAAATCTGATATTTTGAGCCTAGTGATGTAGGCTGTAGTTAAGTTACATAACTTACATACTTTTATTACCCAAACGCTATAAATGCTTAAAATACAAGAAATTATGAAGTGGGCTTCTTAGTTCTAAGATAGCTCTTAGTTCTAAGAAAGTGATTTCTTAGTTTTAAAATAGCTCAAAACCGTCGTCTCAAAGTCGTCGTCGAATGTAAAAAAACAGTTACATAATTACGTGGAAATACAGCGTGTCAGATATTGATAGTTTAGATGACCCAACTGCACCGACGTATCTCTGATATCAAAGGTATGTTCATCATCTGCCGACTTGCGTGGCGGCGGTAGCCATCCGGAAGGGCAGAAAAAAAAATATCGAGCTCGTCACATGTTCAGAGCTATACTATAAATAGGTCAGATAACATTTTATTTACTTAAATAATTAGCTTTTTTTCAAAATAAATTTTATACAAAAATAGATGAATACCCGCCCACAGTTCCCGCCATAAATTAACTTGACTTTTCTAATAATAATTTAACTGTGACACTATGGGTTTTGAGCTAAGAAACCCACTTCATCATTTCTTGTATTCTACACCATGCAAAACGCCTCTAAAACTACACATATTATGTTACTGTAAAAGCCTGAAATTTAGCAAGTTCTCATTGGTAGGTAAAAGTCCGAATTGTTCTAAATAATCTTTAATTTCGGACTTTTACTGGCATTCAGTCGGTAAATCCTAGGTTTTACCGCCGGGTAAATGTCTGAAATCAAAGATTGTTTAGACGTCTCAACTCGTGTCTCGTTCGACACCCGCTCGGCTAGCGGGTAGTATATGATCACTGACCCCTCGCTACCGCGTCTACTAACTAGTCACTAGATAGAAGGTGAGGTGGTCGACGCAGCTCCGTTTCGCGAGGCTCCAACTTCTGATGGCGGGGCTGTTCGCTCACTGGACCCTGCCATCCCCTTCTAATCTAACCTGTCCGTACCGGAGTGTCCTAAGTTCCCGAGCTCACTTCTCTCGCTCTTGGATCTTTGATTTCGGACATTTACCGATGTCTGTGATAAAACCTAGGATTTATCGACTGAATGCCAGTAAAAGTCAAAAATTAATGATTATTCTAGAACGATTCGGACTTTTACCGGTAAGACTTGCTAAATCTTAGGATTTGCCGCAGTTCGGGCTCTTACAGTAACACATACACAGTTTTCAGTTTATGAAAAGGTTATTTTATTACGTAGTAGAAAAAGCATAGAGCTACAGATTTCACAGCTGGCAGCACCGTACCTAAAAAAAAAAAACTATTTTTACTCTGTGCTATTGTGACGTGACGTCTGAAGTCTGATGTATGTGTGTGCTACTTGTCAAAAGTTGCAAACATTGTTTCTATCGTTTTATACTTTTCATCCGATTATTTGTAAATAAATAAATAAAGTACTGTCTTTTCACTAAAAATGAAAAAATAGATAACTAGTGACATTGTTAGATTTACTACAGTGCCAAGAAAATACGTGAATACATTCATTTATAGACGCCAAAATCAAAATGACGAACTTGGATGTGAGTAACAATTTTTATCGAAAGTTTTACATATTTATGAGTGAAGTGAGACTGTGAACTTCTTGAAATTACCTTCTGCTAATTAGAACCTTATGTAGCTGTTAGTTACTAATATTTTGTGGCAAAACATGGTGATTAATGCCTCTTAATGGGCTTACAAAATGTCTCTATTTGTATGAGTTAGTGTGAATATTTCATTAGTGGTAAACAGGTTATTAATTACCTATGTACTATATGTGTGATGGAACACAAGCTTATATCTACCACTGAACTGCTTTTAATACTAACCTACAGCTGTTAATACTAAAATTGATTTTAAAATTGGGTTAATTTAAATCCTCTCTCTAAATTCAAGGTAAGCAACAGTAGCACAGACAGCAGCTCAGGCTCTTCATCAGATTCTAGCAGTAGTGGAAGCACCACCACCAGTTCAGGGTCTGCTTCCAGCAGTTCAGACTCTGAATCTTCAACCTCAGACACCCCAGCAACCACGACAACCAACAATACACCTGCACCGAAATCCCCTCAAAAAGTTGAAGAGGTCAAAAAAAAGGAAGAACCAAAACCTAGGAGACCTTCCAAAGCGAAAGTTTCCTCCTCAAGTGAGGATGAGGCTCCCAAATCCACAAGCCCAAAACCAGCACCGCCCAGAAGACGTATCTCAGCAAAACCCAAGTCTGCAGCAGCGGTACTTGCAAAGGGAAAAACTGTTCAAAGAATGTCTTCTGGAGCAAAAACTCCTAAGCCAATCCCAAGAACGATACAGAAGGCACCACCAAAGCCTGATACTGGAGCACTAAAGAAAAAGAGCATATTCTCACCAGATAACAGTTCTGAATCAGAATCAGAAAGCAAATCATCTACAACCAAGTCTCCTAAAGGATCTCCAAGACCTAAACGCAGTTCTAGAAAGTCAAGTGACGAGAAGGATACATCCCCAGCCACTACACATAACAATAGTGCAGACAATGATGACTCAAATTCCAAATCAGATTCAATATCTAAGCGTAAAAGCGTGAACAGGCCTAATGGGCCTCCCCCAAAGAAGTCTATAGAGGATAAGAGTGCAACATCATGTAGTTCCAGTCAGTCATCAGTTGAGTCTGTTTCTTCCGATAGTGATAGTGAACCATCTCCTAAGAAGGAACCGTTGAAAACTGGGAAGACTAAACCACCATCAAGTGCTACTAAGGTTTGTATCAACAAAATGTAGGTAGATGCTATTCTAAACAGATATGTTGATTAGACATTTATTTGGCACAACATGAAAAGAAAACAATACACAAAAGCAAAAGAAAATATGAAGGAACACAAAGAAATAAAAACCAAAAAAAAAAAAAAAAAAGTTGATGTCTATGGCACAAGTACCTATTCTATTCAAATACTTGTTAAAATTTTCAGCCTAATTTATAAAACTTGCTAACTATTATGCTGAGATTAAACACTGATTAGCGGATTCTATATTCAAGATAACATATGTTTCATCCACGGAATAGAAAAAACAAGTGGAAGTGCCCACGCAGCTATCATGCAGGTTATTATTTCATATTTTTTCCGCATATTTGTGACACACGCCGGATAGCTGCGTGGGCACTTCCACTTGTTTTTTCTATTCCGTGGTTTCGTTCCATCAATTGAATTTGATGGAAAACATTGTAAGGAAACCGGCATGTCCTAGAACCATAAATGAAAACAAAGACATGTGACATCCACCAATCCGCATTGGGCCCACATGGTGGATTACGGCCCACACAGTGGGGACATTAAAAGGCCGATGATGATCATAATGATGACACTATAGACAGTTGAATTTTGAAGGTTTTGTCCTATAGACTATACATATAGGAAAAACCTCTGGCTTGCAATAACTAAGTTATTGCTGGCTCTAAACGAATTAATCACCGGACACTGGCTATAGACTCAACCAAAATTATTAGTTAGTACTTTACCAAACATGTCTACACTTCTTCCAGGTCAAAAATTTTGAATTATGAACCTGCTAATCTGTGTTAAGACTAACCTCATGTGCCACATAGGAGGGTTTTTTGGCAGGATTTCTTCGAGTGAAGTTCAGTGGCTGTTTTTATTATTTGCAAATTGATTCGTAGTGGATATTGTGATGTAAAATTGGTGTAGTTTTGTGTCTCAAGTCTCTACGCAACTGGACAATATGTGGAATCATTGAAACGGGCGCGATGTCGGTAAAATGGAGCTGAGAATTTTATTGTAGTATTGATTACCTCAGCAAAGTTTACCGAGATGGCTGACTCGACACATTTTTAGCCAAATACTGTAAAAAACATTAGAATGTGTTACATCTGCATTCTAATGGAAAAAAGAATAAAATACACTATGTAAGACCAGGCAATATGGGCAAAAGACATGCCTTCCGTTCGGGGTAAAAAAAAAAAAAACTAACCAAATGGTTATTTTTTTGTCCTATTATTAAGATTTAATCAAATGGTAGCCTTTTTAACCACTTCAGAAAACTAGATTCTTTATTCGACCCCTATGTATGTATGTTTGTTTGTCCGCGATTTTCTTGAAAACTACTGGTCCGACTTGAATGGGGTTTTCGTTATTCAAATGCATATTTTTCAAGGAAGGCAAATGACTCGCGATTGCTCCGATCGTATGTCTATACATATGAGTAATGTTAACACAATTTAGGGAACCACAACAAAAAAAGGAAAAATAAAAAACTTTTTTACAAAAAATAGAACCGACTTCCAATAACTTAAATTTCGGAAATCGTTGTAAAAAAACGAATAAACAGGAAACACCGACTTCCGAAATTAAAGTTATTTTGCGCTGTTTTGGGTTTTTTTTGGAAGTCGGTACTATTTTTTGTCCCAACTACGTTGAGGCTGGCTTCCAGTCTAACCATATAAATACAGCGGAATACTAATATTTTACTTTGACTTACTGTTTATCTAACCCAGTAATGGATGTCTCAGTGTAAATAAAGTAGATTTCAGAAGTACTATTTAAAATTATACAAAAAATATTGAAAACAAAACTTTATTAGTTGGCATTAAAGTCCAGTTTCTGAAATAACTTAGATTGGTATCTTAATAATTTTATTGATTATGTTTAGACAATATGTCATTACTTACTTCTAGGCAAGCGTGCTCCATCTTCGACCACATCATCGCTTACCATCAGGTGAGATAATGGTCAAACGCGTGCCTATCAAGAATAAGAAAAAAAAAAATTAAACCTAAAACATAATTTGATTGGAATGAGGAAAGGTTTCCCTGTAATGAAAGTAAAATAAAAAAAAACCGGCCAAGCTCGTATCGGACTTCGCATATTTAGGGTTCCGTACCAAATGTATTTTTGACTATTTGTATGGCTTTGGGTCAACAAGATGCTTATACTGTGAACATTTTAAGACTGTAACTCCAATCGTTTGGCTGTAAAACCTGTGTGACAGATGACGTACAGACAGACGGACACGTGAGTGACAGCAATAGGACTCCGTTTGGACCCTTCGGGTGCGGAACCCTAGAAAAATACGTTTCTAGTAGCGGAGGCCCCTTTAATTTTTAAAAAGCGTGTTGTTATAGCGGCAACAGAAATACACATTCTGTGATAGTTTCTACATAATACGGGTCATGAGATACAGCTGGCTGACAGACAGACAGACGGACGGACGGACAGACGGACAGCGGAGGCTTAGGAATAGGGTCCTGTTGGTTACCCTTCGGGTACGGAACCCTAATTAAGTAAGCATTTGAAAGATCAAGCACTCTTTATTATCTGTTGTGTTGTTCACTATTCCATTATTAAAAAAATAAAATGGAATGTTGTTAAAAACTCACAAAAAAGAAAACCTACATATTTAATATAAATCATCATTCTCCTGCCCTTATCCCAATTTATTTGGGGTCGGCGCAACATGTCTAAAAAAAAAAAAATAAAAAAAAAAATAAAAAAAAAAAAAAAAAATTAATAAATATATAAATAAATAATATTAATAAATCTATGTAAAACAAAGTCGGGTTAGTTACACTATTTCTATCTCAAGAATAGCTGAACCGCTTTTAAAGATCATTGATTTGTTAGATCTTCGCCCCGAATAGTAGAATAACTATTAAAACTTACTTAGCAGCAAGAATCAATCAACATAAAACTTCAATATTGTAACTATAAGCAATTAAAGGTGGACGGATGACCTGGTGAGGGTCGCAGTAGCCGATGGATGCGAATACGAGATGCACAGGACCGGTCGCTTAGGCCGGTCGCTTGGGGGAGGCCTATGTCCAGCAGTGGACGTGTTTCTGCTGAAATGATGGTGATGATGGGTGAAGCTATTAAATAACCTGTTTTACTCCTACATAAAAACTGATTAATTTAATTGTTTTCTCAATATTACAGCAAGAAATCCGTGACCAGGCATCCAAGAGCGGTGATTCCGGCGACTCAGCCGTGGCCACTATGCCTCGGAAGCTGACCAGGGCACTCGCAGCCCGAGTGTCGAGAATGGCCACAGCTTCACGACGTGGCAACACGGACACGGACTCCGATATTGATGATAAGAGCAACGATAAGACGTAAGTTTTGTTATAATTGACTCCTTTTTAACCGACTTTCGAAAAAGGAGGAGGTTCTATGTTCGACTGTATGTATGTTTTTTTTTATTTTTTTTTTATGTATGTCCGCCGATTTCTCCGTCAGTTGTGGACCGATTTTCAAAATTCTTCTTCTTTTATCCGAAAGAATATACTCCCGAGGTGGTCCCATATAAATTTTATCGATATTGCTTAAGCGCTTTTTGAGAAACTGAACAAAAACGAAAAATACGTTTACCTCGATGACGTTTTGGTGTACTCCAACTGTTTAAATTCCACGTTCCATGTTATTGGAGTTTTTAGTTGTGGGGTATAACAACTAAAAAGTGAAAAATAAAAAACTTTTTACAAAAAAAACAACCGACTTTCAAAAAAAAAATACACTAACAATAATTACTTAAAAAATAACTTTAATTTCGGAAGTCGGTGTCAAATAACGATGAAGTAAATTACAAACACCGACTTCCGAAATTAAAGTAATTTTTTAATTTTTAGTGTATTTTTTTTTGAAAGTCGGTTGTTGTTTTTTGTAAAAAGCTTTTTTTTACTGTGGGGTTCCGTACCCAAAGGGTCCAAACGGAGCCCTATTGCTGACTCTCACGTGTCCGTCTTTCCGTCTGACCGTTTGTCTGTCTATTGTCTGTTACAAAATTTTGTTCCGGAGAATTTTTAAACTTCCCATTGACGTATGAATTTGAAATTTGGTGATAATGTTTATTATTACGTATATTGTACTAAAAAATATTGATAGTTTTTTTTTTTATTTGATAATTCCCTTTTAGGTACGGAACCTTAAATGTGCGAAGACCGACACGCACTTGGCCTGTTTTTTTGTTTATGAAAGTAACTATACCCAAAATCTAAATCTATAGAATTTATCAAATCGCGCTTACAAAAGAGATAGCGAGATGTTCCCAACACGCCCCCACTCATACTGCTTGCAAATGAATGTTATTTAGTTTAAATGAAATGAAGCTTCATTTAAACTAATCCTCCTGGCTACAGGAGTTAAGCTACGACGACACTGAAGGACTATTTGCTGTAATAGTGTAAGCCTCCGTATCCCTCTCAAACACTTACACACATTTTCACGCACACTTACAATCACACACACTTACAATCACGCACACTCACAATCACACACAAAATCTTATCATATTGTCAATTTTTTCATATTTTCTATGTCATTGATTTAGATTTTTCTTTCTTTGTCTGTTTACTTAAATTTTTGACCACAACCTTATGTGAAATCCTGTGCACAAACTGTAACCCACTAAGGAGGAGGCCTGGTGTCCTGAAACACAGGCAATAAGCCTAGCTTAGGCACCAGTCTCCCACAATATGCTTAGTAATTGCATTGATGTAAAATATGTAAAAATAATTGTATTGTGGCGAGAAAATAAACTATTTACTTACTTACTTACTTACTTACTTAATTTATTTATATATTCATTTAGTACACATCCAATTATTTTTACAGATTAGATTTTACAAATTCGGATGCTGTTTTCATAAATTTGTTTCATATAAATTTTGTTCAAAAATAAACACAGGACAATACGCCATTTTTTTTTTTTGTGGGGTGGGAAATCATCCTATGACTTCTTCCGCTCTAGGGTGGAGCGGAAGGGCGTGTCAGACTCTTTCTGACTAAAACCCACCCCTGTTCCTCCCTGCCCTGAATGCCCAGGGGCGAGGTAACTCTTTCGAATTTATCCTCAACCCCCGGGCAGGCATTGGCCGTGGCAGGCCCCGTCCTTTTGCTGACAACTCTTTGAGGCGCGCGTGGAACACTACGCGCCGTCGACTCTCGGGCCTGGTGCTGATCGGGCGGCGAGTTACCCACTACTCGCCGTCCGCAGGCCCGGGTGGATAATACCCCATTACCCCGCTGTTGTAATATGTTTTTGTATTTATTTATAATAACTAGCTTCTTGCCGTGGCTTAGATTCCGTGACCTATCCTACAAGTACAGGTACCATGCATTTTTTCGGGGTAAAAAGTAGCTTATCTCAGCAATAGTTATAGCTTTTAGTGAAGGAATTTTGATAATTTCTTCTCTATGTAGTACAGATTATCTTTAACCAAACTTAGGGTGCGTTTCCACTGAATCGGAGCTGTGCAGAGCGGAGCGGAGACGTGCAGGAATCATCCAATCACAGACAAGACGAGTGACGCGATGAGGATTTCAACCATTGTGATTGGTCGATTCCTGCACGTCTCCGCTCCTCTCCGCTCCTCTCCGCTCCTCTCCGCTCCTCTCCGCTTCAGTGGAAACGCATCCTTAAGGGTGTGTTTCCACTGAAGTAGGGCTAGCTGGGCGGAGCGCAGCGGAGACGTGCTGGTATCGACCAATCACAACGGTTGAAATCCTCCTCGCGTCACTCGTCTCGTCTGTGATTGGACGATTCTTGCACATCTCCGCTCCGCTCCGCTCTGCCCAGCTCCGGTTCATTGGAAACGCACCCTAAACAGCCAAACACCGTTACCTTTTTATACCACTTTAATTTTGTCTGTTGTAGTAGTTTGTTGCTAGGTTACTAATATAATGATGTATGAAAACTTCTATAACGATAACATCTTTCAGTGACATATTCCAATTAAAGAAATAACATTAATTGCTGAGCCTACGTACGGATAGTAGAGGGTCGATCGGTCGTCCGACAACATTCATTGTAAATTTTTTGTTTGATACTAGCTGTGCCCCGCGGTTTCACCCTCGTAAAATTTTCCAATTTTTCTCTTTGAACCTTCTTCACACTCAAACGAATAGTTTTTAAACAAAAAGATCGTCCAAATTGGTCCAGTCGTCCTCGAGTTTTGCGCTTAGCAACACATTTAGCCATTCATTTTTATTTATGTAACGGGTGGCGCAAAAGTAGTGGCACTAAAGAAAATACCTTTTTTTTTTTTATATGACATTTTCTGTCATTCTGTTGTTGAAAATTGTGTAGTGAACAAATGTAAAATACACTGAAAATAAACATGGACCGTTTTACTCCGTCCGTTTTACCGTTTTACTCGTTTTACTTTAGTGAGGGACGCTTTTCCAGGCCGAGTTATCTCTCGTTTTGGCGATTTGCCTTGGCCTGCAAGATCACCCGATCTGACCAGTCCAGACTTCTTTCTTTGGGGTTTTTTGAAATCTCGGGTGTATGTGAACAAGCCACAGACTCTCGCAGCTCTAAAAGAAAACATTCGTCAAGAAATAACGAACATATCGCAGGAAGTGTTACGGCAAGTTATGCAAAATGTCATAAATAGGGCTCAAATGTGTATCAACTCTGGAGGTCACCATTTAAAAGACATCATCTTTAAATCCTAATGGTACGAAATTTAATGGCACAAATATACATTTAAAAAAATCTAAATCTAGTTTTCTAATTTAGAAAAAATGTTATAGCTGAACCAAATAGGGTCTTTACTTTTGCGCCACCCAGTATATAGACAGATGGAGGCTGAATCTGAAATGAGGTGACTATTTTAAAGCGACCATTCTGGACTTGCTGTTTTCAATAATAATAATTAATCCCCGTTTTCTTGAGGCAGCAAACGCGCGTTACAATACTTGTTACATTAATTTTGCGATAGTTTTATTTTTAGAGATTAGTCCTAATTACAGGACGTTTCCTTCTCCGGAACGAGATTGTATTGATAAAGCCCTAACTTCAGACTACAAATTACCCACAAAAATAATTTTCTAGGAGCAACAGCACGAGCAACAGTACAAGCAATAGCATCAAAGACATGAAGAAGCCGATGAGAGGCCGCGCCCCCCCCGCGCGCTCTCCCACCGTGCTTCCCTCCCCGCAGGAGCCAGCGAGACAGCGCTGTCCTGTGCGCGGCTGTGACTCGAGTGGACACCTGGGTGAGTAGTACCCTCCCCCTCCCTGCAGGAGCCAGCGAGACAGCGCTATCCTGAGCGCGACTGTGACTCGAGCGGACACCTGGGTGAGTAGTACCCTCCCGCTCCCCGCAGGAGCCAGCGAGACAGCGTTGTCCTGTGCGCGGCTGTGACTCGAGTGGACACCTGGGTGAGTAGTACCCTCCCCTCCCCGCAGGAGCCAGCGAGACAGCGCTATCCTGAGCGCGACTGTGACTCGAGCGGACACCTGGGTGAGTAGTACTGTCCCCCACCCCGCAGAAGCCAGCGAGACAGCGCTGTCCTGTGCGCGGCTGTGACTCGAGTGGACACCTGGGTGAGTAGTACCCTCCCCCTCCCCGCAGGAGCCAGCGAGACAGCGCTGTCCTGTGCGCGGCTGTGACTCGAGTGGACACCTGGGTGAGTAGTACCCTCCCCCTCCCCGCAGGAGCCAGCGAGACAGCGCTGTCCTGTGCGCGGCTGTGACTCGAGCGGGACACCTGGGTGAGTAGTACAGCACAGAGCACAAACCGTCTCATATTATTCATCCTAAATCAATCAGTCTACTCCAACCATTGAAAATGACGAAAAAAAATTTCAAGCATCATCACGCCGCGTCTCGGTTTTAGCTGATCCTTAAAGAAGATTTTTACTAATGTTTATTTTATACATTTTCACAGGCGGCAAATCCAAAAAGCACATGACCTGGGATGCTTGCCCGCTGTACCACAACGTCACACCCGCGTGGTGCGTGGCCGCGGGAGAGGAGCGAGTAGCGGCCGCTGTGGCCCGGCGTCGCGCGCTGCAGCAGCTGCAGCAGCGGCCCCGGACCATGCCCACCCTCGAGCAGAGGGCCTACCAGCTGAAAGTGAAGGTAATGATGCCGTCTGTTGTGCACAAACTAAACTTAATTTAGGCTATTGCTATCTTTTTCTCTCTAATAAAACAAGAAATTTGATTCCGCCAAGCCCGTTTTATCAACGGACCACAAGACGTATGGCGAAGTGCCACTGGTTTATGGTGGACATCCCATCCATACCCACAAAGCGTTTTGAGAACACATTCATTGTGCGTACAGGTAGGGAGTGGCATTCCCTACCGGAGTCTGTGTTTCCTGATAGCTACAACCTTGGAGTATTTAAGTCAAGAGTGAATTTTTTATTTATTTTTTATTATCGATAGGCACGCGTTTGACCACCATCTCACCTGATGGTAAGCGATGATGTGGTCGAAGATGGAACACGCTTGCCTAGAAGTAACCTATTCACTCTTGACTTAAAGACTCCCAGGTTGTACCTATCAGGAAACACAGACTCCGGTAGGTTAGAATAGGTTACTTCTAGGCAAGCGTGCTCCATCTTCCACCACATCATCGCTTACCATCAGGTGAGATAGTGGTCAAACGCGTGCCTATTAACAATAATAAAAAAAAGAAAGAGACGTAAATAAGAGCTGTCAAATTTAGTTGAACTAATATTTTCATAAGTATTAAGGGTACAAGTGTACCGGGTACAAGGGTGTACGATGTATTGTACACTGGATCCTACCCTCTAATGTGATCTCTCTCTATCACTCAAAGGTTTGCTGGAAGAAATCTCAACGTTGAGTTAAGCTCGTCTTTGTACATGAATTGTGTAACCACTAAGTACTATGTGAATTTTTTGGTGTACAATAAAGAATTAAGAAGTTCACGTCAAAAAAAACCTGTCGACTAAAAACACGGTGACGCGTAAGGCGTAAACTAGTTTGACATCTCTAACTTAGTGCATAGCTACAGCCGTCCTTTTCTCGCACTGCCTGTTAGTAAAAGATAGCAATTCTCTTATTTTAGTTCAGTTATTGAACAAGAGAATCGGCACCACTATGCAGTTAAAATAGAAAAAAAAAGTCTGTGTGTACTTAACCTTTTACAGTCCACTAGTGCCGCCAATCGAAAAAATGTCATAACTCGTAAATAGAATCAAAAATACAAAATGTGGTCTATTATTAGTGTAGAAAAGGCAATAACGTAATTTTATAACACATTGTCAACACTTGAAATATAGCTGTTTAGCTAAATCGTGCATTTGTAACAAAAACGGCCGTTTATGTTTTGAATGCACGATTTAGCTAAACAGCTATATTTCAAGTGTTGATAAGGTGTTATACAATTACGTTATTGCCTTTTCCACACTAATAATAGAACATATTTTGTATTTTTGATTCTATTTACGAGTTATGACATTTTTTCGATTGGCGGCGCTAGTGGACTGTAAGAGGCCTCTTAAGTACGCACGTAAGAAGTTACACTTCTTTGGCGTAACAAGATAAAAAACAAAACTGTCACAAAGTTTACAAAAGGAAAACAATGATTCTTTATGAACCACAGACTATAGCTAACTTCAGGGTGTTGGTTTTTTGTGACAGTGTGCGCGCGCATCGGAAAAATTTACTCTCATCAATTTTCCCTAACGGGCCAAAAGAAGTATAACTACAAAATTATTCGCTTCATTAATCTTCGTGTTTCCGAAATAACACGAATGTCACACCACAGAGTAATCCCCACACAGAGGCAACGCTCGCGCACCTTTTTTGTTTTTTTTTTTTTTGTGGGGTGGGAAATCATCCAATGTCTTCTCCCGCTCTGGGGGAGCGGGAGGGCGTGTCAGACTGTTACTGACTAAAACCCACCCCTGTTCCTTCCTGCCCTGAGTGCCCAGGGGCGAGGTAACTCTGTTTCGAATTTATCCTCAACCCCCGGGCAGGCATCGGCCATGACGGGCCCCGTCCTTAATGCTGACAACTCTTTGAGGCGCGCGTGGAACACTACGCGCCGTCGACTCTCGGGCCTGGTGCTGATCGGACGGCGAGCTACCCATTACTCGCCGTCCGCAGGCCCGGGTCTACGGTGGCCGGAGATCGTCTCGCGGCGCCGGAAGTCCCACGCGTCTCCTGAAGCGGCTGCTGCTGAGAGCGTGAGGGTGACTCCGTTGTTGAGTCTCCCTCACGCGTCTACGCCTACGCCTTCGCGAGCATTACTGCTTCGCAGAAGAAGGAGACTGCTTCCCATTCCCTCTCGCTCCGTACCATGGCCTGAAACAGGGCGGGGCGGGAGAGGTCGCTGCCGCCTATTGCATCCACGAGGACACGGCGGGGCTCCGCCCAAGCGGGGCAGACCTCCACCGTATGCTCCACCGTGTCCTCGGGAACGCTCGCGCACCAATCATTGCGAATATTTGTTAAGTTTTCTTTCTGACTATCGACTACAGTCGCAGATCAACTTTAATTTTTTTTTACCCTAATAGGATAACTCGTGTGTCTGTCTGTCTGACTGTCTGTCTGTCTGTCTGTCCGTCCGTCCGTCTGTCACAACCAATTTTCTCCGAATCTGCTGGACCGATAGAGTTGAAATTTGGTGCACACATTATTATTTGTGACCCAAACACGGACGTGTACCCTAAATAAGTTAATTTGGAATATGGTGGTCACTTTTGGGGTGAAAATCGGAAAATAAAAAATCAATGTTTTCAAACTGTGTCGTGTGACATATCAAAAGGGCACATTGTAAGGGTCTCGAATATATTTTTTTCATAATTTTAAAATTTGTTCTTGAAGTTATTTAAGAAAATAGATGAAAAATTACCTTTTCCGCCCCCCTTATCTCCGAAACCACTACAAATATACAAATACAAATATTTTATTGGAATAACAATTTATTTTGTGTACGTTAATACTGCGTTAGTTTAGTAACTGTGTCGCAGTTATTAGCGCCCACTCCAGGAGCAAAAGACAACTGAGTTCCATAAAAACATTTTGGTTATACATACAGGAAAAGTTAGTATAAACATTTAATAATAATAAAACTAGGACTACACTTTTATATATAAAAGTTGTAGCAGTATATGTGGGTGAAACGAGTGTGTGTGTGGGTGAGTGTGTGTGTGTGAGGAAGGGTGTGGAGGTGCGTGCGTCTATGTGTGGGTGGGACGGGTGTAAGTGTATGCGGAGAATATGGTATGAGTACAATTTAAATTTGTATGAGGCTCTCTGTTTCCTCATAAGTCAGGTTTTGGAGCCATTTTTAAATTTTCAGTTTACACTCTTAACGAAAGTGGATAGATATTTAATATCTCATTTATTTTATTATAGATAACAGGACTTAAAAAATGATAACTTCTTGTTGCAATTTTAAGATTAACGATCTCTGTCTGACAAATTCTGTTAACTTTACGTTTAAGAGTATTGAGATTATACTATGTTTCAGATAAATTTGCAATAAAGTACATTGACCTTTCCCTAATAACTCTTCGTAGGTACCTGAACAATTAAATATAAATCGTTTTTCATTATTAGACAATGTTAAGGATCACGAGAGATGTTGATTCGGGACAGCTTTGAGTCATTAATTCCGTTTTTCAAATTAAAAATGTCAATAAATGTAGGTGGGTCAATGACCGTTATTGCACGTTTATTTGGAACAACCTTTAGGGTCATATTCAATATCAGTATGCTTACGTAATAATGTGCTTATCAGAAATGCTTGTCTTACAGTAGGAACTTTGCAAAGAACATACAAGTCGTGCGTGGGGAAACGAATAGGTTTATATGTCATGACTTTTAGAACGGCTCTTTGTGCTCTTTCCAGACGAAGTAGAAGGCATTTAGCAGAACTTCCCCACGCGGTAATGCAGTTAGTTATCACGGAATGTGCTAGTGCAAAGTATACAGTTTTTAACGTGTGAAAATCTGCCAAGGTTCTTAAGTTTTTAAACACAAATATTAATTTTCTGACACGTGACACCACTGAGCCTAAAATTTTGAAAAAAATACAGAAAGTAGTTCTTACTCATAGATTACAGGAAAACCTATAAGGTGGAGGCAGTTAATAAAAAACCTGAAAATAATATGATTTGTTCGGAACCCTTTGCGTGCGATTCTGACTCGCTCTTGGCCATTTTTTTTTAATATGTGTAATTTTGACATTTTCGTAATAAAATATGTATATATATATATATATATTGTAGGGACCTGGAGCAGCTTCTCCTAGTGCTAGGTCCCTGGAGATTCCTTTTAGGTTCCTGGGGGTTTGTTTTACTCGCTAGCGGTGCGAGAGTGTGGTGAATAAGAGTGACTGCGTATCTGTGTTGTGTTATAAAAGAAAGAGAACTGAAATACTAATACGTTATATTGAATAATGAAATTAATACATGCCCTCTTCGAGCGGGCTAGGTGAAGTCTACCTATATACTAAAATCTTCTTTTTATCTAAATTCTCAATTGGCGTTCCAAGAGTTTCTAGAAAGTTCCAAACTTCTAACGTGCCAGTCTTCACCATAAGGTCGCCAACATAAGGTCGTCACATGAGCTACGCCCCTACGAATAGAAGCGCAGACGCTAGTAAGTCTTCTATTCAATTAAATATTTGAAAAGCCGATTGAGACCTACCTAACCCTATCCAGTTTTTCCCTGCCTAAGTGAGGGGCTATGGAGATGCAGAAGTCCATCTATGGATAACCATACTGCACCCCGAGTGATGTGGTCAACTTTCTTTTTATTAATTTGAGCCATTCGGCACACCACATATCCCGGCAATGCACATGGCTTCAGTGAGGTAAAACCTCACTAAAAGCCACACTGCTCTGCTAAATTTTCTGACCTAAGATGCTCTAGTTAGCATCTACCCAGAAGGGGTTTACAAAAATAAAATTCAAAACTATGATAATTTTAACTCCATTGGACGTTTATGAAGACCAGGAGAAAAACGACCACTATTCTGAACACCTACTCACTGTTCCCGAACTTCCCCCAGAGTGCTCCATAAATATAACTTGAAATATACTCTCTAAATGAATAATACATAAAAATTGTCATGGGCTCGGTCACACCATACAGAATCAACTCGATCCTACTTTGCGAAGGCATTATACCCCATAAACAAAGTTGGTATAAACCGACAAAAAACCCGGACACATTTTTCCCTAGGAGAGAGGACCGCAATTCCCTCTACCTCCTAACCGTAGTAACATCTTTATTAAAATCGCACTCTGGAGAAACTCATATCTACTTCCCACTAATAATCGCCTAACAAATATATTTCCTTGTTCATGATAGGTGGTCACATCTCCCATCAGTCTTCATTCACGTCCGTGCAGCTCATCATATCGATTACATGAAACACACAAAAACACAACGATTAATATCACATAAAAAACAAAACAAATGAGAACCTCCTACTTTTGAAGTCGGTTAAAATTTAAACTTTTACTATATTGTCAACCGTACTAATTTTGACGTACCAGATATCTGACAATTATTTGTCATGTCAAATGACATCTGACACTACTGTCTATTCTCTAAAATTATTTTTAAAAATAAAATAATTTTCAACAAACAATTTATAAATTTTTTCTTAAATTTCCAACACTTATATTTATTTACAGAATATTGCTTTAATAAATAGTTTACAAGCAATTCCTGACCTCTTTCGTATATTTTTATTTTTATAAAAAAATTTGGGTCATCGTAATTACTATGTCCATACCTTATATTTATGGTCGAAAACTTGTTTGTCACGTTGCTATGACAATGCATGTCAGCTAGAATAAATAACATTGATACAAAAATAATTTTATATTTAGCAAAGAAATGGAAATTATCCTTCTTCGTACAATATGGGAGGGCCCATATCTCCTCCTCCAGCCTATTCTGTGAAAAATGCTGTTCCGCTTGTTGTGAAATGTTGTGATGTTGTGAAGTGATATTTATGATGCAGTTTTCATCCCGATAGATATCCGCTGGACCATCACCTATTGGAACAATAATAGCAGGATTTTGCATGACTTCCACCGGCACGCACAGCTCTTTGGACTCCACCGTCATTTCGAAGCTCTCCTGCTCACAAACATCAGCAGAAACATACTCAACTTGAACAAAATCATCGTTACAAGAACCATGTGTCTCCGACGGAACTTCCACCTCACAGCTTTCCATGTCGACGACATCAGCCGAAACAACTCCCAAACAAATAAAATTTTCATTCGACTCGTGCTCGCCAAATGTTTCTTTTACTACAATTATCTCTTGTTTCTCTGAAATATTATTACTAGGAATAATTGTAAATAACCGACCCGATTCTGTATCTTCATTTTCACAGCTTCGGTCATCATCGTCCAGACCGCAGTCTTCATAGTCCTGGACATCATTGACTAGGCCTGCATCAGCGCAGCTCTGGTCATCATCGTCCTCCTTAGAAAATAATATTATTTGATTATCCTCGCTCACATTATCTTCGGACTGTTCATCCGCCTCGGACACAACGTCCGGCCTCTCAAGATTATAAAAACACTGATTAATTCTGTGCTTGCAAGACACACACTTGCATGGGAATTCTCTCCTAAGCTCCGCGCATAGCGTGTCAAATTCCATCTCATACTGGAACGTATATTTAAAAAAATAATGCGCAGCTCCTCTTAACCAAATACCAAGAATTAGCGAATAATCGCTTTTTCGCCACCCTTTGGCAATGGCCATCGACACAAACTCGTCGATAAATTCTTCGAGGCACATCTCATACGTGTGTCCCGAAAAGTAACGCATTTTCCTCTTTTAATATTATTTAACACTTAATAAAAATGGAACCACTCAGCTTGGAGTATACTCCTCTTATCCTGATGCTGTCACTGCATCAGTCCTCAGTTTGTCCACCGCACACCGTTAGTGTTGCCGTCACTCTTACATACGGCGTTTGTACCCGGCGCTCGCCGCCACTTGTAGGGACCTGGAGCAGCTTCTCCTAGTGCTAGGTCCCTGGAGATTCCTTTTAGGTTCCTGGGGGTTTGTTTTACTCGCTAGCGGTGCGAGAGTGTGGTGAATAAGAGTGACTGCGTATCTGTGTTGTGTTATAAAAGAAAGAGAACTGAAATACTAATACGTTATATTGAATAATGAAATTAATACATGTGCCCTCTTCGAGCGGGCTAGGTGAAGTCTACCTATATACTAAAATCTTCTTTTTATCTAAATTCTCAATTGGCGTTCCAAGAGTTTCTAGAAAGTTCCAAACTTCTAACGTGCCAGTCTTCACCATAAGGTCGCCAACATAAGGTCGTCACAATATCAAATATGATGTGTCCTATTAAAGTACCTATGTAAATACTAGTAGGTACTCTTCTACAGGGTGTAACGGAAAGGTGTGGTCATATTTTAAGAAATGCATCTGCCCATCGATATGAACAACTTTCTTCAAGTAAACCTGAGGAAATTCACAAAAAAAAAATTTACCTCCCATACAAATATTGATCAGCTGATGATAACTTTGTATGGAAAGTCCAAATTTTTTTTTGGGAATTTTCAGTTTTTTCTTACAGAAAGTTGTTTATATCCATGGGCAGAACCGGTTCTTATAATATGACCACACCTTTCCGTTACACCCTGTATATATATTAAATATGATGTGTCCTATTAAAGTACCTATGTAAATACTAGTAGGTACCTTCTATAGCTGCAACAACTCTGTATTAAATCGCATCATGGTGCGTTTTTTTCTAAAAGACAGACGAATATTCTCAACGCGCATATTTTACATGGTCGGCAATCTTATTGAAAATTAAACCTTATTCCCCAGGACATGCGTTCAAAATGGAAAGGCAGTCAAGAGTTACGGGAGAAGCTAGCCGCGTCGGGTAACGAAGAGATCTCGGACGATAGAGAGCCTATACTCGAAGGATTTGCACCAGATTATGACCTGAGGCTGTTTAGAGAAGCACAGGCACTGGCGGCCATCAAGATTGAAGAAGAACTTGGGGATATACCTACTGATAAGGGTACAAGGTGGGTTATTTAAAAACATACTTTTCAATACACTTAATTAAAAACTTGTTCCTATCCGCACTGCTTTTAGGCTCTGCATGAAGTGTATTTGTTGGTGGTGCCTACCCGCACCGCTATTTAAGCAATCCGCATTGGGCCCGCGTGGTAGATTACGCCCACACCCTCTCACGGAGTCTCATGTGTCTAAATCTATGCTGGCAATTGGAAGTAGAAAAAACACGGTTCCATTTGATTTGTGATTCAAGATTAATAATTCTCAAAAATAAAATGTGATTGCATCATCTTTTTTTTTTTTTTTTTTTGAGGTTGGAAATCATCCTATGACTTCTCCCGCTCTGGGTGGAGTGGGAGAGCGTGTCTGACTCTTACTCGTTCGAGTCCAGGGGCGCGGTAACTCTTTCGAATTTATCCACGACCTCTGCGCAGAATTGCATCACCAAAGCACTGTTTATCTCCTATTATTTACGACAAACAAGGGAAAAAAAAGGGATGAATGAAAAGCAATTGCATGTAGCTGAGATGAGAATGCTAAGAGCGATGTGTGGTGTTACGCGCATGGATAGAATTAGGAATGAGTATATAAGAGGAAGTCTGAAAGTGGCACCGCTGACTGAAAAGTTGTGTGGAAATCGGTTGTCGTGGTATGGGCATGTGATGCGGAGGAATGAAGAAAATGTCGTGAGGAAAGTCTTGTGTATGGATGTGGATGGCTATAAGAGTAGGGGAAGGCCAAAGAAACGATGGTTGGACTGTGTGAAAGAGGATATGGGTAAAAAAGGGGTGACTACAGAGATGACGACTAATAGAGGAGTATGGAAGAAAAAGACATGTTGCGCCGACCCCAAATAAATTGGGATAAGGGCAGGAGAATGATGATGATATTTACGACAAACAAGACCAACTTAGAACATTAGGTACATTTTCAATACAAAACCAACAAATAACTGATATATCCCCTTACCACTCAATTTCTTAACTGTAGTAGAATTTAACCAAGAATTTCTATACTTTTAACTTTTAAATCCAATAACTGTAATATGATGACTGAGCGTCAGTAAATGCTATTAAAAATTATGTCAATGGTTTAAAACTCACATGAATGCACTCTAATCTAAACAACGACTGTAATCAATTAAAAAACCAAACTAATATTCCACATCCTATTTCAGATACGTAGTAATGGGCAAGTACATGATGGAGGTTTGGTACCAGTCGCCGTACCCGGGCGATGCAGCGAGGGTGCCTCGTCTGTTCGTGTGCGAGTTCTGTCTCAACCACCACAAGAGTGCCACCGGCGCGCAGAGGCACAAGGTCAAGTGTGTGTGGAGACATCCGCCCGGAGATGAGGTGAGATTAAAGATCATGTTTTTTCAAATAAACCGTAATTAATAATAATAATACAATAATACCCCGATTTTCATCGGGATTGATGCTGTTATCAAAGACGGCTATATGTCGACTTACGACTGAAATGTCGGGGGATTGCGTCGCCTTTTGTATGGTTACAAATTCAAGTGCTGGATGAAAGTAACCAAAAATCTAGATAAATGATGTGCAATTTATGAGGTATATGCTGGGCTGTTCATAATAACAGTCAAGTCCATGAATTGGCATAGCCGGATTATGAGGTACTTACTGACACTTTAGACTGAGTTGTCTACGTACTACATAATTTCGTGTATTTTTTCCTCAAGTGACTCCTCTACCACATAGCTTCATGCCGTTACAAAACCATCTAACAATGATACTCTTTTCATAGGTCTACAGAAAAGACAACCTCAGCGTGTGGCAAGTCGACGGTCGCAAGCACAAGCAGTACTGCCAGCAGCTGTGTTTGCTCGCGAAGTTCTTCCTCGACCACAAGACGCTGTACTACGACGTGGAGCCTTTCCTGTTCTACGTCATGACCAACGCCGACCATGAGGGCTGCCACATCGTCGGATATTTTAGTAAGGTAAGATTATTGCCTTTTATTTTTTATTTTTGGGGGGTGGGAAATCATCCAATGACTTCTCCCGCTCTGGGTGGAGCGGGAGGGCGTGTCAGACTCTTACTGACTAAAACCCACCCCTGTTCCTTCCCTGCCTGAGTGCCCAGGGGTGCGGTAACTCATTTTCAGAATTTATCCGCTACCCCTAGGCATGCAGGCACCGGCCACGATGGGCCCCGTCAGTGGTGGCTGACACTAATCTCTTGTTCGTCGCGCGTGGAACATTACGCGCCGTCGACTCTCGGGCCTGGTGCTGATCGGACGGCGAGCTACCCACTGCTCGCCGTCCGCAGGCCCGGGTATACGGTGGCCGGAGATCATCTCGCGATGTCCTACGCCCAGTACCTCTCCTGCGGTGGTAGCGGCCGCGGCCGTGAGCTCCGTTGAGCTTCCCTCACGCGTCCCGCCTCCGCCTTCGCGAGCATTACTGCTTCGCAGAAGGAGGAGACTGCTTCACATTTCCTCGCGCTCCGTACCATGGCCTGAACCAGGGCCGGGCGCGAGAGGTCGCCGCCACCTATCGCATCCACGAGGACACGGCGGTGCTCCGCCCAAGCGGGGCAGACCTCCACCGTGTCCTCTGGGCAAGATTATTGCCTGATAGCTGTACCTCAGAGGTTACTTCTAGGCAAGCGTGCTCCATCATCGTTTATCACCAGGTAGCATAGACGTTTAAGGCGAGCCTGTCAGTATTTTAAAAAAACTGGCCAAGTGCGTGTCGGATTTAACACTTTAGGGTTCCGTACCAGATATTGGTATTTGTTAGCAATATTATTAGTAATAATAAACATCACTAAATTTCAAGTTCATAGGTTCATTGGAAGTTAAAAAATTCTTCGTAACAAAATTTTGTGGCAGACGACAGACGGACCGACGGGACGTAAGTGACAACAATAGGGCTCCGTTTGGACCCTTCGGGTACGGAACCCTAAAAAAAAACAATACATTTTAATTTTCCGATTCGCACTCCAGAAGTGAACCCCATATTCCAAATTAATTTATTTACGTTACACGTCCGTAGTTTGTATTGGTTTTTAGGGTGGAATATCATCAAACAACTTCTCCCGCTCTGGGTGGAGCGGGAGTGTCAGACTTACTGACTAAAACCCACCCCTGTTCCTTCAGTTTCCATCGGCTTGCGACTCCCGACGACCAGGGCGTCTCTTGCGGCGGCTAGGGGCGTGTGGACGCCTGGATTGCCTCTCCCTCCCGCATCCCGCTTCCTCCTTCGCGAGCATTACTGCTTCGCAGAAGGAGGTGATACCTTCCCAAATCCTCTCGCTCCGTACCATGGCCTGGACCAGGGCCGATCGCCTCCACTCCTACACGGCGGTGCTTCACCCAATCGGAGCAGACCTCCATTGTGTCCTGCGATGTACACAATGGTGATACCCGGTTGTATCCTCCCACCTAATCCAGAACAGGAACCTCCCGAAACAGCCGTGCCCGGTGAGGACCTGCGTCAGGCGGAAGGTGAGGACGCCATGGCGCCTCTGTGTGTGTAGAATTATATTTTCTAACAGTACAACCTCTTTTTATTTTTAGTTTGTCCAGTTCATCCCAAGGTTAGAAGAATACCGTAAGAGAAATGTGTTACAATTTTGTGTACAATAAACTTTATTTTATTCTATTCTCGTCTAGCTTGTGGCGATACAACAAAGAAAAATGGTAATAATTACACCTTAAAAAGAAAAAAGAAACAGAAAGATTATAATGACACAAGGCCTCAGCTCAGCATAATGTCAGATGACAACACGGGATGCCATCAGACGCTGATTTTCAGCTGCAACCCACGAGTGCCATACACTAGATATCAAACAGAGAAGTATGTGTCTGTGTGTGAAAGGGGGATAATTATAAAACAAAACTGAAATAGGATGATTGTGACTGAATGTTTGTAAAAGAAGAAGAATACAGTTCAACCACAGATAATATAATACTAGCGTACATATGCCTCATTGTATACTAAGAAATGGGATCGCCTTTACTAAGGATTTTGGCAGGCAAAAGAAGCCTTTTTTTCTGTGTTTGAGCCCGTCACACCTTGCTAGATGGTGTTTGCAACGACGGCTTGCAAGTTGAGTAAATTTACTTAAAAGTCCCATAAATTTTTAGGGTTCTGTACCTCGAAGGGCCCAAACGGAGCCCTATTGCTGTCACTCACTTGTCCGTCGTCTGTCACAAAATTTTGTTCCAAAGAATTTTTAAACTTTTCACTAACCTATAAACTTGAAATCTGGTGATAATGTTTATTATTACGTATATTTTACTAACAAACACCAATATATAGGATGACTGGTAATTAGTGACCGATACGTAAACACATGATTGTACTCATGATAACAAACAACTTTTACGATAGGACCAAACCTGAAATCGCGAAAAAAATCTGCTGTTCAGTACATTTATGTTCGCCTACTGACTGGTCAAAATGTACTGCCTATATTTTTTCGCGATTTCAGGTTTGGTCCCATAGTAAAAGTTGTTTAGTTATCATGAGTACAATCACATGTTAAAGTATCGGTCACTAATTACCAGTCTCCCTATATTGATAAATCAGATTTTTTCTTTGAAAATTCTCTCATTTGGTACGGAAACCTCAATTTGCGACACGCACTTGACCGGTTTTTCTCATCTATTGAGGAATGGTTTTATAATATTTTTTGCTTCTGCACTTCATAACAGTTTAATTCTGTCAAAATGTGTGGAGACTGAAAAACTCTAAAACTCCTCCGCTGTCTTTTCTGATTAATTTCGTTGCGGGACCCAAGACAGTTTAATCGTTTCTCTGGGACTCGTCGAGCTTCATTGCCTCGGCGTTTTTTCTGGTGGTCGCCACTGTTGATTCTGGCTTACAGAAGTTACAGTGGTTTGGGAATAGTGTGGCGGGCTTGTCCCAAAAGATGTTAAAGAATTGTTTTAATAATCTTCTAAATGGTTTTACCAGCATATTTTTATTAAATTCTTAATTCTACGTATTATTGTTATAAATAGATTGGATAAATGGGATAAGATTAGGATGGATGGATGGATGTTTGTTACTCAATAACATCAGAACGACTGAACGGCTCTGAATGAAATTTGGCAAAGAGATTTTTTTATCCCAGAAGCATATTCCCTTAGTATTATTTTTGATTTACACGCGGGTGAAGCCACTAGCAGAAGCAAGTATAACATCATCATCATCATCAGCCTATAGCAGTCCACTGCTGGACATAGGCCTCTCCAATTGCACGCCATAAAACATAAACTTCAATAAAGAATGGATACATACCACGCTGTCTTTTGAAATTTATTTGAACTAAATTTTCTTTCTTCGAGTTGAGATCCCGTGGTTCAACTCACTAGGACCACGTTAAATTAATATTATTTTTGTTATTCAGAATAAAAAAACCTTTTGCTGCGTTTCCATCTGCGAGCAACTTGCATGCAAGTTTAATTATGTTGCTTACTAGTTGACTTGAAAAAGCTGAAAAAATTCGTGATGGTCGTATATACAACGAATTTTGAAGGAAAACTATCATGGCTAATTTAGCTCAGTTAGTTTAAAAGTAATGGTCGTGCAACTTTAAATGCACCGACTCTTGTCTCTGTCACCTCTGAACTAGACTAGAGTCAAGAGCAAACCAATCTCAAATACAAAACCTACTCTGAAAATGTTGTAAAAAAGTACTTATTTGAAGTTGTAATGTAACTTGTGTTAAACGGGTAGTAAACGAGCAAAATTATGGAAAAATAAAATCCATACATACATAGCGTCACGACCTTTGTCCTAAACAGGGTGCTCAGTCTTTACAAACATAAGCGCTTGGGTGTTCCAAACATTGAATGCCTCAATGCAATGAAGTCGAACTTTATAACTCCTTCTTCAGTTACCATCGTCCTGTGTGGGTCCGTTTTTAACGTTATTGGCCGTTAATTTGTGAACTCAATTTATATGTTCACAACTTATTAAACATAAAGCTCCCGTACCCCTCCTAAGTACGCATGTTGTAACAGGCGACTATGGAACCCTACACTGCGCGCGGCCCGGTTTTTATTTATTTCTGACTAGCTGCACCACCTAAACATGCGTTGCAATGCCACGTAAAGTAAAAAAAAATATATATCCAGGTTGTAACAGAAAGGTGTGGTCTTATTTTAGGAATTGCACCTGCCCATCGATATGAACAACTTTATTCAAGAAAACCTGAGGAAATTCTCAAAAAAATTTTTCACCCATACTAATATTGATCAGCTGATGATAATTTTGTATGGAAAGTCCAATTTCTTTTAGGAATTCTCTAGTTTTTCTTAGAGAAAGTTGTTCATTTCCATGGGCAGAACCGGTTCTTAAAATATGACTACACCTTTCCTGTATACGATTTGTGGGCCATAAACCCTCGCGGGCGTTCTCAGAAGACCCTACCAAAGTTTCATCACAATCTGATCAATGGTTTAGGAACGCATATAGGACAAACATTGTTTTTTTTTATCTATATAGATGACATCTAAGCAAGATGATAATGACCTGATGTCAAAAATATTGCGAAAGTGTAAACGTTTGGTATATTGTAAAGTGATCATTTCTAATACTTACAATAAAGTATTTATGTTTGTATGTCTATTTCTTTAACATGCCTTAACGGATGCATTGATTTTAACAAATTAGGTACCATAGATTGGATATGACTGCTGAAGTGACATAGGCTGTATCCTATTTACACATTTGGAAAAAAAAACAAACATAAAAACTTTAAAAAAAAAAATACAACCGACTTCTAAAAATTGTAAAATAACTTTAATTTCGGAAGTCTTATAGTATTATAGTATATATATAAGTCTTAGTTATTTTACAATTTTTAGAAGCCGGTTGTATTTTTTTTTTTTTAAGTTTTTTATTTTTCACTTTTTAGTTTTTCTTTTTTTTGTTATTGTTGTTGTACATATTTAAGTAAATATTTAAGTTATGTCCGAATGGATAACATGGAATTTGAACATTTGTAGACAACCAAAACGTCATCTGTGATACATATTTTTTGTCTAAGTTGATTTTTTTTTAAAGTGCTGAATCGATTTCGATAAAATTATTTGGGACCACCTCTGAAGTATGACCTACCAAACAAAAAAAGAATCATCAAAATCTCTTCACAAATGGCGGAGATATCGCGTAACATACATAAAAAAAAAAAACATACAGACAAATTGAAAACCTCCTCCTTTTGGAAGTCGGTTAAAAAAAAACTTTTTTACAAAAAAATAGAGCCGACTTCCAAAAAAAGTGCAAAATAACGTTAATTTTGGAAGTCGGTGTTTCTGGCGTTGTCTTCGTTTTTTGACACAGACTGCCGAAATTAAAGTTATTTTGCCCTTTTGTTTAGTTGTGGTTCCCCATTAAACTGTGTTAACAATTCATAGACATACGATCGCAGCAATCGCGGTTGATTTGCTGTCAATTTTTGAAGAGTTCCGTTGTCTGTCTCCGAAACCCATCATCAGATTTATGTGAAATCTAAATGGGACCATTTCGGAACAAACCCCTTTCGAACAAAAAAAAAATTGCAAATCCGTCAATATATGACGGAGTTATGTCCGAACATACATAAAAAAAAATACAAACATCCGAATTGATAACCTCCTTCTTTATGAAGTCGGTTAAAAAAGAGTTAACAATTTTACCGGGTTTTTCATAATTTTACAACTATCCGGTGACATATTTACAGTACAATAATTCAATCAATCATTTATTTTTTAAAACATAGGTATGGTTACAGATGACGATGATGATGTGATGATTTCCGTGTAATGTGCAATAGGGGTACAGCAGCAGTTTTCCTTGTCATCCATTTCATAGAAAAAATCCAATAGATTTCGATTACAAGATGTTTTTCACAACGATACGTCGTTGTTTTAGAAAGGCGTAGCACAACATGTCTAACGATGTTTGTAATTGAAAAAGCGCAACCTATCATCTTTTTAAACTAGCAGATTCTATTTCAAATAAGCTGACTCGACAGATGTCGTTCTGTCAAAAGCTATTGGACTGCGGCAGTCCCACAAACTTATTTTTTGTGGTTAAGATTTCTTTTTTTTTAATTTTTCTCTTTTCAATCACCTTCCAGAGACTTCATCCCTATTGGTCCAGCCGTACCTACTCGAGTTTTACGCTTAGCAACATTTAGCCAAAGATAGATATAGATTTTCTTCATTTATTTGAACTCGTAAATTAACGTCACGCCTGCATTACCCGAGGGGTAAGGCAGAAATATAGGGCCACCTCTAAAATATAATAATTAAACGGCGCGGCACCAACTTCTCGTCGGTTGTTTATTTTTTAACCGACTTCGAAAATGGAGGAGGTTCTATGTTCGACTGTTTTTCTCTGTCAGTTGTGGACCGATTTTCAAAATTAATTTTTCATCCGAAAGAATATACTCCCAAGGTGGTCCCATATAAATTTTATCGAAATTGCTTCAGCGCTTTTTGGAAAACTAAAGAAAAACGAAAAATGTGTATACTTATACTTAGATGACGTTTTGGTTTTTCCAATTACGAGCAAGTTTAAATTCCACGTTCCATATTATTGTGGTTTTGAGTTCTGGGGTATTATAACAACTAAAAAGTGAATAATTAAAAAATACTTTTTTACAAAAGAAAACAACCGACTTCAGAAAAAGAAAATACACTAAAAATTTAAAATTAATTTTAATTTCGGAAGTTGGTGTCAAATAACGAAGAAATAAATTACAAACACCGACTTCCGAAATTAAAATTAGAAGTATATTTGCTTTTTCTGAAGTCGGTTGTTTTTAATTTAACTTATGGAAGAGTACCAGACAGGAGTTTTTTAAAAGAAGCTATTATATTTTGCTGCAAACTCGCAAGAATGCGTCCATTGTGTCTCTGTCTGATCAAATAATCAATCAATCTGAACCATAACTCTATCCTAGGAAAACGCCATTAAACAGTCTATCAACTTACTAAACAGGATCCATATGCACTCAGACGGCACATAAATTAATCGATACATATCCTGCCAGACAGACATATAAACGATGATTCACGTTACACCGTGCGGCCACCGAGCCTCGGCCGTGCCCCGGCCGGGGCACGTCCACCGGGCTAGTCATTCATGCTACACCGGGCTGTCACCGTGCCGCCACCGGGCCCCGGCCGGGGCACGGCCGAGGCACGTCCGGGGCACGGCCGAGGCACGTCCGGGGCACGGCCGAGGCACGTCCGGGGCACGGCCGAGGCACGTCCGGGGCACGGCCGAGGCACGTCCGGGGCACGGCCGAGGCACGTCCGGGGCACGGCCGAGGCACGTCCGGGGCACGGCCGAGGCACGTCCGGGGCACGGCCGAGGCACGTCCGGGGCACGGCCGAGGCACGTCCGGGGCACGGCCGAGGCACGTCCGGGGCACGGCCAAGCATGGATCAGTTCATACAAAAAGTATGAACTGATCCATGCTTGGCCGTGCCCCTATAGATATTTGACCGTGCAATTGTTTGATCGGCAATTGTTTCCCGGCCGGGGCACGTCCGAGCCCGGTGCACACGTTCATGTTACACCGTGTCGCCACCGGGCCGAGCCCTGGCCGTGCCCCGGACGTGCCTCGGCCGCGGCCCGGTCTAGCATGAATCACTTCATACAAAATGTATGCAAGAATCTTTGACCGGCCCGGTGGCGACACGGTGTAACGTGAATCATCCTTAAATCTACTTACCTACAAGGTGGTGAAGACAATACAACGTTATGTGATAACACTGGCAATAATACAAATAAAAGTCTGATGCAGTTGGCGGCATGAAATCAATAATTGAACTAAAATAACTGCCACCAACTGCATCAGACTGCTTGAAAAGTGACTTGGTTGGAATGTTTTAGATGTTTTTACAGTCGGGTTTTTTTTTTCTACTTTTAATGAGTTATATTTTTTAAATAACCTCCTCGTCGTCCTCTACCAGCGTCAGGCACTTGTTGTCTGGCTTTTATGCTGAACTGGACCTATTTGGCGCAGCCGTAGGGCGCACACTTTTTCTTTTTTGTTACTTTATTTTTTTGTTATAACTATGTTTTTCTTCTTAAATTATTAAGTTTTTATTTTTTTTTGTTTGTATTTGTAATGTTTTTTTTGTTTCTTGTGTGCCTTTATACTGTGGCAGATAAATGTTTTTTCGTTCTTTCCTTTCTTTCTCGAACCTTTTATTTTGATACCTCCACTTAAAAGTTGTCGACTTTCATATTTTTTCTTTTTCACAAAAATTATGGCGTCTGGTTGTCGCCATATTGTATTTTTATTACTGTCATGTCTCTAGTAGCACTCGCGAAAGACGAATCAATTGACGTTTGAATTATCAAAATCGGCCGACGCGTTTGTTCTCTAAAGCGCTTCAAAGGAACAAACATACATACATAGGCTGAACCACATTACCCTCCTTTGCGTCGCACTGTCTGGAAAAAAATAAGCTGTTCAGACCCTTTAGTCAAAATACTTTTCTGTTAACGTTAACGCTTCGTGCAAAATGTATGACAACGACATTACTGGGCGTGAGTCACGTGACCGTTCGTTCCGCAGGTAATGTCCTTGCCATACATTTTGCACGAAGTGTTAGCGTTAGCGTTATTATAAAAGTTATTTGGCTAAAGGGGCAGTACATTTGGTCGAGTTATGCAAACATAAATGTATGGGACAGCTGTTTCTATTTTTCGAGATTTCAATGTCGGTCCCATAGTGAAAGTTGTTCATAATGATGAGTATTGTCAGTTTTCATTTATTGTTGTACTGTCGTCTCCACCTTGTATTTCACTGCAACCGGGCGTTAGGGTGCGTTTCCACTGATGCGGAGCTGGGCGGAGCGGAGACGTGCAAAAATCCTCATCGCGTCACTCGTCTCGTCTGTGATTGAAAGATTCCTGCACGTCTCCGCTCCGCTCCGCTTCAGTGAAAACGCATCCTTATGTTGCTCAAATCTTCGAAATAAAATCCTAATCTTGCGGAATTCGTCATTCATGTATTGTGGTCTCCACCTTTTATTTCACTGCAACCGGGCGTTAGGGTGCGTTTCCTCTGATGCGGAGCTGGGCGGAGCGGAGCGGAGACGTGCAGAAATCCTCATCGCGTCACTCGTGTCGTCTGTGATCGGACGATTCCTGCACGTCTCCGCTCCGCTCAACTCCGCTCAGCTCCGCTTCAGTGAAAACTCATCCTTATGTTGCTCAAATCTTCGAAATTAAATCTTTATCAGATCCTGCGGAATTCATCATCACAGCTTCCATTGCTGGACATAGGCCTCTTCAACGCTCTATGTACGTGACTACCGCAGGATCACCATCGCCAATTTTCTCGAAGACAGAGCACAATTTTTTTTTTTGCTGGAGCATTAATTAGTAACAGTTGAGTACTAATTATTAACTAAATATAAAAACGATTGGCATGCTGGTAATAAAACTTTTACACGTCAATGTTATTTTGTCAGTTTAAGCTAGATGAGGCTGGTGTTTCCTAGCTGAGAAGAAACACCAAAACAAACTCAGAGGGCCTGCGGACGGCGAGTAATGGGTAGCTCGCCGTCCGATCAGCACCAGGCCTGAGAGTCAATGGCGCGTAGTGTTCCACGCGCGCCTCAAAGAGTTGTCAGCAATAAAGACGGGGCCCGTCATGGCCGATGCCTCCCCGGGGGTTGATGATAAATTCGAAACAAAGTTACCTCGCCCCCGGGCACTAAGGGTAGGAAGGTACAGGGGTGGGTTTTAGTCAGTAAGAGTCTGACCCGCCCTCCCGCTCCACCCAGAGCAGGAGAAGTCATTGGATGATTTCCCACCCCCACAAAAAAAAAAGAGGGCAAAGTCTCTTCTAAAGTGTTTTAATCCATTCAATATGTACTGGTCAAATAAATAAGGCCTATTATGTAAAAGCTCTCAAAATCCCTTCTTCTGAAACCGCGAATAAACAGTCAGTAAACATACTAAAGAGGATCTATTTACACCCAGACGCCACATCAATAATCCATACATCTCGCGCCAGACAGACATATACATCTACTCACCTATTCCGCTACAACCGGGCGTTATGTTGCTCAACTCTACAATAAAGCCTGCGTTCACAATAATCTGATTTGAAGCCGCGAGATGAAATCTTTATCAGATGTTCTGATATTACTGAGTCGAAATATTGTCTCGGTTGTTCGATACTGAGTTTTGGTTTATTTTAGAACTCGATTTAGTGAAAATTTAAGGAACTTATTATAAAATATAAAAGTCGGTGTTAAAAAAAGAAAAAACAAAACGAGAAACACCGACTTCCGAAATTAAAGTTATTTTTCAATTTTTTTTTTTGGAAGTCTGTTCTATTTTTTTTGTAAAAAAGTTTTTTTTTGGAATTCGTTTAATTTTTTTTTGTAATTTTTTATTTTTGTGTTAACAATACATTCGATCGCAGCAATCGCGGTTGATTTGCTGGCAATTTTTGAAGACTTCCGTTGTCTGTCTCCGAAACTCATCATCAGATCTATATGAAATTTAAATGGGACTATTTCGGAATAAACCCTTTTCGACCAAAAAAAGAATTTTGCAAATCGGCCGTCAATATATGACGAAGCATACATAAACAAAAAAAAAAACATCCGAATTGAAAACCTCCTTCTTTTTGAAGTCGCTTAAAAATAAGAGTTGTAAAGAAGGAAAGTAAATATTTATTTGACGACAGTCACCTACAAACAAGAGAAATACAATAAAAAAGTGAAAATCATAAAAACATAATTACTTAGCGAAAACAAAGCATTATCATCATCTTTTAAGCATCTCTTAAAAGTAACAGATTGAAATGTTATCGAAGGTAACTATAAAATATCGTGTTCATGCTTTGATTACCCACCACAAAAAAAAAAATATGTGTCGTCTTATATCGCAAAAATGTTTTAGAACTCACTCAGACTAGCCAGACATAGATAATGCACATTAGATAGAGATCGAACCTACAGCGTTGCCTACTTCAAAATCGAGACGATTCATTTCACAAGTAATTACTTTTATTTCGTCGTAATAATTATTTTTTTAAATAATTATTAGGTTGGAGCTTGACCACTATCTCACCTAATAGTATCGATGATGTGGTTGACGGTGGAGCATGCTTGCCTAGTCTAAGTAACCTATTCACTTTTGACTTAAAGATCCCCAGGTTGTAGCTATCAGGAAACAGACTCCGGCAGAGAATTCCACTCATTTTTATCAAAGTTAACCAATATGACTTCTATTAGGAATTTAGCTTCCTACAATATGAATATTAATATGAGAGTAATCGCAAACAGCGAAAGCTGCAAAACACTATATTACATCTAGTTCCCAACTTATATTCCCAAAAACATCAAGCGACTATTTCCCAATTTCCACAAACTTAAAAAGCTCATAATTATGTAGTAAACAGTACATTGATTACTTTATAGTACTACTACTATAGTATACACTACCGTACTATGCCCGCCATTCAGCGTCGGCGTCAGCTGTGAGTTCAACGACCTGGGGGGGTGGAGGGTGAGGAGCCACGCCCCGAAAATGCAGCCCCCCTTGCGAGACAGGGTACTGCAATACGTGAAAATTAGATGCTTGATTATTAATATTTTGAGGGTAGTTTAATGTATGGGTTGGGTTGGTTAACTGATTTCATTCATGGCGTGGTTTTGTACTTATTTCAGGAGATGATTGTGGGAATATCATTACAATGAATGACACACAAGTGTGGTTATAATCTGCCATCGTACATTTCTTTAAAATAGATTAGTGATAAGGATACGCAGATGATAATTTAAAGAAGATGTTACGTGCTCTTTCGATTTTTTCGTAAAGAAACATGTAGGTAACCTGTTTTATTTGAATCCACGAATTTCGTTATATTATTTCCACGGCAGATTCCAAATAAGATCAATAGAGATTTAGACGAAAAAAGCCGTTTGAGCCCAAGCGACTTAATCAAGTCAAAAGTCATTTATTTAAACTAGGCTATTGAACGCCAATTTTACATGAAGACATTTGCCCGAAACGCTCGCCCGTCACCACTTCCTAGTATTTTAGCTGGGAAGAAAAACAAACTCCCCAGCAACTTATACCTTTAAATCATTCCTACCCAAAGTCACATTCCAAATCTCACTTTAAAACAATCATAAATTAATCAATCTACGAATCCCACCTCTACCAATCCATCCCATCTCTATTTTCGATTCAGATCAAATATTTAATCCGCCCGTTACAAACGGCAGACAGACAGACACCTCTATATCGCGGTATATATGTAGCCCGGGGTCGAATATTAAAAGAATGGAGTGCCCTAACTGACTCTATATTGCTTTATATTGCCGAATTTTGCTGAATATTGTTCTATGTTGCTCATGCGTTGTGAAAGGTTCTTTTTTTGTGATGACACGGAAATGGAATTGTTTGTTTCGGAGTTTTTGATTGGTTGTGGTTGAGCTTTTGTACTTTTTAAATTTTTCGGTTTTTTTTGCTAAGGTTATGTTTTTTTTATACAAAGTGGATACGAAAATACGACATTAAGAGCGATTGCGCACTACGTCCGATACTTATCCGTAAACGTGACGGTCCGGCGTGGCCGTAGAACAATTTGTATGGTAGGTTACGCAGTACCGGTCCGAGTTCGGTCCGAGTTTTCTGTACATCTGTGTTTTGACGGATAAGTATCGGACGTAGTGCGCAAACGCTCAAAGGCGGAAGCGCCAGGGTAGGCCGTAAAATTCAAATTTTCTTACGTTTTTTGCAATTTGCAGGTCAGTGTCAGGTTGTATCTTGGTCAAAATATGATTCGCGGTCGTAGCAAGTATGTATTTATAGAATTAAAATCATCAATACAACTCTTTCAGTTAGAATTGATGTCAAATGCAGTATTCCATGAAATATATCTATATATCTATTGAACATTTGGCATCAATTGTAACTCAAAGAGTTGGATTGATGATATTAATAATTACAGTTCTGTAAATACGTACTTGCTACGGTCCCGAATAATATTTTGACCAACATACAACCTGATACTGACCTGCAAATTGCAAAAAACGTAAGAAAATTTGAATTTCGCGGGCTATCTGGCGCTTTCACCTTAAATGAAAACAATGGCATTACTCATCATTAAGAACAACATTTACGCAGCTGGCCATACAATACATTTATGTTTGAATAACTCGACAAAATGTACGGAGCAACAGATTTATTGCTTGCGATTTCAGGTTTGGTCCCATAGTAAAAGTTGTTCATAATCTGTACTAATATTATAAAGAGGTAAAGTTCTGCCCAGGGATTGAGGATAAATTCGAAACAGAGTTCCTCGCCCCTGGGCATTCAGGGCAGGGAAGGAACAGGGGTGGGTTTTAGTCAGTAAGAGTCTGATACGCCCTCCCGCTCCACCCTAAAGCGGGAGATTTCATTGGATGATTACCCAAATCAAAAAAAAAAAAATGTAAAGTTAGTAAGTTTGTGAGGTTGTATCTCTGGATTTACTGAACCGATTCTGAAAATTCTTTTACCAATAGAAAGCCGCGTTATTTGTGAGTGTGCGACTATAATTTTTTTAAATCCACGCGGACGAAGTTTTTTTTTTATTTTATTATTGATAGGCACGCGTTTGACCACCATCTCACCTGATGGTAAGCGATGATGTGGTCGAAGATGGAGCACGCTTGCCTAGAAGTAACCTATTCACTCTTGACTTAAAGACTCCCAGGTTGTAGCTATCAGGAAACACAGACTCCGGTAGGGAATTCCACTCTCTAGCTGTACGCGCAATGAATGTTTAAGTTGCGGGCGTAGAAGTAATGAATAATGCCACTGTTTTCATTAATTGTTTGTTGTCTCTACCTTTTAAGAGGCCTATTCTTATTTGGGTACAATATTTGATAGGACGTTTAGTGGAGCTCGTGACTAAAGTAATAACAGCTGCACGGGTCGATCCATCAGCTACGCTCATTAAGCTACGCTTGCCGGAGTTGGTCCATGGATGGGTGACCATCTTTACATACCGAGACTCCTCCGTGCCTCGGAAAGCAAGTTAAGCCGTTGGTCCCGGCTGTCAATCGTGGATCTTTGACAGTCGTTACGGGTTGTCAGAAGCCCGACAGCCTGACAGTCCACCAAGGGGTATCGTATTACCCAGTAACTGGGATGTGGAAGCCAGATAGGCAGTCGCTCCATGTAAAATACTGGTATTCAGCTGCATCCGGTTAGACTGGAAGCCGACCCCAAGATAGTTGGCAAAGGCTAGGCAGATTGATTGATTTGATAGAAAGTTTGCGTTTAACTAAGTATGTAATAATAAGATAATGAATCATTTGTGATCCATAAATATAGAATAACTACTTAAAAATCACGACGACACTTCTCTGCAGTGAAAGGCAGAATAAAAGAATCAACTGTTTTTTTGTAAAAATACTTTCTGCATTTTTCGGACTCAGAAGTGTCATTCATCTTTCATTTAGTAATTAACTGCCTTTTCATAATAATCCTCGCAAAACCTTTTATACCATTACTGTTAATCAAATCAAGAACGCCATATTGAAATAACATAGACACTGCACGAAAATCACTAAAACCGTAAATGTGACTATAAATATTTTCATTAACTTTGACACTCCGCCGAGGCGTATTAAAAATTCATCGCAACACGTACATTGTAACAATAAACCTTAGGATTAAAGACATAAAGTTGAATTTTGAATGCGAGTCGCATTTCACCAAATGTATAGAATGTACAACTGTCTACGCCAGTCGTAGCCTTACAGCACCAACCTAAAATAAACCTTAGTTTGATAGAGATACAGTTGAATTTTAAATGCAAGGTGCAATTTACCAAATGTACGTGTGCACAACTGTCTACGCGACTCGTAGCGTCGTAGCACTCAACGTAAAACTACGTGACGTAGCCGCGTAGCTCGTAGACGGTCTACGGCGTAGTAGACTCGGTCTCTTTATAGAGATAAATGAATGTTTTATGTTGGCACTATACTGTTTTTTTTGCAAGTTGGGAGTATTGCGTTTTATTGTTTAGTGTGAAAGTTTTGACATATAGTTTGGAGTAGCGCTTTTCGTTTCTATTATTTTAATTTAGAACTTTCTGTTTTGCAGTAATTCTTTTCTGGCGCCTGTATTACGTATTTGAATTAATTTCCCGCATAGTAAGAAGAATAATATTTCATTAAATGAAAATGCAGGTTCATTTAAGTAAAAATGTGTCATCAAAACCATCCCTTGACTTATTGCCATGCTTTATTTGAACCGGATATTTGACAACACAGACGCCATACATGAGCTTTCTTTACCAGACATGTGTTATGACAAAGATTTTTGTCTTTTTTTACTGTGGTCTTCAAATTGTTTTAATTTTCTTTGTTACAAACTAGCGACTCGCCCCAGCTTCGCACGGGTACAAATTTAACACCGAAACCTTCATCATGAATCACTCTGTCTATTGGTGTAAACCGCATGAAAATGCGTTCAGTAGTTTTTGATTTAATCGCGAATAGAACGTGGCGAGAGACTGTCTTATAATATGTAGTGATCAACTGTTGAATTCTACGTAAAGCCATTAATCACAACTGTAGTTGTAAACCAGCGGCTTGTAAGCCGGTAGTTACCGAAACCAGCGGCTAGAAACGAATAACCAGCCGCTTGATACCGGGTAGATCGAGACTTGAGTATCGAAAAACAATTGATTTTTATCACATTGTTGTTAGTAGCACTTATTATATTCTGCTATATTTGTTTAAAAAAAAAAACTTTTTTACAAAAAATACAACCGACTTCTAAAAATTACAAAATAACTTTATTTTCGGAAGTCGGTGTTTATGTTTCGTTTCTTCGTTATTTGACACAGACTTCCGAAAATAAAGTTATTTTGTATTTTTGAGAAGTCGGTTGTATTTTTTGTAAAAAAGTTTTTTTATTTTTCACTTTTTTACTGTGTACAGCAACTAAAAAGTGAAAGGAAGAACTAAAACTAAATATTAAAGTTATGCCCGAATGGTTAACCCCAATAACATGGAATTTGAACATTTGGAGAAAACCAAAACGTTATCTGTGTATATTTTTTGTTTATGTTGATTTTTTTCACTAAGTGCTGAATCGATATCGATAAAATTTATATGGGACCACCTCTGAAGTATGACCTACCAAACAAAAAAAGAATCATCAAAATCGGTTTACAAATGGCGGAGATATCGCGTAACAGACATACCAAAAAAAAAAACAGACGAATTGACAACCTCCTCTTTTTTGAAATCGGTTAATAAACACGGAAGACACCGTTTATACATACTAATTTACTTAATTCAGAGACGAACAGGAAACCATGAAACAACGTTTGTGTTTAGGTGGCGGTGTCATTGTTTATGTCTATTAATGTTAAATACTCAATACTCAATACTTTATTGCATTCCATATGTGTTAAATAGATGGTATAACATAATAAAATATCAATATGGACCCTGTCGGGCACAGCAAAGTAGAAGAGAGGAGAGGGCTAAGTAGTTATTCAATTAAGCAATATAAATTATTAGTTGTGGTTTATTGGGTGTATGTATAATATTATGTATATATATAAATGTAAATGTATCCTGTATATATATATAAATGTATCCTGTAGTAAATAAATCAGAAGAGAAACAACAAAAACATAAAACTAAATAATGTGAATATATCAATGAAATGTAAGCAACCGTTTCCAGCCGCTAGTTATCGCTAGAAATGATAATAAGCCAAATAAGACGTTTCTAGCCGCCAGGCTAGAAATGTTAGTAACCAGCTTCACAACTATACACACAAAAAAAAAGTCGCACACACACCAACGGTCAAAAGGTGAAACGTTCCCCCCTACCCCCTTCCCCGCCGCCGTAGACTCCCTGATCGATCGTAACACGGTGGTACTGTAAAATTCGCATCTTAAACGTATACATAGACTTAAGACCCAGACGTCTGGGCGGGTGAACGAACTGTGCATCCGGATACGTCGCGTATTGCCCGGCTATACTGTTCGGTACCGTGCGTTTTTACACGTGGCTTGATGAATTTTGGGGGGCTGGGTTTGGTAGGAACAGCTCGTGGCTTAATAGAGTGGCACGTGTCAGTATTCCGATTGATTGGCCTGTTAACCGACTTCAAAAAAAGGAAGTTCTCAATTCGACTGTATTTTTTTTGTAGCAGGTGCAGATGAAGAACTTCGGAGATACACAATGGAACTCTTCAATAAATGATAGCAAACCTTCCGGAATTGCTGCAATAGCATGTCTGTTTATTTACACCACTACATGACATAACATCACGCTGATACGCTCTGAAGGGGTATACAGATTTGTACAGTTCACCCTGGTACAACTTGTTTTTTTATTGGTTGGGAAATCATCCAATGACATCGCCCGCTCTAGGGTGGAGCGGGAGGGCGTGTCAGACTCTTACTGACTAAAACCCACCCGTATTCACACCCCTGCCCTGACTGCCCAGGGGCGAGGTAACTCTGTTTCGAATTTATCCTCAACCCCTAGGCAGGCATCGGCCATGACGGGCCCCGTCATTATTGCTGACAACTATTTGAGGCGCGCGTTTAAAACTACGCGCCCTCGACTCTCGGGCCTGGTGCTGATCGGACGGCGAGCTACCCACAACTCGCCGTCGGCAGGCCCAGGTACCCTGATTCACCCAAATTTCACCAATTATGTTCAAATCCCATGTTTTGGGGCTATCAATTCGGGCATAGCTTTACTATTTAGTTTTAATTATGGGGCACAACAACAAAAAAGTGAAAAATAATAATTTTTTTATAAAAAAAAATCAACCGGCGATGTTTGTTCCGTGCAGAAATCGAACCCGCGACATGTAGACCCTTTTCTTTTGAGATCGTCCTAGCGTTGTTATTTTTTTCTGCGATTGCTACAACGTACATATCAATAACAATTCATAAAAAAAAAGATTTACAGCAGCAGAAAGTAGAAAAACGAATCTAACTTAGGTGCTTACCTACATATCTGGGGAAATCAGCTCTGGCATAAATTACAGCGCTAGTCAATATAAAAACAAACGTAATTTAAATTAATGACCTTCTTAAAAAACTTTTTAACAAAAAAAAAACAACCGACTTCCAAAAAAAAAAATACTAAAAATTTATAAATAACTTTAATTTCGGAAGTCGGTGTTTGTATTTTTACTTCTTCGTTATTTGAATTTTTAGTGTATTTTTTTTTTTGGAAGTCGGTTGTTTTCTATTTGTTAAAAAGTTTTTTATTTTTCAATTTTTAGTTGTTATACCCCAGAACTAAAAACCCCAATATAATGGAACGTGGCATTTAAACATTTGGAGAACACCAAAACGTCATCGAGGTACACGTATTTTCCGTTTTTGTTTAGTTTCTCAAAAAGCGCTGAAGCAATTTCGATAAAATTTATATGGGACCACCTCGAGAGTATATTCTCTGAAATGAAAAAAGAATTTTGAAAATTGGTTCACAACTGACGGAGAAATCGGGTAACATACATACAAAAAAAAAATCAAAAAAAAAACATACAGACGAATTGAGAACCTAGAACTCCTCTTTTTGGAAGTCGGTTAAAAAAAGATTTACAGCAGCAGAAACTAGAAAACACGAATCTAACTTAGGTGCTTACCTACATATCTGGGGAAATCAGCTCTGGCATAAATTACAGCGCTAGTCAATTTAAAAACAAACGTAATTTAAATTAATGACCTTCTTAAAAAAATACAAAGAACAGCTTTAGTTTGTTCACAAGTTCGCGTGGCGGAGTGTTCGAAGAAGTCACCTTGCCCTGGCACATATAACTGAAGGAACACGGGTGGGGTTTTAGTCAGTAAGAGTCTGACACGGCACCGGCTCCACCCAGAGCGGAAAAAATTATTTAATGATTTCCCACCATGAAAAAAACCGGTCAATTGCGTGGTAGGGTTCCGTAGACCGTACTTCCCCTAATAGCATTTAGTGTTGGCATTTGGTTGGGCCAACAATGAATGATATCATTTTATTTTTGTCCCAACAATAAATGCTTTTTTTATAAGTTACGACTATTACCCTAAAACTTACAGAGCTAATATAGCCGTGATAGTTTTCCAGTTTAATAATAATTTAATAGTAATTTCGTTATTATTACGAGTAGTACCGTGAATTTGACACTTGACTAACAAAAATTAGCCATTTAAAGCTTAATTTTACGCAAGGGGTTCCCTGAAACGAAAATCAGTTTTCACAGACCCGTAATATTTTTGAATGGCCTATCTAAAGTCACCCCACACCATGTGATAGACGAGAAAAAAGGAACATACCCACTTTACTTGTACAGGAGGTACCCTAAAATTTTTATTTCATGATTTTATTTTACTACTCGTATTTTGTCGGCGTGATTAATATGGTACTCGTATATCCATGCCAAATTATAGCTTTCTAGTACTAAGCGTCTCTGAGCTAAGCTGCGGACGGACGGACAGACGGAAATATAAGGGTTCCTTGTTGACTACGGAACCTTAAAAAAGGCTTAAACCACATTTATTGCTGCTCAGTGTAGTTGCTAAACGTCTCGCTCAATCCTTGCGTGTTGTTTTCTTTTACTGCTCGCTCATGCGTTTCTTAAACACGTCATCACTATTCAGGTATGAAATGTCTTTCAACATAAACAGCCGTCCACGCCCCGCAGTCTACGCAGCGTCTGGCGTCTGTTCCCACGCACCACCCACGCTTCCACGCACCGCGCCTACGCTTCACGGCACTTAAATATGTACCCCATTAAGTTAGGCATGCGTGAATAGAAATCATTCATATTGCTTTAGTTTCTTTTTTATTATTAAAGGGTGAATTTTCCTGCACTTTGTCTAGTACATGACATAATCAGCTTTTATAATGTGGGACTGCTGGGACTCAGGCCTCATCTCTTTTTTTGTGTGTTGGGAAATCATCCAATGACATCTCATCGTGTCAGACTCTTACTGACTAAAACCCACCCCTGTTCCTTCCCTGCCTGAGTGCCCAGGGGTGCGTTAATTCTGATAAGAATTTATCCGCTACCCCTAGGCATGCAGGCACCGGCCATGATGGGCCCCGTCAATGGTGGCTGACAAACATCTCTTTGAGAACTAGCGTGGAACACTACGCGCCGTCGACTCACGGGCCTGGTGCTGATCGGACGGCGAGCTACCCACTGCTCACCGTCCGCAGGCCCGGGTCTACGGTGGCCGGAGATCGTCTCGCGACGTCCTACGCCCAAGGCGTCATCTCGCGTGATGCTTAAAATTGAATTCAAAATATGTATACTTGTTTTCATTATACCTACAAATCTGCAATTTTTCATAAAAGTCTCCTAACGTTATGTCTCTAAAAGAGATATAAAAGAAACCCTTTTATCACATAATACGCACATCATGAACATGTTAACAATCATACGTATGTGGTGGTAGGTTATGGTTGCGTTACGTCCAAATATTGGCGGCTGATTTCGAACTTCGCTCCCCCAATGTTACCGCCCACGTTCATTTTTAGGGCTGCTTCGCGTGACAATAAAATCTATGAAATTGATTTATTTAGTCGTTTACCCCCGCATCGGAACGCCTTGCAGCAATTACACCGTTCATTCTGTCTAGCCATTTCCCAACTATCTTGGGGTCGGCTTCCAGTCTAACCTTAATGTTTTACATGGAGCGACTGCCTGTCTGACCCCCATAACCCAGTTACTGTGAGTGGGTAATACGATACCCCTTGGTAAGACTGGCTGTCAGACTTTCGGGCTTCTGACGACCCGTAACGACTATCAAAGGTCCACGATTGACAGCCGGGACCAACGGCTTAACGTGCTTTCCGAGCCACGGAGGAGTCTCGGTATGTAAAGATGGTCACAATTCATGGACCAACCCCGGCAAGCGTAGCTTAACCTTATGGATCGACCCGTGCGGCTGTTATTACTTTAGCCACGAGTTTCTTGTAGCAATTACATCAATGGAGCACAAATTACTGGTTATATGATTCAGAAATGATCTGCTTTCCAACGTTTCCAACATCCTGTACGCGGTGGAGTGGTGGACACTTGTACCGTTAGATTTTATCAAAGATATTGGTGCGGATTCTGTTTTGCACGAACTAAACTTAATTTAGGCTATTCCTATCTTTTTCTCTCTAATAAAATAAGAAAGAGACGGACGTAAATTAGAGCTGTCAAATTTAGTTGAACTAATATTTCCATACAAATTAAGGATACACGTAAAAACATGTCGATTAAAAACAGTAAAGCGCAAGGCGTAAACTAGTTTGACATCTCTAACTTATTTCATAGCTATAGCCGTTTTTTCTCGCGCTGCCTTTTAGTAAAAGACAGCGATTCTCTAATTTTAGTTTAGTTATTGAATAAGAGAATCGGCACCATTGGCCACTTATTTTTTGCTTTAAACCAATAAAAAAATTACAAAGATAAGTAACATCAAAGTTCAGGAGTGTGAGTTTATTACCCCACTTCTAGATAAAAAGTGGTACATTTTTGACATATCATCACACGAACTTTCAACGCACTTTATCGTTTTCAGTTTATGTTTACGTGACAAACAAAAAATACGGGTCCAATAGTTTTTGGGACGAAACAAATAATGTTTTTAGCTCTTCTACCCTTTTCAACAACCACTCCCTAGTTACCGACGCACAGCCCTGATCCCAAGTGACAATTTAGCGATGTAAACAGGCGGGCATCTGTCTAGACGGCGGTGGTCGCTGTATCCACCATCCACCATTATATTGTGAGAATTCATTACGCGCCAGACACGCATGCTATGTTTTAACATGAAATTTTATTACGAATTTGAATGGTAATGGTGGATTTGTAAAGGGAAGCTGAAAATTCGGGATTAATTACGCCAGAGGCTGGCTGATTTGAATATTATGTTCTTTTGTGTTTTTTGCGGTGTTATTGACTGACTGGTTTTGTCTGTTGGTTTTTTTTTAATTAGGACTTCTTAAGTTCGACTTTTAATGAGTATTATAAGTAATATATATATATTTTTCCAATCATCTATTTGTACCTATGTTGTTGGCTATGTATATTTGTGTATTAAGTTTATTCATATGAGTATATATTTTATTTGTAGTTTACATATGTATCTATGTTCCTTTGCATTTAAATAAAGATGCCCTGTTTTTTTTTGTTTTTTTCCTTATGGCACCTACCACTATTTGTTTCTGCATCACCCTAAGGTTGACTGGTAGAAAATGCCTGAGGCATTAAGTCCGCCTCTGTACTTGTATGTGCGTGAAGTGTTAAATAAATAAATAAATATAATATAATATTCCACAACTATCACACAACGCCATCTAGTCCCAAGTTAAGCAGAGTTTGTGTTATGGGTACTAGATAACTGATAAACATACTTATATATTTCTAAATACATACATATTATAGATAAATTACACCCAGACACAGAACAAATGATCGTGCTCATTACACAAACATTTGTCCTGGGTGGGAATCGAACCCACGACCTCCGGCATAGCAGTCAAGGTCACTAACCACTAGACCAACAGGCCAGTCAAAGTAAGTAAGTAACTTGACAGTTGACGGAACAAATTGAATGAACATCAATAGTGTACATACAAGAAAACTTTTTATTTTTGTCTTAAAACACAAAAACACGTAACATTATTTTTCTTAGAACTGTCAGAAACGGCTGTATTTGGTACTTTTGCCTACTACTTTGGATACGAAACATTCTGAGACCTGTTTTAACAACGTAAAAATACTTTATCCTCTTTGTAACAAACGTGACGTTGGATTCTTTAATATTTATTTTCTATGCTATTTTACGATTTTTAACCGACGAAAAAAAGGAGGAGGTTCTCAATTCGACCGTATATATATTTTTTATTCAATGAAGGCGCCACTTGGCCGGACCTTAAGCTTGCTTATAAGTGTGCAGTGAAGAATTAGTATGGCAACAATATTGGTTGGCAACGTTTACTTTCTGCTGTGATCTTTAGACCGGAGTTTAACGATAACGTGCCCTTCCTTACACTTGGATGAGTTACCGAACCACGTGTTATAAACTTAACCTTTTATTAGAAAGAAAAGAGGGAAAATTGCAGTCAAAAGTGTTCGCAGTTCAATGAACAATAAAAATCTGTTAGAATAACTGGCCAAGTGCGTGTCGGATTTCACACATTAAGGGTTCCGTACCAAATATTGATAATAATAATAATAATAATAATTTATTTAGCCAATAAAATTACAATGTTATCATAAAATAGAATAGTTTGATATTTGTTAGTAAAGTATACGTATTAATAAACATTGGTGTTGATTCTGTTGTGCACAAACTAAACTTAATTTAGGCTATTGCTATCTTTTTCTCTCTAATAAAACAAGAAAGAGACGGACGTAAATTAGAGCTGTCAAATTTAGTTTGAACTAATATTTCCATACAAATTAAGGGTACACATAAAAACATGTCGTCTAAAAACACGGCGAAGCGCAAGGCGTAAACTAAAAACGAAGTATTTGTTAGTTGTTTTAGTAAAAATCAGAAGCATCAAAGTTCAGGAGTGTGGGCTCGTTACGTCACTTTCGTGGTAATAAAAAACTTTTTTACAAAAAAATGGAACCGACTTCCAAAAAAAAAGCAAATAACTTTAATTTCGGAAGTCAGTGTTTCTGGTTTTGTGTCTTCGTTTTTTGACACCGACTTCCGAAATTAAAGTTATTTGCACTTTTTTGGAAGTCGGTTCCATTTTTTTTTGTATGCGATTGCAGCAATCGCGGTTGATTTTCTGTAAATTTTTGGGGGTGGGAAATCATCCTATGACTTCTTCCGCTCTAGGGTGGAGCGGAAGGGCGTGTCAGACTCACAGAAAACAGGGGTGGGTTTTAGTCAGTAAGAGTCTGACACGCCCTTAAAAAAAAAAAAAAAACGATATTCACAGTGCTCGTGGAGACCAATCCTGGATTGGACCTGTTTGCTAATGAATGGAGGACGATATTGTTTGAATGTTTGTAGTTCTTTGAGAAGATAGCGAGCGAGCCTACCAATGATAAAAAACGGGTCAAGAGCGAGTCGGAGTCCCGCGCAAAGGGTTCCGAACAAATCATATTTATTTCAGGTTTTTTTTAAACTGCCTGCACCTTATAGGTTTTCCTGTAATCTATAAGTAAAGAACTACTTTCTGTATTTTTTTTCAAAATTTTAGGCTCAGTGGGCCTAAAACTTATTGTGGCCTAAAATTTAATGGTCATTTTTCATCTATTTTCTTAAATAACTTCAAAATTATATATTTTTGAATTATGAATAAAATACATTCGAGATTGTGAGGGTCAAGTTTTTTACTTGAAGTTTTTCACTCAATTGTGACGTGCAACATCGCACGACATAGTTTGAACAACTTTGATTTTTATTTTTCCGATTTTCATCCCAAAAGTGACCCCCATATTCCAAATTAATTTATTTAGGATACACGCCCGTGTTTGGGTCACAGATATTCATGTGTGTACCAAATTTCAACTCTATCGGTCCAGCAGATTCGGAGCAAATTGGCTGTGACAGACGAATAGACGAGTGATCCTAAAAGGGTTCCGTGTTTTCATTCGTACTTACAGAACCCTAAAAAAAAGACAGACTGAAAAGATTATCATATTTTAGTGAGTATCAATGGCTGTTTTGTTGTACTAAATAATAATAAATAACCTAGCCAAAACACAACAGGCTATACAGGAACATGATCCCCCGCCATCTTATTTACTAAGAAGCTTATAATATTTACACAGAGGTCAGACTTTATTTTTAATGTTTCGGGAAGCGACGCGTCCCCCCCTCCCGCCCTACCGCGTAGAGTTCGTCGACCTGATGCTGCAGACAGAGGACTGTTTTGTCTAGATTTAAGGTGAAACTTGAAGGTTTAAACTTAAAATGTGCATTAGTTATCTTACATCTGGCTTTGATTCTGTTAGTATTTTCGTTTGGAGGAAGTTAGTTTTAGCTCTGTTTGCGTAGACTGGTGGTGAACCCTTGAGAAGGGTGGAATTTAGAATCTAAATGTTTTCTTCTGGTGTCGCAAATTATTGAGTTGTCCGTCAGCTCCGAAAGTTAGTATTTTGCTTTATCCTTTGCGAGGTGGAATAACTCAACAGCATTCATTTATACGATGTGTTGCCACAATGACCGGTCCTGTGCGTCTCGCATCCATCGGCTACCCGCCACCCTCACCAGGTCATTGGATCGGATTACGTGTTGGTTATTATTCCAATAATATTACAAAATTTCCGAGAGCGGTGGTGGCCCAGTGGTAACAGCTCCGACTTACGTGTCGTAGATCGTGGGTTTGAACCCAGACAGGCACTTTACTTTGTGTAAATTATTTCATTATCACTGCTCTCAAAACGGTGAAGGTAAACATCGTGAGGTAACCGGCATGTCCTAGAATCAAAAATTCGAAAACATGTGACATCCACTAACCCGCTCTGGGCCTGCGTGGTGGATTAACATCCATTCTCTATCACAGAGAGTAAGCCTATGTCCCAGTCCCAGCAGTGGGAACGTTAACAGACTGATAATACTTACTGAAAAGCGGACTTGAAAATAAGTCTAAAATCTAATTCGATTTACGCGTTTGAAAGCCTAGCTTAATCTCTTGTGTGTCTGGCGGAGAGCGCATGGGCCGTAAAAAAATTAAAATCTATTATGCCTGCTAACTAGATGGGCGATGGGATAACTTAACTTTTACACGGGGTTGATTGTTTCAAGAAAAGCATTCTATGTAAAATCAAACTCGAGAAAGAGGTCTTTAAGAATAAAAATGACCTTCTATTCAGAATGCTTCATGGGACTTCAATACTCATAAATCATCATCTCGTCACTATATCCAATGCTGAATACTGGCAACTTACAATAAACGGTTGTTATCCCCAGCGATTTTCTTTTTAACCGACTTCAAAAAGAAGGAGGTTATCAATTAGGATGTCTGTATTTTTTTATTTATTTTATTTATGTTCGGAGATAACTCCGTTATATTATGTTGGTGACGGATTTGCAAAAATCTATTATTTTTTGTTCGAAAGGGGTTTGTTCCGAAATGGTCCCATTCAAATTTCATATAGATCTGATTATGGGTTTCGGAAACAGACAACAGAACTCTTCAAAAATTGACAGGAAATCAACCGCGATTGCTGCTATCGTATGTCTATGAATTGTTAACACAGTTTAATGGGGAACCACAACTAAAAAGTGAAAAATATAAAAAACATTTTTCAAAAAAAATAGAACCGACTTCCAAAAAAGTGGAAAATAAAATTAATTTCGGAAGTCGGTGACAAGAAACGAAGACACAAAACCAGGAACACCGACTTCCGAAATTTAAGGTATTTTGCGCTTTTTTTTGAGGTGGGTTCTATTTTTTTTGTAAAAAAGTTTTTTATTTCTCGCGTTGCCGTTGACACAGTACAAGATTACCCAGATCATCTGTTTAGTAAGGTTGCCACGGTAAGTTTTGGGGCTGATTACCTACTAGGCGCAGGTAAAAGATACTTTTGTTTTCTGTTGGGTACCATAAAGCCTTGTCAATGGAACTTTTATTCGAACATTCAAACGATGTCAAAGATTTAAATAAATAAATAAAAACTATATACTTTTTTGAAAATACGCGAAAATGCTCAGTGGAAACCTCTCAATTGTTTATTTTATGTAGTTAGATTATCTAACTATGGTTATGATATACAAACGGCTATCGTTTATAAAAAAAAAGGAGAGAAAAAATGGTGAGGTTTAAACATATTACTTACTAGGAAGATTCCTATCTACCATGTGCAAATTCTCACTCCAAACAACATTCCTAATACGAGAAATGTTTATACTATTTCTAATTCACGGAAACTTCGCGTACACATTCCATTCATTCAGAAAACCAAATCTTCAGCTTAAAATAATATAATTTGGTATTTAATTTCCTTAAACTGTCTGTTTTAACCACAGAGTACGGAAACGCCTTACTGGCCTCTACACTGGAGTCGGCATTGTCAAAACTTAACTTGCCATACAAACGAATGTGCGAATGTCAATGTCACAATGGCATTGCTCGTCATTACCGTGGCAACAGACGATTAGTGTTTGAGTCTATTTGTCTATGGACGAATGTCATAGTTTAGAAGTTCTACAAACGTTTTAAGTTTGCAAATGAGGTGATTAGAATTGATGGGTGTGTCAATGATTACAATTAGGCTTGTAAATACCAAATCATTAGCTTGAAAGACTATATTTGGTATTTCATTTTTCATACCTTTAACGTTAACAAAACTGTCTGTTTTAACCAGAGAGTACGGAGACGGCTTAGCGGCCTCTACTAGAGTCGGCATTGTTAAAACTGGTCATGCAAACGAGTATTTTTTTGAGTATTTTTCATCTATTTTCTTAAATAACTTCAAAATTATATATTTTTGAATTATGAGTAAAATATATTCGTAAAATATAGTCAAGTTTTTTACTTGAAGTTTTTCACTCAATTGTGACGTGCAACATCGCACGACACAGTTTGAACAACTTTGATTTTTATTTTTCCGATTTTCATCCCAAAAGTGACCCCCATATTCCAAATTTATGGCATTGTTAAAACTGGTCATGCAAACGAAGCGTATCTGTGAGTGTCACTGTTTCATCATCATCATCACCATCCACAGCCCGACTTGGCTCACTGCTGAGCATATAACCTTCTCATTTCTTAAGCCAATTCCCACACGCAAGCCACATCCAGGTTTCGCGTTTGACCACAATCTCACCTGATAGTAAGCGATGATGTGGTCGAAGATGGAGCACGCTTGCCTAGAAGTAACCTATTCACTCTCGACTCCCAGGTTGTACCTATCAGGAAACACAGACTCCGGCAGGGAGTTCCACTCCCTAGCTGTACGTACAATGAATGTGTTCTCAAAACGTTTTGTGCGTGTGGATTGGATGTTCACCATGTACCGGTGGCACATTGCAGTACGTCTTGTGGTCCGATGATGGGACAGGCTTGGCGGAATTGAACTGTCCGTTTAGGAGCAGTGGTGGCCCAGTGGTAACGGCCCCGACTTAGGCTGTACGTCGTGGAATCAAACCCAGGCAGGAGCTATATTTTGTGTAATTTATTTCATCACCACTGTTCTCAAAACAGTGAACGAAAACATTTTGAGGAAACCGGCATGTCCTACAACCAAAAAATCGAAGACATGTGACATCCACCAACCCGCCTTTGGCCCACGATTACGGCCCACACCCTCTCACAAAAAGGATGCCTGTGCCCCAGCAGTGCAATGGGGACATTAAAAGACTAGTGATGAATCAGTACCTATTTAAACGAAGCTTTTGGTTAGTTAGTTTCATAAAAAGGCTATACACACATTTTGAATCCGGAACGAGGTGATCCAGCAGAGAAACAAAGCTTTCAACATAGCTCAAAGAATAAGCAAGCTGAAGTGGCAATAGGCCGCCCATATTAGCCGTAGCACCCATGACGGTTGGGCTAGACGTGTTTCTCAGTGGAGACCACGAATCGGTAATCGTAAGGACCTCAGGCTAGCTGGAGCGACAATCTTCGCAAGTTGGCTGGTAGCAGCTGGATGCAAGTTGCCGAGAATCTAGATACAAGACGTGCGATTACGTACGTGACTACCGCAGGATCACCATCGGCATGTGCTAGAACAAAACTTCGAAGCAAGTGACATCCACCAACACGCACTGGGTCCGCGTGATGGATTACGCCACATTGCCTCTCATAGAGAGCAGGTCTGAGTATTTTAATTCCCAGCAGTGGAAACGTTATAAAGATTGATGATGCTTAAGCTTATTCCGTTTAGGTAATCATAGAAAATGACGGCCCGTAACAGTTCTCACTATGGCTAAGATAGCCGAAACTTATCAGCGCACAAGGTGAGGGCGCGGGGCTATTAAAAACGCCATTACTAATAATATTACGAGTTACTAGCTTCTACCAGCGGCTTCGCCCGCGTGGGAGTAACAAATTATCCCGAGGGAATATCCTCCCGGGATGAAAAGTAGGTATGCTATGTTCTTCTCAAAAGTTCAATCTATCTCTATACTTACTAACATTGTCTCAGCGGTTTAGGCGTGAAAGCTCAACAAACAGACAGCATGTTCGCATTTTTAGGGTTCCGTATCCGAAGGGTCTCAACGGAGGCCTATTGCTGTCACTCACGTGTCCGTCGTCTGTCACACAAGTTTTACAGCCAAACGGTTGGAGCTACAGCGTTCAAATTTTCACAGTACCTACAAGCATCTTGTTGACCCAAAGCCATACAAATAGTATAAAATATATTTGGTACGGAACCCTAAATATGTGAAGTCCGACACGCACCTGGCTAGTTTTTATTTTATTTTAGTATAGATAGCTTCTCTGTCTGCGGCGATTCCGTGCTCTGTGGTTTTAATAAACGCACATGCCATAGATATAACCATGCCTTGTCTGTGCGTCACAACATACGTCAACGAGACTTATTTTTAAACAGTTTTATAATGCAAAACCTATTTGTATGTACCGAAGCATAACAATGACGTGTATTTACCTCTGTCAGTACACAATTGTAATATTTCTTAGTTTTCGTTGAATATTGTATGTGCGGTCAAGGACCCAAAATTGTAAGCAATTTTCAATCATTTCTTTTTCTACATTGGCGGGTTCATGTACCTTTACAAATGTTATTTTTTATTCAAAATGGAATTCGTAACTAGTTGGAAAAATAATAAGGTTCTAGCAATGATATTATACACAAGATATTATGTTACGTTCATAGTAACCGACGTTTAAAAACTGTTCGCGTTGCACCCATGTTGACAAGTTGCGCTAGTTAAGTGTAGTGTAGCTATAGTACAAAAGATATAATAAGCATGTGACTGAAAGAGATAGCTATCATTTGAACAGTTGCGCTTCAATTGTTTTGTCGAGGCACAGATAATATAATACTAGCGTACAGATGCCTCATCCCATACTAAGAAACTGTACCGCCGTAACTAAGCGTTTTCGACTTGCACAAGCAACTTTTGTTCTTCGATCGGGCCCGTCTTCTACACCTCGCTAGATGGTGATAGAAGCGACGGCTTGCAAGTTGAATGAATTTACATAAAGTCTTACCAATATTTTCTCACACATTGAGGAATTAATTTATAGTATTTTTGGCACTTCATAAGAGTTTTTCTGTTTCAAAATGTGTCAATATACAAATTTTAAAGAGGCAAACGGTTTAACTTTAAAACTTCAAACAGCGCCATCTGTTGGCACAAGAAATAAAAAATAAATGCCTAAGAATTCATTCCAATAAATATCTAAATTTGAATAAGGAGCCAATTATTCCTTAATTTTATGCTTGGGTAGTTTATTAAATTAGAAAATCCAGCTTTTTCATATTTTTTTTCAAAATATTTAATGTTACTTAAACTTTAATAGGAAATCGATGCTTAATACGCCATCTAATGACATTTATTTGAACTAAATTTTCTTTGTTCGACACGAGACCCGTGGTCGAGGTATAGATTATGACAAAACATCCCAATTAGGACGCTTTCGAGTCTTCACAATGCATGCGCTAGAAATTTATATTGACTGCCTCTTTTTATATAATTATTATATCATTGGGTTCAAGTACAACTTCACCTCAAGGTGCAAAACGTTCGACGGTTCAAATCAAGTAAGATTATTTGTGCAGTGTGCACACAGGTAGAATTTTGTTTTTACAAAATAATACGAGTGTCTCTGTGTTTTGCCACAGTAAGTAGTCTACAAATATTAATAACTATAAAAATACTGGTAGGTACGAGTACATTTGACAATAATATCTAAGTAATTGAACAAACTCTAAATCAATATTATATCTAATTTATGAATTAAGAAATATAATAGAATTAATTCTTAAGGAATTTACTTTAGTTCAATCACAGAATTTATGCCACCAACTGCATCAGACTGTTTAATAAAAAACTTTTTTCAAAAACTACAACCGACTTCTAAAAATTGCAAAATAACTTTAACTTCGTAAGTCGGTGTATACATTTTTTTTTTGTTTTTTGGTTACCTTTCCGACTTCCGAAATTAAAGTTATTTTGCAATTTTTAGAAGTCGGTTGTAGTTTTTGAAAAAAGTTTTTTATTTTTCACTTTTTAGTTTTCTTTTTTTTATTGTTGATGTACACCAGAAGTAAAACTAAATATTAAAGTTATCCCCGAATGGATAAAACCAATAACATGGAATTTGAACATTTGGAGACAACCAAAACGTCTATGAATATATTTTTTATTAAATGTTGATTTTTTCAAAAAGTGCTGAATCAATTTCGATAAAATTTATATACGACCACCGTTGCAGTATGACCCACCATACAAAAAAAAATCATCGAAATTAATTCACAAATGGCGGAAATATCGCGTAACAAACATACAAAAAAAAAACTTACAGACGAATTGAGAACCTCCTCTTTTTTGAAGTGGGTTAAAAAGTGACTTGTTTTAAACTTTTTAGTTGTTTTTTATCAGTCGGGGTTTTTTGATATTTTCAATGTTATTATTTCCTAAATTTTAGTGAGTTACATTTTTGGAATCTTCTCCTCAAGCTCTTTATTTTGATACCCCACATGACCAGGTCACAAAAATTACGACTACCATTACCATTTTGTTTTTTTTTCTAAATTCATATAGCCTATGCCACTTCGGCGGTCAAGACCAATCTAATAATACCACCTACAGCGCGTGCCAAAGAAATAGACATACAAACATACACACATTTATATACATTACATACATACTCACGAAAAAAATTACCCTCCTACTGGGGTTGTCGGGTAAAAATATTCTAAATGGGACTGGGACTGACTGCCGAGCGCGTAACTATCATAACATTTAGCATCTGCACTCAAGGAAACTAGTTTAAAGCAACCCGAGGATGTTTTCGTTCCTCATTTGTGTTCTCTCCAGTCACCATTGCTGGGGCCCAATTCTGTAACTTTGAGTTAAGCAACACGCCATTGACACTCTATCGACACACAACAGACATTATTTTGCCACTGTTGCAAATTTGGTATTCTGCAATAACTTTAATATGCTATTGACATAATATAGTAGAGCAGACTACCAATTTTTACAATAGTCTTATTATGGCGTTTCAATGGCACTACAGTGGCAAGTCAATGACCATAATTATAGAATACCAAATGTCAATGACTATTCTATTGAGACACCACTGACGTGACACACTACTGTAGAATCCCAAGGCACTCTTGCGTGGCCTGCAGGGATTCCTGGAAGTTGTAGCTTGGCGACTCGTTGACTTGGTGCGAGAGGACTATATCGAAGGGATCGTACTACGGGCGAATAAGGGAAACTGCTGAGGACGACTTCAATTATACTATATTGAAATAATCAAATTACATCTGTCCCACTTGATCGGGCTCAACTTCTATCTAACTCTAACTGACACATACGTCAAGCCTATCATGTCTTCTAATATTCAAACGGCTTTCCAATAAGTCTAGAATGTTCTAGTCAACCAGTTAAGGCCGGTGCACACCCGCTAACATTAGGCTGTGTCTACAATCGTCACACTACCGACACACTATTGACAAGTTAGTTATTTTACAGAATTGGGCCCCTGGACATAGGTCTTTTCAGTAGACATACTTATACACTCTTGCATTTTCTGGATGTCTGTCCGCCTGTCACAGCCAATTTGCTCTGGATATTTTTCCAAAAACAGCTGAGTTTTTTTTGTCGCGATATCAGGTTTGGTCCCACAGTAAAAGTTGTTTATAATGATGAGTATTGTCTGTGTTTTCATTTACTGTTGTATTGTCGTCTTCAACATGTGTAACATACCACGTGTTTTTAATTTCTGACCCCTAAAAACACACTGAAGTTTGTTTATTTTGTTTGTTACAGGAAAAGAACTCGTTCCTGAACTACAACGTGTCGTGTATACTAACGCTGCCACCCTACCAGAGACAAGGATACGGCAGGCTGCTCATAGACTTCAGTAAGTACCTATACTTCTGTATATTTTTACTTTAAGTAACAATTCGCTGAAATACTCTGTACTCGCTGTTGCATGCCAGCTTAAACTACAAAGCACTAAAAAGGTCTGTCTTACAGAAAAATAATGTTCCGGAAAAATTAAACAAAATAATAAAGAAACGGATTGATTTTAATAAAATATGCGTTATCAAACCACCACTGATAAAAAAAAAATAATCGTAAATCATACCAATTAGCGTTTTTCGTAAAACAAGAAGCAAGATCACAAACCAACACAGGAATGCTGAAACTTGTTAAGCTCATACCAGACGAACAACAAACAGAACAAAACATAATACAACAGACTTCTAAAAATTGCAAAATTGAAGTTATTTTGCAATTTTTAGAAGTCGGTTGTATTTTTTGTAAAAAAGTTTTTTATTTTTCACTTTTTGGTTGCTGTAGGTACCCCAGAGCTAAAACTAAATAATAAAGTTATGCCCGAATGGATAACCCCAATAACATGGAATTTATTGAGACAACCAAACCGTCATCTGTCTATACATATTTTTGTTTATGTTGATTTTTTCAAAAAGTGCTGTATCAATTTCGATAAAAAGAAAAAAAAAACATACAGACGAATTGAGAACCTCCTCCTTTTGGAAGTCTGTTAAATGTCATTAAGCCAACCCCTAAAGCGAACATCTCATCTCATTATTATTGCCGTCATACCTCAAAAATATCCCATTAACGTGACACCGCATTAACTTAGTACCAGCCCTACCAGACGGACATAATTCACTAGAGTTTAACCTTTAATAACGCAAAAAGTCACACAAATTGCCCCCGACGACGCGCGTGGAATAGCTCGGTGCGAATGTCAATGTCATAGTGGCATTGCCCGTCATTATGGCAACAGACGATTGGTTTATGTGTCTATTTGTCTATGGAGGAATGTCATAGACTAGAAACTATATAAACGTTTTAATTTTGCAAATGGTGGCGATTTCAATCTATGGTTGTTTATGATTACAATGGGGATGATTCTTGGGTACAAAAGCAATAATTTTATTTAGTCTGTTAATTAGATTATCAAAAAATGTTGGATACGTATTTTTTGCTTTATCAATATAAAATCACAAAGATATAATGCATCAAAGTTCAAGAGTGGGCTCATGTCATTTTTGGGTACAAAGTGATACATATTTATGTACTCGTAGAAGTGAGGTTATGTTAAATTTCAACGCACTTTATCGTCCTCATTTTAAGTCATCTTTTCTATTAGGCTTGTGAATAGAAAGTTAAGTAATTTCTCATAGCACCGATTATATTTACAGCATCACCCCTTTAATAATAAAATAAAATAATAGTCAGTTAAACTTTCAAAAGCCTAACAATAAGGGGCGCTACACGAAACCGCTCCGCTAAACCATAGCGTGCTACACTCTCATGTCAACACAGCCGATGCGTAATTCTTACAAATCGCAAACCTATAGCAGCACCTGTGCGGTCAACGTGATAAACCCTCCAACTGCGGGTTTGTTTTGCCCCCCAGACTCCGAGTAAGGGGGCGAGGCGTCGCGCCGGCCGTCGACCCGACCCCGATCGATGCACTGCAGTATGGATCGGTCTGCCGTCTAGACTCCCCCACCCCCTCGGGTCTAGCCAGGGGTCGGGGGAGACGGGCCCGCCGTGAGACGTAAATAGGGCTGCCGTATGTAACATAACTAACCTAGGATAATCTGTTTTGGTACAGAGGTTTTTCGGCAATTTCGTTTAAGGTTTTTGTTTCGATGACGGTTCATTTAGTGATTTGATTAGATTCTTTAGACGCGTGCTTGTTTGAAATGTCAATTTTAAATTCAAATTGTTACTAATCTATTTATATAAATAAAAATGAATCGACAAAATGTATTTACGCGCATAACTTCCGAACGACTGCACCAAAGGTTATAATTCTTTTTTTTTGTGTTCGTGTTTGTCAGGATAAGGTTTGTATGAAAGAAAATTTTGGGAACTCGAAAAAAATAATATTACACTCGTGCGAAGCCGGGGTAGGTCGCTTTTTTTAGAATAAGTAATAGTATTTTTACAAAATAATTATTAAGTAGACATTAGAAATATAGCGATAATTTATCAGCCATTTGTAAATGGCTGATAAATGATCGAGATTCTAATTAATTCACATAACAGATAAGCAACAAAACCATCCAGAATAAATGTATTCAGGTAACTGACAGGCTTCACGCGAATTTCGACCTGAAATGCCCGAAACCCATTTCATACTCTATTTGCCCCTTTACAAAGCAGCTATGAATTTACAAAATGCTTCCCGACGCTAACAAATGATTCGATTTAGCTTGATCCGACAGCCCTGCCTGCCCGTCGGGTTGTAGACGCGAGGTATTTTGATAGGTCCCTTAATTATTGTTGTAGGTGTAAACTCGCTGATTGAAGTAACGGGAATATTAATCGTTGAAATATTTTATTCATGAAGATTGACCGACAACTTCAAACGTTTGTCTCAATTTGAATTTTGAAACTGCAAATTAGTGCGGAATATTAATGCTGCTCCCAGAAAATTTGAATCGAATAACTTTGAGTGTGATTACTAATGATGTTAGCTAGTTTGAATTTTATGACACTAAAGGGAATGGATGTAATTGGGATTAAAAAGAGCCACTTTTTAGGGTTCCGTAGTCCTAACAAGGAACCCTTTTCGTTTCACTCTGTTCGTCCACAACTTACAGTAATATAAAAAAAAGCTTAGAGACTGTTACTACTAGAAAGCCTTAATTTTGCATATTATATATTCACGCCAAGAAAACGAAACAATAATGTTTTTAACCGACGAGGTTCTCAATTCGACCGTAAATATACAGGGTGTTACGAAAAGGTGTGGTCATATTAAGAACCGGTTCTGCCCATGGAAATGAACGACTTTCTCAAAGAAAAAATAAAAAAAAAACCAAAAAAAATTGGGCTTTCCGTACAAAGTTATCATCAGCATAACAATATTTATATGAGGGAAAATTTTTTTTTGAGAATTTCCTCAGGTTTTCTTGAATAAGTGGTTCATATCGATGAGCAGATGCAGTTCTTAAAATATGACCACACCTTTTGTATTTTATGGTAGCTCCCGCACATGTAAAGTGGGGATGATTTATTTTTTATTAATCACCGACAAGGTGGCAAAATAAAATTTTGAAAAAAAATCTTTAAAGTCCCCTGCACATATACCGTGAACTCAATGAATATGCTCACGGTATGTCATAAACATAAAACCCCCTTCAAAGTCCGTATGTTATTAAGGGCGACTACGGAATCCTAACTTCGCGTGGCCCGACATGTACTTGATACAAATCGTCACTTAAAAATCAACTGAAAATACACTAGGTACTCTAATGTCGATATTTGAGTTGATGGCGATAGATTGAAATTATTAAGGCGCAGTTATATGCCAACGGCCTTAAGTGTTTAGCTTGCATGTTGTGTCCTGAGCTCACGAAACGCGTCGTACATCCACCTAGTAATAGGACTCGCTCATCAAGGAGCACTGTCCCAAATTAGACGCATTATTAATTTATTAATACATAAAACAACAGGTTTTATATTATTACACGTATACTAAAAGATAAATAATTAAAATATCTTTGAACTGGTGAAGCGAAGGTTTCATAAAAATACGCTTAAGTTTTTACGTGACTGTAAATTTTTTATCTGGGTTAGACATAACTTTACAAATTAATTACACTATGTTATAAAAATATAATTTCAAATATTTACCAAATTACGAAGAAAATTGTCTAGAGTAAATTTATATTTTTTTTTCAAAGAAATAAGACAAGTCGTTTAGACGATGTTCAATTTAAAATCATTAGTACTTAGATCTGCGCCTTAAGGCGCTATTAGCTGCCAATGACCTTGAGTGGTTAGCTTTCGTGTTCTGCGCTGAACTCACGTAACGCGTCGTATGCCCACCCAGTAATAGGACTCGCCCATCAAGGAGCGCTGTCCGAAATTAGACGCATTATTAATTTATTACACATAAAACAACAGGTATTAAACTAAAACACTGATACTAAATTATAAATCGCTAGCTGCGCCCCGCGGTTTTACCCGCCTAGACCGAAATAAAAGGTAGCCTATATGTTAATCTAGGCTATTAGCTGTCTACATACCAAATTTCATGCAAATCGGTCCAGCCGTTTGAGCGTGAAGAAGTAACAAACATACACACTCACAAACTTTCACATTTATAATATTAGTAGGATTAAATGATATTTAAAATGGTGAAGGTTTCATAAAAATACGCTTTATAGTTTTTGCGTGATTCTCAATTTTTTATCCGCGTTAGACATAACTTCACAAATTAATTACATTATGTTATGAAAAAATAATTTCAAATATTCTGAGATCATATTACGACGGAAATTGTCTAGAGTAACATTTTTTTTTTCAAAGAAATACGACTAGTCGTTTAGACGTGATGTTCAATTAAAAGTCGTATAATTGCGCCTTAAAACATGATTTTAACGACGATGGCCTTGTTCAATGAAGCGTAGTACATGTCACTAAAAAAAACACATTTATTTGGAAAGTACCTACTTCCAAGTAATTTGAAAGCACTGTATCAGAGGGTCGGCTGTCAAAACTCTTTGTTTTAATTGCCTAGATTAATTAAGCTATAGGTGGATATTTTAATTAATTTCAACTTTGTTGTTAGGACAAATTTTTGCGAAACAATTTGAATATATTTTTTAACCTTGGGTAACTTTGTAATCTTTTGTCTCTGAAATTATTTTAATAGCTCTTGTTTAAATTATGAGTTTGGATGTCTTATTATTAATAAAAAGCTCTTCTAAATTTTCTTAAAGCGTCTCGTGATCACAAAATTTAATTTATGTTTAAGGGACTGTAGGCCTTCCTCATTCTCCTGCCCTTATCCCAATTTATTTGGGGTCGGCGCAACATGTCTTTTTCTTCCATACTCCTCTATTAGTCGTCATCTCTGTAGTCACCCCTTTTTTACCCATTTCCTCTTTCACTGTAGGCCTTATTTATAAAAATAAAAAAACTGGCCAAGTGCGTGTTGGATTTCGTACATTAAGGGTTCCGTACCAAATATTGGTAGTTGTTAGTAAAGTATACGTAATAATAAACAAGTTCTCAAGTCAATGGGAAGTTAAAAAATTCTTTGTAAGTAACAAAATTTTGTGACAGACGACGAACGGACAGACGGACACGTGAGTGACAACAATAGGGCTCCATTTGGACCCTTCGGGTACGGAACCCTAAAAATAACCATGAGATTAGTTTGAAAACTAATTATCAGGCTCTTAATTCAAAAATTTCTTCCCGAAAGAAAGATATATTAGTTTTTGGCGGGATTTCTTCGAGTGAAGTTCAGTGGCTGTTTTTATTATTCGCAAATTGGTGTAGTTTTGTCTCTCAAGTGTCTACACAACTAGACAATATGTGGAATCATTAAAACAGACGCGATCTCGGTAAATTGAAGCTGAGAATTTTGTTGTAGTATTTATTGACTACCTCAGTGAAACTTGCTGAGAACGCTGACTCGATACTTTTGCTGCCAAATACTACAAAAACATTAGAATGTGTTACATCTGCATTCTAATGGAAAACACAGTGACTGTATTATCTAAAAAAACTTTTTTACAAAAAAATAGAACCGACTTCCAAAAAACACAAAAAGTGCAAAATAACTTTAATTTCGGCAGTCGGTGTTTCTGGTTTTGTTTCTTCGTTTTTTGACACCGACTTCCGAAATTAAAGTTATATTATTACTATTTAAAAAAAAAGTTTTTGTTAATCACTTTTTAGTTGTGTTTCTCCATTAAATTGTGTTAACAATGGATATCTAGGCGATAGCAGCAATCGCGGTTGATTTGCTGTCATTTTGATTTGAAACGCATCATCAGATCTATATGAAATTTAAATGGGGCCATTTCGGAACAAACTCCTTTCGAACAAAAAAAGAATTTTGGAAATCCGTCCATAAATGACGGAGTTATGCCCGACCATACATAAAAAAACAATATCAAAAAAATACAAACATCCGAATTGATAACCTCCTCCTTTTGGAAGTCGGTTAAAAACAAAATAGTTTCTAAACTTGACACTGCCTAAATGCACAGACCGTGCAAAGCCAAAATTAAAAAAATAAAGAAAGAAAGGCTGATGTGGGTGGTAAAATACTGAACCACTGACTAATCGTTTGAAGGCGGTTTGTCCTATGAATGTGATGGAGGACACGTATGTTATCTTGATTTTACAATCCGCTGATCAGTGTTTAAACTTAGCATATGATTAGCAAGTTTTATAAATAAGGCTGTTAGTCTATGGCAGGACACGTCACCGTTCAACGCCTTACCAGTGAGGCAGTGAAAATAATTTATTATTATTTTAAAATTATAATAATTACTATTAATATTAATTATTTCTTCGTTTATTCATTTGTATACATATTAAATTATATTTTTAAATATTTCAATAAAAAATAAATAAAAAAAAAACATTTAAAAATACAAAATTAATTATTAATATTAAAAACCTATTGTCGCGTTACCGATCTGTAACGCCGCGGTACCTGACAGGTTTGCAGTTCTATATTATTTAAAAATAAATTGAAGTACTTCAAATATGTCGCTCAAAAAAATTATTTAACTCCTACAATTTTCTGCTACACTTCAACTCGATTGCTACGCGTTTCCATCTTATTTTTGTCCGTAAATGAATAATTTTACTAATTGTATGTGCATTGTATTGCAGAAATTGCAATTTTAATATTATAATAAAATTTTAAAGAAATTTAAAGCACCTTTTTACAAATTAAGTTTTACTTTGACACATCCCCATAGCCTGTTGGTCTAGTGGTTAGTGACCCTGACTGCTATGCCGGAGGTCGTGGGTTCGATTCCCACCCAGGACAAATGTTTGTGTAATGAGCACGATCATTTGTTCTGTGTCTGGGTGTAATTTATCTATTACTCGTATGTATGTATTTAGAAATATATAAGTATGTTTATCAGTTGTCTAGTACCCATAACACAAGCTCTGCTTAGCTTGGGACTAGATGGCGTTGTGTGATAGTTGTGGAATATATTATATTATATTATATATTTTTTTTGGCACTACCGCCATTATTGAGAACGTTTTGAGTTTACGTTTAGTTTCATCAAAAACATGCAACATAAAATAATGAATTATAAAATATGTGATGAATTGAAAAATCAAACAAGTGCACCACATTGTTTCTATGGTCCAATACAATGTTTAAGTATTTTTAACCGACTTCAAACAGGAGGAGGTTATCAATTCGGATGTTTGTATTTTTTTTTATTTATGTTCGGGCATAACTTCGTTATTTATAGACGGATTTCCAAAAATTCTTTTTTTTTGTTCGAAAGGGGTTTGTTCCGAAATGGTCCCATTTAAATTTCACGTAGATCTAAAGATGATTTTCGGAGATAGACAACGGAACTCTTCAAAAAATTACAGCATATCAACCGCGATTGCTGCTCTAGCATAAATATGCATTGTTAACACAATTTAATGAGGAAACGCAACTAAAAAGTGAAAAATAAATCTTTTTTACAAAAAAATAGAACCGACTTCCAAAAAAAACAAAAAGTGCAAAATAACTTTAATTTCGGAAGTCGGTGTCAAAAAACGACGAAACAAAACCAGAAACACCGACTTCCGAAATTAAAGTTATTTTGCACTTTTTGTTTTTTTTTGGAAGTCGGTTCTATTTTTTTGTAAAAAAGATTTTAAAATTAAAAAAAAGTTTTGAATTACTTGCTTATTCCCTATTAAAGGAGCTTAGACGGTTTGCGATTAATTCAGCATCGTCAGTTACCTGCCTGTCTGCGGTTTAGATGGTTCCATTATAAAAATAATTAACTTTTAAGTACACCATTTACTTTGCAGTTATTGAATGTTACATAATATGAAGGGTAAAATACTACACTATCAAGTCTTCTAAAGTAGTCTTAGTTTTTGATCATTGACAGGTTCGCGCTTGACGATTTTTTTGCTTCGCGATGATGTGGTCAACGATGGAGCACGCTTGCCTAGTAGTAACATATTCACTCTTGACTTAAGAGGGAACAGGGCCTGCGAGGAATTTGAAAAATAGGTATTTGATGAAACTTTGGCCGTCGTGCTGCCTCAAACCTTAGAGCCGTAGAGTGCGATAGGGACTGCTGCTGCTCAGACCGATTTTATACGGTGCTTTACGTGAGCTCAAAAAAAAAAAAATGCGCAGAACACGCAAACTAACCACTCAAGGTCCTTGGCAGCTAATAGCGCCGTAAATTACAACACCCAAACCCACCCTCACCCCTAGATAGTTGGGAAAAGGCTAGGCAAATGACTATGATAGCAGCAACAGAAATACACATTCTGTGAAAATTTCAACTGTCTACCTATTACGGATCTTGAGATACAGCACGTTGACAGACAGACGGACGGACGGACAGCGGAAGCTTAGTAATAGGGTCCCGTCGGTTATCCTTCGTACCGAACCCTAAAAAAGAATTTGGACTATCCGTAAAAAGTTATCATCAGCTAAATAAAATTTGTATGGGAAGCCCAATTTTCTTTTTCGGTTTTATTTCTTTAACTTTCTTGAAGAAAGTTGTTAATTTTTATGGCCATAAGCAGTATTTAAAGTATGAACACCTATTTCCGGTTCACTCTGTAAATGTCTCATTAAAACCTAAGAAACTGGCCAAGTGCGAGTCGGACTCGCGCACGAAGGGTTCCGTACCATCGTACAAGATTATAATATACGTCTACTTGTTGCCATTATTAAGATCGAGCAAAAAAAGTAAAAAAAAAAAACACGTTTCTAGTACATTTTTTTTAAATACACATTCTGTAAAAATTTCAACTGTCTGCCTATTACGGATCATGAGATACAGCCCGAGACAGACGGACAGTGGAGGCTTAGTAATAGGGTCCCGTTGGTTACCCTTCGGGTACGGAATCATATAAATAGAACAGAAAATTCAGACGTCTTGTTACATTAAGAATCTGCTTATTGGCGGCGTCCCACTGAACAAACTAACAACAATTGAGCAGTGGTGGCCCAGTGGTATTGGCCGCGACTTACAAGTTGCAGGTCGTGAGTTCAAACCCTGCCTGGCGCTTTACTTTGTGTAAATTATTTCACCACCACAGCTCTCAAAACGGTGAAGGAAAACATCGTGAGGAAACCGGCATGTCCTAGAACCAAAAATTCGAAGATATGTGACATCCACCAATCCGCATTGGGCTCGCGTGGTGGATTACAGCCCACACCCTCTCACAGAGAGGAGGCCTGTGCCCCAGCAGTGGGGACATTAATAGGCTGATGATGATGATGATGATGACTGAACAAACGGTTAAAAACAAATGCAGACTGAATATGCTATGCATCTGGTATCCAGTAGCTACACCAATACAGAATTTGTCGTGAAGAACTAATCAAATTATTCTCTTCCACCAGGTTATCTCCTAACGAAAGAAGAAGGCAAGGTTGGCTCTCCAGAAACTCCACTATCAGACCTTGGCCTGATCTCCTACCGGTCTTACTGGAAGGAGGCTTTACTGAAGCGGCTGTGCTCCGCTCCAGGACCCACCCTCTGCATCAGGGACCTTAGCAAGGACCTGGCTATCGCGTCCTCGGATATAGTGTCCACGTTGCAGGAGCGAGGACTCATGAAGTACTGGAAGGGCAAGCATATTGTATTGAAGAAACAGGTGCGCTGGTGTTATTTTTATTTTTATGTGACAAGTCTACTGTTTCATAAGGTTTTTGGATGTTTATTGGCAAACAATTTTTTAACTACTTTCTCTGTAAATAGTTTGTAAAAATCCAGCTCAGAAGATTTTTCTAGCAATTTTTAACTGTAAGTATATTTAATTTAAAACCTGCACTCATTTGTTTTGTTGTTATGTTCCTATTTAACTTTAAAGGAGCTCGTGGCTAAAGTAATAACAGCTGCACGGGTAGATCCATCAGGTTAAGCTACGCTTGCCGAGGTTAGTGCAAGGGTGAATCTTTACATACCGAGACTCCTCCGTGCCTCGGAAAGCACGTTAAGCCGTTGGTCCCGGCTGTCAATCGTGGATCTTTGACAGTTGTTACGGGTCGTCAGAAGCCCGAAAGTCCTGTTTTACCAAGGGGTATTGTATTACCCAGTTACTGGGCTGTGGAGGTCAGATAGACAGTAAGTCCATGTAAAATACTGGTATTCAGCTGCATCTGGTTAGACTGGAAGCCGACACCAAGATAGTTGGGAAAAGGCTAGGCAGATGAGATGTTATGTCAAAAATTGTAGTGTTCACAAAAGCATTAAAGAGGCACGTAGAAGCACGAATGCAAAACATTTTATGTCAAAGTTAAATTAACAAAATTTTATTAATTCTTTAATTTTAAAACAGTTCAAATAACAACTAAATCACGAAAATTCGGCAATAAACATTAACAAGGTGTCGCATTCACAAGTATTGACATTGAATGACAATCACAGATCATTACGTCATTTTAACAGACGACATAAACCAGTAAATTTTGTAAAAACCCGGCTGTCACAACTTATGAAGGGATTCGGTAACATTTTAAACTTGGTAGAATTATAGTTAATCGAAAAACGTTCCGGGTATTAAGACTGAAATTTTAAATTGTAATGAAATAATAAAACTAAATGATAGCCGAATAGAGATAAAGAAAAAAAATAAGACTGAAAATACGTACGTAGTTAAAATATTTATAATTAAGTGTGACAGCTGCTGTATACATAGAATATAATAAATTCGGCGTCTATCGTAACTGTAACCCAAGCTTTTTTGGACTTTTGTTACAAAGTGTGCATTAAAAATAAACTTTTTTAAGTTCTGTCTAATGCTTTTGTGAACGGAGTATAAGTAATAAATAACCATTGTTGACCCATCATCTACTCCTAGGATGTGCTAGAAGAGGTATCCCGGCGTGCCGCGCGTGCCCGCTGCGTTGATGCGGCGTGCCTGCGCTGGTGGGGAGCGGGCGCGGCGCCGCCGGCACGCTGACGCCGCGCCCCCGCGTCGCGCCGCCCCAACAGTAGCGCCGCGCGCGCACTGCTATAGAACACGCAGAGGTGAGTATACGCCACGTGGACGCGGTGTGAACGCTGCTTGACTGCTGTGTTAACGCGGCGTGGCTGGTGTGTACTTTAGAACACAGAGAGGTGAGTTTACGCCACGTTTAACAGGTGTGAATGCTGCTTGGCTGCTGCGTTAACGCGGCGTGCCTGGTGTGTACTTTAGAACACACAGAGGTGAGTGTACGCCACGTTTACGCGGTGTGAACGCTGCTTGACTGCTGCGTTAACGCGGCATGGCTGGTGTGTACTTTAGAACACACAGAGGTGAGTGTACGCCACGTTTACGCGGTGTGAACGCTGCTTGGCTGCTGCGTTAACGCGGCATGGCTGGTGTGTACTTTAGAACACACAGAGGTGAGTTTACGCCACGTTTAACAGGTGTGAACGCTGCTTGGCTGCTGCGTTAACACGGCGTGCCTGGTGTGTACTTTAGAACACAAAGAGGTGAGTGTACGCCACGTTTACGCGGTGTGAACGCTGCTTGACTGCTACGTTAACGTGGCGTAGCTGGTGTGTACTTTACTAAATGGTCCCCCAATTATAAATTTTAGATTTTTGAATGTTACATTTGCCTTATAAAACAATTCAAGCATTTTATTAAGTGATTTATAAAAATATCTTAAATGCTTCTAGTACCTATGCTTGCAAAAACTACATAGGTTTCTTTGATCAAATCTTTCTATCTCGAATAGTTGGCATAGCTTTCAAAACCCATGTTCAAAAACTCACATTGTTTTCCGAATTTTATACACAGTAAGCGGTGCGCGGGCGAAAATATATAACTCGTGGCGTCGGCGTCGCGACAAAGCTTGTGTGCAGAGTATTACAAGTTCCAACAAATGCAGCGTGCCAGCGCAGTGAGACACAACCTTTACATCAGTGGATCAGAATAATAGTGTAATTTTAACGTAAAGTGACTGTGTTTTAGCTATCACAAGACTTTTAAGATAAGAAATTGAATGTTTAATGTAATAATTGAATGTATTTCAGAATCAGTGTAAGTATATTTTTTTATGATATTTCGCCTGAATAAGTGGTAATTGACTCTTTATATTTTTATTTTTTTTAATGTTGTTTAATGTGGAATAATTTTATTTAAATATTAGCTGTGTCCGCGGTTTCACCCGCGTTTGTGGTTACTGTGTCGTAGTGTGATGTTAAAAAGTCTATAACCTTCCTCAATAAATAGGCTATACAGTGCAAAATAGTACCTCGCGTCGCTACTGGCGGCGGCCGGCCAGCGCATGCGCACCCCCACATTCCTCATGATTGCCCGCCGCGCCACGTCATGAATGTGCGCGTGGTACTTGGTTAAAACTATGATATCTCCCAAGATATTCGTTGAAATTAAATGATGTCAATGGGCAATTTTGTTCAAAATGAAATACTTATGATATGACGTATTTATTTGGTTAAGGATCAATATAATGTTTATAAAAACTCTTTCGCAAATAGGTATTGCATTATTTTAGAAAAAAAATTGATTACCATAAAAAAAGTTTATTGTGAGTTATCCTTAAAAGATAGACATATTATTATGCTGTCGCGGTCTTTTTTTTAGAACTTTTAAAGGAGAACAATTCCGTCATACATAATTTTTGCGTAACTTTACCGTTTACGCAGCGCACGTAACGGAAGTTCTCAAAAGGAATATTTTTGTCCCGTTTTTGCCACATTTTTCATTGATCCTCCGCTCCTATTGGTCGTAGCGTGATGTTATGTAACCTATAGCCTTCCTCAATAAATAGAGTATTTAACAAAAAAAGATTTTTTCAATTCGATCGAGTAGTTCCTGAGATTAGCGCGTTCAACCAAACAAACAAACACTCTTCAGCTTTATATTATTTGTATAGATTTATTCATCAATTTTAAAATGTAATTTCATGAATAGTAGACCATATGGTTTTTTTTATTTAAACATCATGTTAGCTAAGCGCTACTGCGCAATTTACTTGCACGTTACCTTTTTCGACGCATGTACTTATTTACAGTCTGCGATATTGCTATAGTGTCATTTTAATTACCTTTTTTAGATGTTACAATATTGTATGTTAGCTGTATTTTACGCATGGCAACATTCGCCCGGTTATGTTGTCATCAACCAACTTCCAAAAAGGAGGTTTTATTTTTAAGTCTAAATGATGTCAACAATCAAATAAAATCTTTACAATAATGTTAATTGTTCCATTTTATATTCAGATGTCAAGATATTTTTACTAAAAATTAAATAACATTGAAATAATAATCAATTTATATTTTAATCTAAACTTATAAGAGGCCGCCATTTTGAAATGTTTGTAATATCAAACTGTTTGCGTCTAATGCCGCAAGATGGCGTTGTTTGAAAGTACTCGTATTTGCGTGATATTCTAAAATAGTTTTTAATAAGTAGTCCAATTTAAATGGAAAAAGAAATGAATATAACTTGAATATTTTTTGCTCTGAAATGTTTAAATGTAATATTATTATGTTAAATGAAATACTTAAAGTGAATACAGAGGCTGTTTTTCCATTATCATAATAATTACCTTATATTTCTGATACGACTAAGAACAAAATATTAGATAAAACTATGTAAATACATTCAGTAAGTTTTGCTTTGATATCAGTTTGAATGTGTAAATAATTAGGTAAGTAAATACATTTTAATAAATATTTTGAGTGTGAGTTACCTATGCAGAGAAGGAATTTTCATTGAGGGATTGATCAAAGTACATATTGAAATTGGCAAAGTTTCGTTTTTTTAGGGTTCCGTACCCGAAGCGTCAAAACGGAGCTCTATTGCTGTCACTCACGTGTCCGTCTGTCTGTCTGTGCGTCGTCTGTAATACAGGTTTTAGAGCCAAACAGTTGGAGCTTACTGTCTTAAAATTTTCACAGTATAAGTATCTTGTTGACCCAAAGCCATAAAAATTGACAAAAAATGTTTTTAAAGAGGGCTCCCATACAGCAAAAAGGGGATACGAAAAAAATCCTAACATCGAGTGTGGTATCATTGTTTAGTACATAAATACCGTATTTTTTGTTTTAAACAATATTAGGAAACAAAGGAATGAGAAGCCACCAAAGTCAGCGTTTTTTTACAAGATTTTGTTCCGGCGAATTTTTTCCTTTCTATTGACCTATGAACTTGAAATTTGGTGATAATGTTTATTATTACGTATATTTTACTAACAAATACCAATATTTTGATAAATCAAATTTTTTCTTTGATATTCTCTCATTTTTTCTATTACCCTTATATTCTACATTTGGTACGGAACCCTAAATGAGCGAAGTCCGACACGCACTTATTTTCAAATTTCTGGTTATAACTGGGTTCTGGAGGTCAACCGGGCAGTCGCTCCAGGTAAAATACTGGTATTCACTTGCATCCGCTTAGACTCGAAGCCGACTCTAACATAGTTGGGAATAGTTTGGCCTTTTAATGTTCCCACTACTGGGAGATACGCCTCTCTCTGTGACCCGATGGGCCTTAATTCACCACACGGGCCCAGTGCCGGTTGGTGTATGTCACATGTCTTCCAATTTTTGTTTCTAGGACATGCCGGTTGCCTCAAGATTGGGCAGATATATGAATGCCTGATTTTATCATGAAAAATTATGTAGTTCCAACTACTGGGACATACGCCTCCTCTTTGAGAGGGGGAATGGGCCATAATCTACACTACACAGGCTCAGTGCGGGTTAATGGATGTCACATGTCTTCCAATTTTTGTTCTAGGATATTGGTTACATCCGTTTCCTTAAGATTGGGCAAATTAATTGCCTGTACATTTGATACGGAACCCTAAATGTATGAAGTCCGACACGCACTGGGCTGTTTTTTTTTTTATTATCACAATTTATTTTTATTTTTTATTTCTTGTTATAACTGGGTTCTGGAGGTCAACCGGGCAGTCATCCGCTTAGACTCGAAGCCGACTCTATAACATAGTTGGGAATAGATTGGCCTTTTAAAGTTCCTACTACTGGCACATACCCCTCCTCTCAGTGAAATGGCTTAATCCACCACACGGGCCCAGTACCGGTTGGTGGATATCATATGTCTTCCAATTTTTGTTCTAGGATATTGGTTTCATCGGTTTCCTTAAGATTGAGCAGATTAATTGAATGCCTGAGATTTTTCCATGAAAAATTGTAACGTTTCAACTGCTGAAACATTCGCCTCCTCTCTGTGAGTGGGAATGGGCCTTAAATCACCACGCGGACCCAGTGCGGGTTCGTGGATGTCACATGTCTTCCAATTTTTGTTTCTAGGACTTGCCGGTTGTCTCAAGATTGAGCAGATTAATTTAATGCCTGATTTTTTCCATGAAAAATTTGAACAACAAATTTTTGTTTTCTTTATCCTTCATTTAAAAATCCCTGCTCAGTGTATTACTTAAATCTAGTTAGAAAATTGTCATCTTAGAAGTAGGTAACTAATAGTAATTTTTAATATACATTGTTTTTATAATTTTATTTACATATGTACAAAAATAATAATTATTTTAATTAATGTGAATAAAATGAATGTAAAAGTTGTAAATATTTTATCTGTTTAAATGAATTATTGCATTAAATGAGTGGTTATTATCAAAATGTTGTGGTATTACTATTCGCTACAATCCTGATTTCTGAAGTTAAATATGTAAATTTAAAAAGTTAGAACATCTTTGCTATTAAATTTTATCCTTTCTTTATGAAGTTAGCTTATTGAGTATAATAATATTAAGAATGCGAATGTTTGGATGGATGGATGTTTGTTATTCAAACACGCCAGAACGGCTGAACGGATCTGAGCCTTTAGACAAAATACTTTTCTGTTAACGTTAATGCTAACGCTTCGTGCAAAAAGTATGGCAAGGACATCACTGGGCGTGAGTCACGTGACAGTTCTCTCCGCAGGTAATGTCCTTGCCATACATTTTGCACGAAGCGTTAGACAGAGAACTGTCACGTGACTCACGCCCAGTAATGTCTTTGCCATACATTTTGCACGAAGCGTTAGCGTTAACGTTAACTGAAAAGTATTTTGACTAAAGGCTCTGAATGAAATTTGGCACAGAGATAGAAGTCTGGAATAGCAAATAGGCTACAATTTATATTGAGGAAAGTACTAATTTCAAGCAGGCGAAGCCACTGGTAGAAGCTAGTGTAATCTAAGAGGTTTCTGACTGAGGCCCGAGTAGATCTCCTTTCTTTATTTTTTAGATAACGAAGAAGGCAGGTCTTATTCTGCTTTTTTCTGAGGTTATGGTATCTTCAGATGACTTCTCCGCTACGAATAATTAAGAATTATTACTTATCTAGCTCTCCGTCTCTGGGAAGGACGGGAGGGGAGTGTCAGAATCTTACTGACCCAAACTCACCCATTTTCCTTCAGTTGCCCTTTGCTTTCAAGACAGTCCCGCGAACCTAGACAATCCCGCAACCCTATACAGTCCCGCGACCCTAGACAATCCCGCAACCCTAGACAGTCCCGCTACCTTAGACAATCCCGCGACCCTAGACAATCCCGCGACCCTAAAAAATCCCGAGACCCTAGACAATCCCGCGACCCTAGACAATCCCGAGACCCTAAACAATCCCGCGACCCTAAACAATCCCGCGATTCTGAGGGTCGTCTTCTGCCTGTTGTGGCAACACCGTCTACCAAGCTTAGTGATAGAGCTATTCATCTCAACTGTTCTCTATTGACGTTCTTATTTGCTAAAGTCGTTGGTGTTAAGTTCAAAGGCAAATATTGCAAACATAGTGACCATCTTCCAAACAAATTGGAGTTAATAATGGTGTGATGGTTGACAGGGGAGAATTAAAGAGGAAAACTAGCAGTGCAGACCCCAAGTTACATGGGATGGGTTGAGTGGACTCTACAACAGACGAGACCCAGGAAGCGTTGAAACGATTGTGTCGAGGATGATTTGAATAAATAGGCAGCAAAACATCTTGGCGAATGGAGGCAGCTTGGCGATTAGAGCAGTGGTGGCCCACTGGTATTGGCCGCGACTTACAAGTTGTAGGTCGTGAGTTCAAACCCAGGCGTGTAAATTATTTCATCACTACTGCTCTCAAAACGGTGAAGGAAAACATCGTGAGGAAACTGGCATGTCCTAGAACCAAAAATTCGGAGACATGTGACATCCACCAACCCGCATTGGGCCGTGGCGGATTATGGCCCACACCATCTCACAGACAGGAGGTCTGTGCCCTAGCAGTGGGGACAATAAAAGGCTGATGATGATGATGATGATGAATGGAGGCCAGAGACAGAGTGAAATGGAAGAAGATCTTTAAGGAAGCCAAGACCCACTAAGGGTTGTAGCGCCGAAGGAACTAAAAAGTAAGTACCGTAAAACGAGGTGAATAAGAACGCAGAGAAGAAGAACTTTGAAGGGCTATTTCAAGTTATTTAGAAATTATTTGCAGCATCACTACATCATCATCAGTAACACTTTGGAGTACTTATTACTCCAATTTGTTTATGAATAGTAATAAACATAAATCGATGCTTTGCTAGAAACGAATATTAAGGCCCTACTACCAGCCAAGTGGCGCCCTAATTGAATAAAAAATCGTAGCATAGCATAGAAAATAAATATTAAAGAATCCTACGTCACGTTTGTTACAAATAGGATAAAGTATTTTTACGTTGTTAAAACAGGTCTCAGAATGTTTCCTATCCAAAGTAGTAGGCAAAAGTGTCAGAAACGGCAGATATTGGTGTTTTTCCTACTACTTTGGATACGAAACATTCTGAGATCAAAGTGAAAACTTTAATCAAAGTTTTGTTTCTATGCACCCCCCATTTTTTGCGTTCTTATTCACCCCGTTTTACCGGTAAGTGACTGACGAGCCTTTAGACAAAATACTTTTCTCTTAGCGTTCACGCTAACGATTCGTACAAAATGTATGGCAATGACATTACCTGGACGTGAGTCACGTGACTATTCTCTCCGCAGGTCATTCATGTCATGCATTGCCAATTTGCCATCCATTTTGTACTAATCGTTAGCGTGAACGCTAACAGAAAAGTATTTTGTCTCAGACCGCTGACCATCTGCCCAGTCTTGTCGCACAAACATCATATCAAACCTTAAAACTTGTTTCTTCTCCAACACACGCGAGTAAATCATTTTATCATTTCTCATTAGCCGTATAAACGTTGCGCATTATCACTTTAATTGTCTGACGTCACTGGCCAACGAACTCCGTGGCCCCAAGGTCTCGACGTTTTGAACCACTTTTTTTATTTACATACAAGCCTATATACATAACTAAATATGTACCTATATATCTTTAAAACCTGACCTTGTTGGGGAGCGTGCGTATATAAAATAACGCGTATGTGTAAGCGTGCTGATACCGGTGAAGCTATAAATCTACGGTTGAGAAGCATGATCTTCGGTTAATGGTACAAGGTTCGTGGTCAAAACATCTTCTTTCAAAGTCACGTAGACACTTTTTGAAGTAAAACTTCTTAACGCACGCGGCACGCTTGACTTGGGGAGTAAGCTGGCGAATGCGTGACGAGAGCGTTACGAAAAGTGTGATCGGGCGAGGCGAACGTGACGAGAGCGTTACGAAAAGTGTGATCGGGCGAGGGAAACGTGACGAGTGCGTTACGAAAAGTGTGATCGGACGAGGCGAACGTGACGAGAGCGTTACGAAAAGTGTGATCGGGCAAGGCGAACGTAACGAGGGCGTTACGAAAAGTGTGATCGGCCGAGGTAAACGTGACGAGAGCGTTACGAAAAGTGTGATCGGGCGAAGCGAACGGAAGAGATGGAGCTAAAGAAGTTTTACTTCAGCCGTGTGGTCGTTTTTATTTTTTTTGCGGATGGGAAATTATCAAATGACCTCCAGCTCTGGGTGGAGCGGGAGGAGAGTGTCAGACTCTTACTGACTAAAACCCACCCATATTCCTTCAGTTGCTCTGGCGTTCAAGGGCCGTGGTGAATCTTTGGATCACTCCCGCGGCCCAGCAGGCGTATTCGCTAACTCAGTTGACATAAATTTGTTGAGTGTTTTACGTAGTCGAGAGAACGAGTTTTAAATTTATGAAGCAATGGATTAGGAATTTTATTCAGTTGTGATTGAAACTGTAGGTGGTGTGTCATCCCGGGCCTGCGGACGGCGAGCAGTGGGTAGCTCGCCGTCCGATCAGCACCAGGCCCGTGAGTCGACGGCGCGTAGTTCCACGCGCGCCTCAAAGAGTTGTTGGCAGCCACCACTGACGGGGCTCATCGTGGCCGGTGCCTGCATGCCAAGGGGTAGCGGATAAATTCTCAACCTGAGTTACCGCACCCCTGGGCAGGGAAGGAACAGGGTTAGGTTTTAGTCAGTAAGAGTCAGACACGCCCTCCCGCTCCACCCAGAGCGGGAGAAGTCATTGGATGATTTCCCAACCCCCTAAAAAAAAAAAAGGTAGTGTGTCATGTATCGCTCCATCTTTTGAGTTTAAAGGGAGGAATAGCATAATTTGATTTCGCCAAGCCCGTTCCATCATCGGACCGCAAGACGTACGGCGATGCGCCACCGGTACATGGTGAAAATCCCATCCAAACGCACAAAACGTTTTGAGAACACATTCATTGTGCGTACAGCTAGGGAGTGGAATTACCTGCCGGAGTCTGTGTTTCCTGATAGCTACAACCTGGGGGCTCTTTAAGACAAAAGTGAATAGGTTACTACAAGCGTGCTCTTTCTTCAACCACATTATCGCTTACCATCAGGTGAGATAGTGGTCAAACGGGGGCCTAACAACAGTAAAAAAACTATCAACACAAAAAAGAGACCTCCTATAAGCCGGATTGTCAAGGTTTCTAGAGAGCTCACAACTCCTCCATTCTTCTGCCACTTAGTAACATGGCTACGTTCCAGCTTCAACGGTATAGATTGGCAGAGAAACTACGGATGGACTCGACATCTACAGTCTACTCAGAGATGTGTCCTAATATACATCATTTTGACGGTATTTTTTGGATGGTTCCATGTACAGATGGTGACCACGCTGTTGGAATATCAATCTTCAAACGCGGAGCACGTATCTACAAGTGACATCCATCTACTATATCGTACTTGAGCTCTGTAAAACACATCCAAATAGGATTCATAGTGTAGCGACATCTATGACGCCGCACACGAACTAAAAATAGCAAGAATTCTACATCGCGCAAGCAGAGTTCTCCGCGCGATTTGAACATATACAACAGTCCGAAATCAACGATTGGGCAGTTGCCCGGACCAGACACAACACCCGTCTGGTCGGAGGATCCTCCCTTTTCAACGGAGGTTTGCGGGACTTTACACCCTGTTCCGCATACCTCCACACTGGTGACCCCGACGTGATTTGAACACGCAACCTTCTGATCTGACTGACTGACTGACTGACTGGCCTGGCAAGCATCACAAGATGTATGGACGACTCATCAAGAACCATCGATCTCCGATCTCCGGAGGGGAGTGATGTAGCGACATCTATGACGCCGCACACGATCTAAAAATAGCAAGAATTCTACATCGCGCAAGCAGAGTTCTCCGCGCGATTTGAACATATACAACAGTCCGAAATCAACCATTGGGCAGTTGCCCGGACCAGACACAACACCCGTCTGGTCGGAGGATCCTCCCTTTTCAACGGAGGTTTGCGGGACTATACACCCTGTTCCGCATACCTCCACAATAGGAACAGCGAGCAGATCCCAGACTGGCAGAGATGCCAGACTTCGGACTTTGTTTTTTGTGTGCAAAATAGTAACATAGATGCGTAATTAACAAAGGTGTGGCCGATAAAACCAGGTGTTCTTAACAAAAATGTTATTGTTTATTAATTTTATTATCATATCAGCTGTAGCCTCACGCAGCGGCAAAGATAGTAGTATAAGGTATCAGCAAACTAAAATCCATTTTTATCTAATTTGCCTTATCATGAAAGAAAATAATCTTTCAGTTTGAAGATATTAAGATAGTTACGGGATTGCGATGTGACTATTTCCACGGTTTTTTTTTACTGTTGTTAGGCCCCCGTTTGACCACTATCTCACCTGATGGTAAGCCATGATGTGGTCGTCTCTTTAAAATTAATTTCGGGATTTTGGAGACGACGTTGGAGAACGCTTACCTAGAAGTAACCTATTAATTCTTGACTTAAAGACCCTCAGGTTGTAGCTATCAGGAAACACAGACTCCGGCAGGGAATTCCACTCCTTAGCTGTACGCACAATGAATGTGTTCTCAAAACGTTTTGTGCGTTTGGATGGGATGTCCACCATGACGTTCAGCGAAAGAGTTTATGTCTGGTCAGCTAGAAAGTTGGTGACCATTGCGACCTTCTTATAATACATTAACTATTGTGGTTACACCTAACTATTTTTAATGTGTGTTTTAGGGTTCCGTAAGTCCGAATGAAAAAACAGAAGCCTTATAGGATCACTCGTGTGTCTGTCTGTCCGTCTGTCACAGCCAATTTGCTCCGAATCTGTTGGACCGATAGAGTTGAAATTTGGTACACACATGAATATCTGTGACCCAAACACGGACGTGTACCCTAAATAAATTAATTTGGAATATGGGGGTCACTTTTGGTGTGAAAATGGTTTTTTTTTGAATTTTGTTAGATATTTATTAATTTTTTTGGATTTTGTATTTTCTGTAATATTGCCGTATTTTTATGTAAGCAGCTTTGTATGTTTGAGAAAACCCGTGTTTTTTTTTGGAATTCTACCGTGTAAAACAATGCGTCTCAAACGGTACGCTAGTAACGACGTATACGACTTGTACATACGACTTAGAACTGCTTACGAATGAACTGTTTTTTGCTTCAATCGTTTTTGTTTGGGAAATATCTCACAAATTACCCTTCTCCGGGTTGGGGGGTAAAATTACCAAAACGAAAGCTTTTATACTAAAAAAACACAGCTCGTTCGATAGAAGGTAGGTACTTAGTAGTAAGTATCATCATCATCATTTCAGCCGAAAGACGTCCACTGCTGGACATGGCCTATGTCCACAAGTGTCGCTACAACGACCAGTCCTGTGCGTCTCGCTTCCATCGGCTACCCGCGACCCTCACCAGGTCATCGGTCCACCTTGTGGAAGCCTTCCAACTTCTTTATTTTCACGTTGGAACTCATGACAAAACACATTTGTTTAGAGATTTCGTCGTTATAAATATGGCAACATTACAACAACAAAAATGAAACCCAAACAAACAAATAAATAGCTAAATTTGGAAAACAAACTTTGCTTTAACCCTTCAGCCCCAGCGGACACACCCAGGTTGTCAAATTGAATCCCGATGTCAACCCGGGTTGACAGCCGATTCTTTTTTTTTCACATAAAATAAACATTTTTGACAAACTCACCGGTGAGTTTCAGTGCCGCGAAATTATAAGTAAGTATGCATACTTATAATTTCGGATAAACTTTAAAAAAGCAATTTAAAAGAAAGTTGAAGACCTTATATTTGCATGCCAGGACTAAGGCCTCCTCTTTAGAGAAGAGAATAGGCCGTAATCTACCACGCAGGCTCAGTGCGGGTTGGTGGATGTCACATGAGGAGCGTCGGAACAAAAACCGATAAATCACATTTTGATATTTTTTTTTATGATGTCAATTGGTTGTTCTTGTACATATCTTGCTCTATGGTTAATGTACCTAACTCGGTCAAAAACTGATAAATCCACTCTACATTCGTCCGCAAAATACACGGATCTGAACATAAACCGATAAATTCATCAACCGTACTAAAGAACGATGGCGATCGGAACAGATACCGATAAATCTCTAACATTTATCATTGTTGACTCTTTTGATTCTGTCAAAAACCGATATGTTAAATTTCAAGTTTCTCATGACTAAACAATTGTAGGATCAAAGTTAAGTTAAGTAAGTAGTTTTTAAAAACCGATATATCCAGTTGGTTTGGTCTATAACCGATATATCCATTTTCTTTTTTTTTATAACTCAACAGGTACCACAGTCACGAATGCAGTATTCAGGTTTCCAAACAGTGATGCTAACACCAATAAATTGATAGATTATGTTTAACTCTAAATTAGAAAACCATTAACTTGGCCATACTTTTACACTTTTCCACAAAAAACAACAATGTGATTTATCGGTTTTTGTTCCGACGCTCCTCCATGTCTTCGATTTTTTCTTTTTCCTTTATCACCGTTTATAGAGCAGGTATTAATCACATTGGATTAAGAGTGACTCAAGAGGATGGGCCTCTAACCTTGTTTACACCCAGAGAGACCAATTGAGAGACAGTGGTCAATTCTATCCTTTGCCTATCCTTTCAGCGATTAGTATCTAGGCGTAACATTTTTAAGTAAGTACGAAATTTTAAACAATTTTTTGCGCTCAATATAATGTCAGTGTTGCGGTTATTGCTACACGATTTCCAATTAACTGAATGTTTAGTTTTGTGTGAAAAACTCGTGAAAGTGCAACTATGCATTAGTGCACACTTTCCAAAGATTGAATTTATTATTTTATAGTCATTTTGTTCTTGTACAGCAATTTTTGCAAATGTAATTTAGACTTCATAGCCCGTGTAACGCATAGTTAACTAGTAATTTTGAAATGGTTTCCATGAAACAAGCATATATAGCTTATTAATTATGAAAATCGTAGCTTAATAATTTAAGCATTGATCCTACCGCCTGACGCAGGTCCTCACCGGACATGGTTGTTTCGGGAGGTTTCTGTTCCAGATTAGGCGGGAGAAAACGCCCGGGTGTTACCACTGCGCGGCTCGCCCAGAGGACAAGGTGGAGCATACGGTGGAGGTCTGCCCCGCTTGGGCGGAGCACCGACGTGTCCTCGTGGATGCGATAGGTGGCGACGACCTCTCGCGCCCGGCCATGGTACGGAGCGAGATGGAATGGGAAGCAGTCTCCTCCTTCTGCGAAGCAGTAATGCTCGCAAAGGCGGAGGCGGAACGCGTGAGAGAAGCTCAACGGAGTGGCCCTCACGGCCCCGGCCGCTACCATCGCAGGAGAGGCACAGCGCAAAGGACGTCGCAAGACGATCTCCGGCCACCGTAGACCCGGGCCTGCGGACGGCGAGCAGTGGGTAGCTCGCCGTCCGATCAGCACCAGGCCCGTGAGTTGACGCCGCGTAGTGTTACACGCGCGCCTCAAAGAGATGATTGTCAACCACCACTGACGGGACGCGGATAAATTCTCAACATGCGTTACCGCACCCCTGGGCACTCAGGCAGGGAAGGAACAGGGGTGGGTTTCAGTCAGTAAGAGTCTGACACGCCCTCCCGCTCCACCCAGAGCGGGAGATGTCAAAAAAAGCATTGATCCTAACTAATATCATAAAGGCGACGAAAGTATGTCTGTTTGTTTGTTAACTTTTCACGCTTACCACTGAACCGATCACAATGAAATTTTGCATATACCTACGTTGTCAGGGGTACATAAAAGGACATGTACTCGTACCTTTTTTCCAGAAAAAAAGTATTTTTTCCGAGGGAAAGAAAATAACTTTCGATGGTCACAATTGCTTTAGGATGCTTTAAGGAGCTGTGAGACTTTCGAATCATTTTGCTCCGTGTGAAACTGAGACAGGTCTCTAGTTAATCTGCCAAGCCAAACAATACAAAACCTCTAAGTAAAGACTAACATCGTTTGTTAAAACACAACTTTGGTAACTTAAGGCGCTATTAGCTGCCAATGACATTGAGTGGTTAGCTTGCGTGTTCTGCGCTGAGCTCACGCAAGGCGTCGTATGTCCACTCAGTAATAGGACTCGCCCATCAAGGAGCGCTGTCCAAAATTAGACGCATTATTAATTTATTAGACATAAAACAACAAGTATTAAACTAAAACACTGAGACTAAATTGTAAATAATTAAATGATCTTTAAAATGGTGAAGGTTTCATAAAAATACGCTTTATATTTTTTGCGTGAATCTCAATTTTTTATTCGAGTTAGAAATAACTTTACAAATTAATTACACTATGTTATAAAAATATAATTTCAAATATTCTGATATCAAATTACGAAAGAAATTGTCTAGAGTAACATATATTTTTGTCAAAGAAATAAGACAAGTCGTTTAGACGTGATGCTCAATTAAAAACCATTAAAAGTCGTTTAACTGCGCCTTAAAACACAACTTGGGTAACTTAATAAACACACTGGCTAGTCTACAGACTAACAAAATTACTAGGGTTCAGTAGAGATGAGACATTTGTCACAGAGGTGACCCAAAGTGTGTTCCAAAGTAAGGCTGACTGTCCACTGGTGCGGAGAGGAGAAAAGCAGAGCGGAGCTGTGCCAATATTAACCAATGGAATTGCATAAAATCTCCGCTCCTCTTCAGTGGACAGGGATTTGCGAACTAGTTTAAAAATCATACAAAACCGAGAAGCGGAGCGGGGAAGCGGAAAAAACCGTGTAACCGAACTGATCTCCCGCCGCCACCCGTTCAATTATTACTCGTCGCGTGATCTCGGTCTAGCTCCGTACAGTCCGCAACTCCGCTCCGCACTACCTCACTCCGCATCAATAGACAGGCAGCCTTAGAGGTATGGTCCAATGGACAGACACAGTCTGCATGATTTCATGAAATTCTTAGATTTGGCATCAATTCTAACTGAGAAAGTTGTATTGATGATTTTATTGATTATAATTCTATAAATACATATTTGCTACGCCCGCGAATCTAATTTTGATCAAGATACCACCTGACACTGACCTGCAAATTGTAAAAAACGTAAGAAAATTTAAATTTTGCGGGCTACCCAGGAGCTTTGACCTTAAATACCCCCAGGTTGTAACTATCAGAGATTCTGGCAGGGAATTTCACTCCTTAGCTGTACGCACAATGAATATGTTCCCAAAACGTTTTATGCGTGTGGGTGGGATGTCCACCAGTTAGTTGATTAAACTTGAATTATCTTTCAAACAGGCGACCTATGGAACCGAGTCTGTCTCCAAAAGGGTGACTAAGTTTCGAGTCTAAACAAAGTATTAGTATTCCTATGAAAACGACTTTCGTCTAACCTCTAGTACCCTAAGGGAATACCGGTACCTACAGCTATTATTATGACTATTTACTTCAAATAATTCACTTTTATAGGCATTCCCCCTTTCCACAGAGTAAGGTTACGATAGAGGTCACACCAAAGCCTTTTACACAAATTGTTGTCCTGCCAAATAAGAGCCGATAACTCTTCGCAGACAAAAGGAATAGCGTTCATTATTCAACTACAATAAAACAAATATGGGGAGTAGGGTTGCTATGTTTTTCTTAGACAATGGATCTCTAATGGAGTAATAAGTTTTTAGCTCGTTATAACTGGCCAGTTTTAGATTATAAACCTGTTGAAGTACATGCAGCCCCTTCTCATATAGAGAAGGAAAGAGTGTTTTGTATTCCTACTATTGTTACTCAATCACGCCAGAACGGCTGTACGGATCTGGATGTAATTTGGCACAGAGATAGATTATAATCTGGAATAGCAAATAGACTGCAATTTATAGTGGGGGAATGCGAGCGAAGCCGCTAACAGAAGCTAGTTATATTATTAATGCAAAAGTTTGGATGAATGTTTGTTACTTTATCACGCCAGAACGGCTGTACGGATCTGGATTTAATTTGGCACAGAGATTATAATCTCGAATAGCACATAGCCTAATTTAAGTGGGAGAAGTACCACGCGGGTGAAGCCGCTGACAGAAACTAGTGAAGAATTAAGCATTTGGCTCGTTCTATCTGGCCAGTTTTACATTATAAACCTTTTGAACCACATACAATCCCTTCTCAAATAGAGAAGGAAAGAGCATTATGTACTAATAAATAAAATTAATATATAGATACGCTTACTCACTGTGGCTTGGAGATTTCAGTTTACTAGACAGTTCCCTCATAATTCAAGTGTTGGAATACTAGTTACAATGGTCCTGAAATGTTTTCCTTCACCCTATAAACTCAGAATTACGGACACTAAAATATACGTAACCAGTTTGAAAAAAAGGTCACACGCTGAGTTCCGAGCCCAAAGTTAGCCAGAGGACAGAAGTCGCTTTGGTCCTTCACGACTTATAACACTTTTATTACGACGGGTCTTTTAGAAGTCATGGATCTCTAATCGAATAATAAGTTTTTAGCTCGTTCTATCTGGCCAGTTTTACGTGTGAAACCTGTTGAAATACATACAACCCCTTGTCATAAAGAGAAGGAAAGAGCATTCTGTAATAGTAGATAAAATTAATCTACGCTTACTCACTATGGCTTGGCGTTTTCAGTTTACTAGACAGTTCCCTCATAATTCGAGTGTTAGAATACTAGTTACAATGGTCCTGAAATGTTTTCCTTCACCCTATAACTCAGAATTACGGACACTAAAATATACGTAACCAGTTTGAAAAAAAGGTCACACGCTGAGTTCCGAGCCCAAAGTTAGCCAGAGGACAGAAGTCGCTTTGTTCCTTCACGACTTATAACACTTTTATTACGACGGGCCTTTTAGAGTCATGGATCTCTAATCGAATAATAAGTTTTTAGCTCGTTCTATCTGGCCAGTTTTACGTGTGAAACCTGTTGAAATACATACAACCCCTTGTCATAAAGAGAAGGAAAGAGCATTCTGTAATAGTAGATAAAATTAATCTACGCTTACTCACTATGGCTTGGCGTTTTCAGTTTACTAGACAGTTCCCTCATAATTCGAGTGTTAGAATACTAGTTACAATGGTCCTGAAATGTTTTCTTTCACCCTATAAGTTAGAATTACGGACACTAAAATCTACGTAACCAGTTTGAAAAAAAGGTCACACGCTGAGTTCCGAGCCCAAAGTTAGCCAGAGGACAGAAGTCGCTTTGGTCCTTCACGACTTATAACACTTTTATTACGACGGGTCTTTTAGAAGTCATGGATCTCTAATCGAATAATAAGTTTTTAGCTCGTTCTATCTGGCCAGTTTTACGTGTGAAACCTGTTGAAATACATACAACCCCTTGTCATAAAGAGAAGGAAAGAGCATTCTGTAATAGTAGATAAAATTAATCTACGCTTACTCACTATGGCTTGGCGTTTTCACTTTACTAGACAATTCCCTCATAATTCGAGTGTTAGAATACTAGTTACAATGGTCCTGAAATGTTTTCTTTCACCCTATAAGTTAGAATTACGGACACTAAAATCTACGTAACCAGTTTGAAAAAAAGGTAACACGCTGAGTTCCGAGCCCAAAGTTAGCCAGAGGACAGAAGTCGCTTTGGTCCTTCACGACTTATAACACTTTTATTACGACGGGCCTTTTAGAGTCATGGATCTCTAATCGAATAATAAGTTTTTAGCTCGTTCTATCTGGCCAGTTTTACGTGTGAAACCTGTTGAAATACATACAACCCCTTGTCATAAAGAGAAGGAAAGAGCATTCTGTAATAGTAGATAAAATTAATCTACGCTTACTCACTATGGCTTGGCGTTTTCAGTTTACTAGACAGTTCCCTCATAATTCGAGTGTTAGAATACTAGTTACAATGGTCCTGAAATGTTTTCTTTCACCCTATAAGTCAGAATTACGGCACTAAAATCTACGTAACCAGTTTGAAAAAAAGGTAACACGCTGAGTTCCGCGCCCAAAATTAGCTAGAGGACAGAAGTCGCTTTGGTCCTTCACGACTTATAACACTTTTATTACGACGGGCCTTTTAGAAGTTATAGTAATAAGAGAGATGAGTAATAAGTTTTTAGCTCGTTCTATCTGGCCAATTTTACATTATAAACCTGTTGAAATACATGCAGCTCCTTCTCATATAGAGAAGGACAGAGTATTCTGTATTTATAAATAAAATTAATCTACGCTTACCTACTTCACTGTGGCTTGGCGATTTCAGTTTACTAGATAGTTCCCTTATAATTCGAGTGTTAGAATACTAGCTAAATGAAATGTTTTCCTTCACCTTAAAAGTCAGAATTGCGGACACTAAAATCTACGTAACCAGTTTGAAAAAATACACGCTGAGTTTCGAGCCCAAAATCATGCCAGAGGCCAGAAGTCGCATTGGTCCTTCACGACTTGTAACACTTGTATTACGACGGGCCTTGTATAAGTCCCAACGAGTTTTTTTTATTTTTTTTATTTGGATGGTTTTGCTCTTGACTCTAGTCTAATTTTAATAATATTTGTGTTTTACTTCGCGCTTGACAACTATCTTACCTGATGGTAAGCGATGATGTGGAAGACGATGGAGCACGCTTGCCTAGAACCTAGAAGTAACCTAGTAAAGAAAAATGTTTTTAGGGTTCCGACCCGAAGGGTCCAAACGGAGCCCTATTACTGTCACTCACGTGTCCGTTTGTTCGTCTGTCTGTCTACCTGTCTGTCCTTTGTCACAAAATATTGTTCCGAAGAAAATTTTAACTTCCCATTGACCGGAACTTGATATTATGGTGATAATATTTTTTATTTTTTTTTATTTCTCGTGACCCTGAGGTCCTGGACCTTTGGAAGGGGTACGAGGGACCGAAGCCAACTCGTACAGGCCCCTTTAGACGCTTTTTATGAAATGAAGGACCAAATGACAATGTTAATTATTACGTGTTTCTACAAACTAACAAATACCAAATATTTTATTATTGTTAAATCTGTTTTTTTTTCATTGAAATTTCCTCATTATTACGGAACCCTAAATGTGCGAAGTCCGACACGCAATTGGCCGGTTTTTTTTTATGTGAAACATCTATAGCCGCACGTAAAACATCTATAGCCGCACGTAAAACATCTATAGCCGCACGTAAAACATCTATAGCCGCACGTAAAACATCTATAGCCGCACGTAAAACCGATTTCTGGCGTGGTGACGCATGCCGTGGCGACGCGTCGCCACGGTATACGATGTTTTTTTGTTTTGTTATTACAAAGGTTTTATTCGTAATATTTTATTTTATCATTATGACATATTTAGTTCCTATCACAATATGTTCTTTTCTGCATATTACTTTTACAAAATAATGTCGATGTTTTACATCTGCCAGGCGTCCCGTGACGGCTCACATTTTTTTTAATTCGGCCTACCTATTTTCGTACTGAAGTAGGGACTCAAATATTTTTATGATTTGAAGAACTATTTCTACATGCCCTTCTCAAAAATGCAAAAGCGAAAGCCCTACCAAAAGGTCCTCGCACTCCGGCTGGGGTTGAAAAAACGTTGAGGTCGCCGGAGCGCCCTCCGAGGCATTGTCTCGTCAATGTGAACCCCGAGGTTCACCCCGCGCCCTTCATAAGGTGACACACTACTTGGGATTAGAAGTCGAAGTCGCCTTAGTATGTAGATTGTGAATAGACGCTGGAGATAATCTTATTACGAGTAGATAGATAGTCGTAACTTGTGATCTAACTTCATAAAAGTGACATTATGGTTCATGTGAATTTTCTTTACTTTTATCCGATTACAAAGAAGGGTTATGTGGGTCATCCTTCTTTTCTATCTCATATATTATAAAAGTACTTAATGTAGGTAACTATCAAAATTTGCTAAACCTAATCTACCTAAACTTAGTCTATGAATTGTATTATCATCTCGTAGGTACATACTTCACTTCATTACCTATTTAACTTCTTTTTTTTATGTTTTTTTTTAAATGGGGATAATGCAACGGGCTGCAATATTGTTACCACTAATTTTTGTTTTATTTTTAAGTAAAAATTGTATATTGTGGCTTTTATTTGTCCCTTAATAAAATAAAAGTTACAAAGCGTGACGGAGGTGTCAGTGGTACTAGTTTGGGGATCGTGACGCAGGATTTTGATCAAAATGTTTTTATAATAAATTAAATTTTACATGCTAAGAAAGTCCATCTGTAAAGTAGGTACTCCCCCAACATTTAGGACATAATTATTATTATTACAGATTTGCAAGTAAGAGAAAATAAGAATGATCCATGTTCTTTAAAACGTTGTTTTAAACTTAAGAATTTCTGTTGTTGTTGGAGTGCCCCGTTTTTTTTTTTTAGTGCCCCTGACAACCGTTAATTTCATACTTAATTTCATCCGTTAATATCATGCTTCTGCCAGCGGCTTCGCCCGCTTGGAATTAGTACTTCTCCCATTATAAATTTATAGTTTAAGAGGGAACAGGGGCTGCGATTCTCCATACAAATGTATTCCCCTTTTTTCTTCCTGAATAATGCCTCTACAGCAATTTATTTTTTCATTAAGTCAAGGTCTGCTGTTGATACGTCCGTGTCATTTCCTTTTTTTTCAGTAACTAATAAGTAAAGAAAATATGACCCTCCAAAAATGACAAAAAAATTCCCTATTTTTACCGCCGTTCTTAGAAGACTACCAGACAAATTCGAAAAGTTTTTACATAAAACATTTAATAGGGATCTAGAGACATACTCTTTCTTAAAAATTTGGTAAAAAATGAGTTTTTACCAATTGAATCAGCTCAGTTTTCGAGGAGAAAAAAGGGGAATACGAAACGTCGAATTCGTCAAAATATTTTTGATAAAATCGGTCTGAGTTGCAGCTGCCCCTATCGCACTCTACGGGGGCAGGCTGAGGGAGCACGGTGGCAATAGTTTCTTCAAATACCTATTTTGTAAATTCCTCGCAGGTTCTGTTCCCTCTTAAGTGCTATGCCAGACTATTCGTATAATCTATATCTGTGTCAAATATCATCCAGATCCGTTCAGTCATTCTGGCGTGATTGAGTATTAACAATGTTCGTTACTCAATCACCAACCACAATCCAAATTTACGCATTTATAATATTAGCAGGATTTTCACTCGACCCAAGACATCGACATAACCCAGGACAGTTATTTTATTTTCTGCCAGCACAACTTCGCATTTGTTTTTAAAACAAAAGCTTACTGAAGGTTGCGACTACGCTCGTCCCCTGACGTCAGCCGGTGTCACCTTCCTTCACCCCAGGCTGGCAAGGTCTCTGACATGTCCTACGAGGCGAACGCCATCTAGTGGCATTCAGGTTAGTACCTTTATCGTTTGGGTAGAAGGACATCGAATAAATTAAAAATTGCGCCTGGTTACCGCGGCTTTGCAGATAGTAGGACCAAATGTGTTTGATATTTTGCGGATTTTAAATTGAACACCACGTCTAAATCACTAGTCTTATTTATTTGAAAAAATATAAATATATGAATATCTGAAATTATATTTTTACAACATAGTGTAATTAATTTGTAAGGTTATATATCTAACGCGTATAAATAACGAGGACTGAGGCGTATTTTTATAAAACCTTCACCATTTTAAAGATAATTTAATTATTTATCTTTTAGTATACCTACGTGTTTTAGTATAATACTTGTTGTTTTATGTATAATAAATTAATAATGCGTCTAATTTCGGACAGCGCTCCTTAATGGGCGAGTCCTATTACTGGGTGGACATACGACGCGTTACGTGAGCTCAGCATCAGAACACGCAAGCTAACCACTTACGGTCGTTGGCAGTTAATATTACAATATTACTAAACGTTTAATTTCGCGTGACGTCACACCTCGATAAACTTTGTACCGATTAGTGACGTAACAAGCCCCTTTGTTGTAATTTTTATTGGTTTGGTAAAGCAAAAAAAACGTGTACAATATTTTATGTTATGTAACTTACGGACTATACAGAATTATTATGTTTATACCCAGTAAACAACCCATTAATCATGTAATAGTGTTTTAGTCCGTGGTGCTGGGCAACTACGCTTCCCCAGTAGTAAATGTCTCTTTGTGCCTGTTGGCCTAGCTTTGTTCTGTCTCCTGCTTTACAAGGAGGGAAGTGGAAATTATGTTTTTTTCTTACTCCTCTGCTCTTCTTTTCTGATTAAGAGCCTACCTCCGCATAAGAGGCGCCCTCATTGAATAAAAAATTTTAGCTTAGCATAGAAAATAAAGATTAAAGGATCCTATGTTGCGTTGGTTACAAAGAGGATAAGGTATTTTTATGTTGTTAAAACAGAACTCAAAATGCTCGGTACCCAAAGTAGTAGGCAAAAGTACCAAAAACGGCCGTTTTTGACACTTTTGCCTACTACTTTGGATACGAAACATTTTGAATCCTGTTTTAACAACGTAAACATACCTTATCCTCCTTGTAGTAAACGCAACATAGGATTCTTTAATGTTTACTTTCTACGCTTTGCTACGATTTTTTATTCAACGAGGGCGCCACTTGGCGGATATATACGTCTTAATTTCGTTGCGGGACCCAAGACAGTTTAATCGTTTCTCCGGGACTCATCAAACTTCATTGCCCGCTGGTAATTCTGGCTTTTAGGTGTTGCAGTGATTGGGAATAGTGTGGTGGGTTTATCCTATTTAAAAAGTAGGACCTATTATTTAGATTTAATCATACATAACAAATTTGAAACTAATGTTGCCGCATTTTAATCTCTCTAACACCCTAGTTTGCTTGTAGAGTATGGCTATTTGCCCAGGGGTCGTGGATAAAACAGAGTTACCGCGCCCCTGACCACTCAGGCAACTGAAGGAACAATGGTGGGTTTTAGTCAGTAAAAGTCTAACACGCGCTGAGCTCCACCTAGAGCGGGAGAAGTCATTGAACGATTTCCCATCCCCACAAAAAAAAAGTATGGCTATGGTAATTCTATTGAGACCGCCAGTGTTCATTGGTTCCAAAAAGTTTAAATAATAATTTTATTTAGTAATATGTTTACAAATAACTTAAAAGGTACAAACTGATAAATAAATTAATATGATAAACAGCCTAAAATAAAATAAATAAAATATGTACAAGCGCCATAAAAAAGGGGTGTATAGAACACATAGGTTATCGAAAAATTCGTCCACATCGCTGTCAATGGGAAAAGTGCCCAACTTTTAGTTATTTTTATGTATTATTGTAATAAAATAAATAAAACTACAAACTGATACTACTAAATATGTACAAATGCGTATGAAAACAACTCATTGGACATCAAAAAATTCATCCACATCGCTGTCAAAGTGCCTAGTAAGCTGGCAGCATTGCCACGTTAAATAACAATGCTGATTCGTTGGCTAAAGAAAAACCCAGCTCTCTGGTCACATGAAGAGTCGACTAGCAAGTCCTTTTGTCTATGGCATGTATTGGCGCACCACACCCTAGACTTGTATTGTCTATGGTTGTCTCCGGTGTGGCCATAAATGACATCACTAGGCAATTTAGTTTACTTATTTTTTTTTTTTGTATTAGTGTTTGAATACTAGGCTTTTGTTAATTTTGTGCGTTTGCGATCTGTGTTTGCGTGTGCGATTTTGTGCGTGTGTTTTGTGTAAACAATTTTTCTTTCTTGCTTTCTTTCCTATGTGAAACGAAAGTTGAGAATTCCACAATCGTTCAGAAATGAATAAGTAGGACATATACAGGAACTCCTGCCGACTTATGCGACATACATTAACGGTTTTTTCATCGTCTACTTAATATAATAGTAAATAGCAAAACAACAGATAAGTGCACCAGCCCACAACTAATTTCAAAAGTAACATTGATTTTAATTGAGTCTGCACATCGCACGAACTGTTCTGGTCTGGTAACCATCACTTTTTTCAAGAGCAATAGTAAACTGCCGGCACTATATGGCTGCATTGAATGCCAATTATTCACCGTGATAACTTGCCAATTAAAATATATGTTTACTTTATTTATACGCTCTATTTATGATGGGGTTAAAGCCGTTCAGTTGTCGTTGGGTGGAATGATGGAAGACGTTTTTATTGCGAATTGGTTGTGGTATGGGCTTGGTTTTGTTGGACGGTTCGACTATTTGGAATATTTTGAAATAAGCCTTTGCCTTAGTATTTGCTTATGTTAGTCTTCAGTCTCCCCCTGTTTTTTTTTTTTAAATTCGTCATTACAGTCAGTAGTCTCACTAACCCGGCAATAGTCTCTGCTGGGGCCTACCCCACCGCTTTATTTTAATAAATCTTGATTTTATTTCTGTACAATCCAGTAATCCGTAAAACCTACTGTTTTTAGTACTGCCACATAAGTGAGACTCTACTGTATAAAGCTTATGCTAGTCCAGCTTTCCAGTTCTCTTTGTTTTTTTTTTTATTTCTCATTGTCATGGTTTGCACCATTTAATTTAGCAAGGTTAGTGATTTCGTCTTTAGACTTGTGACACTTGACTGTCTTGTGTCGTGATACATCAGCCTAGTAGTAGCTAAAGTAGGCGGTTATTTCCTGAGCCTCACCTACAGCATGTACCTACCACTGCCACCTTGAATAACAATGCTAACACTTTTGCTAAAAGCAGCCTAACGGCTGGTTTTGCTTTCAAGACAACTGTAAATCATCCGTGAGTTCAGGGAATACATTTTAAAAGAGATAGCTAGGCAATAGGGATGATTTCTGGGTACAAATATAAAAATTATATTTAGTCTTTAGGTTAGATATATGTCAAACAATATTGGGTACGTCTTTTTAGGGTTCCGTACCCGAAGGGTAACCAACGGGACCCTATTACTAAGCGTCCGCTGTTTGTCTGTCTATCAGCGGGCTGTATCTCATGATTCGTTATAGGTAAGTAGACAGTTGTCACAGAATGTGTATTTCTGTTGCACTGTCTATGATGTACGATGGTACGAAACCATTCATACGCGAGGCCGACTCGCACCTGGCCGGTTTTTGTTTTGCTTTTTTTGCTCGATCTTAATAATGACAAGTAGACGAGTATAATCTTGTACGATGGTACGGAACCCTTCATGCGCTAATCTAACTCGCACTTAGTCGGTTTTTTGATTGGCCAATTCAATAAAAAATTGCAAATATATAACGCATCAAACTTTAGGAGGTTTGTTACGTCATATCTAGGTAAAATGTGGTACATTTTTGACAGGTGTGACGTTACACAAAATTTCATCGCAATGTGTCGTACTCAGGTTTTGTTAGCGTGACAAAAGAAAAAAGACGTGTCTAATATTTTTTGGTAATATAGGTGATATCAAATACCCGGGCCTGCGGACGGCGAGTAGTGGGTAGCTCGCCGTCCGAACAGCACCAGGCCCGAGAGTCGAGGGCGCGTAGTGTTCCACGCGCGACGAACAAGAGTTGTCAGCAATAGGTACATGAAGGGGCTCGTCATAGTCGATGCCTGCCCATAAATTCGAAACAGAGTTATCGCGCCCCTGTGCACTCAGGGCAGGGAAGGAACAGGGTTGGGTTTTAGTCAGTAAGAGACTGACACGCCCTCCCGCTCCACCCAGAGCGAAGTTATTGGATGATTTCCCACATCGAAAAAAAAATATTATCAAATGGATTCTTTTAGCCATCTACCCTGTTGTATCCCATATGTGACACATCATCATCTTCCTGCTCTTATCCCATGTTACTTGGGGTTAGGGCAAGACGTTTTTTTCTTCTATTCTGTCCTGTCCGCCGTCACTATCACTAACTCCCTTTGCTTTCATATCACTTCACACAATCCATCCATCCTTTCTTTAGCCTTCCTCTCCCTCTTCATCCATCCACATTTATATTCATAACTCTTTTAGTTACATGTGTTTCATCCCTCCTCTTTACATGACTATACCAAGATAAGCCCCTTTCAACTTTTTTGTCACTGGCGTCACTTTTAAACTACCTCTAATGTACTCATTTCTCATTTTATCCATTCTTGTTACTCTACACATCCATCTCAACATTCTCATCTCCGCCACATGCAATCTTTTTTCATCCGTCTTTTTCACAGCCCAACATTCTGACCCACACAGTACGACAGGTTTTATCATGGACTTATAGATTTTCCCCTTTAACTTAAGGGGCATCCGTCGGTCGCAAGTTGTTCCAGTGACCTGTCGCCATTTCATCCATCCTGAGTTGATCCTGTGCTTTACGTCTCGGTCTATATCGCCATACCCCTGAACAAGCGGCCCGAGGTATCGAAAGTCGGAGCAGCCAGTGAGAATGCAGACAGACAGAATGCAGACAGCAGAGTGAACATGTGACACATCTGGACACGTAAATGTTAAGGACTACTCAAATCTGGTGCGGTTACTATAAATGAACTCATTAGTACTCGTAGATTAATACCTACAGACCAGAAAGTAGCCAAACCTTATCAGTCTCTAAATAATTTTTCCGACAACACGCTGACATGTTTATAAAAGCACGATGATAATGATAAATAGTTAATGATAAATTATCTGTATAATACGGTCATTATGAATCATTGCCGTACCTACGCGTGTAAGTCTATATTAACATACAACTGTAAAATACGCCTACGACGGTATGATAATGACGGTATTAGGCTCAACTGTATGTATTTTACTAGTTACTAATAATAATATTAATTTACTAGTTAACAAATTAGTAAATATACAGTAGCAGTGGGCAGGGCACATTGCTCGCAGAACAGATGGTCGATGGGGCCGAAAAGTTCTGGAGTGAAACGGACCCACATAGTACGATGGTAAATCTGGAAGGAATTATACAATACAACTTCATTGCACTGAAGTTTTCAATGTTTGGAACACCAAATCGCTAATTTTTTGGTCGTCTCTGATCATCCCGTTTGGGATACAGGTTGTGATATTATGCATGTTCAGATGAATTTATCATTATTAATAAATTAATTTAAATAAAAAACTTTTTTACAAAAAAATAGAACCGACTTCCAAAAAAAGTGCAAATAACTTTAATTTCGGAAGTCGGTGTTCCTGTTTTGAGTCTTCGTTTTTTGACACCGACTTCCGAAATTAAAGTTATTTGCACTTTTTTTGGAAGTCGGTTCTATTTTTTTGTAAAAAAGTTTTTTATTTTTCACTTTTTAGTTGTGGTTCCCCATTAAACTGTGTTAACAATTCATAGACATACGATAGCAGCAATCGCGGTTGCTTTGCTGTCAATTTTTGAAGAGTTCCGTTGTCTGTCTCCGAAACCCATCATCAGATCTTTTTGAAATTTAAATGGGACCATTTCGGAATAAACCCCTTTCGAACAAAAAAAGAATTTTGCAAATCCGTCAATATATGACGGCGTTATGCCCGAACATATATAAAAAAAAAAAAAAAAAAAAAATACAAACATCCGAATTGATAACCTCCTCCTTTTTCGAAGTCGGTTAAAAACACATCATCCTAAATTAAGAACTTTAGCTAACATGAAAACTTTTACCTTGCCTAAATGCAACAATACATATGGTATGATAACACACACCTATATACTACCAAAAATAATAAACGAACTTCCTGCGGACATACAAAATAAATACCTCTACAACCCTAAAAAAGCAAGAAATGAATTAAAAAAGCATTTTACGCAAATTACTCATTATGAGTATACACTTTTTTTTTTTTTTTTGGGGGGGTGGGAAATCATCCTATGACTTCTTCCGCTCTAGGGTGGAGCGGAAGGGCGTGTCAGACTCTTACTGACTAAAACCCACCCCTGTTCCTCCCTGCCTTGAGTGCCCAGGGGCGAGGTAACTCTTTCGAATTTATCCTCCACCCCCAGGCAGGCATCGGCCGTGGTAGGCCCCGTCCCTATTGCTGACAACTCTTTGAGGCGCGCGTGGAACACTACGCGCCGTCGACTCTCGGGCCTGGTGCTGATCGGACGGCTAGTTACCCACTACTCGTCGTCCGCAGGCCCGGGTCTACGGTGGCCGGAGATCGTCTCGCGGCCCCTGGCGTCTCCTGCGGCGGTCGCGGCTGGGGGCGCTAGGGCGACTCGGCTGTTGTTGAGTCTCCCTAACGTATGCCGCCTCCCTCTTCGCGAGCATTACTGCTTCGCAGAAGGAGGAGACGGCCTCCCATTCCCTCTCGCTCCGTACCATGGCCTGAACCAGGGCACGGCGCGAGAGGTCGCTGTCGCCTATCGCATCCACGAGGACACGGCGGTGTTCTGCCCAAGCGGGGAAAACCTCCACCGTATGCTCCACCGTGTCCTCTGGGCGATCCTCGCAGTGGAAACACTCAGGGGTCACCTCCGCCTTGACACGACACAGGTACCTCCCGAAACAGCCGTGTCCGGTGAGCACCTGCGTCAGGCGTGAGTATACACTTTAGTTTGATATCTTTGATTGTGCTATATTAACAAATTGAAAACAATATTACAATGTTAAACTCACAAATTTATCATATGTTAGTATTAGTTAATATCTTACATTTAGTTATTCCAAACTCACTAGCCATAACATATAAGCCATCAAAGGCTTCTGAGGTTTGTAGCATATATATGTAATACTTTGTTATAAATATTTTGATCACTAATAATAAAAAAATAATCAAAAGATTTCATATTTCCATAATTTATACTTTACTATCCGTTTTATCTCTGTAGTATTTTAAAATGTTGATATGCCTATAACAATCAGATAAATACAAAAATACTAACTAATCACTTATTTTTTACATCTGATTTTTTATTAAGTACCTACCTGAATTTTTACGCGATATCTGAAAGTACTGATGAGACAGAAAAAAAGTTATTCGAGATTCGTGACATGGAGGACCCAAAACCCTGTAAATAAAAAAAAAAATCAAATCAAATCAAATCTCTTTATTGCATTCAAAAATGGGTCTATGTAATCATAAAACATACTCTCATTTCTTATTTAATTTTATTATGTCCGGAAAACTTACAGTTAATACTACATGCTTACATACATATAATTTAGAAAAAAACCGGCCAAGTGCGAGTCGGAATCGCACACGAGGGTTTCGTACCATAAATTGATAATAAACCCAAAAAAAACACGTTTCTAGAAACGTATTCTTTTTGGGTTTTTTTGGGCTGTTTCTCATGATCCGTAATAGGTAGACAGTTGAAATTTGGCGACAATGTTTATTATGACATTTATTTTACTTACAAATACCAATTTAATGATCATTCAGATTGATAATTCCCTCACTTGGCCAGTTTTTTTTTATTGCCCTGTAATGTCCCACTGCTGGGCAAAGCTCTCCTCCTATATCCTTATAGACACTCTTTTCGTGCGCCACCTCAAACCAGCGTTCTTGATACGCGTCCAAGTCATCTCGCGGTCTCGCCACCGCCTGCCGGGCCGTATTTGTAAAAAAAAAAACCAAAAACCTACAAAAAAAAATGTTGACCCGTAAAAGTGTTGTTAAGGCGCTGTTAACTGCCAATGACCTTGAGTGGTTAGCTTGCGTGTTCTGTGCTGAGCTCGCGTAACGCATCGTACGTCCACCCAGTAATAGAACTCTCCCATCTAGAAGCACTGTCCGAAATTAGACGCATTATTAATTTATTATACATAAAACAACAAGTATTATACTAAAACACGTAAACTAAAATATAAATAATTAATTGATCTTTAAAATGGTGAAAATTTCCTGTAAATATGCTTTATAGTTTATGCGTGATTCTCAATTTTTTATCCGCGTTAGACATAACTTTACAAATTAATTACCTACACTAAAGTACGGGCAACGAGAAGCGATACCAAATGTAAACAAAACCCATGCGAAAATGGGCGATAAAATGGCCGCCCGAATGTTGGCGAACCCGTCTTAACGTTGTCATGTTTTTGCCGGGAGAACGAGACATTACGACAAAGGCACAACACAACACACACACACACACATTGTCAACGCCACAGTTGTTCTTTAGGTTAATGACCTTTCGTATCGCTGCTAGTTGGCCTTACTTTATGTTAAAAAAATATAATTTCAGATATTCACATATCAAAATACGACGGAAATTGTTTAGAGCAACATTTTTTTTTTCAAAGAAATAAGACCAGTCGTCTATTCGTGATGTTTAAATAAAAACCATTAGAAGTCGTATAAATGCGCCTTAACATTTTCTACACGGAAGAAGGGTAGATGTGGGTAGTAAAGTGCTGACTAAAAATTTAAAAGAGGTTTTAGGATAACAGTCGCCTCCATTAAATTTGTGGAGGTACGTGGAACAGGGTGTAAAGTTCCACAACCTCCATTGAAAAGGGAGGATCCTCCGACCAGACGGGTGTTGTGTCTGGTCCGGGCAACTGCCCAATGGTTGATTTCGGGCTGTTGTATATGTTCAAATCGCGCGGAGAACTCTGCTTGCGCGATGTAGAATTCTTGCTATTTTTAGTTCGTGTACGGCGTCATAGATGTCGCTACATCACTCCCCTCCGGAGATCGGAGATCGATGGTTCTTGATGAGTCGTCCATACATCTTGTGATGCTTGCCGGGCCAGTGGAAGGTTGGTTCCAGTGAGTCGGAACCGGAAGAGCCGCATAGTTCACGGTGAGTCGGAACTGTCTGCGGTGATGCCCAGTGAGTCGGGGTGTTGCTATCCCAGTGAGTCGGGATGATGCCCCAGTGAGTCGGGGTGATGATGTCCCAGTGAGTCGGGATGATGCTGCAGGCTCCAGTGGGTCGGAGCGGTGCTGTGCGACGTAGTGGCTTGATTGCTGGCGTCGACCAGGAGAGGTTCTTCGACCGGCCGAAGGTGCTGTTTGCTGCGCCAAGATCGCTGATGAGGTTGATGGTGATGAAAGAGGCTGAGGATGCTGACCAGGAATGCGCATCCGCTGCATGCTGGTGGTCAGGATACCCGTAGAAGCCGTTGGTACTGGCTGGCTGTATGACTCGTTGCTCAAGAGCTTGAAGGAAGCGATGATGATGACGTCACGCTGAAGTAGCTGCACGAAGGCTGCGCTGACGTTCATGCTCGAGGGTCACCAGTGTGGAGGTACGTGGAACAGGGTGTAAAGTTCCACAACCTCCATTGAAAAGGGAGGATCCTCCGACCAGACGGGTGTTGTGTCTGGTCCGGGCAACTGCCCAATGGTTGATTTCGGGCTGTTGTATATGTTCAAATCGCGCGGAGAACTCTGCTTGCGCGATGTAGAATTCTTGCTATTTTTAGTTCGTGTGCGGCGTCATAGATGTCGCTACAAATTAAACTGTCATCATCATCATCAGCCTTTTAATGTTTCTGTGAGAAGTTGTGGGCCTCCACCACGCGGGCCCAATGCGGGTTGGTGGATGTCACATATATGTCCCTCCCCGGCTCTCGCCAGCATGCGCCGCTGAGCAAGCAAATCCCCCAAATAATAGTAACGTGATCCAGCCTTCCCTTGCTGCCCCCCCCCCCCCCCCAGTGACGCCCCAAGCCGAGGCCCGTACCCCGCAGGGGGTGCCCTTAGCGTAGTCACTTAGCTTGTAAGGAAAATAATAAGTCCTGGCTGGAGGCTTTAATAAATTAGAGCCTTCACAGGCAAGTCCGGTTGAGCAGACGACAGCCGCAGAGGCTGACCTGCAAGAAGTCACTCCCAAAAAAAAAAAAAAAAGAGGTAGGAGGTGTATGTCACATTTCATCGAATTTGTTTCCTCACGATGTTTTCCTTCACCGTTTTGAGAGCAATTTAACTGTATATAGGACAAATTCTGTATACAGTTTAATTTGATGGAGGCGACTGTTATCTTGAGTCTAGAATTAAAAAAAACTTGAGAGGTGTCAAGGGACACCCGGATGGAACGAAGTTCCTTTCGATTAATTAGTGAAGGAATTGTAATATAATTTTATTTTTTTTAATTTATAATATTTTTTTTATTATTAACTACGCACACTCGCACGCACGTAAGAAGTTATACTTCATCATCTCATCTCATCTCATCTCATCGCAGCTCAGCTCAGCTCAGCTCAGATCAGCTAAGTTCAGCTCAGCTCAGCTCAGCTCAGCTTAGCTCAGCTCAGCTCAGCTCAGCTCGGCTCAGCTCAGCTCAGCTCAGCTCAGCTTAGCTCAACTCAACTCAACTCTTTAGCAATAACAACAACTATAACAAATAATGGCACGGATTCTCTTGTTCAATATCTAAACTAAAATTAGAGAATTGCTATCTTTTATTAAAAGGCAGTGCGAGAAAAGGACGGCTATAGCTATTATGCACTAAGTTAGAGATGTCAAACTAGTTTACGCCTTGCGCTTCGCCGTGTTTTTAGACGACATGTTTTTACGTGTACCCTTAATTTGTATGGAAATATTAGTTCAAACTAAATTTGACAGCTCTAATTTACGTCCGTCTCTTTCTTGTTTTATTAGAGAGAAAAAGATAGCAATAGCCTAAATTAAGTTTACTTTGTGCACAACAGAATCAACACCAATGTTTGATAATGCTTGATCTGCTTGCAAACTTTGTACCTACCCACCAAAAATACAAGAAGTTTTTATTAGATTGTTTTTCCAACACAATCTTTTTGGATGGACAGCCTCATTAGTGTCGTGACAACTTTACGTAAGATTTTTTTCCGTCTAGCCCCCTTTCACAACGCGCGATAAGGGACTTCGTTCCAATAAGTGTTTAAACTAAGCATAATATGGTTAGTTAGTTTTATAAATTAGCTGAAGGTGTGTTGCTGTCTGTTTTAGCAAGTAATCTCAATCTGCCTAGCCTTTTCCCAACTATCATTTTTTTTTTAGCGGGGTAGAAAATCATCCAATGACATTTCCCGCTCTGGGTGGAGCGGGAGGGTGTGTCAGACTCTTACTGACTAAAACTCACCCCTGTTCCTTTCCTGCCTGAGTGCCCAGGGGTGCGGTAACTCTGTTAAGAATTTATCCGCTACCCCTAGGCATTTCCCAACTATCTTGGGGTTGGCTTCCAGTCTAACCGGATGCAGCTGAATCCATGTGAAATACTGCGACTGTCTATCTGACCTCCACAACCCAGTTACTGGGTAATACGTTACCCCTTGGTAAGCCTGGATGTCAGACTTTCTGGCTTCTGACGACTCGTAACAACTGTCAAAGATCCACGATTAACAGCCGAGACCAACGGCCACGGGGTCTCATCTCGAACATAGAAAATTTAGTTCAAATAAATGTCAATAGATGGCGTAATATGCATCGATTTCATAATGAAATTTAAGTAACATTAATATTTTGAAAAAAAAAAATATGGTCAAAACTGTATTTTCTTATTTAATAAACTACCCCAAGCATAAAACTGTGCAATAATCGGCTCCTAATTCAAACTTAGATGTTTATTGGAATGAAACATTAGGCATTTATATTTCTTGTACCAATAGATGGCGCTGTTTGAAGTTTTTAGGTTTATCCATTCGCCTCTTAAAATTTGTATAGTGACATATTTTGAAACAGTAAAACTGTTATGAAGTGTTAAAAATACTATAAAGTAATTCCTTAATGTGTGAGAAAATATCGGTAAGACTTTATGTAAATTCATTCAACTTGCAAGCCGTCGCTGCTAACACCATCAAGCAAGGTGTAGAAGACGGGCCCGAACGAATAACAAAAGTTGCTTTTGCAAGTCGAAAACCCGTAGTTACGGCGGTACCGTTTTTTTGTATGGGATGAGGCATCTGTACGCTAGTATTATATTATCTGTGCCAACGGCTTAACGTGCTTGCCGAGACACGGAGGAGTGTGGTATGTGAAGATGGTCACCCATCCATCACCCAAGCTGTAATTACTTTAGCCACGAGCTCCTCGCCTCCACTTTTAGCAAGTAATCTAAAGTACCCAATTTAAGACTCTTGACTCATATCCAACGTAAAAATGTCCAGATCAGTTTTACAACTGCTGAATTAAGATATCTATCTGGCTGATAAGCTGTGATAGCTTTACTTTTTTATATATATTATCATTGGCTTTATCTATAATGATTTTCCGCCGTGACATGACGCGGGGAAAAGAAAGAAAAACAATGTATTAGCCGATTACTGAGCACCGCGCCCCTGGGCACTTAGGCAACTGAAGGAACAGGGGTGGGTTTTAGTCGCTTCACCCAGAGTGGGAGAAGTCGTTGGATGATATCCCAAATCCACAAAAACAAATGCTTTTATAGTAGGGTCTAGAAGTAAGGCCACGAGACACGGAATCACGGACACGGTTCCCACTGTTGGGATATAAGCCTTCTCTCTGTAAATTGAAAGGGCCTTAATCCACCACGCGACCCAGTCCGGGTTGGTGGATGTCACTGTCTTCGAATTTTTTGTTCTAGGACTTGCCGGTTTCCTCACGATGTTCTCCTTCACCGTTTTCACAAAGTAAAGTGGCTGCTTGGGTTCGAACCCATGGCCTACGACTCGTAAGTCGCAACCATTACCACTGAGCCACCACTGTTCTCCACGTAACACGGATGTCAATCGCGAGCCTAAGATTGATAAAAAAATATATAGATTATGCCGACGCCTGCTATCTGGATGCTACTGAGGAGCTACTAAGCAAGCTTGAGCGCTTACAAAACTTAGGTATCCGATTTATTTATGATCTGCGTAAGGATGATCATGTCTCTCATCTTCGCAAGGAGCTCAAGTGGTTCCCAATCCAACTTTGACTGGCCTGTTGTTCTAGTGGTTAGTGACCCTGACTGCTATGCCGGAGTTCGTGGGTTCGATTCCCACCCAGGACAAATGTTTGTGTAATGAGCACGATCATTTGTTCTGTGTCTGGGTGTAATTTATCTATAATATGTATATGTACTCGTATGTATTTAGAAATATATAAGTATGTTTATCAGTTGTCTAGTACCCATAACACAAGCTCTGCTTAGCTTGGGACTAGATGGCGTTGTGTGATAGTTGTGGAATATATTATATATATTATTATTAACTTCGCAGGAACACTTGGATTCTTTGTCTCCTTTTCAACATCCTACACAACCCGTCTTATCCCTCCTACCTGCGTGAGCGAATTTCTTACGCTTGCCCTGGTGACGCGCCGTGCAGATCTCACCTTAGATCCCTCCTCAAAACCCATCCTCATAAATCCAGTTACAATTCCTACTCTTTCTCTGTCTTGCGGTGAGATTGTGCAACTCTCTTCCGCCTAGCCTTAAAAAATCGTGTAAAAGAACACTAACTTTCCTCTCTATTATAATAATTTATATACATGTATGTCATATAGTATTCTATTATCTTGGTCCTTCTTTATATAATAAAATAAATAAACATTGTCCAGTATACGGCTTAACACATCATAACTGTAAGAAAATGATCTACTCATTTCTTCTAAACTATACATATGACGAAACAGAACAAATGCTTATTTAAAGGGTAAGTGAAATGGAGCATAACACTCTCAACATAATATCTAACACAACAAACACTCACAACACACACTCGACTCATACGCTTATACACACAAGCAAACATACATAACCACACACACCATCACCTACACACACACTTGCACGCACACACACACAAGCTCATCCACCACACACACCCACCCACATAGAAATAGTTTTTATTTTTTTTTTTTAATTTATTATTATTTTTTTTTTTTGGCACATCTTTTTTCAAAATTGTTCTCACTAATATATATATATACATATTTATTCGATTTTTCTTTTTGTCGCTTACAATTAGTTATAACATATTTTTGTAGCAGTAAAAACATAATGTACAAAATAATAAGGATACATATTCTTGTAATCCAAGGGGGATTGGAACTGTTACTCCTTCATACAGGTTATTACAGTAACCTAGTTAGGAGATCAGAACTGTACCCACTAAAATTGTAGCAAATCTGTAATTTTACGATGTATAAACCAAATACCCATGTACTGCAATACTTATAATGATCAATAAAGATTTATTATTATTATAGTATTGGGTATTTTTATTTTTTTTTACATTATATGCGTGGGTTTATACGATACCTTAGTATAAGACATCTCGTACTATTGGAACGAAGTTCCTTATCGCGCGTTGTGAAAGGGGGCTAGACGGAAAAAATTCTTACGAAAAGTTGTCACGACACTAATGAGGCTGTCCATCCAAAAAGATTGTGTTGGAAAAACAATCTAATAAAAACTTCTTGTATTTTTGGTGGGTAGGTACAAAGTTTGCAAGCAGATCAAGCATTATCAAACATTATTTGTTATAGTTGTTGTTATTGCTAAAGAGTTGAGTTGAGCTGAGCTAAGCTGAGCTGAGCTGAGCTGAGCTGAGCTGAGCTTAGCTGATCTGAGCTGAGCTGAGCTGAGCTGAGCTGAGCTGCGATGAGATGAGATGAGATGATGAAGTATAACTTCTTACGTGCGTGCGTGTGTGCGTAGTTAATAATAAAAAAAATATTATAAATTAAAAAAATAAAATTATATTACAATTCCTTCACTAATTAATCGAAAGGAACTTCGTTCCATCCGGGTGTCCCTTGACACCTCTCAAGTTTTTTTTTTTTGTTTCTTACACACTTTTGTCTACATTTCTTTCTCACTTCTCCTTTCGCAGGTCTGCTGGTAGAGATTTCTTAAGAAATAAGCACTTCCTTTGTACTACATTTATAATGATGTCTATTGTTACTGTGTCTCTGTGTGTACATAAATGATTAAATAAATAAATAAATAAAAAATGTGACAGGCTATAATTTCAACGTAGAGTCCGGCCAAGAAAAGAAGAATCATATGTTTGAAAACTCGCAGAAGATTCTGAAAGTGTTGCAGAACATCAGGAGGAAATATAACTCTCGTTCATTGTAAGAGTCAGTTTGACTCATATCCTTTGAGGGACGTCAAATTATCCTGTTTATTTATCCTACCATCGTTTGACTTGTGGTGGCTAGCTGGTTTTTTCATATTATCAAAAAAAAATTAATCGAAGGTAATCTGAGACGAGATCTCCTTACATGGGCTGTGTCCAGGATCAATGTGCTTTGGTAAACAAGCATTGTGCGTAGACTCTGTCCAAGTTTACATTTCTAGGAGTTAACAATAACACTGTAGTACGCCCACAGTGAGTGGTTACTTTCCCTCCAGGGTGTCAAGTTTCAGGTCCAGTAACCGTGGGGCACTGGCTAGTGGCTGCCTAGAATAACTGTGAGCACGATGTTGTGACTAAAGAGTAAAGACCTTCACAAAAACATGACGACAAATATTAATCTTTGAAAGTCTGAGTAATCTGATATAATGACTATCAGTACCTGTCATCTGAGTTTGCGTCAGCTGTTTCTGACTGTTTCTAAAGGAGTACTTTAATGCTGATTTTGAATCCTCAGGGTATGAAACATAAACCCAAACAAAAGGGGTTTAAACAAATCCCAGCTTCCAGTAAGTCGAAAATCATTCAACAGCCAAACTTGGTGAATGTGAGAGCGTGTTGGCGGGGCGACGGGCGCGGGGCGTCGCGTCGCGTCAGATTCGCGAGGAGGCTTCCGCGGGCGGGGTCAGCGACCTCGCCCCCCGCGCCGGCGCGCCCGCCAATGTCAGGGCCGGTGCAGCCGCGGTCAGCTGACGTCTGGCGGCGCGCGGGGGACGCGACGCCGGCCCCGAGCTGCAGTCGACTCCCGGCCGCCAGCCGAGACGCACGCTCTCCGGCTCACTCGCGCTATAAATAGGAGTAGGCGGCGGCAGCGCGCGCTACTCCGGCGCCGGGCTGTGCTCACGAGTCAGGTACCTGAAGTAGCGCGCGCGGCCGCCGCCGCCGCAGCACGCCGCCTGCCCGCCCAGGAGCCCAGCCGCCGCACGCCCATTGTACTTCATCAGGTGCTCTGGTGATGATGGTTCCAGGCGCTTGTTGGAGTACACTTACCGTGTCGGCGGTAGTCATCGGGCGCGTCGGATGTGCGACACGTGGTGCCGACTGAGGAGCACGTGTAGGCGTGGAGGCGAGGAGGTGAGTAGCGTGCCACGGTGCCGGAGGAGACAAAGGCTCGGTGAGTCACGCGTGTTTCACGGCGCCGGTTGTCGACCGCTGCAGGCTGCACTCCCCGCACCCTCGCCTCGCCCCTCCCTCGCACCACCCTCGCACCTAAAATCGCACGTACATTTGCATTGGTCATCGAACTCCCCACCGAAAGATATGAACAAAAGCAGCTCAAACTGGTTTTCGCATGTTTTTCGACAGCAGCCGCCAACCGGCGCCGCGCCGTTTTCCTGTACGATTTGTGGCCCGTGTTCGACTGTGTGTTATGGCCAATTTTTCAGATGATATCGCAAAGTGTGTTCAGGACTGAAATGAGAAAATTTGTTGCAAAAATGTGTTTGCGTAGCTTCTGCGAGGAGTCTCCGCGCGCTGACTGTGAGGCGCAGGTCTGCTGCTGAGCGATGGGTTGTTTCGTCTTACAGTTATTTAACTTAATGTTTGCTAGTCGAATTTTGCGTGACGTCAGATGGACGCGTATATTTTCCACCGGCGTCGACTCTACCAAGGTGATTTCGAAATGTTTATTGCTTTACTTTCGAGTGCGAGTCGGCCCCACAGCGATAGGTTTGCGAAAACCGCGTCGGTGCAAAATTCGACTGTATGTATCGTTCCATAGAGATCCGATTGCGTGCAGTTTCACGTAAATATATCTTTGTCAAGATATAATAATGCAAACAGCCAATAAAAATACGAGTCTCGGGTGGATGAGTCACAGGAATGCGACTAATTGTTGAAGTGAACACAAAGAATTTATCGTGTTAGATTTCAATTTAAAGTGAAACGCAATCGAGTTGCTTCGGTACTGTCACTCATTAACGTCTACTTATTAGCTTGCCTACGCAATCCTCGCACGATACTTCTAGAAAATTATCATTTTACTGTTCTTGGAGCCACGCTACTCATTGCTGCTCACTAACATGCGCTTTCGCTATAAGAAAATGCGAAAACGTCATACCATTTATGGATAATTTCGAGATGTCTTTCAAGCTTCGAGCTTTACCATGTCTTTGCTGCCCTTCAGACGTTTAACCTTCATTTAAACACCGATTGGCACATTAGCCGAATTTGCTAGAAGCTCAACTTAAATTACCATTAAATTCGCGCAACCTTCTCGAGTACCTACATTATTCAAGGCGCAATAAGTAGCATTACTGCTGGGCCTCCAGCCTTGACCAGAGGCGACACAGGTACGTCGGTGTTGCCAGACAAGTCTATGTAGTGACAAACTTAGCTAATGAGTCAGGCATGCTCTGAAACGATAAGTTTCTCGAACTTATGAGTCAATGCTTTTGAGAACTAATGTTGGTCTTCGTATCATTATTGTTGGGTGTTTGATGTTTCTTGTCCTTGTTACTTTTATTCGTTGTTTTTTAGTCTTCTGTTGCTAGGCAACGCCTTTCTTTGTCAGGTCCCTTAGCGTTTTCAACGTCGGATGGAGGATCTTTCGACACAATGATTGCTGTCTTATCCTGTTGCTTATTGGATTATGTTATTTTTTTCTTAATCTTGTTGTCGTGTTGCTAGGCAATGGTTTTGCAGTGCTCTTTTTTATTTTTCGATGTGTCCTTTTTCAGCATTTTCAGAGCGCACATGGAGATTTTAAGATATTATTTTTAAAATGGTTTCTAATTGGAATCTTTTAGAGAAAATGGAAAATTTTGGATCAAGACAATGAAGGTCTTATAAGAAGCCATTCTTAATACAGTAGAGTCCAACAAAAAACCAAGGGGTGCCGGATTATTGGAATGTTCGAATTACTGAATTGTATAGAAAAAATCGGCCAAGTGAAAGCGGCAAATGAGGGAATTACCAAAGAAAAAACTCTGATTTATTAACATATTGGTATTATACATATACATTATCACCAAATTTCAAGTTCTTTGGGAAGTTAAAAAAAAATCGGATTTTTTTTTTGTGACGGACGACGGACAGACAGGCAGACGGTCACGTGAGTGACAGCAATAGGGTTCCGTTTGGACCCTTCGGGTACGGAACCCTAAAAATTAAGATAGTTAAAAGAAAGAATTTTAGAATGTCCTAATTTAATATGGGACCATGAAGAAGCGGTGAGGTTGCCCCAGGTGGAGGGTGAATGAATTTACCCGGGGTCCTGAAGTCCTGAAATAGTGAGACTCAACTGTATTTAAAAATATTTAGTTTACTTCACTTATTTTTCGTTGTTTTTTTAATCGGCTCTCATTATCTCGTAGATAAGAATGTACTTAATACATGTAACGTGTATTCAAGGTTGCAGTTTCATTCATAATTAATTTAGTAGGTGGGTTTTCATACCTTTATAATCAAAATAAACTTGCATAGTTTTTTAATAACTTTGCGCATCATAAATTCAATGACGTCTTTTCACCGATTATTATATTCAATTTGTCTATGAAATTATGTTCCTAAATTGATCTAGGAGCAAAAACACAGACGCGCTGACTCTTTTGTTACTTTTTTACCGTCTGTCTTCAGTTGTAAAATATTTATATGACTGCCATTTTGAAGCGTGGATCTATTGTCGTTATTAACGGATACCATAGCAGATTATGATTATAAATTAGTACATTTTTTCTGAACCATTGAACAATTGGTTTGGCACACTGCTAAAAGCAATGAGGTAGCGCAAAAAAGTTTACTACTGGTCTTTAACTACAAGATAAGAAAATTATAAAGATTATAAAGAAGAAGGCCCTGAGCCGTCTTCAATTTAAAAAAAAAAACTAACGATTTTCTTAGATATTCAATAGGTAGACTTTCCATGAATATATTTTTTACTAAAGTTTTGGTCTTTTTATCTGAAAAGGACCAAAACGTTGCTGGTTTTATCATCACTGGCTTTATTACTGTCTACAGCTGGACATAAAAAAAATAAAATGGTCCTCATGTCATTAAGGGCCTACCTCCCCGTAAGTGGCGCCCTCATTGAATAAAAATTCGTATCCTAGCATATATAAAAAAACTTTTTTACAAAAAAAAACAACTTTTTTTTTTCACTTTTTAGTTGTTATACCCCAGAACTAAGAACCCCAATGTAATGGAACGTGGAATTTAAACATTTGGAGAACACCAAAACGTCATCGAGGTACACGTATTTTCCGTTTTTGTTCAGTTTCTCAAAAAACGCTGAAGCAATTTCGATAAAATTTATATGGGACCACCTTGGGAGTATATTCTTTCAGATGAGAATTTTGTAATATCAAAGAGAATTTTGAAAATTGATTCACAACTGACGGAGAAATCGGGTAACATACATACCTACAAAAAAAAAAAAAAAACATACAGACGAATTGAGAACCTCCTCTTTTTGGAAGTCGGTTAAAAATAAAGATTAAAGAATCCTATGTTGCGTTTGTTACAAATAGGATAAGGTATTTTTACGTTGTAAGCAAAAGTACCAAAAACGGCCGTTTTTGACACTTTTGCTTACTACTTTGGATACGAAACACTTTGAGTCCTGTTTCAACAATGTAAAAATACCTTAAGCTCTTTGTAACAAACGCAACATAGGATTGTATAATCTTTATTTTCTACGCTTTTCTACGATTTTTTATTCAATGAGGGCGCCAGTTAGCGGGTATATACGCCTTAAAACTTACCTACTAATATTACTCGTATGAATGAGAGAGGAGGCTTGTGCCCCAGCAGTGGGGACATTAAAAAGGCTGATGATGAATATTATGAATGCGAAAGTTTGGATGTATGGATGTATGTTTGTGACTCAATCACGCCAGAACGGCTGAACAGAACTGGATGAAATTTGGCAAAGAGATAGATTATAATGGGAGAAGTACCAAATCCTCGCTGGCCGAAGCTAGTTACTTAAAATATCCAGTACTGTCCCACTGTTGGACAAAAACCGTCTCTCCATTCATTTCGTCGGTCACAATTCTGTGTTACTTTTTTCAAATACGTCCCGCCATCTGCTCCGTAGTCTGCCGCAGCCCGGGTCGCTGTGTCAGAACGCCCATCTCCACAGCTCATTCAGCACGGGCCGGACCAGTCCGGTCCAGACACATTAAAAAAAATACACGAGCCTGAACTTGCTCCCCAATTAAGGTGAAAGACACAGGGTAGCCCGCGAAATTCAAATTTTCTTACGTTTTCTGCAATTTGCAGGTCAGTATCAGGTTGAATATTGGTCAAAATATGATTCGCGACCGTAGCAAGTACGTATTTACAGAACTGTAATCATTAAAATCATCAATACAACTCTCTCAGTTAGAATTGATGCCAAATGTCATGATTTCATGAAATATTTAACAATAATTTATGTACACACAGAGACAAGCTATAAATAAACAACATAATAAATATGAGCACAAAAGTACTTATTTCTAAAGAAATTTCTGCCAGAAGACCTGCGAAAGGAGAAGTGAAAAAGAAATGTAGACAATAGTGTGTAAAAAAAAAAAAAAGAGTACGAGAAGTCTTAAACTAAGGAATTAAATAAACCTACACATATAATGTTAATATTAATATATATTCACATAAATATATACCTAATAATATATATATATATACACAACATACACATACATATATAAATATTTATTACTGTAGAGAGGAATGGTAGTGCTCTTTTAGACGCTTTTTAAAGACAGAAATAGATTTAAAATCACGAATGCTAGGCGGAAGTGAGTTCCACAACCTTACCGCATGGACAGAGAAAGAGTAGGAATAGTAGCTGGATTTATGAGGATGGGTTTTAAGGAGGGATTTAAGGTGAGATCTGCACGGCGCGTCACTTGGGCGATCGTAAGTGAATCGCTCACGCAGGTAGGAGGGATAAGACGGATTGTGTAGAATGTTAAATAGGAGACATAAAATCCTAGTGTTCCTGCGAAGACGGATAGGGAGCCACTTGAGTTCCTTGCGAAGGTGAGAGACGTGGTCATACTTTCGCAGACCAAAAATAAACCGGATACATAAGTTTTGCAAGCGCTCAAGCTTGTTTAGTAGCTCCTCAGTAGCATCCAAGTAGCAGGCGTCGGCATAATCTATGATCGGCCGAATAAGAGTTTGGGCCAGGGAGATTTTTGTTTTTAAGGGCAAGAGACTCTGGAGGCATTTAAGCGAATGATACGAGTAATTAACATTTCGACTGACCTCGTTCACCTGCGCACGCCACGAAAGATTGGAGTCAATAATAACACCCAGATCTTTGGCAGTTTCGGTATATTCAATAAGAACACCGTCAAGATATACTCGTAGAGGAGATAAAGACGAAACAACAGCCGCGTTACGAACGAACCTGCTGCCTATGATCATGACCTGAGATTTTGCTGGGTTGATTTGCAAGCCAAAGGACTTAGCCCAGGCACTGATAGGAGCCAGGTCATGATTCACAGCAGCAATAGCAGAATCCGCGTCGGCCACAGTAAAATGACGATAAAGCTGCAAGTCATCTGCGTAAAAGTGAAAACTGGAGGAGATTACTCTGGTAACAAAGTTAATGAAAACGGAAAATAGAAGAGGAGAGAGAACGCTACCCTGAGGAACACCCTCAGTGAGGCTACACCAATCAGAAATAGTCATACTGCTTCTTCCCATAGAAATGAACAACTTTCACCAAGAAAGGCATAGTCAGTTGCAATAAAAGGTATACTCAATTGCAAAAAAGACAGTAAATTGCAAAAAGACATTGTCAATTGCAAAAAGACATAGTCAATTACAAAAAGACATAGGTAGTCAATTGCCAAAAATATTGGATCTGCTGTACAAATTTTGATCAGCTGATGATAACTTTGTACAGAAAGTCTAATTTTACTTTTTGGGAATTTATCTACTATTACTTCCATTTGCAGTATCTAGAATCAATCTGCCTCGCCTTTTCCCAACTATCTTGGGCTCAGCTTTCGGTCTAACCAGATGCAGCTGAACACCAGTATTTTACATAGAGCGACTGCCTGTCTGACTTATACAACCCAGTTACTTGGTGAGACTGGATGACAGACGTTCGGGCTTCTGACGACCCGTACGACTGTCAAAGATCCACTATTGACAGCCGGGACCAACGGCTTATCGTGCTTTCCGAGGCACGGAGGAGTCTCGGTATGTAAAGATGGCCACCCATCCATGGACTAACCCCAAGGCAAGCGTACCTTAACCAGATGGATCGACCCGTGCGGCTATTATTAATTTAGCCAAGAGCTCCTTCAGTATTTAGAATATGACCATCCATAACCGTTACACTACATAGGTACTAGTTATTGCTAATTAATACAATTTCCAAGTCACGCCAAGAATTCTGAATTCTTACAAGTTACCGATTCACGCTCCAATAGGTACCAATAAAGCTAGGTTAACACTGAGCGACAAAATGTTGCGGAACGTGTTGCCCGTCAGTCAGACAACTAATTGGCCCTTAATAAAAACAGTACCTAGGCTGCAGTATTATAGATGAATGAATTGACCGTAATTATCACATATTTAAAAAAAATCGGCACGAAATATATTTTCTGTATACCTACAGGATTTAACGGAAAGGTGTGGTCACATTATAAGGACTGCATCTTTCCATCGATATGAACAACTTTCTTCAAGAAAATCTGTGGAAATTCTCCATAATATTTTTTACTCTCCATACAAATACCGGTCAGCTGATGATAAGTTTGTATGGAAAGACGAATTATATTTTTGAGAATTTTCTATTTTTGCTTAGAGAAAGAAAGTTCTTAATTTTCATGGGCAGAACCGGTTCTAGGTAGGTAGCTGTCTAAATGACTTCGAATAGGATCATCTTTTTACAATGTGTAGAGTAAGCAACATTTCGCAAGGGTGAAATTTGCACTTTCTAACTCGGCTGAAAGGACCTTAAGGCCGATAAAGCATAAATCGAATAAAATTAATTGCAATAATGATACCCCACGAAGAATAAAGTTCATCAACGAAACATCGTTCAAAAAGAATCGGATTTTTCGCAACAAAAACTTTTGCAGGCCACATTGTGTTGCTCAGTCTGTAATTTCGGAAAGCATCTAATCTAATCAATATTTTTTGCTGTTGCGATAATTAAATTAAATTAGTTTCTTATATTTTGTAAAACACTTTTCAATTATTCACGAACCAGCATATTTAAGTATACTATATCTGGTAGGTTATTTCAACACTGTTTGTGTTTAGCATAACTAAAGAAAATCAGAGTCACTCCAATAGAATGCCGAGATGACTGGTCCTTTGCACCGTTACTTATCTATAAGTATATAAAAGTCATAGTCATCTTTGCTACCTTAGTGATAATCAAGTATTTGTTAAAGTACAAAATAAATATCTTAAGGCGCTATTAGCTACCAACGACCTTGAGTGGTTAGCTTGCGTGTTCTGCGCTGAGCTCACGTAACGCGTCGTTTGTCCACCCAGTAATAGGACTCGCCCATCAAGGAGCGCTGCCCGAAATTAGACGTATTATTAATTTATTACACATAAAACCACAAGTATTAAACTCAAACACTGAGACTAAATTATAAATAATTAAATGATCTTTAAAATGGTGAAGGTTTCATAAAAATACGCTTTATAGTTTTTGCGTGATTCTCAATTTTTTATCCGTGTTAGACTTAACTTTACAAATTAATTACACTATGTTATAAAAATAAAAATTTAAATATTCTCAGATCAAATTACGACAAAAATTGTTTGGAGCAACATATATTTTTTTCAAAGAAATAAGACAAGTCGTTTAGACGTGATGTTCAATTAAAAACCATTCAAAGTCGTATAACTGCGCCTTAAGTCACAACTTCATCCAAAACTTAAAAAGAGACTTCTACAAAAAAGAGTGGACAACGCACCGGTCCTCCTGATATTGCTGATGTCAATAGGCGGCAATCATCACTTACCATGTGGGGGGCTATTTTTTAGGGTTCCGTACCCAAAAGGTAACCAATAGAACCCTATCACTAAGCCTCCGCTGTCCGTCTGCCCGTCTGACTGTCAGCGAGATGTTACTCATGAACCGTAATAGGTAGACAGTTCAAATTTTCACAGTGTGTATTTCTATTGCCACTATGATAACAATTGATAAAAATCGTACGGAACCCATCGTCTGCGAGTCAAACTTGCACTTAACCGGTTTTTTTGAAAGTATATGACACAAACATACCAGTTTCATATAATGGAGTATTTATTTACTCGATTGCATGACAAAACTTTAGCATAATTAAATTAGCTGATTTTTTCTGTAACTTGCTTTCAAAACAGTGAATAAAGAATATATTTCGCAAAGCACACAAATTGATCACTAACAACTGAAAGAAGTACTAGGTGGGTTGATACTAGAACAGGGCTCAATGGTGGTCAGATTAATAATAATAATAATAAAGTTTATTGTTCTTCTCTCACATAGAATTATACAAACAATATAAAAAACAAACAAAACATTAGCGATAATTGTTGTGATCTATGTGAGAGACTGGTTTCTGTAGGAGACCTGTATGACAGATTACCAGCCTCTCGAGACTCCGGACAATAGACAGCTGTATAAAACATCAGTGAGAAGTAATAATTAAGAGGGATTAAGCTAGGTGCAGTGAGATTGTTGCTGTTATGGGGGTACAAAGTGGTGCAGTGAGATTGCTTCTGTTACATAACGAAAATCTAGAATAAAAGTTAGACACAAAATAGGCAGGTTACTTTAATATTATTGCGGACTAGATGTTCGCTCAAGTAAGTAATTTATTCGTCTACAGTGTTTCAAAGAAAATATCTACTCCTAAGATTTTTAGCTAACAAAATCAATGTAGTAAGGTCCTGAATAATTTGTATTCTCCGTATTATATTATGATAGAGCACTTTATGTTGTGATACATACATTGAGGTTATTCTAAGGTTAAAGACGTTGTTAAGGTCTTCAACAGAGCCTCGCAACTTAAAGTTGGGCGTCATGGCAACTTTTTGTCTGTATAAAAAGCAAGAATTGGTTTTACCCGATGGCCCTAGAAGTAAACCAGTTTTGTCAGTTCCATCTCTGATTTGATGGCACCTAACGCAAGCAACTTGAAAAGTACTCCTGGTTAGAACTGTTTATTAAGTTATCTTCATAGTAGGTTTTTTGATATTTGAAATTTTTGATGCGCGTATGGCAAAAGGCAAAGAAGCTCAACAGTTCTTTTTGTTACTTACCTGCTATGTTTTGTCTTGCTTTCTGGCAATACCTATCTTGCGGAGAGAAGGACCATTTATTAGGGTTCCATACCCAAAGGGTAACCAACGGGACCCTATTACTAAAACTCCGCTGTCCGTCTGTCTGTCAGAGGGCTGTATCTGACGATCCGTAATAGGAAGACAGTTGAAATTTTCACAGAATGTGTATTTTTGTTGTCGCTGTAACAACAATTAATAAAAACAAGAAAAAAAATATTAATCCTCTTTATTTTATTTTTTTTCATACACACTATGTGAAAATTTCAACCGTCTATCTGTTACGGATCATGAGATATAGCCCAAAACAAAAACACGATTCTAGAAACATGTTTCTTTTTTAGTTTATGGTACGGAACCCTTTGTTGGCGAGTCCGACTCGCACTTAGCCGGTTTTTAGGAAGATATTTCGACGAAAATCCAGGCCTTATTTTTAAAACATTAATTTAAATTTGCACTGTTTGGTATTACTGTAATTATTTGATTCTATCGATTTTTACATAAATATACATAACCAAACTAATAAATAACTTAATAGGATAAATAAGTTAAAAGAAAATAAATAATATATGTACAAGCGGCATAAAAAAGTGAGGCGTCGAAAAATTCGTCCACATATCTGTCAATGGGAAAAGTGCCGAGAACGCTAACAGCATTCCCACGTTGAATTGAAATGGTGATTCTTTGGCCGAAAAAAAGTCCAGCCATCCGGCAAAAAAAGCCACGTGATTCATTATTTTTTTCAACCAATGATTTTTTATTTTTTTATATCAGTCAATATTTAAGTAGCATTATTTTGGATCTGAAGTGGTACGTACCTTCTTAAACAATACACTTAAGCCGTCATCAAGACAATGAATCATGCCATGACTCGTCTACAAAATCTGCGCAAGAGTTTCAAGAGAGACATTGCCATCTGGTTACGTTGACCTCAAAATATTTCTTATCTTTTTATTTTTAGCAATGTTTACCCTAGTGATATAATTTTCGTGTTCACTATGCCTATTTCAATAAAAAAGAATGTGGTATAGGTTGGCAACAGACAACTGTTTCCTTTAAATCTGAAGTAGGTATAAAATGGTCCAACGAAAAACCAAAAAGTGAAAAAGTGAAAATTGAGAATCACGCAATAACTATTAAGCGTATTTTTATGAAACTTTAACCATTTTAAAGATCATTTAATTATTTATAATTTAGTCTAAGTGTTTTAGTTTAATACCTGTTGTTTTATGTGCAATAAATTAATAATGCGTCTAATTTCAGACAGCGCTCCTTGATGGGCGAGTCCTATTACTGGGTGGGCGTACTATGACGCGTTACGTGAGCTCAGCACAGAACACGCAAGCTAACCACTCATTTCAGGTCATTGGCAGTTAATAGCGCCTTAAAAAGAGCTCGGTTTCACAAGTATGTTTAACTAATACACTTTTGCTGCGTTAATGAAAGATTCCATATTTTTGGAAAATGAAGGCATGACTCATTGGCTTCCCTTTGTTTTATAATTAACTAGCTGACCCAGCGAACTCTGTACCGCTTCAGAATCAATAAAAAACCCGTTTCATACAAAATGTTTGTGAAAATTAATTTTCTTCATATTTCTTTCCTTCTTGATTTTTTCCTGTTTTAATAGTTGCTATTCGGGGCGGAGACAAATCCAACAAATCAAAGATCATTAACTAGACTAGATAGATTTTTTTATTTAAATACCTTGAGAATATAATACTAAACTTGCCTCGAAAAAAATAAAACAAAGCTTTTTCTTCGATGGATACTTCAAATATTCAAATGAGTCATTGTATAGTAAACTGATCTCAAGAGAATACGGGAACCTACTGTATGACATATATTTTTAAATAAGGCGCTATTAACTGCCAACGACCTTGAGTGGTTAGCTTGCGTGTTCTGTGCTGAGCTCACGTACCGCGTCGTACGTCCATATATATATATTATACTAAAACACGTATACTAAAATATAAATAATTAAATGGTCTTTAAAGTGGTGAAGTTTACATAAAAATACTTTTTATAGTATTTGCGTGATTCTCAATTTTTTATCCGCGTTAGACATAACCTTACAAATTAATTACACTATGTTATAAAAATATAATTTGAAATATTCATATATTAAATTAAGAAGAAAATTGTCTAAAGTAACATATTTTTTTTTTCAAAGTAATAGAAGTAGTCGTTTAGACGTGATCTTCAATTAAAAATCATTAAAAGTCGTATTACTGCGCCTTTCGTAGAAAGAAATAAACTGGGAGCAGGCCCTGCAGTCTCGACTTTGATAGCGATCGCTACGTCCTAACGATCGGTCGCTACGTCGGAAAAATAATTGATTTTCTTGAAATATGTACAGAGACGGCGTAATTTTTAACATGCAAGCACTATTTTTCATGAAAACTGATCAACTGATCTGCTGGTCTCTGTACATATTTCAAGAAAATCAATTATTTTTCCGCCGTAGCGACCGATCTTTAGGACATAGCGATCGCTATCAACGTCGAGACTGCAGGGCCTGGAGTAGTATGAACTCTTCATTGTTGCAAATAGATCACACTATCACGTCCTGCCGGAAATACGTCGAGTTACCAGCGACCCCATTATATTCTTAGCAAATGTAATAGCCGGCTCTGGTTTCACGTCCATGGCAACAATTGGGTTCATGACTAAATGAATCTAATTAATCTGTCTGTTAGATGAGGTACAAAAATTATTGGACACGTTTTTTTTCTATTGTCACGTAAATAAAACCCTTCTACCCCCATCGGCCAAATCCAGGTTTCAAATTGAACCCCGACGACAACCCGGGTTGACAGCCGATTTTTTTTTTTTCACTTTAATAATTTTTTTTTTTGTCGCACTCACCAGTGAGTGCCAGGGCTTAACAGGTTAACCCTTCTACCCCCGCGGCCAAATCCGGGTGGTTAAATTGAACCCTGACGACAACCCGGGTTGACAGCCGATTTTTTTTTTTTTTTCTCTTACATATTTTTTTTTTGTCCGACTCACCAGTGAGTTGCAGGGCCTAACAGGAACCTGTTGGTGGTGATACAGTGCGTTGAAATTTCACATGACGTGACACCTGAGTTAAAATTTTACAAATTTGTACTCAAAAGTGACGTAACAAGCCGCCACTCCTGAACTTTGATGCGTTTTATCTTTATCATTTTTCATTGATTTATTAAAGCAAAAAATACGTATCTAATATTTTTTGAAATCTAACTTACCAACTAAATATATTATTATTTTTTTACCCTGGAATAATCCCTATTTGACTTTGACAGCACCTTTAAGAGGGAACATGGACTGCGATTTTCTATACAAATGTATTCCCCTTTTTTCTTCCTGAATAATGTCTCTAGAGCAATCAATTTTTTTTTCATAAAGTCAAGGTCTTGTTATTTCCTTTTTTTCAGCAAATAATAAGTAAAGACAATATGACCCTCTAAAAATGACAAAAACTGTTCCTATTTTTACCACCGTTATTAGAGGACTACCAGACAAATTCCAAAAGTTTTAACATAAAACATTTAATAGGGACCTAGACATACTCTTTCTTAAAATGTTAGTGCCAAAAATAATTGAATCGGCTCAGTTTTCGAGGAGAAAAAGGGGAATACGAAACGTCGATTTCGTCAAAAATTTTGTGATTTAATCGGTCTGAGTTGCAGCTGCTATCGCACTCTACGGGGGCAGGTTCGAGGCAGCATGATGGCAATAGTTTCTTCAAATACCTATTTTGTAAATTCCTTGCAGGCCCTGTTCCTTCTTAAGCAAATGTAATTGCTGGACCTGGCTACACGTCCATGGCAACAATTTGACTTCGACAGCACTATTACTTCGTAAAACAAAATCATTTCATAATGACTTTCTAATGCATTTAATTCACTAGCCTTCGGTTCTTGTGTCTCCACGTGAGCATTCCGTGTTGCTCTTACCCTAATTCTTTCACCTCGATCGTTTCTTACAACCGGTGATAATAGCAGATATCCTAGCCTTATCTGTCAATACCCTGATACGCTGTCATGACGTCAATGGCCACTAGATAATTTTTCTTTCGTTAGTGTACATTAAAAGAGTGATAATTGTCTTTACGTTATCTTTTTTCTACAAACTTTTTTCAAGAGAGATTATGTTACTTCTAGGCAAGCGTGCCTCATCGTCGACCACATCATCGCTTACCATCAGGTGAGATAGTGGTCAAGCACGAGCCTAAGGTGGGCGTTAATAACTGCGACACAGTTACTAAACTTTTTTTTCCAGTCATCCAATGACATCTCCGGCTCTGGGTGGATCGGGAGGTCGTGTCAGACTCTTACTGACTAAAACCCACCCCTGTTCCTTCCCTGCCTGAGTGCCAAGGGGTGCGGTAACTCATGTTAAGAATTTATCCGCTACCCCTAGGCATACAGTTACTAAACTAACGCAGTATTAACGTACACAAAATTGTTATATGTTTTTGTTCCAATAAAACATTTGTATTTTTATCAATGATAACAAGATTTTACATCGGGATGTCAGAGCAAAAAGTTGCGATGTGACGCGTTTTCATAGAAATTGTTCTATCTGTAGAGCTATTGGAGATAGTTACATAATTTTTTTATGAAAAATTGTCGTCATATCATTGTCATATTGCCACGTCGCACCTGTCTGTGGTAGCTTTATCTTGTTCACTATTTTGTCAGTTCAGAAGAAATCTTCTTATTTATTTATTCGGGACTTCAAGGTTTAGAATTCTTCCTAAAGTGCGAGAACAACTAAATTTAAATACTAAAAAGTTGTAAACAATAATTTTAGTTGATAATTGGCAGTGTTGATAGCCCTTTTTTATCCAAACTTTTTGCACAGTATGCAAACAATGCAAAAACATGTTAATTAGTTATTTTAAATACTTCATAACTGAGTCTTTTGATCAAAATACAAGTCATTGTGTATAGTTATTTTGATGGAACCTAATAAGATTAATAACTACTTACGGTCTAACAGGCTTTTTTTGCTATCTATCATGTTATTATGTGAGTCACTAGGTATGTTTGTATGTATATTTTACATAAGCAGCACCTTTGTGCTCTTCTATCTGTATTTGTTTGTTTTCTCTTTTAAGTGTTTTTGTGTGTGCATAAATAAATAAATAAAGTTACCTTCAGCTAATCAATATTTGTATGGGGGATAAAATTTAAAATTCTTATTCAAGAAAACATGATCGATAGGCAGATGCCCGTTCTTTAAATATGACCACACCTTTCCGTTAGATCATGTATAAGACCTCCAATTTTACAGCCTGTATTTTTGTATACCTACTTTCTATATATATTAGATCTCGATATTGATTAACTTCTATATTTCAAAAGAAATTTCATCCAGCAGACTTGCGACTAGAAAGTTGGATGAGAAATGTGTATAAATAGATATGGAAACATAAAATAGACTAGATAATAATAATACATTAATATTCATATTAATTTTCATTTTTATTCATATAAATCATATTCATATTTTTTTCTTTGTATGAAAAGTCCAATTTTTGTTGACATTTTCTATCTTTTCTTATAGAAAGTTGTTAATTTTCATGGGCCGAATCGGTTCTTAAAATTTGACCACACCTTTCCATTACAACTTGTAGATACTGCTTCTGTTCATCTCCTGTTCAGGGAAAAACTATTTTACAAAAAATACTACCGACTCCCAAAAACGAAAGTACACAAAAAAATTAAAAATAACTTTAATTTCGGAAGTCGGTGTTTGTATTTTATTTCTTCGTTATTTTTGGATATCGGCCGACAGCTGACAGAGAAATCGGTGGAACCACATAAAATAAAATAAAAAACATACATACAGTCGAACATAGAACCTCCTCCTTTTTTAGAAGCCGGTTAAAAACGATCAAGTTTCTGAAAGAAATTATTTTCCATAAAAAAAGATTGGACTTTCTGTACGTAAGTTTTCATCAGCTGATCAAAATTATTATGGGACGTACAATTTTCTTTTTAAATGACGAAAGATGAAAATATATGATTTGCGTACACATTCATTGTGCGTACAGCTAAGAAGGAGAATTCCCTGCCAGAGTCTGTGTTTCCTGATAGCTACAACCTAGGAGTCTTTAAGTCAAGAGAGAATGGGTTACTTCTAGGCAAGCTTGCTCCATCTTCGACCTCGTCATCGCTTACCATCAAGTGAGAAAGCGGTCAAACGGAGTAAAAATAAAGTTACGCCCCCTTTATTATTAAAACCGACTTCGAAAAAGGAGGAGGTTCTATGTTCGACTGTATGTATTTTTTTTTTATGTCCACCGATTTGACCGTCAGTGGTGGACCGATTTTCAAAATTATTTTTTTATCCGAAAGAACATACTCCCGATGTGGTTCCATATAAATTTTATCGAAATTGCTTCAACGCTTTTTGAAAAACTAAACAAAAACGAAAAATACGTATACCTCGATGACGTTTTGGATTTCTCCAATTACGAGTATGTTTAAATTCTATGTTCCATTTTATTGGGGTTTTAGTTCTGGGGTGTAGCAACTAAAAAGTGAAAAATAAAAAACTTTTTTACCAACTTCCTATAAAGATTTTTATTTTTTTTTATCAATTCCTACTGGAAAAGGACAGCTAATATACCTCTGTCTCAAATAATGAAGTAATACATAATTTATACATTTTTTATTACTAGTATCATCAGTCAATAATGACGATAATATCTTTACAAGTGTGATAAAACAAGCATTGTATGGTATAATCGTTGAAGAGTAAACATTGACAATGACTGGGTTTTACTTTGGCAAAAAGATAGCAAACGGTTTAATTTTCACTGACTTAAAAATGTTGGGACTTATTTATATAAAAAAAAACATGATTATTTTAGACACTGTTAATTAGAAAAAAAAGAAAAGAAAGAAAATACGTTTATTTACAGTAAACATGACGCAAAAAATAGAGAAACACAACAAAAAAAGAAAAGCTGGGGGAAAATATGCGTCACATCCACGCAAAACGGCCATCGCTCAGCTTAGTGCTGTGACCCTATGCAAGACAGAGCCCCAGCGCTGGTTTTCAATATTTTCTCCCGGGTAGATGGATAGACGTGGACGGTAAAGTTCTAACTTACAATTTGAATGAGATTTTGTCCTATAGACAGCTGAATTGAGATGTTTCATGGGTATAAAAATTATAATCCTATGTAGTCCGCAATTTAGATTATCGAAAAATATAGGACACGTATTTTTTGCTTTAACCAAAAAAAAATAAAAATACAAAGATCAAAGTTCAGAGCAGCCCTACCATGACGTCTTAAAACCATCATCTTTTCGGTGAGAGAAAGGGATAGTGCTATTCGTCCTGTATAACGACGTCTCTCTCTCTCACGGGGGCTTGTTACGTCACTAAACGGTACAAAGTGTATCGAGGTGTGACGTCACGCGAAATTTTTGGTTAACATGACAAAAAAAAATACATGTCCAATGTTTTTTAGAAACATCAATAAATAAAAATAAAGAAACTTCTAAAAGTCGCAACTTAAGCCTATGTGAGGTAGGTCAGTTTTCAATGTCAACATAAAGAAACATTATCGACTGAAAAACATTACAACATATGAAATTATTTAAACACATCTTTAGTACAGCAATACACACTGGTGTGTCGCTCTACATTATTCCCAACCTTTTATTAAAAAAATACTAGATCAGCCAGCGGCATCGCCCGCGTCCCCCCACTATAAGTGCCTATGTGCTATTCCAGACTATAATCTGTCTCCAAATTGTGCCAAATTTCAACCAGATCCGTTCAACCTTTCTGGCGTGTTTGAGAAACAAAAATCCGTTAAAAATTTCGTATTAGTGGGCAACAGAGGCTGCGATTCTCCATACAAATGTATTCCCTTTTTTTCTTCCTGAATAATGCCTCTAGGGCAATCATTTTTTTTTCATAATGTCAAGGTCTGCTGTAGACACATCCCTGTCCTTTCTTTTTATTCTTTACTAATAGTAAAGAAAATATGACCCTCCAAAAATGACAAAAAATTGCCCTATTTTTACCGCTGTTATTAGAGGACTACCAGACATATTCGTAAAGTTTTAACATAAAACATTTAATAGGAAACTAGACATACTCTTTCTTAAAAATTTGCTGCCTGAAACAATTGAATCGGCTCAGTTTTCGAGTAGAAAAAAGGGGAATACGAAACGTCGATCTCGTCAAAAATGTTGTGATAAAATCGGTCTGAGCTGCAGCGATAGGGACATCGCACTCTACGGGGGCAAGCTTGAGGCAGCACGACGGCAATAGTTTTTCCAAATACGTATTTTGTAAATTTCTCGCAGGCCCTGTTCCCTCTTAAGGATGCCCTTATCCCACTTTATTTGGGGTCGCCGAAACATGACTTATTCCATCCTTCTATATTACTCCACTTTCTAGCTATATCATCCTTCATTTTAAGGGTTCCGAAGGGTCCAAACGGAACTCCATTGCTGTCACTCACGTGTTCGTCTGTCCGTTTGTCCGCCGTCAGTCACAAAACTTTGTTCCGAAGAATTGTTTACCTTCCATTGACATACGATAATATTTTTTTATTTCTCTTTCCACAAAAGTTGGCTTAGAATTAACATCTTAGGACTAGACAATATATTATGTAGACAAAAGCTCCTTTGTGAGAGACTGGAGTCCGTACTAGGGAAAGTGTTACGAACCTCCAGGCTCCCAGTGTTTAGGTCATCTTATGGTAGGTACATTGCAGTACGTATGAACTTGGGTGATACTGGATACTGTAAATTACTACGTATATTTTACTAAAGGTACCAATAATACCAATATTTAGTACGGAACCCAAATGCGCGAAGTCTGACACGCACTCGGTTTTTTATTCAGTCTATGTTCCGTGTTATGTGAGCATGTCCGTGGCATCACAGGCCCTATATCAGAATACCAGCACTGCATTTTTTTTTTTTTTATATCGCAGCATACGCTGAGATAGGAGCCTTTTTGGCCTCGCACACTGCCACACACAGGACACAGGCCACACACACACACAGGACACACAGGACAGGCCACACACAGATCCTGCTCAGGTCTTTTCGGTATTTTAATTATGTTGTTATTTTTAATTAGGCATTAGTAGGTATAGTTGTTATGGCTAGTTAATATTTTGTGTGTTATCCTGTGCGAGTCACAAATAAACCTTTTTTCTTTCATTAATTTTTTTTTTTTTAACGTTGCCCTACACAGGAATTACTTCTGTATCGTGGGTCCTTTTACAAACATGTATACTCACTTACACAAGATACCCAGACCAGGAACAACTATCTGTAGGTCATACAAATATTAGTTCCGTGCGGGAATCGAACCCGCGACACGCAGCGCAGCAGCCTGCGCCAACCGCGTCGTCAATTATAAATTGTTTCTTTAGTCTGTCCCTTGCTCTTATGGCCACCCACACATACAAACCTACTTAATAATGATGTTATTAACACACTAACATCCCCACTATTCTCCCTAGAGGGTAAAGTAGTGGATGAACCACAAATTGACGTAATGGGATATCATAGGGGCGATCCTTGTCCTATTACCGTCGAACTGGTAATCCTATGATCTCTCTTTTTGAATAAAATTGTAGCAATTGTTATATTAGCTGATCTTGTAATACTTACAATCTACATAGCCCTTCCCATAGAGCAGTGGTTCCCAAAGTTAACTGGACTGCGATCCACCTATCAATATCTCTGCCCGGGGGTGGAGGATAAATTCGAAAGAGTTACCTCGCCCCCGGGCACTCGAGGCAGGGAGGAACAGGGGTGGGTTTTAGTCAGTAAGAGTCTGACACACCCTTCCGCTCCACCCTAGAGCGGAAGAAGTCATAGGATGATTTCCCACCCCCCAAAAAAAAAAAAAAAAACCTATCAATATCTACCAAATACGGGGCTCACCTCTTGGCTAGCATGAAGAAAAAAGGGGCATATGTAACTATGAATATAGGACTGTTTTAATAAGAACTCCTTGTCAGTACTATTTAATTTAATAAAACTTTTTTACAAAAAAAACAACCGACTTCCAAAAAAAAAATACACTAAAAATTTCGGAACTTCTCCGTTATTTGACACCGACTTCCGAAATTAAAGTTATTTATTAATTTTTAGTGATTTTTTTTTGGAAGTCGGTTGTTTTTTTTTGTAATTTTTTTTTTTGTAAAGAAGTTTTTTATTTTTCACTTTTTAGTTGTTATAATACCCCAGAACTAAAAACCCCCAGTATAATGGAACGTGGAATTTAAACATTTGGAGAACACCAAAACGTCATCGAGCTACACGTATTTTCCGTTTTTGTTCAGTTTCTCAAAAAGCGCTGAAGCAATTTCGATAAAATTTATATGGGACCACCTCGGGAGTATATTCTTTCAGATAAAAAAAGAATTTTGAAAATTGGTTCACAACTGACGGAGAAATTGCGTAACATACATTCAAAAAAAAAAAAAAAAACATACAGACGAAATGAGAACCTCCTCCTTTTGGAAGTCGGTTAAAAAAATGTGCTATTTTTAATAAAAGGATATATTTTCCAAGAACTCCTTGTCAGTACTATTTAATTCAATAAAAACAGTGCTATTTTAAATAAAAGTATATATTTATTGCCTATTTTTTGTCATTGTAGCTTTAGCATCAGGTTGTAACAAGGCAGTGTTAAAGCCTTGTTTATTTTTTTACCTCCATTCAAAAACTACGTTCTTTCCAACCTTTTTAAATTTAAAATTCAAAAATTACTTGTTTTCTCTGTCAAGTCTCTGTTTTTATATTAAAAATCAGTTCAGATTGAGCAGCGGAGTTAGACTAAGCTCCTATTCATCATTGTAATTTTCCTTCTATTCAATAAATGACAGTTACCAGTTTGTAAGAGTTAAAGTTCAGCTTTAATAATCAGGCAGTTTCCTAGCAATAATACAATTATATTACGTACCTAGTCACAATGTATGTGTTCGTACTATTAATGAGTGCTTCTTATATTCAAGCCTACTCGTACTTTTGTAAATAACAAAATATCTTGTCGTGTGTTATTCCTTCATCCAACTCCTCATCTACGGTCCTCCTACTCTTCGTCCTCGTCCGCGTGTCACTCCTAAGACCTCCTCTACGTGTCACCTTTACCTCTGGCACCTGCAACGTGACACCACCTCCGTACCGTGACAAGGTTTTCAGGGCCCATTCAATCGCTTGCGACTCACCAGTGGATCGCGACCCAAGGTTTGAGAAATACTGACTTGGAGGATTTTTAAAGGGGTGGAATTCTGCATGGTTTGTCCAATTAATGAGAGGGTTAACTTATATTGTGCTTTGGCAAGTAGTTTTTACACGAGAAAAGGTCTATGTTTGAAGTGAAAGTTTTATTTTTATTTTCACTAGAATCCTGGTATATTCTTGTAAAGAAATTTTTTCTTTACTTCGGCTAGCGTCAGAGATAGTATATGACATGAGACCCTGATTACCAATCTTCGGGTACATACCATGTAGTTTGTATGTAGTAAATAAGAGTCCTTTGAATTTGGTCTTCACATATATCACATTTATTGCTAACACTGCATCACACAAGATAGCACTCAGTACACAGAAAATTGTATGTTGAACTTACAATTTATGATGAATTATTTTTACCCTATCCTTCGAAGACAGAAGATTAAAGGTCCAATGAGATGAGACCCACAAGCAGTATCTATGTCGTGGTCATCTAATTATGGGCATCTCTGGACACGTGGATGCTTGTGCTCCGAACCCTTTGCTAAGACCGCATTGTTCTTCCAAAATATAGTGAAGTTTATGATCCGACCATTTTAGAAAGTTTTTCCTTAATATAAATTAAATCTAACGTAGGGACCCTGCCAACAAGAGAAATATACGGTGAGACTCATGAATGCCATGCTTAAGACTTAGCGTCAGTACAGAAAAAAAACCAGAAAGACTACTTACATTGTCCTACATTCTTATGCTTACAGCATTTGAACTTGACCCTGGTCCCTTTTACACCTCGAGCCATCATTAAGTATATCGGTAAGTAGTTTTTTTCAATAAATAAAATTTCTTAGACAGACTCGTTGCAGATCAAGTTGGAGAAAAGAAAAACGTCAAACGTCAATCTGTCGTCTGTCAACTCGCAAAATAACGCTTCATTCCACGAATCTAAATTTATTCTATTTTTAAGTGTTACATTCTTATAAGATTTATACTTATAGGATTGTTCAGGAATAGGTAGGTACAAACCGAGCCGGTCCACTCCGGTTTCGACCCGGTTAGACTGGAAGCCGACCCCAAGATAGTTGGATAAAGGCTAGGCAGATTGATTGAGGTAGGTACAGCGACTGAAACCATTTTGACCAACAAGTTTAACTCAAGTGTTTTCCTTCATTAAACTGAATTATATTAAAAATAAACTACAGGAAAATAAATATGGCAAAAAAAACCTATTTAGTACACTGACTCGAGTGATTCGTAATTATTTCAGTGTACAAAGGAATTATTTTGTTTAAAATAAATACCTACCTAGGTAATGTGATTTAAACACTAGAATTACTGAGAATTTAGCTGTTGACAATAATTTTAACCGTCAATAGAAATGATGACCCAATTAATTGAGTCGGAATGAGTGAATTATAAGTTTCTAAGAAATGATCATGCACAGCAATATACCTACATTATTATTAACAAGATATTACAGACTTGTTAATCAATATATTCTAAAGCCATGTTTCCTTACAAAAAAAAAGATTTGTATCACGTTTCCACGTTGGAACTGGAATTAAGAAAAAACACATTTCTGTTTTAGATTTCCTAATTTTAAATATAGCGTTAAAGAAGGAAAAACAAAACGCAAAAAAAATAACTCATTTTGAAAAAAGAATAAACATGCCTTAAAATTTATTTGAACTCAGTATTCCTAGTCAATTCGAAGATAGCACAGTACAAAGTGTGCTGTTTTAGGTGTAAACCTAATACAATACTGGTGTTATACTCTGGGTGGAGCTCCCAGGGCGTGTCCGACTCTTACTGACTAAAACCCACCCGGTTCCTTCAGTTGCCTGTGCCTGGGCAAGGTGACTCTTTTAAACACTCCCGAAACCCTGGCAGCAGACTGGAAATTGACTACAACATAGTTGGGAAGAAGCTAGGCAGATTGATTGGGTCACACTTCTCAGCTATGATTCTTTACTCTTAAATCCGTATACAGCAGGCTCTCTTTAGAGTTTATAATCGACTTAAAAAAAAGGAGGAGGTTTTTACAAAAAAAAAAATCAACCGACTTCCAAAAAAAATACAACCGACTTCCAAAAAATATAACACTAAAAATTTCAAAATATTTAACTTTATAATAAAATAAAATTAAGGTTATTTTGCAATTTTTAGTGTATTATATTTTTTTGAAGTCGGTTGTATTTTTTTGGAAGTCGGTTGATTTTTATTTTTGGAATAAAATTTTTGGCTCAATCGAATCACAATCTGATACTTTGAATTTATTAATTATGGTTCGAGTAACCATAGGTCAGTAGAGACACGTCACCACCAGTTCTTAGTAACCTGTGTGGCTAGTTCCGCCGGTAGGCCGCTCTATGAATTACAATTAAACTGCGGTCAAAAATCGACCTTCTAATAGACTTTTAATAACCAATATTTGTTACCAACCCGTCAAGTTGGATAGGACAATTGCTACTGGATTAAATCACGTACGAAACAATTTGTTTATTTTTATATCAGTTATTATCGAAAAAGAAAGTACTTATATTTTTATTCATAAGCAACTAACATATGACAATGGCCTAGCTTTGTTCGGTTTTCTGCTTGATTAGGAGGGAAGTGGAAATTATGTTTTTCTTACTTCTCCGCTGTCTTTTCTGATTAATTTCGTTGCGGGACCTAAGACAGTTTAACCGTTTCTCCGGGACTCGTCGACCCTCATTGCCTCGGCGTTTTTTCTGGTGGTCACCACTGTTGATTCTGGCTTACAGAAGTTACATTACTTTGGGAATAGTGTGGCGGGCTTGTCCCAATAGCATTTGAAAAAGCTAAAGTTACCTACAGATTTCAAGTAAGTACAAATAAAGCATTCTCTGGAAATATTTTAGTATCAAATCTTTTAGCTTAGCTAACATTATCAGTAATTTTAATACTGATTAGCGTATTCTAAACACAAGATATTATCTACATAACATTCATCAAATACAATGACGTGGTTTAATTCTCTTTGATCAAATTCAACTGTCTGTATACAGGACAAAGCCTCCTTAAAATTAGTATTCAGTACTTTACCACCCACATCTAACCTTCTTATGGGTAGAAAATGTTGGATTTAGAATCTTCTAATCAGGGTTTAAACTAATCACGTTTTTTTTTTCATAAATGACGAGCATCTGTTCAAAAAGTCTTATAATTTCTGACTTATACAAATAAAAAAAAAAACTAGATGTTCCTGTTTTTAAAATGCTAAAATATATTAAAATGTATATTCATGTAGAAGATTAAGACCAGAATATGAATATGCATTTCAAAAATAAAAATAAAACCAGAACTTTTTTTATTTAGTTTTAGTTAAGAAATACGACCTTTTGATGTTTCATTTCTAGAAATATGTCCTTTTTATTTTAAATTTCTAGTAAGAATGCTTTTCGAGTGTACTTTTCAAAAATACAAAATGTGAATTTTAGCATTCAGTCAAGTTTTTTTTTATGTTTTTATTATCTACCTCTGGTATAACTTTGAGCTGAAAATAGGTGATAGAATTTTTATTATGAGATGAAATGTACAAAATTCTTTTTTAAATCATTTATTTTTAATCATTAATTATTACTTATTTTATTACATTATATTATTACAGCCGTCATCTTTTGATTCGATACTGTTCTTTAGTCGAATTAATCAATTTTTAATAAAGTTGCAAAGTACGGTTAAAGTATGGCCTTGTAACAAGGCAGTGTTAAAGCCTTGTTTATTTTTTGACCTCTATTCCAAAACCACGTTCTTTCCTACCTTTTTTAATTTAAAATTCAAAAATTACTTGTTTTCTCTGTCAAGTCTCTGTTTTTATATAAAAAATCAGTTCTAATTCTGCAGCCGAGCTAGTAGAAGCTCCTCGTATTACTAATAGTTCGAAATTACTAGCTTTCTACTACTAGCCTTTTGAACAGAACAATTAATAAGAGATGCTTTTTGTAGAAGAAATATGCCTGTTCTGTTTAAAATAAATCTAAGAACCTCTTAGCAGAAATACATCCGTTTTGGTTCGAATACAATTTTTTTGGATTTTAATATATGGGAAATTCGCTTCTTTTGAACAAGTTTTTATCATAATTCGATGGAATTTTATGCCATGATCTAAAAAAAAGTTTGAATGTGTTATACGACCTTTTGAACGGATGCTCCTCTAATAATACCGTATAACTTACATTTTTTGCTATACAAATGGAACCAACACTGAGAAAAGCGTACCACGTTCCTAATAGGTAATCATCGTATAAACAAGCTTTCTAGAAAATAATCACTGTAATAAACATAAGATTAATAATTACAATTAATAATAGTTTCACATGCCTGCAAGTGAAGCAAACAATTCGTTCGAATTCCGTTCTTATTCATTGGTTTTATTTAATTATTAAGTGACTAGTTCATTTTGCTTTTAATTGGAAACATGAGACATTTCATAATAAATAAACTATCAAGTAATAATTCGTTTAACTGGTCTCATACTCATAATAATCCAGTACTGTGTTGCAAAACCTTAAGAAAAAAAAAAAAAAAAAAAAAAGGGGCCGTACACGAAATTTTTCCGATTTCTCTGATTTACGAGATTTTACAGACGTGATTTTACAGTTAAAATAATGTATTTCTAAACGTTTTAATGCACAACATAAAATTTCATTTCAATTATGATCTAATGTATGGTTTTCTTATATTTTGGTTACAATTACGATTAATCGACTACAAACCGACGATGGTTTTGTGAATTTTTGCTGTAAGGGGTTTAGAATATCGCATAATTACGAATCGTTTTGACGTCTAAACGGTATGAAAAAATTAGAACGTATTGTTGCAAAAGTCGTATATATAACGTATGAATCACTTTTTACCACTTTTATATAAAATTTTTGAGTAAAAAAATATATATCTTTGTAAAATTTAGAGAAAATGGACAAACAATTGCTTTTGATTTTGGCTATTTAGAACTCTCGTTCATAAAATTAAAACAGCATAAAATATACTTCAGTTCACCATCAATCACTTTCTTAACAAAAAAATGTAAAAATTACAAAAAATTTGGCAATAAAAAATATTTTAAAACAACCCAAATCTCTTGAAATGATCTTTCATGTTGTGCATTAAAACTTATAGAAATGCATTATTTTAACTGTAAAATCACGTAAATTTGTGAAATCGGCCAAAATTTCGTGTACGGCCTCTTAAAAGTTGATTTATGAGTTAAGTCTGCAAAACTTTACTGTAATTAAAGTTGAGGGTATGAAATACTCCTCGTATAACACTGTCACAATAACACCATATCACGTCTGCTCAGCGTCCGTATGTCACTGCAGGGATCTAGCAGAATATCAGCGTCAGGTATATTTGCCTGACACGTGCTGAGCTGGACTCCCATTTGGTGCAACCTTGAGACGCACACCGCACTGTGTATATTCGTTATATGAATGTTTGAAGTATGTTGCTAGTTTGCTAGTGTCACTTTTATTTCTATTTTTAATATGTTTTCCTTTTTTCTTTTTTTTTTGTATGGTGGCACCGTGTTTTTATATACTTACATGTAAATTGAAATATTTTAATTGTGACTTTGTGTGTTGTAGTGTGTCTTTTGTGTGCACTAAATAAATGTTTTATCTATCTATCTTAAGTCACGAGTATACCTGTATATACAAGCTGTAAGTGAAAGGTGTGGTCATATTTTAAAAATCTAAGGAAAATCTCATAGAAAAATATCCCCCATACAAAATATATAATAATCTGTAAGAATAATCTTTATTTCAAAAACTATGAGTGGAAAGATTAGAGACTGGAATATAATATCTAGTGGATAGCGGAGCAAAACCCAGTTCCGTGCTAGGAATAAACAATGTCACGGATAGGATAGGAATATTGACCAGCTGATGATAACTTTGTATGGAAAGTCCATTTTGTTTTGGGAATTTTCTATTATTTCGTAGAGAAAGTGGTTTATTTCCATGAGCAGAACCGGTTCTTAAAATATGACAACACCTTTCCGTTACATCCTGTATGTGCGGGATTTTCTCCCGCGAAGGCCGATTTTTGACCGCAGTTCAAGTGAAGTTCAGTGGCTGTTTTAATTTTCGCTTATTGATTCCTAATGGATATTGTGATGTAAAATTGGTGTAGTTTTGTGTCTCGAGTATCTACGCAACTGGACGATATGTGGAATCATTGAAACATGCGCGATTTCGGTAAAATGGAGCTGAGAATTTTATTGTAGTATTGACTACCTCAGCGAAGTATGCCGAGAAGGCTGACTCGATACATTTGTTGCCAAATACTGCAAAATACATTAGAATGTGTTATATCTGCATTCTAGTGGAAAAAGAAATAGTATCCGACTGAAAGACTTGAATCTATGGTCATGAATAAAAATTATAAAAAAAAAACCTGTAGAATAGGTTACTTCAAGGTAAGCGCTCTTTGGCAACCTTGATAGGTTCAGTTCTCAGGCGTAGACTTTTTTAGTATCGTGAAAGGACTATATATATCTATTGCTTATTCGACTTCTAAATGTATTTAATCAATCTAGTAGAATTCGTTACGGTTATCGAACAGAAATATCCATATCACAATCACAGGTAAAACTCCCAGTATTTTGTCTATTAACATCAATATTATGGCAACAAAAGAGTCTTTATTCAATCGTCCCATTGCCAAAATGCCAATAAAATACTACCCAAAAAGCAATTTTCCATTAGAGCCTCATTTCGGACCCCTCACGCATTTTGTCATATACAATACAAATCTATGAGCACTTATACTCTTGACGCTAGGTAGGTATAGTCGTGTTCTTTAAGACGAAGGGGAGCCAAACCTACTGCTCTATAACTATAAAACCGTCTGTCTGTCTGCCCCTGATTTGGAACATATACCTTTTATATTTGTTTGATATATTTACAGTGAGGGGGCTCGCTAGGATATGAAGGGTACTTGACTTGCTCATACAGTGTGGGTTGATTTGCATGGATACGTTGCGTTTAAGTAATTATTTTGATATATTTTAGAATTATGTTTGGCATGATTTTGGCGAAATCAATTGCTTAATTAGAATTCTGTCAGCCCTTTTGCTGTCACTCACGTGTCCGTCTGTTTGTCTGTCCGTCGTCTGTCACACAGGTTTTACAGCCAAAAGGTTGGAGCTACAGTCTTTAAATTTTCTCAGTATAAGCATTTTGTTGACCCATAGCCATATAAATAGTCAAAAATACATTTGGTACGGAACCCTAAATGTGTGAAGTAGTTTTTGTTGAGGGTGGAAAATCATCAGATGACGTCTCCTTCCGGGGTGGAGCGGGAGCAGCGCGTGTCAGACTCTTCTTAACTAAAACCCACCCAGGTGTTCCTTCAGACGCCCTTTGCCTTAACATGCCTCTTTAGAACGCTCCCACCCTTGGCCCTTGGTCTTCGTTCTATCTTATTTGGCTATAGACCATCTTATACAAGTATGTTTTGGCTATAGCAGCATAAAGAAGTATCTCAATATATTGTTATAACAGTCTTATTAAAGACATATGGTTGAGCATATTTTGTGTCATACACCTACGTGCGTGCCCGGTGCCAACACTTTGGTGTCGAAATTAGATAAATGTACTGATATATTGAGTTTTTCCCTTACCAATACACCGTAATTTCAATGTACGTGAGTAAGAAATATCTAGAAATTATGGTACCATTGGTGAGGTGATAAAATTTCTACCATATGCAGCTACATTTTTATCCTGGCAACATTATGATTCCCTTGACCCCGCCGTTCATTTCGCTCGATTAAGAAGTCAATTCATAAAATAGCTGCGTTTTGCAGAAATACTCATCAATCAGTATAATTTTTTTTCGTAATTGCCCCTAAACACTACTTGGATGTAGATGACCATAAAATTAAGAGGCCATAGATACGGATATCTTCTTAACACATAATTATAAATTACAAAGTTAAGAAACAGTTTCCATTAACACGCCTCTCTAAATTCATGGCAAATCGCATCACCGAAGGCCTACCCATGATTCAACATTGGTTGCTAGGCAACCAACCACCCAGCAACTGGTTGCATAACCGGCATTGAAGAACAGCTGTCGAATTGCGGTCGTTACTGCAAAATTGTTGCGTAAACTGATCTCTGTTATGTATGGCCGAAATTGAGCCTAAATAATAAACGTTATGAAATCGTAAGGGAAATATCAGTCACTTTAGCAATGGCTATATAAGCTACACTTTTGGCCTACTTACTGTCCCGGAAAGAAAGGTAATGTTTTTCGAGAGTATTTATGTATGTATATATGTGTTTGTCTATTTCTTTGGCACGCGCTGTAGCCTAAACGGATGGATGGATTTTACCAAATGAGGTAGGCTATAAGAATTTTGAAAAAAAAAAGCAAAATGGCGACCGCCATTAGGTACCCAAGTGTAGTCGTATTTTTTTTTTGTGACCTGGTCATTTGGGGTATCAAATTAAAGAGCTCGAGAAGACGATTCCAAAAATATAACTCACCAGAATATGGGAAATAAAAAAATAAAAATATCAAAAACCCGACTGACAAAAAACCACTAAAAAGTTGCAAACAAGTCACTTTTCAAGCAGTCTGATGCAGTTGGTGGCATCAAATCTATGATTGAACTAAAATAAATTCCACCAACTGCATCAGACTGCTTGAAAAGTGACTTGTTTGGCACTTTTTAGTGGTTTTTTATCATTCGGGTTTTTTGATATTTTCAATTTTTTTTTTCCTTTTTTTTCATATAACAATTCGTGTTCATTCGTGTTCTTCATTGCTGAAGATCGTGCCCGTCCGTTTTTTTTTTTGATAGCTTTCTCGGATTCCCTGACGAGCTGCTTCCAGGCCACTTTGTCGTCGGCTCTTCTCAGAGCAGTAGTTATACCTATTAATTTCTTGATCTAACAATTAATTTAGACACATACTATAGAATGGACAGACAAGATGAAGGGGAGACATAGGTACAAAGGTGATGCTTATTTCTAAAGAAATCTCTTCCAGCATACCTTTTTTTGGGTGGGAAATCATCAAATAATTTCTCCCGCTCTGGGTGGAGCTCAGGGCGTGTCAGACTCTAACTGACTAAAACCCACTCTTGTTTCTTTCAGTAGTCTTTGCCTGAGGCGCGGTGACTCTTTCAAATTTTCCCGCGACACAGGCAAGCATCGGCCCTAGCGGAGACCGTCAGTTCCAGCATCCTATCTGTAAAAGGAGAAATGGAAAAATAATAGAAGTAGACAACGTGTACAGTCACGAGCAAAAATATATACACTAGCAAACTTTACTTGTATGCTCGAGTATCTTAAAAGGACGAAAGTAGTTATAACCTGATAGCTACAACCTAGGGGTCTTCAAGCCAAGAGTGTATAGGTTACTTCTAGGCAAGCGTGCTCCATCGTCGACTACATCATCGCTTACCATCAGGTGAGATAGTGGACAAACGCGAGCCTATCAATTGACTGGCCTGTTGGTCTAGTGGTTAGTGACCCTGACTGCTATGCCGGAGGTCGTGGGTTCGATTCCCACCCAGGACAAATGTTTGTGTAATGAGCACGATCATTTGTTCTGTGTCTGGGTGTAATTTATCTATAATATGTATGTATTTAGAAATATATAAGTATGTTTATCAGTTGTCTAGTACCCATAACACAAGCTCTGCTTAGCTTGGGACTAGATGGCGTTGTGTGATAGTTGTGGAATATTATTATTATTATTATTATTATTAATAATTATTAAAAAAAAACTCAGTCCTAGGACTGAGCACGTCAGGAGTGAAAACTTCTTAGCTTCACGCGACGGCGCGACTTCGCGTGACGGTCACGTGAGTTCAGTGCTTTTTCCCCATTTCAAAAGTGCTCAACGTACCTACGTATTAATCATACACATCTGTACCTATATATATATACATACGAGTATATACCTGAGCGTGACGGTCACGTGAGTTCAGTGCTTTTGCCCCAACACAATAGTGCCTAACGTGCCTAAAGAAGTTTTCATTTCAAAAAGTGGATGATAAGCATTTGCAAAAACCGGCCAAGTTCGTGTTGTACTTCGCTTATTTAGGGTTCCGTACCAAATGTGGGAATTTCAAAGAAAAACATCAGTTTTATCAATATATTGGCATTTGTTAGTAAAATATACGTAATATAAATATTATCATCAAATGTCAAGTTCATAGGTCAATATAATGGGCAGTTAAAAAATCCTTAGGAATAAAATTTTGTGACAAACGACGGACAGACAGACAGATGAACAGACGGACAGCAATAGGGCTCCATTTGGACCCTTCGGGTACGGAACCCTAAAACACATCATTATCTGCCTGCCCTGTTGTTACTTGGGTTCTGTGCAATATTTTTTCATCTTCTATTCTCCCCTACCAACCACCACGCTATTATTCATTCGCAATAACCATGTTATCGCAAAAAAACTAATTTAACTAATCCTCTGACCTTGCAAATTCCTTGTTACTATGCGGGACTCTAACCTTGACCTGAAGGCGAGCACTCCGTCACCGAACCATTTGGGTCACAAACTATGGGTTGCCAAAAACTGTGGCCCCTAAGTAGGTCATTACTATGTGCTACTTTGAATTTATTTACCGTAGCTTTATCGAAATTAATATGCCTATATGATTTTACAAGAAGCTAGAATAAAATCTATATGTATGAATGTTCCTTTTTAGCAATGACTATAAATTAATTCTCTTTGTTTTTTAGGGTTCCGTACCCGAAGGGTCCAAACGGAGCCCTATTGCTGTCACTCACGTGTCTGTCTGTATGTCCGTCGTCTGTCACAAAGATTCGTTCCGAAGATTTTTTTTTAACTGCCCATTGTTCTATATTTTATTTTTTTGGAGGGTTGGGTAATCATCCAATGACTTCTCCCTCTCTGGGTGGAGCGGGAGGGCGTGTCAGACTCTTACTGACTAAAATTCACCCCTGTTCTTTCCCTGCCTGAGTGCCCAGGGGTGCGGTAACTCATTTTCAGAATTTATCCGCTACCCCTAGGCATGCAGGCACCGGCCACGATGGGCCCCGTCAGTAGTGGCTGACAATCATATCTTTGAGGAGCACGTGGAATACTACGCGCCGTCGACTCATGGGCCTGGTGCTGATCGGACGGCGAGCTACCCACTGCTCGCCGTCCGCAGGCCCGTGTCCCATTGACCTATGAACTTGAAATTTGGTGATAATGTTTATTAATTACGTATCTATAATTATGTAACTAATACCAATATATTGATAAATCATTTTTTCTTTGAAATTCCCCCATTTGGTACGGAACCCTAAATGTGCGAGGCCATACACGCACTTGGCCGGTTTTACATTATACTATGGTCCTATTTTAAGGCGCTATTAGCTGCCAACGACCTTGAGTGGTTAGCTTGCGTGTTCTGCGCTGAGCTCACGCAACGCGTTGTATGTCCACCTAGTAATAGGACTCGCCCATCAAGGAGCGCTGTCCGAAATTAGACGCATTATTAATTTATTACACATAAAACAACAAGTATTAAACTAAAACACTGAGACTAAATTGTAAATAATTAAATGATCTTTAAAATGGTGAAGGTTTCATAAAAATACGCTTTATTTCTCAATTTTTTATCCGAGTTATACATAACTTTACAAATTAATTACACTATGTTATAAAAATATAATTTCAAATATTCTCAGATCAAATTACGACGGAAATTGTCTAGAGTAGGTAACATATTTTTTTTTCAAAGAAATAAGACTAGTCGTTTAGACGTGATGTTAAATTAAAAACCATTAAAAGTCGTTTAACTGCGCCTTAAGTGCTTCAACGTTTTATGAGGAGTCTCCTTCTTCAATGTTTTTTCAAAACACCCCATATAAAGGGTGTAACTTAAATGGGTTGTCATATTTTAGATACCGCGTCTGCCCATGGAAATGAACTACTTTCTCCTAGGAAGTCATAGTAAATTCCCAAAAAAATAATTAATTTTCTGTACAGTTATTATCAGTTGATCAAAATTAGTAGTCAATTTTTTTTTAAACAGTTTATAAAATATGATCCCGCATTTTATGTTCAGCGAGTTTTTATTACTAAGAATCTATAGATATATTTACTGTACCTATTACATGCCAGGAAGTGTATGATGAATCCCTTTAACTAATTCAGTAGTTCTTTAAAATTCTTTTCGCCATAATAGAATAGTAGGGGTCCCATTCAATCTTGGCCTTGAGGAGCAAAACGGAAGTCATGAGTTTAGCCGTTAAGCTAATAGGTAACCGACTAGTATGCCATTCATCTGTTTTATAAAGTAAAACTTAAAAATAAAATATTCTGACAAAAACAACAATTAAGATCCAAACAAGTCACTTTTCAAGCAGTCTGACAGTCTTGGCAGCTTATCTGTCATTCTGATGCAGTTGTTGGACAGAAAAAAAAATATCAACAATTACTGCATCAGACTGACTGCTTGAAAAGTGATTTGATTGGCACTTTCAATTGTTTCTTTTGTGAGTCGGGTTTTTTTTTAAAAAAAATATTTTGTTTTCTACATTTCATTGAGATTGAACCGCAATAAAAGAGGAAAGTACAAAAAAACTTGAAAATAAATCCACCTAAGATTCAAACTGGAAAAAGATTGCTCGAGTGATCTCGTAGAGCAAACTAGGTAAACTCTTTTAGAGCCGATCTACGTGAAATTAATCCATAATTATATAAAAAAAAACTTTTTTACAAAAAAAAAAACAACCGACTTCCAAAAAAAAATAGGTACACTAAAAATTTAAAATTGACTTTAATTTCGGAAGTCGGTGTTTGTATTTTACTTCTTCGTTATTTGACACCGACTTGTATTTTTTTTTGGAAGTCGGTTGTTTTTTTTGTAAAAAAGTTTTTTATTTTTCGCTTTTTAGTTGTTATACCCCAGAACTAAAAACTCCAATAACATGGAACGTGGAATTTAAACATTTGGAGAACACAAAAACGTCATCAAGATATGCGTATTTTTCGTTTTTGTTCAGTTTCTCAAAAAGTGCTAACCAAAAATTTATATGGGACCACCTCGGGAGTATATTCTTTCGGATAAAAAAAGAATATTGAAAATCGGTCCACAACTGACGGAGAAATGCGCGGACATAAATAAATAAAAAAAACATACATGCAGTCGAACATAGAACCTCCTCCTTTTTCGAAAGTCGGTTAAAAATTGAGCCCTATTTCCTTGGTCACGGCATCACGTGTGAACGGTTGAACCGATTTCGCTAATTCTTTTTTTGTTGTGTTTATTATTGTCAGGAAGGCTCTTATGAAATAATAAATTAAGAAAGTTGCGCGGAAAATTAGAAAATTTCAGAAAACTCAGCGACTATTTAAACTTCGCGCGTTTGACAGTTCATAGCTGAGACAGGACAACGTCTGTCGGGTCAACTAATCTCATATACATTAGCCTCTTTATATTCCTCACGTCTCTTCCAATCTTGTCTATGTATCCCGATATCCGTATTTTTCCAAACATTATCCATTAGTAAATAACGCTCAATCATTATGATCCGCGTCCAGCCCACGTAATAACAGTGTTTGTAGACTTTCTAGAATTATCTAGAACAATTTATTATGACACTAGCTATGCCCCACGGTTTTATGCGGCCGCGCTACGTATTACGTTTTATCCGGCCGCGCTACGTATTACGTTTTATCCGGCCGTGCTACGTATTACGTTTTATCCGGCCGCACTACGTATTACATTTTTGTTTAGCGTTCTTTCTGATTTTCTAACCGACTTCACAAAGGAGGAGGTTCTCAATTCGACTGTTTGTTATTGTCTTTTTTTGTTAATTATGAATTGACTTTGATGATTCGTTTTTTGTTTGGTAGGTCACTTCAGAGGTGGCCCCGTATAAATTTTATCGAAATTAATCAAGCACTTTTTGAAAAAAATCAACAAAGACAACAAAAAAAAATGACTTAAACACCGATGACGTTTAAGTTTTCTCCAATTGTTCAAATTCCATGTTATTGTGGATATCAATTCGGGTATAACTTTACTACTTACAACTAAAAAGTGAAAAATAACTTTTACCCGTCACAACTCTACGCCGCGCCAGTGAGGCTTAGCGAAAAAAATTATTATTGTTAAAAATTATAATTATTAATAACATAAGGACATAAAATTTATTACTGGTCTGAATTAAATTATTTGAATTGAGTTAATATTAATTATTATTATTAAAAACGCAAAAAAAAAATTAAATATTAAACGCCAAGATACCTGACACGTTAAAAAAAGAAATAGACTAACAGAAAAGAAAATACATTCGCAGTGTGTGATGATAAATAGACTATAACATACCTTAAGAATTGGGCTATCACACAAACAGATTTTTTCAAATTCGACTGCTAGTTCTAGAGATTAAGTGGGTTCAAACAAACTGTTCAGCTATATTATATAAATAACTTCTGCCACCAGCCTCGCCCGGGCGAAATTCTTAAACTATCCCAATATTATAAAGTATCCTATGACATATTCCAGGAAATGGTCTACAAGTGTACCAAGTTTCATCCAAACCGTTGAGCCGTTTTTTTTTTTTGGAGGGGTGGGAAATCATCCAATGACTTCTTCCGCTCTAGGGTGGAGCGGAAGGGCGTGTCAGACTCTTACTGACTAAAACCCACACCTGTTCCTCACTGCCCTGAGTGCCCAGGGGCGAGGTAACTTTTTCGAATTTATCCTTAACTCCCGGGCAGGACCGTTCAGCCGTTACGACGTGAAATCGTTACAAACAAACAAACTCACATTCGTATTAATAATCAGTATATAAAAATCTGACCCCTTAGCCAAATAACTTTTATAATAGCGCTAACGCTAACGCTTCGTGCAAAATTTATGGCAAGGATATTACCTGCGGAGAGAACTGTCACGTGACTCACGCCCAGTAATGTCGTTGCCATACATTTTGCACGAAGCGTTAGCGTTAACAGAAGTATTTTGTCTAAAGGCTCTGGTGTCACGGTGCTTTTGGTTGCACTCCTCCGAAACGGCTCGACCTATTTTAATGTTTTCTTTTTTTTTGTACAGGGTGTAACAGAAAGGTGTGGCCATATTTTAAGAACTACATCTGCCCATCGATATGAACAACTTTCTTTAAGAAAACCTGAGGAATTTCTCAAAATAATTTTTTACCTCCCGAATAAATATTGATCAGCTGATGATGACTTTCTGTGGCAAGTTCAGTTTTTTTTTTGGGAATTTTAATTTCTTTCTTAGAGTAAGTTGCTCATTGTCATGGGTAGAACCGGTTCTTAAAATATGAAAGAAAAGAAAAAGAAAGAAAAAATATTTATTTTGCACAGGTTACAAAACGCACATTAATTTTCAAAAGCCTAGTATTCAAGCAAAAATAAAATATAACTAAACTAATATGACCACACCTTTCCGTTACACCCTGTATATTTGGTAGGTATGAATAGGTCGTAAAGTATTTTCCACCCTCCTAACCCTACCCCCCATTTTTTAATCGCAAAACATTTGCCGGGTCAGCTAGTATTAATATAAAAATAGTTAGAATTTCGGTGTCATTTATCAATATCTTCTCATGTACGTGAGGGTCATTAATTAGTTTGTTTCATGTAATTCAGAGTCTAAGACAAATTACCGAACATAATCATGTGATTATTTACTTCTGTGATGTCTGAGTAGGCAAGGTAGAACTCCCTACGAGTACCTTTGTTTTTAGGGTTCCGTACCCGAAGCCTCCGCTGTCCGTCCGTGCGTCCATCTGTCTGTCAGCGGGCTGTATCTCATGATCCGTTTTAGGTAGAAAGTTGAAATTTTCACAAAATGTGTATTTCTATTGCCGCTTTAACAACAGATAATAATAAAAAAAAAAATTAAAGGGGCTGCCTTTTTTATGATTTTCCCCGCCCCCCCCCTCCCAAAAAAAAGAAGGGGCTTCCCTACTAGGAACGTGTTGTTTTGGTTTTTTTTTTTGCTCGATAATGATGGCAACAAGTTTAAACGCGTATAATCCGTTCAATCTCAGAAGATCCATAGGCCAGATCCATGATGGATCTAGTAACGATTGTTTTTCTCATTGGATCCTGATTTCAAAATGTGGATCTACTGAGAATCTTGTACGATGGTACGGAACCCTTCATGCGCGAATCCGACTAGCACTTGGCTGGTTTTTTGTATTGATAATATATATGATACTTACGTATCTAGATATCTTCTTATCTACTTAGGGCATGTATAAAAAAAAAAAAAAAAATATAAGTAATATGATTTCGAAGACATATGTGACATCCACCAACCCGCATTAGGCCCGCGTGGTGGATTACGGCCCACACCCTCCCACAGAGAGGAGGCCTGTGCCCCCTGGCAGTGGAGACATTAAAAGGCTGGATGACGACACGTCCGTGTTTGAGTAACAGAAGTTCATGTGTTCCAAATCAACTGAATTGGTCCAGTACATAGATTCGGAGCAAATGGGCTCTGACCGACGGGTACACAGACGCACGAGTTCCTATAATCGTTCCGTTTTAACATTCGGATGTTCGAACCCTAAAAATAATGTGACAAATTGTCAAACACGCGTTCAATGCTGTATTATATAGATGAAATAATGTTCAATGGCAAATCAGATTGCCTTGCGTTGAAAATTATGTTTTTTCCTACTCCTTCGCTGTCCTTTTCTGATTATTTTCGTTGCCGGTCCCAATACAGTTAAGGCGTATTATACAACTTCTAATGGTTTTTAATTGAACATCACGTATAATAAATGACTGGTCCTATTTCTTTGAAAAAAATATACTTATGTTATTTTAGACAATTTTCGTCGTAATTTGATATGTTTTACGTTTTTAACCGACGAAAAAAAGGAGGAGGTTCTCAATTCGACCGTATATATGTTTTTTTTTTGTGTATGTTCTTAGTATACGTGTCTAAGTATAATTCTTGTTGTTTTATGTATAATAAATTAATAATCCGTCTAATTTCGGACAGCGCTCCTTGACGGGCGAGTCCTATTACTGGGTGGGCGTACGACGCGTTACGTGAGCTTAGCACAGAACACGCAAGCTAACCACTCAAGGTCATTGGCAGTTAATAGCGCCTTAATACTTTCTCCAGGACTCCTCAAGCTTCATTGCCTCGGCTTTTTTCTGCTGGTTGTCAGTGTTGATTCGTTGACATTAACCAAACCAATATTGTCTTAATTTTAAAATTGTCTGCCGACCTTCGGTTTCGACAATAAGTGGTCGATACTATGCTTGTGGACAAGTTATTAGGGACAATATTTGAATATCATCCAAGCGTTAATCAAAGAGAATGAGGGCATTCACACGTCCAATAAATATTATAATAGAACTGGAATGTATTACATAAATATGCCTGTAGGCATGTACTACATATTGGCACAGACGATACATGATTGAATTTTATTTTGTTTGCTCTCTCTGTTTCAAACGTTTCTTTCTTCTTAGTTACCCACTTATAGTTTGAGTTCAAATAAAAAAGAAAATGAAAAAAAAAACAGAAACCCAGAAATATATCGATCGTGAGATCCAGATCTTAGAATTGATCACTATTCATGATGTGACTGACCATTTCATGAAATAGTCGTGTGTGTGTGTCATCGTTAAACGTAGAGTTATTTGGCCAGTCCATGTCATGACGCGACCAGCGGGCACTGTTCTATTTAATGAAATATGAACATTTCAAGAAATGGTTTCATTTAATTCAATTCAATATATTTAATTCAAAAACTGAACACATTATGAATTGCATTATGAATTGTTCAGTTCTAAGTTTTGGCCACGGTAGGTATATCTTTAAAGGTATGTATATTGTATTCAGCAATAAAGTTTTCACTTTCATAGTGATCCAAAGAACACTGCTAAAAATATTAAGGCGAAATTTCCACCTTTTTTTCGCACATACATTTATTACACTTACCTGGCTTACTTACTGACTGAATTTAGGATCCAAGTCAGGTTTCTTAATTGCGCTAACGCGCGTCAGTTTCTGTGATTATTTTAATGAAATTTCAGTACCTACCTAGCCAATCGCAACACTTGACTTGCGTCACGCCGTTACTTTTCTTCCAGAAAACGGGTCTTTCTCAACACATATTTTTAGGGTTCCGAACATCCAAATGTAAAAACGGAACCCTTATAGGATCACTCGTGCGTCTGTCTGTCTGTCCGTCTGTCTGTCACAGCCAATTTGCTCCAAATCTACTCAACCAATTGAGCTGAAATTTGTTACACACATGAATATCTGTGACCCAAACACGAACGTGTAACGTAAATAAATGAATTTGGAATATGTTTGTTAAACTGTAATGTGCTACATAACAAATGAAAGGGCGTATTATAAGAATTTCAAATATATATTTTTCATAATTCCTAAATGTATAGTTTTTATGTTATTTAAGAAAATAGATGCAAAATTAACATTCCTCCCATATCTCCGAAACCACTGGGACCAAATAAAAAAAAAAATACAGAATGTGGTTCGTTACTTAGGTAACAGAAAAACCTATAAGAAGTACTTACCTACCTAAATAAAATTAAATTAAAAAAGCCTTCATTCTACTACTTTCAATATTTCTTACATCTAGTTACTTACTTATATTTTACTTTTAAATGATGATTCTAAACCTAAACTTATTACTTAAAACTTACTATTTATGATATCACTAATGTCCTTTAAAATAATATTTAATTTTAAATGTTATTCACGCTTTTAAGCAGTAGTCACCTCTTTGGCGTAGGCGTCCCCCATTTCCTTCCACTGATTTCTGTCTCTAGCCTTAGTCATCCAACCAGGTCCACCCTTCTCCCAAAAAATGTCTTCAGGTAAGTACCTATATGTAGTTTAAACCTGAAAAAATATGATTTGTTCGGAACTCTTTGCGCGTGAGGCCGACTCGCTCTTAGCTGGTTTTATTATAAATCAAACAAACTTCACTACCAAGCACCTAGTCGTGTCTGAACACTCAATAATTTCCTACTGCGTTTAGACAAACGCCCATAACAGCAAACTTAGCGCAGAGAAATCCACGTGAATGCACATGTATAATTCAGCGTCTATTCCTATGCTAATGGAATCGTGTCAAACTCCTTGACTATGCTATAAGACGCTATTATCATTACATTAACTAGTTTAATAGCTTATTCGTTGCCTAGCAACGTCATTATCTGTTTGTCTTGGATTTATTGTGTGAAAATATTTTTAATTTTCATTCCTAAGTCAGTCGTGGCGTTACCATAATCTTTACGTTTGACTATAGGTAGGTAACTAACTAGTTAATCCCAGATATTTTAATGGTTATAAAAGCAACTAGCTTCTTGTTTTTTGCAAACGATTTTACAGGGTTCAAACAAACCAATCAGAGCAATTAAAAAATTGGACAAGTGCGTGTCGGACTTCGAACATTTAGGGTTCCGTTCCGTACATGAGAGAATTTTAAAGAAAAATCTGATTTATCAATATAATGGTATTTGTTAGTAAAATATACGTAATAGTAAACATTATCACCAAATTTCAAGTTCATAGGTCAATGGGAGGTTAAAAGATTCATCAGAAGAAAATTTTGTAAAAAAAAAGCTGACTTTAGTGGCTTCTCATTCCTCTGTTTCCCAATATTAAAAAAAATAGTATTTATCTACTTTACGAGTTCTAAACAACGATATCCCACTCAATTGGGTAGGTCAACAGCTGGATAGGACATGGCCTAAGGTGGATCACTGTTGCCCAATTTCTCACAGGTCATGGCAACTTTAAGAGAAAATTATTTTCCTTCAAGCTTGTTGCCTCACCTTTATGTCAATGTTCTACATCTGATTGAGAATATAAACAATCCGCACATCATATCATAAGGGAGTGTACTCTTTGGCAAACTGAGCGCAATATTATGTTGGATAGTATTCAGCCTACGTCTGGAGTTGTCTATTACACGGACCTTGTGGAAACTAGAACGAATTTCCGTGCGTTCAAGCGTTTTTGCCATGCCTATTATTGGAATCAAGTGTACTCGTAACAGCTCACAATTTTAGGACCCATTAATATTAGTGTTTTTAACCAGTGGTGCTTGGCAACTGGGCTTACCCCAGTTGTATAAACCCTCTTTGTGCCTAATGGCCTAGTTTTGTTCTGTCTTCCGCTTGATTAGGAGGGAAGTGGAAATATGTTTTTCTTACACCTCCGCTATATTTTCTGATTAATTTCGTTGCGGTACCCAAGACAGTTTAATCGTTTCTCTGGGACTCGTCGAGCTTCATTGCCTCGGCGTTTTACTGGTGATCGCCACTGTTGATTCTGGCTTACAGAAGTTACAGTGGTTTGGGAATAGTGTGGCGGGCTTGTCCCAATAAAAAAGAAAATGGGGTAGCTCAAAATTCTTATTTCACGCCCACCTTTAGCAGTATGGGAGCCCCTTTAAAAACATTAAAAAATACATTTTAACAATTTGTATGGCTTTGGGCCAACAAGATGCTTATACTGTGAAAATTTGAAGACCAAACCGTTTGGCTGTAAAAACTTTGTGACAGGCGACGCACAGACAGACAGACGGACATGTGAGTGACAGAAATAGGCCTCCGTTTGGACCCTTGGGGCTAAAAATGAAGATTCTTATCTCTAAGCAACTACAACTGACTGAAGGAAGTGTTTTTATGGTCAATAAACTTCGATACCCGCCAAGTCTGAGAAGTTTTACTAATTCATTTAATTCCACCCTGTACCCAGTGTTACTACGCTTTGGTCCATAATAGATATGATTTGTATATAACTAAGCCATAAAGAAATAAGTAAAGACCAAGTCAGGATTGTAATTTAGGTTAAATATCGTTCAACATACTCGTAAAGTGTTGAATGATGTGATTTTGTTCCAGTATTCCATTACCTTCTCGTCTTTAGCACTCAAGTCTGGGTTAAAAGAGCGATAACGTAAACCCGTCCTAGCCAGATTATCTCACAAGTGCCTAGCAACAGGCTGAAACGAAAGAAAGAGACGCCAAGCGCTCAGAATTTGATTTAAACCGTCTACAGAAGTTGTTTGAGGGCGTCTCGAGGTTAGAAATAATAGAAAAATCCCCTCCGTCTCCCTCGTCGAACGTTACCCTCTGAGGGGCGCCCTCCGACCTTCCCCAATGTCCTTGTCGGGGTTAGGTCAATAACAGACTCCCTAGAGATTGCTATTAAGCTCGAGCATATTCGTATGATTTGGAAAAGTTTGTGAATTAAAGGAAAGAGACCACCAAATTTTTCCAAATTTTGTCTGTGAATCTTACCTACTATGAGTTATATTGCCCTAGGTTGGATTAGAAACAATTCTGGCTGTCAATATAAAGTGTTTTTTCGCATCAAAGCTCACCCTACTATAGTTAAGCCAACATCATTGTCGCTTTAAGGAGGAAGCGCCAGGGTGTCATAATTTCATGAAATACTACTACATTTGACATCAATTCTAACTGAAACAGTTGTATTGATGATTTTAATGATTATAATTCTATAAATACATACTTGCTGGCCGCGAAACATATTTTGACAAACATACAACCTGATAGGGACCTGCAAATTAAAAAAAAAACGTAAGAAAATGATTATTTCGCGGGCTACCCTATCGATTTCACCTGTTTTTTAACCGACTTCCAATCCGTCAATATATCACGGAGTTATGCCCGAACATAAATAAAAAAAAAATACAAACATCCGAATTGATAACCTCCTCCTTTTTCGAAGTCGGTTAAAAACACAAAAAGTGAAAAATAACTTTAATTTCGGAAGTCGGTGTCAAAAAACGAAGAAACTAAACCTGAAACACCGACTTCCGAAATTAAAGTTGCACTTTTTGTGTTTTATGGAAGTCGGTTCTATTTTTTTTAAGGTCTAATTTTGAACAAAAACCTAATTATTAAAACCAATGTTTTGTTTATGGCACCAAACAAAAACTGATACATAAACAGTTCATAGTTTATTGTTAGCATAATATTAATGTTAGAGCAATTAAAATGCTCTACAAATCTAAAATTAGAAAAATGTACGAGAGAACTGGTTTGTAAATATTCATGCTTGTTTCTCGCTAGATATGGTAGCTATTCCGAGTACTAATGGCAATATTAACGTTTTTTATAAGCTAGCAAACTAGTTTATTTGTTATTGAAAAGATTGTGCAATTTAGATCTTATAAAAAAAAGTGCAAAATAAGTTTAATTTCGGAAGTCGGTGTTTCTTTCTGGTTTTGTGTCTTCGTTTATTTGAGACCGACTTCCGAAATTAAAGTTATTTAACACTTTTTAGTTGTGGTTCCCCATTAAAGATGCCAAATGTCATGATTTCATGAACACTTGACACCAATTCTAACTGAAAGAGTTGTATTGATGATTTTTAATGATTATAATTCTATAAATACATACTTGCTACGGCCGCGAATCCTATTTTGACCAAGATACAACCTGACACTGACCTGCAAATTGCAAAAAACGCAAGGAAATTTGAATTTCGCGGGCCACCCAGGCGCTTCCACCTTAAGTTGGGTGATTCTTCGGGCTACGTCAACAACATAGCAATAAATTATTGTTATTGTAGTTTATAATAATTTATTGCCCTATCTATCGATGCACTAAGTCCAGTTCTTTGTTGTTTGTTTTACAATATAAGTCAGGTTCATTGACTCACATAATGGAACTAAGGCCACGTATCCACCTACAAATAAATTCCATGCAAGTTGAATAACATTGCTGGGTACGAACGCCCAATTGATCACATAACACCTCGGTAGCCCGCAATGTAATGCAACTTGCATGCAATTTGCTTGGAAGTGGAAACGCGGTATAAACGCAACGCCTGGCCTAGCAACAGAAGATGTATTGCTGCCTATTTATGTTGCTGCTCGTTGCTAGGAATTAAGGTCTGATCCATAAATGTAGTTTTCGTGGAATAACTGTTTGAAGAATCAGACGCACGGGTCGATCCATCAGGTTAAGCTAGGCTTGCCGGAGTTGGTCCATGGATGGGTGAACATCTTTACATACTCCTTCGTGCATCGGAAAGCACGTTAAGCCGTTAGTCCCGGCTGTCAATCGTGGATATTTGACAGTCATTACGGGTCGTCAGAAGCCCGAAAGTCTGACAACCAGTCTTTTCAAGGGGTATCGTATTACCCAGTAACTGGGTTGTGGAGGTCAGATAGGCAGTCACTCTATGTAAAATACTGGTATGCAGCTGCAACCGGTAAGATTGGAAGTTGACCCCAAGATAGTTAGGAAAAGGCTGAGCAGATTAATATATCTTTCCATTCAGTTTGGTATCAATTTAGACTAAGTAATTAATAATGTTATGTTTGCGGATTTTAAAATGTCATAAATGATTCAATTAGTAGGTATAAGCTAACTTTTGTAATTTTATACCAGTAGTTTTAGATTTTAAGGGCCGATTTCACCAAGGCTTAAAACGCGTTTAACCCTTCAGCCCCAGCGGACAAACCTGGGTTGTCAAATTGAATCCCGACGACAACCCGGGTTGACAGCCGATTTTTTCTTTTTTTTTTCCACTTAAATTGTTTTTTTTTGTCAAACTCACCGGTGAGGGGCTTCAGGCTCTTCAGCTTTCAGGGGCTTAAGGGGCTCGCTTATAAAGCTGAAGAGTTTCTGGTTGAACGCGCTAATCTCAGGAACTACTGGATTGAATTATAAAATTATTTTTGTGTTGAATATTCCATTTATCGAGGAAAGCTATATGTTATGTAACATCACGCTGCGACCAACAAGAGCGAAGCATCAATGAAAACTGTGGCAAAAACGGGAAAAAATATACTTTTTGAGAGCTTCAGTTGCGTGTGCTGCATAAACGGTTAAAGTTGCGCAAAAATAGTGTTTGACGGAATTGTTTTCCTTTTAAAGTTCTAAAAAAAAGTCCAGGGCAGCATATTATTATGTCTATCTTTTAAGGTTAACTCACTACAATCTTTTTTATGGTTTTTATTTATGACGCTAAGCTTAGTTCAGTTAAACTTAGTTTATAGAGCGAATGGTGAAATTGGCCCTAACATAATTATGTTCTTAAGGCGCAGTTATACGACTTCTAATGATTTTTCATTGAACATCACGTCTAAACGACTAGTCTTATTTCTTTGGAAAAAAATTATGTTACTCTAGACAAATTCAGTCGTGATGTGCTATGTGAATATTTGAAATTATATTTTTATAACTTAGTGTAATTAATTTGTAAAGTTATGTCTAACTCGGATAAAAAATTGAGAATCACGCAAAAACTATAAAGCATATTTTTATGATACCTACACCATTTTAAAGATTATTGAATTATTTCTATTTTAGTATACGTGTATTAGTATAAATATCTGTTGTTTTATGTATAATAAATTAATAATGCGTCTAATTTCGGACAGCACTCCTTGATGGGCGAGTCCTATTACTGGGTGGACGTACGACGCGTTACGTGAGCTCAGCACAGAACACGCAAGCTAACCACTCAAGGTCATTGGCAGTTAATAGCGCCTTAATATTTATGTGAGTTCTCATAGTGCTGCAATACATTTTCGACGAATTAATTATATGTATAGATAAGCCTGTCTATTCTCAACCTAATACCTTCTCTCCATAACTCAAGGCCTAAAACCCGTCAACCTCAACATTTTCCTGTATAATAACACGCTGGATCAGAAAGCTGTAAAATCAAGACTTAATTATCGGAAGGCACGAGATTCCTGGCGAGTTTGCAACAAAAGTTTCGTCGCGGCTACCTGCGGGTCGCCGCCGTGCCTCGGTCGCCGTCCCGCGGTCGCTGTACTTACGTCTCTACTGGCCGGTCGTTCGGCCACGACCTTGTGTGTCCTGCGGCCTGCGCAGGCGCACATAACTAGTCGGGTCGCTGTGTCGTGATAAGCCTATGCCTTTGTGTGTTTTTAAAAATGTGCTTTGTAATTTTAAAGTGTAAGAAAAACAAATTAAATTACACATGCTACTGTTGGATCTTTGAGGCAACGGCCATTACTGTTTGCGGCATCATTTTAAGAGGTGTAACAGTACCTTATATTTTTTAAAGAAACTTATAGATATTAGGTTTTAGGTATTTATTTTCTCAAAAGAAAACACTACAGAGAAAATACAATATTATACCTTAATAAAACCAAAAAAACACGCCCTTGCAACCAAGATAAGTGTTAACAATGTCGCAAGTTCATTCAGAAATATTGATTTGTGATTTTAATGAGAATTATGATTTTTCACTAGTATTATAGAATCATGTTATAATTTGTAAATGAACTATTCAGTATGATTTATGAATTCTACTAATAGTGAAAAACTTCTTTAATGGCGCAGTTATACGACTTTTAATGGTTTATTTTTCAACAGCACGTCTAAACGACTAGTCTTATTTCTTTGAAATAAATATAGTTATTCTAGACCATTTCCGTTGTAATTTAATTTTAGAATATTTGAATTATATTTTTCTAGCATGGTGTAATTAATTTTTAAAGTTATGTCTAATGCGGTTAAAAAATTGAGAATCACGCAAAAACTATAAAGCGTATTTTATGAAAGCTTCACCATTTTAAAGATCATTTAATTATTTATAATTTAGTCTAAGTGTTTTAGTTTAATCGTTTTTGTTTTATGTGCAATAAATTAATAATGCGTCCAATTTCGAACAGCGCTCCTTGATGGGCGAGTCCTATTATCGGGTGGGCATACGACGCATTACGTGAGCTCAGCACAGAACACGCAAGCTAACAACTCAAGGTCATTGGCAGTTAATAGCGCCTTAAGTAAACAGTCAACAAAAACACATGTTTTCTACCCAAATAGATTATACATCACTAATAACCTTCATATTTTAGTGAATACTGTTTTATAAAATAATAATTCAGCAGAATACAAAACTTTCGCTTTTCTAACCCAGATATCAGATACCACGATATCACATTTCAAACTCGAACAAAACATCTAGCAAATTAAATAGTTTTACAATGACTAAGTTATTTACTACAATAGCTTTATTGCTTTGCTAGTAGGAATTAAAATCTCATTCTAGATAGCAATAACAAATACGAAGTTCATTTGTTATCTTATAACTTTAAAATACTGAGTACTGTTTTAATTAAAACATGAATTATTTAACAGAAATACTAGGAATTGTACAAAAATAGGACGCTGTTCTGACTACTTCTGCCGACAAAGATTCGTTGCTTGACAATTCAAATCATTTGCATTTTACGTTAATGCAATATTTGGTAGTACATAATTATTGAATTATTGAAAAAAAAATTGTTTACAAAACGGAGACTTGAGTTGTACATAATTTTATTTTGTATTTTTGTTGTATTAAAATGTGGAGATATTATTCAAGTTTACCTAGTTTTGTTCTGTTTAAACTGTCTTGGGTCCCGCAATGAAATTGATCAGAAAAGACAGAGGAGGAGCAAGAAAAACATAATTTCCACTTCCCTCCTAATCAAGCGGGAGACTGATCTGTAGTAATTATGCCTTTTATTTAGTTCTTAGTTTTTAGATACCATGGGCCTAGGTCCATTCTGACACTTTCGTGCAGCATACAGGCGTTAATGCCCCTAAAGAAGGAACTGGTGCCTAAGGCATTAAGTCCGCCATTGTACAGTAATTTTACTTGTGCATTAAGTTTAATAAATAAATAAAATAAATAAAACTTCAAAAATGAATGTGAAAAACATCAATACATTTTCATGACTTTTTAACCGACTTCGAAAAAGGAGGAGGTTCTATGTTCGACTGTATGTATGTTTTTTTTTATGTATGTCTACCGATTTCTCTGTCAGTTGTAGACCCATTTTCAAAATTCTTTATCCGAAAGAATAAACTCCTGAGGTGGTCCCTTAAAAATTTTATCGAAATTTCTTCAGCGCTTTTTGAAAAACTGAACAAAAACGAAAAATGTGTATACCTACATAATATGACGTTTCGGTTGCCTCCAATTACGAGTATGTTTAAATTCCACGTTTCATATTATTGGGGTTTTTAATTCTGGGGAATAACAACTAAAAAGCGAAAAATATAAAAAAAAAAATACAAACCGACTTCCAAAATTAAAATTATTTTTAAATTTTTAGTGTATTTTCTTTTTTGAAAGTCGGTTGTTTTTTTGCAAAAAAGTTTTTCACCCAATGTACTCGTAGACGTGTATTTTTTTAATATCATTCATAATCATAGTTCACCGATGAACAAAAGTTAAATATACACCACAGTTACAAGAGTCATCGAATATTTAAATTTTATTTCAACAGCTGGCTTCATATTTCCAGTAAATATTTTTTATTATGTCACAGAGGAACAGGAGCTCGTTGCTAATGTAATAACAGCCGCACGGGTCGATCCATCAGGGTAAGCTACGGATGGGTACCATGGATGGGTGACCATCTTTACATATCAAGACTCCTCCGTGACTCGGAAAGCACGTTAAGGGCCTTCTCGCGGTCCAGTGGCGCTCTCATTGAATAAAAAATAGTAGCATAGCACAGAAAATAAATATAATGGCCGTTTCTGACACTTTTGCCTACTACTTTGGATACGAAACATTTTGAGACCTGTTTTAACAACATAAAAATTCTTTATCCTCTTTGTAACAAACGTGAAGTTGGATTTTTTAATATTTATTTTCTGTGCTATGCTACGATTTTTTATTCAATGAGGGCGCCACTGGACCGCGAGAAGGGCCTTAAGCCGTTGGTTCCGGCTGTCAATCGTGGATCTTTGACAGTCGTTACTTACGGGTCGTCAGAAGCCCGAAAGTCTGACAACCAGTCTTACCAAGGGGTATCGTAGTACACAGTAACTGGGTTGTGGAGGTCAGATAGGCAGTCGCTCCATGTAAAATACTGGTATTCAGCTGCATCCGGTTAGACTGGAAGCCGACCCAAAGATAGTTGGGAAAGGCGCGGGCAGATTGATTGATTGTTTTTATACCACAGGCATTTTTCAGAGCCAAAAAAAAAGGGGTGTGAGAGTGTTTGAAAGAGTCCCCGCGACCCTGGAATGCAAAAGGCAAAAAAAAAAAAATACGAGTGGATTTTAGTCAGTAAGAGTCTGACACCGACCCGTCCCGCTCAACCCGGAGCGGGAGAAGACATCTCACGGTTTCACATCTTCAAAAAAAAAAGGTATTTTTCAGTACTCGTCTTTTTCTTTAATATGTATTTTTTTAATGTGAATATGTAGGCATTAGTTTAGTTTTATTTTATTTTTGCTTGGATACTAGGCTTTTGTAAATTAATGTGCGTGTGTAATCTGTGCAAAATAAATAATTTTTCTTTCATTCTTTTCATCTTTAATTCTATTTCATATTATTTTGCTGAAAGTTCATTAAAAATGGACGTGTGCTCTGTAGTGTAATTGTCTTGTATAAAAAACCTTGTAACTCACGCTTAAGAATTTGAAGCATTTTTATGCAATAATGTATCAAAATATTTTTTTTTTAATTTTAAGCCTAGACTTAGTAATGTTCTAATGTGTCTTAGTGAAAATAAGGTTTTTTTTAATTTTATTAATGCATTTCATCGTTCCAAAGTGTAAGAAACATACAGCCTTAGATTATAAGCATACAGCCTTATTTATAAAACTCGTTAACCATAATGCTTAGTTTTAATACTAATTAGTGGATTCTAAATTCAAATTCTTCATATACAATTTTGAATTAAGAACCTGCTAATCAGTGTTTTTATTGCCCTAAGTACCAGATGTACTTAGTGGTTTTTCAACCGGATTCTAAAAAAAAAGGAGGAAGTTCTATGTTCAACTGTGTATTTTTTTTATGTAAGTTTGTTTACCGATTTTCAAAATCCATTTTTTTTCAAAAGATTATACTCCTGAGGTGGTATCCCGTAAACATTTTATCGAAATTGATATAGCGCTTTTTGAAAAAATCAACATAAACAAAAAGATATACAGCGTGTAACAGAAAGGTGTGGTCATATTTTAAGAACCGGTTCTGCCCATGGAAATGAAAATCTTTCTCTAAGAAAATATAGAAAATTTCCAAAAATAAATTGGAATTTCCATACAAAGTTATCATCAGCTGATCAATATTTGTATGGGGGTAAAATTTTTTTTGAGAATTTCCTCAGGTTTTCTTAAAAAAAGTTGTTCATATCGTTGCGCAGATGCAGTTCTTAAAATATGACCACACGTTTCAGTTACAGCCTGTATAGACAGATGACGTTCTGGTTTCCTCCAATTACATTTAATTCTATGTTATTGGAGTTATCAATTCAGGCATTACTTTAATATTTAGTTTTAATTCTGGGGCCCAACAACTAAAAAGTGAAAAATAATAAAAAAAACTTTTAAGTGTTTGTATTTTGTTTCTTGGTTATTTGACGCCGATTTCCGAAACTAAAGTTATTTTTCAATGTTTAGTGTACCTATTTTACTTCCTACTTTTTGGAAGTCGGTTGTATATTACGGTGGAAAAAAACTTGTAAACCACCCACCACCCGCCACTTGTAAACGTAACTAGTAACTTGTAAAACTTGTAACTTGTTGTGTTGTTGTTGTTTTGTTGTGTGTTGTCGGTTGTTGTGTTGTGTTGTGTGTTGTGTTGTGTTGTTGTTGTTGTGTTGTGTGTTGTCGGTTGTTGTGTTGTGTTGTGTGTTGTGTTGTTGTTGTTTTTTCCACCGTGATGTTTAAAGAAATGACATTTCTGTTTTGTGCGTTTGTCTAAAACTAAAATGGCCGCAAGGTGACTATTTGCACACGTTGTGCAAATTGTTACGCAACATACGACATCGCTAAAACACTATTGTCAGTCTTTTGTTTACAAAAAATATAATTAATTATGTTTGTTTGTTTAGTACGTAATTTGTTGTATCTTTCTTTACTGTTTGTAATGTATATTACAACTTATTGAATCAGTATAACATGATTTGAATAATTTTGTGGTTTTGGTTCGTAGCTCTCTTTTGCACCTTAATATTATACATAGTAAGCTGGAGTCTGTGTTTCCTGATAGCTACAAACTGGGAGTATTTAAGTCAAGAGTGAATAGGTTACTTCTAGGCAAGCGTGCTCCATCTTCGACCACATCATCGCTTACCATTAGGTGAGATAGTGGTCAAACGCGTGCCTATCAAAAATAAAAAAAGTAAGCAAGGAACTGAATTAATAGTTATACCCACCTACTAAACTGATATTTTGTGAGTACCATAATAGACCAACACTATTAAGGTACTCACCAAATATCAGTTTCTTATCTAAAGTCCAAAATCGCAGTCACCAGAAAAAAAAAAAAAAAAAAAAACCGGCCTAGAGCGAGTCGGACACGAAGGGTTCGGTACCATAAACCGATTAAATCACGTTTCTTGTTTAACCCCCATACTCTTTAATTTTTAATTTACTTAATTTATTTTTATTTTTTAATTTAATTTATTTTTATTTTTTAATTTAATTTATTTTTATTTTTTAATTTAATTTATTTTTATTTTTTAATTTAATTTATTTTTATTTTTTAGTTTAATTTATTTTTATTTTTTAATTTAATTTATTTTTTATTATTTACTAGCTTCTGCCAGCGGCTTCACCCGCATGGTTTTAGTACTGCCCACCATTATAAATTATGGTTTAGATGTGTTTATTCTGTTGTATAAGCAACATTAACATCGTTGAGCTGCTGCTGCACCCACGGCCCGAGCTGTCATACTGCTGAAGTCTTTGCTCATCCAGCAATTAGATCTGGATATATTCCATGATAAGCCGTACCAAGTGTGTAAATATTTATATGTATTTCTAAGTAATTAGTATCATATGTTAGTAAGTAAAATTTTTTTTTAATGTTTTACTATGTATAGTTTTTTCTAAAATATAAGTGAATAAATAAATATATAAGTTACTGTAAAGTTTCATCAAAATCAGTTCAGTAGTTTTGGCTTGAAAGAGTAACAAACATCCATACATCCTCACAAATTTTCACATTTATAATATTAGTAGGATAGGATTGTAAAAAAGGATTTTTTTTTTTAATAATTTTTATTGTTCCAAAAACAGTGTTACAGATTGTTTTTCCACCAGTAAGCGATAAGCAAAAACTATGCAATACAATGCAGTAGGTAGGTACTTCATTTTAGTGGAAAAGATTACCTGTATCCTGTACTAGTTAAAAACTGTATCACAGGAGGCAATAACAGGCAATAAAAATACACACTGTGACAATTTCAACTGTCTGTCTACAACGGTTCGTGAGATACAGCTCGCTAACAGACAGACGGACTGTCGGACGGACAGACAGCGGAGACTTAGAAATAGGGTTCCGTTAGTTACTTTGGCTTTGGCTGTAAAACCTGTGTGACAGACGACAGACAGACGGTCAGACAAACAGATGGACAAACGGACACGTGAGTGACAGCAGTTGGGCTCCGTTTGGACCCTTCGGGTACGGAACCCTAGTAATAAAGGAAAATTACAAAAGTGAAAAATAAAGAAACCATAAAGTATCTACGTGGGACATTATTTAAAATCAATTTAGACCAAATTGAATAGATGGGAGAATGATCTGAGAGATTAAAAACGAACAAAAAACGATAAATTAATTTGTTTATGTCAAAACAGCTGGTACCTACCTACCTATGTATAATGATAGAGTGAATAGGTTGCTTCTAGGCAAGTGTGCTTCATCGTCGATCAATAACTAAAACAACCGACTTCCAAAAAGAAAATACCTACAAAAAAAAAAAAAACTTTAATTTCGGAAGTCGATGTCAACAAAGAAATAAAATACAAACACCGACTTCCGAAATTAAAGTTATTTTTAGTCGGTTAGAAGTCGGTTGTTTTTTTTTGTAAAAAAGTTTTTATTTTTCACTTTTTAGTTGTTATACAACTAAAAACCCCAGTAACATGGAACGTGGAATTTAAACATTTGGAGACCACCAAAATGTCATCGAGGTATACGTATTTTTCGTTTTTGTATAGTTTCTCAAAAAGCGCTGAAGCAAATTCGATAAAATTTATGTGGGACCACTTCGGGAGTATATTCTTTCGGATGGAAAAAGAATTTTGAAAATCGGTCCACAACTGACGGAGAAATCGGCGGACATACATAAAAAAAAAAACATATATACAGTCGAACATAGAACCTCCTTTTACGAAAGTCGGTTAAAAATTTTTTTGATGTATTTGAATTCTTACTATTTTAGTAAATAATTCCTACAAAATTTTCTTTTAACAAGTTGGTCATACTATTTTTTTTCGTCTATTCTAGTTAATGTAAAATAATAAAATAATGAGGGTTTTCTGAAATGACGTACACTATATGGCAGCACTGAGGCGTCAGGTCCAGACACCTGTCAAAACGCTTCAGATAATGTCAAAAACTGACATAAATGTTAAGTTAACGTCATGTTTACGTCATTATGTTTCGTTTTCAAAGTAAAAGACCTATCGTCTAAGTAGCGCAGACTTGTGGCGTAATTTTTTCTGAAAACCTTCATCATTATTATTTTATTAATATTTTTTTTATTTTTTCTTTGTTGTTCCATGTTTGTAGTTATATATGTTAGGTGTTGATCTTTTTCACAGGCAACGCCCTTGTCCAGATGATGCGTTTAAAATGCAGACATAAAATGAAAATATGTGAATATATGTCCAAAGATGTATGTATTCTACAAAATGTAAGGGAATATGTTTTTTTAAGGTTCCGTACCGGAAGGGTCCAAACGGAACCCTATTGTTGTCACTCACGTGTCTGTCTGTATGTGGCACAGGTTTTACAGCTAAACGGTTGGAGCTACTACAGTCTTCAGATTTTCACAGTATAAGCATCTTGTTGACCCAAAGCCACACAAATAGTCAAAAATACATTTGGTACGGAACCTTAAACGTGCGAAGTCCGACACGCACTTGGCCGTTTTTTTGTATTATTATTGGTAGGATCTCGTTACATTACTATCTCAGCGATGACAGCCAGCAACCAGCAAGCAATCTCCAGGGCCGGACGGGCTGCACAATTTCTGGATCAAATGGTTTCAAAGATCGCACGCTCGCTTGGCAGCTCAGTTCCAGTCTGCCTTAGAGTCAGGGTCGCTGCCCCAGTTTCTTACGACAGGAATAACCCACCTGCTCCATAAATCAGGTAGTACTGCGGAACCTAAGAATTATAGACCGATCACGTGTTTACCGACGGTCTTTGAAGTTTTTACATCCATTCTGAGAGCTAAAATTAACACCCACATTGATAAAAATCGTATCATGTCAGCCTCCCAGAATGGATGTAGGAATGGGTCCCGTGGTACTAAGGAGCTGCTCCTCATCGATATTGCTGTTAGCCAACAGGTTCGTCATTCTCGAAGAGATCTGTCGACATGTTGGATAGATTACAAGAAGGCCTATGACTCGGTGCCACATTCATGGCTCATGAGGGTGCTGGAGTTGTACAAAGTTGATGCAACTCTGCGCACCTCCCTGATGTCGTGTATGAGGCAGTGGAGTACAGTCCTTCATTATCCAGGATGTCGTCAGATACAGGAGAACTGCGAACCGATAAGGATCGAGCGTGGCATGTTCCATGTCAGCGATGATGATGATTTTTTAAGTTTATTTCAAGATTATATAAACAACAATATCTGCTTTTTCACTGAGTTTTTTGTTCTGATGTTTTTCCAATAACTTATTAGGTTTATTCTAATCCCTATTCTTTAAAAGATAAGTTAAATTGTTTATTTATCAAATTTAGTTTATAATAGAGTAACCTTAATTTGTATACCATTAAGGCACAGATAAACGACTTTTAATGGTTTTTAATTGAACATCACGTCTAAACGACTAGTCTTATTTGTTTGAAAAAAATACATGTTACTCTAGACTATTTTCGTCATAACTTGATTTGAGAGTATTTGAAATTATATTCTTAAAACACTGTGTAATTAATTTGTAAAGTTATGTCTACTGCGGATAAAAAATTGAGAATCACGCAATAACTATAAAGCGTACTTTTATGAAACCTTAACCATTTTAAAGATCATTTCATTATTTAAGTATAATTTAGTATCAGTGTTTTAATTTAATACTTGTTGTTTTATGTGTAATAAATTAATAATGCGTTTAATTTCGGACAGCGCTCCTTGATGGGCGAGTCCTATTACTGGTTGGACATACGACGCGATACGTGAGCTCAGCGCTGAACACGCAAGCTAACCACTAATGGTATATTTTATACAGAGGAAAGAATATTAATAAATTAACAGGTAATCAATTAGGCAATAAAACCTTTTCCATTAAAATGACTAAATATAAACATAGGTCACATCTGATACTCACCAAAACATAATATTACTAAATGACCTATTATAGACATAGTAATTAATTACTGATTCAATGATTAACCGTATGCATTATTTATATGTACATTTTATTATCTAATTTTAAACATTTCCTTGTCCATAATTCACTTCGCGGGCGCCGCTTCATAATAATTTATAATAATCTAAACAGCCTGTTTTGACTCTCAGAAAACATAAAAATAATATGCCACCAAAAATCTTTTTCTTGAGTTTCGTCTAAAGGCTCCAGCAGATAGACACAACGAGACAGTGCGAGAACGCTTTTGCATATAAATTATTCTTTGGATTACAACTAAGTATTTATGCGACATTTTGATGTCGCATTGTTGCGTCACAGCTGTCTTTCTTTGGGAGTCTTAACATTAGGACCATCATGGACCTTAAACAGGTTACCTACTCATTACAACAAAGAATAAAAAAACACAAGATTTAAAACAAGGCTAATAGAAGCACATTTTACTAATTCAAGTCTATTCAATTACATTCTTGAACGATGCTTAATATATATTTAAAACAAAATTCTGCCAAATAGAATAATAATTTATAAAATTTATAATTAATTCATCTAAATAAAGATTCCTGCTTAAGTATCATTCTAGAATCTTTTCAAATACTAAATATTTGTATGTATGTTACAGACAGTTCATATATTTTTCTTCAGAGAAAATCATAGATGCATAGGCTTCATCTCTCAGAGCTACGGAAGTCTTGGCTTAGAGAAGGAAAATCCACAGCATCAGCTCAGCAGACGGTGGTGGTTAGCTGATTCCTCTTGCGGGACAGACGGCTCCAGGTTTTCAAGCTGAGAAGGACGTTTCAACAAGTCTGCAAATAAAGAGGTAACAATGATTTTAATTATCGTAAAGTGAGGTTACTTTGGTTCTGGATAGGCTCAAAGTAAAAAGTGTCTTGGTTCCTGTTGGTTAATGCTGGACCAAAATTATACCCCAGGGCAACAGTAACCTCACCTTACGGTTACAAAATAAGCTAGTCCAGACCTTTAGGTTACCCCAGACAGGCGCAAAACGACAGTGCGACAACTTTTTTAAAATAAATAATGTTCTTTTGACTTAAGATACATTGTTGCCGCACTGTCACATCGCGCCTGTCTGTAGAAGTCTTTATTCACGACATTTTGAGCTGTAAATGATTTGCTCCTATTTGTCCTATACATGTACGTTACTGAAATATTTTCCTACTTTTCCATCTAATCCAAAACGAACAGAAAAATCAAAAATATACAACAGTATCATTAGAAAATACGAGAATTGATTAGCAAAATACTATTCGTTTTCAGAGATATTCTTATAAATAAAGTTTTCATTCTTCAAGTTACCTTATATAAACAAATACGGTCTACGTCATGAACAATATATGTCGCAGCTAATTAGCTTATTTCGACATTCAGTTAACAGCCTAGCCTTTTTACTAACCATTCAATTAAACAGCCAGGCAAATTACTTGAATCAATAACATTTAATTATTATATAGCCCTGACGTTTGAGAGAGGCTCTGACTTGACGAGGCATGTTCATAAGAGCAAATGAATAAATTAATTTTGATTTGCGTTCAGCCGGCAAAGTGAGGAGCTCGTGGCTAAAGTAATAACAGCCGCTCGGGTCGAACCATCACGTTAAGCTACGCTTGCCGGGGTTGGTCCATGGGTGACCATCTTTGGGTAAATCTCCTGGCGTTTTGCAGAAAATAATGACGGACTGTTGCCGACAGTGACGAATTGTGGGAAATTCAACTTTAGTGTACTAATATTAAAAGTTCAATTGTAGTATTCATTGCCTAGTAGTACTAGTGTACTTAAACACTATTAAAGTTGAATTGCCCACGATTCGTCATTGTCGGCAGTATTCCGTCATTATTTTCAGCAAAACGCCAGGCGATTCACCCCTTTACATACCGAGACTCCTCCGTGCCTCGGAAAGCACTTTAAGCCGTTGATACCGGCTGTCAATCATGGATATTTGACAGTCGTTACGGGTAGTCAGAAGCCTGAAAGTCTAACAATCAGTCGATCAATCGGTCAGTCAATCGTATTACCTAGTTACTAGGTTGTGGAGGTCAGATAAGCAGTCGCTCTATGTAAAATACTGGTATTCAGCTGCATCGGGTTAGACTGGAAGCCGACCCCAAGATAGTTGGGAAAAGGCTAGTCGGATTGATGGTTCAACCGGCAAAGTGCTGACGACGGTCGTTAGCAAGTAAAGGCGACAGATTCTGTCTGCATGGAGTGCATGGTTTAAAGAGAACTAACATTAAGGAGCCTTTTTTGTTGTGGCCAGGGTGGAAAATCCAGCAAGTGTATTCGCTAACTCAGTTGACATCAATTTGATAGGCACCATGCAGTACATTGCTGTTTTACTCGGTGGATATCAATTATAATAGGCACTAAGTAGTACATTTTTTTTCCTATACGTCAAACCAGTAATGTACTGCACAGTGCCTATCAAATTGATGTCAACTGAGTTAGCGAATAGACCTGCATATGGATGGGTTTGTCAGACTCTTACTGACTAAAAACCACCCCGGTATTCCTTCCCACACTTGGATCGGGGATCGTGAGAACTAGTGCGCCTTCCACGTTTCCCGAACAAGAACCTAACTTAAGGCCCTACTACGGGCCAAGTGGCGCCCTCATCGAATAAAAAATCAATCAACAAAAGTACCAAAAACGGCCGTTTTTGACACTTTTGCCTACTACTTGGGATACGAAACATTTTCAGACCTGTTTTAACAACGTAAAAATACTTTATCCTCTTTGTAACAAACGTGACGTTGGATTGTTTAATATTTATTTTCTATGCTATGCTACGATTTTTTAATCAATGAGGGCGCCACTTGGCCCGAAGTAGACCCTTAACCTATCCTTGTCCGGGTGCCCTAAGTTTTTTGGTGACATGGCCACCTTAGTGTATGATCGCCAGTCACTTAATTAAATGTAGTATTAGACGCATCGGCTGAAATCATTCAGGCCGCAGGAACGGCGCCGTTTAGTTATCTACTCGTATCAGGCTAGGCTGTTAACTGAATTACGAATTAAGCTAGTTGGCTGCGACATTTATGTCACGACATCAACTTCAAGTAATTAATTTTTACAACATATGTATCAATTTGATTGTTGTTCGTCGGTTGTAAGTTGTAGTGAGCGGGTTCGATTCTGGGTCAAATGATAAGGCGCAGTTATACGACTTTTAATGGTTTTTAATTGAACATCACGTCTAAACGACTTGTCTTATTTCTTTGAAAAAAATATATGTTACTCTAGACAATTTTCTTCGTAATTTGATATCAGAATATTTGAAGTTATATTTAATAACATAGTGTATTTAATTTGTAAATTTATGTCTAACTCGGATAAAAAATAGAGAATCACGAAAAAACTATTAAGCGTATTTTTATGTAACCTTCACCATTTTAAAGATCATTTAATGATTTACAATTTAGTCTCAGTGTTTTAGTTTAATACTTGTTGTTTTATGTGTAATATATTAATAATGCGTCTAATTTCGGACAGCGCTCTTGATCTTTAAAACGGTGAAGGTTTCATAAAAAAACGCTTTATAGTTTTTGCGTGATTCTCAATTTTTAATCCACGTTAGACATAACTTTACAAATTAATTACATTATTTTATTAAAATATAATTTCAAATATTCTCAGATCAAATTACGACGGAAATTGTCTAGAGTAACATACTTATATTTTTTTCAAAGAAATAAAACTGGTCGTTTAGACGTGATGTTCAATTAAAAACCATTAAAAGTCGTATAACTGCGCCTTAATATGAATCATTCGACTACAATATTATATTGCGGTGGCAATTGCTTAATAAAAACGTAATATTGGCGAATGACTAGCTTGTGAAATGATAAGGTTTTTTGGTAATTGGTTTATTAAATTTGGTTTAAGGTGAAAGCTCCAGGGTAACCTGCGAAATTCAAATTTTCTTACAATTTGCAGGTCAGTACCAGGTTGTATGTTGGTCAAAATATGTTACGCGGCCGTAGCAAGTACGTATTTATAGAACTGTAATCATTAAAATCATCAATACAACTCTCTCAGTTAGAATTGATGCCAAATGTCATGATTTCATGAAATACTTACATTTGACATCAATTCTAACTGAAAGAGTTGTATTAATGATTTAAATGACTATAATTCTATAAATACATACTTGCTACGACCGCGAATCAAATTTTGACCAAGATACAACCTGACACTGACCAACAAATTGCAAAAACCGTAAAAAAAATTGAATTTCTCGGGCTACCCTGGCGCTTCCACCTTAAATAGGATGCCCCATCGGGCTGGTGGTTTCCCGTTACTGCTGATTATGAGGAGCTGGGTTTGATACCCGGGTCGAGTAAAATGTTGTTTTCCAACAGGAATTCTTCAGTAACAACTCTGAGTCTGGAAGTGCTAAGCAAGTCACTGTTCAAGCAGTCTGATACAGTTGGTGCAATAATTTACATAAGTTCAACCACAGATGTGATGCCAGCAACTGCATCAGACTTTTTATTTGGAACTTTTTAATTGTACTTTGTTAGTATTCTATTCTTCCTAGTAGTTAAGGGTCCACTACCGGCCAAGTGGCGCCCTCATTAAATAAAAAATCGTAGCATAGCCTAGAAAATAAATATTAAAGAATCCAACGTCACGTTTGTTATAAAGAGGATAAAGTATTTTTACGTTACAGGTCTCAGAATGTTTCGTATCCAAAGTAAGAGGCAAAAGTGTCAGAAACGGCCGTAAAAATAGTTTATCCTATTTGTAACAAACGTGACGTTGGATTCTTTGATATTTATTTTCTAGGCTATGCTACGATTTTTTATTCAATGAGGGCGCCACTTGGCCGGTAGCACGGCCTTAAGAATATCAGGAATATAAATTATTTCCTTAAAACAACTACCTAAATATTCCATTCACAATACAAATACAATTATTTAGTCCAATCGTCAGAGCGGTCTCGCTGAAAACAAACGAGTATAAAATGAGGCCCAACATTTTTGCGCCGCCATTGAGGCCACTGGTAGTTTGTCTGTCACCTATAATACTAGTCATTTTTCCTGTTCGCCTATACAAAAAGTAATAAAAGGAAGTAATGACTTAAATGTAGTTTAATATAGGATATTTTACAAGATTAACACCCGTTTCTTAACTAAGAATTTGAAGTTGAGCTCTTGTCTTGCTTAAGGCGCTATTAGCTGCCAACGACCTTGAGTGCTTAGCTTGCGTGTTCCGCGCCGAGCTCACGTAATGCGTGGTATGTCCACCCAGTAATGGCCTCGCCCATCAAGGAGCGCTGTCCGAAATAAGACGCATTATTAATTTATTACACATAAAACAACTATTGAAATTAAAATGCTGAAACTAAATTATAAATAATTAAATGATCTTTATAATGGTGAAGGTTTCATAAAAACACGCTTTAAAGTTTTTGCGTGATTCTCAATTTTTTATCCGCGTTAGACATAACTTTAAAAATTAATTACACAATGTTATAAAAAAATATTTTCAATTATTCTCAGATCAAATTACGACGGAAATAGTTTAGAGTAACATATATTTTTTTCAAAGAAATAAAACTTGTCGTTTAGACGTAATGTTCAATTAAAAACAAATAAAAGTCGTATAACTGCGCCTTAAGTTTGGCAAGATCTCATGCTAGACCCCAGTTAGCGAGTATGAAATTTCAAATTTTAATTCAGAAACGGAAATTAATAGAGATCTTAATACGTAGCTTCTAAAATTGTGGGTGTCAGGTGTCATATTCTCTTTTTTGCTAATGATATCAAACTACTATCAATGTCGTGGATAGATCTTAGAATTAAACATTTCATGATTTGTTCAACCCTGTATGGTCGTTGGTTCAACCATTTCATGAAATGGTCGTATTTCATGATATTAAACAAACAAAGCCCGCGGGTCACATCATGATATGGGATAGCCAAATCAATAAACACTATCTTTAACTATATGAACATCTAAATGCACGACTATTTCATGATATGGTCAAATATGATCTTACGAGTATTGTAAAATAGTTATGATATCCACCGGCAGATCAGTTGATGTCGCTTTGTTTTTGTGATGTGGCAACAATTATTCTGTAATACAAGCGAATAATACTGTTCAAATGGAAGATAAAATTGCAGTGAAACATCGTTACGACACAAAGCTGCTTGATTTGATATAACTACAATAGGCCTTTTTTAATGGGTCTGTAGTCAATCAGCAGTTCGAGTACAGCTATGGTCCAGTTATGCTAACTACAACTATATTATTCTAATTGCAATTGGCTTTTATTTGAATGCAGACCATCTATACATACACCATAGCTTATTCTTGTAACTAGAAGAGCAAAACACAAGTTCATTCTTTGTTTAGATTTTTTATTGGACCTTTTACCATCATGGACACCCTACATTAATAATATGGTCAAACGTGGATTGACATATCGTCAAACGTTGACAACGATTTGGCCAGTTTTAGCCAGCTATATTATGAAATGCAACCCTTTCATGAAATGGTCAGTCACATTATGAAGTAATCAATTCTACGATCTGGCCACACGTTCTGATCGCAATTTTCTATCGTTGTGGTTATTTTTAGTGGTCATTAAGCCATTTTGTAATTTGACGAAAATTTTCACGTTGAATTTTCTTTTCCAGTTAGATTCATATTACAATTTTGTAAAATAATATTGGGAACTAAATTTAAAAAAAATAAATTTCCGTTTCATATTACACCTAAAAGCGGATACTTGGCAATCATAAGAAAGGGGTTCTTCCTAACTAAAATGAAAATAACAATACGAAGAGCATTATTTTAGGTCAGCAAGGATTCCATTTTACCATAAAACTGTACAGACTTACTCAACCAGGTATTTAAGTCCAATTTTTTTTTTATCAGAATGACCTATTTAATTTAATCAACCTAAATATAATTTCCGAAAGACACGTGTATAATGAAAAATCCACTCACGCGCACGAATACAATAAAATCGATAACCTCTATAACGTACCCAAATGTACCGAATGTACCGAGATGTCATCGTTCATCGTTCCCAATCAAATCCCAACTATTCGCGACGAATCAAACGTTCTCATAGCTACACATATTAGGGCACATAAATGTTTATATGTATCACATTTTTGCATGTCTGCGTATATTTATAGCAGTGGGCGGCGGTATACTCGACCTTGCGCTCGAGACGAACTCAGCACCACGGCGCGCGATTTCACGTCGTCACCTTCGCAACAATCGAAGAAATCATCAACCAATGCCGGTTCTACTCAACAGCTTGGAAACTATCTCCATTTCTACACAGCAATGTATGCTATATAGTTCGCGAGGGACGATAGTGTGTGCGTTCGGCGTCCGACGCGCGCCTCCAGTCTCGTTTGCCAATTTCGCGCACAAGTTCATCGACTTTTGACAAGGATGCATGAATCAAGTGTAATGATACGATACGGCATCGCTCTTTGTTCCGACCGGACGGTTGCCGCATTGTTTTAGGAACACTGACCTTATTAACATTGTCTAACGTCGTAGGATTCATTGAGTTGTGTAATTTTTTGTAAGCTTTTAATATTGTGATCAGAACATTTTCGGTGAAATGCACATTATATATTTTTTGTCTCGTTGAGAACACTACTAAAATATATTGTAAATAAATAAATTATGTTGTATTTGTAAATTGGTGGTTTTATTTATTTTGACTACAGTTTTATTAGCAGCATAAATTTATTTTGATCTAGTGAAAAGATGCCAAGTCTACAGAATCTGTGCTGAGATATTCTTAATTACCTACACATTCCTTTACATGAAGTAATGGAATTTGCTGTGCCTAATACAAATGAAATACAGAGCTATAAGAAAGTATATTTAATAGTCAATTAATCAGTTTCCACAGTGTCATTATGACATTTATGACCAAACAAAACCGTTGAAAAGTGTTATACACTCGAGTTTTTACCATTCAATTTGTCACTGTTTTCAGGAATCCGCCTTCAAGGTAAACGTACATAGACTACCTACTTTCATACCTTGCCAAAAAACAAATAGGCCACATTTATAGTTTCTGTCAACAAGACATTTCTTAACTAAGGATTTCTGTGGAGTTCATAAATAAATTTTTGGGTAATTTTTTTTAAGTGTTATAAGTAAAATTTACGAAAAGTTATGTAATAAATGACATAATTATCAAGTAGGTAGGTACATACAGGTATAGTGTTATACATACCCCTCTTGTTCCCATACTATGTTACGCCTGTTACTTTCGAAAATCAAACTTATATTTGACTATTATAAAAATAATTTTCAAATTTTGGACAATGAACTATATGATAAAGGTAACATATTTCAAATTCCATTGCAACCCATTCTTTGTAGGACCTTTTTAATATGAATGGTCACTTAAAAGTCAACTTAGAATACACTCTAATTATCTCGAATTATTTTATCAAACACAAGGTGTTAAGCCGAATAAGTGCCGACCCCAAATAAATTGGGTTAAGGGCAGGAGAATGATGACAAGGTGTTAAGGAAATATGTGGTCATTTTTAAAAGTTTTTTCTGCCCATATAAATAAACAACTTTGTTCATAAAAGACATTATAGTCAATTTCGAAAAAAAAAAATATCTCCTATTCTAATTTTGTTTAACTGATACGGAAATTCCTTACTATAAATATCTTGAAGAAATTTGTTGATTTCCATGGACAGATGAAGTTACTAAAATGTGACCAGTAACAACCACCGATCTCCGTTACAATCGCATAGATCCCTAATACCGCATCCACAAAACTATAACACCAATTAATAACCTAGTCGCTCCCTGTAAGGAGTGTCACGCCTACATTCGCAATCAATTGTGTCCACACATACACAGAGACACTCACACATACAATGATTTCGTTCGGCCGCCACCGCCCGATCGGGTCACCATGGGGTTTCGAAAAAAAAAGAAGATAGTCTTTAAAAGTCAGCGAGAGGACGAATTGCCGTTTTTGAAAGGGTTCTGCTAAAGAAATGGATATTGACTGGGCTTTGATGTTGGTGTGTTGACGACAGTCTACTGAATAACAGAATAATTTATGACGGCTCACCAGTGGCGAAATATTGCAAAAAGTTGGCAAAATTTATATTTTGCAGTTTTTTTAACTGATTTATAGTACTTACTTTGTTACTTACTAACCTTATTAATTGAAATAAAATTAAAAACAATAAAAAATTAAATCAAATAATTTATTCATCGTCATAGATTAAAGATATTTCAGTAGGACTTAAAGTTACAAGTTTTTTTGGTGGTGGTTTCCATAATCCAGTAATGCAGTGTGGGTCTGAAGACACCAGAAAACTACCTTCCGTGACAACTATTCCCGAGAATGTTCTTGAATTTATGAAATTCTACCTTAGGACTAGAATTGAAAAAGTTTGTTCAAGATGCGCAAAAAAGAGCGTCTCTGTCTAGGTGTTTCTAGAAGAAGTATGTGTAATGCTCATTTTAAGGTACATTTGATTTATTGCCAACTTTTAACGATATATCGCCAGTGTGCGGCTGGGGTGAGCTTTGTGTCACGGGTTCGATTCCCGCATGAACCAATTTCATGATCAATCACGCTCAGGTGTAGCACTTTATGGAAGAAATCTTAAGGGAACCTAAGCATAGGTATTACACTAGCCACCCGCCCCGGCTCCGTACACAAAATGCCTCGTTTATCGCTCTTTCTAATAGTGAAGGGCCTACCTCCCCGTAAGTGGCGCCCACATTAAATAAAAATTCGTATCGTAGCATAGAAAATAAAGATAAAAGAATCCTATGTTGCGTTTGTTACAAATAGGATAAGGTATTTTTGCATTGTTAAAACAGGACTCAAAGTGTGTCGTGTCTAAAGTAGTAAGCAAAAATGTTATAAACGGCCGTTTTTGGTACTTTTACGTTTGACCGTCATATTTGATACTGCAAATAGTAAAAAAAAACTTATTTATTTATAGTTTATACAAAAAAAAAAAAATGCCTTAAAAATTACTCCTCTTTTTGTTAGCAGAAATGAAACCTGTTGCTTAATCTAAGTGGCATACATTATCTTAGTTTTAAAACACAGTGTTCATAGATGTCAAATAAATTAAGAAAATCTTAGTATAAAAAATGCAACTTCTTTAAAATTCTCCATACAAAACGCTGATTTCATAGGTGGGGACCTAATAGATGGGTGAACCATAATTATGATGGTTCATATCAGACTTCCATCAGGACTCCAGACTAGCCAAGCTGCCTTCTTCAGGTGTTCCTCTGGCCCATTCGTCTAGATATGGCTCTCGCAGTGTATTCTGTGCCGGCTGATTCTCCACTGAAGGTGTACTTAAACTGGCAACACTGCAACAAATGCATGTTAGAATAAGGCAAGTATTAAACAGGAGCTAGCAGTGGCAGTGAAATCCTACTAACATTATAAATGTGAAAGATTTTATGTTTGTAAGTTTGTGTTTCAATCACGCAAAAACGGCTGAAGGACCGGAGTAACCGACATAGTTGGCAGAATAAGCAAACTGAAGTGGAAGTGGGGCGAGTCCTGGAGTGGAGACCGCGTATCGGCAAGCGTAGTGTGGGACGCCTCCCATCTAGATCTACCGACGACCTTAAGGTGGAAGCTCCAGGGTAGCCCGCGAAATTCAAATTTCCTTCCGTTTTCTGCAATTTGGTATCATGGGCAATATTTAATTCGCGGCCGTAACAAGTATGTATTTATAGAATTATAATTGTTAAAATCATCAATACAGCTTTCTCAGTTAGAATTGATGCCAAATATAAGAATTTCATGAAATCATGACATTTGGTATCAATTCTAACTGAGAGACTTGATGATTTGAATGATTTCAGTTCAATACGTTCTTGCTTAGACCGCAAATCAAATTTTGACCAAAATACAACCTGACACTGACCTGCAAATTGCAAAAAATGTAAGAAAATTTGAGTTTCGCGGGCTACCCTGGCGCATCCACCTTAAGAGGGTGGCTGGGATACACTGGATGCGGAAGGCGGAGGACAGGGTGTTGTGGCGCAGCCTGGGAGAGGCCTATGTCCAGCAGGGGACTGCGACAGGCTGAGTTGATTGATTGATTGAGATTATAACCTGGATTTAAAACATAAGCTACTTTTTACCATGCGGACGAAGCTGCTGGCAGAAGCTAGATATTAAATACTAGTGACCCGCAGCGGCTTTTATTTTTTTCTGACAAGGCCGCCACACTATTCCCAAACCACTGTAGCTTCTGTAAGCCACCAGAAAAAACGCTGAGGCAATGAAGCTCGACTAGTCCCAGAGAAACGATTAAACTGTCTTGGGTCCCGCAACGAAATTAATCAGAAAAGACAGCGGAGGATTAAGAAAAACATAATTTCCACTTCCCTCCTAATCAAGCGGGAGACAGAACAAAGCTAGGCCATTAGACACAAAGGGGGTATTTACAACTGGGGCAAGCCCAGTTGCCAAGCACCACTGGTTAAAAACACTAATATTAATGTTTCCTAAAATTGTGAGCTTGATTCCAATAATAGGTAAGGCAAAAACGCTTGAACACACGGAAATTTGTTCTAGTTTCCACAAGGTCCGTGTAATAGACAACTCCAGACGTAGGCTGAATACTATCCAACATAATATTGCGTTCAGTTTTCCAAAGAGTACACTTCCATAGGATATGATGTGCGGATTGTTTGTATTCGCAATCAGGTGTGCTGCCGCGGCTTTGCACGGCAGCAAAATGATTCGAAAGACATGTAGTGACATCTAGCGTCCTAAAAGCAATTATGACTGGCGAAAGTTATTATTCTATCCCTCGGGAACAGTACTTTTTTACCTAACTGCGCGATACAAGGGAGGGTAATGTCTTTATCAGCCTATGTATGTATACGTATACATACAGGGTGTAACGGAAAAGTGTGATCATAATTTAAGAACCGCTTCTGACCATGGTAATGAACAACTTTCTTCAAGGAAATTGTAAACAATTCCGAATTTTGATCTTGTATGGAAAGTTCAATTTTTTTTTGGGAATGACACATGACTTCCTTAGAGATAGTTGTTCAAGATTCGTCTTAATCTTGCGGGTCCTACTAAAGACATGACAGTAATCAATATACAATATGGCGACTACCAGACGCCATATTGTGAAAAAGAAAAAAAAATGAAAGTCGACGAACTATAACGTATCGTAACGTGGAGTATCAAAATAAAAGGTTCGAGGAGGCGATTCCAAAAATATAACTCACTAAAATGTAGAAAATAATAAAACTGAATATTTTCAAAAAACCCGACTGTAAAAAACAACTAAAAAGTTCCAAGCAAGTCACTTTTCAAGCAGTCTGATGCAGTTGGTGGCATGAAATCAATAACTGAACTAACCTAACTGCCACCACATAATTAGATTAATCTCGAATCAGATTGGCTAAAGTACACAATTCTTCTATGGGGTTCTGTGTAAAAGTTTATAACAAAATACCACTACACATTCTCCAACTAAATGAGACAAAATTTAAAACATGCATAAAACGTTCTTTTTGTGTTTGTATATTTGGAAGAGATGCTCTCCCTTTTATTTTTATAGACATGTTTTTTTTTTTTACTTTTTTAAAGTTTTAGTAATGAATAATTTCGAAGCATTTTTTTAATTTTGTAAAATATGAGTACCTTGGGGCATTTAATGTAACTGCTTTTTATTTTATTTTATTTTTTGACATGAACGAGCATTCAATTAATCTTTATTCAATTAATGTAATGTACAGTAGGTATGTTGTTTTTACACACGATTGTTTAATTAAAAAAAGAGGATAAACGCCAGTATTATTTCTTGTTTCTTTGCGGATGGCGCCACTGAGTACTTCACCATTTTCTGAACAAGTTGAGATAAAAACATGTATGTATATAATATGCAAACTTTAATATTAATAACAATTTATCATCAAAGTTAATAATCAACGTTGCCAGGAATACGGTATGTAAAAAGGGCGCCAGATAACAAATAATGGTCAGCACACACCCGCCATCTTTGGGAGTTCGCCATATTTGATTTAGAATGACGTCACTTAACTAACCATGCATTGTCATTCAAACTAAACATGTATGCTAAATTTCAGCTCAATCGGTTCAAATTTTACTTCCAAGATTTTTTAACATAGTTACAGGCCAAGCTAATAGAAGTGTGTTAAAATGCGACTACATTTTCTTGGTAACATTTAAAAAAAAAACAAGGCATTTAAAAAAAAAAGCATGCCAGTTGAGAGTTTGTCATGCACACTCAAATGTCGAGCTCGCTAATGGTGCCGCGTGTGTTGGGTCATTCGGTTCCCTTCAATATGGTTGAGCTGAGTGTTGCTGATCCACGTGTCATGTTCGTGAACGGGTGCCGTCAGTTGAGACTGGTCATCTCTCAACTGCCACTGGCTTATTTTAATCTTTTTTATTTTTATTAACCGACTTCGCAAAAGGAGGAGTTTTTTTTTTTATGTATGTTCGGGCATAACTCTGTCATATATTGACGGATTTGCAAAATTCTTTTTTTTTCGAAAGGGGTTTATTCCGAAATGGTCCCATTTAAATTTCAAAAAGATCTGATGATGGGTTTCGGAGACAGACAACGGAACTCTTCAAAAATTGACAGCAAATCAACCGCAATTGCTGCTATCGTATGTCTATGAATTGTTAACACAGTTTAATGGGGAACCACAACTAAAAAGTGAAAAATAAAAAACTTTTTTACATAAAAAAATTAACCGACGAAAAAGAACTAAAAAGCAAAAAATAAATAAACCTTTTAAGTCTTCTTCGTCTTCTTAGTCGACTCAAAATTAGTTTATATAAAATTTGATATTTTATGTAGGTAAATAAGCTCATTACTCAAGACTTAAAACATTTAAAAACTATAGATTTCCCATGTGAGTTTCAGAGTTGTTGTGGAAAAATCTGTCACAATAATTCCCATAAGGATATTGTCAATAAATTATATGATAATATAATTAATGTGTTACGAAACGCTGCGGCTACTACCTGTATGATAAAGAAACGTAAACATGGAAACTTATTAGCGGGGTGGAATAAGCACGTGGGCGAGTCTTACTCGTGTGCCAGGCGGGCATTTAATGCATGGGTGAGCTACGGTAAGCCAGCTAGCGGGCCATTGTTCAGAGACATGATTGAGGCGCGTAAAATTTTTAAAGGTAAGCTTAAGTGGTGTCAAAACCATCAAGAACACGAATAGGGACTTTAGTAATTTTTGGAAGTGTACAAATAAATTAAATGCTAGGCCTGGCATCCCAGTGAGTGTCGGCGGTGTTTCTAGCCCTGAAGACATTGCTAATGTTTTTAAGGAACAATTTGTAGTAAAGTCACCCTTAGGACCGGCATGCGGACGGTTCGATGCTGAGAGTCAGGGGATGAATATTTCAGTTTCAATATTTGCCAAGGATATTGAACGTGCTATCGGGAGTATGAAGGGAGGAAAATCACCGGGGTATGACGCACTCAGCGTGGAACATCTAAGGCATGCTGGTTTCCACCTTCCTAGAGTACTTGCAATGTTATGTAATTTGTGCATAAATCACTCACACCTACCCCCTGGCCTGATGAAGACTCTGGTGGTACCGATTGCCAAGAGTAAAACGGGGGATGTGTCTGAAAAATCTAACTACAGACCTATTTCGCTAGCCACGATTGTAGCGAAGGTATTTGACAGTGTGCTTAACTTATATTTGAACAAGCATGTTAAGTTACATGACGCGCAGTTCGGCTTTCGCCCTGGCTTGTCGACTGAGACTGCTATTCTTAGCCTTAAGCACACTGTGAAATATTACACTGACAGACAGACCCCGGTTTATGCTTGCTTTCTAGACCTCTCGAAAGCGTTTGACCTAGTGTCTTATGATATTTTATGGCAGAAGCTAAAGGACACGGGCCTAGCGCCAGAGTTGACATCACTTTTTAGGTATTGGTACCTTAACCAAAATAATAATGTAAAGTGGGCGGGTGACTTGTCGAGTGAATACAAACTGGAGTGCGGAGTGAGGCAGGGGGGGTTGAGCTCGCCCTTGCTTTTTAACCTGTACGTAAATGCGCTGATCGAGGAACTCAGTCAGATGCCAGTGGGGTGCTACGTGGATGGTGTCAGTGTTAACAACCTTAGCTATGCCGATGATATGGTTCTGCTGGCTCCCTCGATTTGTGCATTGCGGAAGTTGCTTGCCGTATGTGAAAAGTATGCGGCCACACACGGTCTGGCGTATAATGTTAAAAAATCAGAGTGCATGGTCTTCAAGGCGGGTACAAAGTGCCCAATTATTGTTCCACCAGTGTTACTTGATGGTATTCCTCTTAATCGAGTATACCAATTTAGGTATCTTGGGCATTTGCTTACCGAAAACCTTGGAGATAATGTAGACATGGAGAGGGAGCGCAGGGCATTGTCAGTCCGGGCGAACATGCTGGCACGCAGGTTCGCTCGATGTACGGACGCGGTGAAAGTAACTTTATTCAAAGCGTATTGCACATCTCTGTACTCAGCGAGCCTGTGGTTCAGATATACCCAAAGGGCTTACAATTCTCTGCGCATCCAGTTTAACAATGCCTACAGGGCGCTGTTACGTCTGCCGCGCTTCTGCAGTGCGTCAACAATGTTCGCTGAGTCTAGGACAGACGGCTTTGAGGCCACCTGGCGCAAAAAGACAGCCTCACTACTAAGCAGATTGCGTGGGAGCAGTAACAGCATCCTGAAGGTAATAGGCAACAAGTTAGACAGCCCACTGGTGTGGAGCCTCACCCAGAGGACTAAGTCTCTCTTAGTTATTAGGTACTAACATAGTTTTTAAGCTCATACTAACAATATAAATTTAAATGTATATGAAATGGATCAATGGTTGTCTGAATAAAAATTATTATTATTATTATTATTATTATTAAAAGGTTTATTTATTTTTTGCTTTTTAGTTCTTTTTCGTCGGTTAATTTTTTTGTTAAAAAGTTTTTTATTTTATGATTTTTTTGTGGCTCGCATCATCTTTTAACACTCTGAGGCTAATTTCTAATTCTACATCATTCCTCCTGCCACTGAGCTGATGATATAACAATCCTTCCATGAAGTTCCCAGGATATTGACCAGTTGAGATTACCTCCAATATTGTAAAGACGTCTTTTCGTCAAAGCATATTAAGTGGTATTTGTCACTAAAACCAGTTTTTATATCTGACTTCTATTGTTTAGGAAAGGTATGGTTTCCATCATCAGCTCAGTTTCATGATGTGATGGTTCCTAAATGCAAATACCTGATTCAGTTATGAAAAGTAAACAGAAACAATATTCATGCCCAATTTTCGAGGTTCTCTCTCAATTTTTTCAGGATCCCATGATCAGATCCTGATAACCTTCACATGGAACTACCCTTGAGGTATACCCTATCTAACAAAAAAAGAATAATCAAAATCGGTTCATAAATGACGGAATGAGGGCTGAACATACATACAGAAACGCTAAACGTGCCCACAATTTTCGAGGTTTACTCTCAATTTTATGAGGATTCCATTGTCAGATCCTGATTTCCTTGACATGGGACCACCCTTGAGGTGTACCCTATCTAACAAAAAAAGAATAATCAAAATCGGTTCATAAATGACGGAATGAGGGCTGAACATACATACAGAAACGCTAAACGTGCCCACAATTTTCGAGGTTTACTCTCAATTTTATCAGGATTCCACTGTCAGATCCTGATTTCCTTGACATGGGACCACCCTTGAGGTGTACCCTATCTAACAAAAAAAGAATAATCAAAATCGGTTCATAAATGACGGAATGAGGGCTGAACATACACAAAAAAAAAAAAAAAAAATATATATATACGGTCGAATTGAGAACCTCCTCCTTTTTTTTCGTCGGTTAAAAATAGAACCTACTTCCAAAAAAAGTGCAAAATAACTTTAATTTCGGAAGTCGATGTCAAAAAACGAAGACACAAAACAGGAACACCGACTTCCGAAATTAAAGTTATTTTGCATTTTTTTTGGAAGTCGGTTCTATTTTTTTGTAAAAAAGTTTTTGTTTATGAATTTTTTATTTAACATGGTTCTCATATATTAGAAGCAACAAGACATTATGTAACCAGGATTTTTGTAATACATAACATGGTTTAAAAGAGTGTCCATGGAGTTTCTTGCACGTTCTTCTCCATAGAGATCTACGCTTTGGAATGTGCAATTAGCTTCATCTTTCTGACTGACCGACACCATCACTTGTCAAGCAGTCTGATGCAGTTGGTTTTTCCAAAATACAAAATTCAAAATTGAAATTCAAAATTCAAGTCATTTATTTCAAATAAAGCATTTACTTTTGAATTGTCAATAAGTCGTTCAGTCAGAAAGATGGAGTTAATTGCAAATTCCAAAGCGTAGATCTCTATGGAGAAAAACGTGCAAGAAACTCCATGGACACTCTTTTAAATCATAATTATTACCTATGTATTGCAAAAATCCTGGTTAGATATTTCTTATTGTTTCTATTAGGTGAGAACAAAATAAATACAAAAAAAAAAAACTAGATATAAAAATTAAAATAAGCCAGCGGCAGTTAAGGCGCTATTACCTGCCAATGACCTTGAGTGGTTAGCTTGCGTGTTCTGCGCTGAGCTCACGTAACGCGTCGTATGCCCACCCAGTAATAGGACTCGCGCATCTAGGAGCGCTGTCCGAAATTAAACGCATTATTAATTTATTACACATAATACAACAGGTATTAAAATAAAACACTGAGATTAAATTATAAATAATTAAATTATCTTTAAAATGGTGAAGGTTTCATAAAAATACGCTTTATAGTTTTTGCGTGATTCTCAATTTTTTATCCGCGTTGGACATAACTTTACAAATTAATTACACTGTGTTATAAAAATAGAATTTCAAATTTTCTGAGATCAAAATACGACGAAAATTGTCTAAAGTAACATATATTTTTTTCAAAGAAATAAGACTAGTCGTTTAGACGTGATGTTCAATTAAAAACCATTAAAAGTCGTATAATTGCGCCAGTCTCAACAGACGGCGCCCGTTCACGAACATGACGCGTGGATTAGCACCACTCAGCTCAACCATTTTTAAGGGAACTGAATAACCCAACAATACACGCGCCGCTAACAGCGAGACATTTGAGTGAATATGAGAAACTCTCAACCCAACAAGTAGTAGGTAACCTAATAAAATAAATTGCTAATAAGTTACAAGGCGGACATCCTACCCACACGCATATAACGTTTTGGAATCACATTTATTTTACGTAAGTACAGCTTTTTTTTTGTGGGTTGGGAAGTCATTCAATTACATCTCCCGCTCTAGGGTGGAGCGGAAGGGCGTGTCAGACTCTTACTGACTAAAACCCACCCCTGTACCTTCCCTGCCCTGAGTGCAGGGGCAAGGTAACTCTGTTTCGAATTTATCCTCAACCCCTGGGCAGGCATCGGCCATGACGGGCCCCGTCATGAATGCTGATAACTCTTTGAGGCGCGCGTGGAACACTACGCGCCGTCGACTCTCGGGATCGGACAGCGAGCTACCCATTACTCGCCGTCCGCAGGTACGTAAGTACAGCTAAGGAGTGAAATTCCCTGCCAGAGTCTGTTTCCTGATAGCTACATACTTCTAGGCAAGCGTGCTCCATCTTCGACCACATCATCGCTTACCATCGGATGAGATAGTGGTCAAACTGTATATGATACAAAAACTAACACACTTAATGAAAAATTAGGTATTTACAATAGGGATGATTGCAGGGTAATAAATAATAATTCGAAATCACATCTATTTAGTCTATCAGTTAGATGATCAAAAAATATTAGACACGTATTTTTGCTTTATCGAATTAATCAAAAAATACAAAGATGGAGTGAGACAATACAATTTAAACTCAAGTGTGACGTCATGCGAAATTTCAATGCAATGTATCGTCTTCATTTTTAGGGTTCCGTACACGAAGGGTCCAAACAGAGCCCTATTGTTGTCACGCACGTGTCCGTCTGTCTATCTGTCCTTCCGTCGCGTCGTCTGTCACAAAATTTTGTTACGAAGAATTTTTTAACTTCCCATTGACCTATGAACTTGAAATTTGGTGATAATGTTTATTATTATAACGTATACTTTACTAACAAATACCAATATTTGGTACGGAACCCTTAATGTGCGAAATCCGACACGCACTTGGCCAGTTTTTTGTTTACGTGACAAAGATAAAATATGTTTTCAATATTCTTTGGTATTCTAACTAGTTTATCTGGTAGCTGAAATTTCTGACACAAATTTAGGTTTCGATGTCTCTATTGCGATAACCATTGGTTTGTTTGCGAATCTATCTAGCACATGCGACGAGGGCATACACGTGTAACTAAACGGAGAGTATTTCCTGTTCCTATATGTATTATAAAGCAAAGCAACTTACATAATAGTGACCTGGAATTGCAGCTGGCAAAAAAGTGGGGAAAGGGGTTTTCAAGGGGGTTATAAACGGCCGTTTTTGTTACAAATGCACGATTTAGCTAAACAGCTATATTTCAAGTGTTGACAATGTGTTATAAAATTACGTTATTGCCTTTTCTACACTAATAATAGACCACATTTTGTATTTTTGATTCTATTTACGAGTTATGACATTTTTTCGGTTGGCGGCGCTAGTGGACTGTAAAAGGCCCCTTAAGAGTTTATGTTACCTCAAATGGCTTAGCATGATCCTCCGTTATGTCGATAATACTGCAGCATTAATTTTGAAATAAATATATGGCAAGGTTGAGGATCAATGTTAAGTATTATAAACCTCAAAAACACGATTCCATAAAATTTTCTCGATAGAAAAAAAATCCAAAGTTACCTCTAAACCGAAAACAATAAACCGCTAGCATTCAAAAAATGCTTAAAATTAGATCATGAAACTTTGCATACTAACTGAACTTACTATAAAGCAGGTCCTACAAGTTTTTTTATTTTTAAATTACCATTATTTTCACAGTAAAAATAAAATACCTAAACTATCACCTAAACTATGCCGTCTTGAAGCTTGTTCCCTGGCGCCCGACGCCCCCGTTCAGTCTCGCTTCGGCTTTCGAACGGGAGGGCTGTGTCGCTTGCGCTCAGAGCACACATTACGCAACAAGACTACGTAAAATACAAATCTTGTAGTACTTATACTTATAGTGTTGGTGCAATGGGAAATAACCGTAATAAAAATAAGAAGCGAAAGGGTTGGCGCAAAGAAACTGGAAAACATGATAAATGTAATGAAGTACTCGTAAGTATATAGCTACCTATCTACTTACAGTATTAGTGATTACAAACATGTCACGTTTGGTGCAGTGGCAGGTGATTGGCTACTGCGTTAGGAGTTGCAGGTGTTTCTGCATGTGAAGATTTGTGTTTGTAAACGCACCTTTCATGATTCAGGCGAAATCCAGGTGTCCACTTTTTTTTTTATGGGTGTCCAGTTTTGTAAAAAGATAAAAAGTTCCCTAAATAGGTTTGTTGTTGTTTTGACAATATACAACAAATAGGTATCTATGTAGTACCTAATTGTTTTTTTTTTATAATGTTGCCGACTCCAGGATTTCAACTGAATCGGAGACGGTGCGATTACAAACACAAATCTTCACATTCACAAACGCGCAGATCCGACACAACTATATGTAGGCCATAAAACACTGATCTGTTATTATTATTACTACACATGGCTATATAATTTTGACGGCACGGTTGGCGCAGTGGTTGAGCGTTCCGCTGCTGCGCTGCGTGTCGCGGGTTCGATCCCCGCACGGAACAAATATTTGTATGACCTGCAGATAGTTGTTCCGGGTCTGGGTGTCTTGTGTATGTGAATTTACATGTTTGTGAACGCACCCACGATACAGGAATATTCCTAGTGTGGGGCAACGTTTTTTTAAAAGACAAAGTAAAATCAAAAAAAAAATTATCAAGCTATAAATTTCCAGTATAAGCTGATCTCACATTATATAGGAATTCCGTACAATGAGAGGTCAGCTTGTACTGGAAAAGTATCCCTCCACCATCAAATACCTACCAATTCACCAAATTTGTATTTCAATAAAAATGTTGGGTGGGTAATTGTTATTTGTTATTCATAGGGCAAGTCTGCTTCTATGGACGATTTAGTCTTCTTTTGTATATTTTTAGGGTTCCATAGCCAAATCATAAATAAAAATATGTGAGGTCTAGGTAGGTATTTATTTGTCCCGTGTGATTGTTACAGGACCGGACGGACGGAGGTATGACCTCCGAAAACTGTAGAAATAAATTCGGACGAAACACATCTTCATGTGTTACAAAATATATAATTGTAAGTACCTATCTATCATACGTGTGTGATAATCACGAAATTTGCTGTTCCCCCATGGCACTACCGCTTGGTACTAACGCGTAACGGTACTATCACGAAATTGGCGAATTCATGATAAAATTTTCATAATGTTGGACTTTTTAGGGTTCCGTATTATTTTTTCATGTTGACAAAATTATGCTGCCGGGGTCGCGAGTATATTTGAAAGAGAGTTACCGCGGCTCTTGGCACAGGCAACTGAAGGAACAGGGGTGGGTTTTAGTTAGTAAAAGTCTGAGATGGCAGATAAAAAAACAATGTACAGCGATGGTAGCTGTAAAAGTTTAAAACTTTGGCGCAGCCACCAACGCCCATCACGCCAGTCATTGGATGATAACATAACATACCCCAAAAAAAAGTGTTTTATAATGAATGTTGTGTTTTCTTGCAGATCACTAGTACCACCTGAGAACATGAGCTGTTCACTGAATATACACAATCATTGAAATCAAGCGTCCCATTGCAGCATTCAAAACATCTTTGGACGAAGCTAAGATATAGATAAGATAGAAGTAAATTTTTGGAGAAAAACTCAAAACGGACTTGTCGTAAATAAAAAACATCGTTGGTATATACAAGTGCAAGGACAATTACATATCATCGGTACAAAAAAAAAAATATTTTCGGAATAAGGTCTAGTCTAGATGCGACAAAAAGTCGAAATTATAGTAAGATGACCAATATTTCTGAAATGGAACTAAAATTAGAACATTTTTACAAAACATGCATGTTACCTGAGCTATGCAATCCCAGACATGTTCTAACTATGTAAATTAGAGATTTAAGCGATTAAAAATAAATGTTATTTAATTTTGACTATTTTTAATTACTTTGAAAAAAACTTATGGTATTTATCATACCTACCTACGTACCTAGATACATACATACCTACTTACATACCTACCTGCATACTTACCTACTTATCCTACCTATACCTACCTACCTTATATTTATACAAACCTTGTCCTGAGAATCACGAACACAACAAAAAAAGAATTATGCAATTTGGTGAAGTCCTTCGAAAAATATACGCATGTACCTACATTTCGGCGATTCATTCTTATATAGATGCATAATAACTAAGAAAGTGGTAATACAAGGCGAAAGCTACCTATTATAAGATTTTAAAATGGCACAGCGTAAACTTACTACCAAGCCAATGTACCTACAGAACCCTCAGTGCAATGGTGACTCGCACTTGAGTAGTTTTTTGTAGCTCTACTGCTACTAAACCGACTCTAAACCACTGCATAAATTCTACAATTTATGTAGTGGTTTAGAATCGATTTTTCTAACATATAGGTATGTATATCTAGGTACTTGCATATACCTACAACCTACATAATTACCTACATGCGCAAACGGCTGTCACATAACATACATACACGGCTAAAACTATAAAACGCAAACTTACTACAAAACTAATTGGCGGAACCCACAGCGCAAAGTTGGCTCGCATTTGACTAGTATTTTATAGAAGTAGGTAGGTAAAATAAAATAGTGTGCACGGCTAGACATCACCTATACCGTCCAGTATAAGCTGATCTCGCATTTTATAGGCTTTCCGCACACTGAGAGGTCAGCTTATACTGGAAACTTATCGTTTATAGATACATTGAAATTGTATTCTCGATATAATATATAATTTTATATTCATAAAATTACAAGTTAAAATTAAATTAGATTGATAATTTTATTCCTTAGTACTCGTCCGATAATAGTGTAGTTTACTCTAACGAAATCGCTTCGACCTCAAGGCCGCGCGTGTCGCGTCTCTGCGAGCAAAAGTGTGCGAGCGAGATAAAGAGTGCAGTGGCACGCGGGGAAGTGGGGGCGAAATTAGAATTTGAGCTGAGGTGGCATAGGCTCTTAAGATTTGGAAAGTAGAAGCGAAGAATCGTGACCGTTGGAAAGAATGCAGGGAGACCTTTGCTCAGCAGTGGGATAATATGGATAGTAATAATAATGTTATAACAAATCGTTTTCGTTGTCAATCCTAGTTTTATGGAACTGACTGCAATTAACAATATTTTTAAAGCCTCAAAGGGGTTGCGGAAAAAAAGGTAAGTTTTCGTTTGCTAATCCAGTATCCAACCATTTAGTGGGAAAGACAGGAATGAGGCAAGTAATGTTCAAAAGTTACTTGAAGCAGCTACCTTCCTACAAGTTGTAAGAGATGACAAATAAGATACCTCTCATAAAAAATAAAGAGTTTTTTCTTGAGCTTCGTTGTTCTTTTGTGATTAATTTCGATGCGGGATAGTTGAATCATTTTTAGGGTTCCTTACCCGAAGAGTAACCAACAACGGAACTCTATTACTAAGCCGCCCCTGCCCGTCCGCCCGTCTGTCTGTCAGTGGGCTGTATCTCATGATGCGTAATAGGTTGACAATTGAAATTTTCAGATTGTTTATTCTGTTGCCTCTAAAAAACAAATAATAGTAATAAATTTAAAATTAAATGGGGCTTCCGTTAGAAACGTGTTTTTTTTGGGGTTTTTTTATCTTAGTAATACAATACAATACAAATACAAAATACAAAAATCTTTATTTCTTTAACAAATTTCTTTTTATAATCAGTTGCTGGAGTCTCCTTTTAAGCATGTAAATATGCCTGTGTCAGGAGGCTCCGCTCTTCCTTATCGTATTAACAGAATAGCAAGAAACATGTAAACATAAGTTTTGTATTTTAATTATTTAGTAGGTACGAAATGTGTGTGTGTGTGTGTGTGTGTGTGTGTGTGTGTGGGTGGGTGTGTGCGTGTGTGTCTGTGTGTGTCAATGTGTGTTTGCGTAGTCAATGTATGTTTATTTCACGTATAACAGCAGCGTTTCGGTTTCTTCATAACTTAGGGTTTTTATCCACTTTATTAGTACAGATTTGCACTCATAATGGTTACAAGTAGACGCGTATAATCTTGTACGATGGTACGGAACCCTTTAGCCGCGAGTCCGAAGTTGGCCGATTTTTTCCGAGAATCGTCAAGCTTCATTAATTCGGTGCTTTTCTGGTGGCGACCACTGTTTAGTTATGGCTTTCAAGAGTTGCAGTGGTTGGAAATATAGTAGCTATCTTATTACTACACGTGTAAAAGGCCAATGACATTGCCTAATTGTTTTATCAGCCGATAGATGCTAACCGTCGCCGCGTCGTTAAAAACTATGTCATCTAGATTTACGCTCTATCAAGGTGACAAAAAAAAACGTCATGCCGGTACTCCCTGAAGAGATAAGCAAGGAGTTGATAACAGAGGCACACCCACTTTTTGATAATTTTCAGTACAATGTAAGTGATAAAGCACAATCTTAACTTCAAGATGCTGCTAGAATTTTCTTTACCCATCCATGGACCAATCCCGGCAAGTGTAGCTTAACCTGATGGATCGAGCCGTGCGGCTGTTATTGCTTTAGCCATGATAACATTTTATGGCTGGCAATGACATAATTACCCAGATTTCACATGATCCTGAAGAATTTTTATTGAGCTACAAAATCTAGATGAATTAGACACATCCCGGTAATAGCACTATTTTTATAGCAGACTGATATAAGCAAAGACACAAACAGTCTAGCAACCCATGACATAATCCGGTTATAATTGAGGATCCCATTTTTGGGACACAGGCCTCCTCTTTGTTGGGACAATCCACCACGCGGGCCCAGTGCGGATAGGGAACGTGCACGGCATTGTCTGTGCCATCTTGTGGAGTAAATTCGAAACTTTTACTCTATAAAAACTTGTCATTGACATTTCTGTGCCATATACACACACGCATCATGCACACATGCAGCACGCATAACGTAGACTGACATCTAGTGAATGAAATCCGCAACTTTTACTGTGTAAATACTTGACATTGACATTTATGTGCCGCCATCTATAGTTCCTGCACGCTCCCTATAGGGATAATTCCAGGGTCTGTTTTTTGATAGCTATAACCTGGGCTGTCAAGAGTGAATAGGTTACTTCTAGGCAAGCATGCTCCATCTTCAACCACATCATCGCTTACCAAACGCGAGCCTGTCTATGATCATCATCATCATTATTTCAGCCGAAAGACGTCCACCGCTGGACATAGGCCTCTCCCAAGTGTCGTCACAATGATCGGTCCTGTGCGTCTCGCATCCATCGGCTACCCGCGACCCTCACCAGGTCATCGGTCCACCTTGTGGGAGGCCTTCCAACGCTGCGTCTTCCAGTACGCGGTCGCCATTCCAGAACTATTCGGCCCCATCGACTATCTGTTCTGCGAGCAATGTGCCCTGCCCCCTGCCACTTCAGTTTGGCGATTCTTCGGGCTATGTCGGTAACCTTAGTTCTCTTGCGGATAACATCATTTCTGATTCTATCACGCAAGGAAACTCCGAGCATTGCCCTGTCTATGATAAAAAAGTATATATATTAGTAAATTGACTTGTGTTAGGATTATTTTCATCCTTACACAACTTAATGAAGCATTAAGTATTTACAATAGGGATGTTACAAGGGTAAAAAAAAAACTATTTAGGTAGTTCGGAAGTTAGAGTATCAAAAAATAATTGGACGCGTATTTTTTGCTTTACCAAACCAATAAAACATGTGAAAGATAACACGCATCAAAGTTCAGGAGTGGGGACTTGTTAACGTCACCTTTGGGTAAAAAGTGGTACAATTTTATCTCGAGTATGAGACACTTCAACACCCTGTATAGTTTAACCGGGGCCTGCGGACGACGAGTAGTGGGTAGCTCACCGTCCGATCAGCACCAGGCCCGATAGTCGACGGTGCGTAGTGTTCCACACGCGCCTCAAAGAGTTGTTAGCAAACCATGACGGGGCCCGTCATGGCCGATGCCTGCCCAGGGATTGTGGATAAATTCGAAACAGAGTTACCGCGCCCTTGGGCATTCAGGGCAGTGAAGGAACAGGGGTGGGTTTTAGTCAGAGACTGACACGCCGTCCCGCTCCACCCAGAGCGGAAGATGTCTATGTGTATGTGTGTGAAAAAAAAACTTTATCGTCTTCTATTTTTGTTTACGTGACAAAAGACATACATAAGTCGCATCAGTCCAGACATCCACCAACCCGCACTGGGCCTGCATGGTGGATTGGAGCCCATTCCCTCTCGCAGAGAGGAATACTGTATCCCAACAGTGGAAATGTTATGTAAGATGTCAGAAATGTCTTACAATTTTTGGCTCCAGCAACGCGCACTGTGAAATAAACCAACCAAGAACGATTAGATATTGTATAGATTTTTTACTACTTTTTACTAATAGGGATTCCTGGGTCATCATCATCATTTCAGCCGAAAGACGTCGACTGCTGGACAAAGGCCTCCACCAAGTGGACGGCAAGTAATGGGTAGCTCGCCGTCCGATCAGCACCAGGCCCGAGAGTCGACGGCGCGTAGTATTCCACGCGTGTCTCAAAGAGTTGTCAGCATACATGACGGGGCCCGTCATGGCCGATGCCTGCCTATAGGTTGAGGATAAATTCGAAAGAGTTACCTCGCCCCTGGGCATTCAGGGCAGGGAGGAACAGGGGTGGGTTTTAGTCAGTAAGAGTCTGACACGCCCTCCCGCTCCACCCAGAGCAGGAGAAGTCATTGGATGATTTCCCACCCCACAGAAAAGAAAAAAAAAAGTGTCGCCACAGTGACCGGTCCTGTGCGTCTCGCATCCATCGGCTACCCGTGACTCTAACCAGGTCATCGGGCCACCTTGTTGGAGGCCTTCGAACGCTGCGTCTGTACGCGGTCGCCACTCCAGAACTTTTCGGCCCCATCGACCGTCTGTTCTGCGAGCAATGTGCCCTGCACACTGCCACTTCAGTTTGGCGATTCCTAGAGCTATGTCAGTAACCTTAGTACTCTTGCAGATGGCATTCCTGATGCGGTCACGGTATTCCTGGGTACAAAAATTCTTTTCAGTCCGTGGGTTAGATTATAAAAAAAAAAACTTTTTGTGGTGTTTTTGGTTTTGTGTCTTCGTTTTTTGACACCGACTTACGAAATTAAAGATATTTTCCACTTTTTTTGGAAGTCGGTTTTATTTTTCAATTTTTAGTTGTGGTTAACCATTAAACTGTGTTAACAATTCATAGACATACGATCGCAGCAACCGCGGTTGATTTTCTGTCAATTTTTGAAGAGTACCGTTGTTTGTCTCCGAAACCCATCATTCAATTCATAGACATACGATCGCAGCAACCGCGGTTGATTTTCTGTCAATTTTTGAAGAGTTCCGTTGTTTGTCTCCGAAACCCATCATTAGATCTATATGAAATTAAAATGGGACCATTTCGGATCAAACCCCTTTCGAACAGAAAAGGAATTTTGCAAATCCGTTTGTAAATGACGGAATTATGCCCGATCATGCAAAAAAAAAATACAAACATCCGAATTGATAACCTCCTTCTTTTAGAAGTCGGTTAAAAAATAATAGACACCTTTTCTTGTGCTTTACCAAACCAATTAAAAATGACAAATTTAACAAAGTTCCATAATGGGAGCTTGTTACGACCTTTCTAGGTAGAAAGTAGTTCATTTTTGACGTAAGTGTGACATTACGCGAAATTTCAATCGTCCTAATCTTTTGTTTACGTAACAGAACAAAAAATACTTGTCTAATATTTTAGACTAAACATATTATTTTAGTGTTCCACCCTATTCATAACGTTCCCACTCCTGGGACACAGGGCTCTCTTTGTGAGGACCATAATCTACAAAGCTTAGTTCGGATTGATAGATGTCACATGCTTTAGATATTTTACTCTACTCTTTCAATGCACACTATGATAAAAACCAACAAAGAACGATAAGATAATAACAGATTTTTTACTACTTGGCTTCATGTAATTATATCCGACACGCAAGTTTTGCTAGACCATTATTTGAAGCTAGTGTTTCCCTGTCAGCCTCGCTATATGTTACAAAAATTTTCGGTATTTCCGATGTTATTTAATGTTTCCGCTTTTATTTACAACTGGAAGTAACAGACCGTGTCGGCATTAATGTGGAGTAAAACAGTTCTCGTTCTCCGACCTGACTGTACCCATTTTGTTGCTGGAATACAAATGGCCTTTAAAATAGACCCAGGACAAGGCGTGTCTAAAATTTATTTTAAGAGGCCTGGGATACAAGAATACAGGAATCAATTTATATACAGCTAAGGACTGGCTGTATAGGACTCATCAACCTGCTTGCTAGATAGAATACAGGTAGAGTTTATTTAACACTAAAATTGTAACACACACATATACAGAATGAATCAGAATCAATTTATATACAGCTAAGGACTGGCTCTATAGGACTCATTAAACTGCTTACTAGATAGATATCGTGATAGAATATAGGTAGACTTTATTGAACATTAAAATTGTAACACACACACATACAGAATGTTACGGCAATGCGTAGTCATATTTTAACACACACACATACAAAATGGATCTAAATCAATTTATATACAGCTAAGGACTGGCTCTATAAGACTCATCAACCTGCTTGCTAGATAGATATCGTGATAGAATATAGGTAGACTTTATTGAACACTAAAATTGTAACACACATACATACAGAATGTTACGGAAATGCGTGTTCATATTTTAACACACACACACATACAGAATGAATCAGAATCAATTTATATACAGCTAAGGACTGGCTCTGTAGGACTCATCAACCTGCTTGCTAGATAGATCTCATGATAGAATATAGGTAGAATTTATTGAACACTAAAATTGTAACACACACACACACATACAGGATGTTACGGAAATGAGTGGTCATATTTTAACACACACACATACAGAATGACTCTAAATCAATTTATATACAGCTAAGGACTGGCTTTATAGGACTTATTAACCTGCTTACTAGATAGATATCGTGATAGAGTAAAGGTAGAGTATATTGAACACTAAAATTATAATACACACACATACAGAATGTTACGGAAATCCGTGGTCCTATTTTACATACTACTCCTGCTTATGTAAATCTTCTTCTTCTTCTTTCGAATCGATGGCTAAAGTAATAACAGCCGCACGGATCGATACATCAGGTTAAGCTACGCATGCCGGGGTTGGTCCTTGGATGGGTGACCATCTTTACATATCGAGACTCCTCCGTGCCTCAGAAAGCACGTTAAGCCGTTGGTCCCGCCTGTCAATCGTTGAACTTTGACAGTAGTTACGGGTCGTCAGAAGCTCGAAAGTCTGACAACCAGTCTTACCAAGGGGTATCGTATTACCTAGTAACTGGGTTGTGGAGGTCAAATAGGCAGTCGCTCCATGTAAAATACTGGTATTCTATACATAGCTGCATCCGCTGGAAGCCGACCCCAAGATAGTTGGGAAAAGGTTAGGCGGATTGATTTATGAGAAAACTCCTAAGTATGAAAGAACTTTGACAACCAACGCCGAGTTATGTCAATTTTAGTTATTTAAGATCATGACTCCTTACCTACCATGTTGACCTTCACAGCAAATTCCCACACATAATCAGATTTAGCCAAATATTTAGACATAGTAGAGTCGTAGACACTACAATGGTTCTTTATTTACATATTACACAAGCTAAATAAAAAATAAACCTTGGTACATACTAAATTAAATATTTTAAATGAGCATCGGCTGTTTACTAACGGTTCTGCCCCGAAGACTAGTTCTTTTTTTAGGTAAGCATAATATTTATACTAGGAGGTAAGGAGTTTGAAGAGGTGTTGGCCTCCTACTACAATAACTTACTAAGGCTAAGGTATACAGCGTGTAACAGAAATGGGTAATCAATAATTTTAATATGTTTTTAGTCTTACTTTATTTATTCTCTGTAATTAAGATTACTTTTCACCTGCATCTGCCCATCTCCTATATGAAAAACTTTCTTCATAAAAATCCGAGGAAATTATAAAAAGTTATTTTTACCTCCCATACAAAATATTGATCAGATGATGATGACTTTGTATGGAAAGTCCAATTTTTTTTTTGGGTATTTTCTGTTTTTTCTTAGAGAAAGTTGTTTATTTCCATGGGCAGAACCGGCTCTTAAAATATTACCACACTTTTCCGTTACACCCTGTATAGATGACGTTTTGGTGTCCTCAAATTACGAGTTTGTTAAAATGCCATGGTTATTGGGGTTATTAATTCGACCGTAACTTTATTATTTGTTTTAGTTCTCTATAACAACAAAAAAGTGAAAAATAAAAATCTAAAAAATACAACCGACTTCCAAAAATTAAATTAAATTAAAAATAACTTTAATTTCGGGAGTCGGTGTCAAATAACGAAGAAATAAAATACAAAAATCGACTCCAAAATGAAAGTTACGAGTATTATTAAATTTTTAGTGTATTTTTGGAAGTCGTTTGTATTATACACCATGTAACAAAAACCCTGTTCGATCCAATAAAGGCTTATTCCTAGTTTAACATACGTACTAGAAAAAGTTGTGAAAAAATGTAACTCATAAAAACCAAAAGATCTAGTTTTTTTTTTTTTATAAAATTTGCGAAATTTTACCGTAAATATGGCAAATTTTCATAAGTTGACAACACTCCACCGGCCGGCGAAATCTTTTTATTTTTACCTTATTTTTTAAACGATACCGCCCTGCACTAGCCGCGCTGTAGGCACTCTGTCTCGCTCAGGCGGCATCTTTGAAACGAAACAGTAGGTGAACTGCCGTTTCTAAGTCTCCCTATTCGATTCAGATATTATAACTGGAGTGCGTTAGGTACGTTTATTATTTGACGTAAAGCATTTGATTTACGAACGATTTTCTAACTCAAACTGATCTTAACAACATAGTTACTAGGTATCTAATAACCGCACAAGAGAAAGAATACTGAAATCCTCTTGACTTGATGCAGGTGTGTAAACTCTGCCACTGCAACTGAGGTGGAATACACACCCGAGCCGAAGGTGAGGTCATTTTAGAGCAGAGAAACTGCAATGACTATTGCTTAGTGTTTAGAAAAGAAAATAAAGTAAAATTGTTTATTCTGCACAAACATGTATCAAACGACGTTCTTCAACACATTTAAGTAAAACATAATATTTAGTAACAATTGTCTTGACAACTGTCTTGGTGGGGGCAGCCTGATACAATTTAAGGCGCTATTAACTGCCAACCACTTTGAGTGGTTAGCTTACGTGTTCTGTGCTGAGCTCACGTAACGCGTCGTACGTCCACCCAGTAATAGGACTCACCCATCAAGGAGTGCTATCCGAAATTAGACGCATTATAAATTAATTACAGATAAAACATCAGGTATTATACAAAAACACGTATAGTAAAATATAAATAATTAAATGATCTTTAAAATGGTGAAAGTTTCATAAAAAATACGCTTTAAAGTTTTTGCGTGATTCTCAATTTTTTATCCGCGTTAGACGTAACTTTACAAATTAATTACACTATGTTATAAAAATATAATTTCAAATATTCTCAAATCAAATTATGACGGAAATTGTCTAAAGTAACATATTTTTTTTTTTCAAAGAAATAGGACCAATCGTTTAGACGTGATATTCAATTTAAAACTATGAATAGTCGTATAACTGCGCCTTAAGGCGCTATTAACTGCCAACGACCTTGAGTGGTTAGGTTGCGTGTTCTGTGCTGAGCTCACGTAAAGCGTCATACATCCACCCAGTAATAGGACTCGCCCATCAAGGAGTGCTATCCGAAATTAGACGCATTGTTAATTTATTATACATAAAACAACAGATATTATACTAAAACACGTATACTAAAATATAAATAATTAAATGATCTTTAAAATGGTGAAAGGTTCATAAAAATCCGCTCCTTAGTTTTTACGTGATTATCAACTTTCATCCGCGTTAGACATAACTTTACAAATTAATTACACTATGTTGTAAAAATATAACTTTAAATATTCACATATCAAACTACGAAAAAAATTGTCTAAAATAACTTCTTTTTTCTCAAAGATTTACGATTATTCGTTTAGACGTGATGTTCAATTAAAATCATTAGAAGTCGTATAACTGCGCCTTAATTTAATAAATTGTGGCGGGGGGGCTGGCACCGCACTTTTCTGGACTAGTGCAAAATACACGACATTGCGAGCCTAATAGGTAGGCATACGAGCGGGTTTTCGAGTAGATAATGGTGTTGAAAAACATAACCCTGTCATTGCTGTCGCGAATTCGGGTAAAAAATTACCTTCTACAACATGTTTGCCTTCTTTGGTTATCTTTCTGGAATAAAACGAAGAGTTTTGTTAGTCATATAGTGACAGTCATCAGTACCACGCCGCTTTATAACCTCAAATTATCGTGACCCATATAACTCAATTGGCGGATATAATTTACATGTGCGAATCACAATGGCCGGCACAGGGTAACCAGAGAAATTGGATGTCATTGACTTTTGTCAACTTATTCGGGATTTGGTCTGGGTCTTCATAATTAAAAAAAAAATATTTTCAGGGCTAGTATTATTGTTAAACTCTAGGTCAAAAGCCCTTTCTCAGTCAAAGAAGGAATGAGCAATGAGATCACCACAATCATATGCATCATTTGAGAAATAAAAATCTTTTTGTTTAATAAAATCTTTTTTACTTATGTACAAAAAATACAACCGACTTATAAAAATTGCAAATTAACTCTAGTTTCGGAACTCGGTGTTTGTATTTTGTTTCTTCGTTATTTGACACCGACTACCGAAGTTAAAGTTATTTTGCAATTTTTAAAAGTCTGTTGGGTTTTTTGTAAAACAGTTTTTATTTTTCACTTTTTAGTTGCTCTTCCCCAGAACTAAAACTAAATAATAAAGTTATGCCCGAATGAATAACCCCAATAAGGATTTTGAACATAATTGGAGACAACCAAAACGTCACCTGTGTATACATATTTTTTGTTGATGTTGATTTTTTCAAAAAGTACTGAATCAAATTCGATAAAATTTATATAGGACTACCTCTGGAGTACGATCTACCAAACAAGAAAATAATCATCAAAATCTTTTTATATGTGGCGGAGAAGTCGCGTAACAAACATACAAAAAAAAACAGACAGACGAATAGAGAACCTCCTCCTTTTGGAAGTCGGTTAATTATTTTTAACTTTTTTTTTTAACACAAATTTTTCAACCTTGAAATTGGCAGAATCGTTCAAAAGGAGGATGAATGATGATGATGAAAATGATGAATTTAAGATTTACTGAGGTAACAGTTACTGGGTAATACGATACCCCTTGGAGACTGGATGTCAGACTTTCGGGCTTCTGACGACCCGTAACTACTGTCAAAGATCCACGATTGACAGCCGGGACCAACGGCTTAACGTGCTTTCCGAGGCACGGAGAAGTCTCGGTATCTAAAGATGGTCACCCATCCACGGACCAACTCCGGCAAGCGTTGCTTAACCTGATAGATCGACCCGTGCGGCTGTTATTACTTTAGCCACGAGCTCCTCTGTTTACTGTTAATATGTTCAAAGTTAATAAAAATGAGCTCTTGATCCATGAACTTAGATTTAGAAAGTTTGGCGTCATACTATTATTCTTTTGAAAATGATGAAAAAAAATTATGTAAAGGGCACACAAAATATGTTTTAAAAAATTAAAATAAATGTACTCTTTTTTTCTAAGTTGGTACTCTTTATTTACCCTCTCTGAAATCAGATATACTCTATTTCTTTCAAAAACAAGTTGGCAGCCCTAAACACGTTCACACAAAGGCTTTCTGCTCTCCGTACTCCACTAAATAAGTTTCAAACCGCCAACTTATTTGTATTCCTTCCAACTAAGAATCTACACAAAGTGGTCAGTAACTTATAATCAAGGCTAGACTTTTTACTTCATTTTCTAAGTACTACAGATCCAGACTGGACGCCTTGGGTTTTTTGTGAGACGATGACTCGGCCTATCTGGAGATTAAAATCTTGAGTGACGTCGAAAAATTGATTGATCTGACGATTTTAGTTCGTGGACGGTAGTTAGGTATTATGGGGTTAAAGTAATAATAATAATAATAAACTTTATTTAATCAGACTACTATGTGGTCTAAAGTGTTAGTAACAAAATTATAGCTTATCCTATGTTAGTACTTAATAACTAAAACCGATCGGGTCCTATTTGTTAGTGCCCACACTAGCGGGCTGTCTGCCCGGGCGACTATCGATTGCAGGATAGTGTTGGGACTGCCACGTAGCCTGCGGAGTAGCGAAGCAGATTTCTTACGCCACAGTGCATCAAAGCCGTCAGTGCGTGCGTCTGCAAACATTGCCGAGGCACTACAGAAGCGCGGCAGTCGCAGCAATACCCTGATTGCGTTATTACATTGAATACGCAGAGCATTGTAAGCCTTTTGGGTATATGTGAACCACAGGGCCCCCGAGTACAATGCTGTGCAGTATGCCTTAAAAAGGGTTATTTTAATTGCGTCTGTACATCGGGAAAATCTGCGGGCCAGCATATTCGCCCTAACTGACAATGCTCTGCGCTCCCTCTCTAGATCCATGTCATCTTTTAGGTCAGCAGTAACCAGATGGCCCAAGTATTTAAATTTATGTACCCTGTTTATCGGGTGACCGTTCAAAACGAGAGGCGGGACAGTAGTGGGACCCTTGTGCCAGACTTGAAGACCATGAATTCTGTCTTAATACTATTATAGATTAACCCATGACTCGCAGCGTATGACTCACACACATTAAGTAGCTTTCGGAGACCACCGATCGAGAGAGCCAGCAGCACTATGTCGTCTGCGTAGCTAATGTTGTTAAAACAAACTCCATCCACGTAGCAGCTGACACGTGTGCTGGTGAGTTCCTCAAGCAGCGCATTAACATACAGACCGAAGAGCAAAGGCGAGGATAGGCCTCCCTGCCTCACCCCACACTCCGGCCGGCATGGCTCCGACAGCTCTCCCGCCCACCGCACCTGAGTCTCTTGGTTCAAGTACCAGTGCTTGAGGAGTACCTAATATGATCTCTGGCGGCAGCGTCGTCTCTTCTAGCTTTTCCCAAAGAAGATCGTATGGGACAAGGTCAAAGGCCCTGGACAAATCAAGAAAAACCGCATAAACAGGTGTATTTCTATCCGTATAATACCTGACAGCGTGCTTCAAGCTAACAATAGCAGTCTCCGTTGACAGCCCAGGCTGGAATCCCAACTGGGCATCGCTGAGCCGCACATGCTTATTTAGATGTGAGTTAAGCACGCTGTCAAGGACCTTGGCTATGACGGGAACGGGGACGGGGAAAGTAATGGGTTATAGATAGATTTTACGTCGTATACAAGACTAAAATAAAATGAAATTTTCGTTGGAAAGCGCCTGTGTATGTAGCCCCATGATAAAGCAGATATTATTTCAGATATTCAGAAAAGTCTTATCTTATCTTCTATCTTCTCTATGAGGAGGTTAGGGGTCGTTTAGGGGTCGTCCATTAATTACACGAAGTGATTTTGGTGATTTTTTTTACCCTCCTCCCCACATCCCCTCCAGCGAGATGTCGTAAGATTTGGCTCGGCACCCTCACCCTGATCTCACATGAGATTTAAAAAAAATGCATTTTTTTGTGTCAGCAGGTACGTTAAGTCTATGCTTGATTGTGTTGGATTTATTAAACAAAAAACATAATTTGCATAATTGATATTTTTATTTAGGACTAGTTAAGTTTAAGGTGGATGCTCCAGGCCCTGTAGACAAAGTAACATCGCTTCGTAGCGAAACGATATCTAAATTCGTCATCGTCTCTGAGATATCGATAAACATTTCCTAGCGTTAGCGTTCCTTCGTTATCTTTTTTGGCGATCACGATCGAGGCGAAGGCGAACTCTGAAAGCGCTGCTTGTCTACGCATTTGTATGGGATAAACACGATAGCAATTCGTTTCTTTATGGTTTCGTTACGAATTATAACATTGTCTACCAACTTGCGATAACGATGTCGACAGTCGACTGACCACGTGACTTAGCGCGGTTTATGTCAATCTCTTACATTTTAGTCTTTTCTAACTTCGTTATCGTTTTTAAATTGTTACTTTGTCTAAGCCCCCTCGGTAGCCCGCGAAATTCAAATTTTCTTACGTTTTTTGCAATTTGCAGGTCAGTGTCAGGTTGTATCTTGTTCAAAATTTGATTCGCGGCCGTAGCAAGTATGTATTTATAAAAATGTAATCATTAAAATCATCAATACAACTCTCTCAGATAGTATTAGTACCAAATGTCATGATTTCATGAAATACTACATTTAGCACTAATACTAACTGAGAGAGTTATATTGATGATTTTAATGATTATAATTGCAGAAATACATATTTGCTACGGCTGCGAATCAAATTTGCAAAAAACGTAAGAAAATTTGAATTTCGCGGGCTAGGGTGGAGCTTTCACCTTAACTCAATTTATCCCAGTTTTCTCGGCTATACGCTGTTTCTTATGGGAAAAAAAAAACGTGATATTTGCCAAGATTCCCACCACCCCACGTGAGAAGATTAGGTGAAATTCAGCTCGCCCTAAACGCCTCACGAAGTTAATGAACGACCCCTTAGCAATGACAAACTAGATAGACAGATAAATAACTGAGAGTTGTATAGAGTTGTAACGGATTGGCATCGATCGTCACAAAGTGTCATTCCATCCATACGCACACGGCACAATGCGTTTTGAGAACACATTCATTGTGCGTACAGCTAGGGAGTGGAATTCCCTACCGGAGTCTGTGTTTCCTGATAGCTACAACCTGGGAGTCTTTAAGTCAAGAGTGAATAGGTTACTTCTAGGCAAGCGTGCTCCATCTTCGACCACATCATCGCTTACCATCAGGTGAGATAGTGGTCAAACGCGTGCCTATCAACAATAAAAAAAAAGTGTAAACCCTCCTTTAAATAAATAAAGTGTAAAAAAGGCAAAAAGAGTCCTGTCTGCGCCACCTTTAAAAATAATAATATGTACTCAAGTATATAGTTACAATAATTATAAATATTCTATGAGCAAGAAAACAAGGAAAATGCCTACATTGCGATGGTTCGACGACCCACACACGATGCACAACAAATACTGAGAAACAGCATGACTAACACAAAGATCAAAAACTTGCAGCTCAACATCTGGTTAAATCTTACCCGACTACTGCAAAAATACGGAGGGTTATGTATCCCGCTGGTTATATTATTTAGTGCCTGATTTTTTAATTCATATTCATTTTTTTTTCAGACATATATGCAGCCTTATTTATATTATAGAACTCGTTTTATCGATTCTAAATTCGAATTCTCCATAGATTTTTTTTTAAATTAAGAACTTGCTAACCAGTGTTTTTTTAATATTAGAATAAGACGCACTGGATATAAATATAAAACGTCTGTTGTTCAGTACATTTATGCGTGCTTAGCTCGACATACAAAAAGTAGGGAACAGCTGATTTTTCTTTTTGCATAAATCGTGTATTTGATTGATTAATACTTACAACATTATTAATTGGACACAGTTGGCGCAGTGGTTGAGCGTTCGGCTGCTGCGCTGCGTGTCGCGGGTTCGATTCCCGCACGGAACAAATATTTGTATGACCTACAGATAGTTGTTCCGGGTCTGGGTGTCTTGTGTATGTGAATATACATGTTTGTGAACGCACCCACGATACAGGAGTAATTCCTAGTGTGGGGCAACGTTTTTAAAAAAAAAAAGAAAAAAAAAAAAAAAAAAAAAAAAAAAAGAAAGAAAAAGAAAAGAAAAGAATTACTAGCCCTCCACCCGTGACTTCGTCTCTAACATATTTATAGCATAGAGCACTCACAAATAATGTAACTTTCTACTGGTGAAAGAATTTATTGTCAAAATTGGTTTAGTAGTTCCGGAGATTACCCCTTTTATGACTTCTCCCGTTCTGGGAGCGGGTGCGTGTCAGACTTTTACTGACTAGAACCCACCCCTGTTCCTTCCTTGCCTGTTAATTATGTCCTTCAATCCATTGTGCCCTAAAATGACACAGGAAATTCAAAATGGCCGCCAAAGAAAGAGTCGATGTGTGATGCAGAATTTATCCTTGAAGGACTAGACTATGACGTCACAAGACATTCTATATGGCGGCTGCTAGACGTCATGTGGTGAAGAATAATAATGTCATTGGTAGGATAGGTTAGGAAAATATCAGTAATGTTATAAAGACGTTTTCTGTTTAATGTATTGATTTATTTACTTATTTTATTGCACGGAATTATATAAGACTACCTTTATTTTATTCTGAGATTTAGAGCGTTGTGTGTTGTTGTATTTTTTAGATTCTAGAACCTTGACAGTTCGGATTTATTTTAAAAAGGCAGAACATCCATAGAGATGATAGAGTTGCCAAAACACACACATTTTAATAACAACAGAAGCCAAACCTTTACCACCTCAAACATTTCGGAAATAATACGCCTACTGCTCCACATATCGGAGCCCACAAAACATACAGGCATGCGTTTTACACAAACGCGTACAAAAAAAGTTAAATCCGCGATAGGAGCGGCCGGTCCGCGGTCTTCGGCACTTCACTTCTATATTTAGAGCCAGTCTATATGTACGCAGCGTGCAGGTCAAACGATGCTGCAGGAGTGACGGGAAAAGGCAGAAGGACCAATAGGGTATTTTGCTATGTATGAGAAAAAAACTAAAAATATGTTATTGAGATAGCTTAGACAAAAAGCAGTCGGACAATGTTAGTTTTAGTTCATAAAATAACAAAGTAAATTTTAAAATTAAATTCAAAGTTTTCATTTTTTTTAATCGGTTTTTTAACACCTTGGAATAGTAGCTGTGTTGTATACGTCTTAAGCTGTGTAAACTATAAAGTGTCAACTGTCAACTTGTCAACTGATCAGCGTATCTATGCTTTGTACTTTTATTTACACAGCCAACTGACGTCATGACCACAAAGCAATATGGCGTCCACTGCGTCCAGCATTTTTGTCAAATTACGCGCGAAAAAATTGGAATGCATTGGCACTTATTGATTGAATAAAAATGTTGTGTTTTTTTTATTGGTTTATTAGCACTATATAGGGTGTAACGGAAAGGTGTGGTCATATTTTAAGAACCGTATCTGCCCATCGATATGAACAACTTTTTTCAAGAAAAACTGAGGAAATTCTCAAAAAAAATTTTTACTCCCCATACAGAAATTGATCAGTTGATGATAACTTTGTGTAGAAAATTCAATTTTTTTTTTAGGAATTATATATTTTTTCTTAGAGATATAATTTCATTTCCATGGGCAGAACCGGTTCTTAAAATATGACCACACTTTTCCGTTACACTCTGTAGAATCTAATTGCGACACTTTTCAAAAATGGGTGTAATACCATATTATGTCTGTGTGTGTCTTTTTTATATGTCAGGGAAATCATCAAATAACTTCTCCCGATCTGGGTGGAGCTAGGGCGTGTCAGACTCTTACTGACTAAAATCCACCCGTGTACCTTCAGTTGCCTGTGCCAGGGCAAGGTGTCTCTTGCAATCACACCCGCGACCCTGGCACTTGGCAGTCAGTCCCGTGACCCTGGTGTGTCTTGTGTATGTGAGCCTGAATATTTGTGAACGCAACCACGATACAGGAGTAGTTCCTAACGTGGCACAACGTTCTAAAAAAAAACTAGCCAGGAGTGAGTCGCGCAAAGGCTTCCGAACAAGTCATATTTTTTCCAGTTTTTTTAAACTGCCTGCATCTTATAGGTGTTCTTGTAATCTATAAGTAAAGAACTGCTTTCTGTAATTTTGGAACGAAGTTCCTTATCGTGCGTTGTGAAAGGGGGCTAGACGGAAAAAATTCTTACGAAAAGTTGTCACGACACTTTTTGCTATAGTAAAACAAATAAATTTTTATTACAATTACTTTTGTTATTGCTAAAGAGTTGAGTTCAGTTGAGCTGAGCTGAGCTGAGCTGAGCTGAGCTGAGCTGAGCTGAGCTTAGCTGATCTGAGCTGAGCTGAGCTGAGCTGAGCTGAGCTGCGATGAGATGAGATGAGATGATGAAGTATGACTTCTTACGTGCGTGCGTGTGTGCGTAGTTAATAATAAAAAAAATATTATAAATTAAAAAAAATAAAATTATATTACAATTCCTTCACTAATTAATCGAAAGGAAGTTCGTTCCATCCGGGTGTCCCTTGACACCTCTCAAGTTTTTTTTCTTCTAAATTTTAGGCTTAGAGGTTTCGGAGATAAGAGGGGTGGGGGGGGGGGGGGGGCAATGGTCATTTTTAATCTATTTTCTTAAATAACTTCAAAATTATATATTAAAATAATATGTTCGAGAATGCTCGTAATGTGCCCTTTTATTTGTATGTGACACGACACATTTTGAAAAACTTTGATTTTTCATTTTCTGATTTTCACCCCAAATTGATTTATTTAGAATACACGTCCGTATTTGGGTCACAGACATTCATATGTGTATTCATATTCCAATTTTCAACTCTATTGGTCCAGCAGATTCGGAGAAAATTGGCTGTGAGAGACGGACAGACAGACAGACAGACACACGAGTGATCCTATAAGGCTTCCGTTTTTTCATTCTCACCTTCGGAAGCCTGAAAAGTGTCAAAAGTTTCCTCATAGCAATTAAAACCTCCATGTGCTTAAGCCGCGAAGTTTATATCTACAAGTGCACTATAATCGACTACTAGGCATCAGGAGATATAGATAGTTTGCATTCTGCATATGTCAGCAACATAATTCCGATTTCTGTGTAACTTTTCAAAAGATAGATATTAGAAACTGTTTATTTAATGGGTACCTATAATGTGTCTGTTTTTTAACTACAGTTCCATGTTTAATTTTTTTGATAACTGCATTTTATTTATATGTCTTTATAAATGCTTAAATAGTGTATTGGATTCGGCCATTCTGTTTAAATTAAATGAATAATGATTATGGGTCACAGGAGGTAACACAGTGGATGACAGTGGGTCCTGCTCCCACAGACGCTACAAGGTTAACTTTCTGCCGTCTCCCTGCACAGTGACGGTAGCTGTTACCGTCCTACTCGTGTGCCTGCACAAAGGGTAGACATTTATTTCTGTATCTGAATGTCAAGCAGACTGTTGACACTACCAGCTCTCGATATTTGGCGGGCGTTTTTATTTAATATAAAATGCTAAAATATTTGATATTATTTTTACACATTTTGCATTTATTACTGTAAAAATTTTAGCAATTTTGGTAGGTAGCTAGAGAAGATTTTCGGTATGGTAGGAAATAACTACTTACATCATTTCTTTTTCAAGGGAGTGAAACGATAAAATTCAAGGTAGAGACAACAATAAATGAAAACACTGGCAATACTTATCATTATGAACAACTGTTACTATGGGACCAACATTGAAAACACTGGCAATACTCATCATTATGAACAACTGTTACTATGGAACCAACATTGAAAACACTGGCAATACTCATCATTTTGAACAACTGTTACTATGGGACCAACATTGAAAACACTGGCAATACTCATCATTATGAACAACTGTTACTATGAGACCAACATTGAAAACACTGCCATTACTCATCATTATGAACAACTGTTACTATGGGACCAACATTGAAAACACTGCCAATACTCATCATTATGAATAACTGTTACTATGGGACCAACATTGAAAACACTGCCAATACTCATCATTATGAAGAACTGTTACTATGGGAGCAACATTGAAAACACTGCCAATACTCATCATTATGAAGAACTGTTACTATGGGAGCAACATTGAAAACACTGCTAACACTCATCATTATGAAGAACTGTTACTATGGGACCAACATTGAAAACACTGCCAATACTCATCATTATGAAGAACTGTTACTATGGGACCAACATTGAAAACACTGCCAATACTCATCATTATGAAGAACTGTTACTATGGGACCAACATTGAAAACACTGCCAATACTCATCATTACGGTTAACGGAACCGTGGCCCGACAAGCACTTGGCCGGTTTTTTCGCAATATCAGGGTTGGTCCCATGGTTAAAGTTGTTCATAATGATGAGTATTGCCAGTATTTTCATATATTTTTGTATTCTCGTCTCAACCTTGTATATATCCAGAGCTTGGGTACCTCATTCATCCTCTGCGTCGGGCTTTGGAACATCAGTGCACGTAAAAGTGTTTTTCAACACATTCATAAAATGACCTTTGCCTAAGTTCTTCAAGTCACACTAGGTACACCAGAAGATCTAGGTAACTAGGGTTATCTACTACTATGGTTGATACTGCATTGGACGCAGAAGACAGAACAAAGTGATAAGGCGCAACCATAAATGTATGTTTGGGCATAACTCCGTAATATATTGACGGATTTGCAAAATTCTTTTTCTGTTCGAAAGGGGTTTGAAATTTCATATAGATCCGATGATGGGTTTCGGAGACAGACAACAGAACTCACCAAAAATTGACAGCAAATCAACCGCGATTGCTGCGATCGTATGTCTATGAATTGTTAACACAGTTTAATGGGGAACCACAACCAAAAAGTGAAAAATAAAAAAGTTTTTTATAAAAAAATATAACCGACTTCCAAGAAAAGTGCAAAATAACTTTAATTTCGGAAGTAGGTGTCAAAAAACGAAGACAAAACCAGAAACAACGACGAAGTCGGTTCTATTTTTTTTTTTTTAAGTTTTTTTTTATAAGGAAGAGTTGGGCGCGGTCGGGGACATCTCGATATCTCTTTTGTTTGCGCGTAACCTAATGGCGGTGACGTCATACGTCAGTGTGTGCATCCTTTTTTGTACTTGACAGTTTCCCCTTCCTTGATTTCTAACTTACATTTTTGTACGGATTTGGCAAATTCTTTCTATTTTCGATTTCGGACAAAGTTATATTTTGTTACAAATAATTTTAAAAAAAAAGTGTGTGTACTTATGTACGCACATAAGAAGTTATACTTCTTTGGCGTAACAAGATAAAAACCAAACTGTCACAAAGAGAGAGAGATGAAGATGATGATGATGGTTTTGGGTGGGTGATGGGGTGATGAGTGGTGGTGGTGTTGTGGTGGTGTGGTGTGGTTCATTCTTCATGAACCACAGACTATAGCTAACTTCAAGGTGACGGTTTTTTGTGACGGTGTGCATGCGCATCGTAATTTACTCTCATCCAAAGAAGTATAACGTCAAAAAAATTAGTCAAAAAGCCCATTTTACGTCCAGTGTTGAACTGTGACTAAGAAGATTGAAAGAGAGAAAATTAATAAGCTTTTGCAAAAATCTTAAAATAAAGCTTGTCAGCATTAAGTTAAGATTGTCTCTAGTGCGTTAAGAGTCCTCCGGAAGACCCTCGAGTCATCGAGACATCTTCAAGGAATACGTCAGAATGGAGTTGGTTTAAACCCGGCTTAGTTTCAAACAATAGAATTGTCATAGGTATTAGGGCGCATCCATTAATTACGTGTTTAGGGGGGGACCCAGGGTCTAACCGAATATCACCCAATCTCACGACTGGGTCACGTAATTTTTTGCCCACAAGAAACACTGTAAAATCCAAGAAAACTGGGTTAAATTGAGTAAAACTTACTAGTCCTAAATAAATATGATAAAACAAAAGTTTTTTTTAATAAATCCAACGCAATCAAACATAGGGGACCGGTTGAGTCAAATCTCAAGACATCTCATTAGAGGGACGGGGGGGTCAAGAATCGCCAAAATCATCTGACGTAATTATTTGACGTCTCTTTGGGAGCACAGCAAACTACACTGTGCGTCGCAGTTGGTAAGCTTTGATTAGGTGGTTATGCTGATTTAATAAAAATAAAAAAAATACTAATCGTTGCATTAAGGGTCTACTACCGGCCAAGTGGCGCCCTCATTGAATAAAAAATCGTAGCACAGCATAGAAAATAAATATTAAAGAATCCAACGTCACGTTTGTTACAAAGAGGATAAAGTATTTTTAAGTTGTTAAAACAGGTCTCAGAATGTTTCTTATCCAAAGTAATGGGCAAAAGTGTCAGAAACGGCCGTTTTGGTATTATTGCCTACTACCTTGGATATGAAACATTCTGAGACCTGTTTTAACAATTTAAAAACACTTTATCCTCTTTGTAACAAACGTGACATTGGATTCTTTAATATTTTTTTCTATGCTATGCTACGATTTTTTATTAAATGAGGGCGCCACTTGGCCGGTAGTAGGGCCTTAAGGCTCCCACAGACAGGCGCGAAGCAACAATGTGACACGATTATGTAAGTAGTAGACCAATTTCTATGTAATCGCACACAATCTACGTCGTCGCAATTGTCTGTGGGAGCCTTTAGACGTTGTTGTGTAGCACACTTAGCTTGGTAACCTTCTGCGCATTGATTTAGAAAGTTATCTATAGAAATAGTCTACATGTCTATTTATCTAAAAAATCTTTAGCAAATAGTCGTTTCTGTTGACTTTTAGTAGTGAGTATTCTTCTTACAATTCTATATCCATTAATAGATTCATCTTCACTCACCTACCTGGGTTCCGTACCCGAAGGGTAACCAACCCCTATTACTAAGCCTCCGCTGTCCCTCCGTCTGTCCATCTGTCTTTCAACGGGCTGTATCTCATGATCCGTAATATACCTATTATGATGGACAGTTGAAATTTTCACAAAATGTGTATTTATGTTGGCGATAAAACAGCAAATAAAAAAATAAATTAAGAATTAAAGGGGGCTGCCCCACAAGAAACGTGTATTTTTTTTTTTTGCTTTTTTTACTTGATCAGTGATAATTGCAACAAGTAGACGCGTATAATCTTGTACGATGGTACGGAACCCTTCATGCGCGAGTCGGACTCGCACTTGACCAGACACACTTTTATTAGCCTTACCTGTAACTAACTGACTATGTAAAAAAATCTTCGAAGTTAATTTGACTCACTTCCTGGTTTTCCATTGAGCAATTTTGCATACGTGTTTAGTTTGGATGAGAATGCATGGCCATTCTGAATCCAATATGGCGACTCCCAAAGATGGCAAACCAGTTATTTTTTATGCATTCTTATGATATTTATTTATTTATTATTTATACTTTATTGTACACCAAAAAAAAAATACACAAATTAAGGAAAACTTATACTAAAAAACATACAATTGGCGGCCTTATCGCATTCCGCGATCTCTTCCAGGCAACCTGGAATGGACAGAGATTGCCTGGACACAAAATGGGGCTGCACTTGGTGCAAATATAAAGAAATACAATACAATACAATACAATTATAGATACATAAATACATACATACTAAAAATGTAGGCAAGAAAATAAGTGACAACAATTAAAAAAAAAAAAATGGTCACAGTGACAAGTAATGCTGGGATTACCTACTAGTCTTTTAAATATTGGTAGTGATTGCGCGCGTTTTATTGCAACTGGCAATGCATTCCACAGACGAGCGGCCTGGACTGTAAATGATATGGATATCAAATGAAAGAGTTTACTGAGAAAATCCAAAAAATAAAATGACGTCACTCAAAATCGTATTTTTTCGTTTTTTTTTTTACTATAATAATAATAATAACTTTAATTCGGGTGGCATAGACCCATAGAAACCTTATTCGAGTAAGTACATATTTATTAAATTTACTTTAAATTTTTATTTGCCATGACTGGCCACACACTTTATTACTTACATACAAACCAAACAGTAGACGCTAATCTGGCTTACTTAAACCAGACATTATTCTAGAGCAGTTAACTTGGAAATAATAAAACGACATACTCTGAAGCAACATTGTAACAATCAATTTCCTTATAAAACTATAAAATACAATGTTTTCTATAAATTAAAATGATTTAAATCCGCCAATAAGGTACTCGTATTATACAACGTTGATGTGACAGAGGGGCATTAAATTAAACTACGTATACTATACGTGTTTAGTATTAATTCGATACGGTATAAAAATAAAAATAATAATAAATGAGGTTTTTTTTTTTCAAACAAACTAAATAGCTTACAATTCAGAGTAAAACGCAACCACCCTTTATACCATACTTTATACCCATTATCCTTGTTTGCATTGCCATCTTATAGCGAAAATGTACTTGTGACTTGCGTGAGAACGGCAACAACGCGTCGTATCGTAGGTTATACTCAGATTTATCGTTTTAAGGTGCATGACCTGTGCGTATAGACATAATCAGCTGTTAGGAAAGATACATCGTGTTCAAACGAGGCCAAAACTTAAAAAATCGTTTGTGACTAAACTACTGCTCCGATTTAATTGATTTTTGGTACAGAGCTTGAAAATAGTACCTAGTATAGGCAGTTTAAAGGAAAGCCCCTCTGTCGTATCAACTTTGTATAGCAGTGCTAGCTAGGTATTGGCCGCGACTTACAAGTTGTAGGTCGTGAGTTCGAACCCAGGCTGGCGCTTTACTTTGCGTAAATTATTTCATCACCACTGCTCTCAAAACGGTGAAGGAAAACATCGTGAGGAAACCGGCATGTCCTAGAACCAAAAATTCGAAGACCATTGGGCCCGCGTGGTGGATTACGGCCCACACTCTCACAGAGAGGAGGCCTGTGCCCCAGCAGTGGGGACATTAAAAGGCTGATGATGGTGAAGGTATTATAAAACGGGAACTAGATACTTATAAGTTTATTACTAAAGAGCAGTGGTTGCCCAGTGGTATTGGCCGCGACTTACAAGCTGTAGGTCGTGCTCCACACTCGACCACCACTGCTATACGGACGTGTTGCACCGCCCCAAATATGTAAATTGGAATAACGGCATGAGAACGATGCTGTCAAAGCCCACAGATGGCCATTCCGCCAAGGGACTACCATCCGTAAGTATCCAGGTTGTAGCTATCAGGAAACACAGACTCCGGTAGGGAATTCCACTCCCTAGCTGTACGCACAATGAATGCATGCAATGCACATTGCTGTCAGTCAATCCTGAGCATTACCCTCAATTTCACTTATATAAGATAAGTATAAAATATATATATCTATATATTTATTTATTGGTAGTTATTATATTAAATATATAATATGTATGTTTATTATTAATATACATAGTTTCATTCCCGTTTTTTTTATCATTTCTACTTATTATTACTTTGTTTTTTTTTGTTTTTATGTACCTGCCATATTATCTCTCCACCACCCTTGGTTGACTGGTAGAGAATGACTAAGGCATTAAATCCGCCTTTGTACTTTTGTTGCATAAAGTGTTAATAAATAAATAAATAAAGTAAATACAAAATAAAAAGTTCAAAGTCCTAACTGACTGACCGACTGATATATCAACGCACAGCCTAAACCGATGGTCCTAGAGACATGAAATGTGGAGGGTGGATTCTTTGTGAAGAGTAAGTATCCACTAAGAAAGGGTTTTTTGAATTTCAACCCTTAAGGGGGTGAAAAAGGGGTTGAAAGTTTATGACGGGGGAAGTACTAATTACACGTGGGCGAAGCCGTTGGCAGAAGCTGGACCATAATAAACGACTCCCTTGTGTCTTTTTCATCATCATCAGCCTTTTGATGTCCCCACTGCTGGGGCACAGACCTCCTCTCTGTGAAAGGGTGTGGGCCGTAATCCACCACGCGGGCCCAATGCGGGTTAGTGGATATCACATATCTTCGAATTTTTGGTTCTAGGACATGCCGGTTTTCTCACGATGTTTTCCTTCACCGTTTTGAGAGCAGTGGTGATGAAATAATTTTCACAAAGTAAAGCGCCAGCCTGGGTTTCTTGTAAGTCGCGGCCAATACCGCTGGGCCATCACTGCTCCTAGAATTTTCATAATTATTGTTATTTCAGAAGTAGGTACTTTGTATCTTTCTAAATTTTCCATTGAGCTAAATGATGAACATTTTTACACAAAATTTCCATGAAGTCGGTCATCGTCATAGTGCTCTAATGTGCCTCAAGGTCAGACCTAAATCACAGTAGTTAAACTTATGAGACTGAATCACCGTTTATTGGAAGGTTCAAATAATTTTGTGGGATTTTTAGCTACTCTAATACCTACCTCATAAAATATCTCTTTGAGCTTGTCACAGGTCGTTAACAGTAGTGTCCGACCGAAAGTTCGGTTTCGGTTTCGGTTTCCGCCGAGATGGCCAAAAATCAAGTTTTGGCGGCAGTTTCGGTTTCGGCCAAAATTAGCCGAAACTTTTGCCGAAACCGAAACTGATTTCGGAAGTTGTCGTACACTCTTGCCTAATTTCGTTAATAATTAGTATTTAATGAAACAGTAACAATTAGTGATTTGATTATTGATAACTGATAAACATTTTGCTAAGAGAACTTAATTTGAAAAAATAATAAAAATATTATTCATATTTTTTTATATTATATTAAATAAATGATTACAACAAAATTAACATACCTACTGTGTTTCCATTTCATGTCCTAATTAATGCAGAATAATGGGTAAAATGCACCAAATTTCAGTATTTTAAGGAATTTTATACTTGACCACGTGAGTTTCGGTTTCGGTTTCAGTTTCGGCCGAAACTGAAGCCACGGCCGAATATTCGGTTTCGGTTTCGGTTTCGGCCGGAAAACCAGTTTCGGTCGGACTCTAGTTAACAGTCACATCCTTTTTTAGGGTTCCGTACACGAAGGGTCCAAACGGAGCCCTATTACTGTCACTCACGTGTTCTTCTGTCCGTCGTCTGTCACAAAATTTTGTTCCGAAGAATTTTTCAACCCATTGACCTATGAACTTGACTTAACATATGGTATGGAACCCTAAATGCACGAAGTCCGACACGCACTTGGCCGTTTTTTTTTTATTACTTATAGGTTCGCGTTTGACGATGTGATTGACGTTGAAAAACGCTTGCCTAGAAGCAACTTCACTTTTGACTTAAAGACCCCCAGGATGTATAAACACAGACTCCGGCAGAGAAATCCACTCCTTAGCTCTATGCACAAGTTACCAAGCCCATGGGCACTCAGACCCTGAAGGAACAGGGGTGGGTTTTAGTCAGTAAAAGTCTGACACGCCCTCCCGCTCCACCCACAGCGGGAGAAGTCATTGGATGAAAAAAAAAAAGCTGTACGCACAATGAACGTGTTCACGATTTGTCTGACTGGGATGTCCACCATGTACCGGTGGTGCATCGCTGTATGTCTAGTAGTCCGATGATGGAACGGGCTTGGCGGAATTAGACTATCAAATTCCGACGCACACTCCCCAAATGTAACCGATAGAAAACCGGTAGCCTACCTTTTTGAAGGCCTTCTAAGGATTGGAGAGGCCTATGTCCAGCAGTAGACTGATAAAAATTATGCTAGCTACTACCATATGATTGGTACAGTTTAATAATGCAAGAATTCCTATGCCATAACCCTTAACTAGATGATAGTAACAAAGCAAATAGAAATCGGATGTCTTTAGCAATAGTGACCTTTGACAATCCGAAGGGTAACCAACGGGACCCTATTACTAAACCTCCACTCTCCGCTCGTCCGTCTGTCTGTCAGCAGGCTGTATCTCATGATCCGTATGGGTAGACAGTAGTAATTTCACAGAATGTGTATTTCTGTTGAATTAAAACGTGTTTTTTTGGATTTTTTGCTCGATCTTATTATTGGTAAGAGGTAGACGCGTATAATCTTGTACGATGGTGCGGAACCCTTTATGTGCGAGTTCGACTCGCACTTGGCCAGTTTTTTATTTGATATGTCGCACGGTACAGTTTGAAAAGCTTTATTTTTTAATTTCCCGATTTGCACCCCACAACTGACCCTCTTAGTCGAACTTCATTTACTTACGAGTACATTACACACCCGTGTATGCGTCACAGATATTCATGTGTGTATCAAATTTCAGCTCAATCGGTCCTGTTGATTCAGGCCAAATTGACCGTGACAGACAGACACACGAGTGATCCAATAAGGGTTCCGTGTTTTTTCCTTAAGGGTCTACTACCGGCCAAGGAGCGCCCTCATTGAATAAAAAATCGTAGCATAGCATAGAAAATAAAGTACCAAAAACGGCCGTTTCTGACACTTTTGCCAACTACTTTGGATATGAAACATTCTGAGACCTGTTTTAACAACGTAAAAATACTTTATCCTCTTTGTAACAAACGTAACGTTGGATTCTTTAATATTCATTTTCTACTAGCTGCGCACCGCGGTTTTACCCGCCTAGACCAGAATAAAAGGTAGTCTATATGTTAATTTAGGCTATAAGCTATTTACATACCAAATTTCATCCAAATCGGTCCAGCCGTTTGAGCGTGAAGAAGTAACAAACATACACACTAACAAACTTTCACGTTTATAATATTAGCAGGATGCTACGATATTTTATTCAATGAGGGCGTCACTTGGCCGTTAGTAGGGCCTTAAAACCATGATATCAAAATCGGCAGCTTAACGATATCCGCATAAGTCACTTAGCCTGCCCAAAGTAAGATAATAAAGGAAATAAATCTCACAGCGACGTGCGAAGGACGGCCAAACATCTCGCCGAGATCAGAGTACAGTTCCGATCAAATAAAACACTTTTATGTACTTTCCTACCACTCACATAGACTCGTGTAGATCACAGTTCACAGCTCTATGAGTAGGGTTTCCATGTCTTTGGTCCATGTTGACAATGGCTATAATATCTAGCTGTTTTATAATTATTATACCTACTGTATTTTATTTATTTATTTATTTATGCACACACAAAAACACTTACAGAGAAAAACGAACATATACAGATAGAAGAGTACAAAGGTGCTGCTTATTTCAAAAGAAATTTCTTCCAGCAGACCTGCGACTGGAAAGTTGGTTGAGAAATGTAGACACAGTGTGTATAAATAGATATAGAAACATAAAATAGACTAGGATACATAAATAATTCATACATAAAATATACCTAACTTTACACAAAAAAACAAAGTACATAATTAAATATAAAATAAATATTAAAAATAAATATAATCACGGAATGGTGGAGAGGTAATACTCTTTGACTTGCTTCTTGAGTTGGTAGACAGTTTTAGAATCGCGGATATTAGGTGGAAGTGAGTTCCACAATCGTACCGCATGAACAGAGAAGGAGTGGGAATAGAAATGGGTTTTATGGGATGGAAAATTGAGATGATGCTTAAGGTGGGATCTACACGGGGCGTCGGCAGGGCGAGTGAACGAAAAACGATCACGCAGGTAGCCAGGATATTTAGGATTATAAAGGATGTTGTATAGGAGACATAATATCCGAGTGTTCCTGCGAAGACGGATAGGGAGCCACTTGAGATCCTTGCGAAACTGAGAAACATGGTCGTATTTCCTCAGACCAAAAGCAAACCGAATGCACAGGTTTTGCAAGCGCTCAAGCTTATTTAAGAGCTCCTCAGTGGCATCCAGATAGCAGGCATCAGCGTAATCAATGATCGGCTGAATTAAGGTTTGAGCTAAAGTAATTTTAGTTTTAAAGGGCAAGAAACTTTGCAGGGATTTTAGAGAGTGGAAGGTAAAGTGCACTTTACGACTAACCTCGTTCACTTGCGCTCGCCAAGAAAGATTGTTGTCAATTAAGACACCGAGATTCTTAGCTAAGTCGGTGTATGCAATGGTTGAGCTGTTAAGGGATAATGGCGTCAATGTGGAAACGTCAAGTGCAGTGCGGTAATACCGACTGCCTATGATCATAGCCCGGGACTTGGAAGGATTAATCTGTAGGCCGTACGACTTAGCCCACTGATCAATACGCTCCAGGTCATGATTCATGGCATTAACTGCTGATTCCGCGTCAGCAAGCAAGAAATGACGATAAAGCTGCAAATCGTCTGCGTAAAGATGAAAATTAGAGGTGATTACCTTAGTGACAGTATTAATGAAAATAGAGAAAAGAAGAGGAGAGAGCACGCCACCCTGAGGAACACCAGCAGTGAGATCACTCCAATTAGAGAAAATCTCGTCAAGGCGAACACACTGAGAGCGACCCCGAAGATAAGAGTTGAACCAGGATAAGGCAGAGGAAGAGAAGTTAATAGAACGAAGTACTCCAAGCAGTATGTCAAAATCCACTGAGTTGAACGCACAACTGAAATCAAGTAGAACTAATAAAGTAAGAGATTTATTGTCCATAGCCCAGCGGATGTCATCAGTTACTTTCAGAAGTGCAGTTACAGTGCTGTGACCAGCACTATTTTATGTTGTCTTGTGTTAATGTTGTTTGCAATTTATATTTTAATAGCCTTCGCGTTCTCGTATCGTACAGAGCACGGCTCGCAACCCGCTCGGCCGGGCACCACGTGCCGTTTTCGGTGTACCTAAGCAGTGTATAGGCACTCTACATGTTTCGGTTGTTGCTAAATTTAAAAAAAATATTTTCAAAGACAGCGTGTTTGACTAATACTATTAAGATGCAACGTATGTCCACATAACTACAAAATATCTAAGAACGCGCGTGCCGTTAAAAGTAGGCACGATCTATCAGCTGATAGTCTGACCTCGGGAAAGGGCAAATGTAGTAGTAAAGGTTGTTCCAAATAAACGTGCAATAACGGTCATTGACCCACCTACATTTATTGACATTTTTAATTTGAAAAACGGAATTAATGACTCAAAGCTGTCCCGAATCAACATCTCTCGTGATCCTTAACATTGTCTAATAATGAAAAACGATTTATATTTAATTGTTCAGGTACCTACGAAGAGTTATTAGGGAAAGGTCAATGTACTTTATTGCAAATTTATCTGAAACATAGTATAGTAGCGTCTCACGCTCCCCCGCCGCCCGCACCGCTCCCTTTGCCTCAGTGCTAACAGCTGATCGCGGCGGTCACTGCCCTCGCGCGCGCGCCTATTACAAACTGTTGTTATTGTGATAAAAGTGAATAAGTATTAAAAAAAAAGTTTCTTTGGGAAAGTTGTTTATAATCGTGAGTACAATCACGTGTTTAAATATCGGTCACTAATTACCAGTCACCCTATATACAAAAGCCTTCCTCGTTTATGGCTCCTAATATTAAGAGGGAACAGGGGCTGCGATTCTCCATACAAATCAATTCCGCTTTTTTCTTCCTGAATAATCCCTCTAGTGGAATAGTTTTTTTTTATAAAGCCAAGGTCTGCTGTAGATACGTCCCTGTCATTTCCTTTTTTTTCAGAAACTAATAAGTAAAGAAAATATGACCCTCCAAAAATTACAAAAAATGGTGATAAGAGGTCTACTAGACGAATTCGAATAGTTTTTAAAATAAAACATTTAATAGGAACCTAGACATAGTCTTTCTTAAAATATTTGTGCCAAAAATAATTGAATCGGCTCAGTTTTCGAGGAAAAAAGAGGAATACGAAACGTCGATCTCGTCAAACAATTTTATGATATAATTGGTCTGAGCTGCAGCTGTCTCTATCGCACTTTACGGGGGCAGGCTTGAGGAAGCACGACGGCAATAGTTTCTTCAAATACCTATTTTTCAAATTCCTCGCAGGCCCTGTTCCCTCATTATGAAAACCGCATCAAATGGTTTCCCGTCACGTGGTTTAGGAGGAGTTAGCGGAAAAACATACAGACGCGGAAAGCGACCTTATTATTTCTTGGAGAGATAGAGATGTTGTAACGTTAACAATATTTTAAAGTCAGTTATTTAATTGGGGTGAGTTTATAAATTTTAACATTTGCCTTTAAATATTTAATTGTGTTAATTTATGTAAAGTTTTTTGTTGTTCTCCTATTAATAATATTTTAAAGACTGATATTTAATTTGCCTCAATTTTAGAAAACTTATTATAACTGTGTTAAATTTTGTAGAATGTTTGTTTTTTTATGGATTTGAATTTGGTTATTATTATTACCTTATTAATATTTGCATTTAATTTCGCAAATTTATGGCGAAATGTGTCATAGCGTTAAAAAATTATATATTACCTGCATTTTTATTATTATTCGTTTGTACCGCATTTATTGCAAATAAATAGATTTGACTTTGACATAATTATTGTTTTTATTGCCTTAAACTGTTCAAGGTAATCTCCCTACCGTGTCGGTATGGATTTAAGAAATTATATCATGCAGTGGTTTTACAAGATTGGCAATTCCACTGAGAGGGTTAATTTATTGTTGGACACAATGTATCGTCAGTTTTAGAGCTGGGGGATCTCATCTTCATCAAATCAAATCAAAAGTCATTTATTCAAAATAGGAACCAGTACTTTTCGAACGTCAAATTTCTACAGTACAAAAACGCCCGCCCGTCACCAATTCGCGGCGCAACAAACTCCCCAGCAACACATCTGTCTGTTAAGGCGCAACTAAATGTCAACGGCCTTAAGTGGTTAGCTTGCGTGTTGTGTGCTGAGCTCACGCAACGCGTCGTACGTTCACCAAGTAATAGGACTCAAATAGACGCATTTTTAATTTATTATAATAAAAATAACATAACCAAATCATTTTCCTTTTTACTGCATGTAGGTAGTATATTTTTATAAAATTTTGAAAAAAATTTATTATTATTTCGTTTATTCATTTCTTTCATATTACATTATATTTTTAAATATTTCAATTAAAAAAAAGTAAAAAAAACATTTAAAAATATAAAAAATAGTATCCCACCGGTATCGGGAACAGGGTCCAAGCTACCGGCGGTCAGGGCTCCAGAGAGAGGAACCGCCTGACAATGCGAGCCGTGTCCAGAAGTACTGCTTTCTGAATCAAGCCCTTGATCCAACCGCCTAACGAGAGCCTCCTGAGATGTTGGTCGAGGCTCGTGGCTATTAAGCCATTGGCTGACACGACTATCGGTACAATGATCGCTGAGTCCACATCCCACATGTCGACAACCTCGCGAGCCAAGTCAATATACTTGATTTGTTTATCTTTCTCGGCTTTCACGAGGTTCTCGTCATGTGGGACGGTAATGTCAACAATCATTGCACGCCTCTCGATTCGGTCCACCACCACTATATCAGGCTTATTGGCTATATGTAGCCAATAAGCCTGATATAGTGGTGGTGGGATCGGTCCATCATCACTGACAGTACTATGGTACTGTCAGTGATGATGGACCGATCCCAGTACAATGAGATATGACCATTATCGAGAACTGGGTCGGGCGCATATCTGTAGTACGGCACTTCCGATTCCACAAGAGAGTATTTCAGAGCAAGTTGCTGATGGATAATCCTGGCTACAAGGTTGTGCCTATGCAAGTACTCACCGTTAGCCAGACGAGAACAACCAGAGATTATGTGGCGGATTGATTCTCCCGGACGATGACATGCCCGACATATGTCAACCGTGCCGTCCTTCACAATAAATCTCCGGTAGTTTTTCGTCATGATAACTTCGTCCATAATTGCACAGACAAAACCTTCGGTTTCCCCAAAGAGGTCACCGACACGCAGCCAGGCTACGGACGCTAGTTGGTCTACATCGGGCCCATGTAGGGCCCGAAAAAAGCGTCCGTGAAGTTCCTTACTCTGCCATACTTCTCTGCGATCGTTAGTGTCAAGCACTAGAGGTTTGCGCCAGTTCTCGTTAGCCAAGGAGAGTGGAGTACGGCCCTTGTCCACCGCCACTACATCTCGATGCATACCCACGTCAGCAGCTAGAAAATATTCCCTTAGACTGCATACCTCGCGGTTGTGGAGGGTCTTAGCATTTAAAAAGCCTCGGCCTCCACACTTCCGCGGGATATACAGTCTCATCACTGAAGAACGTGGGTGATGCATTCAAAATGCAGTCAGCAGTGTACGGACACGCCTATCCAGGGCGTCAAGTTCTGTTTGAGTCCATTTGAGTACGCCGAAAGAGTACATCATACCCAAATACTTATAGGTTTCGGTTGGAGAGAGGGATCTCAGGTTTATGGAATTCGAGAGTTGAGTTCCCACGGATTCCACAATCTCCCCTCGCTTTACATGCATGACTGCACATTTGTCCACACCAAACTCCATCCTGATGGCACTTCTGAAGGTTTCAGTTACCTTCAGTAGCTCCATCAGTTGCAGATTGTTGGGGGAAAAAAGTTTCAAGTCATCCATGTAAAGCAGGTGAGATATAACCTGACCACCTCTCTTCAACCGGTAACCTAGTCCTGAATTCTCCAGCATTGTGCTTAGAGGATTCAAGGCTAGGCAAAACCAAAGCGGACTCAAACTGTCACCCTGGAATATACCCCGCTCGATCCTTATTGGTTCGCTATTCCTTTGGATTTGTCGACATCCTGGATAGCGAAGGACCGTCCTCCATTGCCCCATACATGACATCAGGAAGGTGCGTAGCGTTGCATCAACTTTATATAATTCTAGCACCCTCATGAGCCATGTATGAGGAACTGAGTCATAGGCCTTCTTATAGTCTATCCAACATGTCGACAGATCCTTTCGGGAACGCCGAACCTGTTGGCTAATGGTCATATCTATGAGGAGAAGCTCCTTAGTACCGCGGGACCCATTCCTACATCCATTTTGAGAGGCAGACATGATACAGTTACTATCTATATGTGTGTTAATCTTAGCTCTCAAAATGGATGTAAGAACCTTATAGACCGTCGGTAAGCACGTGATCGGTCTATAATTTTTAGGTTCCGCAGTACTATCTGATTTATGGAGCAGGTGGGTTATTCCTGTAGTCAGAAATTGGGGCAGCGACCCTGACTCTAAGGCAGACTGGATCTGAGATGCCAAGCGGGCATGCGACCTTGTAAACCATTTTATCCAGAAGTTGTGCAGCCCGTCCGGCCCTGGAGATTTCCAATTAGCTAACGGACGGACTGCACGAGCTATATCTTGGGGGCTGATGATAACTGCCCCCATTTCTGGTATTAGATCGCACGCGCGCTCAACATCCCGAATCCAATCGCCCTCGGTATGACAGACAGGCACCGACCAGATGCTGCGCCAGAAAGAGTATATGGCGTCATCATCCGGCAGGTGCGTATTAGTCACACCTTGGTCCGGTCGCTCCCAATCCCTGTACACCCACCTTTCATTACTTCGGAATGTGCGATTCTGGGTGTACCGCTCCACTCGCCGCTTATACCTGCGAATACGGTTTGCCCATGCATATACTTTCTGCTTCAGGAAGTCGATACGCTCTGTGACACGGGACATATAGTCACGGGAGCTGACATCAGTCCCCGAAAACGCCCGTCTCACAAAGCGCATCACTCTTGGGCGAGTGTTGCCCTCCCTGAAGCAGATTAGTTTGCCTATGAGTGCTCTGGCCCCACCAATACGACCCTCGATCCTGCACTGCCAAGCCGGCACGGCTGGCTTCGGTCGTGTAGCTCTGTCATTAGGAAATTTGACGTGAGCTACACGACATGCCGCTACAGCCGCACAGTACAGTATCGAGTGTGTATCGGTGAGGTCTTCGCAGTCATCAAAATAATTTGACAACTGCGAATCCAGAGCAGCCACCAGCGCCCTATTCTTATTATGCATGGGCACACGAGGTAAGCGTGGCCTAAGCTCGAGCGGCATGCTGCGATAATCCCGAATAGCACACTCCAAAGCACTCCTCAATTCATCATTGCAATGGGTACTTACGTTTGTAACCATGTCATTACACTCCTCGTCAGCGTGGTAGAGAGCATGGTTGGACGCTGGTACCACAACTGGTACCACAGTCTGCGACGGAGGGGCAATAACATGGCTACCCATTTCAGTTCGGAGGCGATCAAGTACAGTATCATCCAACATATGATTACGCAGGATGACCCCGTACCTGATCCGACAGTCGTTGGGCCGAAACGTTGACGGCTGGCTCAAGCACCTGGAACAAAGAGAGCATCCGAACACGGTACGCGGTCAGGTTGGTACCTCCCTCTGTAGCCCCATAGTATGAGCGCATGACGTTTTAATTGATGGATTGCGTCCATCGCATGCGCTGCACACTTCCGCCGGGAGCTGGGACCCTATCAGAGGCCGGTGGGCCTCGAGGTCCTAAACCGCTCGGCGGCCGGCGTCCTCCCCGTCGACGCGCAGGTGGTGGTGTCGTCGGCGGCGAGAAGAACTCGTCGCTGGAGCTCGACGCAACTGCCACGGCCGGTGTCACAGCACTCACGGTGGGGCTGGGTTCCGGCGGCGGCGAGGCGGAGCTGAGCGACGAGGCCGGAGGTGGTGGGCGTGCTCTCCGTGCTGCGGCTCTCGTCAACATTTTTCTCTTCTCACTGTTGCATTCATCGTCATTGTTAACTTTATCTTGTCATTTTCACTATTGTTTTTTTATTATTTATATATTGTAGGTATTATTGCAGTTTTTGTCTGGTATTGTATGCATTTTTGGACGTTTAAAATAAGATAGTTTGTTGATTTAATTGATAAAATTTGCAGAGAAAATTTTTTCTGTCAGTTCGGTTGACAGTCGAGCCACAGATATTAATATTATTATTTCGTATATTTATTTTTACACATATTATTTACATTTTTAAATATTTTTAAAAGAAAACATATAAAAAAACATTTAAAAATATAAAAATAGTAGTCCACCGGTATCGGGAGCAGGGTCCAAGCTACCGGTGGTTAGGGCTCCAGAGACAGGAACCTCCTCACTATGCGAGCCGTATCAAGGAGTACTGCCTTCTGAATCAGGCCCTTGATCCAACCGCGCAACGACAGCTTCGACAGGTGGTCGTCGAAGCTTTTAGCCATCAGGCCATTGGCGGTAACATTATTATTATTTGGGAAAGGACTGTTTCTTAGCACTTTGGCTAGTTTTAAGCTACATTTTTTTTTTTTTTTTTTTTTTATGTTTGATAGGCTCGCGTTTGACCACTATCTCACCTGGTGTTAAGCGATGATGCGGTCGAAGATGGAGCACGCTTGCCTAGAAGTAACCTATTCACTCTTGACTTAAAGACTCCCAGGTTGTATCTTACATTAACGGGCCATGCCAAGTCAATGTAGCGTGTGGTGAGTACACTAAGCTGTAGAGTGTATGTTCTGAGGAGAAATTTCATTTTCCTCTATCTGCATGAACTTTCTGACTATTCTACAAGTATTCAAAATTGCAGCTTTTTGGAGTGTTATGTAAATTGAATCTTTCAGTTCTATTAATTTGAGGCTATGGTGGAGATGGTTGGGTATAACCCCTGTAGTGGAGACAACTATGGGCACGACATATACTTTTTCTTGCCTCCAAATTCTAGTCACTTCTTCTTTAAGTTCTGCATATTTGCTTATTTTCTCTCCTATGGTCTTTTGTTGGGGACTGAAATATCTATCAGGTATGTGGTTTTGTTTACTTTATCTTGGAGAGTTATATCTGGTCTATTGTAGTGAATGGTCCTGTCAGTTAGAATGGCGCGGTCGTAGTAGAGTTTGTGTGTGGGGCTTTCTAGAATAGTTTGTGGAACATATTTGTAGTAAGGAGTGTTTGTATCTTGATGTTGTATGAGTTTATGTTTGATTGCTAGGTGTTGGTGAATGATGTTTGCTACTTGATTGTGTCTGTGAGTATAATCAGTCTGTGTGAGAGTTGTGCATGCTCCTGTAATATGTTGTATTGTCTCTGGTTGGCTGTGACACTTGCGACATTTATTATTCGTTATTGTGGGGTCTTTGATTATGTATTTCCTGTAGTTTTTAGTATTTATGATTTGATCTTGAATTGCAATAATAAACCCTTCGGTTTCCGGGAACAAATTTCCTATTTTAAGCCATTTATTTGAAGCTATTGTATCTATGTGGGACTGTTCTAGATCATGGGGATGCCGTCCGTGCAGCACTTTCTTTTTCCAGTCTTCTAACTTTTGTTTTTGAGGGTCATTATTAATATTCTGAGTTGTATTCTCTTCGTTTAAGTTTAAAGGGGTGTAGCTAGTATCGTTTGTGACTATGGCTTTATGAATGTTACTTGTCTGAGATTTTGTGTAAAAGAATGTTTTTAATCTACTAATTTGTTTCTGCCAAAGGTGATGAATGTCTATTAGGCCTCTCCCTCCGTGCTGCCGTTTGATTGTCAGTCTTTCTATTGCAGATTTAGGGTGTAGGTTATTGTGTTTAGTAAGTGTGGTGCGTGTTGTTCTCTCTATTTGCTGGATATTAATTATTATTATTATTATTATTAAAATGGTTTCATCTCAACGATTTGGAGGTGATTTGGTTGTATTTTTCTTACAATGTGATACCAATAGAAAAATTATGGCTAAACCAAATTACGTTAGTAATCTAATTATCATGTAGATTACTAACAATTTTTTCAGATGTAATTTATCTGTAAGTGTCGACAAAAAGCTGCTTCATCTCCACGCTTGTTAACCGACTTCAAAGTTCTGCCCACGGAAATAAACAACTTTTTCTAAGAAAAAATAGAAATTTCCCAAAAAAATATTGATTTTCTATACAAAGTCATCATCAGCTGATCAATATTTATATGAGGAGTAAAAATTTTTTTGAGATTTTCCTCAGGTTTTCTTGAATAAAGTTGTTCATATCGATGGGCAGATGCAGTTCTTAAAATATGACCACACCTTTCCATTACACCCTGTATAATCTACTTTCTGGCTTCGGAAGCGTTCCCCTTACACCCTGAGTATAAAATTCAAAGTCCTGACTGACTGATATATCAACGCACAGCCTAAACCGCTGGTCCTAGAGACATAAAATTTGGAGGGTGTGTTTTTTGTGAAGAGTAAGTATCCACTAAGAAAGGGTTTTTCGTAATCCAACCCTTAAGGGGGTGAAAAAGGGGTTGAAAGTTTACAACGGGGGAAGTACTAATTCCACGTGGGAGAAGCCACTGGCAGAAGTTAGTAACTTATAAATGATGCAACTAACCCGACTTTGTTTTAAACATACCTACCTACCTATAGAAATTTAAAACACGTTGTGTTTTAGACAGCACAACCTGTTTTACTCTTTTATAGCGAACAGAAGCATTAAGACATTAACATTTTAAGTATACCTATTACTTACCTAGTTAATAACACTTCGTATTCAATGTGGGTATCATCATTGATCTAAGATATCACAGTGAATGATGCCTAGAAGTGTATGTAAAACGTTAAACAAAGTTCAATGGCCTAAATGGCTAAATATAAAGGCTTGGCGTCACTGTCCATCCCGTTCGTTCTTACACAAAAAAGTGCGGTTCTCCGAGCCGCGGATCCATTGGCGGTTCTTGAATGTAAACATTGCGAATTAGTCAACTGGTGATCTAGTTTGGTTTATTTATTGTTTTATGTAACGTTTGTGGGTTTTGGGCGTGTTCTTAGAAACGGAAATGGAGTGGGCATTATAATTATATAAAAAGAGTACAATATCATTGTGGGCAGGCGACGAGAGACAAGATTCTCTATTAGTGAGAAAAAAACGCCAATTTCCTAGGTGGGAACCCAATAAATAGACATACCTACAAACAAACAAACATACGAACATACTCTCAAAAACATTACCCTCCTTCTGGAGCCGTCGGGTAAAATTTAAACAACCAAGTGATCGTAGGAAATTATAATCTAGGAAAAGGTTTATCAGTCACATATAGCGAGGAAGATCCGAGCTATAATCTTGATTACCATTGGTTTATGATTAGGATTTCCGTGTCAGATTAAGTGGTCCGAATTTTATTCTGGGTTAAGTTAATCAAATGTTTGCGATCGACCCACCTAATTTATAGAGGTTATCGCCAAAACACGTGTGACATTTCCGATATGTTGCCACAAACACAAAAATATCCCATAAAAATGTTATAATGCGAAAGTCTGTTTGTTTGTTACGTTTTCACACTTAGACCGCTTAATCAAATTTGATGAAGTTTGGCAAAGCGATAGATTTGGCCTTGATGAAGGACATAACTACTCCTTCATTCTATGCAAACGAAATCTCGCGCATATCTAGTATAAAATAAATAAATATAAATAACATAGTCTATTATTTTTTGCTTTTATTACAAAAATAAAGTTGAAACAAGCAATCATAATAATTTAAAAATAATCATGTAACACTTTAATTAAATTCATAAAAACAAAAATAACCGTTCCATTTAAAATAAAAACACAGATAATTCGTGCACAACAATTCGATTCAATTTAAAAAGAAATATGGGATAGTAATTCATCATTTCAATTAATTTTATTTAATTGTTTTTTCAGTTTTTTAATTAAATGATTTTAATTGAAATTATGAATTACTATCCAGCGGCTAGTAAAATAATAAAATCTAGATGTGTACGTTAGCTGTCAAAGTGCGTAGCGTGAGTAGTAAGTTGTTGAGCCTGCACGTCACGCTTCTGAATAATCGTGACGATTTAGTGATTTCTTAATTGTCTGTAACAAGTTGTACATAAAGACTAGTAGGGAGGCCTGTTGTCTACTTTCTTTCTTTCTTTATTAAAAAAAAACTTTGCCGCACACTAGAAATTACTCCTATATCGTGGGTGCGTTCTCAAACATGTAAAGTAACATACATAAGACACACAGACACACATGTCCTACAAATATTTGTTACGTGCGGGAATCGAACCCGCGACACGCAGCGTAGCTAATCACTCAACCACTGCCCCAACCGTGTCGACAAAACAACAATCAATACAATGGGATACCACATTGTATTGATTGTTAAAATACGTGTCCAATGTTTTTTGGTTATTGATTGTTAAAATACGTGTCAAATATTTTTTGGTTATTGATTGTTAAAACCCGTGACCAATATTTTTTGGTTATTTATTGTTAAAATACGTGGCCAATATTTTTTGGTTATTGTTTGTTAAAATACGTGACCAATATTTTTTGGTTATTGATTGTTAAAATACGTGTCCAATATTTTTTGGTTATTATATTTTAACTGACGGACTAAATAGATTTTTTTAGTAAAATTCCCTATTCAACAATCTATCTTATACAATCTCAAAGCATATTCTAGGTTTAAAATAATATTGTTGCGGGAGTATTTGATAAAGTCACCGGGGCCTGGAACGCACAGGCAACTGAAGGATTATGGGTGGGTTTTAGTCGGTACGTAAGTCTTTTTTTTTGGGGGGAGGGGGATCATCCAATGACTTCTACCGCTCTGGGTGGAGCGAGAGGGCGTGTCAGACTCTTACTGACTAAAACCCACCCCTGTTCCTCCCTGCCCTGGTGCTGATCGGACGGCCCGGGTCTACAGTAGCTGGAGATCGTCTCGCGACGTCCTACGCCCAGTACGCCCAGTACCTCTCCTGCGGTGGTATCGGCCCAGCAGATTCAGAAAACTTGACTGTGGTCGGACGGACAGACAGACACACGAGTGAAGGTTCCGTTTTTTCATTCAGACTTTCAGAACCCTAAAAAACCGGCCAAGTGCGTGTCAGACTTCGTACATTTAGGGTTCCGTACCAAATGTATTTTTGACTATTTGTATGGCTTTGGGTCAACAAGATGCTTATACTGTGAAAAGAAGACTGTCGCTCCAACCATTTGGCTGTAAAACCTGTGTGACAGACGACGGACAGATGGACACGTGAGTGACAGCACTAGGGCTCTGTTTGGAGCCTTAGGGTACGGAACCCTAAAAAAAGAGCTTGAAAATAACATTAGCGTACAATTTACGAATTTGTGGAAGTTCTGACGTCATTTTGACGGCTTCCTCTCGACTTTATTTGGTTTGTTTTACTATCAGATAGCATTTTGCTCCAAAGTATATCTCTGTAGGTACCTAATAGCTATTGTATTTTTACAGTTAGATTGTAAAATTTTAGGTTTGGTACGTTTTGTTAAGTAATAATTTAGCCAAAACTTTAAAATACCAACCTAGTTTGTATATTTTAGAACCTACAGGAAAATGTTCAGGCAGTTTAATAGACATTCATCCGGCTTTTCTGGCACGTGTATATAACACAATAAAAAAACTTTTTTCAAAATATACAACCGACTTCAAAAAATTGCAAAATAACTTTAATTTCGGAAGTCGGTGTATATATTTTTTTTGTTTCTTCGTTATTTGACACCAACTTCCGAAATTAAAGTTATTTTGCAATTTTTAGAAGTCGGTTGTATATTTTGAAAAAAGTTTTTTATTTTTCACTTTTTAGTTTTTTTTTTTATTGTTGTTGTACACCAGAAATAAAACTACTTAAATATTAAAGTTATGCCCGAATGGATAACACCAATAAGATGGAATTGAACATTTGGAGTCAACCAAAACTTCATCTGTGTATACATATTTTTTATTTATGTTGAGTTTTTCAAAAAGTGCTGAATCAATTTTGGTAAAATTTATATGGGACCACCTCTGAAGTATGACCTAGCATACAAAAAAAAAGAATCATCAAAATCTATTCACAAATGGCGGAGATATCGCGTAACAAACATACAAAAGAAAAAAAAATATACAGACGAATTGAGAACCACCTCTTTTTTGAAGTTGGTTTATCTTATTTTTATTATTACCTTTATCCTCAAGAAAAGGATAACGACAAACCCTTCACATCTATTTAAGGAAAGTTTTCTCAATCCTCAAGAGCCAAGCGTGTGGTCACAGTATCTTGTTAGCCCAGTATCCTGACGTCACAGCGGCGCGTGTAACCTAGATCCAGCCCATAGACCATAGATCGAGGAGGAAGACTAGAATGTCACGCCAAATAAACAAACACGGTAATGTGTGAATGCGGTGTTTAAAAATAAATTGACGAGTTAAATTTTGGTTATGATTTTTGTTAATCGATTTTTTGTACTTTGGAATTTAGATTTACTTTATTAAGGTGAAAACTCCAGGATAGCCAGCGCAATTCAAATTTTCTTACGTTTTTTGAAGTTTGGAGGTCAGTGTCAGGTTGTATCTTGGTCAAATTTTGATTCGCGACCGTAGCAAGTATGTATTTGTAGAAGTCATTAAAATCATCAATATAACTCTTTCAGTTAGAATTGATGTCAAATGTAAGTATTTCGTGAAATCATGACATTTGGCATCAATTCTAACTGAGTGAGTTGTATTTTAATGATTATAATTCTATAAATACATACTGCCTACGTCTGGGAATAAAATTTTCACCAAGATAATTTCGCGGGCAACCCTGGTGTGGAAGCACCAGGGTTGCCCGCGAAATTTTGATTCGCGACCGTAGCAAGTATGTATTTGTAGAAGTCATTAAAATCATCAATATAACTCTTTCAGTTAGAATTGATGTCAAATGTAAGTATTTCGTGAAATCATGACATTTGGCATCAATTCTAACTGAGTGAGTTGTATTTTAATGATTATAATTCTATAAATACATACTGCCTACGTCTGGGAATAAAATTTTCACCAAGATAATTTCGCGGGCAACCCTGGTGCTTCCACCTTAAGAATGATTTTTCAATAGTCAACAATTAGATTTTTCTTTAGTTTTAAGTTTCATTATTGTATTCTCCATTTTGTAATTGTACTTACGTGTTGTTCAGAATAAATAAAATTAAAATATGGCTGTTTGACATAGGTTGTACTTGGGTACATAGGTTTTATACAAAATATGTCAAACCGCCATTTTTATTCCTGAGGTAAAAGTTATCTGACTGTTTAAATTTTGGTTGGCAAAATTGGAATATATTTTTAGCATTGTAACAGTTTAACATTATAGGAAAGTTAATATAAATTATCGAATGAGGGCCGATTTCACCATTCGCTCTGTAAACTAAGTTTTACTGAACTAAGCTCAGCGTAAAAATAAAAACCAAAAAAAGGTTAGTGAGTTAACCTTCAGAGATAGACATATGCTGTCGCGGACTTTATTTTAGAACTTTAAAAGGAGAACAATTCCGTCATACATAATTTTTGCTTAACTTTAACTGTTAACGCAGCGCACGCAACTGAAGCTTTTAAGGCGCTATTAGCTGCCAACGGCCTTGAGTGGTTAGCTTGCGTGTTCTGCGCTGAGCTCAGGCAACGCGTCATATGTCCACCCAGTAATAGGACTCGCCCATCAAGTAGCGCTGTCCGAAATTAGACGCAATATTAATTTATTACACATAAAACAACAAGTATTAAACTAAAACGCTGAGACTAAATTATAAATAATTAAATGATTTTTAAAATGGTGAAGGTTTCATAAAAATACGCTTTATAGTTTTTGCGTGTTTCTCAATTTTTTATCCGAGTTAGACATAACTTTACAAATTAAGTACACTATGTTTTAAAAATATAATTTCAAATATTCTGAGATCAAATTACGACGGGAATTGTCTAGATTAACATATATTTTTGACGTGACAACGTCTTATAAATTGGTTTGCCGGGTGACACTTCAAGAAACTGCGTTACGCTCCGCTCACGTTATGCGCTCACAATGAGAGCGACTGAGAGGCACGCGTCCCTTCCACTCGGGCATGGTTAGCCCGCCTAAGAGCGAGAGAGACAGACATAAAAAGTGAAAGGCACGCGTGTATTGCAAGTTATTGTATGTATATTTGTATATAAATACGTATGTATGTGTAAAGGTAAAAATAAAATTTTGTTAATATGAAATTCAGTGCGAGATTCTTTGTATAAATTAATGTTTTAAATATAATTCTTTGTATAAATAAATGTTTTAAATTGTTACTATTATTTCATCCTTCTTCCTACTATACGAATGAATATTCACATTAAAATTATTTTACCACTCAAAGTCGTTGTCACGTAAAACTTTCGCCCGTATACCGACTTTACAGGCAACCAATTTTTTTTTCAAAGAAATAAGACAAGTCGTTTAGACGTGATGTTCAATTAAAAACCATTAAAAGTCGTATAACTGCGCCTTAATAGGATTTTCTTTTTTCATTAATGCTTCGCCCCTGTTGGTCGCAGCGTGATATTATATAGCCTTCCTCGATAAATGGACTATTCAACACAAAAATAATTTTTCAACTCGATCCAGTAGTTCCTGAGATTAGCGCGTTCAACCAAATAAACAAACAAACTCTTCAGCTTTTTGACAGCAGCTTAACGCGTTTAAACGTCGAAAACTGGGCGTTTAGAATTGGTGAAATCAGCCCTGAGTGTATAAAGTTCATTCATTTTAGAAGTTATAAATTCATTACTTGGTGGAAGGTGATAGGATGGTGGAGGTCGCGGGAATCCTTTGGATGCGAGACGCACAGCACCGGTCGTTGCGGCGACACTCGAAGGAGGCCGAAGTCCAGCATTGGACGTCTTCTGGGTGAAATAATGATGATGCTTATAGTACAGTAATTTCTCACGAAGAGCTCGTGGCTACAGTAATAGCAGCCGCAAGGGTCAATCCATCTGCCCAGGGGTTGTGGATAAATTCGAAACAGAGTTACCGCGCCCCTGGGCACTCAGGGCAGGGAAGGAACAGGGATGGGTTTTAGTCAATAAGAGATGACAGAGACACGCCTCCCGCTCCACCCAGAGCGGGCGATGTCATTGGATTATTTACCACCCCAAAAAAGGGTTCGACCCATCAGGTTAAGCTATGCTTGCCGGGGTTGGTCCATGGATGGGTGACCATCTTTACATACCGAGACTCCTCCGTGCCTCGGAAAGCACGTTAAGCCGTTGGTCCCGGCTGTCAATCTTGGTTCTTTGACAGTCGTTACGGGTCGTCAGAAGCCCGAAAGTCTGACAACCAGTCTTACCAAGGGGCATCGTTATTACCCAGTAACTGGATTGTGGAAGTCAAGATAGTTGGGAAAAGGCTAGGCAGATTAGTACAGGAATTTCTCTTAGTTTAAGCCCAGTTGCACCTTTTCTTAGCCAAACAAATAAAACCGCTGAATAAATGTTCAGGCAGGTCTACGCTTTCATAGCATAACTTTTGCTTGACAATGCAGTTAGGCGCCATCGCTAGTTTCATTATTTCATGGGCACGTATAGGAAGTACCTATTAATAGCGTGAAAGCAAACAGGTGCATGAGCTATATTATTAATGCACTTGTTTGCTTATTATTATTTGTTACTAGTGACCCGATCCAGTTTCGCGCGGATACAATACACCTAAGCCTTGCTCATGAATCACTCTGTCTATTGGTGAAAACCGCATGAAAATACGTTCTATAGTTTTTGAGTTCATCGCAAATAGTCAGACATACAAACAGACGCGGCGCGGGACTTTGTTTTATTATACATATGTAGTGATAGTATTATATAGTGATGCAGCCTGAATGTAGTGATGTATTATATAGTGATGCAGCCCGAATAGTGATAGTATTATACAGTGATGCAGCCTGAATGTAGTGACAGTTTTATGTAGTGATGCAGCCCGAATGTAGTGATAGTATTATAATTAGTAATGCAGCCTGAAATCGCCTGCCTACTGCTCAAGAACTAATGGAAATGGACACCCTGGTTTCCACTATATCCAATCCTACTAATAGGTACCTACATTTTATTTAAATGCATGATTAGATGTTTGTTTTCGCACAGTCACTTGGAACACGGTTAGACCATGGTCTGGGACATGAAATACGAGTTTTTTCCAAGTAACACCATCCCTTTTGCAAGCAGGCGAAGATGTGACACAAGCTAGTTAACTTATTAAAAACAGATGAAAACTCATAAAATACGCCTCTGCTTGACAGATGGATTAGAAATCGATGTATTTTTAACAGGCTTCCAAAAGGAGGAGATTCTCAGTTCGTCTGGATGTTTTTTTTTTGTGTGTATGTTACGCGATTTCTCCGCCACTTGTGAATAGATTTTGATGATTATTTTTTTGTTTGGTAGGCCATACTTCAAAGGTGGACCCATATAAATTTTATCGAAAGTGATTCAGCATTTTTTTTAAAAATCAACATAAACAAAAAATATGTAAACAGAGATGACGTTTTGGTTGTCTCCAATTATGCTCAAATTCTTCTTAAACTGTAACTTCCGAAATTAAAGTTATTTTGCAATTTTTAGAAGTCGGTTGTATTTTTTGTAAAAAAGTTTTTAATGTACTTTTCAAAAAGAAAGCATACATTTATCCGCTGCATGAAAAAATTAAGAAGAAACATTTGGCACGTTCTTAACGATAGCCAGGTGTGCCCGAAGAAACGGTCGTTTATTTCATTGCCCCTTGCTTTATTGCTTCAAACCTAATTAAATCTGTACGGTATACTTCCAAGGCATGTTTATTGTAAAGGGTTACCTAGAATATTAGCGATGCGTCATGCTTTGTTGGGTTCTTGTAAAAACTAGAGCTGGCTTGTGCTCTGTGGTAGTACAACCATAGACATGGAGAATGAACTGAGCATTCCCTGCACATAATTGACCACTCTGTAGAGAGTTATAAAGCGACTGTACAGCCCATATCTGTCTCTTTTATGTAGACTGCAGAGTTCAGACTCCAATGTGCGTAAAGTATTAAATTAATACCAGTCTGTTACGTGCCCTGGAATTCTAGAGTTTTGCGGATACATTGCGAGAAAAGATGAACATAACCTAGAACATGTAATGGTTACTGGCAAGCGTCCGAAGGGTCGCAGTTCACTAAGATGGTCGGAGCAAATTTGCTCATCCCTGGACGCAACTATCAACGAGGCGCTTCACAATGGCAAAGATAGGCATAGACGGCAAAGCATCGTGAAGAAAGTGACTTCACGTAGGGGGAATTACGCTCTCAGTAATGAGGAACACGACGACGCCAGAAGGACTAACTCTAGTATTAAATAAAGTAAAGTAAAATAAAAATAAAAACATGTGTGCAGTTCACACGTGGTAGAAGTGAAACCTTCAAAATTTTGACTAAAACAAAACAAAACACAGTGTAATGCTTCCTATCTCATTTTCTCCCACGTTAAATCTTATGAATTTATGTGTCTGTCTTTTTTTACTGTCGCTTTTTCTTTTCATCGACTTTCAAATCACAACGATGCTAAAGAAGTTTTCACTTTAAAAATATAATAAATAAATACAAGTCTGTGACGTACCCCAATCAGACTTCTAGAAAAAGACAACAAGATACGCAGACGACAAGCGGTCGCACGATCGCTTTATCTCTCTCGCGTTTCTACCCGTATTCACTTCATAACCTCGATAGTGTAAGCTCACTCCATTCTCTACGTCTAGTGTAACCGTTCTATTCGAAGAATTTCAAGCACTGGCTGGTAGTTTTGTTGCGAATTTTTTTTTTTTAATTTGGTACAGTGATAGGCAAATTGTTTTTTTTAACTCGCGATGCAAAAAGAAGGATGTTATAAGTTTGACCGCTCTGGTATGTGTGTCTGTCCGTATATGGCACCGTAGCTCTTAAACTGAGTAACCAATTTGAATGCGTTTTTTTTTATTTACAAGCAGGTTTTCTAGCGCTGGTTCTGTTATCAAAATTGGTTCAGCCATTTCAAGGTCATCAGCCCTTTTGTGTCTTTTAAATTTTTGCTTTTCTGCGTTGGAGATTTATTAATTTTATTGGTATCTTGTCTTTATTTGCGTTGGTTATTGCTCACGCAGTCAATTTAGTATCTCGTATTGGAAATATTGAAAAGTTCGTTGAACTTGGCTCTACAAACTTACTTATATTATAAACTGGCTTCTACCAGCGGCTTCGCCCGCTTGCAATTAGTACTTCCCCCCATTATAAATTATAGCCTCTATGTTATTCTGACATATAAGCTATATTATTTTAAAGTTTCATCCAAATCTGTGCTATCGTTTTTACGTGAAATAGCAACAAACATCCATACATTCTCACAAACTATCAACTGAAGGAAAAAGGGTGGGTTTTAGTCAGTAAGAGTCTGACACCACCGTGGGATCTGGAGGCAAAAATCCTCGCGCACCTGTACGAGTGGCGCGAGGAGGCCAAACGCCGGGGCGAAACTCCGCTGCCGCGACAACTCGCGGCTCGGCGGACCGAGCTCCGGCAGGATCTCATGGTGACATGGAGAGAGCGACTGTCGCAACCCAGCGCTGGGCACGCCACCATCGAGGCGGTAGTGCCCCTCTTTGAGGAGTGGCTGGAGAGGCGTCACGGCGCCCTCACCTTCCGCCTGACGCAGGTGCTCACCGGACATGGCTGTTTCGGGAAGTACCTGTGTCGGATCAAGGCGGAGGTGACCCCTGCGTGTTTCCACTGCGAGGATCGCCCAGTGGACACGGTGGAGCATACGGTGGAGGTTTGCCCCGCCTGGGCAGAACACCGCCGTGTCCTCGTGGATGCGATAGGCGGCAGCGACCTCTCGCGCCGTGCCCTGGTTCAGGCCATGGTACGGAGCGAGAGGGAATGGGAGGCCGTCTCCTCCTTCTGCGAAGCAGTAATGCTCGCGAAGAGGGAGGCGGCACACGTTAGGGAGACTCAACAGAGACCGAGTCGCCCTAGCGCCCCCAGCAGCAGCCGTCGCAGGAGACGCCAGGGGCTGCGAGACGATCTCCGGCCACCGTAGACCCGGGCCTGCGGACGGCGAGTAGCGGGTAACTCGCCGTCCGATCAGCACCAGGCCCGAGAGTCGACGGCGCGTAGTGTTCCACGCGCGCCTCAAAGAGTTGTCAGCAAAGGACGGGGCCTGCCACGGCCAGTGCCTTCCCGGGGGTGGAGGATAAATTCGAAAGAGTTACCTCGCCCCCGGGCACTCGAGGCAGGGAGGAACAGGGGTGGGTTTTAGTCAGTAAGAGTCTGACACACCCTTCCGCTCCACCCTAGAGCGGAAGAAGTCATAGGATGATTTCCCACCCCCCAAAAAAAAAAAAAAAAAAAAAGAGTCTGACACGCCCTCCCGCTCCATCCAGAGAACGGGAGAAATTATATATGTACGTAGTTAAGATAAAAGTTAGTTATTATTGAGATAATATTTCACTCAAATAACAAAATACATGCACATTAATTCCCAATTAAAAAGAATCTATTCATTAAAAAAGCAGTGCAATTTTAACAGCACAGAATTAAGATTCAAATATGAGCCCAGAATTTCAAAATGTAATTACCCAACCGGAATGGTTCACTTTAGCTAGGCTATTGTTTAATGAACCTAGATTTGTTGTTCCACTAATTTCGAGAACCTGGCTTAATCTAGGGTACACGTGTTATGTTAAAATAACTTCATAAGTAGCCTGCAATGTTGAAGAAGGAGTTGGAGACTTCACAAGGTCGGAATAACAATCTATAATATGTATATGTCGCAGCCATATGGTAGAAATCGCCATTCAATTGGACGCCCAGGCCGTTCATTAAACGCCTGCTTCAATGAAATAGTTAATTCAACTAGAATCACTCAACGTTTAAGGCCTTTCTCGCGGTCCAGTGGCGCCCTCATTGAATAAAAAATCGTAGCATAGCACAGAAAATAAATATAAAAAAATCCAACTTCACGTTTGTCCGCGGCGCCACTGGACCGCGAGAAGGGCTTTAACAACTCGAATTGAAAGTGAGCCCTTTGAAGATGACTGACCAAGACTCAGCCAAGTGATTCTACTTCAAGTTAAATGAAAAATTATTAAAGTTATTACTTACTAGCACTTCGCCCGCGACTTCGTCCGCGTGAATTAAAAAAAGTTATAGCCTATGACACTCACAAATAACGTGGCTTTCTATTTGTAAAAGAAAAAGAACTTTAAAACTATATATTTAAAAATTATGAATAAAATACTTTCGAGACCCTCATCATCATCATTCATCATTTCATTGATATTTCGCACGGCACAGCCTGAAAAACTTTGTTTTTTTTTTGGGATTTCACCCCAAAAGTGACCCCCAATTCCAAATTTATTTATTTACGGTACATGTTCGTGTTTGAGTTACAGATAGTGATGTGTATACTTTTTTTTATGGGTGGGAAATCATCCAATGACATCTCTCACTCTGTGTGGAGCGGGAGGGCGTGTCAGACTCTTTCTGACAAAAACCCACCCCTGTTCCTTCCCTGCCCTGAGTGTCCAGGGGCGCGATAACTCTGTTTCGAATTTATCCACAACCCCTGGGCAGGCATCGGCCATGACGGGGCCCGTCTTGTTTTGCTGACAACTCTTTGAGGCGCGCGTGGAACGCTACGCGTCGTAGACTCTCGGGCCTGGTGCTGATAGGACGGTGAACTACCCACTACTCGCCGTCCGCAGGCCCGGGTAATTCATGTGTGTAGGTACTAAATTTCAAATCTATCGGTCCAGCAGATTTGGAGCAAATTCGCTGTGACAGACGGACAGACACACGAGTGATCCTATAAGGAGGTTTCCGTTTTTTCATTCGGACTTTCGGAACCCTAATTTTTCAAACCTTCCTCGACACAATCCTTCGAACGCTTCTTCTTGGTCTTTTCTGTTGCGGAATCCACTAGAACATGATTTTAACCGCTCTGTTGTCACTCATTTTTTCCAGGTGAGCTGTCCAACTAAGCCTTTGCGACGTGCAAAACCTGTTAATCGTTTCTCTTCAAAAATAGCCCAAGCTTGTATTTCCGATATGTTAATTGATCTCGTAAAGGCGACATAAAACTAAACTTTGCAAGCAACTTTCGTACAGTCTCAAGAAAACCCATGAAAATTCGTTTCCATGGTCTAGATATCAGGACCGGTACCAATTCGGGTATAAAAATATGAGATGAGACATAGATTTGTGAGATTGGTATTAAAGTACCTACAAAGAAGAAATCCCCCGCCCTCACCTTCCGCCTGACGCATGTGCTCACCGGACACGGCTGTTTCGGTAGGTACCTGTGTCGGATCAAGGCGGAGGTGACCCCCGGGTGTTTCCACTGCGAGGATCGCCCAGAGGACACGGTGGAGCATACGGTGGAGGTCTGCCCCGCTTGGGCAGAGCACCGCCGTGTCCTCGTGGATGCGATAGGCGGCAGCGACCTCTCGCGCCGTGCCCTGGTTCAGGCCATGGTACGGAGCGAGAGGGAATGGGAAGCCATCTCCTCCTTCTGCGAAGCAGTAATGCTCGCGAAGAGGGAGGCGGCATACGTTAGGGAGACTCGACAACAGCCGAGTCGCCCTAGCGCCCCCAGCCGCAGCCGCCGCCTGAGACGCCAGGGGGTTCGGACGCCGCGAGACGATCTCCGGCCACCGTAGACCCGGGCCTGCGGACGGCGAGTAGCGGGTAACTCGCCGTCCGATCAGCACCAGGCCCGAGAGTCGACGACGCGTAGTGTTCTACGCGCGCCTCAAAGAGTTGTCAGCAAAGGACGGGGCCTGCCACGGCCGATGCCTGTTCGGAGGTGGAGGATTCGAAAGAGTTACCTCGCCCCTGGGCACTCGAGGCAGGGAGGAACAGGGGTGGGTTTTAGTCAGTAAGAGTCTGACACGCCCTTCCGCTCCACCCTAGAGCGGAAGAAGTCATAGGATGATTTCCCACCCCCCCAAAAAAAAAAAAAAAAAGTACTTATCTTATGCAGTTTCCTCATCTTATTATCTTCTATTTATGTAATTTCTGTATTTATTATTTATTTTCTTTATTAACATTAAACGTGGCACTTCCCATTGACAGCGATGTGAACGAATACACCGTGTAATCACATAAACGCACATACGTGTACCAGTGATTCAGCACATGATTCTGGACTCCCTAGCGTTGGAATTTTTCGTCGGCGTTTTCCTCAATTTTTTATTTTTTCAGTAGTTATTTTTTACTTTAGACTGTTCAAAATCGTAATATCCAACCCATTGAGAGTTTTAATTAAAAAGTAATTAAAGCGCTAATTACACTAAAACAGTAAAGTAAATAAAATACGTACAACTGTTTCGGTAGAGTTCATTCACGTCGCTGACCTAATACCTACATTCCTACGGGCGGCGCGGCGCGCTCGGCCGGCGCGAGTTTAGGTAAGTAGTACTGCGGAGCGTTGAGATCGCAATATTTACAATACATTGTGCGCTCAAAAATGACAATTTCTGTAACCGATCATTACCAAGATTAATGACTATCATTTGGTTAGTGGCATTAGGTGTAACCTTTTCGCAAAGTTTGCGGTATCTTGCTCCTTACAGCCTGTATACTTTGTAATTCAATAGTTTAATCTGTAAAGAAAGTCTCTATTACAATGAATGCCAATAATAACCAATTTTTGCAGTTATATTTCTTTTGGCGCGTTAGGGAAAAATGATGAGAGTAAATTTTTATGATGCGCGCGCACACCGTCACAAAAAACCTACAGCCTGAAGTTAGCTAGAACCGACACCCTGAAGTTAACTATGGTCTGTGGTTCATGAAGTATGATTGTTTTCATTTTGTAAACTTTGTGACAGTTTGGTTTTTTATCCTGTTACACCAAAGAAGTATAACTTCTTACGTGCGTACATAAGTACACACACACTTTTTTTATTTTACTAACTCAATAATTCACAAGCAAACCCCCGTCCACTGGCTAGTTTATACAAATCATATTGTTTTCCACGGCATAATGGTCGCTCGCATCATTGCCTGAGTCGTTGCTCTCTGCAAACAATCACAAATATACTAGATATTAATACATATTACTTTGTTTGTTTATGTAAATTAACCTATGTATGTGCATGTGTGTATGGGTGTGAAAGTATGAGTGTTTTGATGGTTAAATTCTGATGAAAACGTACATTGTTAGACGATTTAGTTAGTACTTTTTTAGGGTTCCGTAGTCTTAAGAAAGACAAGGAACCCTAATAGTTTCGGTCCGTCCGTCTGTCCGTCCGAGGCATAGCGTAGAAACCTGTAAGTACTAGAAAGCTGCAAGAGAAATCGAAATAATAAAATTTCGGTGGACACAAAAACCTAAGAAAACAAAACTGGCCAAGTGTGTGTCGGACTTCGCACATTTAAGGTTCCGTACTAAATGAGGGAATTTCCAAGAAAAAATCTGATTTACGTATCAATATATTGGTATGTTAGTAAAATATACGTAATAATATATATTATAACCAAATTTCAAGTTCATAGGTAAAAAAGGATGTAGGATGTTAAAAAAATTTTATCTGTTTGGGAGCTCCCCTAAACAAAATTAAAAAAAAAGACAATTTGTATGACTTCGGGTCAACAAGATGCATATACTGTGAAAATTTGGAGACTGTAACTGCAACCATTTGGCTGTAAAACCTGTGTGACAGACGACGGACGGACAGACAGATGGACACGTGAGTGATAGCAATAGGGCTCCGTTTGGACCCTTCGGGTACGGAACCCTAAAAATACTTAGGCGAAGTTGTTACTTATTTAATATTTAAAACAGGTACTTACTAAACATGTAAAATTTTGGAAGAAGAAAACCTTTTTCGTTTTTAATTTAAACGTAAAGCCGTGAACTAAATTAGTATTTTCATAATAATAAACAGATCCCCCTCTTAATTCCGCATATTATAAAGGACGACTACGGAACCGTACACTGCGCATGGCCCGACACGTACAGTAGTGTTATTTTGTAAAATCTCACCGTGAAAACTTAAGTGAAGTGAACATGATGTGGGCTGTCAAACCATACAATCTAGGTGGAATGACAGTTCACTTCACGCTCACTCCGCCTAAGTTTTCACGGTGAGCTGTTAACAGAATCGACCAGCTGTTCGATTCCCAGGTCACGATAGTTATTATTCGGTTCTTAACCGACTTTCGAAAAAGGAGGAGGTTCTATGTTCGACTTCGTATGTATGTTTTTTTTTTTATGTATGTCCGCGCATTTCTCCGTCAGTTGTGGACCGATTTTCAAAATTCTTTTTTTATCCGAAAGAATATACTCCCGAGGTGGTCCTACATTAGTTTTATCGAAATTGCTTTAGCGCTTTTTGAGAAACTGAAAAAAAAACGAAAAACACGCATATCTAGATTACGTTTTTGTGTTCTCCAAATGTTTAAATTCCACGTTCCATGTTATTGGGTTTTTAGTTCTGGGGTATAACAACTAAAAAGCGAAAAATAAAAAACTTTTTTACAAAAAAAAATTACTTTAATTTCGGAAGTCGGTGTCAAATATCGAAGAAATAAAATACAAACACCGACTTCCGAAATTAAAGTTATTTTTAAATTTTTAGTGTTTTTTTTTTGGAAGTCGGTTGTTTTTTTTTGTTTTAATAGGATTTTTTCACTGTCATGGACTAATCTGTAACTTGGGACATCTTTTCATATAACTTTAAAGTAGTAGGAAGTAGTATATTTATTTAAATTAACTTATGAGTGTGTTAGTGAGTGTTTTGATTTTTAGGTGTAAAGTTTAATTTCTGATGAAAACGAATATTGTTGGCAGGTATATTTAGCACTTTACGTTAGTTTCTGACTTTTTAGGGTTCCGTACGTAGTCCTAACAAGGACAAGAAACCCTTATAGTTTCACTCTGTCCATCTGTCCGTCCGCGGCCTAACTTAGAAACTGTTAGTACTCGAAAGCTGTTTAAGTGTGAAATTTTATAAGAGTATATATATTAATTACGCCGAAAAAATACTTTTTTTTATGTACCTACATGTATAAAGGAGATGAGCTTTTTTCCTTGCCTATTATCGTATAGCGTGCAGGAACTATAGATGGCGCCACATAAATGTCAATGTCAAGTATTTCTACAGTACAAGTTGCGGATTTCACTCAATAGATGGCAGTCTACGTTAGCGTGCTGCATGTGTGCATGATGCGTGTGTGTATACATATATGACACGGAAATATCAAAAACATATTTTTAAAGGGTAAAAGTTTCGATTTTACTTCACTAGATGGCACAGACTACGTCGTGCACGTTCCCTATAGAGTGGGGTATCGTTGGATAGGACTTTGAAAGTCATTGCGGGGTTGTTCAGACTATTTTTTGATTCAGTGATTTGTTTGTGAAATATTTTACTTTAAAGTGATATTTTTTGTTCGAGTCGTGCGTCCCCCTCTAAGAGCAAAACTGTTGGTTTGAAAAACCTAAAAAAAATCGTGATGGTAGTATATACAATATTATAACGAATTTTGAAGGAAAGCTATCACGGCTAACTTAGCTCTGTTAGTTAAAGAGTAATTGGTCGTGCAACTTATAAAACTTTTTTACAAAAAATACAACCGACTTCTAAAAATTGCAAAATGACTTTAATTTCGAAAGTTGGTGTTTGTATTTTTTTGTTTCTTCGTTATTTGACACCAACTTCAGAAATTAAAGTTATTTTTAAATTTTTAGAAGTCTGTTGTATTTTTTGTAAAAAAGTTTTTTATTTTTAACTTTTTAGTTGTTATACCCCAGAAGTAAAACTAAATATTAAAGTTATGCCCGAATGGATAACCCTAATAACATGGAATTTGAACATTTGGAGACAACCAAAACGTCATCTGTGTATACATATTTTTTGTTTATGTTGATTTTTCAAAAAGTGCTGAGTCAATTTCGATAAAATTTAAACGGAACTACCTCTGAAGTACGACCTACCAAATGAAAAAAAATCATCAAAATCTATTCACAATTGGCGGAGATATCGCGTAACAAACATACAAAACAAAAACAGACGAATTGAGAACCTCCTCTTTTTTGAAGTCGGTTAAAAATGTACCAACTCGGAAAATTTCATGCAAATCACTTAGATGTAGTTGTTACTTGTGTTAATCAAGTAAAAACGTGTAAAATTATAAAAAAATAAAATCATAACATACAAACCTTCACGACTTTATCCCAAACATAGTGCTCAGAGACCCTCCAAATACAAGCGCTTGTGTTTTCGAAACATTGAAAACTTCAATCGGATTCAGTCGGATTTTATAACTCCTTCAGTTACCATCGTCCTAAGTGGGCCCGTTTTAAACGTTCCTAAGTACGCATGTTGTAACGGGCGACTACAGAACCCTACACTCCACGTGACCCGACACGAACTTTGCCGGTTTTTTATTTATAATTATGTTTAATAAAACTTTATGCACAAGTACAAAACACTGTACAAAGACAAACTTGTCTAAAGGTGGCATTGCTGGGTTCGTTGTCTAGATTTTGAATGGTGGCCACATATTTTTAAAATACGACTTTTAATGATTTTAAATTGAACATCACGTCTAAACGACTAGTTTTATTTCTTTGAAAAAAATATTGATTAATATAGACAATTTTTTTCGTAATTTGATATGTGAATATTTGAAATCATACCTTTATAATATTGTGTAATTAATTTGTAAAGTCATGTCTAACGCGGATAAAAAATTGAGAATTACGCAAAAAGCATCAAGCGTATTTTTATGAAACTCACCTTTTAGATAGTTTAATTATCTATCTTTTAGTATACATGTTTTAGTATAATACCTGTTGTTTTATGTATAATAAATTAATAATGCGTCTAATTTGGCTCCTTGATAGGCGAGTCCTATTACTGGGTGGACGTACGACGCGTTGCGTGAGCTCAGCATAGAACACGCAAGCTATCCACTCAAGACAAGGCCGTTGGCATATTTTGTAACTTCTGGAGTCTTTATTATAGCCGAGGTGTCGCACTACATAAGACTATTTCCTTACATAGGTATCCATAATTGGTCGGAAGGGCGCTCGAGGAACAGATGTTCGCTGGAACCGAAAGGTTCTAGAGTGGTGACCGCGTACCAGAAGACGCTACGTTGGAAGGTTTCCCACAAAATGCACCGATGAACTGGTGAGGATACGCGAATCCGATGGACGCGAGACGCACAGGACCAGTCGTTGTGGCGATACTTGGGGGAGGCCCACGTCCAGCAGTGGACGTCTTTCGGCTGAAATGATGATGCTGACATAATTGATAAAACGTGGGTGAACTCCAAACTTCGCCTGCCTAGAATCCACATACATGGTAATGATAAACTGGTCTTTGGAATCAACAAGCATCCTGTTCTTGAACATAGCGCAGCTTGGGATAACATGACTAAGTGTACGGAGCAATAATTCAAAACTTCTGACAGTACTGACTGATAAATTATAACCAAATTGCAATTAAATTAGTTTACTACTGCATTGGGAATTTCCAATTCCTCTTTCCTTAATAATATAGGTTACAGGTAAATAGGTAGGTAGGTAATCCTACTACTATCTATCTATCTATAATTAGCGTCGCCGTGTCAGACTCTTACTGACTAAAACTCAGTCGTGTTCCTTCAGTTGCCTGTGGCCAAGCAGACTATTTCGATCCTTCCGCGACCCTGGCGAGAAAAGGCTACTATAGATATTCCATTTCATGAAGGTGGGTTAGTGTACTGGATGTCTGTTTAGATGTATGTATGTATGTATGTACTCTTAACTAGTGTTGCCAACCCTCAAATAGATACCTCAAAATATGGAAAAAGAAATGGAACAATTTTGGCGAAAACTGAAAGAGGAAATGGTTGTGCAAACAAGGGAGATCACAGAATCAGTCACCAAAAATGTATCGGAAAACATCAACGAAAAGTTAACTGCTCTTGCAGAGGAAAATAAAAATCTGAAGACTGAAGTGAAGATCCTAAACGACAAAATTAAGTCAATGGAAGAACACAAACGGAAAAACAACATCATTTTCTTCGGGGTTAAAGAGGAAAAACGTAGTGAGCCACCCATCGAAACTATTATAAAACTGATAGAAGACATGAACATTCATATTAGTGCAAATGAAATAAATAACGCTTATCGATTAGGAGAGAAAAGAGATAACAAACCGCGCCCTATTCTGGTAATATTTACAACAATCTGGAGAAGGAATGAAGTCCTCAAGAACAAAAAGAAACTTAACTCCGAAATCTATATTAAAGAGGACCTCAGCAAAGAAATCTTAGAGAAAAGGAAACAACTTCTACCCCAACTAAAGGAAGAACGAGCAAAGGGAAAAATTTGTTATTTCGTCAAAGATAAAATAGTCAGCAAAGAGCCTAAAGAAAACAAAAGAGATAAAAGAAAAAGAGATTCCACTAGCTCGCCTAACAAATCTCCAAGTCAACAACCCATTCCAGCTCCTAAGAAAATTAACAAAGCAAATATACTAGACTATGTCTCACGGGGTAGATCTACGTCATTATCACTACCCTCAACCTCAAAAAACACTCAATAGACACCGACAACAGGAAGCCCAATACAACCAATTACAAGTACTTACCCAAAGAAACATCTGAAAGACTCACCCCAAGCCGGTTGGTCACCGTGGGGAAAGACGACCACTACCCTCCAAATACTACCTCCCTACCTCAAATAAATACTTTTGAAACCAAGAAAAAGCAAGATACCAAATATACACATATAGCTACATACAACACACTTTCCTTAAGAACCGAAGAGAGCCTACATGAACTATTATATTCTTTAGAAGATATTAAGTGGGACATCATTGGATTAAGCGAAGTAAGAAGAAATGGTGAAGCTATCGAGGAATATCATCAGGTCATATTATATCATAAAGGCGAAACTCCAGGACGCCATGGAGTGGGTTTCTTAATCAAGAAAGAACTCAAGAACTTTATTGTAGAAATAATTGGTATTTCTGAAAGAATAGCAATATTGAATATTAGGATCCCTCCAGGTAATGAAATATGGTCTATAGTGCAAATATACTCACCAACAGAGCAATCGACTACTCTAGAAATTGACTTGTTTTACTCATCCCTTAACACCGCCTTAAAAGAACTTACTCATAAAAACTGTATTGTAATGGGTGACTTCAACGCACGAGTTGGAGCACCACGCAATGGAGAAGATGTAGTACTAGGTTCTTATAGTAGCGGAAAGAGAACAAGAAACGGACAAAAATTGATGGAAATGGCTTTCGAGAACAACATGAAAATAATGAACAGCGTATTCAAAAAAAGAGAATCCAGAAGATGGACGTGGACGTCGCCAGATGACAGATACAGGAATGAGATAGATTACTTTCTAACGAATAGACCCAAATCATTTGATGATTGTGGCACCATCGCAAATCAAAATTTCAATAGTAATCATAGAATGCTTAGAGCACGTTTGAATACATCATCTAGTTCAAAATTAAATCGCCCTTTCAAAGTTAAAACGTCAATACCAAACAATAAGACAGGAATAGCAAAACTCAAAGAAAGCCTCAACACCATAACGGAATTATCTCTTCAGCATTTAAATACTCAACAGAAATATAACACAATACATGAAATACTAACAGCAAGATCAGAAATAATCACATTAAAGGCGAATCACAGAAAAAAAAATATTTATCAGAGAAAGTCAATGAACTTCTGGAAAAAAGATACGAATTAATTAATATGGCAAACAAAACAAAGTACACCAGGGAACAAATAGGAAAAATAAGTAAAGAAATAAAGAGCCAGATGAGAAAAGATAGAGAACATTCTAGACTTGAGACTTTCGAAAAACATATCACAAAGACTGGAGGTACAAAAAAGGCCCTTAAGTTCTTGTCCGATAAAACAAATTGGATACCTACGATTAAAGATCAATCCTGCAGGCCAAGGACAAAAAGGTCTGATATACTGTCAATAGCTACAAAATTCTACGAAAACCTTTATACCAGCAAAAACCGAATAAACGCTACGGATTTGAATAAAACCGATGATGTTCCACCTATACTAGTAGAAGAAACGATTAAAGCAATTGAAACACAGAAGAAAGATAAAGCTCCGGGCCCAGACGAGATCAACAACGAACTGCTTTCAAATTGCAAAAAAGACATAGCACCACTATTGACATACATTTTTAACGATGTATTGTACACTGAAGAAATACCGAGGCAATGGACCGCATCAATCATCATCTTGCTCCACAAGAAAGGAGACAGGGATGAAATAAACAACTATAGACCAATTAGCCTAATGTCTAATATTTATAAAGTTTTCGCGAAAGTGATTCTCAGACGAATAACTAGAACTCTGGATGAAAATCAGCCAAAAGAGCAGGCTGGGTTCAGGGCAGGTTACTCAACATTAGACCATATCCATACGGTAAGACAAATCTTTGAGAAAAACAAAGAATTTAATGTTCCATTCTACTGCTGCTTCATCGACTACAACAAAGCGTTCGACTCAATAGAGCATGAAAGTATCTGGCATTGTCTTAAGATTCAAGGAGTCGAACACAAGTACATTAAAATCTTAAAAAACGTATACACCAGCAGTACAGCTAGAATCAAACTAGAAAAACAGGGGAAGGAGATAAGAATAAACAGAGGAGTCCGTCAAGGAGACCCGCTCTCGCCTAAACTATTCACAGCCGTATTAGAAGGAATTTTTCGTAAATTTAAATGGGATCGGTATGGTCTGAACATAAACGGGGAACAACTAACCCACCTACGATTCGCTGATGATATCATATTATTCGCCACAACAAAAGAACATCTACAAAACATGCTCTCAGATCTGGAAAGAGAAAGCTGTAAGGTAGGTCTAACGATGAACCTTTCCAAAACTAAAGCCATGACAAATGCATCAGAAGATACTATCATTATAAACGGAGAGCCAATTGAGTTTGTGAAAGAGTACACCTACCTTGGTCAACAGATCTCAACCATCGATGTAATGTCAAAGAAAGTAGACACAAGAATTGGAAAAGCATGGAAATGCTACTGGGGGTTTAAGGAAGTTATGAAGAACACAGAAACTAAAATGATCGTCAAAACAAAGCTATATAACACCTGCATACTTCCAGTATTAACATATGGCTGCCAAACTTGGGCACTTACTAAAGAGCAAAATAGGAAACTGAAAACCTGCCAAACGGCGATGGAAAGAAGCATGTTGAATATAAGAAAATCTGACAGAATAAGCAACAGTAATATCAGAAAACGCACAAAAATTGAAGACGTAACAATGAGAATAAAGAGACTAAAGTGGAAATGGACTGGCCACATAGTAAGAGGAATCGACAAATGGAACAGAAACATAGTATTCTGGTTTCCAAGAAATAGAAAAAGAAAACAGGGTAGACAGTTCCGAAGGTGGGAAGATGAAATAAAGATCACAGCAGGAAAAACATGGACTAGAAAAGCGCTAAACAGAACGGAATGGAAAGAAATGGAGGAGGCCTTTGCCAAAATTGGGCAAACAGACCAGGTTGTCGGTGTCACGACTCGCTAGAGTCGATAAATTAGATTAAGTTTTTAAAATTAATGTAACAAAATTGTGTCTGAATAAAGGCTTTTATTATTTTATTATTATTATTATTATTTATGTATGTATGTATGTCGGGCTGGTTTCCGCAACTCCACGCCCAAGGCGCGTATAAGGGACTGCATTGTCATTCGATCCACCCCAGCTCCCCGAGGAAGGCCAGCAGCACCCTGGTGTTACTGACCATCTCGCTTAGGTTACCTGGATGTCCGAAGTGTTTTGCCCTGTATGCAGCGACTACTGGGCAGCTTAGCAGCAGATGAGCCGCTGTCTCGTCCTCCTCCATGCAGGCTCTGCAGAGTGGACTGTCTGTGACTCCTATGACAGAGAGATGCTTATTAAAAGACCCATGGCCAGTTGTAACGGCCGTGACTTTCCGCAACTGAAGTTTGGTCAGTCGTAGGGCTTGCTTTGTGAAGCGGTCATTAATGGAGGGGAGCGCCTCCTTGGCCTGCCTACACTCCCTATGATCAGCCCAGTCTGTTTAGATTCACGTGCACATATTTTCTTTGTGCGTAAGCTAGTTTCTATGTCACTGAGCGCTGCGAGCTTACGCACACAGAAAAAAAGTGTACAGGAACCTACACACATATCCAAATCAACCCGCCTTGGTGAGACAGAACAACTATACGTTTTATAAACAAGTGCGTGTCAGACTTCACACACTGAGGGTTCCGTACCATAAGAGGGAAATCAATATTTTGGTATTTGTTAGTAAAATATACGTAATAATAAACGTATACTATCACCAAATTTCAAGTTCATAGGTCAATGGGTCAAGTTCTGGAATGGCGACCGCGTACTGGAAGACGCACCGTTGGAAGGCCTCCCAGAAAGTGGACCGATGACCTGGTGAGGGTCGCGGGTAGCCGATGGATGCGAGACGCACAGGACCGATCATTGTGGTGACACTTGGGGGAGGCGCATGTCCAGCAGTGGACGTCTTTCGGCTGAAATGATGATGATGATGATGAGGTCAATGGGAATTTAAAAAATTCTTCGGAACAAAATTTTGTGACACACAGACGGACAAACGGACACGTAAATGACAGCAATAGGGATCCGTACCCGAAGGGACCAAACGGAAAAAAAACCAGTCAAGTGCGTGTCGACCTTCGCACATTTAGGGTTCCGTACCATATGAGGGAAATGAATATACAGGGTGTAACGGAAAGGTGTGGTCATATTTTAAGAACTGCATCTGCCCATCGATATGAACAACTTTCTTCAAGAAAATCCGAGGAAATTCTAAAAAAAAATTTTACTCCCCATACAAATATTGATCAGCTGATGATAACTTTGTATGGACAGTCCAATTTTTTTTTTTGAGAATTTTCTATTTTTTCTTAGAGAAAATTGTTTACTTCCATGGGCAGAACCGGCTCCTAAAATATGACCACACCTTTCCGTTACACGCTGTATTGGTATTTGTTAGTAAAATATACGTTAGTAATAAAATAATAAAAAAACCTTATCACCAAGTTTTAAGTTCATAAGGTCAATGGGAAGTAAATAAATCCTTCGGAACAAAATTTTGTGACAGACGACAGACACGTGAGTGACAGCAATAGTGCTCCGTTTAGACCCTTTTTTTTTGTGGGGTGGGAAATCATCTTATGACTTCTTCCGCTCTAGGGTGGAGCGGAAGGGCGTGTCAGACTCTTACTGACTAAAACCCACCCCTGTTCCTCCCTGCCCTACATGCCCAGGGGCGAGGTAACTCTTTCGAATTTGTCCTCAACCCCCGGGCAAGCATTGGCCGTGGCAGGCCCCGTCCTTTGCTGACAACTCTTTGAGGCGCGCGTGGAACACTACGCGCCTTCGACTCTCGGGCCTGGTGCTGATCGGACGGCGAGTTACCCACTACTCGCCGTCCGCAGGCCCGGGTTCCGTTTAGACCCTTCGGGTACGGAATCCTAAAAAGACTTGTCCCCCTGCAGGGCAAAGCCCTTTCAGACAGAATAAAGCACAGTTAAAATCGAAAACGATAATAATTTTGATTTAAGCTGTGCAAGAATAGCTACGTATCTGCAAACCCATCCAAAAAGAGTATAACATACGTACAAACATTGTCCATTGTCCTGGACGCCACCAATTTTGATCGACCTCAGGCTGCGGAACAGAGGCTTAAGGAGCAACCGGTGAGGAGGCTCAAGATAAACTGGTGCATTAAATTATGAAGACTCTTTTAACTTAAGACTTTTTTTAAACGAAAGTGTATTCTAATTTTAAAATCTATTGATTTTTGGCGGGATGAAGATAGCAATAGTGGGACTACGTGTACGTACTTCGTAAATATGATAATGGGTTTTTGGCGGGACTATGTCGAGTAAAGTTCAGTGACTGTGGCTGTTTTAATAATTCGCAAATTGATTCCTAGTGGATATTCTGATGTAAAACTGGTGTAGTTTATTTTTTTATGTTAGTAAAATGGAAAAAAGTGACAGTATTCTGTATCTAAACTAAATACGTTCTTAACTTGAAACTGGCTAAATGCACAAATCATGCGAAGCCAGAAAAAAAATAGTAAAGAACATTTTGATGAAGAGAGAAGTTCGAAGGTTTTTGGCTGGATTTTTTTGAGTGAAGTTCTGTGGCGGTTTTAATTATTCGCAAATTGATTCCTAGTAGATATTGAGATGTAAAATTGGTGTAGTTTTGTATTTCAAGTGTCTACGCAACTGGACAATATGTGGAATCATTGAAACAGACGCGATCTCGGTAAAATAAAGCTGAGAATTTTCTACCTCAGCGAAGCTTGCCGAGAAGGCTGACTCGACTCATTTGCAACCAAATACTGCAAAAACATTAGAATGTGTTACATCTGCATTCTAATGGAAAAAGTGACAGTATTCTGTATCTAAAACTAAATACGTGCTTAACGTGGAAGCTCCAGGGTAGCCCGCAAAATTCAAATTTTCTTACGTTTTTTGCAATTTGCAGGTCAGTGTCAGGTTGTATCTTGGTCAAAATTTGATTCGCGGCCGTTGCAAGTATGTATTTATAGAATTATAATCATTAAAGTCATCAATACAACTCTCTCAGTTAGAATCGATGCTAAATGTAAGTATTTCACATGACATTTGGCATCAATTCTAACTGAGAGAGATGTATTGATGATTTTAATTCTATAACTACATATTTTTTTTTTTTGAGGGGTGGGAAATCATCCAATGACTTCTCCCGCTCTGGGTGGAGCGGGAGGGCGTGTCAGACTCTTACTGACTAAAACCCACCCCTGTTCCTTCCTGCCCTTAGTGCCCAGGGCGAGGTAACTCTGTTTCGAATTTATCCTCAGCCCCCGGGCAGGCATCGGCCATGACGGACCCCGTCTCTATTGCTGACAACTCTTTGAGGCGCGCGTGGAACACTACGCGCCGTCGTCTCTAAGGCCTGTTGCTGATCGAACGGCGAGCTACCCATTACTCGCCGTCCGCAGGCCCGGGTATAACTACATACTTGCTACTTTATGAAGAGAGAAGCTCAGATTTACGCATAGAGTGCTACGGATACATGAAATCTTCCAAACTTATTTATAAAATTCACTAACCATAAGCTTAGTTTAAAAACTGATTAGCGGATTCTAAACTCATAGATAACATAACGTCTCATCCATAAAATTTCACTGTAGATATACAGCACGTAACAAAAACCAGTCCAATCCAATAAAGGCGTATTTTCTTGTTTAACATAGGTAGGTACTGGAAAAAATAGCAAAAAAATATAAGTCATAAAAACCAAAAATTATTGATTTTTTATTTTTATAAAAAAAATGCGAAATTTAACACTAAATATGGCAAATTTTCATAAGTGACAACACTCCACCGGCCGGCGAAATCATTTTATTTTTACCTAAAGCCGGGCTGTAAGCACAGCTTCTCGCTTTGGTGGCACGCGACAAAGGTCGCATAGCTCAGGATAAAAACTACCGTCTCGCTCAGGCGTTGACAGTGTTGCCTTTGATAAATTATTCTTTTTTTTTAATTTATTATTTTCATTGGGGAAAAATAATAATCTCATATCCATGAAATGGTTACGTATATGTGTACGCAGTACGATACCAAATAACACCCTTTAGGATTGGACAGGGCTTTTGTTACATACTGTATAGGACAAAAACTCATTTAAATGATTAGTCAGCACTTTACCATCCACATCTACTTTCGGATAGAAAATGTTGAAATAAGAACTAAACTAACTACCTAGCCATTAAAATTTAACCAGCCAAAGCTTTTTCAAAAACTTTGCTCAAAGCATAGATCATTCGATACTTTTAAATTATACCTAAAAGACCATAACCACAAAACCACTGTCATCAGTCATAGACAAAGAAAAAACCATACGAATTTTAAAAAGTTCGCGTCGTATAAAAGTACCGAGGACTTGGACCACATTCTATGACTCAGGCAGACTGAGGCGACTCGTCTGTGACTCATTTCCGAGTCAAATTCCTGCTGACGTCACGGGGTGCGTTTGCGCCGACGCATCGCTATTTTAAACTACATTCCTTATTTGAATTTTGCGGTTATAGCCAGTAATGCGCGCGCAAAGGATACTGTATTTTGTAAAATATAAATAGTTTGTGATATACCAACCTCTTTTTACAAATACAGCGTGTTTATGGTTTTGTTTATGATTCATTTTATTTAGAATTGTGATTAAAATGGAAGGGCTCAGTCAGTGTCTTTGTCAATAGGTACCTACCATTAAGCTCAAGCAGACTACAGTTTCATTGGAAGAGCAGCGTCAGAAAGCATCTGTCTGGCATCATTGCTGAAATGAAACTTTTTGGCGCAGCCGTGATGCGATGTTATATTTTTTTTGAATAAATATAAAAATAAATAAAATAAAATTCATTTATTTCAGGCATAAAAAAGAAGAAGAAGCCAGCACAAGTGGCGCCAGTCACAGAAAAGTTGAAAGGGAACCACTTATCTTGGTATGGTCATGTGAAGAGGAGGCATGAAACACGTGTAACTAAAAGAGTTATGAATATAAATGTGGATGGATGCAGAGGGAGAGGAAGGCCAAAGGAAAGATGGATGGATTGTGTGAGGCACTCCTCATATGAAAGAAAATAGAGTTAGTGATAGCGTGACGGCTGACAGAACAGAATGGAAGAAAAAAACGTTGCGCCAACCCCAAGTTACACGGGGGGTAGGCAGTTGAAAAGGTGATGAGCCCACATTGATCAATTTAATTTAATGATTGTCACTTTTTATTTTATTTCTCGTGTGCCCATATAAATATATTTTCTTTCTTTCTTCTTCTTTCAGACTACTGCTTGATATCATCACCATTGGCAGTCTTGTTCCACCCACTGCCGACTGCTGAGGAGGTACAGGCCTCTTACCTATGTACTATAGTACCCTGTGGTCTTGATATATCTTTTGTCAATGTTGTAAATCACTGAGATCCCTAAATCACTAGATTCCCTACCGGAGTCTGTGTTTCCTGATAGCTACAACCTGGGAGTCTTTAAGTCAAGAGTGAATAGGTTACTTTTAGGCAAGCGTGTTCCATCTTCGACCACATCATCGCGCGTGCCTATCAATAATAAAAAAATAAATAAAAAAATCGACCATAAAGGAATATAAAATAGCTAGTAAAGAGTATTTTTTTATCGTGTCCCCACACTATTTATATTACTCCTGTACATCGTGGGTCCGTTCACAACCATATAAACTCACATACACAAGAAACCCAGACCCGGAACAACTATCTATAGACCATATAAATATTGGTTCCGTGAGGGAATCGAACCCGCAACACGCAATGCCGCAGTCGAATGCTCAACCAATACGCCAACCGTGACGTCATAACCTACATTCTGAAACAAAGAAACCCACGAATAATCAGGAGCCTCTACGCTGCTGCAACAGGCCGCAAGGGTATCACATAACAAAGCAGCTGACAAACGACCCGCGGCAAGAGAGGGCAAGGTACCACAAGGAGACAATTTTCCTTATTTTCATCAGCCACAACTTGCCTGATGAAACTAGAACCCCATTTCAATACTGGGTCCACACGTCATCGCTCTACGCCTTACCAGTGAGGCCGTACGAAAAAAAAATATAATATTTTATTATTAACATTAATTATTATTAAAAAAACTTTTTTACAAAAACAAAACAACCGACTTCCAAAAAATAATACCTACACTAAAAATTAAAAAATAACTTTAATTTCGGAAGTCGGTGTCAACAAAAAATAAAATACAAACACCGACTTCCGAGTAAAAAAGTTTTTTATTTTTCACTTTTTAGTCGTTCCCCAGAACTAAAAACCCCAATAACATGGAACGTGGAATTTAAACATACTCGTAATTGGAGAAAACCAATATGTCATCTATCTTGATACGTATTTTTTGTTTTTGTTCAGTTTTTCAAGAAGCACTGAAGCGATTTCGATAAAATTTATATGGGGCCATTTCGGGAGTATATGCTTTCGGATAAAAAAGAATTTTGAAAATCGGTCCACAACTGACGGAGAAATCGGTGGACATAAATTTAAAAAAAAAACCTACACACAGTCGAACATAGAACCTCCTCCTTTTTTCGAAAGTCGGTTAAAACCTGTCGCCGCGGTACCTGAGAGGTTCTTTTATTTAACATGCACTTTTCGTATGTATGTTTGTCATTGTCCGTCAAAATTAGCAAACCATTTTTCGACCATTTGTTGGTATCCGATTGAGCTAAACTTTTGCATACACCTTTAGTTCTGGTGACAATGCATTTTTAACCGACTTTCGAAAAAGGAGGCGGTTCTATGTTCGACTGTATGTATGTTTTTTTTTTTTTTTTTTTTTTTATTTATGTCCGCCTGTTTCTCCGTCAGTTGTGAACCGTTTTTGAAAATTCTTTTTTTATCCGAAAGAATATACTCCCGAGGTAGTCCCATGTAAATTTTATCGAAATTGCTTCAGCGCTTTTTGAGAAACTGAACAAAAACGAAAAATACGTATACCTCGATGACGTTTTGGTGTTCTCCAAATGTTTAAATTCCACGTTCCATGTTATTGGGGTTTTTAGTTCTGGGGTATAACAACTAAAAAGTGAAATATAAAAAACTTTTTTACAAAAAAAAAACAACCGACTTCCAAAAAAAATACACTAAAAATTAAAAAATAACTTTAATTTGGAAGTCGGTTGTTTTTTTTTGTAAAAAAGTTTTTATGATAAGCATGACCTGAATCGACATCTAGGATTAGCTCCAGGTAAAGGAACTCTTTTTTTTTAATTGTTAACAATAAACTTATTATAGGTTCTACTTCACAGATAATATAATATCTAGCGTCCTACTTATAAAAGTACATTAATTACGTATGTTCAGTAATTCGAAAATAAGAAATAGGTACCTACATTACTTGCTTAGCAAAGTCGTAAGTATTTTTCATTTTTATTTAATCTAACTCTCCCACTGCTGGGGAAAGGCCTCCCCCAAATGTAGAGGTATTCTTTTCTTTAATAAAAAAAGTTTAAGAATATTATAACAATATTTAGTCATTCATATTGGGTTTATAAAATTGCTTATGAAATAGTCGTTTTTCGAATCTGCACACTTTGAATTGTAACAACTTCGGATTAAGGCGTAGTTAAACGACTTTTAAATGGTTTTAATTGAACATCACGTCTAAACGACTTGTCTTATATCTTTGAAAAAAAATATATGTTACTCTAGACAATTTCCTTCTTAATTTGATCTCAGAATATTTGAAATTATATATTTTTTACATAGTGTAATTAATTTGTAAAATTATGTCTAACTCAGATAAAAAAAAAATGAGAATCACGCAGAAAATATAAAGCGTATATTTATGAAATCTTCACCGTTTTAAAGATCATTTAATTATTTACAATTTAGTCTCAGCGTTTTAGTTTAATACCTGTTGTTTTATGTATAATAAATTAATAATGCGTCTAATTTCGGACAGTTCTCCTTGATGGGCGAGTCCTATTACTGGGTGGACGTACGACGCGTTGCGTGAGCTCAGCGCAGAACACGCAAGCTAACCACTCAATGTCATTGGCAGCTAATAGCGCGCTTAACTTGGAATTCTAAGTTCAAATAAACTTTATAATTAAAGCAAGTTGTTCCATTTTCAAAATTAGTTTTTCATTTTGTTTCTTTGAGTTTTGTTTTTCGAACAAATTTCTTCAACAAAGTAGACCTCGCATACTAGTTTTGATCCGCTGATGATAACTTTGTACGGCAAGTCCAATATTTTTGAAATTTACTTCGACTCCCTTGAAGAAAGTTGATCACTTCCATGGATAGAAGCTAGTATTTAAAATATGACCACACATATCCGTTACATCCTGTATAATCAAGTCATTCCGAAGTTATCACAGCTCAAAATGACCCGCTTTATAAATCGGCAACTTAGGTTTAAAGAATTTATTCCTCATAAGAACTTAAATAAATAACAGTTCACTTAAAATGCTTATATCAAAATAATAATATAAATTAAATTTTGCCTCTGTGGTGTTGGCGATATTATAGGGTAGGTACATGTTTTTTCAGTTTTCATTTAAATATGTTTAAACTATCACATTTCTTTAAATCCTCCGGTAAATCATTGAACAGTCGTGCTCCCTCAACCAATATTGTTTTTTTTGCCGTAATTAGTCCGTGCACGTGCAGTCATTAACTGAAACTTCATATGAAAAGACCTAATAGTAACCGTTAATTAGTGTTCTTGTTCCATATTAATAAAATACATAGAAGAGATAATAAACAATACGTTTTAGTTAAGCTTTCTTTTGTCTGAGTGATGTGTACTATTTGCCGTTCTAAAGTGGCATGCCTACTGTCCGTATTCTTGATCCACAGATTAAAAATTATATAGCATTTTTTTTTCGTGAATTTTTTCACGCATCTTATTTATTTTAGGCCACTAAGAACTTAGTGGCCTTATGAAATCGATGCATGAAAAATAATTCCCTTAAAGTTCTAAATAGTATGGCAAACTGTTGCCTCCACTCCAATGTTCTAGAGTCTGATATCTGTGCTAGTATTAACTGTGATAGAAACCGCCTTCGTCATCAGATAAATACTAGAATTAAAGAACTCGACGAAAGGACCACAGACACACGCAATCATAAAGCCACATTCTGCCAATCATGTTAACACCTAGATACAAATGTCTAATTACAGTTCTCAAGCCGCCAACTGCCAAGGATCACCTACATAAAGAAGACGTTCAACCGTCCACAATTACGCCGACATTGGCTCATTGGCGCCTACACATAGAGAACAGGCTGGGCCAGGGGTACTCAAACTATCTAACGAGAGCTTTCCGAGTCGATGGTTCAGCATTCGCGGTGACAATCGCTCATATACAGGGTCTAACGGAAATGGGTGATCATATTTTAAACACCGCTTCTGAAATAAAAATGAAAGACTTTCATATTTTAAACACTACTTCTGAAATAGAAATGAAAGACTTTCATATTTTAAACACTGCTTCTGAAATGGAAATGAAAGACTTTTATATTGTAAACACTGCTTCCGAAATGGAAATGAAAGACTTTCATATTTTAAACACTACTTCTGAAATGGAAATGATATACTTTCATATTTAAAAAAACTGCTTCTGAAACAGAAATGAAAGACTCTCATATTTTAAACACTACTTCTGAAATGGAAATGATATACTTTCATATTTAAAAACACTGCTTCTGAAATAGAAATGAAAGACTTTCATATTTTAAACACTGCTTCTGAAATGGAACTGAAAGACTTTCATCAAGGAAGTCAGCCAATTTCCAAAACAAAATATTGAACTTTCCCTACAAAGTTATCATCAGCTGATTATAATAAGTATGTTGCCAGTCAGGTATTACTTTCATTTTTTTTTTCGAAATTTACTATGAGTACTCGTATCTTGAAGAAACTGTGGTTACACCCTGTCATCATCGTCATCATCAGCCTTTTAATGTCCCCGCTGTTGAGGCACAGGCCTCATCTCTGAGAGAGGGTGTGGACCGTAATCCACCACGCGGGTCAAAGCGGATTGGTGGATGTCACATGTCTTCGAATTTTTGGTTCTAGGACATACCGATTTCCTCACAATGTTTTTCTTCACCATTTTTGAGAGCAGTGGTGATGAAATTACAAAAAGTAAAGCGCCTGCCTGGATTTAAACTCACGACCTACAACTTGTAAGTCGCGGCTGTTACCACTGGGCCACCACTGCTCTAACTGCATCCTATATTTTCTATAGTGGATGACTATCGTTTGTTGGATGGATGGATGGAGAGGGAGGCCAAAGAAAAGATGGATGGATTGTGTGAGGAGTGATATGAAAGAAACTGGGAGTTCGTGATAGCGTGACGGCTGACATGACAGAATGGAAGAAAAAAACGTGTTGCGCCGACCCCAAGTAACATGGGATAGGGGCAGGACGATGGATGACAATCGTTTGATGCCTAAATACATATTTTAAAATCGGTCGACGACAGCATATAGCTTTATATTATAATAAAAGTCCTTTTGAGAAAACATAAAGGGGTAAGTCTGAGCACCTCTGGGCCAAGACAAGTGTAAATTGGCAGTAAAGCAAAGATGTTCGCGTGCCCATCGCACTTTACAGCATTAATTAATGAGAAAAACGCGTCACGGCGCAGCAAGCGGCTCGCGCAAACTTTTTGCAACCGCATACCCGTCCGGAAACGCACGCGCGAGCTCCATTTTTTGCCGCAATGCATTATTGCCATCAGAGCATTGGCCTGATTGTAAAATGATCTAGCTCGCAGCAATTTGAAGGGTTGTGTGCGTTCCTGTTATACAGGGTGTAACAGAAAGGTGTGGTCATATTTTAAGAGCCGGTTCTGCCCATGGAAATGTACAACTTTCTCTAAGAAAAAAATAGAAAATTCCCAAAAAAAAAATTGGACTTTCCATACAAAGTTATCATCAGCTGATCAATATTTGTATGGGAGGTAAAAATTTTTTTTTTGAATTTCCTCGGAATTTCTTGAAGAAAGTTGTTTATATCGGTGGGCAGATGCAGTTCTTAAAATATGACCACATCTTTCCGTTACACCCTGTGTAGAATTGTTATTGTTTATGGTTTTGAGGTGAGTTTGAGATGTTGAAGTTATTTACTGTAGTATGATCTAGGTGGTCGTATTGTAGTAATTTAGGTGCAATATTTTTTTTTAATCGTTGCCCCGACCTAGGAATTACTGCTGTATCGTAGGTGGGACACCCAGACCCGGAACAACTATCTGTAGGCCATACAAATTCTTGTTCCGTGCGGGGATTGAACCCACGACACGCGGCACGGCAGCCAATCGCTCAACCACTGTACCAACCGTGCTTTCCAAAATAATATCACTGTGCACTATTTTTCTGATTGTAAAATTATCTATCTTGTAGCTATTTGAAAGGTTGTGTGCATTCCTGTTAAGTGGAGTTGTTATTGTTTATGGTTTTGAGGTGAGTCTGAGAACTGTAGGGGTTATTTATTGTAGTATGATCTAGGTGGTCGTAATCACTGGGTACTAAATTGATGGTTTGATAAAACAATCGATACATGGATAGTTTGAAAGATTGGGTGACTATTGAGATGACGGCAAATACAGATGTGGATACTGAAATGAAAGAAAAATATTATATTTTCGACAGTTCGTCAGATAATAAAAAATCGGATGTCGGATTTACACATCTGATTTACACCCTTTCATAGAGTCAATTGAGAAACGAGCCAAGAGGATCATCGGTAATGATATTTTACGACAGTTCGTCAGATAATAAAAAATCGGATGTCGGATTTACACGTCCGATTTACACCCTTTCATAGAGTCAATTGAGAAACGAGCTAAGAGGATCATCGGTAATGATATTTTACGACAGTTCGTCAGATAATAAAAAAAAAGTAAACGGATTCTTATTTCGGCCCCCTTTAAAAATTTCAACTGTCTACCTATAACAGTTCATGAAATGGAACCCGCTGACAGACGGACAGACAAGCGAACAGCGGCGGCTTAGCAATTGGGTTCCGCTTATAAGAATCAAAACTGCTTTACATACTTATCTTATTTAGGTATTTGCTTAACCTCTCTATAATCCAATCTAAGCTAGGCTTAATATGATTACAGGTATTCTACGAATAAATTTATTTATTTACAGTAGTTTCACACTCATTGCCATAGCAAAAAATAATAAAAATGCATCAAAAATATAACAAATACAATAATTAAAACTCAAATAATTATCAGTACAATAAAATAAAAACTGGACAAGTGCGTGTCGGATTTCGGACATGCGAACACGCAAGCTAACCACTCAAGATCATTGGCAGCTAACAGCGCCTTAAGGCGCTATTCTGTGCTGAGCTCACGTAACGCGTGTATGTCCACCCAGTAATAGGACTCGCCCATCAAGGAGCGCTGTCCAAAATTAGACGCATTATTAATTTATTACACATAAAACAACAGGTATTCAAATAAAACACTGAGACTAAATTATAAATATTTAAAAGATCTTTAAAATGGTGAAGGTTTCTTAAAAATACGCTTTATAGTTTTTGCGTAATTCTCAATTTTTTGTCCGCGTTAGACATAGCTTTACAAATTAATTACACTATGTTATAAAAATATAATATCAAATATCTCAGATCAAATTACGACGGAAATGGTCTAGAGAAACATATTTTTTTCAATGAAATAAGACAAGTCGTTTAGACGTGATATTCAATTAAAAACCATTAAAAGTCGTATAACAGCGCCTTAAGGGTTCCGAAACAAATACTGGTATTTGTTAGTAAAATATACGTTATAATAATAAACATTATCACCTTTCAAGTTCATACGAGTAGGTCAATGGGAAGTTAAAAAATTCTTCGGACCAAAATTTTGTGACAGACATCGGACAGACAGACGGACAAGTGAGTGACAGCAATAGGGCTCCGTTTGGACCCTTCGGATACGGAACCCTAAAAACAAACAAACAGGTACATTAAACAAATAAAAATTAATTAACATCAGTACTTCCTCTCTGAATTACTGAAAGGAACTGGGTCGTTCGTTCGGAAACAATCGCGTCGTCGCGTGCGCACGCTCATTTCCTTCATTCGTGTCATGGTGATATGCTTCCAGGCTTCTGGTACATGAGTTGAACGTGTTGGATGACAGTCTTCCAAATAGGCTAGTTTCCTAAAAAAATCTAATTAATCGGTCAGTTAGATTACCAAAAAACTTTTTTACAATCTTCGGAAGTCGGTGTTTATATTTTGTTTCTTCGTTATTTGACACCGACTTCCGAAAATAAAGTCATTTATTGTTATTTTTCACTTTTTAGTTGTTGTACCCCAGAAGTAAAACTAAACATTAAAGTTATTCCCGAATGGCTAACCCCAATAACATGGAAATTGAACATTTGGAGAAAACCAAAACGTTTATCCATATTTTTTGTTTATGTCGATTTTTTCAAAAAGTGCTAAATCAATTTCGATAAAATTTATATGGGACCACCTCTGAAGTATGGCCTACCAAACAAAAAAAGAATCATCAAAATCTATTCACAAATGGCGGCGATATCGCGTAACAAACATACAATAAAAAAACATACAGACGAATTGAGAACCTCCTCTTTTATGAAGTCGGTTAAAAATATTGTACACGTATGTTTTCTTTTGCCACGTAAACCAAAAATAAGGGGACAAAATAAGGGGACATAAATAAGGGGACAAAATAAGGGGACAAAAATAAGGGGACAAAAACAGACTCTGGGCACATATTACATGGGCTGCTACAAACAGACATTGCCTAATCTAGAAATCGAAACCTTGATCCCCATGCAAAGCAGTGGTGCCATGGGACGAGTCTATACTTCTCTAAATCATTATGAACTTTTACGTTCCTACTGTTGGGACATACGCCTACTCTCTGTGAGAGGGAATGGCCCTTTATCCACCACGCAGGCCCAGTACGGGTTGGTTGATGTCACAAGTCTTCGAATTTTTGGTTCTAGGTCATGCTGTTTAATGTTTTCGAAAAAATAGATTTTTTTTTAAAAAACGACACGGTTGGCGCAGTGGTTGAGCGTTCGGCTGCTGCACTGCGTGTCGCGGGTTCGATTCCCGCACGGAACAAATATTTGTATGACCTACATAGAATAGAATAGAATAGAATAGAATACTCTTTATTATGCACCATATAAATTACATAAAAACACATACTACATATAGTTGTTCCGGGTCTGGGTGTCTTGTGTATGTGAGTATACATGTTTGTGAACGCACCCACGATACAGGAGTACTTCCTAGTGTGGGGCAACGTTTTAAAACAAAAAAAATACAAACAAATACTTATAATATGGAAAGTAAAAAAAAATTGAGAATTCCCTCAGGTTTTTTTGAAGAAAGTTATTCGTATCGATGGGCAGATGCAGTTTTTGAAATATGGCCACACCTTTCCGTTACACTGTATACAGGGTGTAACGGAAAGGTGTGGTCATATTTTAAGAACCGGTTGTACCCATGGGAATGAACAACTATCTCTAAGAAAAAATTGAAAATTCCCAAAAAAAAATTGAACTTGCCATACAAATTGATCATCAACTGATTAATATTTGTATGGGAGGTAAAAAAAAATTCGAGAATTTACTCAGGTTTTCTTGAATAAAGTTGTTCATATCGATGGGCAGATGCTGTTTTTGAAATATGGCCACACCTTTCCGTTACACACTGTATATACGCAATAACTATAAACATAAGCAGATAGTTCTGCATGCAAATAAAATAAAAATGTTGATTTAGTATCTATGAACCTATCACGAATAAATCACCGCACTTTAGAAGTTAATTTAATTAAGTAGATACGTATGGCATTTTAATTGAAAAGTAGAATCATACGCTTTTTCTTTTATTACAGTCATTATATAATGAAACCATAATTATTTATCTTGAAATATTAAAAAGCCATGGTCTGACGGCTTGATATTTATATTTTCTTATAGGATTTTCTTACCGGTATCTTATTAACAAGATCTTAAGGGGCCTTTTACAGTCCACTAGCGCCGCCAACCGAAAAAATGTCAAAACTCGTAAATAGAATCAAAAATACAAAATGTGGTCAAAAACATAAACGGCCGTTTTTGTTACAAATGCACGATTTAGCTAAACAGCTATATTTCAAGTGTTGACAATGTGTTATAAAATTACGTTATTGCCTTTTCCACACTAATAATAGAACATATTTTGTATTTTTGATTCTATTTACGAGTTATGACATTTTTTCGATTGGCGGCGCTAGTGGTCTGTAAGAGGCCTCTTAACTGTATAGGAAAATGCAGTTACCGAATGAAATTAAAAATTAACAGTTAAGGTGAAAGCTCCAAGGTAGCTCGTGAAATTCAAATTTTCTTACGTTTTTTTGCAATTTGCAGGTCACTGTCAGGTTGTATCTTGGTCTAAATTTGATTCGCGGCCGTAGCAAGTATGTATTTATAGAATTAAAATCATCAACACAACTCCCTCAGTTAGAATTGATGCCAAATGTCATGATTTCATGAAATTCTTACATTTGGCATCAATTCTAACTGAAACAGTTGTATTGATGATTTTAATGATTACAGTTCTGTAATTACGTACTTGCTACGGCCGCGAATCATACTTCGACTGAGATACAACCTGACACTGACCTGCAAATTGCAAAAAACGTAAGAAAATTTTAATTTCGCGGGCTACCCTGGCGCTTCCACCTCAACTTTTTTTTTTAAACAATCGTAAGACCCTCGTCATCACGTGTAAATGGAAAGTACTCTTGATAACAAAACATATACTAGCCAAAATTCAACTGTCTTACCATTTACCATCAGGGAGTTCCAGTCCCTCCATTCCGGCGTCATCCTCAAATCAGCTCGATAGTATCATAATATTGCATTGTAACCAGACTAACCTACTTATCACCGCTGACTGAAAAGTTGTGTGGAAATCGGTTGTCGTGGTATGGGCATGTGATGCGGAGGAATGAAGGAAATGTCGTGAGGAAAGTCCTGTGTATGAATGAGGATGGCTATAGGAGTAGGGGAAGGCCAAGAAACGATGTATAGACTGTGTGAAAGAGGATATGGGTAAACAAGGGTGACTACAGAGATGACGGCTAATAGAGAAGTATGGAAGAAAAAGATATGTTGCGCCGACCCCAAATAAATTGGGATAAGGGCAGGAGAATGATGATGAACCAGACTTACATAAGTTTTCAGCTCTATCGGAAACCAACAAATTGGTCGAAAAATGGTTTGCTAATTTTGAATTGGACAACTGACATACGGACATTGCAAGTGATTTGATTAGTTTAGCAGGTTCTTAATTCAACATAGTCCATGGAGAAATAGAATATAGAATCCACTAATAAGTATTTACCAAACCACACTGGGCCCACTTGCGTGTTACGGCCCATTCCCTCTCCTAGAAAGGAGGCCTGAGTAGGGTTGCCAACCGTACTCTAAAATAGAGTATTGTACTCTATTTCATGTAGGTGTACTCTGTAATCTGTAATACTAATAGAGTACGCTATAATACTCTTTTTCTCACAATGTTTACTATAATAATACCATGTCATGTATACCCATTGCCATAACACAAAACCCGACTGTAAAAAATAATTCATGCCACCAACTGCATCAGACTGCTTGAAAAGTAACTTGTTTGGAACTTTTTTAGTCAGATTTTTTGAAAATATTCAATTTTTATTTTCTACATTTTAGAGAGTTATATTTTTGGAATCGCCTCCTCGAACCCTTTATTTTGATACCCCACTTAATAATACATATAGTCCGTCGACTTTTTTTTTTTTTTTTACAATGTGGCGTCTGGTTGTCGCCATATTGTATTTTAATTACTGTCATGTCTTTAGTAGCACTCGCAAGGTTAAGACGAATCAATTGACGTAAGAATTATCAAAATCGGCCCACGCGTTTAGTCTCTGTAGTGCCACAAAAGAACAAACATACTTAAATACATACATAGGCTGACAAACACATAACCCTCCCTGAGTCGCGCAGTCGGGTAAAAATGTAATGTTTAGGTACTGTTATTAACAGTAAACGTTTTTTTTTTAATATTTTTGTTCATTGAAATTAATACGAAATAAGCTAAAAAAATAGATTTTAAGAATGTTTGGAGTCATAAAATTCTTTTAAAAATTTTGAAAAATTGTTATGTAGGTACCGCATAAGGCAACAACAATATCTTTTTAAAAATAAAAATAAATGTACTCGTACCTACTCTTTTTTTAAGGTACTCCTATTTACACTCTTTGAAATCAGATACACTCTATTTCTTTTATAAAAAGTTAGCAAACCCAGGCCGGAGTCCCAGCAGTGGGACTAAAAGAATGATTATGCTAATCATATTTAAACTGAGTATAAGACTAGAGCCCATAGACTCTCAAATAAGCAATCAGCGAAGACTCTAATGAGGTAATGATACATTATTCAATTTTCGCGACCCGAGATAATTTTGCTCGACCTACTTCGTGTGTGGAAGGATCCTGAATACTGATTGCTATCGTGTTGAGCCAGTTTACAATGCCGTAACAGCCATCCTTATTGACTTTTGATTTTTTGTTAAGGACTTTAAGGCACTATTCGCTGCCAACGACCTTGAGTGGTTAGCTTGCGTGTTCTGCGCTGAGCTCACGTAACGCGTCGTATGTCCACCCAGTAATAGGACTCGCCCATCAAGGAGCGATGTCCGAAATAAACGCATTATTAATTTATTACACATAAAACAACAAATATTAAACTAAAACACTCAGACTAAATTATAAATAATTAAATGATCTTTAAAATAGTGAAGGGTTCATAAAAATACACTTTATAGTTTTTGCGTGATTCTCAATGTTTTATCCGAGTTAGACAAATAACTTTACAAATTCATTAGACAATGTTATAAAAATATAATTTCAAATATTCTCAGATCAAATAACGACGAAAATAGTCTAGAGTAACATACATACATTTTTTTTCAAAGAAATAAGACTAGTCCTTTAGACGTGATGTTCAATTAAAAACCATTAAAAGCGTAAAACTTTGCTATCCTGGTGTAAAGATACACTAGCAGGGTCAGATAGACTCTGCGATACCATCTTAGCACTTGGCAACTGCAGCTGCTGACACTGGTGCCGATTCTGTTGTGCACAAACTAATCTTAATTTAGGCTATTGCTATCTATTTCTCTCTAATAAAATAAGAAAGAGACGGACGTAAATTAGAGCTGTCAAATTTAGTTGAACTAATATTTACATACAAACAGGTACACGTAAAAACATGTCGACTAAAAACACGGTAGAGCGCTAGACGTAAACTAATTTGACATCTCTAACTTAGTTCATAGCTATAGCCTTTTCTCGCACTGCCTTTTAGTAAAAGATAGCTATTCTCTAATTAACCAACTTTGAAAAAGTAGGTTCTATGTTCGACTGTATGTATTTTTATTTTTGTTCTCTGTCAATTGAGGACCGATTTTCAAAATTCTTTTTTATCCGAAAGAATATACTCCCGAGGTGGTCTCATATAAATTGTATCGAAATCGCTTCAGCGCTTTTTGAAAAACTGAACAAAACGAAAAATACGTATAAGTACCTAAAAGGTGACGTTTTGGTGTTCTCCAATTACGACTATGTTTAAATTCCACGTTCCATGTTATTGGGGTTTTAGTTCTGAGGTATAACAACAAAAAAAACTTTTTTACAAAAAAAAAAAACAAGTTTTTTTGACACCGACTTCCGAAATTATAGTTATTTTTAAATTTTTAGTGTATTTTCTTTTTGGAAGTCGGTTGTATTTTTTTGTAAAAAAGTATTTTTTTTAGTTTAGTTAATGAACAAGAGAACTGACACCAATATGTAACAGATATTTCCCAATACTGCCTCGTTGGTCTAGTGATCTCAAATGCGACTGGTGAGCCCCGGGGTTCTGGGCTCGATTTCAAGGTCGGGCCAAAAGTGTTATTGGGTTTTTCCATTTCTCAGTGGCAGCCCGGAGATCGGCAGTTGTTGGTGTGAAACCCCCGTGCCTCGGAAACCCCGTAAAGCTGGTGGTCCTACGACTTTTTTTTGTGGGGTGGGAAATGATCCAATGACTTCTCCCGCTCTGGGTGGAGCGGGAGGGCGTGTCAGACTCTTACTGACTAAAACCCACCCCTGTTCCTCCCTGCCCTGAATGCCCAGGGGCGAGGTAACTCTTTCGAATTTATCCTCAACCCCTGGGCCTGCAGTCTCGACATTTACAACAAAACTTACGCTAGCTACCGATCGCTAAATTATACCATTATAGCCATTAAAAAACTCCCTCATTTTCGAGGCATATTTTAAATCATAACCTAAAAAATTATTGATTTTTCTTGAAATATGTACAGAGACGGCGTAAATTATTACTTGCGGGCACTATTTTTCATGAAAACTTATAATATATATAAATTTTAATGAATAATTATTACCGCCTGTAACAATTACATTAACTTGTCAAAATATTAAAGGACATAAAAGATTGCCTCATGGCGACATAATTTTTTTAGCGAACGAATTCGGTCGTTACGCGATCGTTAACTATGTCGAGACTGCAGGCCCTGCGGCCTGAGATAAAATACTTTTCTGTTTGCGTTCACGCTAACGCTTAGTACAAAATGTATGGCAATGACATTAGGTAGGTACTGGACGTAGGTCACGTGACAAATCTCTCCCCTGTCGTGCCGGATCGGCGTCCCATCGGACTATGTGAGGAAAAGATCAGAAAGTGTGCTCCTTTTTTTTGGGGTGACTAAAACCCAACCCTATTACTTCCTTGCCTGAGTGCCCAGGGGAGCGGAAATCTGTTACGATTTTATCCGCTACCCCTTAGCATACAGGCACCGGCCATGATGGGCCCTGTCATTATTGCTGACAACTCTTTGAGGCGCGCGTGGAACACTACGTGCCGTCGACTCACGGGCCTGGTGCTGATCGGACGGCAAGCTACCCACTACTCGCCGTCCGCAGGCCCGGGTAGAGAGTATGCTCCTATGTTTGCGCACACACTTGTCTTGTGCACTATAATATTTTCTGCGTACTTGACTAATCTTAAACATTAACTTAAACATCCATCGGACTATGTGAGGAAAAGATCAGAAAGTGTGCTCCTTTTTTTTGGGGTGACTAAAACCCAACCCTATTACTTTCTTGCCTGAGTGCCCAGGGGAGCGGAAATCTGTTACGATTTTATCCGCTACCCCTTAGCATACAGGCACCGGCCATGATGGGCCCTGTCATTATTGCTGACAACTCTTTGAGGCGCGCGTGGAACACTACGTGCCGTCGACTCACGGGCCTGGTGCTGATCGGACGGCAAGCTACCCACTACTCGCCGTCCGCAGGCCCGGGTAGAGAGTATGCTCCTATGTTTGCGCACACACTTGTCTTGTGCACTATAATATTTTCTGCGTACTTGACTAATCTTAAACATTAACTTAAACATTCATTGCGCGTACAGCTAGGGAGTGGAATTCCCTACCAGAGTCTGTGTTTCCTGATAGCACCAACCTGGGAGTCTAAGTCAAGAGTGAATAGGTTAATTCTAGGCAAGCGTGCTCCATCTTCGACCACATCATCGCTTACCATCAGGTGAGATAGTGGTCAAACGCGTGCCTATCAACAGTATAAAAAAAAAAACTCCGTTGAAATTCGCCACGAGCTGGACGCATTAAACTGAAACTAAAACCACCAACTGCATTAGACTGTTTACCGAAAAGTAACTTGTTTGGGACTTTTTAGTTGCTTTTGGCAAACGGTTTTTTTTTTAATTTTCGATTTGTTTTCCATGTTTGGTCCGTCAAAAAAAAAAAAAAGGGCTCTGTGATAACTGCATAATTTAAAAAAAACTTTACCTGTCGCATGCCAGTTCAGTTCATGGACTTGGTATCAGTGCCCTCGGCATCCCCACGGTATTTTCACTGAGTATTTGACCCCCTGAGTAGGTGACACGGTCGATGCTCCTTCACACACACAATCCACTGCGATTAAACTTGAGACAAACGAATTAATTAATTTTCATTATTTTTAGACTCGAAATTTTACGGTTACTTACGTCTCAAACATGTTTTGGAGATTTCCTGGATTTATTGAAGGTAACTGTGACCTCGAATCGGAAAGGGTAGGGTAGGTAGAACGCCCTCAAGCTAGACGGCTGAGGGTGACGGGGACCGCATAAATTCATGCGGACCAACACCTAGCCGGGGGAGCGTGATAAAATGCGCAAGTACTCCAGCACTTCAGGCAAAGGTAGCAGCACAACACCGTGTGGTTTTAGTCAGTTAAAGTATGACAGACCTTTCCATCCATCCCAGGATTGAGGGCATCCATGTGGATTTCCACACGTTATAAAGGTGGAGCAACGATCTTCATAAGGTGACTGGCAGCAGCTGGTTCCAAGGATCAAGAGCCATGGTTTTTTATTTAATTTTTTGTGTGTGGGAAAATGTTCCGATGACTTCGCTCCACTCAGAGCGGGAGAAGTCATTGTAACATTTTCAAGCCTGTCAGACTTTTACTGACTAAAACCCACCCCTGTTCCTTCAGTTGCCTGAGTGCCAAGGGACGCGGGAACTCTGTTACGAATTTATCCGCGACCTAGTTAATGATGGAACAGGTTTTAAAAGTGTCTTTTTTTTTGAGATTTTTAATCACCAAACCAAATTGTTTTTGCTAAACATTCATTGACATCAACTTGATTATCCACTTGAATACTTGACAAATTGAATGTTTTGGCGTTGGCTGCCAAGCTCGCGTTTGACCACTGTCTCAGCTGATGGTAAGCGATGATGTGATCGATGGAGCTCGCTTGCCTAGAAGTAACCTATTCACTCTTGACTTAAGGCGCTATTAGCTGCCAATGACCTTGAGTGGTTAGCTTGCGTGTTCTGCGCTGAGCTCACGTAACGCGTCGTAGGTCCACCCAGTAATAGCACTCGCCCATCAAGGAGCGCTGTCCGAAATTAGACGCATTATTAGATAATTTATTACACATAAAACCACAGGTATTCAACTAAAACTCTAAGACTAAATTATAAACAATTAAATGATCTTTAAAATGGTGAAGGTTTCATAAAAATACGCTTTATAGTTTTTGCGTGATTCTCAATTTTTTTATCCGCGTTAGACACAACTTTACAAAATAATTACACTACGTTATAAAAATATAATTTAAAATATTCTGAGATCAAATAACGACGGATTCTCAGGTTGTAGCTATCAAGAAACACAGATTCAAACACATCTATAAATAAAGTCTGGAATACCCATGCTACTTAGTAGCACATAAGCACGCTAGTTTCGAGCTAATGCTACGTAGTACCATACAATGATTACGTATATACGGGCTAATTGTATGCTAATACGTAGTATTTGCTCGAAACTAGCGTGCTTATGTGCTCTTTTAATAGCATGTGTATTCCGGACTTTAAGAATAGGACCAGCAAATTACAGTAGGTATTAGGTAGGTATACACGAGGCTTCTCAAACAAGCAATTCGCCCATTAAATAAACATCTGCAATCGAATCGAACTACGCAGAACACAAGGGCTTTTATTGGAAAATTGTCGCTTGAATCGGATCAGTACTGCGTAGGTGCAGCAGTGCTATAGGTAGGCATTTATCTTGCAAGGGTCACGGGCGAGGAGTCGACGAACCGCTGACATTGAGCAGCAAGGTGCCCTAAACATTATCTCAGTTCGTATTAACTCGCTGGAGAATCGAGAGGATTATTTTTTAGAAATTGTTGGGATTGATCGCTGTTATCTGTTACTAGCAGTTAGTTAGAAAATAGTTGATAATAGAGATCTTGTTTAAAAATTAATATAGAATTTATCTTGGCGAAAATATGGTGTACTAGGTGTAAAAGAATGTTAAGGCGCAATTAAGTCGCAACGACCTAGAGTGGTTAGCTTGCGTGTTCTGTGCTGAGCTCACGTAAAGCGTTGTACGTCCACCCAGTAATAGGCCGCTTTCCGAAATTAGACGCATTACATAACAGGTATTATACAAAAACACGTAAGTATACTAAAACATTAATAATTGAATGATCTTTAAAATGGTGGAAGTTTCATAAAAATACGCTTTATAGTTTTTGCGTGAATCTCAATATTTTATAAGCGTTAGATATACATTTACAAATTAATTACACTATATTCTAGAAATATAATTTCAAATATTCACATATCAAATTACGAAGGAAATAGTCTAAAATTACCTATACTTTTTCAAAGAAATAAAACTAGTCGTTTAGACGTGATGTTCAACTAAAAATCATTAGAAGTCGTATAACTGGGCCTTAAGTTTTTTTTTTTTTGAGCATGGTAAATCAGATGATGACTTCTCCAGCTCTGGAGCTGGTGTGTCAGACTCTTACTGACTAAAACCCACCCTTGTTCCTTCAGTTGAGCTTTGCGTTCCTGGGCTGCGGTGACTCTTTCGAACTATCCCGTGACAAGGTAGTTCAAGTATAACGATGCTTCCAAAAGATAAGTCAAGTGGTTATCTAATATGATTTACACGTCACTGTCCAACGAAAAAAAATTATTATTAAAATTTTTTTTTTTTTTTTTTCGTTTAGATTTCTCGGGACCTTTGGAAGGCGTACGAGGAGCCGAAACCAACTCGCAGAAGCCCCTTTGGATGCTTTTGTAATGAATGAGGCATAATTAAAAACATTCTATGGAGAGAAGTTGAATTTACAATCCGATAATCAGTATTTAAACTAAAAATTTGGTTAGCCAGTTTTTTAAAAAACTTTTTAACAAAAAATTCAACCGACGAAAAAGAACTGAAAAGCAAAAAATAAATTAACCTTTTAAGTCTTGAGTATTGAGCTTATTTACCTACATAAAAAATTAAATTTAAATAAACAAATTTTGAGTCGGCGCCAAACAACAATCTGATTATTAAATATCAAAATTTTATATGTACGTAGAAATGAAGAAGGTTAGCTGTAGGTAATTAATCGTTTTATTATTTGGCGCCGACTCAAAATTAGTTTATATAGTATAAAGTTATGAAAAGTAAACAGAAACAATATTCGTGCCCAATTTTCGAGGTTTTCTCTCAATTTTATAGAGATTCCATGATCAGATCCTAATGTCCTTGACATGGGACCATTCTTGAGGTATACCCTATCTATGAAAAGAAGAATCGTCAAAATCGGTTCATAAACAACGGAGTGAGGGCCGAACATACGTAGGTACAGAAACGCTAAACGTGCCCATAAATTTCGAGGTTTTCTCTCAATTTTATCAGGATTCCATGATCAGATCCTAATGTCCTTGACATGGGACCACCCTTAAGGTATACCCTATCAATTAAAAAAAGAATCATCCAAATCGGTTCATAAACAACGGAGTGAAGGCGGAACATACGTACAGAAACGCTAAACGTGCCAACAATTTTCGAGGTTTTCTCTCAATTTTATCAGGATTCCATTATCAGATCCTGATTTTCTTGACATGGGACCACCCTTGAGGTATACCCTATCTAATAAAAAAATAATCATTAAGATCGGTTCATAAATGACGGAGTGAGGGCTGAACATACACAAAAAAAAAAACATATATACGGTCGAATTGAGAACCTCCTCCTTTTTTTCGTCGGTTAAAAAAGGGATATATACTGTCAGTAACCGAGGAGCTCAAATTCAAGGGGTCTACTCCAAAGTGTTTTTGCGAAATATCGGCCGAATGTTCGGACATATTTGTGTGAAGTGTTAAAGTGAATGTGCCATACCTATAATTGTAGCGAAATGGCATTACGTATGTTTTTGGTGGAAAAAGCTCTCAGAGAAGAGCTACAATTTTAGGTATGGCACATTCACTTTAACACTTCACACAAATATGTCCGAACATTCGGCGGATACTTCGTAAAAACACTTCGAAGTAGACCCCTAGGCTCTAAAGTTCTACTGAGAAATGCCTGATGGGAAGAACCGCAATAGATAAATCTCTATGTAATCCGTAGTGCCTGAGCATCTAACTCTGGTCTTAGCAGTTGCGCGTAAGATGACTAGTCATTGTACGTGTGTCAATGCTTAGCACGAAAACGGCCGTCCACAAAGAGAAACGTTTAATTTTAAAACGAAAAAAACATAACAAGCTACCCACTTCGTGATTCGCTACTGTTGTGTTACAAATGAAAATAATTGTGGACGTGAATGCATTTGTTACTTTTTAATCATCTTGCCTAGGATATTTGCAGTGTTGCTAGGTTAAAATATCTCCTTAAAAACTAGTAAATAGGTAGGTACCTACTTTAGTGAGTGTATCCAAAAGAAAGCAATATTAAACGCTTACCTAAGTACTTTGGTTTGTAGTTTAGTTGGTGCATGATGCATCTATAGTGGCTATTTCAGTCTCATCTACCAGCTGCATTTAAAGCTTTGTAGATCCATAAGATGATAGGCTTAGGCCTGCATACGAATAGCTAGGTAGGTATATCAATTGACTGTAAATCATAATAGTATTTACGTAAGCAGGTACCTACCTAATAAGTATGTACTTTGTATCCGTATTTAGTTTTATTGACATTCGCAATGACTGCTTCTAATAAAAATATCCAAAAGAATGCAGAATCCAATAGCTCCAAAGAATTTTTCCAACTGCATACGTCTTACAAATATAAAATCGCGAACAGGTTTCTCATTACTACCCTAGCAACACCAGCATACTCAGCTCGCCACCCGACGTTTGCTGGCGCACGCCACTAATTGCGATCATAGCGAGCTCCATAATGCATCTGTGGTAATGCGGGGATACTTACCCAGCGTATCGTAAAACACGCGATGGCCTTTTTTCATTGGTGCATCGGACCGAGTGACGGCTGGAGAAAAAAGAAATGAGGTTATTCAAGAACGGTATCGCGAAAAAATAACTTGGGTCACCGGCCGCTTGGACTTGGATGAGGAACTACTATCAATGAGGAAGTACTCTTTTTAGGGTTCCGTACCCGAAGGGTCCAAGCAGAGCTCTATTGCTGTCACTCACTTGTCCGTCTGTAAATTTGTCTGTCTGTCCGTCCGTCGTCTGTCACAAAATTTTGTTACGAAGACATTTTTAACTGCCCATTGACATAGGAACTTGAAATTTGGTGCTATTGTATATTATTGCGTACCTATACCTACTTTACTAACAATTACCAATATTTGGTATGGAACCCTTAATGTGAGAAATCCGACACGCACTTGGCCAGTCTTTATCATTGGTAGGCTCGCGCTTGACCACAACCTGACCTGATGGTAAGCGATGATGTGGCCGACGATGGAGCACGCTTGCTTACATAACCTATCACACACACACCACCACCACCACACCACAACACTCATCACCACACCACTCATCACCACACCACACACCACACACCACCACACACCCCACCCACACCACTCACCACACACACCACCCACACCACTCCACACACACTCACACCCCACACCACGCACACCTACATCTTCACCACTCTTGACTTAAGGCACTATTAGCTGCCAACGACCTTGAGTGGTTAGCTTGCGTGTTCTGCGCTGAGCTCACGTAAAGCGTCGTATGTCCACCCAGTAATAGGACTCGCCTATCGGGGAGCGCTATCCGGAATTAGACGCATTATTAATTTATTACACATAAAACAACAAGTATTAAACTAAAACACCGAGACTAAATAATTAAATAATCTTTAAAATGGTGAAGGTTTCATAAAAATACGCTTTATAGTTTTAGCGTGATTCTCAATTTTTTATCCGCGTTAGAAATAACTTTACAAATAAAAATACAATTTGAAATATTCTGAGATCAATTTACGACGGAAGTACGAGTAGTCTAGAGTAACATTCAAAGAAATAAGACAAGTCGTTTAGACGTGATGTTCAATTAAAAACCATTAAAAGTCGTATAACTGCGCCCTGTCTATCAGGAAACACAGGCCGGCAAGGAATATTTGGACCTATTTTGAAGATTGTTTTCATTGCGAGGTTGCTAGCTAGCGTGACTGCTGGTCCTAAGGTTCGATCCTCTAATCGGGCAGTGTTATGTTTTAAGATAAGACTCAGTAGGTACCAACGCTAGGAAACCAGATCTGCGTTTATGTTCGGTTGATGGCCTAAGGCTCGCCATCTGAGAGTACCTAACAGAAAACATGTATTGTGGGACTGCCTCATTGGTCTTGTAGTCGCAAGCGACGGACAATGAAGAGACGGTACGACATTACTTGATCTGTCGTGGAATTAAGGGATGAAATGTAGAACCCCCATGAAGAAAAAGTTGCGAAAGCCCCCCTGTTTTTTTTAATCTTTTTTAAAATACGTTTTCTGAACCAGACAATTTTTTTCTGTAAGTATACTTTAGTCGTTTCTGGCACTGCGCCGCTGCCGCGGCCAAGGAAAGTCTAAAGCACTAGATCTTGTGGAAAATCCACTGCGTTGGCCACACTATTAATGTGACAATACTTGTAAAATGACGTCATTTCACGTTTGGTTTCACTTATCAGCAATAGTCGTTACGTTAGGTCCTTATAAACTATCTATGACTAGTTAGACAAACTTAGTCATTCTAGATATGGAGTAAAACATTTTAGTGCGTTGAACTTATGGAAAACGAAACGTTCAATGACGAGCAAAATGTCAAAATATTGCTTTTCTACGATTTTGTTTTTTTATTTCGTAAATCATTAATTTCCTCGCCCTGTAATTTTACGTGGAGGCTTCTAATAAGATATTTCTGTAAAAAAAATATGGATTCCCAACTCCACGGCAGATTAAGTAAAGCCTAGCCGAAGGAACACTTGGGAAGTTGGGACCTTTATCGCTGCATGTTTTAATTTTAATTTTATAAAACCGCCTGCTTTAACTGTTATCATAAAATCCACACACTTTCTTGTACGCTAACGCCATCTATTCGAATAGTTACAAACCAGATGGAACGAAATTATTGTTTTGCGTTTTGACCTCAATTATCATCAAATTGTAAATAACTACAACACTTTTTTGTCAAATAAAAAAATAAATTCTAAATAGAAAAAGTGAATTATCGGTTATATTTCTAAAAAATTGTGTTAACAAAACGTGAGCGTCGTGAGCCCAAACGTCAAACTTGACATTGATGAATTTCTCGGTAAAATGGAGCTGAGAATAGTAGTATCGACTACCTCAGCGAAGTTTGCCGAGAAGGCTGACTCGACACATTTGTTGCCAAATACTGCAAAAAACATTAGAATGTGTTATATCTGCTGTATCTGCATTCTAATGGAAAATGAAATTAAAATACACTGCTAATGACTAGGCAGTATGGTCTCAGACCTAAGCCTGTTCCAAAAGAAACAAAAAAAAAAAAAAAAATCGGAACGACATCAAAATATTTTGAGTTTTGTTTGACAATTTTGACATTCTATTCTACTTGGCAAAACGGACGGGGTATTTTACATTTCATAAAATAACTGAGATACTGTTTGCATATTTTTGGACGTATTTATCAATTGTTTACAGGACATAGATCTAAAACAAAAATTGCCAGTTTCTATAGCAATGACAATGTGTAGCAAGAGCTTAATTTCAGTGCTTTTACTTTATTTTTGGTAAGCTTTTTTACTGTTTTCAGACAACCATGTAACAAGTAACAAACACTTACTTTATTTATGTAACCTTGGAATTTTTCCAGCTTTGATCATGTTTCGATGCTGATACGTCGAAGTCATCACCTCATATTATTTAGAGATGCCTTAAGCCCTTATTCTCTTGATAAAGACTGGGATTTTCTAATGTTCACTCAGCAGTGGCCTAGTTCCATGTGTAAAGTTTGGACACACAATAAGCCCTATCACCACTGCGTTTTTCCTAAGAAGCCCAGTTCATGGACTGTTCACGGTATCTGGCCAACAAAGAAAGGAACCAAAGGACCTTTTAATTGCAACAACACCTGGCTTTTTGATCCAGAACAGGTTAGACCTATTGAAAGTGAATTGGAAGAAGCTTGGACCAATATTGAGAAAGGTAACTCTTTTTATACATATTCAGCCTTATTTATAAAAGTTGCTAACCATATTCTTAGTTTAAATACTCATTAGCGGATTCTAAATTCAAGTTCTTCACAGGCAATTTTTAATTAAATAACCGCAAAAAGAAGAATTATTTAAAAATCAGTGTTTAAACACATCTACAACTGCACCACTTTTGGCATTCCTAGTTGTTATTTTTTTTAATAATTAGGTAGGCACATATTATTTTCCCCGTTGTGCGTCTAGTTAGCAGAAAATGATTTTTAATTGTTTACAGCCCATGCGCTGGGCCAGTAAATGCAGGAGGGGTAAAATCACGGCATATGCATTGCGTGATTGATGATATTGCTAAAAAGAAGGTGACTATTGTAATGACGGCAGATAGAGGTATGGAAGAAGATGTGATGCATAGATCCCAAAATAAATTTGGATAAGAACAGGAGGATGATACCACATTGCATTTGCAGGAAAATTATAATGTTTTATTTCATTTGTCACATACTAACATCATGTACAAAGGTTGTTATAAATTGCTGAAGTAAGTGACCTACTTTATAAAATTTCGTAAATTGCCCACTTTTTCAAATCATTATTCATGTCCATTGTCCATCTAGACTTCTCAGCAAAAAAAAAACATGTGTGCAATTCACAAGTGGTAGAAGTGAAACCTTCAAAAATTTTGTCTAAAACAAAACACTGTATAATGCTTCCTATCTCATTTTCTCCCACGTTAAATCTTATGAATTTATGTTTCTATCTCTTACTGTCGCTTTTTCGTTTCATTGACTTTCAAAACACAACAATGCTAAAGAAGTTTTCACTTCAAAAATCCCAATTCAAGAGCCAAAAGGCATACTCTATGTAAGTCTGGTGACAATGCAATGTTTTAATACCATCAAGCTGATCTGATGTTGGTGCCGGGATTTAGGGACTGGGACTCTCTAACAAATGGTAGGACAGTTGATTTGGGCTACTATGTTTTGTTATAATGAGTACTTTCCATGATGATGAGGGTCAAAAGCTAGTTTAAAAAAAAAAATACTTGTCCATTTATTACTCTTGCAATAAATGTACAAGTATTTCATGTATTACTTCTTTGTTCAACAAAACGGAAGTGCAACTTAATCAAGAATAATTTTCTATACATACTTAGTTTAAATAAAAATTAAAAACACGTTTTTTTTTCGTATTCTCAGCAAACCCATTCATTTGATACTTAAATCATAAAAATGCCTAAAATAATAACTAGTCCGCCATATTTGATTTAGAATGACGTCACTTAACTAACCATGCATTGTCATCGGTCCTTGATGAATGTGCGAAGTTTCAATTCAATCTGATGTTTTGAAATGGATGAAAATCACGCGCAAAGATTCCATTACATTGATACATATTTAGGAGTCTTATGTTTAGTATGTTGCGGTTTGTAAACGCCTAATTTATACTGCTTCGTCTGGTCATAGTAGGTTAAATGCCGTTTAATTAAAGTCTTTTGATAACTTAATAATGTTCAGCTTTATTATGTGAAAAACCCAGAAATACAACCTTTCGTGTCGACCAGTAACTGGTCGACCGATCATACGTCTCGCTATCATAAACTTTAGCTTATAGTTTGTTCTACTTATTCAGTGTAGGTATGTAATAGTGCACAAAAATTGTTTAAACTGTAACGTTTGCTTTTCATTACCTTGCTTACAATAAATATTTAGATAAATAATGCTATGTAATTAATACTTACAATATCCAACATTTGTTGCTGATTATGAATCATAGATAATAAACCAGTACTTGTGAACAGTTTTTGTTATCATGTTTTTGCTTAAAATAGTTCTTCATAAATTGTCTAAAGTTCAGCTTAGAAGTCATAATAACAATTTTTATCTATAGGAAAACAAAGGAGGAAACTCTGCATGTATTAATAATTATTCCCAACCCACTGTCAGTACAGTTATTATTACCACAAAGTAGATCAGGCCTGAAGAAACGCAAGCTCACACAATGGACCTCGAAAGCATGTCCTGAATACATAAAAAAAAATTTACGATATAGTGAAGACAATACCCAGAAAACACATCTGCTCATAGTCCTAGGACTGATTGCATGATCTGCCCAGATTTTTTAGGGTTCCCTACCAAAGGGTAAAACGGGACCCTATTACTAAAACTCTGCTGTCCATCTGTCTGTCAGTTTGTCACCAGGCTGTATCTCATGAACCATGATAGTTAGACAGTTGAAATTTTCATAGATGATGTATTTCTGTTGCTGCTATAACAGCAAATACTAAAAAGCAGAATAAAATAAATATTTAAGGGGGCTCCCATACAACAAACGTGATTTTTTTTGCCGTTTTTATAGATAATGGTACGGAACCCTTCGTGCGCGAGTCCGACTCGCACTTGGCCGGTTTTTTTTATTTGATTAATTATGTGTCTATTTTAGTATATAGTACTAGGTGCTCTATTTCTGCTGAACTAATTGTTAAACTTTATATTTGGAACCCCATTTCATGTCCAGGCAATCTCTGTCCATTCAGCTTGCCTGGAAGAGATTACGGAATGCGATAAGACCGCTGATTATATGTTTTTAGTTTAAGTTTTCCTTTATGTAATTTATTTTGTTGATGTACAATAAAGTATAAATCAATAAATAAAAGTATTGTTACCATCTTTATACATATGCCTAGGGGTAACGGATAAATTCTGAACATAAGTTACCGCATCCATGGGCACTCAGGCAGGGAAGGAACAGGAGTGAGTTTTAGTCAGTAAGAGTCTGACACGCCCTCCCGCTCCACCCAGAGCGGGAGAAGTCATTGGATGATTTCCAACCCCCACAAAAAAAAAGTCTTTATCATGTTCTGTATATTCCAGAAACTCAACTCTACAACTTATGGGCCCACGAATGGAACAAACACGGGACTTGTGCGGCCATGATTGAACCTTTCAACAGCCAACTGAAGTATTTCAGCAAAGGCATCGATTTCTTGAATAAATACCAAATGGAAGACATCCTCGAGGCTGCCAACATCATCCCATCAGACACGGTACAAGTAAGAGCTGAAGATATCAACAGCGCTGTGGTGGCAAAGCTCGGGATAAGACCAGTTATCCAATGTGAATCTGAAGATGGGGTTCAATATTTGATTGAGCTTCGTATATGCTTTGATAAGCAATTGAATATTATGGAATGTCAAGGAGAGCATGAAGTGAATGGGTTACTTACAAACTGTAATTTTTCTAAAGGTGTTATCTATCCTACTCAAGTCCATGAACAACCACCAAAGACATACTTGGTACAGCTACTCAAGTTTGTGAACTGGGTCCAATGGTTCACACTCTAAGTTTGTACCTATCAGATAAATCATTTTGGAAATAACCAAATGAATTTGATTCAAGTTAATCAGTGTAATTGAATTCAAGTATATCTATGTAATTGAATTCAAGTATATCAATTTAATTGAATTCAAGTTAATCAATTTAATTGAATTCAAGTAAATCAATTAAATTGAATTCAGGTAAATCAATTTAATTGGATTTTGAAACAATTGTTTGATACCAATTTTTCTATTTGTTACTGTGCCAGTACAAAATTCAATGGGTTATTTCAGCTTTTTTTTTAAATTATAGAGAACTTTTATTTTAGTGTTTTTTTCTATTGTTTTGTATTAGGATATAAATTTGTTTGTTTTAAATATTCTCTGTACTTAATTCAGTGCAATAAGTATTTTTTCAGTCATAAATAATAAAAGTTAAGTTAAAATAAGTTTGTATTGTAAAGTCATGGAAATTAATTGTTTACCGCTTTTGACAACAATAGGCTTAGCAACTTGACTCATTAAATACAAAGTAGGTAACTTTATCCAAAATCGGAAATAGAAAGATTTTTCAATCAGTTCGTAATGAAATAAGTGAGAAACCTTCAAATCTGGTGGAAGGGGAAACTGTCAAGTAACAGTAAAATTATGCACAAACTGACATCTTACGTCACCGCTGTTTGATGTTACGCGCGTACAAAAGAGATTTTCCCACCACGCTCCCACTTTTTCATAGTTAATAATTTCTGCTTCATTTAATAACAAATTATGATACTGTTTTCAGAAAAAAAGATTTCTTTTTATTCCCAGCAAACTGAAACATCACTATGGTCACAACTCGACGCTCTAACTGTTACATAGACAAATAGACCTTTTCGTTTTATGACCTGCTTGTGTCATTCGACCCTAAGCTGATAAATTAATTTCCTTGACTACACAAAGTTGCCAGTTTGAGGTCTAGGCCAGCCGAGCTTATCTAGTTTTCCTTTCTTGATTTTTCTTTCCTAACTAGCTTTAAATCTACAAAATGGGTCAGTCAGGCTCCTAGCCAATTCACCATGCCGTCCAATAAGTGAAACCTGACTTTCTTAGCCAAACCAATATAATATCTAAGACAGTTTAAAGCTAAATAAGGGATTCTTAACCCTTTGAGTGAGATCATTTATCATGGTTAGCCGATGGATGCGAGACGCACAAGACCGCTCGTTGTGGCGACACTATGTCCAGCTGTGGACGTCTATCGGCTGAAATGATGATGATGATTTTTCGACCAAACAGTACCTAAACATATTTATATCATGAAACTATTAATAAGTAGGTACAGTCTTACCACACGTCCATATAAACAATTCTACTTTTTTTTTTCTTTCGCGTGATGAATGCATGCACAGTGACTGCTGGGCAAAAGCCTAGGTACAAAGTGGGTGCCTTTTTTTTTTTGGTTGGTTGGAAATCAGCCAATGACTTCTCCCGCTCTAGTTAGAGCGGGAGGGCGTGTCAGACTTTTATTGACTAAAACCCACCCTGGTTCCTTCAGTTGCCTGTGCCAAGGGCCACGGTATCTCGACAAAGTGGGTGCCTGAGGTTTGACGGGCCGAGGCCGGCCTAGGAAGACGGGCCTACCGTAAGGGGTGGTTCAAAGTGGCTCGTGAAAAGAATACCTGGAATGGATTTGGGGGAAGTCTTTGCCCAGCAGTGGGCCAGCAAGAGCTAATTTAAATAAAAATGTTGATCAATGAATGTCATCTCTTCAAACACTGATCAATATTGCTGTGCTGACCCACTGCAGGGGAAAGCCATCCTTTCCCTCTTTCCTCTTCTCCCGGTCGTTTACGATCTTGGGCCTGTCGTTTGAGGGGTCCAGTCCATCCGGCCATCTTTTTCTTGGCCTGCCGTGTTGTCGTTTCTTAGCGTTTGAGATCCACACATCATCATTTTCTTGCCTTTATCCCGATTTATTTGAGGTTGGCGCAACATGTATTCCTTCCATGCTTCTTTATTAGTGGAGACTACTAATCTCAGTAGTCACCCCCATTTTAAACATATCATCTAAGTCAGTATATACCAAACTGAGTCGCGATTCACTGGTGAGTCGCGAGCAAATATTGGATGGACAATGAAAAACCGATGACCACATAGAAAATGAGTCTTTCCCGGTATACATTTGTTTGTAGCCTATCTTTTTAATGCATACGCACACCAGTCAATGTTAAAAATGTATTTTTTTTACCTACTTGTAGGTACTTGTTTTAATGTAGTCAGTAGGTAATAATTTTCTGTAGTTAAAAAATCTAAAACACACTTTATTTTGTAATTTTCGTGTTTTTTTCTCCAAATTGGATATGGATTTGATATCCATATCATGGGAATGCAAGAGGGAGAGGGGAGAGGAGCTCGTGGTTTAAGTAATAACAGCCGCACGGGTCGACCCATCAGGTTAAGCTACGCTTGCCGGGATTGGTCCATGGATGGGTGACCATCTTTATATACCGAGACTCCTCCGTGCCTCGGATAGCACGTTAAGCCGTTGGTCCCGGCTGTCAATCGTGGATCTTTGACAGTCGTTATGGGTCGTCAGAAGCCCGAAAGTCTGACATCCAGTCTTACCAAGGGGTATCGTATTACCAAGTAACTGGGTTGTGGAGGTCAGGTAGGCAGTCGTTCCATGCAAAATACTGGTATTCAGCTGCATCCAGTTAGACTAGAAGCCGACCTCAAGATAGTTGGGAAAACGCTAGGCAGATTGACACACAACTAAGACCACCCCGCGTTCGCGTAATAGAATACCTATAGGTACATATTTTTAACACTATATTAGCTTTACTTGTAACTATATAAACAAATCTTAGAAGTTAAATTTGACCCAGTTCCCGGTTTCCGATTAAGCTGAAATTTTGCATACATGTTGAGTTTCGATGACAATGCATGGTGAGCTAAGTGACGTCATTCTAAATCCAATATGGCGGACTAGTTATTTTGTATGCATTCCCATGTTAGGGGTATCAAATGAAAGAGTTTGTTGAAAACACGAAAATAAAAAAGTGTTTTTTTTTTTTAAACTACAGAAGCTAATTATATTATTTTGTTCAATAACGATGAGCTTGCTAATGCTACTTGCAGTTTCACACACTATACACATCACGTATTGCTCACCCGCCTTCGTGAGATATAATATCTATACCTACTAACAGCCTTATTTATAAAACTCAATAACCTTAGGCTTGTTTTAAATACTGAGTAGCGGATTCTAACCTCAAGAAAAAAATACGTCTCATTCATCAAATTCAAATGAATTAAGACATAACCTCTTTTAAATGATCAGTCAGCACTTTTCCACCCACATCTACCCTTTACCCGGGTAGAAAAAGGTAAATGTTGAAATAAGAACTTGCTAGTCAATGTACCTCTTAGGTATCACAAACTCACATGTGAGTTTGAAAAACAAAGCGTGAATCAGTGAAAAAAAAAGCGTGAATCGGCTGACAACCCGGGTTGTCGTCGGGCTTTTGACGTATTTTCAATTCGACAACCCGGGTTGTCCGCGGATCTTAAGAGGTTAACTAATCACTTGGTTTTTTTTTATAAATATGACCATGAAACTGTTTAATTCATAGCTGGTTTTATTCATGCCGTGCCTGTAAGTGTTCCTTTACAAACTCAAGATGTTTAATGAACATTAAAAAAATAATTGAACCCCGAGTGTGAGTTTTTTAAACGTACTCGAATGCGTCTGTGTAAGCGCCACATAGTGACAATAACAGGTAACCTCTTTTTTTCTATAGATATGATTTGTCATTTGACATAAGGCAACGATTACGCAAACGCGTTCGAGCGCGTTAAAAAAATCTCAGACGGGCCTGAGTGTGAGTTTCTGTATGTAGAATATTTTGACTTTCATTGTTTTCTAGTAGTTAAGGCTTATTTCAAGAAATAAACTAAGTTATTGTTAAGAAATCTCAAATATATATTAATACTTATGTATTTAAATTTTTGAAACGGCAGCACATAAGATTTGATAGATACTTATATATTTTTTTATAAATTCTAACAGACTGTCAAGATAATTTTTATATAAGATTTTAAAACCTGTTTGTTATAAGACAATATTGACAGGAGCTGTATAAAAAGAATCATTGAAACTGGGAAACCAGTGTGGTAAATATTTTTCCATTTTGTCACTTGCTCTCTGGGTTTTTGGAGCCAAACTCAATACTTAATTGTCCGTAAAAGAAGGAAACTTGATACTAATATATTTTACTGTTTAATATATTTTTAATTTTTAATAAATAATAGATTTACCTATACATTTTTTATTTAATCACTATGTTTTTGTACTTTTATGAAATAGGTAACCTACCCGGCGGCAGTCCAATGCCCAGAAGGCGGGTCCAGATGCTGGACCATTTCAAAGTATCAAAGGCTTTATCGAAGTCGACAAAGGTATGGAAAATTCAAACTCAAAGCATTTATTTCAATAAACCACAGAGAACTATATACCTACTAGTCAGAAACTATTTACAGTCACTTGAACTGTCAAGAAGTCGGTCAGTCAATAAGCTGAAGTAAACAGCGTAGATCTCTATAGAGAACGTGCAAGAAACTCCATGAACACTATTTTAAACCATGTTATGTATTACAAACCCTGGTTACATATATCTTGTTGCTTCTATTATGTGCGAACAATGTTAATAAAAAATAAAATAAAGGTTTAAAATGTCTCCCTTGCCATTCTGATGTGTGCTCCAGTATGACGTAGAGTTGATCTGGTCCATGCATTATTCATCAGGTCCTTAGATTATTTGAATGGAAACCAGCCTGCTCCTTGCGTAGTAGGGGTTGCACGGCCTTCGACAGTCTATCCAGGATTATCTTGCAGAAGACTTTAGAGGGAATCGACAGCAACGTAATACCTCTCCAGATGTAGGAATTACTGAGGTCACCTTTCTTGGGCACGGTAATTAAAACCCCTTGTTTCAGTCGTCCGGGAGTTCTTCAGTGGTCCAGATCAGTTCAATCGAGGGCATCAGTATGTCGACGGTGGAAGTTTAGTAACGGCTTGTAACATTGCCGCAGTTATCAGGTCGAGTCCTGGTGCTTTGCCTGTCTTCAAAGAGAGGACTTCTGCCACTTTGGAGGCTGACGGTGGTTCTGTGTTGATGTCGAAATGCCGGGTGGTGAGGACCGACCTGCGCGTCAGGTGTCGATGTTACTGACAATCGGAAGACCTCAAAATGCGCGTCAGCGAAGTAGCTGCCTTCTGTTGTTCTTAACTCCTTGGAATTAAGCGCCTCTTTTTAACCGACTTCGCAAAAAGGAAGAGGTTCTATGTTCGACTGTATGTTTTTTTTATGTAGGTATGTCCACCGATGTCCTGTCAGTTGTGGACCGATTTTCAAAATTCTTTTTTTATTTGAAATAGTAGTTATACTACAGATTGATCCCAGATAAATCGAAATTGCTTCAGTGCTTTTTGAAATAATCAACAAAAACGAAAAATATGTATAGGTACATAGATGACGTTTTGGCAATTACCTGCCCCCTTAGCCAAAATACATTTCATTAAATGTTAACGCTAACGTTTCGTGCAAAATGTATGGCAACGACGTTTTGCACGAAGCGTTAGACAGAGAACTTACTGTCACGTGACTCACGCCATACATTTTGCACGAAGCGTTAGCGTTAACGTTTACAGAAAAGTATTTTGTCTAAAGGCTCAGTATGTTCAAATTCCATGTTCCATACCTAATAATGTTATTGGGGTTATAAATTCGGGCGTAACTTTAATATTTAGTTTTATTAACAAATAGACAGAGAAAAATAAAAAAACTTTTTTACAATAAATACAACCGACTTCCAAAAAAGAAAATACACTTAAAATTGAAAAATAATTTTAATTTCGGAAGCCGAAGAAGTTACATGCTGTATAAGTATTATATAAAGTAAGAATAAGAAACTGACTGGCTGACTGATTCACTGACTGACTGATCGAACAAAAAAAAAAAAAAACGCGCAGCTGAACTGACTGGCTGACTGATTCACTGACTGACTGATCGAACAAAAAAAAAAAAAAACGCGCAGCTGAAACCGCCTGGGTCTAGTAGCATGAAATTTTGCACAAATGTTCCTCAAATGACGTAGTGTGCACTAAGAAGGGATTTCATCGTGTGCGTACGCGCAGCGGAATGTTGTTGAATTTAAAGATTTTAATTATGCAGATATTTAGTGTATGACGTCGTATAATTGTGTATGGTAAAAAAAATTTGTGCACGCAACCATTATGGAGAAATTCACCAAAAACTGATTCCGCTGGGCGAACGTTGTCCTGGCGGAACTTTTTTTAATCCATACCTAGACTTTAGAAGAAAAGAGATGTGTCCAAAAATTAGTGTGTATTTGTGTGTAATTGTGTATGTATGAATAAAACTAGTGCATGCATAAACTTCGGAGAAATTCAAGTTTCCGCTACGCGAACGTTTGGCCATTAGCTAGTTTTCATATAAAGCGCTTACATAGAGAACTGTAGATTTTTACATACGTTGTTTTGAATTTGTTTATATTTGTTTAAAAAACAGATTTAGAAAAAAATCGTAGGGCTTAAAAGATAAAAATATAAACGTAAAATACGCTTATTAGGTCTTAGTTCTTAAAGTATGCACTTTGGGGTCTAGATTTGCACGTTAATACAAACCTTGTAAGTGTCTGCAACATGTTGCCAAGTATCAATGATGTTCCGTTAGTAACTAAAGAGTTATAGGACAAATTTACCATGAACAGATCACTGTTTACAAAGCAGTCAAATATCACGACGTTCTGAAGGAATTGCATGGTAATATGTATGTCAATAATTAGTGTATTCATTCAACTATTCTTATGCAAAATTTCATGTCATTAAATTCAGTAATTAAAGAAAAACAATTATAATACTGACGAAGCATCGAAAACCTACATAACCCGACCAAGTTCGGATGGCTACAAAAAAGCGGCCGTGCAATATATTTAGGTAACATCCCAAAATTTACAGTATAATACCGGTATTTAATTGGTATAGGTGATAACACAATTGTTGTTTCGATATAATTTATAGGTCATTTATTTTTGTACACCTACTTTTTTAAATGTATTTGACTATTACAGAAAGTAGGTACTATTTACGTAGGTACTTTATTTAAGTATGCGCTTGAGACTTGAGATATAATCTAAATATATTATTTAAGACAAATAAAATTCATACAGCTAATTTCTATTGAAGATTTCACGGATCAGGATTCTAACTATAGACCCCTTAGGGAAATTAAATATTTACCACATGTAAGTATGTACTACTGTTTAGGTAAATATTTATCATATTGTAGCTTATTACACTATTTAACCAATAGACTAGGCATGCACGAGCGTTCCCCTTTGCAACTTTAGTGGATCAAACAATCTAATAACTTAAAAAAAACTACTTCTTGAATCGATTTTTTTTTCTTATGTATGTGAGCGTGTTCCCCCGCACCCCACCAAAACATGCAGAATTATTTTGTTCGAAGTTCGGTACGCTTAATCCTTTAGTTAAATAGTCTAAGTATTGTAGTTATGAATTGATCAAAAATATTCTTGTGTGAAAAAATAGACAACGCGCTGCGCGCAACGAGCGATAGGCGGCTTCCCGCTTGAAACGGTACTGTCATCCTTGAAGAAAAGAGAGGGCAATATGTTTTCGCGCGTATTCGTTTGCTGTTGAACTTGAACCTGATTTTGTTTCATCCCCAGTCACAAACAAATAAATGTGCAGTCAAGGACAATGTGCGTATGCGCTGTTGTTTTGCTATGCATCGCCAATTCTCTGTAATAATAATATTGACAAAGTGTGTTATTAATGTTATAGTGTAACAGTGAAGCATAACATAATTATGTAGTAGGAATATTGAGTGAATGATAGTGAGAAGCTGATAACAGATATAAGGTAAGATTTTATAATAAATTAATAGCTATAGACTTATTCATTTACGTAGGTAGTTTATTAGGCAGATAAATTATAATAATTGTGTTATGTTAACATTGGACAGACACCATAAACCCAAGTTAATATCTACTGATTAATCTAATTCTATATCTATTTACTTAAATTTATAATAATAAATTATACTAGACATATATTATAATATAATCGTAACAAAGTAGATGTTTTTCCTGGTTAAAGACAAACTACTGAATAGATCTAAACTACTAAACGACCGACCAGATTATAACGAAATGTTGAAAAGAAATATTGTTATTAAATAATCACCTTATGTTTATTACCTACATGTAATGATATACGTATGTGGGCCTCTCACAGATCGTCAACTCCTCGGCAACCTGGAACAACTTCCAGAACAAGATCACCACCTTCCTGGGTAAGGATAAACCAAGTAACAGGAACTTGCTCATTTAGTTGCAATTTTGTTGTAAATTAGACCTTAGGTCTATTGATATAGAGTTTAATTTGTGTACCTAATCGGTTTTTGAATTGAAATTTTGTGTGTGTTAGTACAACTCGGTCACATTAACTTGACGCATGGCGTCGATATAATAATGTCTTATGGTTATTATTAAAAAAATATTTTTCATTCAAGAAATGCAATTGTTTTACTTTTTCCTAACGCTTGTGTACGCAACTGTACCATATTAATAAATACTATATTGGAAGGTTAAGAACGTTTCTTAGATATATGGCACGGCCGCTTTTTGGTAGCCATCCGAACTTGGTCGGGTTATGTAGGTTTTCGATGCTTCGTCAGTATTATAATTGTTTTTCTTTAATTACTGAATTTAATGACATGAAATTTTGCATAAGAATAGCTGAATGAATACACTAATTATTGACATACATATTACCATGCAATTCCTTCAGAACGTCGTGATATTTGACTGCTTTGTAAACAGTGATCTGTTCATGGTAAATTTGTCCTATAACTCTTTAGTTACTAACGGAACATCATTGATACTTGGCAACATGTTGCAGACACTTACAAGGTTTGTATAAACGTGAAAATCTAGACCCCAAAGTGCATACTTTAAGAACTAAGACCTAATAAGCGTATTTTACGTTTATATTTTTATCTTTTAAGCCCTACGATTTTTTTCTAAATCTGTTTTTTTAAACAAATATAAACAAATTCAAAACAACGTATGTAAAAATCTACAGTTCTCTATGTAAGCGCTTTATATGAAAACTAGCTAATGGCCAAACGTTCGCGTAGCGGAAACTTGAATTTCTCCGAAGTTTATGCATGCACTAGTTTTATTCATACATACACAATTACACACAAATACACACTAATTTTTGGACACATCTCTTTTCTTCTAAAGTCTAGGTATGGATTAAAAAAAGTTCCGCCAGGACAACGTTCGCCCAGCGGAATCAGTTTTTGGTGAATTTCTCCATAATGGTTGCGTGCACAAATTTTTTTTTACCATACACAATTATACGACGTCATACACTAAATATCTGCATAATTAAAATCTTTAAATTCAACAACATTCCGCTGCACGTACGCACACGATTTCATCCCCTAATAAGGAGTTAAAGTGAGGGTTGAAAGTTTGTATGCACCTTGATGATGATTATAACGGGGGAAGCAGAACTTATTCCACGCGGGCAAAGCCCGCCGGCAGAAACTAGTGAAAACTAAAATTATGAATGTGAGTTTGTTTGTTACGCCATAACGGCTGAACAGATTTGGATCAAACGTGGCACATGGTAAGACCATGTCCTGGTTTTTTTTTTATCCTGGGAGTATGTTCCATTTTTTTTTCTGGGGGTTGTGATAAATGATAAATTCGTTCAGTTGCTTGTGCCAGGGTCGCGGTAACTCTTTCGAATTTATCCGTGACCCAGACAAGCATCGGTCCTGGCGGACCCCGTCAGTTTTTGCTGACATCTCTTTGAGGCGCGCGTGGAACACTAAGTGCCGTTGACTGGGGCCTGGCCCTGTAGACAAAGTAACATCGCTTCGTAGCGAAACGATATCTAAATTCGTCATCGTCTCTGATAGCGATAAACATTTCCTAGCGTTAGCGTTCCTTCGTTATCTTTTTTGGCTATCACGATCGAGGCGAAGGCGAACTCTGAAAGCGCTGTTTGTCTACGCATTTGTATGGGATAAACACGATAGAAATTGCACTGCAAGCTGCTTCGGCTTTTGACCTGGCAATAACTAACACCTGGTTCAAAAAGAAAGACGAACACCTGATCACTTACAAAAGTGGCCAGCACGCGACACAAATTGACTTTTTCTTGGTGAGACGAAACAGTCTCAAAACAGTCAAAAACTGTAAAGTGTTGCCAGGCGAAGGCTTAGTCTCTCAACACAGGCTCATATTGATGGACGTAACAGTCAGTGTCTCGTCCGGTAGGAACAAAGAACGGCCCCCACCCAAAATCAGATGGCGTATGATAGAAAATGAGGAGTGTGCAAGTATGTTTAAGAGTCAAGTGGTAGATAAAATGATAGAAATGAAGGATATGGAAGGAAAATCTGTGGATGAATGTTGGAAAGAGATGGCGGGTTGTATAAGGCGAGTAGCAAAAGATGTGTTTGGAGAATCGCAAGGTAAAGGCATGATAGAAAAGGATACATGGTGGTGGAATGAAGATGTGCAAAAGATGCTAAAAGAAAAGAAAATTTCGTTTAAAGTATGGCAGAATGTAGAAACCGGAAATGATAATTTGAAAGAAGAGAAAAAGAAAATTTATAAAGAATGGAAGAGGAAGGCAAAAAAGGCGGTTGCAGTTTCCAGGGCTAAGGCGCAGGAAAAATTATATGATTTACTGGACAGCCCCAGAGGCCAGAAGGAGCTCTACCGGATTACAAAATTAAGAGAAAGGAGATCGAGGGATATAATGCATATAAAATGTATGAAGGATGAACTCGGTAAAGTCTTGTCGAAAGATGACGAAATAAAAGAGCGATGGAAGGTTTATTTTGAAAAGTTGATGAACGAAGAGAATGAATGGAGTGGTGTGCTCAAAGAGGTACAAGTAAATATGGGTTTGGTGAGAGAAATTAGCATGGATGAAGTAAGAAAGGCAGTTCAATGTATGAAAAATGGAAAGGCCATGGGCCCTGATGATATACCAGTGGAAGTATGGAAGTGTTTAAAAGAGGATGGATGTATGTGGCTGACTTTATTCTTCAATAAGTTGTTGTATGAAGAAGTGATCCCACAAGAATGGTGCAATAGTTCGCTAGTGCCCATCTTCAAGAATAAAGGGGATGTACAGGACTGCAACAACTATCGAGGGATAAAGCTCATGTCACATACTATGAAAGTATGGGAGAAAGTGATAGAGAAAAGATTGCGAGAGGAGAGTGAGATTACCCCGAACCAGTTTGGGTTTATGCCAGGTCGAGGGACAATGGACGCCACCTTTGCTCTCCGTCAATTGTGCGAGAAGTACAGACGTGTGCACAAGAACTTGCACATGGTGTTCATTGATCTTGAGAAAGCGTATGATAGGGTACCTCGGGATGTGTTGTGGTGGGCCTTGAAAGAGAAAGGTTTGCCTGGGAAGTATGTTGAGTTGATTCGTGCTATGTACAGACAATCTAGTACCTACGTCCGGTCGGCTGCTGGCAACACCGATAAGTTCAGTGTGGCTGTAGGCTTGCATCAAGGGTCGGCTTTAAGTCCTTACCTCTTCCTGTTGATTATGGACGCTCTTACGTCGGAAATACAGGAAGAGGCACCCTGGTGCATGCTGTTTGCCGACGACATTGTTCTGGTCGGTGAAGATGCACCTGAGATCCAGAGCAGATTGGAGAAATGGCAACAGAAGCTGGAGAAAGTTGGCTTGAAAATCAGCAGAACCAAAACTGAATACATGTTCTGCGATTTCGGCGGTCTCTCCAGTTCTGAAGCTGTAGTGCTAGATGGCGCGCTTCTCCCAGTCTGCTCCGATTTTCGGTATCTCGGTTCACTCGTGCAAAGCGATGGCGAAATAGATCGGACTGTTAAGCACAGAATTAACACTGGATGGATGAAATGGCGGCAGGTCACCGGGACTATCTGTGACTCCCGCATTCCCCTAAAACTTAAGGGGAAGATTTATAAAACAATGGTCAGACCTGCTGTCTTGTATGGTTCAGAATGTTGGGCCACAAAAGGGATGAATGAAAAGCAATTGCATGTAGCTGAGATGAGAATGCTAAGAGCGATGTGTGGTGTTACGCGCATGGATAGAATTAGGAATGAGTATATAAGAGGAAGTCTGAAAGTGGCACCGCTGACTGAAAAGTTGTGTGGAAATCGGTTGTCGTGGTATGGGCATGTGATGCGGAGGAATGAAGAAAATGTCGTGAGGAAAGTCTTGTGTATGGATGTGGATGGCTATAAGAGTAGGGGAAGGCCAAAGAAACGATGGTTGGACTGTGTGAAAGAGGATATGGGTAAAAAAGGGGTGACTACAGAGATGACGACTAATAGAGGAGTATGGAAGAAAAAGACATGTTGCGCCGACCCCAAATAAATTGGGATAAGGGCAGGAGAATGATGAAACAAGATAGCAATTCGTTTCTTTATGGTATCGTTACGAATTATAACATTGTCTACCAACTTGCGATAACGATGTCGACAGTCGACTGACCACGTGACTTAGCGCGGTTTATGTCAATCTCATACATTTTAGTCTTTTCTAACTTCGTTATCGTTTTTAAATTGTTACTTTGTCTAAGTCCCCTGGTCCTTATCGGATGGCAAGCTCATTACTCGCCGACCGCAGGCCCGCGCCTCCGGTGGCTGGGAATCGGCTTGCGACTCCCGACGCCCAGGGCGTCTCCTGCGGCGGCTGGGGGCGTGAAAGCATGAGGATTGCATTCCCTCACGCGTCCCGCCTCCTCCTTCGCGAGCATTACTGCTTCGCAGAAGGAGGTGACAGCTTCTTATGCACATTATGCAAATTGTAAAAAACGTAAGAAAATTTGAAATTCGTGGGCTAGCGCTTCCATCTTAAAAACTGGTGGATAATACGAGGGATTTGGCCATGGAAATACGTAGACGAATATCCTAAAAAAAATAATGATTCATGGCATTTTAATCCAGAACAGATTAGATCTATTGAATTTGACCTAATGTAGGCCAGGACAAAACTCCCTCACAACTATATATATATTTTTTTTGTTTTGCAGAATGAGTAGGTAGGTTATAGGTATATTGAAAAGAAAAAAAAAAAGTTTTATATTGAAAATTTGGGGGCCAACACTTTGTCAGGCTCAGGGTAGTTTTTTGCCGGCACATGATTCAATTTGCCGCCACATGGTTCGATTTGCAGCCATATGGTTCGATTTGTCGCCCATCCCCACGTAGTCTGACTTCATAACTTTCATTCCAGTTTTGATCAAATAGTGATGCTTATGTAGGTAGATGCCCAGAAAATGCTAATTTAGTTAACAGCGTCAGACACAGACAGCATCAGTCTGTCTCAAATGGAACTTCTTGACGTAATCGTGAGGCACATAGGTACTACGGTATATGCCAAATACCTTTAAAACTACTTTCACTCTTTTTTTTGTGGGGGTGGGAATTCATCCAATGACTTCTCCCGCACTGTGTGGAGCGGGAGGGCGTCAGACTTTTACTGACTAAAACCCACCCCTGTTCCTTCAGTTGCCTGAGTGCCTAGGGGCGCAGTTTCGAATTAATCCGCGACCCCTGGACAGGAAAAAAAAACTACAGTCTAAGGTTCAAACAAAGAGGCAAGATAGGTACTTAGCAACTAAAAATAATCATAGGTATTCCAATTATTGTTCACATAGCAGTAATACTCGTTTAGCGAATAATAGGTACGTTGATAACTGCGTGTTAATATGCAGATTTTTCAAATTGTTCAATATGAATGCAACTAGGTACTTACTTTTAAAGCATATAAATATGCTAAGAAATTCTTGAAAGCAAACTCGTTCTTGAACCTTAAGAGAATTAAGTGGTCAGGGAAATTGAAATGTGGAAAATCAGATTCTCAACGACAGCTATAATATTCTGCATAAGGTAAAACAAGTGCAACAGACAACAGCGACAACCACCATAGTCGCCGCAGTGTTGGCAACGGCCTTAGACTATGAAAGGTTATAGACGCAACGTCAGTGGACATTAAATGAAGCAGGATCGTTGAAATGTGTGAAGTGACCTCGATGAACATGACGGTGACGTTTCGGCTTCTCATTTTGTCTGTGTGAGCTTATTTCGCGTGTACAGATACATGCCGGCTTCTCATTCTGGTACTTCAGATTGCTGGCTTTTGACACTCTGTCTATAACCTTTCATAGTCTAAGTTAACGGCATACGTCCTTACTTACTGATAAATATTCGTGCCCGCGAAAGTTTTGGCTGTCACATGCATAGTCATAATTGTCACGGTCCGTCAGTTTCCATGAAAGACGGTGATGCTCACTGACACGTTTTGTTTCATGGGACGTATTGACATTACCGTCTCTAGCAGCGGCCGCCAGGGCGCCTTACATACGTTGTTTTTTTATCGGATGGTAACCTACAAAAGGCGCCTGGACTTTTGGAGAGAAAACCAGAGAGTGCGGGATTTATATCACTAAAACCACGCCAGTGATCACCATCAGCACACAGACCGGGGTTCCGTGACTTCTTAAAAGACCACATCGGACCGGTCCGGCACTCTACTCAACGGCTGTTAGGGATTCGCAGTCCGATCAGCACCAGGCCCACGTGCGCCTCAAAGAGATGTCAGCAATACCTTTTTTTTATTTTATTTATTTTTTTTATTTTTTTATTTTAGAAAAACGTTGCCCCACACTAGGAATTACTCCTGTATCGTGGGTGCGTTCACAAACATTTAAACTCACATACACAAGACACCCAGACCCGAAACAACTATCTGTAGGCCATACAAATATTTGTTCCGTGCGGGGATCGAACCCGCGACACGCAGCGCAGCAGCCAAACGCTCAACCACTACGCCAACCGTGCCGTCAAATAATACCTGACGCGTGCCTACCTGGGGTCGTGGATAAATTCGAAATAAAGTTCCCGTGGCCCTTGGTACTCAGGCAACTGAAGGAACAGGGGTGGGTTTTAGTCAGTAAAATCATCCAATGACTTCTCCCGCCCCACCCAGAGCCTTTTTTTTGTGGTGGTGGGAAATCACAACCACAAAAAAGGCTACATCCCTGGGGAGACTGTAGAGGGGTCTCCTTTGAGCCTCACTGTGTCACCGTCTTTCCTGGAATCACTGGTTTTTTTTTTAAATTGTTGATAGGCACGCGTTTGACCACTATCTCACCTGATGGTAAGCGATGATGTGGTCGAAGATGGAGCACGCTTGCCTAGAAGTAACCTATTCTCTCTTGACTTAAAGACTCCCAGGTTATAGCTATCAGGAAACACAGGCTCCGGTAGGGAATGCCACTCCCTAGCTGTACGCACAATGAATGTTTTCTCAAAACGCTTTGTGCGTATGAATGGGATGTCCACCATGACTCGGTGGCACTTCGCCGTACGTCTTGTAGTCCGTTGATGGGTGAGCGGAAACTCTCCACTCTGAACGCCCTCGACCCCGTGCATACCTATCTATCTAATTATTGAAAACCCGTTACATATTTTCAGCTTACATTGCGCCTATCAGTATGAAACCAGTGGACTCGATAATAATTATGACATTCTCAAGCTGGCCCAACAATGGCCGGTGACAATTTGCAGGTACTGGAAAACTGATTTAAATGGAACCGAATGTCATTTTCCTAATAAAAAGAACCGGTGGACTCTACATGGGATTTGGCCAGCTAAACTAGATGCGGAGTATAATTATTGCAATGCGTCATGGGCTTTTGATCCAGAACAAATAAAATCTATTGAAGATGACTTAGAACAGGCATGGACCCACGTCTACAATGGTAATAATTTTTAATAGTATTTAAACTGTTCACTTTTGTCCATTTATTTTTTATTTTAAATTGTATTATTATAACTAAATGTATTAATAATATTTTAAGAAAATAGCGAGGTACCTACTTACAAAAAATAGATTTATTTATTTTATTGTTATTATTTTTTGTCCAAATTTCATGTATATTTTTAAGCTATTGCATAGCTTCTATCGCGGGCCTTGAGCGTGGAGACCGAATCCAGAAATTCCGTAACGAAAATAAACCTAACACCCCTCACTCCGACCGGCACAGCGGTGATACTTTTTAGTTTTGCCATCTATCGATGAATAGTGATGATGATGATGATGATGATGATGATGATGATGACGATGACGATGACGATGACGATGACGATGATGACGATGATGATGATGATATTTATCTTGTTACGCCAAAGAAGTGTAACTTCTTACGTTCGTGTAAAAAGTGTAACTTGAATTAATATCAAAGAAAAAAAAACAAAGGAAAAAAATACTGCATAAATAAAATAAGTAAATAAATAATTATAATTGCATAAGTTGATAAAAAATACTATGCAATAGCTTTACCGCGGCAGTCTCCGAGTGCCACACGTCTTTTTATTTTCATTTTTAGTTTCTACGATATAGATTTTTAACTGATAAGTAATAGCTAGGTAAGTATATCTAATAACAATAACAAAAATGTTTGCTGTGCCCTGACAGGTAGACCCCTGTGCCTGTCAGGGCACAGCAAAACATTTTGTACAACGACTCTTAGCTCTAAACCTTTTTGTAACATCCTATCTTTTTACCTTGTGGAACGCAAATAAATGAATATGAATAGGTAGATACCTATTCTTAAAATTTGCAAACAAGACCTTAGGCCTTCCCCAAATTGCGTCACAAAATATAGCCATGTTAATATACTCGTGTTCAGATAATTTCCATAATAACATCTAAAAAAAGCAGTCAATATTCATAAGAACGTCGACCACACGTCTGTTGTAAAACTTGAATTGCAAACACCACACTGCAGAACCACACAGAAAAGTAAATAACTCTAAGGCGCAGTTATACGACTTTTAATGGTTTTTAATTGAACATCACGTCTAAACGACTAGTCTTATTTCTTTGAAAAAAATATATGTTACTCTAGACAATTTTTGTCGTAATTTGATCTCAGAATATTTTAAATAATATTTTTATAACATAGTGTAATTAATTTGTAAAGTTATGTCTAACCCGGATAAAACATTGAGAATCACGCAAAAACTATAAAGCGTATTTAGAAGAAACCTTCGCCATTTTAAAGATCATTTCATTATTTATAATTTAGTCCTAAGTGTATACCTGTTGTTCTAGGCGTAATAAATTAATATTGCGTCTAATTTCGGACAACGCTCCTTGATGGGCGAGTCCTATTACTGGGTGGACGTACGACGCGTTACGTAAGCTCAGCACAGAACACGCAAGCTAACCACTCAAGGTCATTGGCAATTAATAGCGCCTTAATTTCAGAAAACGACCGCTATAACTTCTGGAGACATGAATGGAATAAACATGGAACCTGCGCTACAGACCTGGAGTCCTTTAACTCTCAGTTCAAATACTTCAGCAATGGCATCGAATGGAACCAGAAATATTCGTTATCGGAAATGCTCGAAGCTGCTAACTTATTTCCTGATGATACTAAAGAATACGATCCTGAAGAATTCGTTAATGCAGTGAAAGCTAAAACTGGAAAAAGCTCCCAAGCCGGATGTTACATAGTAGATGGAGTGACTCTCCTGCAGGAATTGCGCATATGCTTTGATAAACAATTAAACATGATTGATTGTAAACTACCTGCAGTAAGCGAGTATTGTGGTTCCTCGATCGTTTTTCCTGCCAATGCTTGATAAACTACGCCTTTAGGCGGATATAGAATTTGCGAGGCATGCGCCGCGAACGACGCACAAAGAGTGCCTCGCAAGGTGTACCTTCATATTCGTGGCGAGACATATTCGTGACGAAGCATGTACTACAGCACACCTTGTGAGGCGTTGATCGTTGTGCGCCGTTCGCGGCGCATGCCTCGCAAAGTCTGTATTCGCCTTTAGACTGCAAAACAAATAGTACGTAGATGCATTGGATTACCTACCTATCGATCCAGATATAAAAGGCTTGTTTGTTTAAGCTAATGTTATTATTAAATTAGAAATAAATTAAAATTAATTAATTAAATGACACTGGTTTTACTTTTTTATAAAAGTACCTCGAAAGAAATGTTTAAAAATATAGGTATGTCTACACCTAAAATATTAGTAGAAATATTCTATCACGTCACATTGTGTTTCAGACATTTATTTTTAACCGACTTCGAAAAAGGAGGAGGTTCTATCTTCGACTGTATGTATTTTTTTATTTTACAAGTAGTTATGTTGACTGTAATTGATTTTCATTTATTTGATAAAAACAATAAATAAATACTTAAATTGTTTTTATGTCATCATCATCATCATCATTTCAGCCGAAAGACGTCCACTGCTGTACATAGGCCTTTCATCATCATCTTTCTGCCCTTATCCCATGTTACTTGGGGTCGGCGCAACACGTTTTTTGCTTCCATTCTGTCCTGTCAGCCGTCACGCTATCACTTTTCCCCTTTTGCCCTTTTCTTTCATATCACTCTTCATAAAATCTATATATCCTTTCTTTGGCCTCCCTCTCCCTCTCCATCCATTCACATTTATATTCATAACTCTTTTAGTTACATGTGTTTCATCCCTCCTCTTTACATGACCATACCAAGATTAGCGGCTTTCAACTTTTCTGTGACTGGCGCCACTTTTAAACTACCTCTAATGTACTCATTTCTGACTTTATCCATTCTCGTTACTCCACACATCTCAACATTCTCATCTCCGCCACATGCAGTCTTTTCTTCATCCGTCTTTTTCACAGCCCAACATTCTGACCCATACAGTACGACAGGTCTAATCACGGACTTATAGATTTTCCCCTTTAACTTAAGGGGCATCCGTCGGTCGCAAGTTGTTCCAGTGACCTGTCGCGATTTCATCCATCCTGAGTTGATCATGTGCGTTACGTCTCGGTCTATATCGCCATCCCCTTGAACAAGCGACCCGAGGTACCGAAAGTCGGAGCAGATCGGTATAGGCGTTTCGTTGAGAGCTACAGGCCTAGGACTGGACAGACCGCCGAAATCGCAGAACAGATATTCCGTTTTGGTTCTGCTAAATTTCAGGCCCACACTCTCCAGTCTTTGCCACCACTGGTGCAAACCGACCGCTACATTGAAACTGTCAGTAGTGCCCACTGCAGACCGGACTTGGGTACTGCATCGACTGTACATCGCTCTGATCAACTGCACATACTTCCCAGGCACACCTTTCTCCTTAAGGGCCCACCACAAAACCTCTCGAGGCACCCGGTCATATGCCTTTTCGAGGTCAATGAACACCATGTACCAGTTTTTATGCACAGCTCTGTATTTTTCGCACAGCTGGCGAATAGCAAAAATGGCATCCGTTGTACCCCGACCAGGCATAAAACCGAACTGGTTTTGTGAGATTTCACTCTCTTCTCTCAGCCGCTTTTCAATAACTTTTTTCCATGCTTTCATACTATGTGACATTAGCTTTATTCCTCTATAGTTTTGTTGCACTCCAGCACATCACCTTTGTTCATGAAGATGGGCACCAACGAACTGTTGCACCATTATGGTATGGCTTCTTCCAGCAACAACTTATTGAAGAACAACGTTAACCACGTCCATCCACCTACCCGTAATGACTTCCACACTACAATTAGTATTCTGTCTGGGCCAATTGCCTTACCATTCTTTATTCCATTCACTGCTATTCTCACTTCATCCACACTGACCATTCTAACTAACCCCTCATTCATTGGTTTATTCTCTACAACACCACTCCAGATATTTTCCGCATTCATCAATCTTTCAAAATAGCCCTTCCATCTATCCTTAATCATTTCATCCTCTGATAGAAGCATTCCAGTTTCATCCCTTACACATCTTATCCGACTAACATCCTTCGCCTTCCTCTCTCTGGCTCTAGCAAGCCGGTACAGATCTTTTTGGCCAGCTGGACTGTCCAGTGTATCGTACAGTTTGTCCTGAGCTTTAGCTCTCGCTATTGCCACGGCTTTCTTAGCTTTTTTCTTTAACGCATCATACTCGCTCTTTTTTTCAGCTTTCAAACTAACGCTTTCCAGTTCTACACTCTGTCATTCCTTGAATTTCTTCTTTTTTTCCTTCAACACTTCCTGTATTTTTGTAGACCACCACCATGTATCCCTCTCTATTGTGCCCCTTCCTTTTGTCTCTCCCAAAATATCCTTCGCTGCATCCCTAATACACCCAGCTATCTCATTCCAGCTTTGATTTAAACTTCGATCATTCATGTCTCCCATTTCTATCATTTAGTCTACTACTTGCTCTCTAAATTCCTTCGCACAATCATTCTTCTCTAGCATAATTATGCCACTTTATTTTAGAAGGAGGACGCTCTTTTCTTCTTGTACACTGTGTTTTTATCGCTAATACTATAACCAGGAGCCTGTGCTGTGAGACCAAGTCTTCTCCTGGCAGCACTTTGCAGTCTTTGACGTGCCTAGTATGGTTGCGCCTAACTAGAAAATAGTCTATTTGGGTCTTGTGGTTACCACTTTTGTATGTGACTAGGTGTTCATCTCTCTTCTGGAACCAAGTGTTAGCTACTGCCAGATCAAATGCGGTAGCAGATTGCAACAGCGTCTCCCCCTCGTTATTGGGACTTCCAAAACCCCATCCTCCGTGTACTCTTTCATAACAATTTCTCGTTCTACCTACATGCCCATTAAAATCACCTCCAACTATTAATTCCTCATGCACGGGGATGGTCATTACCGTTGTATCAAAATCCATCCAAATATTCTCTTTCACCCTTTCGTCACATCCTACCTGCGGGGCATACACACTAACTATATTCAGCATCACATTGTCCATCATAACTTTCACAACTATAAATCCATCATTAATCCTTTTAACCTCCATCACGCTTTCTTTTAATTTACTATCTAATACTATTCCCACGCCATTTCTTTTACAGTCACTTCCACAATAGAAAAACTTGTATCCTTCACCAATTTCCCTCGCCTTCGCCGTTTTCCGTCGCCGGACATAGGCCTTTATGTAATTCAATTAAAATGTCGAGTCGAAATATATAAATAGCTAGCAAAGTAAGTAATTCTGTAATAAAGTTCAGTGGGCCTAGTGTGAGTTTTTTAACGCGCTCGAACGCGTTTGCGTAAACTTTCGCTTATGTCAAATCGTATAGAAAAAAAGAGGTTACCCGCTATTGTCACCAGGCGGCGCTTATACAGTTTTAGTACAAATTGACGTTTACGCAAACGCGTTCGAGTGCGTTAAAAAACTCACACTAGGCCCACTGATCGTTTTTACTACGTTTGTACCCAGTTCATAATTTATAAAAAAAGAATAGAATATTTTCCAATTACAACATTCACAATCCCCGCGCCTCCAGTTAAGATTCCCCGCGGAAGAATGACCCTCGCCCATGTTTATTGCAGATACTTTTGAGTTAGATAGTGTGTCTGATATGTTCTACATTGTGTTGTAAAAAAGGTCTTTATTGTATGGTTTAATGTTAAATGATGTTTATTCAGTAAATAGGTTACAAGGAACACTTTTACACGTCAATGTTTTTTGTCAGTTTAAAAAAGCTAGAAGAGGCCGGTGTTTCCTAGCTGACTACCCTGAGAAGAAACACCGAAACAAACTCGAGAGGTCAAAGTTTCTTTTAAAGTGTTCTAATCCATACAAAATGTATCTACTGGTCAAATCACATGAGAACCATGTAGGTACGTTAATCCGTCAGGCTCCTCAAGCCCTAAAGTGACAATAGGTTTTTAATTGTGTCTGCTAATGAGGGGCTTGACGGGTTTAATTTATTTTATTTATTGGTTCGATACTTGCTTTGATATAAATGTCGTGAGGAAAGTCTTGTGTATGGATGTGGATGGCTATAAGAGTAGAGGAAGGCCAAAGAAACGATGGTTAGACTGTGTGAAAGTGGATATGGGTAAAAAGGGGGTGAATACAGAGATGACGACTAATAGAGAAGTATGGAAGAAAAAGACATGTTGCGCCGACCCAAAATAAATTGGAATAAGGGCAGGAGAATGATGATGACTTGCCTTGAAAATGCCTTCTAGAAAAAAAACAAACCGTTCACTGTGTGGACGCGAAGTGCGAAAAGGATGAGACTAAGGAGGTCTCAGGAATCAGAATAAGATCTTGAAGTGAGGCTAATAACAATTCGACCAAGGCACGTCAGAAACGCCTACCCTGCGTAGGTCTCGACTTAATAATACAGCGTTCTCTTACGGCGGCTTCTCAGTCACAGAAGAGTTTGGAGGAACGTGAAGCGCGGTTGGCATTGCATTAGCATGACCGGCCGATGTGCTTTTCTGTGGTGACTTCAGGCAGACACTCTCTATAATACCCCGAGGAACGAGAGACGATGAAATAGGTGCCTGTCTAAAGAGCTCTATTTTATGGCGTAGTATAATAGCGACTCATGTGAGCTTTAAGATGCGAGCACATTTAGGAGACAACCCAAAGGCATAGAATTTCTCTCTACTGTTAACAATTGGTGACGGTGAACCCGCTCAACAAGAAGGTGGTAAAGTTATTTTAGTAGAGAGCCTATGTTGTTCTATTGCCTCACAGCAGAAGCTTCTTTCCTCTGTATTCGGGAGACCAACAGAGATCTCGAACCGTGACGCTTCTTGGCTATGCCAAGGAGGAAAGGACCAAGCAGCAACGATCAGTTTTTAAAATATATTGACACATGTTTCTGGGGAAAGTAGGTAGGGAATATATTGTTACGTCGACCGTATTACACTGGAACGTTCGAGAATGTGGTCGAAGTTTCCAGAAGTTTCCACTAGGTTCGAGAACATTCCATTTTGGTACTGTGTAGAAGTTCATAGATGTTTCTAGAATATTCCACTATAGGATAGTTCGACAATGTTCTGGAAACTTCCATGACCGTATAAATAGGCCGGACGGCGGGCGAGTGAGTCAGTCTGATTTCGACTACGGATGCGAACGTATGCGAATACAAGCGATTACGAGGAGTATAGTGATTATAAGCGATTCAGTGATTGTGTAAATAAGTTGTTGAGTTAATAAAGGATATTTAGTTAATTAATTGGTGTAAAATAACTTATCCCATACCCAGCTCGTAACAATATCTTTAGTAATACGGTTATGATAGAAGAAGATGCCATGCTATTCGGTAGAATTTTTAGATGCCCTAAATAAACCACGTTTTCCAGCACACAAAATTTATTTAAAAGTCGAAGTGCCAATCATTCTACTCAGAAAGGAGAAACCCAAACTCCATAGAAACTTGGGCCTGGCGTTACAGGGCTGGAATTTGGCCATAAATTAGAGCATATATGAAGGTTTCGCGAGCCCAATTTTCACGTCTCCCAGCAATGGCCAAATTGGTAAAATCAGTCAGTGTTTACGTATATTTTAGGTTATTTTTCTACTTTTGAGGCATTATTTCCTACGTACGGGCACACGCTAGGAAATAATTTCAAAGGTTCATCGGTATCGACATCTATAAGGAGGACTATATATAAATATATATGTGCTGTGCTGCAGCGCCTGCAGCCTATCACGATGAGGTTATAGGTACATAAAAAAGCTTAGGCTTTCAGTTTCACTTAGAGCTTTAAGGTTTTTAGTAAGAACAAACTATTAAATCTGAAGTGAGTGACTTCAGATTTGGCAGGATACGGTGTCTAATTTCAACGGCACGGTTAGCGCAGTGGTTGAGCGTTTGGCTGCCGCGCTGCGAGTCGCGGATTCGTTTCCCGCACGGAAAAAATATTTGTATGGCCTACATATAGTTGTTCCAGGTCTGGGTGTCTTGTGCATGTGAGTTTACATGTTTGGAACGCACCCACGATACAGGAATAATTCCTAGTGTGTAATATTGGATGGAGATGATACTATTACTATGAGATGATACTTTATGTTATAAGCAGTTCCCCCGTACTGCCTCGCTACTCTGTATAAAAAGGAGCGACGAGTCGGCGCAGCCCTTTTTTCTCTTCCCAGCCTTGCCCAGATGCGAATGACTGGAGTGATTACGAGTGTCTTTCGCGTATTGGGTCGTGTCTTAAAGGCGACGCAAAGATTTGGCTCAACGAGTGGGTTACGGCTGACCGCACCTGGACAAACTTTAAGCGGGAATTTAAATCATTATGTCCGCGAAAATTAGATTACGCCAATACTCTGTTTGACACTATGAATACGACGTCTGAAAAGTATGCCACTTATGCAGAATACGCGCGTCGTACATTATTACGGTTACGAATTGTCGAAGGCTTAAGCAATGACCTTATGACTTTAATAGTGGTTCGCGGTATCGATAACCCTCATGTAAGAGCTGCCGCGGCTAACGCGAATCTAAACCCTGAGACAATAGTATCGTTCTTGTCTATTTATACAAAGCCGGTTCGCGTAAAACCCGATACTCAACTTTTAGCGTCGAAGAAGCGCTCTCCTCCATCTGCTTCGAATCGAAACGAACAGAGGTGTTTTTCGTGTGGTCAAAAGGGACATGTTAGCCGTCACTGTCGTCCGCGACAACTCGCGGCTCGGCGGACAGAGCTCCGGCAGGATCTCATGGTGACATGGAGAGAGCGACTGTCGCAACCCAGCGCTGGGCACGCCACCATCGAGGCGGTAGTGCCCCTCTTTGAGGAGTGGCTGGAGAGGCGCCATGGCGCCCTCACCTTCCGCCTGACGCAGGTGCTCACCGGACATGGCTGTTTCGGAAGGTACCTGTGTCGGATCAAGGCGGAGGTGACCCCTGCGTGTTTCCACTGCGAGGATCGCCCCGTGGACACGGTGGAGCATACGGTGGAGGTTTGCCCCGCCTGGGCAGAACACCGCCGTGTCCTCGTGGATGCGATAGGCGGCAGCGACCTCTCGCGCCGTGCCCTGGTTCAGGCCATGGTACGGAGTGAGAGGGAATGGGGGGCCGTCTCCAACTTCTGCGAAGCAGTAATGCTCGCGAAGAGGGAGGCGGCACACGTTAGGGAGACTCAACAGAGACCGAGTCGCCCTAGCGCCCCCAGCAGCAGCCGTCGCAGGAGACGCCGGGGGCTGCGAGACGATCTCCGGCCACCGTAGACCCGGGCCTGCGGACGGCGAGTAGCGGGTAACTCGCCGTCCGATCAGCACCAGGCCCGAGAGTCGACGGCGCGTAGTGTTCCACGCGCGCCTCAAAGAGTTGTCAGCAAAGGACGGGGCCTGCCACGGCCAGTGCCTGCCCGGGGGTGGAGGATAAATTCGAAAGAGTTACCTGGCCCCCGGGCGCGTAGGGCAGGGAGGAACAGGGGTGGGTTTTAGTCAGTAAGAGTCTGACACGCCCTTCCGCTCCACCCCAGAGCGGAAAGAGTCATTAGATGATTTCCCACCCCCCAAAAAAAAAAAAAAAAAAAAGCCGTCACTGTCGTACGAAAGCTGACTCTGAGAAAACATCCACTTCAAGCAGCGCAAGCAGTATCATTTGTACCTTTTGTAAGAAGTCAGGTCATCTCGAAGACCAGTGTTTTGCTAAGGCCCGCTTCCAGTCGCAAAATGAGCGAAAAGTCAATCATTGCACAGAAAATAACTAGTTTACGTCGACGACGTCCTTATCATGAGCTCTACGGTCTCCGAAGGTCTCTCTCTGCTAAAACAGGTCTTGCGGACGCTCACTGTAGCTGGGTTATACCTACGAATTTCCTATTCATTTCTTGCAACGGAAGTAGATTATCTTGGGAGACTCGTGAGTCGGGGTCAGGTTAGGCCGAGCCCACACAAGGTTTTTGGGGCTCGCAGGATACTTCCGGCGTTATGTCAAAAACTATGCCACGTTAGCTGCTTGTGTTGCTCGATTAACTAAAAAGGACGTAGAGTTTAAATGGGGCCCAGAGCAAGAAAAGGTTCGTCAAACATAAATCGAACTCCTCACTAACAAACCAGTTCTCTCCGTATTTGACCCGCAGGTCCCCACAGAGGTCCACACGAACGCGAGTAGTGTCGGGTACGGTGCAATTTTATTGCAGACACACGGTGAGGGTAGTAAGCACGTACGTAGCACATATTACAGCAAAGCGACCCAGGGTGCCGAAAGTAAATACCACTCATATGAGTTGGAGACGCTGGCGGTCGTCAAAGCATTGCAGCACTTCCAGCACTACCTCGTGGGTTTACAGTTTAAAGTAGTAACAGACTGCAATGCATTGAAAGATTTGCTGCCACGAGTTGCACGTTGGTGGATTTACCTCCAAGATTTTCATTTTTCTATTGAGTACCGAACGGGGTAATGATGCCACACGCTGATTACCTTAGCCGTAACCCTTCAGTTGTTGTAGCTAACCAAGTTTCGAGACCACGTAATTGGGCTCAAATAGCTCAATCTGCGGATAACGAGACACAGGCGTTGCTGCAACAGCTGAGTTGCTGTACACCACTCCACTATAAGTTCAAAGCCTAGTTCGTGATCTAGCTATCACGGGCACCAACCCCAACCGGGAGTCCTTACGGGAGACCAGCAGGAGCCGGACAAACGAACAGATGACAGCTAACAAACAAGGCAAGAAGACTATGACAACCGACTTAGGCACCCACCTCGCTCGTTTAAACTAAATGACCTTGTGTTTGTAATTAAGTATTCGCAGTCAACGGGAAAACTTGATCCAGGGATGCGAGGTCCATACAGAGTCGTGAAAGTTCTGCCTAATAGACGTTATGAGCTTAAGCTACTCAGTGGCAGCTATGGAAAAACCACACAAGCAGCGGCACAGTATATGGTGCCTTGGCGAGGCGAGTGGTGCCCGGAGTCGTGTGCCGCTTTCTTTGAGGGTATGTATGACTCTCGTCATCTGAACTTCAGGCCTTGGAGCCTTGGCGTTCTATGGTGAAACTTCGGGCAAATCGCCCTGGCGTTTCTTGAACTACTGGCATGCTGTCTTGGCGTTCGTTGAACTACAGACGCATTGTCATGGCGTTCGTTGAACTACAGACTTATAGTGTTGGCGTTCATTATCTGAACTACAGGCTTGGAGCCTTGGCGTTCTATTGTGAAACTTCGGACAATCGCCCTGGCGTTTCTTGAACTACTGGCATGCTGTCTTGGCGTTCGTTGAACTATAGACGGTCTTGGCGTTCTCATACACACATTGTAGTTGGTGAAACCTATGCAGCTAGGAGCTCCAAAGCTACTAAGGAAAATGCCTTGGCTTGGTTTGTCAGACGTCTCTGTTATAATTTTAATAGTGATGTATGAAAAGCGCGTGATCGATGAAGTTTGAATTGATTGAGAGATGATGTGGAAATGGGTTGAGTAGGTCAATCTAGTTTCGACTAGATTACTATGAATTAAACGATGTTTTCAGATGACAATGTAGACGAGCAGGATCCACTAGAGAGCACATCAGCTCCTACAGTTGATCCTTCTACACCTCCGTTGGACGCAGGCCCGGAATCCGAAGCTACTCATGCTGCTCCCAGCGGCGTGGCATCGGGATCCAGTGGTCAAGTGGAAGTCGGACTATCAATGCCCCTACTGGACACAAATGCAGATGTTGGACTAGATGGTGCTGGATCCAGCAGCACCATACATGAAGCCCGTGTCGAGGACGACACTATGTCAGGAGAGGCCGTATAAGCAGTTCCCCCGTACTGCCTCGCTACTCTGTATAAAAAGGAGCGACGAGTCGGCGCAGCCCTTTTTCTCGTCCCAGCCTTCGAAGCGTGCACATCGGTAGCGTGAGTTCTATAATCGTGTGATTTATCGTTTTTATGTTGTGGGTAGATTTTGTTCCTCTGATTATTATTGAAAGAATTACAGTTCAACGTTTGTGAACTGTGTGTGTTTTTTTAATAATTTTTACTCCTGATTCCTAAAAATATATTCTTCCTCTTTCTTTATTTTTAGTGTAAGTATTTTCTTTTTTGAAAGTCGGATATTTTTTGTAATAAAATATTTATTAGTCTGTAAATAAGCATTCTTGAAAAAAAAAACGGTGTAAGATTTCAATAACATCAACCTTTTTGTCGATGATGTGACTGCAATCTTGTTGGGGTTTTTCTCGTCGTTGACGGACACCCCGGTAGTTGTTGTAGGTAGTTGTTAGTTCACACCAAACCACTGTTAAGTTTAATAGTTTATTTAGGGAAACGATGAAAAGTTATGTTTGTTTAGTAATCTGAGCCGCACTTAATGTTATATTATTATTGATCGAGCCGCACATGAGCGCGGGACGGAGTTTTAGTTACGACTGAATTGAGTAATTATTTAATAAGGTACGAATAAACGTACTTTTGCTGTATGAGCATTATTGGCTCGTACATGCTCCCGAGGGAAAGATATGCATATGTACTCAGATCACCAAACTTGCGTTACAAGTTAAGTAGGTATAAATGTTATAAAACTAATAAAAGCAATCAAAACAATAAGCAAGAAATAATTATTCATAGTTTAAATCTAAATAATTAATCATAGTTTGAATCTTGTTCCAATGGCTGATTGCGGCGGATGGTAGTCCTGTGAATGTCCACCTCGTATTTTAGCGTAGGAAGGAATCTCCTTTAGCTCTATATCTTCTGTCCTCTCTCGAGTCTTATTCGTATTGTTAGAGGTACTGCTCTTCTTACGCGCTTGAAGATATCTTCTTATTTGCCAAACTAGTACAGCGGCGACGATTCCTCCCACCAGCAAAGTGGTCATAGCGTAGTTGCCGATGTCGTGGACACTTAGGTCGTTAGGTAGGCTCTCTCGTTCCTTTTGTGCTGTTATCTGGTCATCTAATAATCTGTGTTCATTTGATAAGTTTAGTTTCGTTAGCACAATCTTTGTGTTTTTGAACGTATTCCACATATCGTTTGGTGAGTCAATAGTAGGTACCTCCAAATTAATTCCAATATTGGTACTGCTACCAAAAACGTTATGTGAATAAATTGTAGCGTCTCTGTGCTGAAGTATGCAATCCTGACCTAGGGCAAGGAGCCTTTGTTAAAATTGTTGTTGTAATTCGATTTTCGCATACAATGCGCGTCGAACACTCGTTGATGCAATTATACAGCCATATGTTTGGTCTCTGTAATTTAACCCATTGGTCAGAGCATTGTTGTGGTACCCAATCACATGTAATATTATTTACATTTTGGCTCAGTATTTTAGCTTCGCAAGATGCCGTGGCTCCATGCAAGTTGCTGATAGTTGTAGCTGCGTGGCAGATGTGATTCTCTGCCGTCATTGTTGTACATTGCTGAAGATCAACCTCTTCCATCTGTATGTAGGTATTCTTTATGAAGTTGACTCCAATATATTGTGTTGTTGTCTCTATCACCTGACATTGGTTAGTTGTTTGCTGTCTAGGTATACCTATATTGCGATACAATGTATACTCGTCATCACTTAGTAAAGGGATATGTAATTCAAAGAGTAAGTACTGTTCGGTGAGCCGGGCTTTAACATAAATAATTCTGTAAATATTTTTTACATTAGCTCCATTTCTGTTTTTGATAGGTAACGTTAATCTTTTCGGTATAATACCGGCAATGTAATTGAGTTGTTCTGATAGCTGCTCCGGTGTGAATAATTTCATATCGAGATTGCCTCTGTAGATATCTGTCAATGCACTTAGGAGCATTTCTTGGTTTCTTCTCAGTACTGAGATAAGTAAACTAGCAGTTAGCGCCCCTGCGTTGACGTCATTCATGGTTTTCATTATTTGAAATCTGTTTTCTATCACTGCTGTGTTATATTTCGTTTCGTTCATGAATTGTCGAATTACTTCCAGTTGCGTCCTTACAAAGTCTTCATTTTTCTTGATGACGTTGTTTTCTGCCTCTATAATCAGTGTCTGATTTCTTATCAGTTGTAGTAAATATTGTTCGTTTGTTTTGATTTTTTCAATGTCCTGAGCGTATTTTTCGGCGAAATCGCTGTCAAGGACACCAAAAAGGGCTCGTGCAAGATTTCCTACGCCGTTGACGTAGCCACGTCGCCTTCGTTGTTGATGTTGAGACCGTAACAATATGTTATACTCATTCAGCTGGTTCATTTCAAACTTGAGTTGTTGTGTCGTAGAGTGGCATGGTTCGTTAGGCATCGTGTCGCACAGTTGAACTATACGATTAATGAATTCCTCTACCTTTGTCGTACTTTGCCAGAATGTTGTCAGGTTATAGTATACCAGAAGTTTCCATTCATCGTGAATAAGTTGGATATTTCCGACGGGGTCAAAATAAACTGGCTGGTTTTCAGCTAATCGAGTTACTTTTAAATGTTGCTGGGGTGCTGCTAATCCACATGTTAGCGTTGTAAACGCTACTAGTAACACCATAAGCAAGCTGTTAACCTTTCTCTGGGTTTTGTTAGTCCCTTTATTTTGGTTGTCGTGCTCAGTTTCTGGACTCACCGTTTGTGAATCAGTGCTGCCGCATGCCTCGTTTATCGGTAGCGGGGCTAATTTAGTTATGGGTCTTTTTAGTATCCCATTTTGTGTCTTGAGCGTGACTACTCGTACTAAGTTATCGCTGCCTGGGTGAAGTTCCACTACGCGTCCCATAGCCCATCTGCTTGGGGGTAGATTGCTTTCTCTCACGAGAACTAGTTGCCCCTTCTGTATATTTTCTTTTGTTTGTTGCCATTTGTTTCGGTTTTGTAATGAATGAAGGTATTCTTTCGACCAGCGATCCCAATAGTGTCGACGCATGAGCTCAATGAGTTTCCAGTTGTTTCTGATGTCTATAGTTTTCGTTTCTTCAGTTTCATTGAGTGGTAGTGTTAGTGTTGGACAGCCCGTGAGAAAATGACTAGGGCTGAGGTATTCCAGATCTTCCACATCCTCCGATAATGGACACAACGGTCTGCTGTTCATGCACGCTTCGATTTGTGTTAGGAGCGTTGCAAATTGTTCGTATGTAAGCTTCTGTTGTCCGATAACCCGTTTCAGGTGTGCTTTCATGGAACGTACAGCAGCTTCCCATAAGCCTCCCGCTGATGGCCAGCATGGAGCGTTGAAGTGCCACTCGATTTGAAGGTCGTTAATCTCTTTAAAGAACTCTGAAGATAGCATTGTTTTAAATAGTTGGAACTCTTCTTTTAAAACTCTTGCTACTCCAACGAAGTTGGTTCCGTTATCAGAGTAGATATGATTTGGGGTGCCTCTTCTGGCGCACATTCGTTTTAGTGCTGCGATAAAGGTTTGCGTTGATAGGTCCGAAACAAGTTCGATATGTACTGCTTTTGTGCACATACATATGAATATGGCTATGTAGCCTTTGCAGGTTTTTATCCCGCGGCCCTTGTTAATCTTTACGTCCACATGGCCTGTAAAATCGATGCCGGTGTGTGAAAATGGCCTCGATGGAGTGATCCTTTCTTTAGGAAGGTTTCCCATCAGCTGTTCAGTTCGGGTTGAAGCGTATCGACGGCATCGAATGCATTGTCGCAGTATTTTCTTGACGGTTCGATTGCCGCTGATAATCCAGTAATTGTTTCTAGTGTCAGCAAGCGTTAATCTTGCTCCACCGTGTAAGGTTCGTTGATGCGCCTTTTCAACAATAAGTTGGGTTAGTCTTCCCTCTCCTGGTACCAGTATGGGGTGTTTCGTTTCCACTGGCAAGTTTGAGTGATTTAAACGTCCTCCAACACGTAAAATTCCATAAGAATCCAAAAATGGATTGAGTTTTAAAATGGTACTTCTGTTGAGAAGTTTTTCACCTTTGTTGAGAGAATTTATTTCGTTTTCGAAATAATCCCGCTGCACTGATTTGATAATTAAAAATAGTGCGTTATTTATTTCATTCAAGTTCAGTTCATGGCACTCAGTTGACCTTCTTTTGTTTCGTAATGCATCAGCAAAACGTATCACCAAGGTGAGTATTCTTGTAATCCGATCTAAGTTGCTATGTCGCTCAAGTAATGAATCAATTAATTTGTTTTTAATCGCCGTGGGTTCCGCACTATTATTAGTCGTGTAACAATTTGTTAGGAAGCCCTCGTTTGTGGTAAAAGTTTCTTTTGAGATAAGGACTTGTTTTTCTTGCTCCTTAAGCCATTTAGGGCCTTCCCACCACAGGGTAAAATCTGCCAGTTTTTGCGGTGAGAGACCTCTTGTTGCACAGTCAGCTGGGTTTTCGTTCGTCTTCACGTAACCCCAGTTTATAGCAGGCACGATGTTTAATATGATTGTGGTTCTGTTGGTTACATACTTTTCATATTTAGTTTGACTTCCCTGAAGCCATGCTAGAACGACTTTAGAATCGGTCCAGCAGGTAATCCTTAGATCGTAATCTTCCAGGATCTTAGTTATCCTTTGTAGGAGCTTCGCTAGCAAAACTGCGGCGCATAATTCCAACCTCGGTATGGTAGTTTTCTTACTGATTGGTGCCACCTTAGTTTTTGCCGCGAGTAGAGTACTTTCGTAGGTGCCGGTGGGTGACGTAGTTCGGCTGTAGATAACGCAGGCGTAGGCTTTCTCGCTCGCGTCACAGAAGGCTTGCAATTCGATCGCCCTATTGTTTTCGTTTCGTATCCATCTTGGTAAACGTATGTATTTTATGTTTGGCAGATCGGATTTAATTTGCATCCATTCCTTTTCTATGGAATCCGGTACATTTTCGTCCCAGCCAATGTTTTGACAGTTTTCACTCCATATTTTTTGGAAAAGCAGTTTTGCTTGTATAGTAATTGGAGCCAACCAACCGAGCGGATCGTAGATCTTGCTTATTTCTGACAATAGCCTGCGTTTAGTGTATGGTGCATTTTTGTTGTTGCTAGGCGCTTCGCTAATAAAATGGAATGTGTCGCTTGCGTCATTCCATGCGAGTCCAAGTGTTTTGCTGAACTCTTGTTGCTTGAAGTTAAATTCAGTATTCTTCTCTATCCTCTGTAGTTCTTTGAGAATAGATGGTTCGTTCGTGGACCATTTCCGTAAAACAAAACCACCTTTCTTCAGTAGTTCGCTTAGCTCCTTTTGGAGTAGCTTTGTTGATTCTATGGTATGGTGGCCCGTGATGGCGTCATCCATATAGAATTCGTTAAGTAGCGCCTTTTGGGCCAGAGGGAAAGCGTTGCCTTCATCTTTGGCCAGCTGTTGGAGAGTACGCATAGCTAAGAATGGTGCAACTTTGGTCCCGTATGTAAGGGTACACAGCTGCATATCTCTCAGTGGTTCTCTCTTAGAGTCTCTCCAAATAATTTTTTGAAGACATTGTTGATCTTGATGAACAAGGATTTGGCGGTACATTTTTTCAATGTCTGCCGTTAGAACATATTTATAACTCCGCCATTTTATGATGAGGGATAGAATGTCTTTTTGAAGATTAGGCCCTTTTCCCATCAAATCGTTTAGGCTGTACCCAGAGTCTGTTTTCATTGATGCGTTAAAAACAGCTCGTAGTTTGGTTGTTGTTGAGAACTCTCTTGCTACGCCGTGGTGTGGTAAGTAGGCTTGTACTCGACTTTCTGATTCTGTAACTGGTTTCATGTGACCTAATTCGATGTATTCTCGGATGAATTCTTTGTATAGTATAGCGAAATGTTCTTGTCTTGCCATTTTCTTTTCTAAATGTAGGAATTGTGCTGTAGCTTGAGGTTTCGAGTTACCAAGGTTTTGCTCATAGTTAGCGTTCATGGGCATTTTCACCACATAACGCCCGTTACTCAATCTTTCTGTTGTTTCTGTGTAATATTTTTCACAGAATTCATCTTCCGTTGTAGTTTCGGTTTCTGAAGGGATGTCTTCTATTTCCCAAAATTTTGTTAGGTTTTCTAGTTCTGTTAGAGTAACTAGACAGTTAAACTGCTTTGTAGCACCGCACAGTATCCAGCCCAACTTTGTGTTTTGCGCTACTGGCGAGTCATTGTTATGCTTGATTATTCCTCCTAAGATCACCTCAGAGTAAACATCAGCTCCAAGCAGTAGATCGATGGGTCCAGAGATGTTGTAGTCTGGATCAGCCAACTTGATGTTATGAAGGTGCGGCCAGTTGTCTGTGTTGATCGTCGAGTTAGGCAGATTGTTGATGAGTCTATTCATCACTAACGCTTCGGTTTGGAATGTATAGTCAGAATGGAAAGACTTGCATTCTAATTTTATCATTCCTTTACTCTTGCCCATTATAGTGCCAACGCCAGTGACCGCAGCGTTCATTTTGTTTCGGGGTAAGTTCAACCGTTGAGCAGCATTTTCTGTGACCAAAGTTAGTTGAGACCCTTGATCCAGTAACCCCCGAAGGACGACGTAATCTCCTTCCTTGTTCTTGACCCTTAGTTGAAGAGTTGTTAAGAGTATCTCTTGTTCACCGTTAATGTGGTTAGAGGTTCGCTCAGCCACCGTTGATGGCTTTGATTGTTGCCGTTTCAGATAATTATCATCATGGAGAAGAGAGTGATGTTTGAAGTTACACGTGCGGCATGTTTTCGTTGAATTGCATTTATTGCCTCCGTGGCTAAACAAACAATTTTTGCACAAGTGCATGTTACTTGTTGTTTGATTTCGCGTTGCGACATCCATGTTCAAAAATGTCGAACACTGTCTCAGCGTGTGTTCGTTTTTGCAGAGTGGACATTTCCTCAGCGTTGCATGGAAGGTTTTTGTCCACTTTTCTGTGTCTTTAAAGTTCGTTGATTTGTTGTTGTTATAACTTTTATGTTGGTTATTCGTTGAATAATTTGTTTTCCCGCCGTTCCTTTTGGTACGGGATGTTTCCAGCGTTATGAACTGTAGTTCTAGAAACTCCATAAACTCCTCTAAGTCTGGAAGCTCTCTTGAATGTTTCATGGTTTTGATGTAGTCACCGTAAGTGACGTCATCCAGTTTGGAGGATAGTAAGTACACGATAAGTGGACCCCAAACTGGAATATTGATGTCAATGTTTTCTAGCCCATTTAAACACTCTTTCGTTATGTCATACAGCTTCTTCATGTTGTTTGAGTTCGGTTTTTCGATAGATGATTGATTGAGCAGTGTGTCCATGTATGAGGTGAAAAGTAATCGCTTGTTGTCGTAGCGGTGCTGAATAATATCAAGGCACGAGTCATAATTCTCAGCACTCACAGGAAGGTGTTTGATTAACTTTTCCGCTTCACCTTTCAATTTAGATTTTAGGAACTGCATTTTCTGTGTTTTGTTCAGCGTTGGATTGTTGTGAATCATCTCAAAGAATAAATCCCTAAAAGAGATCCAATTGTTGAAACTTCCGTTGAACTCTGGTAATTCCATACGTGGTGTTGTTTTTTCGTAGTGGGATGTTTCAAAGATTTTTCTATGTAGCTCGTCCTTTAGGTTGTCGTAGACTTGCTCCCAATGGTCGTATTTTGCTTCATAGTCCTTGTCGTTCCCTTGCAATAAATAGCTTAGTTCCCAGTGAATCTTGTCGATGGATTCCCATTTAGATCGTAGTATGTTAACTTGATCTTGGAGTTGCCACTTCTCTTTCATGCAATTCAGGTTCGTTTTGGAGACCGCTCGCTTCAAGGCGTTGAAGTTACACATTTGATTACGTAACAGCGTTGATAGGTGCTTGTCCGTTTCATCTCCGATTTGTTGGTGTACTCCAGTTGTATCAAATTGCACTTTTCCGGGAGTTTCTAGTATTTTCGGTTCTGATATTCCCGAAAATCCAGGTTCATTTATCAACTTGTTTCGTAGTTGATTCATTGATTGCATTGTTTCGTCAAACATGCTTCTTGTTATGATGAAAATGTCCTGCTTAAAGTAGTCATGTGCCCTTTGTTTAGACTCATACTTCTTCAAAATTTCATGATTCGATCGAAATTCATCCCATATGGATTGTAAAGCTTCGATGCGCTTGTTAAGGTAGTCTATGTTCTTTCTACTTACAGGATCCTTTTTGTAGTTAGTTTGAAGAGTTTTGATTCTCTCGTAGCTGCTTTGCTGCTTAGTTATAAGTTCTAAAAATTCAGGATAGTCTTCTGTCGACATTGTTGATACCTTATGGCTGCTAGTAGTTGGCGTGTTGGTAGTGTGTACTCACGAAGTTTTCAGAGCTGAAGTAACCGCAGTGGACGTTATCCCCGCTGATTATTTCTTGTTTGTAGCGGTAGACGTGATCTCCGCTGTAGTAACCGCCGTGGACGTTATCCTCGCCGATTGTTATTGATGAGTAGTTTGTAGCAGTAGACGTGATCTCTGCAGGTTCGTTAGTGGCAGGCACTCAGTGTAGCTCACCCTCCTTTACGTCATGTGCAATGTCTCAATGCTACTGGTTAGACCCGCTTGTGGGAAGCCAACAGCACCGATTTGCTAACGTAACTGGGATATACCACGCTAAGCACTCTGCTGATGAGGAGACACGACGACTCACAAGATGATTTGCCGTGTAATCCGGCTCGAAGGACCAAAAGATGTTGGGGTTTTTCTCGTCGTTGACGGACACCCCGGTAGTTGTTGTAGGTAGTTGTTAGTTCACACCAAACCACTGTTAAGTTTAATAGTTTATTTAGGGAAACGGTGAAAAGTTATGTTTGTTTAGTAATCTGAGCCGCACTTAATGTTATATTATTATTGATCGAGCCGCACATGAGCGCGGGACGGAGTTTTAGTTACGACTGAATTGAGTAATTATTTAATAAGGTACGAATAAACGTACTTTTGCTGTATGAGCATTATTGGCTCGTACATGTTAATATACTAAAATCGGTTGCCAGGTTGTACATGTTATTATACTAAAATCGGTTGCCGCCACATTGTAACAGGAAAATAATGAAACAAACATAATGTAAGATGCTACGAGTATATTAATCCAATTCTAAAATTCAAAATTTTCTTCATCAGTACTGCTTCAAAGAACTTACTTAATTTTAAAATGCAGTGGCAGGAAAGAAGATTGGTTTTTCAGGATGACAAGTTATCGGATCTACAGCAGGACGACAGTCAATAACACTGAGTTGTTTGTCAAAACATATTCGCAGTTCATGTAAATACTTGTATCCATCTATAAAGTAACATCCGATCATTGGGTTCCTCTTAGTTTGAGCTCTCACAGCATCGAGGAATTGCTCAGGAGCAAATGTTTGTGTATCGGAAGGAAACAATTTAGCGGCACGAAGCATGGTCGATATCGAATATTTCTTGTTCCATTCGATGCCTTTGCTGAAGTATTTGAACTGAGAGTCGAAAGATTCAAGGACTGCAGAGCATGTCCCATGCTTCAGCCATTCATGGGCCCAGAATGAGTAGCGGGGGTTATCTGGAAAGTCGGATTGAAGTTTGTAAATACCTAGTTATATACTTATGACTTTGTGTTTGATAAAAACATTGATAAACAATTATTTACAGTGCCTATCATGTGATACGAGTATCAATATTGTAATAATCATACCAAGACTCGCATTTTAAATTTCACCTGCCTATTTTATTTGACATAGGTATCTATGTCAAATACCGAGTGAGTAGGTACCTACTCATGTATGTATTTGAGTGCCACGTTCTAGTACTTACCTATTTTCAAATAAACTTTGATAAACAATTAGTTATTGTGGGTACCTATCATATGAAAACAATACTGAAATATTCATATCAAAACTAGTATGCAAAGGTGAGACGGTACTTCTCGCCGGAACATGCTTACATGCTCAAACTTTATCAAACGCAAGTTCTATCGTGTATGGAGAACTGCACTCATCTTTGGGACGGATCTGCCAGACACCAGCTTGATGCCCTTGAGATAATTGAGAAACGAGTCAAGAGGATCATCGGCAATGATAGGGTTGTCGAGTCGAAGCTTCAAAGTCTAGAACATAGACGCCGAGTTGCTAGCCTGTCGGTTTTCTATCGGTTACATTTTGGGGAGTGTGCGACGGAATTGTATAATTTGATTCCGCCAAGCCCGTTTCATCATCGGACCACAAGACGTACGGTGATGCGCCACCTGTACATGGTGAAAATCCCATCCACACGTACAAAACGTTTTGAGAACACATTCATTGTGCGTACAGCTGGGGAATGGAATTCCCTGCCGGGGGCTGCATTTCCTGATAACTACAACCTGGGGGTCTATAAGTCAAGAGTGAATAGGTTACTTACTTCTAGGCAAGCGTTCTCCATCTTCAACCACATTATCGCTTACCATCAGCAGGCGTATTCACTCACTCAGTTGACATCAATTTGATAGGCACTTTGCCGTACATTGCTGCTTTGACGTATAGGAAAACCGTAGTGCCTATTATAATCGTTGTCCACCGAGCAATGTGGACAGTGCCTATCAAATTGATGTCAACTGAGTTAGCGAATACACCTACAGGTGAGATTGTGGTCAAACGCGTGCCTATCAACAGTAAAAAAAAAATTGTATTTGAACATTCACCTGCACAGTTTAGGGTCCAGGCCTGCTCCAGTTCTTTTTCAATGGATTCAATCTGTATCGGATCAAATACCCATGATCTATTGCAAAATTCAGTGTACTCCCCGTGCAATTTCCCTGGCCAGATCCCATGTAGTGTCCAACGGTTCTTGTCCAAAGGATAGGCACAAGTAGTTCCATTAAGTTCTTTAACCCAGAACTTACAAACTGACACCGGCCAACTTTGGGTTAAGACCAGAATGTCAAAATGATTGTCATGTTCACTGACTTCCATGCCAGTGTTCTGGTCATCTCCATCTGCTAATTGATACTGATGGGAGTCGTGTAGACTGTAAATAAGTGCCAATTTTTTATGGAGTAGTTACATATATTTATTGAGTTTTCTTACCCAGAACAGCCACGTCAGCCACAAAATCAACAGACAGTCATGTTCTTTTTTAACGTTATGGTACTTTTTTTTGGTAACTAAAAGATGACATCTTTGACTGAAGGTAAGTAGTTCAGTCAAAGATGTCATCTTTTTTGAGTTTATCGTGCATATTCCAATAAAAGCGACTGTTACTTTAAACGAATATGAAATAAGAGTTCATAATCTGTAACGCTTTCTTTATGTGCTCGAAAGTCAGCGACATATCTGTGCATATTGCCCTTAGTAATATATGTAGTTCCGAGTAACAACCGCCCCTCTAGCCATAGCGTTACAGATTATGAACTCTATTTCATATTCGTTTAGGTGATTCGCACACTGCACCGCATTACGCAGCGTAGTGCGTGTTCTTACGTTGCTTAATAGTATATCTCTATACATCGAAAACACGCGTAGTGCAACACACAGAAAACGCATTCACGCGCAGTGTTGTTGTTCGTCGCCTCGCACCCCGCTGCGTAATGCGGTGCAGTGTGTGAATCGCCTTAAAGTAACAGTCGCTTTTTAACCGACTTTCGAAAAAGGAGGAGGCTCTCTGTTCGGCTGTATGTTTTTTTTTATGTACATACCGCCGATTTCTCCGTCAGTTGTGGACCGATTTTCAAAAATCTTTTTTCTTCCGAAAGCATATACTCCCGAGGTAGTCCCATATAAATTTTATCGAAATTGCTTCTGCACTTTTTGAGAAACGGAACAAATATCTAGACGACGTTTTTGTTTTCTGCGATTACCACGTTTCATGTTATTGGAGTTTTTAGTTCTGGGGTATAACAACTAAAAATTGAAAAATAAAAAGTCATTGTTTGTATTTTATTTCTTCGTTAGTTGACACCTACTTCCGAAATAAAAGTTATTTTTTAATTTTTAGTGTATTTTCTTTTTTGGAAGTCTGTTGTTTTTTTTTTTTGTTAAAAGTATTAAAAAGTATTTTATATTGGAATATGTACGATAAACTCAAAAAAGATGTGTCATCTTTTAGTTACCAAAAAAAGTAACAAACCGTTTAAAAAAATCATGCGATTGTTGATTTTTTCCCAAATAATTATTAAACTATTATGTAACTCACCATAAGAAAACTATTGTTACTGATAAACCTACTCTAATCATTTTAAGTTCAGAGGCACTGTTGTACTATTCAAGAAAGACAACCTAGGATATGTTTTCAGCATTTTTATATGCTAGAACAACGGTCACTATAGTAGGTAACAATTGCTATAATAAATAATCTGCTTATCTAACATTGTTACATACTGTTACTGAGTGGAACTAATTTCTATTTAATCATTTAATAGATATTGTAATTATTTTTAAGCATTCACACCGACAGATACCTACGAGCACTTGAAAACACATAAAATAAATATTTTATGGCGCGACTATGTTGTCGCGTATGTAATAAAAACACTTATTCTAAAACCGTAGCACTTGGTACCTACTTTCATAATAAGCTAACAGTAAACCAACCAAAGAAAAAACAGTAAAAAAGTCGAAGGTTTGCAGAGAGGAACGATATGGCTGTAAAACTTAACCTGACAACACGGGTATGTAAAAGTAAATAAAAAAAACTTTTTAACAAAAAAATTAACCGACGAAAAAGAACTAAAAAGCAAAAAATAAATAAACCTTTTAAGTCTTGAGTAATGCGCTTATTTACCTACATAAAATATCAAATTTTATATAAACTAATTTTGAGTCGGCGCCAAACAACAATCTGGTTATTAAATATCTAAATTTTATAAGTACTTACAAATGAAGAAGGAAAGGAGGAGGTTCTCAATTCCTAACCTCCAAGAACCTCCTCTTTTTTTTCGTCGGTTAAAAATTTGCCGCCACAAAATCCCGTGACAAAAAATGAAATAATGCTAACAGTATGAAAACTAAAGAAAAATAGGCTTTCAGGCTTCATAACTTTATAAGTTATTACAAACAACAGTAGTAAGGTAATTAATTTAGTCAATACTATAAAGAGATTAGTGTAGATCTTAAATGAACAGAAACTAAGTATTTTACATAACATCAACTTATACAGAATAGTCAAGCATCATGGCATTGCAATATAATGCACAGAGAACAGATAAAAAAGGATCATGCACTAGCAGGATAGATGACTCCTTTAGAAGAGGAACACTCTATATCCACAGCGGGTTTACAGTCAATAAGATTGAACTGTTTATCGAAGCAAATGCGCAATTCCCTCACGTATAAAATTCCCTTTATTAATTTACATCCAACCATTGCGCTTTTCTTAGTTTTAGCTTTGACTGCATTAACAAATTCTTCAGGATTCAATTCTTTATTGTCATCAGGGAATATGTTAGCAACGTTAAGCATGTCCGATAGCGAATATTTCTGATTCCACTCAATGCCTTTGCTGAAGTACTTAAATTCAGAGTTTAAAGTTTCTAGTTCTGTGCCACATGTCCCATGTTTAAGCCATTCATGTTCCCAGAAAGTATTAGGGTCCTTTTCTGAAATTAAAGGTACTTGTCAGCAACTCAGTACGAACAATTGACAATACACAATTAAAAATTGAAAAAAAAAACATGCCAAATGCGTGTCGGACTTCGCACAGTTAGGGTTCCGTAGCAAATATTGGCATTTGTTAGTAAAGTATACGCAATAATAAACATCACCAAACAAAGTTCATAGGTCAATGAGAAGTTAAAAAATTCTTCGAATCAAAATTTTGTGACAGACGACGGACAGACAGACAGACGGACACGTGAGTGACAGCAATATGGCTCCATTTGGACCCTTCGGGTACCGGAACCTAAACATGGATGAAAAGTGAACAATTACTAAATATAAACCTTTGTGAATGTTGGACCATGCTTGTTCTAAGTCACTCTCAAGAAATTTGATATTTTCTGGATCAAAAGTCCCTGAACTGTTGCAAAATTCAGTATAATTCGCTCCCACATGTCTTGGCCAAATCCCGTGTACAGTCCACCGGTTCTTTTGTTTAGGATAAACACATTGTCCTCCAGTTTTATCAAAATATTGCTTGCAAACTGTTACCGGCCATTGTTGGGAAAAGAAAAGAATGTCAACATGTTTGTCGGGAGCACTAGTTTCTTCATCTGCTGCGATTGGGATGGCGTGAATCAGACTGAAAACAAGAACCGATGTTTAACTTTACCTACTTGATCGTAATTTGTCATTTAAATGATAGTAATTTAAGTTATGAAACCCTCTCAGATCACATTGATACCTTGGTTCATTCTGTTGTTCAGACCTTCTGACAGTCTTTGTAGGTACATGAAAAGATAGGCACATGAAGGAAATGGCACATCTTGCAGGAATCGAATCCTGGCACGTAAGCCAAGCGTTGACAACACTGCTCTAACCGAGCCCCATCTGTACATTGTTGGTTTTCCTAGTTCATATATATTATTTTCTAGTTATTTGTAGGTTTGATTAATCATCATCATCAGCCTTTTTAATTGCCCCACTGCTGGGGCACAGGCCACCTCTTTGTGAAAGGGTGTGGGCCGTAATCTACCACGCGGGCCCAATGCCGGTTTATGGATGTCACATGTCTTGGAATTTTTGGTTCTGGACATGCCGGTTTCCTTCTCCGTTTTGAGAAAATATATATATGTGGGGTTTTTTTTGATTGATATAACAAAATATCTATATATATATATGTGGGGGTCGAAGCACAAAAGGGTCCAGTAGTGGGGTATTGAGTTAAGACTAGTTATAAGATATAAGGATTAAAAATATATTCAAAAAATGGCACATTTTTTTATCAGACACTTGAAGTTGAAACTCTGAAAAAGCTTGTTTTGAGAAAAGCTTAAAAGATTTTATTTTTAATATATGCAAAAAAGAAATTTAGACACGAAACATCATATAAAGTCATTTACTATATAGGAACTTGTAGATACTTGAGCATTAATTAGGTAGGTATTTAATCAATTATAAACGCGAAATGCAATTTTTTCACCCAACTTTACGAAACTGCGTACCTATTTTTAACCGACTTTCGAAGAAGGAGGAGGTTCTATGTTCGACTGTAATTTCTCCGTCAGTTGTGGACCGATTTTCAAAATTCTTTTTTGATCCGAAAGAATATACTCCCGAGGTGGTCCCATATTAATTTTATCGAAATTGCTTCAGCGCTTTTTGAGAAACTGGACAAAAACGAAAAATACGATTACCTCGATGACGTTTTGATGTTCTCCAAATGTTTAAATTCCACGTTCCATGTTATTGAGGTATTTAGTTCTGGGGTATAACAACTAAAAAGTGAAAAATAAAAAACTTTTTTACAAAAAAAAAAAACAACCGACTTCCAAAAAAAAAATAAGTACACTAAAAATTTAAAAAATAACTTTAATTTCGGAAGTCGGTGTCAAATAACGAAGTAAAATACAAACACCGACTTACGAAATTAAAGTTATTTTTAAATTTCTAGTGTATTTTTTTTTGGAAGTCGGTTGTTTTTTTTTTGTAAAAAAGTTTTTTTTCGGAAACTAAATGCCGAGAACCAGATACCCTTATTGCTTGGACGCCCACATCCCACATACGTTACTTACCTTAGGTAAAGTATTGTAACTGGTAAACTTATTCTCCACATTGTGATTGCTGAGAACACTTAGTTGTCCTACGAAGTCTACGATACAAGTAATTATTTATCTTCCAATGACTCCACTTGTAGGTATTATCTACTTTAGCAATGGTCACTATACTAACATTTGGGGCTATTGATGTCACATAATTCCTAAAAAAACCTGTTATATTTAAAAAAAAATTATTCATGTAAAACCGATTAAATGTCATGGGAAAGGAATGTAAACTGTTGAATATTAACATAAAATATTTTAATTAAATCCGTACTTACGTCTTCACGGCCAGCGATGTTCGGGTATCTATTAACTGTTAATTTTCTTGTATTTGTCTCATTACCTTCGTAGTATTTCATTCTTTTGATTTATTTTACTTCTACCTTTTTTATTTTTTTTTTCTCCTTTTGTTCCTTGTGGAACAGGCTAAGGTCAGAGACCATGCTGCCTATTCATCAGGTTCCAGTTTATTACAAAGCAATAGGTGACATTCGGGCACGTTTTAGATCATTTTGATAGTTTGAAAACTTCAAATTTTTGCCATGGAATTAGAAATACTATTTTTTAGTTTGGAGTGACATGAATTTTTTTTTTAAGCTATTTCATAGCTTCTATCGCGGGCCTTGAGCGTGGAGACCGAATCCAGAAATTCCGTAACGAAAATAACCTGACATCCCTCACTCCAACCGGCACAGCGGTGATACTTTTTAGTTTTGCCATCTATCGATGAATAGTGATGACGATGACGATGACGATGACGATGACGATGACGATGACGGTGACGATGACGATGACGATGACGATGACGATGACGATGATGATGATGATGATATTTATCTTGTTACGCCAAAGAAGTGTAACTTCTTACGTGCGTGAAAAAAGTGTAACTTGAATTTATCAAAGAAAAAAAAAACAAAGGAAAAAAAATACTGCCTATATAAAATAAATAAATAATTATAATTGCATAAGTTGATAAAAAATGCTATGCAATAGCTTTACCGCGGCAGTCTCCGAGCGCCACACATCTTTTTTTCCTCTTTTATTTAACTGAAGTGAACGGATACTCGAGCTCGAGCTCTTATTGTATTTGTAAACACACTACTGGCGGGTGGATTTTATTTACCTACCTTTTTAGGTTGAATATTTTTATATACTTTTAAATATTTGTTCATAATATTTTTATTGTTACACTAGCTGACCCGGCAGACTTCGTACTGCCTAATTAAATTACAATAAAGTCCTGTCAAAATGATTTGTAATGTGACATTTTTTTGTTCCTACATATTTTATAGTCGGAGCAAAAAAATCTCCTGAACAGAACCGTCACCCTGGTGATAGGGCGTTGTGAATTAGAAATATAATTAAATAAAACATATATACGCATTTAAAAATAAGTAATCGCTTTATTGTTAATCATGTGAATCATAATTATTAACAAAAATCAGTTTTATTTTCATTGTAGTGCTTTGTGATATACGATGTTTTTTGTTTGATTACCTGGCGCACAGACAAACAAATCTGATGGTTTTCCAACACGGGAACAGGCAACATACAATTGACCATGTGAGAAACATGGGTTTTCCAGATTAATACCACAAACACTTAATGATTGCCCCTGGGACTTGTTTATGGTCATAGTAAAAGCAAGCCGAACTGGAAACTGTAGTCGTTTAAAGTCAAACGGCACATCAGTCGGAAGCATTGGGATGCGCGGTATGAGAACGTCTTCTCCTTTATACTTTCCTTTCAGTATAGGTGCTTCTATCACGTTGTTTAGTAATTTTTTTATCGCTAACCGTGTGCCGTTGCAAAGACGCGGTTGGTTGATATTTCGCAACATTATAACTACCGATCCAACCTTTAATTGAAGATTGTGAGGTGGCAATCCTGGCAAATCCAGCGAGTTTAAAAATTCGGTGGATAGTTCACTACATCATCTTGGTTAGTAGCCGAATCAACTGATTTATATATCCTTGATTCGCCTGTAATTTGTTCTTGAATTTTTAAATTTAATTCATTTACATCTATGTTTTTTGCAGCCAATGTAGCTCGTTCGCTCAACCAATCATAGCTTCTGTAATTTTGAGAAACATCTGGAAACACCTTCTGAATAAGTTCATCTTTTGATCGAGGTAACTGACAAAAACTTTGAGGAAAGTTAATGCAGCCAGTCAACATGTCTATAGGAAATTTGCCATTACCAATGTCAATGAGTTGTTTAGAGAATATGTTTCCAGATTGGTCATTTTGCAACTCGACACGCATATTCTTGCTTAAATGAAGTACTTTGACATGTTTCCACAAATTGGAGGACTTTAGACATGCATTGAGTTCATCAGCTGGTGTTGATCGTGGAATCACTGGCAATGTTTGACGAAAATCTCCTGCTAATAAAATCATTGCACCACCAAATTGGTTATGATTGCTCCATAGATCTTTTAAGTTTCTGTCTAAAGCCTCCAAAGATTTTTTATGTGCCATCGTGCATTCATCCCAAATAATTAATTTACATTGCTGCAAGACCTTTGCCATTGCAGAGTTCTTCGAAATGTTGCAGGTCGGAGTTTCATTGGCAATTTTAATGCTGAATGGGCTGTTCGACTACCTTCAAGCAAAGTTGCTGCGATTCCCGACGAAGCGGGTGCAAGTGCAATTTTATTTTGTGAGCGAATCGTTGCTAATATTAATGAAATCAAAAAAGTTTTTCCTGTACCACCAGGTGCATCTAAGAAGTAAATCCCTCCAGTTTCATCATTTATTACTTTCATAAGAGTATCAAATACATACTTCTGTTGTTCATTCAACAGTGGAAGATTTGTTTGAATAAATTCTTTCAAAGTGTTGAGATCATACAGTTTTTCTCGATTCAACTCTTGGTTAAAAGCATCATGCATTGGACGATTGGGCGCGGCCAGGCCTAATTGAATTAATAGTTTGTTTGACATCATCAAGCACATGTCCTCAATTGAAATCAATGCTTCGTTGTAAATTTCTTCACTGATTTGTATAATTGGATTTCCCATTCTATTTCGTATTTGATACAAAATATCATCACACATATAATCTTTGTACTTGATCCACAAATCAATTGGGTTTGATGGGAAGCATGTAGATATGATTATAGAAAACAATGTTCGTATTTGATGAGCTTGTGATGATATTACAGCATCATTGAGAGTTTGATCCCAATGAGCGTCATTTTCTAGCAATTGCAAACGTTGACAGTCGGTAATTAGCATGGTTTGTAGCATTTCGGGTTCTTCTACCTAAATTGCTTCGTCTAATAGGAGGCATATCTATATTATAGATTATTGTATCACATGCAATAATTAGTGATCATAGGTGACTAAACACTGCACAAAACACGATATAGGTACAAATTTGTTTCGTGTATCAGTTGACAAAACCAAACTCAGTAGAGTAGGTAACCGAAAATCCAAGAATAACAACACTGACATTGACAGTTTGTTGTTGTTTCAACTTTTTTTTAATTTGATATGACTTGGAGTCAAATCCTTCAAGAGATCCTTCCTTCTTATGCATTTTAAAGTAAAACAAATGAAATAATATCGCGAAGCCGACCAAAGATAGATATGATTGAATTTGAACTTTGTGTAGCGGTAATAAAGTGCAAATTGACTCTTTGACGTTAGGAACATACCTACATTGTTTAAACAACAGTGAGTGCTTGTAATTTAATATGAACTTTATACAATAGCAATAAAGCTCAAATTGACTCTACGTTTTAGTTAGAAAACGTTTGTATGGGAAAAAGCAAAGGGCTATTTTTAGGGTTTTTCCGGCAATTATTAGAATTTTTCTCGCCGTAAAAACCATCTTTGAACTTCAACGAACATTTAAAAAAAAGAATTGGCCAAATTGGTCCAGGCGTTGAAGAGTTATGCGCTTACCAACACATTTTGCGATTCATTTTTATATTATAGATAATGACGGATATTAAGAATGACAGCGACAGCTTTAGCAGTATTCCGTGTCTTGCTGACATGCTTGAGTCTCATTTTTCCGATTTTCCAAAGAATTTTAATGTAGTCCATATTAATGCCCAAAGTATTCCGGCCCATTACCCTGACATATTGGCTAATTTAGACTGTAAGAACATCCATGCAATCCTGGTCTATGAATCATGGCTAAAGCCATGCCTGCCTTCCACTTCCTACTCTATACCCGGATACCAACTAATTAGAAATGATTGCTCTAGCCGCTGTGGCAGCGGTGTTGCCATATCTTCGAGGTAACATTCCTTTCTCAATTGTTGATATGTCATCACAGCCACCGCTGCAGAATGCTGGGGAGTATCTCTTCTTAGAAGTTAATCTTAATCATACGAAGATTCAGCTTGCTGTTTACTACTCCCCCTCTTTGCGTATCGACTATTTTTCCTCGATTGTGAAAGTCTCCTAGTTAAACTCATTCCTTCTTACAGTCACACTATTATAATGGGTGACTTCAACACTTGTATCTCAAAAATGATGCACGGTCATCCTCAATTCAGTTCACTTCACACGCCTGCAATTTATCTCTTCTTCCTTTAAGTGCCACTCACCACTCTCTTAACTCGTTACTTGATCTCATACTTGTTTATTCTACGCAACATGTCGCTAAGCATGGACAATGTACAGCTGATGCCTTCTCTTATCATGACCTTATCTTCCTCTCCTACAAAATTCGCCCTCCTAAGGCGAAACCCAAGGTACTTCTCCATCGAAGTTTTGGTGGTATGGCCCTTGAGAGCCTTCGTGAGGATGCTGGTAGCATTGACTGGTCAGATCTGATTGCCAATGCTTTTAACACCGTCAATTTTGATATCCTACTCGGCATACTCAGCTCTCTTAACATATCTCCAACGGCAATTGATTGGTTTCACAATTGACGTATTTCTATCGATGGTTCATCCTCGTCATGGTGTAATACCTTTGCCGGTGTACCATAGGGGGGGTGCTATCTCCTCTTCTTTTCGCTATTTTTATTAATTCAATTTTCAATGAACTTCTCTCATTTTATCACTTTTACACTGACGATCTGCAAATATATTCGCAAGCTCCGTTAGATGAACTGTCTGAGGCTGTTAATATGGTCAATACAGATTTTGCTCGTATCTCTGAGTGGAGTTTGGCTCATGGTCTGAAGGTATATAATCCTACGAAGACTCAAGTCATTATTGGCGGCAGCCCTAGGTTGCGCTCAAGAATACACTGGACACAGCTCCCCCGGATTGTTTTTGATGACTCAATTATTCCATACAAGTGAAAGACCTGGGTATTTTCATCGACAAAAATTTTTAGTTGGGTCCTCAATTGCAAAAAGTGAGCCGCAAGTTGTTTGCGTCTGCGGGGTCTTTACGAAGACTGCGCAACTTTCTTCCAACTGCCACCAAAACTGCGCTCGCTCAATCCCTCCTTCTCCTAATCCTTGATTATGGATGTTAGTTATTTAGATCTTACTGAAGTGCAGCTTGATAAGCTTGAACGACTCCAAAACTTTTGCATTAGATTCACATTTGGTTTACGCAAATACGAGTATGACCATGTTTCTGAATTTCGAAGCTCAAGTGGCTGCCAATCCGCTTTCGCCGAAATGCCCATGTTTTGTCCTTACTCTTCAGTGTTCTGTTTACTCCTACAACCCCCTCTTATCTCAAAGAACGTTTTAAGTTCCTTCATAACAATCATTCCAGACACTTGAGATCATCGGCGAATTTGATATTTTGATGCCCTCGCATTCCACAAAGTTTTATGATTAATCATTTGCAGTGCAAGCTGTGCGATTGTGGAATGCGATGCCGATGCCAGTTTGACAAGCCCAGTCACTCGTTTCTTTAATAAATCTAGTAAAAGACCATTTCCTTTCTCTCTAATGCCTTTCTGTTTCTATATATTCTCATCCCTTCCATAATTAGCCCTCCTTTTATTATTAACCGACGAAAAAAAAGGAGGAGGTTCTCAATTCGACCGTATATATGTTTTTTTTTTTTTTTTTGTATGTTCAGCCCTCACTCCGTCATTTATGAACCGATTTTGATTATTCTTTTGTTAGATAGGGTACACCTCAAGGGTGGTCCCATGTCAAGGAAATCAGGATCTGACAATGGAATCCTGACAAAATTGAGAAAAAACCTCGAAAATTGTGGGCACGTTTAGCGTTTCTGTATGTGTGTTCAGCCCTCACTCCGTCATTTATGAACCGATTTTGATTATTCTTCTTTTGTTAGATAGGGTATACCTCAAGGGTGGTCCCATGTCAAGGAAATCAGGATCTGACAATGGAATCCTGACAAAATTGAGAAAAAACCTCGAAAATTGTGGGCACGTTTAGCGTTTCTGTATGTGTGTTCAGCCCTCACTCCGTCATTTATGAACCGATTTTGATTATTCTTCTTTTTTTAGATAGGGTATACCTCAAGAATTGTCCCATGTCAAGAATATCAGGATTTGCTCATAGGATCCTGAAAAAATTGAGAGAGAACCTCGAAAATTGGGCACGAATATTGTTTCTGTTTACTTTTCATAACTGAATCAGGTATTTGAATTTAGGAACCATCACATCATGAAACTGAGCTGATGATGGAAACCATACCTTTCCTAAACAATAGAAGTCAGATATAAAAACTGGTTTTAGTGACAAATACCACTTAATATGCTTTGACGAAAAGACGTCTTTACAATATTGGAGGTAACCTCAACTGGTCAATATCCTGGGAACTTCATGGAAGGATTGTTATATCATCAGCTCAGTGGCAAGAGGAATGATGAAGAATTAGAAATTAGCCTCAGAGTGTTAAAAGATGATGCGAGCCACAAAAAATCATGAAATAAAAAACTTTTTAACAAAAAAATTAACCGACGAAAAAGAACTAAAAAGCAAAAAATAAATAAACCTTTTAAGTCTTGAGTAATGAGCTTATTTACCTATATAAAATATCAAATTTTATATAAACTAATTTTGAGTCGGCGCCAATTAATAAAATGATTAATTACCTAATTACAGCCCTCTTCATTTGTAAGTACTTATAAAATTTAGATATTTAATAATCAATTGTTGTTTGGCGCCGACTCAAAATTAGTTTATATAAAATTTGATATTTTATGTAGGTAAATAAGCTCATTACTCAAGACTTAAAAGGTTTATTTATTTTTTGCTTTTTAGTTCTTTATCGTCGGTTAATTTTTTTGTGAAAATGTTTTTTTTTTCTCCTTTTTTCTCACCTCCTACGAAATTATGTAACATTTGATATATATGTATATAGTATGTATTTTTAAATGTAAAATGTTAACATCCTTTTTTTAATTTGCAGTGCTTCGTTTAGATTTTAAGTCCTTTCAGTCCATCCCAAGGTTGTCTGGTAGATATCGCTGTTCAGCGATAAGACCGCCGTTGTACCCATAGATTTAAGCTCGTGTAAAACACTTGTGTGACTGTTCTGGTGTACAATAAAGTTTTATACTATTCTATTCTATTCTATTCTAAGGACGAAACTCCGTAGACGTGACGGGTATCAAATTGTCGATATTGTAGAACCCCAAGGCTTGCAGGGCTTCAGGGGTCCTTCGAAGTTCGGGGGATGTCTCGTAGCTTAGAGACTCACTGGCTTACTGCGAGGGTGCGGTGTATAAAAGGGTAACTGGCTACAGGTAGATAAGAAAAGAGATGAGGGCGCGATAGACTCTATATTGTCTTTTATAAGAATTACATGTGCTCACTTGCAAGGGCAAAACTCGACTAACGTAAAACAAATGTGACGCCTATTCTTTTATAATTATTCCAACGACTCTCCAATAATCTCAACAGCCAGCTGAAGGCCGGTACAGACCCGCTGAGTTTAGGCTGTGTCTACAATCGCCACAATATCTAATGACGATAAAATAATAAAATATAAACTTTTAATAACGACCTTATTTACAACATAGTTTAACGACTCTTAGTAACTACCTCTGGTGGTGTAGTACTTTGAATTGGTAATATATTTTTTTATTTCCTTTCGTTTTTTCGTTTGCCTTATAGAATTCACCCTGTATACTTAGGCGCCTACAGCATTATTTTCAGCTTGAAAATGCCTGAAACTCGCCTCGAATTCGGATAGGTTAGGCAAGAGGAAAAGAAGCGAGTACGATAATTATAGCTACCCTCCGGCTAGAATAGGATGGATTTTCTTTTTCAGTGATACAGAAATAGTACCTTAAACTGTGTCGATTTGAGGAGCTTAAAAACCACTGAGCTAAGTTTATCTCTGTTTGAGAAGTTTGATAAAAGCGAGCGAAGAACGTCCAGTTTTTATTACAGACTAGCACTTCGCTGCAACTTCGTCCGCGTTATGTTATAGCATAGGACACTCAAAAATAACATGGCTTTCTATTGGTAAAATAATTTTCAAAATCGGTTCAGTAGATCCAGAGATTACCCCTTTTTTTTTTTTGGGTGGGAAATCATCCTATGACTTCTCCCGCTCTGGGTGGAGCGGGAGGGCGTGTCAGACTCTTACTGACTAAAACCCACCCCTGTTCCTTCCTGCCTTTGAGTGCCCAGGGGCGAGGTAACTCTGTTTCGAATTTATCCTCAACCCCCGGGCAGGCATCGGCCATGACGGCCCCGTCCCTATTGCTGACAACTCTTTGAGGCGCGCGTGGAACACTACGCGCCGTCGACTCACGGGCCTGGTGCTGATCGGACGGCGAGCTACCCACTGTTCGCCGTCCGCAGGCCCGGGTCTACGGTGGCCGGAGATTGTCTCGCGACGTCCTACGCCCAGTACGCCCAGTAACTCTCCTGCGGGTAGTAGACCCTTAAGGCGCTATAAGCTGCCAATGACCTTGAGTGATTAGCTTGCGTGTTCTGCGCTGAGCTCATGTAACGCCTCGTATGTCCACCCAGTAATGGGACTCGCCCATCAAGGAGCGCTGTCCGAAATTAAACGCATTATTAATTTATTTCACATAAAACAACAAGTATTAAACTAAAACACTGAGACTAAATTATAAATAATTAAATTATCTTTAAAATGGTGAAGGTTTCATAAAAATACGCTCCATAGATTTTGCGTGATTCTCAATTTTTTATCCGCGTTAGACATAACTTTACAAATTAATTACACAATGTTACAAATATACATTTTCAAATATTCTCAAATCAAATTATGACGGAAATAGTCAAGAGTAACATATATTTTTTTCAAAGAAATAAGACTAGTCGTTTAGACGTGATGTTCAATTAAAAACCTTAAAGCCTTAAATAGCTTGCTTGGTCCAGTATTCAGCCACGGTAACGCCGTCCGCAGACGCTGTCATCAGATCCATGCGTGAACAGGTAACAGGGCATGAGGTGCAAGATGGAAGGTGGGACATGATCTGATGAGAGACACCGCACACGCACTGAAGATCAGAACCGTCTGAGAACCCCCACCTGTGGAGATTGTCTTTGCTGCGGCCGACCTGAGTGTGGAGTCTGTTTAAAGTTTTTTAGGTCGGCCATGGCAACGCGTGTCCAGGTGTGAGGCTCTTTGACGGCTCATTGAAGTCATCAGGAGGTTTGAGCGTTTCCCGCCAATGGTCGCGTCTCTCTGAGGTGGTGTTACCGTGAGATGGACTGACGCTTCCAATCAATCTTTTTCGACTTTACTAAACCATTAGGTAGGTAGGTATCAATACTGGTCACACAGCACTGAAACTGGATTACAGCTACTAGAGACAGTAATGTCAATGGGTGATAATTCTGACTATGCAAGTGAGTGCCGAAAGTGCTCACTACCTACGTACAACTCACATCCAGTCTGTCTTGCCTTTACCCAACTATATTCAATTATTATTCTTTATTGGCTTCCAGTCCAACGGCTTACCGTGCTTTCCGAGCCACGGAGGAGTCTCAGTATGCCATCCACGGACCAACCTCAGAAAGCGTTGCTTAACCTCGAAGTTCGACCCTTTCGGCTGTTATTATTCAGCCACTAGCTCCTCTCAGCTCAGTACAACTTACTATGCGAGTCATATAACAATAGGAATGCGCTTGCTGCCAACTTCACACGATAGCTGTCAAATTAGTATTGCCAGCAAAACTGTGAAAAAAAAAATTCTATTCATAGATTTCATTATTATTTAAATTCATTTTTATAAAATGTTATTTCTAGATAATTTTGGCTAAATTAATAATATATGAAAACAGTATTCATTAAAAAAAAATAACCAATTTATAGTTAACTTATCTATTTAACTCATGTTTATTTAATTTGGCGTAAAATTGATTAGAAATACCTTCACTTTTTTATTTTCTTTATTTATTTTTTTGCACACCTTACGCTTTGGTCAAGTTCACGAGTATTGCGGAACAAAATGGTGTCTTGACAGTACTAGTCTTATTTGACTCGCTTAATACGCGGGCACGAATATTATACCTACAGAATGTAAAAAGACACATCACAGAGCCGTTAACTACACATACTGTACGTCTAATAAAGTAGTTTTGTGCAAAAATTATAGCTGTGAGACTTTTATTTTTAGGTATTAAAAATAAAACAATTTTTTATTCCGCGCAATTTAACACGAGCACAGGCAAGTGGAGTTAAACCCCGCCCCTTAGCTCTAAGCCACGTAGGTACTTGTCGGATACGTTTGATATTCATTGCGTTTTCGTAACTGCAAATTCGTAATTTCGAAAAAAAAAATGGAAAATTCAGGTAATTTTTGTTTGGAAAAAAGTTTAGTAATAACACTTAGCATTCATTTTCGTAAAATAGTAAAGAAAAAAAATTGCGACTTTGACCTTCAATGTCTCCAGAACCAGTGGTTTCCCAGGTATGGTCTAGTGGAAAAAATTATCTATTATAGATTATATATTATAGAATATGTGGCTTTGGGCTTCGGAAACTGTCTTTTTACACCCGTTAAGTACATATTGTCGTTTGTAGTCGGCACTGCGGCTATTCTTTGTGTGGTTGTACCTACTTGTTTTACCTTATGCTGAGTAGGTAATATAACAGTCGCCAGGAATCTGATTGACGTTTTAGTTTGTCAGGCCACTTAGTTCGCCTACGGTTCGAGAAAGAATTAACTTACAAGAAATTCTAAGCAAATTTATATGCATCAACAGTAATAAGTAACATTAATAGAAAATAATTTAAATAATGTGCATGTCAACAAGCTGAATTGATGTATACGCGCTGTTATCAATAAAGGTATTCATTCGACATTATTACTGTTTTTTGTGACAGACGACAGACGGACAGACAGACGGACACGTGAGTGACAACAATAGGGCTCCATTTGGACCCTTCGGGTACGGAACCCTAAAAACTGCCAAAGTGCGTGTCGGATACCGCACATTAAGGGTTCCGTACCAAATATTGGTATCTGTTAGTAAAGTATACGTAATAATAAACATTATCACCAAATTTCAAGTTCATAGGTCAATGGGAAGTTAAAAAACTCTTCGTAACAAAATTTTGTGACAGACGACGGACGGACAGACAGGCGGACACGTGAGTGACAACTATAGGGCTTCGTTTGGACCCTTCGGGTACGGAACCCCAGAAAGTCGAAGGTTTGGCGACAGGAACAATTTGGCGATTTGACATCCCATTGCATGCTACAGGGCATTTGGATACCTGTATATTAACTTGTACAAATGAACTATGCACCGGTTGTACCGGATGTAAAAAGACAGTTTCCGAAGCTGAAAGCCACATATTCTACCCATTAATTGGATCATTTTTTTTCCATTAGACCATGCCTGGGAATCCACTGGTTCTGGAGATATTAATGGTCAAAGTCGCAATTTATTTCTTAACTTTTTTACATAAATTAATTCCAAGTGTTATTATAATTATCGAATTTTATTTCGAAATTACGAATTTGTAGTTACAAAAACGCAATGAATTTCAAAAGTATCCGAAAAGTACCTACGTGGCTTAGAGCGAAGAGGCGGGGATTAACTCCACTTGCCTTTTTTTTGGGGTGTGAAATCATCCAATGACATCTCCCGCTCTGGGTGGAAACTCCACTTGCCTGGGTTCGCGTTACATTGTGCACAATAAAAAATAGTGTATTTTTCAAAATTAAAGTCGTTTCCCAGCAATAATTTTCGCGCAAAGCTACTTTTGTTTGGCGTGGCTTTGTGATGTGTCTTATACACCCTATATGTATATGAATAAAATATTTTGAAATTAAACAGGTTTTATTTATTTAGGAGTTATGTGACAGACAGTCACAATAGGACATAACGTAAGTATTTTACCGTTGTTGAAGCAAGTAATAAAACTGAAGTCATTGGAAGGTATGTTACTTATATCGTAGACTTCGTAGGACAAATAAGTGTTCTTAACAATAAAATTAAAATGTGGAGAACAATTTTATCAGTTACAATACTTTACCTAGGGTAAGTTAATACTAAAACTATTTTCTTAATAGTGATTGGTACGAGTATTACAAAATAAAAAAAAATACTTTGTTAAATACCAATCACTTTAATAAAACCTAGATAAATAAACTAGAAAATAATACTTATCAACTTAAATATGAAAGGTTATAGACGGAACGTCATTACATTAAATGAAGAATAGAATAGAATACTCTTTATTATGTACACCATATGCTATATGCATATGCTATGTATATTGTTTGCTGAAGCTGGATTGTTAAAATGTGTGAGTGACCTTGACGAACGTAACGATGACGTATCGGCTTCTCATTTTGTCTATGTGAACTTATTTCGCGTGTACAGCTGCTGGCTCCTCGTTCTGGTACTTCAGATTGCTGGATTTTGACACTCCGTCTAATAAGCTTTCATAGTCTCTTCAAGAAAAACCAGCAATGCATAGCTGTGGGTCAGTTAAAGCAGAGTTTCCAACGGTTAGCTTTCATGTGCTGTGTCGAGGGTTCGATTCCTGCCAGTTGCGAAATTTTCATGAGCCTGTCTTTCCATATACTTACCTAGAATAATCCTAATAAGATATCAAATGAACATGACAACATGTAAGAAGTTCTAGACAACAGGATGAACCAGGATATCAATGTGATCTAAGGGGGTTTCATAATTTAAATTACTATCATTTGAATGACGATAAATTACGTTCTGGTAGTTAAAGTAAAACATTGGCTCTTATTTTCAGGCTGCATCAAGCCTTACAAATTGCAGCAGATGAGGAAATCAGTGCACCTGACAATCATTTTGACACTCTTGTTTTTGCCCAAGAATGGCCGGTAACAGTTTGCAAGTTCTGGATTGATGAAACTGGAGGACAATGTGTTTATCCTAAAAAAAAGAACCGCTGGACTGTACACGGGATTTGGCCAAGACAAGTGGGAGTGAATTATACAGAATTTTGCAACAGTTCAGGGATCTTTAATCCAGATGAAATTAAATTTCTTGAGAGTGACTTAGAGCAGGCATGGGCCCACATCTACAAAGGTTTATATTTAGTAATTGTTCACTATTCATCTATTTTTCGCAATTTTCCATTGTATTTTGCTGACATGTACCGTGTACCTTTAATTTCAGAAAAGGACCCATATAGTTTTTGGGAACATGAATGGCTTAAACATGGGACATGTGGCACAGAACTAGAAACTTTAAACTCTGAATTTAAATATTTCAGCAAAGGCATTGAATGGAATCAGAAATATTCGCTATCTGACATGCTTGACGCTGCTAACATATATCCTGATGATAATGAAGAATTGAGTCCTCAGGAATTCGTTAATGCAGTGAAGGCTAACACAGGGAAAAGCGCAATGATTGGATGTTATACAATAAAGGGAATGTTATACGTGCAGGAATTGCGCATTTGCTTCGATAAACAATTCAATCTTATTGACTGTGAACAACCTGCTGTGGGTAAAGAGTGTTCCTCTTCTAAAGGAGTCATCTATCCTGCTAATGCATGACATTGCAAAGTCATAGATGCTAGTTACTGTATACATTTTCAAGTTATGTACAATTGTATTTATATCTAGGAGCTAGGTCTTACCAGCATTATCTACCGTTTTCATCTTAACAGTATTGACTACATACCTTACTACTGATGCTTTAAAATTATTAATTTCTAAAGTTATGATTTCATGAAGCCTAAATTGACATTAATGCATGTTTTTTTACGTGATGATGTGGCAGCAAATTCTTATTTACGTTTACGCACTCGCTTACTTCACTAAACTTTCGATTTTTGTACTTTTTGTTGGTTTATTGTTAGTACCTATACTATTAAAGTAGGTACCAACCTAGTGTAACAATTTTAAAATAAGTAATTTTTTGCTATTAAATAAAACTACCTAGGCGACAATATAGTCATGCCATAAAATGCACATTTCATGTGGTCGTACGTATAGTTAATTGTTAATAATTTCAATATTTAGTCATAAAATAGAAATATGTTCCCTTCAGTTACAGAACGTAACGATGTTAGTTATGCAGATTATTTATTACAACAATTGTTGTCTACTAATAGCGACCGTTGTATGCATATAAAAATGCTCAAAACCTATTCTAAGTTGTCTTTCTTGAATATGTAGTACTCGAACAACAGCGAAGTTGTCTCTGAACTTAAAATAATTGGGATAGGTTTATCAGTAACAATAGTTTTCTTATGGTGAGTTACATATTAATTTTAGTTATTTGTCAGAAGAACCGCAGAGTTAGCTTTGAGCAAAGTTCACGGATTCATGTTTGACTGTAGTTACCTAGGTACTTACTAAAGCAAAGTAAGCCTTTCATAGAAACTATAAAACAAGTATACTTAAATGAGTTTTAATGTGCATATTCGAATAAGTAATTGTGAGTTAGCGCTTTATACGAATTTGAAAATTTACAAATAATGTTTACAACCACCTCAATAACTGTGATGCTTTCTTTATGTGCTTAGAAAGTCAAAGATATATCTGTGAATCTCGCTCTTATTAATAGAGTTCCGAGTCCAACTGGTTTTGGGAAAGAAAACTCAATAAATATGTATACCTACTTAATAAAAAAATTGGCACTTATTTACAGTCTACACCAAGCCCATCAGTATCAATTGGCAGATGGAGATGAACAGAACACTGTCATGGAAGTCAGTGAACATGGCAATCATTTTGATAGGTACAATTGTCATGCGGAACAGGGCGTAAAGTCCCGGCAACCTCCATTGAAAAGGGAGGATCCTCCAACAAGAAAGGTGTTGTGTCTGGTCTGGGCAACAGCCCCATGGTTCCAAACTGGTGACCCTCAACCATGAACGTCAGCGCAGCCTGCACGAGCAGTCACTCCAGCTTGATGTCATCATCATCACTTCCTTTAAAATCTCAAGCAAGTGAGTCATACAGCCCTCCGAAACCCACGGCTTCTACGGGTATCCTGGCCACATAGTATGCAGCGGACGCGATCAGCATCCCCAGCCTCTTACATCACTCTCAACCTCATTAGCGATCTTGGCGCAGCGATCTGTACTTTCGGTCTGGGCAACTGCCCAATGGTTGATATCGCACTCAAATACATACTCATAAAGCATGTACTCGTATATAGGTATTTACAAACTTCAATCCGACTTTTCAGATAACCCCCGCTACTCATTATGGGCCCATGAATGGTTGAAGCATGGGACATGCTCTGTAGTCCTTGAATCTTTCGACTCTCAGTTCAAATACTTCAGCAAAGGCATCGAATGGAATAAGAAATATTCGATATCGGCCATGCTTCGTGCCGCCAAATTGTTCCCTTCCGATACACAAACATTTACTCCGGAGCAATTCATTGATGCTGTGAGAGCTCAAACTAAGAGGAACCCAGTGATCGCATGTTACTTCATAGATGGATTCAAGTATTTACATGAATTGCAAATATGTTTTAACAAACAACTCAGTATCATTGACTGTCGTCCTTCTGTAGATCCGATCACATGTCTTCCTGGAAAACCGATCTTCTTTCCTGCCACACAATGATAAATATCTTGATAATATTATATAATACAATAGAAATAACTTAAAAGATATATATACAAACTAACAATAATACCTAACATGTACAAATGCGTATGAAAAAAACAACTCACTGGGCATCAAAAAATTCATCCACATCGCTTTCAATGGAAAAAGTGCCCAGAACGCTAGCAGCATTGCCACGTTGAATAGCAATGCTGAATCGTTGGCCAAAGAAAAGCCCAGCCCTCTGGTCACGTGAAGAGTCGACTAACAGCTTGCTGATATGCCGGAAAACTCGATGAGCACTCGGACCCCATGGCCCTAGTGTTTCAACCCCAAACGGCTCAAACATGTAACGCCCAATAAGGTTGTTATATTTATTTTATTATATTTGGAAAACTTACAGCTAATACATATACATGCTTACGAGTAAATATTCTAGAAAATTGAAGGCCAATTACAAGTTTTCACTTATAGTGTAAGTAAACAAAAGCAGAAAACAAACTATACAGCCAAAAATAAAGTTAATGTTCTCTTCAAAAACAAAAACAAATTTAAAAAAAAAAAACAACAAAATACAAACTTACAATGATAAATTAAAAATTAAAATTGCCAACAAAAACAACATTTGTAATTCCAAACTACAAGGTTATAAAAAGCTTGTAAAGAAACGATTAGAAAGAGTTATTTTCAATGTACTAATCCCAGTACAATAAAGATCGATGTCAACTTCCCGGCACGCCGAATTAAAAGCACGACTTGTTCTAATCAGGTATGAGTTTCGCCTGTAAAAAGTTGTCACCACTGTTGTCGCCAGTAGGTTAGGTCTGCGTAGATATGCACATGGCACACGCAGTCCTATCTTATTTACCAACTCAGGTACATCAGCCGATCCGTTCATGATTCCGAACAAAAAAGCCAAGTCTGCAATATTTCTGCGCTCATAAAGAGGAAGAATATGAAACTTTTTAAAGCGAGCAACATAATTAGGCAAATATATTCTTGAGCGGAATTGAATGTACCTTAAGAATTTCCGTTGTTTATATTTGCGTCGTTTGAGGTTTTCTGCACCTGCAGCAGCCGCCCCAACACAGCCCGCCGTGCTAAGAAGATGGGATGGCGCAAGGGTGTCGACACATGTTGCATCCCACACCAAAGGCCTACCCAACTTCCAAGGCATTATGGTCATTCCGTCTGGCCTCTTCCCATCGTCACGTGCCAAGCCATTGGGTTCTAAAACAGCTGGCACCCCGGCGGTGACAAGAGCCCGACGGATGATGTCATTAATGCTGGCGTGCCGTGCTATCCGACCAGCACTCCTACCACAGGATAGGCCATGGTGTCCGAGGCGGTCGACTGCTTCACCGCATTGACAACGATGTGGAGCTCCACTCGGAGCACCCAGACGCAAACATGTAGCGATCCGGAAAGTGGCGTCACTCAGCATGGTACCAATGCTGGGTGACGGTAGTGCCTGTAGCCAAAGGCCCGACTCCCACTCACCCACAGCCAGTAGGCGGGCACGCTCAGCAGTATTGGTGGACGTATTAATGAGATTATTCCGTACCAACCTGCAGAGCGGCTCATCCCACTGTCTCTGGGAAGATGGGTTCTCGGGCAACGCCGTGTTCGGGCAAGCCGCTTTCCAGGCGTTCACAGCATCAGTCAAGCTCGGCACCTCACAGTTAACCAGCGATGGGGTTAAAATTCGTGTGGTTAACTGTCGAGTGCTGTGGACCGAAGACAGGAACGCCGGTAGGCTTACACTAGAAATTTTGCGGATGCCGAGCCCACCAAAGCGAATGGGTAGCGTGGCTTGCAGCCATGCTCGGTCATCCAGGGCCACATTTAAGATGGACGTAAGAGTGGAACGAATAATTTGATCAATTTTGTCCAAGAGATGTGGCTGCTTCTATAAAAGGGAAGAGCGAAGAAAATATATGAAATTTGGTCCGAAACAGCAATACCTGATGAGGGTGACCGCCGAATGTAAATTAATTTTGGAAAGTCTATCTGAAATATCGTTAAAACGTTTAATTTTGTCGTCGATGAATGAAGAAAAACTGTCTTCCAATATTGGAGAACCTAGGAGGTGTAATGAACTTTTCTCTAAAATTTTGATCTCTGGAGCTATTGCACTGAATTTCTGTATGGTCGATTGTCTGTCGGTATTGTCACAAAGAAATATTTCACATTTGGAGTAGTTAAGGTCAAGGCCAATGGACTGAAACTGGTTCTTTAGGAATTTTAAATCTTCTAAAACGGTGTCTACGTCACCTCCTAGTGTTCCATCATCTAAATACCACAGGTTAAATTTTGAATTTAGTTGTTGAATTATTGGGTGAATAGCCAAGCTGAAAATGACTGGCCCGAGAGGGTCACCTTGTTGGCATCCAACTGCAGATTCCAAAACGTTGTCTTTAATAATAATTTTGATGGATGCCTATAGCATTGCCACAAAAAGCCGAAAATTTCTGGTAACTCTTTTTTTCCTTCAGCCAACAAAGTGTCCCTGTTAACTGAATTGAAGGCGTTTTTAACGTCAACCTTCAGGATGACCTCACCTTTACCAGAATTTAGAAAGGTGGAAAGGGCGTGTACGGCAGCTTCACAGCCCCCTCTGGAACCAAAACCAAGTTGTAGGGGCTGGAATTTGTTGGTCAGTGATTTGCTGTTTATTTTGCAACAAATTTTGGCTGCCATACGCCTGTAGGTGCACCCGACGGCAATGGGACGAATGCCGCCGTCCTTCTTGTGCAGGGCACATAGGTTGGCCCCGTACAAGACATCGACGACGGCATCGTTCACGCCGCCGGAGAGCATTAAGGTAACTAAAGCCAAGAGCTCCTTCAAAAGCGACTCACCAGCTTCCCCGGCGCCTGAGCTTAAAAGAACCTTCAAGTGCTGAGGAGTCAGGCCGTCGAGGCCGCCGGTGGAACCGTTTCTGAAGGAGCTCACGGCTGCTAGCAACTGGGGGGCTGTAATTTGGAAAAATGAGGAATCAGGATTAGGGGAGTCGGGAGGGTCAGGGAAAGTGAGGTCATCCGCAGGCGCTGGGTGTTTACTCTCCAGGGCTGAAATTGTTTCTGGAGAGTAAGGCGCCACCACATCACTGCTGAAAAGTAGCCTGGCAGCTCCCCTTATGTCACCGTCGCTTAATTTGGATTCTACATGTGAACATAAACCTTTCTGGGGAAAGTTATTAAAAGCGGGTAATTTTGGATCTAAAATGTAGGCCGAATTGTTGCAATTGTCTTTAATTTGGGTCGTTAATGTTTTTTTTGTAGCCAAATTTTTTTGAACATGTAGAATCCTATAAGGGAAGGTGAGTAATTCCTCCCAAGCATTTTGTGTGTTCTCCTGGGCCGCGAGACGGACGCATCGTGCTAAACTCAGCGCAACAGACCGTCTTGCACCCCGGGGAACTCGCTTTAGAATGGGAGTTGAATTTTTTAATTTTGACAGTATTTTCCAAAGTGATTCGTTATGTGTCTGAGATGTGGCTGGGGGCACAAAGGTACACTATGTGGTTTGTGAGCCTTGCCATAATAATAAATGATATACTTTAAAATTGGATTAATATCGGGTGTAAAAAGACAGTTTCCGAAGCCGAAAGCCACTTATTCTTTCCAATATTTGGATAATTTTTTTCCACTAGACTATCCCTGGGAATCCACTGGTTCTGGAGATATTCAGGTCAAAGACGCAATTTTTTTTTAATTACTTTTTTACGAATAAGAATTCCAAGTGTTTTTACTAAACATTTTCCAAACAAATATTAGCTGCTTTTTCGATTTTTTTTGAAATATCGAAATTACGCATTTGCCTTTGCAAAAACGCAATGAATATCAAACGTATCCGACAAGTACCTACGTGGCTTAGAGCGAAGGGCGGGGTTTAACTCCACTTGCCTGGGTTCGCGTTACATTGCGCGCAGTAAAAATAGTTCTTTTTTCAACCTAAAAAAACTTTTTAACAAAAAATTCAACCGACGAAAAAGAACTAAAAAGCAAAAAATAAATAAACCTTTTAAGTCTTGAGTATTGAGCTTATTTACCTATATAATAGTAGTATTCAAGGATTATTTATTTTTTGGTTTTTAGTAGTTCTTTTTCGTCGGTTGAATTTTTTGTTAAAAAGTTTTTTATTTTATGATTTTTTGTGACTCGCATCAACTTTTGTGACTCGCATCATCTTTTAATACTCTGAGGCTAATTTCTAATCCTTCATCATTCCTCTTGGCACTGAGGTTCCCAGGATATTGACCAGTTGAGGTTACCTCCAATATTCTAAAGACGTCTTTTCTCAAAGCATATTAAGTGGTATCTGTCACTAAAACCAGTTTTTATATCTAACTTCTATTGTTTAGGAAAAATATGGTTTCCATCATCAGCTCAGTTTCATGATGTGATGATTCCTAAATGCAAATACCTGATTAAGTTATGAAAAGTAAACAGAAACAATATTTGTGCCCAATTTTCGAGGTTTTCTCTCAATTTTATCAGGATTCCATTATCAGATCCTGATGTCCTTGACATGGGACCACCCTTGACGTATACCCTATCTAATAAAAAAAGAATCATCAAAATCGGTTCATAAACAACGGAGTGAAGGCCGAACATACGTACAGAAACGCTGAACGTGCTCACAATTTTCGAGGTTTTCTCTCAAGTTTATCAGGATTACATTATCAGATCCTGATTTTCTTGACATGGGACCACCCTTGAGGTATACCCTATCTAACAAAAAAATAATAATTAAGATCGGTTCATAAATGACGGAGTGAGGGCTGAACATACACAAAAAAAAAAAAATATATATATATAGGGTCGAATTAAGAACCTCCTCCTTTTTTTTCGTCGGTTAAAAATAGAAGTCGTTTCCCAGCAATAATTTTTGCGCAAAACTACTTTGTTAGATGTACAGTATGCGTAGTTGACGGCTATCTGATGTGTCTTTTTACACCCTATCATACATTCACATTGTGAGATGCGCATATGCTTTGATAATCAATTAACCATGACTGACTGTCAACCACCTGCTGTGGATAAAGATTGTTCCTCTTCTACCTACTATACAAGCTGTAACGGAACGGTGTGGTCATATTTTAAGAACCGGTTCTGCCCATGGAAATGAACAACTTTATCCAAGAAAAATACAAAATTCCCAAAAAAAACAATTGGACTTCCCGTACAAAGTTATCATCAGCTGATCAATATTTGTATGGGGAGTAAATTTTTTTTTTTGAGAATTTTCTCTGGTTTTCTTGAATAATGTGGTTCATATCGATGGGCACATGCAGTTTTTAAAATATGACCACACCTTTCCGTTACACCCTGTTATACACTTTGATGTTATGTACAATTCTTATTTCTTATTGTAAATTGTAGTATTGTGGTTCTTCGGTATTTTTTTAACCGACGAAAAAAAAGGAGGAGGTTCTCAATTCGACCGTATATATATATATATATTTTTTTTTATTTTTTTTGTGTATGTTAAGCCCTCACTCCGTCATTTATGAACCGATTTTAATTATTCTTTTTTTATTAGATAGGGTATACCTCAAGGGTGGTCCCATGTCAAGGAAGTCAGGATCCGACAGTGGAAACCTGATAAAATTGAGAGAGAACCTTGAAAATTGTGGGCACGTTTAGCGTATCTGTATGTATGTTCGGCCTTCACTCCGTTATTTATGATCCGATTTTGATTATTCTTCTTTTCTTGGATAGGGTATATTTGATTATTCTTCGTTTCTTGGGTCGGCGCCAATTAATAAAATGATTAATTACCTACTTACAGCCTTCTTCATTTTTAAGTAGGTACTTATAAAATTTAGATATTTAATAATCAAATTGTTGTTTGGCGCCGACTCAAAATTAGTTTATATAAAATTTGATATTTTATGTAGGTAAATATGCTCATTACTCAAGACTTAAAAGTTTTATTTATTTTTTGCTTTTTAGTTCTTTTTCGTCGGTTAATTTTTTTTCCTGTCATTTCTTGATAAACTACGCCTTAGAAGACAACTGCAAAACGCTTTGTATGTAGAAGTATTAAGTTACTATAGATCTAGATATACAAGGCTTGTTTTGTATATTAATATGCTATTTATATTAAATTAGAAATAAATTTAATTTTAGTATTACAAAATGTTTTTAAAACTTATTTTGCAAAACCCAGACTAATTAAAATTACACCTACAACTATTTCTGTATGTGTGGACAAACAAAAACTCAACCTATACAAATTCGAGGAGTGTTTCAAACATTTCGAGCTAAAATAATGCTGTATCACACACCTACAGGGTGAACTAAACTAGCGAAACTCCGAAGACGATGAAACGAAAGTAATGAAAAAATATAAATAATAAAAAATATATAAATAATAAAAAATATATAAATAATAAAAAATATATAAATAATAAAAAATATATAATGTAACACACGTACTTAGAATTAATTGATAACACAGCCTGTCAAGTGGTGTAACCTAAGATCATCGATGTCATAACAGTCGCGCCGGACGCTACGAGATGGCGCTGTACGACTACGTCACGATTCTAGATCGCGGTGTTAAGATTCTCCGTGAATTAGTGACCCTCGACAGATTAATTATGGCACCTTGACACTAGATGGCGCTGTACGACTACGTCACGATTCTGAATCGCGGTGTTATGACTCTCCGTAGCCTAATGACCCCCTAAGGGAATTGTAAGCCAATCAAGCTATTTCTCCTGCTATCAGCGAGGTGCATCGGCGGATCTAGTCCTTGTGGGAAAGGTCACGCGGGACACCCATGATAGTTTGGCGGAGTAGCCGAGCCTTAGTATTTTTTTTGGATTAGAGGACTAAGTCCCCAGCCCTCGTCCGAGCGGACTCGGTTGTGTGGACCAGCGCCTATTTTATGTAAAGTTTTAACGTCAAAACATCATTATAAAAAACACTGTAAATATACGTCTTAAGTCATCTCCGAGTTTCCTTCACATCTGTGACGACATCGACCAAACCTCCTACAATAACTAATAAAAAATATAAATTCAGTTCAAGGTGGTGTAGTTAGCTACACCACCAGAGGTCGGTACTATAGGGACCTGGAGCACTTTCTCGTACTGCAGGGCCCCTGGGGGTTCTTCGTAAGCGTCTAGGGGCTGTCGTACTCGCTGGCAACGCGAGAGTGTGGTGTATGAGAGTGATTGCTTATTGTGTGTAGTGTTATAAAAGAAAGAGGAATAGCGCACTCAGAGGAACTGTATTAAATTATTAGATATAACATGTGTGCCCTCTTCGGTCGGGCTAGCAGAACTGAACCCCAAAACAAAACTCTTCCCTATTCTTTTAATTTCAATCGGCGTTCCAAGAGTTTCTAGAACGTTCCAAACTTCCAACGTGCCAATATAAGGTCGTCACAGTACTAAGAATTAAAAGCTTAGATTTTATTGTTTTATCGTTATTCGATATCAGTAATTCGATACCCGTCTTGTCTACAGAGTAACGTCCTTAATATACGGTTTTAATTAAAATACTTAATTTAAGGGTCAATGATCAAAATTTTACATTCCATTGCATGCTACAGGGACTATGCTCCGGTTTTTCATAAATAAAATATATTAAAATAAATAAAATATTATATTGAAATTAAACAGGTTTTACTTAGTATTTATGTGACAGACAGTCAGTCAGTCACAATAGCACATAATGTTAGTATAATGACCATTGTTGCAGCAGATAATAAAACTGAAGTCATTATAATAATAATAAAAATTATATCATTTATTTGACTAAAATTTGGTAGGTACAAAAGATGTTACTATAACAAACTAAGTGCACACATTCCGCCATTTAGTGATGGCATGCAAATATTAAGTTGATAATGTTTTAGTAACATTTAGATTTAGACATTGGAAGTTATGTTACTTGTATATTAGGTTTCGTAGGACAAATAAGTGTTCCCAGCAATCAACAAAATGTGGAGAATAAGTTCATCAGTTACAATACTTTACCTATGGTAAGTTACACCTATTTTATTTTGTAATAGGTATTGCAAAAACTGTCACTATTAATAAAACCTACAAATAACAAGAAGCTTGCAGTTTGGGCTCGGTTAGAGCAATGTTGCCAACGCTTGGCTTATGTACTATACTATGTCCAGGGTTCTGTTCCTGCCCGGGTGTCACCTCTGTGAGGATCGACCAGAGGACACGGTGGAACATACGGTGGAGTTGTGCCCCGCTTGGGCTGAGCCCCGCTGTGTCCTCGTGGAGGCGATCGGCGGCAGCGACCTCTCGCGCCCGGCTCTGGTTCAGGTCATGGTACGGAGCGAGAGGGAATGGGAAGCAGTCTCCTCCTTCTGCGAAGCAATAATGCTTGCGAAGGAGGATGCGGAATGGGTGAGGGAGGCTCAACAGAGTCGCCCTCACGCCGCCAGCAGCAGCCGCCGCAGGAGACGTACTGGGCGTAGGACGTCGCTAGACGATCGACGGCCACCGTAGATCCGGACCTGCGGACGGCGAGTAGTGGGTAGCTCGCCGTCCGATCAGCACCAGGCCCGAGAGTCAACGGCGCGTAGTGTTCCACGCGCGCCTCAAAGAGTTGTCAGCAATACATGACGGGGCCTGTCATGGCCAATGCCTGCCCAGAGGTTGTGGATAAATGCGAAACAGAGTTACCGCACCCTAGGGCACTCAGGGCAGGGAAGGAACAGGGATGGGTTTTAGTCAGTAAGAGTCTGACACGCCCTCCCGCTCCACCCAGAGCGGGAGAAGTAAAAGGATGATTTCACACACCCTAAAAAAAAAGGGTTCTGTTCCTGCACGATGTGCCATTTTCTTCATTGTGCCTGTCTTTCCATATGCCTAGAGAACATGTAAAATGGTCTGGACAGCAGGATGAATGAAGGTATTCATGTGATCTGAGAGGGTTTCATAACTTAACTACTATCATATTAAATTACGATCAGGTAGGTAAAGTAAAACATCGGTTCATGTTTTCAGTCTGCTTCACGCCTTCCAAATAGCAGCAGATGAAGAAACCAGTACACCCGACAACCGCTTTGACACTCTTGTTTTTTCTCAAGAATGGCCGGTAACAATTTGCAAGTTCTGGTTCGATAAAAGTGGAGGACAATGTGTTTATCCTATACAGAAGAACCGGTGGACTGTACACGGGATATGGCCAAGACAATTTGGAGTGAATTATACTGAATTTTGCAACAGTTCAGAGACTTTTGATCCAGAACAAATAAAATTTCTTGAGGATGACTTAGAGCAGGCATGGGCCAACATATACAAAGGTCTGTATTTAGTAATTGTTCACTTTTCATCCATTTTTCTCAATTTTCAATTGTGTTTTGTCAGTTGTACGTACTGAGATGCTGACATGTACCTTTGATTTCAGAAAAGCACCCTTATCATTTCTGGGAACATGAATGGCTTAAACATGGGGCATGTGGCACAGAACTAGAAACTTTAAACTCCGAATTTAAATATTTTAACAAAGGCATTGAATGGAATCAGAAATATTCACTATCGGACATGCTTGACGCTGCTAACATATTCCCCGATGACAATAAAGAATTGGATCCTGAGGAATTAGTTAATGCAGTCAAGGCCAAAACAGAGAAAAGCGCAATGGTTGGATGTTACTTAATAAAGGGAATATTATACGTGAAAGAATTGCGCATTTGCTTTGATAAACAATTCAATCTTATTGACTGTGAACAACCTGCTGTGGATGAAAAGTGTTACTCGTCTAAAGGAGTCATCTATCCTGCTAATGCATGAAATTGCAATGTCATAGAGATTGGCTATTGTATACACTTTTATGTTATGTAAAATACTTATTTTCTGTGCATTTAAAATCTAGAACTTACCAGCATTGTCTACTGTCATCGTCTCTTGATTACCTACTTATCTTACTACTGATACTTTGAAATAATTTCTATAGTTTTTCATCATTCTTCTATTTTATATTATACTGTTATAATAAATTTAGTTTTGCCGCCTTATCGTTCATTTCATCAAACCTTCGACTTTTTACTTTGGGTGGGTTTATTTTTAACATATTATGAAAGAAGATGGGTATCTTCTTTCATAATATGTTAAAAATAAACCAGCAAACAGTTAAAAATAATATTAACTATTATCATATATTATATACTATTATTATTATATATTATATACTATTATTAATAATATTACTATATCCATTTAATAGACATACGCGACAGCATACTCACACCTAAAAAATACCTTCGCATTTCATGTGGTTACGACCACATATACTGCGAAGGTTTCTATGGCGTGAATGTTTAAAAATAATTTCAACATTTAGGTACTCATAAAATAGAATATATAAATATGTTCCACTCAGTAACAGTTAACAATGTTAATTATGCAGATAATTTATTATAGCAATTGTTATTTACTATACCTAGTGACCGTTATTCTGGAATATAAAAATGCACAAAACATATGATAGGCTGTCTTTCTTGAATAATACAACAGTGAAGTTGTCTCTGAACTTAAAATGATTGGAGTTGGTTTAACAGTAACAATAGTTTTCTTATGGTGAGTTACATAGTTATTTAACAGATAGACCACGGGCGATAGCTTTGGGCAAAATTCACAGACACATCTGCCCAGGTAGGTACTTACCAAAGCAAAGTAAGAGTTTCATAAAAAATTAGCACATACGAGTACGAGTTTAAAATCCAATAAGTGAGTGTGAGTAACCGTTTCAAACGAATATTATTTAAAAAAAAACCGGCCAACAGCGAGTCGTACTCGCGCGCAAAGGGTTCCGAACAAATCCTTATAGGTTTTTCTGTAATATATAAGTAAAGAACTACTTATAGTATTTTTTTCAAAGTTTTAGGCCCAGTAGTTTCGGAGATAAGGGAGGATTACATTTTATAACTATTTTCTAGCACAATTTTAAAGCTATATATATATTAAAATTACGGAAAAAAATACATTCGAAACCGTCGCAATGAGCCCTTTCATTTGATATGTGGCACGGCACAGTATAAAAAACATTGTTTTTCAATTTTCCGATTTTCACCCCAGAAATGAGCTCCATATTCCAATTTAATTTATTTAGGGTACACCTTCGTATTTGGGTCATATGTGTACTAAATTTAAAATCTATCGGTAAAGTAGATTCGGAGCAAATTGGCTGTGACAGACAGACAGACACACGAGTGATCTGATAATATAAGAGTTCCGTTTTTTCATTCGGACTTTCGGAACCCTAAAAACAATGTGAATAATCTGTGACGCTTTCTTTATATACTTAGAAAGTCAAAGACATATCTGTGAATCTTGCCCTTAATAATAGAGTGCCGAGTAACAACCTAACAACTGGTTCTGGGTAAGAATAGAGAAAATATGTGTACCTACCTACTTAATAAAAAAATTGCACTTATTTACAGTTTACATCACACCTATCAGTATAAATTGGCAGAAAGAGATGACCAGAACACTGGCATGGGAGCTAGCAAACCCGACAATAATTTTGACATTCTGGTCTTAACCCAAAGTTGGCCGGTGTCAGTTTGCAAGCACTGGGTGAAGCAACTTAATGGAACTAATTGTGCCTATCCTAAAGAAAAGAACCGGTGGACACTACACGGAATCTGGCCTAGGAAATTGCACGGGGATTATACTGAATTTTGCAATAGATCATGGGAATTTGATCCGAAACAGATTCAATCTATTGAAACAGAACTAGAGCAAGCCTGGACTCAAAACTGTGCAGGTGAATGCGAGTCTTGGTATGATTATTATAGTACTGATATTACATGATAGGGACAAAAACTAATAGTTTATCAAAGCTTATTCGATAATACTAGAACGTGGCACTCAAACACGTACTCATAACCATGTACATGTCGGATCGCCAGGAATCCAGGATGTATCGAGCTACAATCAGGCATCAGGTGGGTCTGTGTAGGTATATCGTGCAATAAATAACAACGGCAAAGCAATTATTCACTTTAATTAATTTGAAACTTATAAACTTGGTACTTTAAAATACTACGAACAAAACGGAGGACAGTTCCGATGCGTCTTCACTCGGTGATTCCCAGGCTAAGACTGCCCGACTAGGCGAGTCTTCGCCAACCTCGAAGTCTAACGGAATTGCGTAGACTCTGTCAAAACCCACCAACTGTAGGGTTTATAGTTGCCACCAGGTGGAGTGCTTTGTTTTGTCGCCAATTTGACTACCGGATACGACATACATATCTGGGTACTTACAAACTTATTCTGACTTTACAGATAACCCCCGCTACTCATTCTGGGCCCATGAATGGCTGAAACATGGGACATGCTCTGCAGTCCTTGAATCTTTCGACTCTCAGTTCAAATACTTCAGCAAAGGCATCGAATGGAACAAGAAATATTCGATTTCGGCCATGCTCCGTGCCGCTAAATTGTTCCCTTCAGATACACAAAAATTTACTCCTGAGCAGTTCATTGATGCTGTGAAAACTCAAACTAAGAGAAACCCAATGATGGGATGTTACTTCATAGATGGATGCAAGTATTTACATGAACTGCGAATATGTTTTGATAAACAACTCAGAGTCATTGACTGTCGTCCATCTGTAGATCCTATAACTTGTCCTCCTGGGAAACCGATCTTCTTTCCCGCTACAGCACGTTAAAATCAAGTAAGTTTTTTGAAGCTTAACTGTGCTGATATGAACATTATATAATGGATAAGTTCAGTTTTAAAACCTACCCTTTATTTCAGAATTAATAAATATAGCATCATACATACTTTTGTTACATTATTTTTTGGTAACAATTTGACGGCATAAAAGTTAGTAACATAAGATTGCAGCCACATCATCGAAAAAAAACCTATCGGTTATTGAAATCCTGTCCTATCCTACACCGTTTATTCTGAAATCAAGAATGCCAATAAACTTTAACAACCAAATAAATAAAATAATCGAAGTGATATCTCTATGTTATTTGATATTAATTATCATCAAATATGATATTTGTTCATAATTATTAATATGTAGATAAGCTTATTACAGTTTGGTACCTTTGTTAAGTTATAAGTAACAACTAGATTATCTGGTTATTGATATTTTAAAACTTGATATATTTTGATTGTATCTTATTATAATACAAAATTTTGTAAAGTATTATCGGATTTAACTTTTATGATCCTTTTACATACACACACACATGTTTATATGTTTATTTATTTATTTATTTATTTAACAATTTATGTACACACAAGATAAGCTATAAATAAACAACATAATAAAAATTAGCACAAAGGTACTGCGGTATGTTGCCATTACCTATCTCTGAACATCAGCTCATCCAGTTACAACACCTCAAAATAGAGCGCTCGAGGTGGTGGGGGTTGGCAGCAGTGTTATCAGTTTAGCGACTTTGTCGCTAGAAATGACGACGTTTGCAAAAAAAATATATTTGACGACTAAATTGGTTAGCGACTTATCTGACGACTTTTGGAGTACAAATCAAAACATTGACAATGATGACGACCATTCCCCCCCTCCACATCTTATCTCTGAAACTATTAAGTCCAAGATTTTGAAAAAAGTACAAGAAATAGTTTTTTACATATAGATTACAGAAAAAGCCATGAGAATTCTATATTTTTACAAGCCTTATTACTATAATTTGGTAGTGTGTACCTATCCGGTTACAAAATTAGTAAGCGATTTTTCAAACACTTTCTGGTCTTTGATTAAGTTGAAACTTGCATTACTTATGAAATTAAGTGCCCAATGCAATACTATAGTACTATGAAGCTGGTCTGATGATGGAGCTGGAAGGTGACCCTAAGATCTCCTCAACCAAACAAGATGGCACCATCGTATTTGGTCTCATTGCATATGTTTTGACAAGTTACGTTAGACTAAGTGATGGCTAAGGTCTGGAGCCTGGTCTGATGAAGCCGAAAGGTGGCCATAGGATCTCCACAACCAAAAAAGATAGCACCATTGTGTTTGTACTCATTCGATGTGTATTCAATCTGCCTAGCCTTTTCCCAAGTATCTTAAGGTCGGCTTCCAGTCTAACCGGATGCACCTGAATACCAGTATTTTACATGGAGCGACTCACCTCCACAACCCAGTTACTGGATAATACGATACCCCTTGGTAAGACTGGTTGTTAGACTTTCGGGCTTCGGACGACCCGTAACGACTGTCAAAGATCCACGATTGACAGCGGGGGCCAACGGCTTAACGTGCTTTCCGAGGCACGGAGGAGTCTCGGTATGTAAAGATGGTCACCCATCCATGGACCAACCCTGGCAAGCGTAAATTAACCTGATGGATCGACCCGTGCGGCTGTTATTACTTTAGCCACGAGCTCCTCTTGTCGCTCGCTCCATTCGATGTGTATTGAAAAATGATTTTACACTTGGTAGGCCAAAGGATCTCCGCAACTAAACAAGATTGCACCATCGAGTTTGGGCTCATTCAATATGTATTGAAAAGTGATATTTCACTAGGAAGTGCCTTTTTTTTGGGGGGGGCTGGAAATCATACAATGACTTCTCCCGCTCTGGATGGAGCGGGAGGGCGTGTCAGACTCTTACTGACTAAAACCCAGCCCTGTTCCTTCCCTGCCTGAGTGCCCAGGGGTGCGGTAACTCATTTTCAGAATTTATCCGCTACCCCTAGAACAGTGGTAGCTCGCCGTCCGCAGGCCCGGGTACTTGGAAGTGCCTGCGGTCTAATGACGGTGCCGGAATGTGGCCATTTGATCTCAGCAACCAAAAAAGATAAAACACGATGGTTCCATCGTGTTTCGGCTTATTGAATGTGTAGAGATACAAGTGATATTAAATTTAGTGGTGGGGGTTTCCAGGGTTTGATGATAAAACTGGAAAGTGACAGTAACAACTTCTCAACTAAACAAGATAGCACTAACGTGTCTTTATTGAATTTCGTACTAACTAGTGTTATTACACTAGAAGGTGATCAGGGTCTAATGATATACAGGTTGCAACGGAAAGGTGTGGTCATATTTTAAGAGCCGGTTCTACCCATGGAAATGAACAACTTTCTCTAAGAAAAAATAGAAAATTCCCAAAAAAAAAATTGGACTTTGCATACAAAGTTATCATCAGCTGATCAATATTTGTATGGGAGGTAAAATTTTTTTTTAGAATTTCCTAGGATTTTCTTGAAGAAAGTTGTTCATATCGATGGGCAGATGCAGTTCTTAAAATATGAACACACCTTTCCGTTACACCCTGTATATAGGATCTTCAAACATACATCAAAATCAAAATCAAAATCAATGTGCTTTCACAAGTGTCATTAAACTAGGTGGTTACTAGGGTCTATTGATAGAGCCAGAAGGGTAACATAGATCACAATAGGGCACAAGAAAGTGCCGTATTGTTTGGTCTCGTCGATTTTTTCTTGACTAAAAATAGAGTTCCAGGTATGGTCCAGTGTCTGATGTTGGATCTGGAAGGTGATCATAGGAAACCCTCAACTTAACAACATAGCCCGATGTGTTAAGGCTAGTTAGATTTGTCCTGACAAGTTATAGCACACTGGCCGGATAGATTCGATTTTCTTTTGACTGACAAGAAGGGCAGCTGGCTAGAAGAATGTGTCTGATTGCTGCTGCCCCAGGTTTTGACTCTTTCGGCCTTAGAGTTGAAACGCTCCATGGTGTCAGGAAAAGTATTAAGTGCTAAAAAGTATTAAATAAGGTATAGATAAATTAAATATTTATTTAATGCAAGCTTCAATCAACCAAATATAAACTTAATTAAGAAAATGTTATAATTGTAACTACTTAACATTTTCTTTAAAGCTTGAGGCGTCTCTGACACTATTTTCAGAATAAGCCTAAAATGTTATGTAACTTAGTATTTTTGTTCATGTAAAAGTTTGTAAAACTTTTTTTATAAACCATTTAAAAAATATATGATTTGTTCGGAACCCTTTGCGCGCGAGTCCTCCTCGCACTTGGCAGGTTTTTTTGTGTTCGACATGTTGAATGGTTTTAAAAACTAGCGGCTGATACAATTTTAATTTAGTTAGGTGGGATCTACCTAAACTGTACTTAAGAAAGAATAATAATTTATTAAACAATAATCGTGAATCACCTATAAGATAAAAATGTTAAACAAAATTAAAAAATACAACAAATGAAAAGAAATTCTTTATTACCTACGTACAGGTTTTATAAAACATAAGTAGGTACCTGCATAGACCAGAAAGATTTGATTTATCAAGCATTAGCAGGAGAAATGATCTCTGTCGAAAGATCACAACATTAATTTGCTACATGGTCACAATCAATAAGATTGAGTTATTTATCAAAGTCAAAACAAAGCGTTCGAGGAGGCGATTCCAAAATTATAACTCACTAAAATGTAGAAAACAAAAAAAAAATATTTTCAAAAAACCCGACTGTAAAAAAAACCACTAAAAAGTTCAAAACAAGTCAATTTTCAAGCAGTCTGAAGCAGTTGGTGGCATGAAATCAATAATTGAACTAAAATAACAGCCTGCATCAGACTGCTTGAAAATTCAAATTCAAAATTATTTATTTTGGCACAACTAGATCCAAAAGGTTAGAAACTATTGTTAGTACTTAAAATACAATTTCCAAGGACAACACTCATCAGTCACATACATCCACGTCAAGACAACTAATAGGGAGATACCTCCCTAACGATCACCAGACGAACGAAATGCCACAACACAGGGCATGCACGTCTTCATCTATAGCTTTCAGGATGCTGTTGTGACTCGCCCGCACCCTCCTCATAAGTGACACGACTTTCTTCCGAATAACGGCATGAAAATCGTCAGTATAAGCCTTCGCGAACATCTCGGAGGCGCTGCAGAAACGAGGAAGTCTCAACATCATCTTGAAAATATAACTCACCTATAGACCACCCGTGTACAGACCCTGACACTGTACGCTTTAAACAGCGTGATCTTGGCTTGGTCCGTACAGCGGGCGAATCGACGGGCCAGCATTTTGCTGCTCCCTCTCTATGTCAACATCGTCCTTAAGGTGGAAGCGCCAGAGTAGCCAGCGAAATTCAATTTTCTTACGTTTTTTGCAATTTGCAGGTCAGTGTCAGGTTGTATCTTGGTCAAAATTTGCCCAGGGGTTGAGAATAAATTCGAAACAGAGTTACCTCGCCCCTGGGCACTCAGGGCAGGGAAGGAACAGGGGTGGGTTTTTGTCAGAAAGAGTCTGACACGCCCTCCCGCTCCACACAGAGCGGGAGATATCATTGATGATTTCCCACCCACATAAAAAAAAAGTATACACATCAATATCTGTAACTCAAACACGAACGTGTACCGTAAATAAATAAATTTGGAACTGGGGGTCACTTTTGGGGTGAAATCCCACAAAAAAAGGAAAATTTGTGAAGTTGAGAACTGTGCCGTGCAAAATATCAATGAAATGATGAATGATGATGATGAGGGTCTCGAAAGTATTTTTTTCATAATTTTAAAATATATAGTTTTAAAGTGATTTTTCTTTCCCCAATAGAAAGCCACGTTATTTGTGAGTGTCATAGGCTATATTTTTTTGAATTAAAATCATCAATACAACTCTTTCAGTTAGAATTGATGTCAAATGTAAGTATCATGAAATCATGACATTTGACATCAATTCTAACTTCTTTTTTTTTGTGGGGTGGAAAATCATACAATGACATCGCCCGCTCTAGGGTGGAGCGGGAGGGCGAGTCAAACTCTTAGTGACTAAAACCCACCCCTGCTCCTTCCCTGCCCTGAATGCCCAGGGGCGAGGTAACTCTTTCGAATTTATCCTCAACCACACCGAGATCCCTCCGTGCCTCGGAAAGCACGTTAAGCCGTTGGTCCCGGCTGTCAATCGTCGATCTTTAACAATCGTTACGGGTTGTCAGAAGCCTGAAAGTCTGACAACCAGTTTTACCAAGAAATATCGTATTACCCAGTAACTGAGTTGTGGAGGTCAGAAAGGCAGTCGCTCCATGTAAAATACTGGTATTCAGCTGCTTCCGGTTAGATTGGAAGCCGACCCCGAGATAATTGGGAAAAGGCTAGTCAGATGAGATTATAAAACTTAATATTTCCCTATAACATTTAATTGTGTTAATTTGTGTATAGTTTTATGTTGTTCTGTTAGTAATAATATTTTTAAACTGATATTTAATTTGTCTCAAGTTTTAGAAAACTTATTATTTGTAATCAGCCTATAATTTTCTCAAGGCTGTCCCAGCATCCATTTGGGAAGGAGTGGGCTATATTTTACCACGCGGATCCAGTGCGAATTGGTATATCACATGTCTTCTAATTATTAGTTCTAGAACATTTTCTTAACGATGTTTTACTTCACCGTTTTGAGAGCAGTGGTGATGAATTGAATACATTAAAAAATTATAAGTCGGGGCCGTAACCACCATCACTGCTCTCTTAATTTATAGTCACAAATGGATGAGATCCCAAAATCTTAAAAATGCAACAATACGAAAGAAGTCATCTAATCCAGTCAAACCCAGTATATGTACGTATAAGTATAGTGTTTTATCTTGAAAATGTTTACGTTGAATAAAAATCGAATACCTTTCTGTTGATAGTGATGAGATAAGCAAAAAATTTAAATTCTTTAATATTAATGTGACGACGGCATAAAGTATAGAAATATATATATAAGTGAAGTCTTTCCATAACCTTAACTAGAAGAAACAAGTTGTCTAAAAAATGAAAATGATTAGAAAAAGTTTATCAGTTATAATTCTTTACCTCAGGTAAGTTGCTCACCTTACTAAGAAACTAGGTGCCACCAGACTTCAGTCATGTAAAATAAATTATACTGATTATAAACATACTTATTTTCAGCCTACATCACGCCCATCAGCACATGTTTGTTGATGTAGAAACCAGTGACTCCGATAATAATTTTGACATTCTTGTATTTTCCCAAAAATGGCTGGTAACCGTTTGCAAACACTGGATTCATAATTTAAGTGGAAGAGAATGTGCTTACCCTAGTAAAAAGAAGCAGTTTTCAGTACACGGGATTTGGCCAACGGATGTAGAAAGGAACTACTATCCACAATTTTGCAACAACTCATGGGCTTTTGACCCAGAACAGATTAAAACTATTGAAGACGTACTGGACCAGGTGTGGGCCACAATATATAAAGGTGATATAATAATAACAATAATTTATTTAATTCGGGTTGAAGAGCCCATAGATATCAACCTGTATAAACACCTTAACCTAAGTATACATATAACAAGAAAGAGTTAGTAAATAAAGCTTTAAACCTATGTTAGTAACACATCACTAGCACTGCACTAAATCAATGTGCCCTCGTGTAGAATAGGTCCGCAGAAGCGACGGAACACCACGCTCTGCGGCCAAAAGCTTTCTTCCAACACCTGGCTGAGGAAGCACGTCGCAATGCGCACTACGAACGTCTTGAAATTAACATTGTGGCACGACTCCAACAGCTGCACTCTCGCCGTATAGTTCAGCTTTCGGCGCACGTACTCTACGATGTCTTCTGCCTCATTGGAGTAGCGGAGGCGCGAGATATACACCAGAGTGTTCGGTATCGCTGCACGCAGCTTAAAGCGCTATTACCTGCCAATGAACTTGAGTGCTTAGTTTGCGTGTTCTGTGCTGAGCTCATGTAACGCGTCGTACGTCCACCCAGCAATGGAACTCGCCCATCAAGGAGCGCTGTCCGAAATTAGACGCATTATTAATTTATTACACATAAAACAACAGGTATTAAAATGAAACACTGAGACTAAATTATAAATAATTAAATGATCTTTAAAATGGTGAAGGTTTCATAAAAATAGGCTTTATAGTTTTTGCGTGATTCTCAATTTTTTATCCGCGTTAGACATAACTTTACAAATTAATTACACTATGTTATAAAAATATAATTTCAAATATTCTTCGATAAAATTACGAAAGGAATTGTCTAAAGTAACATATATGTTTTGCAAAGAAATAAGACTAGTCGTTTAGACGTGATGTTCAATTAAAAACCATTAAAAGTCGTATAACCGCGCCGCGACTGGCCGCAGCGGTTCTTACTGCTTTGCTGCTGGATATGATAATAAACAGTCGTTAGTCGGCCTAATAAGGTTAAGGGAGGGGAAAATATCGAAATGGATGACTAATATGCTAGTAAGATATTTGGGAGCGGGTTTAGTAACGAAACTTTAGACAGATCTATGTCCAGCCGTAGACTGCAATAGGATGACTTTGTCGTGGTCGATCTTATGAAAATCTAAGCATCGATTATCGCAGGAGGAGTAAGAGACATAAGGTATCATTACACAATAACACCAGGGGCGGTATTGTAGCTTTGGGAATCTAACTCACTCGCTGGATGCGAGAGTGTCGTGTATATAAGTGTAACTTATTTAACATGTGTAGTAAGAGGAGTAAAAACTAGGAGGGCGCGTACTCTGGACTTTTATATTGATTCAAAATATTACAACTGTGTCCTCTTCGACCGGGTGAGCTAAACATATAAAAAGTACTCTATGAGCTAAACCAACTGTTTAAACAATCTCAACGTTCCAATAAAAGCTATTCTAATCTTAATATTCGAACAACTCTCCAAAAGTTATAAGCTGCCAGCAAAGCTCGGTTCCCACATGCCGTCTGCAGGCTGTGTGTACATGCGCCACAGTACTTAAAGAAATAAGACTATGAAGAATGATACATACTTCATCATCTTCCTGCCCTTATCCCATGTTCTTACGTTTTTTTCTTCCGTTCTGTCCTGTCAGCCGTCACGCTATCACTAACTCTCTTTTCTTTCATAGCACTCCTCACACAATCCATCCATCTTTTCTTTGGCCTCCCTCTCCCACTCCATCCATCTACATTTATATTCATTACTCTTTTAGTTACATGTGTTTCATCCCTGCTCTTCACATGACCATACCAAGATAAGCGGCTCCCTTTCAACTTTTCTGTCACTGGCGCCACTTTTAAACTATCTCTAATGTACTCATTTCTCACTTTATCCGTTCTGGTTACTCCACACATCCATCTCAACATTCTCATCTCCGCCACATGCAATCTTGTTTCATACGCCTTTTTCACAGCCCAACCTTCTGATCCATACGGTACGACAGGTCTAATCACGGACTTATAGATTTTCCTCTTTAGCTTAAGGGGCAATATCCGCCGGTCGCAAGTTGTTCCAGTGACCTGTCGCCATGTCATCCATCTTGAGTTAATCCTGTGCGTTACGTCGCCATCTATATCGCGATCCCCCTGGACAAGCGACCCGAGGTACCGAAAGTCGGAGCAGATCGGTACAGACGTTCCGGTGAGAGCTATAGATATTAGACTGGAGAGACCGCCGAAATCGCAGAACAATTATTCTGTTTTGGTTCTGCTCAATTTCAGGACAACACTCTTCAGTCTTTGCCACCACGTCTCCAATCTGCTCTGGACCTCTAAGCCGCTTTCGGCAACCAGCACAATATCATCAGCAAACAGTATACACCAGGAGCCTCTTCTTGGATTTCCTCCCATTTCTATCATTTTATCTACTACTCGCTCTCTAAATTCTTTCGCACAATCATTCTTCTCTTGCATTCGCCATTTTATTTTAGGAGGAGGACGCTCTTTGCTTTTTGTACACTTTGTTTTATCGCTAATACCATAACCAGGAGCATGTGATGTGAGACCAAATCTTCTCCTGGCAGCACTTTGCAGTCTTTGACGTGCATAATATGGTTGCGCCTAACTAGAAAATAGCCAATTTGAGTCTTGTGGTTACCACTTTCGTATGTGATTAGGTGTTCATCTCTCTTATGGAACCAAGTGTTGGCTACTGCGAGGTCAAATACGGTAGCGGATTGCAAAAGCGTCTCTCCCTCGTTATTGGGACATCCAAAACCCTATCCTCCATGTACTCTTCCATAACAATTTCTCGTTCTTGCTACATGCCGATTAAAATCACCTCCAACTATCAATTCCTCATGAACGGGGAAAGTCATTACAGTGTATCAAAATCCTCCCAAAACTTCTCTTTCACTCTTTCATCACATCCTACCTGCGGGGCATACCTATATTCAGCATCACATTGTCCATCATAACTTTCACAACTATCAACCTATCAATAATCCTTTTAATCTCCATCACACTTTCTTTCAATTTACTATCTAATACTATTCCCACGCCATTTCTTTTACCGTCACTTCCACAATAGAAAAACTTGCATGCTTCACCAATTTCCCTTGCCTTTGTTCCCAAGGGATTCCACTTAGTTTCCTGTTGACACACTATATTTATTCGTCTTCTTTTTAATACATCTGCTCCAGTCATAGTCCCAACATTCCAACCTGCTTACCTCAATCTCACTTCCCGAGCTAGCTTCTTACGTTGCCCCCGCTCGGGTTGGTGCAACAACCCTAGTCTATTTCCCACAGCGGCCGGGTGCTGCCCCTGTGCGTTGCCTGTAGGGTACGCCCTAATCCTATCGCACATTCCGTTTAGACCCATCATGTTACTAGAGATTCGGCAAATATTTTACAGTCGGCCGCCAGCCTGACACCAACCCTCCTTGGGAATGCTATTGCTGATGGTTTACCCGCCACCACGCGGGTGACCTAAGGTGCTGTAATAGTATGCACGGTCTCAAAATTTCCGTTAGTCGCCTCCTACGACACTCATGGGATGAAATGGGGTGGCCGCATTCTTAAGCCGGAGCCACACGAATAACTGGAGCCACACGGATGATACTTAAAAATACATATAATTTCAGGAATTGACCCTCACAGTCTCTGGGAACATGAATGGACAAAACATGGGACTTGTGCTACAGAACTCCAACCTTTCAATTCACAGTTCAAATATTTCAGCAAAGGCATCGAATGGTACAAGAAATATTCGTTTATGGATATGTTTGAAGCCGCTAAAATATTCCCTGATGATACCAAAAAATTTACTGCTGAGGAATTTGCCGCTGCAGTAAAAGCAAAAACTAAAAAGATCCCGATAGTCAGCTGCTACGTAATAGGTGGAGTACAGTACTTGATGGAAATGCGCATTTGCTTTGATAAACAACTCAATCCTATTGATTGTGACCTTATAGCAAATAAACATTGTGATCTTTCGAAAGGGATTATCTTTCCTGCTAATGCTTGATAAATGAAATCTTTCCGGTCCTATGGTTTTATAACACATGATAATAAAAAATTATTTGTTTGTATTTGTGGTATTATTTAATTTTGTTTAACATTTGTATTATATCGGGCTCTATTTAACTTGGAGGAAATACCCGTATGCTTTGATAAAAAACTCAATCTTATGGATTGTGATACTGTAACCAATAAAGATTGTGATGTTTCGAAAGGGATTATCTTTGCTGCCAATGTTAGAGTAATTAGATTTTTAAAAGATTTGATAATAAAAAAGATTTTCTTTGGACTTCTAGTATTAATTAAATTTGATTTAAACTGTTTTATTGCCTCTGACCTTAGGTAAATGTGGTTCACCGTGATTGTAAACAATCACCACACATACAAACTATCATACTTTTTTGTAATAGAATAGATTTAACTTTATTGTGGGTGTATTTTGGTTATTAATGCATGTGAGCAAGCATATTTTGCAAGAGGATGAACCAAGGACCAAAACTTCTTTCGTCTAGGAACCTTTCTGCTGATAAAATATTTAACAGAAATTCTTGCCTGGTCACACCTGTCGTAAGCTGGAGGTGCTATGGGCTAAGACAACCATAAACTGGGTCTACAATAACTGAAAACGACAACACAGCAGGCCCAGGAGGAGATGGTGCGATGACCTAGACTCAGCCTATCAGACACCGGGCGCGAAAAAACGTCAAAACCCTTCAAGCACCGAGGGCGGTCCCCGCATCTGACATGTTTACGGGTCTGCTCACAAAAAATGGTTTGTTAACGTATCTTAAGGCGCGAGGCACTTACAGTATTTTTTTTTTGGGTTGTTGAATAAACAGAGCTTAGAATAATATGTAAACAATACTTGTATTACGAGAGTTGAATTCTAATCAAATGCTGTTGTCAACGATTTGGCGGGAATAGTGTCTTTTCCCGTGTTAGGTGATTTCTGATAAACTGATAAGTTTTTCTTTTTTTTAATCAAGTAATTATTTTCACTGGGAAAAAATAATAATCTCATATCCATGAAATGGTTACGTATTTTTTATTTGGGACAAGCCCGCCACACTATTCCCAAACCACTGTAACTTCTATAAGCTAGAATCAACAGTGGCGACCACCAGAAAAAACGCCGAGGCAATGAAGCTCGACGAGTCCCAGAGAAACGATTAAACTGTCTTGGGTCCCGCAACGAAATTAATCAGAAAAGACAGCGGAGGAGTCAGAAAAACATAATTTCCACTTCCCTCCTAATCACCGCGAGACAGAACAAAACTAGGCCATTAAGCACAAAGGGGGTTTTTACAACTGGGGTAAGCCCAGTTGCCAAGCACCACTGGTTAAAAACACTAATATTAATGGGTCCTAAAATTGTGAGCTGTTACACTTGATTCCAATAATAGGTATGGCAAAAACGCTTGAACACACGGAAATTCGTTCCAGTTTCCACAAGGTTCGTGTAATAGACAACTCCAGACGTAGGCTGAATACTATCCAACATAATATTGCGCTCAGTTTGCTAAAGAGTACACTCCCACAGGATATGACATGCGGATTGTTTGTATTCGCAATCAGGTGTAGAACATTGACATAAAGGTGAGGCAACAAGCTTGAAGGAAAATAATTTACTCTTAAAGTTGCCATGTCCTATCCAGCCATTCGCGAACCGATGGGAAGAACTGGTGGAGGTGTCTGCCTTTGATGGAACTTTCCCACCTATATTTATTTATTTATTTATTAAAACTTCATGCAACACAAATGTACAAAGGCGGACTTAATGCCTTAGGCATTCTCTACCAGTCAACCAAGGGTGGTGGATATTGCCATTCGGATAAAAGGTCCTCCCAAACGTCAGTTTGAGGTTTAAGTAATCTAGAAATGTTGGCACGATCACGTTGAGGTAAAAAGTCTGGGTCCGTAGTCTTTCGTGCAGGATAGTACATTGCAGCACGTCGCTGCACCTCAAGACTGACTGGAAGTACACCTGCAAGTACCGGTAAGGCTTCAGTGCTAACCGTCCTATACGCTTAGAATTTATTAAAATCCAACGAAGCATATTGGCTGCATATTTTAATAAATTCTTACTGTCGCCAAGGTGCCACGGTTGTTAATACAATACTTCTGTCCTGCCTTAAAATGTAACAATACGAAAGTACATAAGTTTATATCTAACCCAACAGGTATACCCGGGCCTGCGGACGGCGAGTAGTGGGTAACTCGCCGCCCGATCAGCACCAGGCCCGAGAGTCGACGGCGCGTAGTGTTCCACGCGCGTCTCAAAGAGTTGTCAGCAAAGGAAGGGGCCTGCCACGGCCAATGCCTGCCCGGGGGTTGAGGATAAATTCGAAAGAGTTACCTCGCCCCTGGGCATGTAGGGCAGGAAGGAACAGGAGTGGGTTTTAGTCAGTAAGACTCTGACACGCCCTTTCGCTCCACTCCAGAGCGGAAGAAGTCATAAGATGATTTCCCACCCCCCAAAAAAAAAAAAAACAAAAAAGAAAAAAAAACCTAACAGGTATTTAGATTGTTTTATCTTGAAAATGTTCACGTTGAATAAAAGTCGAATACCTTCCTGTAGATAGTGAGTTATGCAAGAAATTCTAATTGTTCAATATTAATGTGACGATAAAGCATATTATGAATAAATTAAATGTGAAGTCTTTCCATAACCATAACTAGAAGAAACAAGTTGTCTGAGAAATTAAAATGAGTAGAAAAAGTTTACCAGTTTTTATTATTTACCTCAGGTAAGTTGCTCACCTTTCTAAGAAACTAAGTGCCCCCAGACTTCAGTCATCCTACTAATATTATAAACGTGAAAGTTTGTGAGTGTGTATGTTTGTTACTTCTTCACGCTCAAACGACTGGACCGATTTGAATGAAATTCGGTATGTAGATAGCTTATAGCCTAGATTAACATATAGGCTACCTTTTATTCCGGTCTAGGCGGGTAAAACCGCGGGGCGCAGCTAGTGTAAAATAAATTAAACTGATTATAAACATACTTATTTTCAGCCTACATCACGCCCATCAGCACATGTTTGTTGATGTAGAAACCAGGGAACCCGATAATAATTTTGACATTCTTGTATTTTCGCAAGAATGGCAGGTAACCACTTGCAAGGACTGGATTTATAATTTAAATGGAACCGAATGTGCTTATCCTAGTAAGAAGAAACAGTTTTCAGTACACGGGATTTGGCCAAGGGACACACAAAGGAAATACTATCCAAAATTTTGCAACAACTCATGGGCTTTTGACCCAGAACAGATTAAAACTATTAAAGACGAATTGGAGCAGGTGTGGGCCAACATACATAAAGGTGATATAATCACATTATATAAAGCATGTACCAAAAACCCTGTCCGATCCTGAAGGGTTTAATTTGGTAACGTACTGCGTACACTTAAACGTAATCATTTAATGAATACGAGATTATTATTTTTCCCCAATGAAAATAATTAATTTAAAAAGAAGAAAAAATTTATCAAAGGCAACACTAAGCGCTCGAAAAAGTTCACCCACAGTTTTGTGTCAAAGAAACCGCCTGAGCGAAATGGTCTTTTTGATCCTTTGTTAAAGAATGGCTACAGCGCGGTTAGTGCAGCGGTATCGTTTGAAATAAAAATAGGTAAAATGAAAAGATTTCACCGGCCGGTGGAGTGTTGTCAACTTATAAAAATTTGCCACATTTAGTGTTAAATTTCGCATATTTTATAAAAATAAAAATTCTATAACCATTTGGTTTTTGTGAGTTACGCCTTTATTTGATCGGACAAGGTTTTTTTTACATGGTGTATGTATAATACCATGACATCATCAAAATTTATGACTAAAATTCTAGTAAGATATTTGGGAGCGGGTTCAGTGGAGGAGGAAACTTTGGAGAGACCAATGTCCAGGTGTGGATTGCAATAGGATGACTTTGTCATTGTCGATCCATTAAAAATATAAGCATTAGTTAGCGCAGGTATTACATAGAGGACCATTACACGATAACTATATGTAGGTATTTAAAAGTCAGACTATGAAGAATGATACATACACATAAATACATATAATTTCAGGAACCGACTATTACAGTTTCTGGACACATGAATGGACAAAACATGGGACTTGTGCAACAGAACTTCAATCTTTTAATACGCAGTTCAAATACTTCAGCAAAGGAATCGAATGGTATAAAAAATATTCGTTTACGGATATGTTTGAAACTGCAAATATATTCCCTGACGATACAAAAAAATTTACTGCTGAGGAATTTGCCGCTGCAGTGAAAGCAAAAACTAAAAAGAACCCCATGGTCAGCTGCTACCCAGTAGATGGTGTGATATACTTGGAAGAAATACATATATGCTTTGATAAACAACTCAATCTTATTGATTGTGATACTGCAACAAATAAAGATTGTCATGTTTCGAAAGGGATTATCTTTCCTGCTAATGCTTGATAAAAGAAATTCTTCAAAAAAGAAAACTATCTACCTGGATAAACTCACTTATATTTGGATAAACTCAGGTTTTTATAATATAAAAATAATTTCTTTGTATTTGAGGTATTATTTAATTTTTGTTTAACATTTTTATTGTATAAGAAAGGGATGAATGAAAAGCAATTGCATGTAGCTGAGATGAGAATGCTAAGAGCGATGTGTGGTGTTACGCGTATGGATAGAATTAGGAATGAGTATATAAGAGGAAGTCTGAAAGTGGCACCGCTGACTGAAAAGTTGTGTGGAAATCGGTTGTCGTGGTATGGGCATGTGATGCGGAGGAATGAAGAAAATGTCGTGAGGAAAGTCTTGTGTATGGATGTGGATGACTATAAGAGTAGGGGAAGGCCAAAGAAACGATGGTTGGACTGTGTGAAAGAGGATATGGGTAAAAACGGGGTGACTACAGACGACTAATAGAGGAGTATGGAAGAAAAAGACATGTTGCGCCGACCCCAAATAAATTGGGATAAGGGCAGGAGAATGATGACGATGATGATTTTTATTGTATAAGAATATATTTTATATTATACTTGGAGAAAATACACATACATTTAGATTAAAAACTCAATGTTGTTGATTGTGATACTGTAACCAATAAAGATTCTGATGATTCGAAAGGGATTATCTTTCCTCCCAAAGACTTTTTTTTTTGGGGTGGGAAGTCATCCAATGGCATCTCTAGCTGCGGGGGGAGGGCGTGACAGACTCTTACTGACTAAAACCCTGCCCCAAAGTGGGCAGGGGAGCGGTAACTCTGTTACGAATTTATCCACTACCCATGGGCATGAGAAATGCAATCCGTCATAATCATATACAGAGTGTAGGTGTGGTCATATTTTAAGAGCCAGTTCTGCCTATGGAAATGAATAACTTTCTCTAAGAAAAAAATAGAAAATTTCCAAAAAAAAAATTGGACTTTCCATACAAAGCTATCATCAGCTGATCAATATTTGTATGGAAGGTTAAATAAATTTTTTAGAATTTCCTCGGATTTTCTCGAAGAAAGTTGTTCATATCGATGGGCAGATGCAGTTCTTAAAATATGACCACACCTTTCCGTTACACATTGTATACGCAGATACTTAGATTTGAAAAAACCTGATATTAAAAAAGATTTTTTTTGGACTTGTGGTATCAATAAAATTTTATTTTAACATTTTTGCTGCCTCTGATCCTTATAGATGTTTCACAACGATTGTTTATAAATATACAATACTTTTTTAGAATAAAATAGTATTAACGTTATCGTGCACCAAAGTTGTAACACTACTCTTAAGTAGGTAGGTACTTAAACTGAAATTGAATAAGTATAAAATGACAAAACAAAATTATGAACTTAAAAACCATGCTAAAAAAAAATTGAATATTTTCAAAAAACCCGACTGTAAAAAACAACTAAAAAGTTCCAAACAAGTCACTTTTCAAGCAGTTTCGAGAGGAACCGCCTCCTCGAACCCTTTATTTTGATGCCGCACCTAATACAGTTCATATACTTTATGACTAATGCAGAAATAAATTGCTTTGAATATGAATTCAAGCGCAGTTTATTATTTAATTAAAATACGCAGATTTTAGGTTAAGAACGACTAGAAATGTAATAAAAACATTTCCGGTTTTAATCCTTGCTGGGTTTTTTTTTGTGGGGTGGTAAATTACCTAATGACATCTCCCGCTCTGGGTGGAGCGGGAGGGCGTGTCAGACTCTTCCTGACTAAAACCCATCCCTGTTCCTTCCCTGCCCTGAGTGCATAGGGGCGCGGTAACTCTGTTTCGAATTTATCCACAACCGCTGGGCAGAATCCTTACTGGTTAACATACGAAAAAAAGTTTTTTTTTTGGGAGTTTTCTATTTTTTCTTAGAGAAAGTTGTTCATTTCCATGGGCAGAATCGGCTCCTAAAATATGACCACACCTTTCCGTTACACCCTGTATAGAATTATAGTCATAAAAATCATCAATACAACTCTTTCAGTTAGAATTGATGTCAAATGTAAGTATTTCATGAAGCCTGACATTTGGCATCAATTCTAACTGAGAGAGACAAAAAAAAAAAGAAAAAAAGATTAAAACTGGAAGTATGTATTTCTTTTTTATTCATTTTTTGCGTTTTTTTGAGATAATTATGTCTCTTTGCAGTCAGACGTGGGGCATTTTTGAGCCTTGTTCTTTGGCGGCAAAAATGTATTTATCGTAATTTTTTGCTAGCACTTATATAAAATTATTATGTTGTTTATTAATTTTCTATACATATATTATATAAATTATAATTTTAAATATTTCTTACAAATCATATAAAAAAGAAAAAAAAAAACATTTAAAATTATAAAAAATAGTAGTCCACCGGTGACGGGAGCAGGGTCCAAGGTACCGGTGGTTAGGGCTCCAGAGACAGGAACCTCCTCACAATGCGAGCCGTATCGAGGAGTACTGCCTTCTGTATCAGGCCCTTGATCAAACCGTGCAACGACAGCTTCGACAGGTGGTCGTCGAGGCTTTTGGCTATCAGGCCTATCAGACTATCGGCACAAGGACAGCCGAGTCCACATTCCACATATCGACAGCCTCGTGTGCTAAATCAAGATATTTCATTTGTTTCTCTTTCTCAGCTTTCACGAGGTTCTCGTCATGTGGGATGACGAGAACATAATTTTTTTTTTTTTTTTTTTTAAAACGTTACCCCACTCAAGGAATTACTCCTGTATCGTGGGTGCGTTCACAAACATGTATAATCACATACACAAGACACCCAGACCCGGAACAACTATCTGTAGGTCATACAAATATTTGTTCCGTGCGTGGATCGAACCCGCGACACGCAGCGCAGCAGCCGAACGCTCAACCACTGCGCCAACCGTGTCGTCATTTTGATATTCTTGGGTGTCACGAGTTTATAAATATGTATCTAGCGCTGACTAAACATTTTTGGTAATTATTTTAATTTTATTCCTACCGTTTTTCCCAGGTTTCTGAAAGCCTAAAATTTATTGATTTTACTATTTCTTAGATAAGACTAATAAAAATATAACTTTGCAAAACAGTTAAATTATTCGCAGGACCATTAATATCGCCGCGTCGATTAAATACGGCAAAGTTGTATTATATTTATAAACTATTAATGAATTTTTTATCAGTTATAATTCTTTGGCTAAGGTAAGTTACGTAAATATCTTGAGCGAATTTTGTGTTACGTATGGGTCATAGCAATATGCTTAAATTAAGGGGTTTAAATTGATTGCCTACGCTTTAATATTGATCTTTAGCAACGCTTTGAACAGTCAAAACCGAAATTAGCTGCATAATTCGTACTGCCCACGAAAGGTTTAAAACATATAAAATACTCCAAAACCAAGTATTGATAGTTATTTTTTTCAACCGTAAGAGGAATAAGTTGTCTAAAATTTAAAAATGTGTGAAGTTTTTTTGTCATTTTTCATTCTCTGCCTAAGGTAAGTTGCGCAAATATCTCGAGCTTCTGTTTTATGTTTCGCGAGTTGGATTCCTACACAGACTTTGCCTGGATATTCCTTTCTAGTCTGGGTATTTATGCACGTGAGCAAGCACGCATATTTGCATATTTGCAAGAGGACAGACGTAGGAACACTGTCTTTCGGGTCAATATGCAAAACGCGATGTGCCTGGAGCCCCGACCCTCAACAGAGACGCCTTCAGCAGCCGCCGAAGGAGACGCCCTGGGCGTCGGGGTTCGTAAGCAGATCGCCGGCCACCGTGGACCGCGCCTATGGTGTATAAATGTTAGGTACCTACTTACTATTTCTGTAGTGTAAAAAAATATGAGATTGTCATTATTTTTAGTTAAGAGGAAGGATATCCTCTTAACCTAATTTGTGAGTAAGTGAATAGAGATTTTTATTTTTATTATGTGTTGTTATAGCGTTTGGGGAATGGTAATTTTTCATCTATTTTCTCAAATAACTTAAAAAGTATTATATTTTGGAATTATGAAAAATATATTTGAAATCCTTACAATAAGCCGTTTCATTTGATATGTAGCACATTACAGTTTGAAAAACATTTTTTTTTAATTTTCTGATGATGATGATCAAAGGGAACCCATATTACAAATTCATTTATTTACGTTACACGTTCGTATTTGGCTCACAAATATTTATGTGTGTACCAAATTTCAACACAATCGGTTGAGTAGATTTGGAGTAAATTGGCTGTGACAGACGGACGGACAGACAGACATACAGACACATGAGTGATCCTATAACGGTTTCGTTTTTACATTCGGATGTTCGGAACCCGGATGTTCGCCGACATAGTTTTTTGCCTCCACATTGTCACCAGAAAATAATGTAGATATATAATTACGTGGCATTTATTTTCAGGGCTTATTATTAACTACCTAAATAAATTTCTTTTTCAGTTAGAAATGAAAACAAACGTTTAAGTACAGTAAAACATCGGTTCTTATTTTCAGTCTGCATCACGTCTTCCAAATTGCAGCAGATGAAGAAGCCAGTGCACCCGACAAGCATTTTGACACTCTTGTTTTTTCACAAGAATGGCCGGTAACAGTCTGCAAGTACTGGATTCGTAAACCTGACGAATGTGTTTATCCTAAACAAAAGAACCGGTGGACTATACACGGGATTTGGCCAAGGAAAATGGGAGTGAAGTATATTGAATTTTGCAACACGACTTGGACTATTGACCCAGAAAAGATTAAACCACTTGGGAGTAACTTAGAGCAGGCATGGCCCAATAACTATAAAAGTTTGTATTTAGTATTTTTTCACTTTTCATCCACTTTTAAGGTTCTGTATATCATCATCATCTGCCTAGCCTTTTCCCAACTATATTGGGGTCGGCTTGCAGTCTAACCGGATGCAGCTCTCGCGCACCTGTACGAGTGGCGCGAGGAGGCCAAACGCCGGGGCGAAACTCTGCTGCCGCGACAACTCGCGGCTCGGCAGACGGAGCTCCGGCAGGATCTCATGGTGACATGGAGAGAGCGACTGTCGCAACCCAGCGCTGGGCACGCTACCATTGAGGCGGTAGTGCCCCTCTTTGAGGCTTGGCTGGAGAGGCGCCATGGCAACCTCACCTTCCGCCTGACGCAGGTTCTCACCGGACACGGCTGTTTCGGGAGGTACCTGTGTCGTGTCAAGGCGGAGGTGACCCCTGAGTATTTCCACTGCGAGGATCGCCCAGAGGACACGGTGGAGCATACGGTGGAGGTTTGCCCCGCTTGGGCAGAACACCGCCGTGTCCTCGTGGATGCGATAGGCGGCAGCGACCTCTCGCGCCGTGCCCTGGTTCAGGCCATGGTACGGAGCGAGAGGGAATGGGAGGCCGTCTCCTCCTTCTGCGAAGCAGTAATGCTCGCGAAGAGGGAGGCGGCATACGTTAGGGAGACTCAACAACAGCCGAGTCGCCCTAGCGCCCCCAGCCGCGACCGCCGCAGGAAACGCCAGGGGCCGCGAGACGATCTCCGGCCACCGTAGACCCGGGCCTGCGGACGGCGAGTAGTGGGTAACTCGCCGTCCGATCAGCACCAGGCCCGAGAGTCGACGGCGCGTAGTGTTCCACGCGCGCCTCAAAGAGTTGTCAGCAATAGGGACGGGGCCTGCCACGGCCGATGCCTGCCCGGGGGTGGAGGATAAATTCGAAAGAGTTACCTCGCCCCTGGGCACTCAAGGCAGGGAGGAACAGGGGTGGGTTTTAGTCAGTAAGAGTCTGACACGCCCTTCCGCTCCACCCTAGAGCGGGAGTCATAGGATGATTTCCCACCCCACAAAAAAAAAAAAAAAAAAAAACCGGATGCAGCTGAATACCAGTATTTTATATGGAGCGACTGCCTATTTGACCTCCACAACTAAGTTACTGGGTAATACGAAACCCCTTGGTAAGACTGGTTGTCAGACTTTCGGGCTTCTAACGACCCGTAACGACTGTCAAAGATCCACGACTGACAGCCGGGACCAACGGCTTAACGTGCTTTCCGAGGCACGGAGCAGTCTCGGTAGGTAAATATGGTCACCCATCCATGGACCAACCCCGGCAAGCGTAGCTTAACCTGATGGATCGAACCGTGCGGTTGTTATTACTTTAGCCACGAGCTCCTCCTTTAAAGGATATGTACAGTAACACAAGCAAACTTTACTTGTAAGCTCGAGTATCTTAAAATCGTCCATTTAAAATACTTAAAGCTTACAATTAAAGTTTAGTTTTTTACATATTTTTGCTCGTGACTGTATGTCCGAATGAAAAACGGAACCCTTGGCAGTGACAGACAGACAGATACTCGAGTGATCGAGTATCTGTCTGTCTGTCACTGCCAATTCGTTCCGAACCAGCTGGACCGATTTAGTTGAAATTTGGTACAGATATGTAAAACTTGTGACTCAAATACGTAGGTATATGTATAAATGAATTTTCAATATGACCCCATATTGAAAATTCATTTATATACCACTTTTGGGGGCAAATTAGAAATAAAAATAAAGTTTCTAAAACTGTACCATGTGACATATGAGAGTTTTGAAATATATTTTTTCTCCGAAATCTAGAAAACTATTAAGCCTATTTTTTTTTTTTTAAAAAGGCAGAAAATAGTTCGTTATCTTACAGGGAACCTATAAAATGTCTGGGTTTAAATTATCATGCTAAAATAAAATATGTTACGTTCGGAACCCTTTGCGCTCGACTTAGGTAGGTATACTTCCACTTGGAAGGTTATTCTGAGTGAATTGAATATTTTTGCTGATGACTTGTCCCTTTAGTTTCAGGACCTAACCCTTATGATTCTTGGACACATGAATGGCTTAAACATGGGACATGTGGCATAGACCTAGATCTTTTAAACTCAGAGTTCAAATACTTCAACAAAAGCATCGAATGGAACCAGAAATATTCTTTGTCGGACATGCTTGACGCTGCTAACATATTCCCTGATGATACTAAAGAATTGAATCCTGAGGAATTCGTTAATGCAGTGAAGGCTAAAACAGGAAAAAGCGCAATGATTGGATGTTACTTAATAAAGGGAATGTTATACGTGCAGGAATTGCGTATTTGCTTTGATAAACAATTGAATCTTATTGACTGTGAACAACCTGCTGTGAATAAGTATTGTTACTCTTCTAAAGGAGTCATCTATCCTGCTAATTTATGATAATGCAATGCCTCAGATATCAGCCACTATATACATAGGGGAGTCATCAAAACTAAAATATATGAAAACACTGGAAATACTCATAATTATGAACAACTTTTACCATGGGACTAACGCTTTTTTTTGGGTGGAATATCATCAAGTAACTTCTCCCGCTCTGGGTGGAGCGAGAGGACTTGCCAGACTCTTACTGACTAAAACCTACCCGTGTCCCTTTAGCCTGTGCCAGGGCCGCGGTGACTCTTTAAAACACACCCGTTAATCTGAAAGGTATGGGCCCTAGCGGACCACGTCACTGCTTCAGGACATCTCTTAGAGGCGCGCGTGGAACACAATGTGTCGACCCGGCCTGAAACCGACAAATATTTTGTCCGATCCGGCAAATATCTAAGGACCTGACGCTCTCCACAGTCGGACTCACGTGTAATAGACCAACGAGAAATCAATTATTAAAAATATATAAATTTTTATTTTGTAAAATTAGGTTAAAAATAACACTAATACGCATAATATATTTTGTCAATTTAAGATGAGCGATGTAATAGTTTTGGGAAGAAAAAATAAATAAAAATAATTAATTATGTTAAGTTTTTAACTTAGTTCTTATTGAGGCTACAGAACCAGCAAAGACGTCAATTTCACGAATGGAGTTGACGAGAGAAAGATTGCGACATATATGGGTGAAAAAAATCCAAAGTATATTGGTTTGACTGTGAGGCAGGACGAAAGTTCTTCGGTTAATTAAGCGACTACTACTACGAGAAATACTGATCATTCACTTTTTCTAAAAGCTCGGGAGAATCAATTATGCCATTCTTTAACTTGAACAAAAACATGATATCTAAATATTTCCTAGATGTCATCTTATAATGAGTCAACCTAGTGTTATACCAGTTTAGACTACGACATTAATTTGTTGTATATAACAAACTTAGGTGATACAGAAATATTTTCTGAACGCGCTCTATGCGATGTAAGTGTACCTGATAAAACGGGCTCCCTATCGCACAACAATATTCCAGAATACTGCGAATAACGCTGTTGTTTATGGAAATAGTCAGGATTGGTTCTCTGAATATTTTTATTTCCCTGACGATGAAACTTGTACATTTTTATGCCCGACTAATAATGTGGTCGTAATGACTACTGCTAGGTATCTACTAAAACACCAAGGTCCCTAATAGTATCAACGTCTAGGAACGGGCTGTTATGAATCGAGTAATAAGTTTGACATGTTTTTACTTTTCCTGCTAAATTTAATGAAGTAACATTTGTTTTGATTTAAGTACATTATTTTTACACACCAATTTTACGTTATTTAAACTTTGCTGAAGCTGAATAACGTCGGATTCGTTGTGTAAATTTCGATATAGTTTAAAATCATCCGCAAAAAGTTTATACTCTGAGTCAATTTGGCCGCCCAAGTCCTATATAACAACTAAGAAAAACAAAGGCCCCACATGTGACCCCTGAGGAACCCTTGAGGTATGTATACTATTTGGATTTCTGAAGTATAATTCGCACCAACGCAAAAACAACCCATGAACTAAATACTGTCAAATTTAGCAATAAATAAGTTGTGATCTACTAAACCAAAGGCCTTTCTGAAGTAGCATGAACTTTACTACCGTCATCTAATGCAGATGATATGTACCTAAGGAATACCCTAATAGCATTTATTGTTGGGCCAACAAAAAAATGATAGCATTTATTGTTGGCCCAACCAAATGCCAGCAATAAATGCTATTATGGTATACTCGACTAGACTAGATAGTGCCGATTTTTTGGGGAGCAAGCCGTGGTGGTTGGTTATCATCCAGCACATTTTTAAAGTGAGAAAACATTCATCTCTAAACAAGTGATTCAATAAATGTACCACACGCGGTAAGAATTGACACTGGTCTATAATTTGCAACGTCAGCAACACTGCCAAATATAAAGATTGGCATGATGTGCGCACTTTTCCACTGATTAGGGAAAACGCCCTGTGACAAAAGAATAGTAGTAAACATTGTAGTCAAGGGATCATCCAGGTTTGCTGCACACTTTCTAAGGAAAACAGGAGGGATTGAATTAGCCCCTGGACCTTTATCATCGTCCAGGAAAGATAAATAATCTAAAACTTCTTTTACTTCAAAATTGCATTGGCTCAAAGTATTATTGTTACAGACAGTGGGTTTAACTGGCGTTAAAGACTGTAAGTTAGGTACTATTTGCTTCATCTACGGACTGAAAGTTATTGGAAAATAAATCACAAACTTCTTGACCACCCCTGGTAATTGTGGTAATTGTGTTGGTTATTGTGTAAAGGTAAGAAATACTGCCGACAAACTAGTTCCATTTTCGCACGACATCAAAGAGGAAAACTACACGAAGCGTAACATTGCTCGTGCTGTGTTCTTGAAAAACACCGAGATGCGGCATAAAATAGTAGGTAAGCTCTTGTGAAAGAATCAACCCGAGTCATGTGACCCGAGTTGTTTCCCATTCGTGTATGAAATCAGACTACAATTATTTGTAACTAAGTAAGTAGTAGGTGCGTTTTTTAACCTCCTCTTATCTAAGGACAAGAAACGAATTGATGCATGGGGAAATGATTCACCCAAAGCATCGGACATGCCAATTCTTCGTCAGTGTGTGTATCCCGAAGCCTAGGTAACTCCTCCAACTTCCAGGGGACCAATTCTGTAAAATAACTAACTCGTCAATAGTTTGTCGGTAGTGTGTCAGTGGTGTCTCAATAGAATAGTCATTGACATATTTTGGTATTCTATAAATTATTTATGGTCATTGACTTGCCACTGTAGTGCCATTGAAACGCTATATTAAGACTATTGTAATAATTGGTACCTAGTCTGGTCTACTATAATAAATATGTCAATATCATTTTAAAGTTTTTGAAAAATATCAAATTTTCAACAGTGGCAAAATAATGTCTGTTGTGTGTCGATAGAGTGTCGATGGCGTGTTGCTTAATTCAAAGTTACAGAATTGGGCCCCAGAACTGTCGTTGCTGCTTGTGCATAGATTGTGAAATTACATTGTAGGTAAATTGTCAATTGTCAAAATTGTTAATAAAACCCGATATTATCCAACGTAATTCGTGTTTTGTAAGAACGGACCCGTTCGGTAGAAACAGACCATGAAATCACACACACACACACACATGTTTGATCCCAAAGTAAATGTTGTTCATAATCATTAGTACTAGCCTCAGTGTTTTCATTCATTTTCGTCTGCACCTTGAATTTTAAAAAACCTGCATATTAACCTGCATTATAAATTTATTCACTGATAGACAACGCACAGCCAGAACTGCTGGGTCAGCTAGAAATTTTGCACAGGTATTCTTATACAGCACTAAAGGATTTGTAAAATCATCCCTTAAGGCGCAATTATACGACTTTTAATGTTTTTTAATTGAACATCACGTCTAAACGACTTGTTTTATTTCTTTGAAAAAAAATATATGTTACTCTAGACAACTTACGTTGTAATTTGATCTCAGAATATTTGAAATTATATTTTTTTAACATAATGTAATTAATTTGTAAAGTTATGTCTAACTCGGATAAAAAATTGAGAATCACGCAAATACTTTAGAGCGTATTTTTATGTAACCTTCTCACCACTTTAAACATCATTAAATTATTTATAATTTAGTCTCAGTGTTTTAGTTTAATACTATTGTTGTTTTATGTGTAATAAATTAATAATGCGTCTAATTTCGGACAGTGCTCCTTGATGGGCGAGTCCTATTACTGGGTGGGACATACGACGCGTTACGTGAGCTCAGCGCAGAACACGCAAGCAAACCACTCAAAGTCGTTGGCAGCTAATAGCGCCTTAAAAGGGGAGTGGAAGTTTTTTATCTAAGTTCTTCATTCTTTCCGATGGGAAACCCCAAAGGGCACACACACCGCTTGCACCACTACTACGATATACCTACACCTACACCACATCACATGGTCAAATCACTCCTGTACCTATTATTATTCTTTGTTGTTTAGACATAAAAAATATAAATTAAAAAACACAAAAGGACAGTTATTTACAAAGGCGAGGCGAGGTTCCCATTGACCTATGAACTTGAAATTTGGTGATAATTTTTATTAAAGTAGGTTTAATTTACTAAAAAATACCAATATATTGATAAATCAGATTTTTTCTTGAAAATTCCTTCATTTAGTACGGAACCCTAAATGTGCGAAGTCGACACGCACTTGGGAAGTTTTATTCTTATCGAAATATTTGTCTAAAGTACGGCCAACGAGAAGCGATACCAAATGTAAACAAAACCCATGCGAAAATGGGCGATAAAATGGCCGCCCGAATGTTGGCGAACCCGTCTTAACGTTGTCATGTTTTTGCCGGGAGAACGAGACATTACGACAAAGGCACAAGATGGAAAGAGATAAATATTAGATTGTCAACGCCACAGTTGTTCTTTAGGTTAATGACCTTTCGTATCGCTGCTAGTTGGCCTTACTTTACATTTGACATACCTAATGCTGTTATTACCATCATCATCTGAGCCGAAAGACATCCACTGCTGGACATGGGCCTCCTCCAAATGTCGCCACAACGACCGGTCCTGTGCGTCTCGCATCCATCGGATCACCACGTTCACCTTATAGGAAGCCTACCAATGCTGCATCTTCAGGTACGCGGTCGCCACTCAACAAATTTCATTGTCGATATTGCACAAAATCAGCTATATATGACAATAGTGTAGGTACTGTCGCGATTGTATACACTGCCTAAGTCCGCGTGTGGGTACCGGGCTTCAGCTGGCAGTTGAGAATATTGAGGAGTCGTTCGAATATAGAAGGAGTAGGCATAACGTTTGTTTTAGGAGTTAGTTCTGCTCGCACGTTGGAAGAGGGCACATGTATAACGTTATTCAATATAAAAATTCTGAGTGCCTTATCCTCTTTCTGTCCCCACACTCCACACATAAGCCAGTCACTCTTACACACTACACTCTCGCGTAGCCAGCGAGTGAGACAGCTCCCCAAGCTATAGAGCACCCCTAGAGCCCTGCAGGCCTTACTGGAGCCTTGGGGTTCTACAGTACCTACCTACTCGTACGTTGTCGGATGGTTTTTATTGGTACCTGTACCGAAGCGATAGGCGTAGCTAACTTCGCTATCAAGTAGCAGTTTTCACAGGTTCATATTCGAAATAGAAACAAGGATGAACTTATTGTTTAAACAATGTGGCGGCAAAATAGTTTTGCCTCCACATGATTCGATTAGGTAAATTTTTATGTCAAATAAGTGGTTGCCGCCTCATTATTACCAGTAAATAATGTAACACAAGCTACATGTATGTAAATTTTTAAATTTATTATAGTACTTAGTAATAAAATAGTGTCCGTGACGCTTCAAAATTATGTAGCCAAAAACTCTTTTTGAGTAGTAAGTATGTAACCCAAAACATCATTTACGGGCGTTCTAACCATTCACTAGCAGGATATATTAAACCTTTGGGAGAATAACACCAGTTATCTATCACTTGAAGTTTACAGTCCATAACATTGAATTTTTTATCCATACATATGCGTACTTCCTGCAAATATGCCACTTCATCTATGACGTAACATCCGATCATTGGGTCCTTCCCAATTTTTATTTTCACTGCATTAGCGACTACCTCAGGGTCCAAGTATTTTGTATCATCAGGGAATATGTTGGCGGCTTCAAGCATATCCGCCACTACATATTTCTGGTTCCATTCGATGCTTTTGCTGAAGTACTTAAGCTGCGTGTTAAAAGGTTCTAAAACTGAGGCGCAGGTGCCGTGCCTACGCCATTCGTGTGACCAGAAAAAGCAAGGTGCGTCTTCTGAAATTGAGCAAATGCGTAACCAATGAGAATCTTCTGCTCAATGTGGTAATAAAGAAATGTAGTGAACATTGAAAATTAAACAACAGAAAGCCTACTAACATTATAAATGTAAAAGTTTGTGAGGATGGATGTATGGGCACTAAGGGCAGGAAGGAACAGAGGTGGGTTTTAGTCAGTAAGAGTCTGGCCCTCCCGCTCCACCCAAAGCTGGAGAAGTCATTGGATGATTTCCTAACACACAAAAAAAAACCTAAGAAATCAGCGTTTTGTATGGAGAATTTTAAAGAAGTTGCATTTTTCATACTAACATTTTCGTAATTTATTTAAGGCGTATATAGCCGCCAAGTGGCGCCCTCATTGAATAAAAAATCGTAGCAAAGCGTAGAAAATAAAGATTAAAGAATCCTATGTTGCGTCTGTTACAAAGAGGACAAAGTAATTTTACGTTGTGGAAACATGTCTCAAAGTGTTTCGTATCCAAAGTAGTAAGCAAAAGTACCAAAAACGGCCGTTTTTGACACTTCTGCTTACTAATTTGGATACGAAACACTTTGAGTCCTGTTTTGACAACTTAAAAATACCTTATCCTATTTGTAACAAACGCAACATAGTATTCTTTAATCGTTATTTTCTATGCTAAGATACGAATTTTTATTCAATGAGGGCGCCACTTACGGGGATATAGACCCTTAACAACTATGAACAATATTGTTTTAAAATTTTTATGCAATTATGTTTAAAAACTAAGAAACTAAGATAACATAATTATGCCACTTAGATTAAGCAACAAAAATAAGTTTTGGCTAAGTTAAAACAAATAGTGGTTTCATTTCTGCTAACAAAAAGAGGAGTCATTTTTAAGGTTTTTTTCTTTGTATAAAACTATAGGTAAAAGGGTTTTTTTTTTGCTATTGGCAGTTGTCTATGACGGTCATATTCGATAGAATATCAAGCAATGCATATTTTAATTCATAGAAGTGACGAGGTTCTCTATTTGTGAGAAAAAAAACGCCAATTTCATAGGAGGGAACCCAATATTATAAATAAGTAAAGTTTGTGCGTTTGTGAGGTTGTAGGGAGTAACACGTAAACGCCAGAAATAACAGTACATTAAGGGTATGTTCTTTGCAGAAGACGCCTCAAGACAGGACGAACGAATTGTCCTGACACTACAGCCTGTGTCTTCAACTTTGATAAGAGTAGGTGTGAATTTTGTTTTATGTCAGACTTTAGTTAGGCCTTTGGAAGTGGGCACACTTGTAATTATTTTAATCAGGAATAAACCTAAAAGTGCCCTCACCCTCATCTTTTACTCGTTACACACCGCACTCTCGCAGTAAGCAAGCGAGTCCCCAAGCTACGAAAACACCCCTAGGACCCTGCAGGCCTTACTGGAGCCCTTTTTTTTTGTGGGGTGGGAAATCATCCAATGACTTCGGGCGTGTCACTCTTACTGACTAAAACCCATCCCTGTTCCTTCCTGCCCTGAGTGCCCAGGGGCGAGGTAACTCTGTTTCGAATTTATCCTCAACCCCCGGACAGGCATCGACCATGACGGGCCCCGTCCTTAACGCTGACAACTCTTTGAGGCACGCGTGGAACACTACGCGCCGTCGACTCTCGGGCCTGGTGCTGATCGGACGGCGAGCTACCCATTACTCGCGTCCGCAGGCCCGGGTCTACGGTGGCCGGAGATCGCCTCGCGGCGCCGGAAGTCCCAGGCGTCTGCTGAGGCGGCTGCTGCTGAGAGCGTGAGGGCGACTCCGTTGTTGAGTCTCCCTCACGCGTCCCGCCTCCGCCTTCGCGAGCATTACTGCTTCGTAGAAGGAGGAGACGGCTACCCATTCCCTCTCGCTCCGTACCATGTGGAGCCCTGTGGTTCTACAGTACCCATAAATTTTTGAAATCCACGCGGACGAAGTAACCCCAAAAAAAAAAACTAGCTAGCAGGCTTTGTAGCTAGTAGGCTATAAATAGTTTATAATGGGAGTAACTAAGTACCTACTAATTCAAGAATTAAATTAGTAAGTACTTAGTTACCATAAGGCAGAGACCAACTGAAATAAGAGTGAATAATGTTTAAAGTTGTACCTTTGTAAACTACAATTTGTGCCTTCTTAAGTTCACTTTCAATAGATTGAATATGCCTTGGATTTAAACTCCATTTTTCATTGCAGAATTCAAGATATTTCCCTCCTAGTTTTCTTGGCCAAATTCCGTGTATCGTCCACTGGTTCTTTTGTTCTGGTAAATAGCATCCGCCTCCTGGATGCAACACGTACTTATAAAACAAACAAACAGCTACCGGCCACTCTTGCGAAAGGACAATAACGTCAACGTCTGTTTCGGTTACGGTCGTATATAAGCTCAAATTATCTTCATCTGCATCTGCGATCGTGTTTAGTGTATAACCGTGATGTAAGCTGAAAATAAGTTACGCGTTATAGTAGGTACATTTTGATGCAAACTATGGCCACTTGGCAAAGTTTGGCATTGCAGCGGAATACACGCCTGAGCCGAAGGCGAGTTCTTTTAGGAGTCAAGAAACGCGCACGTATATCAAAAGACGTTTTTCAACGCACACGAAAATAATAAGTAGAGCTAAATAAACGTAATATTTAGTAACTAATTATTGTAAGAAATAGCTCGCGGATTTTTGAAGTGAAAACTTCTACAGGGTGTAACGGAAAGGTGTGGTCATATTTTAGGAGCCGGTTCTGCCCATGGGATTTCCCAAAAAAAAAAATTGGACTTTCCATACAAAGTTATCATCACCTGATCAATATTTGTATGGGAGGTAAAATTTTTTTTTTAGAATTACCTCGGATTTTCTTGAAGAAAGTTGTTCATATCGATGGGCAGATGCAGTTCTTAAAATATGACCACACCTTTCCGTTACATCCAGTATAGGCGCGTTGGGCAGTTTTGAGATGGGAAAAAACGATTGAACTCGCGCGCCACCGACACCGCTACGCGATTCGCTACGAGAGTGCTACGACACCTAGCGTCGTAGCACTCGTAGCGGATCGCGAGGCGCGTTTGGCATTTTTGTTCAAGTTTGCACTTCTGTCGGCACTCCTGGAGTGTCTCCATTTCTTTTTTCATGCGCCTTGGTTGGGGCATGCATTTAGAACATCCAGACTAAGGGCCGATTTCACCAATTCTAAACGCCCAGTTTTCGACGTTTAAGCTCGCTTAAACGCGTTTAGCCGCTGTCATAAAGCTGAGCCGATGTCATAAAGCTGAAGAGTGTCTGTTTGTTTTATTGAACGCGCTAATCTCAGGTACAACTGGATCGAATTGAAAAAATATTTTTGTGTCGAATAGTCCATTTATCGAGGAAGGCTATATAACATCACGCTGCGACCAACAGGAGCGAATTATCAATGAAAAATTTGGCAAAAACGGGGAAAAAAATCCTTTTGAGAACTTCAGTTGCGTGCGCTGCGTAAACGGTTAAAGTTACACAAAAAATATGTATGACGGAATTGTTCTCCTTTTAAAGTCCACGACAGAGAAAAAAAAAAGCATATGTCTATCTTCTAAGGTACCTAACTCACTATGATCTTTTTTATGGTTTTTATTTTTTACGCCAAGCTTAGTTCAGTAAAACTTAGTTTATAGAGCGAATGGTGAAATCAGCCCTAAGAAGAATTAAACTTGTCGCACAAGACATTTGTGTAACTTACCTGCAAAAAAATATAAATAATAAAAATAACCCACACATTTTTAATTTTTACAGGACTTGTTTCTCTTACTGTTCTATAATGAGTTAAATAAGAATAGTTTTAGAGTGTCTTATACGCTTGAATTTATCAAAAAATATTCCATTAAAAAACAATATAACTATTATCTGCATATCAAATTAAATTTATTAAAAGAATGGCATTACGGCACAGCTTATTAAGGCATACCTACATTTTTAAGGTTCCTTAGTTACACATGAAACCCTATATGTTGTGTAGGTACTGTAGGTAGACAGGATAAAAAAAAAAAACCGGTCAAGTGCGAGTCGGACTCGCAACCCGAGGGTTCCGTACAAGCTTGCTGGTACCTAAGTATCTAAATAGTTCGGGAATTGAGTTTAGAAAGAAAGAAAAAGAAGTGAAGTGAAGAGTGAGTGAGTGTGAGTGAGTGAGTGTGTGTGAGTGTGTGTGTGTGAGTGAGTGTGTGTGTGTGAGTGAGTGTGTGTGTGTGAGTGAGTGTGTGTGAGTGAGTGTGTGTGAGTGAGTGTGTGTGTGTGGTGTGTGAGTGAGTGAAGTTTTCCTGGCAAAAAATTTTGCCAGGAAAACTTTCTTTTTTAATTTTTCGGTAATTAGACGTGGTTAAAATAATTTAAAATCTATTTAAGCTCGTGCTAATGAGGTCCTTTTATACGATGCCCCACATGATACGGTCGCCTCACTTTAAAAGGACCCAAATTCCTTGTAGGTATGGGGACCCTATTTTTTGTGATGTAACTTACGGTAGTCAGACTTTTCCCTTAGCTTGTGATAGAAGACCTTGCTTCTTGCCAAATGTCATGATTGTAGGACAGCGGGAAGTAGATACCCTATAAATTTTGATTCCCTTGAGTGTCGAAATATACGTTTTTTGCGGCATAAACAGCCGTATCTTTTTTTTACGTTAACTTAGAAGTTTGATTTTTCCACAGCTAGTTTTTCAGGGTACCCATAGTAACTCTTTGCTCTCTCTCTTCTTCAACTCGTATCCACTCAATGCTGAATGTAGGCCTCCTCTATTCTACGCCCCTTTTCTTAGTTATGGTCCTCCTTGTTCGTGGTCTGCCTACGCTCCTAAGGCCGGTTCTGGGTCTCCACAAGTAACACCTTCCTACCCCTACTATCCGGCCTGCGGCATAGGTATGTGGTCTGCCCACTTTTACTTCTTCCGAGCTACCACCAGAGTTATTTCGGTTACTTCATATCGTACCATTCATACCCAAAAGGTGTCTACGGGTTCCTATTACTACGTCTTATTACTAACCCCAATTTCTCATTCTCTTCCTTTAACAAAAATGATCTCAAAATAAATGTGACTAATTGACAATTACAAAAGGATCATTGTAAACGGGTTTAATTGGCTGTAAACAATTTATTGAACCAATTACAGTAGTTTAGGCGCGTTTGACATTTGGATAAATAAGATAAATGTAAGGCAGGCGTTTTACTTTGTGTAAATTTTCTTCACCACTGTTCTCAAAAACGGTGAAGGAAAACAACGTGAGGAAACCGGCATGTCCTAGAACCAAAAATTCGAAGACATGTGACATCGGCATTGGGCCCGCGTGGTGGATTACAGCACCCACCCTCTCACAGAGATGAGGCCTGTGCCCCAGCAGTGGGGACATTAAAAGGCTGATGATGATGATGATGAAGGTAATTGTAAGGGGAGGGGCAAATTCTTTACCATTTACTGCAGTATCACACGATGCCACGGGAGAGTTGATTTTTCAAAAACTTATTTACAAAAAAAAACAAACGACATCCAAAAAAAAAATTACTCTAAAAATTAAAAAATAACTTTAATTTTGTAAAAAAGTTTTTTATTTTTCACTTTTTAGTTGTTATACCCCAGAACTAAAAACCCCAATAACATGGAACGTGGAATTTAAACATTTGGAGAACACCAAAACGTCATCGAGGTAGGTACGCGTATTTTTCGTTTATGTTCAGTTTCTCAAAAAGGGCTGAAGCAATTTCGATAAAATTTATATGGGTGGTCCCCCCCCTCGGGAGTATATTCTTTCGGATAAAAAAGAATTTTGAAAATCGGTCCACAACTGACGGAGAAATCGGCGGACATACATGAAAAAAAAAAAAAAAAAACATACATACAGTCGAACATAGAACCTCCTCCTTTTTCGAAAGTCGGTTAAAAACCAAAATAAATCATGCCAAGTTGCCATGTTTATAGCTTGCGGAACCATAAATTACTTATTTTGGAGAAGCTTTTCTTGAGCGATTATCTCTTGTAAGTATGATATGGTTTGGATCATCACGCTTCATCAACCAATAGCAGTCCATCATGCTAATATTCCACTTCCCTTGATACCTGTGCTCCATTTCCTTTACAAGGAGAAATATTTCTTCAAGATAAATAGGATCTTGATGAAATATTTCTCCTTGTTAAGGGCAGGAAGATGAAGATGATGAATAGGTTAGCTGATCAATTACAATCAAACTTAAGTTTAAATCATAATAATAAGTTTAACTTCAAGCCTTCAATCCAATTTTTAATATAACAACCTTATTGGGAGTTGTTTGAGCTGTTTGGGGTTGAAACACTAGGGCCATGGGGTCCGAGTGACTGAGCTTTCCGTGACATCAGCAAGCATTTAGTCGACTCTTCACGTGATCAGAGGGCTGGCCTTTTTTTCGGACAAAGAATCAGCATTGCCATTCAATGCGGCAATGCTGCCAGCGTTTTGAGCACTTTTCCCATTGACAGCGTTTATAATAATTATGTATTAAATTTAGATTTTTTTTTTTGAAAAATGAAAAAAATTAATAATATTTTTCCAAAATTATGAAATTATGGGATTAACTTGAACTTATAAAAGATTTTTATTGCGTGCCTGTGTAATAAAAGGCGTGACGAATTCGCTTTTATGAAACCACAGTACAATGACGTGCCAGATTAATCTATACTTATGTATATTATATTATATAATAATATTTTACAGCTGATTATTTAGTTTGTTCGTTTGGTTGAACGCGCTAATCTCAGGAACTACTGGATCGAATTGAAAAATTCTTTTTGTGTTGAATAGTCCATTTATCGAGGACGGCTATCCTACTAATATTATAAATGTGAATGTAAGTTTGTTTGTTACGTTTTCACGTGAAAACTACTTAACCGATCATCATGAAACTTTGTACACATATTCTTGGAGGTATTAGAAGTAACATAGGATACTTTTTATGAAAAAAAAAATAGGTTATAATTTATAGCGAGGGAAGTACTAATTCCACGCGGCCGAAGCCGCTCGTAGAAGTTAGTAGGCTATATAACATCACGCTGCGACCAGGAGCGGAGGATCTATGAAAAATGTGGCAAAAACGGGAAAATAATATTCCTTTTGAGAGCTTCCGTTGCGAGCGCTGCGTAAACGGTTAAAGTTACGCAAAAATTATGTATAACCGAATTATCTTATAAGGTTAACTCACTATAATCTTTTTTATGGTCATCATTAGACAATGCTCACAATGTATGGGGAAAAAACCCAGGCCCGGCGCAAATGAAATGTATCTCAGATTTTAAGTATTTATATGTGACATAATATTCAGTAGGGGGCATTACCAAAATCTTTTTTTATATGTCATAAATTGCTAGTTGTTTTATGTAAGGAGCTTCAAAAATGTGATTTTTTTTAATTATTTCTTTCTTTACTCTTATTCTATAAATGACATTTAGGCATCTATTTTGACAACGCCATCTACATTTTGTGCAATGTTAGGGTAAACTTAATAAAAAACAAGAGTAGGCAAATGAAATTATTTTATTATTATACACATTATTGGTTCTCTAAGTCTATGATTACATCTTCCAGAGTGTATCCGGGATGATTAAAATCATCTTGATGTCTGGCCCAACCCAAGTAATACAGTACACTCATAATATGGGCGCAGCTACCCAAAGTTCTTTTGCCATGCATACAAGAGCATTAATGCTCTGAAATTGCATTAATACCGGTTTCTCTTCTATACAAAATATAAGTATAGTAAGTTCTGTTCCTTACATGCCGCGATTGTATACGGCATCTTATTAAAACACCGCTTTCGCCATTAATTGTTACGAGCACCGGATGTCTATATACTTCAATTTCGTAGACACCTATTTGTTTAATGTGCTCACTGCAATAGGAGCGTGCTATTTTACAGTGATAAGTGCCCACAGCAAACAATATCAACTCTTCTTGGGAAAGTCTGGGGGAAATCTTCCAACGTCTGGTCATTTGCTTCCAAATGAACAAATGCGGCTCTATGTCTGTTTAAATTGTGCTCAATGACGTAGTCTGCCAAAAGGTTTGGCTTGTGCACATTCCTATTTATAATATCAACGAATTGTTCAGTGTATTGACTGTCCTCATAGGGTTCTTGGAAGGCATTGATAAGCGCTGCGGCTATCTTATAGTCAGTCATTGTTGAGGGCAATGCTCGATTAAATACCCTGTATCTAAAAATCTTAAAATCACGTTTAAACCGTCCATTGATTGTCTCTACGACCCAGCGGCATAAGGTGACCAGCCTAGATTTATTGGCTTCTTCACATGTCAGCTGGGTTTCACCACGTCTTTTAGTCGGGGGCATGTGCACGTCATAACCATATGTTTCTAGAAGAGGAACTGCGTCACGGAATCCCCTGTCAAGAATGAACGCATCGTCTTGTTCAAGATAATAATTAATCAAAATAAAAATAATGTATGATTTGCAAAGGTAGGTATAAACATTATATTGATCCTTAACCAAATAAATACGTTATTCATTATAAGTATTAAATTTTAACAAAATTGCCCTTGACATCATTTTGATTTCAACGAATATCTTAGGAGATCAATCTGCCTGCCTAGCCTTTTCCCAACTATCTTGGGGTCGGCTTCCAGTCTAACCGGATGCAGATGAATACCAGTATTTGAATATCTTAGGAGATATCATAGTTTTAATCAAGTACCACGCGCACTTTCATGATGTGGCGCGGCGGGCGATCAGGTGGGGTTGCGCATGCGCTGGTCCGCCGCCGCCAGTAGCGAGGCGAGGTACCTTTTTGCACTGTATAGCCTGTTCATTGAGGAAGGTTATAGACTTTATAACATCACGCTACGACACAGTAACCATAAACGCGGATGAAACCGCGGGCACAGCTAGTTTATATATAATTATACAACTGTTATAAAACTTTAAAGGTTAATAAATAAATCGGAATGCCCATTAAAACAGTTTAGTTACAGATTTTACGTAAAACGTGACGTTGAATTGACGTTTTCGTTTCAGCTGACTATGACCATTGTTTTTTTCTTTTTAAGTAAGTAAGTAGTTTACCTATTGCTGTATATGTGTATTATTATTGTGTAACAAGATAACATTGTGACCTAGTAGCTAGTTGGTTACATAAAAAGTAGGTTACAGACACCAATTTACTTAAGTTTATTAGTTGGCTAATTTTTTTTTTTTGTTGTATTCGTAATTGTCCGTATGAAAGAAAATTATGAGTAATAAAAAAAACCGGACTTCGCACATTATGGGTTCTTTAACAAATGAGGGAATTATCAAAGAAACATATAGGTTACTTCTAGGCAAGCGTGCTCCATCTTCGACCACAGCATCGCTTACCATCAGGTGAGATAGTGGTCAAACGCGTGCCTATCAACAGTAAAAAAAAAAACAACTGATTTGTCCATACAGTGTGTAACGGAAAGGTGTGGTCATATTTTAAGAACCGGTTCTGCCCATGGAAATGAACAAGTTTCTCTACCAAAAAATAGAAAATTAAAAAAAAAAATTGAACTTTCTATACAAAGTTATCATCAGCTGATCAATATTTGTATGGGAGGTAAACAATTTTTTTTTACAATTTCCTCAGGTTTCCTTGAAAAAAGTTGTTCATATCGACGGGCGGATGCAGTTCTTAAAATATAATCACACCTTTCCGTTACACCCTGTATACTGGTATTTGTTATTAAAATATTTAAAAAAAATCGGAACAAAATTTTGTGACAGACGACGGACAGACGGCCACGTGAGAGACAGCAATAGGGCTCCGTTTGGACTCTTCAGTTACGGAACCCTAAAAAATGCACACGTGCTAATCCCGGAATGATCACTCTTATTAGGTATAAAAGATCTAATACGTAGGTACATTCTTAATTTTGAAAATTGATAAAGGCACCGTATGTTATAATAAACATGGTATTTATAATGAAGTAGCGACCCGCCCCAGCTTCATCATAATCATCCATCAGCCTTTTTTTTAATGTCCCCACTGCTGGGGACGGGCCTCCTCTCTGTGAGAGAGATCCAGCACGCGGGCCCAATGCGGGTTGGCCCCTTTCGCATGGGTAAAAATTAGACACCTAAACCTTCCCCATGAATCACTCTATCTATTGGTGAAAACTCCATAAAAATCCATTCAGTATTTTATGAGTTTATCGCGTACAAACACGGACTTTGTTTTATAATATGTAGTGATATTGATTACTAAAGAAACGGTCCAGATACAATAAAACAGCGTATTAATATTATAAAAACTTTAATTCGAAAAAACGAAACTACACAGCAGTCTATAGAATAACAAAATAAAATGAAAAAAAAAAAATGTGTGTGTACTTATGTACGCACGTAAGAAGTTATACTTCGTTGGCGTAAGAAGATAAAAAATCCAAACTGTCACAAAGTTTACAAAAAAAACAACCGACTTCCAAAAAAAAAATACACTAAAAATTTAAAAATGACTTTAATTTCGGAAGTCGGTGTCAAATATCGAAGAAATAATTTTTTTAAAATTTTTAACCGACTTTCGAAAAAGGAGGAGATTCTATGTTCGACTATAGGTAAGTATGTTTTTTTTTTTTATGTATGTCCGCGCATTTCTCCGTCAGTTGTGGACCGATTTTGAAAATTCTTTTTTATCCGAAAGAATATACTCCCGAGGTGGCCCCCTATAAAAATTTTATCGAAATCGCTTTAGCGCTTTTTGAGAAACTGAACAAAAACGAAAAATACGCATATCTTGATGACGTTTTTGGGTTCTCCAAATGTTTAAATTCCACGTTCCATATTATTGGGGTTTTTATTTCTGGGGTATAACAACTAAAAAGCGAAAAATAATAATAAAACATGGAACGTGGAATTTAAACATTTGGAGAACACAAAAACGTCATCAAGATATGCGTATTTTTCGTTTTTGTTCAGTTTCTCAAAAAGCGCTAAAGCAATTTCGATAAAATTTATATGGGACCACCTCGGGAGTATATTCTTTCGGATAAAAAAGAATTTTGAAAATCGGTTCACAACTGACGGAGAAATGCGCGGACATACATAAAAAGAAAAACATACATACAGTCGAACATAGAACCTCCTCCTTTTTTCGAAAGTCGGTTAAAAAGGAAAACAATCATTCTTCATGAACCACAGACTACAGCTAACTTCAGGGTGTCGGTTTTTTGTGACGGTGTGCGCGCGCATCGTAATACTCTCATAATTTTTCCCTAACGCGCCAAAAGAAGTATAACTTCAAAAAAGAAAGGCACTATTTGGAATGTCAATCAATGGAGTGGAAATTGGGATAACGCAGGCGCATTCGCCTGCCCTTATCCCAATTTATTTGGGGTCGGCGCAACATATCTTTTTTACATTAAACCTCTTCAATCAAGTCATAATGAATGTGAGGTTCATCATTAAAGTTCCAAGCCAGCTGCGGCAAATTCAACTCAATATTGGCGTCTACCAAGAATTCACAACCAAGCAACGTTTTACTGTTGCGAGCTTCAGGCAAAACCGTGAATTTGGTCAGTATACAACGCTCTTTAAGCTTCACCGGAATTCGGCCAGTCAAAACGTTTAGAGGTTTTGGAAACCCATCTGCCAAAGTGATTGTAGTAGGTTCCTCTTGAAAATGAAAGCCGATATTCTTCAAGTAGCTATACAGCTTATGAGATGCAATGCTAGTGTTAGCACCGGTATCTACGAATGCCATCTCTTTCGCTGTGCCTATACTGATTTCAATCATTAGCAAAGGTCTGCTTAATGAGGCTATACCGTTCTTGGGCTCCTCGACTGGTGATAGTGGCGTTTGTGGTGACGAAGTCGGCTCCTGAGGAGCAGGTGTTTCAGACTCATGTTTCGATGTTCCAGCTGCAACTGCTTCTGTTTTAACTGCTGCTGCTTCCGCTTCTACTTTCTGCTTCTTCCTGCAGACATCAGATATGTGTCCAAAATTCCTACAAAAATTGCAGCGCACCCTTTTCCTCCCGGTTTTTTCAGTCAAGTTAATAGGTTGTGATTTCTCTTTCAACTTTTCCTGCTCCAACGCTCTCGCCGCTTCTAACAAACCATCGACTGATTCAATGCATTCTCGAGGAATCTGCTCCTGGATTTTCGGGTGCAAAAATCCATACATCATGTCCAACTGTACTACTGCAGGTAACGGTGGACTCAACTGATTGAAAAGAGCTTTTTGTTTGGTAACGAATCTCTCGGTTAGTTCATCAGGTTCCTGTCTTAATTCAGATATCTCTTGGAAAACAACGTAAGCAGGTTTTTTTGGTGCGAAGGTTTTCCTAACTTGGATCTCAAAATCATTCCAAGTAGCAATGTTATCTTTTACTCCTTTCCACCAGACGGCAGCATTGCCTTTGAGAATGAGGGGCAAGCTCCGTAGTGCATCGATGTCTAATAAGTTCTTCATAGATTTGTACTTTCTGGCGGCAGTCAAAAAATTCTCAACTTGTTCATAGTCCTGAGTGCCGTCAAATGAGAATACAGCCTGCGCGAATGACCGAGAACGATGATTTGATAAACCAGTCATACTTGCGTTTGAATGTCGCCTCGTACGAACTACTTCGTTCTAAAACTTCAAATGAGGTAGGTAACGGTTCTTTAGTTATGTATGCGCTCGCGCAGCGCGTTGGGTAGATGCGGGCGGAGACTGGGGAGTTGACAACCCAAAAAGCGTCAGTATGCCTGGGAATAGGCAACCGACAACGTCGTATCGTAACGCAGCTGCCGAGTAATTGCGATTGATAATACTCAACGGCACACTTCTTCAGTGGCGTACCAAAAACTCAACACTCACTTTTAATAATTTACTCACACACAGTACAATTCACTAATTAATAATTAATTATCACTCACTTTGAACTTTCACTTTTCTTCATAACAGTCTTCCTTTTTGCCAAATATCCCCAATATAACAACAGAGCCAACTAATTGGCTGCAATGCCACTGTAAACTAACATACATAATTATGCCTATACGCGGGATGTCACTATCCGTAGGAAAATCTTAACACCGCGATTCAGCGAGACGGTCTCACCGTACAACGCCATCTAGGGAGCTCATGGTAAACATGTTGGTAGGTCTAGGTATACTGCCCACTTTAACAATACGTTTTAAATAGTCTGTTGTTTATTTGTTGAGTCCGTTCTTTTTACAGTACAGTCATATTCTGCACATATTCATTAGCTTGCTTAAAACCATAATCACAGAACTATTATTATAAATGTTACAACTATAATATATGCTGTAAACGCTAGGCATCTAAAATAAATTATATTGTTGTTGTGTTGTATTGTATTTTATTGTGTTGAAAGTTCAAATTATACTAAAGATTTGACAGCTTTTGTGCTTTGGTCGGGCATTTTAGATTTTAGATTGGAAAGTACAATTTCAGGCCCTAGTTTTGTAGTCCAGTTTTTTTTTTAAGTTTTTGGAGCAGCCAATATATTAGAAAACTGTTATTTCAACATAACGTTAACTTAAATTTCACATAAAAAGAGCTGGTTTTTGAAAACCCAATGGTCAAATAAGTCAAACAATACCTTACACAACACAGACTTTATTTCCACAAGTCTTCTTTGAGAATTAATATAATTTTAATTGAACTTTTTGTGCCTCCCCCAACCCATACATTACATAAACATACACCAGTACAGTCGGCATAATCATTAGCTGATATAATTTATTATTATTTGGCTTCTCACTGCGGCCCCCGAGACACTATGATCACTGCTGACGGTACTAGACCTGAAATATAAAAAGAAAAGAATAAAAATCGTTGAATTTGGTTAAAATATTCGTTTTTAAATGAGCATCTTGAATTCTGATAACATATAAGTTTTATTTTTTGCGTTTCTATTTTAAAAATCTGTTGGGAGGCGCAAGCGCAGCTGAAGGTGAGTGAGGGTTTAGGGTTCCGATGCCGAACATCCGAATGTAAGAGTAATTGCATCACTCGTGTGTCGGTCTGTCTAGCTAGATGGATGTACAGCCAATATGCTCCGATTCAGTTGATATTTAGTACACACATGATTTCAATGGCCCAAACACGGGAGTGTAAAATAAATATACACATTTTCAATATGGGGTCTCTTTTTGAGCTAAAACTAGAAAAAAAAACGTTTGTAACCTATACCGTGCGACATATCAGCACACTGCACGGGTCTCAAATATATTCGTAGAATGTAGTGGATTCGTCTTTGTTTTTGCACGCAGGAATTTGAAAGAAAGAAAGAAAGAAAAACGTTTATTTTGTGCTTCGCACAGAAAAACACAATTATTTTACAACAGGTAAAACAATAATAATACACAAAAAAACCACATAATCAAAAAATGTAAAGAAAAACATATGTAAGACCTGTGCGAGGCCAAAAAAGCACCTATCTCAGCGTATGCTGCGACATTTATAAAATAAATATCACAGCGCTGGTATTCTGATAGGGCCTGTGAAGCCACGGATACACTCACGGATTATATACGTAAAACTATAATAAATAAATAAAAAATAAAGGTGACAGTGAAACATATAATTTAATAAAAAAAATATTTGTGAATGTGAATAAATATAAAATAAACCATAGGCCGACGGCTAACGCTCCGACAACATTTGTCAATGTCATAGACAAACCATGGAGCGCGCGAGCGTCTATGGACGGTTATGTTCGGCTATATTAGTGCTCTGTGGTTCGGTTAATCGGCTGCCAAAAAGATAACCGGTACCTAAATAAACTAGCTTTGTTGAAAACAGTAAAGAAACGAAATTACAAGAATTTCGGTACCAATTACAAAAACGATGTTTATAGCTTAATTATTAAAAAAATCTTCCACATAATTACAACATAATAACTGCTATCGTTATCATTTACCATGACAAAACAGTCAAAGTTCACAACAACAAGAGATACAGGAATGATAACTTATTTGCCTAAATGCCACAATATATTGCGACATGTTCTTATGGACTTTTTTATTGGGTTGGATATCGTCAAATTAATAACTTCTCTCGCTCTGGGTGGAGCGGGAGGGTGTGTCAGACTCTTACTGACTGAAACCCACCCGTGTTTTCAGTTGCCTTTGCCAGGGCAAGGCTACCCTGACAGGCATCGGCCTTAGCGTGCCCCTTCACTTTTTGCTGACAACTCTTTCTCTCTTCTCAACCTCAGGCGCGCGGAACACTACGCGCCGTCGACTCGGGCCTGGTCCTTATCGGACAGCCACCCATTACTTGCCGTCCGCAAGCCCGCCCCTACGATGGTCGGGAATCGGCTTGCGACTCCCGACGCCCAGGGCGTCTCCTGCTGCGGCTAGGGGCGTGGGGGCGCGTGGATTACATCTCCATCACGCGTCCCGAGTCACACGCGAGAGGTCCCCATTGCGATATGGATATAAAATTCTAGATGAGACGGCAGCGCTGCTTGTAAAAGTACATATGTCGATAGCCTGAAAAATACCAGTACTTTGAAAGTAAGTTAAGAACAACTGAATTGAAAATTCAGTGGCATAACTACTAAACAGGTCCGGAGGGACGGCGGACTCGAGGTCGTCCACCGCCCCCATCCAGCAGGACGCGAGGCGGCGGCGCGTAGTGTTCCACGCGCGCCCCTATTGGACGTCGTGGGGGGAGGACACCTCACTCTCCCCGCGGGTCTGAGGTGGCCGCATAGGCGGGCCGGCACTAGTCGGGGATCATGGAAGTCGTATTAGCTCTCACGATCCCCGGTCCAAGTGTGGGAATGAACACCGGGGTGGTTTTTAGTCAGTAAGAGTCTGACCTTCGCCTGCCCCAGGCGAAGGTCAAGGACATCCATGAGGATTTTCACACCGGCAAAAAAAAAAGGTCCACTAAAATAGTTTCTTGTACTTTCCTCAAAAGGCCGGACGCTATCCGGCAGTTTGTTACACCATGTATTTAAGTTTTAATGTTCGAACTTTAAAAGAGACCTTGACCCCTGATTTTGTTTCACCATTTCGTTTCTTATTATCAGGTAGGAAATCAACTATGAACTGGCAACCGATACTATCTCAATTTTGACAACTTTACAGTATGAAGAAAAAACTTGTTTGCGTCATTTACATAGCATTTGGTGCATCTGGTATATTTAATAAAAATACGTGGTTTTTAAATATTTTTTTACTACACATGTTATTAAAAAGATAACAAAGAGTACTATAAGTAAACGGGTAATGCTTCTTTCTAATAGAAAAACGAGGTGGGACAATAAAATTCAACACAAGAATTTTCAAACATAGGATATAAAGTCGATTCTGGCGCCAAATTTAAATGTATCTGAGATGGGATTTCTTGCAATGCTGCGGAGTATGAAATAGTATAAAATAGTATTAAAAAGTGTAATCTTCAAAAAATTGAGATAGGACCGGTTGCCAGTTCACAGTCAAAATGTCAACTACATGTAGCATCTTTTTTTTTTAAATAACTTGAAGTATGTGACTTTGATATCCTAGGAACAAATACATACAGTATTCCCAAATTAATAATGCGCATGCAGATCATCGCTAATTGTCGTATTGCCGGAAACACCCGAATCATTGATCTCGAATTCTACTAAATTATGCATGAAGAAAATGCACTTAAACACTCTATATACATATCGACTTCCGATGCTCGGGGAATACGACCGTTGCCGAACAGTGACGAAGATTTCTATGCGCATTATCACTTTGGGAGACCTGTAATTCTATATTATCCATTGTCATTCATGTCCGCGGACCCAAGTAGCCCGGCTATAGGACTTCGATCTGCAAAAAAAAAAAACCCGCAAAGAGAATGATGACGGGGTCCCCATTTTCATTTCTGCACTCGGGCTACGTAGTTACGCTACTGTTTATATTCCAAATTGTTAATTGTAGGTACATATTGCACTACTACACAATGACCTTGACGCAAAATGTTTTTCTCTTCTATCATCATCATTCTCCTGCCCTTATCCCAATTTATTTGGGGTCGGCGCAACATATCTTTTTCTTCCATACTCTTCTATTAGTCGTCATCTCTGTAGTCACCTCTTTTTTACCCATATCCTCTTTCACACAGTCCAACCATCGTTTCTTTGGCCTTCCCTTACTCTTATAGCCATCCACATCCATACACAAGACTTTCCTCACGACATTTTCTTCATTCCTCCGCATCACATGCCCATACCACGACAACCGATTTCCACACAACTTTTCAGTCAGCGGTGCCACTTTCAGACTTCCTCTTATATACTCATTCCTAATTCTATCCATGCGCGTAACACCACACATCGCTCTTAGCATTCTCATCTCAGCTACATGCAATTGCTTTTCATTCATCCCTTTTGTGGCCCAACATTCTGAACCATACAAGACAGCAGGTCTGACCATTGTTTTATAAATCTTCCCCTTAAGTTTTAGGGGAATGTGAGAGTCACAGATAGTCCCGGTGACCTGCCGCCATTTCATCCATCCAGTGTTAATTCTGTGCTTAACAGTCCGATCTATTTCGCCATCGCTTTGCACGAGTGAACCGAGATACCGAAAATCGGAGCAGACTGGGAGAAGCGCGCCATCTAGCACTACAGCTTCAGAACTGGAGAGACCGCCGAAATCGCAGAATATGTATTCAGTTTCGGTTCTGCTGATTTTCAAGCCAACTTTCTCCAGCTTCTGTTGCCATTTCTCCAATCTGCTCTGGATCTCAGGTCCATCTTCACCGACCAGAACAATATCGTCGGCAAACAGCATGCACCAGGGTGCCTTCCTGTATTTCCGACGTAAGAGCGTCCATAATCAACAGGAAGAGGTAAGGACTTAAAGCCGACCCTTGATGCAAGCCTACAGTCACACTGAACTTAACGGTGTTGCCAGCAGCCGATGTTTTTCTCTTCTATCTATAGCAAAATTCATCTGTTTTTTTTTCAATCTCTCTTATTTATTTTATTAATAAACACTTACCTAATATATCCAAGGGCTTGTCGTAGTCTTCTGTTGTGAATATCTTCTTGGGGAATGTGGTCATCAGCTTGAAGCTGTCGTCAGCGGCATACTCAGCTGCGTTCATTTGTAAGTACAGTCTGGAAATAAGCAATATTTTGAAATTATTAAATGAGGATAGTTCAGTCCAAGAGCATCCTCCCGACCGAATTTACCAAGTACACAGGAGATATTAAAGGGAGTGTGCAGGAACTATAGATGGCGCCACATAAATGTCAATCTCTAGTATATAAACTTATATTACTCTTTGATTTATACAGTACAAGTTGCAGATTTCACTCACTGGATGGCAGTTTACGTTACGCGTGCTGCATGTGTGCATGACACGTGTGTGTATACATATATGGCACGGAAATGTCAATGACAAGTTTTTAAAGGGTAAAAGTTTCAAATTTACTCCACTAGATGGCACAGACTACGCCGTGCACTTTCCCTATAATGCACAAGCGTGTGCACTTTCTGTTCCTTCACTTTCATAGTCCGATGGTACGGCAATCCGACACGACCGGGGAGAGATCAGGCGCAGGACAAACGGCTTTACGTGCTTTCCGAGGCACGGCGGTGACACACCACCAATTTCGAAACTCTGGGCACGGGGTCTCATCTCGAACAAAGAAAATTTTGTTCAAATAAGTCTCAATAGATGGCGTAATAAGCATTGATTTCTTATTGAAGATTAAGTAATATTAATATTTTGAAAATAAATATGGTAAAAACTGTACTTTCTTGTTTAATAAACAGCCCTAAGTACAAAATTGTGAAATAATTGGTTTGTAATTCAAATTTAGACGATTATTGGAATGAATTCTTAGACATCTTATATTTCTTGTACCAATAGATGGCGCTGTTTAAACTTTTATAGTTTATCCATTCGCCTCTTTAAAATTTAATAGTGACACATTTTGATACAGTAAAACTGATATGAAGTGCCAAAAATACTATAAAATAATTTCTCAATGTGTGAGAAAATATAGGTAAGACTTTAAGTAAATTCATTCAGCTTGCAAGCTTTCGCTGCTAACACCATCTAGCGAGGTGTAAAGGACGGGCCCGAACGAAGATCAAAAGTTACTTGTGCTTGACGAAAACCCGTAGTTACGGCGGTACCGTTTCTTTGTATGGGATGAGGCATCTGTACGCTAGTATTATATTATCTGTGCTCTGGGCTTCTACAGTAATTTCTAATGGAATAAACCCAATAACACTTTTTGCTCGACCCGGGAATCGAACATAGCACCTCACGCTCAGCAGCCGCGCTTGCGACCACGAAACCAACGCGGCAATCAATGATTGTGAAAAGCATGTTTGTGAACTTTATGGTGGCGTTGTTAAGGCGCAGATTACGACTTCTAATGATTTTAAATTGAACATCACGTTTAAATGACTAGTCTTATTTCTTTGAAAAAAATATATGTTACTCTAGACTATTTTCTTCGTAATTTGATATTGGAATATTTAAAATTATATTTTTATAACATAGTGTAATTAATCTGTAAAGTTATGTCTAACGCGGATAAAAAATTGAGAAGGACGCAAAAATTATTAAGCGTATTTTTATGAAATCTTCACCATTTTAAAGATAAGTATACGTGTTTTAGTATAATACCTGTTTTATGTATAATAAATGAATAATGCGTCTAAATTGAGACAGCGCACCTTGATGGGCCAGTCCTATTACTGGGTGGACGTACGACGCGGTAATAAGCTCAGCACAGAACACGCAAGTTAACCACTCAAGGCCTTTGGCATATAACTGTGCCTTAGGAACCTATTTCAGAAGCCTCTCAATATCTCAATACAAAGCGTGGCAGTTCTCTATATATTAGACACTTGCTATGTTTATTGCACCTGGAATTCACTCAGTTCCGGGTTTAGAAATCTCTGCTCTAGTCGTTTAGGATCAGCATTTTATGTCAGAATACGTTCTGGACAACTGCATAGTACGCAAACGCTAGCATAATATAATAAAAATAAAACAGAACAGCTAAGAGAGAAGTGGAGGGAATGTGGCGGAGGCCTTTGCCCAACAGTGGGCCAGTCCAGGCTAACGAAAAAAAAAACCGGCCAAGTGCGAGTCGGACTCGCGCACGGTTCCGTACCATTATCTATAAAAACGGCAAAAAAATCACGTTTGTTGTATGGGAGCCCCCTTAAATATTTATTTTATTCTGTTTTTTAGTTTGTTGTTATAGCGGCAACAGAAATACATCATCTGTGAAAATTTCAACTGTCTAACTATCGCGGTTCATGAGATACAGCCTGGTGACAGACGGACCGACAGACGGACGGACTGCGGAGTCTTAGTAATAGGGTCCCGTTTTACCCTTTGGGTACGGAACCCTAAAAAGTACCGTATAATCTACGGTAACGTACTACCGAAATAAAAAGTGTCCTAACCCACTTTTTAGTCTATGCGTGCCATACTAATCCGTTCAGATGTTGAGATATGATTGATTAGCAAACATAAACAAGTATTCAGCCCACAACCCATCTTTATTTATAATATTATTAGTAGGGAGCAGGCCTAAACGATAAATGATTTTATTTTTGTAAGTAGGTTTTAACAACACTTTTACAAGTCAATTTTTTTTTTAGCTGTTTGAGGCCGGTGTTTCCTAGCTGACTACCCTGAGAAGAAAAACCGAAACAAACTCAGAGGTCAAAGTCTCTTTTAAAGTTCAAATCCATACAAAATGTACTGGTTAAATCATATGAGAACCATGTACGTTTATGTCTGGGATGAGCTTTTTGAAGAAAGTAACACACAAATGCGAGTGGACCTGTCCAGACAGTGCAAGCATTTGTCAGTCATCGTGAAGCTCAACTCAGAACTTTGAGGAGCTCAACGAACCTACGAACAATATCAAAGTAAGGACATTTGAGTAGGCCGCAAAAATACTCTAAAAAGAGCTAAATAAACAGAATATACTGTATTGTACACCAAAACGGTAACACATCTGTGGCAGTTCTTTTAACATTAGATAATAGGGAATATGCATGAAAAAAATATTTGTTATTACAAAAATGACAGTAGCTATTTCACATAAATGAGACCTTCAAACTAGGATATTATCCTGTATCTTGAAGAACAGTGTACCTACTTTAAATAGATGATAATGCTGATGATACAGATTTTTTGATACAGCTGAGCACTCATTCCGATGTTAACAATACAATTTTGTTCCGGGTCTGGGTGTCTTGTGTATGTGAGATTACATGTTTGTGACGTACCCACGATACCGGAATAATTGCTAGTGTGGGGCAACGTTGAATTAAAAAAATAATAATAATAATTTAGTCTAGCTTACGGAGTTTTTGGCGGGATTTTGTCGAGTGAAATTCAGTGGCCGTTTTAATTATTCGTTTATTGATTCCTAGTGGATATTGTGATGTAAAATTGGTGTAGTTTTGTGTCTCAAGTGTCAACGCAAATGGAGTAAAATGGAGCTGAGAATTTTATTGTAGTATTGACTACCTCAGCCAAATTTGCCGAGAAGGCTGACTCGACACATTTGTTGCCAAATACTGCATAAAACATTAGAATGTGATACATCTGCATTGTAATGGGAAAAGAAATTAAAATATACTACTAATGACCAGGCAGTATGGTCTCAGACCTTAGCCTGTTCCAAAAGGAACAAAAAAAAAAAAGTGTAGCTTACCTGACGGCAGCAAGTTGCTCCTTAGCACCGAAGACATGTGCGAAGGTCCTGCCGTCGGGCAGGCGGAACTGAATGCGCGCCTGCTCGTACGTGACCTTAGGCGCCGGCGACAGTGCGGGGGGCGGCGCGGGCGCCGGCGCCGCCACCGCCGGGGGCTGCCCGCCTGCTGCTAGTCTGGAATAATAATAATAATAAGCCTTTTATTTCCTTAACAAATATTTACATAGATTGCATTATTATTGATTTGAATGTAGAATTTATATGATTTATCATTTAATTAACATCAATTGATTATCTTAATGTGAATGTCATCGTAGTCAAATATAAAAATCAAATAATCAAAGTCAAAGTTCATCTTAGTCAAATAATCATTAGAATAAAATTAAAAAATAATATAGTACATCATAGTCAAAATTATATAATCCTAGTACATCATAGTCAAATGTCATCATAATTATGTCAACTAAATCATGAAAATTTATTAATTAGTATTTTTGTTAAGGACCTCTCGACGAGTATAGGCCTCCTCCAATTTTTTCCACTTTTCCCTATCTTGGGCTGTAGCAAACCAGTCATCTCCTGCAAACTTTTTAATTTCATCAGTCCACCTCTCTAGCGGTCTCCCTCTTTTGCGTTTTCCAAGAGGGCCACTCCAGATAATCACTTTCTTGGTCCATTTCACTCTTAGATAGAAGAAATGAACTTCTACATAAAAAAACACTCTCAAAAGAAGAAAAACAAGAACTCTGTTCCTTATTCAAAACTGTTCACAAGAAAATTAAAAAAGATTACGAAGAGCACCGACTAAGGACAATAGAGAAGCATCTTACGTCAACAGGAAGTCTAAAAAAGGGATTCAAAGACCTAAATTCTACCAAAACCTGGATCCCTAACCTAAGAGAAACAACATCTGGCAAAGAAATATTCTCAAGATCTAAAATAATAGAGACAGCAACAAATTTCTACAAACACCTTTACGCTAAACAGAACAACTCACCAAGAAAAAACTCAAAAGAAAAGGCTGAGAATCAATCATCCCTAAATGACCAACTGCTTCAGAGATTTACCATTACCGAGATTATCAAGAAAATAGAGACTCTAAAGAAAGGAAAAAGCTGTGGACCTGATAACATCTCTAACGAAATAATTATAATAGGAAGATACCTACTAGCACCCATTTTGACAACACTTTTCAATAAAATATTAGACTCTCGTAAGATACCAATCGAATGGGCAAAATCAGATATAATTATACTCTACAAGAAAGGTGATCCATCAAATATCTCCAACTACCGTCCCATCAGCTTACAATCGTGCCTCTACAAATTATTTGCCTCATGCTTAGAAAACCACATCTCTACATTTACAGAAAAATATCAACCAGTTGAACAAGCGGGCTTCAGAAAGTGTTTCTCAACTACAGACCACATACACACTCTGGAACAAGTGATAGAGAAATTCGAAGAGCACAGACGTCCACTCTACTTGGCTTTCATCGATTATGCAAAGGCTTTCGACTCAATTTCTCACAGCAGTATGTGGAAAGCTTTGGAAGATTGCAAATTACCAACAGAAACGATTGAACTCCTGCAAGATATATATAAGAAAAGTACAAGTCGAGTTAAGCTAGACAGAACTGGTCCAGAGTTCAACATACGTAGGGGAGTAAGGCAAGGCGATCCATTATCTCCAACAATATTTATATCCGTACTCCAAAATATAATGAAGAAGCTGAACTGGTCTAGAAAAGGCATAAATATAAAGGGAAACTATCTAAGTAATTTAAGATTTGCTGATGATATTGTCTTATTCTCTGAAACAGCTTCACAACTCGAGGAAATGATCAATGAACTTAACTCTATCAGTCTCACTATTGGCTTGGAACTAAACACAGAGAAAACAAAGATTATGACCAACAACCTAGAAAAACTTATAAAAGTAAACAACAAACCCTTGGAGTATGTGCAAGATTATATTTACCTGGGTAAGGAGATATCTTTTAAAAGGTCTAGACATCGAGATGAGCTCAACAGACGTGTGAACATGACCTGGAGGAAATTTTGGAGTTACAAAGAGATCTTAAAATCAAACCTTTCTATAAGACTGAAAAAGAAAGTCCTGGATTCATGTCTACTTCCATGTCTCACATACGCAAGCCAAACATGGGTTTATAATACGTACACAAGGAGAAAAATTGAAACTTGCCAGAGAAGCATGGAAAGGAGTATTCTAAATCTGAAACTTAAAGATAAAAGAAGAAACACTGATATAAGGAAAAAGACACAGGTCATAGATGCTCTATCACATTGTCAGAAATTAAAATGGAAATGGGCGGGCCATGTTGCACGCATGTCGAATGAAAAATGGACCAAGTCTGGAATAGGGAGAACTTAATATTAATAATGATTTATTATCAAGCAACTAAGGCCCATAAATAAAATACAAAAAAAATTCTTAAAAAACAATAAACTAATACATACTGAAAAACATAAAAACTACTGCACACAAAGTGACGGCGTCGTGTTACACTGCGAGGTGTCGCGTAGCCGGCCGCGGAAACGCCGATACAGCACACCTTTCGGCCAAAACTCTTCCTTGAGGAAGGTCATCAAATATATTATTGCAATCAAGTGTAACAGCTCACAATTTTAGGACCCATTAATATTAGTGTTTTTAACCAGTGGTGCTTGGCAACTGGGCGTACCCCGGTTGTAAAAACCCCCTTTGTGCCTAATGGCCTAGTTTTGTTCTGTCTGCCGCTTGATTAGGAGGGAAGTGGAAATTATGTTTTTCTTACTCCTCCGCTGTCTTTTCTGCTTAATTTCGTTGCGGGACCCAAGACAGTTTAATCGTTTCTCTGGGACTCGTCGAGCTTCATTGCCTCGGCGTTTTTTCTGGTGGTCGCCACTGTTGATTCTGGCTTACAGAAGTTACAGTGGTTTGGGAATAGAGTGGCGGGCTTGTCCCAAAAAAAAAAGGTCATCAAATGGTGAGTCGAAACGCGCACCACGAACGACTTGAAATTAGTGTTATGGCGCGCCTCCAATTTCTCCACCCTCAAGGTCCAGTTGGTCTTCCCCGCATGTACTCTACGATGTCATCAGTCTTCGTAGAGTGATACAAACGTTAAAGGGTTATTGATTGGCTTTGACATAGACATGAAACGTAAGGTAGACGTTTGACTGATTTAACAAAGAGCTCCTTCAATTTTAAGTATCAGTGTTCTCCGTTCAGTCAGACCAGTTATGAGTATACATCTGGGCAAGTATCAATAATGCGACTTCATAAATTAAAAAACAAAAATCCCAACTGACAAAAAACAACTAAAAAGTTCCAAAAAAGTCACTTTTCAAGCAGTCTGATGCAGTTGGTGGCATTAAAATCTGTGAATAAATTATACGGTTTCTTGTAGTAGGCTCTACTACGCAAAATCCAGTTGTATGGGTAGGCAAGGCATTAACAAGACAATATAGAGAGGGAGCGCAGGTCGCTGGCTGTTCGATGTAACATGCTGGTTCGAAGATTTGCACGTTGTACAAATCAAGTTAAGGTAACTCTTTTTAAAGCGTTCTGCCAGTCTTTTTACACGTGCAGTCTTTGGACTGGTTTTACGCAGTGGACATACAGCGATCTGCGCGTCCAATACAATAACGCGTTCAGGATACTCTTGAGGCTGTCGTGGCGTTGTAGTGCATCCGGTATGTTTGCGGAAGCGCACACCGATGATTTTTACGCTACAATAAGAAAAAGGACCGCCTCCATGGCCGGCCGGCTGCGCACCGCCACTAATAGTCTCCTGAGTGTGTTCCGAGATCGGTGGGATTCCCCTCTGCTGCGTCACTGGGTAAGGATCCACACTAGTTGATGATATGTAAATATTCTTTTTATTTGATTTACTAACACTAGTCTTTAAGTAATCTTGTTAAACTAACACTATGGACTCATGTCTGAACTAAATAATTTGAATTTGAAATTAAGACCAGGCTCAGGCAGGGTTAAAGCCTCTAACAAGTTCAAATTTTCCCTTAACCTTGAGGTCACATAAAATGGTTTATTTTCGTTTTTCCGCCCTGACATAAGGCACAAATCTTAAAGGGGAAAAATTAACTCACTTCCTAGCCTGTTTATCAGCTTCGATCTGCGCGCGCACCCTCTCCCTCGCCTTCTGGTCCTCTATCTTCTCCCGTCGCCGCTGCTCAACCAACTTCTGCATCTCTTGTTCCTGGAGTCGCTGGCGGGCATCCTGCATCTCCTTGCCAGACTTTATGCGGATGCGTTCGCGTTCTAACGCTTCAGCCTGAAAATATCAGCATTGTGATTACTTAAGGATGTTGTATAATAAATGCTGGTGAATTCCCTTCTAGACGCCCTGAATAAACTGGAGAGGCCTAACCTGCTTCCGAAGAGAGGTGGGTTGGTTGGAGGAAAAGCCGCTACGGCCCATGGCCAATGGTTCACCATTTTTTTTTTTTTTGTGGGGTGAGAAATCATCCTATGACTTCTCCCGCTCTGGGTGGAGCGGGAGGGCGTGTCAGACTCTTACTGACTAAAACCCACCCCTGTTCCTTCCTGCCCTTAGTGCCCGGGGGCGAGGTAACTCTGTTTCGAATTTATCCTCAACCCCCGGGCAGGCACCGGCCATGACGGGCCCCGTCTATATTGCTGACAACTCTTAGAGGCGCGCGTGGAACACTACGCGCCGTCGACTCTCGGGCCTGGTGCTGATCGGACGGCAAGCTACCCATTACTCGCCGCAGGCCCGGGTAATGGTCCACCATGGTCTGAGTGCGAAAACCAGAGTAGGTACCAGATAGATAGATGCAAGACAGTTTATTACATAACTAGATTTCACCCAAATGAAAGTCGAGAATAATTCCACGGGAACGTAAAGATATTCTATTTCACGAAGGCGGGTTGGTCTTGGATGTGTGCTTTGTTTCTGTGTACGTAAATATTTTTAACCGACTTCAAAAAAAGGAGGTTTTTTATTCGACTTTTTTTTTGTGTGTTACCTCATAACATTTTGATAATTCTTCTGAAAGAAAGAAAAGAAAGAAAAACTGTTTATTCACGTGAAAGCGACGCACATACATTTTGATACATAAGATAAGCAATTAGTACAAAATCCGGTGGTCTGGAGTGCTGGTGTTTCTCATGTGGTCCCATTTAAATTTGGTGAAGATCATAAGAAGAACTTCGAAGATACACAATGGAATTTTCAAAAAAAGATAGCAAACCTGCCAGAATTGCTGCAATCACATATCTGTTAATTATTTACACCACTTCATAACATAACATCACGCCTTGTTACGTACCCTGCCTACACCAAATCGGATGAATAGCAACATGATAGATATTTGCGCGCATCGGATGTTTCCAATTAAATTGCAACACAGGGACTCTGCTGACTCAACGTCTCGTGTCGCCGCCGCCGCCGACACTTCGAATCTGCTGTTGGTGTCGCCGCCAACCACCCAGATGCCGCACCCGCGTTTCGCAATCGTTTAGAATTGTGTTTGCCGTAATAAATAATTCGGCACTTTGGTACTAGCATCGTCCATATCAATAAAATTTAATATTGTTATTCGAAGACATGTGACATCCACCAACCCGCACTGGGCCCGCGTGGTGGATTATGGCCCACACCCTCTCACAGAGAGGAGGCCTGTGCCCCAGCAGTGGGGACAATCAAAGGCTGATGATGTTTTGAAAGTAATTAAACTCTTCTTTAAATTTATTTCGGTTGACTGTCACCTTCGTAATTCGCTGATACGCTCTGAAGGGGTACACAGATTTGTACAGTTCTCTCTGATATGACAATTTCACCAATTATGTTAAAATTGCATATTTTTGGGGATGTCAATTCGGGCATAACTTTACTATTTAGTTTTAGTTACTGGGTACAATAAAACAGTGTAAAATAAAAGCTTTTTTTACAAAAAAAACTTTATCACAAAAAAAAACAACCGAATTCCGAAAGTAAAGTTATTTTTTAATTTTTAGTGTATTTTCTTTTTTGGAAGTCGGTTTTTTTTTTTTTGTGAAAAAGTTTTTTGTTTTTAAATTTTGTTATACCCCAGAACTAAAAACTCCAATGCTTGCCGAGGTTGGTCCATAGATGGGTGAACATCTTTATATACCGAGACTCCTCTGTACCTCGGAAAGCATGTTAAGTTGTTGGTCCCGGTTGTCAATCGTGGATCTTTGACAGTTGTTACGGGTTGTCAGAAGCCCGAAAGTAACAACCAGTCTTACCAAGGTATCGTATTACCCATTAACTGGGTTGTGAAGATCAGATAGACAGTTGCTAGATGTAAAATACTGGTATTTAGCTGCATCCTGTTCAACTGGAAGCCGACCCCAAGATAGTTGGGAAAAGGCTAGGCAGGTTGCAATTTGTTCTACTAATCAGGGCCTTGAAACATGACAGCAGACAGTTTGAACAGTGATGAAAACAAGGTGCCGTTACTTATCTTACTCATAAGATAAGCTACTTTGTTGGTATTATATATACATTAATGTAGCATCCCTCAATTTCTCATAAATTACGAGTCAATGATTCAAAGTTATAAATAGAATGATAGTCTAGAATATAGAAATACCATTCTGTTAATAGAAACATGTTTTTTGGGTTTTTTTTCTCGGTATGAAACCCTTTGTGTGCAAGTCCGACTCGCACTTGACATTATTTTTGTTTAGGTAGGTATTACGCTTTTTTCACTGAGGCAAATACCTGGATTATTAAGAAATAAGTGGATAGGGTAAAAAAAAGTGACATGAGTAAACCACCTTTTTTTTTTTTTGTGGATTGGGAAATCATCCAATGACATCTTTCGCTCTGGGTGGAGCGGGAGGGCGTGTCAGACTCTTACTGACTAAAACCCACCCTTGTTCCTTCCCTGCCTGAGTGCCCAGGGGAGCAGTAACTCTGTTAGAATTTATCCGGTACCCCTAGGTGTACAGGCACCGGCCAACATGGGCCCTGTCAGTCAGAGTCAGAATGTATTCATTCTACTAATAGTCAACACTGATGACACAAAACTAGGTACAAACCTTTTCCTTTTCCTCTCTCTCTTTTCGTTTCTGTTTCATTCTTTCTTCCAGCAGCATTAGTTGAGCCCTCTTTTCTTCCTCACTCAGAGGTTTTTTCTCTTCAGTCGACTCCGAAAAACTAGCGTGATCAGTCTTGGCAGCATGGTACTCCATTTCGTCCTGATTTTTGAGCAATTTTCCACACACATCACATTTGAAAGACTTAACTTCAACCTCGCCTTCGGCGACGCCCGGGTCTTGGGAGGATGTGGAAGATTCAGGAATGGGGGCAGTTACAGCTTCGACACTCGTGGAAGTTGCGACTGTTGGCGCCGCGTCCATCGCAGGGTCGTCAGCGTGTGCCAACAACCACTCCATCGCAGGCTCCACCCCTTTATAACTGGTCACCGCCAGGGCTTTCTCCCTAAAACCCATGAAATCATCACACATTTTAGGTTACCGAATCGGTGCAGTAATGTTATGTCAAGTAAAATTTGTATAAACTTACGCTCGCTCTTTGGAAAACCCCATTTCGATAAGAGTTTGTATTTCTGCCATTTTTAAGTTATATAAAAGTTAACAATTAATTAATTTGCTACAATCACTTCACAAACAAAATAATCATTCATCACTCCGTCCGTCAACCGTCAAAATTGTTTTTTTTTTTAATGCACAGATTAAGTATAATTGCGTTTCGTTTTGCTCAGAAAGTTGTTGATTTTTTGGAATTTGTATGTGGTTCTGGTTCTAACAGGTTATAACCCAATTGCATAATTTAATAGTGGTAAATAGTGATTACTATTTCAACCTCAGGTAAATAGTGATTACTATTTACCACTAGTTACGGTAAAATATGCAATAAATATTTATTTTTACCATGTTTGTGAGCAAACGATACCCCACCAAAAGGCAGCTCGGTGGTTAGTTTGTATGGACGAGATCGGCTGCATGTATTAAGGCTGGATCAAAAATTATTTTCTAGGTATGCTGGATGCTCACCGTATAGCACAGCTGCACACTGTGTGACCTACATACAGTATTACCAACTTCTTAGTAGCTGTTTATTTTTGGAATAACAAAAAAAAAACATTCACGCCAATTTTGACTTGGCCATTGCCGTGACAATTTATGTTGTAGCTATTTGTACAATAATAAAATATCTAGTTACTCTAAAATTTGGTATTTTCCAATTTTGCTTTAGAATAAAAAAGTTTAATTTATTAGTAAAATAACAAAATGTCTACTATGCAGATTCCGCAAAGGAAAATCAAAAGACAAAGTATTCGGTATAGTGACCCAGGAAAGATATTAGATTTGGTAATGAGTTTAACAGACAACAAATGCAGCGAAATACAAATTAAAATAAATACGTATGTACGTAGCCAATGTTACTCACATACTTTATTTCAGTAAGTAAGTAGTTGTTTGTGGCAGTTTCAAACTGAAACCCTATTCTCATTATTTTATGACTGAGCCACTAAGTCTATGAAAATATTATCTAAGTAGGTACTTACCTGTAGGAAGAATAGAATGTCACCCAGCTCCTTTCCGAGGTGTTACCATGCCGATAAGGCGATAATCGACCAACTTGAGCTTCTTGGTGTTACATCAATGTTACATTAAAATCGACCCTCAATTTTGGTCCTTTCATATAGGCAAAGGCTCAAGTGGTTGTCAAAAAGTTGAGGTTCGTATCAAAGGTGAGACGTTAGGTACTTTACTTATGGTGTGCGTTATACTTGGCACAAACAAACTCTATTTCGGTATTTCTTTCTTTCCGATCCCTCTCCCTCGCTCCCTTTTTGGCCGGAACTTCTAAGCTTCTGTGCGTCAAGCATGAGTATATTCAATGAATATACTCATGCTTGACGCACTTAAATCTCGCGTTAAAATGTTACAGCTATGCGAAGAATGTGAAGCAGACCTGGTGTTCCAAGTGATTGTGAATTGTGACATTATGGAGGCATACATGGATGCTGTTGGCACGGTTTCTTTGCCTCGTAGAAAGATAGTTCAAGTAAAATCATAATTTGTTTCAGTAGTCTAGTACAGTGCCTGTATATATGCACCCTAGGTCCAATATTGTTTTTATTATAAAATTGAAATTTTATTGATTGAACGGTGACCAATCTCAGCGGATACTATCGATCGCGGATCGTGGAAGATAAAATTGTGCACAAGTATGTGACTCGTCGAGCTTCATTGCCTCGGCGTTTTTTCTGGTGGTCGCCGCTGTTGATTCTGGCTTACAGAAGTTACAGTGGTTTGGAATGTGGCGGCCTTGACCTAAAAAAAAATCTGTTCCCTCACTCTCATATACTGCTGGGACGACAAGTCGATGCGACTGAAGATATCAGATGCAGTACTAACAGCTTCGTCTTCGTGCCTCTGAAAGCACGTTATAGCAAAATATTTTTGCCCTTCGATATTCCGTCCTCCAGAAGTAGAGAAACCGATTGTTGTAAAAGTATGTAAGCCTTAGGGTGCGATTCCACTGAAGCGGAGCGGAGCCGTGCAGGAATCGTCCAATCACAGACGAGACGAGTGACGGGCTGAGGATTTCAACCATTGTGATTGGTTGAAATCGCATCCTTACACCTGTACAACGATCGGTTTCTAGGTAGATAAGTCCTACGCAGACTCAGCCTAAGGCGTCCATTACACTTTCATGCTAGCATCAATCAATTCTAAAAGTCATGACTGATGATGAGATGGTGGTCAAACGCGTGCCTATCAATAATAATGAAAAATAAAATGATTGAGTGATGCAACAATTAAAGTACCTATATAAGGAGATTACTTCATTTCATTCAACCATCTATCACTGCATTAGACAATCAATTATCCGTTAGTCACAACCATGACTGTGGTAGGTAAAACTGACAGCAAGACTTACCGTGTTATGGACGCCTTACCGTCTGACTAACAGTCAGTGGTGCGGATTCTGTTTTGCACGAACTAAACTTAATTTAGGCTATTCCTGTCTTTTTCTCTCTAATAAAACCAGAAAGAGGCGGACGTAAATTAGAGCTATCAAATTTATTTAGTTGAACTAATATTTCCGTACAAATTAAGGGTACCTACGCGTAAAAATATGTCGATTAAAAACACGGTGAAGCGCAAGGCGTAAACTAGTTTAACGTCTCTAACCTATTTCATAGCTATAGCCGTCCTTTTCTCGCACTGCTTTTTAGTAAAAGACAGCGATTCTCTAATTTGAGTTTAGTTATTGAATAAGAGATTCGGCACCATTGTTAACTCAAGTGTCTTTCCCCCAGTTAACTTCTAAACTATCAGAAACACTGAAGACTAAACTTGATCAAGTGGATTACTTATCGAACTTTGACGAGGATATCCAGAACGTTGTCATGCCCGTAAGTTCGACTGAAAAATATAAAATATACCTACCTAGGTACCTTTGTTTTTTTGGGGTGGAGAACCATTAAATAACTTCTACCGCTCTGGATGGAGCGGGAGGGCGTGACAGACTCTTAAAATGGCTAAAGCCACCCGTGTTCCTTTTTTTATTTTTTTGGAGGTGGTGAATCGTCTCTAATCGTCTGGGGTGTATGGGCACATTTACCATCTCAGTGCCCAAGTCAACCTCACCTGCTCGTGGTGCACCCTGCTGAACAACAAACGAGGCTCTGACAACCGATTAATGGCGGTATACCCATTCTATATAAATACTTCGCAGCTAAGTGGCACAGACTGGTGACGGGCAGCAGTGTTACTAGTGCGAGAAGCTGCGATCTGCGATCGCCAACCCGCATGCCCAGCGTGGCGATTATGGGCAAACCCTCCAAATGGCTAGTCATAATCAACCACGGCCCTAGTTCCCGGCCGCCTTGCTATTCTTGATTTTGGCGGCGGTCACGGTAACGGCAAGGTAGGGGGTGCGAAGAATCCCCGGGTTACGAAGGGCCGCCAAACCCAACTGACCTTGGCAACGTACAACGGACGCACACTACGGCTCGACGAACACCTAGCGCAGCTAGAAGAAGAACTCGGAAGAATAATGTGGCACATTCTTGGGTTGAGTGAAGTCCGAAGAGGGGGAGGACACAATAACCCTTGAATCGGGTCTCCTTTTATATTTTCGAGAGGGAGACCAGCTATCCCAAGGCGGAGTCGGGTTCCTGGTAAATAAATCCCTTTGTGATAACGTTGTGGAAGTCTCCAGTGTCTCAAACAGGGTAGCGTACCTCGTTGTGAAGTTAACCGAGAGGTATAGCCTCAAGGTTATTCAGGTTTACGCACAGACCTCGTCACACTCGGATGACGAAGTGGAGTTAATGTTCGAGGACATCTCCAGGGCCTTGCATTGTACTACTAAGGCCCACTACAGCCTTCACGTGGGGGATTTTAACGCTAAATTGGGAGTACAAAATTGCAGTGAATCGGTAGTAGGATCCTACGGGTTTGGCAGCAGAAATCATAGGGGGCAAATGCTTGTCAACTGCCTTGAGAAGGAGGGGCTTTTCTTGATGAACTCCTTCTTTAAGAAACAGCCGCAAAGGAAGTGGACGTGGCGAAGCCCCAACACTAGGACGAAAAATGAGATAGATTTCATCATAACAGATAAAAAGCATATATTCAGAGATGTCTCAGTGATTAACAGGTTCAACACCGGTAGTGATCACAGACTTGTCCGAGGCTCTCTGAATATCAACTTCAAGCTTGAGCGGACTCGTTTGATGAAGTCTAGGCTCCGTCCAAACATGCTGCAAACTCCTGAAAGCGGGAGGAAGCCCTGTGCTGAAAGAGCTTCGGGCTCTTTTCAACTCTGTCCTGTTCTCTGGGAGAACTCCAGAAGCGTGGCGAAGGAGCGTGGTCGTTCTCTTCTTCAAAAAGGGTTATAAGACCTTTTTGAAGAATTACAGACCAATTTCACTCCTTAGTTATGAATCGTCTAGCGCGAAGACTCGACGAGTATCAGCCACCAGAGCAGGCCGGGTTTCGAGGAGGATACAGCACCATGGACCACATCCACATAGTGAGGCAAATTATACAGAAGTCAGAAGAGTATAATCGGCCCCTATGTCTTGCGTTTGTGGACTATGAGAAGGCATTTGACTCTATCGAGACCTGCTCTGTTTTGGAGTCTCTGCAGCGACGCCAAGTTGACTGGCGATACATTCAAGTGTTGAGATGTCTTTATGAAAACGCGACAATGGCCGTCCAAATTCAGGATCGGTGAACTGAACATATCCCCCTGAGTCGAGGTGTGAGACAAGGGGACGTATTTCCCCGAAATTGTTCTCTAACGCATTGGAGGATGTGTTCAAGACGCTGAACTGGGAGGGACGCGGCATTAACATTAACGGCGAATACATCTCACACTTGAGATTTGCAGATGACATCGTCATACTGGCTGAATCGCTGCATGATCTGCAGCAGATGTTGGATGGCCTAGTTGATTCTTCTGGACGCATTGGTCTCCGGATGAACTTGGACAAAACCCAGGTTATGTTCAACGAACACGTCACTCCGGGACCGATTGTTGTCAATGGCGGTGCTCTCAAGGTTGTTCGAGAATATGTTTACCTCGGGCAAACTCTGCAGTTTGGTAAAAACAACTTTGGTCAACAGACGGATCCAGCTGGGCTGGGCAGCGTTTGGGAAGCTTCGACGAGTCTTTGCGTCACGTATTCCACAGAGCCTAAAGACCAAGGTCTTTAATCAGTGCGTCTTGCCTGTAATGACTTACGGAGCCGAAACGGGGACACTCACGGTACGACTGATCCATAAATTCAAGGTCGCTCAGCGAGCTATGGAACGGGCTATGCTTGGAGTCTCATTGGGGGATCGAATACGGAACGAGGTGATCCGGCTGAGAACCAAGGTTGTCGACATAGCTCACAGAATAAGCAAGCTGAAGTGGCAATGGGCTGGCCATATTAGCCGTAGAACCGATGACCGTTGGGGTAGACGAGTTCTCGAGTGGAGACCGCGAATCGGCAAACATAAGGTAGGACGCTAGGCTAGGTAGAGCGATGATCTTCGCAGGGTGGCTGGTAGCAGCTGGATGAGAGTTGCCGAGAACCGAGCTGAATGGCGTGCAATTGGAGAGGCCTATGTCCAGCAGTGGTCTGCTATAGGCTGGTGATGATGATGATGATGATGATGGGAAATCGTCCTATGACTTCACCCGCTCTGGGTGGAGCGGGAGCGGGCGTGTCAGATTTTTACTGACTAAAACCCACCCCTGTTCCTTCCTTGCCTGAGTGCCCAGGGGCGCGGTAACTTTGTTACGAATTTATCCGCGACCCTGGTAGGACCTAATTACCGACTCTCGATTTCTAAGAGTCGATGTTTAGATATGTAGAGAGATTATGACATTATAGACAGGTGGGAGTAGGAGCCACGATCCATAGCCATGCCATGTGCCGAGACCTCCTCTGTTTTGTGCAATGCTTATACCTACTGGTCAGCACTAGTCTCATCCAGCACACCAATTTGTATAACGCACGTTTTATCGTGTTTTATTATTAATGCGAAAGAAAGGATGGATGGATTGTGTGTGGAGTGATATGAAAGAAAAGGGAGTTAGTGACGATAGCGTGACGGCTGACAGGACAGAATGAAAAAAAAAACGTGTTACGCCCGAGTAACATATGGGATAAGGGCAGGTAGATGATGATTAAAGGTGAAAGCGCCAGGGTATCCCGCGAAATTCAAATTTTCTTACGTTTTTTGCAATTTGCAGGTCAGTGTCAGGTTTTATGTTGGTCAAATTATGACTCACAGCCGTAGCAAGTACATACTAACAGAACTGTAATCATTAAAAAAACTGTTTAAAAAAAAACAACCGACTTACTTAAAAAAAAAAAAAAAAAAATTAAAAAATAACTTTAATTTCGGAAGTCGGTGTTTGTATTTTATATATTCGTTATTTGACACCGACTTCCGAAACTAAAGTAATTTTTTAATTTTTAGAGTATTTTTTTTTGGAAGTCGGTTTTGAAAAAGTTTTTTATTTTTCACTTTTTAGTTGCTATACCCCAGAACTAAAAATCCCAATAACATGGAACTTGGAATTTAAAAACATAGTCGTAATTGGAGAACACCAAAACGTCATGTAGGTATTCGTATTTTTCGTTTTTTGTTAAGTTTTTCAAAGAGCGCTGAAGCAATTTCGATAAAATTTATATGGGACCACCTCGGGAGTATATTCTATCGGATAAAAAAAGAATTTTGAAATTCGGTCCTCAATTGACAGAGAAATAGGCGGACATACATATTTTTTTTTTTTTTTTATATACATACGTACAGCCGAACATAGAACATCCTTCTTTTTCGAAGTCGGTTAAAAATCATCAATACAACTCTCTGTTAGAATTGATGCCAAACGTAAGAAAATTTAAATTTCGCCAGGTTAGTGCTTTCACCTTAAGGCACAGTTATACGACTTTAAATGTTTTTTATTTGAATGTCACGTCTAAACGACTAGTTTTATTTCTTTAAAAAGAATATATGTTACTTTTGACTATTTTTGGTCGTCATTTGATCTGAGAATATTTGAAATTATATTTTTATAACATTGTGTAATTAATTTGTAAATCTAACGCGGATAAAAAATTGAGAATCACGCAAAAACTATAAAGCGTATTTTTATGAAACTTTCACCGTTTTAAAGATCATTTAATTATTTATAATTTAGTCTGTGTTTTAGTTTAATACTTGTTGTTTTATGTGTAATAAATTAATAATGCGTTTAATTTTGGACAGCGCTCCTTGATGGGCGAGTCCTATTACTGGGTGAACATACGACGCATTACGTGAGTTCAGCGCAGAACACGCAAGCTATGCCAAGGACCTCGTGCTCAAGGTCGTTGGCCGCTAGTAGCGCCTTAAGGAAATTCCTAAAATATTGCTCCTTTTATTAAAAAATCTTCTACTTACGTAAAGAACGTGATGAATTATCTCGGATGCTAAATTAAAAGGCATTGCTATTTATTGCGAGTCACGCTATTATCTAATTACGGTTTTCGGTTTACCAACATTCATATCATTTACCATCAGGTGAGATAGGTTTCATCGGTGGTTCGTCTTATCTGGTTGTCGGTTTACCAACATTCATATCATTTGCCATTTTTTTTTTTTTTGGGGGGTGGGAAATCATCTTATGACTTCTTCCGCTCTAGGGTGGAGCGGAAGGGCGTGTCAGACTCTTACTGACTAAAACCCACCCCTGTTCCTCCCTGACCTACATGCCCAGGGGCGAGGTAAACTCTTTCAAATTTATCCTCAACCCCCGGGCAGGCATTAGCCGTAGCAGGCCCCGTCCTTTTGCTGACAACTCTTTGAGGCGCGCGTGGAACACTACGCGCCGTCGACTCTCGGGCCTGGTGCTGATCGGGCGGCGAGTTACCCACTACTCGCCGTCCGCAGGCCCGGGTCTACGGTGGCCGGAGATCGTCTCGCGGCGTCCGAACCCCCTGGCGCCTCCTGCGGCGGCTGCTGCTGAGGGCGTTAGGGCGACTCGGCTGTTGTTGAGTCTCCCTAACGTATGCCACCTCCCTCTTCGCGAGCATTATTGCTTCGCAGAAGGAGGAGACGGCTTCCCATTCCCTCTCGCTCTGTACCATGGCCTGAACCAGGGCACGGCGCGAGAGGTCGCTGCCGCCTATCGCATCCACGAGGACACGGCGGTGCTCTACCCAAGCGGGGCAAACCTCCACCATATGCTCCACCGTGTCCTCTGGGCGTCCCTCGCAGTGGAAACACCCGGGGGTTACCTCCTATATCATTTACCATCAGGTGAGATAGTGATCAAACGCGAGCATAACAAGGATAAAATAAAAATCGTACCCGTCTAGAAGCAGCAACTCAGGGCTGCTCTACGTACCAGCAGCTCGTGAGCGACAGTACCTACCTATAATCTATTACAGATTATGATTGCTTTACGTTACAGTACTTGCCCAAAGACAATAAACGAAAACAAGTTGTAATGCTGCCGCTTGAGGACAAACCGTTTGCTGTTATCTTCTGTGCCGTGGCGCCGAGAATAGCGGAAAGCAGTGTTCCGATAGCCATACACGAATGTGCACAGTACGTATACCTACAGCCTTAGACTATAAAAGGTTATAGTCGCAACGTCATTGGACATTAAATGAAGCAGGATCGTTAAAATGTGTGAGTGACCTCGACGAACATTACGAAAACGTTTCGGCTTCTCATTTTGTCTGTGTGAGCTTATTTCGCGTGTATACAAGCCGGCTTCTCATTCTGGTACTTCAGATTACTGGCTTTTGACACTCTGTCTATAATCTTTAATAATCTAAGCCTACAGCCTTATTTATAAAACTCTCTACTCATATGCTTACTTTAAATACTGATTAATAAAATAAAATAAGCCTTTATTGCTGAAAACTACTTTTAACATTTCCTTAACTCTATTATACAATTAAACTTTAACTATATTAAGCATATTCAATTCTGCAGCCGGTTTATGTTTTTCAGCTTGTCCTTCGACAAAGGCCTCCTCTAATGCTTTCCATTTTGTCCTGTCTTTTGCAATGCGCATTCATTTCGGACCAGCTATCTTTTTCAACAGCTATCTTTGTCTACTTTTGCTCCTTTTACTATCACGCGGGTACCATTCCGTTACTAGTCTCGTCCACTTCTCTATCCCTTCTCTTAGCATGTGTCCTGTCCATCTCCATTTCAGGCTTTTGTATACTGTATGTATATTTTTTAATTTTGTTTTGCTCTTTATACTTTCTAATCTCACCTTGTCTCTTCTTTTCACTCCAATAACGCTTCTTTCCATTCTATTTTGGCAAACTTGGATTCTTTTGATGCGTTTCTCGTTCAGTGCCCATGTTTGACATCCATACGACAAACATGGAAGGATACATGTGTTATATATTTTCCTTTTTTCTTTGATAGGCATATTCTTGTCCTTCATGACCTCGCTGAGTGACCAAAATCGTTTCCAGCTGTTTGATATTCTTCTATCTACTTCCTTTTGCATTGTGTCTTCTGTAGACATTAGTTAACTCAAATATATGTATTCGTTAACATACTCTATTTCCATCTGTCCACCATTTATTCTAATGTCTTTTTTAGCTGAGTTTGTCATTACTTTCGTTTTTGATATGTTCATTGATAGGCCTACCTTGGCACTTTCATCAGATAGTTGTTGTAGCATGTCCTCTAAAGCATCCGGAGTCGCCGAAAATAGAATGATATCGTCTGCGAAGCGTAGATGATTAAATTTTCCCCCTTGATATTGAGTCCATTTCTTTCCCATTGCAGGTTTCTAAAAATCATTTCTAGAACCGCAGAGAATAGTTTTGGTGAGATGGGGTCGCCTTGTCTGACACCCCTCTCGATAGGAAATTCTTCTCCTGTTCTTTCCAACTTAACTTGGGCCGTACTCCTAGAATAGATATTTTCCAGTATTCGAATGTACTTATCCTCCACTCACTGACTTTCTAATGCCCTCCAAATGCTATCGTGGTCTAATGAATCAAATGCTTTGTTAAAATCCACGAACCCTAGGTAATAGACTTTGTTGTATTCCTTATACTTTTGAAGGACTTGTCTGACGACATGGATGTGGTCTATCGTTGAAAACTTACTTCGAAAGCCAGCCTGTTCTTTGGGTTGGTTTTCGTCGAGCGTGACAGCAATTCGTGTTAGTATTATCTTTGAGAATATCTTGTAGATGTTTGACATTAAACTTATTGGTCTGTAATTGCTCATATTTCCCTTGTCTCCTTTCTTGTGTATATTATAGTTGATTTTTGTCCAATCCTCAGGGATGCATTCGGTTGCTAAGATGTCGTTAAATAGATCTGTTAGGCTAGGAGCAAGCACTGGTGTTGTATATTTTATTATCTCATTAGATATCTGATCTGAACCTGGCGCTTTATCTAGTTTCTGTGTATTGATTGCTCTTAGAACTTCTTCTTGTAATATTAATGATACTGATTCCCGGTTTGTCTTTATTCGGTTTTGTTTTTCCACCCGTGCTGTTTTTTGATTTTGGTATAATTTTCTATAGTAGTCGGTGGCTATTTTGAGTATCTCTTGTCTTTTACTTGAGGAACTTCCATTTTCTGTTTTTATGTCTGGCATCCAAGTTTTCTTTTGATTTAACTCTTTTAAAGCTTTCTTAATCCCACCGGTTTTTTCAATAAAAGTTTTCATAGTTTCCTGCCTTTTCCTTTTCCTGTCTTTCCTTATGTGTTCGTTTATCTTTTTGCTTAGTTCAGGTATCTTACGACGTGTTTGTTTATTTTTTTCGTTCTGTATACGTTTTTTCCTCTCATTAATCAATTGCTTAGTTTCTGAAGATAATGTGCTTTCAGTTGTTTGATGGTTTGTTTTCCTTACTTCTGTTTTAAGTATATTCAAAATATCATTGTATCGTTCCTGAATTGGTTTATGGTCTACTTTTGCATTTATGTTCCTAACATTTTTTAGGTTATCAAGGAGTATGTCATTATTTCCAGTACATACAAGTGTGGTTCTGTCCTTATTTTTGTGAACATGTCTCCTTTTTGGTACTTGCCCCCCTGATAGTATTGTTCTTAACATTCTATGGTCGTTATGGAAATTAAGCTGACTTACAGTAGTCACATCTTTAAATAATTTCCTGCTGTTGGTCAGGATAAAGTCTATTTCATTCTTGTGCTTGCCGTTGGGTGATATCCATGTCCATTTTCTTGATTTATTCTTCTTGTAGAAACTGTTTAAGATGCTCAGTTTGTTTTCCATTGCAAAGGTGACTAATCTTTTTCCGTTTCTACTTCTTTGACCATATCCATGTTTCCCTATAGTATATTCTTCTCCTTTGTTACAAATCCCTACCTTATTTTAATGGACAAATTAAAATCTCCCATTAAAATGAGATTTTTATATGAAACTTCTACGGCTGATTGTAGATCTTCGTAAAATTTGTCAGTTTTTAACATATCTTCATTCCTATCTGATTCAGTTGGTGAATATGCTTGAATTATGGTCCACATTTCTTCTTTATCTTTATGCGAAGGCAATTTGATGTTAAGAACTGCTATTCTTTCATTGATTCCCCTTATTTCTTCTATTTTGCTTGCTAAGTTGTTTTTGATAAGAAAGCCTACACCGTATAGTCCTGGTGTCTCACCAATATAGTGTAGAATATACTTGCCATTGTAGTCCTCAATTCCTTCACCAAACCGTCTCATTTCACTAATTCCGATTATATCCCATTTGATACTGTCTATGGCCAGCTCTAATTCCGTCAGTTTTTCAGGTGTTCGTAATGATCTCGTAGCTACGAGTATGTATATATCCCAGTTTGTTCTTTTTAGTTTGGTTGTTAGTTCTTTTCTTCCGCTTAGAGGGTCTAGGTCGTTTTCCCCCACGAGGACCAGTCGGCTTGGGGGAGGGTTTTGTTTCTCAGGTCTTTCGTTTTCTTTATTTGTATTTAGTTTAGTTTTCCGGCTTCCGTTTGTTACTTGCTATTGGTTCTTATTGCTTGGATAGTTAGAAGGAGAATTTGATCTTTTCATTAAATCGAAGGCATTGGCCCTGTTGTCCTTCGGGGTCCACAAAGGTTGTTTCCTTGGTTGGGTGTTGGTTTGAGGCGACGAAGACAGTTCTCTCTTTCTCTTTCCTTTGGCTTTATTTTCTTTTATAATGAGTTTGTCGTACTTGAGATATGCAACATTCCCCTTTTTCCTTTCTTCTACTAATTTCGGGAGTAGCTCTTTCCTTTTTTCCAGTACTTCTTTTGGAAAATCATCTTTCACATACAGGTCCTTTAAGTTCTTTTTATCTTCCATGATTACACTTTTCTTCCAAGCACTTACCAAAGAAAGAAGAATTTTCCTCGGTTTGTCATCTCTATTTATTTTCCCAAGTCGGTACATTTTGTTTACTTCACATTCTTCTATGTTAATACTTAGATCCTCTTTAAAGACCATCTTTATTTTATCTAGTAGTTGAGTGAAAGATTTTTCCCCTTCTTCCAAACCAAACAAGACAATATTGTTGTTTTTCTTTTCCTTTTTCAAATATTCTACCTCTTGTTCCAGTTTACTTACTTTCTTTTTCAAGTTTAGATTTGCCGTTATAATAGGTCGTAGTTTTTCTTCCATTTTTTCTATAATTGCGTTCGTTATAGAATCCGTTATTGATATTGTTTGATTTAAAAGCTCTATTTTCACTTTGTCGAAAAAGAGTTGAAATTGTTCTTCCATTTCTACCAAATATCTTTTTGCGTATTTATATTGCGTGAAACGGAACGTTTTTTGGTAGAATTTTTATACGTCACTGTCAACTGTCACTCACTGTCAACTTTTTATTTACGAGTCGCACTCATTGACATATAAATCCAGTCTTACCAAAGGGTATCGTATTACCCAGTAACTGGGTTGTGGAGGTCAGATAGGCAGTCGCTCCATGTAAAGTACTGGTATTCAGCTGCATCCGGTTAGACTGGAAGCCGACCCCAAGATAGTTGGGAAAAGGCTAGGCAGATGATGATGACTCATTGACATATAAATTATATGGACTGGACATGTTTGACTATAGAAAAAACAGTTATACAAATATGTGGCATATCGACGCCAAAATCATAAAAATACTGCTATCTCTTTTTAACTTTCTTAATTTTGCATAAGTGAAAAAGGCTAGTAGTATTTTTGACAGTTACTATAATGTCAACCCTTCATTCCTATCGTCATTGAAATACCTATTTGCGGCCAGTTTGCCATTTTATCCTCTCGGTGTTTGGTACCAAAGTTGGGTACGTCAACTGTCAAATGGTCGTAAACAATGGATATATTTTGTGAATTTTGGAGTAATTTTGCTGTGTTATTGCGTTTGAACTCGGTTGTTTAGTGGAAGTCGTCAATAGCAAGATGCCCAATTGCAATATAATCGGATTTGGCATCAAAAGAAGCGGAAATCACCCGAACATAACTTTGCACCAGTACGTATACCTAATTTTAGCTGAAATATCTTTAGATTTAGTTATTAAACAAAAGATTCTGTATTCGTTGAAGAGTTTATGTAAAAAGCATTCATAATTTCCCGTTTGCCTTTCATTTGTTTTTGTAGGGATAGAGTAGTGCATGCATGACATTTTTGTTTATCGATAATGCTATATTATTATGGTTTTACGTTTTACTTTCAAGGCTGCCTGCTAATAAACGAAAAAAAAAAATTTTGCTGAAAACAATCAGTGTTGTAAAAAAGATGTCAACAAAAACAATTCATATTCTGTTCCCTTCACTTTGAAGAGAATCATGTTTCAACCGGACACTGAATAAAGTAACACTGCGTGACGATGCTTTACGTTCACGAACCATAATGGTAAGTAACATTGTTTGTTATAAAATGATTGCGTAGTGGGTGATAAATGATGGTGAGGACTTCAAGTGCAACACTTGCCTAACGGGCACAAATAGTGTGTTTGAGTGTAGTCCTAAGATTAATAGCCAAAATAAGACACACTTGTTTATTTGGTTGCACTTAGTACATACGTTACATACTCCTTTTAAAGGAGTTGAATGTCACCAGTACTCTGGTTTTTTCGTTAATGGACTTTTAAATTATATTATGAGGACTTTTAAGTATATTAGCAGTGTTATTCTGAAAACTTGGGTGAGGTGAACATTAAGTGAGCTTATGTACGATTATTTAGCTTATTATCCACTCGAGACCTACTGAACTAGTGAGCTATTGAGCGAGTGAGTGAGAACTACACTCAACGACCGAACGAGAACTCTTCTCAACCTACAAATTGCAAATTAAATGAGGCCATTTAAAATAATAAGTAACAATCCTAATAATAAAATTGAAAAACATCAAACATATTAATAATTTTATTGCTTGTTTACAGCCTGCAATTCCATCAAATATGCCTGGCATTTTAATTGAAAGTGATCAAAATCAAGACGAACTCTCAACATCTGGATATGGTGCTCTGAATATGGTATTAATAAAAAAAAAAAAAAAAAAGTTTATTGATCCAAAGATAAAGATAATCATAGACACAGGTTATATACTAGTTATATCATCATTCTCCTGCCCTTATCCCAATTTATTTGGGGTCGGCGCAACATGTCTTTTCCTTCCATACTCCTCTATTAGTCGTCATCTCTGTAGTCACCCCCTTTTTACCCATATCCTCTTTCACACACTCCAACCATCGTTTCTTTGGCCTTCCCCTACTCTTATAGCCATCCACATCCATACACAAGACTTTCCTCACGACATTTTCTTCATTCCTCCGCATCACATGCCCATACCACGACAACCGATTTCCACACAATTTTTCAGTCAGCGGTGCCACTTTCAGACTTCCTCTTATATACTCATTCCTAATCCTATCCATGCGCGTAACACCACACATCGCTCTTAGCATTCTCATCTCAGCTACATGCAATTGCTTTTCATTCATCCCTTTTGTGGCCCAACATTCTGAACCATACAAGACAGCAGGTCTGACCATTGTTTTATAAATCTTCCCCTTAAGTTTTAGGGGCATGCGGGAGTCACAGATAGGATGGGATATATACTAGTTACATGCTAAGACTTAATCAACTTACAATGGGCACTAGGGGAGAAAAATTATAGGCTATATTAACAATATATTAAATCCTGTCTCCTAAACTAGGCATGGCCTGTATCTTAGGAGACAGTGATTCGACCGAACTGAGCTGTAAATTACCTAGTGTTAGACCTTAGATTTTGTCTGTTATTCTACCATAAAACTAAAACTAAAATGTGAGTTAGCTGAGTAAAGAATTTTAGATTTATTTAAGCTAGATGCGGGTGTGAATGGGAGAGAGGTGTGTGTGTGTGTTCGTGTTTGTGAGTGTAATGTTAGTTGTGTTGTATGGGTGTGTGTGTTGTGTGTTAGGAGGTGTTTCTTTGTGCGTAGTGTTTTTGTTCCTACTTAGTAGTGATTTTTCAAGCGATGTAGGCCAGTAGAGATTCGGTGTTATTGTAGTCCTGCTCTACGAGTCAGTCTGTAATTTTAGATTTGATATTGAATTTATGTATATTACATTTAATTTCTTTTGTATGATTTTATATACATGAATAAAAGACCACTCCAAGTTTAGTCAGTCAGTTTAGCCGCTAACGTCTCCGCTGCACCAGATTTGGCTGTTAGCACCTCCACTGCACTAGATTTAGCCGTTAGCACCTCTGTTGCGCCAGATTTATCGGTATGACTAGCTTCAGTTTTTCTTGTCATCATTATTTGCGAATTTGATCTCAATGATAATATGTCATCGACTGAATTAAGACTGTGTGGGAGATATCTCTCGCTTGTCTTCAATATCTGTTAAAGCTTACTTTTATTTTATTTGATTTCAGGTAGGTACACATTTAAAATGATTAAGAAATTAAAGGACAAATGTCAAAAACAGTCCAAGAAGAAAACTCCAAAAAGAGACTTAATGAGAAAGTTAGAAAACAAACGAAAAAAAATCTCTTCAGTAATAATTTCTGTCCCTTTTAAATCTTTGATAGATTTAAAAGGAAAAGAAATTTATTAAATTCAAAACCACAAGCTTTGTTTATTAATTAAAAGTGTAATAGATATAATTATATATAGGTACATATACATGAATTTGAGATACAAATATTGTGGGAAGAACTACTACTACTCTACTGAAAGTATATCACTCAGAAATTACCTGAACAAAATTGTATTGTGCAGAAATGAATGAGATTGATTTGTTTAATATAAAGTAACTTTATTATAATTATTGTTGACTTTTAATTAAAACCCAAAAATCATCTGCATGTTAGAAAAGATATGTGTTGGAGAAGTCCGTGCCGGGAGCCCACTGCGGATTCAGCGTCATTTGTTTTCTTTGAACTTGTTGCCTCCGTCTCGAAGGTCTACTTAACGCAAGGCTCTAGAATAACACTAACACTGTTACTTTTACATTTCATTTTATTTAACACAAAATATTCAATATACCGGATATACTTACTGCATTTCGTTTCTTATAATAGCTAAAAGCATAAATTCCAAGACACTAAAAAAAACTAACTTCAAATAAAAAAAAAAATATTTTCAAAAAACCTGGCTGAAAAACAAGTTGGTGGGAGTTATTTTAGTTCAATTATTGATTTCATGCAACCAACTACATCAGACTGCTTGAAAAGTGACTTGTTTGGAACTTTTCATTTGATTTTTTAAGTCGGGTTTTTGAAAATGTTTTTTATTTTTGTTTTATACACTTCAGTGAGTTAGATTTTTGGAATCGCCTCCTCGAACCCTTTATTTTGATACCCCACCTAATATAGTTAGTCGACTTTCATTTTTTTCTTTATCACAATTTGTGGCGTCTGGTGGTCGCCATATTTTATTTTGATTACTGTCATGTCATTAGTAGCACTCGCAAGATTAAAATAAATCAATTGAAGTAAGAATGATCAAAATCGGCTCACGCTTTCGGTCTCTAAAACACCTCAAGGTGTTTTAGAGACCGAACAAACCGAGGAACAAATATACATACATTTAATCATAACTACATACATAGGCTGATGAACACATTACCCTTCCTTGCGTCGCGCAGTCGGGTAAAAAGGAAACTACGTATTGCGGGGTTCTGGAAAATCACGGCGCTTCTGACCTTCTGGTCGCGAGAAAACTACACCTTAGAAGCGTTCTAGCGCTGCGTGTCTATACAGGCCCTGTAGACAAAGTAACATCACTTCGTAGCGAAACGATATCTAAATTCGTCATCGTCTCTGAGATATCGATAAACATTTCCTAGCTTTAAGCGTTCCGTCGTTATCTTTTTTGGCGATCACGATCGAGGCGAAGGCGAACTCTGAAAGCGCTTCTTGTCTACGCATTTGTATGGGATAAACACGATAGCAATTCGTTTCTTTATGGTTTCGTTACGAATTATAACATTGTCTACCAACTTGCGATAACGATGTCGACAGTCGACTGACCACGTGACTTAGCGCGGTTTATGTCAATCTCATACATTTTAGTCTTTTCTAACTTCGTTATTGTTTTTAAATTGTTACTTTGTCTAAGCCCCATGTTTTCTTAAGACGACTAATTATTGTTTCAGCGCAAACATTAGTTACTCTTGTCAAAATGTAGCATTTCCTTTGCTTTTATGATAGCCTCTCTATTACGTAGTAACATATTACCTCAATGCCACTGGTAAAAATAGCCGTTGATATTGTACCGTCACAATATGAAAACATTCTCACAATCTTTTATCGATGTTTTTTAATAAAGAGATATCGATATGGGCTACCCTATTATCCGCCATTTTATCCACTCAGTGAAGTGTAGGTATGGCACGTTTTTCTTGTAGGTATGCCCAGTCCATATGATTTATAAGTCAGTGCACTGCAACCAATATTATAATGTACCTACTCTGTGACTGCAACGATGTTCACGGTAGTTTTGAGGATATATAAATAACACTTGTTGTTGGCCAGTGTAATTTGGTGTAATTTTATAGTTAGTTGTTTTCACTATTTGCACTATTTCCACTAAGATTTCTTCTAATTATGAAGCTATGATGATTTTCTCGAGAAATATAGCGGTTTAACCGACTGATTTTTGTAGTGTTTGTGAATATTTTCGGCAGAGCTGACTAGTATACGTGTTTACTTTCGTAATACTGGAACCGGAACCGGAAAAAAAATACTGATTAGTGAATTCTAAATTCAAAAATTTGAACGGCCAAAAATTTGTCCCGTCAGGCCCCGGAATAGCAGACACAATTAAAAACCTATTGTTGCGTCTCCGATTGAAGACGCGCGGGGCCTGACGGATTAAGAACGTGCTAATCAGTGCTTATACTATCACATGGCTAAGTTTTCATCTTTACTAATATGTTAGTGCCCAGTCAGGCGCGGATCTGTGGGGTGTTCAACTTCAAACTAGGGTAAATTCCCCAGGCGGCTTTTTCATGGGGCGCCAAATTCATAAGTTTGAAGAATAAAAAACCAGCCAAGACCAAGTAGGACTCGCGCGCAAAGGATTCCGAACAAATTTTAAGGCCCTACTAACGGTCCAGTGGCGCCCTCATTGAATAAAAAATCGTAGCATAGCACAGAAAATAAATATTAAAAAATCCAACGTCACGTTTGTTACAAAGAGGATAAAGTATTTATACGTTGTTAAAACAGGTCTCAGAATGTTTCGTATCCAAAATAGTAGGCAAAAGTACCTAACAAAAACGGCCGTTTCTGACACTTTTGCCAACTACTTTGGATACGAAACATTTTGAGACCAGTAAATGACTCGCGATTACTGCGATCGTTTGTATTGTATTGTTCACACAATTTAATGAGGAACCACAACTAGAAAGTGAAAAATAAAAAACTTTTATTGTTTTTTTTTTTTTGGAAGTCGGTTAAATTTTTTGTAAAAAAGTTTTTATTGATTTGGTAAAGCACAAAATAAGTGTCTAATATTAAAAAAAATGTAACTTACGGACTAAATAGAATTATAATAAAAATAATATATAATAATAATAATATTCCACAACTATCACACAACGCCATCTAGTCCCAAGCTAAGCAGAGCTTGTGTTATGGGTACTAGACAACTGATAAACATACTTATATATTTCTAAATACATACATATTATAGATAAATTACACCCAGACACAGAACAAATGATCATGCTCATTACACAAACATTTGTCCTGGGTGGGAATCGAACCCATGACCACCGGCATAGCAGTCAGGGTCACTAACCACTAACCAACAGGCCAGTCTGAAATGACCTACTCATTTCGAAAATAATAATATTTTAATAATTATATATAATTATATTCTTTTAGATTCGTCTGGCCGACTTTCAAGAAGACGATAGCTCTAGAATACGAGAATACTGCAAAAGTTAAATGCCAGCAACTCCTACGCGTCGCTAAAAGATTATTTTCTCAAGTAAGCTGTTTTGGGAAAGGAATTCTGCCCGTCCCTTTTTTTGTATGCGCGCTTATAGAAACAAAGATATAGGTAAATCTACTCGAGAAAAAGACTGTATTTATATTGGTGAACTGAAGTGGAGCTGGGCGGAGCGGAGCGAAGTCGTCGAAGGAATCGACCAATCACAATGGTTGAAATCCTCATCGCGTCACTCGTCTTGTCTGTGTTTCGACGATTCTTGCACATTTCCGCTCCGCTCCGCTTCAGTGGAAACGGACCCTTAGGTACACAATAGGCCACCCGGGCCTGCGGACGGCGAGTAATGGGTAGCTCGCCGTCCGATCAGCACCAGGCCCTTGAGTCGACGGCGCGTAGTGTTCCACGCGCGCCTCAAAGAGTTGTCAGCAATAATGACGGGGCCCGTCATGGCCGATGCCTGCTCAGGGGTTGAGGATAAATTCGAAACAGAGTTACCTCGCCCCTGGGCACTCAGGCAGGGAAGGAACAGGGGTGGGTTTTAGTCAGTAAGAGTCTGACACGCCCTTCCGCTCCACCCTAGAGGAGAGTCATTGGATGATTTCCCACCCCACAAAAAAGAAAAAAAAGGTGCACAATAGACTAGCAAAAAAAAAAATGCAGTCATGGGGTCTACTGACAGGAGTTAAACCTTTAAAATAATTACTAACTAAAACACAATATTAATCCGTCAGGACCCTCGTGTCTCCATAAGGAGACGCGACAATAGGTTTTTAATTTTGTCTGCTAATGAGGGGCTCGCACAGTGTACAAAAATTAAACTTTTCACGTGGTCAATTCTATCTTCACTTACTGCTAACTCACAAGATTTTACTTACCCATTCAAAAAGAGTCCAACACGCACATGATACATTACACAGGCTGCTGCGGACCGCCATCGCCAGTCTAGCGCAACACGTCACTAGCATGTCGGTGACGCGAACCCATAAGTTATGTCCATACCAAAAATCGCTCAACGCGGGTAAAAACCGCGTACAATATACCTAAAAAAAAACTTTTTACAAAAAACTTTAATTTCGAAAGTCGGTGTTTCTTAAAAAGGTTTATTTATTTTTCGCTTTTTAGTTCTTTTTCGTCGGTTGAATTTTTTGGTTAAAGTTTGGGAAGTCGGTGTTTCTAGTTTGGTTTCTTCATTATTTGACACCGTCTTCCGAAATTAAAGTTATTTTGCAATTTTTAGTATTGATGTATGGGAGTCGGTTGTATTTTTTTTAAAAAGGTTTTAATTTTTCACTTTTTAGTTGTTGTAAAACTAAAAATTACTTTCTAAAACTAAATTAACAGTAAAGTTATGCCCGAATAATAGGGAATTTGAACATAGTTGATGAAATTATAGTGTATTAGGGTGAACTGTACAAATCTGTATACCCCTTCAGAGCGTATCAGCGTGATGTCATGTTGTGAAGTGGTGAAAACAATATACAGACATGGGATTGCAGCAATTCTGGAAAGTTTGCTATCATATATTGAAGAGTTCCATTGTGTATCTCCGAAGTTCTTGATCAGATCTTCACCAAATTTAAATGGGACCATAATTATGTGAAGCGCCAGCTTTAAAATAAAAAAAAACATCAAAATCGGTTCACCTAGTACCTATATAGTTATGAGGTAACACACATAAAAAAAATCAGTCGAATTGAGAACCTCCTCCTTTTTTTGAAGTTGATTAATAATAATTCAGGAGTCAACTACACTGCGATATGTTTGTTCAAAATCTAGGTGGCATCGCTAGACACTCTGCTGCATATGGCAACGGATCAAGCGAAGCACCTACTCCAGGCTGAGCACTGCGTTGTCTTGCTGGTGGATGTGGAAAAGATGAACTTGTACGAGTCCCACTCACCTGTCAAGCAGCTTTCGGTACTTATTCATAGTTATTTTGATCATTCTTATCTATCATCTGGTTTTCGGCTGAACAGGGACAGCCTTGCTTTTAAAAGTTCTGTCAGTACTGTAGGTACGAGTATATTGCGCGGGAAAGTCACCGCGACCAAGGGCAACTTAAAGAACACGGGTAGTTTTGACGTGACAACGTCTTATAAATTGGTTTGCCGGGTGACACTTCAAGAAACTGCGTTACACTCCGCTCACGTTATGCGCTCACAATGAGAGCGAGTGAGAGGCACGCGTCCCTTCCACTCGGGCAACATTAAAATTATTTTACCACTCAAAGTCGTTGTCACGTAAAACTTTCGCCCGTATACCGACTTTACAGGCAACCAATTTTTTAGTCAGTAAGAGTCTGACATATGACCTATTATGATGATGGATATGACCTACTAGCTCCACCCAGAGCGAGAGAAAACATCTGATTATTTCTGACAGTGGAAAAAAAAAGGAGTACTGTTTATCATGATTCTAATCAACTATAATAAGTACTAGATATGACGGAATTTTTGCACCTACCAATTACTGTATTAATTATGGGTCTAGCGAATGGTCACTGTGCAGTGTGCAGTTGGAAGACAGAAGAATAAAATTAGCGATTCGTTATCAGCTGACAAAATCAAGTCATTTATTCGAATTAGGCTGAGAGCCAGCACTTTTTGCATGTCAAAGTTCAACATTAAAACAGTCCCCCAAAAATGCCCGCCCGTCACCACTTCCTAGTGTTTTAGCTGTGAAGAAGAAGTGGCCAACAAACTCCCCAGCAACACATCTGTCTGTTAAGTTTGAAGAACTTGAATCTACATAATTTCAGTAATTATCATAACATAATAAATGTAAAACAGATAAATAAAAATTATCGCTAAAAATGTAACTATAAATTAAATTATGCGTCACTTGTTTGCTAGACACTGACAGAATCGGGAGTCGGGACCATTTCCACAGTATAAATATGTACCGGTATTATGACTAGGCCCTGGCCTTGAAATAATTACCTACGACCGCGCGATAGAGCTGCCTGCCTCCAGTATTTTAATTTCATCTACCTACTTGAGTTACTTTCTAGTTTTGTGACTGTTTAAAAATAAAAAAAATTGAGAATGAATTAAGAAGTGTTCAATAAAAATACAAGTTGTGTTTTTTTTAATAATAGATTTAATAATTATTTTGAGACAGAAAAATATTTACGCCTCGACTGAGACGTACAAAAAGCATTATTAAATTTAATAGTATTAAAAATCCGCATACGCATAACTACATAAATATAATCCCCCCGATCGAATTTCGATCATGGTGGCCAATCTCAACAGAGATTAGCCAAATACGCAGGCGATATTATAGTGGACAAGCGTGTGCGCAGACACAGGTACACTCTCTGTTCCTTCACTCTCATAGTCCGATGGTACGGCAATCCGACACGACCGGGGAAAGATCAGGCGCAGAACCAACGGCTTTACGTGGTTTCCGAGGCACGGAGGTGACACACCAACAACTTCCAAACTCCGGGCTACTACAGAGTAATTCCTAAATCCTAATGGAAAAACCCAATAACACTTTTTGCTCGACCCGGGAATTGAACCCGGGACCTCACGCTCAGCAGTCACGCTTGCGACCACGGCACCAACGAGTAGCCTAGTCTATAACTTCGCTTTGCCATATTATTAAGTAACTAATTGTACTTATTTCAATAAAATATTCACAAATCGCACGCGAAAACTATCACACCACGGGACGCACACCGTTCGTTTGTCACTGCGGCGCAATCGCGACTGTTTGTGTACCGAATGTTTACCGTATATAGATATGACTCGTGTTCCGAACGTTTGTATGAAGATAGAATACCGTCAAACGGGGTGAATAGGAACGCCGGGGTGAATAGAAACAAAACTTTGAAGGGGTTTTTCACGTTATTTAGAAATTGTTTGTAGTATTTAAGTACCTACTTACTCCGATTTATTTATTAATTGGTATAAAAACTAAATCGATGCTTTATTATAACACAATATTAGAGTATCCTAATAAAATTCCTAATCAAAATGTAGTTTCTATTCACCCCTTCGAACAAAAAAAACAGCGTCATTGCTGAGGAGAGTGAGGGACAGTCGAAACAGTATCCTAAAAACGGTAGCGAAAAATGTCTGCTCCCCGATGATGAAATATTTTATACAGAGAATGATTGGTACTAACACTAGATAATAAGTTTGTTTTATGTATTACTAATATACACTGTCCAAAATAAACGAACACGCAACACGTTTTTTCTTCCATTCTGTCCTGTCAGCAGTCACGTTATCACTAACTCCCTTTTCTTTCATATCTCTCCTCACACGATTCATTCATCTTTTCTTTGGCCTCCCTCTCCCATTCCATCCAGCTACATTTTATATTCATTGCTCTTTTAGTTACTTACATGTGTTTTTTTCCAAAGTAACGTCCATTAATTTTAGGGGGGAGAAATCATCCCGGAACGTCGCTTCCCCATGAACATAGGAATAACCGGCGAAGTCATCAGGACGGGGAACTTCATCAACGCTAGAAATGCATCAGCTCACCCCTTGTTCGACCCAGCCATTGATTGCTTGCCACATGTCAAATGCAGGTATAAGTCCTTGAAATAATAAAATACCACGTTCAGCTGCACACCTCGTTCTTTCTCAACGGACTTAGGTACTCGAAAACTGGCTCGTATGTTTATTTCACGTGCAGTGCGTTTCTTTGTATAACCGCACTGGCGGGGAAAAGTGCGGCGCCCAGCCCTGTTCAAATAATTTCATTTTCAACACACTTAGAGCGGTTGCGCACTACGTCCGATACTTATCCGATACTTATCCGTGAAGAGACGGTCCGGCGTGGCCGTAGAACTATTTGTATGGTAGGTTACGCACTACCGATTCGAGTTCGGTGCGAGTTTTCTATACATCTGTATTTTGACGGATAAGTATCGTATAAGTATGGGACGTAGTGCGCAACCGCTCTTACACGAAAACCCGCTCCACCCTTGCTTGAGCTGGGCGGAGCGGAGTGGAGACGTGCATTAATCGACCAATCACAATGGTTGAAATCCTCATCGCGTCAATCGTCTTGTCTGAGATTGGATAATTATTGCACGTCTCCGCTCCGCTCCGCCCAGCTCCGCTTCTGTGGAAACTCACCCTTAGGCTCACAATGCCCCTCTTTGAGAAGTGGCTGGAGAGGAGTCACGGCGTCCTCACCTTCCGCCTGACGCAGGTTCTCACCGGACACGGTTGTTTCGGGGGGTTCCTGTTTCGGATAAGGCGGTAGGAAACGCCCGGGTGTTCCGTGTTACCACTGCGCGGATCGCCCAGAGGACACGGTGGAGCATACGGTGGAGGTTGGCCCCGCTTGAGCGGAGCACCGCCGTGTCCTCGTGGATGTAATAGGCGGCGGCGACCTCTCGCGCCCGGCCCTGGTTCAGGCCATGGTACGGAGCGAGAGGGAATGGGAAGCAATCTCCACCTTCTGCGAAGCAGTAATGCTCGCGAAGGCGGAGGCGGGACGCGTGAGCGAAGCTCAACGGAGTGGCCCTCACGGCCCCGGCCGCTACCACCGCAGGAGAGGCACTGGGCGTAGGACGTCGCCAGACGATCTCCGGCCACCGTAGACCCGGGCCTGCGGACGGCGAGCAGTGGGTAGCTCGCCGTCCGATCAGCACCAGGCCCGTGAGTCAACGGCGCGTTGTGTTCCACGCGCGCCTCAAAGAGCTGTTTGTGAGCCCCCACTGACGGGCCCATCGTGGCCAGTGCCTGCATGCCTAGGGGTAGCGGATAAATTCTCAACATGAGTTACCGCACCTCTGGACACTCAGGCAGGGAAGGAACAGTGGTGGGTTTTAGTCAGCTGACACACCCTCCCGCTCCACCCCGCCAAAAAAAAAACAAAAAAGGCTCACAATGTAGTGTGTTTCGCACTGGTGCGGAAAAGTGTGGCGGCCAGACACAGCCATTATTTATATTGTATCACGCTGGTCAGCCGCGGAGCCATCGCCAAGGGCTCATGTAAATTAATCCGCGAGTCAATTCACACAATAATTGGTTACTAAATATTATGTTCATGCAGTTTTACTTATAATTTTCGAGTAAGTGCGTTGATTTTTTATTTACTATTATAATAAATCACGGTCGGAGGGCGGTCAGGCAGGCCCCACAAAAATCGACCACGGCGCACGACAAAAGTATACCTACCTACGCCTTTGATTATTAAATCAAAGACCATAGCCATTTTCTCACAATAATTTGTAAGATCCATATAGATATCAGATATTAAATTATGTTACTGAAATTTTATTTATTTTCTTGGTAAATCTGTTGAAAAACTCCATTTGGTACACGAATTAATTTTCCATCTAGAAATATATGCTTTCCAATTCGAGAGCAAGCATTAGAGTAGGCATCAAAAAGCCCTATTTTGCCATGTGCAAATAATAATTTAATCATATAATTTTCCATCTAGAAATCTTCTATGCTTTCCAATTCGAGAGCAATCAGGGATCATTGGAGTAGGCCAAGTCATCAACAAAGTAATGGACCCTTACTTTGACGGCATGGATGAGGAGATGGCCCTAGCGTTCAGCATTTACTGCGGCGTCTGCATCATCCACTCCGCGATCTTTCAGAAGATTCAAGAGGCACACATCAGGAATGCCTTGGCCACCGAACTTGTTATGTATCATATGAAGGTCTGTGATGTTCCTTTTACAGCTCACTAATTATGTATATGACAGCAAGTAGCAGTATTCACCTCAAGAGACTAAGTCAGTAACCATAGTAATTTAATCGCCTTATTTATTTATTTATTAAAACTTCATGCAACACAAATGTATAAAGGCGGCCTTATGTGTTTGTTCTTTCAGAGTTTCGGTGCAGTGCTATGTCGGCCCCCCACATGGTGCACCGAAAATCTCATTCGCATGCCATTCAACTGAGTACTTCCACTTTGCCCCACCAAGCCACCACCGCCTACAATTTTGCAGTGGAGTATGCCCCATTAATTTGATTTGATGGGGCAGATTCCACTAGTCTAAAATCTTAGTGGATTCTGCCCCACTAGGGTTGGCAGTGGCACCTCAGAATTTGTGTCGGTAGGTTTTATATTTGTTTGTAAAATAAACAAAAGTATACCAATTTGTAAGTAAAACGTAATTGGTACTGGAAACTTAGATTTAATAAGTAGAAACGGAAAGTGTAAATAAAAGTAATAAATTATTGTAAATTTTTATTTATTAATTGATTCTGGAAGGAATCGGGTTGTAGATCACAGACGGGATGGAAAATTCTAAAGTGTTACTTACCAACAAATTAGTATGTGTAAAACAGGCAGTTGGGGCAAGAATGACCAAACCGGTAATAGTTCTCCACGGTCTCGTCCGCCGTGGCTTATCGGTTTTCCTTGTCTGTCAATAAGACTGTTTTTTGCTATGTCAAATTGTATGATTTTGTGATTTTAGTTTTCGTTCTTTACAGTCAATGGTGCCGATTCTCTTAATAATAACTAAACTAAAATTAGAGAATCTCTGTCTTTTACTAAAAGGCAGTGCGAGAAAAGGACGGCTATAGCTATGAACTAAGTTAGAGATGTCAAACTAGTTTACGCCTTGCGCATCACCGTGTTTTTAATCGACATGTTTTTACGTGTACACTTAATTTGTATGGAAATATTAGTTGAACTAAATTTGACAGCTCTAATTTACGTCCGTCTCTTTCTTGTTTTATTAGAGAGAAAAAGATAGGAATAGCTTAAATTAAGTTTAGTTCGTACAAAACAGAATCCGCAACAGTACCATGATTTTATACTAGTGGAATCTGCCCCATCAAATCAAATTAGTGGGGCATATTCCACTGCAAAATTTTAGGTAGTGTACTTTGCCACAGCAGGGTGGCGGCTTAGTGGGGCAAAGTGGAAGTACTCATTAACTCGCCCGGGTTACGGGAGTGTTCGAAAGAGTCACCCAGGAACGCAAAGGGCAACTGAAGAAACACGGGTGGGATTTAGTCATTAAGAGTCTGGCACGCTCTCCCACTCCACCCAGAGCTGGAAAAAGACATCGGTTGATTTCCCACCCAAAAAAAAAACACTATTGAACTTGACCCTGGGCGGCTCTTATCCAGCTGCCATCAGTTGTCACTCGTCACTTGTCCAATCCTAAAAGCTTACATTTGCTGGAGCGCGATCTTTAGTTTTCACGCAGGAACTCATCTACTTCAACAGATACCTACTAAATAAATATTGCCATTTCAGTTTTTTTTTTAATTTCCTTTGCGGTTCCAGCTACTGCTTTAGACCCTGCTTAATTACCACATTCCGAAATTCGATCCCTCAGAGATACTCCAAGTTCTTTCTTTCCATTTCAAACCTGCCTGTTGTAAATCAAATAAGTAAATGAAATGATGATATAGGTAAGTGATGACGAGGTGGCTCGCTTGATGAACTGCACTGGTTACCACAAGCACCCTCACATAACCAGTCTGCATTTCAACCCCCGTGCGCTGCCACTTCGGGAACTGCCGTGCTATGCCCTTAAGATGTTCTTCGATCTCGGACTGGATAGGACGTATGTATCCCATAGTCTTGTCTCAGAGATTAGTCACTAGGCAAGAGATATGCATTTCATAAGGCCTTTCACTGGGATCTAATTAACTATTGGGACGGGACACCAAGACGCCACTACTTTCCAACTAGCCAAGCTACGCTACGATACATAAATGCTATTTTTTTAAGTTTGTCTCCGTTGATTTTGTAAGATATCTATAATTGGACAATTCCGCTATCTGTTCCTATCAGTCTCATTTGGTAGCACTATTGAAAGACACTAGAATTTCGCGTGCTTTCAGATATACTTATGTGAAACAAAGGCAACAGTTAAGACCGTGCCTTCCCAAAAGTAAAAATTGAATCTACGGCGTCATCCAAAAAGAAATCATCGCGCAACTACCTACGCGATTTTTGCGTTCATTTGTTCAGCAAACCAGAACGCGTTGTCACGCCGACAAGGCGCGTTTCTGCTTTGGTATGGTTTTGGCGAACAAATGAACGCGAAAGTCGCGTACTTGCGCGATCCTCGCTTTCTATTAGGAGAACGCTTGCTTGCTACTGGACCATTCCTCTCTTTAGGTTCGACATAAAGCCACAGAAGCTGGCCTGCTTCATACTATACGTCAAGAAGGGCTATCGCGACGTGCCCTACCACAACTGGACACATGCCTTCAACGTGGAGCAGTGGGCATATGCTGCTATTATAAACTATAAGCTCCTGGCGCGTGGATACTTTAAGTAATCTGCTTTTATTACTAGCCTATTTACGGTAGATCATAATCACCATCACCCACAGCCTGACTTTGCCTACTATCCCTAAGTTCCTGTGCCAGCCTTATCCAGGTTCTAACCGTGATAGCAAACATTTCTTCTGCCCATGTAGCCGCCAGACGTACCAGCAAGAAGAAGTGTGTCTTCTTCCAATCATTGGGCGCTACGCCTAACTCCACCTTCATCATATCGCCTTGCAACTTGTGAAATCTGCCAACTTTGCCAACGGTTTTTGAATATGCCGTAGTCATAGTCAACTCTGAAAAACAAAACAGTGGCACTCCGGGAGTGCCGACAGAAGTGAAAATTTGAACAAAAATGCCCAACGCGCCTAAAGAAGTTTACGAGCCTTCGTAGCGGATTGAAGTGAGAGTCGTAGCACTATAGCGGATCGTGTACAAAAATAATAATAAATTGCCATAAATCCCATACTAATTTTGATCAGCCGATGATAACTTAGTGGGTACGGCAAGTCCAATTTTTGAAGTGAAAACTTCTTTAGGCGCGTTGGCCATTTTTATTCAAGTTTTCACTTCTGACGGCACTCCCGGAGTGTCACTGTTTTTTTTTTTAAGTATGACATTCTTGAAGAAAGTTATTCATTTCATGAGTAGGAAGCAGTATCTAAAATATGAACCCCAATTTCCATTACATCCTGTGCAGTCTAATTGTTTTCGTTGCAGTCACTTGCAAGCGTTAATGTTCCTGGTGGCTAGTTTGCTGCACGACATCGACCACCGCGGCACCTCCAATAGCTTCCAGGAGCACGGACGTGAGTAATTAATAGCTTTATTATTTGCTAGTCAGACTCACGCAGTATCCAGGGTAGCGGGAGTGTTTGTCTTTGAAACAGTCACCGCGGCCCTGTAGGTGTATTCGCTAAATCAGTTCACATCGTATTGATAGCCACTTTGCAATACATTGCGGCTTTGCTCGGTGGACATCGATTATAATAGGCACTACTTAGTACATTTTTGTTTTCCCATACGCCAAAGCAGTAATGTACTGCATAGTTCCTATCAAATTGATGTCAACTTAGTTAGCGAATACACCTGCTGGAACGCAATGCACAGGCTGCTGAAGGAACACCGGTGAGTTTTAGTTAGTAAGAGTCTGACACGCGAGAGAGCACCAAAAACGGAGTCGCCCTCACGCCCTCAGCAGCAGCCGCCTCAGGAGACGCCTGGGACTTCCGGCGCCGCGAGACGATCTCCGGCCACCGTAGATCCGGGCCTGCGGACGGCGAGTAATGGGTAGCTCGCAGTCCGATCAGCAACAGGCCCGAGAGTCGACGGCGCGTAGTGTTCCACGCGCGCCTCAAAGAGTTGTCAGCAAGAGACGGGGCCAGTCATGGCCGATGCCTGCCCGGGGGTTGAGAATAAATTCGAAACAGAGTTACCTCGCCCCTGGGCACTCAAAGGCAGGAAGGAACAGGGGTGGGTTTTAGTCAGTAAGAGTCTGACACGCCCTCCCGCTCCGCCCAGAGCGGGAGAAGTCATAGGATGACTTCCCACCCCCACAAAAAAAAAAAGAGTCTGACACGCCCTCCTAAAAGTTATATGATTATTTCCCAACCTCAAAAATATTAAATAAAGGATCATGCAGTACCATACATTTTATATGGCCCATCGCTATCACCGATAACCTTGGTTCTCCTGCCAAAATCTTCATTCCTGATTCGATCACGCAAGGAAACTCCGAGCATAGAGCTCTCCTACTCTTGACTCCTCCTGCTTAAAGTCACCAAAGGGCAATCCCTTTGGTGACTTTAAGCATTCAGATTCAAGCTCATTGTGAGTGACCACGTTTTAGTGCCTTATGAGTTATGTCATCAATGGCAAGCACTCTTTCTTCTGAAGTAATGTAATCTGTAGACTTCAAGTGTAGAGAAGTTTCCTTGCGTGATCGAATCAGGAATGAAGATATATCCGCAGGAAAACCAAAGTTACCGGCTATAGCGATGGGCCATACAATATGTATGGTACTGCGTGAGACATAGCCAGAGTCCGGTGAATTGCCAAATTTAAGTGGCAGTGGTGGTGGCAGATGGTCGATGGGATGGGATGATTCTGGAGTGGCGACCGCGTACCGGAACGCGTAGCGTTGGAAAGCCTGCTACAAGAGGGACTGATGACCTAGTGGGGATCGCGGGTATCCGATGGACGCGAGACGCACAGGACTGGTCGTTATTCCAACCCTTGGGGTAGGCCTAAGTCCAGCAGTGGACGTCTTTCGGTTGGAATAATGATGATGATAATGATCACTATTGCAGAGTACGGGAGAACGGTATCGGATGTTTTTGTATTGAAATGCGCTGCGAAGCGCGTGTACAAATTCTTCTTACCCCAACACTTGTACGGGTTGTATTTTGTTGTTATTTTCTGTGGCATATTTGCGCACTCATTTCATTGGCTCGGAAAATCGGCTTCTTCAAAATCGGGTTTGTATTCGATCGTTAAAGAAGCGTTAGAGCAGACCGCTTACTGGTTACCGTTAGTCAGTAACTCAGTATCATCTCACTGCTAGGCAAATACCTCCCACCGAGACTGCTGTTTCAGTACTATTGGATGTTAATTTTGCCTAATTTGTCCTGCCATCTTCTGCGTGTCCCACTGTGCCTTCTGACTGAGTCAAGGCTCCACATAGTGGTAATTTCGGCGCATAATGGCCACAACTCATTGGGCACACGGCAGTTTTTTTTTTACACCCTACACACGAGAGTAACAACAAAAATTTCGTCCCCCACACAGATACAGATTTAGCAGCCCTATACTCCAGCGAGGGCAGTGTGATGGAGCGCCACCACCTCGCTCAAGCCATGTGCATACTCAACACGGAGGGCTGCGACATTCTGCAATCTTTACCGCGAAGGGACTTCGACAGGGCTATCATGATGTTACGGGATAATATCCTATCTACTGACCTGGCAAATTATTACAAGTAAGCTAACAACTAACCCGTTTGGTGTAAATCCTTATCTGGGAAGGTAGTCTTCGTGTCAACACTTACAAAATCACATATAGGGCAAGATTAACCCTTTGTGAGCTTTGTACGAATCTGAACTTTACTCGCATAATTTTAAACATTATATACAGGCTGTAAGGAACAAGATACCGCAAACTTCGCGAAAATGTTACACCTAATGTCAGTAACAAAATTATGATAGTCATTAATCTCGGTAATACACACACACACCTAAATAGACTTTCTACTTTGTGATAAAAATACATTTACGTCGATGTTTCCGATCGATGTGATAAACAACTAAATCAGATACTTAATAGACATAAGCGCATACGTGCGTTAAACGTTTAAAACGACAAATGCGTATAATGTTCCGTGGCACCTTTAACTGTTTATTCTCATGACGACAACATTGATATCACATACATTTTTAATCCCTCAAGAATACTGAAGATAAGGTTAGATAAAGATTAGGATAGATAATAATAAAGAAGCTTGTAAGTACTGTAAGGTTGTGACTATAATTGTCACCACATGTAAGAACCCAAGCCCTCTTGTGGGCTGTAGGGCTCCTTCCTCGGAGGCACTTCGACGTTATCGGGGGCGTCGCGTAGCTCGGCGACTCGTTGCCACGGTGCGAGAGGACTGTATGGAAGGGATCTGTCTACGGGCGGATAAGTTAAACTGCTGAGGGCGACTTCAATTAACTATATTGTAGTTATAGGGAAAATACACATATGCCCACCTGGACGGGCTCGCTGAACCCTCACTAACTGACACAAACGTCCAGCCTATCATTTTTTCTAATTTTATTTCAAACGGCCTTCCAATCCTTCTGGAATCTTCTAACCTGCCAGTCGGCAACATAAGGCCGCCAACATAAGGTTGTGACTATAATTGTCACATGAGCTACGCCCCTACGAATAGAAGCGCAAACGCTAGTAAGTCTTCTATTCAACTAAATACTTGAAAAGCCGATTGAAGCCTACCTAACCCTATCCAGACTTCCCTACCTATGGGAGGTAAATGAAGAAGCAGAAGTCCACCTATGGATAGCCAAAAATGAACCCCGAGTAGTGTGGTCTTCTTTCTTATTATTAGTTATATATATATATATAGCCATTCGGCGCACCACATATCCCGGCAATGCACATGGCTTCAGTAAGGTAAAACCTCCCTAAAACGCCACACTGCTCTGTTAAATTTTCTGCTAAATGCTCTAGTTAGCATCTACCCAGAAAGGGTTTACAAAAATAAAATTCAGAACTGTAACAGTTTTAACTCCACTGGACGCTTATGAAGACCAGGAGAAAAACGACCACCGTTATGAACACCTACTCACTGTTTCCTGAACTTCCCCCAGAGTGCTCCATAAATATAACTTGAAGAACATTCTCTAATTGAATAACTCATAATAATTTTATGGGCTCGGTTATACCATACAGGATCAACTCGACCCTACTTTGCGAAGGCACTATACCCCATAAACAAAGCTGGTATGAACCGACAACAAACCCAGACACATTTCCCTAGGAGAGAGGATCGCAATCCCTCTCCCTCCTATCTGTAGTAATATCTTTATTAAAATCACACCCTGCAGGAGTTCTCGCACCTATTTCTTCTTAAAAACTTCTAATAAGAATAATTCCTTGCTCACGGTATGTGGTCACATCTCACATCGGTCTTCGGTCACGTCCGTGCACCTCATCATATCGATTACATGAAACCCACAAAAAAAACAACGATTAATATTACACAAAAAACAATACAATTGAGAACCTCCTACTTTTGAAGTCGGTTAAAATTTAAACTTTTTCTACATTGTCAACCGTACTAACGTTGACGTACCAGATATCTGACAATTATTTGTCATGTCAAATGACATCTGACACCACTATTCTCTAAAATTGTTTTTCTAAAGAATAAAATAATTTTCAAAAAACAATTTATAAATTTATTTTTATATTTACAAAATCTATATTTATTTACAGAATACTGCTTTAATAAATTGTTTTTTTTTTTTAATTTTTATTGAAGAATTTGGATCATCGAATTTACTACATCCATACCTCATATTTATGGTCGAAAACTTGTTTGTCACGTTGCTATGACAATACACGTCAGCTAGAATAAATAAAATAGACACAAAAATAATTTTATGTTTATTAACGAAATGGAAACTATCCCTCTTCGCAAAATACGGGAGGGCACATATCTCCTCCTCCAGCATATTCTGGGAAAAACGCCGCTCCGCTTGCTGTGGAATGTTGTGCCGCTGTGAAGTGACATCCATGATGCAGTTTTCATCCCGATAGATATCCGCTGGACTATCACCTATTGGAACAATAATAGAAGGATCCTGCATCACTTCCACTGGCACGCACCGCTGTTCAGACTCCACCGTTATTTCGAAGCTCTCCTGTTCGCAAATATCAGTAGAAACACACTCAACCTGAACAAGATTATCGTCACAAAATCCATGTCTCCAACGAAACTTCCACCTCGCAGCTTTCCATAATGACGACATCAGCCGAAACAACATCCAAACGAATAAAATTTTTATTCGACTCGTGCTCGCCATTTGTTTCTTTTAATAAAATTGTTTCTTGTTTTTCTGAAATATTATTAATAGGACTAACTGGAAAGAACTGACCCGATTCTGTATTTTCATCGTCACAGCCTCGGTCATCATCGCCTACGCTGCAGTCTTCACAGTATTGGACATCACTGACTAGGCTGGCTTCAGCGCAGCTCTGGTCCTCATCTTCCTCCTCATTTGTTGCAATTGTTGAGCTAGAAAATAACTGCGCATGATTATCTTCACTCACATTATCCTCGGACTGTTCATCCGCCTTGGACACAACGTCCGGCCTCTCAAGATTAATAAAACACTGATTAAACCTCTGTTTGCAAGACACACACTTGCATGGAAATTCTTTTCTAAGCTCTGCGCACAGCGTGTCAAATTCCATTTCATATTGGAACGTATATCTAAAAAAGTGCTAGGCAGCGCCTTGGAGCCATACTCCTAAAATGAGAGCATAATCGCTCTTTCGCCACCCATTGGCAATGGCCATCGACACGAACTCGTCGATAAATTCTTCAAGGCACACTTGATATGTGTGGCCTGAAAAGTATCGCCTTTTTCCCTTTTATTTGATTTAACACTTATAAAAACAGAACCACTCAGCTTAGATTATACTCCTCTTATCCTGGCCCTCGTACCCGGCGCCTCCACCACATGTAAGGTTGTGACTATAATTGTCATCACATGTAAGAACCCAAACCCTCTTGTGGGCTGTAGGGCTCCTTCCTCGGAGGCACTTCGACGTTATCGGGGGCGTCGCGTAGGTCGGCGACTCGTTGCCGCGGTGCGAGAGGACTATATGGAAGGGATCTGTCTACGGGCGGATAAGTTAAACTGCTGAGGGCAACTTCAATTAACTATATTGTAGTTATAGGGAAAATACACATATGCCCACTTGGACGGGCTCGCTGAACCCTCACTAACTGACACATACGTCCAGCCTATCATTTTTCCTAATCTCATTTCAAACGGCCTTCCAATCCTTCTGGAATCTTCTAACCTGCCAGTCGGCAACATAAGGCCGCCAACATAAGGTTGTGACTATAATTGTCACAGTACCTACATTGCGCTCCAGGAATGTAGGTATAAAGCGCCTGCTACACGGTCGCCAATCGCGTCCCTACAGAAGTGACCTTGGTGATTTTGAATTTTGAAATTTCGTAGGTACAGCTCTGCCGCTCGCCAACCACGAACACCTCTGTCAGGGACGCGGTTATTAACCGTGTACTTAACTAATGAACAAACTCACCTTAAAGTTCGTTCATTTCTTACGAGGGAGGCGCCTACGTGCTTCATGCATGAGCATTTTCCTGGGCACTGAGTTATTGTTTCAAAACCAATCAAGAAGCAAAACAAAAAACACACACACTAATACAGAAAATAACTTATAGTTTTGATAACTTTACGATAACAACCTAAATTCGCGACCGACTGCACATCCGTTTGCGATGCACGTAAACACGGAACTAACAAAAATTCGTCGTCGGCGAAATGCTAAAGAAATAAAATTTTATTTATTATCGTAGATACGCTTTTGAAAGTGCCGACAAACTCGTAGACCGCATAGATCAATAAAATTGATAGACTACAATCGCATTAAGTTGTATCTACTACTCACTCAGTAATTATTTCGATGTAGGTATACGAAATGTAGGAATGTGGTTTTAACGAAATGAGTAAGTAACGTTGTTGTATTGTATTACTTAACTTAACTTTGTTGATAACAAAAATGTATCTAAGAATTATGTCGTTATCAGTAAACTGTAACACATTTTTTTTAGATCTTCTTTACTTATTTCGATGAAAGTTTATAAAAATAACCTCCCCTCAAAATAAGTTCAAATAAAAATTTATATATAGACTAATGGGATATAAATTTTTGTAAACACACAATGCCTAAAGTGTCGCGTCTGTTAGATTCATAGGTCTGTGTGAGCATTTGCCGACAAAGGAACGTCGGCGGCCTGCGATGACCTCCGGTGAACTTAGGAAATCAGCTGAGCAGGGAGCTTCTTGTAATTTTATTTACATTGCGTTTTTTTGCGAAGAAAGCGAACTAATTATTTTTTAACTAAAATTTTCATTGAGGTAGATACTCGTAGGTATAACGATTTTATACAGTTTAATGTAAAAAAAACGCAGATTTTTTTTCAAAAATTAGGAAAAAGCCGACGAAAAATGCCAACGCTAGGGGTCCAGAATCATGTACTGAATCACTGGAACACGTACGTGCGTTCATGTACCTTACACCCTGTATACTCATGGAATCATCAATCTTTTCTTAGTCATATATTGCGATCTGTGAATTGCTTTAAATACCAAACACACAAAAGTATATCTGCCATACTTTTGTGTGGAATGGACACGTAAGGAGGTGAGTGACAGTGTAAATATACACTGTCACTCACCTCCTTACGTGTCACATTAGCAAATCATTTTGTGTCAATTTAGAAGATTTGTAAGAGTAGCAGCGTTCATCGAATTGTTGCTGACCGTACCAACTCTAATCCGAAGGAAAAAGTTGTGTAGTCTTCAAATAGACTCTCCCTTACAGGACATTGGACGATCACAAGATAATAGCAGTAGACTTCCAGATAGGGAATCAACTCCACTTTAATGCGCTGCAATCTTTGCTGATGAACGCCGCAGACCTGAGCGACCAGATCAAGGACTGGAGCAGTGTAAAGAAAACTGCTGTTAGTTCAACACTCTACTTTTATCCAACTTCCATTTCATTATTTTAAAATATAGGTACTAGTGTGTCATTTGAATACAAAATCCTTATAAAATACTTATGTGAAGTTGTTACTTATAAATTTATTATTTATCAAATCTTTTTTACAACCATTTGCCTCTACGTACACGCAGCGGTAGTATAAAAAAAAATTGTATGTTTGTGTTTCTATCACGCAAAAACGGCTGAAGGGATTTGAATGAAATTTTGCACAAAGATAGATTATAACCTGGATTAAAACATAGGCTTCTTTTTAACATGCGGGCAAAGCTGCTGGCAGAAACTATTTGATAATGTTTTTTCTGATTCCCCTGTGGAGTTGGGATTTTATAATTCCTTCTTCAGTTACCAATACCACCGTCCTATGTGGGCCCGTTTTTAAAAGTTAATGAAACTCCTCTGTGCCTCGGAAAGCATGTTAAGCCGTTGGTCCCGGCTGTCAATCGTAGATCTTTGACAGTAGTTACGGGTCGTCAGAAGCCTGAAAGTCTGACAACCAGTCTTCCCCAGTAACTGGGTTGTGGAGGTCAGATAGGCAGTCACTCCATGTAAAATACTGGTACTGGGTTGGCTTCGACTCTAACCCTATGCAGCTGGCATACGGTTAGACTCGAAGCCGACCCCAAGATAGTTGAGCAAAAGCTAGACAGATTGATTGACCGATAAACCGTTAATAACCGTTAACCGTTAATTGATGACAAATTACTTTATGTTCTTGTTCATGTTCTTGTTTTGTTTGTTTTATACTGAATATGGGTTTAATGGTCTACCTGAAATAAATGTTTTTTTTTTTTTTTTTTTTATAAACTCTGAACTTAATTAATACCTACGTTTATAGTAATAAATATAAAAGCCCCCTTTTTTTTTTTTTTTTTGGGGGGTGGGAAATCATCCTATGACTTCTTCCGCTCTAGGGTGGAGCGGAAGGGTGTGTCAGACTCTTACTGACTAAAACCCACCCCTGTTCCTCCCTGCCTCGAGTGCCCGGGGGCGAGGTAACTCTTTCGAATTTATCCTCCACCCCCGGGCAGGCATCGGCCGTGGCAGGCCCCCTTCCCTTGGCTGACAACTCTTTGAGGCGCGCGTGGAACACTACGCGCCGTCGACTCTCGGGCCTGGCGCTGATCGGACGGCGAGTTACCCACTACTCGCCGTCCGCAGGCCCGGGTCTACGGTGGCCGGAGATCGTCTCGCGGCGTCCGAACCCCCTGGCGTCTCAGGCGGCGGTAGCGGCTGGGAGCGCTAGGGCGACTCGGCTGTGTTCGAGTCTCTGCTTCGCAGAAGGAGGAGACGGCCTCCCATTCCCTCTCGCTCCGTACCATGGCCTGAACCAGGGCACGGCGCGAGACGTCGCTGCCGCCTATCGCATCCACGAGGACACGGCGGTGCTCTGCCCAAGCGGGGCAAACCTCCACCGTATGCTCCACCGTGTCCACTGGGCGATCCTCGCAATGGAAACACCCGGGGGTCACCTCCGCCTTGATCCGACACAGGTACTTACCGAAACAGCCGTGTCCGGTGAGCACCTGCGTCAGGCGGAAGGTGAGGGCGCCGTGACGCCTCTCCAGCCACTCCTCAAAGAGGGGCACTACCGCCTCGATGGTGGCGTGCCCAGTGCTGGGTTGCGACAGTCGCTCTCTCCATGTCACCATGAGATCCTGCCGGAGCTCAGTCCGCCGAGCCGCGAGTTGTCACGGCAGCGGAGTTTCGCCCCGGCGTTTGGCCTCCTCGCGCCACTCGTACAGGTGCGCGAGGATAAAAGCCCCCTTCTATTTCCACACTCCACATGTTGTAATGTAACGGGCGACTACGAAAACCTACACTGTGTTGACAAGAACTGTGCCGGTTTTTAGGGTTCCGTACCCGAAGGGTCCAAACGGAGCCCTGTTGCTGTCACTCACGTGTCCGTCTGTCCGACTGTTCGTCGTCTGTCACAACAAAAAAATCCAAATTTTTTTTAACTTCCCTTTGACCTAGGAACTGGTAATTTGGTGATAATGTTCATTATTACATATATTTCACTAAAAAACACCAATATATTGATAAATCAGATTTTTTATATAATTACTTAACTTGTTACGGATCCATAAACGTGCGTAGTCCGACACGCACTTGGCCGATTTCAACGGAGTGGCCCTCACGGACCCGGCCGCTACCACCGCAGGAGAGGCACTGGGCGTAGAACGTCGCGGGACGATCTCCAGCCACCGTAGACCCGGACCTGCGGACGGCGAGCAGTGGGTAGCTCGCCGTCCGATCAGCACCAGGCCCGTGAGTCGACGGCGCGTAGTGTTGCACGCGCGCCTCAAAGAGATGTTGTCAGCCACCACTGACGGGGCCCATCGTGGACGGTGCCAGCATGTCTAGGGGTAGCGGATAAATTCTCAACATGAGTTACCGCACCCCTGGGCACTCAGGCAGGGGAGGGAAGGAACAGGGGTGGGTTTTAGTCAGTAAGGGTCTGACACGCCCTCCCGCTCCAACCAGAGCGGGAGAAGTCATTGGATGTTTTTCCACCCCACTATTTTTGTTCAAGTTTTTACTTCTGTCGGCACTCCCGGAGTGCCACTCTTTTTTTTTTAAGTAGGTAATGGTAATCTTAATTGACAATCCAAATAGTTTTATTTAGAATTGTCTCTACCCTTTAATAGATAGATGGCGTTGGGATCAAATTAGATCACGGCGGGAGGGCGTGCCAGACTCTTACTGACTAAAACCCACCCCTGTTCCTTCCTGCCCTTAGTGCCCGGGGGCGAGGTAAGTCTGTTTCGAATTTATCCTCAACCCCCGGGCAGGCAGGCATCGGCCATGGCCGGCCCCGTCCCTATTGCTGACAACTCTTTGAGGCGCGCGTGGCCTGGTGCTGATCGGACGGCGAGCTACCCATTACTCGCCTTCCGCAGGCCCGGGTCTACGGTGACCGGAGATCGTCTCGCGGCGCCGGCAGTCCCAGGCGTCCCCCGAGGCGGCTGCTACTGAGGACGTGAGGGCGACTCCGTTGTTGAGTCTCACTCACGCGTCCCGCCTCCACCTTCGCGAGCATTACTGCTTCGCAGAAGGAGGAGACGGCTCTCCATTCCCTCTCGCTCCGTACCATGGCCTGAACCAGGGCAGGGCGCGAGAGGTCGCTGCCGCCTATCGCATTCACGAGTACACGGTGGGGCTCCGCCCAAGCGGGGCAGACCGCCACCGTATGCTCCACCGTGTCCTCGGGACGATCCGCACAGTGGAAACACCCGGGCGTTTCCTCCCGTCCTATCCGACACAGGAACCTCCCGAAACAACCGTGTCCGGTGAGGACCTCCGTCAGGCGGAAGGTGAGGGCGCCGTGGGGCCTCTCCAGCCACTCCTCAAAGAGGGGCACTACCTCCGTAATGGTGGCGTGCCCAGCGCTGGGTTGCGACAATCGCTGTCTCCATGTCGCCATGAGATCTTGCCGGAGCTCTGTCCGCCGAGCCGCGAGTTATCGCGGCAGCGGAGTTTCGCCCCGGCGTTTCGCCTCCTCGCGCTCCTCATAGAGGTTCGCGAGGATTTTTTCCTCAAGATCCCATGGCGACAATCCGGCAAGGAGGCTCGCCGCCTCGCAAGAGATCGTACGGTATCCTCGGATCAATCGGATCACCATGACCCTTTGGGACGCGTTCAGCCGGCGAGTTGGTCGCTGCATCAGAGAACGCGCCCACACCGGTAAAGGGCCATGGGCCGCACGATCCCCGCGTAGAGCCTCCGGCAGGAGGCGTTTGGCCCCCCCAGATTGAGCAGGAGCCGCTTCAAAGCAGCCCCGACCCTGTCCAGTCTGGGAGCCAAACGTCGAAAATGCTCGACGAAGTTCCACCGGCTGTCGAGGACGAGTCCCAGGTACTTAATCGTCCTCTGGACGTCGATGTGAACCTCTCCTACCGTTATCTGGGAACACCGGTGGCGCATTCCGAGGACCATGAAAACACATGGCCTCGGACTTGTGCAATGCCACCTCGAGTCCCAGTTGCTGGATCATGTCCACGATTGTCGCAACCCCGCGTGTCATGATGTTGGCCGCCGCCTCGTGCGACCACCCCTGCGCCAGGACCAGCGTGTCGTCAGCGTAGCATACTACGCTGACGGCGCTAGGGAGGTCGGCGCGTAGCACCCAGTCGTACCCGATGTGCCACAGAGGCGGCCCCAGGACCGATCCCTGTGGAACACCGCACGACATCTCTCGCCGGTTCCATTCTCCCTGGCGACCGGGGTAGATGACTGCCCTGCCCGTCAAATATGCCTCGACTACGCGACGGTGGTAGGGCGGCATCCGGTGATACCGGAGTGCCTCCACTATGCAACTCCAGGGCAGGGTGTTGAAGGCATTGGCGATGTCCAGAGAGACCGCCAAGACGACCCTACCCCGGGCTACTGCATCCCCCGTCGTGAGGGCTCGAACGCGCATGATGGCGTCCACCGTAGAGCGCCCCCTGCGGAAGCCGTACTGGCTCTCCGCCAGATTCGGCCGCACCCGCGTCAGTTGCCCGACGAGGCGGTCTGCAATTACTCTTTCAAAGAGCTTGCCCACCTCGTCGAGCAGCACGATGGGCCGGTAAGCAGACGGAGAGTCCGCGGGGTACCCCGGCTTCTTGATGAGGACCAGCTTCCCCGTCTTCAACGGAGTGGAAACTGGCCCCTCTCCATTCTCCCTCTTCTTCTGAATCGGCGTTTGCTTCAAAATGGGCGAAACAAAAACCCAGACCTGGCAACACCAATCAGGGCGGGACGTCAATGTCGAATGTCAAACTTGTCAAAGTGACAGGAGGAAATAAAAACATAACCTGTTACAAATGTAAAACTCCGGGCCATTATCGAAATCAATGTCCAATGGTGGAAAAATCAAGCAAAAATAAACCCACAAATGCATTTAGTGCAGTTTTCCTGAGTGCTAAATATGGGAAAGACGAGTGGTACGTAGACTCGGGAGCCAGCGCTCACATGACGGCTGTCGAAAGTTGGTTGCAAGAAGTTTCGAGTGCACAGAATTATCCCGAGATAATGGTGGCAAATCAAGAAAAACTTCAAGTTACGTGCAAAGGCAATGTGAGAATATCAACGCAGCAAGGCTATGATGTAAAAATCAAGGATGTTTTATGGGTTCCTAAGCTGACGACAAACTTATTGTCAGTAAGTCAATTAATAAAAAATAACAACAGTGTTTCCTTCTCAGACAGTCAGTGTTCCATATACAATGCGAAGAAAGAACTGGTAGCTGTTGCTAATTTAACTGACGGTGTGTACAAGTTAGAAATATGTACTACACCAGCGACAAAGTGTTTCATTGCCAAAGACAGTGCATTGTTGTGGCATAGAAGGTTAGGACATATAAACACGAATGACTTGGTTAAAATGAAGAATGGCGCCGTGGAAGGTGTTAGCTATGAAGGCAGCTGCGAGATGACAAAATCAAACTGTATAGTTTGTTGTGAAGGGAAACAGTCCCGTCTGTCATTCTCCACAGGCACAAGAGCAACGGAAGTGCTAGAAGTTGTGCATTCCGATGTGTGCGGGCCGATGGAAACAAAATCAATAGGATCGGCAAGATACTATTTACTTTTTGTAGATGACTACACCCGCATGTCATTTGTGTATTTCATGAAAGAAAAGAGTGAAGTGTTTAAATATTTCACAGAATTCAAATCAATGGTGGAAAAACAGAAGAATGCCAATATCAAGGTGTTACGGACAGATAATGGTGGAGAGTATTGCTCAAGAGTGATGGAAGATTTTTTGAAAATATCAGGCATCCTACACCAAAAAACCAACCCCTACACACCAGAACAAAATGGTATGTCTGAGCGAAACAATAGAACAATTGTTGAGAAGGCAAGATGTTTGTTGTTCGATGCCAAGTTAGATAAAAAGTTTTGGGCAGAGGCGGCATCCACAGCTGTCTACTTGAAAAACCGTTCTATAGCATCAGGTCTGAATGACAAAATGCCTTATGAGATGTGGTATGGCAAAAAACCTAAAATGAGCCATATACGCATTTTTGGAAGCCCAGTTATGGTGCATATTCCCAAAGAAAAGAGGACCAAATGGGACAAGAAAGCTCGGCAGCACATTCTTGTTGGTTACTCAGAGTATGTAAAGGGATATAGAGTTTATGATCCTGTTAAAAACCAAGTCACTACCAGCCGAGATATTGTAGTGATGGAACGAGCAGTGCCAGGAGGAAAGTCAGCAGCCAGTGAAGCGACATGGCATGTGGAAGAAGAGTTTCCTGTTCCAGAAGAAGGTTATCGTTCAGTGGGGGATCGTAAAAATGAAGAACGATCTGAATCTGAGACTCAATACAGCTCGGACAGTGAATCATCACAGCAAACATTTTATGAAGCAGATGCTGATGATACCTATGTTCCAGAAATTTCATCGTCTAGCAGCAGTCCAATCGAGACGTCAGAACCTGACTCAGAAAGCTTCAACAGACCAAGGAGGGAGCGGCGGAAACCTGAAAGGTACAATCCAGGCTTATTGGCCACTGCAGATCCTGAACAAACGCTGACTGAAGCCTTGAGTGGTCCTGAGAGTGTACAATGGAGGAAGGCGATGGATGATGAGCTTGAGTCATTCCGGAAGAATGAAGTGTTGTAACGTATTTCCTTTGTAAACGTCACATGTACAATATTTATTTCGTTTTATTGCCATTTTTTGGACATATTTGTTGGAGTTGAAGTCAAAATTCGCTTCTGGCAACATCAAAATTCCTAAATTGCGTCTTAGTACGTTATTTTAGTTGCAACACTGTGATTTTTATCGGTGGTGACAGGAAACGTCAAAGTTTGACAGTTCACTTTTTCGACTGGCAGGGTTCGAGGTCATATCGCTTCTTTGCAATATTTTTTACAGCGATGTAAATCCTCGTTTGTTGGTGCCCAGTTCGCATAATCCTGGCGGCTGGAGCCCTAATTTAACCTGGACATTACGTTCCAGAAATGATTTCGGTGGAATCATGAATATAAAATGATTATATAGGCCATGTGTCTAACATCATTTTTTTTCCTTTGTTAAAAAGCGGTAAGTTATTTGATTGAGGAGATCAGTAGTGTTCGAAATCTGAAGTTCGCATTCCCTAACGTGAGATTTATTTTTTTCAGCTGCCAAGCGCTTTTTTTTATTTTTGATTGATAGTTTAACTTTAAATTTGAAGTTTGGAAGCAGCCGCTAACTTGGAAAGTGGACAATTCCAGACGGATGTTTCTTACAGGAAGATTTGGTTTATATTTTTTCCTTATTATAATTTAGCATACAATAACAGGGTATGTAATTAAAACCTTTTTCTTTTCACCTCACAACACGTACTATGGTGCATTATTGAACAAAATTATTGAACTAAATTATTAACCTAACCAATAGACCAAACTTATAAATAAGTAACCTTAAGTAAATTGTTGAATATACAGGAGAAATAATCTAAAATGTTGTAGTTTGAATTCTCTCTGTTGTCACCTTCCCTAAGATTAAAAGCCATTTTTGCCGCTGACTTCTATCCAGGTAATTACTGTGTTAATTTGTTTATTGACGCCTGGCGCCCGAGGTTTTTTTTATATTATTATTTTGGCGTTCAATAACCTAATTTTGTTTAACACAGATGAAATTTAAATTTTGTTACACACATTAGTGGTAAATCATACCCACATGGCAATTGGCGCCCGAACAGGGACTTGAAACAATTTTTTATTAGGTTTTCTTGGTCATTTTATTATTGGTTAATTAATGCACTGTTTATTATTGTAGTACAGTTTTCAAACATACTTTTTGAATTGTAACCCTAACCTTTGAACTACAACTTATGTATAACTTATATATTTAGTTGTAAACAGTATTAACACTATATTGTACTGTTATTTTTCTATGTGTCTGTTTCAGCATTGTTTAAATCTTCCAAAATCAACTATTACATTGTGTAAACCGTCATTGCTATCTTAGTTAACCTAAAATTTGATAATAGTTAAAGTTAAATAGTAAATAAATACTTTTAATGTTTTAATTAAGTAAATTAAAATAACTAATTGACTGTTTTAAGTAAATCAGATTTCTTTGTGAGTCAATACTGCACCTACTAGTGTTTCAATAAGTGAAATTAACTTTAAAAATCTTCATTAGTTCACAATAATAATTACTTAACTTTAATACTCTATAAATTTAAAATATTGCCTTTGCAATGGATAAAGCAGTTCAGTTTCCTCCACTTCCTGCGTTGAAGGACAGTCATGATGTTACACCGGTTGTTGAAAATCCTGCGGCACCTGAGATTGTTAATTTGACAGAAGTTCAAAATCCATTTGAACATAATGATAGAATTGCTCATTCTTCCTCTGCTTTTGCGGTTAATGCTTTGCCTTCTTTTAATTCTTTGAATGCTGATGTTTATGAACATATTAAGAGGAATATACCGTCTTCAACTAAGTTACCTGACTTGAAAAGGGGTAAAATTAATTTTGATGGAAAAACATGTGTGCGTGAATTCATAACTCAAGTTGAGGAATACTTTTTGTATAAGAATTTTGATGAATTTGTACTGGTTAGATTATTTAAAAACATTCTTTAAAATTTATAGTTCTGCTCCAATATTATTTGTTAAACATAATGATAGTAGACCATATTTGGAATTTTTAGTTAACAAAATTAAATATTCGGGTTTGTTAGATACCGGTCCCAGTAGTTGTGTTTTAGGTTCTAATAAACATAAACATTTTTTGAATTTAGGTTATAAAATTAATACTGTTTCTAATGTTAGTTCAGCTTTTACAGTCGATGGGTCAGCTCAACAGATTATAGGTACTATGACATTGCCAATCACTTGTGATAATTTAACTAAAAATATAACTTTTTAATTATACCTTCTTTTAAACCTGAAATAATTTTAGGTTTTGATTTTTGTTTGGATTAACTGTAAATTTGAAGAAATGTCAATTTTGTAAAGATAGACTTCGGTATCTTGGTTATATTGTGGACAGTAATGGTTTGCATACTGATCCTTCTAAATTAGAAATTATTGAAAATTATCCTCGCCCTGAAACCGTTAAACAACTTAGAAGTTTTCTTGGCTTATGTTCTTATTATCGTAGATTCATTTGTAAGTTTGCAGATATAGCTTCTCCTTTAACTAAATTAACAGCTGGTAGTAAAAATTCTAAAAGATCCTTAATTTGGAATGATGATGCTGAGAATGCATTCATTAGATTGAAAGAAACTTTAATTTCTGCTCCTGTTTTACAGTGCCCTAATTTTGAAAAACCTTTCTTTTTACATTGTGATGCTAGTGCTGTAGGAATAGGTAGTGTTTTGAGTCAGGAGGATGATAATAGCGATCAACATCCTATTGCATATTATTCTAGATCTTTAAATAAATGTGAACGTAACTATAGTACCACAGAACGTGAGTTATTAGCTATGTTAGATTCAATTGAACATTTCAGACCTTATATTGAGGGAATGAAGTTTACCGTAGTCACCGATCATGCTAGTTTGAAATGGCTTTTAGGTCTTAGTAATCCTAGTGGACGTTTAGCACGTTGGGCCGCTAGAATTTCCCAATTTACTTTTGATATCATACACAAAAAGGGTTCTTTACATTTAGTTCCTGATGCTTTATCTCGCCTTGAAATAGCTGCGATTGATGTTACTCAGAATAATTTAATCTTGCCTGATGAAGATATTCATGACCCTTGGTATAGAAAAACATTTATTAATTGTCAAAAGTATCCTTGTAAATTCAGAAATTTTCGAGTTGAAAATAATACTTTGTATAAATATTGTAAAAATAAATTTGATCCTAACAGTAAACTTAACTGGAAAATTGTTATTCCTAAAGAACATATTTTAGATACTATTCGTTCAAATCATGATAATTTAAATTCTTGCCATCTTGGAATGCATAAAACCTTAAATAAATTAAAACAACACTATTTTTGGAAAGGAATGTTTGGTGATGTTCAAAAATATATTTCTTCTTGCGATATTTGTAAAGCATATAAACATAATACTTCACCACCGCTTGGTATGATGATAAATCCTAAAAAAGTTGATCATCCCATGCTTATGCTTTCAGTTGATATTATAGGAACTTTACCTAAATCTTATTCAGGTCATAATTATATTCTTTCAGTTGTAGATGTATTCACTAAATATTGCTGGATATTTCCCATGGTTAATGCTACTTCCAAAATAATTTGTAAACTTTTTGAAAAGGAAATCTTTCTTAAGTTTGGTGTTCCTAAAATAATAGTATGCGATAACGGTTCTCAATTCATCTCTAAATATTTTGTAGAATTTTTGAAAGGATTTAATATTACTAATATTTTTTATAACACTTTATACACACCTCAAAATAATCCGGTAGAACGATACAACAAGACGGTTGAAACTTGTATAGCGTGTTTTGTTAAAGATGATCAAAGAACTTGGTCAAAATTTTTGCCTCATGTTCAATTAGCTTTAAATAATAGTGTGAATCTAGCTACAGATTTTACACCAAACTTTTTGATGTTCGGAAGAGAGCTCATTTTTGATGCTTCTCTACATCACTTTAGTAGTTCTATTGATAACTTAGAAAATCTCGAAGTTGGTGATAGAAATAATTTCGCTGTTTCTTTAAATTCACTTAGTGAAATTTTTGTTAGGGTTCAATCTCATTTATTAAGAGCTTATAAACGTAATGCTCAATATTATAACCGCCGTCGGAAAGTCATTTCTTTTGATGTGGATGATATTGTGTGGAGAAGAAGTTTTGTTCAGTCTAAGGCTCCGGCTTTCTTTTCTGCTAAGTTAGCACCTAAGTTCGTTAAATGTAAAATAGTCTCAAAAGTTTCACCTAATGTGTACGTTTTGGAGGACCTTAACAAAGGTACTACAGGTCGTTACCACATTAAGGACATCATTAAATATTAAAAATTATTTTGTTTTGGTTTCTCAAACTTTAGTCTTGATTTTTATAACTTTGTTTGAAGGATTTGTCAATGTTTGAATGATGAATGAAAGGGAATGACAATTTGAAAGTAAGTAGTTTGTTAGGTAACTTCACGACAGGTTCTATAAATCGATTTCTGAATTTTTAAAATAACTTAGGTCATTTTTGGATTTTATAAAATTGAACTTCAGCTTCACGCATATTTTAATTGTTCCATATCAAAAGATCTTATTGTATATTGTTTTTATAATAATATATTGATATTATATTATTATATCTTTTAATTTTAGCTAATCTTTATTATATTAGTTAAGATTATTATTTACTTTAGTCTTTAATGTTCGAGTAAGTGTATTATAATGCTACTTAGCTTGTAAGATTCTCGGATTTGACATTTTTTTTTGCGTTTCGCTTCAGTTTTGGACGGATGCTTTTGCTAGGTCTTTCCTACGACTTTCCTCGTGGAATTCCTATTCTTTTGATTCGGTTTTCCCCCGATATCATATTTTGTTTGCTATTGTGCCCGGAAGATTGGTGGTGTTGAGCCGATCACAATATGCGACCTTTTTTGATTATTCGGTTTTCCCCCGAAGGTCATTTTTTTGTTTGCTATTGTGCCCGGAAGATTGGTGGTGTTGAGCCGATCACAATATGCGACCTTTTTTGATTATTCGGTTTTCCCCCGAAGGTCATTTTTTTGTTTGCTATTGTGCCCGGAAGATTGGTGGAGTTGAGCCGATCACAATATGCAACTTTTCTTTTGATGGTGATTGTGTTCGGGAGTTCGGTGGAGTTGTGCCGATCACAATTTGCTTGTTTTGCTTTAGGTCGTTTTCCACGTCCGTAGTTATGCCTTTTATGTTTGCGTCTGGAAACGTTGCTCTGTTGTACCAGACACGAACTTAGGATTTTTTCATACTTGCTTAGTATGAATTCTTACGCTCTGTTAGTCAGTGGCGATAGCGCCTAACTGCACTCTCTATGGGTTTTAAGTGTTCTTCTAAGTAATTAATTTTGATCAGCTAGTCAGTGGCGATGGTGCCTAACTGCACTCTAATTTGGATAGGTGTTTTGGGTTTCTTTTGTTAGTTAGTCAGTGGCTATGGTGCCTAACTGTACTCTAACTGAACCGTTGTTTGGAGGTTTATCTCTCAAATTCTTTTCGAATTTATTTATGAAAATCTTTTTTGATTTTGAGTTTTTTTGATTCCTATGGTTTCTTGACCTAAGTTGGTTTCTCTTGTATGTTTCTTCAAGTATCTTTCAAACATAAAAGAAAGTTCCTTTCTTTTATTTTTTCGGGGAGGGATGTAATGTAACGTATTTCCTTTGTAAACGTCACATGTACAATATTTATTTCGTTTTATTGCCATTTTTTGGACATATTTGTTGGAGTTGAAGTCAAAATTCGCTTCTGGCAACATCAAAATTCCTAAATTGCGTCTTAGTACGTTATTTTAGTTGCAACACTGTGATTTTTATCGGTGGTGACAGGAAACGTCAAAGTTTGACAGTTCACTTTTTCGACTGGCAGGGTTCGAGGTCATATCGCTTCTTTGCAATATTTTTTACAGCGATGTAAATCCTCGTTTGTTGGTGCCCAGTTCGCATAATCCTGGCGGCTGGAGCCCTAATTTAACCTGGACATTACGTTCCAGAAATGATTTCGGTGGAATCATGAATATAAAATGATTATATAGGCCATGTGTCTAACATCATTTTTTTTCCTTTGTTAAAAAGCGGTAAGTTATTTGATTGAGGAGATCAGTAGTGTTCGAAATCTGAAGTTCGCATTCCCTAACGTGAGATTTATTTTTTTCAGCTGCCAAGCGCTTTTTTTTATTTTTGATTGATAGTTTAACTTTAAATTTGAAGTTTGGAAGCAGCCGCTAACTTGGAAAGTGGACAATTCCAGACGGATGTTTCTTACAGGAAGATTTGGTTTATATTTTTTCCTTATTATAATTTAGCATACAATAACAGGGTATGTAATTAAAACCTTTTTCTTTTCACCTCACAACACGTACTATGGTGCATTATTGAACAAAATTATTGAACTAAATTATTAACCTAACCAATAGACCAAACTTATAAATAAGTAACCTTAAGTAAATTGTTGAATATACAGGAGAAATAATCTAAAATGTTGTAGTTTGAATTCTCTCTGTTGTCACCTTCCCTAAGATTAAAAGCCATTTTTGCCGCTGACTTCTATCCAGGTAATTACTGTGTTAATTTGTTTATTGACGCCTGGCGCCCGAGGTTTTTTTTATATTATTATTTTGGCGTTCAATAACCTAATTTTGTTTAACACAGATGAAATTTAAATTTTGTTACACACATTAGTGGTAAATCATACCCACATGGCAGTGTATGAGCTCGTAGATGCCCCAAATGGAGCTACAATAGTACAATGTCGGTGGGTACTCAAGAAAAAGTTTAAAAGTGATAGTGAAGTGCAATATCGTGCGCGATTAGTTGCTAAGGGTTTTACCCAAAAACGTGGAATTGACTATGATGAGACTTTTTCACCGGTTGTGCGGCACTCTACACTGAGGTTATTGTTTGCATTAAGTGTAAAAATAGGACTAGACATTACTCAGTTAGATGTTAAAACTGCTTATCTAAATGGTTACTTGAAAGAGGCTATTTACATGTGTGTACCTGATGGTTTTGCATCTAAAAAGGATGGGAAAGTTTTTAAGCTCAAAAAGGCAGTGTATGGTTTAAAACAATCCGCCTTAGCTTGGTATGAGAGAGTCAGAGATGTACTGTGTAAACATAATTTTAAAATCTGTACACAAGAGCCATGTTTATTTGTAAAGATGAGTAAAGATGTAAAAGTCATAATAGCATTGTATGTAGATGATTTCCTAATCTTTTCTAACAATGAGAGTGAAACTGTAAAGTTAAAATGTATTTTAAATTCTGAATTTAAAATTAAAGATTTAGGTGAGGTTAAGCACTATCTAGGAATGAACATTAATATAAACAGAGACTGTAATCACTATGAGATAACTGTTGATCAGCAACAGTATATAGAAGAATTATTGCAGACATTTGAAATGACTGTTTGTAAAACAGCTGATACACCTATTGAGAAAAAAATTAATGTAACAAAGGCAGAAAAATGTACATCAGGCATTAGCTATCAAAAACTTATAGGATGTCTTATGTATCTCGCAGTCATGACAAGACCTGATATAGCCTACTCTGTTAGCTATTTAAGCCAATTTAATACTAGCTACAGTGTTGAACATTGGAACTATGCTAAAAGGGTTCTGAAATACTTAAAGAAAACTAAAATGTATTGTTTAAAGTTTAGTAGTCAGGGAGAGGGCTTGCAAGGTTTTGTAGATGCTGATTGGGCCAGTGATAGCTTGGATAGAAAATCTTACACAGGATTTTGTTTTGTTATGTCAGGCTCAGCTATTTCATGGCAGAGCAGAAAGCAGAGAGTTACAGCCCTTTCGAGCACAGAGGCTGAATATGTTGCGCTTTCTGAAGCTTGTAGGGAAGCAATATATTTAAGAGAACTTTTATGTGAGCTAACTGGATCTTTGGTAGCAGTTAACTTGAATTGTGACAATCAAAGTGCATTGAGGATGGCCACAAATCATCAATGCCACAATAGATCAAAGCATATTGATGTTAAACATCATTTTGTACGCGAGACAATAAAAAGTGGAAAGGTAGAGATTAATTATTTACCTACAAATGAAATGCCTGCGGATTTATTGACCAAAGGTCTTGGTATTATTAAACACTACAAGTTTATGAAAAATTTAGGTATTGTTCAAATTTAATATTAGGTAGGTACCTACTTTGTACCTATGTTTATATTTTTGTTATGTGTTATGGTACTTAGTTTATTTTGATAAGTGGAGGTGTTGTGTTGTATCAAAATGTACCTACTAGCAACATCTATGTGATGGTATGTGTAATATACCTTTTTATATATCATGCTTGCTACTATTATAGTTATCTGTGGTATCATGTATTATATTATAGGTGAAGGTAGAATAATAAAAACTAGTCTGCACTGAATTACCGACGCGTTTACTTTACCCTCTGAGTCGAGGCCCGAGAGCTTCCTGCAAGGCCAGGACCCAGGCTTTCCCATGAACGCCATCGGGTCCTGGGGCGGTGCTTTTAGCATTCAGCCTACGCACCACCGCTCTCAGCTCTACCTCGGTCAAGATCGAATCCCTTGGTTCTCGATCTTGGAAAGTGAGAAATGAAGGTAGATACTTACAAACAAAATCAGTTTTGTATTCAATATAAGTATACAGAAAGATAGAAATCTAAAACAGAAAAAAAATACATAACTTCGTACTCCTTCAATGATTTTAAATGAAAGATTGTAATTTTACCCGACTACCCCATGGAGGGTAGGTAATGCTATTTATTTATTATATAGTTGATTGTACATTATTAGCCCAATCCTAACTAATATTATAAATGCGAAAGTAAGTTTTTTTGTTGCCTTTTCGGTGAAAAGTTTTCACGCCCCAACCCTGGCACGAGCCCCTTTTTTTTTTTTTTGTGGGGTGGGAAATCATCCTATGACTTCTCCCGCTCTGGGTGGAGCGGGAAGGAGTGTCAGACTCTTACTGACTAAAACCCACCCCTGTTCCTTCCTGCCTTTGAGTGCCCAGGGGCGAGGTAACTCTGTTTCGAATTTATTCTCAACCCCCGGGCAGGGCACGAGCCCCTGGCGGCAAGGGCAAAGCGCGTCAAATCCAACTTTGAAAAAAAAAAAAAAATTGTTCACTACCGTTCAATACCGTGCTCGCTTCATTCGCCTTGCATCCTACATTCTCTTATTTTTCAAACTTTTCTGCATAAGTTAACTACATAACAGTTAGGTACCTATATGATAAAAAAAACTAAGTTATCTGATGTGGGGTGCTAAATTTTGAAGTCAGTTAATAATAGAAAGAAAAATTAATAAGTAAGTTAATCCACCATTTCTGGTACAGGCAGCCGTGCTGACAGAGTTCTTCAAGCAAGGAGAGCTGGAGAAGTTGCGCGGTGATAAACCAGCCCAAAGTATGGACAGAGAAAACTGTTTCATCCCTGATATAGAGATCGAGTTCCTTAAGACCACCGTCATTCCACTATATGAGTACGTTCATCTTTCTTCTTTTTCTCTACGTAGAATCTACAGAGTGTAACGGAAAGGTGTGGTCATATTTTAAGAACCGGTTCTGCCCATGAAACTGGACTACTTTCTCTAAAAAAAATTTAAAATTTCCAAAAAAAAATTGGACTTTCCATACAAAGTTATCATCAGCTGATCAATATTTGTATGAGAGGTAAAATTTTTTTTTGAGAATTTCGTCTTGTTTTCCTAAATAAAGTTGTTCATATTAAGGGGCAGATGCAGTTCTTAAAATATGACCACACCTTTCCGTTACACCCTGTAAATTAAAACAAAGTCGCTTTTCTGTTTTTCCGCTATAACTCCTTAGGCAGTTGTCCCACCGCCAGCGAGAAAGCGACTAACTCTCGGCTATTTTGATGCTCAAGAATTGTACAATAGATATACAACGTTGATGTGACAGAGGGGCATTAAATTAAACTACGTATACTATACGTGTTTAGTATTAATTCGATACGGTATAAAAATAAAAATAATAATAAATGAGGTTTTTTTTTTTTCAAACAAACTAAATAGCTTACAATTCAGAGTAAAACGCAACCACCCTTTATAAATAAAATTAACTGACCTTAGATACCTAGGTAACAAAGCGGCAACATCGCACTTCATCGACTTGCGTGAGAACGGCAACAACGCGTCGTATCGTAGGTTATACTCAGATTTGTCGTTTTAAGGTGCATGACCTGTGCGTATAGACATAATCAGCTGTTAGGAAAGATACATCGTGTTCAAACGAGGCCAAAACTTAAAAAATCGTTTGTGACTAAACTACTGCTCCGATTTAATTGATTTTTGGTACAGAGCTTGAAAATAGTACCTAGTATAGGCAGTTTAAAGGAAAGCCCCTCTGTCGTATCAACTTTGTATATTCCGTGTAAACAAAAGAGATGAATAGATGATCGCGGACTGTTCACACCGCTGGCGAGGACTCGCTCCACAAGTTTGTTGTGGTAAAGCTTATTCGCTCAGCGATGCTCGATCGGCGAGCGAGCGCAGCGAACTCGCGCCGAGTGACCAACCCGACCTTGAGTGATTAGCTTGCGTGTTCTGAGCTGAGCTCACGCAACGCGTCGTATGTCCACCCTGTAATTATCATTAAGGAGCGCTGTCCGAAATTAAACGCATTATTAATTTATTACACATAAAACAACAAGTATTAATCTAAAACACTGAGACTAAATTGTAAATAATTAAATGATCTTTAAAATTGTGAAGGTTTCATAATAGGTACATTGCTGCTTTGACGTGTAGGAAAACTGTAGTGCCTATAAAAATCGATGTCCACCGAGCAATGTCCTGCAAAGTGCCTATCAAATTGATGTCAACTGAGTTAGCGAATACACCTGCAGAATACGCAAGCTAACCACTCAAGGTCGCTGGCAGTTAATAGCGCCTTAAGGCTTCTATTCACGTCAACGACTTCGAGTGGTTAGCTTGCGTGTTCTGCGCTGAGCTCACGTAACGCGTCCCAAAATAAAACCCATTTTTAATTTTTATTAGAATAAAAACAATACTTACATATTTTTTAAAAGTAACAAAAGCAAATAATATTTATTTTATACTCTTCTGATAAAACAAAAAAAGAAGTAAAATGGTTTTATCTCAACGATTTGGAAGTGATTTGGTGGTTTTTTTTTCTTATTATGTGATACCGATAGACAAAGTATGGCTATACCAAATTACGTTTCAAATCATGTAGAATTACTAACATTTTTTTTCAAATGTAATTTCTCTGTAAGTGCCGACGAAAATCTGCTTCATCTGCACGCTTCTTTTGAGAGAGCAGCCTTGAAGCCCGGCGACAAAATTCTCGGCACTATCACTCGCTAACTTGTTTTTAGTTTAAAGCTTTACTCGCTACTCGCTCATTGCCAGCGGTGGGACAAGTGCACCGGCGCCCTTTTGTGGTCACCTTTAGAGTCTGGTATATACCTACTGACAAGTACTACACTACCACATTTAACTCTGACATACACACATATAGCCGGATTGGTCCCCGACGAAGACTTCGGAAACCTTGGGTAAATCTTATGAAATATCTCTTAAACTATTCTTTAGCTCTGCGTATTGCAGACAAGTTTGTGATCAGGTTGGAGCCGGATCCTTGCCCTGGCCTGGTCGCAAACATTTTGGTCGCTACTCAAACCATGCAGCGGTTTTCACTAATAGAAAGAGCAATAAACGAGGAAGGTTTTGTGTCTACAGGGTGTAACGGAAAGGTGTGGTCATATTTTAAGAGCTGCATCTTACCATCGACGTGAACAACTTTATTCAAGAAAACCTGAGGAAATTCTCAAAAAAAAATTTTTAACCCCCATACAAATATTGATCAGCCGATGATAACTTTATAAGGCAAGTCCAATGTTTTTTTTGGGAATTTTCTATTTTTGCTTAGAGAAAGTTGTTCATTTCTATGGGCAGAACCGATTCTTAAAATATGACCACACTTTTCCGTTACACCCTGTATAATTCGTACCCGTGCGTAGCCGAGGCGGGTCGCTAGTAACATACAAATATAGTTTGTGTTGGGATCAAGGTATGTCTGTATGACTTGAGTTTTTTTGTTCTAAATCCTTTTGAAGAAAAAAAAATTTTTTTTTCTTCGCTGTTTTTTTTCTGGTTAATTTCGTTGCTGAACCCAAGACAGCTTAAGGTGAATGCTCCAGGGTAGCCCGCGAAATTCAAATAATCTTACGTTTTTAGCAATTTGCAGGTCAGTGTCAGGTTGTATCTTGGTCATAATTTGATTCGGCCGCGAATCAAATTTTTACTAAGATATAACTGACACTGACCTGCAAATTGCAAAAAACGTAAGAAAATTTGAATTTCGCGGGCTAGGGTGGAGCTTTCACCTTAATCGTTCTCTGGGACTCGTCGAGCTTCAATGCCTCGGCGTTCTCTTTGGTGGTCGCCACTGTTGATTCTGGCTTACAGAATTTACAGTGGTTTGGGAATAGTATGGCGGGCTTCTCCCAAAAAAAATCCTTTTGATAGAAACTTCTACGTCTCCACTCGACTCAGTCACCATGACTACGGAAAAAAACCCTCTATTTATGACAATAGATAACAAGCTGTACCTACCTGTTAATTTGATTGAGGGGTAAGACCATGAAACGAAGGCTTCTGCTTTTTAGCTACACACGACAAAACAGTCGTTCCCATTTTAACAAATAACTTTTGCAAGTATGCAAATTATGCAGATGCATGCATGACATTATGATAAATGATGTTAAATGATAGATGATAAAATGAAATATACAAGCTGATATGCCTACCTCAAAGGTAATGTTACGTCGACCGTCGTATTACACTAGAACGTTCGAGAATGTGGTCGAAGTTTCCAGAAATTTCCACTACGTTCTCGAACATTCCATTGTGGTACTGTGTGGAAGTTCATAGATGTTTCTAGAATACTCCATTATGGGATAGTTCGGCAATGTTCTGGAAACTTCTATGACTGTATAAATAGGCCGGGCGGTCAGCGAGTTAGTCAGTCTGTTTTCGACTACGGATGCGAACGGAAGCGAATACAAGCGATTACGAAGAAAAACTTTTTAACAAAAAATTCAACCGACGAAAAAGAACTAAAAAGCAAAAAATAAATAAATCTTTTAAGTCTTGAGTATTGAGCTTATTTACCTACATAAAATATCAAATAAACTAATTTTGAGTCGGCGCCAAACAACAATCTGAATATTAAATATCTAAATTTTATATGTACGTAGAAATGAAGAAGGCTAGATGTAGGTAATTAATCATTTTATTACGGTGTCGACTCAAAATTATTTTATGTAGGTAAATAAGCTCAATACTCAAGACTTAAAAGATTTATTTATTTTTTGCTTTTTAGTTCTTTTTCGTCGGTTGAATTTTTTGTTAAAAAGTTTTTTATTTTATGATTTTTTGTGACTCGCATCATCTTTTAATACTCTGAGGCTGATTTCTAATCCTTTATCATTCCTCTTGGCACTGAGGTTCCCAGGATATTAACCAGTTGAGGTTACCTCCAATATTCTAAAGACATCTTTTCTCAAAGAATATTAAGTGGTATCTGTCACTAAAACCAGTTTTTTATATCTAACTTCTATTGTTTAGGAAAGGTAGGGTTTCCATCATCAGCTCAGTTTCATGATGTGATGATTCCTAAATGCAAATACCTGATTAAGTTATGAAAAGTAAACAGAAACAATATTTGTGCCCAATTTTCGAGGTTTTCTCTCAATTTTATCAGGATTCCATGATCAAATCCTGATGTCCTTGACATGAGACCACCCTTGAGGTACCTATACCCTATCTAAGAAAAAAAGAATCATCAAAATCGGTTCATAAACAACGGAGTGAGGGCCGAACATACGTACGGAAACGCTAAACGTGCCCACAATTTTCGAGGTTTTCTCTCAATTTTATCAGGATTCCATTATCAGATCCTGATTTTCTTGACATGGAACCACCCTTGAGGTATACCCTATCTAACAAAAAAATAATACTTAAAATCGGTTCATAAATGACGGAGTGAGGGCTGAACATACACTTGACAAAAAAAAAAAAAAAAGATATATATATATATGTATACGGTCGACTTGAGAACCTCTTCCTTTTTTTTCGTTGGTTAAAAATAGTGATTATTAGCGAATTAGTGTTTGTGTAAATAAGTTGTTGAGTTAATAAAGGATAATTGGTTTAATAGGTGCAAAATAATTTACCCCATACCCAGCTCGTAACAGTAGGTATATCAGCTTGACCCTTGCGTAAATCAAGTTAATTTTGCTTTTGTTGTTCGATTCTGTTTTTTTTAAAATAAATAACAGTAAACGCAAAATACATTAGTGTCATGCATTTTAGCTGTTAAAATAATTCTTTGTGTAACTGTAACAATAGTAGGTACCTAAAGTTCGCTTCAAAGTTAATGACGTGTGTGAAGTTCGCGTTTTTCTGCGCAGTCAGTACCCCACCCCTCAACTCCGCTGTCACAAGTATTTCTTACTGCGCAGTAACCCGCGGAGTGTTCCGATCCGCCATAAATTTAATTCTACCTGTAACAACAATTTTTTTTTCGCAGCTTGTTGGGAATTATACTTCCGAGGGCTGCACAGCTCTCTCAAATCATCGTGGATCATATTGAGAAATGGGAACACTCAAAACCGGTGTTTGCAGAGGTAACTACTTACTGCACATCATTGTTTACTTTAAGCTTCAAATACACATGTCTGTAACTAGCTCATAAGTACGGTATGCAAGTACCTTGCAAAAAGTTTTGATTAGTGTATGTAAAAAGCAAGCTGCTTGTATACTTTTGTGCAAGTTACAAGCATGTGTATTTAGCTTTAAAACTAGACTGTAAGAGCGGTTGCGCACTACGTCCGATACTTATCCGTGAAAAGACGGTCCGGCGTGGCCGTAGAACTATTTGTATGGTAGGTTACGCACTACCGATCCGAGTTCGGTCCGAGTTTTCTATAGATATGTATTTTGACGGATAAGTATCGGACGTAGTGCGCAACCGCTCTAAAACTGAAACAGTGGATCATCGCCCATGTCGTCGCACCCCGTAAGTAATTCTTTAAGTCAAGAGTGAATAGGTTACTTCTAGGCAAGCGTGCTCCATCTTCGACCACATCGTCCACATCATCACTTACCATCAGGTGAGATAGTGGTCAAACGCGTGCCTATCAACAATAAAAAAAAAAAATATATTTTGACATAAAGCGCTATGTTATGTATACCATTTTGACGGGTAATCGTCGTCAAACACGAGGATCAATGGTGTTGAATCAATGGTGACGCGCAATTTAACGCCAAAAACAATACGTAATTATGTCAGGTCAGTGTTGTACAGGAAAACTATAGCAAAACCGCGTAGCTCTAGTGATTTTCCCCTATCAACAGCGCGTAACTTGGTTTAAAAAAAAAAAAAAACTGGGTTAGGTTAGGTTAGAGGTTTACCACAGATAATGGTGCCAATTCTCTTGTTAAAAAACTTAACTAAAATTAGAGAATCGCTATCTTTTACTAAAACGCAGTGCGAGAAAAGGGCGGATATAGCTATGAACTAAGTTAGAGATGTCAAACTAGTTTACGCCTTGCGCTTTACCATGTTTTTAATCGACATGTTTTTACGTGTACACTAAATTTGTACGGAAATATTAGTTCAACTAAATTTGACAGCTCTAAGTTACTTCCGTCTCTTTCTTGTTTTATTAGAGAGAAAAAGATAGGAATAGCCTAAATTAGGTTTAGTTTGTGCACAACAGAATCCGCAACAATATAATACTAGTGGTGCTATTATTATATAGTTTATTTGCTGTCCTGAAAATTGTCCAATTTGATATACCTACCTACCTACGTGGTGTTAGAACTTAACCGACGGTATGTAGGTACATTGACATTTGACTATTCTTAGTGATGAGTACAAACAGCCGGTCGATTCTGTTAACAACTCACCGTGAAAACTTAGGTGGAGTGAGCGTGAAGTGAACTGTCATTCCGCCTTGATTGTATGGATTGACAGCCCACTTCACGTTCACTTCACCTAAGTTATCACGGTGAGATTTCACAGAATAGCACTACAGTATTTTTCGGCTTTTCGATTATTTCAATTCCACTTTGTAGTACTGTAGTCTGTAACTGGGTAGATGACTACCCAGTTAGTACCCTGTTTTAATGTTTTTAACAGACTTCCAAAAGGAGGAGGTTCTCAATTCGTCTGTATGTTTTTTTTTTTTGCACAAACAGTGTTTTTCGGCTTTTCGATTATTTCAATTCCACTTTGTAGTACTGTAACTGGGTAGATGACTACCCAGTTAGTACCCTGTTTTAATGTTTTTAACAGATTTCCAAAAGGAGGAGGTTCTCAATTCGTCTGTATGTTTTTTTTTTGTATGTATGTTACGCGATTTCTCTGCCACTTGTGAATAGATTTTGATGATTCTTTTTTTGTTTGGTAGGTCATACACCAAAGGTGGTCCCATAGAATAGAATACTCTTTATTATGTACACCATATAAATTACAATAAAAATGTGAGGAAAACATTACGTAGGGAAAGAAAAAAAAAAAGAAGAAAAAGAAAAAAAAAAATAAAAATAAGAAGAAAGAAAGAAGAAAGAAAGAAAGAAGAAGGAAGAAATTTTATCGAAATTGATTAAGCGATTTTTGAGAAATTGAACAAAAACGAAAAATGCGTATACCTCGATGACGTTTTGGTGTTCTCCAAATGCTTAAATTCCACGTTCCATGTTATTGGGGTTTTTAGTTCTGGGGTATAACAACTAAAAAGTGAAAAATAAAAAACTTTTTTACAAAGAAAAAACAACCGACTTCCAAAAAAAAAAATACACTAAAAATTAAAAAATAACTTTAATTTCGGAAGTCGGTGTCAAATAACGAAGAAGTAAAATACAAACACCGACTTCCGAAATTAAAGTTATTTTTTAATTTTTAGTGTATTTTATTTCTGGAAGTCGATTGTTTTTTTTGTAAAAAAGTTTTTTTTCAATATGTATTAGTTCATTATTTTTTAAGATTATTTTTTGTATTTTATTTATGGGCCTTATTTGCCTGATAATAAATCATTATTTCGTTTATTCATTTGTAAATACATATAAATTATATTTTTAAATATTTCAATGAAAAAAAAAAAAAAAAAAAACATTTAAAAATATAAAAAATAGTATCCCACGGGAACAGGGTCCAAGCTACCGGCGGTCAGGGCTCCAGAGAGAGGAACCGCCTGACAATGCGAGCCGTGTCCAGAAGTACTGCTTTCTGAATCAAGCCCTTGATCCAGCCGCCTAACGAGAGCCTCCTGAGGTGTTGGTCGAGGCTCGTGGCTATTAAGCCATTGGCTGATACGACTATCGGTACAATGATGGCTGAGTCCACATCCCACATGTCGACAACCTCGCGAGCCAAGTCAATATACTTGATTTGTTTATCTTTCTCGGCTTTCACGAGGTTCTCGTCATGTGGGACGGTAATGTCAACAATCATTGCACGCCTCTCGATTCGGTCCACCACCACTATATCAGGCTTATTGGCTATAATAGTCCTGTCAGTGATGATGGACCGATCCCAGTACAATGAGATATGACCATTATCGAGAACTGGGTCGGGCGCATATCTGTAGTACGGCACTTCCGATTCCACAAGAGAGTATTTCAGAGCAAGTTGCTGATGGATAATCCTGGCTACGAGGTTGTGCCTATGCAAGTACTCACCGTTAGCTAGACGAGAACAACCAGAGATTATGTGGCGGATTGATTCTCCCGGACGATGACATGCCCGACATATATCAACCGTGCCGTCCTTCACAATAAATCTCCGGTAATTTTTCGTCATGATAACTTCGTCCATAATTGCACAGACAAAAACTTCGGTTTCCCCAAAGAGGTCACCGACACGCAGCCAGGCTACGGACGCTAGTTGGTCTACATCGGGCCCATGTAGGGCCCGGAAAAAGCGTCCGTGAAGTTCCTTACTCTGCCATACTTCTCTGCGATCGTTAGTGTCAAGCACTAGAGGTTTGCGCCAGTTCTCGTTAGCCAAGGAGAGTGGAGTAAGACCCTTGTCCACTGCCACTACATCTCGATGCATACCCACGTCAGCAGCTAGGAAATATTCCCTTAGACTGCATACCTCGCGGTTGTGTAGGGTCTTAGCATTTAAAAAGCCTCGGCCTCCACACTTCCGCGGGATATACAGTCTCATCACCGACGAACGTGGGTGATGCATTCGAAATGCAGTCAGCAGCGTACGGACTCGCCTATCCAGGGCGTCAAGTTCTGTTTGAGTCCATTTGAGTACGCCGAAAGAGTACATCAATACCGGCATGACCCAACCGTTGAAGGCGCGCACCTTGTTTCCGCCCGAAAGAAAGCTATTAAATACCTTCTTCAGGCGGCCAAAGAAGCGCTCCTTCAACGATTGCTTCATGTCAGCAACATTGATACCTAACGCTTCCGACATACCCAAATACTTATAGGTTTCGGTTGGAGAGAGGGATCTCAGGTTTATGGAATCCGAGAGTTGTGTTCCCACGGATTCCACAATCTCCCCTCGCTTTACATGCATGACCGCACATTTATCCACACCAAACTCCATCCTGATGGCACTACTGAAGGTTTCAGTTACCTTCAGTAGCTCCATCAGTTGCAGATTGTTGGGGGCAAAAAGTTTCAAGTCATCCATGTAAAGGAGGTGAGATATAACCTGACCACCTCTCTTCAACCGATAGCCTAGCCCTGAATTCTCTAGCAGTGTGCTTAGAGGATTCAAAGCTAGGCAAAACCAAAGCGGACTCAAACTGTCACCCTGGAATATACCCCGCTCGATCCTTATCGGTTCGCTATTCCTCTGGATTTGTCGACATCCTGGATAGCGAAGGACCGTCCTCCATTGCCCCATACATGACATCAGGAAGGTGCGTAGCGTTGCATCAACTTTATACAATTCCAGCACCCTCATGAGCCATGTATGAGGAACTGAGTCATAGGCCTTCTTATAGTCTATCCAACATGTCGACAGATCCTTTCGGAAACGCCGAACCTGTTGGCTAATGGTCATATCTATGAGGAGAAGCTCCTTAGTACCGCGGGACCCATTCCTACATCCATTTTGAGAGGCAGACATGATACAGTTACTATCTATATGTGTGTTAATCTTAGCTCTCAAAATGGATGTAAGAACCTTATAGACCGTCGGTAAGCACGTGATCGATAATAAATATGATATTATTATTAAAAATCTAATTATTAGATTAGTTAGATTACCCAAAAAATATTGGACATGATGTATTTTTCTTTTGTCATGTAAACAAAATTTTTTTTTACAAAAAAACATTCGACTTCCAAAAAAGAAAACACCTACACTAAAAATTAAAAAAATACTTTAATTAATTTCGGAAGTCGGTGTTAGTATTTTATTTCTTCGTTATTTGACACCGAATTCCGAAATTAAAGTTATTTTTAACCGACGAAAAAAAGGAGGAGGTTCGCAATTCGACCGTATATATATATTTTTTTTTTAATTTTTAGTGTAGGTATCTTCTTTTTTGGAAGTCGGTTGTTTTTTTTTTGTAAAAAGTTTTTTATTTTTTACTTTTAGTTGTTATACCCCAGTAACATTGAACGTGGAAATTAAACATACTCGTAATTGGAGAAAACCAACACGTCATCTATCTTTACGTATTTTTCGTTTTTGTTCAGTTTTTCAAAAAGCGCTGAAGCAATTTCGATAAAATTAATATGGGACCACCGCGGTAGTATATACTTTCGGATAAAAAAAAAAAATAAAAATCGGTCCACAACTGCCGGAGATATCGGTGAATATACATAAAAAAAAATACATACAGCCGAACATAGAACCTCCTCCTTTTTCGAAGTCGGTTAAAAATAGGTAAAAATTAAAAGATTTCGCCGGCCGGTGGAGTGTTGTCAACTTATGAAAATTTCGCATATTTTATAAAAATAAAATCTTCTTTCAGTTTTTATGAGTTACATTTTTTTTACTATTTTTTCTTATACGTGTGTTAAACCAGGAATACGCCTTTATTGGATCGGACACGGTTTTTGTTACATGCTGTTTATATGTATAGATAGATATAGAAAACAAAATATACGTGACCAATATTTTTTGGTAATCTAACTTACGGATTAATTCGTTTTTTGGTATCATCCCTATTCTATTACTTGCACACAGGTGCCCTTCCCTGCCGGGCTATCAGTACTGCTGAGCCCAGAACTGGATACGCTCATAGAGTTGAACAAGCAAGAAGCACAGAGGCTGGAGAAAGAACGCATTGAGGCAGAAATCTTAGCGGCACAGCAAGCGAAAAAAAAGGCAGAGGATGAACAAGATGATTAGAAGAGAATAGAATAGTGATACAGCAGTTTTGAGTATCCCCTTTTTTAACACGCTTTTATTAGGTTATCACCTGTAACAAAGTATGTAAAAAATCTTAGGAGTTATATTTGACCCGGTTTTGCATGGATATTTGGTCGCAGCTAAAGTAATAACAGACGGACGTTTCGATCCATCAGGTTAAGCTACGCTTGCCGGGGTTGGTCCATGGATGGGTGACCATCTTTACATACCGAGACTCCTCGGAAAGCACGTTGGTCTCGGCTGTCAATCGTAGATCTGTGGTGATCGTTACGGGTCGTCAGAAGCCCGAAAATCTGACAGCCAGGCTTACCAAAGGGTAGCGTATTACCCAGTAACTGGGATGTGGAGGTCAGATAAGCAGTCGCTTCATGTAAAATACTGGTATTCAGATGCATCTGGTAAGACTGGAAGCCGACCCCAAGATAGTTGGGAAAAGGCTAGGTAGGCAGATTGTTTAGTTCGGATGAAAATTAGCTGGTGAAAATTAGATGATAACTAGCTAAGTGACATAATTCTAAATTTAATATGGCGGACTCCCAAAGATGGTGGACTAGTTAATTTGTATGTATTCCCATGATATGGGTATCAAAATCAAAGGGTTTGCTGAGAAAATGCACAAAATAAAATGAAGTCACACTTTCTTTTTTAACAATAATATTTTATTTCTCAAAAAGGTCAGCTAACACCGAGACGCAAGGCGACGTGGAGCTTTCGATCGGCTACCCTCGATTCCCACCAGGTCATCGGTCCACCTTGTTGGAGGCCTTCCAACGCTGCGTCTTCCGGTACGCGGTCGCCACTCCAGAACTTTTCGTCCCCATCGACCATCTGTTCTGCCAGCAATGTGCCCTGCCCACTGCCACTTCAGTTTGGCGATTCTTCGGGCTAAGTCGGTAACCTTGTTCTTTAACGGATTTCATAATTCCTGATTCGATCACGTAAGGAAACGCCGAGCATAGGCCTCTCCATTGCCCTTTGGGTGATTTTAAGCCTTCTGATGAATCCCATAGTGAGCGACCACGTTTCTGTTCCATATGTCAATACTGGCAACACGCACTGGTCATAGACTTTAGTCTTGATGACACTGTGGTAGGTATGTGGGACGAGACGCCCAGCCGAGTCGGATTCGACGATTGACCTCTTTCTCGAAGTTAGCCCTACCTAACTGGACCGTTTGTCCCGGCTATACTGCTACAGAACCAACCAGATTCTTGATGGTTTACAAGCTTTCATTAAACTTGCAATGTTTGTTTGTTCGGGTCAAATCTTGAAAGCAGAATTAGAACCACTTCCTGTTAGCCTACTGAGTTCCGATGACAAAGCATTTTTATGGTAAGCATGACCTGAACCGATGTACAGGATTAGCTCCAGATACCCCAACTCTTCAACGGTCAGATACGAAATTTTGTGTATAAAATTACAAGCTTGTTTAAAAAAAAATTTTGTTACTGTCATCTTTTTCCAAATGATTGTGTCCGGCATGGCATACCGTAGCGTTGTGAGTTAAGATCAAGAGACTGAAGCTTTACGCTGCGCACACTTTTTAAGCTAGCGATACAATATGGCACTTTATTTAGTTTTACTAGACAAAAAGGTACTAAAAATTGCGTATGTGTTCGAATTCTCTCACTGAAATGTGTACCTTTTTGTGTAGTTCATAAGAGTTCTACATATTGTGTTACTATCTTGAATAGGGCACGCAGCGTTGCATCTCGGTGTGGTCTGACCCTAATAGTTACGTATAATTGAATTCAGATTTCGAGATAGGTCCATATCACATATTTTTAGAACAACAAACTCTTAAGGCTTCTGTGGTTTTTAGCATATATATTTAATACTCTGTTTTATATATTTTGAACACTAGAACATAATTATCATACTTGACAAATCCAATTTCATTGCAATCCATATTTTCTTTTTAACCGACTTCGAAAAAGGAGGAGGTTCTATGTTCGACTGTATGGTCACTGATTTATCTGTCAGTTGTGGACCGATTTTCAAAATTATTTTTTTATCCGAAAGAATATACTCCCGAGGTAGTCCTATATAATTTTTTATCGCAATTGCTACAGCGCTTTTTGAAAAACTGAACAAAAACGAAAAACACGTATACATAGATGACGTTTTGATTTTCTCTAATTACGAGTATATTTATTTCCACTTTCCATGTTATTGGGGTTTTTAGTTCTGGGATATAAAAACTAAAAGGTGAAAAATATTTTTTTTTTACAAAAAAAAAAAACAAAAAAATAACCGACTTCCAAAAAAGAAAATACCTACACTAGGTACAAATTAAAAAATAACTTTAACTTCGGAAGTCGGTTTCAAATAACAAAGAAATCAAATACAAACACCGACTTCCGAAAATAGTTATTTTTTTAATTTTTATTGTATTTTCTTTTTTGGAAGTCGGTTGTTTTTTTTTTGTAATTTTTTTTTATAATAATTTTAATACCAATGGTCACTTCAAAACAACTCGAGAAACAGAATGTTAAAATCGATTCTTGGGTTGGTGGCGATGGATTGAAAATCATTTCGAATTATGGATTCAATATCCCTATTGGATCCATAATTCGAGATGATTATTATTATTGATGATGAATCAGGCATGATTCCTGACTACAACACTAAATATACTATTTAGTCCGGAAGTTAGATTAATCAAAAAATACTGGACACGTATTTTTTGCTTTACCAAATTAATAAAAAGGACGTACACGCGAGTGACAGCAATAGGGCTCCGTTTGGACCCTTCGGAATCCCTAAAAATAACAAAGACGCATCAAACTTCATGAGTGGCGGGTTTGTTACGTCACTTTTAGGTAAAAAAGTGGTACAAATTTTATGTAGGTGTGACGTCACGCGAAATTTCAACATACTGTATCGTCCTCATTTTTTGTAAATACAAGTACGTGTCCAAAAGTTTTTGGCAATCTATTTGATGGACCAATTATAGGTATTGTTTTAGTCAAAAAAGTGTAATCAAAAATGTTAGAATTTTTATATATTTTGTTAAAAATCGTCATTTTCAATAAAGGTCAGTATTTTTACGTTGTTTGTTAGTATTGTAATCACGTAATATTTAAATAGTTTTTTTTTAAATAATTACCATATTAATAAAAACGACTTTTGTTCGGCAATAATTGTTATTAAAATATTTTTAATAATAAAAAAGACAATCGATTTTGTGTATGGTTTTATTGTCGTGTTAATGATTACATAACAATAAATTATTTATAATTTTAAATGCAGGCTCTTTTGTTCGGCAATAATTGTTATTAAAATATTTGTAATAATAAAAAAAACAATCAATTTTGTGTATGGTTTTATTGTCGTGTTAATAAATAAGTAATTATAAATTATTTATAATTTTAAATGCAGGCTAAGCCTCTTTAACAGGAACAACGTATATAGGCTGAAAACGGCGACTCAGATTATGGCTAGTAAATTGCAAACTACAATCAAGGAATGAAAATGTTGACCACAAGGTTAATTTTCTCTTGCACATTTTTTATTATTTAACTTGTAATGTTTGTATGTTAGGGTCAAATCTTCTAAGCTGAATTAGAACCACTTCCTGTTATCGTACGGAGTTGATTTCTTACAATTGTTGGTTAAGTTCGGATGACAACGCATTTTTATGGTAAGCATGACCTGAATCTACATTCAAGGTTAGCTTCAGGTAAAGGAACTTCATCGGTCATGTGTGGTACGTATTTTATCATGATAGCTAGTGTTCAGCTTTTTTTATAATTTTTGCTTTTTACTATGAATTTATTCCAACTACTAAAATGTTACCAATATGCTAACATTTTGAATGAAAATGACAGTTCTAAAAGATAACATGCTCCCGTTGTTTGAAAGGAGAATGGGCGTTTCAGGCCGGGACTCCACCAAAGCGGAGATGTGTGCGGTGTGCTGTGTGCTGTGCGAGAAGAGATGTTTTTCAGCTCGGGTGCGAGGTGTTGAGTGCTCAGTACGCATTCTGACACGAAAGGTAGACGATATATAGCGGGCGAGAGGGAGGAGGGTGACATCGCTCACTGCACGCCGCTCACATCTCACGTCTCCACTGCGCGTCGTCCGCGCACAGCTCACATCTCCGCTTCCATCGCGCCATACAAATATTACACATCTCCGCACAGCGATCTCCATTGAAGCTGAGCGGAGAAGAGATGTGTTAATAACACAATTCTATTGGTTGTTTAAAAAACATCTCCTCTCCGCTCGTCTCGTCTCCGCTTTGGTGGAGTCCCGGCCTTAGGCCCAGAGCTGTATCAAGTTGTGGCACATGTCATTTGAAATATCATAGTAGTATCTTCATTTTATTGTACGGCACCAACAGTCAGACCTGTGTAGGGAAAGAATGACTCACTTTATTTTAAATAAATTTAGTCATAATTCTGTCCCTGTACTGGTTACGGAGTCCATACAAAAGTACCCATTGTCCTTTGCTTAACAGTTTCACACCTTGAACGTGCATTGGCTGATGTTCCAGCTAGCCTAGGTTTGATTTGTAGAGTGTTCGTTTAGCCTCACAATTAAAACATACAGGTTTAAGTAAATACACAACTTAATTTAGAAAACTATATAGAAAATAGCACAAGAGATTTACAGTAACAAATTTTGAAGGTATTATCCCAGATAGTGATAATTTCAACACGATGATATAAGTACCATGGTACCAATACATGGTACATACGAGGGTCATTCAATAAATACTTAGCCTACAAAAAGTAAACGAAAATTTTGGAAAAGTGGCAATTTATTTTTCAACATAGTCTCCTTTTAGTTCGATACACTTAGCCCAGCGATGCTCCAACTTTTTTAACCCGTCCGAAAAATAGTTTTTGTCAAACTCTGCAAAATAGGCCTCCGTGGCGGCGATAACCTCCTCATTCGATCCATATCTATTCCCGGCGAGTGATTTTTTCAGATTAGGAAACAGAAAGAAGTCACAAGGGGCCAAATCTGGAGAATACGGTGGATGGGGCAGCAATTCGTAGCGTAATTCGACCAATTTGGCCATGGCAACGGCAGACGTGTGAACCGGTGCGTTGTCGTGGTGAAACAGCACTTTTTTCTTCGCCAGATGGGGTCGTTTTTTCTTTAATTCGGCGTCGAATCGGCCCAATAAATCGGCATAGTAAAGCCCTGTAATTGTTTTACCCTTCTCGAGGTAATCGATGTAGATCACACCTTGTGAATCCCAGAAAACGGTGGCCATAACTTTTCCGGCCGATTTTACAGTTTTCGCCTTCTTTGGAGCACGTTCCCCGGTCTGAATCCATTGTTTTGATTGCTCCTTGGTCTCTGGTGTGTACCAGTGGATCCAGGTTTCATCGACGGTCACAAAACGACGCAAAAACTCCGCTGGATTCCGCTTAAACAGCGCCAAACACGTCTCCGATGTGGTCTCACGGTTGCGCTTGTTTTCTGGTGTGAGTAAACGCGGCAGCCATCGCGCCGACAGCTTTCTCATGCCGAGTTCCTCGTGAAGAATATGATGCACTGTTCCTTCTGAAATGCCTACAGTCTCAGCTAGCTCCCGAACCTTCAATCGGCGATCTGCCAATACGAGATCATGGATTTTTTTAATGTTTTCCTCCGTAGCAGCTGTTTTCGGTGCACCTGGACGTGGTTCATCAAAAACCGACGTACGGCCACGTGCAAACTCGTTGAACCAATTCTTGACGGTGGCCATCGATGGAGAAGAGTCACCGTACACAGCATCCAAGCGCTCTTTGATTTCGATGCGCGTTTTCCCTTCCAAAAATAGGAATCGAATCACCGAACGATATTGCTCTTTTTCCATTTTTGTAAAACCGATCGACACGTTCGCTTCCATAAGTTGTCAAATTAAAACAAATGAAGGGATTGGAATGAAAATTTGAAAAAAGAATTAAAAAAGAATGTGCTACACTGTGGTAAAACTCTTTTGAAACTACAGCGCCCTCTGGCGATGAGGCTAGGTACTTATTGAATGCACCTCGTATACCATAATAATCCCAGATTTTTTGTAAATAACCGGCATTTACAGGGATATTGTAAAAACAGGCGGCTTTTTCAATTATTCAGTGACATATCTGCCTGCCTTTACGTGGCATTACACTTGGCATATTTGCGCAAATATATGCCTTATTTCGCTGATAAAAAATGTACATTATTTCAAAGCAAATAGGGTATATTATACATTATCTCATCATGACAAATGCTCCAAGTGAAGTGCCAGCACATATGATGTTTTTCATTATAAAGCAAATGAAAACGTGGCGCACAATTAAATAAATTACTTTGCTTTGAAATAATTTGAATAAAAACATTGGAAATAAACATGGTGTAGCGGCAATGCGTGGTCATATTTTAGATAATATTATAGAGAGGTAAAGTTTGTAAGTTTCTTTGTAGGAAGTAGTCTCTGGAACTGCTCAACCGATTTTAAAAATTCGTATTCCTAAATGACATAGGCTACATTTGATTGTGATTAAGGACGCTAGATGGCGCTACGTGCCTTTCAAATAATTTTGTTCCCATGCGAAGACGGGGCGGGTCGCTAGTATTTTCGATACCGCTTCTGCCCATGTTATAAACAACTTTCTTCAAGGAAGCCAGAACCAAATAAAAAAAAAAGAACACCGTACAAAATTATCGTCAGTGCTCTATGGATCTCTATCAGTGGTCTATGGAGCACTGACGATATATGGAGAAAAACGAAGATGTTCCTTATAAAATATGACAACACCATCATTTTGCTTTACATTATTTTTTGTCGCAGATGATCGATATCTATCTATCGATATATATCTCTATAATGGATATATAATTAGGTATTGAGGTGGTGCACGACAGCCAGCTTTCTGTGAGGACTAGTACATCACAATGTAGATTTAATCTAGTTAATAGCAATTCCAAACCATTTATAATGCAGTTTATACTGCGTATATTTTGGGTGAACACTACAAGACTTTCAGAAAAAGGCAAAATTATTTTGTGACAGTCTTCGATGTCGGCATACAGTGATTCAGATACTGTTACCTTATCGATATGTTCGATAAGGTAACAGTACCTATCTGAATCACAGTGTAATGCATACATGTTTAACGTTAGTAAAGCCTTGTCCATAATTTAATAACAAAAAAATTGCTAACATACATTTATTATTCTGAATTTAATACAAGAATTACATAGACTTCTTAGAAACATTCAGAAGACTTCCCTTTGGGACAGTTTTATATATTACATAGCCCAGTCGGTATTTGGACGACGGAAAAATTAAATTGGTCAAATTTCAATTGGTCCATGGAGCACCGACGGTGGAACAATTCTCAATTCTCCATAGCCCAGTTGGTGATTGGACGATGGAAACATGTAATTTTCCCTATAGACCAATTGGTCAAATTTTAATAGGTCTATGGAGCATCGACGAATCATCAGCTGATCAAAATTAGTAAGGCACGTCAAGTTTTTTTTTCGGTTTGACTGTTATTTTTTTTGAAGAAAGTTGGTAAGTTCTATGTGCGAGAGCAGTATTCAAAATAGAGTAGCTCGTGGCTAAAGTAATAACAGCCGCACGGGTCAATCCGTCAGGTAAAGCTACGCTTGCCGGGGTTGGTGCATGGATGAGTGCTTTATCATGATGACCATCTTTACATACCGAAACTCCTCTGTGCCTCGGAAAGCACGTTAAGCCGTTGGTACCAGCTGTCAATCGTGAATCTTTGACAGTCGTTATGGGTCATCAGAAGCCCGACAGTCTGACAACCAGTCTTACCAAGGGGTATCGTATTATCCAGTAACTGGGTTGTGGAGGTCAGATAGGCAGTCGCTCCATGTAAAATACTGGTATTCAGCTGCATCCGGTTAGACTGGAAGCCGAACTCAAGATAGTTGGGAAAAGGTTAGGTAGATTGATTGGAGCAGTATTTATGACCACGGATTTCCGTAACAACCTGAATCACAGTGGGAATGATTTTAATACAATTTCTTTGGTAGCAAATACCTATTCTAACCGTCCGTATAAAATAAATACGTTTACAAAATGTAAAAGTTTCGATATTTCCATTGTTTGTGTGATTTTTAGCCCTTTTTTAGTTGAAATATGCTAAACAAAATTGAATATTTTTTTTCTATCATAATTAAACATTACTTAGGCTGATTGAACTTAAAAATATTAACTTTACCGTCCATGTACATTTACGAAACTGCTCTTTTTGTCAGGTGCAACCTGTCTAAGTTTTCACAAGTAGCTAGCCTGCGTAGAGCCGGTATGCTACATTCGGTCCGAAACGACACTGCAATGTTTCGGAAGAGCATATTCGTAATGGCTCCAAAAGTTTATAACAAACTACCAAAGTATATTAAATCAGCAGACAATATTAATGTATTTAAAAAGAAGTTATTTCTATTTCTGATTGAGAAGACATATTACTCTATTGAGGAATTCCTTAATGACCGAATATAATCTTTTTATGTGTAAGTGGTTGTAAAGTATTGCTTGCTTGTTATAAGAATGGGACTATTATCTATATGTTGACTGATATTTCTGATTATGTTATCTACTGCTTTTATCTGACATTTCCTGTAATTTTAATTGTAATCATGATCAATTATTGATATTATTATTTGTACACCATCAAGTGGTAGGACATAGAGATCATAATGCACTTGACTGTAACACCTATTGTAACCTATGAAACTGTGTGATTACATTTAATATTGAGATAAAAAATTATAATATTAGATACCTTGATAAAACACTTGTAGCAAATGGTAACTTACAGTGAAAATTAAATACAAAACAGTATACAAAAAAAGAAACTAATCTAACTACTTACATTCTTTTACTATCTAATTCTTTTTCTCGATTACAGCTCTCAGTTCAGAAAAGATCAGCTTATCGATTAACATCTTATCGATTTTAGAGTGTTAAACAATGTCGATAAACAATCGATAGGCCGACGTCGATTAATCCATACCACCATCGATCGACGGTCGATCGATTGTTGTAATAGAAACTATCGATCGACGTCGACTAATTAATTCAACCATCGATCGACGATCGATTGATTGGTGTAATAGAAACTATCGATCGACTTCGACTAATCTATTCTACCATCGATTGGTGTATTAACATCCTTAGGAATCGATTATTTGACTCTAGCTAAGTAAGTGAACATCTGGCCCTGCAATCTCGACTTTGATAGCGATCGCTACGTCCTAACGATCGGTCGCTACGTCGGAAAAATAATTGATTTTCTTGAAATATGTACAGAGACGGCGTAAATTTCAACTTGCAAGCACTATTTTCCATGAAAACTGATCAACTGATCTGCTGGTCTCTGTACATATTTCAAGAAAATCAATTATTTTTCCGACGTAGTGACCCATCGTTAGGACGTAGCGATCGCTATCAATGTCGAGACTGCAGGCCCTGGTGGAATTTTATAATCTTGTTAGCTTGTTGATTCGAATCTATTTGAATTAAGCGTGGAGACATACTACTAACGTATGACATATGTGAGTCTTTATGCCTCTGCTTATACCTTTGAAGACAGGCGTGATGTTTATACTACGTTAATTACTTCTTTGATATGGTGCGTGAATCAACACGCAATATTCATTAAGGCCGTACTACCGGCCAAGTGGCGTCCTCATTAAATAAAAAAACGTAGCATAGCATAGAAAATAAATATTAAAGAATCCAACGTCGTCGATTTTTACGTTGTTAAAACAGGTCTTAGTATGTTTCGTATCCAAAGTAGTAGGCAAAAGTACCAAAAACAGCCGTTACTGACGCTTTTGCCTACTACTTTGGATACGAAACATACTGAGACCTGTTTTAACAACGTAAAAATACTTTAACCTATTTGTAACAAACGTGACGTTCGAATCTTTAATATTTATTTTCTAGGCTATGCTACGATTTTTTATTCAATGAGGGCGCCACTTGGCCGGAAGTATACCCTTAATAAAAAAAATATTTATACGAAATGTTGAGAAAGAAAAAACCTGGAATGTCCCGCTTTCAAGTTCGGTTCAACTCGAAGATGCGCAGGTATAGTTTAACTGTTAAGTTTAACCTAACAGACCGTTCTCTTTGGGTTGCAGCAATTCCTCTACGAACTCCTTTACGATTACTTGCAGTTTCGCGTTCATGGATTTTTGTTCGCTGTAAACATAAAAAAGAACTATGAGAATTTCAGTTGATGTATGGTACAAATAAAAAAAAATATACAAAATATTTATTTCTGTACCAACTAGTGTATACATTAGTTTATGATTGGAGCCTCCTTTTAAGCATGATGATGCCTGTGTTAGGAGACTCCGCTCCTCCATAGCTTTGGCTGTTTGTACAACTTACAAAATTGTTATTATTTATTTTTTAGTTTCTTAAGTTACACTTTTTCGTTAAGCTAGATTAATTTAAACATATATATATGTATTTAGATTTTATTTTTTTTCTTGTACGGGTTGATGCGTGCTTTATTGCCATTTACATAAAGTATAATAAATTCAAACACGCTTGCTCGCTCGTGAATTGAACAGAATGAATACATTAATGTTGGTGTTTTGGGTGAGCGGAGTGTGTGAGGAGTGTCGAGTGTGTGTGTTGTGTGATGTTTGTGGGGAGAGTGAGGTGTGTGGAGTGTGTGAGATATGTGGGGTGTGAGAGGTGTGTGGGTGCTGTGAATGTATGTATGGGGAGGATGTACGTGTGGGTGTGGCGTTGCAAATATAACTAATTTCCACTTAATGTAACAATGATTCAATATCTGCATACGTGCGTGATTTTAACCATTCTATTAGCATTGTCTTACCTTCATGAAGATGTTTAGTGTACATGTATGGTACGACGCTTCTTTTTTTTTTTGCGTGGTTGGAAATCATCCACTGATTTCTCCCGCTCTGAGTGGAGCGGGAGGGCGTGTCAGACTCTTACTGACTAAAATTAAAAGGAACAGGGGTGCCTGTTCCTTCCCTGCCTGAGTATCCAGGGGTGCGGTAACTCATTTTCAGAATTTATCCACTACCCCTAGGCATGCAGGCACCGGCCACGATGGGCCCCGTCAGTGGTGGCTGACTCTGAGTCGCGCGTGGAACACTACGCGCCGTCGACTCTCGGGCCTGGTGCTGATCGGACGGCGAGCTATCCACTGCTCGCCGTCCGCAGGCCCTGGTCTACGGTGGCCGGAGATCGTCTCGCGACGTCCTACGACCAGTACCTCTCCTGCGGTGGTAGCGGCCGAGGCCGTGAGGGCAACTCCGTTGAGCTTACCTCACGAGTCCCGCCTCCGCCTTCACGAGCATTACTGTTTCGCAGAAGGCGGAAACTGCTTCCCATTCCCTCTCGCTCCGTACCATGGCCTGGACCAGGGCCGGGCGCGAGAGGTCGCCGCCACCTATCGCATCCACGAGGACACGGCGGTGCTCCGCCCAAGCGGGGCAGACCTCCACCGTGTTCTCTGGGATGGTACGACGCTGTGGGCTCTTTTTGAGATAGCTATATCAATAATATAAAGTAGTATTTGATTTACTACCCTAAAGTATAGTATAGGGACTGCCTGACGGGGCCCGCTAGGGCCGATGCCTGCCTGGGGTTGCAGATAAATTCGAAAGAGAGTCACCTCGTCCCTTGGCACAGGTAACAGAAGAAACACGGGTAGGTTTTAGTCAGTAAAAGTCTGACACGCCCTCCCGCTCCACCCAGAGCGGGAGAAGTCATTGGATGATCGCTCAACCTCCACAAAAAAAAAAAAAACAGTGGCACTCCGGGAGTGCCGACAGAAGTGAAAACAAAAATGCCCAACGCACCTAAAGAAGTTTTCACTTCAATCCGCTACGAGTGCTATGCGTCGTAGCACTCGTAGCGGTGTCGGTAACAGTTTCGCGAGTTCAATTGTTTTTCCCATCTCAAAAATGGCCCAGTAACCTCACTTTACTGTAGCTACACTATATTAACCTCTCAAGCCCCGGACGCGTCACGTTTCAGCATCTGTCAGTCCCCGTTGACAGGCGGCCATCGTGTAACTACAGACTTTGTCAGGTTCCGGGTGTATGAACCTTGTCACAGGTCTAAAGACCTTGACTAATAGTGATAATAGCGGTTTAAAACGCGTGAATCGGGTTTCTGGCAATTTTTTTGGCAAGGCTAACTAGCGGAAAACTAGCGGCACACATGAGATCCGCTGGGGTTATAAAGGTATGTCTGCTTACCTCACAGTGGGCGCTTCGCACACGAGCTCGGAGTAGTACTTGAGCTTGGGCTCCGTGCCACTGGTCCTGATGGTGACGCTCAGTCCGTTGCTGCATCGGAATATGATCATCTCGCCTGACGTGTAGTCTTGATCTAAACCGGTTCCAAGGACGTCTAGAAAGAGAATTTTTATTTGTTAATGCAAAGAAAACTTGGACTGAATATTCTAATCGTTTAAACTTGTCCCACAATAACTCGGTTAATTAATACAGTAGGATCTTACGTGGCCGGGCGGTAGTATGTAAGTGCCGCCATAGACGGACTGCTTGGAGCAGTCAGTGCAGACAGCCTTAAAGTGGAAGCTCCAGGGTAGCCCGCGAAATTCAAATTTTCTTACGTTTTTTGCAATTTGCAGATCAGTGTCAGGTTGTATCTTGGTCAAAATTTGATTCGCGGCCGTAGCAAGTATGTATTTATACAATTATAATCATTAAAATCATCAATACATCTCTCTCAGTTAGAATTGATGCCAAATGTCATGATTTCATGAAATACTTACATTTGTTATAAATTCCAAAACCAACATACAACCTGACACTGATCTGCAAATAGCAAAAAACGTAAGACGTCGTGCAGTTGGTCTCGACTGCTCTAAGCAGTCCGTCTATGGAGCCCTGACCGCAACACGTCTGCTCTCGTGCAGTTGGTCTCGACTGCTCTAAGCAGTCCGTCTATGGAAGCCCCGACCGCAACACGTCTGCTCTCGTGCAGTTGGTCTCGACTGCTCCAAGCAGTCCGTCTATGGAAGCCCCGACCGCAACACAACTGCTCTCGTGCAGTTGGTCTCGACTGCTCTAAGCAGTCCGTCTATGGAAGCCCCGACCGCAACACGTCTGCTCTCGTGCAGTTGGTCTCGACTGCTCTAAGCAGTCCGTCTATGGAAGCCCCGACCGCAACACGTCTGCTCTCGTGCAGTTGGTCTCGACTGCTCCAAGCAGTCCGTCTATGGAAGCCCCGACCGCAACACAACTGCTCTCGTGCAGTTGGTCTCGACTGCTCTAAGCAGTCCGTCTATGGAAGCCCCGACCGCAACACGTCTGCTCTCGTGCAGTTGGTCTCGACTGCTCTAAGCAGTCCGTCTATGGAAACCCCGACCGCAACACGTCTGCTCTCGTGCAGTTGGTCTCGACTGCTCTAAGCAGTCGCCTAAGCGACTAGCGAACCGCACGCTAATGCTCCGTTAAAATATTAAAAATGCATTTCAGCATATCGCATCCCTAACCCTCGCTACAAACTGTATAGCGGACGAAAGATGGATCTTTCTCTGTTCCACCCTTTTGGTTGGTTCTGTTCCAACGGTGGACTGACCTGATTCTCCGGTCCTTGTGACTCACTTTTGAAGAGTGCTCAAAAGTGGCCTTAGACTGACGGACAAAGTATAAAGAAAAGAATGGAGTGTTCATGATAATAATAATAATAATAATATCCCACCGGTATCGGGATAGGGTCCAAGCTACCGGTGGTCAGGGCTCCTGAGAGAGGAACCTCCTAACTATGCGCGCCGTGTCCAGGAGTACTGCCTTCTGGATCAAGCCCTTGATCCAGCTGCCCAACGAGAGCCTCCTTAGGTGTTCGTCGAGGCTCTTGGCTATTAAGCCATTGGCCGTCACGACTATCGGCACAATGACTGCTGTATCCACCTCCCACATGTCGACAACCTCGCGAGCCAGATCAAGATACTTTGTTTTTTTATCTTTCTCAGCCTTCACGAGGTTCTCGTCATGAGGGACAGCTATATCAACAATCATTGTGCGACGCTCTTGTCGATCTATCACCACTATGTCAGGCTTATTGGCAACAATAGTCCTATCAGTGATGATAGATCGATCCCAATACAACGTGATATTGCCATTTTCGAGAACTGGGTCGGGCTCATACCTATAGTACGGTACTTCAGATTCCACAACTATCACACAACGCCATCTAGTCCCAAGCTAAGCAGAGCTTGTATTATGGGTACTAGACAACTGATAAACATACTTATATATTTCTAAATACATACATATTATAGATAAATTACACCCAGACACAGAACAAATGATCGTGCTCATTACACAAACATTTGTGCCGGAGGTTGTGGGAATCGAACCCACGACCTCCGGCATAGCAGTCAGGGTCACTAACCACTAGACCAACAGGCCAGTCAATAATAATAATCCATACTGATACTTTTAAAAGCGAAACTAACTATCCTGTCTGTCTGTTACCTCTTCACGTCTTAACGGGACCATGGATTAAAACAAAGGATATTTTTTTTTTCCCGGGAGTATGTTATTTACGTCTTTAAAAGCGTTTACTCCTCACGGTATTTCAAACTGTCAAGTCCTTATATTTGGATATTAATAAACCGATTGCAATCAGACTTGGCACGTAGACGCAAGGTACCCAGTTATAAAAAATTAGTTACGAACATTTTCTCAAAAGATTTCAGAGACATTGGTGTTGATTCTGTTGTGCACAAACTAAACTTAATTTAGGCTATTGCTGTCTTTTTCTCTCTAATAAAACAAGAAAGAGACGGACGTAAATTAGTGCTGTCAAATTTAGTTTGAACTAATATTTCCATACAAATTAAGGGTACACGTAAAAACATGTCGTCTAAAAACACGGCGAAGCGCAAGGCGTGAACTAGTTTGTCATCTCTAACTTAGTTCATAGCTATAGGCGTCCTTTTCTCGCACAACCTTTTAGTAAAAGATAGCAATTCTCTAATTTTAATTTAGACATTAAACAAGAGAATTCCCACCATTGAGAGCAATTTTATGTTTCCCATAGAATGTAAAAATTCAGTCACTCTTCCTCTCTAAACTCTTAAACTCTTTTTCTGAAATTTTCGTAACTTACTTTTTAGACCTTGGTACAGGTACAGGTACCTTGCGTATGTATACCAAGTTTCATTTAAATCAGCTCATTTCCAAGGATAAGGACTTGCGAGTATGTATGAAATACCGTGAGGAGTAAACGCTGTCAACGCGGGCGAAGCAACTCGCTGGCATTAGTTTAAATATCACTACATGTTATAAAACAAAATCCCCCCACCGCGTCTGTTTGTCTGTTCGCGATAAACTCAAAAAGTACTGCATGGATTTTCATGCGGTTCTCACTAATAGACAGAGTAGTTCATGAGGAAGGTTTAGGTGAATAATTTTTACCCGTGCTAAGCTGGGACAGGTCGCTAATATTAAAAACATGCACTTACTCAAGTGACCCTCCCCATTGTTGATATTCTCAGGTATCTTGACGCCGGCAGTAAAATCATTGATGTACGTGATCTCGCAGGAACCCACTTTCTTAGGGTACTGAAAATAAAAGAATAAAAACTTCTATAATACTCGTAATAATTAAACCTTTACCAAGATTTTCTCGCAAGTAAGGGCCGATTTCACCAATTCCAAACGCCCAGTTTTCGACGTTTAGCCGCTGTCATAAAGCTGAAGAGTTTGTTTGGTTGATCGCGCTAATCTCAGGAACTACTGGATCGAATTGAAAAAATATATTTGTGTTGAAGAGTCCATTTATCGAGGAAGGCTATAGGCCATATAACATCACGCTGCGACCAACAGGAGCGCAGCATCAATGAAAAATGTGGCAAAAACGGAAAAAAAAAATCCTTTTGAGAGCTTCAGTTGTGTGCGCTGCGTAAACGGTTAAAGTTACGCAAAAATTATGTATGACAGAATTGTTCTCCTTTTTAAGTTCTAAAAAAAAGTCCGCGACAGCATATGTCTATCTTTTAAGGTTAACTCACTATAATCTCTTTTATGGTTTTAATCTTTTACGCTAAGTTTAGTTCAGTAAAACTTAGTTTATAGAGCGAATGGTGAAAGCGGCGCTAAGAAGTCCTCGCTAATAAACGGAATTAATCCAGTGGCCGAGTGGTAACGGCCGCAACTTTCAAGTTGTAGGTCGTGAGTTCAAATCGAGGCAGGCGCTTTACTTTACTTAAATTATTTCATCACCACTGCTCTCAAAACTGTGAAGGAGTCGAGGAAGGAATTGAGATCGTGAGGAAACTGGCATGTCCTAGAACCAAAAATTCGAAGACATGTGACATCCACCAACCTGCATTGGGCCCGCGTGCTGGATTACAACCTCGCAGAGAGAGGAGGCCTGTGCCCCAGGTAGTGGGAACATTAAAAAGGCTGATGATGAAAAAGATTTATTAGGTAGGTATTTGTCTATATCATCGAGCTTGATTGTTTATTTTTTTAACACGCTTCACCTGTAACTGTGTAAAAAAATCTTAGAACTTAAATATAACCTACTTCCCGGTTTCCGATTGAGCTGAAATTTTGTATGTTTAGTTTGGATGACAGTGGATCGTAAGCTTAGTGAGAAGAGAAGAATAGAAAGACATCCAATGCTGGACATAAGCCTCCGTATCGCCACAACGACTGATCCTGTGCACTCACGTCCATCAGCTACCCGCGACCTTTACCAGGTCATCGGTCCGTGGTCATTCCGGTACGCGGTCACAACTTCAGAACTTTTCAACCCCATCGACCATCTTCTGTGTGCCAACAGTAGCAGTAAAATTCGTGCTCACCTCTCCGGGTCCAGTGTAGTTCCTGATGCGTCTGAATATCTTCTGAATGGTGGCGGGCTCGTGGCAGATGTAGTAGTAGTTGTGCGTCACGTGGTAGCCGTACGCAGCGTACAGGGCCTGCAGCTGCTTCAGCACCGACGAGCCGGACAAGTACAAGTGAGAGGCTAGGGAGGCCACCTGAAATGGAAATAAATAAATAAAATAACAGAAAGAAAGAGAAAGAAGTTGTTGCTTGAAGCTCAGAGAATCGCACAGAGCCCAGTGTGACAACGTTTTTTGGATGCACAATAATTTCAGAGATAAGAAGGCAAACATAGTCATAGAGACATTTTTTTAACTACACTGTACTACCCCACTGCTGGGCAAACTGCTTCTCGCAAGTCCGTTCAGGGATTATGTTGCCCCGCTACCTCGTACCAGACCTCACTGACATACGTATGTCAGTGAGCATATATCACTATACAAAATAACAATACGTAATATACGTATTGTTATTTTGTTTAGAACCGTCTAGTATGCTTCTTATAGACTTGTTCTAAAATTATTTATATTCTAACTACGTCTGGCCAACCTAATGCAAAAATATTGCAATTTATAATGTCAAAAATACACTAAAAATTAAAAAAATCTTTAATTTCTGAAGTCGGTGTTTGTATTTTATTGCTTCGTTATTTGACACCGACTTCCGAAATGAAAGTTATTTTTTAATTTTTAGTGTATTTTCTTTTTTGGAACTCTGTTGTTTTTTTTTGTAAAAATGTTTTTTATTTTTCAATTTTTAGTTGTTATAATACCCCAGAACTAAAAACTCCTTTTTTAAATTATTTATTTAATTTAGATTTAAATATTTGTTAGAATTAATTTTTTTACATGCTAAATTGTAAACATTGAAGAAGTCACTGGCTCCTGAAATACAGGTACTTTACCTAGCTCAGGAGTCAGGGTTTAATTTTTCTGTAAACTGTGTTTGTCCCAATAAAGAATTATTAGAATTATTATTATTAGAATTTAAACATAATCGTAATTGAAGAAAATAAAAACGTCGTAGGTATACGTATTTGTTCGTTTTTGTTTAGTTAATCAAAAAGCGCTGAAGCAATTTCGATAAAATTTATATGGGACCACCTCGGGAGTATATGCTTTCGGATAAAAAAACATTTTTGAAAATCGGTCCACAACTGACGGAGAAAAAAAAACATACATACAGCCGAACATAGAACCTCCTCCTTTTATAAAGGCGGTTAAAAATACATATGCAGGATATTTTTTCGGGATTCGATATAATTGTTTATCAAAAAACCAATGGTTGGAGTCCTTTATGATCCAGACGGTTAAAAGTTTGACCCTATCGATCAGTTTATAATTTTCAGTCTATGAACATCGGGGTCGTTCACCAGCACCAGTTTAACTTTCTCCTCTAATGTGGGCTGAGCTTCAGACATTCTAACTTCTTATTCAGACGTAGTTCTTATCTTTCATCATACTCAGCGCCAGCCAGCCTATCGACATCGAGGCACCAGCACCAGTTTAACTTTCTCCTCTAGAGCTTCAGACATTCTAACTCCTTGTTCAGACGTAGTTTTTATCTTCCGTCATACTCAGCGCCAGCCAGCCTATCGACATCGGGACACCAGCAACAGTTTAACTTTCTCCTCTAATGTGGGCTGAGCTTCAGACATTCTAACTCCTTGTTCAGACGTAGTTCTTATCTTTCATCATACTCAGCGCCAGCCAGCCTATCGGCATCGGGGCACCAGCACCAGTTTAACTTTCTCCTCTAATGTGGGCTGAGCTTCAGATATTCTAACTTCTTATTCAGACGTAGTTTTTATCTTTCATCATACTCAGCGCCAGCCAGCCTATCGACATCGGGGCACAAGCACCAGTTTAAGTTTCTCCTCTAATGTGGGCTGAGCTTCAGACATTCTAACTCCTTGTTCAGACGTAGTTCTTATCTATCATCATACTCAGCGCCAGCCAGCCTATCGGCATCGGGGCACCAGCACCAGTTTAACTTTCTCCTCTAATGTGGGCTCAGCTTCAGACATTCTAACTCCTTGTTCAGACGTAGTTCTTATCTTTCATCATACTCAGCGCCAGCCAGCCTATCGGCATCGGGGCACCAGCACCAGTTTAACTTTCTCCTCTAATGTAGGCTGAGCTTCAGACATTCTAACTTCTTGTTCAGACGTAGTTCTTACCTACCATCATACTCAGGCCGCACAGCCTATCGGTATTCGAGTACTAGCAACAGTTTTACTTTATTTTCTAACTAGCACTTTGCCCGCGGATTCGCTTCCGTGACCTATCCCGCGGGAACTGTTATTTTTCCCGGGATAAAAAGTAGCCTATGTTACTCGCTGATAATTTAGCTTTCTATTGGTGAAAAAATAGTTCAAACCAATCCAGTAGTTTCGGAGCTTATTCGGTACAAACAAAAAAATCTTTGCTTTTTATAATATTGTATAGATGTGGTAATACTCATAATTATGAACAGTTAAAAGTTTGATCCCATCGATTAGTTTATAATGTTACTTATTATTGTTGTTGTTTGTAATGTTACCTGCACGGCAGCAGAGATTCCATCCTTCTCAGGCACGCGGTGATCGCACATGTAGCCGATGGCTTCCTCGAACGCGAAGAGCGGGACCTTGTTCTGTTGCGCCAGGAGGAGAGTGGTGTTGCCTGAAACAAATCAGTTTTTTTTTTTAATTTTTATTCATGACCATGGATTCAAGTCTTTTAGTCGGAAACATAGTTATACAGAATACATTTCTTTTTCCATTACAATACAGATGTAACACATTCTAATGTATTTGCAGTATTTGGCAGCAAATGTATGGAGTTTTCAATACTACAATAAAATTCTCAGCTCCATTTTACCGAGATCGCGCCTGTTTCAATGATTCCACATATTTTCCAGTTGCGTAGACACTTGAGACACAAAACTACACCAATTTTACATCAAAATTATCCAGAAGGAATCAATAAGCGAATAATTAAAACAGCCACTGAACTTCATTCGAAAAAGCCCGCCAAAAACCAAAACAAACCAATATTATTAGGGTGTTGCCAAATGCCAATCTTGAAACTGATGCAGGGGTAATTTTACACCTTTCAGGGTCACGTAAGTGTTGAGTTACCTTGCTCTGGCACAGGCAACTAAAGGAACACGGGTTTAAGCCAGCTCTTCTTTTCGTATCGGTGGTACATTGTTTATGCTTATACAATCATACTGTTTGTGCCCACTAGGTGGCCACGTTTATTGCTTCAGTGGAAGCTTTACTCAGGCCTTCCAGGGTACAGGTGAATGGACATTTTGGGCACTCCAGTAAATGGGTCATAGTCTGAGTAGGAGCACCGCACTCGCACTCGGTATTTGAGAGATCAATTATCCTTCATTTAGCCAAATTGTACTTGCAACGGCCTACTTGGGTACGCAATCGATTCAGCGCTTTCCAAATAAGCCACTGCAAACGACCGGGAGGCAGGTGCTCCTTGGGCCCAAGAAAGTCACGTGGTGGTGGGCACTGCTCTTGCCACCGCTTACTCCTCTCCTTAGGTGTGCTGTCCTGGATTGCTTGTGTCGTTCTCATAAAACTCTTGCGACTTTTTAATCTACCTGTAGTTGTAGAGTGGTCGTAGAGGTGATGCCGGGAATCGGTTTCTTGGTTCTTTTTTTCCAGTGCGCATGCGACATCCCTTCGTACGGCAGGTGATGCGATACCTGCTAGCGGGTAGATTTTGTTGAGTGGAGTCGGTTTTAAGCAGCCCGATATTATCAGACAAGTCTTATTTAAGGCAGTGTCTACATACTTGGCATGAGCGGATCGGTGCCACATTGGACACGCAAATTCGCCAGCAGAGAGGCATAGAGACATACCAGTTATGCGGAGAACATCAGGTGCCGCACCCCAGTTGGTGGAAATGAGGCGTCGAAGCAAGTTATTCCAGGTTCCAACCTTCTGCTTTGTCTTGAAACAGTGTGACTTAAACGTTAAGACCCTATCTAACGTCACACCTAGATATTTTGGCTAGATATTTTAGGTCAGTAAGAGTCTGATACGGGTTTACTCATCCATCATTATGAACAACTTTTACGATAGGACTAACCCTGAGCAGAGGTGTCCCAGTGGTAACAGCCGCAACTTACCAAGCTGTAGGTCATGAGTTCAAACCCAGGCAGACGCATTACTTTGTGTAAAAAATATTTCATCATCACTGCTCTCAAAACGGTGAAGGAAAACATCGTGAGGAAACCGACATGACCTAGAACCAAAAATTCGAAGACATGTGACATCCACCAACCCGCATTGGGCCCGCGTTGCGGATTACGGCCCACACCCTTTCACAGAGAGAAGGCCTGTGCCCCAGCAGTGGGGACATTAAAAAGCTGATGATGATGATAAGGAACTCACCCATCCATTTAAAGCCAGTGAGCGTCTCCACAAACTCGCCGCGCCCCTTGACGATGGCCCTCAACATCTTGGAGCTGACGATACTGGCCATGATGTACACCTCGGACTCCGGCAGTTGGTTCGCTCGCTTGCAGTACTGCTCCAGCAACCACCAGCCCAGTAGGGCTCCCATCTCGTTGCCGGTGAAGATGTGCCAGGATTTTGTGCTGAAATAGATAGATTAGTTGGCAGATAAACTAAGACAAAGTCACTACTGGCTTATTTATTTCTTTTGCAGCTGAGCATCGATTTATTTCTTACTAGCTTCTGTCCGCGGCTGCACCCGTGTGGAATTAGTATTAGCCCCAATATAAATTATAGCCTTTGTGCTAAACCAGACTATAATCTATCTCTTTGCCAAATTTCATGCAGATCCGATCAGCCGTTCTGGCGTGATTGAGTAACAAACATCTATCAATCCATCCACACTTTCGCATTTTTGTACGAAACTAGCTTCAGCCAGCGGCTTCGCTCGCGTGGTATTAGTACTTTCCCCCATTATAAATCCCTAGCCAATAGCCTATGTGTTATTCTGATGTATAAGCAATATTACTGTAAAGTTTCATCAAAATCCGTTAAGTAGTTTTTGCGTGAAAGAGTAACAAACATTATGTACTCACAAACTTTCACATTTATAATATTACTAGCTGCGCTCCGCGTTTTCACCCGCGTAGACCGGAATAAAAGGTAGCTTATATGTTAATCCAGGCTATACGCTATCTACATACCAAATTTCATCCAAATCGGCCCAGCCGTTTGAGCGTGAAGAAGTAACAAACATACACACTCACAAACTTTCACATTTATAATATTAGTAGGATAGTTACGAAGTAGCAATATGTTATCTTTAACGTTGTTTGACCTCATGAAACCTATCTTTTTAAACAATATCAAAGTCCCTACTTACTTGTTTATTTCTTTTGTAGCTAAGCATCGATTGGTTCAGTACTTAAACATTTTTTACCAGACAAATGATAATTGATTTTAATTTTTTTAAGTAGGTTTTAACAACACTTAGGTACACGTCAACATTTATTTTTTGTCAATTTTAGCTATACAAGTCTTTGGACTATATAGCTAATATAATTTATAAAAAAAAAACTGGACAAGTGTGTGTCGGATTTCGCACATTAAGGGTTCCGTACCAAATATTGGTATTTGATAGTAACGTATACGTAATAATAAACTAAATAAACATTATCACCAAATTTTAAGTTCATAGGTCGATGGGAAGTAAAAAAATTCTTCGTAACAAAATTTTGTGACAGACGACGGACGGACAGACAGACAGACGGACACGTGAGTGAAAACAATAGGGCTCCGTTTAGATCCTTCTGGTACGGAACCCTAAAAATAAGCATAATTATACATAATAAGATTAAACACATATTAGCGGGTTCATAATTCAAATTTTTCATGGAGAATTTGAATTTAGAATTCGCTAAATTACTATTTAAACTAAGCATATCTTTAGAGAGTTTAATAAATAAGGCTGTTTATATACAGCAGCAGCTTATATATATAGCAGTAAGAGAAACTACCTTAACCGTTGCAGCTACACGAAAAGGGTCTTAGGAGACTGTCCATATGCCCAGGGGTAGCGGATAAATTCGTAACAGAGTTACCGCTCCCCTGGGCACTCAGGCAAGGAAGGAACAGGGGTGACACGCCCTCCCGCTCCACCCAGAGCGGGATATGTTATTGGATAATTGCCCACCAAAAAAAAAGGAGACTATCGATCATTTTTCCTGAAATTTTGATCCTCATTCACAGATTTTCAAAAAAAAAAATTACAGGTACTAGTAAGAAAATGGCTATTTTACACAAAATATTTTTTTTGATGCCAATCGATCCTGTTTCTAATATTGATCAAAAACTTCTATGGGACCAACCCAGGTTCGAGTACTAAAAAAGTCAGAAATTGCAAAAAAAAACTTAACACAATTTTTTTTTAATGTCAATCGTTCCTGTTTCTAATTCCAATCAAAAACTTCTATTGGACCATCATCACTGAAAGTTACCACCCTTTTTTGGAGGAATGGGAAATCATCCAATGACTTCTCCCGCTCTGGGTGGAGCGGGAGGGCCTGTCAGACTCTTACTGACTAACACCCATCCCTGTTCCTTCCCTGCCTGAGTGCCCAGGGGTGCGGTAACTGATTTTCAGAATTTATCCGCTACCCCTAGGCATGGAAAGTTTCCTCCCTGTTTAAGTAGTTCTACAAACAAAACACGGTTCCGCCAGGTCAATATCATGAACAACATGTTTTTTGGCATGATTGGTTGCACGAAGCAACGGCGTGACTTCAAAATAGTGGACACCAAACGTTCTAGCACGTTTCTTCGAACATTTACAGTAATAGATATAAATAAATGCCACGAGTCTGAGTCATTAGAGCTTCACGTGTGGCGACTAAGATAAGCAGGTTCAATCTGTATGTTTGTGAATTTGGATGTTTGTTTATCACTACACGCGCACACGCTGACACACGGGCAGGCCAGGACCCGGACACGATAGGACGTAGGATATTTTTTTCCCGGTAGTACGTTCCCTTTTGATAATCCTACTATAATCGACAGGTAATTGATGTGTGCTATGCAAGAGATTTTTTTTTTTGGGACTATTTTATTTTTCGACATAGCCTCCTTTTACATCGACACACGATATTCCAACTTTTTTAAGTCCTCCGAAAAATTTTGCTTTTGGCTAACTCTGCAAAATATGACTCAGTTTCGGAAATGACCTCCTCGTTTGTTGTAAATCTCTTTCCACCAAGCCATTTTTTTAATATTTGGAAACTAAAAGAACCGGTGCATTAATTGTTGTGATGGAATAGAACCTTTTTCTTTGCCAAGTGGGGAGGTTTCCCTTCAATGCGTCGATTTTTCCGAATAATTCAGAGCAGTGGTGGCCCAGTGGTATTGGCCGCGACTTACAAGTTGTAGGTCGTGAGTTCAAACCCAGACTGGCGCTTTACATCGTGTAAATTATTTCATCACCACTGCTCTCAAAACGGTGAAGGAAAACATCGTGAGGAAACCGGCATGTACTAGAACCAAAAATTAGAAGACATGTGACATCCACCAATCCACATTGGGCCCGCGTGGTGGATTACGGCCCACACCCTCTCACGAAGAGGAGGCCTGTACCCCAGCAGTGGGGACATTGAAAGGCTGAGATGATGATGATGAATATTGTCCTATAATCGTTCTGCCCTTTTGCTAATACTTATAATAGATGTAGATTATGCACTGAGAATGCCAAAAAAAAAAACGATGGCCATGACCTTTCCGGCCGATCGTACTGTTTTCGCCTTCTTTGTGCAGTCCAGTGTTTTGACTGTTCTTTCATTTCAGACGAATAGTGGTGGATCCAAGTCTTATCAACAGTCACATAGCGGCACAGAAACTCCTTCGGATTGCGCTTAAATCAATCTGCCTAGCCTTTTCCCAACTATCTTGGCGTCGGCTTCCAGTCTATACGGATGCAGCTGAATACCAGTATTTAACATGCTACCTGACCTCTACAACCCATTTTCTGGGTATTACGATAGCCCTTGGTAAGACTGGTTGTAAGACTTTCGGGATTCTGACGACCCGTAACGACTGTCAAATATCCACGATTTACAGCCGGGACCAACGGCTTAACGTGCTTTCCGAGGCACGGATGAGTCTAGATATGTAAAGATGGACCAATCCCGGCAAGCACAGCTTAACCTGATGGATCGACCCGTGCGGCTGTTATTACTTTAGCCACGAGCTCCTCGGATCGCGCTTAAGCAGGTCCAAATTCTGCTGTGAAGTAGTCATTCGAACCCGCTTGTTGTCGACGGTGAGCAAATGCGACACCCATCTTGCCGATAGCTATGTCATCCCCAAATGTTCATGCAATATATTATGCACACATTCAAATGAGATGCCTATGATCTCAACAATCTCTCTTAACTTCACTCGCTGGTCTGCCAATACAATGTCATGGATTTTGTTAACCATTTTATCCGTAGTCACTTTAATTGGGCGACCTGGACGCTCTTCATCTACGACGGATGTATGACCACGCTTGAATTCCAAAAATTGAAAACCAATATCGGTTTTTTTGTCATCCAAAGAGAAAGATCACCATAAACGGCGTCCAATTTTTCTTTAATTTCGCTACACGTCTTCTCATCCAAAAACAAGAATCTAATCACCGATCGTTACTGTACTGTTTCATAATTAGAAAAAACTTACAATAGACCCCATGTAATATAAATTTGGTTCAAATATTTTTATTTCGAATCTTTATTGGCCGGACATCTGAACTAAACCGTTATTTTAGTAATTAATAACTTAAAATTACTAAAAAAGTGCAAACTACTATAAATAAAAGTGTAAAAAAAAAATTATGTATATTATTGCTCCACTTCCAACAGTTACTACAACAAAATTAATCAATGAATTTATCTGTTGTTTGAAAGATGACATACAAATTTTACGTCAGTGCCGTCATTTGTCTTCAAACACGGGCACTTATCAATCACACCTCGTATTAATAAATGTGAAAGTTTTGATGAACGGATGGATGTTTGTTAGTCAATCACACCAGAACGACTGAACGGATCTGGATGAAATTTGGCACAGAGATAGATTATAGTCTGGAATAGCACATAGGCTATAATTGATAGTGGGGGAAGTACTAATTCGGATGGCAGAAGCTAGTGGACAATACATTGACATTGGTGTTGATTCTGTTGTGCACAAACTAAACTGAATTTAGGCTATTGCTATCTTTTTTCTATCTAATAAAACAAGAAAGAGACGGACGTAAATTAGAGCTGTCAAATTTAGTTTGAATTAATATTTCCATACAAATTAAGGGTACACGTAAAAACATGTCGTCTAAAAACACGGTGAAGCGCAAGGCGTAAACTAGTTTGACATCTCTAACTTAGTGCATAGCTATAGCCGTCCTTTTCTCGCACTGCGTTTTAGTAAAAGATAGCAGTTCTCTTATTTTAGTTTAGATATTGAACAAGAGAATCCGTACCATTGTCAATTGTATTGTTGTTGTGTGTCATGTTATATTGTACCATTATATTTTATTGTTATCTATGTGTGTGTATGTATAAATGGATGTTAATCTGGCAAATAAACAATTTCATTTCATTTCATTACTTTTGTCCCGGTAGTACGTTCCCTTGGGATAAAAAAGTCATTTATAAATAAAACATACAACAATATAGCCATGTGACTTCATAGTATGGTCCTTAACTATCATCATACTCAGCGACGGTTAGTCTATCGGCATTGGGGTTGTTCACCAGTCCCAGTTTAACTTTCTTCTCTAATGTGTGCTGAGCTTCAGACATTCTAACTCCTAGTTCAGACATAGTTCTTACCTGTCACCATACTCGGCGACGCCCAGCCTATCGGCATCGGGGTCAGCACTAAGTAAACTTTCTTTACTACAACTGCGTTCTAAGCTTCTGACATTGTAACTCGTAAGTTCAGACATAGTTCTTACCTGTCATTATACTCAGCAACGGCCAGTTTATCGGCATCGGGGTCAGCACTAGTTAAATTTTCTTTTCTACAACTGCGTTCTAAGCTTCTGACATTGTAACTCGTAAGTTCAGATATAGTTCTACTCAGAGCTGGCCAGTCTCTTGGCATCTGAGTTGTTCACTAGCACCAGTTTAATTTTCGTCTATTCTGCTAGTTGTGTGCTAAGCTTCAGACATAGTTCTTACCTGTCATTATACTCGGTGACGGCCAGTCTATCGGAATCGGCATCGTTCACCAGCACCAGTATAACTTTTTTTCTCTGGAACTGTGTGCAGTTCAGACACAGTTCTTACCTGTTATCATACTCGGTTACAGCCACTTCATCGGCATTGGGGTCAGCACTACTTTAACTTTCTTCTCTACAACTGTGTGCTAAGCTTCTGACATTGTTACTCTCAGTTCAGACATAGTTCTTACCTGTCATCATACTCGGCGACGGCCAGTCTATCGGCATCGGGGTCGTTCACCAGCACCAGTTTAACTTTCTTCTCTTCTGCTAGTTCTGTGCTAAGCTTCAGACATTCTAACTCTTCTGGGTTGGGGAATGTTACAGTGGGGAAGTCGGGGTTTGGGTCCTGTTGTTCTTTAACGCTGATTGGTGCCTGTAAGTGAATAGTTTTTATGAGAAATAATTTTTATTTGAGAGAATCTGAAGGCAGATAACAAATCTGCCATCAGATTAAAACTGAATAAAACTGATGATGATGAATTTCACCAATTAAAGGTATGGTTAGTCAAGTGTCTCACTTACCATCATGCAGGATATTGGTCAAGCGCGAGCTTATCAATGTTAAAAATCCGGCCAAGTGTGTGTCGGACTTCTTATTTTTTTTTTTGTTAATAGGCACGCGTTTGACCACTATCTCACCTGATGGTAAGCGATGATGTGGTCGAAGATGGAGCACGCTTGCCTAGAAGTAACCTATTAATTCTTGACTTAAAGACTCCCAGGTTGTAGCTATCAGGAAACACAGACTCCGGTAGGGAATTCCACTCCCTAGCTGTACGCACAATGAATGTGTGCTTAAAACGCTTTGTGCGTATGGATGGGATGTCCACCATGAACCGGTGGCACTTCGGCGTACGTCTTGTGGTCCGATGATGGAACAGGCTTGGCGGAATCAAATTATGCAATGCCGTCGCACACTCCCCAAAATGTAACCGATAGAAAACCGACAGGCTAGCAACTCGGCGTCTATGCTCAAGACTTTGGAGCTTCGACTCAACGAGTTTATCATTGCCGATGATTCCCCTACTAAGAACAAAACGTTCCCATCAATAGTACCTACCTTCAAATTGGCCGTCGCAAAAGCCTTCAAAATATACTCATAACCGACTCCATGCATAGCACTGTACACAACATCAATGGCTGCCTTCTTGTTCTCCTCCAAGAGCTCAGGGCTAAGGCTGATGATGGTCTCCATGTATTTGCTGGTCGCCTCATCCTGGCAGTCCTTTAATAGCGGGTTGGAGCGAATGTTCTTGATGTCCCAGTGTTCGTCTGGTATGCTAAAAGAAGAATAGGTGGATTTTTGAAACTGTTCAACTAAAAACTGTATTCAACATCTTTTTTTTTGGGTGCCACCCGTGTTCCATCAACTGCCAGTGCCAGGGGCCGCAATGCACCACTTGTGGATGCTATTATATGTATTACACCCCAGGATGGTAAGTACTGGTCGCGGATAATCTCGAAATAGAGTTACCGCGGCCCTTGGCACAGAGGCAACTGAAGGAACAGGGGTGGGATTTAGTCAATAAAAGTCTGACATGCCCACCGCTCCACCCAGAGCGGGAGAAGTCATTTGATGATTTTCCACACTCATAAAAAAAAGGATATGGTAAATACTGCCAAGTGCTAATTTATGTGCGGTACATTGGTTACGAGCTGGGTATGGGATAAATTATTTTACACCGATTAATTAACCAAATATCCTTTATTAACTCAACAACTTATTTACACAAACACTAAATCGCTTATAATCACTATTCTCTTCGTAATCGCTTGTATTCGCTTCCGTTCGCATCCGTAGTCGACAACAGACTGACCCACTCTCGTCGGCCGCCCGGCCTATTTATACAGTCATAGAAGTTTTTAAAACATTGTCGATCTATCCCTTAATGGAATATTCTAGAAACATCTATGAACTTCTACACAGTACCAAAATGGAATGTTCTCGAACGTAGTGGAAACTTCGACCACATTCTCGAACGTTCCAGTGTAATACGTCGACGTAACAGTATTTTGGTGATTGGAATGACTTCAAAACTGACAAATAAGTAAGTACCATACACCTCTAAAAAATATTCACACAGCTTCCACACAGTTATAAAAATCATTAAATGGCCAACATTATTGTCTACTTGACTGTACCTGCGCGCAGTTATTGCACTCGCAGCTAACTTCGCACACGTCATTAAGTTTGACGAATGCTATACAGCATGTAACAAAAACCCTGTCCGATCCTAAAGGGTATTACTTGGTATCTTACTGCGTACACATATACGTAATCATTTAATGGATACGAGATTATTACTTTTCCTCAATGAAAATAATTAATTATAAAAAAAAAACTTATCAAAGGCAACACTGACCGCTCGACAAAGTTCACCTACTGTTTCGTTTCAAAAATGCCGCCTGAGCGAGACAGAGTGCCTACAGCGCGGTATCGTTTGAAATAATAAAAATAGGTAAAAATGAAAAGATTTCACCGGCCGGTGGAGTGTTGTCAAGTTACGAAAATTTGCCATATTTAGTGTTAAATTTCGCATATTTTATAAAAACAAAAAATCTATAACTTTTGGTTTTGATGAGTTACTTTTTTTTTACAACTGTTTCTAGTACGATGTTAAACCAGGAATACGCCTTTATTGGATCGGACAGGGTTTTTGTTACATGCTATACAACACCCTGCAAAAAAAATACAATATACATAGAAAAATACTCACTCCAAACATTGCTTAATCTCATCCAGCACGAGCTCATCATGCGGCGCAATGATCTGGCAACCATTCCTCCAGTACACCTTGTAACCGTTATCCTCCTTCGGGTTATGGGAAGCGGTTACCATGACACCGGCGACCGCGTTGTACAGGATGGTGCCGAAGGTGACCAGCGGGGTGGCGCATACTTCGGTGAAGATGTGGACCGGGATTGAGGATGTGAGGAATACTTGGGCTGTTAGTTCGGCGAACCTGGAAAAGGACGAATTTTAAAGGTGAAGGAGATAAAATGATGAACCGAATAGTTTATCAAAGAGAAAAATCTTTTACTTAGTTTTGGAAATCGTTCACAGCATAGAAAATGGTACTTAATATGTGCCTTAAGGTGGATGAGCCAGGGTAGCCCGCGAAATTCAAATATTCTTACGTTTCTTGCAATTTGCAGGTCAGTGTCAGGTTTTATCTTTTTTCAACCTGACACTGACCTGCAAATTGCAAAAAACGTAAGAAAATTTGAATTTCGCGCGCTACCCAGGAGCATTCATCTTAAAGCCAGTTTGAATTGAGAAGTAAGTATTTGGTTGGAGTTACGAGGGTTACGAGTGGCGTGGTAGATTACGGCCCACACCCTCTTACAGAGAGGAGGCCTGTGCCCCAGCAGTGGAGACATTAAAAGGGTGATGATGATGATTTGGAGTCAAGAACACGTCGAACCCTACAGTAATCCCAAATTTTGACAGGTTTTCAGTCTAAAGTAGAGTTTGACAAATACTCGACTTGTAATCGTTGGATATTAAGCATCAATAATTTAAGTAGATAACTTTAATATGCTGACGATCTTGCCAGTTCGCCTAAGGCAAAAGGACAAAAACCCTATTTTCGCGCGAGGTGTAACCAGATAGATTTTACCGGCTAGCCAATTTATATTTTGTACGCTTTGCTAACAGCAAAATTGCCGTTTGAAGTACAAGACCCTGCAGTTAAAGCAATTAGCATTGCGCTTGGTCGTGCCCTAGTTTATGATCAATTAGCATTGTTATTCGTATTTTTATTTTCCCCCTAACACGGGAGTATTATTTATATAATTTGTATTAAATATTCATAGTGGGAACTATAGCCCAGGCACAAGCTATACAGAATGTAACGGAAAGGGCTGGTCATAATTTACATACTAAATGGTACGGTAATGAACAGCCGCACGTTTCGATTCATCAGGTTAAGCTACACTTGCCGAGGTTAGATAGAGCATCTTTACATACCGAGACTCCTCCGTGCCTCAGAAAGCACGTTAAGCTGACAATCGTGGATCTTTGACAGTCGTTACGGGTCGTCAGAAGCCCGAAAGTCTGACATCCAGTCTTACCAAAGGGTATCGTATTACCCAGTAACCGGGTTGTGTACGTCAGATAGGCAGTCGCTCCATGTAAAATACTGGTATTCAGCTGCACCCGGTTACACTGGAAGCCGACCCAAAGATAGTTGGGAGAAGGTTAGACAGATTGATATTATTCATATATACCATGGCAATGAATAATTTCCATCAAGGAAGTCATAACCTTTTCAAAAAAAATTGGACTTACCGTACAAAGTTATCATCACCTGATCAAAATTAGTATCGGAGGTCAAAATTTTTTTTTATTGGAATTTATTTACTATTACTTTCTTGAAGAAAGTTGTTCATTTGGGCTAAAATATGACCACGAATTTCCGTTACAGAATAGAATAGATGTTTATTTATTTCAATGGTTAGTATAAAACATTGTTACATGTCACTTATAAATAGTAATTTTTACAGGTGCATTTGGTGCATTTTATTTGTCCGGGGATCTTTTGCGACCTACTGTGTAATTCTTTTCACACACAGGTTGAATTATAATTATAAAGTAAGTGTGAGAAGTTTTGTATTGAGGATCCCATCAGGTCCTAGACCTGACGTTACTTATAGACTAGGAGTACTGTACGAGTCAAAGCCTGTGCTGACTGGGGGGCCATTCTCTTATTGAGTGGTTTCCTCCTCACCGATTTGTAAGACTTTCATTTTTAGGTTTGATAAAAAAACTATATTTTATTGCACGCAATATAACGCGAACCAAGGCAAGTGGAGTTAAACTCCGCCCCTTCGCTCTAAGCCACGTAGGTACTTGTCGGATACGTTTGATATTCATTGCATTTTTGTAACTTCAAATGCGTAATTTAGAAAATTCGAAAAAAAAAATCGAATATCAAGTAATGTTGTTTTAAAAAGTTTAGTAATTACTTAACACTTTAAATTCATTTTCGAAAAAAAAGTTAAAAAAAAAGTACGACTTTGGACCTTCAATATCTCCAGAACCAGTGGATTCCCATGTATGGTCTAGTGGTAAAAAAATATCCGAATAATGGGTAGAATATGTGGCTTTCGGCTTCGGAAACTGTCTTTTTACACCCGTTATACTATTCTACTCGTATATCGCAAAGGAATGGTCCATATCTTGTATACGCGGAGCCGGGATTTTCTAGGCCACTGATCGTAAGAGAAGTTAGTTTTCGATCATATCGCGATGGAGATCGAGTGCTCTGAGATGCCACGGGTCTTGTCCAAGCATTTCCCAGAGGGTTTTGGTTTCACTGCGACGTGGAAGTCACCTGCAGCTTTCAGTGCCATTCTGTATTGTCTTTCCAGTTTTTCCGTTACACTCTGTATCGACATTCAGAAAAATTAAACTCAAACGAGTTTCCTATAGCTAATATTACGACTGCAATTTTTGAGTCTACGGAACAGCGCATTTCTTTTTTTAGATCGTTCCAATAATAGTTACAGACAAAAGAAACCACGGACAAAGAGCGTAAGCAAATTCGCGAAACTCTATACGTAATTGGTAACACGTTACAATCAATTAATCGGGACCAATTGAATTGAAGTCGGACCAATTGAATTGAATATGAAGACGTATTCAATTGAACGAGACTGCATCTAGCTAGAATCAGTTACTTACTCTGTCTCCTGGCTGGATCCAATTGATAGAATACTAAGCGTTTATTGGCATTAATTATTTTGTTAGTGGCAGGATGAAGATGGACGCCAATTTCATTTTGTAATTTTCCATTTTCAATAGTTTATCAGTTCATTGATTTTTTTGGACTTCGAGCTTTGCCACATTGACTGCAAACATTTACTGTTCAACATACTGTACTGTTTGCGTATACCTAGGCCATTGCAAATATAATTTGGCGAAATGGCTTCCCCCTTTTTGCAGTGCTCCTGTTCAGACATTTGTTGGAGTGTCCCAAATGTCAGAGAGGCAGTCCTCGCGCCCTCACGCCAGTTCAGTTTCAGTTAGAATTGATGTCAAATGTAAGCATTTCATGAAATCATGACATTTGGCATCAATTCTAACTGAGATAGCTGTATTGATGATTTTAATGATTACAGTTCTGTAAATACGTACTTTCTACGGTCGCGAATCATAGTTTGACCAACATACAACCTGATACTGACCTGCAAATTGCAAAAAACGAAAATGACACGGAGGAGTCTCGGTGTGTAAAGATGGTCACCCATCCATGGACCAACCCCGGCAAGCGTAGCTTAACCTGATGGATCGACCCATGCGGCTGTTATTACTTTAGCCACGAGCCCCTGACTCAAGTTCCAAGAATGTGTAGGTACCTTTATAATGAATGACATTCGAATACCGATGAGAGGATGAAAGCCACGGTATGAAAGGAACACTGGTTCTTGTATTGAATGGCGAGACTGAAATTGTTTCTAAGTATTGATGGCAAGTTGGAATGATATGTAATGAGAGTATAAGGTCGCTTATGCATGGTCAAATAAAATTAGGTAACAGATGTTCAGCAATAATCGTGGCCACCTACTGGACATAAACAGTATTATTAAAGTAATATGCCAAAAAGAAAAGAAAAAGATATTATGGATATCTAAAACAGGGTGTAAGGGGAACTCTTCCGAAGCCAGAACGTAGATTATATACAACCTAAATGCAAACAGATACCAGTGATTTTTCGCTTTATTTCGGCGTCGCGAGGATGAGGGGTCGTTAGCCACACGGCTGTCGGCGAGAGCGCGCGCACTTTGAACTCGAGAAATGCGCGGGCGTCAGCTGATATTTTACGAATATTACATTGCATAATAAAGTTTAAAGAAAAAAAGTGTCTTTAACTGCAAATAACGGTTTCATTTTTTTTTCAGTTTTTATGATGGTATCGTATCAAGAATCAATAGCCTTATCACCTGTCTCCGTTTTCGGGAGCGTTTACCTTACACCCTGTCATATACGTATGGTACTAGCGATCCGCCCCAACTCCTCACAGGTGCAAATTATATCGGGTGTAAAAAGGCAGTTTCCAAAGCGGAAAGCCACATATTCTACCCATTATTTGGATATTTTTTTTTTTTTTGATATTGAAGGTCAAAGTCGCATTTTTTTTACTGTTTTTACGAAAATGAATTCAGTGTTATTACTAAACTTCTTTTCCAAACGAACATGCAACCTGAATTTTCGAAATTACGCATTAAAGTTACAAAAACGCAATGAATATGAAATGTATCCGACAAGTACCTACGTGGCTTAGAGCGAAGGGCCGGGGCTTTTTTTTACCTATACAGCTACCCATTACTCGCCGTCCGCAGGCCCGCTAACTCCACTTGCCTGGGTTCGCGTTACATTGCGCGCAATAAAAAATATTTTTTTTTTCTTACTCAAAAATAAAAGTCGTTTTCCAGCAATAATTTTTGCGCAAAGCTACTTTGTTATGTACAGTATGCGTAGCTATTTCTTGTGTATTTTACACCCTGTATACACAACCTTTCACGTTTATCGCTCTTTTTATTAGCGAAAACCGCATCAAAATTGTTAACTGTTGCGTGGTTTAGGAGAAGTTAGCGGGTAAACAGACACACGGAAAGCGACTTTGTTTTATAGTAAGTAAAGATACGCCACAGATATTATGGGTATTAATATCTAATGACGATAAACAGTTACAAAAGTTTTCTTATCAAGTATTTTAATTCACTTCAAGAATCTTTAGTTTTACTGTGTTTAGATATTGATACCTATCTATTCGTCGCATCAGATTACTCACATACTGAATGCCCCGAGTGCCCAATATATAAATATATATGCACAATAGAGGACCTGCTGAACGCTAATGACGCTGCAATTAAGGTGGATGCGTCAGGGTGGCGGTAGGGTATATTCATTAAAATCATCAGTAAAACTCTCTCAGTTAGAATTGATGCCAAATGTAATTATTTCATATCATCATAATTAATCATGACATTTGGCATCAATTCTAAGTGAGACAGTTGTATTGATGATTTTAATGATTACAGTTCTGTAAATACGTACTTGCTACGGCCGCGAATCGTACTTTGACCAAGATACAACCTCTGACACTGACCTGCAAATTGCAAAAAACGTAAGTAAATTTGAATGACGCGGGCTACCCTGGAGCTTTCACCTTAATATGGCCAGCTTCAAGGCCCAAAGTATAAAAAAAGCCAAGTGCTAATCGGACTCGCGCACGACGGGTTCCAGCCCCCTTAAATATTTATTTTATACTGTTTTTTAGTATTTGTTATTAAAGCGGCAACAGAAATACATCATCTGTGAATATTTCAACTGTCTATCACGGTTCATGAGATACAGCCTGGTGACAGACGGACGGACAGCAGAGTCTTAGTAATAGGGTCCCGTTTTACCCTTTGGGTACGGAACCCTAAAAAATTGAAACCATAGATCCGAAAGGAGGAGAAGAGTTTTGGATGTGGAGTTTTGCTAGTTAATTTAATTTGACTCCGCAGTCGAGGACCAGGGAAATCCTACTAATATTATAAATAAATGCGAAAGTTTAGATGAATGGATGTTTGTTACCTCAATCACGCCAGAACGGCTGAACCGATCTGGATGAAATTTTGGTACACAGATAGATTATAGTCTGCAAAAGCGACTAGGTACTAATTCCACACGGGCGAAGCCGCAGGCAGAAGCAAGTGTGAAATAAGTCAAATAGGTCGAACTCACTGGTGGAATAATTTGTAGATGTCCTAAAAATAAACTGAGGGAAACACATTAAAAATAGCAGAAATCGTCATAGTGTCAAGAACCGGCTGGTATTTTGATGCATAGCGACACTTTATCATTATTTACTTAGTTTTGCCTTGCATGACGTCATTTACGACAGACTGGTGTATTATAGACTTCATAATTCTATTCTTTTATTTTCCTTAATCGACACCAGTTTTACCATCATAAAGATCCTATCTTAACCTTGTTACAACACAAGTACCAACCTAGGTACTAATTGGTAGATTATGTTAATTCTTTGCTACAAAAATATTCATTGTTCTCTTAAGGCGCTATTAACTGCCAACGACCTTGAGTGGTTAGCTTGCGTGTTTGCTGAACTTACGTAACGCGTAATAGGTCCATCCAGTAATAGGACTCGCCCATCAAGGAGCGCTGTCCGAAATTAGACTCATTATTAATTTAATATACAAAACAAAAGGTATTATACTAAAACACGTATCTTCTATAATATAAAAATGAATCGCAAAATGTGTTGGTAAGCGCATAACTCAACAACGCCTGGACCAATTTGGCCAATTCTTTTTTTTAAATGTTCGTTGAAGTTCAAAGATGGTTTTTACGGCGAGAAAAATTCTAATAATTGCCGGAAAAGCCCTTAAAACAGCCCTTTTCTTTTTCCCATACAAACGTTTTCTAACTAAAACGTAGAGTCAATTTGAGCTTTATTGCTATTGTATAAAGTTCATATTAAATTACAAGCACTCACTGTTGATTAAACAATGTAGGTATGTTCCTAACGTCAAAGAGTCAATTTGCACTTTATTACCGCTACACAAAGTTCAAATTCAATCAATCAATTTGGTCGGCTTCGCGATATTATTTCATTTGTTTTACTTTAAAATGCATAAGAAGGAAGGATCTCTTGAAGGATTTGACTCCAAGTCATATCAAATTAAAAAAAAGTTGAAACAACAACAAACTGTCAATGTCAGTATTGTTTTTCTTGGATTTTCGGTTACGAAACAAATTTGTACCTATATCGTGTTTTGTGCAGTGTTTAGTCACCTATGATCACTAATTATTGCATGTGATACAATAATCTATAATATAGATATGCCTCCTATTAGACGAAGCAATTTAGGTAGAAGAACCCGAAATGCTACAAACCATGCTAATTACCTACTGTCAACGTTTGCAATTGCTAGAAAATGACGCTCATTGGGATCAAACTCTCAATGATGCTGTCATCACACGCTCATCAAATACGAACATTGTTTTCTATAATCATATCTACATGCTTCCTATCAAACCCAATTGATTTGTTGATCAAGTACAAAGATTATATGTGTGATGATATTTTGTATCAAATACGAAATAGAATGGGAAATCCAAATATACAAATCAGTGAAGAAATTTACAACGAAGCATTGATTTCAATTGAGGACATGTGCTTGATGATGTCAAACAAACCATTAATTCAATTAGGCCTGGCCGCGCCCAATCGTCCAATGCATGATGCTTTTAACCAAGAGTTGAATCGAGAAAAACTGTATGATCTCAACATTTTGAAAGAATTTATTCAAACAAATCTTCAACTGTTGAATGAATAACAGAAGTATGTATTTGATACTCTTATGAAAGTAATAAATGATGAAACTGGAGGGATTTACTTCGTAGATGCACCTGGTGGTGCAGGAAAAACTTTTTCGATTTCATTAATATTAGCAACGATTCGCTCACAAAATAAAATTGCACTTGCATTGCTTCGTCGGGAATCGCAGCAACTTTGCTTGAAGGTGGTCGAACAGCCCATTCAGCATTAAAATTGCCATTAATATGCAAAGCAATGAAACTCCGACCTGCAACATTTCGAAGAACTCTGCAATGGCAAAGGTCTTGCAGCAATGTAAATTAATTATTTGGGATGAATGCACGATGGCCCATAAAAAATCTTTGGAGGCTTTAGACAGAACCTTAAAAGATCTATGGAGCAATCATAACCAATTTGGTGGTGCAATGATTTTATTAGCAGGAGATTTTCGTCAAACATTGCCAGTGATTCCACGATCAACACCAGCTGATGAACTCAATGCGTGTCTAAAGTCCTCCAATTTGTGGAAACATGTCAAAGTACTTCATTTAAGCAAGAATATGCGTGTAGAGTTGCAAAATGACCAATCTGGAAACATATTCTCTAAACAACTCATTGACATTGGTAATGGCAAATTTCCTATAGACATGTTGACTGGCTGCATTAACTTTCCTCAAAGTTTTTGTCAGTTAACTCGATCAAAAGATGAACTTATTCAGAAGGTGTTTCCAGATGTTTCTCAAAATTACAGAAGCTATGATTGGTTGAGCGAACGAGCTGCATTGGCTGCAAAAAACATAGATGTAAATGAATTAAATTTAAAAATTCAAGAACAAATTACAGGCGAATCAAGGATATATAAATCAATTGATTCGGCTACTAACCAAGATGATGTAGTGAACTATCCACCAGAAACTCGCTGGATTTGCCAGGATTGCCACCTCACAATCTTCAATTAAAGGTTGGATCGGTAGTTATAATGTTGTGAAATATCAACCAACCGCGTCTTTGCAACGGCACACGGTTAGTGATAAAAAAATTACTAAACAACGTGATAGAAGCAACTATACTGAAAGGAAAGTATAAAGGAGAAGACGTTCTCATACCGCGCGTCCCAATGATGCCGACTGATGTGCCGTTTGACTTTAAACGACTACAGTTTCCAGTTCGGCTTGCTTTTGCTATGACCATAAACAAGTCCCATGGGCAATCATACGCGGGGATCGTGCGGTCCATGGCCCTTTACGGAGCACCGGTGTGGGCGCGTTCGCTAAAGCAGCGAACGACTCGCCGTCTGAACGCGTCCCAAAGGGTCATGGCGATCCGTATGATCCGAGGATACCGTACGATCTCCTGCGAGGCGGCGAGCCTCCTTGCCGGAGTATCGCCATGGGATCTGGAGGCAAAAATCCTCGCGAACCTCTATGAGGAGCGCGAGGAGGCGAAACGCCGGGGCGAAACTCCGCTGCCGCGACAACTCGCGGCTCGGCGGACAGAGCTCCGGCAGGATCTCATGGCGACATGGAGACAGCGATTGTCACAACCCCGCGCTGGGCTCGCCACCATTGCGGCGGTAGTGCCCCTCTTTGAGGCTTGGCTGGAGAGACCTCACGGCGCCCTCACCTTCCGCCTGACGCAGGTCCTCACCGGACACGGTTGTTTCGGGAGGTTCCGGTTTCGGATCAAGCGGGAGGTGACGCTCGGGTGTTTCCATTGCACGGATCGCCCCGAGGACACGGTGGAGCATACGGTGGAGGTCTGCCCCGCTTGGGCGGAGCCACGCCGTGTCCTCGTGGATGCGATAGGCGGCAGCGTCCTCTCGCGCCCTGCCCTGGTTCAGGCCATGGTACGGAGCGAGAGGGAATGGGAAGCCGTCTCCTCCTTCTGCGAAGCAGTAATGCTCGCGAAGGCGGAGGCGGGACGCGTGAGAGAGCACCAACAACAGAGTCGCGCTCACGCCCTCAGCAGCAGCCGCCTCAGGAGACGCCTGGGACTTCCGGCGCCGCGAGACGATCTCCGGCCACCGTAGATCCGGGCCTGCGGACGGCAAGTAATGGGTAGCTCGCCGTCCGATCAGCAACAGGCCCGAGAGTCGACGGCGCGTTGTGTTCCACGCGCGCCTCAAAGAGTTGTCAGCAAGGGACGGGGCCCGTCATGGCCGATGCCTGCCCGGGGGTTGAGGATAAATTCGAAACAGAGTTACCTCGCCCCTGGGCACTCAAAGGCAGGAAGGAACAGGGGTGGGTTTTAGTCAGTAAGAGTCTGACACGCCCTCCCGCTCCACCCAGAGCGGGAGAAGGGAGAAGTCATAGGATGATTTCCCACCCCACAAAAAAAAAAAAAAAAAAAAGGGGCAATCACTAAGTGTTTGTGGTATTAATCTGGAAAACCCATGTTTCTCACATGGTCAATTGTATGTTGCCTGTTCCCGTGTTGGAAAACCATCAGATTTGTTTGTCTATGCGCCAGGTAATCAAACAAAAAACATCGTATATCACAAAGCACCAATGAAAATAAAACTGATTTTTGTTAATAATTATGATTCACATGATTAACATTAAGCGATTACTTATTTTTAAATGCTTATATATGTTTTATTTAATTATATTTCTTATTCACAACGCCCTATCACCAGGGTGACGGTTCTGTTCAGGAGAATTTTTTGCCCCGACTATAAAATATGTAGGAACAAAAAAATGTCACATTACAAATCATTCTGACAGGACTTTATTGCAATTTAATTAGGCAGTACGAAGTCTGCCGGGTCAGCTAGTACTAAAATATAAATAATTAAATGATCTGTAAATGGTGTCAAAAAACCAGAAACACCGACTACCGAAATTAAAGTTGTTTTGCACTTTTTTTGGAAGTCGGTTCTATTTTTTTGTAAAAAAGTTTTTTATTAACGTACTCGATCGCGATAAAGTAAAAACTAATTTGTACTAAAACTGTATAAGCGCCGCCTGGTGACAATTAAATTGAGAAAGCAAGAATCAAGTTTCCAATATTTTTTCGAATTACATGGAATAATTATTTTTTACCCCCAGGAATCGTCCCAATTTTAACAAGTATAGAATATTACACGATACCTCCACAAAAAATCAAAATCAAAACTAAGGCTGAGAACCAGACTCGGGCCTGCGGACGGCGAGTAATGGGTAGCTCGCCGTCCGATCAGCACCAGGCCCGCCCGAGAGCCGAGCATCATCGTCAGCATTCATGACGGGGCCCGTCATGGCCGATGCCTGCCCAGGGGTTGAGGATAAATTCTAAACAGAGTTACCTCGCCTCTGGGCACTCAGGGCAGGGAAGGAACAGGATTTTAGTCATCAAGAGTCTGACACGCCCTTCCGCTCGACTCTAGAGCGGGAGATGACATTGGATGATTTCCCACCCCACAAAAAAAAAGGCTGAGAGCCAGCAATTTTTGAACGTCAAAGTTCTTAAATAATTCTATGCTAGGAAGTAGTATCTGCGGGCGTTTTGGGGGGACAACCCAAAACTTACGCCGATACCACTTCCTAGTGTTTTAGCTGGGTCTATGACCAGCAGAGCTGCTGTGAGCAGAGGATGTAGGAGCCATAAAAAATAATAACAGTTTAATATGCACAATTACGGCACATACTACAGTTCAATGTGCTAATGATATACAAATTGCTGCAAAATCGTCACATTAACACATGGAAGACACTACATTTACGTAAGCCGGCGACTCCATAGACACAAAACCAAACAAAGCGAGTCGTGTGTCGTGATTGTCTCATTAGTGTTCTTTTACAAGAGCGTATTATTATGTCCTTCAACAGCGTTCTGAGTAGGGCTTTCAATCTCGGTATACCGAGATCCCGACATACCGAGATAGTGCATGATTTCATCAATCCCGCTCATTGCGGGCTTAGGGTACGGGATCCCGCGGGATTTTCGATTGAAAATGATTACGGGCACGGGGCAATCTAATCTTTATGAATCAGGAGAGTCCATGAGTAGGTATAATGCCCTACAGTCTGTAGTGCCTATAAACGTAGAAGCTGAGCGGGCGTTCTCCGCTACCGGTTACCTTGCCAACCCAACAAGGTATGAAGTAGTTTGGCTGACGAAACTTTGGGAATGTTGTTTTCTGCGAAAACACTTCCAAAATGTGAAGTTTTAATTTTTTACTTGTTCTTTTTTAATAAATATTTCAAAATTTAAGTATGCTGTGTTTTACTCCTCACTGTTAAGGCCCTACTACCGGCCAAGTGGCGCCCTCATTGAATAAAAATCGTAGCCTTACATAGAAAATAAATATTAAAGAATCCTACGTCACGTTTGTTACAAAGAGGATAAAGTATTTTTACGTTGTTAAAACAGGACTCAAAATGTTTCGTATCCAAAGTACTAAGCAAAAGTACCAAAAACGGCCGTTTTTGACACTTTTGCTATTTCTATGCTATGCTACGATTTTTTATTCAATGAGGGCGCCACTTGGCGGGTAGTAGACCCTTAACAACTTTTATCAAAATGCGGGAGCCCGTTATGCCGCGTAATTGAAATTTTTTGATCTCGCCAATACCGAGATCCCGCAAGGGTATGCGGGATTGGAAGCCCTAGTTCTGAGTATATGACATTTTACTGAAGTGCCTAACGAACATCTATTCAGATTTTTACTTGACTGTCCCAGAAGGAGGGTATTGTTTTTCGGGAGTTTGTTACATACAAACATGTTTGAATGTCTAATACTTTGGCACTACCTGTAGCCTAAATGGCTGGATGGATATCAACAAATGAGGTACCATTAGATTGGGCTTTTAACTGTTACAAGTGACATATTATGACTATTAAAAAAAAAGTGTGTGTGTACTTATATACGCACGTAAGAAGTTATACTTCTTTGGCGTAACAAGATAAAAACCGAACTGTCACAAAGTTTACAAAAGGAAAACAATCATTCTTCATGAACCACAGACTACAGCTAACTTCAGGGTGTCGGTTTTTTGTGACGGTGTGCGCGCGCATCGTAAAAATTTACTCATCATTTTTCCCTAAACGCGCCAAAAGAAGTATAACTTAAAAAAAAAAAGAATATGTCGGCCGCCATTAGATTACAGTGGGATCGTATTTCTTTCTAGATCATGTGGGATTTCAAAATAAAGGGGTCGAGAAGGCGATTCCAAAAATTGAACTCACTAAAATGAAGAAAATAAAAAATAAAAAAAAATTCAATCACCCGGCTGCAAAGAAAAACTAATGAGATCCAAAGAAGTCACTTTTCGAGCAGTCTGAAGCAGTTGCTAGCAGTTATTTTGGTTAATTCATAGATTTCATTTCATCACCGACTGTATCAGACTGCTTGAAAAGTGACTTGTTTGGAACTTATTAAAGGCTCCCTCACACAGGCGCGTTATTATCGGTCGATAATATCGCATGCGTTATTGCGATATCTGTTTTCAGTACATTTTGTATTAGGATGGTCATGTAGTTACACACTGCTACGATAATAACGCCGCAATGGAAGTAGGACGTTGCGTTTCTCCGTCCTGCGGTATTCCGATATGAGTTCTAGAATGTTTTGTAGCAGGACGCAAACGACCGTACACACACCTGCGTTAATAACGTTAGTACTTGTACGCTCTCTCGTAAGAAATATCGGATAAAAACGCAGCTGTGTGCAAGGAATCGGGACGCATTATCGCAATACCGCATGCGATATTATCGACCGATAATAACGCGCCTGTGTGGGGGAGCCTTAAATTGGGTGTTTTTTGCAGCTGGGTTTTTTGAAAATATTAAATTTTTGTACTAGTTTTACTGTTTTTAGACTCCCAAGTGGATTGAATAAGAAAAAAAGAAAGAAAATACGTTTATTTACGGTAAACATGACGCAAAAAACAGAGAAACACAAAAACAAAGAAAAACTGGGGGAAAAAAATGCGTCACATCCACGCAAAACGGCCATCGCTCAGCTTAAGTGCTATGACCCTATGCAAGACAGAGCCCCAGCGCTGGTTTTCAGCGACAGCCGGCGCCGACGTCATGACGTCAACCGGTGCAGAAAACAATGAGTAAAACTTCTAAATATTATACAGCGTAAAAAATATTAATATTTAAGTGGCAACATTCCATTTCCTGCAACATGACGCACGCGCCGCCGGCTTTGATTTTAATCTGTGCCTCTCAGCTGTCAGTAAACTATCTTTGACAATGACATTGGAGTTGATTCTGTTGTGCATAAATTAAACTTAATTTAGGCTATTGCTATCTTTTTCTCTCTAATAAAACAAGAAAGAGACGGACATAAATTAGAGCTGTCAAATTTAGTTTGAACTAATATTTCCATACAAATTAAGGGTACACGTAAAAACATGTCGTCTAAAAACACGGTGAAGCACAAGGCGTAAACTAGTTTGACATCTCTAACTTAGTGCATAGCTATAGCCGTCCTTTTCTCGCACTGCCTTTTAGTAAAAGATAGCAATTCTCTAATTTTAGTTTAGTTATTGAACAAGAGAATCCGCACCAATGTTAGATTAGAATAGGTTATGTAATAAAAAAAATGGCTCATGGCGGCATTATTAGGCGTTATTGATTGACATAGTTAACGCCTTAGGTTTCTAACCTGAACGTAAATACCTACACATAAGTTAATAAATTAAATAGTTAGCTTGATTATGAATATAACATACGCGTGACTGAATTCCGTCACGCCTTGTAAGTAACGGATGCAAATTAATCGCTCACTTACACTTGCAAGCGGATCTAATTGTACCGTTTGAGTCGAATCTCAAACACATGCCTTTTTGGTCCTCGATGGCCGGTACCCAAGTAAATAAATATTCTATTCTTAGAGCTATAAGGTTCAATATTGTACTAACAGATATTTCAATTCTCGCCTCGCACATCCTCGCGCATCTAGACCTTTTAAACCAAAGATGGGCAGGGCGTGGAGAGGAATTCTGCCATACAAATTTCAATTTTCGCCCATCCCATCCACGCCTCGCCGGTATAAAACAACCTTTACTGACTAAATCCCTCTCGTGTTACTTCAATAACCGACTCGACTCGACGTTCTATGTTCGACTGTATGTATAGGAGGAGGTTCTATGTTCGACTGTATGTATGTATGTCCACCGATTTCTCTGTCAGTTGTGGACCGATTTTCAAAATTCTTTTTTTATCCGAAAGAATATACTCCCGAGGTGGCCCCATATAAATTTTATCGAAATTGCTTCAGCGCTTTTTAAAACTGAACAAAAACGAAACATACGTATACATAGATTTTTTTTTTCTTTTTTTTTTTTATGTTTGATAGGCTCGCGTTTGACCACTATCTCACCTGATGTTAAGCGATGATGCGGTCGAAGATGGAGCACGCTTGCCTAGAAGTAACCTATTCACTCTTGACTTAAAGACTCCCAGGTTGTATCTTACAGGAAACACAGACTCCGGTAGAGAATTCCACTCTCTAGCTGTGCGTGCAATGAATGTTTTCTCAAAACGCTTTGTGCGTATGGATGGGATGTCCACCATGAACCGGTGGCACTTCGCCGTACGTCTTGTGGTCCTTAGATGAAACGGGCTTGGCGGAATCAAATCATGCAATTCCGTCGCACACTCCCCAAAATGTAATCGATAGAAAACCGACAGGCTAGCAACTCGGCGTCTATGTTCAAGACTTTGGAGTTTTGACTCAACGAGTCTATCATTGCCGATGATCCTCTTGGCTCGTTTCTCAATTGACTCAAGGGCATCAAGCTGGTATCTTGCAGATCCGTCCCAAAGATGAGAGCAGTACTCCATACACGATCGGACTTGCGCTTGATAGAGTTGGAGCAGCTGTTCCGGCGTGAAGTATCGTCTCACCTTTGCGAGGACCCCCAACTTTTTGGCAGCCACTTGAGCCTTAGCCTCTATGAAGGGGCCAAAATTGAGGGTAGATGTTAAAGTAACACCAAGAAGATCAAGTCGGTCGGTTATCGGCACGGTTACACCTCGGAAAGATGGAGCCGGGTGAAATTGGCTCCTTTTAGCAGAAAAAAGACACGCCTGGGTCTTAGCAGCATTGAACTTAACCAGATTGGCATCGCCCCATTCTGAGACAGCCTGCAAGGACAAGTTCAAGCGCCCAACCATAGCCTCTCGGAGAGACCGGACCTGAGACCCACTAACTCGTGCGTCTGGCACGTATCTCTCGGCAACAGTGCTGTCGTCTGCATACCCAAAGGTACCGGGTATAGATGACGTTTTGGTTTTCTCCTATTACGAGTATGTTTAAATTCCAGGTTCTATTAATTCTAGGTTTCAGGTATTGGGGTTTTTAGTTCTGGGGTATAACAACTAAAAAGTGAAAAATAAAAAACTTTTTTACAAAAAAAAAAAACAACCGTCTTCCAAAAAAGAAAATAGCACTTGTCAAATAAAGAAGAAATAAAATATAAACACCGACTTCCGAAATTAAAGTTATTTTAAAATTTTTAGTGTATTTTCTTTTTTGGAAGTCGGTTGTTTTTATAGAGGAAAGTCTACAATAAAGGCTGATACTTTTACTCTTTGTCTTGTCATTATGCGCCAACACAGACAAACGTGTGGGAACAACAACGAGTACATTCACTGACAACGATTTGTTAGTTTAACTGGATAGACCTACGCAGATAAAAGGAAGAGTTGGGTCGAGCAGAGTTGACAGCCACTAAATCATATTCGCGGTCATCGTAAGTAATTGGCGGAGCTAATAAAACAATAGGGAGCGATGGACACCGGTGTTACTACATTAGCAAGAGTGCCTTGTTGCGTAATAGGGGCCCAATAGCTATGCCCTAAAGAATTGATCGTCATGTTTCGGACAACCGCAATCGAAACAAAAAACTTGAGAGGTGTCAAGGGACACCCGGATGGAACGAAGTTCCTTTCGATTAATTAGTGAAGGAATTGTAATATAATTTTATTTTTTTTAATTTATAATATTTTTTTTATTATTAACTACGCACATACGCACGCACGTAAGAAGTTATACTTCATCATCTCATCTCATCTCATCGCAGCTCAGCTGAGCTGAGCTGAGCTGCGATGAGCGAGCAGTACTCGTTGTTGTTCCCACACGTTTGCATGTGTTGGCGCATAATGACAAGACAAAAAGAGTAAAAGTATCAGCCTTTATTGTAGATTTTCTTCTATAAAAACAACCGACTTCCAAAAAAGAAAATACACTAAAAATGTAAAAATAACTTTAATTTCGGAAGTCGGTGTTTGTATTTTATTTCTTCGTTATTTGACACCGACTTCCGAAATTAAAGTTATTTTTACATTTTTAGTGTATTTTCTTTTTTGGAAGTCGGTTGTTTTTATAGAGGAAAATCTACAATAAAGGCTGATACTTTTACTCTTTTTGTCTGCTCAGCTCAGCTCAGCTCAGCTCAACTCAACTCTTTAGCAATAACAACAACTATAACAAAAGTAATTGTAATAAAATTTAATTTTTTTTACTATAGCAAAAAGTGTCGTGACAACTTTTCGTAAGAATTTTTCCGTCTAGCCCCCTTTCACAACGCGCGATAAGGAACTTCGTTCCAAAAAAAATCGGGTAAGAGCGTGGTGGACTTCACATATTTAGGGTTCCGTACCAAATGAGGGAAGTAAAAAATCAAACAAAAAATCAGATTTATAGTTGTTAGTAAAATATACGTAATAATAAATGTTATCACCCAAGTTCATAGGTCAAAGGAATGTTAATAAAAAAGTTGGCCGTCACGGGACGCCCGGCAGATGTGAAATCTATTTTAATATTTAGAATTCAAAATAGTTGTTAGTGTTGTTGTTGTTGTTGGTGGTGTTGTTTGTTATTGTTGTTTTAGTTGTGTTACTTTTTTCGCATAGATGTTTCTAGGGAGAAGGGAGTCGAGCGAGAGCGGTGGTGTAGTGGGGGACATCGTGCCACGACAGCGTCATGCCGTTTGTGTCACGACATTCGAGTCGATTTTACTGCCGAGCCGCGCCAATAGATGTTTCACATCAAAATTCTTCGGAACAAAATTTTGTGACAGACGACGGACAGACAGATGGACACGTAAGTGACAGCAATAAGTCTCCGTTTGGATCCTTCGGGTACGGAATCCTATAAAACACTATTCAGTCGGTAGCTAAGCGTGTCGGGGTACAGTACCTAGTACCTGGGGGGTTAGACAAAATACATTTCTGTTAACGTTAACGCTAACGCTTCGTGCTAAATGTATGGCAACGACGTTACCTGCGGAGAGAACTGTCACGTGACTCACGCCCAGTAATGTCGTTGCCATACATTTTGCACGAAGCGTTAGCGTTAGCGATATTATAAAAGTTATTTGGCTAAGGCTGTTCAGAAATCACAGAAGACTTATTATTAGTCTCCGACCGCAGGTTTGATTTCGCTTTTGGCCAAATAAAAATGACGGAGTGAAGGCTGAACATACACAAAAAAAAAAAAAAAAAAAAAATATATATATATACGGTCGAATTGAGAACCTCCTCCTTTTTTTCGTCGGTTAAAAAACTGGTTTTGGCTGGAGTTTTGGTATCGGCCAAAGTGGCCAATATTCTGCTCGACAGAAACTCGACTTTGAGCTGAAGCTTAAAGACGCTAGGTTGTGATAGAGACCTATAAACTGGCTGTCTTGTTCGTAATGTGTTATCATTTGTGTGTAATCATCGTTTTATTAATAACCTGCACTTCGCCCGCGACTTCGTCCGCGTGGATTTCGAAGTAAAATTGATAGACTAATAACAGCCCATAATAAACACAATTTATAGCCTATAGCACCCACAAATAATGTAGCTTTCTACTGTTGAAAGTATTGTCAAAATCGGTTCAAACAAACTTACAAACTTATTAAGTGTAGATTTAGTATTTTTATGAAAGTTTTGTTTTGCTTTTTCAATGGCCTGATTTTTTATTTGTCAACTATTTAGTTTTCATGTGAGTTTCGGTATTCGGTATTGGTTTCGTCCGTTACTGGAAGGGAAGTCAAACATTCGGTTACGAATTCGGCTAAAAAACGTAGGTCGGGCGGATACTACTTTTGGATTCTCGGAACCCTGAGGTCCCGGACCTTTGGAAGGCGTACGAGGGGCCGAAGCTAACTCGTAGAGGCTTTAGACGCTTTTTATGAAATGAGGCACCGGTCGACCATTACATACGATTACCCTTGTATGCGCTATGCAAGTGCACCCAAGGACAACCCCCGGTTGGTGTGAAACTATTGCAAGATAAAAAAAAAGTAATGGCACGCCGGGAGTACCGACAGAAGTGAAAACTTGAACAAAATCCGCTACGCGTCGTAGCACTCGTAGCGGAGCGGGTCGGTGACGGTGACGCGCGAGTTCAACAGTTTTTCCCATCTCAAAAATGCCCAACGCGCCTAAAGAAATTTTCACTTCAAAAAACAAAGACATCGGGCTATGGTTTTGGGAGGCTTAAGTGGAGTAGGTACCAAGATTATTTTATGTAAAGAATGGCCCTATGGCCACCTATAGCTACATATCGATACAAAAGGCAAAAAAAGAGGGCTGACTTGCACACTCAATACATGGACCCCCAAAAACGGTCGCTAACACGTGGATGGATACAACTTATTATTATGAAATGTGAAATCCATAGGTATTTGGGTTAGCCTGCTAAAGACCCTAAACATCTCACGGTTAGGTTTGTGACCCTATTAAAAGAGGCGACAAAAACCCAGTCAAGGACACAGTTGACTATGTGTATAGTGTTTTGTTGTTAAAACAATATTATACCGATTCTTTCTCACAAATATTTGTCTCTAAATGACCTGCAGTGACATCACGATAAGACAAACATAGTTGATAACAATTTTGTTGCCATACGTCCAGAATTTCCGGACATGTCCGGTAATATAGGTAGGTTCGTTCGGAATGCGGGGAAATTCTAAGACGTATGGATAAATTAATAATCCTATGGCATACCTACATTAATTTTTTGGTGTAAAGTAAAGTTTATTCTATTCTAATTTTCGATCAACACATTTATTTATCTTATCAACACATTTATTATTTACGTCATGTTACAAGAAAGTCTGGTCTCTACAAGATATTAAATAGAGATGTATCGACTAGTGGATGAGTAACCGACCATATTTACCCGGGCCTGCGGACTGCGAGTAGTGGGTAACTCGCCGTCCGATCAGCACCAGGCCCGAGAGTCGACAGCGCGTATTGTTCCACGCGCGCCTCAAAGAGTTGTCAGCAAACAGGACGGGGCCCGTCATGGCCGATGCCTGCCCGGGGGTTGAGGAACCCTAAATCTGCGAAGTCCGACACGGACTTGACCGGTTTTTTTATTTATTGTCTCAGCGGCGCGTCTGACGCAATGAGTCGCCTGACTAGTCGCTGACCAATTTAACGTGACGTCATCTCGCTGGAGAATATTATCATGCACTGTTTAATGTACGTAATAAAAGTTGCTAATGCATAGATAGCAAAAAAGTTCCATTATTAGATAATAATCGATACACATACGTGGATATTGATTTGGCTGACCAGTCGTCGATTACGTCGAGATTATTATTTTAATAAGATTGTGTGTAAGAGCTTGCCCTGTACGATATGACCGCTTTGTTATTAAATTATGAAGTGTATAATAATTTAATATAAAATAATTAAAATAAATGTTATCAAAAGTAACTTTCTTATAACGAGCCTATTGTTATCATAATAGCCTATTATATAGTAGATTTTATATTAACAGTAGGCTCATTTTTTAGGATTCCGTACCCGAAGGGTAACGGGACCCTATTATTAAGGCGTATATAGCCGCCAAGTGGCGCCCTCATTGAATAAAAATTCGTATTGTTACAAATAGGATAAAGTATTTAAAAGGTCCCATTTAAATTTTATATAGATCTGATGATGGGTTTCGGAGACAGATAACGGAACTCTTCAAAAATTGACAGCAAATCAACTGCGATTGCTGCTATCGTATGTCTATGAATTGTTAACACAGTTTAATGGGGAACCACAACTAAAAAGTGAAAAATAAAAAACTTTTTTACAAAAAAATAGAACCTAATAGAGATGACGCCTAATAGATTCCTCTATTAGGCGTCATCTCTATGGAAAAAAAGACATGTTGCGCCGACCCCAAATAAATTTAGATAAGGGCAGGAGAATGATGGCAGTGCGTTTTTGCGAAATTTTGAGGGATGTCACGCTGCGCGACACTTTTTACCACCAAAGTGACGTATCGGGCACCCACTCCTGAACTTTGATGCGTTTTATCTTTGTAAATTTTTATTGGTTTGGTAAAGCTAAAAATACGTGACCAATATTTTTTGGTTAACTAACTGACTAAAGGACTGATTTTGGCTAAAACATACCTTTTGCTGTTATATCTTCCATCGTAACCGATCACCACTCCGTTCTGGATCTGACTCGGATAGCAGACCTTCTTCAAATATGAGCACAGACCCTGAAACAAAGAGCAGATAGTATTGTGGTTAGATTATAAACTTGTACTTCAGAGAATATCTGATTGATTGCCAAATATTTTCAAACATGGAAAAAAATTATATGTATAACTGAAAATATTTGGCTCGAGTATCTTGTAAATGTCATAAAAGGTGAGTTAAGGCTCCTACACACTATTCCGCACTGCCACCGGTTACGCCGAGGTGCGTCCGGCCGCTATATATTATCATTTAAAACGTGCCACTCGGCAAAAGCCGGCGACGTGCCGGAGCCATAGTGTGTAGGCGCCTTTAGGGATTAAGTACTTGCGATACAATAAGACCGACTTCGATTCTGGTTTCAAAAAAGATTGATTTAAAAAAAATACAGTGGCAATATGACAGGTAATGTGATCGCGACAAAAATATGGCGGTTCGTCCCCTTGTCGTGCAAAGCGAAGTGAAGTTAGTCGCGTTCCGCCGCCGTGAAGCCCGCAGCGAGCGATGTTCTTAGGGTGCGTTCGTAATAACGTCAAATATTGAAGAAGAGCTGCGTTCAGGCGTAGACATACTTTTTTTGGGTTGAAAATCCTCAAATAACTTCGGCTGCTCTGGGTGGAGCGGGAGGGCGTCTCAGACGCTTACTAACTTGAATTGAAGGTCCTAACAGTTCGCCAACTCTTTGTGCTCAGAGCTATTCTCAGGAAACATCAAAGCGTACCATTACCCAACCCCAATAGACGTAGCAAAATGCCTGTGTGCCCTCATGTTCCATGCAGGACCTCCTTCGCAAGGAGACAATACAAGGTCATAAGTTGTAAGCTATACAACACCTTAAACAAACACTTCAACATTACTTCTCTCAGCAGACACGAACTTAAAGGTAAAGTTTCTGAATGGCTTCATTCATTAGACTATCAGAAGACGGAAGACCTACTGGCATACATTGAGTAACCTATATCATACAATGCTTCGAAACAAACTCACATACACACACTCATACCATCCACACACACACATACACACACACCATCACAAAGATCACACACATCTGCTAAACTTGAATAAAATTAAAAATTAGATTAGATTATAGAAGAAGAATTACCGATGGTTATCCTAGGTTTATTGTAAGTCTACTGCAGCGACATTCAATTCAAACCAATGTATTCGTATTTTATTATGTGATACTTCCTGCGGCTGAACACTGTTTCCCATAATACAAGCTCATGCTTAGCTTGGGAATCAGTAGCAGTACCTTTTGTGCAAAACATTATTACGATGCATATGTTAGATTACTCTATGATAAGATAATGTATTAATTAGCGACAATAAAGATTTTTATTTTATTTTATTTTTTAACTAAATCCCACCCGTGTTCCTTCAGCTGTGGCAGGGCAAGGTGGCTCTTTCAAATTAATATACCCGTGAACCTGGCAGAAGATTAGGTATACAAGGAAATTGGGCAGCGGTATATTCCTACGCAATTATATATAATGGAGCACTCTATCTGGGTGCATTCGGTGCAGGAATATCCGTTGACAAAGAAAGAGTCGTTTAATGGGTACAAAACGTACAGGACGTCCTCAATAAAAACGTTATGTAAATTCAAGTTTCTCATTTCTTTCTAGATTTAGATTTGCTCTAAATGCCTCGACTGCCGTGAGTGACGACATTAGGGATTTTTTAGTAGCAGCTCAATCAATCAATCTGCCCAGCCTTTTCCCAACTATCTTGGGGTCGGCTTCCAGTCTAACCGGATGCAGCTGAGTACCAGTATTTTACATGGAGCGACTGCCTATCTGACCTCCACAACCCAGTAGCAGCCCTTTGTTTAGAAATTGGTGGTACACTTTGAAAAGCACGTAAACCCGTTGGTCCGGCGCCTGATCTCCTCCCGGTCGTGTCCGGATACCGTCTTATCGGACTATGAGAGTTTAAGGCCCAGTTACACGACTTCTAATGTTTTTAATTGAACATCACGTCTAAACGACTAGTCTTATTTCTTTGACAAAAATATATGTTACTCTAGACAATTTCCTTCGTAATTTGATATTACGAAGTGAATATTTTAAATTATATTTTTATAACATAGTGTAATTAATTTGTAAAGTTAAGTTTAACGCGGATTAAAAATTGAGAATCACGCAAAAACTATAAAGCGTATTTTTATGAAACCTTCACCATTTTAAAGATCATTTAATTATTTATATTTTAGTATACGTTATATGTATAATAAATTAATAATGTATCTAATTTCGGACATCGCTCCTTGATGGGCGAGTCCTCCACTACTGGGTGGAAGTACGCGTTACGTGAGCTCAGCACAGAACACGCAAGCTAACCACTCAAGGCCGTTGGCAGTTAAGGGCCTTCTCGCGGTCCAGTGGCGCCCTCATTGAATAAAAAATCGTAGCATAGCACAGAAAATAAATATTAAAAAATCCAACTTGACGTTTGTTACAAAGAGGATAAAGAATTTTTACGGTGCAAAAACGGCCGTTTCTGACACTTTTGCCTACTACTTTGGATACGAAACATTTTGAGACCTGTTTTAACAACGTAAAAATTCTTTATCCTCTTTGTAACAAACGTGAAGTTGGTTTTTTTAATATTTATTTTCTGTGATAAGCTACGATTTTTTATTCAATGAGGGCGCCACTGGACCGCGAGAGGGGCCTTAATAGCGCCTTAAAAAATGGTGTCGTAGGTCGTGGCTCAGGCAGGCATTTTACTTTGTGTAAATGATATCATCAACATTGCTCTCAAAACGGCAAAGGAAAACATCGTGAGGTAACCGGCATGTCCTAGAACCAAAAACTCGAAGACATGTGACATCCACCAACCCGCACTGAGCCCGCGTGGACGGAAGCAGGCCTATGTCCAAGCAGAGGGAACGTTAAAAAAAAATCAATAATAAAAAGTCAGTTATTCAAACTATGCTAGGTATGTTTCAGATAAATTTGCAATAAAGTACATTGACCTTTCCCTAATAACTCTTCGTTACCTACAAAGAGTTATTAGGGAAAGGTCAATGTGCAACCTGAACAATTAAATATAAATCGTTTTTCATTATTAGACAATGTTAAGGATCACGAGAGATGTTGATTCGGGACAGCTTTGAGTCATGAATTCCGTTTTTCAAATTAAAAATGTCAATAAATGTAGGTGGGTCAATGACCGTTATTGCACGTTTATTTGGAACAACCTTTAGGCTGAGAGCCAGCACTTTTTGAACGTCAACGTTCTACATAAAGACAGTCCCCCAAAACGTTCGCCCGTCACCACTTCCTAGTGTTTTAGCTGTGAAGAAGTGGCGCAACAAAAGCCCCAGTAACACATCTGTCTGTTAAGTTTGAAGACCATGAATCTATACCTATAATTGTTTGCAAAAATCTTAACATATTTGTATGTTACATAAATTATGTAAAACAGAAAAATAAAGATAAAGCGTCCAAAATATAATCATAAAATTACAAACATCCACCACTTGTTAGCTAGCTATTGTCAAATCTAGCATACTCCATTGTGCCATCAAAAACGGAAAAACTCAAGCACAAACATTTTAAACCAAATTAAATACTTAAGCCTCCATACATAACTGGTGTGAATCTATCGTTTTGTGTCCTCGAAGACACAAATGATAAATGATTTTATTTTAAATAGTTTTTAACAACACTTTTACATGTCAACATTTTTTTTTGTCAGTTTTAGCTACATGAGGCCGGTGTGTCCTAGCTGACTACCCTGAGAAGAAACACCGAAACAAACTCAGAGGTCAATGTCTCTTTTAAAGTGTTCAAATCCATACAATATGTACTGGTCAAATCATATAAGAACCATGTACGTTAATGTCTCTCAAGGGATAAAAGGTTGATAATTGTCTACATATATCTCCAGCTTACTTGGCTAACCCAGCGCTGGGCACGCTACTATTGCGGCGGTAGTGCCCCTCTTTGAGGAGTGGCTGGAGAGGCGCCACCGCGTCCTCACCTTCCGCCTGACGCAGGTCCTCACCGGATATGGAAGCTTCGGGAGGTTCCTGTGTAGGATAAGGCGGAGGGAAACACCCGGGTGTCACCACTATGAGGATCGCCGAGGATACGGTGGATCTGCACCATTTGGGCGGAGCTCCGCCGTGTCCTGGTGGAGACGATCGGCGGCAGCGACCTCTCGCGCCCGGCCCTCCTGCAGGCCATGGTACGGAGCGAGAGGGAATGGGAAGCAGTCTTCTCCTGCGAAGCAGTAATGCTCGCGAAGGAGGAGGCGGAACGGGTGACGGAGGCTCAACAACAGAGTCGCCCTCAGGCCTCAGCAGCACCCGCCGCAGGAGACGCTCTGGGCGTAGGACGTCGCGAGACGATCTCCGGCCATCGTAGACCCGGGCCTCCGGACGGCGAGTAGTGGGTAGCTCGCCGTCCGATCAGCACCAGCCTCGAGAGTCGACGGCGCGTAGTGTTCCACGCGCGCCTCAAAGAGTTGTCAGCAAAACATGACGGGTCCCGTCATGGCCGATGCCTGCTCAGGGGTTGTGGATAAATTCGAAACAGAGTTACCGCGCCCCTGGGCTCTCAGGGCAGGGAAGGAACAGGGGTGGGTTTTAGTCAGTAAGAGTCTGACACCCTCCCGCTCCACCCAGAGCGGGAGATGTCATTGGATGAATTCCCACCCCAAAAAAAAAAAGCTTACTTGGCTAATCTCCGTTCTGATTGGTCACCGTGACCAAAATTCGGTCGGAAGGATGATTTTCTTTCTTTCTTAGTTTATAAGTAAACAGACCACTTTTTATGAAAGGCACTTCATTTCGAACAGACAATGAAACGGTTCCAGTATTGGATTTATCATTAGGTTTTATTAAAAGATAATGCTGCCACATAAACTTACTAATCTAACATCTTAATGTACCATCATTCTAAACGTCATGATTATGAATTCATGACTTTAATCCAAATGCAGATAAATTTCAATTCCTCTAACATACAAAAGAATGACTGTAGAGAATTCGATCCAACAACGCAGGCAAGTTTATCTTAGTTATTTTATTCTCAAGATTATCGTACCATGCTTCTTCGCATATCTCTTGGCTTCTTCACTTTTCGCCGTCTTCAACGAAGTCACCCCCGTTGTAGCCATATGTCATGGCTTCATTTATGGTTTATTTGGTCAATCAATCGTCATCTAGAATCATCTTTCTTTTTACTTCCTTCGGACTTCTTCCTTCTTCCATTTCGCTCTGTCTCTGGCCTCCCTTCCCCAAGAAGTTTTCCTGTCTATTTTCCTTAAATCTTCCTTGACACAATCGTTCCTATGCTTCCTGGGATTTGGGCCCACTCTGACATGTTGAGCTGCTTAAAGTTCCGAGTTGCTCAACTCAGAACTTTAAGGAGCTCACACGATAACTGACAAATGCTTGCACTGTCTGGACAGGTCCACTCAAACCTTTGTGGTGCTTTCCTCAAAAGCTCATCTCAGACACTAACGTACATGGATCTCATATATGATTTGACCAGTACATATTGTATGGATTTAAAGAAAGAAACACTTTAAAAGAGTTTTGAGACCTCTGAGTTTTGTTTCGGTGTTTCCTCTCAGGGTAACCAGCTAGGAAACACTAACCTCATCTAGCTTAAACTGACACAAAATCATTGACGTGTAAAAGTGTTATTTGTAACCTAACCTGATGTTTGCAAAATACTCGTAAATATCATTTATTTTAACAGTCCTGGTGTCAGTCAGTCATTCTTTCTAGGTGAGCTGCCCATCTAAACCTTTGCGACGTGCAGTACCTGACAATTGTTTTCCTATGTATCAGGTTATCTAATTCGTGAATCATTCTTATTTGACGTGCTGTCGTTTTCTCGCACTGGTTCGAATGGGCTTTCCTCTCGAAAAATGCCGGTATTAGTTCGTCTTTTTGAGACAGCTTCTAGGGCTCACATGCGTATGTTACGTACGACTGGCCGAGTTATAGTCTTATTAATAGTGAGCTTGGACCTCGAAGTGTTTACTAGGTACTTAGCATGGCCATGCAAGCGTAAAACATCTAGAATCATCATCAAAGTAAAAATACATAATTATTCACGGTCGAAATAGCTGTAGTGATTCCCAAATCTATGTTTGTGAACTTTGGACATGTCCTAGACAAGGCAATTACATGTTTGGTTTAGGATTTCTTTCCTCAATTAAGTGTTCCACGGAATATATCCGAATACATTGTATTTCAAACAAATTCGTCAGTAGATGTGATCTTCATTCTTCTGAATGCGAGGCGGCGATACCGGTGGAATTGGTGGTCACCTTAACTTTTTAAAAATTAAGGTGACCACACTTAAATTTTTGGCTTATGATGACGAAGCTTTGAACTGCACGGAGCTATTTTTGCAAGCTTTTACTTTAACTTGCAATGTTATTTTATTTCTTCGTTATTTGACACTGACTTGCGAAATTAAAGTATTTTTTTTTTATAATTTTTAGTGTATTTTCTTTTTTGGAAGTCGGTTGTTTTTTTTTTGTAAATCAGTTTTTATTTTTCACTTTTCAGTTGTTATACCCTAGAATTAAAAACCCCAATAAAATGGAATGTGGAATTTAAACATATATGATAGGCACGCGTTTGACCACTATCTCACCTGATGGTAAGCGATGATGTGGTCGAAGATGGAGCACGCTTGCCTAGAAGTAACTTATTCACTCTTGACTTAAAGACTCAGAGAGGTACATGTATTTTTCGTTTTTGTTCAGTTTTAAAAAAGCGTTGAAGCAATTTCGATAAAATTTATATGGGACCACCTCGGGAGTATATTCTTTCGGATAAAAAAATAATTTTGAAAATCGGTCCACAACTGACGGAGAAATCGGTGGACATACGCCCACACAGGCCAGCCGTGCCGAACTTGAGCCAGTCTGGCATACAGAGCTTTTCCTATAGTTCTATCCACGGATATCTATGGTTCTATCAAAAACAAACCTGCGCAGTCTGCAGCACAACAACGTCGTTCATAGCTTTGTAGCCAGCCCCCATGCGTCCCCGAAGGCCAGCCGTGCCGAACTTGAGCCGGTGAAGCATTGTGCCGCGGAGTTTGTCCCAGCGACCGTTTTTAATGTCCTCAAGAACCTCATTGCGAGTCGTTGGGTTCTGTAGACAATTTTTTAATCTTAGTATGTACTGGGCAGACAAAATATGAATCTAACATAATAATTGAGAAGAATATTAAATGATTATCACTGCAAATGACCTCTGATATTGATTTTATGGAGTGATAGTGATTATTTATTATCATAGAGAATAACTCAATGTTTATCAGTCCATAAATCTTCTGCGTTTATCAAACATATACCATCTAAAACTAAGATTTTTAATAAATGGACATACTGCATCGGAAAAAGAAAAACAACTGAGAACATGCCATGTCCACACAAAAAAAATGTATTTTTATTCCACATCCTTGCATATTATCATTCAATCTTTGTTGTGGTCAACTTCTGTCAAAGACCAAATATATTATGCTTACCCTAAATCTAGCAAATTGTTGATTTTTGAAGAACAAAGATTTACTAAAAAATAACTGTGTGAAACATTATTTCTGCCATCATTGCTTATAATGACAGAAATTATGTTTAATTACATAGATTACGTCACCTTAGAATTGCAAACAACATTAGTTTATGAAATACTGTGTAAAATTTTTAATTATTTATTTTCAAGAAGACTCCGATACTTTGTACATTATCGAATTTGGATGAGATTGATTGTATTTGAAATGATATATTCATTTTATATTTATTACAATCTGATGGACAAAAATGGAGGCAAAAAAAATTACTAAAAGATATCTGAAATGTTAAACATTTAATTGGCAAAACTAGATTTTCCGCTAGTGTATGAATGAATACCATGCGTTTTGTTTTTCGATTAGTATATAAAAACTCATAGGGCAGATGTACCCCATTTTCTTTACACAGCAGATTAAGACCAAATCAAATCAGAAACACTTTTATTTTATTTCTAAGAAAGTAGTATAGTAACTTTTTTTTAAAGTAGAATAGGTAGGAAATAAGTTTAAATAACAGACATGGACTTAAAGAAGATTTATACTTATAAGATACCAGAGTGATAAAATATTCTTTAAAGTTGAGTAATTCATTTGCAATGATTTATCAAACTTTCCATCTAAAAAAGTATCATTAATACGTATTTCCTGAGTGTAATCTGTCTTATATGACATAAATCTAACTTGACCTGCACAATATCAATCTAAATAAGGCCAGAGGTGACAAGTCAAGGCCGTACATCGATCTCTGCATCCTCTTCATTTTTCAGACATTCATAAAATATTACGGCACATACCTTATCGCGTTTCAACCAGCTGTTTACCGCTGCATCTAGTTTTGCATCTCCACTGTCACAAACCGACATTTTTCTGAAGATTTTAATACAAAAAGTCTTTAGAAATGGTGTTTTTGTGTTCGAAAAGTATCGGGATCTAAATAAGAAAAGAATGTTAATCACTCAAGTTATTCCTGGGATTTTATCACGACTAACTCGATGCTACGATCCGCGCGTCGATTTCCGGACTTCACACAAAATTTACTGAAACTGAAATGAACAAACTAACGATTTTGCAAACTTCGCGAATGATCACAATAATTGCACTCTATCTATTACAATTTTACTTTAATAACTCCGAAAAGAATTTGTACTTTAGCGGCTTGCAATAAGGTCGATGAAGGCAGTTTCAATAAAATTGTAAGATTCGTTCTGACAGCTGACAGCTGCACCGTTCGGATACACGTAAAACGAAACGTTTTTGAACGAATTTGTAAAACACTTTTTGGCTTTTCACTTTTTTTGTAGTAGTATTTTACATCAGTATTAATACAAATAATAAAATTCATTTATGACGTATAGCAGCAGTTGAAGAAATCGATCGTTCTGTCGAATTTCGATCGAATCGTTTGCTTGTAGCGCCTGCAAACAACCAAGAGCAAAGTAGCATTTGAGATGCAAGAGGAAATTACAAAACAGGAGTTATAAAGATTACACTGACGAACGAACAGTTATTTTTTTTGTTGAATCAAATTGAGTTACTTGGTAAACACCTTCTACCAACACTTTTTGAATTTTGTTCAATAATATCTTTTCTCGAGCTAACTTCGAGGTGACCCGGGAACAGATGTCCCAACAGTGGGACAGTATTGGCTAAAAAAAATTTTCATAATGTTAATCAACGAACCTCAAAAATCGAATCGGTGAGTTTGGGCAAACTTCCAAGTTTCAACAGATCGTCTATTGATATCCAATCGAGGTACTGACTGTATTTACCCAGGTTACTTCAGAATAGTAGGAACCTGCGTTCAGTCTAGATAGAGAGACAGAGTCCAGTGAAGATTTGAAGGAGTGAAGGCTCCATTAAGTACTGAATTACTTCGATTTTTGTCTATGACGATGAAATCAAAGTCAAAGTATGGAATGAAACTAATCTTCTACATCACTACATAGTATTTTATTTTATTTTTTTTTTTTTTTTAATTTAAAACGTTGCCCCACACTAGGAATTACCCCTGTATCGTGGGTGCGTTCACAAACATTTAAAACTCACATACACAAGACACCCAGACCCGGAACAACTATCTGTAGGCCATACAAATATTTGTTCCGTGCGGGGATCGAACCCGCGACACGCAGCGCAGCAGTCGAACGCTCAACCACTACGCCAACCGTGCCGTCAAAAAACAAAGTCGCTTTCTCTGTCCCTATATCATCATCATCACTACATAGTATAAAACAAAGTCGCTTTCTCTGTCCCTATATCCCTATGTATGCTTAAATCTTTAAAACTACGCCACGGATTTTGATGCGGTTTTTTTTAATAGATAGAGTGATTGAAGAGGAAGGTTTATATGTATAATTTGTACCCGAGCGAAGCTGGGGCGGGTCGCTAGTTGATTATATTCTTCTAAATTGCCTAAAATAAGACATAATTACTTAATTCTTCCCCTGCACAACGACTGTTGGTGTCGTACAATAGTTTTAAACTTTTCCTATGACCTTACAAATGACGTTTAAGGCACAACTTGATACAGCACTGGGTCCAAAACACTCATTCTCTTTCTACTTCGAAAACGAAACATAGTGACGTAAAAATGGCGTTGACTTCAATTTAATAATATCAGTTATTGACATCAGACCTAACACCTCAGTGCTGCCATCTAGTGTAGGTATTACCTTCACACTGGTTTTCTGAAATTACATAATAATAGGTCATCTCAGAAAACCATCAGTCTTGCAAAAACATGAGGGTGACTGAAAATAGTAAAAAATATAGATTATTTACAGGCTGGTAATAGATACAAAATAACCTGTACCTACCTATTCAACTTCATTTAACTTTTATTAAGTCTGTTTTGCCGACAGCCCCTGTTTGACAATATTTACAAATAAGTGAGGGTACCTATTAGAAACTCTTGAGTTTGGTAGCCAAAGTTGGTCCGTGGATACGACCAATACTCAATACTCTAGTGCATTCCACAATGTATATGCTTAGGTGGTAAACATTAACTTACAGAACAATCATGGACACGGGCACAGCAAAGAAAATAATATACTAGGTAGAGATGGGGACTTATCGTTTATCTTTTTATACTAGCTTATTCGAAAAATTATTTTATCTATTATTTATTTCTTTTCTCTTAGAGAATTATCATTAAAATATACTGTACCTACTAACATTTGCTTAATAATAGTTTTTTTTAGTTTATTCGTGAATAGGAGTTTTTTTTCTTTTTTTAGCGATTCGGGTACCTAACTTATTACATATTTTCATTGACATTACCAGAGCTGTTGAATGCATTTTTAACCGACGAAAAAAAAGGAGGAGGTTCTCAATTCGACCGTATATGTTTTTTTTTTTTTTTTTTTTTTTTTTTTTGTGTATGTTCAGCCCTCACTCCGTCATTTATGAACCGATTTCGATTATTCTTTTTTTGTTAGATAGGGTACACCTCAAGGGTGGACCCATGTCAAGGAAATCAGGATCTGACAATGGAATCCTGACAAAATTGAGAGAAAACCTCGAAAATTGTGGGCACGTTTAGCGTTTCTGTATGTGTGTTCAGCCCTCACTCCGTCATTTATGAACCGATTTTGATTATTCTTTTTTTGTTAGATATGGTACACCTCAAGGGTGGTCCCATGTCAAGGAAATCAGGATCTGACACTGGAATCCTGACAAAATTGAGAGAAAACCTCGAAAATTGTGGGCACGTTTAGCGTTTCAGTATGTGTGTTCAGCCCTCACTCCGTCATTTATGAATCGATTTTGATTATTCTTTTTTTGTTAGATAGGGTACACCTCAAGGGTGGTCCCATGTCAAGGAAATCAGGATCTGACAATGGAATCCTGACGAAATTGAGAGAAAACCTCGAAAATTGTGGGCACGTTTAGCGTTTCTATATGTGTGTTCAGCCCTCACTCCGTCATTTATGAACCGATTTTGATTATTCTTTTTTTGTTAGATATGGTACACCTCAAGGGTGGTCCCATGTCAAGGAAATCAGGATCTGACAATGGAATCCTGACAAAATTGAGAGAAAACCTCGAAAATTGTGGGCACGTTTAGCGTTTCTGTATGTATGTTCGGCCCTCACTCCGTTATTTATGAACCGATTTTGATGATTCTTTTTTTCTTAGATAGGGTATACCTCAAGGATTGTCCCATGTCAAGGATATCAGGATTTGCTCATAGGATCCTGAAAAAATTGAGAGAGAACCTCGAAAATTGGGCACGAATATTGTTTCTGTTTACTTTTCATAACTGTATCAGGTATTTGCATTTAGGAACCATCACATCATGAAACTGAGCTGATGATGGAAACCATACCTTTCCTAAACAATAGAAGTCAGATATAAAAACTGGTTTTAGTGACAAATACCACTTAATATGCTTTGACGAAAAGACGTCTTTACAATATTGGAGGTAACCTCAACTGGTCAATATCCTGGGAACTTCATGGAAGGATTGTTATATCATCAGCTCAGTGGCAAGAGGAATGATGAAGAATTAGAAATTAGCCTCAGAGTGTTAAAAGATGATGCGAGCCACAAAAAATCATGAAATAAAAAACTTTTTAACAAAAAAAATTAACCGACGAAAAAGAACTAAAAAGCAAAAAAATAAATAAACCTTTTAAGTCTTGAGTAATGAGCTTATTTACCTACATAAATTATCAAATTTTATATAAACTAATTTTGAGTCGGCGCCAATTAATAAAATGATTAATTACCTACTTACAGCCCTCTTCATTTGTAAGTACTTATAAAATTTAGATATTTAATAATAAGATTGTTGTTTGGCGCCGACTCAAAATTAGTTTATATAAAATTTGATAATTTATGTAGGTAAATAAGCTCATTACTCAAGACTTAAAAGGTTTATTTATTTTTTTGCTTTTTAGTTCTTTTTCGTCGGTTAATTTTTTTTGTTAAAAAGTTTTATTTAAGCGTGATGTTGGTAAGTTTAGTCGTGTTTTATGTCGGAGTGTGTATCTTGTTTGTTTCTTCATGACTTACATACCGAGCTTCCTCCATGCTTAAAGAAGAAAAAGAAAGAAAGAAAATACGTTTATTTACGGTAAACATGACGCAAAAAACAGAGAAACACAAAAAAAAAGAAAAACTGGGGGAAAAAATGCGTCACATCCACGCAAAACGGCCATCGCTCAGCTTAAGTGCTATGACCCTATGCAAGACAGAGCCCCAGCGCTGGTTTTCAGCGACAGCCGGCGCCGACGTCAGGACGTCGACCGGTGCAGAAAACAATGAGTAAAACTTCTAAATATTATACAGCGAAAAGTACCCTGAGCCGTTGCTCCCAGCTGTTAGGTATTTGAACATCTTTAACAGTCGTTACGGGTAGTCAGAAGCCAGAAAATCTGACACTAGTCTTGCCAAAGGGTATCGTATGACCCAGTTACTGGGTCATGGAGATCAGATAGGCAGTTGCTGTATGCGGTTAGACTGGAAGCCGACCCCAACTTAGTTGGGTAAAGGATAGGCCGATTGATTGAATAAGGGTACTAGAGACAAAACTACTCGTGTATTAGGTACTTCTAATACACTGGCAGTACCTAAGTAAGTAAGAGTGATTACCTGTGAAGTTCGCATGAGGCAACGAATATTTACAGCATGCAGGCTGGCAGAAAAATACCTAAGGTTGGTTTTGAAGTGTCATGCGAATTTAAAATGGATTTTAAATATTTTAGAAAAATGTTGTTTTGGTTTATAGGCCGACAGATGTGATCATACTCGTAGATGATACACTTTATAATAAAGCTGCGAAAAGTATCGGTCAGAACCTACCTTATTATTGGTCAGTCCACTATACTACACCTAGTACTACTACTACTACTACTCCTACCCCCTACCTACCCCCTACACTACTCCACTACCGCTCGCTCTGCTACTCTACCGTCTACTATAGGTTACCTTTGGGGGACACATTAGATAAAATAAAAAAAACGTTTTTCTAACTGTGCAGCCGGGAAGAAGCCATTGATGATGAGCGGTGCAACAGTTCGTTGGTGCTTTGTGTGCTTGGGAAGTATGTGCAGTTGATCCGATCGATACCGTACCTACTCGGTATCGCCAAGTCCGGTCTACAGTGCATCACTGGCAGCTTCAATGAGGGTCGTCCTCTACTGCCATTGCCTCTTCTTGATGATAATGGACGCTCTGATGTCAGACATCTAGGAAGAAGTTCCCTGGTCTTTGCTGTTTGCCGAAGACATTTGTGCTGGTTGGTGAGACTGGGCTAAAGGTCCAGACCAAATTGGAGGTGTGATGGCAAAGAGTGGAGAGTGTTGACCTAATTTGAACAGAACGTAAACAGAAAACCCATGCATTAACTACTTATGAAAGGCACCTAGAAACCAAAGTAGAGTATTCATTAATTGGACATCCTGCCCAGTGAAGAACTTCATACTTGTGACTAGGTGCTTTAAATGTCAACAGTACTAGCATGCTGCAAAGATTTGTTGCCAGGCTATGTACGTACACATGTGGACATTGTAGAGAACAAGGTCATCAGTGGATTGTGTGTACTAAACAGCTGAACGAACAGTCACAGTGTGCGGATTTCCATTTTTTTTTTGTAAAAAAGTTTTTTATTTTACACTTTTCAGACATAGACAAACTCAAGATCGCTGTATTCGCGAGTTATTGAAGGGTTCCACTGTCTATATCCGAAGGTCTTCATCAGACCCCAATGTATTGTATTTATAGGTATACTAAAACCTTCCTTGAAAAATATGTATTTGAATAACGAAAACCCCATCCAAATCGGATCAGTAGTTTTCAAGAAAATCGCCGACAAACAAGCATACATACATACGGTTCGAATACAGAACCTTCTTTTTTTAAGTTGGTTAAATAATGCTACTAGCATTAATCCGTCAGGCCCCGCGCGTCTTCAATCGGAGACGCGACAATAGGTTTTTAATTGTGTCTGCTATTCCGGGGCCTGACGGGACTGATTATTATAACGCGGAGATATTAGGAGCACCGAGGTATTTTATTATGTAACATACTCTTATAATTTCTAAACTACTTACATAGAATGTGAATGAATTTGTATTTTTCTTTTTTATCCTTTGTTTATAAAGTTGTTTTGATTTAAATATTTGTAAGAATTAATTTTTTTACGTGCTAAATTGTAAACATTGAAGAAGTTTTTTTTTTTCGTTTATTTTCAATACAGTAAAAATACTACATAAAAATACAAAATTATCACTTGTCTAAAACCTAAAGGGTTTATGTGACAAAGTGGAGGAAGCAAGCTCGCTCACAACATTTTACTTTAAATATACGAGTAGGTAGGTAAAAACTTATAACTTAAGATGTGATGTCACCAGTAGTGTAATATTTTTTTAAGGTTAACTTACATTTATTATACGTACTAGTGACAATATTTGACTGCACAATTTTAGGAATTTTATTCAGGGTATCAGGTAATAAATAATTCCACGTTCTCATGCCATACACATTTACTGTTGTAGGTAGTTTATATGTTGGCAAGTAATCAAGATCACGTAACCATTTTGGTCTACTGTTTAAAGCTAGGGAGCTTATATTATTAAATTTATCCAAGATAATTGCCGACCTGAATTTATCAAAGACTGAAATAATTTTACAATATTTAAATAATCCGTACTCGTCATCTTTATATTTAAGTTTAATATTCTTTGGCACAATAGTCTTGAGTATACTTAGTTGTAGTCTATATATTTTATCAACATAAGTTTTGTAGGCACGTCCGTAACTAGTTAGCCCATAGCTTATGACTGAATCCGCCAGAGCGAGATACAGCATGCGTAGCGTCTGGAAGGGAAGTTTATATTTGAGGATAGCCAACTTGGCGTTAATAGATCTTAGTTTGTTACATACACTTTCAATGTGTGGTCCCCAATTCAACTGCTTGTCTATAATGAGTCCGAGATAGGTGTGCCGGTCGACAGCCTCTAGCGTAGGACACGCACACATGTGTGCAGTAAGCCCGCGATGATTGCACTGGTGGTCATGCGCGGTTACCTTAGGTACATATTTAATCTTCATATAAGGAGAGTGTATATGGATAATCTTTGTTTTACTAGCGTTGATAACCAGGCCTGCATCATGTGCCCACTTACACAGGTCATCAAATAAACGTTGCATAACTGTTTGAGCCTCAATTATGCTTTTATGATGGGTTACCAAACACGTATCATCGGCAAACTGGTATACAGAGTCTTCCGGAATAACGTTACACTGTAACAAGTCACTGGCTTCTGAAATACTGGTACTCTACCTAGCTCAGGAGTCAGGGATTAATTTTTCTGTAAACTGTGTTTGTCCCAATAAACAATTATTATTAAAAAAAATATTATAGAAATACATAGTTTTGCATTATCTATAAATAATATACTTACAACAAACTTTACATTTTACATATTCGGTTAGAAAGTAAATGCAAAATAGTTTGTTATTAATGATTTCTAGCTGAAATCGGAACTGTAACCGAACCTTCGGTCGGACACTAATTTAAATTATTGAGATATATACATAGGATACTTTTTTAGGGTTCCGTACCCGAAGGGTAACCAACGGGACCCTGTTAATTACTAAGCCTTCGCTGTCCATCCGTCTGTCAGTCAGCGGGCTGTATCTCTGGGCACGCCACTCTCACACTCTTTGAGGAGTGGCTGGAGAGGCGTCACGACGTCCTCACCTTCCGCCTGACACAGGTCCTTTTCGGACACGGCTGTTTCGGGAAGTTCCTGTGTCGGATAAGACGGGAGGAAACGCCCGGGTGTCACCACTGTGCGGATCGTCCAGAGAACACGGTGGAGCATACGGTGGAGATCTGCTCCGCTTGGGCGGATCACCGCCGTGTCCTCGTGGAGGTAATCGGCAGCAGCGACCCGTCGCGCCCGGCCCTGGTCCAGGCCATGGTACGGAGCTAGAGGGAATGGGAAGGAGTTTCTTCCTTCTGCGAAGCAGTAATGGTAGCGAATGAGGAGGCAGAACGGGTGAGGGAAACTCAACGGAGTCGCCCTCACGCCCCCAGCAGCAGTCGCCGCAGGAGACGCCCTGGGCGTCGGGGGTCGCGAGACTACCTCCGGTAACCGTAAGCGCGGGCCTGCGGACGGCGAGTAATGGGTAGCTCGCCGGCCGATCAGCACCAGTTCCATGCGCGCCTCAAAGAGATGTCAGCAGCAATTGACGGGACCCGTCATGGCCGATGCATGCATGCCAATGGGTCGCGGATAAATCCGAAGCAGAGTTATCGCGCCCTGAGCACTCAGGCAAGGAATCAACAGTAAGGATGGATTTTAGTCAGCAAAAGCCTGACACGCCCTCCCGCTCCACCCAGAGCAGGAGAAGCCATTGGTTGATTTCCCACCCCATAAAAAAAGAAGGATTTATAGTTGGATCACATATTATGACTATTTCTTCTGTCAGATGCCAATTCCTACGTTTGGAAAACTTTCACCGTTCCTTCCTGTTTTTTTCTTCGGAAATTCTTCTTTAGACGAAGAAGGAATCTTTAAACTATGCATTACTATCACCAAACCAGATATAAATCACGCGTTTTCCATAATCAAAGTGGTCCCACTCATATCTAAACTAAATCCTTCACCCACATTCCCTGAGCGTCACCACTCACCGACACAGTTTATTAGGAAACAGTTAGTGCAATCAATGGGCAATCATATAATTTGTAATTGCCTGCGGAACCGTCCACTACAGGACCTGGCCCTGAGGGGGGGAGCTTCCTTCTTGACTGTCCGATTTATGTTTGTGCTACTGGAAGTTTAATAATGCGATTTTGTTGGTGTATTGATGAGAGATCCTATCGTAGTGTTGAGGATCTGTGGCAAAACGTCAACGTCAGTAGTTGTCAAAGTTGACTTTTTTATTAAAAAAGGTTGATTAAAAAAGGCGGAGTCGATAGGACGTGATAATTATGATCTTTTATTTTACACATTCCTAAATCCGTTAACGAACCGAAATATTATCAAAAAACCATCCAGAGATTCAGCGACGGACGCTGTGCGACCGTGAGCTTGCTGGACAGTAGTAAATACAAACTATCTATGGGCCGACTTACCTGGATTATGTGTGCTACGGGGAACCTGTTTGGTCTGATAGGACCGCTATAAGGGCGGTACGACGTAAATTGCTTCAAAGCCAACGTTTAGCTTTGATTTTCATATGTAAAGCGTATCCTACGCGACGGTTAGCACTAAAGCCTTAACGGAATTTGCAGTTGTAGGAACTTCTAGTCGATCTTGAGGTGTAGCGACGTGCTGCAATGTACTATTCAGCTCCAAAGATTACGAATTCATGCGACCGCGCTAAGATCTCTAGATTGCTAGAAAACCAGACTGACGTTTGAAAGAAACTTTTATCTGAATGACAGTGTAGGTAAACGGGAAAGCTCTACCAAAGGCCAACACCTCCACCAGTTCTTTCCCACAGATCATGGCAACTTTAGGAGTACTTAAATGATTGTCTTATTAGTTGTTGCCTTTAAGCACAGAATTAACACTGGATGGATGAAATGGCGGCAGGTCACCGGGACTATCTGTGACTCCCGCATTCCCCTAAAACTTAAGGGGAAGATTTATAAAACAATGGTCAGACCTGCTGTCTTGTATGGTTCAGAATGTTGGGCCACAAAAGGGATGAATGAAAAGCAATTGCATGTAGCTGAAATGAGAATGCTAAGAGCGATGTGTGGTGTTACGCGCATGGATAGAATTAGGAATGAGTATATAAGAGGAAGTCTGAAAGTGGCACCGCTGACTGAAAAATTGTGTGGAAATCGGTTGTCGTGGTATGGGCATGTGATGCGGAGGAATGAAGAAAATGTCGTGAGGAAAGTCTTTTGTATGGATGTGGATGGCTATAAGAGTAGGGGAAGGCCAAAGAAACGATGGTTGGACTGTGTGAAAGAGGATATGGGTAAAAAGGGGGTGTCTACAGAGATGACGACTAATAGAGGAGTATGGAAGAAAAAGACATGTTGCGCCGACCCCAAATAAATTGGAATAAGGGCAGGAGAATGATGATTAGTTGTTGCCTCGCCCTTCTGTCAATGTTCTACACTAGGGGCCCTACCATGACGTCTTAATTTCATCATAATTCCGGCGTGATAGAGAGACGAAGCAATACAGGCCGTATAGTACTATCCCTTTCTCACATCAAATTTAAGATGATCGTGGATAAGAACAATCCGCTCATCATATCTTATATGGGAGTGTATTCTTTGGCAAAGTTAACGCATTCTTTGGCGAGCTAAACGCAGGTTGGTTATCCAACCTGTTCAATGTTCAGGTTACTTATTTTCGTGCGTTCATTTAAATGTGTTTATACCTGGAATTTCCCATTAATGTTAGTGTTAATTTTACTCCGTGGTGCTTGACAACTGGGCTTACCCCATTTGTAAATGTCCCTTTGTACCTATTGGCCTAGCTCTGTCCTGTCTCCTGTTGATAAAGAGGGAAGTAGAATTTATATTTAACTTACTCCTCCATTGTTCTGTTCTGGTTCATTTCATAGCGGGATACAAGGTCGTTGAACCGTTTCTCCGGGAGTTGTCGAGCGTTAGCTTGCGTGTTTTGTGACTCGCCCATCAAGGAGCGCTGTCCCAAAGACGCATTTTTAATTTGTTATAATAAAATTAATACTTATTTTTAATAAAAAGAAACAAAACCAAATCAAAAAATGTATTTTAAGCAGTTGATTTTTTTTTTATCTCTTTTGATAAAAAATGAAGGAGTAAAATGGTTTCATCTCAACGATTTGAAGGTGATTTGGTGGTTTTTTTTTCGTACTATATATACCGATAGAAAAATTATGGCTGAACCAAATTACGTGTCCTATCATGTAGATTACTAACTATTTTTTTCAGATGTAATTTCTCTGTAAGTGCCGAGAGAAGCTGCTTCATCTGCACGCTTTTTCGAGAGAGCAGCCTTACGAGTAATTGTCTCGGCTCTTTTCTGGTGGTCGACACTGTTGATTCAGACTTTCAGGAGTTGCAGCGGTTGGGAATAGTGTGCCAGGACAAAAAAAAGGCCTGCCCTCTAGCCATATTAGTTTTTTTTTATCGTTGACGCTAACGCTTCGCTAAGGCTTCACTAACGCTTCGCTAACGCTTCGCTAACGCTTCGCTAACGCTTTGCTGACGCTTCGCTAACGCTTAGTAAAAAATGTATGACAGTGACATTACCTGCGATAAGTCAGGTGACACTTCTCTACGCAGGTAATGTCATCGCTATATATTTTGTACTAAGCGTTAGCGAAGCGCTAGCGTAAACGATGATAGAAAAGTAATATAGCTAGGGGGGCTGGCATGAGAAGTTGTAAAGAATTACCTGGGTACCTCACTATTGTAATAAATGTAAAAACTTTGCTACAAACATTTAAAAAAAAACCCGACTGACAAAAAAAAAAAACTATAAAATCCAAACAACAGTCGGATTTTTCGAATCATTTATTTTATTTCCAACATTTTAATGACTTACATTTTTGAAACCGTCTCGTCGAGCTCTTTAATTCGGATTTTTCACATGATCATGTCACATTTCACAAACAAATACAATCACAGTTACATATTGGCAGCCGCCAATTTGTGTTTTTTTTTTCAAAATGCATATAATTATCTAGCCTATATCACTTCGGCAGTCAAGACCAATTTAAGGCGTATATAGCCGCCAAGTGGCGCCCTCATTGAATAAAAAATCGTAGCAAAGCGTAGAAGATAAAGATTAAGAAATCCTATGTTGCGTTTGTTACCATAAGCATATGGTGATTTTACGTTGTTGAAACAGGACTCAAAGTGTTTCGTATCCAAAGTAGTAAGCAAAAGTACCAAAAACGGCCGTTTTTGACACTTTGGCCTACTACTTTGGATACGAAACACTTTAAGTCCTGTTTTAACAACGTAAAAATACCTTATCATAATTGTAACAAACGCAACATAGGATTCTTTAATCTTTATTTTTTAGGCTAAGATACGAATTTTTATTCAATGAGGGCGCCACTTATGAGGAGGTAGGCCCTTAATGAAACCTCATTCGTTGAAATTCATTTAGCCGTTTAGACTACAGGACATGCCAAAGAAATAGACATACATACATATTATATACCTACATACATAATCTCGAAAAACAATATCCTCTTTCTCGGTCAGTCAGGTAAAAAAATGTTTTGTCTGTATGTCAAAAACCAGTCCAATACTTTAACTGCTCAAGGAGACTTTGGGAGTAGGATACAATATGTCTTGGGTCCTACCTATTTAAGTCAAAAAAAAAACTTATAGGGTAGCGGGTGTTCAAAAATTCCTATGCATTGGCGTTTGCCAAGTGCCAAGTTTCAACAACTATAACAAAAACTGGCCAAGAACGAGTCGGACTCGCGCGCAAAGGGTTTCGAATAAATCATATTTTTTTCAGGTTTTTTTACACAACCTCCTCTTTATAGATTTTCCTGTAATTTATAAGGAAAGAACTACTCTTTGTTTTTTTTCAAAATTTTAGGTCCAGTGGATTCGGAGATTCTATTTTCTAAATAACTATAAAACTTTAAAATTATAAAAAAAATACATTCGAAACCCTCACAATGTGCACTTTCATTTGATATGTCGCACGGCACAGTTAGAAAACCTTTTTTTTTTTTTTTAAACATTTCCCCACACTAGGTATTACTCCACGCTCCACCACTGCGCCAACCGTGCCGTTACTTATTTTTTTATTTGCCAATTTCACCCCAAAATCCCCTATATTCCAAATTAATTTATTTAGGGTACCTACTCGTTCGTGTTCGGGTCACAGATATTCATGTGTGTACCAAAGTTCAACTCTATCGGTCCAGCAGATTCGGAGAAAATTGGCTGTGACAGACGGACAGACCGACAGGCACACGAGTGATCCTATTAGGGTTCCGTTTTTTGAATCGGACTTTTGGAACCGTAAAAATCAGTTTCATCATGTATTATATGAGCCACTCATACGCCTATTTTTACCTTACTAATCCCAGTCTTAATAAATGTTTAATCCATATTAATGTTTTGATTGACACATCGTAATAAAATTGGTATTTTACAATCTCCATAAATAATTCGTGCACTTGAATCTGCATATAAATAAATTCAATATAGGTAGATAAACTAGGGCGGCTGGCAAGCTATTGGCACTTGGGCGGGCGGATTTCAATAGTTTGGGCGCGATACCGTACGTCGAAAAGAAGTCAAGATTTTTTCAGTGCAGTGCGTGGAAAATATATTTTTGTTTTAAATATTGTTGGTTAATAAGCATTTGTTTTTTTTTCTGTGATGGGTGCTGACGATCCCAATGCGTTGGCTGCAGTGGAATTCGAAGTCTATGGGCAGGTTCAAGGTTAGCATTTTTGTTAGTAATTTTGTCTGTGATAGATTTTCCACTTCAGAAATGGTTTAAATTAAACTGTAAGTAGGTACGGTACTATTACTATCCTTTTCTTATATTGGCGTTTATCTTCGATTTTTAATTTTATTTTTTTAGAAAAAAGTTCTTAGTGGAATTTTGTTTCAAATTCAAATTATGGGACAAAATTAGACTAAACAAATCCTACTACTAGTATATATCCTACTATTTCCTACTTCCTACCTACCTACTACTACCTATCACAATCCTACTAATATTATAAATGTGAAAGTTTGTGAGTGTGTTTGTTTGTTACTTCTTCACGCTCAAACGGCTGGACCGATTTGGATGAAATTTGGTATGTAGATAGCTTATACCCTAGATTAACACATATGCTACTTTTTATCCGGGCCTACGCGGGTGAAACTGCGGGGCGCAGCTAGTAATATTATAAATGCGAAAGTTTGGATAAATGGATCGATAGATGGATGTTTGTTACTCAATCACGCCAGAACGGCTAAACGGATCTGGGTGAAATTTGGCACAGAGATAGATTCAAATTCTTTATTGCGAACTAAGTACCTACTTAATTTTGAAGATGTTAACAATAGGTAGGTTCTTAGAACTTAGTTGCCTTTTAGGGCATTGTAATTTAAATGGCTATAAAAAATAATAAAATATAAACATATCTATTCAAATATTACAGACATACAATTTTCATTAAGTACATTACTTAAATTATGGTCATGTAAAGAGGAGGGATGAAACACATGTAACTAAAAGAGTTATGAATATAAATGTGGACGGATGGAGAGGGCAAAGAAAGAATGGATGGATTGTGTGAGGAGTGATATGAAAGAAAAGGGAGTTAGTGATAGCGTGACGTCTGACAGGACAGAATGGAAGAAAAAAACGTGTTGCGCCGACCCCAAGTAACATGAGGTAAGGGCAGGAAGATGATGACATTACCTATATTAATTATTATTATTCATACATTTTATATAATATCATACTATTCTTATAATTTATATCACATTATATTAACTATCAAAATCATTTCATCAGATTATAATCTGGAATAGCATATAGGCTATGGAAGTACCACGCGGGTGAAGCCGCTGGCGGAGACTAGTCGTTCAATAAATATTTAATGAACCAGACTATCGACAGCTGATCTAAAGAAAGAGCTAATCATTCAACTGTTTATAATTAGAGCAAAGCAAGTAGGTCGATGTCAATGAGAGCGATTTGGACGTGAAATCGGCCACAACAAACATGCGAAATGTCTGTCTGTTTGTTACTCTGTGCTGGTTTACGAGGCCAAATAGTTATGATAGTGTACTTTCATCTGTATACCTGAGAAGCTCGTGGCTAAAGTAATAACAGCCGCATGGATCGATCCATCAGGTTAAGCTACGCTTGCCGGGGTTGGTCCATGGATGGGTGACCATCTTTGCATACCGAGACTCCTCCGTGCCTCGGAAAGCACGTTAAGCCGTTGGTCCCAGCTGTCAATCGTGGATCTTTGACAGTCGTTACGGGTCGTCAGAAGCCCGAAAGTCTGACAACCAGTCTTACCAAGGGGTATCGTATTACCCAGATAATGTCTGGACCACATGTAAGTACCCAGTTGTGGAGGTCAGATAGGCAGTCGCTCCATGTAAAATACTGGTATTCAGCTGCATCCGGTTAGACTGGAAGCCGACCCCAAGATAGTTGGGAAAAGGCTAGGCAGATGGTACTTTCATCTGTATACCATACGGAGGCAGAAGTAGTCTTTGGACCTACAAGAATAACTTTCTCTACTTCATGGCAAAAAACCGGCCAAGTTCGAGTCGGAGTCGTGCGTAAAGGGTTCGGCAGGAACGTAAATTGTTTTTGTTTACATTTTTTATATAAATAATAGACTATTTACAGGTTTCCCTGTAATCTACAAGATGTAACGGAAAAGTGTGGTCATATTTTAAGAACTGCATCTGCCCATCGATACGAACAATTTTCTTCAAGAAATTCCAAGAAAATTCTAAAAAAATATTTTTACCTCCCATACAAATATTGATCAGCTGATGATAACTTTGTATGGAAAGTCCAATTCTTTTTTGGGAATTTTCTATTTTTTCTTAGAGAAAGTTGTTCATTTCCTTGGACAGAACCGGCTCTTAAAATATGACCACACCTTTCCGTTACACCCTGTATAGGTAAAGAACTATTTTCTGTATTCTTTTTTTAGTTTTAAATTCGGTAGTTTTTGAGATAAGGAGGGGAAGAATGGTTTATCTTCTTAAACTATATTAAAACTATTCATTTTATAATTAACACCTCACAATCGAATATGTCATTTTGATAAAAAATATTTTTTAATTTTCCCATTGGCACCCCAAAAGTGACTCCCAAATATCAAATTTATTTATTTACATTACACGTCCATGTTTAGGTCACAGACATTCATGTTTGTACCAAATTTCAACGAAATCAGTACGGTAGATTCGGAGCAAATAGGCTGTGACAGACAGACCGACACACGCGTTTTTTCATTCGGACGTTCGGAACCCTAATAACATCAATCGTCATCAATAAAGTATCTATACTCATATCGAACTTGGTAGGTGAACATTAAATCAATGGACGACTATTTCGCGACGATATCAGTTCTGTATCACACCTATTGGTAGTAAAGGGTGAGTAACTATGCCTGCTAATTTACACTATCCACTAAAGAAAAGCCAATAAGACACCCGACAGTTAGATTACCAAAAACACGAAACGTGGTCGCCCACAATGGGCCTCATCATAAGGCTTACAGTCACCCAAAGGGCAATGGAGAGGCCAATGCTCGGAGTTTCCTTGCGTGATAGAATCAGAAATGATGATATCCGCAAGAGACTAAGGTTACCGACATAGCCCGAAGAATCGCCAAACTGAAGTGGTAGTTGGCAGGGCACATTGCTGGCAGAACAGATGGTCGATGGGGCCGAAAAGTTCTGGAATGGCGACCGCGTACTGGAAGACGCAGCGTTGGAAGGCCTCCCACAAGGTGGACCGATGACCTGGTGAGGGTCGCGGGTAGCCGATGGATGCGAGACGCACAGGACCGATCATTGTGGTGACACTTGGGGGAGGCCTATGTCCAGCAGTGGACGTCTTTCGGTTGAAATGATGATGATGATGATGAGATTACCAAAAAATAGAATATCGGACACCTTCTATTTTGGGGATCGGAACTCACCTATTGACTTCTCCCGCTCTGGGTGGAGCTAGGGCGGGTCAGACTTTTATTGACTAAAACCCACCTCTGTTCCTTCAGTTTTTTGTGCCAGGGCCACGGTAACTGTCTTTCGAATTTATCCGCGGCCCAGACGGGCATCGGTCTTAGCGGACCTCGTCAGTTGTTGATGACATCTCTTTGAGGCGCGCGTGGAACACTACTTGGGACTTGGGCCTGGTTCTTATCGGACGGCGAGCCACCCATTACTCGCCGTCCGCCAGCCCGCATATACGTTGGCCGGAAGTCGCCTTGCGTCTCCCGACGCCCGGGGCGTCTCCTGCGGCGGCTGCTAGGGGTGTGAGGGCGTCTCTGTTGAGTCTCCCTCACGCGTTCCGCCTCCTCCTTCACAAGCATTGCCTACTGCTTCGCAGATGGAGGTGACAGCTTCCCATTCCCTCTCACTCCGTACCATGCCCTGAACCAGGGCCGGGCGCGAGAGGTCGCTGCTGCCGATCGCCTCCACGAGGACACGGTGGTGCTCCACCCAAGCGTGGCAGACCTCCACCGTATGCTCCACCGTGTCCTAATATTGGACACCTATTTTTTTTTTGTTTTGTCACATAATCAAAAAAACTTTTTTACAAAAAAAAACAACCGACTTCCAAAAAAGAAAATACACTAAAAATTAAAAAAATACTTTAATTTCGGAAGTCGGTGTTCATATTTTAATTCTTCGTTATTTGACACCGACTGCCGAAATTAAAGTTATTTTTTAATTTTTGGTGTATTTTCTTTTTTGGAAGTCGGTTGTTTTTTTTTGTAAAATAGTTTTTTTTATTTTTCACTTTTTAGTTGTTATACCCCAGAACTAAAAACCGCAATAACATGGAACGTGGAATTTAAACATACTCGTAATTGGAGAAAACAAAAACGTCATCTAGGTATACGTATTTGTTCGTTTTTGTTCAGTTTCTCAAAAAGCGCTAAAGCAATTTCGATAAAATTTAAATGGGACCACTTCGGGAGTATATGCTTTCGGATAAAAAAAAAAAAATGAAAATCGGTCCACATCTGACGGAGAAATCGGCGGACATACATGAAAAAAAAAACATACAGCCGAACATAGAACCCCCTACTTTTCCGAAAGTCGGATAAAAAATGAGGACGCTACAGTTGTTTTTTTTTTCGTTCGTTGAAATTTCGCGTACAGTCACACTTACGTCAAAAATTTACCACTTTTTACCTAGAAGTGACGTAGCAACACTCCTAAACTTTGATTTATTTTATCTTTGAAAGTTTTTATTGGTTTGGTAATTTTTTTTTGATATCGTAACTTACGGAATAAATAGAATTATTAATTGTGTACCAAGGAATCATCCTTACTAGGAAGGACGGTAGGATATTTGTATTAGCTAGATATTAAATCTTTGATGCTGAAACCAAAGCTTTATCATTAATTTATTCTTAATTAAAATTTAATATTAATTGGATAACATTTTGATATTGCCACTGTAAATAAAATTTCCCGCAGGAATTTAATTATGTTTGTAATCATAGCCCTCTAAATTAATTAGTCTATTTAAATTTTTAACGTTAGAAAGAAAGAAAGAAAAATTATTTATTTTGCACAGATTACAAAACGCACATTAATTTTCAAAAGCCCAGTATCCAAGCTAAACTAAAATAAAACCAAACTAATTAACTAATGCCTAGTGAAGTAGTGAGTGTGACGTTCTTTTATGTTTTGATTTTATTCATTATTTGTTTACTTTAGAAAAAAAAGGTTATAGCTCGTAGGTAGGTTAGTTTTTTAACCGACTTTCGAAAAAGGAGGGGGTTCTATGTTCGGCTGTATGTATGTTTTTTTTTCTATTTTTTATGTATTTTCGCCGATTTATCCGTCAGTTGTGGACCGATTTTCAAAAATCTTTTTTTACCCGAAAGCATATACTCCCGAGGTGGTCCCATATAAATTTTATCGAAATTGCTTTAGCGATTTTTGAGAAACTGAACAAAAACGAAGAAATACCTAGATGACGTTTTTGTTTTCTCATATTACGAGTATGTTTAAAATCCACGTTCCATGTTATTGGACTTTTGGTTCTGGGGTATAACAACTAAAAATTGAAAAATAAAAAACTTTTTTACAAAAAAAAAAACAACCGACTTCCAAAAAAGAAAATACCTACACTAAAAATTAAAAAATAATTTTAATTTCGGAAGTCGGTGTCAAATAACGAAGAAATAAAATACAAACACCGACTTCCGAAATTAAAGTTATTTTTTAATTTTTAGTGTATTTTCTTTTTTGGAAGTCGGTTGTTTTTTTTCATATAAGAAAGTTTAAACGATAAGCAGGTTTTTACATTATTGTTATATGCTACGAACGAAACTGATTTGTTCTGTTTGTCCATTAGGTTGCTATTTCACGAAGTTCTGCAAGGAGTTAGCAGAGCAACTCAGAGTTGGTGGCTGGGTGAAGAACTCCAAAAAGGGAACCATTGTCGGCAAGATGCAAGGCACTAAAGCACAACTGGACCACATGTAAGTACCCACTTATACAGGGTGTAACGGAAAGGTGTGGTCATATTTTAAGAACTGCATCTGCCCATCGATATGAACAACTTTCTTCAAGAAAATCCGCGGAAATTCTAAAAAAATTTTTTTACCTCCCATACTAATATTGATCAGCTGATGATGACTTTATAAGGAAAGTCAAATATTTTGTTTGGGAATTTTCTATTTTTTCTTAGAGAAAGTTGTTTATTTCCATGGGCAGAACCGGCTCTTAAAATATGACCACACCTTTCCGTTACACCATGTATATTTACTGAAGCCGCTTTAAGGTTTGACACTGTGTGTTTCTTCCGCACTGGTGGCAAGAGAAATTACCACACTGTAATGGAGCGCAGTATTCCACAGGGTACTTTCTTAGGTCCCTCAATTATATCTTGTATTGGTTAGTCATCGTTAATAGGATATCATTCAAAGATGCCAGGTTTATGAACTTGAACTTTATCTCAATTTATTCCTATAATTTCTGATTAAATACAAATTGGATATTTCGAATTATTTATAATTAGCAGATAGACTAGGTATCCTATACAAACCTAATTCTCCTCATGAACTAAAAGAAAACTATGAAAGTTTATATAAATTAGTTAAAACTTCATTCCATTTTTTTTGTCTGTCTGAACAGTTCCACTCCTGGGCAAAGGCCTCACCCCAGTTCTTTCTTCCCCATGCCTTCCACTTCTCTCTTAGTTAAGCTTCTTCACGCCACCATCTTCTTCTCGGTCTGCCGCGACATCGTAGCGGTGTTAGGGCCCCAGTCTTGCCTCTACTTATTAATATTTATAAACTTTTGTCTGTGTTATTTGTTAGCAAGAACCCGTTGCTGTCTTTTACATCTACGATTTGTTATTGTGTATTCCTTGTAGTTCTTTTCTTAGGCGTTTTGGATCAAAAGAAATTGTATAGTTTCTGCTGTTCAATGTTTAGGTCTACCTTTGTGGCAACGATTTTGTATTGAAACTTACACAAGGTTTGCATTCATTTCTATCGTATTTTGGGCATAACAAAGTTCTCAGAAATATTATCAATGTACTCGTAAACATATAATTTTTCTACAGCCTAAGTTTTTTTTTCGGTTAAGTTTAACTCAATATTTGAAACAGAAAGTCAGTTACTGATACTTATTCTAGGACTTGGTGCCGTACCTTTTCTATTAAAAAGTCCGAATCATCATCATCATCAGCCTATAGCAGTCCACTGCTGGGCATAGGCCTTTCCAATTGCACGCCATTCAGCTCGGTTCTCGGCAACTCTCATCCAAAAGTCCGAATATACATTATTTATTTCTCGGATTCCAGGATTAACTGGCTCAGCACCACGGGGTCTCCTGGCTGCAAGATAGAGAAGTGCGACCTTACCAACTGGGAATACGTCACCAAGATTGCCTACACTGACTTTAGTATACGGTTCTAGTATTTCTGCTTATGTACTCCTATGGCTATTATTTCGTATGTATTGTTTTTAATTTTAAGGTGTTTTGTAAAATAAATGTAAAACTGTGCTAAGTTGTTTGTTTTAGATGTTTAATTACATTTGATTGATGATGATGATTTGAAGCTAAGCTCTCTCAATATTTTATATTTATAATCACTCACTTTCCTATCGACTGACTTATCGTGTAGAATGCTACTACTTTCTCTATACCCAACTTTTGGCTACAGTTACATGGTTGTCAGCAATACGTAACACATTTTTAGGCCAGTGACTCGTTTTGTCTACATTAACCGCTTTTTCTAGCTTTAGACCTTTCTCCAAATCTTTGCCTACCTTTTTTACCTATTCTATATTATTGTAATTTTGATCTGCAGAAACACCATAAAACGAGCAAACCCACGTGTTACATTTAGTTTACACATAATCAATGAGTTACATACATGTTCAGACATAAGCATTGTCTGCCTCTATTGTGCGCGCGAGCATATGTCTCCAGATAAGGGAATATCGTAAATAATACCAATAATACAATATTAACTACTTAAACGACGTGGTAGGTACACTGTCTATGTTAGATAGTTAATTGTATGTTTGTTCGTGGAAATATACTTACGGAATAATTAGAGTCTTCAGTGGTTTGGAATATTTTGTATATCATTTAAGATATCTTTTCTTCCCATAATGTTATTTATTTATTTATTTTGAGAAAACAAACAGCCACACAAAAATCTTAATAAAAAATAATAACTTTGTCTAAAATTACAGTGTTCCCCATAGCGTTATCCACAGCTTAAATATCACCATATCCTAACTATTCTGCACAATCCTATTTCTCCTCAATACCTTCGTGAACGCTTTGAGTACCTCGGTCCGAGAGGTAAACTCTGTCGCACCGCCTCTTCTCTTCTCCTTCGTACTCCGCGTCACACTTCCTGCCGCTATAATGGCTCCTTTTCAGTGACTGCAGTGCGTCTCTGGAACTCTCTTCCACACTCCCTACGCGACAGCCCTTCTCTGAATGTCTTTAAGAGGAAAATAAAAGAGCACTTCCTTTCTCATTGACATATTATTAGGGTATATATTGGTGTATATTTGTATATATTAGTATATAGTATTTTGTATGTATTTTATATATAAGGTTATTTATATAAGTTTATATTGTACACAATCCTACCCTCGAATGTGACCTCACTCTATCACTTAAAGGTTTGCGGGGAGAAAACTCAACTTTGAGTTAAGCTCGCCTTTGTACATGAACTGTGTAATGACTGTATTTTATGTTAAGATGTGATGTACAATAAAGAATTTAGAACATATATTTGCTAAGATATCTCTAAAGTTTTCTATCCTGGCATTCGGATATTTCATCATCATCTTCCGCTCTTATTCCACGATCCTTAGGGTCGTTACAATACGTCATGGTATCTTCAATCCTATTTCTGTCATGCCACTCCTGACACAATCCATCCATCTTTTCTTCGGCCTTCCTCTGCCACTTCGTTCATCAACTTTTAAATTCACTAAGTACTCCTTTAGTCACGCACTTTTTGGCCACTTGAGTATTTGGGAATCTAATTTGGGACATCTGGTTAGTGGGAGTTGACTTGTGCATACAAATAAAAAAATAAACAAGTGATTTTTTAAGGTCAGCAAGAAAACCCAGGAGAAAAACTGAATCAGACATACGAACCTGCCATAAAACAAGTAACATATGCGATAACATATCATCATTGTCTGCTCAATGAATCTGCAGACTTACTTCCATTTTGCAGCACTATCAACCTTATCACTTTCGCAATAAGGGTCATTGTAATGGCATGGTTATTTGCATAAGGTTTATTAAGGGCGAGGACCTCTGGTTTTCTTCCAAAGGATATTAATAGATCGTCGGGGAAGTATTTTTGTTTTGCCTTCTGAGTCCCATTAATTATTCTAATTGTGAATAATTGGCAGATAGTTCGCATGCACTGGTCATACCCGCATTTAATTCAATTAAATTCATTGATTGAGTGTATTTATGTGAATGGCGATTGCGGTTTTTTCAATGAAAGCGTAGCGACGTTATTAATGAGGTGAATGAGGAATTTATTACTGTTTATTTTATTTGATTATTGAATACGATAAAGTATGCATTGTGTCTGAGCTATGTTGATATTGGCGTAATCGGTTCAATTACAATTTGTGGTGAATATTATAAGATATCGTATTTAAATAAAAAAAAAACATTATTTCTTAAAATTTACCTTACAACCTATCATTATATTGGTTGGTTATATATATTTAATGCGGTCAAACTTATTGCAGGTTTTAATCTAAACATTCACAGTTAAAAAACTTAAAACCCACTTTCAATATTTGTTGGTTCTTTCCACTAAACATGAATACGAATTTTTACTATGCGACCGGGAAGTTAAGGCACCTGAGTTTTATTTTTAGAAATAACAGCGTAAGCAACACAATGAGTTCCGGCCTCTTGAAATACAGGTTTTTTTAATCTAGCTCAGAAGTTAGGGTCTCACTTTTGTATACTAGTGCAAATTAAGAATTTGTTTATTAATGAGTATTGCGATAATAACGTAGGGCCCACAATATTGCCCTGCGTAACACCTTTTGTGCTAGCTAGTACGTACTCACCACAGCTCCAAAAACCAACTTTAAAATAAATAACCCTTTTCTATTACACCATTTCAATAAGATATGTTTATTAAAGGTAATTTTGACCATCTTAACTTTCGCTATCTTACTTTCTTCAGATATGGCAGATGGATTCTGTGTCAAATGCTTCAGTAAGTTCTTAACCGATTTGAAGATTCTTAAAATATATTTACGAACTTTTGAAAACACATTCTACTGGTGTCTTAGAAAAAGTAAACTGCAATCACTGTTCTAAAAATATTAGGCATGCCCAGAAGTTGATGCTTCCGAAACGATTCTGATCAGCATTTTTAAGCTAAATAGAAGTGTGTGACTTCCTCGTTAGTCCTGTGGTCGCAAGCGTTACTGCTGAGTGTGAGGTCATGGGTTCGATGCCCGGGTCGGGCAGTGTTGTTGGGTTTTCCGTTTGGGAAGTAGCAGTCCGTCTGAATTTGTGCCCGGTTGATGACAATTTAGGTTTGTTGCCTATTACATGACATGATTTAAACAAAACTAGCGAAATGTGGGTGTACGTCTACCTACTTTAAATTAAACTACATAAACTTTTTTATCATGTATCGTCTTTCAAGCCTTCTTTCTCTATGGCCCTCATAATAAGAAATACTTTATTGTACACGAGAGCAGTTGCACAACTCTTTTACACGAACTCCAATCTATGAGTACAATGGCGGTCTGTCATGTTTTTATATTCCTTGAAGATCTACTTAATTAACACAACAAAGATGCGCATATATGTATAACATATATCGCGCATTCGCGCCACACACCGCGCTTTTGTCTTCACCGCCGCCATTCGAAGTAATAAATCGTTGAAATCGATTAATTCAATAACTAAAGTTATTAATAAAACAACAGATAAAATAGCAATACGTTTATTATGTATCGTTTAACAGTTACTTATAATAACTTAGTGCTTACAACATAGTGTACCATATTTACATATTCAGCTTTTACAAACTAGTAAAGACTTTAATAGTTTGACTTAGAACGAATACTTATGCTAGATTTCACTAAATCTTTTACCTAAAGTGAGCTTTTAGATTATCAACCCTCAACTCAGCGCTGAAAGTTGAAAATCTAACAGCGCAAATATATTTAAGGAGGGGTGGGATAAAACTAACAAAATTTCCTACCAGTCAGTAAAAATTGATTTACATGGCTAAGTTATTTGATTTACCTCTGAGACAATTGATTCACTGACACTTTTTTTTGCAAGTGTTATTTTCATTTTGTTATGCTGGTGACACAGAGTATCAGAAACGACATCTATGTTTTGGGTCTACAACGTTTTCATCAGAACTGTTTTATCGACATAGCAACTTTAATAAGAAAGCGGTGCTTTTCAAGATATTCAAAAGTGATAGACTTACCCCGGTGATAGTCTTACCCCACCTCACCATAGATGTTTCGAAGTGTTAGTGAAAACGCGCAATATTTTAAATTAAGCTTATTTAGGGGTGAACAGTGAAACGCAGTGAAGATTCTCCAGGTCAATTAAAAATACAATAAGACATGACAAAGGTACATTTTTACGACATACAAAATAACAATCAAGATAATTTTATAATTTGTATTTATGGGAAATAAAGATAACATAAAAAATACAAAAGGAGAATCTTATAAAAACAAGACGAAGAAAGAGGTAGTTTTATTTAAGAACGTGCGCACACTAATTTTGTAAAAGTAGCTAGCAAACTTGAAATAAAAGTAGTGAATGACGAATTAGTAGCTGACGATTAGATTTCATATCTACGTGATTAAGTGTACGCACTTACTAAAGTAGCTTATTTAAAAAATGAAATAAATCATTGGCATTACAACTCTTCATAATAATAGAAGAAGAAAAAACAACATTTAATACAACATTAAAAATTATATATGTTTTTGTTCGAAGTTAGAGCGTCGAGCCGCTGAGTTAAATGAAGTTTGAAATCTAGATTTTCCTAATGTAGCAATTATTCAGACATAATTTGAACTTAAAATCTAAAAAAGCTATAAGGTACCATTATGGTTCTATGACAAACAGTGTGGAAACAGAACACATAAAATTTAATATGGACTTTCTCTCTTAAGATAAACATATTGTCCATATTAAGGCTACGCGGCTACAATGCTGCGACTTTTGCAACGAATTTTTCAAATATTCTTTCACAATCGTATTGTCGTCTTTGGTGAGCCTTATTATATGTATATCCATGTGTAGGGTTGCGATTAGATTAGTATAGCTGCTTATGTTTAAGTCCCACATATATAACGATCTGGGGGAGTCACTTTCTTATTATCTTTTGTACTGATATCCCTAGCTTACCGTTAATCCTCAGTCACTTCAGAAACTAACACTGCATCACTGGGCGTTCTAATCATACAAAAAAAAGTTCCAACTTCAAACTTATCTGGAACAACTCTTCTCTATTCCGGCTATACTTTCTCTTCCGGCATTTGTAGAGGAAGACTGGCGTCTTCTGGCTTTCTTCCAGCAGCTGCTGCAGCTTGTAGCGCTCTTCTGTGTCTCTTCTTGGTTCGTTCTTTGTGGAAGAAGAGCCGGAGATAGTGGCAGGGGAAGACTACGCATTCTCCGGCGGGTTCTTCTGCGTCAATGTAGACTCCTCGCACGATGACTGAGTTGGAGCAGTTGAGGAGGATGAGGAGGGTTAAGCTCACGATGTGGGAACACCAGTTGCTGAGCTTTGGTGTTTCTGTAAAAGGTAAATTGTTATGTTTAGTGAACGCATATAAGGTAATTTTTTAAGTGAGATAGTTACGAGAAAAGTGAAAAATATTCAAAGGAGTCGCTATCTCTCCCATGAGCACTTTTAGCGATTGCTCATAGTTTTGGATTTGGCCGTTCAGGCCCACTTGGAAAATTATAACTCTATAATATATTTCACCGAAAACTGCGATAACGATTGCGATCAATGCTCGTTTTTCTATTGCTGTTTGTTTGTAAAGCAGCTGGGAAAGACTGGATACGGAAGGCGAAACATCGAGTATTGTAGCGCAGTTTGAGAAAGGCTTATGTCTAGCAGTGGATTGCGATAGGCTGAGAATATATACACTATTTGTTGAATTTATGTACAACCTTCTCTTCACAAAGTGAAACATCATTATTATCATTATTATTTATTATATACTTTATTGTACACCAAAAAAAAAATGCACACATTAAGGAAAAAAGAAATAAAAAAAAAAAATACCAAAAAAAAAAAAATATCCATGCTTTGCTGCAAAGGCTTGCCAGAGCGCGTTCTTTAAATAGGTTTATTGCAGTTTGCTTACTGTTGCGCAGCTTTATCCTATATAATGTGAAAACAGCAATGTAACAAGAAATGAAAACACTGGCAATACTCCTCATTAATCCCCTGAAATCATGAAAAGAAAAGTTTCTGTTCACATTATGCAAACATAAACGAAACCAAAAACAAACCTATTATAGGGCAAACCCGGGCCTGCGGACGACGAGTAGTGGGTAACTCGCCGCCCGATCAGCACCAGGCCCGAGAGTCGACGGCGCGTAGTGTTCCACGCGCGCCTCAAAGAGTTGTCAGCCAAGGGAAGGGGCCTGCCACGGCCGATGCCTGCCCGGGGGTGGAGGATAAATTCGAAAGAGTTACCTCGCCCCCGGGCACTCGAGGCAGGGAGGAACAGGGGTGGGTTTTAGTCACTAAGAGTCTGACACACCCTTCCGCTCCACCCTAGAGCGGAAGAAGTCATAGGATGATTTCCCACCCCCCAAAAAAAAAAAAAAACAAAAAAAACCTATAGGGCAAAAGATTTCTTAATACTATCCGGCAGTTCCCACACCTCCCGCCAGACGTTGACCGTTGACATCTGGCGGGAGGTGTGGGGACTGCTGAACTGGCTTAACATATTCACGTACTAAATAATCAACCTATAATATTCCCACTGTTGGGACACTAGCCTCTCTGTGTGGGCCGTAATCCACCACGGGGGCCTAGTGCGGGTCGAATTTTTTGGTTCTAGTCTTAGACATGCCGGTTTCCGCCCGATGTTTTCCTTGACCGTTTAGCAACACACCAGTTTAGAGTAAACTTATCAGGAAAGACGTAGATATCAAGCAGGATCTACACCTCCCGCCATATGTTTTGGTGGCTATTAAGGAGAAACGTCAGATAACAGGAGTCTGGGTGCTCCATGCAGCCTAAACTTACCAGGAAAGAAGTAAATATCCAGCAGCCCCCACACCCCCCGCCACACGTTAACGGTGGCTATGAAGGAGACGAAGTGGTACACGTCGGCCAGCAGCAGCCTGGGCGCGCCGTGGAGCCTCGCTGCTGACCAGCGCACCGGGGCCTGAAGCGCGAAGGTCACTATCACGACCGCGTAGCCGCCTATCTGTGGGAGAGGTGGAGATTATTTACTATAGAAGGTAGCAACTAGGAAATCTAGAGCCCTAGGCTGCATTATTATAAGGGACTTTGAATCAAAATCCCTTTCATTATTAACATAATTATGGAATTGATCCACTGAATTGTGCTTTTAAACCGACTTCAAAAAAGAGGAGGTTCTCAATTCATCTGTTTTTTTTTTGTTCGCGATATCTCCGCCATTTGTGAATAGATTTTTCTTTTTCTTTTTTTGTATGATCGGTCATACTTCAGAGGTGGTCCCATATACATTTTATCGAAATTGATTCAGCACTTTTTGAAAAAAATAACATAAACAAAAAATATGTATACACAAAAGACGTTTTGGTTATCTCCAAATGTTCATATTCCATTTTATTGGTGTTAGCTATTCGGGCATAACTTTAATATTTAGTTTTACTTCTGGTGTACAACAACAATAAAAAAAACTAAAAAGTGTAAAATAAAAAACTTTTTTCAAAAAATACAACCGACTTCTAAAAATTGCAAAATAACTAATTTTGGGAAGTCGGTGTCAAATAACGAAGAAACAAAAAAAATATGTACACCGACTTAAAGTAATTTTGCAATTTTTAGAAGTCAATTGTATTTTTTTTTAAGTTTTTTATACTCGATCGTTACAAGTAGCGGCACGTAAGTCTAGCGCTGAACGATAATTGCTGCGCATGGGTGGGTGGCGCGGGTGGCGCGCGGGGAACAGAATGGAGAACTGGAGAGCCAATCGGCGCTACGCACGCTCGCCCTTCATCCCGCTAGCCCCCTCAGGTACCTTAATTTTTACTTCTGCGCAATAACGGTCAGCGCTAAAGTTTCGTGCCGCTACTTGTATCGCTGAAAAATTGTCTACTTTCTCTTGTTTTACAAACGCATTTCGTGGGGTAGTGTGATATACTAATAAGTCCTGAAAGAAAAATGTATATGTCACCGGATTATTGCATAGATTATAATAAATCTTACGGGGATAAACTCTCATTTCGATTTATTGTGAAAAAATCTTTTCAAATACAATAAATGTCATCCAAAATCGATCATTTACAATGTATCGGAGTATTTTTATTATATATAAAGAGTTTACAATTTTATGTGATTTTTCATAAACTACCGGTTTATACGGTGACATTCACATTATCTGACTTACGAATATTATGACATAATTCTTTTAATAAATATTACCTAGTGGTATTAGACAATGAAACATACGTTTGATATTATACGATCTTATTGTTTCTTAAACGTGTATAAGACATGATAATTTTTACGACTAATAATTTCTTGATTATGGGTACGTATAAAACTATCGATGCTCTAACTTCATATTTAGTTAATTATATTTTTTTTTTATGGTTGATAGGCACGCGTTTGACCACTATCTCACCTGATGGTAAGCGATGATGTGGTCGAAGATGGAGCACGCTTGCCTAGAAGTAACCTATTCACTCTTGACTTAAAGACTCCCAGGTTGTAGCTAACAGGAAACACAGACCACGCTAGGGAATTCCACTCCCTAACTGTACGTGCAATGAATGTTTTCTCAAAACGCTTTGTGCGTATGGATGGGATGTCCACCATGAACCGGTGGCACTTCGCCGTACGACTTGTGGTCCTTTGATGAAACGGAGATTTGATGATATGTAGAGAATTACAACAAAGAAGCTGAAAGATTCAGCATTGTATAGAGATTGTGATACCTACTAAAGGTTGCTACAAACGTTTAAGTTATGAATGGATAAGTAAATAATTATTAAAAGTTCTATATCTAAAAAAAATACTTTGAGATAAGTTCAAACCTATGACATACAGTTTGTGGTTCCAAAATTTGATAATTATCTCGAATTCAAATATAATCAGTAGAAATTGCAAAAACAACGGCGCCTGTATTTAAGCCAATTTACACTTCCTTATCTAACCATAAAAGTTATAAAATTAATGTCGTCAGCAGACTAATTCTTATTACAGGCTTAGAAACAAAGCTCTGTAAACACAAGTTAATTAGTTGTAAACTTAAATTAATTATTTGTAAACAAGTCTTTAAATAAGTCTCTGTTTGGCAAAGAGTGGAAAGACCCGAGGAACAATGACGAGATATAGTAGTATCAATAAGGAAATTTATTTTTAGACTTGATTATTGATAATAAAAATATGTACAATGTTGTAATAAATACAAGCTTTCCCTTTCCTTATAACACGTCGGTTTGTGATAAGAACAATGATTGTGATCCTGCGTTAGTACATCCTAATCCTAATAATCCAACTATTATTACAAATTTGAAAGTGTATGACGATGTATGGATATTTGTTACTCTTTCACGAAATTAAACTACTGTTGAATTTTAATGAATCTTTACAGTAATATAGCTTATCGATAAATAGCTTACAGAATAACATAAAAGCTATGCTTTGTAATGGGAGAAATACTAATTCCGCGCGGGCGAAGGGAGTATCTCGCATGAATCTGCATTCAAACAGTCCTTATGTACTGTCAATAAAAATATATAATAAACTCCCAAATGTCGTAAAGAATGAAACTAGTGAAATATCATTTATAAATCGACTCAAGCAAATATTATCTGAAAAAGCATATTATACACTAGATGAATATTTGAATGACAATAATATAAATTGACATAATAATTAAATAATGAGTAGTATAGAAAATGATCTCAATTTATTATGATTTATTTTAAGTAAGACATGTTAATTATAAGTAATTTGACTACCTATTTTATTTCCGAAATTGTAATGATTTAATCAGCTTAGTGACATTGTTATAACATATATTTTTTAATTAGTTTTATGTTTTGCTGTGCCCTACAGGGTCCATAATTGTGTCTTAGCTTTAAGCCATTATTGTAACATCTTTAATGACATTATGGTACGCAAATAAAGATATGAATATTAATATGAATATGAATATCTGTATACGTAAATAAAATTCAAAGTCTTGACTGACTGATATCAACGCATAGCCTAAATCGCTGGTTCTAGAGAGTTTTCGAAATTTAAACCTTATGGAGGTGAAAAATGGGATGAAAGTTAATAACGGGGTAAGTACTTATTAAACGCGGGCGAAGCTTCAGACAGAAGCTAGTTAGATATAAATGCAAAAGTATGTGTAAGTTGTTTGTTACCTTTCAGGCCTAAACCACTCAAGCGATTATCATGAAATTTTGCATATACTTTTTCAAAAGAGTACTGTTCCCGAAGGAAAGAACAATGACTTTTGACGGTCATAATTGCTTTAGGACGCTTGATAACGCTACGTGTCTTTCTTTCAGGGGTACAGAAAAGGACATAGAATATCTTTCATCCAGGAAAAAGCACAAAGACTTTCAACGGTCATAATTAATTTGGGACGCTTGATAGCGTTACGTGTCTTTCTTTCAGTGGTACAGAAATGGACTTATAGTACCTTTCATTCATAAAAAAGTACAATGACTTTCAACGGTTATAATTACTTTGGGACGCTTGATAGTGCTACGTGTCTTTCTTTCAGGGGTACAGAAAAGGACATAGATACCTTTCATTCAGAAAAAAAGTACAGTGACTTTCAACGGTCATAAATACTTTGTTTCGGTATCTCGGTTCACTCGTGCAAAGCGATGGCGAAATACTGACTGTTAAGCACAGTTGCCATACTTTGTAGAGCAGTGGTGGCCTAGTGGTATTGGCCGCGACTTACAAGTTGTAGGTCGTGAGTACAAACCCAGGCCTGAGTGTCCAGGCGCGCGGTAGCTCTGTTTCCAATTTATCCGCGACTCCTGGGTAGGCATCGGCCATGACGCGACCCGTCAGGTATTGCTAACATCTCTTTGAGACGCGCGTGGGACACTACGCGCCGTCGACTCTCGGGCCTGGTCCTGATCGGACGGCGAGCTACCCACTACTCGCCGTCCGCAGGCCCGCGCATACTGTGGCCGGCGATCGTCCCACGACCCCCGATGCCCAGAGTGTCCCCTGCGGCGGCTGCTGCTGGGGGCGTAAGGGCGACTCTCTTGAGTCTCCCTCACCCATTCCACCTCCTCCTTCGCGCGCATTACTGCTTCGCAGAAGGAGGCGACTGCTTCCCATTCCCTCCCGCTTCGTACCATGGCCTGGACCAGGGCCGGGCGAGAGAAGTCGCTGCCATCGATCTCCTCCACGAGGACACGGCAGTGTTCCGTCCAAGCGGGGCAGAACTCCACCGTACCTATGCTCCACCATATCCTCTGGGCGATCCGCACAGTGATGACACCAGGGCGTTAAATAACTACACCCTAAGGTATGTTTGTCTCTGCCAGGGTCACGGGCGTGTCTGCCAGTACACGCCCTCACGCTACCAGAGCGGCAGAAGTCATTTGATGATTTGCTATCATTAAAAAAAAAAGTCGCGGGTGTCTTTGAAAGAGTCACCGCAGCCCTGGAAAAGGCAACTGAAGGAACACGAATGGTTTTAGTCAGTTAGAGTCTCACACGCTCTCCCTCTCCACCCATAGCGGGCGAAGTTTTTGGATGATTTTAAGGGCGCTCCATGCAACGTTCACCACATCATCGATCAAGCTAAGATAGCGGTCGCGTAAGATAGTAGTTGAACGTGAGCCTATGAATAATAATAAAAAAAAAAACATTAGCTTATTGATCCTTTGTTGATATTACAATTAAGATAACTGCTCAACCTAGCGTAAGTCCCTTGGGCCCTTACACATATTAAACCAACACATCAAAATTCTTATCAGTCTGGAAAAGTACTAAACGTGCCCAGACTATTGACCTATAAGTACATACATAAATTGTTAAATGTGAACTCATTTATGATACTATCACCAAAAGAAATTCAAACACGTAAATTGACCGTACTTACTTCTTTGTTGGTGGCTTTTGTAAATTCTAAATCGGGTACGTAATCACTAATCACATAGCATAAGCATAGGCATAATCAGCCTTATAATATTCCCACTGCTGGGACTCAGGCTGGGCTCCTCTCTAGGAGAGGGAATGGGTCGTAATCCATAACGCGGCCCAGTGATTTCAAGTCTTCTAAATTTTGGTTCTAGGAAATGCCGGTTTCCTCAAGACGTTTTCTTTCACCGTTTTGAGATCATAAAAATGAAGTGATGAAATATATTACAAAAAGTAAAGCACCTGCCATAAAGTAAAATCGAGGCCGTTACCACTGAGCCACCACTGCTATCACATACAAGTACTGCTTAAGCAGCCCATAAAGGCAGCGGCGCGGGGAGCGGCGTACGAGCGATGAGCACCAGTCTAGGCCGGACCCAAGTGCACTGCTGCGCCACGCCCGCTGAATTCGTGTCCGCGGCCTTAACCTTTTTTGTTTTAGGACATACTTACCGGTTTCCTTATGATGTTTACCTTCTCCCGTTTGAGAGCAGTGGTTAAGAAATAACCATACGGAGGGAAAAGATTAGTAGTACTTAACCACAGGCCACCACACCACCACCATATCATCATAGTGGTGGTCTGGTGGTAGTGGTGAAGTGAGTATTCCTAGCCTTTGGATCCTGCCTATACGTTTCGCGTCTTTCAATAAAGTTTTAAAAAGTGGTGACACTTTGTAAATAAAGAATTCACTTGTCGCGGTGACAATATTATTCAATAAAATTAAGCGGGGAATTGGAGATGACTGCGTCCCTGCAGCTTCCCTGATTAACGTAGATAAGTAGCTCCAAGAACTTGATAACATCACTAAAGGAAAACATCTGCATGATGACCAGCCCGGCTGTGTCATAACATTAACCTCACTTTAAAGATAATTTTATAAACGAGGCGCAATCCTGAACCTAACTAAGGAAATCGTAGATTATCTCATGTTCAGGTCATCATCATAAGGAAAAGAAGTCGAATATCAAATAGGTAGTAGGCACACTCGTCCTGTACGCTAATTTAAATATACTGCGATCGCCAATGTGAGAGATGATTATAGTATATTCCGCACCGTTCATTGTACTGAACCATTACGAGGCCTGCTCGTTGACGATGGGACTCAGATCTAAGTACAACGACGTCTTGCTCCTAAAAATAGTCCGGAAAGAGCATTTATCCACTTTGCATGCAAGTGCAAAATGTCTTCGCTTTCAGGAACTGGCAATGAGGTAAATGCTTTCGCAGTTCTGTTTACTAATAAGAGCGTATTTCTGTCAGGCTCCACTACCCACGTGCTTCAATTGGCTCAATGTCACCGGTTGGTAATGGACGAGGTTTGAGTAAACTTGAGGTGGTCTGGGACCTTATGAGGTTCAATTGCAAATTAGATTCTGCACGTGCACGCGACTGAGTCGTCGCGTGTGTGCATGATATATGCAAGTATGCTTTGTTGATCAACAGAGTAAAGTAGTCTTAATTTGGAATGATCCGGAGGATGTAGGACGATGAGTACTCTAGTAGATGCACTGAGAGTTGGACAAAGTCAGGTTCTCGTTTTGTACTATATCTAACTTCGTCAGTTTTTTATCAAATTTATTTATATTTTTGATTGGCACTCTTATACAACTGTCGTGTCGCACTCCCGGTGCACACTGTCTCTTTTTAAAACTGCCTTTTTTAAGAACAAATATTTGAAAATTTGATGTATTATAAAATTATGACTCTTCTTGATTAAGACTAGATGAATATGTTAAATATATTTACGATTATTTTTTAACTTTATTAGCAAAAAAATATCTCAGAATATTATTACAAAAATACTATTTATTGTTCTATCAAACGTTTCAAAATTTTGCATAAGTGACAGCGTTGTATCGGAGGAGGTGCGGTGTGCTATATCGCTAGCGACTATACGTCAGTTTTGGTTCATTCCTCGACTCCTCACACCTCTATTGTCACGATCCAAGTGCGAGATTTCAAACCAAAATCTGTATCTATGGAAAGCATACAGCGTTGGAAAGCCTCCTAAAAGGTAGAGATCTCTGAACTGGTATATGTCGCGGGAGTCCGTTGGATGCGACAAGCATAGGACGAATGTGGCGATGCTGGGTGGGGGCCTATGTCCAGTAATGGATGTCTTCGGTAGAAATGATGATCTTGATGATGAATGGCATCTCCTACGTGTTAAACTTCCCTATGAACAACTAAAAATAGAAGGATTCTGGACCTTCCCAAATAGGAATTATTCCAGGGCACAAAAATATCAATTGTATTTAGTCCGTCCGTTTGTAGGTCGTGAGTTCAAACCCCGGCAGGCGCTTTTACTTTTTGTAAATTATTTCCTCACCACTGCTCTCAAAAAGGTGAAGGCAAACATCGTGAGGAAACCGGCATGTCCTAGAACCAAAAATTCGAAGACATGTGACATCCACAAATCCGCATAGGGCCCGCGTGGTGGATTACGACCCACAGCCTCTCACAAAGAGGAGGCCTGTGCCCCAGCAGTGGGGACATTAGGGAAAGGCTGAGATGATGATGATGATGATTTAGTCCGTAAGATAATGAAAAAATATTGGAGTAAGTATTTTTTGATTTATAAAATCTATAAAAAATAACAAAGATAACTCATCAAAGTTTAGGAGTGTCACTTTCTTGTAAAAAGTGGTACATTTTTAAAGCAGGTTTGACGTCACGTGACATTTCAACGCACTGTGTCGTCCACATTTTTAGATTACGTGACAAAAGAAGATATACGTGTCCAATACTTTTTGGTAAACTAACTGACAGACCAACTTTTATATTTGTCGTCATCTACCATAATCTACATTAGTTTTCTAAACCGTCCGTCCCAATTCATTTGGAGCTAAAATCCGATACAGCGCTGCTACAACTGGGCTGGGGGACGCAAGACGAACGAGAGGAAGACCCAATTGCGTACACGTAAGTGGTCACTGACTCAGTGCCGTATTTTATAACCTATATGCGGAAAATGTACCAGTTTTTTGTGGGTTTTGTATAAAATTGTGTACTTTGTTTGATTAGAAATGTTTTAATACTAGAGAAATGGAACGCAAAAACAAAAAACCCCATGCGAGTCCAAAAGGAATCAATTTTTTTTTAATGGTTTTTAAAAAACATTGACTTCTCATAGGTTTTTCTGTGATCTCTAAGTGAATAACTAATTTCTGTATTATTTAAAAATTTATGTTTTTCATACATTTCATCGGGTATAAAAAGACAGTTTCCGAAGCCAAAAGTTACATATTCTATCCATTATTTGGATCATTTTTTTCCACTAGACCATACCTGGGAATCCACTGGTTCTGGAGATATTGAAGGTCAAAGTAGCAATTTTTTTTTGTACTTTTTTACGAAAATAATTTCCAAGTGAAATTAAACTTTTTTCCAAACAAACATTACCTGAATTTTGGATATCTTTTCGAATTTTCGAAATTACGCTTTTAAGTTACAAAAACGCAATGAATATCAAACGTATCCTACAAGTACCTACGTGGCTTAGAGTGAAGGGGCGGGGTTTAACTCCACTTGCCTGGGTACGCCTTACATTGCGCGCAATAAAAAATAGGTTTTTTTTCGTAATAACACCGACTTCCGAAATTAAAATATTTTTTTTGTGTATTTTCTTTTTTGGAAGTCGATTTAATTTTTTGTGTTAAAGTTTTTATCTTAAAAGTAGATTTAAAACTATTTATTTTAAAATAATGAGGAAATATATTTGAGACCCACACTTCATTTGATATATTTGGTCGAACGGTACAGTTTGAAAAACTTTATATTATAATTTTCTGATTTCCACCCAAAAAGTGACCCCCATATTCCAAATTCATTTATATTCCAACCCAAACACGGATGTGTAACGTTAATCGTAACATCCGTGGTTGGGTCACAGATTTTCATATGTATTTCTTTTTTGTTTTTTGGGCAGGGCAGGAAGGAACAGGGGTGGGTTTTTTTGTGGGGTGGGAAATCATCCAATGACTTCTCCCGCTCTGGGTGGAGCGGGAGGGCGTATCAGACTCTTACTAACTAAAACCCACCCCTGTTCCTTCCTGCCCTGAGTGCCCAGGGGCGAGGTAACTCTGTTTCGAATTTATCCTCAACCCCTGGGCAGATTTTCATATGTATAGTGTGTAATTTCAATTCAAACGGACGGACAGACACACGAGTCGCGATCTGAAATCGCAAAGAAAATATCAGCTGCCCCATAAATTGATGTTTGCAAAACTAGACAAAATGTACTGAACAGCAAATTTTTCCGGTATTTAAAGGTTGGTCTACAGCATGTAACAAAAACCCTGTCCGATCCTGAAGGGTATTACTTGGTATCCTACGGCGTACACATATACGTAATAATTTAATGGATATGAGATAATTATTTTTCCCCAATGGAAATAATTAACTTAAAAAACAAAGAAAAACTTATCAAAGGCAACACTGAGCGCTCGACAAAGTTCTCCTACTGTTTTGTGTCAAACATGCCGCCTGAGCGAGACAGAGTGCCTACAGCGCGGCTAGTGCAGGGCGGTATCGTTTGAAATAAAAAAATAGAACCGACTTCCAAAAAAAGTGCAAAATAACTTTAATTTCGGAAGTCGGTGTTCCTGTTTTGTGTCTTCGTTTTTTGACACCGACTTCCGAAATTAAAGTTATTTTGCACTTTTTTTGGAAGTCGGTTCTATTTTTTTGTAAAAAAGTTTTTTATTTTTCACTTTTTAGTTGTGGTTCCCCATTAAACTGTGTTAACAATTTATAGACATACGATAGCAGCAATCGTGGTTGATTTGCTGTCAATTTTTGAAGAGTTCCGTTGTCTGTCTCCGAAACCCATCATCAGATCTTTTTGAAATTTAAATGGGACCATTTCGGAATAAACCCCTTTCGAACAAAATAAGAATTTTGCAAATCCGTCAATATATGACGGAGTTATGCCCGAACATACATAAAAAAAAAAAACAAAAAAAAAAAAAAATACAAACATCCGAATTGATAACCTCCTCCTTTTTCGAAGTCGGTTAAAAATAGGTAAAAATGAAAAGATTTCGCCGGCCGGTGGAGTGTTGTCAACTTATGAAAATTTTCCGTATTTAATTAGTGTTAAATTTCGCATATTTTATAAAAATAAAAAATCGATAACTTTTGGTTTTTATGAGTTACATTTTTTTACAACTTTTTCTAGTACATGTGTTAAAACAGGAATACGCCTTTATTGAATCGGACACGGTTTTTGTTACATGCTGTATAATAAAGCTGTTCACAATGCTAAGTATTGCCAGTATTTTCAATTATTGTTGTATTGTCATCTCCACATTAGAGGAGCTCGTGGCTAAAGTAATAACAGCCGCACGGGTCGATCCATCAGGTTAAGCTACGCTTGCCGGAGTTGATCCACGGATGGGTGACTATCTTTACATACCGAGACTCCTCCGTTCCTTCGAAAGCACGTTAAGCCGTTGGTCCCGGCTGTCAATCGTGGTACTTTGACAGTCGTTACGGGTCGTCAGAAGCTCGAAAGTCTGACAACCAGTCTTACCAAGGGGTATCGTATTACCCAGTAACTGGGTTTTGGAGGCCAGATAGGCATTCGCTCCATGTAAAATACTGGTATTCAGCTGCACCCAGTTAGACTGGAAGCAGACTCCAAGATAGTGCGGAAAAGGCTAGGTAGATTGATTGTCATCTGCACCTTGTATAGTAGAGATTTAGGTATGGTAGATTTTTTTTTTTACAAAAAATACAACCGACTCCCAAAAAAGAAAATACACTTAAAATTGAAAAATAACTTTAATTTCGGCAGTCGGTGTTTGTATTTTATTTCTTCGTTAATTGAAACCGACTGCCGAAATTAAAGTTATTTTTTAATTTTAAGTTTATTTTCTTTTTTGGAAGTCCTTTGTATTTTTTGTAAAAACAATTTTTTATTTTTCACTTTTTAGCTGTTATACCCCAAAACTAAAACTAAATATTAAAGCTACGTCCGAATTGATAACCCCAATAACATGGAATTTGAACATACTCGTAATTGGAGAAGACCAAAACGTCATCTACGTATACACATCTTATGTTTTTGTTTGTTTTTTTCAAAAAGCGCTAAAGCAGTTTCGATAAAATTTATATGGGACCCCCTCTAGAGTATAAATTTTCGGACAATAAAAAGAATTTTAATAATCGGTCCATAACTGACAGAGACATCGGTGGACATACATAAAAAAAAACATACATACAGTCGAACATAGAACCTCCTCCTTTTTGCGAAGTCGGTTAAAAAGAAATCATGCGCCGACACTAAATAAATTGGGAAAAGGGCACGACTATAATAAAAGAGAGTTGAAAAGTGTTGCACTATTAAAGTGGGTAGTAACGGAAGGAATGGATTATTTTTATCAGTAACAAATATAGCTTATTAAACAGACGGAAAATCTCGTAGGCAGATTTTTCCTAATGCTTTTATTAAAGCAAATTCCTAAAGCCAGTTCACACAAATAAACATAAACTTAAAATTGGTTTACGTCTTTACATAACTAATCTTACCTTGACATCTTTTTATAATGTTTGTTCACTTTATTAAACATTTCATAACAAAGTAAACTCTAATTGTTTTATTTAAGTTGTTTTTTCAGTAAAACAGGCTTATAATTATAAAAGGATTAGGTATAAAAAAACTTTTGTTTTATCAATTATTATAAATAGGTTTATTTATTTAGTAATAACAATTGTTATAAGTTTTTATCCACATTACACAAAGACAAATAAACATAATTTTTATGTTTGGACTTTGAAGTATGTTCTTATATAGAATGACTTTTGATGTCATTAACCGACTTTCGTAAAAGGAGGAGGTTCTATGTTCGACTGTGTATATGTTTTTTTATGTATGCCCACCGATTTCTTCGTCAGTTGTGGACCGATTTTCAATTTTTTTTTTATCCTAAAGAATATACTCCCGAGGTGGTCCATATAAATTTGATCAAAATTGCTTTGGCGCTTCTTGAGAAACTGAACAAAAACGAAAAATACGTATACCTAGATGACGTTTTGGTTTTCTCCTATTACGAGTATGTTTAAATTCCACGTTCCATGTTATTGGAGTTTTTAGTTCTGGGGTATTATAACTACTAAAAAGTGAAAAATAAAACTCTATTATACAAAAAAAAAAACAACCGACATAGAATTCAATTCTACCGTAAAACTGTAGAATTGAAGGCATGCTTGAAAACTGTACCACTACCCACCTTTATGGTTGATAGTTTTTTGCCCACAATAGGGATGATTTCTGGCTACAAAACTAATAGTTGTATTTAGTCAGTAAGTATTTTTTGATATATCTAGGTACCAAATTAATAAAAAAATGCAAAGATAAAACGCGTCAAAGTTCAGGAGTGGGAGAACCTTTGTTACGTCACTTATAGGTAAAAAGTGGCACATTTTTAGGGTTCCGTAGTCATAACAAGGACAAGGAACCCTTAAAGTTTCGGTCTGTGCGTCCGAGGCATAGCTTACAGACTGTTAGTACTAGAATGCTGTAATTTTGCAAGGGTTTAAATATATTATTCTGTCCGTCTGTCCGTCTGTCCATCTGTCCGTCTGTCCGTCTGTCCGTCTGTCCTTTCACACGTTGCCAGAGAGCTTAGACGAAGTGTTATTCTTTCAGCGATAACAATTGTCTATAAGTCTAAAATGGACGATGGATGGGATTGGCAAGTACCGAATAGAATCGTGGTCAAGCCCAATCATTTTGCATTTTAGGGTTCCGTACTCGAAGATTCCAAACCGAGCCCTATTGCTGTCACTCACGTGTCCCTCTGTCCGTCTGTCTGTCAGTCTGTCGTCTGTCACACAGATCTTACAGTCAAACGCTTGGAGTCAGTCAGAGGCAGTCTTCAAATTTTCACTGTTTAAGCATCTTGTTGACACAAAGCCATACAAATAGTCAAAAATACATTTGGTACGGAACCCTAAATGTGTGAAGTCCGACACGCAGTTGGCCGATTTTTTTTGTTTAAGTGGTGTAGCGACATCTATGACGCTACATACGAACTAGAACAGCAAAATTCCTACATCGCGCAAGCAGAGTTCTCCGCGCGATTTGAACATATACAACAGCCCGAAATCAACTATTGGGCAGTTGCCCGGACCAGACACAACACTCGTCTGGTCGGAAACCTCCGTTGAAAAGGGAGGATCCTTTTCAACGGAGGTTTGCGGGACTTTACACCCTGTTCCGCATACCTCCACAATGGTGACCCTCGACTATGAACGTGAGCGCGTTGTGTGTGTGGCTCTCTTTATTTATTTTTTTTACAGCTGCAACAGAAATACACATTCTGTGAAAATTTGAACTGTCTACCTATTACGGATTATGAGATACAGTCAGCTGATAGAAAGAAGGACGGACGCACGGACAGACAGCGGAGGCTTTGTAATAGGGTCCCGTTGGTTACTTAAATTTAAAGGGTCTCCCTTTCATTTTTAATTTATATTTTGCTACAGCGGCAAGAGAAATAGGTACACATTCTGTGAAAATATCAACTGTCTATCTATTGTGGATTATGAGATACAGCCAGCTGAAAGGCAGACGGACGGACAGACGGACAGGGGAGGCTTAATAATAGGGTTCCGTTGGTGGCTCTTCGGGTACGGAACCCTAAATGGTACACAATCCACAAAAGGTAGGGCAATCTATTTCGAGCGCTGGAATAACAGAGCGGAAATAGCATAATCATAACATAGCTGCAAGAGCCGAAGTGTGATAATATGTATGTTCAACTAACAACCAATGGAGGTTTAGGTTTTCTAGAGATTTTACGTTTGGTTTTTCATCCCTACTTTAAAATAATGACGCGGTATAAGTGTTAGGTCCCAAGCTGTATAGTCATTGGTCCCAAATAGTGCAAAAAGTATAAACTAGACTTAGGTTAAAACAGGTCTAACAAGATATCTGTTATTCCTGTTACTGTTACGCAATAATGACAGATGTCATCATCTGTTATTAAATAACAGCCTGTTATTTTTCTAAGCACGGTCTGTCAGTAAATAAATCACGTACAGAACTTAGAATGTTAGCATTATTCTTGCAGTGTTTCCGAATTTAAAGTTAGGATAGGAGCAGATAACAGATAATACGACTAGAAATAATTGTTACTTTTCATGGATGATATCTTCTTGTACTACTATTTTATTTTTCGGATATAATACTAGGTTGGTGCTTCTTACCCGGGCCTGCGGACGGCAAGTAGTGGGTAGCTCGCCATCCGATCAGCACCAGGCCCGAGAGTCGACGGCGCGTAGTGTTCCACGCGCGCCTCAAAGAGTTGTCAGCAAACCATGACGAGGCCCGTCATGGCCGATGCCTGCTCAGGGGTTGTGGATAATTTCGAAACAGAGTCACCACGCCTGGGCACTCAGGGCAGGGAATAAACAGGGGTGGGTTGTAGTCAGTAAGAGTCTGACACGCCCTCCCGCTCCGCCCAGAGTGGGAGATGTCATTGGATGATTTAGCACCCCCCCCAAAAAAAAAGAGAGAAAGATTCAATCAAGCGGTTGTGAGCGAGACAGATTATTAATACATACGAATAAGAAATAACAGATAACAGGAACCTAGAGTAAACCCAAAAAATTATGATTTTTCATCTGCATGACATCAACATCCCAAAAAAAAAAAAAAAAAAAAAAAAAAAAAAAAAAAAAAAAAAAAAAAAAAAACCACACGCACATAACGTTTTGGGAACACATCCATTGTGCGTACAGCTAAGGAGTGGCATTCCCTGCCGGGGTCTGTGTTTCCTGATAGCTACAACCAGGGTGTCTTTAAGTCGAGAGTGAATAGGTTACTTTCTAGGCAAGCGTGCTCCATCTTCGACCACATCATCGCTTACCATCAGGTGAGAGTGGTAAAACGTGACACCATTTATATTAAAAAAAAAATGAATCCTGTTAAAAAAACACGAGAAAACAACTTTTTATTAATGTTTTTTATTTTCCTCTTGAATCTTAATAAATCAATTATTTCAACATTTATTTGGCGATGTGGTTGCATCAGTTAGGGCTTTTTTTTTTTTTGGAACGGTTATGGCATTTTTCTGCAATGCTACACAATGCCTCATAGCCGATTTTTTAAATGACATGATACGAAATTCACGATGTGTGAGTTCGAACAGAAAGAATCGAAAATAAAAATTTGCTCACACGTTGTGAGCAATTTTTCGAGGAGCTAAAGTAATAACAGCCGCACGGGTCGATCCATCAGGTTAAACTACGCTTGCCGGGGTTGGTCCATGGATGGGTGACCATCTTTACGTACCGAGACTCCTCCATGCCTCGGAAAGCACGTTAAGCCGTTGGTCCCGGCTGTCAATCGTGGATCTTTGACAGTCGTTACGGGTCGTCAGAAGCCCGAAAGTCTGACATCCAGTCTAACCAAGGGGTATCGTATTACCCAGTAACTGGGTTGTGGAGGTCAGATAGGCAGTCGCTCCATGTAAAATACTGGTATTCAGCTGCATCCGGTTAGACTGGAAGCCGACCCCAAGATAGTAGGGAAAAGGCTAAGCAGATGATGATGTTGTGAGCAATTTTTTCGCTCATTGAAGAAGAAATTGCGATTGCGGTCTTTGAGTGTAACACATAATCTGAGTGTCAATCTCAGCGATCACAGTATCCAAAAACCGGTAAAGTGCGTATCGGACTTCACACATTTAGGGTTCCGCACCAAATGTACTTTTGACTATTTGTCCACTTTTGGGTCAACGAGACGCTTATACTGTGAAAATTTGAAGACTGTCTCTGACTGACTCCAAGCGTTTGACTGTAAAACCCGTGTGATAGACGACGGGCAGACAGACAGACGGACATGTGAGAGAGACGACAGCAAGAGGGCTCCGTTTGGACCCTTCGGGTACGGAACCCTAAAAATGCAAAATGATTGGGATTGACCAATATTAATTTCGGTAAAACTTGCCAATCACATTTTGGACTTATAGACAATCGTTATCACTGATAGAATATCACTTCGTCTAAGCTCTCTGGTAACGTGTGAAAGGAAAACTTCAGAAGCTTGGGAACAGGATTCAACTGTAATTTTTCCTTACTAGTTTTTTCCAGCTGCGTCGCCCGAAATGAAATTTTTGGGGGGTCTTTAAGTCAAGAGTGAATAGGTTACTTCAAGGCAAGCATGCCCATCGTCGACCACATCATTGCTTACCATCAGGTGATATAGTGGTCAAACGCGAGCCTAAAAAAACTTTGTCCTAATTCGTGTGCCTGTTTTATATCCAAATCCGTTCAACCGTTAAAGCGCGATGAATGGAAAAACATCCATTTTTACAATAATAATAGGATTAGTTGGAAAAACTCACTAGTGATAACCAACACGATTTGGTCCGATCGTCAGGGAAGAGAAAAATGTCCAGGAGCGCCCAAGATCCTCGCCACACGAAGACCACCAGCGACCCCACCACTGCCACCGAAAAGATGCAGTCCAGGATGTACAGCATCGTCTCTCGGCTGTTCTGTAAATAATAGCTGATGTTACATATCTGTATTAAATTAGACACCCGTATCAGAATCCATGATCTATAAGTATAAAATACTCTTTATTAGTTACACCATTTAAAAGACAGAAGATACAATTTTAGGAACCATTTTATTGATGGCGACATACATACTTATTTATGTAATAAATGATAATAATGACTACATGTAAAAATCATAACACATTATCATGTATACCTACGTAGAAGTTACTTTTCTAAATAGTTCTAAACTATTAAGAACTGAAAACTTCTGTAGGTCCTACCGATGTTATGAAAATAGTAGCTAAATTTAACTCTTGGAAAAGTCTTCTCCAAGTAATTCCATTGCGATGATCTTTTACATCTCTATACTAAATCTCACGCACCCATATTCATAGGAAAGCAAATTGGACTTTTAGAAGAAAGTCCTTACTGCCGGTGATAAGGACTTCACGTTAAAAGCACTAGGCTTTAAATGCCAAATGCAATCGTTGTCGAAGCCGTCTTGCTGTACTTCAAAGCCTGGATGAAAATAGAGGAGCGCATCTCCTACAGGCCCACTTAGGTGCTGACCGGGCACGATTGCTTGCCTCAATGAGATGATCACGGCAAAAGCCGCAATGGACAGCACACACTCGAAGAGTGCCCCGCGTGGATCTCTGAGCAGCATCAAGTCTTGGTCACCAGGATTGGACGAGACCGGTTTCTCCCAGCAGTGAGGGTTATGCTGACGGAGACAGAAAACTGGAGGGTATAGTTGCCTCCTTCTCTGAGATCATGATGGTTCAGAAAGAGGTCGCCGAGCGAGAGAGAGCGAAGGAGTGCCGGGGTGGTCTTTTAAGATATCACGATGGAGATCACCGAGTGGTTTTAGTGGGGTAAAAATCCCCCTCTCCCTGGTCTTTTTTCGCAAAAGTCCAGGTGCTTTTTCAAGGTTTCAATACTATAAAATAGTCTTTAAATATCAAGTCGAGCTTTCGTACTTTCTACCCAATTTAATGATTACTTTGTATTTTGTACTGGTAATCTGTTTCATTGCTCGCCAAGCATTAGGCCGGGACTCTACCAAAGCGGAGACGAGACGAGCGGAGAGGAGATGTTTTTTAAACAACCAATAGAATTGTGTTATTGACACATCTCCTCTCCGCTCAGCTTCAGTGGAGATCGCTGTGCGGAGATGTGTAATATTTGTATGGCGCGATGGAAGCGGAGATGTGAGCTGTGCGCGGACGACGCGCAGTGGAGACGAGAGATGTGGGCGGCGTGCAGTGAGCGATGTCACCCTCCCCCCTCTCGCCCGCCAGCAACCCGCAGAGCCCCGCGCGCGCGCCGGCCGGCCATCTACCAATTCTCTATTCTTCATCTATCAATTCTGCTTCTACAGACCGTAGTTCTTCTTCTTCAAGTAAAAGAAGATACTTTTTTTGTAATAATAGCGACATCGTCTACTTTTCGTGTCAGAATGCTTACTGAGCACTCAACGCCTCGCACCAGAGCTGAAAACATCTCTTCTCGCACAGCACACAGCACACCGCACACATCTCCGCTTTGGTGGAGTCCCCCGAACTGAAAAACATCTATTCTCGCACAGCACACAGCACACCGCACACATCTCCGCTTTGGTGGAGTCCCGGCCTAATGATGATGATAGAGTTTACCCAGAAAATTTCATTCACAATATGAGAGACGAATGTTACTAGGTAGTGGGAAATAAAATTATAATTAAATAAAAGGCCCGTTTGCCATTTGAACGCCCATTCAGGGATAATAGAAAAATATCCTTCAGCAATCAGTGACGTCATGGTTATTGTGATAGAACTTGCAGACGACAGACTAGGAACTCGTAATAATTTAAGCACAATAGCACAATGACTTCTTGTAGGAAACCTCTGTGATTGAGTTGGCAGCTCCGCATTCCAACCTTGAATATACAGGGTCTAACGGAAAGGTGTGAAAGGTTAATTAGTTAAGTTTTATTTTATTTTTGCTTGGATACTAGGCTTTTGAAAATTAATGTGCGTTTTGTAATCTGTGCAAAATAAATATTTTTTCTTTCTTTCTTTTTCTTTAGGTGTGGTCATATTTTAAGAAATACTTTTGACTATCTATATGAGCAAGTTTCTTCAAAGAAGTCTTAGGCAATTCTCAAAAACAAAAACAATTGTCACGCCCATACACATTTTGATCAGGTGACGATAAACTTATCGTCACCTGATCAAAATATGGAAAAAATATTTTTTTTGGGAGTTGTAATTTTCCGTGAAAACAACCTAGGAAAAGGATATTTCTGGCTGACTGATCGACACTTTACGTGACCAGAGGGCTGGGTCTTTCATTGCTGTTCAACGTGGCAATGCTGCCAGTCTTCTGGGCACGTTTCCAGATGATAGTGATGTGGAGGAGTACTTCGACGCCTGAACGTATTTTGATTTTGTTTATGTACGTAGTTATTCTAAGATTTTTGTTAAGTGTAGATAAAGTTAGTTGAGTATTTTTAAATAAATATGTAAATTTATGAATAATAATTATTTATAACTCCGTGACAAAAAAAAAAAGAATCTAGGAGGGAGCGTGCAGGAACTGTAGAGGGCGCCACATAAATGTCAGTGTCAAGTATTTCTACACTACAAGTTGCGGATTTCACTTAATAAATGGCAGTCTACGTTACGCGTGCTGCATGTGTGCATGATGCGTGTGTGTATACATATATGACACGGAAATGTCAATGACAAGTTTTTATAGGGTAAAAGTTTCGAATTTACTCCAATAAATGGCACACACTACGCAGTGCATGTTCCCTATATATACCTGCTCTACACCTAATTGAGGGCTTGGAATGTATAGCTTCCACAAATGGCGATAAAAAGCGGTTAGAGAAAGATTCATTACCTTTTTTTACCAGTACATATTGTATGGATTTGAACACTTTAAAAAAGACTTTGACTTCTGAGTTTGTTTCGGTGTTCTGTGACTACCGTAAAACTGACAAAAAATAATGTTGACGTGTAAAACGTCAACCAGCCAGTTTACCAAGCCAAAACACCCGCAGTTTGCAGTTTGTGTCAGTTTGTTAAGCCTATTTACAAAAATAAAATCATTTATCATTCTTGCGTGTCATCCTCATGGATGTCGTCCGCCCTAGGGTGGGCATGAGGGCGGGGGGAGCGCAGTTCAGTCCCTCAGCCAGGTATTGGCCTGCACGACTTCATAAGGACCCCTTCAGCTTCTGTGGCCGTATACGACCGCAGTTTCACTTGAGGGCTACGCTCGGAACACGATGCTGGCGTTTCATGGGGGTGACAAGTTACTTTTCTGTTAGCGTATTTTGCGTTAGCGTTCACGCTAACGCTTAGTAAAAAATGTATGGCAATTACATTACCTGCGGAAAGAACTGTCACGTGACTCACGTCGAGTAATGCCATTACGATACATTTTGTACTAAGCGTTAGCGTGAACTAACAGAAAAGTAATTTGTCTCAAGCTACAGGTCTGTGTCTGTTCAGGCGACAGACTCCCACAAAGCCTGTCACCCGCAGGCCGGCCTAGACTCCAGAGTACCTTCACCATTTACCTCGCTGTTTGCAAATTTTAATGAAACTTTTAAATATGAATACGGAGAGATACAAACAGTTCTGATTTTATTTCGCGATTTCAAGGTTGGTCCCATCTTAAAAAGTGTTCATAGTGATCCTACACAACGACCTTTCCAGGTTCATCATCATCATTATCATCATCCTTTTAATGTCTCCACTGCTGGGGCACGGGTTCAATACGGATTGGTGGATGTCACATGTCTTCGAATTTTTGGTTCTCGGACATGCCGGTTTCCTCACTATGTTTTCCTTCACCGTTTTGAGACCGGTGGTGATGAAATAATTTACACAAAGTAAAACGCCTGCCTGAGTTTGAACTCACGACCTACAACTTGTAAGTCGCGGCTAATACCACCACTGCTCCAGGTTCACCGAACAATATAAAAGAGATCAACAAGAAGTTTACGAAAAATCAAAAATAAAGCTAAAATAAAATTCAGACTGATTTCCCTGCCTTATCTTTAGAGGACCTTATCTATAAATGAAAACTGGTATGGGCCGCTCATTTGCACCACAGATCGTGAATTGAAAACAACAGATATGCATGTAATTTACGAGTGGGCGGCTGCTCAATAGGTAAAAAAAGACTCTATCTATCTTCAACATCTATATAAAAACTAGTTTTGCCCCGCGGTTTCTCCCACGTAGGCCGGGATTAAAAGTAGCCTATGTGTCAATTCAGTTATAAGCTATTTACATACCAAATTTCATTCAAATCGGTCCAGCCGTTTGAGAGTGAAGAAGTAACAAATATACAAACACACATGCTCACTAATCTCACGCCTTTATAATATTAGTGTGATGTGATCTATATCTACATCTGTATCTTATTTATATATCTATCTATATTATCTTATATATCTATCTATATAAAACAAAGTCGGGTTAGGTACACCATTTATTACCGATTTTTATGATCTTTGATTTGTTAGATTTGTCTGTTCCCCGATATCGGAAAAACTTACGAAAAAAAAATATATAAAGAAAATTCATGTTTCTTACATTTTATATGGAATTTATTTCTGAGGCAGTACGAAGTTTGCCGTGTCAGATATGACCTAAGTTATAAAAATCATCATAAGCCTCTGTTGTAGTCAACTATGGACCATAAAACCTGCTTTTCTGACCAAGAAACTCTGTTTGTGATCCAAATAATATCGCTTTCCTGTCGCCCAGGTGAACTGTATTGCCCAACTTTTGGGTAGCACAACTTGGTTGCACAGCCTGGTTAGGTTTTCAACAAGAATGTGATGTAACCACGTGTCCAAGGGGGGGACTCCTCTTTTTTTTTTTTGTGGGGTGGGAAATCATGCAATGACTTCTCCCGCTCTGGGTGGAGCGGGAGGGCGTGTAAGACTCTTACTGACTAAAACCCACCCCTGTTCCTTCCTGCTCATAGTGCCCGGGGGCGAGGTAAATCTGTTTCAAATTTATCCTCAACCCCCGGGCAGGCATCGGCCATGACGGGCCCCGTCCCTATTGCTGACAAACTGTCGACTCTCGGGCCTGGTGCTGATCGGACGGCGAGCTACCCATTACTCGCCGTCCGCAGGCCCGGGTAAGGGTCGTTAAGCGACCCTAAGTGTACCCACGTGGTGACATCCCATTCTTGGGGGCAGCCATATTAACCATACTGGGACCGCATCCATAGACCCATATCCAAGGCTACTTGGGGCCTATCATTCCTAATGTTACAAACGATCTATGGGGCTACTTACCTGGTTTGTATGTGATACGGGGCACCTGTTTGGGCTGATAGAGCCACAATTGGGATGGTACGACGTAAATTGCTACAAAGCCAACGTTTAGCTTTGATTTTCCTATGTAAAGCGTATAGGCCGGTTAGCACTGAAGCTTTACCGTTACTTGCAGGTGTACTTCCAGTCGATCTTGAGGTGCAGCGACGTGCTGCAATGTACTATTCCCCACGAAAGACTACGGACACAGACTTTTTACCTCAACGCGATCGTGCCAAGATCTCTAAATTACTTATACCTCAAACTGACGTCTGGGAAGACCTTTTATCCGAATGGCAATGTACCTACATTGCCATTCGGATAAGGATTCGGAAAGTTCCATCAAAGGCCGACACCTCCACCAGTTCTTCCCATCGGTTCGCGAGCGGCTGTCTAGGACATGGCTAGAGGTGGATCTGCACTGTGTTGCCCTATTTATATATACTCACAGGTCACGGCAACTTTAAGGGTAAATTAACTTCAAGCTTGTTACCTCGCATTTATGTCAATATTCTACACCTGATTGCGAATACGAACAATCCGCACATCATATCATAAGGGAGTGTACTCTTTGGCAAACTGAACGCAATATTATGTTGGATAGTATTCAGCCTACGTCTGGAGTTGTCTATTACATGGACCTTGTGGAAACTGTATCGAATTTCCATGCGTTCAAACGTTTTTACCATACCTTCTACTGGAGTCAAATGTAACAGCTCACAATTTTAGAACCCATTAATATTAGTGTTTTTAACCAGTAGTGCTTGGCGTAGGCTTACCCCAGTTCTAAATAGCCTCTTTGTGCCTAATGGCCTAGCTTTGTTCTATCTCCTGCTTGATTAGAAGGGAAGTAGAAATTATGTTTTTCTTACTCCTCCGCTGTCTTTTCTGATTAATTTCGTTGCGGGACTCAAGACAGTGTAATCGTTTCTCTGGGACTTGTCAAGCTTCATTGCCTCGGCGTTTTTTTCTGGTGGTCGCCACTGTTGATTCTGGCTTGCAGAAGTTACAATGGTTTGGGAATAGTGTGGCGGACTTTTCCCAAAAAAAAAATACTGGGACCGCAGCTGCCGAAATAGGTTCTCGGCCGTTGAAAGTCTCCCACCATTCCGTGCTCCCACCCAACGGTATAACGTAACTTTTCTAAAAATCATTTGCCTGTTGGGTGGTAAGTTGGCGAAATATTTTAAGTGTATATACAGCATTGCCATTCTGGGTACTTTTCCCATTGACAGCGATGTGAACGAATTTTCCGATGCCCAATGAGCTTTACTCCTACCGGATGATTTATGCCACTTATACTCGTACATATTTTATTTATTAAGTTATTTATTAGTTTAGTTATGTATATTGTAATCAAATAATAAATGAAATCGTTACGGTGTATATTAAAGTCTACGTCAGTGAGCTCACACGTTTTGATTATCAATTTAGATTTTTTTTCAAAAAGGGAGGAGATTCTAAACAGTATACTCGTATCTGTCACCGGATAGTTGTCAAAACCGTTAGTTTATGAAAAATCCCGTTAAATTGTAAGCCCTTTATTTTAAATAAGACTCGGATACATTGTAAATTATCGAATTTTGATGAGATTGAAATTGATTGATTATATTTGAAATTATCTATTCATAATATACATATTGTCTCTCACTCTCGCAAGATTTATTGCAATCTTACGGTGTTTACAATTATTCAAAGGATATAAATTGTAAACACCGTAACTAAATCCTTTGAGTAGCTAAGCGTGAACATTAAAACGCGTAAAACCAGATTTATTAAAATTGTATGCATTGTGTGTCATAATGAGTGTTGTTACAAAATTAGGCTGCTTGTTGCCATCCGTTTTGGACGTAACAGCCGCGTATTATACGACTTAAATACTTGTAAGTAAACACAATGCTTTACAACAAACGTTGATAAAAGTCAAGTAATACGGTTTAACAATGTTGAACTAAGATAGTGAACAATAAAGTAATTAGAATTATAAAGTCTGTTGACAAACATCAACTGATGCGAAGTAGCAACACTTATAGATGAGTACTAAATTTGATGAGTAAAAACTATTTTAATTTATTTTATTTCTTGACATTTCTGTTCCATTTTGGTTTTGATTGTTATTATTATTTTTTATTTTACTCAATTAATTGACATTTGTATACCAATTTATTTATTTACTGCTACCTAATTGATGTTAATCACAAATCTTACGAACGATTTTGTATGGTTCCTTATTGTTTTGCATTGTTTTATTCTTTTACTAACATAGTTTATTAGTAATTGTAAGTAACACTATGCTATGAGTCTTGTTACTTGGTAAATAAATAAATAATCATAACAATAAAATAATCTGTGAATTTTTACCGGACAGCCCCAGAAGGAGGGTACCTAATTTTTTATATAAATATCTAAAGATCGAATTAAAAGAAAAAACATCAAAAACCGGCCAAGTGCGAGTCGGACTCGCGCACAAAGTGTTCCGTACCATTATCTATGAAAGACGGCAAAAGAATCATGTCTGTTGTATGAGAGCCCCACTTAAATATTTTTTATTCTGTTTTTCAGTATTTGTTGTTAAAACGGCAACAGAAATGCATCATCTATGAAAGTTTCAAATGTCTAACTATCACGGTTCATGAGATACAGCCTGGTGACAGGCGGACGAACAGCGGAGTCTTCTTTTTTTAGTCATAGGGTCCCGTTTTACCCTTTGGGTACGGAACCCTAAAAACAAATGACTGATAAGAGTATTTAATTTAATATGTATCTTAATTCTCCCAAAAGGAAAAAAAGGTAGACCGGCTTAAATATGCAAAGATAACATCAAGACTATTGGAGGGACAATCAGAGCCTTTAAACAAAATACTTTTCTGTTAACGTTAACGCTAACGCTTCGTGCAAAGACATTACTGGGCGTGAGTCACGTGACAGTTCTCTGTCTAACGCTTCGTGCAAAATGTCGTTGTCATACATTTTGCACGAAACGTTAGCATTAACGTTAACAGAAATGTATTTTGGCTAAGGGGGCTGGTCAAGAATAGCTAGAAATAGAGAAGAATGGAAAAAGTTGGAAGAGGCCTATGTGTCACAGCTCCCGCTGACCACTAAACCGGGAAATCCGATGTGCTAGGTTTTAGGTTATATGTAAAAAAAATGTAATGTCAGCTGAGGCTTAATAAAAATAGATTCAAAAATATCTTCCCTCTATAACGGTTATACTTCGACCATTTGATCCGAAACTTTGTAAGACGCCCTTTTTTTTCTTTTTAGGGTTCCGTCAAGGTTTAAATGGAGCCCTATTGGTGTCCCTCACGTGTCTGTCAAGTACGTGTCGGACTTCGCACATTTAGGGTTCCGTACCAAATGAGGGAATTTTAAAGATAAAATCTAATTTATCAATATATGGTTATTTACGTATATTAGTAAAATATACGTAAATAAACATTATCACTAAAATTCAAGTTCATAGGTTAGTGGGAAGTTAAAAAAAAATCGGAACAAAATTTTGTGACAGTCGACGACGGACAGACGTGCGTAACACGTGAGTGACAGCAATAGGGCTCTGTTTGAACCCTTCGGGTACAGAACCCTAAAAACGGTTGTAGTAAAAAAATACATTAAAATGCGATCGAGTAGACTTAAAAACTCACCCTTAGGCCAACATTGATTGTATCTTTGTGAGGACAAATTAATTGATTTTTAACCGACTTCGAAAAAGGAGGAGGTTAGCAATTCGGATATTTGTATTTTTTTTTTTTTTTATGTATATTCGGGCATAACTCCGTCATATATTGACGGATTTGCAAAATTCTTATTTTGTTCGAAAGGGGTTTATTCCGAAATGATCCCATTTAAATTTCAAAAAGATCTGATGATGGGTTTCGGAGACAGACAACGGAACTCTTCAAAAATTGACAGCAAATCAACCACGTTTGCTGCTATCGTATGTCTGTGAATTGTTAACACAGTTTAATGGGGAACCACAACTAAAAAGTGAAAAATAAAAAACTTTTTTACAAAAAAATAGAACCGACTTCCAAAAAAAAGTTTGAGATGATCTATTTTTATTACATTATTACTTATGGTTTTAACAATTATCCGGTTATAGAGACAGTCGGTAACTTTAGTGCCAAAAGCTAAAAAACTTCAAGGGAGTTGCTTGGTTAGCTAGAGAGCTTCACAAATATATGTACAATGAAACAATCCAAGACCGAGATCTCTAGGACTAAACAGATTGTGTTCAGATTGCGCGGTCAAACGGTGAAATCCCCGCATTTACTGAACGAGTGCCTTTTAAAGGCAGAATTTGACTATTCCACCATGTCTTGAAAACAGATTGGCGATTGTAATTTTGTGAATGTGTATCTTGATAGGAAGGAGGAAACATGACAATGATATTTTTTATTTTTAACCGACTTCAAAAAAGGAGGTATGTATTCGACCCGTATGTATGAATGTATGACCCGTATGTGTTTGACGGCACGGTTGGCGTAGTGGTTGAGCGTTCGGCTGCTGCGCTGCGTGTCGCGTGTTCGATTCCCGCACGGAACAAATATTTGTTTGGCCTACAGATAGTTGTTCCGGGTCTGGGTGTCTTGTGTATGTGAGTTTAAATGTTTGTGAACGCACCCACGATACAGGAGTAATTCCTAGTGTGGGGCAACGCTTCTTTAAAAAGAAAGAATGTATGCTTGTTCGCGATTTTCTCGAAAACTACTGATCCGATTTAGATGGGTTGTCGTTATTCAAATGCATAATTTTCAAGGAAGGTTTTTAGTATACAATACATTAGGATCTGATGAAGATCTTCGGATATAGGCAGTGGAACTCTTCAATAACTAACAGCAAATGACTCGCGATTACTGCGATCGTTTGTCTATGTATTGTTTTAATGGGAAACCGCAACTAATAAGTGAAAATTTAAAAAACTTTTTTGAAGTCGATTCTATTTTTTGTAAAAAAGCTATTTTAGTAGTAACATTGGTTCCAAACCGTTGTTATTAAAATTAATTAAAAAATATATAAATGACTCTCTCATGACATTTTATTTAAGGGGTGCTTTAAACCTATAAACATATTGAAACTCTAACTGACAATATTATTATTCCATTCTAAAATAAAATAAAATATTTAAAATGCTTCGATTACTGTTAGTAGGTACTCTAACACACTCGTATCAACGAACACGCGCAACTGCATGAATGAATGATCAGCTGATCCTGTGTGTCAAGTACGCACTTCGCTAATCTGTGCTGTTTGTTTGTAAGCCTCGCCACTCCAGGGTTTGATGAACTTTAGGTTTGCAGGAAATCTTGACGAGATAGGAAATCATCGATCAGGTTCTTGTATTGATAACAGGTATCACGTATAACGGTGATGAGTATTAGGTTATTTTGGGAACTTTACACAGGTTACTGCAGCACGAATATCATAAATATATCAGACTATCACACCGCCCGCGAATTCGTCCGCGTGAATTTTAAAAATATTTATAGCCTATGACACTCACAAATAATGTGGCTTTCTATTGGTAAAAGAATTTTCAATATTGGTTCAGTAGGTCCAGAGATTACCCCCTACAAACTCACAAACTCACAAACTTTACCTCTTTATATTAGTATAGATGTAAATTTTAGCTGTAGACTTCCGAACTATAAAGGGGAAATGCTCTCATATTGTGGCAGAGTTATGCATGCGAATATGGGTAAATGGAGCAGGGGAGTTGATTAGGAATAGGCGTAGCGTTTGACGGAAATAACCAAACAAATCAAGTCAAAGGTTATCAAAACGAAATCCTATTTCACGAAGAGCTGTTATAGTCAGGTTTTGTAGAAGGTGACCAATGAGCAGTTCTAAATGGTACTAACCGTACGGAACATAGTGGGCACATCGAAGTAGTCCTGCGGCGAGTCAACGGCGACGGCGAACGGCGCCGCGCAGATGTTACGCAGCGCGCGTAAAGCTGCCAGCGACAGCGTCGCCGCCGCCGTCGTCGACAGCAGCGTGCGCGCGCTGTCTCCCGTGCATTCGTTCAACAGGTTCCACACGCCACGCCACGCGCCCACGCACGCCACGCCCGCCACGGCCGTGCAAATCCGCGACACCACGTAGTAAGTCAGCCGGCCACGCTCCGGCTTTAAATATTTGCTCAGTTGCGTTTGGAACACCGAAAACAACAAGTCACAGCACAGTCCGAAGGCGGCACACGCGGCCGCGCTGCCCACGGGCTCGTCGGGCAGCACGTACAGGTCCATGAGCGTCCAGGTGGACTTCCAGTAGGTGACGACGGCGGGTGCGACCACCAGGCTCGCGAAGAGCGCGTCGGCGCACTCGAGGAGAGCGGCGTGTGCGCGCGAGCCGCTCGCCAGCGTGTCGGCCAGCCCTGCAGTGCTTCCGCGCATGTCTGCCGAGTGCCTGTGCGCGCCTGACTGACAACTCCCACCGGCACGACGCGCCGACAGATTACTACTAGTAATTGCATTATCACCGGCCCGCGCTCTGACGTACCGTGTTTGCTCGGGACTCGCTTGTGCGTATGATTCTACGCTACCAGCTAATGTCAAAGGATCGTTTGTTTTAGATAAAAGGTCTTTAACCAGCTAAAATAGTGACATCTAGGATATCGATGTTAGATGACGCACGTCATCGACTTGCCGATTTCTGTACGATAAAGTCGATACGATGTCAAAACAAACGAAGCCTCCGTATCCTTAAGCACTCTCCCTTATTACATTCTTTTAGTGTAGAATGCTGAAGCCATCGATCATGTCATACTTATTACTTAATTTGTTTACATTATCATCTTCATTATGGTATGTTTAGTTTGGCATTCTCAGGTGAACGTAATTTCTTTAGGAATCCAACCGTTGACAAATATGAGGTCTCGTAGGGTGAATTAATTTTCATAAGTTTTCGAATTTTTCTTCCAATTCAATCATCATTTTATGATCCGGCGAGGGGAAGCATGCCAGAACTATCTTACTAGGTATCAGCTTTGACCATAATCTGATGGGCTAATCTGGGCTGCATGCTCATTTCTTCTCTGTTTCATTCATGAAACAGCTTTTCTTTTATCGTGAAACTACATAAATATTCAGTACACAAACTGCATGGTTCACATGATACGATAGACAGCTTCGTTCGAGTAGTAATCGCTCACAACGGTTGAGTTTACGGTCGGTCTTTGATTCGATGTCCGAGTCGGGCAAGTATACGAATTTATCCCGAAGTCTGCATTATTATGCTCTATTTGATACTAATTATCCCACATTTTTTTTTTTTGAGGCTAGGATATCATCCAATGACATCTCCCGCTCTGGGTGAAGCGGTAGCCCCGTGTCAGGCTCTTACTGACTAAAACCCACCCCTGTTCCTTCCTTGCCTGAGTGCCCAGGGGAGCAGTAACTCTGTTACGAATTTATCCGCTACCCATAAGCATGTCTACTTGTCCCACATAGAACTATAATATAACCGCGATATTTGGTGTGGGTATTCAGACACTGCCTAGCCCTTCCGGAGATACTAGCATGATGATGTACTGTAGTAATCATGGGCTATACCAACCGTTTATCTGTGCCCTCGCGATCTTCGTAAGAGTGACCGTGAAGATAATAAGACAATCGTTCAACGTATCACGATCAGTAGGGCAGTAACTGCGTACTTCCTAACTGATTCGGACGTAAGTGTTATAACTACACGGTCAGCATTGACCGTTCATCTCTATTACTGGTAAAGTAAGGCATATCTATACACTCGACGTATTTTGTTTATCTTGCTAAACTTGAAAAATAATCTGCTCTATATTGGCGATTGATGCACTTAAACATGCGTCGATGGCGCGTAAAATAAACGCCATGTGAATATTATTAGGCCTGTACCTAAGAAGTTGTCGTTTTTTAAAACTGCAAACTTTTGAACTGTGATAACTTCGGATTGCCTTGGAATTTTAAGTTCATATTAACTTTATATTTAACGCATTTTATTATTTTTTTATGGTTCCGTACCTGAAGGGTAACCAACGGGACCCTATTATTAAGTCTCCGCTGTCCGTCCGTCCGTCTGTTTGTCAGCGGGCTGTATCTTATGATCCGTAATAGGTAGACAGTTGAAATTTTAACAGAATGTGTATTTTTGTTGCCGCTATAACAACAAATAATAAAATAAAAATTGAATGGGGCTTCCCTACTAGAAACATGTTTTTTTGTTTTTGTTTCTCGATCTAATGGCAACGAGTACCTAGACGCGTATAATCTATAACGACGGTACGGAACTCTTTATGCGTGAGTCCGACTCGTACTTGACCGGTTTCTAAAATTAATTTGTATCTTTGGGTTTGATTTTTTCTGTAATACCGACGTATTTATAACCAACAAATCTCAAGACATATGTGATTTGTCATAGTATGTTCCAACGTTGAAACAATGCGTTTCAAAAGACACGCAATATTAATGACGTATACCTACGACTACATTTTAACAAACGAACCGTGTTTTATTGGTTTAATAGCTTTCGTTTTGTAAATTTAACCATATCCGCCTGGAGAAGAAGGATAATTTGTGAGGTATTTCCCAAACAAAAGTACCTATACTGCTCATTCAGTATCAGTTCTACATAACCATTAACGCGCTTTATATATTACGTATACCATTTGAGTCGCTTTGTTTCCACGAGTTACATGAGTAATATATGGCATTCATTTATTATACAGTTATTTTTGTGCATCTGCCATGTCATGCCAGTTTCGCAAAATTTTAGCATCTGCCAGGTCCCTTAGACGATTGAGGAACTTTCTTCCCACTGCCACTAAAACTGCGCTTGTACAGTCCCATCTGCTTCCCATCCTTGACTATGCTGATGTCAGTTATCTCGATCTCACCCAGGCACAACTAGATAAACTTGAGCGTCTTCAAAACCTTTGCATAAGATGTATATTTGGCCCAAATATAAAAAGTGCGAAATTCAGAAATGTCTTGGCTTCCCATACGTCTTCGCCGGGATTCTCATATTTTATTTCTGCTCTACAGTATTCTGTTCAATCCTACAAACCCCTCTTATCTTAAGGAACGTTTCAAGTTCCTTCATGACACACATCAAAGATATCTGAGGTCATCGGAAAACTTGAGACTAGAGATGTGCATTCCACCAGCTTTTACGACAAATCTTTTTTTTGGAAATTTTCTATTTTTTCTTAGAGATAGTTGTTCATTTCCATGTGCAGAACCGGTTCTTAAAATATGACCACACCTTTCCGTTACACCCTGTAGAATGACTTGCCCGTGTCGGTAAAGCGTGCTCAATCCTTGTCCACTTTTAAAACAATGGTCAAAAATCACTAACTCTCTCTTTAATAGTTTTTACTTTATGTTTCATAATTATTAATGTATACATTTATCTATTATGTATTTATTGTATATATTATTATTATTATAAATAGTACCTACACCTAAAACTACCTACAGTACTGTATTTCCTTTTCTCTTTAAAATCCATCCAAAGGTTTTCTTGAAAAGATCGCTTTCAGTGATAAGGCCGCCCATGTCACCCTATGTAATGTTTTCTTCAGAATTTTCTGTAACTTATATGGTGTACGTAATAAAGAGTATTCTATTCTATTAATAAGTTTATAAAAAAAGTGATTAGTCCATTTACCCCGTGGTGTTTCTCCTCTTACGAGTACCTACCTATTTTAGTTTCTTTTTTTTGCATAACCCTTTGCGTCTAAATTAGCAGACATAATATATTTTGATTGTGTCTCGATCACGAGGTGACTCGACTGCTGAACTAAGGTCCGGTCTTGCTCGGACTCATCGATTTTAATATTCTTACCTCTACAGCTTTAGGGTGTTTATTTAAATTATTATTATCAAACATCATAATCCTAAAAAAAAAACATAATTGTAAGATAAGATTATATTATTACTAAAATTAGATTTAACAAAAATCATATTTACGAAAAACTTGACTGTAAAAAACTAATTTATAATAGAACTTAAAGAACTGCCACCAACTCTCTCTCTCCCCATCTCATCAGACTGCTTGTTCGTCTCGCGTTTAGAACACTCTTTACTTGTTTTCTGCAGTCACCCAGTGTATTGAAAAGAGTAGATTTTTTTTTTTCTACATTTTAGTGAGCTATGGCGGGTTATGAACTGTAGCCCAAAAAAAAAGGGTCGTTGATAAATTCGAAACAGAGTTTTTTCTACATTTTAGTGAGCTATGGCGGGTTATGAACTGTAGCCCAAAAAAAAGGGGTCGTTGATAAATTCGAAACAGAGTTTTTTCTACATTTTAGTGAGCTATGGCGGGTTATGAACTGTAGCCCAAAAAAAAGGGGTCGTTGATAAATTCGAAACAGAGTTTTTTCTACATTTTAGTGAGCTATAGCGGGTTATGAACTGTAGCCCAAAAAAAAGGGGTCGTTGATAAATTCGAAACAGAGTTTTTTCTACATTTTAGTGAGCTATGGCGGGTTATGAACTGTAGCCCAAAAAAAAGGGGTCGTTGATAAATTCGAAACAGAGTTTCCACGCCCCTGGGCACTCAGGGAACTGAAGGAACAGGGGTGGGTTTTTGTCAGTAAAAGTCTGACACGCCCTCACGCTCCACCCAGAGCGGGAGAAGTCATTGGATGATTTCCCAAACCCAAAGAAATAACTCAGATTTGCCCGCAAAATGGCATTGAGGCGTCAAACCCATATTGTTGATACCTCATTTGTTGAAATACTTATCGGATATCTATGGTTCAAATCATATCTACAATATGTGCCGTCCAAGCAAAAAGGGTTCAGTAGTGGGGTATTGAGCTTAGGCTAGATTCGGTATCTAAAATAGTCAATTATTGAGGATTAAGAAAATATTCAAAAACTGTCACATTTTCTATCAGATATTTGAAGTTAAAGCTCTGAAAAAGCTTGATTTAGAAAAAAAAAAACATAAAAAAGTAAATATAACCAAAAAATAAATTTCTGGTAAGTAACATCATATAAAGTCATTTACTATATGAACTTGTAGCAATTAGGTTAGGACTAGAGAGACGAGAGAGTAGAGGAGTTCTAGTAATTAGAAATTTTCTATGACACTGAGCGCTATCAGCTGCCAGATTATTAAAAGAAAAACTGAAAATACTTACAGAAATGTGAAACCTGGTAGAGAATATGTAGGTGGGCTCCTTTCCGTCGGTGACTAGGAAATATGGCAAGCCTAGCAGGTTGCACGAAGTGCGCATGACCGTGATCGCGATGTACAAGGACAGCGTTATGGTATACTTACAGAAATGTGAAACCTAGTAGAGAATATGTAAGTGGGCTGCTTTCCGTCGATGATTAGGAAGTATGGCGAGGCGAGCAGGTTGCGCGACGAGCGCAGGACCGTGATCGCGATGTAGAAGCACAGCGTTATAAATATATAAATGTATACTTACAGAAATGTGAAACCTAGTGGAGAATATGTAGGTGGGCTCCTTTCCGTCGGTGACTAGGAAGTATGGCGAGGCGAGCAGGTTGCGCGACGAGCGCAGGACCGTGATCGCGATGTAGAACCACAGCGTTATAAATATATAAATGTATACTTACAGAAATGTGAAACCTAGTGGAGAATATGTAGGTGGGCTCCTTTCCGTCGGTGACTAGGAAGTATGGCGAGGCGAGCAGGTTGCGCGACGAACGCAGGATCGTGATCGCGATGTAGCAGGATAGCGTTATGGCACCTATCAGCACTGGCCTGGGGGCAGAAAGAAGGAAATATTTTTATTTTTGGTAGGGGCAAAACTTATGGGTTCGCGTCATGTTAGTGACGTGTTCCGCCACATTGATGACGTGCAGCAGCCTGTGTACTTTGTCATTGTCTCGTGAACGGCAAGAGTTTTTATTTAAATTTTGGATTTGATTCCTTATTAGAAGATAGTTTCACTAGATATGCAAAATTGAAAGCGTGTAGGTCAAACAGATTTAAAGTTATAGGGGGTCGAAAGTGGGGTTCGTACCCACGCCAGTGTGTCGACCTTTAGCTTTGCGAATTTGGCTCCTCAGTGTACTTTAATATCGGAAGTCGGTGTTTTTGTATTTCATTTTCTCGTTATTTGTAACCGACTTCCGAAATTAAAGTTATTATGCAATTATTAGTGTATTTTTTTTTTGGAAGACGGTTGTATTTTTTGTAAAAAAGTTTTTTTATTTTTCACTTTTTAGTTGTTGTATCCTAGAACGAATACTAAATATTAAAGTTATGCCCCATTTAATAACCCCAATAACTTTGAACATAATTGGAGAAAACCAAAACGTCATCTGTGTTTACTTTGTTATTGGTGATTTTTTCAAAAAGCGCTGAATCAATTTCGATAAAATTTATGTGGGAACACTTCTGAAGTATAACCCATCCAACATAAAAAGGATCATCAAAAGATAACCAAAGCAAAGAGGAGTAATTTCGTAACAAACATACAAAAAAAAATACACACAAATTGAGAACCTCCTCCTTTTTTAAGTCGGTTTAAAATATTTAACAATTTCAGATTTACCTATGAGGATCATTCAAATCAGGCAGTATGGCATCAACAGACATATCCAGCAGTCCCCAGCCACCGCGCCAGTGCATAATGTTGCTCAAGATGAAGATGTAGGTGTACACTCGAGAGAGGATCCTCTCCCTCACCCAGGTTACTGGTCCACCTTCAGGGTTGCTCCAGGCTCCTGCTGATCGGGATAGGAGTCTTGTCCTGGAGATATAAGGGTTGTTTTAGAAAGGCGTGAAAAAAAGTATGGTTGAATATTTTTAGCCGATAAAGTATGTATTTATGCAGGAATTTTGATAGGTATTCAACTCAAGTATTGTCTTCTGTTGTATTTTAAAAAAGGCGCTATTAACTACCAACGACATTGAGTGGTTAGCTTGCGTGTTCTGTTCTGAGCTCACGTAACGCGTCGTAAGTCCACCCAGTAATAGGACTCGCCCATCAAAGAGCGCTGTCCGAAATTAGACGCATTATTAATTTATTAAACATAAAACAACAAGTATTGTATTAAAAAACGTATACTAAAATATAAAAAAATAAATGATCTTTAGAATGGTGAGGTTTTATAAAAATACGCTTTATAGTTTTTGCGTGATTCTCAATTTTTTATCTGCGTTAGACATAACTTTACAAATTAATTACACTATGTTATAAAAATATAATTTCAAATATTCACATATCAAATTACGAAAAAAGTTGACTAAAATAACATGTATTTTTTTTAAAGAAATAATACTAGTCGTTTAGACGTGATGTTCAATTAAAAGTGTCCTGTATTTGATTAGCATTAAAAAGGCGCTAAAATAGTATGGCTTAAATATTTGAATTTTATCTTAGATTACAGTTTGTAGTCTTTCAAAAAGATTTTTTACCGTTGACAGTTGTCACTATCTCACCTGATGGTAAGCGCTGATGTGGTCAAAGATGGAGCATGAATTTAACTAGAATTCTGAATTTCAACATACCTACACAGTGACAACATAGCGACACTTGGGCCTATGTCCAGCAGTGGACGTCTTTCGGCTGATAGATGATGATGATGACACAGTATTGAGTTAAACTTCAAGTCGTCTAGAACATGCTCTGATATGCCATGAGACTTGGTTCCTGACGAACAGATTCCAGTTTTCAAAAGAATTTTGTAATATCAATTGATTTTGACTGTCTATCGACCGCCCATGAAAGAACACTTTTGTTTGTTTAAATGAAAAGAGCGAATATAAAAAAAATCTACTTCCAAAAAAGAAAATACACTAAAAATTAATAACATAAAAAAATTACGAGCCGAATCTCACCCAATATTACGTGGGGGCGAGGGGGGTTTCGGCAAGTATCACGTATTTTTTTTTAATCAGAGAGACCTTGGTTAAATAGTTCTAAAAAAAATTAAGACATGTATGTTTTTTTTTTAATTAATCCAATGTCGCACAAAAATATGCATTTATAAAAATCTCAAAAAAAAAAAGTGAGATTGGGTCGAGCCAAATCTCACCACATCTCACTGGCGGGACCGGATTGGTCAAAAAATTGCCAAAATCACCTCAACTAATTAATGGACGCCCCCTAACAGACATTCGGCGGTAAGTAGGTATCATCCCTGTTTCGCTAGCATAGCAACTACGCTTGGGTAGTGACTACGAATTGATTGCTTTTTGGTTTTCTACAGGCGCTACAAGTAATTGAGTGCAAATGAAGACAATGACGGCAATGATTTGAACTTTCTCGGGGTTTCATCTAAAAATAGATCCTGTTGAATCATCATTATTTTTTTATGTTACTGGGCAAGGTTAGCTACTCTTGGTTATTTTAATTTTGGCTATAATCAACCAAAGATTTCAAGAAAATACATAGCAATAAGTAACTTATTAAATCGTCAACGAAGTATTGTGGCGCATGTACACACAGCCTACAGTCGGCATGTGGAAACCGGGCGTCCCTGGCAGCTTAAATACATTTGGAGAGAAGTTCGAATATTAAGAGTCTATGTTACCTCAAATGGCTTAGCATGATCCTCCGTTATGTCGATAATACTGCAGCATTAATTTTGAAATAAATATATGGAAAGGTTGAGGATCAATGTTAAGTATTATAAGCCTCAAAAACACGATTCCATAAAATTTTCTCGATAGAAAAAAAAACCAAAGTTACCTCTAAACCGAAAACAATAAACCGCTAGCATTCAAAAAATGCTTAAAATTAGATCATGAAACTTTGCATACTAACTGAACTTACTATAAAGCAGGTCCTACAAGTTTTTTTATTTTTTAATTACCATTATTTTCACAGTAAAAATAAAATACCTAAACTATCACCTAAACTATGCCGTCTTGAAGCTTGTTCCCTGGCGCCCGACGCCCCCGTTCAGTCTCGCTTCGGCTTTCGAACGGGAGGGCTGTGTCGCTTGCGCTCAGAGCACACATTACGCAACAAGACTACGTAAAATACAAATCTTGTAGTACTTATACTTATAGTGTTGGTGCAATGGGAAATAACCGTAATAAAAATAAGAAACGAAAAGGTTGGCGCAAAGAAACTGGAAAACATGATAAACGTAATGAAGTAAGTATATAGCTACCTATCTACTTACAGTATTAGTGATTACAAACATGTCACGTTTGGTGCAGTGGCAGGTGATTGGCTGCTGCGTTAGGAGTTGCAGGTGTTTCTGCATGTGAAGATTTGTGTTTGTAAACGCACCTTTCACGATTCAGGCGAAATCCAGGTGTACACTTTTTTTTTTGATAAAAAATGTGAAAAGTGGGTGTCCAATTTTGTAAAAAGTTAAAAAGTTCCCTAAATAGGTTTGTTATTGTTTTGACAATATACAACAAATAGGTATCTATGTAGTACCTAATTGTTTATTTTTATAATGTTGCCGACTCCAGGATTTCAACTGAATCGGAGACGGTGCGATTACAAACACAAATCTTCACATTCACAAACGCGCAGATCCGACAAAACTATCTGTAGGCCATAAAACACTGATCTGTTATTATTATTACTACATATGGCTATATAATTTTGACGGCACGGTTGGCGCAGTGGTTGAGCGTTCGGCTGCTACGCTGCGTGTCACGGGTTCGATCCCCGCACGGAACAAATATTTGTATGACCTGCAGATAGTTGTTCCGGGTCTGGGTGTCTTGTGTATGTGAATTTACATGCTTGTGAACGCACCCACGATACAGGAATATTCCTAGTGTGGGGCAATATTTTTTTAAAAGACAAACAAAAATCAAAAAAAAATTTATCAAGCTATAAATTTCCAGTATAAGCTGATCTCACATTGTATAGGAATTCCGTACAATGAGAGGTCAGCTTGTACTGGAAAATTATCCCTCCACCATCAAATACCAATTCACCAAATTTGTATTTCAATAAAAAATGTAGGGTGGGTAATTGTTATTTGTTATTCATAGGGCAAGTCTGCTTCTATGGACGATTTAGTCTTCTTTTGTATATTTTTAGGGTTCCATAGCCAAATCATAAATAAAAATATGTGAGGTCTAGGTAGGTATTTATTTGTCCCGTGTGATTGTTACAGGACCGGACGGACGGAGGTATGACCTCCGAAAACTGTAGAAATAAATTCGGACGAAACAAATCTTCATGTGTTACAAAATATATAATTGTAAGTACCTATCTATCATACGTGTGTGATAATCACGAAATTTGCTGTTCCCCCATGGCACTACCGCTTGGTACTAACGCGTAACGGTACTATCACGAAATTGGCGAATTCATAATAAAATTTTCATAATGTTGGACTTTTTAGGGTTTCGTATTATTTATTCATGTTGACAAAATTATGCTGCCGGGGTCGCGAGTATATTTGAAAGAGAGTTACCGCGGCTCTTGGCACAGGCAACTGAAGGAACAGGGGTGGGTTTTAGTTAGTAAAAGTCTGAGATGCCCTCCCGCTCCGCCCAGAGCGGGAGGTAATTTTTTATATTTTTTTTTATTATAATCGTTTATTAGGAACAGAACAACAAATACAGGCAGATAAAAAAACAATGTACAACGATGGTAGCTGCAAAAGTTTGAAACTTTGGCGCAGCCACCAACGCCCATCACGCCAGTCATTGAATGATAACATAACATACCCCAAAAAAAGTGTTTTATAATGAATGTTGTGTTTTCTTGCAGATCACCTGAGAACATGAGCTGTTCACTGAATATACACAATCATTGAAATCAAGCGTCCCATTGCAGCATTCTAAACATCTTTTGACGAAGCTAAGATATAGATAAGATAGAAGTAAATTTTTGGAGAAAAACTCAAAACGGACTTGTCGTAAATAAAAAACATCCTTGGTATATACAAGTGCAAGGACAATTACATATTATCGGTACAAAAAAAAATGTATTTTCGGAATAAGGTCTGGATGCGACAAAAACATCAAAGTCGAAATTATAGAAAGATGACCAATATTTCTGAAATGGAACTAAAATTAGAACATTTTTATAAAACATGCATGTTACCTGAGCTATGCAATTCCAGACATGTTCTAACTATGTAAATTAGAAATTTAAGCGATTAAAAATAAATGTTATTTAATTTTGACTATTTTTAATTACTTTGAAAAAAACTTATGGTATTTATCATACCTACCTACATACCTACCTGCATACTTACCTACTTATCCTACCTATACCTACCTATCTTATATTTATACAAACCTTGTCCTGAGAATCACGAACACAACAAAAAAAGAATTATGCAATTTGGTGAAGTCCTTCGAAAGATATACGCATACCTACATTTCGGCGATTCATTCTTATATAGATGCATAATAACCAAGAAAGTGGTAATACAAGGAGAAAGCTACCTATTATAAGATTTTAAAATGGCACAGCGTAAACTTACTACCAAGCCAATGTACCTACAGAACCCTCAGTGCAATGGTGACTCGCACTTGACTAGTTTTTTGTAGCTCTACTGCTACTAAACCGACTCTAAACCACTGCATAAATTCTACAATTTATGTAGTGGTTTAGAATCGATTTTTCTAACCTATGTATACCATATGTATGTATACCTAGGTACTTGCATATACCTACAACCTACATAATTACCTACATGCGCAAACGGCTGTCACATAACATACATACACTAAAACTATAAAACGCAAACTTACTACAAAACTAATTTGCGGAACCCACAGCGCAAAGTTGGCTCGCATTTGACTAGTATTTTATAGAAGTAGGTAGGTAAAATAAAATAGTGTGCACGGCTAGACATCACCTATACCGTCCAGTATAAGCTGATCTCGCATTTTATAGGCTTTCCGCACACTGAGAGGTCAGCTTATACTGGAAACTGATCGTTTATAGATACATTGAAATTGTATTTGCGATATAATATATAATTTTATATTCATAAAACTATCTATATATATGTTTTAGTTAAAATTAAATTAGATTGATAATTTTATTTCTTAGTACTCGTCCGATAATAGTGTAGTTTACTCTAACGAAATCGCTTCGACCTCAAGGCCGCGCGTGTCGCGTCTCTGCGAGCAAAAGTGTGCGAGCGAGATAAAGAGTGCAGTGGCACGCGGGGAAGTGGGGGCGAAATTAGAATTTGAGCTGAGGTGGTGTAGGCTCTTAAAATCGAGTTAGTTGAGTCTTGCTCGCCCGTCGAAGAGGGCGCATGTATAATTTTGTATTTATAATAAAGTCCTGAGCGCTATCCGGTCGTGTTTACCTCGTCACATTTAAGTGGGTAGCTACTTAAATAAAGTACACTTCCATAAACGATACTCTCGCATGCCAGCGAGTGAACCAGCTCCCAAAGTTACAAAAGCACCCAAGGAGCTCTACAGGCTCTACAATATCTAGCTGCTGCGCAAAGATCTTAGTAGGCTACTTAGACAAAAATCTTAGCTTCTTTTAAAAATATGGTCGAGATTCACTACCTCTCTCCTTGAATGTCACTAAGAATACTTATTTCTCTGCTTTTATATAAAATACTAACTTCTGCCAGCGGCTTCGCCCTTAGTACTTCTCCCATTATAAACTTACAACCAATTTTTATAATATATATAATATATAAATGAAGAGGTTAATTTCAAAAAACCCTTTCTTAGTCTAAAGTAAGGCAAAGCCTTAGAAGAGTACATAATATTTAATTTATTGTAAAATGCTAGCATTTAAGAAACCTTATCTGAAGTAACTCGAGGGGGTTGGCGCTGTAAGCCGAAATACAGGTTCCTCCTAGTTCGGCTCCAGATGCTAAAACTTTAGTGTACGTAGTACTGTTCATAGCACTTATTTGTAATTTATAATAAGTACTTTTTGTGTAAGAAATAAATTATTATTAGTGGACCTATTCTTTCACAAAGAAGACACCCTCCAAATTTCATGTCTCTAGGTCCAGCGGTTTGGGCTGTGCGTTGATAGGTATATCAGTCAGTCAGGATTTTGAATTTTATGATGTAAGTATGTACTCGTATTATGCATTTTGTTGGTTATGTATTGTATAGCACCGACCGGGCCAGGGTTATCAGGGTGCACCAGCTGGAGCAGCTGTTGATGCTCATATATGTAAATAATACACCACGGACTACCTGCGCCATATTTGTTCATTCTCTGTTAAATTCAACCAAAGGTTGTATATCGCTTTTATTGATAAGCCCGCCCATTGTTACTCCCTGTTAATTCTATTGTAATTTATTATGGTGTACATTATAGAGTTTATCTAACTTATTAACACGCTTTTAAAAACTTGGTATGTATCTATGTTTCTATGTAACGGAATCTTTGAACGTGATTTACACCCACTTCGTCGGATTGAATTGAAACTTCGCACACTTATCAAGGACCGATGACAATGCATGGTTAGCTAAGTGACGTCATAGTAAATCAAGTATAGTGGACTCCCAAAGATGGCGAACTAGTTATAATAATAATAATAAATAAAGTGCCGTACTACAGGTATGTGCCCGACCCAGTTCTCGATAATGGTCATATGTCATTGTACTGGGATCGGTCCATCATCACTGACAGGACTATTGTAGCCAATAAGCCTGATATAGTGGTGGTGGACCGAATCGAGAGGCGTGCAATGATTGTTGACATTACCGTCCCACATGACGAGAAACTCGTGAAAGCCGAGACAGATAAACAAATCAAGTATATTGACTTGGCTGGCGAGGTTGTCGACATGTGGGATGTGGACTCAGCGATCATTGTACCGATAGTCGTGTCAGCCAAAGGCTTAATAGCCACGAGCCTCGACCAACACCTCAGGAGGCTCTCTTTAGGCGGCTGGATCAAGGGCTTGATTCAGAAAGCAGTACTTCTGGACACGGCTCGCATTGTCAGGCGGTTCCTCTCTCTGGAGCCCTGACCGCCGGTAGCTTGGACCCTGTTCCCGATACCGGTGGGATACTATTTTTTATATTTTTAAATGTTTTTTTTATTGAAATATTTAAAAATATAATATATAATGTTAAACAAATGAATAAACGACATAATAATAAAACTTTATTGCAGACCTTAAAAGATCCATAACCACATCATTTCTAAAATAGTACAAAAAAAAATACTATTCAATTAGTGCGATTGCGATGTGCGCGTGTGTGTGTGTGTTGCGATGTGATTTCTATGTTAAGGATATCCACTGCTTTAATTGGATATCCATATCATGGAAATGCAGCAAACCCCTTGGTTTGCTGAGGAAAATATAAAAACAAAAAAGTAAAGTGTTTTAGTTTTTTTTTTAAACTATAGAAAATTATTATTAGTGGAAACTACATTAAAATTCATTGCGAGAAGTAAGAGGAGAAACAGACAGACGTGAAAAGCGACTAATTGTGTGTTTATATTTTTATTTAAACTTAAGAAAATTATTTAAAAGCTAGTGTAAGTATAGCAGTATTACGCGGGCCGGCGAATAATGGGTAGCTCGCCGTCCGATCCGATCGTCCGCGTCCGGTGCGATTAGCACCAGGCCCGAGAGTCGACGGCGCGTAGTGTTCCACGCGCGCCTCAAAGAGTTGTCAGCAATACTTGACGGGGCCCGCCGTGGCGGATGCATGCCCCTCTGGGCAGGATAAATTCGAAACAGAGTTACCGCGCCCTTGGGCACGCACGTCAGTAAAAGTCTGACACGCCCTCCCGCTCCATTCAGAGCAGGAGAAGTCATTGGAAGATTTCCCACCCCCACAAAAAAAAAGAAAAAAGTTACAGCAGTACTTAAAAAAAATATACAAAGTAATAACTCAGATTTGCCCGCAAAATGGCATTGAGGATTTCTTAGATGCAACAACCTTTGTCTTTTAATCCGGTTATGACAGTATGCTCGGAGCATTCACTTCAGTTACATAGTTTTCTTTTAACCTTGAACGAGAGTACAAGCTGTGTACTATACCTACACAGTTGTCATATCTAGATACAAATTTTTCATAAACTTCTAGCGACTCGCCCCAGCTTTGCACAGGTATAAATTATACACCTAAACCTTTATCATCGATCAATCTGTCTATTGGTGGAAATCGCATGAAAATTCGTTCAGTTGTTTTTGAGTTTATCGCGAACAGACAGACTGACAGACGGGGCCCATCTTTGTTTTATGACAGTGATTTTATCAACCAGTTTAGCTCGGTCCTACTGATGTCACAGTTTTTATTTTAAAGTATGCTCAAAATATTTACCTCTGAAAAATCATAGCGAATCTCAATCTACGGAGATGCTAGACCCCAAAGTGAAACTATTCTAATGTGGACTCAACTTTAGTCAGTATTACAGGAAAACACTAATAATCTTGGCGAAAAATACCGAAAGTTTATAATGGAAATGCATATTTACAGAAGCATATTATCTTCAGTAAATATGCGTCCCATTAAAGAAAATGTAGCTTCACAGCTACGAGAATCCGAGGTGAATAAAGATAAACACAATTTTATGACAGAACTACCACCGCCCAGGTTTCGCACGAGTATAAATTGTGTACACAATTCTTCCTCGTTTATCGCTCTTTCTATTAGTGAAAACCGCATAAAATACGTTCAGTAGTTTTTGAGTTTATAAATAATAATCACAACACCCAAGCTAAGATTAAACTTGTGTTATGGGTGTCAGGACTCTCTAAGTTTCTGCCCAGGGGTTGAGGATAAATTCGAAACAGAGTTACCTCGCCGCTGGACACTCAGGTCAGGGAAGGAACAGGGGTGGGTTTTAGTCAGTAAGAGTGACACGCCCTCCCGCTCCACCCTAGAGCGGGAGATGTCATTGTATGATTTTCACCCCAAAAATAAAGGGCTCTCTAAGTTTAGGCACTAAAACAAAAATTACAAAATTCGGTGTTTCATCGTATGTCAGTTCGTAAGTTTGATTTTTGTTGGTATTTTGAAAAGAAAACAAAGATTTTAGAAATAAAATTGAATGAAAAACCATTATGTGTATTGTGTTTATGTTTAGTGTTGGAATGTGTGTGTGTTTGAGGATATGTGGGACTGGGGATACTTTGGAAAGGGGAAGGGGTTTAAAGCTACGTGCAAAGAATTCTTTCGACCTCCTCATAACTAAGGTTGATAATCCATTTAAGTATTTGAGCTTTGCAGTCACATTTATTGAGTTTGTAGATGTTACATTTTTTGTTGACAGAATTATGTATTCGACTTCCTAGAAATTTAAAATGTCGTTTGACAAGTTTTGTTCTATGCCTTTCTATGGAACACACGCTCGTGGTCTTACGTTTAGTCAAGCGATCAAGATCCAACTGTAGGAAAGTGTGTTTACGCAACGTAGTTCAGCACAAAGAGCTGTCTCACTGTCAGGACTTGACGTTGACATTCTTTATACAATAGTGAGGTACTGTAGCGGTAGTGGTTAAAAGTCATGACTTTGAGGTCAGTTCTATGTGCCCTTTCCAGGTGTATCATGCTTGTCTTCGGAGCGCCACCCCAAACCGTTATGCCAAAAGTTAGTACTAACTGGCAGAGAGAATAATAAATCATACGTAAGATATCCACATCAGCATTATACCGCAGGCTTTTAAAAACGGTAATCAGTGTTCTCACTCTGCCAGACAGAACCCTAACCTGGGCATTCCATGAATAGATTATCAATAAGTATGCCCAGGTATTTAACATTGGTTGCTCTTGTCAGAGGAAGGCAAGAGTATTGATTCGTGTAAGTATTGCAAATTTGAGTTTTTACTGAAAATGAATTGTCAGGTTGTGAAGAGGATTTTAATGAAAAGGTGATATACGAGTAGTTAGTTTTTCCCACATTTAGGGTCAGACTATTTGCCGTTAGCCAAGACATGACAATGCTAAGGACAGATTATCACAAACAGACAGACAGTCAGACGCCGCGGCGACTTCGTTTTATAATATGTTGTGAAGGTTACACTTAGATATTGTTTTTCAACACTTGCTTTCTGAAGTAAGAATTTAACGTTACTATTTTAAACACACTACTTGCTCCACCACTAACTAACTGACTATGTAAAAAATAATAAGATGTTAAATTTGACCCACTGCCCGGTTTCCGGACCCACTGTTGAGCTGAAATTTTGTATACGGTTAGGATGAAAATGGTTAGCTAAGTCTATTGTCATCATTTTGAATTATGACAATGCATTTTTATGATAAGCATGACCAGAATCGACCTCCAGGATTAGCTCCAGATAACGGAACTCTTCAATGCTCGACAGCACGGACACGTGTGCACACATCTAATTGTGACCGCCGGCATAAAAGCTTGTTTAAAAAATGTTTTTTAACTATAAACTTATTTTTTATGCATTCCCCTGATATTTGTACCAATAAAAGGGTTAGTCTCTAGCACAGATAATATAATACTAGCGTACAGATGCCTCATTCCATACAAAGAAACGGTACCGCCGTAACTACGGGCTTTCGATTTGCACAAGCAACTTTTGTTCTTCGTTCGGGCACGTCCTCTACACCTTGCTAGATGGTGTTATCAGCGACGGCTTGCAAGTTGAATGAATTTACATAAAGTCTTACCAATATTTTCTCACACACTGAGGAATTACTAAAACTGTTATGAAGTGCTAAAAATACGTATAGTATTTTTATAAAAGTTTTATTGTTTCAAAATTTTTCACACACAAATTTTAAAGAGGCGAATGGATAAACTCTAAAACTTCAAACAGCGACATCTATTGGTACAAGAAATATAAATGCCTCAGGATTCGTTCCAATAAACATCTAAATTTGAATTATGAGCCAATTATTCCACAATTTTATGCTTAGGGTAGTTTATTGAATGAGAAAATACAGTTTTTACCATTTATTTTTCAAAATATGAATGTTACTTAACTTCAAAAAGAAATCGATGCATACTACGCCATCTATTGTTTGTTTGTTTGAATTAAATTTTCTTTGTTCGAGATGAGACCTCGTGGTCTCTAGTATATGGACATATACTCGTATATAGTAGTATAAGGGGTTAGCCGAGAAGAATGGGTGTCTTGTGTATGTGAGTTTAAATGTTTGTGAACGCACCCGCGATACAGGAGTAATTCCTAGTGTGGGGCAACGTTTTTAAAAAAAAAAAAGAGTAGTAGAAAAATGTGTTTATTAAGCTATCACATTTATTCAACCTCTAGTCTGACTCCCTGTGAAACTTTGGCATTAATATAAGGTATGACTATGAATTCTCAACAGATTTTCACACAAGAAATTAAGAACACACCATCGCTTACCATCAGGTGAGATAGCGGTCAAACACGTGCCTATAGATAGTAAAAAAAAAACGCTGAGACACTTACCTGACTATAGCAAAGCTGATATGTATGACGATGCCTAGCAGGTAGATCTGCGCGAAGGGGAACAGTTGAGGTTTTAGCTCCATCAGGCCCCACGTTCCTCGCCACACGCTGACCACGTTTGGTGCCACTATGAAGCAGGAGAAAACTGCGTCTCCTGGGGAGGGAATCATATTCAGTTTATTGGCGCTGATGGGATAAAGTTACAGTCTATAAGTGATAACCATTAGGTATCAAAAAGTCTACAATGAATGGGATTGACTTACTCTACCGCAATTTCATGTGGTTCTTCGAACTACAAACTAGTCCTGGTGTAGAATAGAATAGAATAGAATAAAATTTATTCAGCAATAGTACACGAAACACGCACGGTACACAGAAATAACAGTGAAGAAAAAAAAATACTTTATAACAAACAAAGTGTGTGCCTCACGACTGCGCTAAAAAGGTCCATTTCAGCGATAATGTCAAACGGGCTGGAGCCGCTTGACGCTGGTTTTCAAATGAACCTTTCAAAGGTAGAGAGAGGAGCGTTCGCTCTAGGCGTCGGATGGCAAAGGGCACGGAAAAACCAAATGCAAAAACAATTTCAGCGTATAATAAAATGATCAATAAGTGTTGTTATCTGTTTATATAAAATTCAAAGTCCTGACTGACTGACTGACCGATATATCAACGCACAGCCTAAACCGCTGGTACTAGAGACATGAAATTTAGAGGGTGTGTTCTTTGTGAAGAGTAGGTATCTATTAAGAAAGGGAATTTCGAAATTCAACCTAAAGGGTAACCCCTTTATGACTAGGGGTAGCGGATAAATTCGTAACAGAGTTACCGCTCCCCTGGACACTCGGCAGTTAAGGAACAGGGGTGGCTTTTAGTCAGTAAGATTCTGACACGCCCTCCCACTCCACCCAGAGCGGGAGATGTCATTGCATGATTTCCCACCCCACAAAAAAGAAAAAGAAATGGGTGTCACCCCCTTAAGGGTTGAATGGGGTTGAAAGTTTATAACTAATTCCTTGCGGGCGAAATCGTTGACAGAAGCTAGTTTGTAATTTAAATTCATTTAGAATTATATAGTGAAGTAGAAACGTCGACCAAAGGGCGCGCAAAGATAATCTCGCTACTCTGATTAAGGGGTTAGCGCTGCTACCAATTGGTTGAAAGGCTTCCTGGAGTATTGTCAAGCATTGAGGCAGTGTCACTTATAATTGTACTCGTTTTTGTGCTCAATATTATGTTCTACTAGCTGACCCGGCAAACGTTGTTCTGCGAGAAAAAAAATAGGGGGTAGGCGGATGAAAAATACTTTATAACCAATCCTCCAACCTACCAAATATACAAAAAAAAAAAACAAAAAATAGGTCGAGCCGTTTCCTAGGAGTACTACCACAAACACCGTAACACGAGAATTTCATATATTTTAACACAAAGCAACTTGATCAAATGAGCAGATAAGAATTTGATGTCTCGACTCGTTTTGCTGGGGCAAGTTGTGCTGGGTGTTTAACATACCTAACCGAGATTTTTTGTAATAATTATTTTAATATTGATCGATTTTAATTATGGATGGAGTCACCGAGGCCGGCCCAGAAAGCGGTGGCGAGAAGACTTGGACACGCACCACGAAGGCTGGTTTGAAGTGGTGCAAGAGTGCTTCGATTTGGGGGAGGCTTCTGCCCAGCACCCTCACGACAGGCAAATAAAATAAATATTGAAAGGCTCGGATAGTTATTTGTTAACGAACTTGCAAAATTGGTGGACGTAGTTATCCAACCATTTCGGTAAGATAAGACGAATCTATTTAACACTAAAAGTCAAACCAAACGTAATAATTGATAAGCCGAAGATTAAAACGACTTAAATCGGCAGTTAAGGCAAGAGTAAGGCAGTAATTATAAGAAATCATTAAGTTTAAGTATACAATACATTTTATAATAACCTATACCGTAGCTAACTTCATCGCAGCTGCAGTCCGGGGCAGTGGAGCCGGTGCAAGACTCTAAAGACTTGGCCTTCTCCAGCTTCCGAGGAGTTGTCTCCGGCAGGAGACTCTCCGATAAGTTCGGTGGCATCTGTAAGGGGACAAGGTTATTTTGTTAGACAATGGCTGTTTTGATCAATATCAGAATCGGGCAAGTGTTGTTAAAAGTATGAATAAGACCAAAGAATTTACGGAATTTATGTCCAGTTTTTAATACGGTATACAATATTTAGAATATACTTTGCCAACAAATCTTAGTAACAAAAGAGTTTGAAAAACGGTCATACTTGAACTAAAATTGTCTAGTCTCATTTGTGAAGTTAATAAGTATTTAATCCGTTCTATTGACTTTTTAAACAGCCTGGGATGTTTCCTCTGTTACACAACCCCATGTTAAAATTATCTTTGAGCCTAACCATAAATATATAAGCACTCGCCTCTTTGATTTCATTCATTAAAATAACTTCTAAATTAGACGAATCTTGAAATGGTAATCTTCTAGCAACCAAAAGACTGGCCAAAAACTTGGATCGCGACAGCCAAGGGCCAGTCGTATCACTAAACTGTTACAGTAACGTAAACAAAATTATGGCGATCGATATAAAGTACATTAACGACCTTGTCATTACAAATGGTCACATTGCCTGTGTACCTAAGTATGTGTCGAAAATGTTTCAAGTTAATGAAGTTTATTTTTATAAGAGTGATAGAAGGGTATCCTTCTCAAGTTGTCCCATTTAAATATGTGGAAGATCTGATGAACAACTTCGGCGATAGCCAATGGAACTCTTCATTAAATGATAGTAAACCTTCCGGAATTGCTGCAATCGCATGTATGTTTATTGTTTACACTACTTCATAACATAACATCATGCTGTTATGCTCTGAAGGGGTACACAAATTTGTACAGTTTACCCTGATACACCCTAATTTCAACATCATCATCATTCTCCTGCCCTTATCCCAACAACCGATTTCCACACAACTTTTCAGTCAGCGGTGCCACTTTCAGACTTCCTCTTATATACTCATTCCTAATTCTATCCATGCGCGTAACACCACACATCGCTCTTAGCATTCTCATCTCGGCTACATGCAATTGCTTTTCATTCATCCCTTTTGTGGCCCAACATTCTGAACCATACAAGACAGCAGGTCTGACCATTGTTTCACCAATTATGTTCAAATTCCATGTTTTTGGGGCTCGGGCACAACTTTACTATTCAATTTTAGTTATTACAAAATTACAACCGACTTCCAAAAAACATGTAAAATAACGGCAGTCATTGTCAAATAACGAAGAAACAAAACTAGGAACACCGACTTACGAAATTAAGATTATTTTGCATGTTTTTTGGAAGTCGGTTGTATTTTTTCGTAATTTTTTTTACTGTACTGGCAGTTTCCAACAACCCCATTACGTTATTCATTTTGAGATCTCCAAGGGCACAGTTTGTTCTGATCAACACCATTGATACAAGTTAAATTCAAATATGAGTTACACGAGTATTTAGCTGTGTAATTCCATAGCAAAAAGCTACAAAAGCCGAAATAAAATGGTATTTAGGACTTACATAATAGAGATCATTATTAAAGCGCTCTTCCTCTATCCTACTTATAAATTTTGCTGTGTATATGTAATTATATAATTATGTAATTATATGATATAATTTTATAATTTTACCACCTCATTTATGAAAATATGTCTGCAAGGCAGAATATGAGATTTGAGCTACAAAATTATTATTCTAATATCATATCTAATTAGATACCTAATCGTAGAATCTGAATTCGGTTCATTATATTTCCTCGAAAATGAATTACTTTAAATATAAATTAGATATATTTGAACTGGTCAACAAAAAACAAATAGTTTAACAATTTATAATAACTTTAATAATTTAGTAATGAATACTTTATTAATTCACAATAAATGTCGGTGTCAGGTTACAAAGAAATCTTTTATACATTAAAATTGGTTGAAAGGTAAAATTCTCAGAATGAATCGCAACTGGCATCTTAGCTAGGTTACATAATAACCTGTATTAAGGCGCTATTAACTGCAGATGACCTTGAGTGGTTAGCTTGCGTGTTCTGTGCTGAGCTCACTAAGGCGGTTATCACACTGCCACGCATCACGCTGCATGTTGCGTGTCAACGCACCTACGCGCGTACTTGCGGCAGTGTTTTCTATACAAACGGAGATACTTACAATCAGTTAGAGTACGTATTGATGCGCTACGCTGCGTGGTGCGTGGCAGTGTGTTAATCGCCTAACGCGTCGTACGTCCACCCAGTAATGGGACTCGCCCATCAAGGAACGGTGTCCGAAATTAGACGCATTATTAATTTATTATACATAAAACAACAGGTATTAAACTAAAAAACGTATACTAAAATATAAATAATTAATTAACCTTTAAAATGGTAAAGGTGTCATAAAAATACGCTTTATAGTTTTTGCGTGATTCTCAATTTTTTATCCGCGTTTGACATGACTTTACACATTAATTACACAATTTTATAAAAATAAAATTTCAAATATTCAAATATCAAATTACGAAGGAAATTGTTTACAGTACTATTTTTTTTAAAGAAAAAGACTAGTCGTTTAGACGTGATGTTCAATTAAAAATCGTTAGAAGTCGTATAACTGCGCCTTAAGATACCAGTTCCATTCCCCGAAGAGTTATATTTTCATATTTCTAATTTAATTGTTAAATATACTAAGATACCATAAAAATAATAATTTAAACTTCATTTAAGTCATTGACTGCCATGGGGGACACATAGTGAACCCCAAACAATTGATTTTTAATTGTGTCTGTTGTCTGGCAGTCAACGTGTTAAGGTAAATTGAAATAATTTATTATTTTAATTTTTAATAAAGCTAAATAAATCAATTAAATTATGTAAAAATAATATCAATTAAATTATTTATAAAAAAAATAAAAAAAATATGCACACGTAGATAAAAATTAAATAATTTATAAAAAAAATTTTAAAAAATATGCAAACTCGTACTTACATCCATTATTTTTATCCCTTGGATACCCTCGATTCTTAATTTGAGATACTATACAGGTATTTTCAAGATTAAATAAATGAACGCTGAGGTAAATAACAGATTTACAATATTTAATAAAAACAACGTCAAGATTAGAAGACAGCTCTCGAGAAACTATATTTAATACTTGCACGCCATTCAATTTCTAGGTGTCAATGTATTGTGCATACTTGCATAGATATTCTAGATGATTTAGATTAATATTATCCAGGTACATAATTATAGGTATACTAAACTCGTGTGTAAATAACTAATCTATTTTAATTTTTGTATTGTTCACACATTGCTGGATTATATGCGATTTCAGATTACCACGAAAGTCATATTATATTAATGTTACATTGTTCTTTGATTATGATAATACTAGCTTCTGTCAGCGGCTTCGCCCGCATGGAATTAGCACTTTCCCCATTACATATTATAGCCAATGTGCTATTCCAGACTATAATCTATCTCTGTACCAAATTTCATCTAGATCCGTTCAGCCGTTCTGGCATGATTGAGTAACAAACACCCATCCAAACTTTCGCATTTATCATATTAGGTAGGATGATAATAATTTGATTATGGTTCTTTATAACCTTTATCACTTTTTTCACACAGACAGGAAATTTTGCTGTGGTTTTTTCCGTATTAAAAGTCTGTGGCCCGTTAAAAGATTTATTTTTTCAGTTTTCGGTGAAACGCAAAATGAAGTTGTAATCTCGATTAAAAACATAAACTGAGTTTAGTTTAACTAATCGCGATTAGTTTCATTGGTGAGATTTCAGTGATGGAGCGACTGCCTATCTGACCTCCACAACCCAGTTACTGGGTACTACGACAACCCCTTGGTAAGACTGGATATCAGACTACAACAGATGCCAAATGTTGCAGCGAACTTTTGGAGTCTATGAGGATAACAAATTTGTCGCCATTGATTTTGGAGATTGGATAAAGCTTCCAGTATTTTGATCAATTCTATATGCATGATAGATATAATATCAATCTTAATCTCCATTTGGTTCAGAAGGATGAGATCCAAAAAGGCAGCGCCTCCGAGTTGTTTGTCTTTGGAGCCATAAGTAAAGTTTTATGAAAGCCCGGATATCGTTCACGGATATATGTCGTACATAGGTGTTTTAATTGTACAGTACAGTAGTGGCGTTAAGCTTGAGAAATACTAGGGATTTTATCAAACACTATCATCATCATTCTCCTGCCATTATCCCAATTTATTTGGGGTTGGTGCAACATGTCTTTTTCTTCCATACTCCTCTATTAGTCGTCATCTCTGTAGTCACCCCCTTTTTACATATATCCTCTTTCGCACAGTCTAACCATCGTTTCTTTGGCCTTCCTCTACTCTTATAGCCATCCACATCCATACACAAGACTTTCTTCACGACATTTTCTTCATTCCTCCGCATCACATGCCCATACCACGGCAACCGATTTCCACACAACTTTGCAGTCAGCGGTGCCACTTTCAGACTTCCTCTTATATGTATACTCATTCCTAATTCTATCCATGCGCGTAACACCACACAGCGCTCTTAGCATTCTCATCTCAGCTGCATGCAAAAGCTTTTCATTCATTCCTTTTGTGGCCCAACATTCTGAACCATACAAGACAGCAGGTCTGACCATTGTTTTATAAATGTTCCCCTTAAGTTTAAGGGGAATGCGGGAATCGCAGATACGAGTAGTCCATATTTTATCAAATACTATGTTGGACATATTAATACTACTTACCCACGTGTCAAAAGAAAACATTTCAAGTTGAACGTTTGAGTGTACTGGAATTGAAGTCAATAAGTAATGGCAGCATCTCGTTCTGTCAATATTTGGAACCGGTAGAGATTTTTTAATGACTTAGTGGTTTTACTATTATATAAAGACTTTTATTTTAACAGAAACTTATTAATAGCTGAGTATCTCCTACGAATATGAAGTGAAGGAAGACATTGCTCGCTGTCCATGATGTGACGTCCACTTGTGACAGGGGTAAGCACAGATGGTTTAATAAAACAATAGTTTGGTGTCTTTATAATAGCAAGCTGGGCGCACGTCTAGCCGGTAACAGTGACAGCTGTCTAGTGACACTTATACCCGCGTGGACCTACCTCCGCTTCTATATTATTTAATCGTCACACCTCTTCCCTTTTTACAAATATTAATTTTTCAGATTTTTTATAAATAGACATAAGTGAAAACGGAAAACTTAAACTCATTTAAAGCACAATTGGAATTAGACTACTTAATGTAGTTTACACCTAACGTAAATATAATTTTAAATTAATTAGTCCACTTTCAACTTTAATAAAATAGTTTACACAGAGGTTCCAAACAAAAGAAAATTATACATTGTTAATTACAATTAAACAAACAAGATTGACAAATAATTATATTATTTGTTGTCGGAATCGCAATCACTGGTATCATCACAATCAGGTGTGTTTTCTCCACACACTTGCCATTTACCTTCAACTCTTTATAGATGGACAATATTCCTCTTTAACTCTTGTCCGGTGTAATCGTTCTTTATGGTATATTTAGAACCGCTAGAATTTACAACCCTATGTTGTGCGGGGTTAAAATTCGTTTTCTTTTATTATTCTCCCTATCTCTGACTTTTTTTTTTGTTTCGTTAATGAATACTTAGTGTTACTTACTTTTTACACCCTGTATATATGTCCTGTCCTGTGTGTGTTCTATCTTTTTCTCTCTAATAGAACAAGAAAGAGACGGACGTAAATTAAAGTTGTCAAATTTAGTTGCACTACCGGAAGGACATTTGGGGAAAGGACATTTTAAATGAAAAAATTTAATTAATTATTTTTTCATTTTTTTTTCACTTTGAACTGTATAAAATCGTTATACCTATCTACCCCAAAGACATTTTAAATGAAAAAAAATGTGCCAAATAAATGTGATAATGATATTAGCAAAACCCTTGTTGAGCCATTTTCTGCCCATCGTAAATAATTAACCAAGTACGTATAAGTTGCATGTAAACACCGCTTAGCATATTGCTAAATTATGGGATAACATTTCCCGTTGGTTCACTCCTTTTTCTCGTTTTTTTTTCTTTTGTATATTGGTGTAGTTACACAAAACCTCGTCGCCACTTGTGACGTCCACTTGTCACAGGGGTAAGCACAGATGGTTTAATAAAACAATAGTTTGGTGTCTTTATAATAGCAAGCTGGACGCACGTCTAGCCGGTAACAGTGACAGTTATACCCGCGTGAACCTACCTCCGCTTCTATATTATTTAATCGTCACACATGACATGATCGGGGTACTCCTTATAAATTCCCGGAAGGCAACGTAGTGCCTGGTTTTGAGCCCTATCAAGTTTTATTAGTTTAGAGTTACAACCATTGTCAAACAAAAACTGGTGTAATCAATTATGCTTCAAATAAGAGAAATATAAGACGTTTGTCTTAGGTGTTTTTGATGATGTCTCGAATCCATCCCGGACCAGACAAAACTTTAAGTAAATTAATGAATCTCATTACATTCTGTGAGATTTCATTGATATGTTTACCTCATCTTAATGAGCTATCCAGCCACAGACCCAAATACTTTCACAGTTGTCAATTAGACTTAATTGAAATTGAATGAAATATGTAATAAGCACGGCTTAAATGCATTTACCGTCCAGTCTTGTCAAAAATCAATACATCAAAGCCTCTGAGAAAAGCCCACAAAGACGCCGCAATTGAGGCACAGGATATAATACCCGAAAAGAAGAAATGGAAGACTACCTACAAAATAACTTTTTAACAAAAAAATTAAACGACGAAAAAGAACTAAAAAGCAAAAAATAAATAAACCTTTTAAGTCTTGAGTAATGAGCTCATTTACCTACATAAAATATCAAATTTTATATAAACAAATTTTGAGTCGTGAGTGCCCACAATTTTCGAGGTTTTCTCTCAATTTTATCAGGATTCCACTAGCAGATCCTGACTTTCTTGACATGGGACCACTCTTGAGGTATACCCTATCTAACAAAAAAAGAATAATCAAAATCGGTCGATATATATATATATATATATATATATATATATATATATACATATATATATATATATATATATATATACGGTCGAATTGAGAACCTCCTTCTTTTTTTTGTCGGTTAAAAAACAAATGAGATCCCATCATAAACATAACATAGCATTTTTGTACATGAATTGATACAGAAATTGATTGCTGGATTTTAATCTGAAAGGATTCTTTATTTTTATAATATTTTTAATTTTTCTTTTAGTATGCCAAAAGTTCAAATTGCTAGAAGACCTATCAGGACGATTGCTTTTAACATAATTAGGTGTATCAATAATAAACTCTGCAGAATCGGAAGATTCAGAAACTTGGTGCCATGCCATGTCTTTTACAAGTGCTGGGGTTGCTGATCGAAAATTTTGCATTTTAGAATTACGCTTAGGCAATGGCTTGGTGTTTGCATTAACCGCACCTGTACTCGCGATGCTGTACATGAGACATGTTTTATTAAAATCGGCATCAACCGTTTCAAGGTCATCAGCTCTTTTGTGTTTTATAAATGTTCGCTTTCTTTCTTTATCCTTTGCGTCAAGATGAGGCTGCGTTAGTACCGGACTGAAAGGCGAATGCACATAAAATGCCAGAAATGGACAGAAACTACTTATTGTATGTATAATGAAATAATTATAAAGTCTGTTTAACTAGGGTAAATATATAACGATCATTAAAATATTTTACTTGACATCCGCCTTATATTTTTGTTTTGTTGCTTTAAGATACTCATCAGATGTCTAAGTCCATAGCTTTAATAAGGCCGTACGATACACCTACTTCGCATGTTTTCTGACAAGACCAGCCAGCAAGATTTGAATGCGGTTTGTTTCTTTTCAACCGACTTCGAAAAAGGAAGAGGCTCTATGTTCGACTGTATGTTCACCGATTTCTCTGTCAGTTGTGGACCGATTTTCAAATATGTTTTCATCCCAAAGAATATACTCCCGAGGTGGTCCCATATAAATTTTATCGAAATTGCTTCAGCGCTTTTTGAAAAACTGAACAAAAACGAAAAATACGTATACCTCGATGACGTTTTGGTTTTCTTCAATTACGAATATGTTTAAATTCCAAGTTCCATTTTATTGGGGTTTTTAGTTCTGCGCTACAACTATAAAGTGAAAAATAAAAAACTTTTTTACAAAAAAAAAAAAAACGACTTCGGAAGTCGGTGTCAAAAAACGAAGAAATGAAATACAAACACCGACTTCCGAAATTGAAGTTATTTTTTAATTTTTATTGTATTTTCTTTTTTGGATGTCGGTTTTTTTTAATCATTATATTCACGCTCGAGATTGCTATCTCACCTGATGGTAAGCGATGATGAGATCGAAAATGGACCACGCTTGCCTAGAAGTAACCTATTTACTCTTTTTAGTTAAAACCAGGTTTTCTAGTGATTGTTCTTAGACATGTTTTATCAAAATCGGCATGAGCGGTTTCAAGGTCATCAGCTCTTTTGTGTTTTATAAATGTTCGCTTTCTTTTAAGCGATGGGGTTTTTTTTTTAATTTTAATTTGATCAAATGTAAATAACATTTTATTATGTACGTATTTAATTTTATGAATATTGCGAACTATTTAGGAACAGGTGCTTTATAAGTCATGCATACCTGTATCTTTTCTTCTTTCTCCTTCTTTTTTATTCACTGCAGTCCATCCTTCTTCAGAAGAGTTTTCATCCCTTAACCTTTTCATTATTGTCGTCTCAGTGCCTTCCTGTTGTGTATTGTCCTCAATTTCCCCACTCAATTGTCCTCAATTTCCCCACTCAATTGTCCGGCTGAGGGCCGCGCGCTCCGCAGGAGCGCCCGCTCAATCGCGCCGCGCAAACGCCCGTCCCGTTGCCAAATTAAAGCTTAATATCTCGTAAACTACTAGAGCTATATGCAAATAAAACATACGTGTGTATTGCTGATAATATAGAGAATCGACATATGTGAAAACTAAAGTACGATAACGTGTTCTAAGTACTTCAAATGGAATGTAAACGTAAATGTAACGTTAGCGGTAACCGTTAATATTTGTTAACCTATGTTTTTACCAATAATTTTGTAGTTTGTATCTTTAAAACCTATTTATCATTTTAAACTAGGCTACATAACCTTTTTTTTTGATACCCAAAAGTCACTAGGTGACATGTTCTATGTACCACATTAAACCAAAACAAAACACTCCTTTCTCTCATTTTTTTTTCCCGTCAAAATCGAGTCAAGTTACGGCAAGATGGAATATTATCCTATTTGTATTTTACTGTTTTATGTGTTTGTAAATACTAATTATTAACTACTTTCCACATTACGAGCAATGTTTTAGAGATTATGTAGTAAATCTACTACATAAGAACCTCTAATAAGTTTATTTATTCGTAATCCTTGAAATTTTTCCGATTTTATGAATAATTAACATAATTACGTTAGATTTTACGAAAATTCCAATTAAATCACAAAGTTGACATAAACTCACTGTTGACACTGACGGACGACATTTCAACAATTTTTCTCTATGCCATAGTGATAAATGTTAAATGATAAATGATGTTTATTCAGTAAATAGGTTATAAGGAACACTTTTACACGTCAATGTTTTTTGTCAGTTTAAGCTAAAGTGCGGGGTGCCCAAGAACCAAACACGCGGAATTTAGTTGAGTACCATAAAAAATAAAGTAAGAACACACTAGCATCGCCCCCACAGCAAAAAAAATGCTTTAAAGCGAAATAACCGCGCGGGCCGCGCAGGTCTTCGTGGCGTTCCTGAGGACTTTTTTTTGGATCACCTAAGTATCCGGGACGTGAGAGTGGATGTTTGTATTATCTTCTAACTCATCAGCGCTCGAAAGTGAATTGATGTTTACATTACTTGGATTTGATTTACACATGTTAACAAAGCAACAACTATACAGGGACCGACCGGAAAAACCGGTTGTCCAGCGCGCGATCAAGACAAGAAATGTTCTAAAAATTTTCTAGTAGCCATACTAACGAGTGTAAAAAGACAGTTTCCAAAGCCGAAAGCCAAATATTCTACCCATTATTTGGATTTTTTTTTTCCACTAGACCATACCTGGGAATCCACTGGTTTTGGGGATATTTGAAGGTCAGTTGCAATTTTTTTTTACTTTTAACGAAAATAAATTTCAAGTGTTATTACTAAACTTTTTCCCAAACAAACATTACCTGAATATTCGTTTTTTTTTCGAAATTTCGATATTACGCATTTGTAGTTACAAACACGCATTGAATATCAAATGTATCCGATAAGTACATACGTGGCTTAGAGTGAAGGGGCGGGGTTTTACTCCACTTGCCTGGGTTCACGTTACATTGCTCGCAATAAAAAATAGTTTTCTTTTTCATACCTAAAAATAAAAGTCGTTTCTCAGCAATAATTTATGCCCAAAACTGCTTTGTTAGACGTACAGTATGCGTAGTTAACGGCTTTATGATGTCTTTTTACACACTGTATGTAACAAACTCACACCTTACAGATTATAAAGATGGTGATGGACGGATGGGCCATACTTTAAGAGAGATTTACTCGTATACCAACTGGTTCCTGCCAGCAGTTTGGCTCACGTGGAATTAGTACCTATTTCCCCCATTATAAATTATAGCCTCTAAGCAATTCCAGGCTATAATCTATCTCTTTGCCAAAATTCATCCAGATCTGTTCAGCCGTACTGGCGTGATAGAGTAGGTAACAAACATCCATCCAAACTTTCGCATTTATAATATGAGTCTGTCACGACACGGTTGGCGCAATGGTTGAGCGTTCGGCTTCTGCGCTGCGTGTTGCGGGTTCAATTCGCGCACGGAAACAAATATTTGTATGACCTACAGATAGTTGTTCCGGGGCTGGGTTTTTTTTTTTTTTTTGTGGGGTGGGAAATCATCCTATGACTTCTCCCGCTCTGGGTGGAGCGGGAGGGCGTGTCAGACTCTTACTGACTAAAATCCACCCCTGTTCCTTCCTGCCTCTGAGTGAATTCCTACTGTGGGGAAACGGTTTTTTTTTTAAAGAAAGTAGGTTTTTAATTCATATAATGAGCTAAAAAATTGAAATTCTGAACTGTTGTACCTTGTTTGTTAGTTTTATGTAAGTTTAAATCGCATACAATGCAAAGATTCTAAATTAGTATTCTGTGGAAAATGTTGTTGGTTACACATTAGATCACATTTTATTTTATTGTTTTTTGTAATTTGCAATATGTCACTGTTGGTTTTCCCTAATAAATAAAATAAAATAAAAAATAAGAAACGCCTAGATATTTACGTACTAATCATTGTTTGTACTGCTCAATCAATTTGTCACAAAAGAACACTTGAATCGTAAATCGATTTATCTCTAAATTGAATAGAGTTTGTAAAAACTTACTTATTTCTTTTGTTATACTTTTTGCAGTTCATGTGAAAAACTTTAAAAAAAGATAAGTCGATAAAAACTTTGGTAACGTTTTTTATTTGAAAGAGAGTAATGTTTAGGTACTTTTAACCCATTTAACCCGATCCACGCGATACAATGGCTTTTTAATTGTGTCTGTAATTACGGCATACGAAAGGTTAATGCTAAGACGCATTCTAGAAATCTTTTTTTGATTTTGTTCTTATTAAATAATCGATTCGTGGTTTATCACTAAATCGTAGGTTCTTTTTTTTTCTCTCGGACTTACGGAACCCTAAAAGTAACAAGAATTCAATCATAATGTAAATTAAAAAAGTTTTTTATTTTTCACTTTTTAGTTGTGGTTCCCCATTAAACTGTGTTAACATTATTCTTATACATACGATAGCAGCAATCGCGGTTGATTTGCTGTCAATTTTTGAAGAGTTCCGTTGTCTGTCTCCGAAACCCATCATCAGATCTTTTTGAAATTTAAATGGGACCATTTCGGAATAAACCCCTTTCGAACAAAAAAAGAATTTTGCAAATCCGTCAATATATGACGGAGTTATGCCCGAACATACATAAAAAAAAAAAAAAAATACAAACATCCGAATTGATAACCTCCTCCTTTTTCGAAGTCGGTTAACAAAACTTTATAAAAGCATTTTTTATTTTTCATACTTTGTGTGGTTTTCGCTGTTACATTATCTAAATTGGTGTAATATAATGCCGAAAAGAAACATTGTAAATATTTGAAAATTTTTTATTTTGAAAAAGAAAACACTTAGACTAATCTTCGAACCACTTTCATTTAGCGCCAATCGCGTATTTATAGTAGGTATTTTTTTTGGGTAGCCCAAAACGCGCAAAACCATAGGGGGGAGGCGAAAAAAAATCAAAATTTTTCAAAATTGGTGAAAAATTAAGGGTGAAGAAGATCATATGATAAGTGTAAAGACTATTTCCAAGCAATAATACGATCAATGGCATCTTCAAGGTCAAGATTAACACTCCAAAAGCCGAAGCTCAAGGTCATCGAATTATTGACGCGCGCGGTGTGTCAAAGGTTAAGTCCGGCTATTGCACTTTAAAGGAGAAACCCGTTTCTGGGCCTAATTGTGACACGAATGAAATATGTACCAAAAAAAAAAGAAACTGAAAACCTCAGAGCTCTAAGTGAAACTGAAAGCCTAAACATTTTTTAAGAAGCTACCTCATCGTGATAGGTTGCAGGCGCTGCAGCACAGCATATGTGCGTTACAAATTTATGTATAGATTTAATCTTCCCTAGAGATTTCGATAACGACGACCCTTTGACATTATTTCCTAGCGTGTGCCCGTTCCAGATTTACGTAGGGAATAAAGCCTCAAAAGTAGAAAAATAACCTAAAATGTAGGTAAACACTGTCTGATTTTACCAATTTGGCCATTGCTGGGAGACGTGAAAATTGGGCTCGTGAAACCTTCATATATGCTCTAATTTATGGCCTAATTCCAGCCCTGTAACGCCAGGCCCAAGTTTCTATGGAGTTTGGGGTCTCCTTTAAATAAATTACATCATAGCGACATACATAATAATGTAGCGTGGAGGCGTCCGGAAACTCGTAGCCCGTAGCTCCCGTAGCCTCCCGTAGCAACCCGTAACCGCGTAACACCAGCTTTAAGGCCAGGTATTCCCAATTTTACACCACTTTGATTTAATATTAAATAGACAAATAGTGATTGTTTAAAGCCAAAAAAATAAAACAAATTATAGATTACTATACTTATCATCATCAGCCTTTTAGTGTCCCCACTGCTGGGGCACAGGTATCCTCTAAGTGAGAGGGCGTGGGCCATAATCCACCACGCGGGCCCAATGCGGATTGGTGGATGTCACATGTCTTCGAATTTTTGGTTCTAGGACATGCTGGTTTCCTCACGATATTTTCCTTCACCGTTTTGAGAGCAGTGGTGATGAAATAACTTACACAAAGTAAAGCGCCTGGCTGGGTTTGAACTCACGACCACCAGAATGTTGGACCACCTCTGCTCCATACTCTCTATACTTATGTAATTCGATAAATTTGTGGTTCAAAACATGATAGCAAAAACATTACTCGATAAAAAAAAAATCCGGAGAGTTCTAAATGTCAAATATTTGAATAAATTATAACTTAGAGCATTTTGTATTTAAAATATTTATAAAAAATAATTTGTTACATACTAGCTTCTGGCAGTGGCTTCGCCCGCGTGGAATTGGTACTTCCCTCCATTATATCATCATTCTCCTGCCCTTATCCCAATTTATTTGGGGTCGGCGTAACATGTCTTTTTCTTCCATACTCCTCTATTAGTCGTTATCTCTGTAGTCACGACTTTTTACCCATATCCTCTTTCACACAGTCTAACCATCGTCTCTTTGGCCTTCCTCTACTCTTATAGCCATCCACATCCATACACAAGACTTTCCTCATGACATTTTTTCCTCACGACATTTTCTTCATTCCTCCGCATCACATGCTCATACCACGACAACTGATTTCCACACAATTTTTCAGTCAGCGGTGCCACTTTCAGACTTCCTGTTATATACTCATTCTGTTCTATCCATGCGCGTAATACCACACATCGCTCTTAGCATTCTCATCTCAGATGCATGCAATTGCTTTTCATTCATCCCTTTTGTGGCCCAACATTCTGAACCATACAAGACAGCAGGTCTGACCATTGTGTCATAAATCTTTCCCTTAAGTTTAACTAATAAGATGTATAAGTTATATCACTGTAAAAAAACGATGGTTGGACTGTGTGAGAGAGGATATGGGTAAAAAGGGGGTGACTATAGAGATGACGACTAATAGAGGAGTATGGAAGAAAAAGACATGTTGCGCCGACCCCAAATAAATTGGGATAAGGGCAGGAGAATGATGATGAAGTTATATCACTGTAAAGTTTCATCAAAATCTATTCAGTAGTTTTTGTGTGAAAGGGTAACAAACATACATCCTCACAAAATTTCACATTTATAATATTAGTAGGATAAATGTTAGGTTTTCGCGATTACTACGTATTTTAAAAAAAACAAGTTGTTAATAAATCAACTCTCGTATTTTATTATTTATTTAAAATTTCGAATATTAATTACGGTTCGCTTCGCGTAAAGGGTGGTAGCATTTAAATACCTACTTTGCTCGGTCTACCTGGCCTTAACCCGTCAGCGCCCTGCGCGCGCGAAACTCGCACATCTGGCATACCCGCGCTATTTTCCCGCCATTGACATGTTTATGACTTTGTTTACATAAAACGGTTCGCTGACGCTTCTATTGGTGCTAGGCACTTGAGGTTTTTTTTATTGGGTTGTTGAATAAACAGACCTTATCATAAAATGTAAACAATACTTGTGTTACGAGAGTTGAATTCTAATCAAATGCTGTTATCAACGATTTGGCGGGAATAGTATTTGTTCACGTATTAGGTTCATTTCTGATAAAACCACTGTATCAATTTACACGAAATTTTGCATGTTATACTATGAATATACAAGTAGTTTAATAACAATGTTTTTTTTGTGGAGTCCGATACAATATTTTCCTATTATTCATTCTCAAACTTCATATCACGAAAACCAAACCAAGTAACGGCTTTTTCAAATTACGTTACTGCGTTTGCGTTGCGTTTTGTGATGAGTTTTTTTTCTAATACTATGTAATAACTACCTAACAATAAATAAATACCTTCACACTGTGTTCAAACACACAAAGTCACATGTTTCACCCTCACAATAACAATGTAAACAAAACCGTTTGACCTTGACAAGAAATGTCATAACGTAATCATTTTTCAAAATATTTATCTAAAACGATGTTATAATGACGTAATAACAACATAGTAATGAATATATAAACACAACATATCACATAAACAAACACGAAACTAATTAAAACACACAATATCAACAAATTGTCGTCCGCTGTTGACAAACATAAACATGCAAATAAAAACATTTTTTAAAATTTTTCAAAACAGTATTTCTCTATGGAAATGTTTGTAAAAGTACGATACTATCACGCTTCGAGTGTGTAAAAATTTCCACAGGAATATGACGTTTCGTTATGTAATCATAGAGGTTGAAAGAACGCGTGCCACCCGCGGTCCGAAAGGGCCTTACGGGCAGTGGTCCGTATTCTGGGTTCGCGGTCCGAAAGGGCCTTACGGTAGCTGACGGGAGCCATTACACACGGTGAAGATTTCATGTGTCGTTGTACATTTAAATAATATGTAGTTTGGGCCGTTTGGGCCCAGTAAGTGGCCACATTTATAGCGGTGTCGGAGGCCTTGTTCAGATCATCGAGGGTGCAGGTGGAAACACATTTGGAACACTCCAGCAGATGGGACATTTTCTGTTCAGAAGCACCTGTGTATTTGATGGATCGATGATCCCCCACTTCGCCAAATTGTATTTGTATTGGCCTACTTCTTTTTTTGGAGGGGTGAGATATCATCCAATGACTTCTCTCGCTCAGGGTGGAGCAGGAAGGCGTGTCAGGTACGCAATCGATTCAGACCTTTCCATAAGGGCCACTGCAATCATCGACCGAGAAGCAACTGCTCTTTGGGCTTCACGTAGTCGTAAGGTGGTGGATACAAAATATTATATTACCTTACACACGGGTAAGATATGATTATATCGGGTATAAAGAGACAGTTTCGGAAGCCAAAAGCCATTCTATCCATTATTTGTATATTTTTTTTACTTTTTTACGAAAATGAATTCCAAGTGTTTTTGCTAAACTAGATTTTTTTTTTAATTTTCGAAATGGCTATGTGATGTGTCTTTTTACATCCTGTATATATATTATGCAATCTTCTCATTCTTTCCACAATCATGTTACCTACCACGCTACTACCGCTGCTATCCCAATATTAACATAAACCTTCGTTCCGTCACTGTTTTAAGTTACGGGCATATAAAATACTAGCACTAAGCCAGTGACTTCGTCCGCGTAGATTTCAAAAATGTATAGCCTATCACACTCACAAATAACGTGGCTTTCTATTGGTAAAAGAATTTTCAAAATCTGTTCAGTAGATCCAGAGATTACCCCTACAAACTCACGAACTTTACCTCTTTGTAATATACTTAGATATATTTTCTTTGTCGTGTGTGTTGCTTTATAAATGTATGACTGGTGCAAAAAAGAACTGGTGAAATCGGTCCAACCGTTCACGCGTGATGCTATGACCAAGGGAAATAGGGATTCATTTTTAACCGACTTCGCAAAAAGGAAGAGGTTCTATGTTTGACTGTATATGTTTTTTTTTTATTTATGGCCGCCGATTTCTCTGTCAGTTGTGGACCGATTTTCAAAAGAGTATACTCACGAGGTGGTCCCATACCAATTTTATCTAATTTGCTTTAGCGCTTTTTGTAAAAATCAACAAATACAAAAAATGTATATACGTAGATGACGTTTTGGTCTCCTCCAATTACGATAACGTCATGTTCAAATTCCATGTTATTGGGGTTAATATTTAGTTTTAGTTCTGGGGTATAACAACTAAAAAGTGAAAAATAAAAATCTTTTTTACAAAAAATACAAGCGACTTGCAAAAAATAAAATAGTAAATCAACCGCGATTGCTGTTATCGCATAGATATGCATTGTTAACACAATTTAATGGGTAATCACAACTAAAAAGTAAAAAATAAAACTTTTTTACAAAAAAATAGAACCGACTTCCAAAAAAAAAAAAAAAGTGCAAAATAATTTAATTTCGGCAGTCGGTGACAATTAACGAAGAAATGAAATACAAACACCGACTTTCAAAATTAAAGTTATTTTTTTATTTTATGTGTATTTTTTTTTAAATATAAGTAAGTATAAGATACAAGCAAAATTTATAGCTTCCGCGTTTTTATTACTTTGACTTACTCGAACGGGTTCGAAAGTACTAAGCTGCTGCGTTGTTTGGTTATAATTAAGTACCTTATTAATTTAAGGCAATAATCTTTTAATTTAAATATCAATTAATTTATGAGTATTTTTATAGACTGAAAATTTTAATGTGGAATAGAAGACAGGTTAATATTTTTAATAAGTATGAAATTGGCTTTAATTAAGGGGTAATTTAATGGCATTAGCTTTTCATTATCATTTCGAGCATGTGGCCACCGCGACTAGCGCGTACATGACGTAATCTCTGGATGAATTTATAGATGACAAGACCTTAAAATAGTTTAAGTTGTATATTTATTTTCAACAGACTATAACTACAATACATATTATACTAAACTAATAAATAACTTAATAAATAAAATATGTACAAGTAGCCTAACATTTAGTCGACTCTTCACGTGACCAGAGGGCTGGCCTTTTTTTCGGCCAACGAATCAGCATTGCCATTCAACGTGGCAATGCTGCCACTACCACCATACAATTTCACGAAATGGACCTGGTGACTTCCTCGTTCGTTCGATTTGACGCCATAAGATTATTTTCTCTGAGGATATGTAGTCACATAACTATGGCCGATAAACCAAAAACCATTGAGAACTTAGAAGCCAACATTCGATGCGTTATTTTCAAAAAGCAGCCTGATTTACTGCTGTAATTCAGAGGTCCAATTTTCATACAGAAAAGTGTATGAAAATGGACCTCCAGATTTCGCCTTGTGCGCGCTACTCACGGTGGCGAAATGCCCGAAATCATATTTGAATATAAATGCCATAAATATATCCTCAAAAACAGCCAATATCATTGATATTAAAAAAAAAACACACTCACATAGACGTGAAAAAAAACACGTACCTATATGTGTTTTCATCTAAAAATATCACCCAATAAAACAGGTTTTTAAAGTGATTTTGTGTGTTTACATTAATAATAATTATGATTATAAATAGTATATTGATTTGGCTCGCGAGGTTGTCGACATGTTGGATGTGGACTCAGCGATCATTGTGCCGATAGTCATGTCAGCCAATGGCTTTATAGCCACGAGGCTCAACCAACACCTCAGGAGGCTCTCGTTAGGCGGCTGCATCAAGGGCTTGATTCAGAAAGCTTTACTTCTGGACACGGCTCGCATTGTCAGGCGGTTCCTCTCTGTGGAGCTCTGACCGCCGGTAGCTTGGACCCTGTTCCCGATACCAGTGGGATACTATTTTTTGTGTTTTTTAAATGTTTTTTTTTAAATATTTTTTATTGAAATATTTAAAAATATAATTTATATGTACCTACATATTATGGAATAAACGAAATGATAATAATATGATTTGATGATGACTATATGGTGGAAATATGTATGTAGACTAAACCTATCTACAGATTTACGTGATTTAATTATCTCTCGAAGCCATCCTAATTTAATCCATTACTTTTAAATGATTTTACAGTTCGAGCAGGAAGCCTTTTTTATTTAGATAATTTTCAATTAATTATAAACAAATGTTTGATTCTTAAACAATTAAAATTAAACAAATATATTTTATCTTACCCCATCATCCAGATTGATTTTCATTTTAAGCCGAAGTCAAAAACAAAACAAGCACAAAAAACTTTTATTTCTATAATATATGTCACTTTTAGAAATGGAACACTTTTCGGCGGGAACAACGCGATCGCCCGCAGACTGTCGCGCGTGAATATTATCTGTGCCCGATGTGATCGCAGATAAATGCAAAATACCAGAGACAATCCAATGTGAAGGTCACCGGTCAAATGGTTTCAGAGGGCTAATTACATCGAAATTGAATTGATCAGTGATCGAATTGTGATTTTCCACGTCCAATCCTTTGCGAAAAAAACAATATGGCAGAATAATTAAGAGCGGCTACTCTTCATTTCAGTTACGATAATTAAGCTATTTTGGTGTAATTGATTGATTACGCCGCTTTGTTTTGTCGTTTTATACTTGATTTCGTCGTTTTTCTATTACTTAGATCGAAATAAAAACTTTGTAATTTCGTCGTGTTTAAAACCAAACTGAAATTGTGACCCAACGCACATTAATTCAACGTTGGAATCGAACCTACGGCTACTGCTCGTACACTGGGTAATTTGAGCTGAGTCTAAGATGTAATGTGTGTTCCTTTATCACGAGGCTGTATATTCTGAAATTTATGAACAACAAAATATCGAACAAGACTGTAAGCATTATAATTACCAGACTGATGAGTACCTACAACCTACGATGGACACAAAAACTGGTCAAGTGCGTATCGGATTTCGAAAAAAAATTGTGACAGCCGACGAACGGACAGACAGACGGACACATACGATCGCAGAAATCGCGGTTGATTCGCTGTCAATTTTTGAAGAGTTCCGTTGTCTGTTTCCGAAACCCATCATCAGATTTATATGAGACTTAAATGGGACCTTTTCGGAACAAACCTCTTTCGAAAAAATAAGAATTTTGCGAATCCGTCAATATATCACGGAGTTATGCCCGAACGTACATAAAAAAAAATACAAACATCCGAATTGATAACCTCCTTCTTTTTGAAGTCGGTTAAAAATAAATTATATTTTTTTGGGTTTTTTTTTTCAGTATAAGATACATCCCCTCGTGCGCGAGTCCGGCTTGCACGTGGCCGATTCTTTAGCGCACATATGTTTAGTGCAAGATATAAGCTAATCAAGTGAGCCTCCCCTGATGCCTACTCCGTTTAATTTAGTTAGTAGGATCGAGTGTAATACCTTATCATACAAAAACTTTTTTACAAAAAAATAGAACTGGCTTCCAGAAAAAGTGCAAAATAACTTTAATTTCGGAAGTCGGTTCTATTTTTTTTTGTAAAAAGGTTTTTTATTTTTCACTTTTTGTTTGTGATTCCCAATTAAATTGTGTTAACAATTCATAGACATACGATCGCAGCAATCGCGGTTGATTTGCTGTCAATTTTTGAAGAGTTCCGTTGTCTGTCTCCGATACCCATCATCAGATCTATATGAGATTTAAATGGAACCATTTCGGAACAAACCTCTTTCGAACAAATAAGAATTTTGCAAATCCGTCAATACATGACGGAGTTATGCCAGAACATACATAAAAAAAAATACAAACATCCGAATTGATAACCTCCTCCTTTTGGAAGTCGGTTAAAAAAGGCTTTAGTCATGTCGAGCAAGAGACATAATTTTGTCTTTTATTTACGTTAATGTTTCTTGTGTGTAGTTGTAGATAACTGGGGTGGTCGACCTGTTTGTACGGAATCCAAATTGATTATTGTCGAGTGTATTATATTTTTCTAAAAATTTGCACATACATACGGTTTGTTATTGTTTTTTCAAATATTTCCGAGAATGCTGGAAGAAGTGGAATTTGGTCTGTATTGGCTCGGGTCGTCGAAGTTTCCACTTTCCCACTTTTTTTTTTATTTAATTATTATTACTTTATTATTGTTATTTTTAATCGTCGTTTTAATGTTTAGGTTTCAACACGGATTTTTTGAAAGCAAAAAACTAATAAAGCGCGAAAAATAGAACCGCGCGCGCTCGAACTGCAAGTATGTGTTTGATCATAATAAGATATCCCTATTTTAAAATATGCGCGCTACAAACCTACTCGCAATTAAAAAACTATGTCAATAACAGCGGCCAAGAGCGAGTCGAACTTGCGCGCGAAGGGTTTCGAACCAATAATAATTTTGCAACTTGTTATTAATTTTAAAACCACAGAATTCCTATAGGTTTTCCTGTAATCAATAAGTATAGGACTAATTTCTGTTTTTTTTTTAAACTTTTGTCGACTTCTAAAATGAGGTTTTGAATTTGACTGAATGTTTTTTTTTGTATGTTTGTTATGCGATTATTCCGCCAATTTTGAATTAATTTTGATAATTCATTTTTGTTTGCTAGGTCATACTTCAGAGGCGGTCCCATATACATTTTATCAAAATTGATTCAGCGCTTTTTGAAAAAATCAACACAGACAAAAAAATATATTTGTACACAGTTGACGTTTTGGTTTTCTCCAATTATGATCCAATTCTATGTTATTGGGGTTATCAATTCTGGGATTACTTTACTATTTAGTTTTAGTTATATTGACTGGCCTGTTGGTCTAGTGGTTAGTGACCCTGACTGCTATGCCGGAGGTCGTGGGTTCGATTCCCACCCAGGACAAATGTTTGTGTAATGAGCACGATCATTTGTTCTGTGTCTGGGTGTAATTTATCTATAATATGTATGTATTTAGAAATATATAAGTATGTTTATCAGTTGTCTAGTACCCATAACACAAGCTCTGCTTAGCTTGGGACTAGATGGCGTTGTGTGATAGTTGTGGAAAATTATTATTATTATTTGGTTGGGCCAACAATAAATGCTTTAATTTTATTCTAAGGCTAACCATAAATGCTATTAGGGTAACTATCTGTAGATCATAAAAAAATAAAAAAAATAAAAATAAGTTATGCAGTCTAGCAACTAAAAAGTTTCTTCGTTATTTGACACCGACTTCCGAAATAAAAGTTATTTTGTAATTTTAGTGTATTTTTTTTTTAGGGTTCCGTACCCGACGGGTTTAGACAGGGCCCTATTGCTGTCAATCACGTGTCTGTCTGTCCGTGGTCTGTCACAAAATTTTGTTCCGAAGAATTTTTTAACTTCCCATTGACCTTGAAATTTGGTGATAATGTTTTTTATTACGTATATTTTACTAAAAAATACTATTCATAAATCAGATTTTTTCTTTGATAATTTCGGTACCTACGGAACCCTAAATGTGCGAAGTTCGACACGCATTTGGCCGGTTTTTTTTAAGTCGGTTGTATTTCTTTTTTGTAATAGGCCCCTTAATTTCTGAGATGAAGGGTTGGAAATAAACAATTTTCGTTTATTAACTTCAAAATGAGTTATTTAAAATAACAAAACCCTCGTTTTAAGACGTTTCAAATGATGTGTCACACGGTATGAAAAACTTGTTTTTTCTCCCAATAGTAACCCTATGTTCAAAATATATTTAACGTTAAGTGTCCGTGTTTTGGTCACAGAAGTTAATTCGTGAAAGAAATTTCAACTGAATCGGTCCTACTCGTACATATTCGGAGCAAATTGGCTCCGACAGATAGACAGACAAGCGAGTGATCCTATAAGGGTTCCGTTTTCATTAGGATGTACGGAACCCAAAAAACTTTCCATTTATCTAGTTTTAATGTAGTAATTTTGTACAAAACTGTTAGTCTTTTCGTCATTAAAACAACCTTTGTTTTTCGGTTATCAATATCATTGACGTGAAGGTATTGTTACTACATAGAACGTATATAGTATACTCTCGACATAATTTTACTTGAAGGCACTTACTATTTCATAATTCTCCTGCCCTTATCCCAATTTATTTGGGGTCGGCGCAACATGTCTTTTTCTTCCATACTCCTCTATTAGTCGTCATCTCTGTAGTCACCCCCTTTTAACTCATATCCTCTTTCACACAGTCCAACCATCGTTTCTTTGGCCTTCCCCTACTCTTATAGCCATCCACATCCATACACAAGACTTTCCTCACGACATTTTCTTCATTCCTCCGCATCACATGCCCATACTACGACAACCGATTTCCACACAATTTTTCAGTCAGCGGTGCCACTTTCAGACTTCCTCTTATATACTCATTCCTAATTCTTTCCATGCGCGTCACACCACACATCGCTCTTAGCATTCTCATCTCAGCTACATGCAATTGCTTTTCATTCATCCCTTTTGTGGCCCAAAATTCTGAACCATACAAGACAGCAGGTCTGACCATTGTTTTATAAATCTTCCCCTTAAGTTTTAGGGGAATGCGGGAGTCACAGATAGTCCCGGTGACCTGCCGCCATTTCATCCATCCAGTGTTAATTCTGTGCTTTACAGTCCGATCTATTTCGCCATCGCTTTGCACGAGTGAACCGAGATACCGAAAATCGGAGCATACTGGGAGAAGCGCGCCATCTAGCACTACAGCTTCAGAACTGGAGAGACCGCCGAAATCGCAGAACATGTATTCAGTTTTGGTTCTGCTGATTTTCAAGCCAACTTTCTCCAGCTTCTGTTGCCACTTCTCCAATCTGCTCCTATTTATAGAATAAAATAACAAAAGAGGAATTAAACCTGTCACCTTTTTCCATTCTGAATAATCTCAAAAATTTACTATTTCTACCACTAGTTTCTGCCAGCAGATTCACCTGCGTGGAATACTTCTCCCATTATAAATTATAACTCATGTGCTATTTCAGACTATAATCTATCTCTGTGCTAAATTTCATCCAGATCTGTTCAGCAGTTCTGGCGTGATTGCTTAACAAACGTCCATCCAAACTTTTGCATTTATTATATTTAAGCCCTATCGGTAATTCTGTAAATATCAATGCTTTTTTTTTAGTGTAGGTACTTCATGTGAATGTCCCTCCCTTAGCCAAAATAATTTTCTGTAAACGTTAACGCTAACGCTTCGTGCAAAATGAATGGCTACGACATTTTGCACGAAGCGTTAGACAGAGAACTGTTATGTGACTCACGCCCAGTAATGTCTTTGTCATACATTTTGCACGAAGCGTTAGCGTTAACGTTTACAGAAAAGTATTTTGTCTAAAGGCTCTGACCTGACCTGTCGTACGGATCAGAATGTTGGGCTGTGAAAAAGACGGATGAAAAAAGATTGCATGTGGCGGAGATGAGAATGTAGAGATGGATGTGTGGAGTAACAAGAATGGATAAAGTGAGAAATGAGTACATTAGAGGTAGTTTAAAAGTGGCGCCAGTCACAGAAATGTTGAAAGGGAACCACTTATCTTGGTATGGTCATGTGAAGAGGAGGGAATGAAACACATGTAACTAAAAGAGTTATGAATATAAATGTGGACGGATGGAGAGAGAGAGCGATACCAAAGAAAGTATGGATGGATTGTGTGAGGAGTGATATGAAAGAAAAGGGAGTTAGTGATAGCGTGACGGCTGACAGGACAGAATGGAAGAAAAAAAACATATCGCACCGACCCCAAGTAACATGGGATAAGGGCAGGAAGATGATGAGGTACTTAATATGAATATACTAACGGGGCGCTAACTTTTTAACTCCAGTTTGTCATAATACTTATGTGTGGTGGTCAGTAATAACAGCACCAACTTACGAGTTATAGGTCGTGGGTATCCAGGCAGGCGCTTTACTTTGTACAATTTATCTCATCACCACTGCTCTCAAAACAGTGAAAGAACCGAACGTCGTGAGGAAACCGGCCATGTCATAAACCAAAAATTCGAAAATATGTGACATCCACCAACCATCACAGGGCCCACGTGGGTGGTTAGCGGCCCATTCCCTCCCCTGGAGAGGAGAGTGGGAACATTACAAGGCAGATTATATATTATTATAATAAAAAAATCTGCCTAGTCTTTTCCCAACTATCTTGAGGTCGGCTTCCAATCTAACCGGATATTTTACATGGAGCGACTGCCTATCTGACCTCCACAACTCAGTTACTGGGTAATACGATACCCCTTGTTAAGACTGGTTGCCAGACTTTCGGCTTCTGACGACCCGTAACGACTGTCATAGATCCACGATTGACAACCGCGGCTTAACGTGCTTTCCGAGGCACGGAGGAGTCTCGGTATGTAAAGATGGTCACCCATCCATGGTCCAACCCCGGCAAGCGTAGCTTAATCTGATGGATCGACCCGTGTGGTTGTTATTACTTTAGCCACGAGCTCCTCACTTTAATAATGCTCCATTATTATAATAATGTTTCTGAAAAGTCTGTAATTTCATCTTTTGAATATCTAATGTGTTAACTACTACTGTAGCGACATATGGCAGGCAACTTTAAGGGTAAATAATTTTACTTCAGGCTTGTCGCCTGGCCTTTCTGTCAATGCTCTACACCTGATTGCGAATAAGAACAATCCACAGACCACACATCATATATCCTATGGGAGTGTACTCTTTTGAAAATGTAAATGTACGCAATATGGATAGTATTCAGCCTACGTCTGGAGTTGTCTGTTACACGGATCTTGTGGAAAATAGAACAAATTTCCGTGGGTTCAAGCGTTTTTGCCATACCTATTATTGGATATGTAACAGCTCAAAATTTAGGACCCATTAATATTAGGTGTTTAATCTGTGGTGCTTGGCAACTAGGCTTACCCCAGTTTGTAAATGTCCCTTTTTGCCTCATGGCCTAGCTTTGTTCTGTCTCCTACTTGATTATGAGGGAAATGGAAATTATGTTATTCTTAGTCCTCCGCTGTTCTTTACTGAATAATTTCGTTGCGGGACCCAAGATAGTTTAATCACTTCTCTGGGACTCGTCAAGCTTCATTGCCTCGGCGTTTCTTCTGTTGGTCGACACTGTTGATTCTGGCTTACAGGAGTTACAGTGGTTTGGGAATAGCGTGCATGGCGAGCTATTCCAAAAAAAAAAAAAATAAGTTGTAGCGACATCACTGTTAGCAGACCGGGGCAAAACACACAAGTCGGAACCAGGGTCCACAAGCAGAGATGTGACTTATTTTAAGATACAAGTATCCGAAATACATATAGCTGTATTTGATATAAGTCACAAAATATGTATTTTCGTCTTGTATCTAAAATATTTTTTTAATTCATTTTGTATCTTGTATTTAAATACCTTTCGTTTGGTATCTTAATATTTATTAAATACTTTGTTTTCTAAAATAACTTAAGTAATAGTTATCTATGTATTCGAAAAATGCAACAATTTTATATGGTTAAATGTCTAGGTCACAAATAGATAAAACTGAACGCACCGTTAAACTGTCTGGGGCGAAATTGATAGATGGTAACTCTTTCTTTCTATTATTGGTGTGGTCCTTAACAACAATATCGCCATGAAACGTAAGTTTTATTTTCTTTTCTTCATTTGATACGCTTCCGTCGTCCCTGTTCCTGTCAATATTAGCCTCAGTAGTCATCCGTTCTATAAAATGAAATGGGTACCAAAAGCGCGGCAAGAATATGTGAAAGAACTTGTCCTGACTGAAACACGAAATATTAATCGTACTAAAAAACAAAAATCGGAGGCCGTAGACGATAATATTGAAGTTGATTTTTAAAAAAAGTCAAAAGATTAATATTATTACATGTTTTTAGAGGATTCTTGTCTCTATTGCAAGTGGCGAAAAGGTAGGGTTTACTGGCAGCACCGCTGACTTAGAAATACTGCAATACCCAAATAATATAGATAGCTACTTACAGAGCTTAAATGCTTATCCTAATATAAAAAAATATTTTTCAAATATAACACCTGTTTGCCAAGTTCTGCCCCTGTGGGTATGATTATGAGGCCTGATCGAAGAAAAATGAGTGATTAAATGTTTGAAGAACTGGTTTTTATTCGTAAATAAATAATTCACAAAAGTACGAGTATTTTATCTTTAAATAGTTTTGAAAGATACGTGTTTTGTATCTAGTATTTCAGATACCATTCTAGAAAGTATTTTATATCTGGTATCAGAAATACTTATTTAAAAACATTTTGTATTCCAGATACTTTGTATAGGGTATCTTGTACATCACTGTCCACAAAGAACTGCGCTTTTGAGGTCTGTTCGGTGATGAAAAGACGGCATGAAGAAGTAGCCCGGCAGTCGGTGGCCGCTACTTGAGACCGCCCTTCCTGTTTTTCGACGTGATCATGGATAAATATATTACATGCATTCCGCCTCCCTACTGAGAATTAAAAAAATACTCACCTCTGAATTTAGGAATTTGAAAATACTTTGATAAATATTAGGGAAAAAAACCACTTGCGTGAAATACACTGCATTCTGAACGTATCAGTGTCTCAATAAGAGCAAATTTTCAAGATCATTGAAACCAGTCTATTCAAAATAGGGTATTTTACTGAGTATGAAAATAATAATTCTCTAAATATAGTCCGTAAATTAGAGTATCAAAAATTATTGGACATGTATTTTTTGCTTTACCAAATCAAAAAAAAAAATACAAATATAAAACACATCAAATTTCAGGAGTGCGGCGGGCTCGTTACGTCACATTGTTGGTAAAAAGTGCCGCACAGCGTGACGTCACCCGAAATTTCAATGTACTGTCTCTCCCTTATTTTTTGTTAGGTGAACAAAAGAAAAAATACGTGTTAAATATTTTTTGGTTATTTAACTGACGGACTAATTTGCAAAAATAAAATCGGTAATTTTATTTCTAACAGAAATAAAATTATCGATTTTATTTTTAGCCTGTAGGTATAGTCCCACTTTGGGGCAAAGACTAGAGACTAGAGATTCTTTTTCCATTCTGCCCGCTTTTCGGATAGTTTTGACCAATTTACGGGGCGAAACGGAAATATGTGTTCCCATACACAAGAACAACCTTCTTCAAGAAAGTCATAATAAATTCCAGAAACAAAAATTGAACCTCTCGCACTAATTTTGATCAGATGATAACTTTGTACGGAAAGTGAAGTCAATTTTTAGGGTTCCATACCCGAAGGGTAACCAACGGGACCCTATTACTAAACCTCCGCTGTCCGTCCGTCCGTCTGTCTGTCAGCGGGCTGTATCTCATGATCCGTAAGAGGGAGACAGTTGAAATTGCCGCTATAACAAAAAATAATAAAATTAGCCAGTTTTTTTTTTGGAATCGACTCTTCCTTGAAGAAACTTGTTTATTTACGTGGGCAGAATCAGTACCCAAAACACCCTGTATACGGGTGAGCTCGTCTCGCTCGTCGTAATGCTATTAGGCCTGCCACGATTTCACCAGACTAAAATAATTTCATACGATTCTACAAAGGATTCAAGGTTTCCTATAAAAGGTTCTTCAAACATGTTACACACCAAGACAAAGAAAACGAGCATATTTTCGCCATAATGTATATTTTCTATATTAAAACTAATCGGCTCAACAAATGGAACAGTAACATGACTATAAACATTCTAACACTCAACGCGTGATACATAACTATTAAATATTTGTTGAGGTGCAGTACATTATCTCACAGACAAATAAAATTGTTCAGGATCAAATTCTTCTGCGGGGTTTTGTGCACTAGTTTAGCTGGCGAAACTCCGCAGTCGTGACTGATATTTACAGTGCTATTGGTAACTTGACGTATTCACGGCAGGACGTGATACTTATTTGCAACAATTAAGCAAAGGTTTTTTTTTTTGTTTTCCTGAATTGGTTACTAAAACATCTTTCTTTTTTGAAGCTGCTAATTCAAATTTGGATTTTATTGAATCTCAGAGTCATCCTAGGGTTTCCCCCTCGTCGTCCTTGAGTGCTTAATTGTTACAAATAACCTTATAATTTTATAGAAGATTGAAAAAAAATATAAGTTCAAATAGGTATGTACACTACCAGACCCCGTGGACCCCGTAGTTTGTAGTAGTTACCAGATATTACGAGTTTACGTTGATTAATTTCATTGTCAGTAGCTATATCGATAACGTCTGCAAAGTTTCGCAAACAAACTTATATTTGCGAGCCATGGCGGCGCCACTTACTAGGGAAGATGTCAAAAATCTGTCAAATGCAGTACATTCTGTTTTAGTTTTCACTTTCACCACACGCAGAAATAAGTTCGTTGGCTTAGACACGGTTATTCGTTTCTAGCCCCCGACGCAAAAAGAGGGGTGTTATAAGTTTGACCGCTATGTGTGTATCGGTCTGTCTGTGGCACCGTAGCTAATAAATGGGTGAACCAATTTAAATGCGGTTTTTTATTTGAATTTTGTTTTCTAGCGATGGTTCTTAGACATGTTTTATCAAAATCACCCTGAAACGGCTTAACCGATTTTTTGCTTTTTAAATTATGTTCGCTTTTCTTTTAAGCGTTGGGGCTTATATTTTTAGTTTAATTGTTATTAAATCTTGTTCTAACAAAAAGGTCAAAGAAATAGAATCAAAATTGTTTGTGAAAAAAAAGGTTAACAGGTTAATTCAATGGATTGAGACTTTTTCTGACATTTGAAGTTTTATGCGCCTTTTTCTTACATTGAGATACACTTAGTTTCATCTAGAATGTTTCATTTTAATCTACATTTTTGATGAATTGTAACCAGGCAAAATAAATATTTAATTTAGTCCGTTGAAGCATTGTTGTTTAGGTACTTCATAATTAAAAAAAAAACAATGCGCCACGATCCATTGGCACAAATGCATCCACTAACCAAATAACCTTCTCTACAAAGTGTTAACTAAAACTTAAACACAATGACAAAGTACCACACCTCTGGCTAATGTGCGAATAAATTATATATTCATCACCTACATAATAGTATTTACAAGGTAAATAATTATGAAGCTACCAGCTGGTCTATTCTGTAAATATATCACCGTAATCTTAGGTGGAGTCGTTGAAGTGAACTGTCATTGCACCTTTATTTAGTGACAACACGGTTGGTGCAGTGACAATGCGTTCGGCTGTTGTGCTGTGTGTCGCGGGTTCGATTCCCGCACGGAAAAAAATATTTGTATTGCCTACAGATAGTTTTTGCGGGTCTGGGGGTCTTGTGTATGTAAGTTTACATATTTGTGAACGCACCCACGTAACAGGAGTAATTTATTTCTAGTGTGGTGGGGCAACGTTTTTAGGGTCGAAACGGAGCCCTATTGCTCACGTGTCCGTTTGTCCCTCTGGCCGTCTGTCCGTCTGTCTGTCTGTCCGTCGTCTGTCACATAGGTTTTACAGCGGTTGGAGCTAGTCTTAAAATTTTCTCAGTATAAGCATCTTGTTGACCCAAAACCATACAAATAGTCAAAAATACATTTGGTACGGAACCCTAAATGTGCAAAGTACGACACGCACTTGGCCGGTTTTTTTTAAAAAACGAAACGATGTTGGATAAATTTATTTCAAAGAACTAATTCGAGTCTTAAAATTTTCTTAAAGAATCTGTGCGTTATGGATTACATGTGGAACCCTGGAGCAGAGGTGGCCTGATGCTGCGAAAGCATCAGGCCACTTCTGCTCCAGGCGATCCATACCATCAACACCACGTAATAGAAAAAACAAGTGGAAGTGCCCACGCAGCTATCCGGCGTGTGTCACAATGATGCGGAAAAATATGTAATAACAACATTCGTCAGTTGTGATAGGTCTTAATTTTCAAGAAAAAAATTCATTCAATTTTGACGATTGTTTTGTCCATACAAAAATATAACTTATTGCAAGTGATCAAGGTTATTTTACATTTTTATCGCATAATTGTGAGACGCGCCGGATAACTGCGTGGGCACTTCCACTTGTTTTTTTCTATTCCGTGATCCATACGATGTCCACCACTTCGCTTCGCACAGGATGTTAACGTTGGAAAGCAGGTGATTCTCAAGTCATTTATGCTCCATTGGTGCACTTACTGCAAGGCGTTCCGAGGCAAGGATAAACGAATAAATAAATAAACTTCTTTGAATGTATTGACAGCTCACTTCATGTTCTTCAGCTCACCAAAGTTTCCATGGTGAGATTTTTACAAAATAGCACTAAAGTTTATATTGCCCGGCTAAAGCTCACATTTGTGAATGTGAAGATTCCCCGGGCAGTATTGACAATACAGAAACATTAAGATGGAAAATTAAACAGAAATGATTGAATAAACAAAGCATCACAGGACGACCACGTGTTTACATTTTTATTTAAAAATTTGCTAAGAGATATGATGTTTTTTTGTATACAAGTTAAGATAGAATAAGTGCTAAATGTAGAAAAAAATACAGAAAGTTTTGTTGAAACAAGAACAGAAGAAATAGTTGTTAGATTCTAAACCATTGTTTATTGTCATAGGGACACCAATTCGTAACTATTTCTATCATTTAAAAATATGTGACTATAAGATACTATTTCTCAAGGTGACACTTTCGACTTAAGGCCCGGGTTGACTTAATAATATGTGTTTTTGTATTTGTTCAATTGAAGACTTAATAACTATAGTGAACAAATACAAAGGAATTTTCAAAATATATCATAAAATAGTAATAGATCAGGCATAAAGCTTTAAAGTTGACAATTAGAAAGAGAAGTCCGACGTGTTCTTTGACGTCAAAGGACATGACGCCCATACAACTGCCATAGAAATCAGCGTTTCGAGAGAGGGACATTTGTTTAAAATTGTTATATCTCGTTTAATTTTCAATTAATTTTGATTCTGCTTTCACTGTTCGTACTCTTTTTTATTATATTCATCGATAAACCGGTTAGATAATAAATATTTTTTTCATGCATATTCCCTATTCCGAGTTTGAACAACTATCTGTCATTATTTTTTTCTCGTGGCAATCAAGCTGGTAGCCCACATGATGATAAGTTTAGCGCATCGGGGATGCTTGCGAAATGTGAATTGATTGTTTTTATGCAAAAGATGCGCATCCTTAGTGCGAGTCAGTTTCAACAGCATCTTGGGATGACTGCCTGTCAGGTTGGACTGCTGTATTATTAATAGTTGCCCCAGTATTTCGGCTAAAATACTGAAACAATGATTAATGATTAGTTTGTGTGTAATAGTTTTTGTTGCTATTGTATGTTGTTGTGTCACCAACATAGTTATAAGTTTATTTATTGTTACCAATCCTATGAGTCTCATTGTAACTTCTAATAAGGAAATTAATAATTAATCACGGAATATGAACCTTTTGAAATACACACGAATCGCTGGTAGGTAATTTTGTCTATTTTTGTTGCCTTCTGATTATCAACATTTACCTGATTCAGCCAATCGTGTACCTAAGTCTTACATGATGCATAATATTATTTTCTACTCGTAAAACGGCATCACCTTGAATGAAAAATCCCTATTTAGATGAAAATGAGATATGTTTAAAACATCTTCGAGATAGATCTAACAGAAAATATTCGAGACTACATTAAAGAAAAATATTAACGAAAATTCATTTTACTCGTTTTGTGTCAGTATTCAGATTAAACATTATAATTCATAAAAATGTCTTATTTTAGTAGTGAAAACAATATAATAGAAGTTTAATTTTTGACAGTGAAAGTGTTCAAATAACGCAGTATATTTTTATCCATTTTTAAAAAATGTTTTGTGTTCTTCCCCGTCCAACAAAATGGTGAAACACTATTAAAATAAGACAGTACCAAAGAACAAGTCGACTACACAAAATTGAGCACTTAAATACATTATAGCATAGAACATCAGAAATTATACACCACACTTAATCTATTGATTATATAGAAGAAGTTACATTTAAAGTTTTTGCCAAATTGATTTAAGTAATCTATTTCACAAAAACGCTGACGTCAATAGATATCGTTTTCACTTTAAAGCTACGTATTTATTTAAAACTGGATTTTGATAATAAAAAGAGAAATTTTATTAAAATTATTTTTTATTTATTAAAAGATATAGAGTATGTAGGGCCATTTATACAAATAACATGTGTATTTTTAAACATAGAACAGGAAATAAGTCAAACGATCTGGTTTCGTAGAAAAATAGATTTTCACAGATTTTCTTTTTTCCAACACCTTTTTAAAGTGAAAAAGATATCTCTACACAAGTACAATAGAATTACAAAGATAAAAGATAGAAGGCACGCATCATAAACGTATGAACAGTTTGAAGGATAGATACTTATATTAAAAGGTACACGTTATAGCAATTTGTTAAATATACATGTATTAACAGCCAAGCGGAATTTTTAAAACAGTTTACAAGATAAAATAATTATGAAGGTTCAATAAAAAGCCAAGAAGATAATATGTAGCCATGACCAGTCATAATAGAAATCACATAAAGATAAATCTCATGTAGGTTATATTGCTTGTCTGTGTTTAGAGACACAGAACTTAGTATATGATTGATATAATTCATATAGCGCAGATATAATTCATATAGTTATGTGGAGGAATGAAGAAAATGTCGTGAGGAAAGGCTTGTGTATAGATGTGGATTGCTATAAGAGTAGGGGAAGGCCAAAGAAACACACAGTCTGTGAAAGAGGATATGGGTAAAAAGGGGGTGACTACAGAGATGACGTCTAATAGAGGAGTATGGAAGAAAAAGACATGTTGCGCCGACCCCAAATAAAATGGGATAAGGACAGGAGTATGTTGATAATTCATGTAGCCAAAATAAAGTTACTCTACAGAAATGGGAGAAACAGTTATCATAAGTTGTTTTTAAGTTATTATAGAAAGCTTCGTGTTTATCCAATATCTCACCCGATGGTGGTAACCGATTGTTTGATTGACAATGGAGCACTTGCAATACCTAATCAAGCAGTTATTTACCAACATTATCAAACATCACACCAGACCCCATTTTTATTTATTTACATTACACAAGGACAAATTCTCCTTTGATACTAAAACCGCAGTTCCCTTGAACTTGACCAACAAAAACCAAACGCCTGTTGAAAAGTTCTAAAAAACCTGCCATTGTGTTATTGCTAATCTTTTTCATACACAGCCGGAATTCTCTCGATTCCACCAAAAAAATCTTTTGTCCACTGCCTTATCGACTTTTTATATCGATTTTTTTTCGATTAAGAACGTGATTAAAGTAGCAAGTCATTTTTATTGGAAAAAGTGGAAATTTTAAACTTTTTTATTGCGTCTGGTGTGAATTTGGCACTAAAAATATAATTCATAAAAGTTTTTTTGTGCTGACATGTTATATTTAGAACTGAAAGTGAAGAAGTTATTATAGCAAAAGTTTATTTTATATAGAAGGCATTTTCACAATCATTAGACGAAGACCCCGAATCTAATGTGCACCGACATAAACTAAACTCTTAGTTTTGCTATCTCTTTTTTGTAGGTAAAATCAGACAGAGATGAAAGAAAATTCTATTACACATTTGACATTTCCATAGAAGTTCAGATTTCTGATTAGAATAAATACCACCTCAAATGCAAATCGCAATGAATTTAATTAAATAAACTGTAGCTCGGATATGTCTGTATCTCATTCTAGTTAATGTTATAACGGCAAAGTTGGCGCAGTAGTTGAGAGATTGGCTGCTGCGCTGCGTGTCGTGGTTTCAATTCCCGTACGAAACAAATATTTGTATGGCCGACATATGTCGGTAACTATATAGTTGTTCCGGGTCTGGGTGTCTTGTGTGTGTGAGTTTACATGATTGTGAATGCACCCACAATACAGGAGTATTTTCTAGTGTAGGGCAAAGTTTATAAAAAAATAAATATGATAGTTAATAATAGTACTTATTCGAGTAAAGCTTCGTCGGTGCTCATTAGAATTGGAATAGCTTTATAAATTACTTCCATTAACATTACAAAAACCACAATAGAAAAAGCTGTATGATTAGTTGATTTAGGTTCATCAGTTGTCGAATTAAATTTTATGAAGCTAGATCCATATATACTATAACACTTTCCCATCGTATATTTGGAGGAAAAATTGCACTCACTGACAGATATAGACGGTCTATATAGAGCACATTTTCTAATTCTGAAACTCTTTTATTAAATGAAATTCACATACATAGAGCGATATGAAGAGAGTTACATTTAATATGAGAAGTTATTATTCAAGATCTATATCTTAAATCCTTAATGTTATAACACCTACAGCAACGTCTTAAATTTTATACAAAACATCTCATTTTATACACAACATGATTTCTTTTGCTTCTCTCTCTTGCCTATAACACAGTTTGACTTTGAACACTAGCGAATAAGCGCAGCTTTGCTCGCGATAATCGGAAAATACTAACTTTATTATAGAAATAAGTTATTATAATAACTATTTTCAACCAAACACACGGTTTATTTCTGTCATAAATTTCCAAATAGAGTTCATTACCAGCGTTTCGTCTACTGCACTTTTCAACCAATGAAAAATTGTAATTTAGTTGAACCGTGTATTATCGTCGTAATGTAAAGGTACATTAATATCTCGCGCCTAATACGACACAAGTTTTTCTTTCGGGAATTATTCTTAGAACAGTTTAAAGTAGACGTAATAAATAGTATTGTGAGGATTTGTACCAGAGTCGGAGATACTTCTAAGTATTATTTTATTGTAGGAACGATAGCTATTATTGAATTTTTACTACGACGAAAAACGACGAAGCCTGAAAAAGCTTTCCTGGATCTATTCTTAAACAACAGAAGTATCTAGATTCATAATAAAATAGATTTTAAGTCAGACACACATTTTATTTCGAATATTCGATTTATGAAATTGATACAAAGTTTATTTTGCGAAAAAACTCACACATAGGCAACTCGTCGATTTGTTATTACTGACAACTAGGACAGGTGTTGATCATATTATTAAAAGGTGTTAAGCTAGAGCAAGAGATGTTAGTCCAGTATTTTGGCTCAGTATAAATATGGACAGTACGGAAACTACGTACAAACATTCAAAACGGCACACTCACACAGACGCGCGCATCTACGCTAGCCGTAAGCGATAGTCGCGGTGCGCGCAGTTGCGGCCGCCGTGTCGATACGAGTGGTCGTGTTATCTCCTGAGCCACAGACTGTTTTAAAATGACACGAGCGTATTGCGCAGTGTACTGTTGTATGAACTCGGCTTCTTCAAAAAAGTATTTATTTTTCATTTTTTAAACTCCCTGCTGATCTTGAAAGGTACCTAATAATGATTTAATTATGAAAAATAAAGACGTTTTTTTAAAGTTTTAATGGTTTTTCATTTACATCACACGCATTTTCAGGTTGAAACACGGTAAGGTGCGCTGCCGCAGGGTTACTAGCTGTCGGCCGAACGCCGCGCATTTTGACTTCACTTTAACACCCTCGAAAACCATGAAAATTTTTGCGTGACGTGAAAAAAAGGGGTATGGGCCTTTGTGGGCTATTTTAATGTTTTTCAAATTGCGCGGCAACTTTGAAGAATCTTCCATAGATTTTTTATCCAAACATTAACAATGACCACCCTAGCTCTCTAATTGAGCGTAGGTAATTATTTCAACAAATAGGCTTAGTTTCAATACTGTCCATATTTACACTGTGATTTTGGTTTCAACACTTTAGAATAATAGGTACCTAAGGTGGCGTCGTCTTAATAGAAAGAAGTGTCCGACTGAATGTTCGGTTTCGGTCAGTTTTAGCCAACAAATATGGTTTCGGTGGAGTCAAATATTCGGACAAAAACTGGTCGAATATTCGACTCCACCGAAACTAGCATCTTTGAACTGATGGTTGTGATAGAAAGCTAAAAACCAGCCAAGTGCGAGTTGGATTCGCGCATGTGTTTTTGGGGACCGAGTCACCCGCGTCCGTAGGAGTATACCCATTGAGTCCCTACACGTGGTCCCCGGGTGGTGCTAATCAGGTGACACAAACTGGTGGTAGGTTTCGACCGATGGCTTGCGACCACCCACTGGGCAAAGACGTACCGCCAAGCGGCCTGGCCGTGTTCCGGTACGATGCTCAGTGTAGCCAATCCAGAGGAGTTGGGTCGAAATAGTTGTTCCATTGCAGGCAGACCAACCGGGCTCGCGCTGATATGAATGTATCGGGAGACTAGTCGCGGAGGGTAGCGGGATCCGAGGCACGGTGCACCGCTGGCCGACCGCAGTTAGTTGGGGGCCCAAGTAGTGTACTAGCCATACACGAAAGGCTGCCCCGCCAACTGACGAAAAATCCCGGAATGCACCATCGTGCTGGTTGGCGACCAGACGAGAGGGCCCGATGGACATTCCCGGGGGGGCTCGGGCGTCCCCGCAGTCTCCAGACTAGTCCCCCAATGATGCCGTCCTGTCAGTGCGTGCCTGAAGGTAGCCAGCATGGAACCTAATTTCACTTCCTTCTCCTCTCCTTCCTTCACTCTTTCAATCATGAACAAAGGAAATAAAAAGAAAAAAGCTGTACAGCGGCAGCACTCCCTCTCACACAAAGTGCACCTATCGAACATTCGAGGTCTGCACTCAAATCTCGCCGCAGTCCACCACCACCTAGAGACTGAGAAACCAGCTCTCTTATTCCTTTCGGAGACGCAGATCGGATGTCCGTCTGACGTGGCGTACCTATCTTACCCAGGGTTTACCCTGGAGCACAATTTTAAGCCACGCGCTGGTATATGCATGTACGCCCGGGACGACATCTGCTATCGGCGTCTCCGTAACCTTGAGGACTCCAGGTTCTCAACTCTTTGGGTCCTAGTGGACACAGGCCTAGATAAAATTGTCTACGCCTGTGTCTACCGTTCGCACAGCGGTGATCTGGAGACAACTGGGCTCACACAGCACCTGAGTAAAGCGGCGGATGTGGCTCAGCAACGGTACCCTTCTGCCCAATTGGTGTTACTGGGGGACTTCAACGCCCACCATCAGGAGTGGCTCTTCCCATACCAGTACACAGACCATGCTGGACAAGAGACGTATAAGCTAGCGCTAGCGTTAAATCTTACCCAGCTGGTCCAGGGGGCAACGAGGGTGCCGGATGTTGATTCGCACACAGCCAATTGCTTGGACCTTCTGCTGACAACAGATCCAGACCGTTACTCAGTGTCGATTTCTTCACCATTAGGTACTTCCGACCACTGTCTGGTGAAATCTGTATCCGTCTACTCCCCGCCCGATCCTAGCCCTAGAGGCACCAGGCGGGTTTGGCGATACAGGTCAGCAGATTGGGATGGCATGCGATCTTTCTTCGCATGTTATCCTTGGCGGCCCACTTGCTTTTCTTCGACTGATGTTTCGTCGTGCGCGGACGCCGTGACGGATGTGTTGCGGCGGGGAATGGAGTACTACATTCCATTCTCTGACGTAACAATGTCTGGCGGGGCTCGACCATGGTTTGGTGCCGAGTGCAATCGCGCTGATGCACTTAAACACGCGGCCTACCTGGCATGGGTCGACGCTCGGACGCGTAAAACGAGTGACGTGAGTCAGAAGAAGAGAGCCTTCAACAGGGCTGCCAAGTTCTGCAAGAAGGTGTTGCGGAAGGCTCGGTTTGACCACATTGGCCGAATTGGGAACAAACTTGCTTCTTACCCAGCTGGTAGTAAGGCGTTTTGGTCCCTGGCTAAGTCGGTTGAATCGAACTTCTGCCGCCCCTCATTACCTCCACTGCTGAAACCCGACGGGTCGCTGGCCCACTCCGCTGAGGAGAAAGCAGGCTTGTTTGCCTCTCTGTTTGCGGAATCTTCGCGTCTAGATCCTGGTGGCGCGAGGCCCCCAGGTACTCTTGGTGGATGCGAGTCGATTATGTCAGACATTCGCATTCATCAGAAGGATGTCCGAAGGGTACTGCGTAACCTGGACGTGAACAAGGCTAGTGGCCCCGACGGGATACCGGCAATTGTATTGAGGACTTGTGCGCCTGAGTTGTCTCCGATCTTGACGCGCCTATATCGCCTTTCGTTGGAGACTGGAAAAGTGCCGATGGCTTGGAAGCAAGCTAACGTGCAACCCGTACCCAAGAAGGGTAGTCGAGCTGACCCAGCAAATTATAGGCCCATCTCGGTAACTTCCGTACTCTGTAAGAGTATGGAACGTATACTGAATGGTAAGCTCCTGGCATACCTAGAAGCTAGCGATATCCTAAGTGACCGACAATATGGCTTCCGTCGAAATCGGTCAACGGGAGATCTTCTAGCGTATGCCATTCACATCTGGAGTGAGGCCATCGACAAACAAGGGGAAGCCCTTGCGGTCTCCCTTGATATCTCGAAGGCCTTCGACCGGGTCTGGCACGACAGTCTAATTGGCAAGCTTCCTTCCTTCGGTCTGCCCGCTGCTTTGTGTGATTGGATTGCAGATTTCCTGAGGGATCGGTCTATCCGAGTAGTCATAGATGGCTGCTCGTCCGGACTGCTGGCTATTAATGCCGGTGTTCCTCAGGGGTCGGTGCTCTCGGCAACATTGTTTTTGCTGCATATTAACGATCTGCTTAAACCCGGTACCTTTGGGTATGCAGACGACAGCACTGTTGCCGAGAGATACGTGCCTGACGCACGAGTTAGTGGGTCTCAGGTCCGGTCTCTCCGCGAGGCTATGGTTGGGCGCTTGAACTTGTCCTTGCAGGCTGTCTCAGAATGGGGCGATGCCAATCTGGTTAAGTTCAATGCTTCTAAAACCCAGGCGTGTCTTTTTTCTGCTAAAAGGAGCCAATTTCACCCGGCTCCAACTTTCCGAGGTGTAACCGTACCGATAACCGATCAACTTGATCTTCTTGGTGTTACTTTAACATCTACCCTCAATTTTGGTCCCTTCATAGAGGCAAAGGCTCAAGTGGCTGCCAAAAAGTTGGGGATCCTCGCAAAGGTGAGACGATATTTCACGCCGGAACAGCTGCTCCAACTCTATCAAGCGCAAGTCCGATCGTGTATGGAGTACTGCTCTCATCTTTGGGACGGATCGGCCAAATACCAGCTTGATGCCCTTGAGTCAATTGAGAAACGAGCCAAGAGGATCATCGGCAATGATAGACTCGTTGAGTCGAAACTCCAAAGTCTTGAACATAGACGCCGAGTTGCTAGCCTGTCGGTTTTCTATCGATTACATTTTGGGGAGTGTGCTACGGAATTGCATGATTTGATTCCGCCAAGCCCGTTTCATCAAAGGACCACAAGACGTACGGCGAAGTGCCACCGGTTCATGGTAGACATCCCATCCATACGCACAAAGCGTTTTGAGAAAACATTCATTGTGCGTACAGCTAGAGAGTGGAATTCCCTACCGGAGTCTGTGTTTCCTGATAGCTATAACCTGGGAGTCTTTAAGTCAAGAGTGAATAGGTTACTTCTAGGTAAGCGTGCTCCATCTTCGACCACATCATCGCTTGCCATCAGGTGAGATAGTGGTCAAACGCGAACCTATCAAACATAAAAAAAAAAAAAAAAATGTAGGGTTTTGTACCATCTTACAAGATTATACGCGTCTACTTGTTGACATTATTAAGATCGAGCAAAAAAAAAAGCCAACAAAAAAAACACGTTTCTAGTATTTAGAATAAATTAAAAATGAAAGGAGGCTTACTTGAAACGTGTTATCGGCTTCGGTCAAAAGTGGAAGGCGAGCCAAACATTAGGTTACAGTATCGGGTAAAAATAGTGTTTTGGTCGAACACTAAGTAATAGAAAATGATAACCGTGTAAAATACGCAACCGGCGCCTTCATTTGTACAGCAAACCTGCAGGTGTATTCGCTAACTCAGTTGACATCAATTTGATAGGCACTATGCAGTACATTGCTGCTGTTACGTATAGGAAAACAAAAATGTACCACGTAGTGCTATTTTAGTATTGATGTTCACCGAGCAATGCACTGCAAAGTGCCTATCAAATTGATGTCCACTGAGTTAGCGAATACACCTTTATTTTTTCTTATACACCTACTGAACACATTTACAAATTAACGCGACGATCATGTATTCGCTCTCTTACTATTAGGACGACGCCACACTGACATAAAAAAAATCTACTTACAAGTCTACTCCACATTGTGCGCGCTTCTGGATATGTCTATTTTATTCGTTTCGTTAAGCACTTTTGCGTATCAAACACTCACATCATTCAAATTCATAAAACAGTTAAAATCAGTAACACCCAGTTTCTGGTAAGAATTTATCGACGAGTCACAAATTTGACGCATGCAAGTTTTTTTTTAAATCATGATAGGCTCGAGCTTGACCATGCTTGATGAAACACGCTTGCCTTGAAGTAACCTATTCACTCTTGACTTAATACCTCCAGGTTGGAGCTATCAGGAAACACAGACCCGGGCAGGGTATCCGCTCCTTAGCTGTACGCAAGTCAACCAATCACAACAGCTAACGCTCGTTTGACAATTTGTCAAGTTAATTCGGCGATAATTATTCCAGAAACTGGTCCTGAGACACCATTCTATTCGAAAACATAAACAGTTAGATACTTAATATGTAGATATAATACACTCGCGAGACACAGATACATTAGATAATCAAACGTTTGTTAACGACAAACGAATGAAACGAACGAATGAACGAATTTAATGCCCTAATAGCCTAATAAGATTATAATAAAAAAAATAAGACTAAGGTTTCACACAAAGATAAGGAGTGGCTAATGAAGACAGATGTCGATGAAACAAATTAATTATTTACAGTAGATACAATACACAATACAGCTACGTAGATCAATCGGAGAGGAATTATTTATTATAGGTATTCGTAACATCAACAACTGTGGTTTTTTTTTGGCATTTCAAGGAAGCCAATCATGGCCTCTTAAACAACACTGAGATGTGTGAACCATGTGATTTTGACAAAGTACCCATAGCTTATAGACCGCAGCCTAAGCACAGCAAGGGCTATTCTCTAAAGAAAATGTAGTTCTTGTATAAGAGAAATAACATTACATGATCATCATCATCATTTCAGTCGACAGACTGCTGGAGAAAGGCCTCCCCCAAGTGTCGCTGCAACGACCACATGATCCTCTGACCCTCACCAGGAAGAATAACCCGAAGAATCGCCAAACTTAAGTGCCAGTGGGCAGGGCACATTGCTCGCAGAACATAAGGTCGATACAACCGAAATATTCAAGAGTGGCGACTGCGTTTTGGAAGCTGCAACATTCAAGGTGGACCGATGAAGAACGTTTATTTTTATGAAAATGCTCAATTTGTAACACTCACTTGCTGAGAAAAGCCAAAGGTTGAAAAGATGGAACAGAAAGCAGGTTGCATGTAGACTGATTGATTGACGCACTCAGACTGAAACTACACTAGTCATTTGCTCCTGTTATTAATCTGCAGATATATTGTTTTAGATTTAATCTGAATCTTCCACTTGGAAATACTTAGCTAGAGTGCCATCGTGAAACAATCAATAAGTACTGCATTTTCTACTGTCGCAATATACCGCTCTACTTTTATGAAATGATAGCCCTTTTCTGAACTGAGAATTCGAAGTTAAGAACGTTTCAAACCCCATTTTAATGCCAAAGCTTGACTGGTTTTACACAGGCTAGAGTCTGATAATCAACTTCTAATTTTTAATTCAGAACCGAGGGTGTGTCATCATCAGATCACAGCATCTACTACTAAAATCTCCAGCGACAAGATAGTAATTTTAATCACATGGTTCACAAACAACTCCACGATTTCCAAACTACCTCTAACCCTCTAAGTCACAACGCGTATAAGCTCAATCCTCCCTTCCTCGACTGAGGCTAAACCTCCTATGAAACTTGAACCCCTTCTTCTTCTCATGCCGTTCCTCCAAAGGCTTTTCAGCGAGGTTGTCAGCACTCTTGGCAACCTGCACACTTTTCCTTCTATTCTTCATGGACTTGACCAGCCTGTAGAATTTCCCTTTCTTCTTTGGGTCTGTAGCGTGGTCTAAAGTGTCTTCCTCTACTTCTACACTGAATTCTGAGGATATGTCTCCAAGGTCTTCGACGCTGTGGCTCTCGATCTCTTTGGGATGTGGAACTTCTAGTTTCCCTTTGGATGTGTCGGGTTTGGGTTCTTCTGGAGGCGGTGGCGCGTCGGGGTCAACACACTGGAACATGAAAAAGAATATTGTATTAATGGATTGTTTCATTTTCTTAAATAATCCCTGGCTTTCAATTTTAATTTTGCTACGAGTATGCCGTCAAGCGCACGTTTGATTTTTCACGTTACCAGAAAGCTGGTTTATTTTTCTGCCAGCTTTTTGACTTCTCTGTTTTGGCTTGTTAATATGTTTTATTATTTTTGGGATATGATACACTACAAAAACTATTACACATGAAATAGTCTGGTTATGGTTTGGGTGTCTTGTGAGTTTACATTTTCTATATATTATAATGTACTCTGTGGTTTACATGTTTGTGAACGTACCCACGATACAGGAGAAATTAAGACGACGCCTGCGTAAAAAAAAATATTCTATTTAGTTCGTAAGTTAGATTATCAAAAAATAGATACGTATTTTTTGCTTTACCAAATAAATTAAAAACTACAAAGATACAACGCATCAAAGTTCAGGAGTTGGCTTGTGACGTCACTTTTGAGTAAAAAGTGGTACAATTTTAACTTAAGTGTGACGTCATCCGAAATTTCAACCCACCGTATCGTTTCTATTTTTTGTTAGTGATAAAAGAAAACATACGTGTCTAATATTTTTTGGTAATCTAACTGTTCTGATGGACTAATTAGATTTTTTTGGTCGTCAATCCATTTCCTATTGTGGGGCAATATTTTTATTAAAATAAAAAGCCGGCCAAGTGCGAGTTGGACTCGCACACGAAGGGTTCCGTACCATAAACTGAAAAAAAAACCTAAATAAACACGTTTCTAGAAAGGTGCTTTTTTTGTTTTTTTTTTTTGGCTGTATTTCATGATCCGTAATAGGACAGTTGCAATTTTCACAGAATGTGTATCTTTGTAACAATAAAAAATAAATAAACAAGAAATAAAAATAACAAAAAAAAAAAAAAAAAAATTAAAGAGAGACTAATTTTTAATGAATTGTTATTTGTGAAATACATATTCTGTGAAAATTTCAACTGTCTACCTATTACGGTTCAAGAGATACAGCCCGCTGATAGAGAGACGGACAGCGGAGTCTTAGATTACTAAGACCAACCAACCAACCAACCAACCAACCAACCAACCACCAACCAACCAACCAACCAACCAACCAACACCCACCAACCAACCAACAACCACCAACCAACCAACCAACCAACCAACCAACACCCACCAACCAACCAACCAAGGGTAATCAACGCGGGACCCTTAATAGGGACCCGCGTTGGTTACCCTTTGGGTGCGGAACCCAGAAAAAAGAAAAGAAAAAAATAATCATTTACCGTAACTGATTCAAGATCTTTATCAGAGTTCAGAAGGCCTTGACTTTATTACTTTCTTTCTCTTATCTTTTAAGTACAGTACATACCCTACTTAATAAATAAGAAACAATGTGTCACAATTAATGTTATTGTATTTCATAACGTAGCCTTACAAAGATAAAAAAAAATGTTGATCTTCTTTTGTGACAACACAGATTAGGTACCTAGGTATTTTTTTATTAGCCTTACACATCGCCAACGAAGAGTTTTAATATTTGTACAGTTTACAGCAGACTCAAGGTTGTACATTAGGGTATTTCAACATTTACAGCCTTGTTTATAAAATTCACTAACCATATGCATTGATTAAACACTGATTGACGGATTCTTAACTCAAGGCTCATCCATCAAATTTAACTGTATACAGCATGTAACAATAACCCTGTCCGATCCAAGAAAGGCGTATTCCTGGTTTAACATACGTGCTAGAAAAAATAGTAAGAAAAATGTAACTTATAAAAACTAAAAGTTATAGATTTTTTTGTTTTTCTAATATATGCGAAATTTAACACTAAATATGGCAAATTTTCATAAGTTGACAACACTCCACCGGCTGGCGAAATCTTTTAATTTTTACCTATTTTTGGAACGAAGTTCCTTATCGCGCGTTGTGAAAGGGGGTTAGACGGAAAAAATTCTTACGAAAAGTTGTCACGACACTTTTTGCTATAGTAAGCTATTGTAAGCTGTGCGGCGTCGCATGTTTCTCTGTCTGTCTCTCTCTCTCTTATAGAAAGCAAGCCAGATATTATTATTATTATTTTTTTATTATTTTTTTTATTATTATTATTTTTTTATTATTATTATTTTTTTATTATTATTTTTTTATTATTATTTTGTTTATTTATTTTTCTATACATATTATTTACATTTTTAAATATAAAGGATAAAAAAAACATTTAAAAATATAAAAAATAGTAGCCCACCGGTATCGGGAACAGGGTCCAAGCTACCGGCGGTCAGGGCTCCTGAGCCTCCTGAGGTGTTGGTCGAGGCTCGTGGCTATTAAGCCATTGGCTGACACGACTATCGGTACAATGATCGCTGAGTCCACATCCCACATGTCGACAACCTCGCGAGCCAAGTCAATATACTTACTTGATTTGTTTATCTTTCTCGGCTTTCACGAGGTTCTCGTCATGTGGGACGGTAATGTCAACAATCATTGCACGCCTCTCGATTCGGTCCACCACCACTATATCAGGCTTATTGGCTATTATATTATTATTTTTATTATTATTTTTACTATTATTCTTATTATTAATTTTATTATTATTTTTATTATTATTTTTCCGTCTAGCCCGGAAAAAATTCTTACGAAAAGTTGTCACGACACTTTTGCTATAGTAAGCTAAGTAAGCTAAGTAGATTATTACTTCACTAATTAATCGAAAGGAACTTCGTTCCATCCGGGTGTCCCTTGACACCTCTCAAGTTTTTTTGTATTAAATTTTCAATTGTTTTTTTTTTTCTAACTTTTCAAAGTTATAATAATCATTTTAAAGCATTTTTTTTATTTTGTAAATATGAGTAGGTACCATGGGGCATACAGTGTAACTGCTTTTTATTTTATTTTATTTTTTTGACATGAACGAGCACTTGACAGTTTGTCATGCTCACAAAAATGTCTCGCTGATGGTGGCGCGTGTGTTGGGTCATTCGGTTCCCTTCAATATGGTTGAGCTGAGTGGTGCTGACCCATGCGTCATGTTCGTGTTCGGGCGCCGTCAGTTGAGACTGGTCATCTCTCAACTGCCACTGGCTTATTTTAATCTTTTTTATTGTTTTTGTTTATGAATTGTTTATTTAACATTGTTCTCAAATATTAGAAGCAACAAGACATATGTAACCAGGATTTTTATACATAACATGGTTTTAAAGAGTGTCCATCGAGTTTCTTGCACGTTCTTCTCCATAGAGATCTACGCCTGTACAATTAGCTTCATCTTTCTGACTGACCGACTTATTGACAATTTAAAAGTGCCTGTAAATGATTTATTTGAAATAAATGATTTGAATTGAACTTGAATTGAATTTGAATATAATTTGAATCGAATTTGAATCGAAATGGAATCGAATTTGAATCGAAATTGAATCGAAATTGAATCGAAATTGAATCGAAATTGAATCGTATTTAAATCGAATTTGAATCGAATTAGAATCGAATTAGAATCGAATTTGAATCGAACTTGAATCGAATTTCAATTGAATTTGAATCGAGTTTGAATCGAAATTGAATCGAAATTGAATTGAACTTGAATCGAATTTGAATCGAATTAGAATCGAATTTGAATCGAAGTTGAATCGAAATTGAATCGAAATTGAATTGAACTTGAATCAAATTTGAATCGAATTAGAATCGAATTTGTATCGAAGTTGAATCGAAGTTGAATCGAAATTGAATCGAAATTGAATTGAACTTGAATCGAATTTGAATCGAATTTGAATCGAATTTGAATCGAAGTTAAATCGAAATTGAATCGAAATTGAATTGAACTTGAATCGAAGTTGAATCGAAATTAAATCGAAATTGAATTGAACTTGAATCGAATTTAAATCGAAATTGAATCGAAATTGAATTGAACTTGAATCGAATTTGAATCGAACTTGAATCGAATTTGAATCAAAGTTGAATCGAAATTGAATCGAAATTGAATTGAACTTGAATCGAATTTGAATCGAATTAGAATCGAATTTGTATCGAAGTTGAATCGAAGTTGAATCGAAATTGAATCGAAATTGAATTGAACTTGAATCGAATTTGAATCGAAATTGAATCGAAATTGAATCGAAATTGAATCGAATTTGAATCGAAATAGAATCGAATTTGAATCGAAGTTAAATCGAAAACGAATCGAAATTGAATTGAACTTGAATCGAAGTTGAATCGAAATTGAATCAAAATTGAATTGAAGTTGAATCGAAGTTAAATCGAAATTGAATCGAAGTTGAAACGAATTTGAATCGAAGTTCAAACGAATTTGAATCGAATTTCAATCGAATTTCAATCGAATTTGAATCGAATGTGAATTGAATTTGAATCGAATTTCAATTAAATTTGAATGGAATTTGAATCGAAGTTGAATCGAAATTGAATCGAAATTGAATTGAACTTGAATAGAATTTGAATCGAAATTGAACTTGAATCGAATTTGAATCGAAATTGAATCGAAATTGAATCGAATTTGAATCAAAATTGAATCGAAATTGAATTGAACTTGAATCGAATTTGAATCGAATTAGAATCGAATTTGAATCGAAGTTGAATCGAAATTGAATCGAAATTGAATTGAACTTGAATCAAATTTGAATCGAATTAGAATCGAATTTGTATCGAAGTTGAATCGAAGTTGAATCCAAATTGAATCGAAATTGAATTGAACTTGAGTCGAATTTGAATCGAAATTGAATCGAAATTGCATCGAATTTGAATCGAAATAGAATCGAAGTTGAAACGAATTTGAATCGAAGTTGAAACGAATTTGAATCGAATTTCAATCGAATTTCAATCGAATTTGAATCGAATTTGAATCGAATTTGAATCGAATTTGAATCGAAGTTAAATCGAAATTGAATCGAAGTTGAATCGAAATTGAATCGAAATTGAATTGAACTTGAATCGAATTTGAATCGAATTAGAATCGAATTTGTATCGAAGTTGAATCGAAGTTGAATCGAAATTGAATCGAAATTGAATTGAACTTGAATCGAAGTTGAATCGAAATTGAATCGAAATTGAATTGAACTTGAATCGAATTTGAATCGAAATTGAATCGAAATTGAATCGAATTTGAATCGAAATAGAATCGAAGTTGAAACGAATTTGAATCGAAGTTGAAACGAATTTCAATCGAATTTCAATCGAATTTGAATCGAAATTGAATCGAAGTTGAAACGAATTTGATTTGATTTTGAATCGAAGTTGAATCGAAATTGAATCGAAATTGAATTGAACTTGAATCGAATTTGAATCGAACTTGAATAGAATTTGAATCGAAGTTGAATCGAATTTGAATCGAAGTATAATCGAAATTGAATCGAAATTGAATCGAATTTGAATCGAATTTGAATCGAAATGCAATCGAAATTGAATAGAAGTTGAAACGAATTTGAATCGAATTTGAATCGAATTTGAATCGAATTTTTATCGAACTTGAATTGAATTTGAATCGAATTTGAATCGAAGTTGAATCGAAATTGAATCGAAATTGAATTGAACTTGAATCGAAGTTGAATCGAAATTGAATTGAACTTGAATCGAATTTGAATCGAAGTTGAATCGAAATTGAATCGAAATTGAATTGAACTTGAATCGAATTTGAATCGAATTAGAATCGAATTTGTATCGAAGTTGAATCGAAGTTTAATCGAAATTGAATCGAAATTGAATTGAACTTGAATCGAATTTGAATCGAAATTGAAAAAGTCCAAAATAACTTTAATTTCGGAAGTCGGTGTCAAAAAACGAAGACACAAAACCAAGAACACCGACTTCCGAAATTGAAGTTATTTTGCACTTTTTTTGGAAGTCGGTTCTATTTTTTTGAAAAAAAGTTTTTATTTCAAACGATACCGCCCTGCACTAGCTGCACTGTAGGCACTCTAAAAGACCGTCTCGATCAGGCGGCTTCTTTGACGCAAAACTGTTGGTGAACTTTGTCGAACGCTCAGTGTTGCCTTTGAGTAGTGTTTCTTTTTTTTTAAATGGGGAAATAATTATTTTAATTGGGGAAAAATAATAATCTCGTATCCATTAAATGATTACGTCTAAGTGTACGCAGTACGATACCAAATAATACCCTTCAGCATCGGACAGGGTTTTTGTTACATGCTGTATATGACAAAACCTCCTTTAAATGATTAGTCAATATGGCGTCTGGTTGTCGCCATATTTTAATTTGATTACTGTCATGTCTTTAGTAGCACTCGCAAGATTAAGACGAATCTATTGACGTAAGAATTATCAAAACCGGCCCACGCGGTGGTCTCTAAAGCGAAATAAAGGAACAAACATACATACATACATACGCTGATAAACCCATTACCCTCCCTTGCGTCGCGCAGTACGGTAAAAAGCTACGCCTATTCCATTATGCCAACCGCATAAAAAAACAGTTGACGTTTGAAAGGCAGTGATATTATTAAAGGTGTTCGTAATTTTATGGTAGAAACATTTGCATAATAATAAATTCACAGCACACGATGTCCTTTAGTCACGGAATAATTTCCAAACTAAGTTTCGCCAGCGGCTTCACTCACGAAATTTATAACACTGGATCGTAGGTACCTACGGTTTCGGCCAGTTTCGACCAAGAGCCTCAATTTCGGTCAAAAAGTAACCTTGTCTTCGGTTCGACCGTTTTCTGTGTGGTTGTTTTATGAAAGTTAGTGCAGAATTTTCAATGGTCTGTAAACTTTTTTACACTTAAGTCTCTATGGGCACACAAGTGTGCCAGTGAGAAAATGCCGTTTGCCTTACCAAAAATAAATCCAAAAACCCGATTCACACGTTTTAAACCTGTATTATTACTATTACCCAAGGTCTTCAGACCTGTGTCAAGATTTACACACTCGGAACATGACACAGTATGTAGTTACACGATGGCCGACTGTCAATGGGGCTTGACAGATGTTGACGTTTGATGCGCGCAGGGCCTTAAATTTTTAGCAGTTTTTGTGTTATCACATCTAAATCTAAATATAGATATAATAAAAATGAATCCCTAGTTCCCTTGGTCACGGCATCACGCGTGAACGACTGGACCGATTTCGCAAATTCTTTTTTTTTGTTGTGTTTGTTATTATCAGGAGAAGGTTCTTATGAAAGAAAAAAATAAGAAAATTGCGTGAAAAATTTGAAAATTTCAGAAAACTTAACGACTATTTATAAACTTCTTGCGGTTTGATAGTTCATAGCTAAAACAGGACAACGTCTGTCGGGTCAGCTAATTAGTTATAGTTTCGGCTGAAACTAGAAGGGGAGCTGAACATTTGTTTCGGTTGGACACTGTAGCAAAACAGACTAAAACTTACTACCCGACTGTAAAATACTGCTGTAGGTAGGTACAACTTTTTGCTTATCAGTGTTGTTATGCAGCAAAAACTCTATCCAGCTCAGTTTGTTTGTGAAAACTTCTGTATCTCTGGCACCGAGAACTTTTGTTAATGACAGCTGACGGCGTGAATGGTAAGGCAGAGCTGAGCTCGATGCTGAGATCGCCCTACATCTACTATTTATTTCTGTATCGCGCATTTGTTACAATGCTTAAAAGTCAACTATACTCGTAGTTTTCTAAATCTTAATAGTTAAGCACTAAGTATTACCATATTTAATTTAAAATTGAAACAGAAGTAATATTTTAACAATATGCCTATGTTTCACCTATGTTTAGTAAAAAGCAGCGAATATACCAGTACTACTGAGCGTTACAGGCACTACCGTCACCCAACATAGGTACTATGCTGAGTGACACCACCTTCCGGATGGCTACATGTCTGCGTCTGGCTGCTCCTTGCGTAGCTCCACATCGCTGCCAATGTGGTAAATCAGTGGACCACCTCGACTCTTCACGTGACCAGAGGGCTGGCCATTTTTTCGGCTAAAGAATCAGCATTGCCATTCAACGTGGCAATGCTGCCAGCGTTCTGGGCACTTTTCCCATTAACAGCGATGTCAACGAATTTTTCGATGCCCAATGAGCTACACGCCTCCCTTTTTAGGGGTTCCGTACCCGAAGGGTCCGAACGAAATCCTATTGCTGTCACTCACATGTCCGTCTTTGCGTCTGTCAGTCCGCCGTCTGTCATAATTTTTTTTTCGAAGAATTTTTTAACTTTCCGTTGACCTATATTTTACTTACAAATACCAATATATTGATAAATCTGATTTTTCTTTAGAAATTCCCTAATTTGGTACGGAACCCTAAATGTGCGAAGTCCGACACGCACTTGGCCAATTTTTTTATATCGCTTGTACATATTTTATTTATTTTCTTTTAACGTGTATATTCTTTGTAATTATTGTAAATATGTAATTAACCAACAATATCGCGAAGGAATAAAAAAACAAAAGCTCTTCTTGGGCTCCGTTTGGCCCTTCGGGTACGGAACCCTAAAAATAATTTAGTAAAAATCCATTTACATAATGTGTCAAAGTAGCAGAGTTATTCAACTTTTGTCTTTGACCGAACCAAAAAAAGTAGAGCCATGACTCAACAAGACTCATAAACTTATTCACAAACCGATTTAGACTAGCACAAAATAATCCAGCATTTTACCAAACAATTTATAAGAAAAACACTCGGTATTCGAACAAAATAAAACGCTTACGCAAAAGGTTTCCTATCCAAATTAAAGGTTTTTTATCCAAATCGTTTTACCTAACATACATTGAATTGGGTGGAAGTTCGAAACAATACTGGGCCTGTAGACAAAGTAACATCGCTTCGTAGCGAAACGATATCTAAATTCGTCATCGTCTCTGAGATATCGATAAACATTTCCTAGCGTTAGCGTTCCTTCGTTATCTTTTTTGGCGATCACGATCGAGGCGAAGGCGAACTCTGAAAGCGCTGCTTGTCTACGCATTTGTATGGGATAAACATGATAGCAATTCGTTTCTTTATGGTTTTGTTACGAATTATAACATTCTCTACCAACTTGCGATAACGATGTCGACTGACCACGTGACTTAGCGCGGTTTATGTCAATCTCATACATTTTAGTCTTTTCTAACTTCGTTATCGTTTTTAAATTGTTACTTTGTCTAAGCCCCCAGGTTGTAAAAAGTCACATCACGAAGCCGTCAACTACGCATACTGTACAATTAATTGTACATCTAACAAAGTAGCTTTGCGCAAAAATTATTGCTGGGAAACGACTTTTGTTTTTAGGTAGGTATGAAAAAAAGCTATTTTTTTTGCGCGCAATGTAAGACACAGGAGTTAAGCCGCGTAGGTACTTGTCGCATACGTTTGAGATTCATTGCGATTTTGTAACTTGAAGTTATTATGCGTAATTTGTTAAGATAATCGAAAATGCAGGTAATGTTTGTTTTGAAAAAAGTTTAGGATTAATTCTTGGAATTCATTTTCGTAAAAAAAAAAAATGTAACTTTGACCATCAGAACCAGTGTTCATATCTCCAGAAACAGAGGATTACGGTTCAAATATCATTTATTTCTCAAAGATTTACAATAATCACTTAATGAGAAACAAAGTTTTAAATAATAACATGCAGGTAATTGTCCAGAGCGCTCGTCATGCAGATATGTAGAAATAAATAGTAGGTGAGGGTAAAAAAAGAAAAGAAAGAAAGAAAATACGTTTATTTACGGTAAACATGACGCAAAAAACAGAGAAACACAAAAAGAAAAAGAAAAACTGGGGGAAAAAATGCGTCACATCCACGCAAAACGGCCATCGCTCAGCTTAAGTGCTATGACCCTATGCAAGACAGAGCCCCAGCGCTGGTTTTCAGCGACAGCCGGCGCCAACGTCATGACGTCGACCGGTGCAGAAAACAATGAGTGTGCAGTGTGAGTGTGGTGTGGTACGTGGTTAAAATACTCGAAACGCGCGCATGGTTGTACACATCGAGCGCGCTATTCTTATCAGTAGTGTTATAAAACGCCGTACACATATACAACACTAGACAATAATATAATATTTTATTAATTTATGTTGGAGCTGTCGAAAATGTGTTTCTTTAACATTTTTAAAAAATATAAATTAGTTTTAGCTTCTTTAATGTTTTTTGGTAGTGAATTGTAAAGTTGTACTCCTTCATATTTAATACTAGCTGCGCCCCGCGATTTCACCCGCGTAGGCCAGGATAAAAAGTAGCCTATGTGTTAATCCAGGGTATAAGCTATCTACATACCAAAATTCATCCAAATCAGTCCAGCCATTTGAGCGTGAAGAAGTAACAAACATACACACTCACAAACTTTCGCCTTTATAATATTAGTGTGATTTTTCTTTCCGTGGCTTGTTCTAGGTCCGTGTAATAATAGTACTAGGTCATTTGCCCGTCGTGATGATCGTGTTTGTACTTCATTGTTCCTTTTATTTGTAATTTCTGATGGATGCCCAAATATGATCTAGTTTTTAGTGGAAAAACAATGGTCCAAATAATTTCTGGGTGGGATCCATCCAATGATCCTCCTGCTCTGGGTGGAGCGGGAGGGCGTCTCAGACTTTTAACTTTTTTTTATACTAAAACCCACCCCTGTTCCTTCCTGCCCTTAGTGCCCGGGGGCGAGGTAACTCTGTTTCGAATTTATCCTCAACCCCCGGGGAGGCATCGGCCATGAGGGGCCCCATCCTTATTGCTGACAACTCTTTGAGGCGCACGTGGAACACTACGCGCCGTCGACTCTCGGGCCTGGTGCTGATCGGACGGCGAGCTACACATTACTCGCCGTCCGCAGGCCCGGGTATCCAAATAATGGGTAGAATGTGTGTTTGTCTTACACCCAATATAATCGATAATAAGGGATTTGGGAGTCCGAAGTAACTTCAGGAATTATTCGAAAGCTTTTCAAAGGCCTCATGTAACGTAACATCGTTTGCGGTAACTTTGAGAGTTAGCTACTTTCTTTCACTCTAATGAAAGACAAATGACATTAACTTAGAGGATTTCTTCTCGACTCGTTAAAACTTTTTCTTTTTTTCCTCGAAAATGTCACGGATTAGTTGTTCACGTTCCCATTTTGTTTGTAAAGAAGTTTTAATTGCTCTGGTAAGTGTTTGCGTAATTCCAATTGTTGGTTGTTTCTATTTTGCTTTGATTTGAGATGAGCTTTTTAGTATTTTTGTGCAACTGAATTATTTTATTAGCGACTTAATTAATTAGTGACAAGGCACCTTTAAGATTTTAATAGAATGAGTAGATAATGTTAAGTACTTGAATACTGTTTTATTCTGTTTTAATGAATATTACTGAGCATCATTACTTAGTGAATTACCATCAGAAAAACTTTTTTGCCCTACCTGGGAATCTAACCCGAAATTGGCAGTTCAATGGCTTTTGTGTTAAACCTGTTTTAAACGCTCTGCATTGTTACACATCTAGTCTATAAAAATCTCTTCCATTAGAAAAAACCTCTACAGCTACACTGTTTTAACTCGTCAAGTCCCTCATTAGCGACGCATGGGCCTGACGCGTGATTATTGTCACCCGACTGCGCGAAGCAAGGGAGGATAATGTGTTTATCAGCCTATGTATGTATGTATGTTTGTTCCTTTGTGGCACTATAGAGACCAAGCGCGTGGTCCGATTTTGATAATTTTTGCGGCAATTGATTCGTCTTAATCTTGCGAGTGCTACTATTACATGACAGTAATCAAAATACAATATGGCGACTACCGTCGACGCCTTATTGTGAAAAAGAGAAAAATTAAAGTTGACGAACTGTATTAACTGGGGTATCAAAATAAAGGATTCGAGGAGGCGATTCCAAAAATTGAACTCTTAGTGAGTTGTTAATGTAGAAAATAAAAAAAAATGAATGTTTTCAAAAAATCCGACTAAAACACAACTAAAAAGTTCCAAACAAGTCATTTTTCAAGCAGTCTGATGCAGTTGGTGGCATGAAATCAATAATTGAACTAAAATAACTGCCACCAACTGCATCAGATTGATCAGATTGCTTGAAGATGTTCAATGTTAACTTCTGTCTCTTGTATACTTACATCATCTAAAGAGATCCTTAGCGGCGGGACCTGTTCAGGGTGTCTCCAGGGCTTGTGGTAGGGCAGGTCCGTCAGCGCCTTCCAGCCTGGGTACCGGCGAGCTGCTGCATGCAACTGTTGCACCAACCGTGGTGCTAGTTGTGCTGTCACCCTGAATAATTTAATAAATAATTTGCTAATGTACATAAATGCTTTAAATATTAACTATTTATAACTTAACTAAGTACAATCGCACATACCGGGTGTAAAAAGACACATCACAGAGCCGTTAATTACGCATACTGTACGTCTAACAAAGTGGTTGCGCAGAGTTGCGCAAAAGCGCAAAAAATATTTCTGGGTTTATTTTTAGGTATGAAAAAAAATACTATTTTTTATTGCGCGCAATGTAACGCAAACCCAGGCAAGTGGAGTTAAACCCTGCCCCTTCGCTCTAAGCCACGTAGGTACTTGTCCGATACGTTTGATATTCATTGCGTTTTTGTAACTGCAAATGCGTAATTTCGTAATGTATGTTTGGAAAAAAGTTTAGTAATAACACTTGGAATTCATTTTAGTAAAAAAAGTAAAAAAAAATTACGACTTTGACCTTCAATATCTCCAGAACCAGTGGATTCCCAGGTATGGTCTAGTGGAAAAAGTTGATCCAAATAATGGGTAGAATTTATGTGGCTTTCGGCTTCGGACACTGTCTTTTACACCCGTTATATGCAAAAACAAAATACCCTTAGGCGTCGAAATACCGGGACCCCATTGCTGTCTTCTAGACAAGCCAGAAACGTGCCCAGAAGACTGGCAGCATTGCCACTTTGAGTGGTAATGCTAATTCTTCAAGTGAAGAACCCATTTACGCCAGAAAGGTTTGCAGGGGTATAATAATAATAATAATCGTTTATTGCAGGCACCCATTTACAAAAATTAAATTAAAATTAAATTGTAAACCTAACAAGTACCCATAGTTATTACGACCACATTAAGCCAGACATTCTATGTAAATAAGAAGTGTGTCTATTGCCATTTACTGAGAAAAAGAATTTTCTTTAAGTTAGAACATAATCCAAAAAACCGAACCAGGAAAAAACATAGAAAGCTGGTCAAGCGCGTGTCGGATTTCGCTCACAAATATTGCTATTTGTTGGTACGTAAAGTATACGTAATAATAAACACTATCACAAAATTCCAAATTCAAAAAAAAAAAATCTCCGTAACAAAATTTTGTGACAGACGACGGACGGACAGACAGACAGACGGACACGTGAGTGACAACAATAGTGCTCGGTTTGGACCCTTCGGGTACGAAACCCTAAAAAAGAAAAGAAAGATAAAAAACAGGTTGAACTTATACAGCATAAAAAATCTTGAACTCATTGCCTACTTACCCTTGCTAGTGATTCAATATGCAATAGTAAAGTATTTATGAAAAAAGAAATAGCAGGTGAGACCAGTTCGAGAGCAGATTATTACTTATTCAATTTTATATTCACTTCCGCACGACGCTCGTATTTTCCAATATCGGTTAGCATTTCCATTCAGTTAAAATCTGTGCTTCAACTGGCTTCAACCTGGGATTTCCTCTTGTAGCGTAGCTGTATGTTAGCAAATGCAAATCTCACCATCTTAGGTTTGAGCAAAGTTACTATAGTGTATAGAATGTTTCATAGTAAGTACCTATAGATCTTTTCTATACAGCATGTAACAAAAACCCTATCCGATCCTGAAGGGTATTATTTGTCATCGTACTGCGTACACATATACGTAATCATTTAATGGATACGAGATTATTATTTATCCCCAATGAAAATAAATAATTTAAAAAAAAAGCGCTCGACAAAGTTTACCTACAGTTTTGTGTCAAAGAAGCCGCCTGAGCGAGACGGTCTTTTTGATCCTTTGTTAAAGAGTGCCTACAGTGCGGCTATTGCAGAGCGGTATCGTTTGAAATGAAAATAGGTAAAAATGAAAAGATTTCGCCGGCCAGTGGAGTGTTGTCAACTTACGAAAATTTAACACGGCACACAAGAAGCACACAATTAACACTGCATGGATGAAATGGCGGCAGGTCACCGGGACTATCTGCGACTCCCGCATTCTCCTTAAACTTAAGGGGAAGATTTATAAAACAATGGTCAGACCTGCTGTCTTGTATGGTTCAGAATGTTGGGCCACAAAAGGGATGAATGAAAAGCAATTGCATGCGGCTGAGATGAGAATGCTAAGAGCGATGTTTGGTGTTACGCGCATGGATAGAATTAGGAATGAGTATATAAGAGGAAGTCTGAAAGTGGCACCGCTGACTGAAAAGTTGTGTGGAAATCGGTTGTATGGGCATGTGATGCGGAGGAATGCAACAAATGTCGTGAGGAAAGTCTTGTGTATGGATGTGGATGACTATAAGAGTAGAGGAAGGCCAAAGAAACGATACTTGGACTGTGTGAAAGAGGATATGAGTAAAAAGGGGGTGACTACAGAGTTGACGACTAATAGAGGAATATGGAAGAACAAGACATGTTGCGCCGACCCCAAATAAATTGGGATAAGGGCAGGAGAATGATGAATGATGATAAACTATTGGTTTTTATGAGTTACATTTTTTCTAGATACTATTTTTTCTAGTACGTATGTTAAACCAGGAATACGCCTTTATTGGATCGGACAGGGTTTTTGTTACATGCTGGATACTAAAAATCAAACTCGCTTTCCATGTCTGTCTATTTCTCCAGTAACTTCTCGGAAACCACGCAACGAATATTAATGCGGTTTTCACTAATAGAAAGAGCGATGAACGAGAAAGGTTTGTGTGTATAATTTGTAGCCGTGCGGAGTCGGGGCGGGTTGCTAGTAGACTATAAAAATATAAAGCGAAAATCAAAGCAGGTACAGCAAAGTAGCGAAATTTTTCTGAAAAATCTCAAGTAGTGTAGTGTGTGTGTGTATGTATGTGTGTGTAGTAGTAGTATACCTGTGTGCTATAAGCTTATTTTATGAACTGTTGGTGTTTTTTTTAGGTTTAGGTACCTATCTAATACTTTAACTGTCAGCAAACACAATAGTTAAACAATAACTGAAGAGTCAGAAGAAGACCGTCCGAAAATCAATCTGCCGAAATGAACAAGCGGATTTTACATCACATTGTTTTCAATAGTTGTGTGTCCCTGTGCTTAGGGGCGAATGGTAGGCTACAATACACCTGCTCCCCTACCATGGTCCATGACGTCATAAATCATCATAATTCCAGTGTGAAAAAAAAACTTTTTTACAAAAAAATAGAACCGACTTCTAAAAAAGTGCAAAATAACTTTAATTTCGGAAGTCGGTGTTCCTGTTTTGTGTCTTCGTTTTTTGACACCGACTTCCGAAATTAAAGTTATTTTGCACTTTTTTAGAAGTCGGTTCTATTTTTTTGTAAAAAAGTTTTTTATTTTTCACTTTTTAGTTGTGGTTCCCCATTTAACTGTGTTAACAATTCATAGACATACGATAGCAGCAATCGCGGTTGATTTGTCAATTTTTGAAGAGTTCCGTTGTCTGCCTCCGAAACCCATCATCAGAACTTTTTGAAATTTAAATGGGACCATTTCGGAATAAACCCCTTTCGAACAAAAAAAGAATTTTGCTAATCCGTCAATATATGACGGAGTTATGCCCGAACATACATAAAAAAAAAAAAAAAAATACAAACATCCGAATTGATAACCTCCTCCTTTTTCGAAGTCGGTTAAAAAGGGATAGTGCTAATCGTCTTATACAGGCTGTAACGGAAAGATGTGGACATATTTTATAAACTGTATCTGCCCATCGATATGCACAACTTTCTTCAAGAAAACCTGAGGAAATTGTAAAAAATATTTATTACCTCCCATATACAGCATGTAACAAAAACCCTGTCCGATCCTGAAGCGTATTAATTGGTAGCGTACTGCGTACACATATACGTAATCATTTAATGGATACGAGATAATTATTTTTCCCCAATGAAAATAATTATTAAAAAAAAAAAACTTGTCAAAAGCAACACTGAGCGCGCGAAAAAGTTCACCTACTGTTGCGTTTCAAAGAAGCCGCCTGAGCGAGACGGTCTTTTTGATCCTTTGTCAAAGAGTGCCTACAGCGCGGCTAGTGCAGGGCGGTATCGTTTGAAATAAAAATAGGTAAAAATGAAAAGATTTCGCCGGCCGGTGGAGCGTTGTCAACTTATGAAAATTTGCCATATTTTGTGTTAAATTTCGCATATTTTATAAAAATAAAAAATCTATAACTTTTGGTTTTTAAGAGTTACATTTTTTTTACAACTTTTTCGAGGAATACGCCTTTATTGGATCGGACAGGGTTTTTGTTACATGCTGTGTTCATTTCCATGGGTAAAACCGATTCTTAAAATATGACCACACCTTTTCCGTACACCCTGTATAGGTCAGTCTCTCTCTCACACCGGAATTATGATGATTTTAAGACGTCACAGTAGCCCCTGTACCTATCTCTCCGGGGAATCTTGTAAATTAAACGAAACTGCAGCTTACCTGTTAACAAGCCAAGCCGGCAGGGCTCCTCTGGGGTCCGACCTGGAGACGTATCCGAGCCAGCTTCCAGTGCCGGACCTCGTCCGCACCACGAATCCCGTCAGCAAAGACATCGCTCTGAGGAAAATAATTTTTGTAGATTAGTACAACCACAAACAACCTACTGATAGAGGTTTCGCCCTAAGTAAGACGTGAATGGCACGGTTGGCGCAGTGGCTGATCGATTAGCTGCTGCACTGTGTGTCGCGAGTTCGATGCCTACACGGAATAAATATTTGTGTGGCCAAATAGTTGTTCCGGGTCTGATTGTCTCATGTATGTGAATGTACATGTCTGTGAACGCACCCACGATACAGAAGTAATTCCTAGTGTGGGGCAACGTTTAAAAAAAAACGTGTAAGGATGGATGGGTGTTTATTTATTTAACACTTCATGCACAGAAGTACAGAGGCGGACTTAATGCCTCAGGCATTTTCTACCAGTCAACCTTATGTGATATTTATGTTCTTATGTTATGGGTAAGTTTATGTTTGTTACTCTTCACGCCAGTACGGTGTACTCTGTATCGTGGGTGCATTACTCACGATACAGGGAATAATTCCTAGAATGAGAATAGGTTTACTTTTTATTAAAATTAAAACTTTTTTACAAAACAATAGAACCGACTTTATTTTTCACTTTTTGGTTGTGGTTCCCCATTAAATTGTGCTTACAATACGCTAGTATTATGTTATCTGTGACAATAACAATACATAGACATACGATTGCAGAAATCGCGACTAAATGAGTCGCGATTTAGATATTGAAGAGTTTCACTGCCTATCACCGAAGATCTTCAACGAATCCTAATGTATTATATACTAAAACCTTCCTTGAAATATATGCATTTGAATAACGAAAACCTCATCCAAATCAGATCAGTAGTTCAAGATACTTACGTATACAGGGTGTAACGAAAAGGTGTGGTCATATTTTAAGAACTGCATTTGCCCATCGATATGAACAACTTTCTTCAAGAAAATCCGAGGAAATTCTAAAAAAAATTTTTTACCTCCCATACAAATATTGATCAGCTGATGATAACTTTGTACGGAAAGTGCAATTTTTTTTTGGGAATTTTCTATTTTTTCTTAGAGAAAGTTGTTCATTTCCATGGGCAGAACCGGCTCCTAAAATATGACCACACCTTTCCGTTACACCCTGTATACATACATACATACGGGTCGAATACAGAACCTCCTTTTTTGAAGTTGGTTAAAAGGTATCAAACAGACGGACAGACAGAATCAGTTTTGCATCTTTGTGTCCAGAAAAAATAAACCGGGTTATTTTTCAGCTGGAGGCGTTTAGTACATTTTACACATTTTACCGTAATAAAAAGGTACTCGTAAGTATCTACTTTATAATGTTTATTCATGAGGGTCAGGCAGGTGTCTACATTTAAATTTAAATCTGAAAATATACAAAATTTCCCCTATTTATAAAAGTCCCGGCGCTGTTCAGCGAACAGGTGTTTTATTAAAATTATCCAGATCTAGCTGACCCGGTGAACTCCGTACCGACATTTTTTTTTATTTTATTATTGTTTAGGAAATTATCAAATAACTTGTCCCGCTCTGGGTGGAGAGGGGGGGGGGGGGGTGTCAAGACTTTTATTGACTAAAACCCACCCGTGTTCCTTCAGTTGCAAGTGCCAGGGGCGCGGTGACTTCTTCGATCACTCCTACGACCCTGGCAGAATTTCGTACCGTCTCAGAATTAATACACAAAGAAGCCTTTCTATTTATTTATTTAAACTTCATGTACAATAGTGGTACGTAGTGGTGGATTGTTAGTACTAAGGTTAGTTTTAATTTAACTATTTGATTGTATGTACGAGTATCAAGCGCTTCTCGCCATCAAACTGGAAAGTTTGGCGAGTAAAATTGTGAAAACAAAAAAAAAAAAAAAAATAAATAAAAAAAAAAAAATAAAAAAAAATATGCGGACTTAATGCAACAAGGCATTATCTATGTAGGGGTTTTTTTTTTTTTTTTGGGGGTGGGAAATCATTTCATGACTTCTTCCGCTCCAGGGTGGAGCGGAAGGGCGTGTCAGACTCTTACTGACTAAAACCCACCCCTGTTCCTCCCTGCCCTACGTGCCCGGGGGCGAGGTAACTCTTTCGAATTTATCCTCCACCCTCGGGCAGATCTATGTAGGTGTACAACCAAACGTTTACCATTAACAAATAGAACAAAATTAAAAATACTAGACCGTTAATAAAATACAAACATATTCTAAAATAATATACTAATAAATATTATAATAAATACCAAATAATACAGTACATAAACACAAAAAAAAGAAAAAAACAAAAAACCATACCTATATATAAATTCAAGAATTATCAGATGTATGAGAAAAGAATTTTTGTTTTCGTGAATTTTGCCGATTTTTTAATAGTTATTCTGCTACGGGTGGAGACATATCCAACAAATCAAAGACCATTAAAATCGGTCCAGCCGTTCGTGAGTTATAAATGGTGTAACTCGACTTTGTTCTGTTTATTAAGATAAGATAATGATAACAACTGAAGGAACAAGGGTAGGTTTTAGTCAGTAAGAGTCTGACACGTCCTCCCGCTCCCTCCACCCAGAGCGGGAGAAGTCATTGGATGATATCCACCAAACAAAAAAAAAAAAAGATAAGATAATATGTAATATACAGGATGTAACGGAAAGGTTTGCATATTTTAAGAACTGCATCTGTCCATCGATATGAACAACTTTTTTCAAGAAAATTCGAGGAAATTCAAAAAAAAATTTTTTACGTCCCATACAAATATTAATCAGCTGATGATAACTTTGTATGGAAAGTCCAATTTTTTTTTGGGAATTTTCTATTTTTTCTTAGAGAAAGTTGTTCATTTCCATGGGGATCAACCGTCTCCTAAAATATGACCACACCTTTCCGTTACACCCTGTAGATATACGTAGAAGACTAGCTTCTGCCAGCGGCTTCGCCCAAGTGGATTTAGTACTTCCCCCACTATAAATTATAGCCTATATGCTATGCTAAATTTCATCCAAACCCCTTCAGCCGTTAGTAGCCGTTAGTTTAGTAGGATTTGAATTTAGAATTTGCTAATCAGTAGCTAAATAGCTCTATATAAATATATCTACAGGCTGTAACGGAAAGGTGTGGTCATATTTTAAGAACTGCATGTGCCCATTTATATGAACCACATTATTCAAGAAAACCAGAGAAAATTCTCAAAAAAAAAATTTTACTCCCCATACAAATATTGATGAATTTTTTTTTTGGAAATATTATATTTTTTCTTGGTTAAAGTTGTTCATTTCCATGGGCAGAACTGGTTCTTAAAATATGACCACTCCTTTCCGTTACACCCTGTATAAATAAAGCTTATGATCGTCAGATACCTATTACGCTAAACCAATATACAAAGAACCCGAAATCACCTCAATCAGTAAAACTTCACAATTTCAAAGGAAGGAGTTAAAAGTGTCAATTATCTCGCTAAAGGTTTCATTATGAATTCACGCCGAGGCGGTGGATTTAATTAACTGAAGAGATAACAGCTATCTAACAGGTGGCGCTTTTTCTACCTGTTGCCAGTCTTAACACCTCGAATAATTGGTGAAAATTGGCTTTTGGTATTCGTTGAAAGGATTTCATTTAATGAAATTAGTTTAACAAATCCACTGCTGGGATTGGGTCCACGTGGTGGATTCAGTACGCTCTCACAGAGATGGAGCCTGTGTGTCAGCAGTGTATTTTATAGGCTAATTATACTTATGCTAGTTTTAAGGACCAAGCTCGAAATTTAAGGCGCTATTAGCTGCCAACGACCTTGAGTGGTAAGCTTGCGTGTTCTGCGCTGAGCTCACGTAACGCGTCGTATGTCCACCCAGTAATAGGACTCGCCCATCAAGGACCGCTGTCCGAAATTAGACGCATTATTAATTTATTACACATAAAACAATAAGTGTTAAACTAAAACTCTGAGACTAAATTATAAATAATTAAATGATCTTTAAAATGGTGAAGGTTTCATAAAAATACGCTTTATAGTTCTTGCGTGATTCTCAAATTTTCTATCCGCGTTGGACATAACTTTACAAATTAATTACACAATGTTATAAAAATATAATTTCAAATATTCTCAGATCAAATTATGATGGAAATAGTCGAGAGTAACATATATTTTTTTCAAAGAAATAAGACTAATCATTTAGACGTGATGTTCAATTAAAAACCATTAAAAGTCGTGTAACTACGCCTTAAGGCCCATTTAGCCGCCATGTGGCGCCCTCATTGAATAATAATCGTAGTAAAGAATAAAAAATAAAGATTAAGGAATCCTATGTTGCGTTTGTTACAAAGAAGATAAGGTATTTTTACGTTGTTAAAACAGGACACAAAATGTTTCGTATCCAAAGTAGCAAAAGTACCAGTGGTACTTTTGCTACTTTGGATATGAAACATTTTAGGTAGACGCTACCAACTAAACTAGCTTAATCTTAACTTATTTTAATTTCTAATGTCCCAGTTTTCTGTCAAACGCAAAATGAAGCTCTAATCTCGATTAAACGCATAAACTGAGTTTAGTTTAACTAATCCCGATTAGTTTCATTGGTGAAATCGGCCCTAAGTAGATATCAATCAGTAAACCCGATAAAACAATTCAACAGTTTCAGATTCCAATTTTTTTTTAAATTAAAGTTCTCCAAACTACATTTAGGTAGTTAATCAGTGTACTGTAAAGAAAGATAAAACCATGTTTTTCTTAGAGCAGCCTTATTTAATTTTAAACTCTTGCTCTCGAATATTCCATTCACTGACCACTTTGATAGGGTGAAGAATCAAAAAACAAGATAGTAGCGAAAAATGTTAAATTAACCATCGTACAGCTTTAAAAAATAATTCTGAACAAAAAGCTATCTAGAAAACGAACGAATGAACGAACGAACTGAAGGTTTCCGGAGCGACTTTAGAATTCCATTCCTCAGTGACGTCGCTGCGCTTAGGGATGTCTCCCATTCATTGACACACCGCTTTGCTACAATACCAGCCAAGGTGTCGTATGTACCAGCCAACCTGTCGTATGTACCATTCAATGTGTCGTATAAGTCGCGATGTCGTCGCGGTAAACTCTGTCTCGTTATTCGTCGACAATAACTACGACTATCAACGTGTCGTTGAAGTACCAGCTCGTGTGGCTTGTTGAAGACCCGAACAATGTCGCATGGCGATAAGTACCTTTAGAGCCATCTTTTTGGAAGCATTTAATTGCTGCTGCATTTATTTTTCTTATGATAAAGACTTTGGAATAATCCTGTCCTACTAACACCTACGTATTATAAATGCAAAATAATGTTTATAATTTTACTTTTTTCAAACAGTGTTTTTTTGCAACTAGATAGTTTTGGGCTGGAGGATGGCTTAAGTTACTATTTATCACAGAGACATCGAGATATCTAACGACAGATAAAAATAGTCATAAAGTTATTTTGGAACCTAAAACGACACAGAAACAAATCAAAAAGAAATAAAACGTAAAATATGAAACATAACATAGAGACCTACTTAGAACAGAGATCATTATTATCTTATAAGTCCTTCCTACGAAAGCCTATCTTTATAATAAGTTAGATAAACTTGACGAAATCGAGTCCACTTGAGGTGAAGATGGTGAAGTTTACCGAGGCTCCGAGAGCTGGCATAAGCCGGTAAATGGGAGACTTTGCTGAGCTGCCCCACTTAGCAGCCTCTAAACCATTGGTTCCCAATCTGTGGTACGCGGACCACAAAGGGTCCATAAGAGCTATAATATGTTCCGCGAAAGGTTTAAGTTATCAAACTTTTTTAATAAAAAATATCATTGATGCTAACTGATTTTAAGTTTCTATCAGAAATTATGTTTTCTATGAAAAATGCTCAGTTTTAAAAGTTCCTTTACTTTTAGATTAGCTTCTGCCAGCGACTTCGCCCGCGTTCCCCCACTATAAATTATAACCTATGTACTATTCCAGACTATAGCCTATCTTCGTGCCAAATTTCATACAGATCCTTCCAGCTGTTCTGGTTTAATTTAGTGAGAAACATTTAGCCATCCATCCATCCACACTTTCGCATTTATAACATTAGTAGGAAGTACGATTAACACAACATAAAAAAGAAACCAAAGTGGTCCCAGCTCAATAAAAGGTTGAGAACCACTGCTCTGTACAAAATACGCTTGAGGCTAGATGACGCAACGAAACCAAAACGCAAAAAAAGAGAAATGTAAGAAAAATAAGATGAAATACCGTAAAACTTAGAGAAGTTTCTGTAGATCTATCAAGTTGAAACTTTATATTTTCGTGCAGTCAGTGTATTTATTTATTTGGTACATATGACCTGATGCTGCAGCCTGGCTCTTCACAACACAGTCCTCAGCGGTTATAATATAGCAAAACGTCGTTAATAAATAGGAAATATCATAAAACTTGACTAAAAAAATAGAAAAAGATCATAAACCCTAACTATATGAAACAAGATTACTTTTCAAGCAGTCTGATGCAGTTGGTGGCAGTTATTTTAGTTCAATCTTAGATTTGATGCCACCAACTGCATTAGTCTGCTTGAGAAGTCACTCGGTTTCAAGACGAATTTAATGATAACTCATTTGTTAAAATGGGTCAAGCCGTTTAGGCAAAATAGACACATGTACATACATACTTTTAAAACAAACTCCACCTGAGGCAATTGAACTATGAATATAACATCCATAATTTTTATTAATACTTGTTTTTAAAGTATTCAATAGAGTACTGTAGAGCCACTAGGGTTCCAGGGGTGCTTCTGTAGCTTGGGGAGCTGTATTATTCGCTGGCCGCGAGATTATCGTGTAGGCAAGTGTACTGACTTTAAGTTATTCAACGAAAATTACATGTGCCCACTTGGACGGGCTGAGCTAAACTGATTCCTTAAACAAAATCAGCGTTCTATTCTAAATTAATCATTCGAATAATCTATCCGAATATCGAACTCTAACCAGCCAGCGGCGTTCGGTCCATCTGTGCCGAGTGCACACACGCCACAGTACACACACAGCACAAATACAACAAAGCAACTGAAGAAGGAACTCGGTTGGGTTTTAGTCAGTAAGAGTCTGTCTGACACGCTCCCCCGCTCCACCCAGAGCGGGAGAAGTCTTCTGATGACTTTGACCGTAAAAAAAAAATAAAGCATACGAGTACATACACAGAACACTTTTGCGTAATAAAATCAAGTTCTAATTACCCTTTCTCTATAAATCTGATCTGTTTCATCCTATAAGCACGATGCGGCACTAATTAACATTTTAGTTACTTTATTAGTGGCCCTTAAGCCGACTCTTCGGTAAGCCTCCTGATATTTCATTTCCCTGCTTATCTCTGAAGAGGCTTAGAGTATTTTTTGCGAAAAAGTAACCATTCTACTTTATTTTTTTACATAACGAGTTTACAACATTAACACGCAGATAAATTTTCTGCAAAAAGCTTCTGAAAGCTCTCAAGATGTCAAGTTTCCGTCACCAACAAGAATTAGCATTTAAGATTGTCCAAAAGCCTAAATAAACACAACATTGAGGAAGGCTTAACGACGAGGTAGGGTTGTGACGTCGAACCTCGCATCCACCTCTGCAAATGCGGAACTTCAGTAAGAAATCTCCGCAAGATTTTAGCGCAGTTGTTAAGCATGAAGTTGTCTCGTTACTGTAGCGCGTCGAGTATGTTTGCGGATGCAAATATAGATGGATTTGCGGCAATTATTCGCAAGAGAGTTGTGTCCCTGATGCGCCACATAAGAGGCAGTTCCAACCGCTTCGTTCAGTTATTCGCATGGAGGATCTGGATCTGGATTGCCCAATAATGCGGTAACGGACCAGGCTACATGTTGAGCACTCCGAATCCAAACCTAAATTTAGACTAAGGTGAAACAATGTATTTAATTTAATCTTTGTTATTGTGAAATCGTAATTTATATGTTTTTAACAGACTTTCGAAAAAGGCTCTATGTTCGACTGTATGTAGATTTTTTTTTATGTATGTCCGCCGATTTCTCCGTCAGTTGTGGACCGATTTTAAAAAAAAAAAAAATTCTTAAAGAATATACTCCCGAGGTAGTCCCATATAAATTTTATCGAAATTGCTTTAGCGCTTTTTGAGAAACTGAACAAAAACGAAAAATACGTATACCTCGATGACGTTTTGGTGTTCTCCAAATATTTAAATTCCACGTTCCATGTTATTGGGGTTTATAGTTCTGGGGTATAACAACTAAAAAGTGAAAAATAAAAAACTTTTTTACAAAAAAACAACCGACTTCCAAAAAAAAAATACAGTAAAAATTAAAAAATTACTTTAATTTCGTAAGTCGGTGTCAAATAACGAAGAAGTAAAATACAAACACCGACTGCCGAAATTATAGTTATTTTTTAATTTTTAGTGTATTTTTTTTTGGAGGTCGGTTGTTTTTTTGTAAAAAAGTTTTTTTATCGATGACTTTTGTAATGTTTAAGTGTTGTGTTTGTTCATCTAATTGTAATCTTTTAATTAATTAACTACGAATGTTTCTAATATTTTTAATTTCACGTAGTATGCATATGGACTAGTTCCGTAATAAATGAATTTATTATTATTACTAAAGTATATGCTTATGTATAGGTACCTAAACATGATCAGCTTGTAACCTGTTAACGTTCCCACTGCTGGGACATAACCCTTCAGGCCTCCATACGATATTTTCCTTCACCGGTTTGAGAGCAGTGATGATGAAATAATGTATACAAATTAAACTGCCTGCCTGGGTTTGAACCCACGATTATTACTCAATTAAGTCAGGGCCGCCAAGAAATCGCCTGTTGTTGATGTGTTGCCTTCATATCGTTCCAAAGTTTAACACCGCGTAAGTAATTTTCGACAAAATATGTTACGTATAACATTCGATAGGGAATCGAACGACGCAGCTTTTGACAAATCAAAAACGAGGATTCGAATCAATGATGACGCCAACAACAATGCGTATGTCAGTTTTGTACAAAAAACACTAGCAAAACAATGCATATGTCAGTGTTGTACAAAAACACTATAGCAAAACAATGCGTATGTCAGTGTTGTATAAAAACACTATAGCAAAACAATGCGTATGTCAGTGTCGTACAAAAATACTATAGCAAAACAATGCGTATGTCAGTGTTGTACAAAAATACTATAGCAAAACCATGCGTATATCAGTGTTGTACAAAAATACTATAGCGAAACAATGCTTATGTCAAAGTTGTACAAAAACACTATAGCAAAACAATGCGTATGTCAGTGTTGTACAAAAACACTATAGCAAAACAATGCATATGTCAGTGTTGTACAAAAATACTATAGCAAAACAATGCGTATGTCAGTGTTGTACAAAAATACTATAGCAAAACCATGCGTATATCAGTGTTGTACAAAAATACTATAGCAAAACAATGCGTATGTCAAAGTTGTACAAAAACACTATAGCAAAACAATGCGTATGTCAGTGTTGTACAAAAATACTATAGCAAAACAATGCGTATGTCAAAGTTGTACAAAAACACTATAACAAAACAATGCGTATGTCAGTGTTGTATAAAAATACTACAGCAAAACAATGCGTATGTCAGTGTTGTACAAAAATACTATAGCAAAACAATGCGTATGTCAGTGTTGTACAAAAATACTATAGCAAAACAATACGTATGTCAGTGTTGTACAAAAATACTGTAGCAAAACAATGCGTATGTCAGTGTTGTACAAAAACACTATAGCAAAACAATGCGTTTGTCAGTGTTGTACAAAAATACTATAGCAAAACCACGTAACTCAGTTATATTGCCATAGCAACAACACATGATTCAGTTTTTTCAAAAACCTGTTAGTGTTGTAGTTGTGTGTAGTTACGTGCTGCTAAACCGTTAATTAAGTCTCCTGTAAAGTTCCCAATTCCGATTCACGTGGTAAAATGGACACAGCCAGAGTTTACCTCTCTGCCAGCATCTGTGTTCCCATTCCCGTCCACCTATGACCCGCCAACATTCCATGTAAGAGCAAAAAGACATCTTCGGGGCTCCCTCGTCGACCTCATCCATTAGTCAAGATCGAGGTCCAGAACAAATAATTATTTACTATTTATTTCATCAACAAAATTCATTTCCTTAAACTTTACAAAGCACACTACTAGACCTCTGGGGTCTGTCCTAGCATACAATGACAATTAAAAGATAACATCATGCCTGTAACTTCCAAGAGTTTAGCCATAGACGTATATATAAAATTCAAAGTCCTGACTGACTGTGACTGATATATCAACACACAGACTAAACCACTGGTTTTAGATACATGAAATTTGGAGGATGTGTTCTTTGTGAAGAGTTATATATTATAATTCATTAAGAAAGGGGTTTTCCAAATTCATTACCCTTTTTTTTCATTACTCTTAAGGGGGTGAAAAAGGGGTTGAAGTTTAAAGATAAAGATAAAGATAAAATTATTTACTTGCTAAAAACATGGTATAAAAGATGGTAATGGTATAAAATAGTGTGAACAAACATGTCCACACTATTTTATACCATACCATACCACCACCACCACCACCACCACCACCACCACCATACCACCAACCACCACCACCATACCACCACCATACCACCACCCACCACCACCACCACCACCACCACCATACCACCGTACCATATTGTGTGTTGTGTTTGTAACGAGGGAAATACTAATTCCACGCGGGCGAAACCGCTGGTAGAAGATAGTTATAATATATTCCTTCTCACCACACCGGATTTATGTCTAACTCTTACGCTGTCTCTACTATAAAACTCTGGAACGTGCTTCCCCTTGCCATCACAAAAGCTGAGGATTAATTTTGCTTCAAGTGCCTGGAATTACTTCTTAAAGTCCTCTCAAATTTAGTTTGGTCGTTACCATAATATTTATAATTATATTGTTTACTAGCTGACCCGATCAGAATCAATAAAAAAGCCGTTCCATTAAAAATTTTTGTGAAAATTAATTTCCTTCATATTTAATTTTTTTCGTGAGTTTTTCCGATGTTTTAATGGTTATTCTGGTATTCGGGGCGGAGACAAATCCAACAAATCAAAGATAATTAAAATCGATCCAGTCGTTCTTGAGTTAATAATAATAATATTCCACAACTATCACACAACGCCATCTAGTCCCAAGCTAAGCAGAGCTTGTGTTATGGGTACTAGACAACTGATAAACATACTTATATATTTCAGACAGAACAAATGATCGTGCTCATTACACAAACATTTGTCCTGGATGGGAATCGAACCCACGACCTCCGGCATAGCAGTCACCCTGACTAACCACTAACCACTAGACCAACAGGCCGTATACAGTTATAAATGGTTTTACTACCCCAATAGCATTTATTGTTGGCCCAATGAAATGCCAACAATAAATGCTATTAGGGTAATCCGACTTTGTTTTATATATAAAGAAACCCGACTTTTTTTATACATAAAGATTGGTTTATTATTTCCACATAATCTTTACATATTTTCGATTCTAAAAGTAGGTAGTCTTTTTAACCCAAAGATTGACTTGTAGAGAATGCCTTGTTGCATTAAGGCCACTTATGTACCACGATTGTTCATGAAATTTAAATACCTAAATAAATAAATAAATAAATACAGCTTAATTTCGCCGAATATGTTTAAGTCCCATGCCACAGAGGGTCAGCCTATTCCCATCAATCAGGCACAAATACAGACTCCGAGCATCGACTGAGAAATTCCAGACGGCAAAAAATAAAAACAATTTTGCCCGACCCGGAAACCAAACCCAAGACCTCATGTTCTATCGCAAACTCCGTTAACCTCTGTCTCCGCATAGGTCAATCACCTCCATCTCCGGAAATGCCTCCCCAAAGATGGCCTCTGAAACATCCCTACGACGAGGCGACAGACCTTAGAATTTCTAAAGGGAGGAATGTACTGTGTCACTGTAGGATATTGCATAATACCGTGCTTTATACAGGGTGTCAAGGAAATGAATGGTCATATTTTTAACCGACTTCAAAAAAGGAGGTTCTGTATTCGATGAGTATGTATGTATGTTTGTATGTAGGTATGTATGTTTGTTTGTTCGCGATTTTCTCAAAAACTACTGATCCGATTAAAATGGTTTTCTTTATTCAAATGCATATTTTTCAAGGAAGGTTTTAGTATATAATAGGATCTGATGAAGTTTTTTGGAGTTAGACAGTGAAACACTTCAACAGCTAACAGTAAATGACTCACGATTACTGCGATCGTTTGTTTATGTATTGTTTACACAATTTAATGGGAAACCACAACTAAAAAGTGAATAATAAAAAACTTTTTAAAAAGAGAACCGACTTCCAAAAGAAAACAAAAAAAGTGCAAAATAACTTTAATTTCGGAAGTCGGTGTCAAAAAACGAAGAAACACCGACTTCCGAAATTAAAGTTATTTTGCACTTTTTTGTTTTCTTTTGGAAGTCGGTACTATTTTTTGTAAAAAAAAGTTTTTAGATACTGTTCTTGCCCATGGAGATGAACAATTTTCTTCAAGGAAGACATAGGCAATTCTCAAAAAATAATTGGTTAAAGTTAGCTTAGTTCGTCAGCTGATCAAAATTAGTATTGAAGGACAAATCTATTTTCGAAATTAACTATTCATTATTTGGATCACCAAAAAAGTAAACACAAACATATAACTCAAATCACAATACTACAAGGCTCATTTACGTGTGCTCCTGCAGTTACAGAAGACCACAGCATCCACAATATATAACTAGTTGAAAACATAATGAAAGAAGAAAAGAAAAAGAAAAACAGATAAAATAATAGTACAATAGCATAGCTTATAATAGATTAAAAATTAATTTATTCTGAGACAATCAGGTCCCGCGGCAACCCGGGTTGCCAATTCGAAAATGCCGTTTGCCTTGCCAAAAAAATTGCCAAAAAACCCGATTCACGCGTTTTAAATCTCTATTATTACTGGAACGCAAGGTCTTTTATCCTGTGGCAAGGTTCACTCACTCGGAACATGATATAGTCTGTAGTTGCACAATGGCTGACTGTCATCGGGACTTGACAGATGTTGACGTTTGGCGCGCGCGAGACATGAGTGGTAATTAACAATTAACTTGAAAGTTGGTAATTTCTTTGAGCAGGAGTGATATTTAAAATATGACAACGCATTTCTGTTACGTACACCCTGTATAAATATATGAGGTTTATTTATGTAAATACAGAGACGTGTGGTTTAAGTGAAGCGTGAGGTGCTCCATATACTGACGGCTCTGCGTTTTATACGATCAGAAGTGGTCGTAATTTGCTATTTTTACTATAAATCATACCACTTTACCGTTAATTAACACCACCTTAGGAGACACTAATGCGTTTGAAACCCTTCATGTGTTAACAGCAATTAATTGCCCGCGAAGCCTTAACATCTGCAACTACGAAGTTCTCTGAAGCAGTTCGGGCTTTGGCACAGAGGCAACTGAAGGAACAGGGAAGGTTTTTAGTCAGTAATAGTCTTACACGCCCTCCCGCTCCACCCAGTGGGAGAAGTCATTGGATGATTTGCAAACCCACACAAAAAAAAGGTTAAGAGCAATTAGCAAACAAACAGCCTTATTTATAAAACTCGTTAACCATATGCTTATTTTAAACACTGATTAGCGAATTCTTAATTGAAGATAAAACACGTCTTATCCATCACATTTAGCTGGCTATAGGATTAAACCTCCTTCAGATATTTAATTAAAATATACACTATACCACGGGGCCTCATCTCGAGCAAAGAAAATTTAGTTCAAATAAATGTCAATAGATGGCGTAATATGCATTGATTTCTTAATGAAGTTATGTAATATTAATATTTTGAAAATAAATATGGTACAAACTGTATTTTCTTATTTAATAAACTGCCCTAAGCATAAAATTGTGGAATAATTGGCTTGTAATTCAAATTTAGATGATTATTGGAACGAATCCTTAGACATCTATATTTCTTTAAAATTTGAATGACACATTTTGATACAGTAAAACTGCTATGAAGTGCCAAAAATACTATAATATAATTCCTCAATGTGTGAGAAAATATTGGTAAGACTTTAAGTACATTCATTCAGCTTGCAAGCCGTCGCTGTTAACACCATCTAGCGATGTGTAGAGGACGGGCCCGAACGAAGAACAAAAGTTACTTGTGCCAGACGAAAACCCGTAGTTACGGCGGCACCATTTATTTGTATGGGATGAGGCATCTGTACGCTAGTATTATATTATCTGTGACTATACCTAAATATTCTACTAAGACTTCCGAAATCTTATTATCTACCTTCCTTCACAGAGAAAAATCTCCTTCTTTGAAACAGTAGTTCATTCACCTTTAAAAGTAGGTAACATAGAGACAAGCCATTTTCATTTTCCAAATAATCTGGGATCGAGAATCATTACAGGTAAGCTGCTTATCTTCCTCACCGTATTGACTGAGGAAATTATGAGTTACTACGTGCTCGAGTGCCCGGGAAGATTGGCAGTGGTTCTAGAGTTTATTTATTTATTTATATAGACTGTTCTATATAAATTTACCTTAAACTATCTATATGTGGGTGGTATAAGGTAGGTTCTATAGGTGCCTGTGGAAAAATAGAACCGATTTCCAAAAAAAAAAAAAGTGCAAAATAACCTTCATTTCGGAAATCAGTGTTTCTGGTTTTGTTTCTTCGTTTTTTGACACCGACTTCCGAAATTAAAGTTATATTTCACTTTTTTTTTGGATTCTTTCAATATTTTATAAAAAGATTTTTTATTTTTCACTATTTAGTTGTGGTTCCCCATTAAATTGTCTTAACAATACATAGACAAACGATCGCACAAATCATGAGTCCTTTGCTGTTAGCTATTGAAGAGTTCCACTCTCTATCTCCGAAGATCTTTATCAGATCCTATTGTATCATATACTAAAACCTTCCTTAAAAATATGCATTTGAATAAAGCAAACTCCATCCAAGTCGTATCAGTAGTTTTCGAGAAAATCGCGGACAAACAATAAGCTTACATACACGGGTCGAATACAGAACCAATTTTTTTTCAGTTAAAAAGGTTTGTAAGTAGTTAGTTTTTTATAAATAAATATGTAGGCGAGTACCTATTTTATGAACTCAAGCAAAATCAAAGCAAATAACTTAATAGTTATTTTTTATACCGGCATCACAATTAAATCCCTATTATCCTTATATAGTCCCTGTTATAAACACATACCACCTAAGCATACCTATATTTTATGGAAAAGCAATAAAGATATTGAGTATTGAGTATTGAAATATGTACGTGTGTTGTGTTGTGTGTGTGTGTTGTGTATGTGTGTTGTGTGTTTGTGCGTTTTGTAATCTGTGCAAAATAAATAATTTTTCTTTCTTTTTCTTTACCTACGCACAATTTCGTGTCCGTGCTGTTGAGCATTGAAGAGTTCGTTTATCTGGAGCTAACCCTGGATGTTGATTCTGGTCATACTTACCATATAAATGCAGTGTCATCGGAACAGAACCACCACGTAAAAATTCAGCTCCGTAAGTTATGAGAAAGTGGTTCTAATTCAGTTAAGTTATTAAAAAGCTTGTAAAAACTAGGTACGCCAAACGAAGCGGTATTTTTGTAAGTAATAATAATAAGCAGAGTAGGTAATAATAAGGTAGGTTATATCTAAAAGTGTCGGGGATCTGTTCTTCAGAACCTTTTTCAAAGTCACAACCATATGCAACACACATTAACACAGAACGCAAAGTCACTTATTTTCAACGAGTTTAAGCTTCAAGGGTACAAATTGTAGCGAAATGGCTTAAATTACGTATGTTTTTGGTGGAAGAAGCTCTCAGAGAAGAGCTACAATGTTAGGTATGGCACATTCACTTTAACACTTCACACAAATATGTCCGAACATTCGGCCGATACCTTGTAAAAACACTTCGGAGTAGACCCCCTGATTCGTGATTATCAGGTATTCAAATCGAAATGCTGAACAGTTGCTAGGCGACGGAGATAAAGCACCTAATTCCCAGCTACTTTCACACTTATACGTAACCAGATTCCACCAACGGCTTCGCCCGATTGGAATTAGTATTGCCCGCATTATAAATTATAGCCCATATGCTATTCCAGACTATAATCTACATGGAGACAGCGACTGTCGCAACCCAGCGCTGGGCACGCTACCATTGCGGCAGTAGTGCCCCTCTTTGAATCTCTTCATGGGGCGGGGCAGCTAAAACGCGCCTGGTTGAACTAGAAAGAGCTCAAAGACTTATTCTTAAGGTCAGCCTATTTAAACCGAGGCTTTTTCCTACGACGGAACTGTACCAGCAAGCTGAAGTTTTAACGGTGCGACAACTATATGTTCTTGCTACCATAATTACAACATTCAAGCTTGAACTATAGTAGTATTAATCCTGTACTAAAAAGAAGGCGTTTTTATCAAGTGTGTCAAGTAAGATCAGCTAAGACAAGTTTCAGCCGATGCTTTTTCTTTTTTCAAGGGCCACGTCTATATGAAATTGCAAATAGGAAGCTGTCATTATATTCGTCAACGAAACTTGAATGCAGGCGTAAGGTCTCAAATTGGCTCCTAACTCTTACCTATGACGAGACGGAGAAAATGCTTTGACAGAGAAGTATAACAAACATACAATACACACACACCCCCAAAACCTAACAAGCACAACTCATATATCACACACACAAAACACTATACAAACATTAAACACCCACTAACAAATTCACAAACTTAGGTACCTTTCATAAATGTTAATGCCTTAATTTAATTCTCTTTAATTTATTTTTAAATGTTTTATTCTAATTTTTATCATTGATGAGCTATGAGCGCTCTCCACTACAGTAATTTATATCTTTATTATGAATCTTTATATGCATTCGAGATAAGGAGACCAGGTGACCCATAGCACAGGTTTTACTTAGTATGGGCTCCTGTCTCCCATCTTCAAATTGTTCCCTTCATGAACTGTATACTCGTATCATTTGTTACTTGTGGGAGAAAATAAATAAATGTTAATATTTGAGGAGTGGCTTGAGAGGCGTCACGGCGTCCTCACCTTGCGCCTGACGCAGGTCCTTACCGGACACGGTTGTTTCGGAAGGTTCCTGTTCCAGATCAGGCGGGAGGAAACGCCTGGGTGTTATCACTGCGCGGATCGCTCAGAGGACATGGTGGAGCATACGGTGGAAGTATACCCCGCTTGAGCGTATGGTACGGAGCGAGAGGGAATGGGAAGCAGTCTCCGCCTTCTGCAAAGCAGTAATGCTCGCGAAAGCGAAGGCGGGACGCGTGAGGGAAACTCAACGGAGTGGCCCTCACGGCCCCGGCCGCTACCACCGCAGGAGAGGCACTGGGCGTAGGACGTCGCGAGACGATCTCCGGCCACCGTTGACCCGGGCCTGCGGACGGCGAGCAGTGGGTAGCTCGCCGTCCGATCAGCACCAGGCCCGTGAGTCGACGGCGCGTAGTGTTCCACGCGCGCCTCAAAGATATGAGTGTCAGCCACCATTGACGAAGTCCATCGTGGCCGGTGCTGCCCCACCCCTGGGCACTCAGGCAGGGAAGGAACAGGGGTGGGTTTTAGTCAGTAAGAGTCTGACACCCCCTCCCGCTCCACCCAAAGCGGGAGAAGTCATTGGATGATTTCCCACCCCACAAAAAAAAAAGACTATAGTCTATCGTTGTGCCAAATTTCATCCAGATCCGTTCAGCTGTTTTGTCATGATTGAGTAATAAACATCCATATTAAATATGATATTGTGTATGTAGGAGATAGTAGCTAGGAATCGTACAAAAATAATTAATCAATTTAACCTTCATAAAAGTCATACCTAGCAAGAATGGAGGTCAACAAACTTAAAACCAATCAAGAGCTTTTATCCCTCATACTCGTACAGATGCACAAAAGCAGTAAATTGCAAGTAACCTTGCACCGCGGAGCCTCTCGATACCCAGTCACGGATTGACGCGCGTGATAAGCTATCTTATCGGTAGAGTGGCGACCGCAAATTGTGCAAATAAACTAATGAATCAGCACCACTCTACGCCTACACTATAGGCGACTAAAGGTTTGTTTAAGGGAATTTGAAGCTAACTTTTATTTCTTTTTATCGTGGATAATAATAATAATTCTAGGCGGCTGGATCAAGGGCTTGATCAGAAAGCAGTACTTCTGGACACGGCTCGCATTGCCAGGCGGTTCCTCTCTCTGGAGCCCTGTTCCCGATACCGGTGGGATACTATTTTTTATATTTTTAAATGTTTTTTATATCTTTTCTATTGAAATATTTAAAAATATAATTTATATGTTTACAGAAAAATAAACGGAATAATAATAATAATATTCTTTAATGACATAACTGATAGGCTCGTACTTGACCACTATCTCACCTGATGATAAGTGATGATGTGATCGACGATAGAGCACGCTTGCCTAGAAGTCACCTATTCACTAAAGCTCTAGGGTAACCCGCAAAATTCAAATTTTCTTACGTTTTTTCAATTTCCAGGTCAGTATCAGTTGGTCAATATATGATTCGCGGCCGTAGCAAGTACGTATTTACTGAACTGTAATCATTAAAATCATCAATACAACTATCTCAGTTAGAATTGATGCCAAATGTCATGATTTCATGAGATACATTTGATATCAATTCTAAATGACTGCTACGGCCGCGAATCAAATTTTGACCAAGATAAAACCTGACACTGACCTGCGTACTTGCTTCACCAGTACATATACTAAAATTGAAACGATACAGAGAAGATTAGCATGGCCCCAGCGCAAGGACGACACGCAAAATAGTGAAGTGTTACACATTTTTTTTTCTGCCCGAGTGTTGAGGATAAATTCGAAAGAGTTACTTCGCCCCTGGGCATTCAGGGCAGGGAGTAACAGGGGTGGGTTTTAGTCCTTGGATTTTTTCCCAGCCCACAAAAAAACAAAAACAAACACTGACCTGCAAATTGCAAAAAACGTATGAAAATTTGAATTTCGCCAGCTACCAAAAAAAAAAAAAAAAAAAAACCCTGGTGCTTCCACCTTAAACACCCCCAGGTTGTAGCTATAAGGAAACACAGATGACGGCAATGAATTCTACACTCCTCCTATTATTCTGGAGAAATGTGAAAATAGAGTACGTAGATCTCAACTCATCTAAAACCCTCTGGGAAATACAGTCGTCATTTTATATCAAGGAAAAACGAAATTTGAGTCAGTTGGGTTGTTATTGACACTACGAATAGTAAAAAAAAACATTTTTTTCTCTGACTGTGCCAAAACAAAATGAGCCTTATCATATGTACTATTCTACTTAAATTGTAAATGTGAAAATTAGGATGTATAGATGTTTGCTTTCACGCAAAAAATACGGAACAGGTTTTGATGAAATATTACAGTTGTTACGGCTAAATCTCGAAGTATGGCTACACCTAGTTTTGGCCGGCTAGAACTAGGTTTAACTTAGGTGTAACTTATTAATTCACGGTTAGAACTAGGGACAACCGATTGCATTCGGCTAAAACTAGGTCTAGCCTTCATCATACCGGCTATAACTAGGTATAGCCAATGCCTACTGCCTAGCGGTTAAAACTAGGTGTAGTATCTAGGTATATTAGCAAAAAATTTAAAAAAAAGGACGTTGCAGTGCAATTTATATTGTTACCGCTCAGTTACCAGCTGATAACCCGGGTTAAACTGAAACTCCCGTTGAGTACTGCGACAACCCGGGTTGTCACCCAATTCACGCGTTTTAAACCTCTATTATTCTATAATGCAGGGTCTTTTATCCTGTGGCAAGGTTCACACACTCGCAACATGATAGTCTTGGCGGCGACCTCTCGCGCCCGGCCCTGGTTCAGGCCATGGTACGGAGCGAGAGGAAATGGAAAGCAGCCTCCGCCTTCTGCGAAGCAGTAATGCTCGCGAAGGCGGAGGCGGGACGCGTGAGGGAAGCTCAACGGAGTGGCCCTCACGGCTCCGGCCGCTACCTCCGCAGGAGAGGTACTGGGCGTAGGACGTCGTGAGACAATCTCCGGTCACCGTAGACCCGGGCCTGCGGACGGCAAGCAGTGAGTAGCTCGCCGTCCGATCAGCACCAGGCCCGTGAGTCGACGGCGCTTAGTGTTCCATGCGCGCCTCAAAGAGATGAGTGTCAGCCACCACTGACGGGGCCCATCGTGGCCGGTGCCTGCATGCCTAGAGGTAGCGGATAAATTCTGAAAATGAGTTACCGCACCCCTGGGCACTCAGGCAGGGAAGGAACAGGGGTGGGTTTTAGTCACTAAGAGTCTGACACGCCCTCCCGCTCCGCTCAGAGCGGGAGAAGTCATTGGATGATTTCCTAAACCCCAAAAAAAAAACATGATAGTCTGTAGTTACTCGTACCATAGATTTTCTAGCAAAAATATACATCGAGGGTATTTTTTTAAGTCGTATTTTGCACGATGGCCGACTGTCAACAGTGCTTGACAGATGTGGCCGTTTGACGCGAGGTAAGTACCAGAAAGGAAATAAAACTATAGGCTAAAATTTGGTGTTTAGCCGTAACAACAGTACCTAATATAGCTTCTACATCAAAATAAAATAACCAAGTGATCAGTTTTTTTTTAGGTTTATTTTATTTTCTACTTTTTAGTTCTAATCGGGCAAACTAATTAAATTATTGTATTGCCATCGGTCTTTGATAAGTGTGCGAAGTTTCAATTCAATCCGACGTTTTGAAGTGGGTGAAAATCACGTTCAAAAATTTCGTTACATAGATACATACCAACCTATAAAAGCGTGTTAATAAGGTCAAATATCGAATTTATTTCTTACTTGTTTCTGTCACTACACGCCTACACTTCGTAGATATGCGAGTTTCGGTTCGTTACAGATAATTGTGCCAACTTTATTATTTAGGTAAAGGTCGAGTCAGACGGGATGTTTGATCAGGTTTCCAGGGGAGAAATTAGGGAATTAAATTAACTGTCTTTCTAGATTTTGTTAGGAACAGTTAGAATTTATATAAAGGTCTCGGTTTTAGTGTAATTACTTATTAGATTAGTTTGTACGTGACCTCGTTGCTTTATTGGTCTAGTGGTCGCAAGTATTAGTTCTTAGGTTCGATTCAAGGGTCGGCCAAAGTGTTGTTGGGTTTTTCAACTGGAATTTCTCAGTTTCAGGTCGGAGTCAACATTTTTGTGGTTTAAGGCGCAGTTTATACTAATGATTTTTAATTGAACATCACGTTTAAACGACTAGTCTTATTTCTTTGAAAAAAATGTATGTTACTTTAGACAATTTTCTTCGTAATTTTATATGTGAATATATGAAATTATATTTTTATAACATAGTATAATTAATTTATAAAGTTATGTCTAACGCGGATAAAGAATCACGCATCAGCATGAGTACAATAAACACAGACACACGCAAGAGTATAATACTTGTTGTTTTATGTATAATAAATTAATAATGCGTCTAATTTCAGACAGCGCTCCTTGATGGGCGAGTCCTATTACAGGGTGGACGTGCGACGCGTTACGTGAACTCAGCACAAAACGCGTAAGGAGGTCGTTGGAAGTTAATTGCACCTTTTTTTTTGTGGGTGTGGGAAATCATTCAATGACTTCTCCCGCTCTGTGTGAAGCGGGAGGGCATGTCAGACTCTTACTGACTAAAACCCACCCCTGTTCCTCCCTGCCCGGAATGCCCAGGGGTGCGGTAACTCATGTTCAGAATTTATCCGCCACCCCTAGGCATGCAGGCACCGGCCACGATGGGCCCCGTCAAAGTTAATAGCACCTTAAGGCATTAGACTCGTCCCTTATTGCATGGACCTTAAAAATTACACGCGAAATGTGAAACAGGTAACCATCTCTGGCTAACTCTTCAGAGATTACAGGCGTGATTTTATGTTAAAATAAAAAATAATAACAAAAAACATGTTAATATTTAAAACTTAAATACTATGAAATAATAACAAAATAAATTACGTAATTATAGTCATCATCTTCCTGCCCTTATCCCATGTTACTTGAAGTCGGCGCAACACGTTTTTTTTCCATTCTGTCCTGTCAGCCGTCACGCTATCACTAACTCCCTTTTCTTTTATATCACTCCTCACACAATCCATCCATCTTTTCTTTGGCCTCCCTCTCCCTCTCTCTCTAAATTACTAATAATAGTAATTACGTAATAAGATAATATTTTTATGTTATGAAATGTTTTTCTTTATAATTGAAATATTTAAAAAAAAATGTGTTTATTTAATAGAATATTATTTTATCAGATAAAGCCTCTGTAAGTCACAAAAATTATCTTTAAAATATGGCCTTAGAAACAAGTAAGTACATAAAAGGTTTGCAGTCATAAGTCCCTCCGCCCGAGCTCGCTCTCTCTTTATGATAGTATGTGAGTATATGCTACAAGACTTATCAAGATTTCATAGAAGTGACCATCGATGAACGTAGCATTTAGTAGTAAAACGATTACAACGAACATGAGTATTTTCAGGGAACCATTTCACCTACAAACAATTCTTTATTTCGTGGAAGAAACAATCATGAAGGATTTTGTTGTAAAGCATCCGTAGAGCATCCTACTTATGTAAGTACTACTACTAATATTTTAAATGTTAAAGTCTGTATGTTTCAATTATACTTCAGAGGCGGAACGGTTTCGGAGGAGAGAGGAGCTCGTGGCTAAAGCAGTAACAGCCGCACGGGTCGATTCATCAGGTTAAGCTACGCTAGCCGGGGTTGGTCCACGGATGGGTGATCATCTTTACATACCAAGACTCCTCCGTGCCTTGGCAAACACGTTAAGTCGTTGGTCCCGGCTGTCAATCGTGGGTCTTTGACAGTCGTTACTGGTCGTCAAAAATTCTCAGTCTTACCAAGGGGTATAGTATTATAGGGACCACCCAGTAATTGGGTAAAATAAATAAATTATAAAATACTGGTATTCAGCCGCATCCGGTTAGACTGGAAGCCGACCCCAAGATAGTTGGGAAAAGGCTAGGCAAATTGTTTGAGGCTGAACGGACAAAATTTGGCACACGGCTAGACCATGATCTGTATCCTATACCAAAATAATAATCCTATGTACTGTGACGATTGTAGACACAGCCTAAACTCAGCGGGTCTGTACTGGCCCTTAGCTGGCTGTTAAGATTATTGGAGAGTCGTTGGCATAATTAAAAAAGAATAGGGGTCACTTTTGTTTTATATGAGACTTGGGAGTTTTGCCCTTGCAAGTGGGCACACATGTAATTCTTATAAAAATCAATATAGAGTCTATCGCGCCCTCATCTCTTTTCTTATCCACCTGTAGCCAGTTACCCTTTTATACACCGCACTCTCGCGTTGCCAGCGAGTGAGACCTCTACCCTGAAACTACTAGAATGTCCCAGGCAAATTTTCATAAGTTGACAACACTCCACCGGCCTTCGAAATCTTTTCATTTTTACCTATTTTTATTTCAAACGATACCGCCCTGCACTAGCCGCGCTGTAGGCACTTTGTCTTGCTCAGGCGGCATCTTTCAAACGAAACAGTAGGTGAACTTTGTCGAACGCTCAGTGATGCTTTTGATAAGTTTTTATTTTTATTTAAAATTAAATATTTTCATTGGGGGAAAAAATATCCATGTAATGATTACGTATACGTGTACGCAGTACGATACCAAGTAATACCCGTCAGGATCGGACAGGGTTTTTTTTACATGATGTATAGTGTAGGGAAGTACTAATTCCACGTGGGCGAAATCGCTGACAGAAACTAGTACGTACATTATTATCGCATCCAATCAAGATAAAGTTACCACAAAACTACGAACAACCTACATAGTTAATTACAAAATAAACTAACTTTGTTCTCATCGCCCGAACTTTATGATAAATGAACAGTTCCAAACTACTTTCGAACCAGTAACAATTTCAGGAGAAAACTCCGAAAAGCTCATAAAATTAACACGCCAATATTTACTGCGAAACTCTGCAAACTGAAACTTTTCCTACCGTCAAACAAAACTTATCCAATCTGCCATATTTTAAAGGAAAAACTAATCTGTCTTCTCTCGTAAACTAGCCGAGTTTGGCGCTGAAATCAATTTATTTGAGCCGAGACAATCCCTTAGGAGAACCCAGCCTGGTGATAATTAAATACGTATTTCAACATTTTCGCATTTCAAGTTGAAGCTCACGACCACAGAGCACGGACCGGGTCAGCAACGACAGTAGATGCCATTCAATAATTCTACTTATACAGGCTGTAACCGAATTGCTTGGTCATATTTTAAATAGGTACCTGCTTCTGCCCATACAAATAAACAACTGTCTTCAAGTAATGGACAATTCCGAAAATAAACTGGCCAAGTGCGTGTCAGATTCACACACGAAGAGTTCCGTGCCATAAACTGAAAAGGGACCCCTCTTCTCTCCCTAGGGACCCCTCTTTAATTTTTAATTTATTTTTTTAATGTTATAGCGGCAACAGAAATACACATTCTGTGAAAATTTCAACTTTGTAGCTATTACGGATCGTAAGATACAGCCCGCGGACAGACAGACGGACAGCGGAGTCTTAGTAACTGTACTTACTAGAAGCGTGTTTTTTTTACTTTTTTTGCTCGATCTTAATAATGACAACAAGTAAACACGTATAATCTTGTGCAATGTTTCGGATCTCTTCATGCGCGAGTCCAACTCGCACTTGGCCGGTTATTTTATTATTATTTGTATCAAAAACATTGTTACCCTCTTTCTGGGACAGTCAGGCAAAAAGTAAGTTAATCGTGGCACTACTTGGTTAACTGGCAGTGACCGACGAGGCGCATCCATGTTCTGTGCTCAAGACTAATTGCTGTGTTAAATTATAGCACTTAGTAAAACGTTTTTGAGGAATTATTCCTTTTGTGAAATACAATAGATCTGTAGAGCTATTCTGTAAAATCTCACCGTGAAAACTTAGGTGAAGTGACCGTGAAGAGGGCTGTCAATCCATACAATCAAAGGTGGAATGACAGTTCACTTAACGCTCACTCCACTTAAGTTTTCACGATGAGCTGTGAACAGAATCAACCGGCTGACTTAAGTGACGGAAGTGAATGGTGGTAGCCATCTATCCACTTTTTTGAGCGTTTGTTTTCTTTCTTTTATGTATAGGTGTGTTTTGCGTATCTATAATAATGCTGATTTATTCATTGGTAACCTTTCAGGGCAGTGATGACCCAGAGGTAACGGCCGCGACTTACAATTTGTTAATCGTGGGCCCGAACCCAGGCAAACGTTTCAATTTGAGCAAATTATATTTTGATTTCTACGGTGTAGTAACATACACACATCAACAACCTCATAAAACACTTCACCATAACACACCATCACTATCACACACATACGTTAAAACATCAGATAGGAAAGTTTTCTTTAATTTTTAATTCCTTCCTGTTTTCTAATTTTTTATTGTCATTTTATTTTAAATTTATAAATTGTCATTGTATCTATAGCTTTATTAAAAAATTATATTTTGGATTACATTAATAAAATTAAGTAGATTATTATGTGAAATTGTAACCCAGTGGGGAATGGAACTGGTATCTTTAACACAGGTTACTATGTAACTTAGTTTTTTTTTTTTGGTGTGGTGGGAAATCATCCAATGATTTCTCCCGCTCTGGGTGGAGCGAGAGGGCGTGTCAGACTCTTACTGACTAAAACCCAACCCTGTTCCTTCCCTGCCTGAGTGCCCAGGAGTGCGGTAACTCATTTTCAGAATTTAGCCGCTACCCCTAGGCATGCAGGCACCGGCCACGATGGGCCCCGTTTGTGGTGGCTGACAATAATCTCTTTGAGGCGCGCGTGGAACACTACGCGCTGTCAACTCACGGGCCTGGTGCTGATCGGACGGCCTGATACCCACTGCTCGCCGTCCGCAGGCCCGGGTATACGGTGACCAGAGATCGTCTCGCGACTTCCTACGCTCAGTACGCCCAGTACCTCTCCTGCGGTGGTAGCGACCGGGGCCGTGAGGGTCACTCCGTTGAGCTTCCCCACGCGTCCCGCCTCCGCCTTCGCGAGCATAACTGCTTCGCAGAAGGCGGAGACTGCTTCCCATTCCCTCTCGCTCCGTACCATGGCCTGAACCAGGGCCGGGTGCGAGAGGTCGCCGCCACCTATTGCATCCACGAGGACACAGCGGTGCTCCGCCCAAGCGGGGCAGACCTCCACCGTATGCTCCACCGTGTCCTCTGGGCGATCCGCACAGTGGTAACACCCGGGCGATTCCTCCCGCCTGATTGGATGCAGGAACCTCCCGAAACAACCGTGTCCGGTGAGGACCTGCGTCAGGCGGAAGGCGAGGACGCCGTGACGCCTCTCCAGCCACTCCTCAGCTATGTAACCTAGCTAAGATGCCAGTTGCGTTACGTTCTATGGCAAAACAAATATGAATGTACTTATGTAAGATTTTTGTAATCTGATTACTTGTTCATATTGTGACTCAATAAAGCATTATTATTATTATTATTATTTCATCATCACTACTCTCAAATCAAGGAAAACGTCGTAACAAAAGCGACATACCCAAGCTTCAAAAACATATAACGTTTGTATACGTAATATCTACATTATATACGTATCAAAGCAATTCAAAGAACAATGGAAAGTGTTTATGATAGCCAAGTATATCGATAGATAGATTAATACTAGCTTCTGTCAGTAGCTTCGCCCATGTGGAATTATTAATTCCCCCGTTATAAACTTTCAACAACTTTTTCATTCCCTTAAGGGTTGAATTTCGAAAAACCCTCTCTCAGTGGATACCTACTCTTCACAAAGAACACGCCCTCCAAATTTCATGTCTCTAGGACCAGCGGTTTAGGCTGTGCATTGATATATCAGTCAGTCAGGACTTTGAATTTTATATTCAGGGTGTAAGGGGAACGCTTCTGAAGCCATAACGTAGATTGTATACAACCTAAATTGCGCGCGGCCGTCGGCGAGCGCGTGCGCACTTAGAACTCGTGTTAATACGCGAGCATCAGCTGATATTTTACGAATATATTAAATGCTAAACTTGTAAAGAAAAAAAGAGTCTTTAATCGCAAATAACGGTTTCATTAAACTGTTCTCACAGCATAATGAATGCAAAATGCTAAAAAATTTGGTAAACTTGTAAAAAAAAAAACAGATTGTTTTGATGGTATCGTATCGAGAATCACTAGCCTTATCACCTGTCTCCGTTTCCGGAAGCGTTTCCCTTACCCCCTGTATACAGATTGCAACAGCTGGGTAAGACCACTGGATGCTACATTAAGAAAGGACACATCTTTTCACATTTCTTTGGGAAAGTTGTTTGTTATCATGAGTACAATCACGTGTTTAAGTATCGGTCACTAATTAATAATAATAATAATAATAAAAATTTATTGTTCTCTCTACACAAAGGTTTGCTTACAATTTAACATCTTAACTAAGTATCTTAAGAAATAAGTAGGAAGCTCCTGCGAGAGACTGGAGTCCGTACTAGGGAAACCCTGTGTTACGGATCACCAGGCCCTCACCCTAAACAATAAGTTTTTTTTTTTTTAAACAAGTTACATGTTGCTAGGAAGCAACAGACTAAAATATATAATTTGAATACTATTAGAGAAGAACAAAGTGGAGGAGAAGTGGTTCTATGCGTGTGGCTAGCGGCTGTGAGCGTTTCTGAGATTACCAGTCACCCTATGTATATATATATATACGGTCGAATTGAGAACCGCCTCCTTTTTTTTTCGTCGGTTAAAAAAAAGGAAAAAGAAATCCAAAGAACGATGGAAAGCGCTTATTATATTCGAGTAGGTATATCAATAGATAGCCATTAACCCACGCCAAAGATAGATGGCACACGTAACCAAATTAAACATGAATGAATTAACTAACGTAGGTTGTGATAACAAGGTACAGATAAGTGACGTCATAACCCAATTGGTGACAATGACATTATCTGGAACTTATTTAGAAATGGGTGGGTGTAGTTCATATCACGTATTATAAATAATATGACGTCGGAAGATGTGTTCGATAGCCTGCCGTTTGTATTAGGAGCACAAAAGTGCATTGAAGGAGGCATGCAAGTTAGTATTTAATGTTGTTGTTGAGTTTATATATAATAAAATGTATAAATAGTTTAATAGGTGTGTTTAATATCGTCTTGGTCTACTGTAAGATATTGTACTTATTTGTGTGAAATAAATAAATATCCTTGGCTAACCCATAGCGATATATCGGGTGGAAAAAGACAGTTTCCGAAGCCGAAAGCCACATATTCCACCCATTATTTAGATATTTTTTTCCACTAGACTAGGTATACCTAGAAAAGATTGCGAGAGGAGAGTGAGATTACCCCGAACCAGTTTGGGTTTATGCCAGGTCGAGGGACAATGGACGCCGCCTTCGCTCTCCGTCAATTGTGCGAGAAGTACAGACGTGTGCACAAAAACTTGCACATGGTGTTCATTGATCTTGAGAAAGCGTATGATAGGGTACCTCGGGATGTGTTGTGGTGGGCCTTGAAAGAGAAAGGTTTGCCTGGGAAGTATGTTGAGTTGATTCGTGCTATGTACAGACAATCTAGTACCTACGTCCGGTCGGCTGCTGGCAACACCGATAAGTTCAGTGTGGCTGTAGGCTTGCATCAAGGGTCGGCTTTAAGTCCTTACCTCTTCCTGTTGATTATGGACGCTCTTACGTCGGAAATACAGGAAGAGGCACCCTGGTGCATGCTGTTTGCCGACGACATTGTTCTGGTCGGTGAAGATGGACCTGAGATCCAGAGCAGATTGGAGAAATGGCAACAGAAGCTGGAGAAAGTTGGCTTGAAAATCAGCAGAACCAAAACTGAATACATGTTCTGCGATTTCGGCGGTCTCTCCAGTTCTGAAGCTGTAGTGCTAGATGGCGCGCTTCTCCCAGTCTGCTCCGATTTTCGGTAGGTATCTCGGTTCACTCGTGCAAAGCGATGGCGAAATAGATCGGACTATAAGCACAGAATTAACACTGGATGGATGAAATGGCGGCAGGTCACCGGGACTATCTGTGACTCCCGCATTCCCCTAAAACTTAAGGGGAAGATTTATAAAACAATGGTCAGACCTGCTGTCTTGTATGGTTCAGAATGTTGGGCCACAAAAGGGATGAATGAAAAGCAATTGCATGTAGCTGAGATGAGAATGCTAAGAGCGATGTGTGGTGTTACGCGCATGGATAGAATTAGGAATGAGTATATAAGAGGAAGTCTGAAAGTGGCACCGCTGACTGAAAAGTTGTGTGGAAATCGGTTGTCGTGGTATGGGCATGTGATGCGGAGGAATGAAGAAAACGTCGTGAGGAAAGTCTTGTGTATGGATGTGGATGGCTATAAGAGTAGGGGAAGGCCAAAGAAACGATGGTTGGACTGTGTGAAAGAGGATATGGGTAAAAAAGGGGTGACTACAGAGATGACGACTAATAGAGGAGTATGGAAGAAAAAGACATGTTGCGCCGACCCCAAATAAATTGGGATAAGGGCAGGAGAATGATGATGATAGGTATACCTAGGAATCCACTGGTTCTGGAGATATTGAAGGTTAAAGTCGCAATTTTTTTTATGGATGTTAATTCCAAGTGTTATTAGTAAACTTTTTTCCAAACAAACATCACCTGGATTTGCGATTTTTTTTTCGAAATTTCGCATTTGCAGTTACAAAAACGCAATGAATATCAAACATATCCGACAAGTACCTACGTGGCTTAGAGCAAAGGGACAGGGTTTTACTACACTTGCTTGGGTTCGCGTTACATTGCGCGCAAAATAATTTTTTTTTTCATACTTACCTAAAAAGAAAAGTCTTTTCCAGCAATAATTTTTGCGCAAAGCTACTTTGTTATATGTACAGTATTTGTAGTTGACGGCTATGTGATGTGTCTTTTTACACCTTTTATAGGCGCAGCGGCTAGGTTATTTTAGAAAATAACATTTTGAACCCGAATACTCGGGTCACTGACTGTTGTGATCATTTCAGACCAAACATGTTAAACTAACTTCTGCCAGTGGCTTTGCCCGCCTGGAATTACACTATGTGCTATTCCAGACTATAATAATCTCTATGCCAAATTTAAACCAGATCAGTTGAACCGTTCTAGCGTGATTGAGTAACAAACATCCAAACTTTCGCATTTATAATTGTTATTATACAAAGTTGATACGACAGAGGGGCTTTCCTTTAAACTGCCTATACTAGGTACTATTTTCAAGCTCTGTACCAAAAATCAATTAAATCGGAGCAGTAGTTTAGTCACAAACGATTTTTTAAGTTTTGGCCTCGTTTGAACACGATGTATCTTTCCTAACAGCTGATTATGTCTATACGCAGAGGTCATGCACCTTAAAACGATAAATCGCCGTCGGCCGATCGCTTTGACGCGAGAGAGCACACGTCGCCGCCCTCCGGCGCGTGTGCGATGTTGCCGCTTTGTTACCTAGGTATCTAAGGTCAGTTAATTTTATTTATAAAGGGTGGTTGCGTTTTACTCTGAATTGTAAGCTATTTAGTTTGTTTGAAAAAAAAAAAACCTCATTTATTATTATTTTTATTTTTATACCGTATCGAATTAATACTAAACACGTATAGTATACGTAGTTTAATTTAATGCCCCTCTGTCACATCAACGTTGTATGTGTGTGTGTGTGAACATTGTGTATGTGTGCGTGGGCTGCGTCCCTGCCCTGCACTAACTAATAATTAAACAGTGTGCTTATAGCTGTCAGAAGTTTCACTTGTGTCCTTACGTACCTAATTATCAGTGGCGACGAGTTTACCCACAATCGCAAAAAAAAAATCTTTTGTTGAAAAATGTCTCAGTCATTTTGTGTAATTTTAACAAATTTTGATCATAATGTCAATGATTGGATGACTTACAAAGGTCGGGTTACGCAGTGGTTCATCGCAAATAACATCAATGCGGAAAACGATGCGCCGGGAACCAGGAGGCGAGCCATACTACTCAGCGCACTCAATGATAGTACCTACAAGTTGGCAGCAGACTTAGCCTTGCCCAAGGACGTACAACAGGTGCCATATGCAGATCTGGTGACGTTACTGGATAACCACTTCACTCCAAAACGTTGCGGGTTCAGCGAGCGGCGAAACTTTTACGCAGCTTCACAGCAGCCGGGCGAGACTTATACACAATGGGCAGCAAGGTTACGTGGACTAACGGTGCATTGCGGATTCAGCAATGTTGAGGAGGCGTTGCGTGATCGTTTTGTGATGGGGTTGTTACCGGGTCCTGAACGGGAGAAACTGTTTGCTTGGGAATTGCAGACCTTAACCTTGGCAAAGGCGGTGGAGCTAGCAGAGAGCGTAAGATGCGCGCGCGCGGGCGCTGCCGCTACTGCTTCTACATCAACGGATCAAGCAGTGTTCAAGATCGCGAAAGGACAAAATAGTGCTAACCCGGTTAATAGTGCCGAGAAATAAAAGTCAATCAATGACGGTTCGCAAAGTATTAGTATAAAAAGTGTAACACAGTATTTGGGTAGGATAGTAGTATAGTAGGATTTGAGTAGGATGTGCAATAAAATTAACTACGTGCTAACGGGGGGTATGAGTGAGGACGACGATGGTAAGTCGCTTTATAACATTGATTCAGCTCGGGGGGAACCTATGACAGAGACGGTCGCAATACATGGACAGAATTTAAAATTTCAAATAGATAGTGGATCAGCTGTGACGGTCATATCTGAGGGTACTTATAAAAAGTTGTTTGCGAGTATACCTTTACATACGTCCCACCAAAGATTTTATAGTTACACGGGAAACAAGATGTAGTGTGTGGGTTCTGTGCGTTTAGCAATAACATGTATGCAGCGCACACACACACTTGATGTAAGTATTTGTAATACGTCACGGCGGCCCACCGCTGCTAGGCCGCGATTTCATATCAGTATTTAAATTAAAATTAACTCGAGTTATTTTTCTTAACGATAGTCAAAGCATAATTGAACGGTTGCAACAACGATTCCCTGAAATATTTTCAGACAAGCTGGGCGCCTTCAAAAATTATAAAGTCAAATTAAAACTCAAAAATTATAAATTCAAAACGACGACACGGTTGGCGCAGTGGTTGAGCGTTCGGCTGCTGCGCTGCGTGTCGCGGGTTCGATTCCCGCACGGAATAAATATTTGTATGATATAGGAGTAATTCCTAGTGTGGGACAACGTTTTTAAACAATCAGTCAGACAGAAGAAAGGACATTTGGCATCAATTCTAACTGGGAGAGTTGTATTAATGATTTTAATGATTACTGTTCTGTAAATACGTACTTGCTACGGTCGCGAATCAAATTTTGACTAAGATACAACCTGACACTGACCTGCAAATTGCATAAAACGTAAGAAATTTTGCATTTCGCGAGCTACCCTGGCGCATCCACCTTAAATAATCAAATGTTTTTCGTAGTGGTAGACGCGCACACCAAATAAGTGGAGTTGTACGATGTTAATATGTCTACAACTTCCACAAACGTAATATGAAAACTATACGATTTCATGTCCAAGTACGGCCTACCACATACAATAGTAAGTGATAATGGGACCCCGTTCACGTCATTTGAATTCAGGAATTTTTGTTCAAGAAACGGCATCGACCATTTGACGTCACCAGTCTACAATCCAGAAAGTAACGGGCAAGCGGAAAGTTTTGTCAAAATCGTAAAAAAAGGCATTAAGTCATCATCATCTCTTCGCGCAATAAAAGTGATTACAAGTTAAAAATATTAAAATACCTTTTTGACTATAGGAATTCTGCCCATTCAGTCACTTTGGCCGCAAGTTGAGGTCACGCTTAGATTTAAGAGGATGTTGACGATGCTTCTCACGATAGGCGCGAGGGTTGATGGATTTGTGTGTGACTGGCGTATTGTTGTCTCGCGACACTCACGTGTGATGAAATGAGCAAGTGGGTCAATCAATTGATACACAGATGAAAATATAAAATGGTATATTGGCACATAAAATAAAAGGTAAATGGTAAAAAGTTAGATGAAGCACAGGTTTACACAGAATTACGGTTGAAACACAATAGGAATTACTGCCCCAATAGTGGACAGTAACTAATGTCTGTACAAGGAGTGGTACAAGACACTTTAAACCGCCGTACAAGGTGTGGTACTAGGCGATAGGAGCGAAGCCAGAGGCCTACGAGCTCACTTGAGTCACTAACGCTGAGAGACTAATTTTGACTGCCAGGGGCGCCTATATATATCACCCAAATTCTATGGGGCACGTAGTGAAACTAATGCCGACCCGGACAGCCAATACATTTTGTTAATTTTACAAATTAACTTGAACATTAACTATCGACCAATCACAGGCGTTCTGACATTTTGACGACAACCAATCAGAGAAGACTTTTCTTATCTCTTATGTAATGAACACCTGCATATTTACTTTACATATTTACTTGTCTTTCTAACGACAAAACTGACATTTATACATAATACAAAGTATGTATTCGATGGACAAACTGAATCTACGTTATACTTTACTATTAGATTCTAAATTCACATTCTCACAAATCTACAAACTACAATAAAAACAAAGGAACTTTACATATGTATTTCAATATGTACATAAAACAACATGGTGGATTCCGAAAACTTTCCACTGTCTGTAGCCAATCATGAGAAGCATGAATATGATCAACCAATCGCTGGCTAGCCGAAATTTCTTACTACTGACTTTATCACAATTGGTCAATTTTAGCGCCTTAGCATGCACTACTTGCGCTATACAAAAAAGTTACCTCATAAACCTTGACATTGAACATGTTTTTTTACCTTTAATCTTATGATACTTAAAACATAATGATACGTAATTAAAACATAAGAAAACATACTTAAGACATAACAAGGCATACTTCAGACATAATAAGGTATACTTAGGACATGAAAAGACATACTTATGACATAATAAAGCATACTTTAGGACATAACAAAAACAAACTATGCTAGCTGTAATTTGCTATGGTCAGAGTGATGGCGCCATTCTCAACACCGGGGTGATGGTGGATCCTCTACATACCACCCCCCGTGAGAGGCTTCAACCGATCACGCTACCGTCGGTAGGAAGCACAATCACCCTGACCGCAGGTCTACGTAAGACCCCCGAAGTCGTCTCCACGTCGACTACTCTAACAACAGAGTCCATCCCGGGACTTACATTCTTAACTATTCCCTTTACCCACTGGTTACGTGGCCTATTCTCGTCGGTCACCAGCACGACGTCGCCGACCTTGACGTTGGGCACGTCGCTCGTCCACTTCTGTCGCCGCTGCAGAGCCGGAAGAAACTCACGCAGCCACCGGCGCCAGAAGAGGTCTGCCAACGCGTTGACACGACGCCACATGCGTCGCGAGTCGATGTCGCCCGGATCAGGGCGCACGTACGGAGCATCCCCCGCGGCTGAGCCCAGCAGGAGATGATTGGGTGTCAAAACGACGGGATGGCTCACGTCGTCAGAGACATAACATAACGGCCGGCTGTTGACGACCAGCTCGGCCTCGGTGAGGAGGGTGTAAAGGACCTCCTCACGTGGGGCGCGCTCTCGCAGCGTCGCCTTGAGGGCGCTCTTAATTGAGCGCACTAGACGCTCCCAGCAGCCACCCATGTGTGGGGCCGCGGGAGGGTTGAAGTGCCAGGCGATACCCCGGCTGACGGCTTCTTCTTGGACCCGGGTGTGGTCCAGGTCCCGCAGCGCAGCACGAAGCTCGGTGTTGGCCCCGACAAAGTTTGTACCCTTGTCGGAGTACATGTGGGCGGGCCGGCCCCGGCGCGCCACTAGGCGCCGCAGGGCGAGGATGGCTGAGTCGGCGCTCAGCGAGGCCGCCAACTCCACGTGGACAGCGCGTGTGGTGAGGCACGTAAACAGCGCCCCCCACCTCTTCTCCCGGCGCCTCCCGATGGTGACCTCCATTGGGCCGAAATAATCGACCCCGCAGTGCATGAACGCACGACGCGTCACCTCCAGCCTCGCGGCCGGCAGGTTACCCATCTTGGGTGCCGCTGTCTTAGCTCGAGACAGCCGGCACACTTGACATTGAGATATTACGGCCTTTACTGTGGACCGTATGTTAGTGACCCAAAACCTTTCCCTTATTAGGTTCACTATTGCCTCTTGATTGGCATGTAAGGCAGACACATGATATTGCAGAACTAATTTACGGGTTAGCGGATGGCGCCCGTCTAAAATAATAGGATGGCGCTCGTCAAAAGAGAGCGCTTCACAAGCCCCCAGCCTACCCCTCACTCTAATGAGACTTTCATAATACATAGGGTCAAGAGCTTTTAACCTGCTTGTCTGTGGCAGCTGCTTTCCATCGGAGAGTGCTGTCACCTCGGCTGGGTAACTTTCCTTCTGCATCTGGCGCAGGAGACGTATCTCGGCGTCGTGCAGGTCTTCTATGGAGAGTGTGGCAGTCGGTCTCTGCTTGCGGCATCTACTGATAAATGCCAGCACGCGTGCTAGTACTCGCTGTGTGCGTCTCCATGTTGACGCTCTGGTGTGATCAACTACTGGCTCCTCCACTACCACCAGGTTGTAGGTGCGCTGGATCCTCTCGGCGTCAGTACCTTCCGACCTCAAGTCGGAACACACCGGCCACCGCTCCTGTGAACTCAGAAGAAAAGCGGGACCCGACAGCCACGCACCACTGTTTATCGGCCACGACAACCTGGTCGCTACGTCAGCTGGGTTCTCCGCCGATGGAACCCAGCGCCAGTCACATCTCTCAGAACGCGAGTCTATTTCACCTAATCTATGAGACACAAACTTTTGAAAATCTTTGGCATCAGAGTTAATCCAATTCAAAACTGTTTTGCTGTCGGTCCACAAGTACTTACGTGTAATATCTATACCTACTTCCTTGACGACTGTGTCTGCCACTCGACATGCAAGCACAGCCGCCTGTAACTCTAGTCGCGGTATCGATACAACCTTTTGGGGTGCCACTCTTGCCTTGCCTAGTACCATGGCAACATGTCTCTTGCCATCCTCGGTGGTACCTACTAGGTAAGCGACTGCTGCATACGCTAACTCGCTAGCGTCACCAAAAACATGCAGCTCTACTTTACCTAAACTTAGCCCATACCACCTAGGTATTACTAGGTTACCTAGGCACTGCAAATTATTGAGCTATGTGAACCATGCGTCCACCTCATTTGCAGGCAGCGGCTCGTCCCAGTCTATCCCAGACTTCCACACACGTTGCATCAATATCCGCGACTGAATCACACACGGATACAACAGGCCTAACGGGTCGAAAATCGACATGATAAAACGTAAGAATTCCCTCTTTGTAGGGATAGACTTACCCGATTTTATCTCGTCAGGCAATCGCTTAAATGACAGATCGAACGCGAGATGATCGTTGCTAGGCGACCATATCATACCTAGCGTTCTCTCTGTCGCGGACTCACCCTTGTCCAGCGATACTCTTTCGGGCATTTCCAGCTGTAGGCGCTCCCGTAACTCCGATGAATTTGTAATCCACCCCCGTATCATGAAGCCCCCCTGAGCGTGTATGTGGGTGACTTGCTCGACAAGCTGGCTAGCTTGTTCCACAGACCATACACTATCTAGATAGTCGTCCATGTAATGGCGACTATGTATGGCCTCCACAGCCTGGGGGTACTCTCCTGAAAACCTATCTGCATTCTTGTTAAGAATGAAGATCGCGGTTGCCGGGGAGGACACTGCACCAAATATCATCGAGTTCATGACATATGTTTGTGGTTCATTAACCTTGTCTTGGCCTCTCCACAAAAACAGCTGGGCACCCTGATCCTCCTTCCTGATACGGATCCTCATGAACATATCAGCTATGTCCCCGCTGAAGGCTACTGGTCCCAGTCTAAACCTAATTAAAATACCTAGTAGTGAATTTAACATATCTGGGCCAGTTAACAAGTTGTCGTTAAGTGACGTGCCCCCATATGCAGCAGCAGCATCATAAACCAGTCTCAACTTACCTGGTTTATTGGGATTGACCACCCCAAAGTGAGGCAGGTACCAGATAGGGTGACTACTTATGCCACCCTGGACCCTGGAGGCATACCCCTCCTCTAGCAACCTGTCCACTTGATTACAGTATGCTGCTGCATACTCGACATTACGGTGTAGCTTACGCTCCACGCCACCTAACCTTTGCAACGCTTGCCTTCTGTTATCAGGAAGTTGCACATTGTCATGCTTCCATAGCAGACCTACTTCCCATTGCTTGCCATCTGCCGTCATCTTACTGGTAGATTCTAAGATGGCAGTGGCTCGCTCATCTTCCCAATGTTTGCGTGGGGCATCCCTAACACCGATGGCCTCCAGGTCAAACTGTTGCTTGACCATGTCATGCAACATGGGTAGACTAGACATACAATTTACTTTACATGACCTGTCAGCGGAAAACAATCTTCTAATAGGCCCGTGAACTACCCACCCTAGCTTAGTGAGAGAGGCAACTGGCTTACCAGACTTTCCATGGCGTGTCTCCTCACTGGCGAGCAGCTCCCAGTTGTCCTGCCCGATCAGCAGCAGCGGCTTGGCTCCCAACATTTCTTCACAGCCCAAGTCACGGAGGTGGCGATGCTCCTCCATGATGCCAGCAGGCACCGACTGCGCCGGCAGGTCCAGGTCCTGTAACGTGCGACACATAATTTTGTAAGTTTTGTTTGTAGCTCCGCGTACTGACAGTTTTATTTCCTTCGAACTGGAATCATGTAGTTCTATGCCACGTGCACTTTGGATTCTTATTGGTTTCTGGACGCCTTTTACATTTCCAATAAGATTACTATCTACCAAAGATACAGTAGCACCGTCGTCCAATAGGGCGTAACAACTTTTAATCTTATTACCAACTTTAATTGTTACTGGCATAATTTTTAGAAGAGCACTGCCTACATTTACTCTCATGTTAGTTACAGACTCATGCTTTTTCTTATCTTGATGTAACATCACATGATGTGCCGCGTTGCATTTTGTACATCTTTTGCCCCGACAGTGGATACGCGGGTGATCTTTAATTAAACATCTGAAACAAACTCGCGTCTTTCTTACATGTCCCCACCTTTCTTCACTATTTAACTTCGCGAATTTCTCGCATTGCAGTAATGTGTGCGTTTTCTCACATAAGGAACATTTATACTCAATTTTGACATCAGCTGTTTGTTTGTCAGCATCAGCTGTTTTTCCAGTGTCAGCTTCAGCTTGTACGAACAACTTTTGTTTATTATAATTTTGCTGACCCTTATTAGGTACAACCGATCTTGATTTTAAATTAACAGCTGGGCCAGGGCTAGGCAAGTCTAATTGTACATAATATGAAGTAGCCCTGGCTAGGTGCACTAGAAATTCTGACAATAATTCTAAACTAGGTGACACTCTGACATCAATGCCCTGTGACGATGCCACCCCCATCGCAAAATCCCCGTACTGAGCACGTTGAATAGGTGTAAGTTTAGACAATAATTCACTTACCAGCTGTGGGTTGTTGAGATATCCATTTGCGTTTATGTTCCTTAATAACGACACACAATTACGTACCGTGGTGGAGAACGTACGCAACTCACGTCCACTGTCGGTGACCTTTGGTAATGCACGCACTTTCTTGATGGCACATTCTAACAGCAGGTTCGGATGGCCGAACTCCTCGTCGAGCGCCCTCATTATGTCGGCTGGATTGATGCACGTGCGCAGCAGGTCTTCCACTGCTCGCCGTGCGTCGCCTTGCAATGATGTTCGCAGCCGAGCTAGGTTCTCGTACGATTTAAAATTATATTGGGCCGTCGTCTCCCAAAACATATTTTTGTAGGCGAGCCAGTCTGCCGGGTTGCCACCAAACATGGGCAGCTCGTAAGCCTGCCTTGGCACCGGGCGTGGCCGAGCTATGCTTGCAATAGCGTCGGCCAACTGGTCAAACCGGTTGTCCCTCGGTTTGCGCTCCGTGTCCTCGTGCTCGTGCCCCCAGTTCACTCCCCCCCTTGCTGATGTCTGCGGACCAGCAACCTCACGAGTTGGCGCCGCCAACACTGGATCCGCAAACTGCACTGACATATTGGGTGGTCGTCTGTCCTCACTGGGTTCACGCGCGAACCTTAGCACTGGCGCTTTCGGAGCGCAGGAACTAACAGTCGCCATCGCGGCACTTGGCGTCGCGTCGCGTGTAACGTACGTCGCGGGCGCACCGGTGTATGTAACGGGCGCGGTCGCGGGCGCTCCGCTGTACGAAGCGGGCGCTGACACGGTCGCGGGCGCTCCGCTGTACGAAGCGGGCGCCGACGCGGTCACTTGCACATGCGCGACACTAGGTGTAGGTACGGCGAGTGTGGACGGTACACGGCACTCCGATGACTCTTGACGTTCATCTATTCGTGGAGTCGTGTCCATCCACTGTTCGACACGTCGGGTTGTAGTCCCCTCCTCGTCCGTACCCGATGAGTTCTCAGCGTCAATTTCTGCTAAGTCGACCTCCAGCTTCTTCCTCACCAGCCCCTCTCTGAGGCGCACCAACTCCCGTTGTGCCTCGTACTCCGCCTTCTTCCTCAGGTACGTGGAGTGGCTCTGCCCGCTCCTGGATGAGGCGGCGACACTGGGCTCTTTCGACTCTCCCCTTCCACGGCCTCTTCGTGGCGTTACCTCTGGTGCTTGCACATTACGGTGATCTATAACTCGACCACCCACCAGAGGTATTGCCGGCGTGGGGAAAGACGACGTCGTTGGTGCCATCGATGGTGAGGCGGGCGCCCTCTCACTGGGCACGCCCGAGTCCGACTCTAGGTGTCTTGTACTGGCCATTCTTCTTGTCTTGCTTCTTGTCGTGACCGCACTATGCTCACTCATAATACCCAGTCACAACACACAATCCGGCGAACGAAGGACCAAATTGTTGACGATGCTTCTCACGATAGGCGCGAGGGTTGATGGATTTGTGTGTGACTGGCGTATTGTTGTCTCGCGACACTCACGTGTGATGAAATGAGCAAGTGGGTCAATCAATTGATACACAGATGAAAATATAAAATGGTATATTGGCACATAAAATAAAAGGTAAATGGTAAAAAGTTAGATGAAGCACAGGTTTACACAGAATTACGGTTGAAACACAATAGGAATTACTGCCCCAATAGTGGACAGTAACTAATGTCTGTACAAGGAGTGGTACAAGACACTTTAAACCGCCGTACAAGGTGTGGTACTAGGCGATAGGAGCGAAGCCAGAGGCCTACGAGCTCACTTGAGTCACTAACGCTGAGAGACTAATTTTGACTGCCAGGGGCGCCTATATATATCACCCAAATTCTATGGGGCACGTAGTGAAACTAATGCCGACCCGGACAGCCAATACATTTTGTTAATTTTACAAATTAACTTGAACATTAACTATCGACCAATCACAGGCGTTCTGACATTTTGACGACAACCAATCAGAGAAGACTTTTCTTATCTCTTATGTAATGAACACCTGCATATTTACTTTACATATTTACTTGTCTTTCTAACGACAAAACTGACATTTATACATAATACAAAGTATGTATTCGATGGACAAACTGAATCTACGTTATACTTTACTATTAGATTCTAAATTCACATTCTCACAAATCTACAAACTACAATAAAAACAAAGGAACTTTACATATGTATTTCAATATGTACATAAAACAACATGGTGGATTCCGAAAACTTTCCACTGTCTGTAGCCAATCATGAGAAGCATGAATATGATCAACCAATCGCTGGCTAGCCGAAATTTCTTACTACTGACTTTATCACAATTGGTCAATTTTAGCGCCTTAGCATGCACTACTTGCGCTATACAAAAAAGTTACCTCATAAACCTTGACATTGAACATGTTTTTTACCTTTAATCTTATGATACTTAAAACATAATGATACGTAATTAAAACATAAGAAAACATACTTAAGACATAACAAGGCATACTTCAGACATAATAAGGTATACTTAGGACATGAAAAGACATACTTATGACATAATAAAGCATACTTTAGGACATAACAAAAACAAACTATGCTAGCTGTAATTTGCTATGGTCAGAGTGATGGCGCCATTCTCAACACCGGGGTGATGGTGGATCCTCTACAGAGGACGTACACAAAATTTTGGGCGATTTCACTTATTTAAGTGATTTTACAGATGTGATTTTACAGTTAAAATAATGCATTTCTATAAGTTTTAATGCACAACATGAAAAAATAGTTCAATTATGAAATGAGTTTTAAAAGTTTTAAAAGATTTTTTATTGCCGATTTTTTGTATTTTTTAAATTTTTTCTCAAGAAATAGATTGATGGTAAACTGGAGTTTATTTTTTAATGTTTTAATTTTATGAACAAGAGTTCTAAATAGCCAAAATCAAAAGCAATTCTTTTCCTATTTTCTCAAAAACTTTGACTAAGTTTAATATTGTTTTACTCAAAAATTTTATATTAAAGTGGTAAAAAGTGATTCATATATTATAGACGACTTTTGCAACAATACATTTTAATTTTTATACCGTTTAGACGTCAATACGATTCGTAATTTTGTGATATTCTAAACCTCTTACAGATAAAATTCACAATCGTCGGTTTTGTGGTCGATTAATCGCAATTATAATAAAAAAAACTAGCATGAGCTAGTTTTTTGGTTTTTTGTTATAATGTAATGTATATAAACATTAGATCATAATTGAAATGATCTTTCATGTTGTGCATTAAAACTTTTAGAAATACATTATTTTAACTGTAAAATCACGTCTGTAAAATCAAGTAAATCAGCGAAATCGGCCAAGTTTTGTGTACGGCCTCTTAATCAATCCCAAAACGCCGACGGTCTCACTCACAACCCCCACTAACAATGTTAATTGTCAACAGAGTTCGCAAATTAAATCAAGCTGAGGATATAACACACAAGTGTTTAAGCCAGGGGATTTAATATTAAAAAAGTATTGAAATAATCTTATGTACCGGTGCAGAGGTATTATTAAAAAGAGACAGGGTAAAGTACTTTAATTTATATATTATTAATGTAGAAAAGCATAAGAACCAAATAATATTATATAAAAAAACTTTTTACAAAAAAAACAACCGACTTCCAAAAAAAAATACACTAAAAATTTAAAAATAACTAAATTTTGGAAGTCGGTGTTTGTATTTTATTTCTTCGATATTTGACACCGACTTCCGAAATTAAAGTTATTTTTAAATTCATAGTGTATTTTTTTTTTTGGAAGTCGGTTGTTTTTTTTGTAAAAAAGTTTTTTATTTTTCGCTTTTTAGTTGTTATACCCCAGAACTAGAAACCCCAATAACATGGAACGTGGAATTTAAACATTTGGAGAACACCAAAACGTCATCGAGATATGCGTATTTTTCGTTTTTGTTCAGTTTCTCAAAAAGCGCTAAAGCAATTTTGATAAAATATATATGGGACCACTTCGGGAGTATATTCTTTTAGATAAAAAAAGAATTTTGAAAATCGGTCCACAAATGACGGAGAAATGCGCGGACATACATAAATAAAAAAAAAACATACATACAGTCGAACATAGAACCTCCTCCTTCGCCGAAAGTCGGTTAAAAAGTAGCAAGGGTTCTTAAAAAAAAAACGGCACCATAATCATTATGACTTCAACCGACTTTAACAACTGTGGAAGAGAGCCGTCAACTGGTAACCCTCAGGTACAGAGTCCCGCAGGGGACGAAACTGATGAGGTAAATCTGCAATCACTACCGTGTGCAGACGCGGTTACAGTGTCGGATCCAGTTTCAAGGAATCCAGACAGACTATTAAGAAAAATTCCCAGGGTAGATTACAAAACCCTTCCTGTAACTTTGTTATCTAATTATTTCATCATATATTGGTGCACAACTTTGTAACATTTTGGTCAAATAAGGGGAGGAAATGTTATATAGAGTGACTGGTAATTAGTGACCAATACTTTAACACGTGATTGTACTCATGCATGATAACAAACAACTTTTACTATGGAACCAAACCTGAAATTGCGAAAAAAATAGGCAGTACAGTACATTTTGACCAGTCAGTAGGCGAACATAAAAGTAATGAACAGCAGATTTTTTCGCAATTTCAGGCTTGTTTTTTTGTTTTTTTTTCATGAGTACAATCACGTGTTTAAGTATCGGTCACTAATTACCAGTCATCCTCTATATGTGTGTGTAAACATGTGCATGTGTGCGTGGGCTGCGTCCCTGCCCTGGTCTAACTAATAATTAAACAGTGTTTTTATAGCTGTCAGTAGTTTCACATTTGTTCTTACGTCCCAACATAACAATAATATTGGTAGGAAGTATCGCAAGACATTATTCAAAATAAGGTAATTTGTGGTTGACATTTTAACTGAAAAAAATATATTTAAAGTTCAAGGGCAAATAAAAAGTATTTATATTGAAAAGAGGGTCTGAAAAAGAGTGTATTTATAAAATGTTTGAGGGTAGAAACACACATGAATGAATAACTTTCAGTGCAGAAGCAACAGGGTAGACTACAAAAAAAATCTATTCGATCCGTCAGTTTGATTACCAAAAAAATATTAATTATTATTATTAATATTTTCTCTCGTAACAAAAAAATGAGGACGATACAGTGCATTGAAATTTTGCGTGATGTCAAACCTTTTTTTTTTTGCGGGGTGGGAAATCATCCAATGACATCACCCGCTCTGGGAGGAGCGAGAGGGCGTGTCAGACTCTTACTGACTAAAACCCCCCCTGTTCCTTCCCTGCCCGAGTGTCCAGGGGTGCGGTAACTCATGTTCAGAATTTATCCGCTACCCCTAGGCATGCAGGCACCGGCCACGATGGGCCCGGTCAGTGGTGGCTGACAACATCTCTTTGAGGCACGCGTGAAACACTACGCGCTATCCACTCACGGGCCTGGTACTGATCGGACGTGATTTTAAACCTTGCTACACTTTTTACAAAAGTGACGTAACAAGCCCGAATCCTGAACTTTGATGCGCTTTATCTTTGTCATTTTTTAGGGTTCCGTACCTCAAAAGTAAAAACGTAATCCTTATAGGATCAGTTTGTTGTCCGTCTGTCGGTCTGTCTGTCAAGACCCTTTATCTCGGGAACGCGTGGAAGTATCGACTTGAAATTAAAACATATTCAGGTCCCTTGAAGCTGTGAAAAAATCAAACTTTTAATTTAACGTAAAATAAGATACGACCGTTTATGTCGCAAAAAAACGTATATTTCGACACTCTTAAGGGAATCAAAATGTATAGGGTACTTTCCGTTGTCTTACAATCATAAAATTTGGCAAAAAGCCTGGTCTTATTATTTAATTACACCACAAAAACTAGGTCCCCTACAATGTAAGGAATTCGTGTCCAAATTTTAAAGCGTATTATGTGGGGCATCGTATGAAAGGACCGCATTTGCACAAGCTAAAACAGATTTTAAATTATTTTAACCACGTAATTTTCGATTGCTACCGAAAAATTAAAAAAAATATAGTTTTTCAGATTGATATTAAAAGCAAAAATTTATCGGGCAAAAATTTTCGAAATTCAATGCCCGAACTATTTACAAATGCAAGCTGTAAGGAACCCTCAGTGTGCAAGTCCGACTCGAACTTGGCAGGTTTTTTATTGATAAAGCAAAAAATATGTGTCCAATTTTTATTGATAATAATCTAACTAACGGACTAAATAGAATTATTGTTTTAGTACCCAGAAATCATCCCCATTATATTGCTTGCCTAGCTAGAACTTGTTGTCTAGTATGGATTTGAAATTGCAATTCCACGGACGTAAATTCACTTTTAGTGTTATTTCCTATCTGCAGCGCAGCAAACGAATGGCGAAACTCTATGCATATATGAATCTACGTATTTTTCGATCATGGGTGGTGGGTGTTGGTAGTGTGTATTATTTCCGTAGTTGAATATTACAACAAACATATAAATGATAAATGATGTTTATTCAGTAAATAGGTTACAAGGAACACTTTTACACGTCAATGGTTTTTGTCAGTTTAAGCTAGATGAGGCCGGTGTTTCCTAGCTGACTACCCTGAGAAGAAACACCGAAACAAACTCAGAGTCAAAGTCTCTTTTAAAGTGTTCAAATCGATACAATGTGTACTGGTTAAATCATATGAGAACCATGTACGTTTATGTCTGGGATGAGCTTTTTGAAGAAAGCAACACACGAATTCGAGTGGACCTGTCCAGACAGTGCAAGCATTTATCAGTCATCGCGAAGCTCAACTCAGAACTTTGAGGAGCTCAACGAACCGACGAACAATACCAAAGTAAGGACATATGAGTAGGCCGCAAAAATACTCAAACTGCCAGACAATCATAAAATCTACATGAATATAACGACATACATAGTTCTCGCATTCACATTATTCTATATGAGGACCATGCAGCTTAGTGTCTGTAGTGGTCTTTTGAAGAAAGAACCAAACATATTTGAGTGGACCTGTCCAGTCAGTGCAAGCATTTGTCAATAGTCGAATAGCTCAACTTAAAAACCACTAAGGAGCTCAATGACATGACGAACAATACCAAAGAAACGACATTTGGGTAGGCCGCAAAAGTACTCAAACTGTCAGACAACGTTAAAAATTACTGTAAAAAGGAGGAGAAAATAATAATAATAACCCACATAGTCCTCACATTCACAATAATTAAGTAACCAAAAAAAAAAATATATATATAATACTTTACAAAGTAGTAGTAGTATGGTTTTTTTTTTTTTTTTTTTTTTTTTTTTTTTTTTTTTTTTTTTTTTTTTTTTTGGGGGGTGGGAAATCATCCAATGACTTCTTCCGCTCTAGGGTGGAGCGGAAGGGTGTGTCAGACTCTTACTGACTAAAACCCACCCCTGTTCCTCCCTGCCTCGAGTGCCCGGGGGCGAGGTAACTCTTTCGAATTTATCCTCCACCCCCGGGCAAGTAGTAGTATGGTAGAACATGCTGGTAGGTAGCTACATGGTACATCTGTTGACGACTTACGTTACCCTGTCTCTTAAACTAGGGTATGCCTGTATCTTAAAAGACAGTGGGCGGCCATAAGGTTATGTTATAATATTACCTATTTATTAAGTGAGGAGTTGTCGATCTACCCGCAATTAAACAATTATCAGGAAATGGTAAGTAAAATTGAATTAAATAAAACTACAATCAAATAAAATTAAAATAATTGAAATCAAATTAAATTAAATTAAAATCTAAATAAAATCATCTATATCAAATAATGATTGAGTTCATTTTAAAGAATTGAGTTTTAAAATCAATTCAAAATTATTCAATTATTATTTAAAATAAAATTAAAATCAATTTAATATCAAATAATGAACTCAATTCTTTATTCCTATGGGTGTATATGAATCTGCGCGGATCGCCCAGAGGACACGGTGGAGCATACGGTGGAGGTCTGCCCCGCTTGGGCGGAGCACCGCCGTGTCCTCGATATACAGGCTGTAACGGAAAGGTTTGGTCATATTTTATGAATTGCATCTGCAATCAAATTCGAAATAGAGTTACCGCGGCCCTTGGCACAGGCAACTGAAGGAACAAGGGTGGGTTTTAGTCAGTAATAGTCTGGTACGCCCCTCCCGCTCCACCCAGAGCGGGAGAAGTCATTGGATGATTTCCCACCCTCCAAAAAAAAGGGGTGTCTTTAAGTCAATAATGAATAGGTTTCTTCTAGGCAAACGTCAAACATAATCATCGCTTAAGGCTATTACCTCAATAGTCAAAAAAAATTGGCTTCTGGGATAGTCGAGTATGACGTAATGCAATTAAAATCCTTTGCAAAAAATAAAGTGGACAGAGAAGGGTTTAAAGAAAAATTTTAACCTATATAGTATAGTCAAAAATAGTTTGATATTCCCAATAAAAATTTTGGAAATTGCTCCAAAAAAATAAACTTTGGCGTCGAACATCTCTGTATTTTCAGCGATAAAAACATTATTTTTTTAAGAAATCAATAAAATTAGCATTTCATTAAAACTTTGAACGGACAATTATTTTATTTATTGTGTATATTCTGGATAAACTAAAGTAAACCCGTAAAATAAATGCCTATGCGCATCGTCATCACTACTATTATGTTCAATTCTCAACCTTATTTGAAGCTATCTCAAATAGTAGTCAGTCCGCGCCTTAAAATCAGATGAGATGGTGGTTACAGCAACAACAGTATTCTTGTCTACTTTGTCCCACAGCTAGGCATAGGCTTTACTCTCCCTTTCCCACACAATTTTTTCTTCCTAAGGGTGCGTTTCCACTGAACTAGGTGGAGCGGAGCGGAGAAGTGCAGGTATCGACCAATCACAATGGTTGAAATCCTCATCGCGTCAATCGTCTCGTCTATGATTGGTCGATTCCTGCACGTCTCCGCTCCGCACCGCCCAGCTCCGATTCAGTGGAAATGCACCCAGATGCGGGCCAGCTTTCGGTAGGAGTCAAGCTCGTCCCGCCATCTTTTCATTGCGCAAACAGCTATTATGGAAGAAAGTTAAAGTTTTCTATAGAGACGAAAATTTCCTTTTCAAGGTAGAATGGTTTGGCACAATCACAAGGTGTCCCGACAATCACAAGGTGTCCCGACGATCACAAGGTGTCCCGACAATGTTGAGGTCAGCTTCTATTCTAAACAGATGCAGCTGAATAGGAGTATTTTATATGGAGCAACTGCCTATCGGACCTGCACAACCCAGTTACTCTGTCAGACACCGTCTTACACCAGTTTTGTCATGAGGTATCGCCTATTGACAAAACTGTTGTAAGATTACTGGTTTCTGACCATCCGTAACGATTGTCAAAGATGTTCCAATGACAGCCGGGACCAACGTGCTTGTCTAGGCACGGAGGGGGACTCGGTATGTTAAGATAGTCACCCAACCAAGAACCGACCTTGGCAAGCTTTGAAGGTTCGACCCGAGCGACTGTTGTTGTTAGCTCCTCTTGCATTATCAGTTTCCTAGGAGAAAATTAAGTTTCCTGTAGAGAGGCAACTGTCCTCTTCAAGATATTTCGTGAAGTAACTACGTTTCAATGGCAGATTTAGTTTTAAATATAATGTTTGGCCCAGTATTCAACCACGGTAACATCATTCGCTGACGCAGCCACAAGGTCCTAAGATACTGGTCATAGATATAGTCATACCTCACATATCCCTTCCTCGGCGGATAGTCCTTGTGGAAGACGGAGTGGTTCAGGATCATCTTCTCGTCGCCCGTGTCCAGCCACGACCGCTGCAGCACGAAGTCGCGGTTCTTGAGGGGGGCCGGGCATGACACTGGGGACAAATTAAGTTCGTTTTAATTAAACTGTTATATCTGCAGGAGAACCAAGGTTACCGACATAGCCCGAAGAATTGCATGGCAGTGGACAGAGTACATAGCTCGCAGATCATATAGTCGAAAGGGTTTGAAGGTTCTGGAGTGACGACCGCGTAGCGAACAACCCAGCGTTTGAAAGTCTCCTACAAGGTGATCCAGTAACTTAATGAAGGCCGCAGGAATCCGCTTGATGCGAGACGGATAGGACCGGACGCTGTGGTGACACTTGGGAGAGGCCTATGTCCAGCATTCAGCTTTAATGATTATGATGATGTAACTGTTAGGGTTGGACCCCATCTGGCAGCACGGAATCGCATTTGTTCCGCCTGTGCTACCACGTGCTGCAGTATGCTGCCGCATGCGAACGCGCGCTGTCGCATTCCGCACACAAAAAAGGCGATCGCACGCGTCAGCATGCTGCAGCATGGGTGGCATACTGCCGCGTTCTTTCATGATCAGTTTAGTTTCAAGCGCGAGATGGATAGGACCACGGAAGAGAGAGCAGTGATTCTAGCGTGTATTTTGCAAGAAATGCAAAATCAAAATAATAAAAAGATTCGTCAGTCATTGTTATTTCCATCCGTACGGCATGAATGAACAGGCTGCACTGAGCTGACAAGCGGCCGCGTGCGACTGCGCCATTGTACGATAGAGTGAGACAGCATGCGATAGCAAGTGATCGGCGGTGAAAGGATGCGTTAGCATGCTATCGCGCGCTTCAGCGTTCCGGAGTCTCCCTGCCGACCATTGCATTTTGTCCGTAATGCCGATCGCCTCGAGGATTCCGCCGCGTGCTATCGCATTATGCTTTCTGTCTCGGTCTAGCAAGTGGCAGTTCTAAGCGACAGAAAGAGAAAGGGCGACGGAAAAAGGCGATTCCGTGCTGCCAGATGAGGTCCAACCCTTAAAGGTAACTCTGTTAGGGCAGGGATTGTTTTTAGGAATTTTGGCGCCCCGCGAAGAGACGGGTGGACGACAATGCTGCAATCATGGGTTGAACCTGAATGATACTGACATAAATAAAAATATTTTCAAAACCCCGAATGTAAAAAATAACTAAAAAATTCTAAACAAGTCACTTTTCAAGCAGTCTGATGCAGTTGGTGGCAGTTATTTTAGTTCAATTATTGATTTCATGCCACCAACTTCATCAGACTGCTTGAAAAGTGACTTGTTTGGAACTTATTAGTTGTTTTTTACAGTCGGGTTTTTTGAAACTATTTTTATTTTTATTTTTTACATTTTAGTGAGTTATATTTTTGGAATCGCCTCCTCGAATCCTTTATTTTGATACCCCACTTAATATAGTTCGTCGACTTTATTTTTTTTATTTTTCACAATATCCCGTCCGGATGTCGCCATATTGTATTTTGATTACTGTCATGTCTTTAGTAGCACTCGCAAGATTAAGACGAATCAATTGACGTAAGAATTATTAAAATCGGCCCACGTGTGTGGTCTCTATAGTGGCACAAAAGAACAAACATACATACATACCTACATAATATGTATATCAGCTGATAAACACATTAAAAATAAAAAACCTCCCTTGTGTCGCGCAGTCTGGTAAAAAGGGGCCCAGCAGTGGAGGACGTCAGGATGTGTATTGTTTAATACGTTAATTTTTAGGGTTCCGTACCCGAAGGGTAACCAACCGGACCCTATTACTAAGCCTCCGCTGTCCGCCGCCCGTTCGTCGGTCTGTCTATCAGCGGCCTGTATCTCATGATCCGTAATAGGTAGACAGTTGAAATTTTCACAGAATTTGTGTTTCTGTTGCCGCTCTAACAAAAAATAATAAAAAAATAATAAACATTAAAGGGGGCTCCGAAACTAGAAACGTGTTTTTTTTTGTCTTTTTGGTTCGATCTTAATAATGGCAGCAAGTAGACGCGTATAATCTTGTACGATGGTACGGAACCCTTCATGCGCGGGTCCGACTCGCACTTGGCTTGGTTCTAGTTAAGATTGTTTGCTGTTGTAATTATTAACGCCAACGTTCCCGTATAGTAGTGACGAGAATAGCTTTTAGCCATCGACCATTGACGGGGCCCATCGTGGCCGGTGCCTGCATGCCTAGAGGTAGCGGATAAATTCTCAAGTTGAGTTACCGCACCCCTGAGCCTTTAGAAAAAATACTTTTCTGTTAACGTTAACGCTAACGCTTCGTGCAAAATGTATGGCAAAGACATTACTGTGCGTCAGTCACGTGACAGTTCCCTGTCTAACGCTTCGTGCAAAATGTCGTTGCCATACATTTTGCTCGAAGCGTTAGCGTTAACGTTAACAGAAAAGTATTTTGTCTAATCCCCCTGGGCACTCAGGCAGGGAAGGAACAGGGGTGGGTTTTAGTCAGTAAGCCATCACCAATTCCCAATCGCCGGATCCTCTCGATGATAGGAGCAGCATTTAAAATAAGACCACCAATTTGCGTTACACCCGGTATAAATGGTGTAGTGTTTTCTATCTATAACAACTTTCGAGAGTGACACTCATGTTAACGAGTATGAACGAAGTTACTTTCGTTGTCAAATCAAGTGCTTGTTTATGATTTCTGAGGCTAAAGTATAAAGTTATAAAACCAATATTGTTGCGTTATGAAAATGGGTGAGTGCATCCTGCATGTATGTACTTAGATCTGTATCTAGAAAATGAAAAATTCTTCTCTCCTCTCTTTCCTTGATCTTCCTCAACCACCTACACCTTGAATGAGCTAAAGGAAGCCAATGACAAAGCTATCCAGGTGGCTACATGCTGATCGGACAAAATTTGAGTCAGAATCGGCACGAAAAGAAGACGAAGTAGAATATTGGCATCTTTAAATCATAATGAAAATCGCAGCAGCGAAAAAATTTTTATGGAAACTTAGTACCATCTCTCTCTTACACTAGAACAATGTTTTCTCTAACACTTCATAATCATGTGTGTCTAGGGTCAAACCACAGCCCGTTAAACATGAACTGTTCACACGGCTCTCTAGGGCTTACTTCAAAGCCTAACTACCAAGGTTAACACGTGCAAAGTTACGCACTTATCAACATTTTAATGTGTGAAAATTAACACACTTTCATTCTCATGCGATTCACTCACCCATTCATTCATCCATTCATGATAGATTCATCTTTAGACTTGGGGCCGGTTTCTGAATTGAGTATTAGATTTTTTATTTTTTATTTTGTTATGTATTTTCATAGAGACTTTGATCTGCGAAGCTTCGGTGTTTCTTCTCAGGGTAGTCAGCTAGGAAACACCGGCCTCATCTAGTTTAAATTGTAAAAAAAGTTGACGTGTAAAAGTGATACATATACAAGCATCATCATCATTCTCCTGCCCTTATCCCAATTCATTTGGGGTCGGCACAAAATGTCTTTCTCTTCCACACCCCTCTATTATTATTTTCTATTATTATTATTTCACACCGCTCTGCTCATGGGACTAAACAACGACTTCCCAATAACTAGAGCAATCAACGACCGGATACCCAAACAATTTGTCTTTGACAAAAAATACAAAATCCAACTGCATGAGGACCACCGCTGTGAGGGGCTGTGCCCCGCAGAACTGCGGATCTTCACTGATGGATCCAAAACAGGTATTGGCACGGGCGCGGGGATCTTCTCGGAGGACCTCAACATCCATATAGCCACACCACTGGGGGTCCATAATACAGTCTTCCAAGCAGAGTGCTTGGGAATTTCCCTGGCAGCCTCAGCCATCCTAGCTAGGGATGTTAAGGACCACTCGGTACGTATACGGACAGCATGGCAGTCCTGCAAGCGCTAAACAGCCAAACAGTTAACTCTGGGCTGATATACGAGTGTCACAAACGCCTAAATCAGGTAGGTAAACACAACAAAGTAACCATTCAATGGATTAAAGGACACAGCGATTCCCGTGGCAACGATGCAGCGGACGAACTCGCCAGAAGGGGGTCGAGCATGGCAGCGATAGGACCTGAACCCATTGTGCCTCTCCCCTTTGGATTCTTACGCAATCTGGTAAGGAAACGCACCAGAGATCAACACAACAAGCTATGGGCTGATCATAGGGAGTGTAGGCAGGCCAAGGAGGCGCTCCCCTCCATTAATGACCGCTTCACAAAGCAAGCCCTACGACTGACCAAACTTCAGTTGCGGAAAGTCACGGCCGTTACAACTGGCCATGGGTCTTTTAATAAGCATCTCTCTGTCATAGGAGTCACAGACAGTCCACTCTGCAGAGCCTGCATGGAGGAGGACGAGACAGCGGCTCATCTGCTGCTAAGCTGCCCAGTAGTCGCTGCATACAGGGCAAAACACTTCGGACATCCAGGTAACCTAAGCGAGATGGTCAGTAACACCAGGGTGCTGCTGGCCTTCCTCGAGGAGCTGGGGTGGATCGAATGACAATGCAGTCCCACCTGTACGCAAAATACGCGCCTTGGGCGTGGAGTTGCGGAAACCAGCCCGACATACATACATACATACATACCCCTCTATTAGTCGTCATCTCTGTAGTCACCCCCTTTTTATCCATATCCTCATTCACACAGTCCATCCACCGTTTCTTTGGCCTTCCCCTACTCTTATAGCCATCCACATCCATACACAAAACTTTCCTCACAACATTTTCCTCATTCCTCCGCATCACATGCCACGACAACTGATTTCCACACAACTTTTTAGTCAGCGGTGCCACTTTCAGACTTCCTCTTATATACTCATGCTTAATTCTATCCATGCGCGTAACACCATGCTACTTAAGTGAATGTAAATTCCACTTTAATGCCAAAGTTTGATAGGTTTTCAGGCTTAGTAAAGTTTGACAAGTACTGAACTTTAAGTTCAAAATTCAGAAACCTATCGATGGATAGAGATTGGACTTATTAAAAATATCTTCACAAAATTAACCAGTAGAAGAGACAAGAGAACGACTGTGCGGCCAACAGCTGTCTCTTTTCCGCAGGTCGTAGTGACAAAGGTGACATTGCAGGTCTGTGACGTGGCCTAATCAGAAAAAGGATACACATGTACTGACGTAAGACGTCACCGCCTTAGTTTACGTGCGTACAAAAGAGATGGCGACATGTCCCCACCACGCAACCACTCTTCCATAAACCAATATTTGCAATGCTAACTGCTGCTTCATTTAATAACCAGTTTTGATGCTGTTTACAGGAGCTCGTGGCTAAAGTAATAACAGCCTCACGGGTCGATCCATCAGGTTAAGCTACACTTGCCGGGGTTGATCCATGGATGGGTGACCATCTTTACATACCGAGACTCATCCGTGCCTCGGAAAGCACGTTAAGCCGTTGGTCCCGGCTGTCAATCGTGGATCTTTGACAGTCGTTAAGGGTCGTCAGAAGCCCGAAAGTCTGACAACCAGTCTTACCAAGGGGTATCGTATTACCCAATCACTGGGTTCTGGGGGTCAGATAGACAGTCGCTCCATGTAAAATACTGGTATTCAGCTGCATCCGGTTAGACTGGAAGGCGACCTCAAGATAGTTGGGAAAAGGCTAGGTTGATTTTTGTTTATACTGTTTTCAGAAAAAGATTTATTTTCATTGATATTTGTAGTTTATGTAGAAAAAAAATTGAACTCATCCGAATTGAGAACGTCCTCTTTTTTTTGAAGTCGATAAAAATTATAGAAAAAGGCCACACTATTTCTCTTGTTTTGATTCTATCCCACTTTTCCGTCCGTATTCATTTCATACTTGGATAGGGAGAGCTCAGCTCATTGTACATATACCAAAATTTGCATGTCATTATGTTATGATTAAATATGTTAAGCTACTATTATACTGCATTGGAAGAACTTTTGTAACCATATTTATCTGCAAATAAAACTTTGACTTTGACTTTCAGTCCATTCTCCATCCCTATGGGTTCATCAAAGTTGTATGGTGCTCGCTCTATATTTTCATCACGAAACCGGCGTCGGTACACGGATCACAGGAATGGCTGACCATCCGAATTGCATACGAATAACCCATAAGGCCGTAATGGAAGGCAGAAACACACGCGTATGACTCCATTTTAATATTATTTCACGAAGGCACAGTGAATAATAAAATGTTCAGAGTGGTTTGTGACGTAAACTGGTGACAGGGAGGATATATAGAAAATAGCGAAGTCGGGAAAGGAAAAGGAATATATGCAGTTAACTTTTCTGTTTGACTAAAGAGCCATAGCAAAAAAATATTAAAATAGATTTCTTGAAAGATGCTATGGAAAATGTTGGATACTGAGATACTGAAGAATAACATTATACTGTATGTTAACCGAATGGGCACTTAATGTAACTGCCACCCTAGATATATTACTTTTCTATTAACATTTACGCTAGCACTTAGTACAAAATGTATGGCAATGACATTACCTGCGATAAGTAATAATAATAATAATATTCCACAACTATCACACAACGCCATCTAGTCCCAAGCTAAGCAGAGCTTGTGTTATGGGTACTAGACAACTGATAAACATACTTATATATTTCTAAATACATACATATTATAGATAAATTACACCCAGACACAGAAACAGAACAATGATCGTACAAGTCACGTGACACTTATCTACGCAGGTAATGTCATTGCCATACATTTTGTACTAAGCGTTAGCGTAAACGGTAATAGAAAAGTAATATGGCTAGGGGAGCAGAGCGAATATCAATAATTTATAATGGGTAATTTTAATACAATGATTTTGGAAGACAATACTGCAATTAAAACGGAAACGAATTGTGAAAGGCCAAGGAAGAGCTATGTTATACGGATTATTTAACCTCTTATGGCCCGCGGACAAATCCGGGCTGTCGAATTGAAGCCCGACGACAACCCGGTTTGCCAGGCGATTTTTTTTTTGATAATTTTTTTTTTTTTTTTTTTGTCAAACTCACCGGTGAGTTTCGGAGCCTAAGAGGTAGTTCATAGGTCAATGGTATTATTTAATATCAACTCTAAGTGTAGGCGACGCCGAGCCCACCTGGAATATGTGTGTATGTGTGTGAAACGTGTGAACAATGACAATGAACAAGTGATTACGTGGTAATGTGATTAGGGTTATAAATATGTATGAATATGATAAGTATGGACTTTTAATGATTTACATTTTATAGGATAGATTTTAGTTGCACTATCAGAAATATGTATAGTTTATAGTGCATAGGAAGTGACGCCGCGTGCTCCGGGCCGCCGCACACAGCGCGCCCTGGCGGGACGCGGCGACTAATAGACAAAGGATAATTCGTGTAGGCTAGACTATGTTAGAATTTCATGAATGAATGTCTCACGAATTGTATAAAGATAAACAGTAAATAGATTCATAATGATGTATGAACGATATTCGTTGTGAATCTCCCCACGTGGTGAATTAAGAATAGTTAGGGCGCCGTCCGCGCAAGTAAGGCAAAGAACAAAGAAACAGACGCCGATCGAACAAGGCAAACTACGAGTATGTATCATGGTATTTAATGGTAGGAATATCGAAGACGATCGGCTATGTATTCACCTATAGTATTTTACGAAATGTATGTCCTACTATTTGTATGTTTGAATAGGTCACATAGTGGCTTGAATCGGGACTAAGCCCTATGTTGACTTAGATGTAAGACAGATGCTAGGAATACTATAGGATGACTTGCATGTTAGTTAGGTCAGGAACGTTGTATCATAACTTGCATGTTAGTTAGGTCAGGTACTCTGTATTGTAATTCATAACCTGTATGCTAGTTAGGTCTCATAGTAGTTATAATTAGGACTAAACTCTATGTTGGCTCACCTATAGAACAGTTTGTTATCAGATATGTCGTACGAATCATACAACAAGAATTAAGAGACAAACCGCCGATCGCGCAAGTAACGAGCCCGTGGTATTATTCGTACGACATAAGCTGTATGTACTAGGAAACAGATAGAAGTAGATTTCCCTCATAGCTGCATGTTAATTTGACGTAGATTAGGAAATTACATTAGCTTTGTGTACATTAGCTAGGATAACGAATTGTATAGCATAGGTAGAATTATAAGTCTAATTTATACAGCAGCTAGAATAGCATTTTTGTGCTATTCTAGTCTAGGTTAAGGACATAGACCACAAGTATGGACCGATCTATGTCAATACTAGTTAAATGCATGTTATATGTAAGTAGAATAAGCTAATAGAATATTGTATAGATTCATTTGATATTCATTCGGCCTCCAGCTCTCCTACAAGCAACATCTCCGGGATTAACAGGGAAATACAATCAAGACACCCGAGAACTAGTTGTTTTATTGTCACAAGCGACAAACCGGTTTATATACAGTATATATACGGTGGTATACGGTATATTACGTCATTACCTACGAACGAGCGTCGCTTTTACGAGTATAAACAAGAGCGACAATCAACAATATAATAATATAATACAGTCCACAACACTAAGGCAAAATTAAAGGTTTATTTCCCCGTCGCGTCTGTCTATCTGTTCGCGATGAATTCAAAAATTACAGAATGGATTTTTATGCGGTTTTCACCAATAGACAGAGAAATTCATGACGAAGGCGTTTTTTTTTTTTTTTGGCTTAGGTGTATAATGTACTCCTGTGTAAGACCGGGTCAGGTCGCTAGTTTTAATAAAACATTGCACTATGTTGAACCAAATTAATTGGCTAATTACGAGTATAAGAGGGATAGATGACAATCAATTTTGTATTTATATATTATAATTAACCATAAAAGCGGGTAAATCACACCAACAAAGTAAATCACAATGGGAAGGATATATCAAGAAACTATTTATGGCAGGTCGTTTAAAGTTTATTGTAAAGCGAGACAGTTCTAGGCAAGTTTACAAAGTGCTTCATCTTGTCTGAAATATAACATGACTTCTTGCTGTAGGTACTCGTACCTAACATTTATATTGTTGTAAAACCTGTTAACTTCTGGCTAGGTTATCACTCTACAAGTTGAGATTATAGTCAAAACATATAATTCGTTTTAATTTTTTCTTAAGTGTTTAGATAGTTAAAGTTACATATGTATGTTTTTGTTTTATGTACATAAATAAATGATTTAAACTGTAAATTAAAAAAAATATATTTATGAAGAGGTAAAACTTTATACAGAGTGTAACAGAAAGGTGTGGTCATATTTTATGAACCGGTTCTACCCATGGATACGAACAATTTTCTCTGAGAAAAAATAGAAAACTCCCATAAAAAAAAATTGGACTTTCCATACAAAGTTATCATCAGCTGATCAATATTTGTATGGGAGGTAAAAGAAAATTTGAGAATTTCCTCAAGTTTTCTTGAAGAAAGTTGTTCATATCGATGGGCAGATGCAGTTCTTAAAATATGACCACACCTTTCCGTTACATCCTGTATATTTATTAACTTGTCACACGTTGATTGCACACCAAGAAGAAGGTAGTGCAAATAATATCTATTGTGTTTGCTGATTGGGCGAGCGACGAGTTAAAGGTATTTTTTAGAAGTTCATACCTACTGCCGCCTCATCCTACATCCGCTAACAAAAATAAAGTTAATTCTCTGTTAGAAATATCTTTCTAACTGCTTTTTCTTTCCGAAAAAAGTGCACAGTTCCGGAAGCAAAGCTGCGGAAAAAAACATTGCCAACATCTGCATCTAACCAAGTTATCTCTCTAGAAATTAAGATTTTCGTTTTTGATAAAACAAAATATTATGATGTTATCAATAATCATTGAGCTCTTTACGTTTTGAGTAATTACTGACACATTCGCACACTGATTGGATTGATTGGGGTCCAATAAAATGTGCGTGGGTTTTTTCGAGTGAACTTCCACACAAATAACCTCAAAATAATGATAGGGACAATTACGGGCGACTGTCTCTTAAACAAGCATCTTTTCAATCTAGGCATCACGCTGTCCGTGATGCCTAGATTGAAAAGATGCTTGTTTGGAGAGGATGTTTTAACGCCGAAGAATCAGCCGCCACGTCATCCTGGAATGCGAGGCCGTGGCCACCCAGCGTGGACAAATCCTCGGAACAGTGAGGTCGCTCCGCGAAGCATGCGAAGCTCCCAGGAAGCTTCTGTGCTTCTGGGTGGAGCTGGACTGGCTATGATAGCCAGGACCCCCACGCACAACGGACCAAATGAGAGTCTAAGTGCGGACAAAGGAGTCCCTTTTCTAGTCTATTTTATTCGAGTGAAATTCAGCGGCTGTTTTAATAATTAGAAAATTGATTCGGATGTTGTGATGAATTGGTGTAGTTTTGTATCTCAAGTGTCTATACAGCTGGATAATATGTGGAATGCTCGAAACAGGCGCGATCTCGTTGATATGGAGCTAAAAATTCTATTGTAGTATTGACTAACTCTGCGAAACTTCCCGAGAAGGATATATTTGATACATTTGCTGCTAAATGCCGTGAAAACAGTAGTGTTATTCATCCGTAACAATAAAGTGACTGTATTTTGTATCAATTATATAATTATATTTTCTAAACTTGAGACTGGCTGAATTCACAAACAACACGAAGCAAAAAAAAATCTGTTTGCTTCTCTCGTCAAGATACCATCTCAGACATTAACATAGAAACATGGTTTGACTATTAAGTAGGAACAAGTAAACGTATAATGACTTTAAAGCAGGCTTCTCAAACCTCTGATTCTGTATCGGTGGTTCTACTCAGAGTAGGATAGAATAGAATAGAATAGAATACTCTTTATTATGTACACCATACAAAAAAATATGAAGAAAACATTACTTACATAGGGTGACACAATGGGCGGCCTTATCCCTAAAAGCGATCTCTTCAAGACCAAAGGTTTTGGATGGATTTTAAAGACAAAAGTAGTCTATTAGGAAACACCGAACTCCTTTAATATAAAAAACTTTTTTACAAAAAAAACAACCGACTTTAAAAAAAAAAAATAACTTTAATTTCGGAAGTCGGTGTTTGTAATTTACTTCTTCGTTATTTGACACCGATTTCCGAAATTAAAGTTATTTTTTAATTTTTAGTGTATTTTTTTTTGAAAGTCGGTTGTTTTTTTTTGTAAAAAAGTTTTTTATTTTTCACTTTTTAGTTGTTACACCCCACAACTAAAAACCCCAATAACATGGAACGTGGCATTTAAACATTTGGAGTACACCAAAACATCATCGAGGTAAACGTATTTTTCGTTTTTGTTCAGTTTCTCAAAAAGCGCTTAAGCAGTCTCGATAAAATTTATATGGGACCACCTCGGGAGTATATTCTTTCGGATAAAATAAGAATTTTGAAAATCGGTCCTCAACAGACGGAGAAATCGGCGCACATACATAAAAAAAAAAAAATAAAAAAAAAACATACATACAGTCGAACATAGAACCTCCTCCTTTTTCGAAAGTCGGTTAAAAAATGAACTCCACCGCGTCACCGCAGCCTTTGGCACAGGCATCTGAAGGAACAAGGGTGGATTTTAGTCAGTAAGAGTCTGACACACCCTCCCGCTCCACCCAGCGTGGGAGTAGTCATTAGATGATTTCCAAACCTTCAAAAAAATCCCAAAGAAATAGACATACAAACATCTATAAACATTCTGTAAAACATTCCCTACCCTCCTTCTTCGGGTAAAGAGACTGTCAAGTAAATGTCAGTTTTATTTACAAGCCGTGTTTATAACCAATTTATTGTGTAAACGTAATTTATCACTAACAGTATACAGTCATAAATTAAATTAAAACGAATAAAAGGTTAATTAAAAAATATAAACAGTTTACTGCTCCGTCGTTTCATCTGATTCATGAGATGAGTAATGACTCCATAAAGTTGTCTTGGCACCGGTCTGCATTTCTTTTCAATCAAATAATGGGAGGAATCATCACGAGATTATACTATTAGTTTGGTTAAGAGCGAATGGTCTTGTAAGAGGTCACGGACCACCTTTCATGTGCTGATGGTGATCACCGAGGTTGGTTTAGTGAGATAAAAATCCCTCCCGGGTCTTTTTACCTGACTCAAGGGAGCGTATGTGTATGTTTATTCCTTTGTGGAAGAGACGCGTGGGCCGATTTACATAATTCTTACCTCAAATGATTCGTCGTACTCTTAAAGACATAACAGTAACCAAAATACAATATGGCGGCAACCAGACGCCATTTTGTGAAAAAGAAAAAAAATTAAAGTATTAAAATAAAGGGATCAAGGATGCGATTTCAAAAATATAACTCTCTAAAATGTATAAAATACAATAAAAAAATCCTTTTATAAAACCGACTGTAAAAAAACAGCTAAAAAGTTCCAAAAAAGTCACTTTTCAAGCAGTTTAATGCAGTTGGTAGCATGAAATCAATAATTGAACAAAAATAACTACCACCAACTGCATCAGACTGCTTGAAAAGTGACTTGTTTGGAACGTTTTAGTTGCTTTTTTAGGTGTTTTTTTTAAATATTCTTTTTTTTTGCCGAAAGTCCAGGCGTCTTTTGCGGTTTTCTCACGACAACAAAAAAAATGTAGTCGGTGAAAACCGATATCGTCAAATCGAAGCTAAATTTGCTATTTTTTACAATATGAACTGAAGTAACGGAAAGATACGGCGATATAGCAGATATGTCTTAGAACGATGCGACAACGCATTTTCATCAAAATTGTTCTGCGGATAATAGGTATGTATACGCGTAGAGCAATTTCTATAAAGATTGATGCATTGTCGTGTCCGAAGACTACTATAGTATACTGGGTAGTCGCGTCACACCTGTTTCCGGATCTTCATTGAAGTTTAACTTTAAACTTTCTAGATGTTTAACCTTACAAAATTGAGATTTCTTGTGTGTCTAATTAGCCTTTTAATGTTCTCACTGCTACCCTTTCAGAGAGGAGACCTGTCTCCCAAGACAGGTCTCCTCTCTGAAAGGGTGGTGGTCGGAATCTACCACGTGGGCCCACTGCAGGTTTGTGGATATCACATATCTGCGAGTTTTTAGTTCTAGGACATGCCGGTTTCCTCACGATGTTTTCCTTCACCGTTAAGAGAGCAGTAGAAATGAAATAATGTACATAAAGTAAATCACCTGCCTGGGTTCGGACCGACAACTTGTAAGTCACGGCCGTGACTACTGGACCACCACTGCCCTGTTATGGATAATTCAAGGTTATCAGGATTGTATAATTCACAAGAAGAAAGCTCAACTTTCGCAATATACCACATGTTTACGACCGCAGTGAATATTCATCATCTCGAAACACCGCGTAAATAATTTAATCACATCTTATACGAACATAAATCATTATTAGCAAAGTTCTGAAGGAAATGAAATGCCATAAGTTGGAGACGAGATTAAACTTTGGACTGCGTTGTTCGATCATTTATTATATCAGCGATAAGAACCGTCTTAGAGCACAGTACCGAGGTGCTAGGGATGTAATGAATTTAGGCCATTGAAGACAAAACGCCGATATAGTCATCATGGCTGAGATGGAGGACCTGAGTACAATGCTCAATGACCTCAGTAGAGCTTCCGAAAGAGTGGGTCTTAAAATGAACATGGACAAAGCCAAGGTCATGGTAAATACCCATGTAGCACCCACTCCTATCAAGATCGAAGACTCTACACTCGAAGTTGTAGACGAGTACGTCTACCTGAGACAAACGGTCCAGTTAGGTAGGGCTAACTTCGAGAAAGAGGTTAACCGTCGAATCCGACTCGGCTGGGCGGCGTTCGGGAAGTTGCGTGGTATCTTCTCGTCTCACATACCACAGTGTCTCAAGACGAAAGTCATATGACCAGTGCGTGTTGCCAGTGATGACTTATGGAACCGAAACGTGGTCGCTCACAATGGGTCTCATCAGAAGGCTTACAGTTACCCAAAGGGCAATGGAGGGAGCAATGCTCGGAGTTTCCTTGCGTGATAGAATCAGAAATGATGTTATTCGCAAGAGAATTAAGGTTACTGACATAGCCCGAAGAATCGCCAAACTGAAGTGGCAGTGGGCAGGGCACATTGCTCGCAGAACAGATGGTCGATGGGGCCGAAAAGTTCTGGAGTGGCGACCGCGTACTGGAAGACGCAGCGTTGGAAGGCCTCCCACAAGGTGGACCGATGACCTGGTGAGGGTCGCGGGTAGCCGATGGATGCGAGACGCACAGCACCGATCATTGTGGCAACACTTGGGAGAGGCCTATGTCCAGCAGTGGATGTCTTTCGGCTGAAATGATGATGATGATGAAGACAAAATGTCAAAGGTCGAAAAATAAAAGAATATTGCCCCACTCGCAATGGTCGACCATGGACTGAGTGCGGAAACCGCATTACCAGATACAAAAGATTTTTTTTTTTAAATGGTGGTCTTTTGATTATAGTTTTCCACCGCTAGCCGAGGTTTCTTTTTAACATATTTTTATAAAAAAGTCCATAATGGTAATAAATATTTGGAAGTGCCTCCGCAGCCGGCGCCGTGTTCCAAAATTGCAGCAAACGCTGACTTTGAAAAAAAAAGCGACAAACCCCATTTGCAAAAAAACCTAAAACCGTGCATGGCGTAGTCTGTGCCATCTAGTAGAGTAAATTTGAAACTTTTATCTTTTAAAAACTTGTCATTGACATTTCCGTGCCATATAAGTAAACACACATGCAGCACGCATAATGTAGACTGGCATCTAGTGAGTGAAATCCGCAACTTTTACTTTATAAAGACTTCACATTGAAATTTATGTGCCGCCATCTATAGTTCCTGCACGCTCCCTATATGCAGTTAAAATATTCCAAAAAGCCTCAAAAAATAAAAAAAATCTTCAAGAACAAGTCCCAAAAAATCCAAAAGTAAACGTATGTGCAAGCTAGATTTGATCTTGTAATTACAAGTATACGTATCACATGATCCGACCACTCGGTTAAAGCTCACATGTAACGGAACCGTTGAAATAGGAAGGTGTAATGTGCTAACTACGGTCCTTCGCCGACGGAGCCCCGCCGTGCAAGACTCCTATTCCTGTCTGCAGGGTTTAAAGGAACCTAACACGAATATGATGAAGAGGGGCTTCGTTCGCTCTCTGAATCTAGTCTAGTAGTACTAGTATTTAATCCACTCTTTTATCCCCTTCGAACTTTACCTGTCCATGTCGGGGTGCCCTAGGTTTTCGAGCTCGCTTCGGTTCCAGTTCTCAACGGCGTTATTTTTGGGTGCCGCCGCTGGCTGCGGAGGCACTCTCTAAATATTTTGTTAGATTGCAAATTATTTTGAACGAAAATCAGTTTTATATTTTATATAATTTCTTTGTGGTTCATAAAATAATCTGGCTCCACTAAACATTTGATGAGTTGTTATCAACCCTGGCGACAGCGTGACATATGAGCAGAAACTTGAAACTCCGAGTTATATTTCGGCCAATTTCCTTTATAAGAACTTCGTTTTCAACTCGAGGTTAACTCGTAGCTGAGATATAAAAGTAGCACAGATCAGGGACTTTTTGGTTGGTTAGGCTGGAAGTCGACACTGGGCGATCCTCGCAGTGGAAACACCCGGGAGGTCACCTCCCGCTTGATCCGAAACAGGAACCTCCCGAAACAGCCGTGTCCGGTGAGGACCTGCGTCAGGCGGAAGGTGAAGATGCCGTGGCGCCTCTTGAGGGGCACTACCGCCGCAATGGTGGCGTGCCCAGCACTGGGTTGCGACAGCGCTCTCTCCATGTCGCCATGAAATCCTGCCGGAGCTCTGTCCGCCGAGCCAAGAGGTGTCGCGGCAGCGGTGTTTCGCCCCGGCGTTTCGCCTCCTCGCGCTACTCATACAGGTGCGCGAGGATTTTTGCCTCCAGATCCCATGGTGACAGTCCGGCAAGGAGGCTCGCAGCCTCACGGGAGACCGTGCGGTATCCTCGGAACATACGGATCGCCATGACCCTCTGGGACGCGTTCATCTGGCGAGCTGATCGCTGCCTCAATAAACGCGCCCACACCGGTGCCCCGTAAAATGCCATGGACCGCACGATCCCCGCGAATTGGATAGGAGCCGCTTCAAGGCGGCCCCAGCCCTGTCAAGTGCTCGACGAAGTTTCACCGGCTGTCGAGGACGAGGACCATGAAAACACATGGCCTCGGACTTGTGCAATGCCACCTCGAGTCCCAGTTGCCGGATCCTCTCTACGACTGTCGCAACCCCGCGTGTCATACGGTCGGCCGTCGCCTCGTTACTGCAATACTTGCGGTGGCGAAATCGAAAGTGGTGGTACCAATGAAGGAAAGATACACTACGTTCATACAAAGCGGATTTCAGATATCGTTGAGTTGTTATTATAAATGTCCTTAATATTATGTGTATAGTAATTATGGTATAAAATTCCTTTACTCTTATTTTTCTTGAAACCATAGTTTTTACACATAACTTGGTATCTTATAAATATTTTATTGTCACTAAATCACATTGCAATAATTGTCTGAATTTGTCTGCAACAATTTGCGCGCGCTAGTGCGATATCTACCTCTTTTATATACAAAGTTGATACGACAGAGGGGCTTTCCTTTAAACTGCCTATACTAGGTACTATTTTCAAGCTCTGTACCAAAAATCAATTAAATCGGAGCAGTAGTTTAGTCCCAAACGATTTTTTAAGTTTTGGCCTCGTTTGAACACGATGTATCTTTCCTAACAGCTGATTATGTCTATACGCACAGGTCATGCACCGATATGCGCAAAACGATAAATCTGAGTATAACCTACGATACGACGCGTTGTTGCCGTTCTCACGCAAGTCACAAGTACATTTTCGCTATAAGATGGCAATGCAAACAAGGATAATGGGTATAAAGGGTGGTTGCGTTTTACTCTGAATTGTAAGCTATTTAGTTTGTTTGAAAAAAAAAAAACCTCATTTATTATTTTTTTTATTTTTATACCGTATCGAATTAATACTAAACACGTATAGTATACGTAGTTTAATGCCCCTCTGTCACATCAACGTTGTATATAATATCATTGAGTGGTACGGTTTTTGCGGAATTTCCGCAAATGTGGAGACGGAGGCGAGATTTTGTTACAACTCTAATAGGTCCTGCTGCGAGCGAAGTGAGAAATGAACTGTGATGTCGATAATGAATGGTTTTCAATTCATTTTGTTACAAGAATTAAGTACCTTAGCTTTTATGAAGTGGTCGAGGGCTTTTCAAGTTTGGGAATTGTTTAATATACTCTTATTAATCGAGATAAAAATAAAGGTGATTTCAATTAATACACGTCGTTTGTTTTTTTTGGGGTGGTCGGAAATCATCCAATGACTTCTCCGGGAGGGCGTGTCCGACTCTTACTGACTAAATCCCACCCCTGTTCCTTCCCTGGCTGAGTGCCCAGGGGTGCGGTAACTCATTTTCAGAATTTATCCGCTACCCCTAGGCATGCAGGCACTGGCCACCATGGGCCTCGTCAGTGGTGGCTGACACTAATCTCTTTGAGGCGCGCGTGGAATACTACGCGCCGTCGACTCACGGGCCTGCCCCCCTAGCCATATTACATTTCTATTATCGTTTACGCTAACGCTTAGAACAAAATGTATGGCAATGACATTACCTGCGTAGATAAGTGTCACGTGACTTATCGCAGGTACCTAATGTCATTGCCATACATTTTGTTCTAAGCGTTAGCGTAAACGATAATAGAAATGTAATATGGCTAGGGAGGCTGGTGCTGATCGGACGGCGAGCTACCCACTGCTCGCCGTCCGCAGGCCCGGGTCTACGATGGCCGGATATCGTCTCGCGACTTCCTATGCCCAGTACGCCCAGTACCTCTCCTGCGGTGGTAGCGGCCGGGGCCGTGAGGGCCACTCCGTTGAGGTTCCCTCACGTGTCCCGCCTCCTCCGGCCGGGCGCGAGAGGTCGCATCGTATAGGCTACAATTTATAGTCAGTTTTCTTTTTTGTGGGGTGGGAAATCATTCAGTGACATCTCCCGCTCTAGGGTGGAGCGGGAGGGCGTGTCAGACTCTTACTAACTAAAACCCACCTCTGTTCCTTCCTTACCCTGAGTGCCCAGGGGCGAGGTAACTCTGTTTCGAATGTATCCTCAACCCCTGGGCAGGCATCGGCCATGACGGGCTCCGTCGTTATTGCCGGTTATTGCTGACAACTGTTTGAGGCGCGCGTGGAACACTACGTGCCGTCGATTCTCAGGCCTGGTGCTGATTGGACGGCAAACTACCCATTACTCGCCGTCCGCAGGCCTGGGCCATTACTCGCCGCCCTTCACTGACTATCCCAGACCCGGGATAGTCAGTGAAGTACTAACTCCACGCAGGCGAAGCCACTGGCAGAAGCCAGTAATATATTATAACATCCTACTATCCAATCCTACTAATATTATAAATGTGAAGGTTTGGATGGATAGATGGATCGATGCTTGTTACCTACTCCATCACGACAGAACGCCTGAACAGATCTGTATGAAATTTGGTACAAATATAAACCATACTCTGGAATAGCATGCAGGCTATAATTTATAGTAGGGAAAGTAATAATAATAACAATGGCTGCGTGTCGGTGACCTCTTTGGGGAAACCGAAAGTTTTGTCTGTGCAATTATGGACGAAGTTATCATGACGACAAATTACCGGAGATTTATTGTGAAAGACGGCACGGTTGACATATGTCGAGCATGTCATCGTCCGGGAGTATCAATCTGCCACATAATCTCTGGTTGTTCTTGTCTAGCTAACGGTGAGTACTTGAATAGGCACAACCTTGTAGCCAGGATTATCCATCAGCAACTTGCTCTGAAATACTCTCTTGTGGAATCAGAAATGCCGTACTACAGATATGAGCCCGACCCAGTTCTCGATAATGGTCATATCTCATTGTACTGGGATCGGTCCATCATCACTGACAGGACTGTTGTAGCCAATAAGCCTGATATAGTGGTGGTGGACCGAATCGAGAGGCGTGTAATGATTGTTGACATTACCGTCCCACATGACGAGAACCTCGTGAAAGCCGAGAAAGATAAACAAATCAAGTATATTGACTTGGCTCGCGAGGTTGTCGACATGCGGGATGTGGACTCAGCGATCATTGTACCGATAGTCGTGTCAGCCAATGGCTTAATAGCCACGAGCCTCGACCAACACCTCAGGAGGCTCTCGTTATACGGCTGGATTAAGGGCTTGATTCAGAAAGCAGTACTTCTGGACCCGGCTCGCATTTTCAGGCGGTTCCTCTCTCTGGAACCCTGACCGCCGGTAGCTTGGACCCTGTTTCCGATACCGGTGGGATACTGTTTTTTATATTTTTAAATGTTTTTTATATATTTTCTATTGAAATATTTAAAAATATAATTTATATATGTTTACAGAACAATAAACGGAATAATAATAATTAAGCCTTTTTATTTCCTTAATAAAAAAATAAAAAAAATTACAAAGACATTATGATTAAAGATCATGCAATTAACGTGTTAATTAATATAATAAAAAATAAAAAAATATTTCATAGGTTTTTTTTAATTTAGAATATTCAATTCAATTTGATTTCATAATTATACTTCATTCTTTCAGTTTCATGATTTATTTATTAAGGACCTATATTTATATATTTATTAAAGACCTGACTATAGAGAGTAAAGGCCTCCTCCATTTTTCGCCACATAGTTCTATCACTCGCTTCAATCCAATCTTTGCCCGCTGTTTTCAAAATTTCATCGAGCCCTCAGTGGGGAAAATAATAGATACTAATTCCTCGCGGGCGGAGCCACTGGCAGGATCTAGTAATCTTATATCTATAAAAGCAACCATCATGGCGTATGAAATACCAATCTGTGCCAAGGGTGCTAAACTACCCCAAAGCTTGTCGAAAATACGCGAGCCGAATTTTAACCAACAGCGGTAGGATAAGACAAGGAAAAGGGCATAAAAATATACTCACACCCAAAAGCGAACACGAATCTTCAAAATAATATTCTCATTTTAACCCAAAACCAATTTAGGACGCCTAAAACTACAGACATGTAAACGAGAACTCAAGTCGCCATGATTGTCTCTTCACCTCAACCGTCGGTTTTCAGACATCTTTTTAAAAGAGGCTTACAAAGAAAAGATCTTTTAAAACCAACCAGATCTTTTTACAAAAAAAGAGGGCTCTTATCTGTTGAAACAGAGGGACGGAGCTGAGCTAAGCGAGGTACAGCTTTGGTAACACGTCGACCTACATTATTCACTTTTATCTGGATAAGTCACATTTTGTTCAGTTATCGTAACATATTACATCACACCCGAATTCCCTGAAGTGATAAGCAGCTGTGTAATAGGACACCCTCGCTATATATATATAGTAGAGGTACTTATTAGTTTTCCTATTTTTAAGTGAAAACTTCTTTAGGCGCGTTGGGCATTTTTGAGATGGGAAAAAGCTATTGAACTCGCGCGACACCGACCCGCTACGAGTGCTACGACACGTGGGGCCGTAGCAAACGTAGCGGATCGCGTAGCGGAATGAAGTGAAAACCTCTTTAAGCGCGTTGGGCATTTTTGAGATGAGAAAAACAATTGAACTCGTGCGACACCGACCCGCTACGAGTGCTACAAGACGTGGCGTCGTAGCAAACGTAGCGCATCGCGTAGCGGATTGAAGTGAAAACTTCTTTAGGCGCGTTGGGCATTTTTGTGATGGGAAAAACAATTGAACTCGCCACTGACACTGACATCGAAACCGACACCGCTGCGAGTGCTACGACGAGTAGCGGATTGAAGTGAAAACTTCTTTAGGCACCTTGGGCGTTTTTGTTCAAGTTTTCACTTCTGTCAGCACTCCCGGATTGCCACTCTTTTTTATTTATTTATTTTAAGGTTGGGAAATCATCAGACGATTCTACCGCTCTGGGTGGAGCGGGAGGGTGTGTCAGACTCTTACTGACTAAAACCCACCCCTGTTCCTTCGGTTGCCTGTGCGTTTCAGCGCTTTGACTCTTTCAAACAGTCCCGGGACCCAAGCAGATATAAGTTATACCTAAATCCTGACGAGAAGGCGAGTAACACATTCGACATTATATTATACACATCCGACAATGACAGACATTCCAAAAAAAACTCAAAGATAAACCCAATAACACTTTCTCTGACCAGAGAATCAAATTCTGGACTCCACACACAGCAGTATTGCCTTTGCGCTATTCCAGACGATAATCTATCTTTTTGCCAAATTTCATCCAGATCCGTTCATCCGTTCTGGCGTGATTGAGTGACAAACATCCATCCATAGAAACACCCATCCATACAAACTTTCGCATTTATAGAGTTGGGTTACCAGCTTCTGCCAGCGGCTTCCCTCGCGAGGAATTAGTACTTATCGCCATTATAAAATATAGCATATGTTATTCTGATGTGTAAGCTATATTACTGTAAAGTTTCATCAAAATCCGTTCAGTAGTATTTGCGTGAAAGAGTACCAAACATACATCCATCCAAACTTTCACATTAATAATATAAGAAGAATAGCTAGTTAAGATTCAGCTCCGCATTTAATTAATTTGCCCTTGAGAAATTCGAGGCGCTAAGTATAATAAGGCTCAACTCAACGATGAGTTCGTTTCCCTGTCTCATGAATTAGAAATCAAGTGAGTTCCAGATCTTTTATTTATTAGGCAAATAAAGGAGAGCGTTTGAGGTTTGGGTTTCCCATAAAAACCGTAAATTCGAATGAAACATGGAAATAAAAACTATTTCTCTATTTACTGCGACATAGGAGTACCTCTATCATCCAGTTTTCGTTTTTCTAACAATAAACTCAACGACGCCCAAGTTTTTTGACCCTTTTCCCGGTTTCCGATTAAGCTCAAATTTTACATACCTACCTGTTTAGTTTCGATGATAAAGCATGGTTAGCTAAGTGACGTCATTCTAAATCCAATATGGCGGACTTCCAAAGATGGCGGACTAGTGACGTTTCATGAATTCCATGTTTTAAACAAAAAAAAACTAATTATATTAAAATATTATTCTGTGTAATAAAATTTTATCGGTTATTGACCTAGTTATGTATATGTACCTATGTGCATGCTGTGGTCTCCCATAATTGAAGGGGCACACGTGTCAAACGTGAGTGTGTTATTAGGTTATGTGTAATATCTGTGTATCATTTGTCGGAGATCCGTTAAAAAAATAATATGAAAAAAAAACTGAACAGAAAAGAATAGAAAAGTTTTTACAAAAAAAATAGAACCGACTTCCAAAAAAATTGCAAAATAACTTTAAATTCGGAAGTCGCTGTTTCTGGTTTTGTGTCTTCGTTTTTTGACACCGACTGCCAAAATGAAAGTAATTTGCACTTTTTTGGGAATTGAAAGAAAAAGTTTTTTTTATTTTTCACGTTTTAGTTGTGGTTCCACATTAAAATGTGTCAACAATACATAGACATACGATCGCAGCAATCGCGGTTGATTTGCTGACAAATTTTGAAGAGTTCCGTTGTCTGTCTCCGAAACTCATTATTAGATCTATATGAAATTTTAATGGGACCATTTTGGAATAAACCCCTTTCGAACAAAAAAGAATTTTGCAAATCCGTCAACATATGACGGAGTTATGCCCGAAAATACATTTAAAAAAAAATCCGAATTGATAACCTCCTTCTTTTTGAAGTCGGTCAAAAAACTAAAACTGTCAGTTTTTTTTTAACTATGATATTTTAATATTATTTTTAACGTGATTTATTGGTCAATTTAATATGACACAATAACTTTAAAATAAATCATAATAATTTATTGTTAGCTTTAAGCCTTTTGTCGAAATATGGCAGCGTTCCAAATAGTTGGTAGGCATAAATAAAAACCGGTAGCTCTGGAGCGGACAAATGACCAGTAAACGGTACCAACTGTGAATGAAAACTGCTGTATTTCCTAGCACCGCTACACATTTTTACTATTGTTACCTTTGTAAAATATTTTGTTTTAAGGATACAATAGCTTAAATATCATCTGAATATACAGGGTATAACGGAAATGTGTGGTCACATTTTAAGACAGTTGCAGAAAGTTGTTCATATCGATGGGCAGATGCAGTCATCTGCCCATCGATATGAACAACTTTCTCCAAGAAAACATGAGGAAATTCTCAAAAAAAAACCTCCCATACAAATATTGATCAGCTGATTATAACTTTGTATGGAAAGTACAATTATATTTTTTGGGAATTTTCTATTTTATCGTACCCTCTCAAGTGCGGCGTCTCAAACGTATTAAATTTAAAGAAAGTTACTCATTTCCATGGGCAGAAACTTTCAGACACCTTTCCGTTACATCCAGTAGACACATTCAATCTGCCTAGCCTTTTCCCAACTATCTTGGGTTCTGCTTCCAGTCCGACCGGATGAAGCTGAATACCAGTATTTTACATAGAGCGACTGCCTATCTGACCTCCACAACCCAGTTACTGGGTAATACCATACCCCTTGGAAAGACTGGTTGTCAAACTTTCGGGCTTCTGACGACTCATAACGACTGTAAAAGATCCACGATTGACAGCCGGGTCCCGCTCTGGGTGGAGCGGGAGGGCGTGTCAGACTCTTACTGACTAAAACCCACCCCTGTTCCTTCCCTACCTGAGTGCCCAGGGGTGCGGTAACTCATTTTCAGAATTTATCCGCCACCCCTAGGCATGCAGGCACCGGCCACGATAGGCCCCGTCAGTGGTGGCTGACAACATCTCTTTGAGGCGCGCATGGAACACTACGCGCCGTCGACTCACGGGCCTGGTGCTGATCGGACAGCGAGCTACCCACTACTCGCCGTTCGCAGGCCCGAGGACCAACGGCTTAACGTGCTTTCCGAGGCACGGAGGAGTCTCGGTATGTAAAGATGGTCACCCATCCATGGTGCAACCCTGGCAAACGTAGCTTAATCTGATGGATCGACCCGTGCGGCTGTTATAACTTTAGCCATGAGCTGAATATAGACACATTATTGTATGATATTAAGTAAGAAATTTGCAATAAACGCCATATTATACAAGCAGGAGACGACAATACGATGACAAATAAAAACACTGGCCATACTCTAGGACCAAACTTTTCTTTTTCTCTTTAGAAGCGCAAAAAAAAATTAGTTGCCTCATACGTTTATGTTTGGAAAAATGTACGGTCCCACAGTAGAAGTTGTTTTTTTAATTTTTTATTTACAATTGTGGCTATGCCCCTGGCTTGGTTACACAAGACTTTTAAGCCAAGTCTTAATTTGATCACTATACTTTTTCTTTTTCCCCATTAGAAAGCAGATGTAACACATTCTAATGTATTTTGCAGTATTTGGCAAACAAATTTGTCGAGTCAGCCTTCTCGGCAAACTTCGCTGAGGTATTTTTTACTATAACAAAATTCTCAGCTCCATTTTACCGAGATTGCGCCTGTTTCAATGATTCCACATATTGTCCAGTTGCGTAGACACTTGAAACACAAAACTACACTAATTTTACATCACAATATTCTCTAGGAATCGATAGGCGAATAATTAAAACAGCTACTGAACATCACTCGAGAAAATCCCGCCAAAAACTCAGTAGAAGTTGTTCATAATGTCAACATTATGAACAACTTCTACTGAGTTTTTAAAAATACAACAGTAAATGAAAACACTGGCAATACTCAAGTATTGCCAGTGTTTTCATTTACTGTTGTATTTTTTCATTTACTGTCGTATTTTTTCGTTTACTGTCGTATTTTTTCATTTACTGTCGTATTTTGTCATTTACTGTCGTATTTTTCATTTACTGTCGTATTTTTTCATTTGCTGTCGTATTTTTTCATTTACTGTCGTATTTTCGTCTCCACCTTTTAGGTATTTTTTGTAAGCTTAGTAAGTGCTTTCTAAGTAAGAATGTTATTTTTATTTACTCAATGCAATTCAATCTAATTTAACCTAATATAACAATGAGGTATAATAAAATAGTTTTTATGTAAGTATTTGTAAAGGGTAATCTTTAGAAGTACCAATCTAACGAAAACAGTTTCTTTCACTGAGATCATATAAATAGATAGAATAAACTTTATTGTGCATTAAAACAGTTACTTAACTCTTATATAACTTACGTAAATCTATGGTACAATGGCGGTCTTATCGCTGACAGCGATGTCTACCAGACAAGCTTTGGAAGGACTGAAATATCTTAAAATAAAAAGGGGGTAATTCTGCGGTATACTATTAGTAAATTAATCAAACATAACATTTAACAATACAATAAAATATATATACACAGATAAAAAATTTACCAAACCAACTACTGCCATAGGCAAATACGACAAAAAAACAACAACGTTTCCTGTGAGCCACGTGAGTCAAGCCGCGGAAAAAATAATATTGAATTACTAAACAAAAACACAGACCTTAAGAAATTGTTTCAAAAGCAAACCTTTACGTAATGTTGACTTCAACATATAATTCAATCATAATAAACGTACCGACCTTAGATTATTGCGCTAGTGGTTCCAAAACTTATCGAGCGACAACCGCTTGATAACTTTAGACAGTTCGACAAGATTACGTAGTTTTGGCTCGCCGTCTATGTCCCGGGAGAATTTGGGAATTTCCCCGGGCATGATTTAATCGTGAGATCGGCGATGTGTGATTTTCTAGTTCTATCGTCAATCGATGTAGGTAACTATAATAGGTGCCAAATAAATTTGCAATAAAGCACCTTCCTTCCTTCTTTTCACCTTTCCTTTTAATTGTTCAGGTACCTACGAAGCCCTCTTTGAGGAGTGGCTGGAGAGGCGCCATGGCGTCCTCACCTTCCGGCTGACACAGGTTCTCACCGGATACGGCTGTTTCGGGAGGTTCGTGTGCCGTATAAGGCGGGAGAAAACGCCCGAGTTTCACCACTACGTGGATCGGCTAGAGGACACGGTTGAGATCTGCCCCGCTTGGGTGGAGCACCGCCGTGTCCTAGTGGAGGCGAACGGCGGCAGCGACCTCTCGCGTCGGCCCTGGTCCAGGCCATGGTACGAAGCGAGAGGGAATGGGAAGCTATCACCTCCTTCTGCGAAGCAGTAATACTCCCGAAGGAGGAGGCGGAATGCGGGAAAGGGAGTCTCCGTTGAGTCTCCCTCACGCCTCTAGCAGCCGCCGCAGGAGACGCCCCGGGCGTCGGGAGACGCAAGCCGACTCGCGCCCACTGTAGGCGTGGACTTGCGGACGGCGAGTAATGTTTAGCTCGCCGTCCAATAAGAGCCAGCCACGAATCGACAGCGCATAGTGTTCCCCGTGCGCCTCAAAGACATGTTAGCAACAACTGACGAAGTCTCCGCTAAGACCGATGCCTGTCTGGGTCACGCAAAAATTTGAAAGAGAGCTGAGCCCTGGCACAAGCAACTAAAGGAATAGCAGTGGGTTTCTGTCAGTAAAAGTCTGACACGCTCTCCCGCTCCACCCAGAGCAGGAGAAGTCATTGGATGAGTTCCTACCCCCAAAAAAAAAGGTACCTACGAAGAGTTATTAAGAAAAGGTCAGTGTACTGTGAATCGTTTTTCATTATTAGAAAATGTTAAAGATCACGATAGATGTTAATTCTGGACAGCTTTGTGTATTTATTTCCGTGTTTTAAAGTAAATATAGGTGTTCAGTGACTCCGTTATTGCAAATTCATCTGGCGATAGCATATTATACTCGTATTATATCTTCTTCTTCTTTAGCCTCGCCTTATCCCGTTCACGGGGTCGGCTTTCTTTACATGCGGCGCCATGTTGTTCTTTGTTTGGTGTCTTCAATGTTGACATTGAGGCTTCTCATGTCCTTTTGGACATTTGTCATCCACGTGGTTTGCGGTCTTCCCCTTCCCTTTTTTTAGTAGCCATAAAAAAAAAAAAACTTATATTTCAGACAAAGTCCACCATGCCATGCCATGGAATGGCACTTTTTCACAACATAATCATCGTAAACAACATAATCACTATATCATCATGATCAGAATTTGGGTTATATTTCACGTTAATATTATGTTTTGGTATGTGGAAGTCTAATTTTCTTTATAGTTATATTTGCTTTAAATTTTTGACCCCCACCAGCCATGATTAAATTATATTTAATTTTTTATATAATTGAGAGTAAAAAGAAATACTGTCGTTAAACCAAGTCAAAGTTTAAAATGAAGTTATGATGAACTAAGCGCATATGCAGACAATCTACTTTTTTATTAATACTATTACAAAAGTTAATTTCATTCAAGAAGTTCCATTCATTGTGCGTACAGCTAGGGAGTGGAATTCCCTGACAGAGTCTGTGTTTCCTGATAGCACAACCTGAGAGTCTTTAAGTCAAGAGTGAACAGGTTACTTCTAGACAAGCGTGCTCATCTTCGACCACATCATCGCTTACCATCAGGTAAGATAGTGGTCAAACGCGTGCCTATCAACAAAAAAAAAAAAAGTTCTAGGTACCTACACTACATCAACCCACCAACACAATAATCTTCTCATGAGTACTAAAACAATATTGAATATCAAGAAGCCTTCCATCTATGTTTTATTAAATTCCTAGTGTTCATATTCTACCCTGACGTCAATATAGGTACTCGTAGACGCTTATGTCATTCGTCTGCGGTAGACTACAGTGATAAACTAAACTAGTTCATAACATATGACATTCTTTACAATATTGGAATGAATAGCAGAGATGGCTACGAGTGGCTTTCGAGCGTAGTGTGATCTACGAGTGTGGAGTGGTCTACGAGCGTAGAGTGGACTACGACCGTAGCATAGCTACGGCGTAGCACAGTGCTACGCAGCATACTTTTGGAAGAAATTTATAGCACACGTTTAACTTGCATCAATGAACTTTTATACGATTTCTTCATTGTAACAAGATTAATCTGATGGTTTCTATGACCATTAGTTTTTGCCAGAGGTGTCGCCGTTGTTAAAGTCGGTATTTATAGGAAATTACGGTTACTCTGATAAAAAGTATCCTATATCCTAATATAGGTCATGGTCTACCTGTGTGCTATATTAGTCTAAGTCCGTTCAATTGTTGAGGCGTAATTGATTATCAAACTTCAAAAAATGTAAACAAACAGTACACGTTCATAATATTAGCAAGAAAAAAAGATTAGGCCAAAAATAAGATTAACCAAAAAAATAAAGCTTTAAAAAACTCGGCTTTCAATAAAACGGGTCTACCTTTTATTGCAGAACTTTTTATGTCGTAATATTATTTTGCATAACAGCGGATAGCATAAACTTCCTTTCGCAGAAAATCGTTTGGCGAACACTCCTCTAGCATACATTCAAAACTCATAACTTTGTAAGTCAAAATCATCTTTGGGAATAAATTTCATATCCATAATAATTGAAAAATTTGACTATCACATTACAGAAAATTCATAGTTAAGTATAATAATTTTGTATTTCTTATCATAATAATAAGAAACATGCAAACAAGCATTCACCATTCATGCATGCAAACAAGCATGCAGGATGCAAGTGACCATGCAACATGCAGCAGGCATGATTTCTGTCACGGCTCCGGCGGTGCGAGGCTCCAGCGGTGCCACGCACGCTTAAATTACACAGGGGTAGGGCAGACAAGACAACATTGAGTCGGTTTTGCAGCAATTCGTTAAGTTATATATATATATAGGGTGACTGGTAATTAGTGACCGATACTTAAACACGTGATTGTACTCATGATTACAAACAACTTTCCCAAAGAAACTTTTTTTTTTTATACGTATTCACTTTTTTTACAATAACAACAGTTTGAAAATCGCGCGCGGGTGAGGGCAGTGACCGCCGCAATCAGTTGTTAGCACTGAGGCAAAGGGAGCGGTGCAGGCGGTGGAGGAGCGTGAGACGCTACTTCTAGTACATTTTTCCTTTCCAGAGGTCAGACTATCAGCTGGTAGATCGTGCCTACTTTTAATGTTACGGCGCGCGCATTCCTAGATATTTTCTAGCTATGCGGACATACGTTGCATCTGAAAAGTATTAGTCAAAAACGCTGTCTTAGAAAATATATTTTTTTTAGCAACAACCGAAACATGTAGGTACCTACACTGTTTAGGTACTACAAAAACGGCACGTGGTGCTCGGCCAAGCGGGCTTGCGAGCCGTGCTCTGTACAATACGAGACCGCGTCTAACAGCTGATTGCAGCGGTTACTGCCCTCGCGCGCGCGCGAATTTCAAACTGTTGTAATTGTGATAAAAGTAAATAAGTTAAAAAAAAAGTTTTTTGGGAAAGTTGTTTATAATCATGAGTACAATCACGTGTTTAAGTATCTATCACTAATTACCAGTCACCCTATATACGTTAATATACACGTTAAGTATAATAATGCCAGTAATATTCCCTGTACTCAGAACAGCAGCAGAACTTATTACTCTTCCTTATTCAAACATTAAACTGATTCCCTCATATCTCAAGCACACATTTTTCAAACGTCTTCCCCACACTTTGCAGAGAATATTTTAACGCTATCTACAAATGCCATACTTGGAATATCCAGTGCGTACTTAATCGCGTTAGAGATTATTTTTTTATTCATTTATTATATTGGTAAACCAAAAGCAGTATATACAAAGCTATATATGGAGAATAATACCTGCATAGAGTACTGGTATATGCTTATTACAGGTTTACACGTAGGGGATAGTGGGGTACTTGAGACTCAAGCATAGCTACAAGGCAAACTATTATAATTAAACTGCAAATTTTAACTTGCGAATAACTATGAATATATTCGTATTATTCTCGATTACGTTACGAAATCTACGAAATGTGAATACATAAGTGTAAAATGGCATTTGCCCCGCTATGCCCCATATATAGGGGTAAAGTGGGGTACCCTTTTTATTTGTCATAGGATGATTCCTACCCCCACAAGAAAAAAAGTTGGGTACCCTATGGGGCATCGTGAGGTAGTTATAATTCGAAAATAAAAATATTGTTTGAAAAATTAATTATAGTCTCTCAAAAAGAACTACAAAATTTTGGCACAAATTAGAACCTTTATCATAAACTTCTCTTTTGAAACTATAGAAACAAAAGAATAAACAAATCAACGTTACTAAATAATTATTGCTGTATCAATTGCTTCACTTAGTGATTCTTTTGTTTTTTGTTATATTCTCCTTGGACAGTGGCATTATTTGTTCTGGATTTGTTGCAAAAGACGAGGGTCTATCAGTCATCCAAGAACAACCAGGTTGTGGAGCAAAATGCCTTATTGGGGTTGGTTGTCTGGGTGGCGTTTTTTCGCTAGGCTCAACTTCTAGTTCTTGTGTTACAATTTAATGGGGAACTAGAACTAAAAAGTGAAAAAAAACTTATTACAAAAAATAGAACCAACTTCCAAAAAAAAAAACCTAGCACGGGAAAGTACCGCCAGAAGTGTAAACAAAAAAATTAAGAAAAATGCCCAACGTGCGTGCGGTGTCGGTGGCGCGCGAGTTCAATTGTTTTTTCCCATCTCAAAACCGTCCAACGCGGCTAAAGAAGTTTTCACTTCGAAAACAGAAGTCGATTTTATTTTTTTTAACAAAGTTTTTATTTATACCTTTATTTTTCCTAGCCAACGTCATTTTTAGTTAGATGTAGGTATATGTGTATGCCTATTATCAGCGATTTTCCCTATTAATGTTTAATTTTATCTTTGTAATTAGTCTGAAAGCTTTGTGTGAAAATAAATGAACAAATAGTTTTGTTCGTTAGAAATTCACTATTTTTCTTTTACTCGTGTCACTTTCGCATTCCGTACGCGAATAAAACACAAGCTTTGTTTAACGCGCTCCCTTGTGATTTAGCGGTAGAACAGATTCCCCGAACGCACCGTTTTATAGGAAACTATTTTTTTCGAGTCGTTCCGCACGTAAAACTTACCGATGAGAGGTTGTTTGGGATAGAAATGAGCTTAGATAAGTTTTGTAGCGCTTTTTTTCTATTATTTTTAGAGGAATAATAAATGTTGTAGTATTAACTTTGTGGAGAAACTCGTGGCTAAAGTATTAACCGCCGCACGCGTCGATCCATCAGGTTAACCTACGCTTACCGAGGTTGGTCCATGGTGATCATCTTTACATACCGAGACTCCTCCGTACCTCGAAAAGCATATTAAGCCGTTGGTCCCGGCTGTCAATCGTGTCGTGAATCTTTGACAGTCGTTACGGGTCGTCAGAAGCCCGAAAGTCTGACAACCAGTCTTACCAAGGGGTATCGTATTACCCAGTAACTGGGTTGTGGAGGTCAGATAGGCAGTCGCCCCATGTAAAATACTGGTATTCAGCTGCATCCGGTTAGACTGGAAGCCGACCTAAGATAGTTGGGGAAAGGCTAGGAAGGCAGATTGAACTTTGACCATGTCGCTTTTTCTCTATGACCGAGACTCAGAAGTCCAAACTCAAGGTTTGCCAAAGAGTGATGGAGCGTAGCATTTTACAAATAAAACTCACCGACCGAATCCGTAACAAACTAATACTTTCTAAGACCCCGATGTTGGAGAAAAATCTGCAAAGCTGAAGTGGGACTGGGCGGGTCACATATACGGAATGCATGAGCAGATGGGCCAGAATCGTCACACAGTGGGTGCCTGAAGACGGGCGTCGTCTCCGAGACAGGCCTAAAAACCGCTGGCGTGACGATCTGGACTCGATCCTGACCGATTGGCCGGAGAGGACAACTCACAAAGAGAACTGGAAAGATATGGGTAGGCTTTTGCCCAACAGTGGGACCGAGTGGGCTAGTAAAAAACAATAAAAAATCTCGCTTTTTCTGAAGTTGAGCATTGTTGAAGGGAAAGCTTCTTTAGCCGCGTTGTGTGATTTTTAGTAGGGGCAAAACTTATGGGTTCGCGTCACCGACATGTTAGGAACGTGTCTCGCCAAACTAGTGACGCGCAGCGACATGTGTAAGTGTACTATTAAAAAGTTTCAAGTTTTCACTTTGCGCGTCTAGCGGACACATGGTGGGCGAGACACAATTAAAATCTCTTGTGTCTGCTAATTGGACGCGCCACGGGATAATCAATAGCCGCCCCAGCTTCGCACGGGTACAAAATATACACCAAAACCTCCCTCATGAATCACTCTGTCTTTTGGTAAAAACCACATGAAAATCGTGAACAGACAGACAGACAGAGCGACGCGGCCGGAGACTTTATTTATAATATGTAGTGATAGTGATGGCCCAATTGAGCAGTGGTGGCCCAGTGGTAACGGCCGCGACTTACAAGTTCAGGTCATGAGTTCAAACCCAGACAGGTGCTTTACTTTGTATAAATTATTTCATCACCACTGCTCTCAAGACGGTGAGGAAAAACATCGTGAGGAAACCGGCATGTCCTAGAACCAAAAATTCGAAGACATGTGATATCCACCAACCCGCATTGGGCCCGCGTGCTGGATTACGGCCCACACCCTCACACTGAGAGAGGGCCTGTGCCTCAGCAGTGGGGATATTAAAAGGCGGATGATGAGTATTAGTGATTCTCCCTAAATTCAAGCCAATTAATTTGGCGATTCCTTTTAATTAGTTACAGGTAACGTTCTAAAAATTAATGAAACATTTCTATTTTATTGTTGACATTAATAAAACTACTTCTACCTACCATAAAAGTTCTTCAATCGTCTAAAGACAACATAAAAAGACCTTAGCAATACCGATAAAGTGAAGCTATTAAGTAAAGATAATGGGGTAATTTCAGACGAAGCTTAATCCAGCTCTTTAGTGTCTGATATATGAGCTCTTATGAGTTATAAGGAGGGAGGAACAGGGTTACTGTTTATGAGCCTAATAAAGGGTATATCTGACCTTGCTGGAAATACTCTAAATGTTACCTAAACGTAAAATACGCGTGGTCGATTTATTTTCAGTGTTAGATGTGTTCCGGTTAACTTATCTCATAGATAACATAACAAAATCACCCTTAAAATATTCCCACTGCTGGGACTCGGGCCATCTCTCCAGGAGAAGGAGTGCATATGTCTCAATTTTTTTTTCTAGAACTGGCGGTTTCATCACGAGGTTTTCCTTTAACATTTTGAGAGCAGTGCTGATGAATTAAATTACACAAATTAAAGCGCTTGAAGGATTTGAACCTACGACCTACAACTCGTAAGTCGGGGCATTACCACTGGGCCACCACTGCTAACTAAGCATACGCAGATAAACTACTAAAATAGTAAATGTTAAATTCTGTCTGTCAGTATGTATTTTGGATGATGTAAGTGAATCACGCTCCAACGGGGGAACGGATCACTTGTAGACTATGACCTAAATTAGGACATACATTATCCTATGTATGTCCTAATGGTGCTGATTCACTTGTTCAATAACTAAACTAAAATAAGAGAATCGCTATCTTTTACTAAAAGGCAGTGCGAGAAAAGGACGGCTATAGCTAGGAACTAAGTTAGAGATGTCAAACTAGTTTACACCTTGCGCTTTACTGTGTTTTTAGTCAAATATTTTTATGTGTATCCTTAATTTGTATGGAAATATTAGTTCAACTTAATTTGACAGCTCTAACTTACGTCTGTCTCTTTCTTGTTTTATTAAAGAGAAAAAGATAGCAATAGCCTAACTTAGGTTTTGTTTGTGCTCAACAGAATAGGCACTATAGTCTACAACCGTTTACCCCTGTAGTACGACAGTTTCCGTGGAATATTTTTCGTCTTTCAGCATGGACGAAGTCGTTAGCAGAAGTTCATCATCATCATTTTAGGCGAAAGAGGTCCACTGTTAGACATAAGCCTCTCCCTAAGTGTCACCACAACGATCGTTCCCGTTCGTCTCGCATCCAGCAGATTTCCGATGCCTTCACAAAGTCTTCGGCTTAGTAAATTATTTTACTAACTAGCTGTGGCCGCGACGTTGTCCGCGTGGGCTTAGATCTATGTCAGCCTATTATCTTACTTCTTACTACTGTTATTAATGACGACACAGTTGGCGCAGAGGTTGAGCGTTCGGCTGCTGCGCTGCGTGTCGCGGGTTCGATTCCCGCACGGAACAAATATTTGTATGACCTACAGATAGCTGTTCCGGATCTGGGTGTCTTGTGTAAGTGAGTATACATGTTTGTGAACGCACCCACGATACAGGAGTAATTCCTAATGAGTGGGCAACGTTTAAAGAAAAAATGCGAAAGGATGGATGGATGTTTATTTATTTATTTAACATAGAAGTACAGAGGCGGACTTAATGCCTCAGGCATTTTCTACCAGTCAACCTTATGTTATATTTATGTTTTTATGTTATGATATATGTTTGTTACTCATCACGCCAGTACGGTTGAACGGAAAGTCTACGACTCACGCGACAATGCATGGCGCGTTCTATCTACCAACAAACGCTTTCCGCGTTCCTTTCTCGTAAGATCGAGAAATTGCAATGCGAGAACGTTGTGTACCTAGCCGACGTTTTTCTGTTCTGGCCTGCCCTTCTCTAGCTGCAGCAAGTCTGGCTTCGCGATCTTCTGCAGTTTGTGGTTTTACTAATAGATACTGTGACAATTATAGTCACAACCTTATGTTGGCGGCCTTATGTTGCCGACTGGCAAGTTAGAATATTCTAGAAGTCTTGGAGAGCCGTTTGAAATAAGATTAGAATAAATGATAGGCTTGACGGATGTGTCAGTTAGTGAGAGTTCAGCGAGCCCGTCCAAGTATATGTGTGTTTTCCCTATTACTACAATATAGTTAATTGAAGTCGCCCTCAGCAGTTTAACTTATCCGCCCGTAGACAGATCCCTTCCATATAGTCCTCTCGCACCGAGGCAAGGAGTCGCCGAGCTACGCGACGTCCCCGATAACGTCGAAGTGCCTCCAAGGTGCCCTGTAGCTCACAAGAGAGCTTGGGTTCCTACAATACCTAGGGCTTATCATAAGATGATAACTGTGAAAAAAATACTTGGTACGGGATATCCTTTCCAAGAATTGAGAGAGCTTTCAAAAGGACTCAAAAAATCGTGAATAGCAAATGATTTCAAGGAATCCTTATTCCTTTAAAAAAATCATCCATCAAGCAAAGTCTCCGTATTGTGTTCTCGTTTGATACATATTTAATGTTCACCGTTTGTCCTTTATATTAGAATATACAACAGCCATTTTGCTGAAATAAATACCAGCTGTAGCCTCGTGCAAATACATCTAGAATTTAGTGTTAAGTAAACTGCTACACGAGAACTAAATACAAACTTTACACTGTAAATTACATGTCGCACGACATAAAAGAGAACGTAAAATAAAAGGTATTATATACAGGGTGTAAAAAGACACATCACATAGCCGTTAAGTACGCATACTGAACGTCTAACAAAGTAGCTTTGTGCAAAAATTATTGCTGTGAAACGACTTTTATTTTTAGGTATGAAAAAAATTATTGCGCGCAATGTAACGCGAACCCAGGCAAGTGGAGTTAAAACCCGTCCCTTCGCTCTAAGCCACGTAGGTACTTGTCAGATACGTTTGATATTCATTACGTTTTTGTAACTGCAAATGCGTAATTTCAAAATTTCGAAAAAAAAACAAAAATTCAGGTAATGTTTGTTTGAAAAAGGTTTGTTAACAACACTTTTTTTTAACATTAACATTGGAATCATTTTAGTTAAAAAGTAAAAAAAAAAATTGTGACTTTGACCTTCAATATCTCGAGAACCAGTGGATTCCCAGGTATGGTCTAGTGAAATAAAAATATCCAAATAATGGGTAGAATATGTGGGTTTTGGCTCCGGAAACTGTCTTTCTACGGGTCGCGGCTTGTTCAAAAGAGTCACCGCGGCTCTTTTTTTTTAGGCGGTTGGAAATCCTCCTATGACTTCTCCCGCTCTGGGTGGAGTGGGAGGTAGAATAGAATAGATTATGGATGGGTTTAGTCAGTAAGAGTCTAGATACTGAGGGCGGGAGAAGTTTGAATCTCTTGATTTCCCACCATCAAAAAGAAATAAACAGTCAGGCGTAGGACTGCACGTCAGAAGTGCAAACTTCTTAGCTTCACGCGACAGCGCGACTTCGCGTGACGGTCATGCAAGTTCAATGCTTTTTCCCCATTCATAAAGTGCCCAACGTACCTAAAAAAGTTTTCACTTCAAAAAAAGGTATTATTTTATACTAGCGACTCGCCCCAGTTTCGCATGGGTATAAATTGTACATTTAAACCTTTCTCATAAATCACTCTGTCTATTGGTGAAAACCGCTTGAAAATCCATTCAGTAGTTTTTGAGTTTATCGCGAACAGACTAGACGACGGTGGACTTTGTTTTATACAATGCAGAGATGACCACAACCAACACAACATAGAATATTCAAGTACAAAATTCCTCAAACACCATAAATTCCCAACAACAACACAACCACAACTTACCAACTTAAGCCACTTCACTTTGTAAAAGTTTAAATAATCTCAGGAAATAAGTAACAGAGCCAAGGCTATGATAGATACGTTTTTTTTCATTATTATGTGGTAATCCTCATGGATACTCTCCGGATCTCCATCTGGGGAGAACGGAGAGTTATGTCGGACTCCTACCGACTCAAACCCCACAGTTCCTTGTCTTTTTTTTCTAGATTGGTTTGCTCTTGACTCTAGTTTAGGTCAGAGGTGACAGAGACAAAGTCGACGATGGAGCGAACTTACCCAGAAGAAGCCTGTTCACTCTAACTTTGAAGAGATTAGGGTTGTATGCATTCCGAAATACAGACGCAGGTAGAGAGTTCCACTCCTTAGCTGTGCGCATTATGAAAGACATTCGGAAACGCTTAGTGCGAATTCGTGGAATAGCAACAAGGTATGGATGGTAACTTGCAGTGCGTCTAGATGTCCGATGGTAGAAGGGAGCCGGTGGAATGAGGTCGTGGGGTTCTTGGGCACACTCTCCGAAGTACATTCTGTAGAAGACCGACAAGTATGCAACCTTGTGGCGATGAGCCAAGTTTCTACCGCTATCCTACAATTTATTTTCATGTTGACCTTCAAAAGTTTACTGATCTATAATAATAAGCAGAGCAGTGGTAGTCCACTGGGTCGAGGATAAATTCGAAACAGAGTTACCGCGCCCCTGGGCACTCAGGCGAGGAAGGCACAGGGGTGGTTTTAGTCAGTAAAAGTCTGACACGCTCTTCCCTCCACCCAGAGCGGGGGAAGTCATTGAATGATTTCCAAAGCAACAAAAAAAAAGTGGTGGTCCACTGGCAACGGCCGTGACTTACAAGACGTAGGTTTTTTTTTTTTAATTGTGTATAGGCACGCGTTTGACCACTATCTCACCTGATGGTGAGCAATGATGTGGTCGAAGATGGAGCAGGCTTGCCTAGAAGTAACCTATTCACTCTTGACTTAAAGACTCCCAGGTTGTAGGTTTGAACCCGGGCAGGCGCTTTACTTTTTGTAAATTATTTCATCACCAATGCTCTTAAAACGACAAAATATGCATTTAAGTAACGAAAACCCCGTCCAAATCGGATCAGTAGTTTTTGTGAAAATCGCGGACATACAAACATACACATAGCTACGAGTCGAATACCAAACCTCAGTTTTGAAGTCGGTAAAATAAAATGACTTCGACTTCATTTGATGAGTCGATAGAACTTCTATGCCTAAGACAGATCTCCCCTCACTCAATTATATCACACACATACATTCACACACACTCCCCACTTTCACATTTACTGTCACTTATACCACATATTACACATACCACGACACACTCACTCTCACTTACAATTTTTGTTATTAACTAATTATTTTTTTTTTTTTTCCTTTTTAAAGTACACATAAATAATTATTATATTTTTATGTTAGCCATGTTACTGGTGAAAACAGATTTTTGATCTACCCTTATGGAATCACTGGTCCCAAAGTCACAGGCCATAAACCTAGTTTGGGAGCCAGGAGATATTACTTTATGCACATGTATGTTGTATCACATTACTGTACTTGTAACCTTTGTTAATCACATTATTGGAAATAAACATTATTATTATTATTATTATTCTAATCTACAATGTGTGTACCTAGCTAACTACTTCTTCATAAAAGTACCTCATGTAAGTAATTTCCTAGCCTCACTAGCCTCCAGGGAGTTTTATTTCAAATCAATCAAGCGCTAATCCAGTCCAGCTCAGTAGGGGTGCCTTTATTAAGTGGCAATTTATAAATAATTGTTTCAAGAGCGTCTGGCGGCAGAAGCAGGCATTTATCTTCATTATTTTCTCTTAAGTTTACTAAAGCGGAATATTCACTAGCTTCACTTACCCGTGGGCATGCCTACATACAGGGTGTGAAAAGACACATAAAGCCGTTAACTGCGCATACTGTACGTCTAACAAAGTAGCTTTGCGCAAAAAATATTTTTACGACTTCTATATTTAGGTATTAAAAAGAAAAAAAATATTGCGCGCAATGTAACGCGAACCCAGGCAAGTGGAGGTAAACCCCGCCCCTTCCCCTAAGTGAACACTAGTGTGTCAATAAAGGGTGAAGAGTTGAAACCCGAGGATTTCACAGTGTTCTTAGGTTTAACTTTGGATGCGCAGCTTCAGTGGAGCCCCCATATAGATAAACTGTCCAAAAAACTTAGCTCTGCAGCATACGCCGTAAGGAAAATTCGTGGTTTAACTGATTTAGAGACAGCTCGTTTAGTATACTTTAGTTATTTTCATAGTGTGATGTCGTACGGCATTCTGTTGTGGGGAAATGCCGCCGATATTCAGACAATTTTTGTTTTACAGAAAAGGGCTTTTTTTTTTTTTTTTTTTTTTTGTGGGGTGGGAAATCATCCTATGACTTCTCCCGCTCTGGGCGGAGCGGGAGGGCGTGTCAGACTCTTACTGACTAAAACCCACCCCTGTTCCTTCCTGCCTTTGAGTGCCCAGGGGCGAGGTAACTCTGTTTCGAATTTATCCTCAACCCCCGGGCAGGCATCGGCCATGACGGGCCCCGTCTCTTGCTGACAACTCTTTGAGGCGCGCGTGGAACACTACGCGCCGTCGACTCTCGGGCCTGGTGCTGATCGGACGGCGAGTTACCCACTACTCGCCGTCCGCAGGCCCGGGTCTACGGTGGCCGGAGATCGTCTCGCGGCGCCGGTAGTCCCCGGCGTCTCCTGAGGCGGCTGCTGCTGAGGGCGTGAGGGCGACTCCGTTGTTGGTGCTCTCTCACGCGTCCCGCCTCCGCCTTCGCGAGCATTACTGCTTCGCAGAAGGAGGAGACGGCTTCCCATTCCCTCTCGCTCCGTACCATGGCCTGAACCAGGGCAGGGCGCGAGAGGTTGCTGCCGCCTATCGCATCCACGAGGACACGGCGTTGCTCCGCCCAAGCGGGGCAGACCTCCACCGTATGCTCCACCGTGTCCTCGGGGCGATCCGTGCAATGGAAACACCCGGGCGTCACCTCCCGCCTGATCCGAAACAGGAACCTCCCGAAACAACCGTGTCCGGTGAGGACCCGCGTCAGGCGGAAGGTGAGGGCGCCGTGAGGTCTCTCCAGCCAAGCCTCAAAGAGGGGCACCACCGCCGCAATGGTGGCGTGCCCAGCGCGGGGTTGTGACAATCGCTGTCTCCATGTCGCCATGAGATCCTGCCGGAGCTCCGTCCGCCGAGCCGCGAGTTGTCGCGGCAGCGGAGTTTCACCCCGGCGTTTCGCCTCCTCGCGGTCCTCATAGAGGTTCGCGAGGATTTTTGCCTCCAGATCCCATGGCGATAATCCGGCAAGGAGGCTCGCCGCCTCGCAGGAGATCGTACGGTATCCTCGGATCATTCTGATCGCCATGACCCTTTGGGACGCGTTCAGAAAGCGAGCAGATCGCTTCCTTAGCGAACGCGCCCACACCGGTGCTCCGTAAAGGGCCATGGACCGCACGATCCCCGCGTAGAGCCTCCGGCAGGAGGCGTTTGGCCCCCTCAGATTGGGCAGGAGCCGCCTCAAAGCAGCCCCGGCCCTGTTCAGTCTGGGAGCCAAACGTCGGAAGTGCTCGACGAAGTTCCACCGGCTGTCGAGGACGAGTCCCAGGTACTTCATCGTCCCCTCGACGCCGATGTGAACCCCTCCTACCGTTATCTGGGAACCCGCCGGTGGCGCATTCCGAGGACCATGAAAACACATGGCCTCGGACTTGTGCAATGCCACCTCGAGTCCCAGTTGCCGGATCCTGTCCACGATTATCGCAACCCCGCGTGTCATGATGTTGGCCGCCGCCTCGTGCGACCACCCCTGCGCCAGGACCAGGGTGTCGTCAGCGTAGCATACTACGCTGACGGCGCTAGGGAGGTCGGCGCGCAGCACCCAGTCGTACCCGATGTTCCACAGAGGCGGCCCAAGGACCGATCCCTGCGGAACACCGCACGACATCTCTCGTCGGTTCCATTCTCCCTGGTGACCGGGGTAGATGACGGCCCTGTCCGTCAAATACGCCTCGACTACGCGACGGAGGTAGGGCGGCACCCGGTGATACCGGAGTGCCTCCACTATGCAACTCCAGGGCAGGGTGTTGAAGGCATTGGCGATGTCCAGAGACACCGCCAAGACGACCCTACCCCGGGCTACTGCATCCCCCGTCGTGAGGGCTCGTACGCGCATGATGGCGTCCACCGTAGAGCGCCCCCTGCGGAAGCCGTACTGGCTCTCCGCCAGATCCGGCCCCACCCGCGTCAGCTGCCCGACGAGGCGGTCTGCAATTACTCTTTCAAAGAGCTTGCCCACCTCGTCGAGCAGCACGATGGGCCGGTATGCGGACGGAGAGTCCGCGGGGCGCCCCGGCTTCTTGATGAGGACCAGATTCCCCGTCTTCCAACGGAGTGGAAACTGGCCCCTCTCCAAGCATGCGCTTAAGAGCCCTCTGAGTCGAGGCCCGAGAGCCTCCTGCAAAGCCAGGACCAAGGCTTTACCGTGCACGCCATCTGGTCCTGGGGCGGTGCTTTTGGCATTCAGCCTACGCACCGCCGCTCTCAGCTCTACCTCGGTCACTTCGGGAGCATCGTCGTCGTCGTCGGGTTGGTCCGCGTCAGGCACCACAGGAGGAGGCGGAGCCATAGGCGGGGGAGTATGTTCCCCTCGCGAAGGGAACAGAGCGCTCACCACGCCCTCCACGAGCTGCGGTCAGTCAGTGCGGCAGTCGAATACCAAACCTCAGTTTTGAAGTCGGTAAAATAAAATGACTTCGACTTCATTTGATGAGTCGATAGAACTTCTATGCCTAAGACAGATCTCCCCTCACTCAATTATATCACACACATACATTCACACACACTCCCCACTTTCACATTTACTGTCACTTATACCACATATTACACATACCACGACACACTCACTCTCACTTACAATTTTTGTTATTAACTAATTTTTTTTTTTTTTTCCTTTTTAAAGTACACATAAATAATTATTATATTTTTATGTTAGCCATGTTACTGGTGAAAACAGATTTTTGATCTACCCTTATGGAATCACTGGTCCCAAAGTCACAGGCCATAAACCTAGTTTGGGAGCCAGGAGATATTACTTTATGCACATGTATGTTGTATCACATTACTGTACTTGTAACCTTTGTTAATCACATTATTGGAAATAAACATTATTATTATTATTATTATTCTAATCTACAATGTGTGTACCTAGCTAACTACTTCTTCATAAAAGTACCTCATGTAAGTAATTTCCTAGCCTCACTAGCCTCCAGGGAGTTTTATTTCAAATCAATCAAGCGCTAATCCAGTCCAGCTCAGTAGGGGTGCCTTTATTAAGTGGCAATTTATAAATAATTGTTTCAAGAGCGTCTGGCGGCAGAAGCAGGCATTTATCTTCATTATTTTCTCTTAAGTTTACTAAAGCGGAATATTCACTAGCTTCACTTACCCGTGGGCATGCCTACATACAGGGTGTGAAAAGACACATAAAGCCGTTAACTGCGCATACTGTACGTCTAACAAAGTAGCTTTGCGCAAAAAATATTTTTACGACTTCTATATTTAGGTATTAAAAAGAAAAAAAATATTGCGCGCAATGTAACGCGAACCCAGGCAAGTGGAGGTAAACCCCGCCCCTTCCCCTAAGTGAACACTAGTGTGTCAATAAAGGGTGAAGAGTTGAAACCCGAGGATTCCACAGTGTTCTTAGGTTTAACTTTGGATGCGCAGCTTCAGTGGAGCCCCCATATAGATAAACTGTCCAAAAAACTTAGCTCTGCAGCATACGCCGTAAGGAAAATTCGTGGTTTAACTGATTTAGAGACAGCTCGTTTAGTATACTTTAGTTATTTTCATAGTGTGATGTCGTACGGCATTCTGTTGTGGGGAAATGCCGCCGATATTCAGACAATTTTTGTTTTACAGAAAAGGGCTATTCGTGCAATTTATAAATTCAGTCCCAGACACTCCCTCAGAGACAAATTTAAAGAGATTAATGTTATGACTGTTCCCTCTCAATATATTTATGAGAATCTCATGTATGCACATAAAAATATTAATCTGTTTAAAAGATACAGTGATATCCATAGCATAAATACTAGGAACAAACACAAATTTATTGTACCTAAAACCAGGCTCAAGAAAAAAATAGGTGGTTCGTTTAGATGCCAATGTATACGTTTCTATAATAAACTTCCTAGCCAAATTCAAGAACTAAGCATAAATAAATTTAAATCATTTTTATTAAACGTAAGCTATGCCAGAAAGTTTTTTACACAATTAATGACTTTCTTGAGGACAACAAGGCGTGGGATTGAGCTGCTTCAATGATATACATGAGCCATTGTTTTCATATGTACTACTTACTGATGAAATTTTTTTTATATATTTTTTTTTAATATTCGTTTTTGACATGAATACTCGTATAGTATTATATTATATTTATAATTTTTTTTTATTGACATTTTATTATTATTATTATTATTTTTTTTTGACTTGAATACTTTGTTAAGTATTATATTTATTTTTTGATTGACATATTATTATTACTATTTTTTTTGACACGAATATTTACTTTGTAAAGTATTATATTTTTATTTTTTTTGATTAAGTACTTAATAATTGTAAATGTGAGGACTATGTGGGTTATTATTATTATTTTCTCCTCCTTTTTAAAGTAATTTTCAACGTTGTCTGACAGTTTGAGTACTATTGCGGCCTACCCAAATGTCTTTTCTTTGGTATTGTTCGTCATGTCATTGAGCTCCTAGGTTCTTAAGTTGAGCTATTCGACTATTGACAAATGCTTGCACTGACTGGACAGGTCCACTCAAATATGTTTGGTTCTTTCTTCAAAAGACCACTACAGACACTAAGCTGCATGGTCCTCATATAGAATAATGTGAATGCGAGAGCTATGTATGTCGTTATATTCATGTAGATTTTATGATTGTCTGGCAGTTTGAGTATTTTTGCGGCCTACTCAAATGTCCTTACTTTGGTATTGTTCGTCGGTTCGTTGAGCTCCTCAAAGTTCTGAGTTGAGCTTCGCGATGACTGACAAATGCTTGCACTGTCTGGACAGGTCCACTCGAATTCGTGTGTTGCTTTCTTCAAAAGCTCATCCCAGACATAAACGTACATGGTTCTCATATGATTTAACCAGTACACATTGTATGGATTTGAACATTTTAAAAGAGACTTTGACCTCTGAGTTTGTTTCGGTGTTTCTTCTCAGGGTAGTCAGCTAGGAAACACCGGCCTCATCTAGCTTAAACTGACAAAAAACATTGACGTGTAAAAGTGTTCCTTGTAACCTATTTACTGAATAAACATCATTTATCATATATTTATCATTCGCTCTAAGTCACGTAGGTACTTGTCGGATTCGTTTTATATTCATTACATTTTTTTAACTGCAAATGCGTAATTTTTAAATTTATAAAATCGAAAATTCAGGTAATGTTTATTCGGAAAAAAGTTTAGTAATGGCACTTGGAATTTTTCGCAAAAAAGTAAAAAAAAAGCGAATTTGACCTTCAATATCTCCAGAACCAGTGGATTCCCAGGTATGGTCTAGTGGAAAAAAAATATCCAAATAATGAGTAGAATATGTGGCTTTTGGATTGGAAACTGTCTTTTTACACCCGATATAATATAACATAATCATGCGTGTCTAATGTAACCACTGTGGGACACAAGCCTCCTCCCTAGGAGTGGGAATGGGCCACAATCTACCACGCGGGCCCGTTGGTGGATATCACATGATTATTTTGTTCTGGGACATGCTGGTTTCCTCCCGATATTTTTCTTCACCGTTTTAAGAGTAGTGGTGATGAAATAAATTACTCAAAGTAAAGTGCCTGCTTGGGTTTTGAACCCACTATCTACATCTCGTAAATCGGGGACATTACCACTGGGCCTTTTTTTTTTTTTTTGGGGGGTGGTAAATCATCTTATGACTTCTTCCGCTCTAGGGTGGAGCGGAAGGGCGTGTCAGACTCTTACTGACTAAAACCCACCCCTGTTCCTCCCTGCCCTACATGCCCAGGGGCGAGGTAACTCTTTCGAATTTATCCTCAACCCCCGGGCAGACCACTGGGCCATCACTGCTCTTGTATGCATGCGAACTAATATTGCAGGACATTTTTTTTGTGCGGTTGGGAGATCATCCAATGACTTCGCCCGCTCTGGGTGGAGCGGAAGGGTCTGACTTTTACTGACTAAAACCCACCCCTGTTCCTTCAGTTTCCTGAGTGCCCAAGGGCGCGGTAACTAATATTGTAGGTCTGAGGGATAATTCTTGTATTTATATGGAGCAAACGTTCCTCAGTTTTTATCTAAGTCGCCATATGCCAAACCACCTCTAATCTCTACATAGTACGACTATAATTCAAAGTCGCTTTCAGCGTGTGTCTGTTTCTGTGCTAACTCCTCCTAAACAGATTTTAATGCAGCTTTCACTAATATAAAGATCGATAAACAAGGAAGGTTTGTACCCGAGCGGAACGGGGCGGTTTCCTAGTTTGATATTTTGACAAGTTTTGACATTAAGTGTCGCCAAAATGATATTAGAACTTGAATTTGAACGTATTAAGCATGAGCATTGATTGACCTTCAGGTCTGTTTCCTCTTAGGTTGTCCGTTTTGTGTTTTTTTGTGTTTTATATTGCACCTACCACTATTTGTCTCTGCATCACCTAAAAGTTGACTGGTAGAAAATGCCTGAGGCATTAAGCCCGACTCTGTATATAAAGTGTTAAATAAATAAATAAACCTTCAAGTTCTTAATTGGATAATAAAATTTGTTGTGTACATTATAAGTAATTATTTCCATCTAGACAGACCTATAGTAGCAAGGTGCAGCGGACAAGGCACTTGAGAATACGCGCGGGCAATGCTGTCCAAGAGAATTCCCGCTTAAAACACTAGGCGAGCAAGCACTACTTGAGTGTTAAGTTAGTTTCTCTAAGTGACTTAATACCAGAAGATAGAAACTGTAATGGTTCGCGCTACTAATGAGCTCTTCTTCCGTTAGGAGAAAATACTCGTTATCTCTTGATTCCAATTCCTAGCTCAGTGCGAAGTTGAGTGGAAGTGTTCTTTGATCTTAATCTAGATTAGATCAAAAAGAATACTAGATCGTAATCTAGTATTGTTTTTGTACAGTTAGAAAGGTTATGCTCTTTATTAAAGAGTATTGTGCTTAATCTACCTGAAGAATAACGGAACGAAAAGCACAAAATTAATAAATGAAAAATCTGAAAGTTAAAAAAATACACAAACTATTATAGTTTTTTCAATATTTTGGCAGGATTTTTCTGAAAGTATCGACGTGATAAAATCTTTAATTTACTGAAAGACAACGCGCAGCCTAAATAAACCACCGGGCTTAGAGGAATGAGGAATATAATGCAAAACAACATCTTTTAGTTAGACGTGCCTCTACTAGAAATGATTCTGTTCTGACAGCGTCTAAGCGTTTTATTTTATAACAGAGGTCTCTAAACTCAATTCACTTTGTCGGAGAAACGTTGTGAGAGTCTGAGCGGAGGAAGGCCTTTACTTCAAAGTGAGTGCCTTAAGCTGACACGTGACACTACAAACAGTTTGTTGTACAGTGACAGTTGCCTATGGCTGCTGTTTTCTTGATCAACGAGGTTTTCACTCGGTCTCTTAGTTTAATATTCATAAAACTGCGTTCTAGTCCTCTCTGACAAGTTCTAACTTTAATTTGTTGTCTTTTTGTTAGCGACCAAGTTTGACACGCGTAGGTGAGGCAGGGTATTAATTAAGCAAGTACACATAGCTTTGGTTTTCAGCCTAGGTGGAAAAGAACTTTTAAAGATCTCTTTCATGGCCCAGTATTTGTTCCATGTGTTTCTTATTCCAGTATTTACTTCTTTTTCGCTACAATCCTTAAACGACATGAGAAGGCCCTAGCAATCTCATGGACAGAAGCAATGTTTTAAATATGACGACGCGTTTCCATTACCAGGAAGTTTTTTCTGACTGAAATGTATCATTGTTGCTTACGTACTGACGATAATTTAGACATTAAACTAAGTAATTCGACTAAAGACAGTATAGGTATAAACTAAAACTTAAATCGTTACTACTAACCTCTTGACAAAAGCAAGTAGTCAAAGTATCTCGCGAAGTTCTTCACAACGTCGCGACATTGTTCAAAACATCTTGACTGAGTTAAACTGAGATAACAATTGGCAAGCTATACTCACTCGCGTAGTATCCAACATCGTTGTTAACGTTGATGTGTCCCGCGTCCTCGGCGGACAGCATGTGAGTGTCCCACACCGAGCGGTACTCAGGGTCGTGTAAGACATCGTACAGGGCGTCTGGTTCCACATCCTCGAATTCTGCCACCACCTGAGGGGAAAAACGTGTTGATTATTGCACATTTGTACTGTGCCCGCTATCACGATTCCAGAATCTTTTAAGTGCAAGAGAATATAGTATCTAAACAGTAAAAAAATAGTCGAAGTTGTATTTTTCGTACCCTATAAAGACTTATCGTAACCCTATACAGAATGTAACAAAAACCCTGTCCAATCCTGAAGAGTATTACGTGGTATCGTACTGCGTACACATATACGTAATCATTTAATGGATACGAGATAATTATTTTTCCCCAATGAAAATAATTAATTTAAAAAAAAAGAAAGCTTATCAAAGGCAACACTGAGCGCTCGACAAAGTTCACCTACTGTTTCGTTTCAAACATGCCACCTGAACGAGACAGAGTGCCCACAGCGCGGCTAGTGCAGGGCGGTATCGTTTGAAATAAATATATGTAAAAATGAAAAGATTTCGCCGGCCGGTGGAGTGTTGTCAACTTCCGAAAATTTGCCATATTGAGTGTTAATATAATATACATATTTTATAAAAATAAAAAATCTATAACTTTTGGTTTTTATGAGTTACATTTTTTTTACTATTTTTTCTAGTACGTATGTTAAACCAGGAATACACCTTTATTGGATCGGACAGGGTTTTTGTTACATGCTGTATAGCCTTTATTAGATGGTTGCCTGATGGTTATACCCACAAGATAGGTTATGTAATTAGTCAGCAAGACACTCCGAAGAATCGTCAAACTAAAGCCCACTGCGGGCAGGGCACATTGCTAACAGAACACATGGTCGACGGTGCCGAAAAGTTCTGGTGACCGCGTACTGGTAGACATAGCCTTGGAAGGCCTCCCTACCAGTCGTTGTAGCGACACTTGGGGAAGGCCTATGTCCAGCAGTGGACGTCTTTCGGCTGAAATGATGATGATGAGGCAGATACCAGGTTCAAGAGACATTATTGGTCATGCCGTGGTTAAATATTGGACTACACACCTCACAGCACTCGTGCAAAACTCCTTTATTGCTCCCAATAAATATACTGAACCAGTGAACATTGGCTATACACAGACCTTTATGTTATTGGCCTGTTAACCGGTCGACCATCCCTGGAGAGAAATAACCATCTCCGTTACGTAGTTACCTACTGCGATAGATATCATGGTAGACTTTTCTATTAATATTTTACGACATCTTCTCTTACTAAGAACGTGATCAGCATTGTTAATAATGACTTAAACTTCTATGATATTCCCTAATGGTGACCGTAAATGGATTCGTAATCAGGGTTAATGGTTTAGGGGTTAATAAATTGGAATTAATATTAATTAAGTAAAGACCCTCTTTGCTCTTTGCCGACGACCACTTATTATTATAAATAGGTAGGTACGGTCGTGAGTAGAGAGCAGTGGTGGACCAGTGGTCACGGCCACGATCGACAAGTTGTAGTTCTCGGGTTCAAACCTGCCTGGGCGCTTTCATCATCAGCCTTTCAATGTCCCCATTACTGGGGCACAGGCCTCCTCTCTGTAAGAGGGTGTGGGCCGTAATCCAGTACACTGGCCCAATGCGGATTGGTGGATGTCACATGTCTTTGAATTTTTGGTTCTAGAACATGCCGGTTTCCTCACGATGTTTTCCTTCACCGTTTTGAGAGCAGTGGTGATGAAATAATTTACACATAGTAAAGCACCTGCCTGGGTTTGAACCTACAACATGTAAGTCGCGGCCGTTACCACTGGGCTATCACTGCTCTTAGGCAGGCAGTTAGGCAGGCGCTTTACTTTGTGTAAATTATTTCATCACCACTGTAAAACGTTGATGGAAAATATTGTGAGCAAACGGACATGTCCTAGAACCAAAAATTATGCCCAACCTTTTCCCAGTTACATTAAGATCTGCTGCCAATCGATCCAGATGCAGAGACTGGTGTCAGATTTTTATTTTGATTTCTATTTTCTGATTTACGGGTAGTCAGAAGCTAAAAAAATCTGACGCCATCCTTACGACTGTCAAATATCTACAAATGACAGCAGGAACTAGGTCAGGTTCAGCATTCATGCCGTGTTTTATTAACTATTATAATTTAGTTGTTTTTAACTATTTGTATTTTTTTTTGTTTCTTTTCGTTTGTCCTTTGTTGTGTGCATTTGTGTTTGTACCAAGTAAACGTATTTTCTTCTTTCTTTATTTGTTTCTTTCCGAGGCACGCAGGAGTAGCTATAGTTGCAAGACTTCTGAAACATTCTGAATAATTCCGGAATACTTCTGGGAAAGTTTCTTTAAATCAGAATTATTCAAAATGAATTTAATTAAGATTTTTAATTTTTTTGCTGAAAAATCGTATTTTGCATCGATCGTCGATCGTCGATCGCCGCCCCCGCTTCCCCTCTGTGCGCCGGCCGCTGCCGCCGCGCTGGCGCCGCGCCACGCGCGCCCGACTGCCACGAGTCGTGCGTGCAGGCGATGGCGGTGCGGGGTGCGGTAAGAGCGGAGATGCTCCCCGGAGAAGTTTTCCCCCCCGCGAGAAAGATTCGTACCCCGCAATCGAATGTTTCCGCCGAATATTTCGCCCGAATAATTCAATGGGAATTATATGTTGATATTTTTATAGGTAGATATGTTAGCCTGCGATTTATTCTTTTGTTTTTAGGTAGGTACCTACTTATTTCGACATCGAATGCTATTTTTATAAATGTCAGTTGTGGAATAAAAAACCAGGCCTAGCATATTTGGAGTTGCCCAAGCGTGTAAATAGCCGTGGGACTCTGCGGATGTAGAACAGTAAGTACGACCAAGCACTTGGAGGGAATGCTGGCCCAAAATTGCCTATATTTGTCTGTATAACTTCAAGTTAGGAGTGGTCGGCAGCAGTCGGCGAATGTGGCCCTACTCACAATTTGCAAAACAAGTGGTACCTTACTTTCCGGGCTGTTCTCGATGGTTGCACGTCGACTTGTCGAGTGGCCACTCGTTCTCTTCACACCAACACTCCTGATTATTCTTGTTCAGTAGTTAACGGACGCGGTAAATATGGGTTATTTATTATTCCCGGAGGACCCCCAACGTTTACGGGATTTACTCGGGATTTTAGCGTATTTGCGGGGACGATATTAATTTAAGACATTAATTTAGTCTGCGGTGAGATGCGCGCTGTGCCTCGCGGCGTTAGACACACACACTGACGTGACGTCGATTGTTGCATTTTAAATTGTCTATAACTCGCGTAAAGCCGGCCACTCACGACTGTCTGACAAATTAAAGCGAGACACACACGCGACGTGATACCAACCCCACCCAACTTGCAGAGTGGCGGCAACTCGCCACACCATGCTCCCCGCCTTGAAAGGTCCAGGAGCTTTCAAAAGCTGCTAATCTATGCGGAGCGAGTGAGGTTCAAGAAGCGGTGATGATATGTAAGCATTAACTTGTTGAAGAGCTTTGAGGGAAATCCAAGCAGCAGTCCGAAACACCATCGCATTGATATAATGCTCGGGAAAAATAATTATCAGTGTCCTAAGAATGAATTGCGGTTCGACTTGACTATGGTAAGTCGAATAAACTAAATTACAACTATGTAATGGCGTACCATTGGAACGTATAATATGAACCCTAAACTAAATTAAACTAAATTACGTAGTAATAATAATCTATTGAGTTGGCAAAGGATACAACTTAGTGACAGGACGTTTATACGTGCCTGACGCGGTTTTTATTGAAGCGACTCGAATTACACCATCCGATCCCGGAAAAACTTCCTCTATGATACCTAATGGCCAAGTCAATGGAGGTACGTTATCCTGACCCAAGAGAACGACAGTACCTATCTCTACAGGGCGATCGGGAGTGCACCACTTCTGGCCAACCCGCAGCGCGTGCAAGCACTCAATTCGCCATTTATTCCAGTAGGATAACACAAGTTGATCCAAGAGCCTTTTGCGGTTGTTTAGGTTTTTAACAGAACTATGACTATGTAGTCTGTTTGTAAATTTAAGAATGTACATAAATACACGTAACAGTTTATTCCATGAGCAAACACGGTCAGCTATAGTATCTAAAATACGCGGTTCAGTATTCGAAGTTTCTACAAGAAAAACCTTTGATTTAAACTCCGGCAATGTTTCACATTGAGCAGGAGAGAACTTTAAAGGCCACTCGCTCATGGGCTGGTGGAGCCATGTGGGGCCGTTCCACCACAACGAGTGTCTTATTAAATCCGACGGCAGCATGCCGCGAGACAGACAATCGCTAGGATTCTCTTTCCCGGACACGTGACGGAAACAAGCGGCAGGTAAGTTTTCCTGTATTTGAGCAATGCGGTTGCTGACAAAAATAGACCATCTATGGGGAGATGAGTGGATCCACGAGAGAGCTATGGTGGAGTCCGAGAAAGCGTGGACACCTGTAATAGGTACACGAGCGGAAAGTTTCTCCTTGACTACGCGAACAAGTTTAGATAGAAGTAAAGCGGCGATTGTTGTCAAAGAAAAATAATCATCAGCGGGTTCCCAGGTTAATCCAAGGATTTTGAAATTATGGACATCATTATCCATGCCAGAAAAATTAACTGGTAAGCGGTGAGACTCTGGGAGAATCTCTAATAAAGCGGGTGAATTGGTAGCCCATTTGACTAAGTCAAAGGAACCTACCTTCATTAAATCAATTAAATCGCGGGATAGACGCATAGCTGTCTGTTCGTCCGAAACAGAGTAGACGTAGTCGTCCATGTAAAACTGAGTTTCTACCAATTTAGAAGCCTCAGGAAAGCGGTCGCTTTGCTCACACGCCAAGTTACGCAATGTGCGCATCGCTAAATAAGGACTAGGTTTTAGTCCGAAGGGAACGCGGTTAAAATGAAAGGTGCGAATAGGCTCACCTTTGCTAAAACGATACAAGATTCGTAAATATTTGCGGTGGTGCTCTCTTACACCGATACGTAAGAACATTTGTTTTATATCCGCTGTCATCGCGACAGGGAATGTACGAAAATCAAGCAATAACAAAAACAAGTCTGCTTGCAAATTAGGTCCGACATGCAAAATGTCATTGAGCGACAACCTCGAGTGAGTCATATAATCCGCGATAGTTTTATTATTATTCTCGCGTAGGGTCATTAACGCAAACTTACGCTCAAGCGCAAGTGAGCGCCCAGGGGCGTAACCGTGCGAGCTACCTAGCCCGCCGGGTGAGCGCGCAAAAGGCAGATCGACAAAGTATCTGCCGTCTTCAAATAAGACTGAAGAATTAAAATTATTTTCACACTCTAATTCGTGCGGACCAATAAAACGTTGAGATGGAATTTCCTCTAGCTCAAAAAACTTATGTAAATTTGACTCGACTTCAATGTCGGCCTGCGCGGTAAACGAAGATGCAATGTGTGTCACATCACTACTACTACAATCAATATCACCCATAAGTACATAACCGAAGCTAGTCAGTACAGCAGGGGGTGCGCGGGTACCTGTTTCGACCCTGTCTCCCAGGTAAATAAAGGGGAACAATTGTGCTCCAAGTCCGACGTCTACCGCGCCCGGCACGTTCCAAAGCGAATCAGCGAGCTGCAAGTTACTTAAGTATGACATGTTATCATTGTTATATAATCTAATTAATTTCGCGGGAAGTCTATCCGTAATACAATCAACAACTAACGCTTGTATCGAAAACTTCGTATGAGGGTCAAACCGAGATTCTATGCTGAGATGAACAAAACCGTGTATTGGTTTCGATGACATTCCAACACCTTGTAAAAATGAATTGCGTAATTTAATTATGGGTAAGTTCAAACGTTTACAACAGTCCACAGTAATTAAATTATTTTGCGATCCGTTATCTAGTAGGCACCGAACCACCTCCTTATCTCTGATGTCGCTATAGTATGCATATAACTGCGCGGTCGCTAGCAAAATGGTTGACCCAGTTTTAACAGCTGTAGTGAGCGAAACAGATGTATCCTTAGTAGGCGCTTGCGGCTCGGGCGATAATGACTCATGTTTTTCTCGGAAATGTAAGAGAGAATGGTGGTTCTTCTTACAAATTTTACAAACGTTACGTGACTTACATTTAACCAAAGAATGGGATAGACTTAAACAGTTTATACAGCCACGTTTAGCTTTAATAAATTCAAAACGTGCAAGCGGTGTTCTAATATTTTTAAACTGCGGGCAATAGAACAGCTGATGTCGTACGTCATCCTTATCGCACAACGTACATTTGCCATTCGAAACCGGTTCATTACGCGATACGAATGACTTAGCGGTATTATTTTTTGTTTGATGATTCGCTGAACTAGACTTAGCGCGCGGTTCCGTCTGTAAATTATTACCGTATGAGCGTTGTAGTACCTTAACATATTCTTGCATGAATGTTATAAACTCCGCATAGGAAGGTAATTCTTTTTCACTCACACGTGATTCAAACTGTAAGACAGTTTGCGCGTCAACCTTTCTTAAACCACAGTGTAATAAAACAAAATCCAGTAAGTCTGGAATGTCTAACTGCTTCAAGGCTGCGACGGACGCTGAATATCGTTCCACAAAAGTATTGAGGCTCGCGGCATTTCCGGCGCATTGTTTAATGTCCAGTATATTATTGAGATAATGAATCCCTAAACTACGCTTATCTTGATACCTTTTTACGAGACTGTTCCACATAACGTTGTATGTATCACCTGTAGGAACAATGCCTGCGGTCAGTTTTAAGGCATCATGAGTCAACTTACTGATCAAGTACTGGACACGCTGCGAGTCAACCAGATCGGTATTTAAATGAACATTGCTTCGAAACATTTCATAAAATATGGGTCAATTTTCCGCTTTACCATCAAACGTTGGCAAATCTATGGGCGGTAATTTTATCCGAGTACCCACTTTGTGTTCCGATGTTTCGTTTTTCGAAAGTATGAGATTACGTTTATATTTAATATTAGAATATAAGTCTTCAATAGAATATAGACTCGAATAGTCTGGTGCGGTTTGGTCAATTTCGAATTGCAATTCATTCATTTGTTCTACTATTTCCTCAAATTTGTTATATTGCTCAGTAATTGTTTCTGACTGCGCTAAGAATGTCTCATTTGAACGTGAATCATAGTTCGAGATGTTTCTGGAATCATTATATATGCGATTAACTCGCTCGAAAATCATTTGTTTTTTAGCGGTAAGCTGAGCCAATTCAGCTTCTTGCTTGCGGGACGCCATTTTGGGGGCACTAATAAAGTTATGTGCCTACCTACTGTAATGACTTGTACTTAATTTGTACTGAATTTTACTGATGCCTATCCAGGCTCGAAAGGACCATCTAAATGAGTTACCCAAGCGTATAAATAGCCGTGGGACTCTGCGGATGTAGAACAGTAAGTACGACCAAGCACTTGGAGGGAATGCTGGCCCAAAATTGCCTATATTTGTCTGTATAACTTCAAGTTAGGAGTGGTCGGCAGCAGTCGGCGAATGTGGCCCTACTCACAATTTGCAAAACAAGTGGTACCCTACTTTCCGGGCTGTTCTCGATGGTTGCACGTCGACTTGTCGAGTGGCCACTCGTTCTCTTCACACAAACACTCCTGATTATTCTTGTTCAGTAGTTAACGGACGCGGTAAATATGGGTTATTTATTATTCCTGGAGGACCACCAACGTTTACGGGATTTACTCGGGATTTTAGCGTATTTGCGGGGACGATATTAATTTAAGACATTAATTTAGTCTGCGGTGAGATGCGCGCTGTGCCTCGCGGCGTTAGACACACACACTGACGTGACGTCGATTGTTGCATTTTAAATTGTCTATAACTCGCGTAAAGCCGGCCACTCACGACTGTCTGACAAATTAAAGCGAGACACACACGCGACGTGATACCAACCCCACCCAACTTGCAGAGTGGCGGCAACTCGCCACACCAATATTTGATTTGTTTTTTGAAAAAGGGTTGCTTATGTTTTTGGTTAGTTTGTATGTACTCGTAACTCTGTACGCATCGCGAGTATTTGCGAGTCGCATAGGTAGGTATTAATCATTACCTACCTACTTAACGCGTATAATAGCCCAGTCAATAAAAACAAACAAAGGCAAACCTTGCAAGCAAACACGTTTTGATGTGGTTTTCAGAAAAGTGTTATACTTAGCAGCAGGTTTTGGTATTTTAACCGATTTAAAAAAGGGAGGTTATGAGTTTGAACCGTATGTATGTATGTTAGTACCTATGTTTTCGATCCTTCTGCGCAGGTTAGAAAACATAGGTATAAGAGGCACGGCTCTCTCCCTGTTTGAGAGCTATCTCAAAGGTAGACAGCAAATGGTAAGTGACGAGGGGGACGTCTATTACGGAGTTCCACAGGGTAGCGTTTAGGGTCCGACAATGTTTTTAATTTATATTAACAGCCTTTGTAATATGCAGATCAATGGAGGGAAAATCTTCTCATACGCAGACGACACTGCGGTTGTTTTTTCGGGAAACTCATGGAACCTTGTGAAAACTGTCGCGGAACAGGGTCTGAGTAGGATGGCTGCCTGGCTTAAAGCAAACCTTTTAACCCTTAATACCAATAAAACTAATTTTATTTGTTTTTCCCCAAACCAAAGATCACAACCTGGAACTGATTTTGGCATTTCTATTCATGTTTGTCCAAATTATGCCCTCTATAACTATACAAGTAATTGTGACTGCCAGAATATACAACAAGTCAGAACCACAAAATATTTAGGCATAATTGTTGACCAAAGACTGTCGTGGCACCCTCACGTTGAGATCCTCATAAAAAGGATCAGGAAGCTAATTTGGGCCTTCAAAACTTTACGTCATGTTATGTCCGCCCAACTTATAAACAAGATCTATATAGCTCTGGCACAATCCATAATAACATATTGCATTTCGATATGGGGTGGAGCTTCCAAAATGAAATTTCTTGATCTGGAAAGAGCTCAGCGATCACTTATCAAGGTGATGTATTTTAAACCATTTAGGTTCCCCACAGCAGACCTCTATAAAGTCAGCAACTTGCTTTCAATTAGAAAACTTTATGTTCTAAATGTGACCTTAACCCTGCATAAACGTCTTCCTTTTGACCCAACTACTCAGAGCAGAAGACGCAGAGATATTGTGGCCTACTCTCCAGGGGTTAAAACGGCTTTTGCCAGACGTCAATATGTTACACAGTCCACCTACATCTATAATAAACTGAATCTTAAGTGTGACATATATCCCATGCTGTTATACGATTGTAAAAAAACAATAGGTGATTGGTTAAAATCCCTAACATATGAAGAAACAGAAAACATTCTGATCAGAGTAAGCTAACATGCTGGATACCTACACATAGATATACACACACTTACACACACAGACACCATCACACGCACGCACAAACATACACACAAGCACACATAAACAAACACGCACGCACAAAACAAAACACACACCTACGCACATATAAATACGTGCACTCCTCACACATCGAGAGCTGCTTAAAATTATTTAATTTCTTTTCTTTTTCTTTTAATTAGTTTCAGTATTCATTGTTAAGATACCACATAAAGGAAGAGTGAGACAGCTCCGACACAAGTACTTTGTAACTTACTGGGGCTGCCTCAGTTTATGTATGACACAATGTTTGAGTTTTAAATAAACATTTTTGTATTTTTTTTTGTATTTTGTTAGTCTGCGATCATCTCGCGTTTGGCTGAAACGATTTTGATGCAGTTTTCAGAACAGTATTATTAGTCACTATATGTATACGTGACATAAAAAAATGTTGAAAAATAGGTAGTAAGGTCGATTTTCCTGGTTTTTTTTGACTGTTGAAATATTCCCAAAGTTTCGGAATACTTCCGAAGTATTCGACGGGAATTATTCGGCATTTTTCCCGCCAGCATCTATAGGAGTAGCCATCCACGGACTGACCGCGGCAAGCGATGCTTTACCTTGTAGACCGACCCGTGCAGCTGTTATTATTCTGCCACGAGCTCCTCTACTCATGGCAATTAATACTACTAATCTTTATTTCTAACCACAACTTAGATACTTAAAGTTAGTAAAAATGAATAAGCATCAAGATGCTCGAACATTTACAACTTTTTTCATTATGATGGAGATTAGAGTTGATTATTCTCTACCTTTTTAGACTGACGACAACTTTCAAAACTGTAGCTTTGTTATCTACGCAATCTGCTGTAGAATTCAGAGTATTTTTAATATGGTTCTTTATTTTAAAATTTACTAGCGTCCCGCCCCAGCTTTGCTCGAGTACAAATTATACACTTAAATCTTCATCATGAATCACTCTGTCCATATTGATGAAAACTACGTGAATCCGTTAAGGCGCAATTATACGACTTCTAATAACTTTTAATTGAACATCAAGTCTAAACAACTAGTTTTATATCTTTGAAAAAAATATATGTTACTTTAAACAATTTTTTTCGTAATTTGATATGTGAATATTTGAAAATATATTTTTATAACATAGTGTAATTAATTTTTAAAGTTATTTCTAATGCGGATAAAAAATTGAGAATCACGCAAAAACTATAAAGCATATTTTTATGAAACCTTCGCCATTTCAAAGATCATTTAATGATTTATATTTTAGTTACGTGTTTTAGTATAATACCTGTTGTTTTATTTATAATAAATTAATAATGCGTCTAATTTCGGACAACGCTCCTTGATGGGCGAGTCCTATTACTGGGTGGACGTACGACGCGTTACGTGAGCTCAAATTTTTGAGTTTATCACGAACAGACAGACGGACAGACGCGTCGGGGGACTTTGTTGTATAATATGTAGTGATATGTGTCTCCTGTATAAATTACAAGCATTGTAAATTGTATTAAATTATTCTATGTTTATAAAAATGAATCCCTATTTCCTTAGTCACGGCATCACACATGAACGGTTGGACTGATTTCGCTAATTATTTTTTTGTTGTGTTTGTTATTGCCAGGAGAAGGTTCTTATGAAAGAAAAATAATAATAAAATTGCGTGATAATTATAAAATTTCAGAAAGCATAACTATGCGCGGAAAACTATTTAAACTTTGCGCGTTTGACAGTTAATAGCTAAGACAGAACAACGTCTGTCGGGTCAGCTTCTTTATAATCTCTCCGTGTTGTGCCAAGGAATTGTAAACAGACTTAAGAGGGAACAGGGCCTACGAGGAATTTACGAAATAGGTATTTTAAGAAACTATTATACAAAGAAACTATTCTTCTAAATACTTATATGAAAATAATGTGTAAAGTGTGTATGGTAAATAAATTATTATTATTATTATTGCCATCGTGCTGGGATCAAGCTTGCCCCTGTAGAGTGTGATAGGGACAGCTGCAACTCAGACCGATTTTATCACAAAATTTTTAACGAGATCGACGTTCAGTATTCCCCTTTTTTCTCCTCTAAAACTGAGCCGAGTTTTATGTTAAAACTTTTCTAGTTTGTCTGGCCAAACCGGTCGGTGGCCGGTGTCGGTTTGTTTGGTCCTCCCAAACTTCAGTTTGAGGTTTAAGTAATCTAGAAATCTTGGCCCGATCACGTTGAGGTAAAAAGTCTGGGTCCGTAGTCTTTCGTGCAGAATAGTACATTGCAGCACGTTGCTGCACCTCAAGATCGACTGGAAGTACACCTGCAAGTACCGGTAAGGCTTCAGTGCTAACCGTCCTATACGCTTTACATAGGAAAATCAAAGCTAAACGTTGACTTTGTAGCAATTTAAGTCGTACCGCCCCAGGTGGCCCTATCAGTCCAAACAGGTGCCCCGTAGCACATACAACCCAGGTAAGTAGCCTCATAGATTGTTTTTAACGTTAGGAATGATAGGCCCCAAGTAGCCTTGGAAATCCTCGTCAACGCATAGAAGTTCTTTTTAGCTTTTTCCCCTACTGTTTTTACATGCTCAATAAAAGGAAAGTTATTTTCTAATACCATACCGAGGTAGCATACAGACTGTTTTTTTTTAACGGGAACGTTATTAAACCTTATACTAGGCCAAGACTTAAGGTTACCTTTCAACATAAGTTGATAGGTTTTATGCGGTGCGAAGGTAAGACGGTTCCGATCACCCCATTGAGATATTAAACGAAGGGAAGTCTCAGCCAAACTCTCAAGGCCAGCCCGAGTACTTGACTGAATGATCAGCAACCCATCGTCCGCATACCCGGTTAATGAGCAATCGCAAGGAAGCGGAATCGCGAGAAAATCATTGTACCCCAAATTCCATACGTACGGGCCGTTGGTACCGGCTGTCAATCGTGGATCTTTGACAGTCGGTGCAGGTGGTCAGAAGCCCGAAATTCTGCCAACCAGTCTTACCAAGGGGTATCGTATTACCCAGTAACTGGGTTGTGGAGGTCAGATAGGCAGTCGCTCCATGTAAAATACTGGTATTCAGCTGCATACGGTTAGACTGGAAGCCGACCCCAAGATAGTTGGGAAATGCCTAGGGGTAGCGGATAAATTCGTAACAGAGTTACCGCTCCCCTGGGCACTCAGGCAGGGAAGGAACAGGGGTCTTCTAGTCTATAAGAGTCTGACACGCCCTCCCGCTCCACCCAAAGCGGGAGATGTCACTGGATGATTGCCCATATAGTTGGGAAAAGGCTAGGCAGTTTGATTGTGTATAATAATTTGAATTCAGAACTTAATTCACACGGAAATTAAAACAAAACAACAATAAAGTATTTAGTTCTGAATTCAAATTATTATACACGATAGATCTAATAATTGATGGACATGGAAATTAGCATTCGTTTGTATTCGGAAATACGATGATTGCCGAGGGGCATTAAGAAAATAGTTGTACTGTACTATACATAAATGCATAATAACTTGTGCCTGCATGGTAAGTGTATGTTTCATTTTCCTGTCGGTCTGTATGTCATGTATATTCTGTATATTTCATTTTTCGCTCCAAATATGATACGTAGTTGGATTGGCTTAATTTGTGCTATCCTCGGCTTGATTGCGGTCGAGTTAATTAAAGTCAGATCCGTTGAATATGATATCCTGAAATACAAACCGCAATCGGAGTGTGGTTGGATTAACATTTTAGTTAACGGAGCTCCGTTTCTACTTTCATACTTGTAACTATTCACAAAAAGAAGTTTTACTTAAGGGCGTACCTCCCCATAAGTGGCGCCCTCATTAAATAAAAAATCGTATCTTAGCATAGAAAATAAAGATTAAAGAATCCTATGTTGCGTTTGTTACAAAGAGGATAAGGTATTTTTACGTTGTTAAAACAGGACTCAAAGTGTTTCGTATCAAAAGTAGTAAGCAAACGTGTCAAAAACGGCCGTTTTTGGTACTTTTGCTTACTACTTTGGTTAACATTGAGTTAACCACGTAAAAACGCTTTGCTACGATTTTATATTCAATGAGGGTGCCACTTGGCGGATATATACGCCTTAAATATACTTAACATCTTAGACTATGAAAGGTTACAGACGGATCGTCATTGGACATTAAATGAAGCAGTATCGTTAAAATGTGTGAGTGACCTTGACGAACGTAACGATGACGTATCTGCTTCTCATTTTGTCTATGTGAGCTTATTTCGAGTGTACAGATACAAGCCGGCTTCTCATTCTGGTACTTCAGATAGCTGGAGTTTGACACTCCGTCTATTTATTTATTTATTTATTAAAACTTCATGCAACACAAATGCACAAAGGCGGACTTAATGCCTTAGGCATTCTCTACCAGTCAACCAAGGGTGGTGGAGAGATAACATGGCAGGTGCATAAACTGAAAAAAAAAATACTAAGACGAAAATAGTTACGAAAGTATATAGTTAAAATAAACATAAATATATATATTTAACCACCTTTTTTACCTTTCATAATCTAAGCCTAACATAACCTCACTACATATTATAAAACAAAGTCCCCCGCCGCGTCTGTGCGTCTATTCGCGATAAACTCAAAAACTACTACACGGATTTTCATGCAGGTCACCAATAGATAGAGTGATTCATAAGGAAAGTTTAAATGTATAATTTGTACCCGTTCGAAGCTGGGGTGGGTCGCTACTATGTAAATAATACATATTTATGTTTCATTTACTTTTTCTGTTCTAACACGTTTTTATCTTCTTAGGATCATAGACTGAATTCCTGTAGCAAAAAAAAAAAGTATGAAAAATCAAAAAAAGGTATGCTGAAAGAAATTTCTATTGAAATAAGCTAGCAAAATAGCAGCTTCTGTTCATGGAAATCTCAACGTTCTCTAAGAAATTGATCATACCAAAAATTGATCGAAAATTGATCATTGTCCATACTAAATTTGTATGGGACGTACAATTTCAATCTTGAGAATTGCTAGACTTACTTGAATAAAATTGTCCATATCGATGGGCAGAAGCAGTTCTTAAAATATGACCACACCTCTCCGTCACCCTGCATAGGCTTGTTTTTAGGGTTCCGTACCCGAAGGGTAACCAACGGGACCCTATTACTAAAGGTGTGTCCAAACATTGGGCGGCAAGTGCGCGGCAGCAACACGCGGCATGTCCAGGAAACAATTCTGCCGCGCTCTAGTTAGGACAATCCGACGAATGTTTGCGCGGCAATAAGCGAGATACTACAATGAAGGCGGTTATCAGTGTTTAAGCTCTGCTTATTATTCGAAATCATTAAATGAGCCATATATTTCAATCAGTCTAATTGATGTTTCATTGTCCATTTTTGAGAAGCTTAAATACGTCCAGACGAGATTACCGACAAACTATACCTACTGAGCAATGTTTGCGCGCGGCAGCTTGATCGCAACGTTCGCGCACGGCAGTTGTCCAAACACAGCGCGGCACGTGGCGGCACGCCGCGCTCGGCAGCCGCGCACACTTGCCGCTCAACTATCCGTCCGTTCGTCCAACCGTCTGTCTGTCAGCAGGCTGTATCTCATGATCCATAATAGAATGTGTATTTCTGTTGCCGCTATAATAACAAATAATAATAATAATAAATTAAAAATTAAAGGCGATTCCCTAATAGACACGTCTTTTTTTGGGTCCTAGTAAAATGGCAAAAAGTTGACGCGAATAATCTTGTACGATGGTACGGAATCCTTCATGCGTGAGTCCGACTCCCACTTCTCAGTTTCATCTCATCAAAACATGAAACAAAAATAAAATAAATAGATAGACAAACCCATTTTCATTCATCGGGCACAGTTCCAAACAGATTGTTACTGAGAAATTGTCCAAAAGAAATTGGTAACTAGGTACTTCAGTTGATTTGGGAATTTAAATTCAAGACTTCAGTAGCAATCCAAAGAATAGATAACCATTTCATTGAATAGTCTTTATTTACATAAACAGAGGTTCATGCTTGGTTGGTCACAGCACTCACAAGCAAATATTACATATGGTAAGTATTCCGAGGCTTGTCTGACGATTCATAGATACGTGAAAAAGAAAAAAAAAGAATCTTTGCGTCGAATTGAAAACCTCCTTAGGGTTTCTTGGAAGCCCGTTAAAAGGAACGCGATATTCTTTTTGAATAATAAAATCTCAGACTCGTATTCTAGAACGTTGTTCAAATATGAATCTTGATTCAAATATAAAACCAATCTCTACGCCGAAAGCCACATATTCTATCCATTATGTGGATTTTTTTTCCAGTAGACCATAACTAGGAATCCACTGGAGTTTTTGGCGGGATTTTCTCGAGTGCAGTTCAGTGGCTGTTTTAATTATTCGTTTATTGATTCCTAGTGGATATTGTGATGTAAAATTGGTGTAGTTTTGTGTCTCAAGTGGCTACGCAACTGGACAATATGTGGAATCATTGAAACAGGCGCGACCTCGGTAAAATGGAGCTGAGAATTTTATTGTAGTATTGACTACCTCAGTGAAGTTTGCCGAGAAGGCTGACTCGACACATTTGTTGCCAATTACTGCAAAAAACATTAGAATGTGTTAACTCTGCATTCTAATGGAAAAATAAGTAAAAATACACTACTAAAGACGAGGCGGTATGGTTTATGACCTTAGCCTGCCCGAGAAAGGGCGAAGAAAGAAAAATGGGAATCCACTGGTTCTGGAGATATTGTAGTTCGAAATAGTTTTTTTTTTACTTTTTCACGAAGATGAATTCCAAGTGTTATTACTAAACTTTTTTCCAAACAAACATTAAATTAATTTTCGATTTTTCTTAAAAAATAACGCATTTGAAGTTACAAAAACGCAATGAATCATGTTTTTTTTTTTGGGGTGGGAAATCATCCTATGACTTCTTCCGCTCTAGGGTGGAGCGGAAAGGCGTGTCAGACTCTTACTGACTAAAACCCACCCCTGTTCCTCCCTACCCGGAATGCCCAGGGGCGAGGTAACTCTTTCAAATTTATCCTCCATCCCCGGGCAGGCATCGGCCACGACGGGCCCCGTCGTGTTTGCTGACAACTCTTTGAGGCGCGCGTGGAACACTACGCGCCGTCGACTACGATACGGTCTCCCGTGAGGCGGCGAGCCTCCTTGCCGGACTGTCACCGTGGGATCTGGAGGCAAAAATCCTCGCGCACCTGTACGAGTGGCGCGAGGAGGCTAAACGCCGGAGCGAAACCCCGCTGCCGCGACAACTCGCGGCTCGGCGGACAGAGCTCCGGCAGGATCTCATGGTGACATGGAGAGAGCGACTGTCGCAACCCAGCGCTGGGCACGCCACCATCGAGGCGGTAGTGCCCCTCTTTGAGGAGTGGCTGGAGAGGCGCCATGGCGCCCTCACCTTCCGCCTGACGCAGGTGCTCACCGGACATGGCTGTTTCGGGAAGTACCTGTGTCGTATCAAGGCGGAGGTGACCCCTGCGTGTTTCCACTGCGAGGATCGCCCCGTGGACACGGTGGAGCATACGGTGGAGGTTTGCCCCGCCTGAGCAGAACACCGCCGTGTCGTCGTGGATGCGATAGGTGGCAGCGACCTCTCGCGCCGTGCCCTGGTTCAGGCCATGGTACGGAGTGAGAGGGAATGGGGGGCCGTCTCCTCCTTCTGCGAAGCAGTAATGCTCGCGAAGAGGGAGGCGGCACACGTTAGGGAGACTCAACAGAGACCGAGTCACCCTAGCGCCCCCAGCAGCAGCCGTCGCAGGAGACGCCAGGGGCTGCGAGACGATCTCCGGCCACCGTAGACCCGGGCCTGCGGACGGCGAGTAGCGGGTAACTCGCCGTCCGATCAGCACCAGGCCCGAGAGTCGACGACGCGTAGTGTTCCACGCGCGCCTCAAAGAGTTGTCAGCAAAGGACGGGGCCTGCCACGGCCAGTGCCTGCCCGGGGGTGGAGGATAAATTCGAAAGAGTTACCTCGCCCCCGGGCGCGTAGGGCAGGGAGGAACAGGGGTGGGTTTTAGTCAGTAAGAGTCTGACACGCCCTTCCGCTCCACCCCAGAGCGGAAAGAGTCATAAGATGATTTCCCACCCCCCAAAAAAAAAAAAAAAAGAAAAAAACGCCGAAAGCCACATATTCTATCCATTATGTGGATTTTTTTTCCAGTAGACCATAACTAGGAATCCACTGGAGTTTTTGGCGGGATTTTCTCGAGTGCAGTTCAGTGGCTGTTTCTAATTATTCGTTTATTGATTCCTAGTGGATATTGTGATGTAAAATTGGTGTAGTTTTGTGTCTCAAGTGGCTACGCAACTGGACAATATGTGGAATCATTGAAACAGGCGCGATCTCGGTAAAATGGAGCTGAGAATTTTATTGTAGTATTGACTACCTCAGTGAAGTTTGCCGAGAAGGCTGACTCGACACATTTCTTGCCAATTACTGCAAAAAACATTAGAATGTGTTAACTCTGCATTCTAATGGAAAAATAAGTAAAAATACACTACTAAAGACGAGGCGGTATGGTTTATGACCTTAGCCTGCCCGAGAAAGGGCGAAGAAAGAAAAATGGGAATCCACTGGTTCTGGAGATATTGTAGTTCGAAATAGTTTTTTTTTTTACTTTTTCACGAAGATGAATTCCAAGTGTTATTACTAAACTTTTTTCCAAACAAACATTAAATTAATTTTCGATTTTTCTTAAAAAATAACGCATTTGAAGTTACAAAAACGCAATGAATCATGTTTTTTTTTTTTGGGGTGGGAAATCATCCTATGACTTCTTCCGCTCTAGGGTGGAGCGGAAAGGCGTGTCAGACTCTTACTGACTAAAACCCACCCCTGTTCCTCCCTGCCCGGAATGCCCAGGGGCGAGGTAACTCTTTCAAATTTATCCTCCATCCCCGGGCAGGCATCGGCCACGACGGGCCCCGTCGTGTTTGCTGACAACTCTTTGAGGCGCGCGTGGAACACTACGCGCCGTCGACTCTCGGGCCTAGTGCTGATCGGGCGGCGAGTTACCTACTACTCGCCGTCCGCAGGCCCGGGTCTACGGTGGCCGGAGATCGTCTCGCGGCGCCCGAAGCCCCTGGCGTCTCCTGCGGCGGCTGCTGCTGAAGGCGTTAGGGCGACTCTGCCGTTGTTGAGTCTCCCTAACGTATGCCGCCTCCCTCTTCGCGAGCATTACTGCTTCGCAGAAGGAGGAGACGGCTCCCCATTCCCTCTCGCTCCGTACCATGGCCTGAACCAGGGCACGGCGCGAGAGGTCGCTGCCGCCTATCGCATCCACGAGGACACGGCGGTGCTCTGCCCAAGCGGGGCAAACCTCCACCGTATGCTCCACCGTGTACTCTGGGCGATCCTCACAGATGTTGCTCCCGTGCGAAGCCAGCGTGTCGCTGGTAGGTAATAAACTGATATCACATGTATCTATTTCGATAATAATTGCTCTAGAATGCTGACCATTGACTAGGTACTATCATAGTCATTAATGACAAGAATTCTAGAAACCGCAAAACAATAATATACTTACCTACCTCTGAATATATATATTATAGACACACATACTCTTACGAAAAAAGCTTTTACCGAAACCCGAAAATTGTAACTCTAAAACGCAAGAAGTATATTTTACAATTGTTTATAGATTTCCCGTACAGTTCCCTGCTGGAGGCAATTTAGCAAATGTAGCATTGTCCATTAGAGTTTATGAATGACCTACTTGGTAAATAGTCTGCGGGCTCTTGTCTATGGAATTATTCCAAACAAACTTTTATGTCCGCCTTTTTATGTTAGGTAGGTAGGAAACTGGGAGGGACAGTCCCGAGGTACTACTTTCAGATGTGTCTAGCTAGATACTAGACATTGTTAGGTAGTATAAAAGTACCGAAGTACGACATTAGACTCCACTTTCTCAAGTTACCCGGGTTTATTATATTCAGCTGGGGATACTTAAGAGATGTTAAGCCACTTTCCTCGAACTGAAAGGATTTTTCCTGTAGAACAAATACCTCACACGCACAAATACTCGTATCTACACGGGCCCGAGCTAGAATTCTCCCAAAGCAAGCAAATGCTTCAAAAGGTAAGTCTTTTATAAAGTTCTAAACTATTAATCTATATACCCAAAATAAAAGAATTGTGTCTTTTTAGAAACTAGCTTTAGAGAACGGCTTTGCCCGCGTGAATATCGTAAATTATACAACCACAGTATCTCAAGTGGCTATGACCAGTGCTTGTTGCCATTGATGAGATGTGGCACTGAAACATGGTCGCTCACATTGAGCCTCAACAGAAGGCTTAAAGCCACCCAAAGGGCAATGGCTTGTCCGAGATATGTGACATGGCAATGCCCCGGGTCCAGCCTTGTGCTCGGCGACAGGTGTACTGGTGGTCGACGGCGCTTACGGCTTTACGCCAAGGGTGTATTGCCGCGCGACGCCGGTACACCAGGTACCGCAGACGGCTCCGTAACCGCACGCCGGAAACGGAAGCCGTCGAGGCAGAGCTATACGAGGGGTACAGAGCTGCGAGGACCGCCCTCCGAGCGGAGATCTTGCGGGCCAAGAGATTGGCCCGCGAGGAGTCACTGGAGACTCTGAACAGAGACCCATGGGGGCGCCCGTACAAAGCGGTGCGGGGGAAACTCCGCCCATGGGCCCCCCCACTGACGCAGAGTCTCCGGCCGCAGATCGTGGAGGGCGTGGTGAGCGCTCTGTTCCCCTCGCGAGGGGAACATACTCCTCCGCCTATGGCTCCGTCTCCTGCGGTACCTGACGCGGACCAAGACGACGACGACGATGCTCCTGAGGTGACCGAGGTAGAGCTGAGAGCGGCGGTGCGTAGGCTGAATGCCAAAAACACCGCCCCAGGACCCGATGGCTTTCATGGGAAAGCCTGGGTCCTAGCCTTGCAAGAGGCTCTCGGGCCTCGACTCAGAGGGCTTTTAAGCGCATGCTTGGAGAGGGGCCAGTTTCCACGTCGGTGGAAGACGGGGAAGCTGGTCCTGATCAAGAAGGTGGGCGCCCTGCGGCCTCTCCGTCCGCTTACCGGCCCATTGTGCTGCTCGACGAGGTGGGCAAGCTCTTTGAAAGAGTAATTGCAGACCGCCTCGTCGGGCAGATGGTGCGGGTGGGGCCGGACCTGGCGGAGAGCCACTACGGCTTCCGCAGGGGGCGCTCCACGGTGGACGCAGTCATGCGCGTAAGAGCCCTCACGACGGGGGATGCAGTGGCCCGGGGTAGGGTCGTTTTGGCGGTGTCTCTGGACATCGCCAATGCCTTTAACACCCTGCCCTGGAGTTGCATAGTGGAGGCACTCCGGTATCACCGGGTGCCGCCCTACCTCCGTCGCGTAGTCGAGGCGTATTTGACGGACAGAGCCGTCATCTACCCCGGTCATCAGGGAGTATGGAACAGGCGAGAGATATCGTGCGGTGTTCCACAGGGATCGGTCCTGGGGCCGCCCTTGTAGAACATCGGATACGACTGGGTGCTGCGCGCCGACCTCCCCATTGGCGTCAGCCTAGTGCTACGCTGACGACACGCTAGTCGTAGCGCAGGGGAGGTCGCACGAGGCGGCGGCCAACCGTATGACACGCGGGGTTGCGACAGTCATAGAGAGGATCCGGCAACTGGGACTCGAGGTGGCATTGCACAAGTCCGAGGCCATGTGTTTTCATGGTCGTCGGAACGCGCCACCGGCGGGTTCCCAGATCACGGTAGGAGGGGTTCGCATCGGCGTCGAGGGTACGATGAAGTACCTGGGACTCGTCCTCGACAGCCGGTGGAACTTCGTCGAGCACTTTCGACGTTTGGCTCCCAGATTGGACAGGGCCGGGGCTGCCTTGAAGCGGCTCCTACCCAATCTGAGGGGGCCAAACGCCTCCTGCCGGAGCCTCTACGCGGGGATCGTGCGCTCCATGGCCCTCTACGGAGTACCGGTGTGGGCGCGTTCGTTGAGGCAGCGATCAGCTCGCCAGATGAACGCGTCCCAGAGGGTCATGGCGATCCGCATGATCAGAGGATACCGCACGGTCTCCCGTGAGGCTGCGAGCCTCCTTGCCGGACTGTCACCGTGGGATCTGGAGGCAAAAATCCTCGCACACCTGTACGAGTGGCGCGAGGAGGCCAAACGCCGGGGCGAAACTCCGCTGCCGCGACAACTCGCGGCTCGGCGGACGGAGCTCCGGCAGGATCTCATGGTGACATGGAGAGAGCGACTGTCGCAGCCCAGCGCTGGGCACGCCACCATTGCGGCGCCTCTTTGAGGAGTGGCTGGAGAGGCGCCATGGCGCCCTCACCTTCCGCCTGACGCAGGTGCTCACCGGACACGGCTGTTTCGGGAGGTACCTGTGTCGTGTCAAGGCGGAGGTGACCCCTGAGTCTTTCCACTGCGAGGATCGCCCAGAGGACACGGTGGAGCATACGGTGGAGGTTTGCCCCGCTTCGGCAGAACACCGCCGTGTCCTCGTGGATGCGATAGGCGGCAGCGACCTCTCGCGCCGTGCCCTGGTTCAGGCCATGATACGGAGCGAGAGGGAATGGGAGGCCGTCTCCTCCTTCTGCGAAGCAGTAATGCTCGCGAAGAGGGAGGCGGCGTACGTTGGGGAGACTCAACAACAGCCGAGTCGCCCTAGCGCCCTCAGCCGCAGCCGCCGCAGGAGACGCCAGGGGCCGCGAGACGATCTCCGGCCACCGTAGACCCGGGCCTGCGGACGGCGAGTAGTGGGTAACTCGCCGTCCGATCAGCACCAGGCCCGAGAGTCGACGGCGCGTAGTGTTCCACGCGCGCCTCAAAGAGTTGTCAGCAAAGAGAAAGGGCCCGTCATGGCCGATGCCTGCACGGGGGTTGAGGATAAATTCAGGGCAGGGAGGAACAGGGGTGGGTTTTAGTCAGTAAGAGTCTCACACGCCCTTCCGCTCCACCCTAGAGCGGAAGAAGTCATAGGATGATTTCCCACCCCCAAAAAAAAAAAGAAAAAGGGCAATGCCTTTTTTTTGGGGTGGAAAATCATCCAATGACATCTCCCGCTCTGGGTGGAGCGGGAGCCCCTGTTCCTTCCCTGCCTGAGTGCGCAGGGGAGCGGTAACTCTGTTACGAATTTATCCGCTACCAAAGGGCAATGGCTATGTTCAGAGTCTCCTTGCGTGATCGAATCAGGAAGAGAGATATCCGTAGGAAAATCAAGTTTATCGACATAGCCCGAAAAATCACCAAACTGAAGTGGCAGTGGGCAGGGCACATTGCTCGCAGAACAGATGGTCGATGGGGCCGTATCGAAAGACGCAGCGTTGGAAGGCATTCCACAAGGTGGACCTATGACCTGGTGAAGGCCGCGAGATCCGATGGATGCAAGACGCACAGAACCAGTCATTGTGTCGACACTTGGGGGAGATCTGTGTCCAGCAGAAGACATCTTTCGGCTGAAATGATGAAAGAACGGCTGGGATAAAAAAGTCGGGCCAGTTCCTAATGATAGCCTGGGTCAGTCGGTGTTTAAAATTTTATTAAAATCTACTCAGCCGTTGAGGAGCGATATTAAAACATACAAACTTTCACATTCATAGTAGGTACCAGTAGAAAAAGAAAGAAGAATAGCAGAAATGAATTAAAGCATTTCCCAGACAGCTATGACTGAACTAGCAAGCCAATGCACTAAGGCAATGCTCATTTGAAGACACGTCTGCACCCGCAAGACGCCCTCAGGCACTCAACCCCTAAAGCCATATCCTACGTGACCAAGATACCTCACAAACTTGATAACAATGTAAAGTGATAATATAATAATATTCTATTGTACATTCCCAAAGGAAAACCTTTCAGTAACTACATAAAAAGTAGCTTATTACTTGCGAACCAAGTTTCCTTGAAGTTTGCTTGAAAGTAACAATAATAATATTACACTTTTCTATAGTATTTATTGGGTTATTTCTACTATTGATTTATTAATGTAAGTGTTATTGGGTTTTTAGAAAGAAAGAAAGAAAGAAAATGCGTTTATTTACGGTAAATATGACGCAAAGAAATCCAAAAACAAAAAAAAAAAACTAGACATGCGATCACATTTTTCGATCTCTGTAACAGCTCGGAGTGAAGTCCGAATTTGTGAGACTGAGAGCCAATTTCACCAATTCTAAACGCCCAGTTTTCGACGTTTAAGCTCTCTTAAACGCGTTTAGCCGCTGTTATGAAGCTAAATAGTTTGTTTGTTTATTTGATTGAACGCGCTAATCTCAGGAACTACGGGATCGAATTGAAAGAATTTAAAAGATTATTTTTGTGTTGAATAGTCCATTTGTCTACATAACATCACGCTGCGACCAACAGGAGCGAAGCATCAATGAAAAATGTGGCAAAAACAGGAATAAAAAATCCTTTTGAGAGCTTCAGTTGCGTGCGCTGCGTAAACGGTTAAAGTTACGCAAAAATTATGTATGACAAAATTGTTCTCCTTTTAAAGTTCTAAAAACAAGTCCGCAACAGCATATGTCTATCTTTTAAGGTTAACACACTATAATCTTTTTAATGGTTTTTATTTTTTACGCTAAGCTTAGTTCAGTAAAACTTAGTTTATAGATCGAAAGGTGAAGTCGGCCCTGAATCGCTGAAAAATATATAATATGTTTAAGATTTAATTTTTCTAATTTTTTTTTTTCCTATTGGCTTGATAATTTGATACTTTGGTTTTGACTTAAATCGTCAAAACCAATGTAAGTATTAAATTTTTCCAAGTTAAGTGCTATTACCCTAATGGCTTCTGTGAATAATGTCTGAAGGGTGTTCGATGGACATGAGTTCATGTAATATATCGAGGGTGTTCATCAACTTAATCTATCATTGTCAGTTCTGTGGCTGAAATCGATTATAATGAACATGGTGACATTTAATGTCTGTTTCTATATTTTGTATTTATAGTTAAGAATATATCAAACCCTACTTTAATGCAAAAGTTTGACAGGCTTTGAGGCTAAAGTAATTTCACCAATACTCAACTTCAAATACTTCTGTCAGAAACCAGGGGGAAGTAAAGTTAGATTTTGACATAGCTACGGTGTTTTAATTTGAAAGACAAGCAGATATTATTACTTAGGTACAGACACGTATACCAATAAGTAAGTAGATGCAAAGAGGTGACACGTAGGATCTAAATTACAGAAAATCTTATTAACATTATAAATTCTAAGGTTTGGATGGATGTTTGTTCCTCAATCACGCCAGAACAGTCAAATCAAATCAAATCAAATCAAATCTCTTTATTGCATTCATGTGTTACATTTAGTTGTGAAAATATGTAAGTAAGTTCCAACATGAAACCCGGTTTGGGCACGGCAACATAATAATAATTTTTACATCATAATAATAACATAATATAATAGTAAGATTATGTATATATATATTTATCCTAATCTTTAATTACTAATCATAATACCTTAGACTATAATATTTTGATCAATTTAAATTCACTAATTGAACTGCAATGTCTATAGTTAGAATGAATTACGAGTATAACGGATCTGGTTGAAATTTAGCACAGAGATAGATTATAGTCTCCAATGGCACATATGTTATAATTTAAAATGAGGGAAGGGTAAATTCCGAAGCTAATCTATATACAGCATGTAACAAAAACCCTGAGAGACTAACTGACTGACTGACGAACGAGTATCAACGCACAGTCGAAACTACTGGGACTAGAAGCAAGGAATTTTGCACAAATGATCCTTAAATGACGTAATTAAGTGTGCACTAAGAAGGGATTTTTGGAAATTCATCCCCTAAGGGGTCTAAGTGAGGGTTGAAAGTTAGTATGAAATACTAATTACACGCGGGGGAAGCCGCTGGCAGAAGCTAGTTATTAACACATACACGTACATACATAAACTCACGCATTTTTCCGATAGGGGTCGGCGGAAACTACATAACGCCTCCTGCTTTAATACTTGCATACTGCGGCGATATATGAGGCGGTGAGCGCATGAGTGACTTATAATTTCCAGACACAAAGCTTTTTTAAATTGTGTCTGGAAAGATAGGCCACTCTTGCGCTCACCGCCTCATATATGTATAGTAGTATATGTGCTATGCTGCGGCGTTAATGAAAGTGTGAAACCGCCTCTACTGGCCGGCTAAATGGTTCGATGTTTGAAAAGTAATTCAAACATAGAATAGATTCGAATAAGAAGTATCTAGTATGTTTTGTTTTTAGAGTGATTCCAGAAGGGTCCTCTACAGAGGACAGTCGTTTGTGTTAGCTGAATATATAATCAATCCAGTGCTATGTCTAAGTTTTCCTTACCACACTATTCAAGTTAAGTATTACACTTTTTTTTTATTCATTGGGACAAGCCCGCCACACTATTCCCAAACCACTGTAACTTCTGTAAGCCAGAATCAACAGGCGACCACCAGAAAAAACGCCGAGGCAATGAAGCTCGACGAGTCCCAGAGAAACGATCAAACTGTATTGTGTCCCGCAACGAAATTAATCAGACAGCGGAAGAGTAAGAAAAACATAAATTCGACTTCATTTCTCCTAATCAAGCGGGAGACAGAACAAAACTAGGCCATTAGGCACAAATGGATACCCCCCTTTGTGCCTAATGGCTTAGTTAACAACTGGGGTGAGTACAGTATAACACTTCCTACACGACTCTCGCTGCCAGCGAGTGAGAAAAGTCCCCAAGGCTTTTCAAGCGAACCCCAGAAGCCCGAAAACTCACAATACCTACTCTTTTTGGTTCGTTTACAGTCCTAATCTATTCAATTGAATAGGTCAAATATTTTACTAAACTTAATCGTTAAATATTGAGCAAAACATATCACCTAGCATCTCACCTAATCTCAAACTTACCCTTAAATTCATCTCAGCAGTTTCCGACGCCACATTCAAGCGAAATATAACTCACCCAGGAAATTGAATTTCCCAATAAACCTGTATCTACCATGTATTTAGCAGTCGGGATTCAGTTACGCATAGTTAGAGAGAACGGAAATCGTTCATCGACTAGTTTGTCTGCACCGGTAAAGTGATGCATCCGTTTCAGGCACTGAAAGCTTTTTAAAATCAAAATGGCCGGCAGTTCAGTGTTGATTAATTATTAAAGCTGTGTATGGATGTACGAGTGGAAATTAAATTTTTACTGAATAATTAAGGAACGAACGTGTATGGAAGAAAAAGACATGTTGCGCCGACCCCAAATAAATTGGGATAAGGGCAGGAGAATGATGATGATGAATGATGAATTAAGGAACGAACGTATTCAAAAAATATCTCATCTTTAAATCTTTTAGATTAAATCGTATGAAATGCTACTTATCTTATCTATATCTATGCCTAGGGGTAGCGGATAAATTCGTAACCTGGCACAGGCAGCTGAAGGAACAGAGTTATTTTTTTTTTTTTTGGGGGGGTGGGAAATCATCCAATGACTTCTCCCGCTCTTGGTGGAGCGGGAGGGCGTGTCAGACTCTTACTGACTAAAACCCACCCCTGTTCCTTCCCTGCCTGAGTACCCAGGGGTGCGGTAACTCATTTTCAGAATTTATCCGTTACCTCTAGGCATACAGGCACCGGCCACGATGGGCCCCATCCGTGGTGGCTGACAACATCTCTTTGAGGCGCGCGTGGAACACTACGTGCCGTCGACTCACGGGCCTGGTGCTGATCGGACGGCGAGCTACCCACTGCTCGCTGTCCGCAGGCCCGGGAAGGAACAGGGGTGGGTTTTAGTCAGTAAGAGTATGACACGCCCTCCCGCTCCACCCAGAGCGGTAGATTTCATTGGATGATTTCCCACCGCACAAAAAAAAAATCTTTTCCATATCCGTACTTAATATTATAAAGAGGAAAGATTTGTATGTTTGTATAAAAAGCAAGGCGAAGCCGCGGGCAAAATGCTAGTTTATTATAAATGCAAAAGTTTGGATGTCTGTAACTCAATCACGCCAGAACGGCTGAACGGATCTGGATGAAATTTGGCACAGACATAAATCATAGTCTTGATTAACACATCTATATACATAAAAATGAATCCCTATTGCCTTGGTCGCGGCATCACACGTGAATGGTTTTTTTTTTTTTTTTTGGGGGGTGGGAAATCATCCAATGACTTCTTCCGCTCTAGGGTGGAGCGGAAGGGTGTGTCAGACTCTTACTGACTAAAACCCACCCCTGTTCCTCCCTGCCTCGAGTGCCCGGGGGCGAGGTAACTCTTTCGAATTTATCCTCCACCCCCGGGCAGACACGTGAACGGTTGGACCGATTTCGATAATTCTTTTTTTGTTGTGTTTGTTATTGTCAGGAGAAGGTTCTAATGAAAGAAAAAATTAAGAAAGTTGCGCGGAAAATTAGAAAATTTCAAAAACTTCGCGCGTTTGGCAGTTCATAGCTAAGACAGGACAACGTCTGTCGGGTCAGCTAGTAGGCTATATATTATGATGAGAAAAGTACTTATTCCACGCGGCCGAAGCCGCTGGCTAAAGCTGGTGGGTCATAATGCACTTGATTGGATATTATCTAGACAAGAGCTGTGTTTTAGTTTTAAAGCAGACAAATAAACGTTTCTGTCAGGGTCGTCGGAGAGACCGAAGGAGACACCGCCCTCCTGGCACAGGCAACTGAAGGAGCACGGCCTACGGGTGGGTTTTAGTCAGTAAGACTCTGACACGCCTTCCCGCTCCACCAAGAGCGGACGAAGTTATTTAATGATTTCCCACCTTATAAAAAAAAACCGGCCAAATGCGTGTCGGACACATTTAGGGTTCCGTGCCAATAATTTTCAAAGAAAAAATTAGATTTATCAATATATTGGTATTTGTTAACAGACTTCGAAAAAGGAGGAGGTTCTATATTCGACTGTATGTCCACCAATTTCTCCGTCAGTTGTGGACCGATTTACAAAGTTCTTTTTTTATCCGAAAGAATATACTCGCGAGGTGGTCCCATATAAATTTTATCGAAATTGCTTCAGCGCTTTTTGAAAAACTGAACAAAACCGAAAAATACGAATACCTCGATGATTTCTCCAATGTTTCGTGTTATTGAGGTTTTTAGTTCTGGGGTATAACAACTAAAAAGTGAAAAATAAAAACATTTACAAAAAAAAATCAACCAACTTCCAAAAAAGAAAATATTAGTGTAAGTTAGTAGTGTATTTTCTTTTTTGGAAGTTGGTTGTTGTTTTTATAAAAAAGTTTTTTAGTTAAATATTATTATAAGTATTAATAAACATTATCACCTCAACTAGGTGAATTGGAAGTTATAAAATTCTTCGGAACAAAATTTTGTGACAGACGACGGGCAGACAGACAGACGGGCAGACGGACAAACGGACACGTGAGTGACAGTAATAGGGCTTCATTTGGACCCTTCGGGAACGGAACCCTACAAAGCCGAATACACGTTATGTACAAGGTCGTGAAAAGAAAAGATATCCAAAGGTATCACGTGGAGATGGTTTAAAAAAAAATCCAATGTCACGTAGATACCTAAAACTCCTAGCACAAAGGATCCGTGACGTCACTGCTGGCACCTTGCCTAAGCTTTTCATTCAGACGACTCTTCGGTATTGTGTGCGTGTCTTGTCGGCTCTAAATATATCTACATAGAAGTACCTACTTCATCGTTTTTAGAGAGGACCTTTTGAGCTAAATGTACATAAGTAGAATCTTTTTTCTATTTTGTTTTTATTTTTTGTTTTGACTCACAATTTTAATTTTATTTTTCTTACTTCCTAGGTTGATTGATTAAGCATGTCTGATATATTATAGTTTTTTTTTTTATGATAACCTAGTTTTTGTAGGTCACTTTTTTCAAAATTTTCTGTATTTGTTTTTTATTTTGCTTTTTATTGATTTTAATTTTATGTATTTGTGGAATATTTTTTCTGAATTTTGATTATATATTTTTTTTATTTTAATTTTATTTAAGTGTTGCATAATGCTCATAAAACTGCAACCTACAGGGAAGAAGTCACTGCCTCCTAAAATACAGGTTTTCAAACCTATTACTCAAGAGGTCTCACTTTTTTGTAAAGCCACATTTGTGTGTGATGGACCACCTGAAATTGCATATACATTTTTTTATCGTTTATGGGCACGCGTTTGACCGCTACAAATACCAATAGTTATAATACAGTATTAAAACTATTGGTATTTTAATTAGGAAAGCTTTTCCGTCTGAAAAATTACCCCATACCAGTTTAGACTGCAGCCGCATTGCTGCAATGCTGTGTTCCCGTTTCAATTGGTGTCTGGTGAAGCAAGAGGTGCGCGGTTTTAGACACGATTCAGCTTGATTTGGCTTTCAAATGATATAATTAGTTTAATTCAATGCATTTATTTTATTCAGCCAAAGTCACAGAAATACTAAAGTTTATGATGGAAATAAAAATAATAATGAGTCGCAATAATCATGGTCAGGTATAGTTAATTTTCACTTTTTCCAATAAGTTTGAAGGAATCTACTAGCTAGCTTGATATGACATTTTGCGAAAAATCTGTTTTTTTTATTTTAATTTTGGACTCAGTAGTTTTGGAGATACTTATTACCTTTTATACCGCACGAACTAGCTGGGTAGCTTTGGCGTTCTTGAGGACAATTTTTTGAACCACTCGAACGTCCCAGCGGACTAGCTGGGACGTTCGAGTGGATAAGTTACCTTATTTCCGAAACTATTCACAGCCAGGGGGAAGAAATGGTCAACTTACATCTATTTTCTTAAATAACTTTAAAACTACTAATTATACAAATATGAAAAAAATACATTTGAGGTTCTCTATCCATACCCTATTTCATATGATATGTATCGCACGGCACATTTGGAAATAAAAATAAAAAATACGACTTTCACCTCAAAAATGATCTCAACAAGTCACAAATATGTGTGTATAAAATTTCAGCTCAATCGGTCTAGTAGATTTGGAGCAATTTGGCTGTAACAGACGGATAGACGGCTCCGTTTTATTAGTTCGGACGCAAAAATTTTTTTATCACCATACATGTGTCTCTGACTCATGAGGAGCTCGTGGCTAAAGTAATAACAGCCGCACGGGTCGATCCATTAGGTTAAGCTCCGCTTGCCGGGGTTGGTCCGTGGATGGGTGACCATCTTTACATACCAAGACTCCTCCGTGCCTCGGAAAGCACGTTACGCCGTTGGTCCCGGCTGTCCAATCGTGAATCTTTGACAGTCGTTACGGGTCGTCAGAAGCCCGAAAGTCTGACAACTACTATTACCAAGGGATATCGTATTACCCAGTTACTGGGTAGTTGAGGTCAGATAGGCAGTCGCTCCATGTAAAATACTGGTATTCAGCTGTATCCGGTTAGATTGGAAGCCGACCCCAAGATAGTTGGGAAAAGGCGAGGCAGAACCCACATGACATGTGTATCTGACTTTTAGTCTCTTACCTTTTCTTGAATATTCTTTAACTCGCTTGCTCGAGTGATACATCACATAGAAACCTCTTTACAATATCAGGGAAGATGTAATAGCTGTAGAAAACATATCGACAGATTGATAACCAATAATAAAATTACAAAACCACTCAAGACTCCACACACGCTTTCAGTGCCTCGTGTACATCCTACATAACTCTGAACTCGAAGGTTATAGTTGGTGTAGCGTAGATAACATTATAGGCAAATGTCGGTTTTGAATAACACACCTTTCCTTCCCTTGAGAGTACAGGTGTACTTTGCTGCGAACATTTTCAGGGTTGTTTTGGTCATGTGAGTTTCTGTCGTCTCTTGGGATTTTTTTGTGGTGGATTTTGGGCTTTATGGCTCAAATCCTTAAAGTTTTTAACAGTCTGCAATGGACCTATTGCAGACTTCCTGATTTTTTGAACAACCTTGTGAAAAATCTAAGAAGTTAAATTTGACTCACTTCCCGGTTTTGGGTTGAGCTGAAATTTTGTATACTTATTTAGTTTGGATGACAATGCATAGTTAGATAACCATGCAGAGACGACATTCTAAATCCAATATGGCGGACTAGATTTTTTTTATGCATTCCCATGATATGGGTATCAGGAGGCGGAACGGGTGAGGGAGACTCAACGAAGTGGCCCTCACACCCCCAGCCGCAGCCACCGCAGGCCGATCACGAAGTCGCAGGACGATCTCCAGCCACCATAGACGCGGGCCTGCCGACGGCGAGTAATGGGTACCTCGCCGATCAATCAGCACCAGGCCCGAGAGTCGACGGCGCGTAGTGTTCCACGCGCGCCTCAAAGAGCATATGTCAGCCACCACTGACGGGGCCCATCATGGCCGATGCTTGCATGGCAAGGGGTAGCGGATAAATCCCCTAGGCACTCAGGCAAGGAAGGTACAGGAGTGGGTTTTATTCAGTAAGAGTCTGATACGCCCTCCCGCTCCACCCAGAGCGGGATAAGTCATAGGATGATTTCCCAACCATAAAAAAAATAGGTATCTAAAAGCTGAGAAAAATAAGAAAAATAAAATGCCCCCACTCATAAGTGTTTTTAAACCTATAGTGTATTTTCAATTTACTGCCTAAAAGTGTACGTTCCACTTTACTAAAATTGGTTGCTTTTATCACCGTTTAACAAATGGCTTTAGAACGGACGCTGGCATTAAATTGGCTTCCCTGTTTTCTAAAGTAGATACATACGAGTAATTGTACTTATTTGTATGTATACAAGTAATGCACAATTCTAAGACCAGTTTTTTTTTAACCCAAAACATTTATTTTGTCTGAAACCTTCGTACTATTGTATAGTAATATAATAAAAGGGTGATCCAATTCCAGCTTCCTAACTTTCATTAAAAAAAAAAACATACATAATGCTAATATTATCCAATTTATCCTGTTTTATACAGGGTGTAAAAAGTCACCACATAACCATCAACTACGCATACTGTACGTCTAACAAAGTAGTTTTGCGCAAAAATTATTCCTGGGAAACGACTTTTATTTTTAGATATGAAAAAAAAACTATTTTTATTACTTGCAATGTAATGCGTACCCAGGCAAGTGGAGTTAAACCCCGCCCCTTCGCTCTAAGCCACGTAAGTACTTGTCGGATACGTTTGATATTCATTGCGTTTTTATAACTGCAAATGCGTAATTTAGAAAAAAAATATCGAAAATTCAGGTAATGTTTGTTTGGAAAAAGTTTAGTAATAACACTTGGAATTCATTTTCCTAAAAAAGTAAAAAAAATTGCGACTGACCTTTAATATCTCCAGAACCAGTGGATTCCCAGGTATGGTCTAGTAGAAAAAAATGTTCCAAATAATGGGTAGAATATGTGGTTTTCGGCTTCGGAAACTGTCTTTTTACACCTGATATTTAAAACTAGCGACCCGTCCCGGCTCCGCACGTGTACAAATTAGTTCCTCGTTTATCGCTCCTTATATTAGTGGAAACCGCATTAAAATCGATTGCGTGGTTTAGGAGTTAGCGGAGAAATAGACAGACGCGGCAAACGACTTTAATTTATACCATGTAGTGTAGTGATGATCATTGATTTAGTATGAAAGATGATCTCGGTGAAGATGATGACAGTCAAATCACTGCCTCTACTTTCTACAGCAGCTGATTCGCTCAAGGTCATTTGCGACGTCTTTTTCATCGATTTAGGGAGATATCTCGGCAATTATTTTAGTTTTTGGTGCTCCAACGTCACAGGTTTGTTGGTATAGAGGAGTCCTAAGAAAAACCTACAACAAAGAAAACACAGGCCTTAAAATGAAGGTTCGCGGGCTCTCAGAGTGGGGACACTGTCCGCCCACCGAGTGACCCTAGGAAGGACGGTGGCACAGTGTGGTCACGTGCCGCAATGCACAGCGAGGTTCGGGCGAGACCTCTTTACAGTCTCCTCAGGGTTGTGCCTAATAGGCGTTGTACGCGGGGGTTCCGGAGTGGTCTTTTGGGAGGTTACTGGATCCCCTCCCATGTGCTGATGGGGATCACCGGGGTGGTTTTGGTGAGGTAATAATACCACACTCCCTGATCTTTTCCCAAAGATCCACTCAAGGTCGTTGGCAGCTAATAGTAGCTGCCAACGACCTTGAGTGGTTTAACTGGCGTGTTCTGCGCTGAGCTCACGTAACGCGTCGTACGTACACCCAGTAATAGGACTCGCCCATCAAGGAGCGCTGTCCGAAATTAGACGCATTAAAAATTTATTACACATAAAACAACAAGTATTAAACTAAATTATAAATAATTAAATAATCTTTAAAATGGTGAAAGTTTAATAAAAATAAGCTTTATAGTTTTTGCGTGGTTCTCAATTTTTTATCCGCGTTAGACATATCTTTACAAATTAATTACACTATGTTATAAAAATATTATTTCAAATATTCTCAGATCAAATTACAACGGAAGTAGTCTAAAGTAAACATATATTTTTTTAAAGACATAAAACTAGTCGTTTAGACGTGATGTTGAATTAAAAACCTTTAAAAGTCGTATAACTGCGCCTTAAAGTTTACTCCCGATAAAAAAAGGCCTTAAAATAAATGAATTACCCGAAATTTTCGTGTAAAAAAACTATACACGGCACGGATTCTCTTGTTCAATATCTAAACTAAAATTAGAGAATTGCTATCTTTTACTAAAAGGCAGTGCGAGAAAAGGACGGCTATAGCTATGCACTAAGTTAGAGATTTCAAACTAGTTTACGCCTTGCGCTTCGCCGTGTTTTTAGACGACATGTTTTTACGTGTACCCTTAATTTGTATGGAAATATTAGTTCAAACTAAATTTGACAGCTCTAATTTACGTCCGTCTCTTTCTTGTTTTATTAGAGAGAAAAAGATAGCAATAGCCTAAATTAAGTTTAGTTTGTGCATAACAGAATCAACACCAATGTTGCGCAAACTATAAACAAATGAACGATTTTAACGCTTTGAGCAGTAGTTTTAGGATCATGTGATTTATATAGTAAAATATGAATTGTTTCAAGCTAACATTTGACGTATGAATCACGTGTCATTACTGGCAGCTGCCTAAATTAAAGTGGTTCACACATAGAACCTTCGAACTGGATCACCCTTTATTATAAATAAGCTGACCCGGCGAACTTCGCACTGCCTCAGAATCAAGAAACAAAAAAAACGGCCAAGTGCGAGTGGGACTCGCTCATGAAGGGTTGCGTACCATCGTACTAGAGTATACGACGTCTACTTGTTGCCAATATTAAGATCAAGCAAAAAAGCCAAAAACAAACACGTACCTAGTAGGCAAGCCCCCTTCAATTTTGAATTTCTTTTTATTGTTTGTTTTTATAGCGGCAACAGAAGTACAGATTCTGTGTAAATTTCAACTCTCAACCTATTACAGATTATGAGATACAGCCCACTGACAGACAGACGGACGAATGAACGGACGGACGGACAGCGCAGGCCTAGTAATAGGGTCCCGTTGGTTAACCTTCGGGTTCGGAACCCTAAAAATCGTTCCATAAAAAATATATGCTTCATATTTTTTTATGACTTTTTCCGAAGATCTAATTCGGGGCGGAGACAAAACCAACAAATCAAAGATCATTAAAAACGGTCCAGCTGTTCTTGAGTTATAAATGGTGTAACGAACCCGACATTGTTTGATATATAAAGAAGATATAGGTAGATATGAAAGACATGTGTTTTTTTTTTGTGGGGTGGGAAATCATCCAATGACTTCTCCCGCTCTGGGCGGAGCGGAAGGGCGTGTCAGACTCTTACTGACTAAAGCCCACCCCTGTCCCTTCCTGCCTCGAGTGCCCAGGGGCGAGGTAACTCTGTTTCGAATTTATCCTCAACCCCCGGGCAGGCATCGGCCATGACGGGCTCCGTCTCTTTTGCTGACAACTCTTTGAGGCGCGCGTGGAACACTACGCGCCGTCGACTCTCGGGCCTGGTGTGTTTGGTAGGATGTTTAGATTTTTATTAATTAATCACGACTCAACGGCTAGACGAATTTTTCAATCAACACGCGGGTAAAGCCGCTAGCAAAAGCAAACCGATCACAAAGATTATGACATCATAAAACCTAAATTCTCCAACATACGCTTCATGTTAACATTAATCTCCTAACAGGAATGCAGTGTCATGGCGTCTCAGCACTGGCAAGCAATACATTATCGTCGTCCAACATAGTTTATTGTTCCAAGCTATGAGGTAGCTAAACGAAGGAGTCACTCGTTAGGGGTGCGGGATTGTAGGCGAATTGGGCGTTTTAATTTTATTGAGTTTGTATTAGTTTTACGTAAAGGTTTAGTCACCAGTAGGTACCCAGAGTAATTAGAAATTGGATAAGAATGATTTTTCATATTAAAATGTTAATCTTTCGTGGTCCTTTTAGAACCCAAGTAGGAAAATGTTCCTCCAACCTCGCAGAGGCTATCTTGACGGAACGGCAGTATACTAAATTAAACTGCAATTGCTAGCCCGCCGTCTGTGCCCCAAAACATTCAGTGACCCGATTATTCCCATTGGCCACCACCCCGGTTGCCACCACAGGTGGCAAGTGACACGCGCCTTTAAAAAAAATCCCATTTAATGGCAACAATCTTTTATTTTTAATGCCGTGTGTCACTGGCCACTACCCCGGTTGCCACCACCGGTGGCCAGTGACACACGCCATCAATAAATTTCCCATTCACCACCAGCGGTGGCAATGATGGGTGGTGTGGCCAGGGGTGGCACAATCTTTAATTTTTAATGGTGGGTGTCACTGACCACCAGTTGTGGTAACCAGGTTGTGGCTCCTACATTCTATACAATGCCGGATGTTCAACCAGCGATGTGCTAACGACGCCGACGGTCGTCGATACGTTTGTAAGATATAAGACGACCCACTCCACGGGGCACCTATTTCTGTCTGTAGTGTCTTGTCTCCTGCACTTATTATTTACTAAATTCAACTTTAACAACATAATTAACTTATTACGTTTACCTAATTCAAATGTTTTATTCAAGCAAATAACCTGTTTTATTAACTTTACCATAAGCTTGGTCGTAAGTTTGCAGAAATGATCCTTCAAATTAAAGATTGTGCCCATTAGCCACCACTGGTGGCGAATGGGTTTTTTTTTAATGGCGTGTGTCACTGGCCGTCAGTGGTGGCAACCCGGGTGGTGACCAATGAGAATAAGCCCAGTGACCTCTGCGCTGCCACCGACGACGCTGCCAAAGTGGCAAAGTTATGGGCCAAGAAAATACAAAATTTTGTCTTGCCAGCGACTAATATTTATTAATATAATATTATTAAGTTTAGTTAGTTAGTTATTATGGTTTAACACCAATTACAGTAAGTAAAACTAAAGATTTTTACCAAAAAGACAAAAATTAAAAGAGAAAACTACAAAATATCAAATTTAAAAACTAAAATAAAAAGGGCCTCGAAACTCTATCATAAATCCCTCGCACAGTACTTCTGACATGCCAATAACACGACACAAAGAAAAAGAAGAATGTTGAGATGGATGTGAGAAATGAGACATTAGAGGTTGTTTAAAAGTGGCGTCAGTCACAGAAAAGTAGAAAGGAAACCGCTTATCTTGGTATGGTCATGTGTTTTTTGGGTGGTGGGAAATCATCCTATGACTTCTTCCGCTCTAGGGCGGAACGGAAGGGCGTGTCAGACTCTTACTGACTAAAACCCACCCCAGTTCCTCCCTGCCCTGAATGCCCAGGGACGAGGTAACTCTTTCGAATTTATCCTCAACCCCCGGGCAGGCATCGGCCATGACGGGCCCCTTCTCTTTGCTGACAGCTCTTTGAGGCGCGCGTGGAACACTACGCGCCGTCGACTCTCAGGCCTGGTGCTGATCGGACGGCGAGCTACCCACTACTCGCCGGACACAACCCTATTAGATTGGTTTTCACTGCCAAAGTGATATAGGGTCGTTGGCAGCTAATAGTAGCTGCCAACGACCTTGAGTGGTTTAGCTGGCGTGTTCTGCGTTGAGCTCACGTAACGCGTCGTACGTACACCCAGTAATAGGACTCGCCCATCAAGGAGCGCTGTCCGAAATTAGACGCATTAAAAATTTATTACACATAAAACAACAAGTATTAAACTAAATTATAAATAATTAAATAATCTTTAAAATGGTGAAAGTTTAATAAAAATAAGCTTTATAGTTTTTGCGTGGTTCTCAATTTTTTATCCGCGTTAGACATATCTTTACAAATTAATTACACTATGTTATAAAAATATTATTTCAAATATTCTCAGATCAAATTACAACGGAAGTAGTCTAAAGTAAACATATATTTTTTTAAAGACATAAAACTAGTCGTTTAGACGTGATGTTGAATTAAAAACCTTTAAAAGTCGTATAACTGCGCCTTAAAGTTTACTCCCGATAAAGAAAGGCCTTAAAATAAATGAATTACCCGAAATTTTCGTGTAAAAAAACTATACACGGCACGGATTCTCTTGTTCAATATCTAAACTAAAATTAGAGAATTGCTATCTTTTACTAAAAGGCAGTGCGAGAAAAGGACGGCTATAGCTATGCACTAAGTTAGAGATTTCAAACTAGTTTACGCCTTGCGCTTCGCCGTGTTTTTAGACGACATGTTTTTACGTGTACCCTTAATTTGTATGGAAATATTAGTTCAAACTAAATTTGACAGCTCTAATTTACGTCCGTCTCTTTCTTGTTTTATTAGAGAGAAAAAGATAGCAATAGCCTAAATTAAGTTTAGTTTGTGCATAACAGAATCAACACCAATGTTGCGCAAACTATAAACAAATGAACGATTTTAACGCTTTGAGCAGTAGTTTTAGGATCATGTGATTTATATAGTAAAATATGAATTGTTTCAAGCTAACATTTGACGTATGAATCACGTGTCATTACTGGCAGCTGCCTAAATTAAAGTGGTTCACACATAGAACCTTCGAACTGGATCACCCTTTATTATAAACAAGCTGACCCGGTGAACTTCGCACTGCCTCAGAATCAAGAAACAAAAAAAACGGCCAAGTGCGAGTGGGACTCGCTCATGAAGGGTTGCGTACCATCGTACTAGAGTATACGACGTCTACTTGTTGCCAATATTAAGATCAAGCAAAAAAGCCAAAAACAAACACGTACCTAGTAGGGAAGCCCCCTTCAATTTTGAATTTCTTTTTATTGTTTGTTTTTATAGCGGCAACAGAAGTACAGATTCTGTGTAAATTTCAACTCTCAACCTATTACAGATTATGAGATACAGCCCACTGACAGACAGACGGACGAATGAACGGACGGACGGACAGCGCAGGCCTAGTAATAGGGTCCCGTTGGTTAACCTTCGGGTTCGGAACCCTAAAAATCGTTCCATAAAAATATATGCTTCATATTTTTTTTATGACTTTTTCCGAAGATCTAATTCGGGGCGGAGACAAAACCAACAAATCAAAGATCATTAAAAACGGTCCAGCTGTTCTTGAGTTATAAATGGTGTAACGAACCCGACATTATTTGATATATAAAGAAGATATAGGTAGATATGAAAGACATGTGTGTTTTTTTTTTGTGGGGTGGGAAATCATCCAATGACTTCTCCCGCTCTGGGCGGAGCGGAAGGGCGTGTCAGACTCTTACTGACTAAAGCCCACCCCTGTCCCTTCCTGCCTCGAGTGCCCAGGGGCGAGGTAACTCTGTTTCGAATTTATCCTCAACCCCCGGGCAGGCATCGGCCATGACGGGCTCCGTCGCTTTTGCTGACAACTCTTTGAGGCGCGCGTGGAACACTACGCGCCGTCGACTCTCGGGCCTGGTATGTGTGTTTGGTTGGATGTTTAGATGATTATTAATTAATCACGACTCAACGGCTAGACGAATTTTTCAGTCAACACGCGGGTAAAGCCGCTAGCAAAAGCAAACCGATCACAAAGATTATGACATCATAAAACCTAAATTCTCCAACATACGCTTCATGTTAACATTAATCTCCTAACAGGAATGCAGTGTCATGGCGTCTCAGCACTGGCAAGCAATACATTATCGTCGTCCAACATAGTTTATTGTTCCAAGCTATGAGGTAGCTAAACGACGGAGTCACTCGTTAGGGGTGCGGGATTGTAGGCGAATTGGGCGTTTTAATTTTATTGAGTTTGTATTAGTTTTACGTAAAGGTTTAGTCACCAGTAGGTACCCAGAGTAATTAGAAATTGGATAAGAATGATTTTTCATATTAAAATGTTAATCTTTCGTGGTCCTTTTAGAACCCAAGTAGGAAAATGTTCCTCCAACCTCGCAGAGGCTATCTTGACGGAACGGCAGTATACTAAATTAAACTGCAATTGCTAGCCCGCCGTCTGTGCCCCAAAACATTCAGTGACCCGATTATTCCCATTGGCCACCACCCCGGTTGCCACCACAGGTGGCAAGTGACACGCGCCTTTAAAAAAAATCCCATTTAATGGCAACAATCTTTTATTTTTAATGCCGTGTGTCACTGGCCACTACCCCGGTTGCCACCACCGGTGGCCAGTGACACACGCCATCAATAAATTTCCCATTCACCACCAGCGGTGGCTATGATGGGTGGTGTGGCCAGGGGTGGCACAATCTTTAATTTTTAATGGTGGGTGTCACTGACCACCAGTTGTGGTAACCAGGTTGTGGCTCCTACATTCTATACAATGCCGGATGTTCAGCCAGCGATGTGCTAACGACGCCGACGGTCGTCAATACGTTTGTAAGATATAAGACTGTCTGTAGTGTCTTGTCTCCTGCACTTATTATTTACTAAATTCAACTTTAACAAAATAATTAACTTATTACGTTTACCTAATTCAAATGTTTTATTCAAGCAAATAACCTGTTTTATTAACTTTACCATAAGCTTGGTCGTAAGTTTGCAGAAATGATCCTTCAAATTAAAGATTGTGCCCATTAGCCACCACTGGTGGCGAATGGGTTTTTTTTTAATGGCGTGTTTCACTGGCCATCAGTGGTGGCAACCCGGGTGGTGGCCAATGAGAATAAGCCCAGTGACCTCTGCGCTGCCACCGACGACGCTGCCGAAGTGGCAAAGTTATGGGCCAAGAAAATACAAAATTTTGTCTTGCCAGCGACTAATATTTATTAATATAATATTATTATTTATTTAATTAATTAATTGCAACGGTTTAACACCAATTACAGTAAGTAAAACTAAAGATTTTTACCAAAAAGACAAAAATTAAGAGAAAACTACAAAAAAATTAACCGACGAAAATGAACTAAAAAGCAAAAAATAAATAAACCTTTTAAGTCTTGAGTAATGAGCTTATTTACCTACATAAAATATCAAATGTTATATAAACTAATTTTGAGTCGGCGCCAAACAACAATCTGATTATTAAATATTTAAATTTAAGTACTTACAAATTAAGAAGGCTGTAAGTAGGTAATTAATCATTTTATTAATTGGCGCCGACTCAAAATTAGTTTATATAAAATTTGATATTCTATGTAGGTAAATAAGCTCATTACTCAAGACTTAAAAGGTTTATTTATTTTTTGTCTTTTTAGTTCTTTTTCGTCGGTTAATTTTTTTGTTAAAAAGTTTTTTATTTTTTGATTTTTTGTGGCTCGCATCATCTTTTAACACTCTGAGGGTAATTTTTAATTCTTCGTCATTCCTCTTGCCACTGAGCTGATGATATAACAATCCTTCCATGAAGTTCCCAGGATATTGACCAGTTGAGGTTACCTCCAATATTGTAAAGACGTCTTTTCGTCAAAGCATATTAAGTGGTATTTGTCACTAAAACCAGTTTTTATATCTGACTTCTATTGTTTAGGAAACTGAGCTGATGATGGAAACCATACCTTTGGTTTCCATCATCAGCTCAGTTTCATGATGTGATGGTTCCTAAATGCAAATACCTGATTCAGTTATGAAAAGTAAACAGAAACAATATTCGTGCCCAATTTTCGGGGTTCTCTCTCAATTTTTTCAGGATCCCATGATCAGATCCTGATGTCCTTGACATGGGACCATCCTTGAGGTATACCCTATCTATGGAAAAAGAATCATCAACATCGGTTCATAAATAACGGAGTGAGGGCCGAACATACATACAGAAACGCTAAACGTGCCCACAATTTTCGAGGTTTTCTCTCAATTCAATCAGGATTCCATTATCAGATCCTGATTTCCTTGATATGGGACCACCCTTGAGGTGTACCCTATCTAACAAAAAAAGAATAATCAAAATCGGTTCATAAATGACGGAGTGAGGGCTGAACATACATACAGAAACGCTAAACGTGCCCACAATTTTCGAGGTTTTCTCTCAATTTTATTAGGATTCCACTGTCAGATCCTGACTTCCTTGACATGGGACCACCCTTGAGGTGTACCCTATCTAACAAAAAAAGAATAATCAAAATCGGTTCATAAATGACGGAGAGAGGGCTGAACATACACAAAAAAAAAAAAAAAATCATATATACGGTCGAATTGAGAACCACCTCCTTTTTTTTCGTCGGTTAAAAATATCAAATTTAAAAACTAAAATAAAAAGGGCCTCGAAACTCTATCATAAATCCCTCGCACAGTACTTCTGACATGCCAATAACACGACACAAAGAAAAAGAAGAATGTTGAGATGGATGTGAGAAATGAGACATTAGAGGTTGTTTAAAAGTGGCGCCACAGAAAAGTAGAAAGGAAACCGCTTATCTTGGTATGGTCATGTGTTTTTTGGAGGGTGGGAAATCATCCTATGACTTCTTCCGCTCTAGGGTGGAGCGGAAGGGCGTGTCAGACTCTTACTGACTAAAACCCACCCCTGTTCCTCCCTGCCCTGCATGGCCGGGGGTGAGGTACTCTTTCGAATTTATCCTCAACCCCCGGGCTGGCATCGGCCATGACGGGCCCCTTCTCTTTGCTGACAACTCTTTGAGGCGCGCGTGGAACACTACGCGCCGTCGACTCTCGGGCCTGGTGCTGATCGGGCGGCGAGTTACCCACTACTCGCCGGACACAACCCTATTAGATTGGTTTTCACTGCCAAAGTGATATAGGCTCTACGTATTTCCGAAAATAAAATGGTGGCCGCCATTAGGTTAGAGAGGTCGTATTTATTTGTGACATGATCATGTGGGGTATCAAAATTCGAGGAAGCGATTCAAAAAACATAACTCACTAAAATGTAAAATAAAAAATATTTACAAAAAACGACTGCAAAAAACAATTTAAAAATATGGCATGAAATCAAGAACTAAAATAACCGCCACCAACTGCATTAGACTGCTAGAAAAGTGACTTGTTTGGAACTTTTTAGTTGATTTTTAGTCGGGTTTTTTTTTTCATTCAATTATTTTTAACCGTACGTCACCCTAGTTAAAACAACAACCCGTAGCTACATATAATTAGAACAAGAAACCAATTAAATAAATAAAAAAAAACCCAACGCTTAATAAAAAATGAATATAAAAAAAAACACAAAAGAGCTGAACCGATTTTGATAAAAACATGTCTAAAAACCATCGCTCGTGGTCGGGTCGCGGCATTATGTTGAGCGTTAGCCGTTTTGCGTGGTAGTGACGCATATTTCCGTCTGATATCATCTTTAGAAATGTATTCTACCCACTTGTTTAGTTTTTAGGCTTCTGAAAAGCAACTTTCTGTATGTGCGGCGCTTTCGGCGTGAATAAACAATTTTTCTCTTTTTCTTTCTTTTGTTAGAAAACCGCATTCAAATCACCTGTTAAGAGCTACGGTGTCAAAAAAATACACACACACACACAGTGGTCAGACTTACAACACCCCTCTTTTTGCGTCGGGGTTTAAAAATAGGCTTGTTTTTTATCTCATCTACGAATGTAAACCCATGATACTATAGAGATACGAGTAGTACTAGCTTGCCTTGCCTTTCATTCCATGGCTGTTCATAATGCGAAATTCTTTTCATTTTCTTTAAGAGTTTTCCTTCAATAATTCCCAATTTTCTTTAAAATGGTTAACAGTCATATCCGGGATGTTTAAGACGCTGTTAACTGTCAATGACCTAGAGTGGTTAGCTTGCGTGTTCTGTGCTGAGCTCACGTAACCCGTTGTACGTCCACTCAGTAATAAGGCTCGCCCATCAAGGAGCGCTGTCCGAAATTAGACGTATTATTAATTTATTATACATAAAACAACAAATATTTTACTAAAACACGTATACTAAAATATATATAATTAAATAGCCTTTAAAATGGTGAAAGTTTCATAAAATTACGCTTTATAGTTTTTGTCTGATTCTCAATTTTGTGTCCGCGTTATACATAACTTTACAAATTAATTACACTATGTTATAAAAAAATCATTTTAAATATGCACATATCAAATTACGACGGAAGTTGTGTAAAATGGCATATATTTTTTCCAAAAAAATAAAACTAGTCGTTTAGACGTGATGTTCAATTAAAAACCATTAGAAGTCGTATAACTGCTTATTAACAAGGGAACGAGGAAAATGGGGTGGAAATCCTGATTTCATTTTGATTAAGTCGAGGCTGTCATAGCACAAAATCCTTTTCTATTCTTGACGATACCTTCTGCCAAGATTTGAATTGATTGACAGTTCTTTATTGGAAGAATTTCAAGAGTCGTTCGCATTTTCTTCAGCAATTTATATTTCAGAATGGAAACGGATGTATAGAAGCTTTTGTTATTTACGGTGGTTATTTGTTTATTTAGTTATTTTGGCATTAATAAAATAGTGACCGTGTTGGATCCGATTACACTAGGTGCAAGTCAAAAAAATTGCGTTATTAGGTAAATAATGCCCTTTCTCACGGAAAAAATCACAAACAAAAAAAAATTTTTGCTTTTTAATTTTATTGACTGCTTTTCTTATCTCTTCTTTCTACTTAATTGTGTAACATGTGATATGTATGTATGTATTTATGTATGTATTATTATGTATTGTATTTTATAAATATTTATAGAAAATTTTGATGTTCAGTTTACTAATTAGCAGTACACCGCAGACTACCCCCTTTTTTGAATTAAGATTTTTCAGTCCATCCAAAGGTTGTCTGGTAGATTTCGCTGTCAGCGAAAAGACCGCCATTGTACCCATAGATTCATTAACTGTTTTGGTGTACAATAAAGTATTATTCTATTCTATTCCGTACCCGAAGTGTCCAAACGATGCCCTTTTGCTGTCACTCAGGAGGAGTAAGAAAAAAAAACATAATTTTCACTTCCCTTCCCTAATCAAGCAGGATACAGAACAAAGCTAGGTCATTAGGCATTAGACATTTACAACTGGAGTAAGCCCAGTTGCCAAGCACCACGGATTAAAACACTAATATTTAGTGGTCCTAAATTGGGAGCTGTTATATTTTGATTCCAAAATTTGGCAAAAACGCTTGAACGCACGGCCCTTGGCAAGTGACACCCGTTTTCTTTTTTTTTTGTGGGATTGGTAAATTATCCAATGACTTGGAAGGAGCGGGAGGGCGTGTCAGACTTTTACTGACTAAAACCCACCCCTGTTCATTCATTTGCCTGAGTGCTAAGGGCCGCGGGAATTAAATTTCAAACTTATACGCGACCCTAGTGACACCCCTAACGGCAAAGCAGCTGGCTGCGGCACTAACTACCCGTAGAGCATTGTTTAAACAGGCTCCAGCTTAAGTTCCGAAGTTCTCCACAGATGCTTTACTAATGAATTTATGAAGATAACTATCAACTCTGGCGGCACGATTTTTATGTCTACCCGCTTTCGTCTGAACTTATTTAAATGAATGCTTTATTTTTAGAACGGTTTCGTTTTATTTGCCTTTTTACGGTTCCGTACCCGAAAGGTTACCAACGGGACCGTATTACTAAGCCTCCGCTGTCCGTCCGTCCGTCTGTCTGTCTGTCAGCGGGCAGACAATTTAAATTTTCTCAGAATGTGTATTTCTGCCGCTCTATCAACAAATAAAAAAAAAGAATTATTTAAGGGGGCTCCCCTACTAGAAACGTGTTATCTTAGTAATGGCAACAAGTAGACGCGTATAATCTTGTACGATGGTCAAGTGCGAGTCGAACTCATGCATAAAGGGTTCCGTACCCTTCATACGCGAGTTGGACTCGCACTTGACCGGTTTTTTTTATTGTTTAGGTGGCACTGTACTTATAAGGTATTCGTCTGGTTAGTCTCGTGGTCTCAAACCGACTACTGAGCGTAAGGTCGACGATAGAGCACGCTTGCCTAGAAGTAACCTATTCACGCTTGACCTAAAGACCCCTAGGTTATAGCTATCAGGAAACACTGACTCCGTCAGGGAATTCCACTCCTTAGCTGTACGCACAATGAATTTGATTCGAAAACGTTTTTTACGTATGAATGGGATGCCCATGTACCGGTGGCGCAACACTGCGCCGTACGTCTAGTGGTCCGATGATGGAACGGGCTTGCCGGAATTAAACTATGCAATTCCCGCGCAAACTCCCCGAAATGTAATCGATAGAAAACCGACAAGCTCACGCACAAGACCATTGTGCGTAAGCCTGTCGGTTTTCTCTCTGGTTTCTGCACTCAGTCCATCGTGGACCATAGACTGAGTGCGAAAATTAAGAGGGAACAGGGGCTGCGATTCTCCGTACAAATGTATTCCCCTTTTTTCTTCTTGAATAATGCTTCTAGAGCATCATTTTTTTTTCATGAAGTCAAGGTTTGCTGTTGACACGTCCTTGTTATTTCCTTTTTTTTTAGCAACTAATAAGTAAAGAAAATATGGCCTTCCAAAAATGACAAAAAATGGCCCAATTTTTACCGCCGTTCTTAGAAGACTACCAGAAAAATTCTAAAAGTTTTAACATAAAACATAGGGACCTAAACATACTCTTTCTTAAAAATTTGGTGCCAAAAATAATTGAATCGGCTCAGTTTTCGAGGAGAAACAAGGGGAAAACGAAACGTCGATCTCGTCAAAAATTTTGTGATAAAATCGGTCTGCGTTGCAGCTGTCCCTATCGCACTCTACAGGGGCAGGCTTGAGGGAGGACGATGGCAATAGTTTCTTCAAATACCTATTTTGTAAATTCCTCGTTCCCTCATATATATTTTTTTTTATTATTATTTATAGGCACGCGTTTGACCACCATCTCACCTGATGGTAAGCGATGATGTGGTCGAAGATGGAACACACTTGCCCAGAAGTAACTTATTCACTCTTGACTTAAAGACTCCCAGGTTGTAGCTATCAGGAAACACAGACTCCGGTAGGGAATTCCACTCCCTAGCTGTACGCACATATAGATAGATAAAACCGATAGGATAGAAACTCGGGGTCGATATTCTTTCTACACCTACCTAACTGTCATTTCTAGATTTCCATCGACATTTTTTATCACGTCCGGATTTAAGAATTTATGAGCTAGCAATTTATCGTGTCACTGACGCTGAAACGATAAACCGATTTTAATGGCGTATCCACACATGTCCGACGCGGAATGGACGGGGACCATAAATAAGAGACGGTGCGTAAATAAAACAAGCTTCCTTATCTATGGCCGTCATAAATCTGTGGACGTGGCGCACATTGATATTGTTATTAGTATTTATTATGTGAAGCATTTGTGATAGCTTAAGTTAAATGATGGATGTGTGTGGCGAACGATGGGTGGGAAATGCATGATTTTAATTTTAATATATTTAAAAAAAAAATAGCTAAATGTGTTGCTAAGCGAAAACTCGGGAACGGGTGGACCAATCTGAATGAACTTTTTTTTTTTAAATTCTCTGAATTGTCTGGAAGGTTGTTATGAAGAGAAAAATGCACGGAAAACCGTAATTTAACAACATTTTTCTTTATTATATTCAAACTGTTCCTAGCTGTCAATATTAGGGTTAGCTGTCAATCCTAAGAGATGATCTGCTTTTAATTTTTGACAGAACTACGTCTGTCAGGTCAGCTAGTACAACTTAAAATTTAAAAACGGCCAAGTGCGAGTCGGACTCGCGCACAAAGGGTTCCATACCATTATCTATAAAAACGGCAAAAAAAAATCATATCTGTTGTATGGGAGCCCCCTTAAATATTTATTTTATTCTGTTTGTTAACATATTATTATGTCATCAAACATCGGCAACAGAAATACATCATCTGTAAAAAATTCAACGGTCTAACTATCAAGGTTCATGAGATACAGCCTGGTGACAGACGGACAGACAGACAGACGGACGGACAGCGGAGTCTTAGTAATAGGGTCCCGTTTTACCCTTTGGGTACGGAACCCTAAAAACGTTAACAGTAAACTTTAACTGCAGATTGTGAATAGCCAGGAAGGAAAGTTGACAGACCTGAAATACAAGACACCTCAGACTATGAAAGGTTATTTCATAGTCTAAGCAAGACACATGTCCTAGTTTGGGTGTCAGAAGGAGGAGGGTTCTATGTTCGACTGTATGTGTTTTTTTTTTACGTATATCCGCCGATTTATCTGTCAATTGAAAACCGATTTTCAAAATTCTTTTTTTATCCGATAGAATATACTCCCGAGGTGGTCCCATATAAATTCTATCGAAATTGCTTCAGCGCTTTTTGAAAAACTGAACAAAAACGAAAAATACGTGTACCTAGATGACGTTTTGGTGCTCTCCAATTACGACTACGTTTAAATTCCACGTTCTATGTTATTGGGGTTTTGAGTTCTGGGGTACCTATAACAACTAAAAAGTGAAAAATAAAAAAACTTTTTTTAAAAAACAAAAAGTTTAAAAAAAAACACCGACTTCCAAAATTAAAGTTATTTTTTTCATTTCTAAGGTATTTTTTTTTGGAAGTCTGTTGATATTTTTCAACTTTTTTATTCGCACGGTTTGAGTATTTATTCTGTGTCAAGTTTAGAAAGTAGGTACGCATTTAGTTTTTTTGATACAGGTTTCAAGTTTTTATGCACATACCGATACTTAGTATTATTATATTCACAGTAAGAATAGTAATTTAAACGACGCAACTATGTTTTTGCTCCCGAACTCCTTTCCTTTTGTATTGGGCTTATTAATAAATTATTTGTATTATTTTGTGCAAAACTGATTGCTAGTTTCAAATAGTAGAGACTAACTGAAACTGGCCTTGTACCTAAAAATACAAAAAATTAAGGATCTCTATTGTGTTGCCTAACTTTTTTATCCCTAATCTAAAGTGCCATAATTTTTTTTGTCCTAATCATCATTTGTCCGAATGATAACTTGCCTGAACTTAATGTCACATAATATCACATGCCATAAAAATTCAGCATGCAAGCAGCAAGCAAGTCAGCATGCAAGCTAGTACGCAGCATGCAAGCAACCAAGCAACATGTAGTATGCAAGCATGCAACATGTAACTTGCAGGCAAGCATGCAGCATGCAAGTGAGCATGCAGAATGCAAGCAGCAAGCAAGTGAGCACGCAATCAAACATGAAGCATGCTAGCAACCAAGCCACATGCAGTATGCAAACAAGCATCCAGAATGCAAGCAAGCATTCAACATGTAGCATGCAAGCAAGCATGCAAGCAAGCATGCAGCATGCAAGCGAGCATGCAACATGCAGCAGGCATGGTTTCTGTCATGGCTCCTGCGCTGCGAGGCATCGGTGGTCCCACGCGAGCTTATCGTCGCAGATGGTTTAACGCTCACCACCTGCTCCTCAACTCGCGGGCCGCCTCGCCCCTCCGCGCCTACGCGATTTTAAAGTACACTCTAGGGGTAGAGCAGACAGGACTGCGTGGAGTCGGATTTACAGCGACTAGTTTCTGTCACTAAAACCTAATCTTTAGCAAATGTTTTAGGACTAACAATTTTTATTATAAATGAAAATTCGAAATAATACACATTATATGATACAAAACTTCGGACATACTCGTATGACTTTATTTCTTTCAAAATTAGGAGATAGAATATATGTGTACTCGATATTATGACAATAGTTTTAGAAATAAAAATAATTATGTAAAACAAAATTTCGAATTTTTGAACACTATGGTTACTGAAGTTTATAGCAAACGTGTTATGGATAATAATTTTCGGACAAACAATTTTAGGAGAAGAAAGGGAGACCGAAACTTAAGTTATAAAATTAGCTATAGTTACTGTGTTTTCAATAACGAGGGCAGAAAAGATCGCCTGAGAATGAAACTGCATAACTAAAGCTAAAAAAGCGTAAACAATAACTACAAAATAACTCTCAGAGGTTTTAACAAGGTAGGATAGGATTAATAAACAGTTTGAGTGGTCTTATGTATACCAAATGTAATATTGACTATTTGTAGGTATGGCTTTGGGTCAACAAGATGCAACATTTGGTCCACTGTGAAAATTTGAAGACTAGGTCCAACCGTTTGGCTGAAAAACCTGTATGACAGACGACGGACAGACAGACGAACATACATATGAGTGACAGCTAAAGGGCTCCGTTTGGATTATGGATCGGTACGGAACCCTACAAATCAAAACAACATTAATATTTTCCGCAACTCGTAACTAATTTTTGAGGCTTAGCAAAATATTTCCCAAACTTCCCTCCATACTTATCCCTTAATCCAAGGTCTGTTTTCCAACAAAGTTGCTTCAAGTTAGAAGGATCTTTGAACTCGTCACGGTCAGTTTCACTTATTGGTTTTAGCGCGAAAACTAATTCCGGGACGCCTTGGAACCCTGAATTCGTGATATAAAGGTCTCAATACCAATGTGACAAGGGGCGAACCGCCATTTATTGACTACGGTAGACAGCTTTTCCAAGATAACAATTGTTTTTTTTTTTATAAGAAAATACCAATTATTTTTCTCTCGCCCGAGTCCTTGTAAATGTACCAACCTTTAAATGGTATTGATGTAAACGTTTACTTACTCTAATTCTAATAATAAATTACTTAAAATTATGTGTAACCCGAACGGAACTTTGCTAACATGACTTCTGCCTTCTTAAGGCGCTATTAGCTGCTAACGACCTTGAGTGGTTAGCTTGAGCGTTCTACGCTGAGCTCACGTAACGCGTCGTATGTCCACCCAGTAATAGAACTTGCCCATCAAGGAGCGCTGTCCGAAATTAGATGCATTATTAATTTATTACACATAAAAAAACAACCGACTTCAAAAAAAAAATACACTAAAAATTTCTACATAACTTTAATTTCGGAAGTCGGTGTTTGTATTTTTACTTCTTCGTTATTTGACACCGACTTCCGAAATTAAAGTTATTTAGAAATTTTTAGTGTATTTTTTTTTTGATATCGGTTGTTTTTTTTTTTGTAAAAAAGTTTTTTATTTTTCACTTTTTAGTTGTTATACCCCAGAACTAAAAACCCCAATATAATGGAACGTGGAATTTAAACATTTGGAGAACACCAAAACGTCATCGAGGTACACGTATTTTCCGGTTTTGTTCAGTTTCTCAAAAAGCGCTGAAGCAATTTCGATAAAATATATATGGGACCATCTCGGAAGTATATTCTTTCAGATGAAAAAAGAATTTTGAAAATTGGTTCACAACTGACGGAGAAATCGGGTAACATACATATAAAAAATAAAAAAAACATACAGACGAATTGAGAACCTCCTCTTTTTGGAAGTCGGTTAAAAACAACAAGTATTAAACTAAAACACAGAGACTAAATTATAAATAATTAAATGATCTTTAAAATGGTGAAGGTTTTATAAAAATACGCTTTATAGTTTTTGCGTGATTCTCAATTTTTTATCCGCGTCAGACATAACTTTACAAAGTAATTACACTATGTTATACGAGATCAATTTACGACGGAAATTGTCTTGAGTAACGTATATTTTATTCAAAGAAATAAGACAAGTCGTTAAGACGTGATGTTCAATTAAAAACCATTAAAAGTCGTATAACTGCGCCTTAACCTAGTATCAGTTTCGCTTCGCTCCGCTTATTGCTACGCGCTACGTTAGGTTGCGGATCCACTAGAGATGAGCTAAGCTACGTAGCTATGAATGTGTCTGATTTCCACCAATAGAATGGCTCAATTTTTAAAGTTACGCTTAGCGTAGCTCTAGTGGAACAAGGCTCAAAGCAGATAAGAAGAAGCAAGCATATAAGACCATCATTGTACTCTTAGATTTAAGCTCGTGTATAACAATTTTTTGACTGTTTAGGTGTATTCTCTAGTGGAACGGGACACGTAGTTTCGTAGCTTAGCTTCACCGCATAGATACCTCGAACATCTTTCTCTCAGCCTTACGTTTTATTCTACGCACCACGCTACGGCGTCGTACTGTGCTACAATTTCTTTTTTTTTTTGTGGTTGGGAAATCATCCAATGACTTCTCTCGCTCTGGGTGTTGCGGGAGGGTGTGTCAGACTCTACTGACTAAAACCCACCCCTGTTCCTTCCTTGCCTGAGTGCCCAGAGGAGCGGTAACTCTGTTACGAATTTAACCGCTATCCCTTGGCATGCAGGCACCGGCCATGATGGGGCCCGTCAGTGGTGGCTGGTCCTCTTTGAGGCGCGCGTGAAACACTACACGCCGTCGACTCACGGGCCTGGTGCTGATCGGATGGCGAGCTACCCATTACTCGCCGTCCGCAGGCCCGCGTCTACGGTGGCTGGAGATCGTCCTGCGACCTCCGACGCCCAGGGCGTCTCCTGCGCCGGCTGCGGCTGGGAGCGTGAGGGCCACTCCGTTGAGCTTCCCTCACTCATTCCGCCTCCTCCTTCGCGAGCGTTTCTGCTTCGCAGAAGGAGGAGACTGCTTCCCATTCCCTCTCACTCCGTACCATGGCCTGGACCAGGGCCGGGCGCGAGAAGTCACTGCCGCCTATCGCATCCACGAGGACACGGCGGTGCTCCGCCCAAGCGGGGCAGACCTCCATTGTATGCTCCACCGTGTCCTCTGGGCGATCCGCGTAGGGTGACACCCGGGCGTTTCCTCCCGCCTTATCCGACACCCTATTCGTATTCTCTAAGGCCGCTTTCACATTAGGACGTTAGCAGCGCGACAGTTGCTTAGGGGTTGAGGATAAATTCGAAACAGAGTTACCTCGCCCCTGGGCACTCAGAGCAGGGAAGAGTCAGGGGTGGGTTTTAGTCAGTAAGAGTCTGCCACGCCAGCTCTACCAAGAGCGGGAGATGTCATTGGATGATTTACCACCCCACAAAAAAAGCAGCGCGGCAGAAGCACCTGCTTCTCTTTATAATATGAAGTTCTGACTGAGCGCGACAGTCGCGCGTCTCCCGCGCTGCTAAAGTCGCCTAAATGGCAGTCTAAAAGAAATCATTCGGTGCGATAACCACTATTCTTGATGTTAAATACTTCGTGTGTATACTTACAGATATTTTTCAGGCAGACCTGTGATTTATAACTTCATAAAAACAACTGAACTACTTATTTAAATAAAGTAGGTATTGTACTGTAATGTCTGGGGGCATGTAGGTACTTCCCTGATAATAAAAGGAAAAATAATAGGAAGAATCACCAGTCTGCAATACTTGATTTATTATGTGATAAGAATCATACTTATTCCATTGAGCTAACTTACGAGTAATTATGACGATTCAATCCTTTTCTTCTTCTTATTTTAAAACCAGCTGTTAAACAGGCTGGCCGGTGCAATATACTTTTAAAGGATGATCTTTATAAGTATATTTCACCGACTAGCGTGTCTGCTGGCAAGGTTGGTATCCTGAATCGACCTCCTTACTCCTTAGATATCACAGTACCTACCTCGTTATTTTTATTACTGTCTTGTGAATACAGAAATAACTTTACGGAGTTTTTAGCGTGATTTTTTCGACTGAAGATCAATGGCTATTTTAATTATTCTCAAATTGATTCCTAGTGGATATTGTTATGTAAAATTGGTGTAGTCTTGTGTCTCAAGTGTCTACGCAACTGGAAAATATGTGGAATCATTGAAACAGGCGCGATCTCGGTAAAATAAAGCTGAGAATTTTGTTGTAGTATTGACTACCTCAGCGAAGCTTGCCGAGAAGGCTGACTCGACACATTTGCTGTGAACACTGCATAAACATTAGACTGTGTTACATCTGCATTCTAATGGAAACAACTGGTGTAGATGTGATTAAACTAAATACTTTCTTAACTTGACACTAGCAATTTGCACAAACCGTGCAAAGCCAAAATCGAACAAAAAAAAACATACATTACACAATTCTGCACTAACATAACAATGCCTAGAGTCTAATGCAGTCCCTAAATTGTAATTACTTAAGCTTAGGTACATGCAACACTTCTTCATTTATTCAAGAGATTGCCAGTTCAATGTTAATTTTAGCTAGTCAGGCTATTCGACCAAAATTAGCCTGACGAACATTAAATTAAGATGTGAAGTTTTCAGAGTTTAATCCCGAGACGATCATAAAACTTTGAGTCTACATTATTCAGTTAAGGACGTAAGTCCAAGATTAGTTTGAAACTCTTCTCGTAACTTTGGAAAAATTCAATTTTGTAAAGTTTTTTTGCTAACTAGCTGGTGCCAGTGGTTTTGCCCGCGTGGATTCACTATTTCCCCCACTATAGAGTGTAACGGAAAGGTGTGGTCATATTTTAAGAACAGGTTTTGGCCATGGAAATGAACAACTTCCTAAGAATGAACTTTTTTACAAAAAAAAAACAACCGACTTCCAAAAAAGAAAATACACTAAAAATCAAAGTTATTTTTTATTTGTGTGTACTTTATTTTTTGGAAATCGGTTGCTCTATTTGTAAAAAAGTTTTTTATTTTTCACTTTTTAGTTGTATACCTACCCCAGAACTAAAATCCAAAATAACATGGAACGTGGAATTTAAACATACTCGTAATTAGAGAAAACCAAAACGTCATCTATGTATACGTCTTTTTCGTTTTTGTTCAGTTTTTCAAAAAGCGTTGAAGCAATTTCGATAAAATTTATATGGGACCACCTCGGGAGTATATTCTTTCGTATAATTCAAAATTGGTCCACAACTAACGGAAAATCGGCGGACATACATAAAAAAAAATACATACAGTCGAACATAAAACCTCCTAATTTTTCGAAGTCGGTTAAAAAATAAGAAAATTCCAAAACAAAAATTTGACTCTCCATACAATCATGTTGTTCTACTCCTTTGTATGTCGTTAATTTGTGGCAAATAAATAATTTTTCTTTCTTTCTTTCTTTACAAAGTTATCATCAGCTGATCAATATTTGTATGGGGTAGAAAAAAAAATTCTTTGAGAATTTCCTCAGGTTTTCTTGAATAAAGTTGTTCATAACGATGGGCAGATGCAGTACTTAAAATATGACCACACCTTTCCGTTACACCCTGTACAAATCATAGTAGGTATCTGTGCTATTAGAGCTGTGGTGGCTCAGTGGTATTGGCCGCGACTTACAAGTTGTAGGTTGTGAGTTCAAACTCAGGCGCTTTACTTTGTGTAAATTATTTCATCACCACTGCTCTCAAAACGGTGAAGGAAAACATCGTGAGGAAACCGGCATGTCCTAGAACCAAAAATTCGATGACTTGTGACATCCGCATTGGACCCGCGTGGTGGATGACGGCCCACACCCTCTCATATAGAGGAGGCCTGTGCCCCAGCAGTGGGGACATTAAAAAGACTAATGATGATGATGATGATATGTGCTATTCCAGACGTTAACCTATCTGTGTGCAAAATTTCACCCAGATCCATTCAGTCGTTCTGGCGTGATTGAGTAACAAACGTCCATCCATCCACACACATTCGTATTGAAAATATTAGTAGGATAGTAAAAATAATATTGTAGAATGCAGTTCGCGTGTGGAAATAAGGATAGTTCTAGTTTATGGGAGGTTACGGGCCCGCCGTGGTAATGCACCCATTACTCAAGTAAAACATGCTGGAATACAACAACTGAATAAATTATGGTGGCAGCAATTACGCTGGAAATTCTCTGTGTAATTATTTTTTTCTTTTTACATGGGCGTCAGACTAAGGGCCAATTTCACCATTCGCTCTATAAACTAAGTTTTACTGAACTAAGCTCAGCGTTAAAAATAAAAACCCTAAACAAATATTACAGTGAGTTAACCTTAAAAGTTAGACATATGCTGTCGCGGACTTATTTTTTAGAACTTTAAAAGGAGAACAATTCTGTAATACATAATTTTTGCGTAACTTTAACCGTTAACGCAGCGCATGCAACTGAAGCTCTCAAAAGGATATTTTTCCCTTTTTTGCCACATTTTTCATTGATGCTTTACTCCTGTTGGTCGCAGCGTAATGTTACATAGCCTATAGCCTTTCTCGATAAATGGACTATTTAACATAAAAAAAAAACAATTCAATCCAGTAGTTCCTGAGATTAGCGCGTTCAACCAAACAAACAAACTCTTCAGCTTTATGACAGCGGCTAAACGCGTTTAGGCGAGCTTAAACGTCGGAAACTGGGCGATCAGAATTGGTGAAAACGCGATTAGTTTAAACTAAACTCAGTTCACCCGTTTAATCGAGATTAGAGCTTCATTTTGTGTATAACCTAAAACTGGGCGTTTAGAATTTAAACTAAGTTAAGCTTAAACTAGTTTAGTTTGTAGTGGTGAAAAGCAAAATGAAGCTCTCATCTCGATTGAACGCATAAAGTGAGTTTACTTTAACCAATCGCGATTAGTTTCATTGGTGAAATCGGCCCTAAAAGGTTAATGTTATTAAACAAAGCAAGGAATACTCAACATGTCAGTTACTGAAAAAAGGTTGCAAATAGCTTGCATGCAAAAAGGTTGCAAATAGCTTGCATGCCATGGTCATAAGATGGGTATAGTCTTCATAATACTGGCCTACTGGTACCTAGTTTGTGAGACTCTACTATCACTACCATATATATTCAAGTATAATAGTTATAAACCCACACACTCGTAGGTATTCGTGTCAATAAACCAAAAGCAAACTCAAAAAGAATGCAACGCGAATATGCACCTACGCCGTGTTGATGGCACAAGTCGCATGCTAGCTGCCTGAATAAAATAGGATAGAATGGAATTGAATATAACTGAATATAATAGAATACAATACAATACAATACAATACAATACAATACAATACAATACAATAGTATAGTATAGTATAGTGTAGTGTAGTGTAGTGTAGTGTAGTGTAGTGTAGTGTAGTGTAGTGTAGTGTAGTGTAGTGTAGTGTAGTGTAGTGTAGTGTAGTGTAGTGTAGTGTAGTGTAGTGTAGTGTAGTGTAGTGTAGTGTAGTTTAGTGTAGTTTAGTGTAGTTTAGTGTAGTTTAGTGTAGTTTAGTGTAGTTTAGTGTAGTATAGTATAGTATAGTATAGTATAGTATAGTATAGTATAGTATAGTATAGTATAGTATAGTATAGTATAGTATAGTATAGTATAGTATAGTATAGTATAGTATAGTATAGTATAGTATAGTATAGTATAGTATAGTATAGTATAGTATAGTATAGTATAGTATAGTATAGTATAGTATAGTATAGTATAGTATAGTATAGTATAGTATAGTATAGTATAGTATAGTATAGTATAGTATAGTATAGTATAGTATAGTATAGTATAGTATAGTATAGTATAGTATAGTATAGTATAGTATAGTATAGTATAGTATAGTATAGTATAGTATAGTATAGTATAGTATAGTATAGTATAGTATAGTATAGTATAGTATAGTATAGTATAGTATAGTATAGTATAGTATAGTATAGTATAGTATAGTATAGTATAGTATAGAATAGAATAGAATAGAATAGAATAGAATAGAATAGAATAGAATAGAATAGAATAGAATAGAATACAATAGAATAGAATAGAATAGAATAGAATAGAATAGAATAGAATTGCATAGAATTGCATAGAATTGAATTGAATTGAATAAAACAGAAATGAATTGAATATAATTGAATCGAATTTAATTGGATTTAATAGAATTTAATCAAATGTAATAGAATTGAATAGAATGAATACAATAGAATAAAATGAAACAGAATAGAATTTGAAAATGATAATTCGAAACAGATACAACACAACAGCAACAAACATAAAGTAAAAAAGACAAAATAAAATGGTATAATTCTGCAAGTTCCTGGGTTACTGGCATGTGTATCCCTGACTTAAGGAAAAGTTACTTCAAAAGAGATGTCTGATGTATCTGTTCCGCACGAATACTCTTAATTTCTTCGAGGCCTTCAGTATCGATTGGGTCTCGCTTACCCTTCTAAACTCCAGAAATAGATTAGCCAATTACGAGTATACATGCTTTCATGTCATTTGAGTGAGCAATGTCAGCGCAGATCTTTCAAGGCTCATCTGCTGTTTCAGTAGATATGGTAACCTTTTCCTAACTATGTTAGGGTTGCTTCCAGTCTAACTGGATGCAGAAAGATACTTTAACATGGAGCCAACTGACCTCCACCACCCAGTAACTGGGTAACACGATACCCTGTGGCAAGATGTTTCAATAATGACTAGATGGTTTAGCGTTCGGCTGCTGCGCTGCGTGACGCGGGTTCGATTCCCGCACGGAACAAATATTTGTATGGCCTACAGATAGTTGTTCCGGATCTGGGTGTGTTGTGTATGTGAGTATACATTTTTGTGAACGCACCCACGATACAGGAGTAATTCCTAGGGTGGGGCAACGCTTTTTTTAAAAAAAGAAATATTAAAAATTTTAAAAACCCTAAACGTAAATGAAAAGAGAACATTTAAAAAACAGAAAAGAGCTGATGACCTGGAAATGGCTAAACCGACTTTGATAAAACATATCTTAGAACCATCGCTAGAAAACCTGCTTGCAAATAAATAAAAAAACGCATTCAAATCGGTTCACCCGTTTAAGAGCTACGGTGCCACAGACAGACACACACACACGTAACGGTCAAAATAAATTATAACCCCCTCTTTTTGCGTCGGGGGTTAATGAGATAAACGACATTATTGGGACGAAAAACAGATGAGTCTTTTGACACTAAAAGTAGAAGAACCAACAAAAAACCTTAGCCAAAATCAACAGCTTTTTGTTGATATTTCCACAAAACTGTTTGCTATCAAAACGTCAAAACTGTTTTATTAGGTTTTCTTATTTATCTGTTACCATAAGTCAGTGCTAAGCTATCACAGCTTTCCTTCCTTTGTTAGGTAAAGAAAGCTTATTATTCAATTTTCCTTTCTCCTGAATCAACAAAATTAATTTCGCGTTCCATTGTTGGTTACGTAAACACTAAAATGATTAAGCGGCACCCGCACCCCTCCTCCATCGTGGCCGGTGCCTGCTTGCCTAAGGGTAGCGGATAAATCCTGAAAATGAGTTACCGCACCCCTGGGCACTCAGGCAGGGTTTTAGTCAGTAAGAGTCTGACACGCTCTCCCGCTCCACCCAGAGCGGGAGAAGTCATTGAATGATTTCCCACCCCCCCCCCCCCAAAAAAAGCCCCACCCCTCTTTCCTATACACATATAAATGTCCTATACACTAGTAGGTACAGCGTGATCAGGGTTCTGAAAGTCCGAATTAAAAAACGAAACCCTTATATGATCAATCGTGTGTCTGTCTGTCTGTTTGTCCATCTGTCACAGCCAATTTGTTACACAGAGAGTTAAAATTTGGTACACATATGAATATCTGTGACTCAAACACAAACGTGTAGGTACCCTAAATAAATTAATTTGGAATATGGGGTTTACTTTTGGGGTGAAAATCGGCAAATTAAAAACAAAGTTTTTGAAACTGTGCCGTGCAACTTATCAAATAAAAGGGCACAGTGTGGTATTTTTTTCATAATTTTAAAATAAATATAGTTTTAAAGTCATTTAAGAAAATAGATGAAAAGGACCATTCCCCCCTCCCCTTATCGCCGAAACCACTGGGCCTAACATTTTGAAAAGAAATGCAGAAAGTAGTTCTTTACTTATAGATTACAGGAAAACAGGAGGGGGTAATGTAAAAAAAAGCTGAACAAAACTATGATTTGTTCGGAACCCTTTTCGCGCGAGTCTGACTCGCTCTTGGTCGCTTAGGCGATGAGGAGTTACGAACATTTTGTCGAGTTCAACATAAACAAATGTACAGTAAGAGCAGTGGTGGCCCAGTGGCAACGGCTCCGACTTCTTCGACTTCGACTTCCGACTTCGAAGTCGTGGATTCAAACCCAGGCAGGCACTTTACTTTGCGTAAATTATTTCATCATCACTGCTCTCAAAACGTGAAGGAAAATATCGTGAGAAAACCGGCATGTCGTATAGAATCAAAAATTCCATTGTACAGGGCCCGCGTGGTGGATTAAGGCCCGCCCTCTCACAAAGAGAAGGATGTCTAAGCAGTGGGAACGAAGTTGATGCTAAACAATACTGAACAGCTGATTTCTTCGTGGCTAAAGTAATAACAGCCGCACGAATCGATCCATGAGGTTAAGCTACGCTTCCGTGTATGGGTGACCATCTTTATATACCGAGACTCCTCCGTGCCTTGGAAAGCACGTTAAGCCGTTGGTCCCGGCTGTCAATCTTGGATCTTTGACAGTCATTATGGGTCGTCAGAAGCCCGAAAATCTGACAACCAGTCTTACCAAGGGGTATCATATTACCCAGTAACTGGGTTGTGGAGGTCAGATAGGCAGTCACTCCATGTAAAATACTGGTACTCAGCTGCATCCGGCTAGACTGGAAGCCGACCCCAAGGTAGTTGGGAAAGGCTAGGCAGATTGATTTCAGATTGAATCTCACAGGTATACCTTTTTTTTTGGGGGTGGGAAATCATCCTATGACTTCTCCCGCTCTCTCGTGTCAGACTTTTACTGGCTAAAACCCATCCCTGTTCCTTCCTTGCCTGAGTACCTAGGGGCGCGGTAACTCTGTTACGAATACAGGTATACCTTTTTTTATGGGGTGGGAAATCATCCAATGACTTCTCCCGCTCTGGGGGAGCGGGAGGGCGTGTCAGACTCTTACTGACTAAAACCCACTGTTCCTTCCCTGCCTGAGTGCCCAGGGGTGCGGTAACTCATTTTCAGAATTTATCCGCTACCCCTAGGCATGCAGGCAGTCCGCAGGCCCGGGTCTACGGATATCGTTTCGTGGTTTCGTTTTTCGTTTGTTTTGGGTATCGTTTTCCTCATATTTTTATTGTAATTTATATGGTGTACATAATAAAGAGTATTCTATTCTATTCTATCGTTTCGCGACATCCTACGCCCAGTACCTCTCCTGCAGTGGTAGCGGCCGGGGCCGTGAGGGCCACTCCGTTGAGCTTCCCTCACGCGTCCCGCCTCCGCCTTCGCGAGCATTACTGCTTCGCAGAAGGCGGAGACTGCTTCCCGTTCCCTTTCGCTCCGTACCATGGCCTGAACCAGGGCCGTGCGCGACAGATCACCGCCACCTGTCGCATCCACGAGGACACGGCGGTGCTCCGCCCAAGCGGGGCAGACCTCCACCGTATGCTCCACCGTGTCCTCTGGGTGATCCGCGCAATACAGATATACCTAATGTTCTTTATATTTATAAGTAATTTTACGCTCTGAATTATTGCCAATAAGTTGAAGGTCGCCCTATATAAATGTATGTTACCGACTAAATGTCGATACTTAGTAACATGTTGACGAACAGCAGGTTCACAAGGACATCTGCCATGTAACACAAAGTATGCCATGTAGTACAAAGTGTGATAAATGAACGTGTCCAAACGGAATGGGAGCGTTCGTCAGCTTGAAAAGATTTGTGATTCTAAATGGCGACTGTACTTTTTTAACCGACTTTCGAAAAAGGAGGAGGTTCTATGTTCGACTGTATGTACTTATGTTTTTTTTTTTTTTATGTATGTCCGCCGATTTCTCCATCAGTTGTGGACCGATTTTCAAAATTCTTTTTTTATCCGAAAGAATATACTCCCAAGTTGGTCCCATTTAAATTTTATCGCAATTGCTTCAGCGCTTTTTGAGAAACTGAACAAAAACGAAAAATATGTATAACTCGATGACGTATTGGTGTTCTCCAAATGTTTAAATTCCACGTTCCATGGTATTGGGGTTTTTAGTTCTGGGGTATAACAACTAATAAGTGAAAAATAAAAAACTTTTTTACAAAAAAAAACAACCGACTTCCAAAAAAAAATACACTAAAAATTAAAAAATAAGTTTAATTTCGGAAGTCGGTGTCAAATAACGCAGAAGTAAAATACAAACTTTTTTTTAAAAGTTTTTTTTCTGGGAAATGTTTGGTGAAAATATGATTTATGTGATTTTAGCACTGTGTTCAACTGAGTCACAGAACCATATTTTTAAACATTGATAACCGAAAACTGTAAATAACTACCGACCTTTTTTTGTTTTTTGGGGTGGGAAATCATTACAGGACTACTTACGCATTTATCTGCCAGCGGCTTCGTACGCGTGTAATTAGTATTTCCCTACTATAAATTATATGCTGTTCCAGACTATCTGCGACTCCCGCATTCCCCTTAAACTTAAGGGATTTATAAATCAATGGTCAGACCTGCTGTCTTGTATGGTTCAGAATGCTGGGCCACAAAAGGGATGAATGAAAAGCCAAACAGCATGCAGCTGAGATGAGAATGCTAAGAGCGATGTGTGGTGTCACGCGCATAGATAGAATTAGGAATGAGTATATAAGAGGAAGTCTGAAAGTGGCACCGCTGACTGAAAAGTTGTGTGGAAATCGGTTGTCGTGGTATGGGCATGTGATGCGGAGGAATAAAGAAAATGTCGTGAGGAAAATCTTGTGTATGGAAGTCGGTGTTTATATTTTGTTTCTTCGTTATTTGACACCGACTTCGGAAAATAAAGTTATTTTGTAATTTTTAGAAGTCGGTTGTATTTTTTGTAAAAAAGTTTTTTATTTTTCATTTTTTAGTTGTTTTACCCCAGAAGTAAAACTAAATATTAAAGTTATGTCCGAATGAATAACCCCAATATCATGGCATTTGAACATTTGGAGACAACCAAAACGTCATCTTGTATACATATTTTTTTTTATGTTGATTTTTTCAAAAAGTCCTGAATCGATGTCAATAAAATTTATATGGGACCACCTCTGAAATATGATCTACCAAACAAAATAAGAATCATCAAAATCGATTCACAAATGGCGGAGATATCGCGTAACAAACAAAAAAAAACATACAGACGAATTGAGAAATTCCTCTTATTTGAAGTCGGTTAAAAACTCCATAATGAACCAGCCCTCTTTTTAGACAGCCACTAAGAGCCTTCAAGAACAGTGACAGTGACCCGAGCATGTCCTTCAGTTCAGCCACAATCTTCTCTGACTGGCTAATTTGACCTTGCTCTCGTGAAGTCAATCTGCCTAACCTTTGTCCAACTATCTTGGGGTCGGCTTCCAGTCTAACCGGATGCAGCTGAATACCAGTATTTTACATGGAGTGACTGCCTATCTGACCTCCACAACCCAGTTACTGGGTAATACGATACCCCTTGGTAAGACTGGTTGTCATCCATGGACCAACCCCTGCAAGCGTAGCTTAACCTGATGGATCGACCCGTGCGGCTTTTATTACTTTAGCCACAAGCTCCTCGCAAGATCCACTACAAAACTCAAAGAAAACCTATAGCAATGTGTGAAACTTCACACACTAGCCTACTTACTATCTCTTGCAACACGGTCCCGCGATCAAACCGACCGCCATCCAAAACGATTGTGACATACTTCAGCCTCGCTATTCCAACTGTTTCACACAACTTCTCGAAGTTGTTGGAATCGGGAAATGTGCCCGGAATCTCCGACTACACAACTATTTGAGAAAAAAGCTGGCAGTTAAAATAAATTTTATGTTTTGAATGCTGCTAAAGTGAAGGAATGAAGAATATAAAGTATTTACGTTTCAGAACTGCAGGAAGGTGAAATGTTAGATACATTATTTAAATGCGAAAGCTTCTTACTCGACTGCCTTTTTTTTGGGGGGGGTGGGAAGCTCTCTTGGTGGAGCGGGACGGCGTGTCAGGCTCTTACTGACTAGCACCCACCCCTGTTCCTTCCATGCCCTAAGTGCCCAGGGGCGCAGTAACTCTGTTTCGAATTTATCCACGACCCCTGGGCAGGCATCGGCCATGACGGGTCCCGTCATATATTGCTGACAACTCTTTGAGGCGCGCATGCAACACTACACGCCGTCGACTCTCGGGCCTGGTGCTGATCGGACGGCGAGCTACCCACTACATACCGTCCGCCCCGGGCCTGCGGACGACGAGTAGTGGGTAACTCGCCGTCCGATCAGCACCAGGCCCGTGAGTCGACGGCGCGTAGTGTTCCACGCGCGCCTCAAAGAGTTGTCAGCAAAGGACGGGGCCTGCCACGGCCAATGCCTGCCCGGGGATTGAGGATAAATTCGAAAGAGTTACCTCGCCCCTGGGCGCGTAGGGCAGGGAGGAACAGGGGTGGGTTTTAGTCAGTAAGAGTCTGACACGCCCTTCCGCTCCACCCTAGAGCGGAAGAAGTCATAAGATGATTTCCCACCCCCCGAAAAAAAAAAAAAAAAAAACACCGTCCGCAGGCCCGCGTTTACGGTGGCCGGAGATCGTCTCGCGACGTCCAACGCCCAGGGCGTCTCCTGCGGCGGCTGCTGCTGAGGACGTGAGGCCCGACTCTGTTGTTGAGCCTCCCTCACCCGTTCCGCCTCCTCCTTCGCGAACATTACTGTTTCGCAGAAGGAGGAGACTGCTTCCCATTCCCTGTCGCTCCGTACCATGTCCTGGACCAGGGCCGAGCGCGAGAGGTCGCTGCCACCTATCGCCTCCACGAGGACACGGTGGGGCTCCGCCCAAGCGGGCCAGATCTCCACCGTATGCTCCACCGTGTCCTCTAGACGATCCTCACACTGAGGACACCCGGGCGATTCCCTTCTCCTTATACTACACTACCCGACTGCCTGATGTTTGTATGTGTATTTCTTTGGCACGCCCTATATCCTAACCGGCTGGATAGATTTTAACAAATGAGGTACCATCAGATTGTTTTTGACTGCCGAAGTGGAATAGACAATATGAATTTTGAAAAAAAAAACTTTTTTACAACTTGTTTGTATTTTATTTCTTCGATATTTGACACCGACTTCCGAAATTAAAGTTATTTTAAAATTTTTAGTGTACCTATTTTTTTTTTTGGAAGTCGGTTGTTTTTTTTTTTTTGTAAAAAAGTTTTTTATTTTTCTGTTTTTAGTTGTTATACCCCAGAACTAAAATACCCAATAACATGGAACGTGGAATTTAAACATTTGGAGAACACAAAAACGTCATCAAGATATGCCTATTTGTCGTGTTTGTTCAGTTTCTCAAAAAGCGCCAAAGCAATTTCGATAAAATTTATATGGGACCACCTCGGGAGTATATTCTTTCGGATAAAAAAAGAATTTTAAAAATCGGTCCACAACTGACGGAGAAATGCGCGGACATACATAAAAAAAAAAATAAAAAAAAAACATACATACAGTCGAACATAGAACCTTTTTCGAAAGTCGGTTAAAAAGGATAGCGACCGCTACTAAGTAAGTGTACTCGTATATTTTGTAGCATGGTCATGTGGAGTGTCAAAATAATAATCTCGAGGAGACGATTCCAAAAATGTAAATCACTCATCTAGGAAATATATATTTTATTAAATTTTTCAAAAGCTTTTATTGGCATCAAGGTTATTGAACTAAAATAAATTCCAACACCTGCATCAGACTGCTTGATAAGTGACTTATTTGGAACTTTTTAGTTGTTTTTTGTCAATAGAATTTTTACACATCCCTAAAACCAGCATTCTCTCCCCAACGCCTTTCAGCTCTTTGACTAGTGATCTGCGTCTACAAAGCAAGGTCGAATAATGAAAAAAAATCTACTCTACATTTGGCAAAAAACCCGAGGGGTTACCTCACAATCTTTTCTAGGTATATTACCTACGTTTTATGAAATATATTGTGCTTACAGTACCCAATGTTAGCTTTCATTACAATGCTTCTGTGGGCCAGTATTTTAATAAAAAAATAACGGTTTGTCAATGGTATAAAGCAGTGGTTCCCAACTTATGGTCCGTAAGAGCTAAAATATGGTCCGCAAAAGATCTAAAATTGTCAAATTTTCCAACTGAAAAGTAACATTGATGCTAACTGATTTTAAGTTACTGTCAGAAATGTTGTGTTTTCTCTGACAATACTCGTTACTTTTGATTTCCAAGCTTATGAAGTGTGCTACAAATGTTGAATTTATGATGTAATTTTTATTTTTTAGATTAACGTAGTAAATTTTCATCTGGACTTCTGACCCTTACCAACAACAAAAAAACCAAAGTGGTCATCATTAGCCTTTTAATGTCCCCACTGCTGCGGAACAGGCCTCCTCTGTGTGAGAGGGTGTGGGCCGTTATCCACAACGTGGGCACAATGTGGGTTGGTGGATGTCTCATGTCTTCGAATTTTTAATTCTAGGACATACCAGTTTCCTCACGATGTTTTCCTTCAAAACAATGGTGATGAAATAATTTACACAAAGTAAAACGCCTGCCTGGGTTTGAACTGACAACCTACAACTTGTAAGTCACGGCCGTTATTACTGGGCCACCACAACTGCTCACCAAAGTGGTCCCCGGTCAAAAAAAGGTTGGGAACCACTGGTATAAAGCTTATATTTTCTAATCATCGTTCTATTGATTGTTGGCACGACTGTAGTACAATACCTTTCATATCGTGCAAAGTTGATTGGGATTTTCTGATTGAGAATTTTGCCATTGTAAACGGGAAATAGGGAGAACGATTAAAAGAACGCGATTGGTGAATTGGGTCTGTTATTGAACAGGAGGAAAAAGGTCTTAGGCGAGAATGGGCTGGAAAATGTATTTATTATTAACAAAATAAAATATTATAGTTTCACTATAATTCTCCTGCACTTATCCCAATTTATTTGGGGTCGGCGCAAAATGTCTTTTTTTCCATACTCCTCTATTAGTCGTCATCTCTGTAGTCCGCCCCTTTTTACCCATATCCTTTTTCACACAGTCCAACCATCGTTTCTTTGGCCTTCCCCTACTCTTATAGCCATCCACATCCATACACAAAACTTTCCTCACGACATTTCCTTCATTCATTCTTAAAGTAGTAATAACGATTTGCGGTACCTATCAATAAAAGATCTATAAAAACTAAAAGTAGTATTTTATTTTAATATTACACACCCTCTCACACACATAGACTCACCATTTCACCTTATTACACCCAGAGGACAATTACTCTTCACAATTTTGTTTTTATTGTTTAAAATCCTGCAAATTATATTATTGTAATCAATTTTCCATTTCATTCATGAGCTATTACTTACAGAGCTGCGTGCCGAAATACAGACCCTAAACCTAGTTCGGCAGCAGAGGCTTATATTAAGACACAACTGTAATTGTTTCTAGTTTATATGATTATTATTATTATAAGATTATTATTCCGTTTATTTATTTTTATAGACATATTATTTACATAGTTAAATATAAAGGATAAAAAAAAACATTTAAAAATATAAAAAATAGTATCCCACCGGTATCGGGAACAGGGTCCAAGCTACCGGCGGTCAGGGCTCCAGAGAGAGGAACCGCCTGACAATGCGAGCCGTGTCCAGAAGTACTGCTTTCTGAATCAAACCCTTGATCCAGCCGCCTAACGAGAGCCTCCTGAGGTGTTGGTCGAGGCTCGTGGCTATTAAGCCATTGGCTGACACGACTATCGGTACAATGATCGCTGAGTCCACATCCCACATGTCGACAACCTCGCGAGCCAAGTCAATATACTTGATTTGTTATAAGATTCCACCGTATCACATGCCCATACCACGACAACCGATTTCCACACAACTTTCAGTCAGCGGTGCCACTTTCAGACTTCCATTTAATACTCATTCCTAATTCTATCCATGCGCGTAACACCACAATAAAGATATATATACTTCAAAAAACTAAAAAGAAACGTTTTTCGTATTCTTCTTAGTAAATTCTTTCATTGCATACCCATACTTATCAAGAGAATGCATAAAATATGGCTAGTCCAACGTCTTTGGGAGTCCATCATATTGGACTCAGAGTGACGCCACTTAGCTTACCATGCATTGTCATTCAAACTAAACATGTATGCAAAATTTCAGCTCTATCGGAAACCGGGAAGTGGGTCAAATTTGACTTCTATGATTTTTGAAGTGAAAACTTCTTTAGGCGCGTTGGACATTTTTGAGATGGGAAAAAACTTACTCGCGCGTCACCGTCACCGACCGTCGTAGCACTCGTAGCGGTTTATTTTTATTTGAAGTGAAAACCGACACCGACACCGCTACGCGATCCCCTACGAGTGCTACGACAGCACTTGTAGCGAATCGCGTAGCGGATTTTGTTCAAGTTTTCACTTCTGTCGGTAGTCCCGGAGTACCAGTTTTCTTTTAGATTACATAGTCACAGGTAAAGCATACAAGCGTTTTATAAAACATATGTCATTCACTGATAGACAACATAAAACCTAACCACAAACCTAGACACATAACGCAAGAGTCCTTGAAATTACAAAGGTGAGCACTAAGGAAGGATTTTAGAAAATTCATCACCTAAAGTAAATGAAACTTTGTATGATACAATAATAATATTAATTGTTTCTGTTGGGAAATCCCATCGGGCTCACGACTTGTAATTCATGACTCATTATCACTAAAAAAATTTCGACGTTTATTTCTACGGAGTCCTAAGGGACGGTAACTGTTGTGACATATGAATGTGCGTACAGGCGTATTCGCTGACGGCGAGCAGTGGGTAGTTCGCCGTCCGATCAGCACCAGGCCTGTGAGTCGACGGCGCGTTGTGTTCCACGCGCGCCTCAAGGAGATGTTTGTCAGCCACCACTGACGGGGCCCATCGTGGCCGGTGCCTGCATGCCTAGGGGTAGCGGATAAATTCTCAACATGAGTTACCGCACCCCTGGACACTCAGGGAGGGAAGGAACAGGGGTGGGGTTTAGTCAGTAAGAGTCTGACACACCCTCCCGCTCCACCCAGAGCGGGAGATGTCATTGGATAATTTTCCACCCAGCCAAAAAAAAAAAGGTGCATTCGCTAACTTAGTTGACATCAATTTGATAGGCACTATGCAGTACATTGCTGCTTTGATGTACACGAAAACAAAAATGTATTACGTAGTAGTCGATGTCCACCGAGCAAAGCAGCAATGTACTGTATAGTGCCTATCAAATTGATGTCAACTGTGTTAGCGAATAAACTAAACGATCCTATATAATTTTTTTATTTTCCAGATAGTCGACTCTTCACGAGACCAGAAAGCTGGCCTTTTTTTCGGCCAAAGAATCAGCATTCCCATTCAACGTGGCAATGCTGCCAGTGTTCTAAGCACTTCATTGACAGCGATGTGAAGGAATTTTTCGATGACTGATGTTCATGCCCAAATTCTTCCCTTTTTATGGCGCTTAAGTACATTTTTTTTACTATCTTATATTTTATATATTTTTTATTTACTAGTTTGTATTTACTTATACCTATAGATTTTACTCAGCTCATCCTGAATCACTTTTATCCGATTTAACCACAATAACAAGCGGTTATGCCAAGAGGCAATAAACTAGGTATTGTGGCCATAAGCCATAAAATAGGGTGTAAAATTACGATACGTTATGCCGCAGTAGACAGCCACAAAACCAAAGAGGTTTACGAGCAGGCATAAAAGCACGCTTCTTTGGATCTAAGTGATTTTGGTAACGAGATGTGTAACAAAGAAGTGGAATAGAAAGTACTTACTATCGACTTTAGTGGGTGAAAAATCCTATGAATATAAGTAAGCGTTTGAAGAGAACAGTCTGAATGGAAAACTGGTACGACCTTCACACATTTTAGTTCCATGTGCATCGAAATTTTCCAGTCATATCGTGTTCCCAGATTTATTTATTTTTTTGTGTTGTGAAGGTCGATCGCTTCTTGGTACTGGTACTCAGCTGCATCCGATTAGAATGGAAGCCGACTCCTAAATAGTATTCGTCAATCTTAATGGCGTGTGCGAAGTTAGCTGCAAGTGCAACTACAGTCACGTCGACAATAATTTAGGCCATTTAAGGATTTTTATAACTGTGTGGAAGCTTTGTGAATATTGGGTTCCCACCTAAGAAATTGGCGTTTTTTTCTCACAAATAGAGAACCTCGTCACTTCTATGAATTAAAATATTCATCAATTGCTTGATATTATATCGAATAATGACCGTCATAGACAACTGCCAATAGTAAAAAAACCTTATTACTTATAGTTTTATAAACAAAAAAATACCTTAAAAATTACTCCTGTTTTTGTTAGCAGAAATGACCACTATTTGTTTTTTAACTTAGCCAAAACTAATTTTTGTTGCTTAATCTAAGTGGCATACGTTATCTTAGTTTTTAAACATTATTTCATAAAAGTTTTAAAACATTAGTGTTCTTATTTGTTAAATAAATTAAGAAAATATGTTAGTATGAAAAATGCAGCTTCTTTAAAATTCTCCATACAAAACGCTGATTTCATAGTTGGGGACCTAATATTTTATAGGGATGTATGATACCTACTTATTTCTCAATTTGGAAGTTGGTGGTATTCCCACACGCCATTAAGTTTGACGAATACTATACTTAGGAACCCTTTCTTTGGTATATTGATATTGGGCATCAAAGTTATGAACATCGAACGAGCGGTTATTTTCCCTAATTTTCTGTTGCTTCAATATCAAAAACAGCAACAGTGAATAATAACACAGAACCAAATTGTCTATGACAGGACAACAAGGGCAGTATATTCCACTTCTTAGCGTGTCGAGATGGCATAAATAGAGATTATTTGCCTTGCCAGTATTCGAACACAGTAACGCCGGCCGCCGACGCTGTCATCAGATCCATGCGTGAACAGGGCATGTGGTGCAAGATGGAAAACCTGAGTGCGGAGTCTCTTTGAAGTTTTCCAGGTCGGCCATGGCAACGCGTGTCCAGGTGGGAGGCTCTCCGATGGCTCGATGAAATCATCAGGAGGTTTGAGCGTCTCCCACCAAAGATCGCATCTCTCCGAGGTGGTTTTGCACTAAAAAGTACGTAGTAAAGAATAGTATTATATAGTCCAGTAAAATCAGCACTAATAAAAATATACAGGTGCGTCATACCCCACCCACCTCTTGATCCATATGCATCATGGCATGTTACAAACACTTATCTAATTTCCATGTATTATTTTATCTTTTGCATTATAGAACAACGTGCATGGGGCCATTTTAATCAAAAATAGTTTTGGCGAATCAAAGATGCTATTATATGTTATATATAATTTATGATATGTAATCTTATCATTTATTAAAGCTTAGCTAAAGATATAAGATGACTACGGGTATGTGATGCCAAAGAATGCGGAAAATTTCATGAAGAAATATTTGATATCGAAAGTGGAAGGCTATAAATGTAGGGTAAGACCAAATAAACGAGAATTTTGTGAAAGGCTTATGCTTACTAGAAATAAGACGACTGCTGAAATGATGACTAATAAAGAAGTAAGTATAAAAGAAGATATTGCACCAAACCCAAATTAATTGCGATGAGGACAAGGCAACGTTTATTACGACAGAGTGCTTTTTGGCGTCAAAAAATAATAGAGGACCTCTAAAAACACCCAACCTTCGTTTAAACTTCATAAAGTCCTAAAACACAAAACACAGTCCTGATAAAATCACATACAAAAACGTACATAGTCTTAATTGCCAAATTGAACCTAAACAAACAACTAACGTAAACTGAAAAGCTGTAGGACAAACCGGACGGAATGTTGAAATTAGTTACCATGTTAGATTAGCAAACGAAACACGATCGTTTCAAACTTCTGTTACAGTAATGAATGGCCCGAAACGCTTCAGGATTCGGTAATTAATAGCCTCGGCAAAGGAGCTAGGAATAAAAGTCTGCCTAGCCTTCTTAATTCTTTTTTTATACACCACATCTTAACATAAAATACAGACATTACACAGTTAATATACAAAAGCGAGCTTAACTCAAAGTTGAGTTTTCTCCCAGCAAACCTTTGAGTGATAGAGTGAGATCACATTCGAGGGTAGGATTGTGTAGAATATAAACTTATATAAATAAGCCCTATATATAAAAAACATACAAAATACTATATACTAATATGTACAAATATACACCAATATATACCCTAATAATATGTCATTGAGAAAGGAAGTGCTCTTTTATTTTCCTCTTAAAGACATTCAAAGAAGGGCTGTCGTGTCCCTAGTGTGGAAGAGAGTTCCAGAGACGCACTGCAGTTACTGAAAAGGAGCTATTATAGCGGCTGGAAGTGTGACGCGGAGAACGAAGGAGAAGAGAAGAGGCGGTGCGACAGAGTTTACCTCTCGGAACGCGGTACACGAAGGTATTGAGGAGAAATAGGATTGTGCAGAACAGTATAAAGAAGGGATAGGATATGGGTATCTCGCTGACGCCGAATCGGCAGCCACCCTAATCTGGTCCGAAATTCCGATACATGGTCGTATTTGCGGAGGCCAAAAACAAAGCGGATTCACAAATTTTGCTGTTCAAGTTTGTTTAAAAGTACCTCCGTAGCGTCCAGGATACAGACTTCCGCATAGACTATGAGCGGTAGAAGGAGAGATTGAGCAAGAGAAACCTTAGTGTGAAATGGTAAGAATTTTTTCCTTTCCTGCCTGCCTTGCCTTTTCCCAACTATCTTGAGGTCGCTTCCAGTCTAACCGGATGCAGCTAAATACCAGTATTTAACATGGAGCGACTGCCTATCTGACCTCCACAACCCAGTTACTGGGTAATACGATACCCTTTGGTAAGACTGGTTGTCAGACTTTCGGGCTTCTGACGACCCGTAACGACTAGACCAACGGCTTAACGTGCTTTCCGAGGCACGGAGGAGACTCGGTATGCAAAGATGGTCACCTATCCATGGACGAACCCCGGCAAGCGTAGCTTAACCTGATGGATTGATCTGTGCGGCTGTTATTACTTTAGCCACGAGCTCCTTATAAACTTTGTTGTACACCAAAACAGTAGAACAGATCTGAATCAAATTTGGCAAAGAGATAATTATGTAGATTATAGACTGGTATGGCACATCAGTTTTAATTTATCATGGGGTACTAATTCCACTCGGGCGAAGCCGCCTGGCGGAAGCTAGTCGGAATTAATGTATTCTTAATTCCCTACTGGAAATGGGTGAGGAAGTACTGCAATTTAGTCTTGAATCCAGAAAGAAGACTGTTAAAATACAGTAGACATTAGAATTCAGTTAAATACCAGGTACGTTCGTTTTCATGGGCTAGGAAACGAATGTAATCTAATGAAAAAATTCAATTTAATTTAAATTATTTTACGTAGTTAGGTAATCAAAGTTATTTTGATATCTGACTGTACCCACTTTCTAAGCATGAAACTCCATACAAAGTAAAATTAGGCGAAAAAGGAACGAAACTGGGGTGAAACAGAACTAAACTTATCTAAAAAACGATACAAAAAGTTTGTGGCGCGAATCCGGAACAAACCACCCAAAGATATACCTTAAGATATCGCTTTTAGAGGCTGTAAACGAGAAATGAGTTGCAGGATCTAACGAATGCAGGTCGGCGAAATTTAAAACTTTTCTTTTTTTGTTCAGATGGTGGTAAATAAAGATCATGAGTATCGATAGAACAAACTTGCACCTCTTAACTGTGCAGAATAGATATTGTGTTTTTATCTCCGTACGAACATCTATTTCTCAAAAACGTCCGCATAGCAAATGCAAATTGGAAATCGTAATTTTCATAAATTTCCTCTGACGGTAGGAAACATTTTAGACGACGAATACAACTTTTAAGCATTCGATTTCATCATCTTTTAAACATTCATTCATAAGACTAAGGATTCCTGAAACCGTTGCCAAACTTTTCTGATTATGTTAATAAATCTGCAAAAGGAATGTCTGGAGCCAGTCGGAATAGCAAAGTGGTCACAAAGTAAAAAGTTGTCGACGCAGCTGTGGACACCCGGGCACAGGTATATACCTACCTAGTTAGTCATATTTATGTTTTATTGCTACCAATTACAAGGTTATGAGATACAAAATGAAATTCTACAAAAACATGACTGTAACATTAGTAAATAATGCCCCGTGTAAACGAGGAAAGTCGTTTACAATCACAAGTCATAGGTACCCATAGAAACAGCAATTTACTATTTGTTTTCAAGTTAGAATACAACAACACACCTTGACAGTTCTGAGCGCGCCGTGGGCCGCATCCTCTGCCCAAACTTTGACGCCTTCTTTCTCGTACTCCAGGGTCCAGCCTATTTCGGAAGCGAGGAGTTTTTTCAGTGCTTCGAAGTCCGAGTCATCTGCAACGCGCGCTTCGCCGCGCGCCCATCCCGCGCCTCCCATTCGAGAGGGAACATCACAACGCGCTGCGAACGGCGAACTGCCGCTAGCCCGCTAGCCAGTGCTTCAGTCACACGAGTCGATGGCACGCGCATGCGTGGAGATACAGCCGCCATTTTCATTTTATTTCTTTTTTAATTTTGATTGCAAGCAGTTGTCAATTGAATTTCTTCCTCACTTTCTTTGATACTTGTGCCGTTTTACGAGTATTGACCGTCAAGTGTTGATATAGGTACTCCGTACAAAAGCCAGTAGGTATCTTGTTTGCGTTATCACACATTTTAACACCCTTCAAGGTTGTGTTTACCACCCACATGGAACTTCGGGAGTCCAATCAACTTTGTTAGTAATTGGAGCATTTCAATTCTAGTAACTGCGATGTTCGTTAATCGAAATAACGTGAAACCAATTACACTCCAAGTAACTAAAACTGAGGCGACACGATTTTCCAATGGATTTTGAATAATTAATCACTTTTCACAAAAGGGCTCTGTGTGTTCTGCGTTCGGTGTAGCGTATCGGTCTGACAATGCCATCCATTTACTTAGATTAATAGTTTAATAACTGTCCCTCCTAAGCTCAGCGGTTTCTAAGCTAAACCACTTAACAGAGTCCCTGTTACCATCTTCTGCTAATTTACTGCTGCGTCAGATAATGGCTTGTTGCCTATTCAGGGTAAGTTTCCATACGTCCCAATTTCATGCAAGCGGTCGCTCTTCAGGGTTAAGCAACGCTAGCCGAGGTTGGTCAGTGGATGGGTGACCATAGTCCCGGCTGTCGTTTGTAGATCTTTCACAATCGTTACGGATAGTCAGAAGTCTGACAAACTGACAAGTGAAGTCAACCAAAAAAGTATCTTGTTTCTGGGTTCAGTTACTAGGTTGTAGAGTTTCACATTAAAGACTGATGATTAACAAAATGGTTGATACCGAAAAGACAAAAACAGCGAACGGTACTAAATTATTTAATTAAGTTATTATTTTGGGTAGATAATGAAAATATATGATGAAGGATCCGTTCACTCTAGCAATTGCTGATGTCAGGTAATGTCCCCTGACAGCGCTTTTCCCATCCATGCCAAGCGAGGAACCCTTGGCGCCTGAAGATTTTCTTCGCGCAAATTGACGCTTTTGTGATATTGTCGGTCAACAATTCTGAAAATGAATTTAATGGAGTTATTAGTATGACAGAATATCCGGTACTTAAAGAAGAATTTAGAAGAACGATGAAGGCCATCAAGAGTGCCAAATCCAACTAAACACCACGCCAAAGAAAGAGCATGAGCTTCGATAGATTTTGTTTTCAACAAGCATAAAGATTCTTTCTTCCTGTGCTTGCTTATAGTAGCGCTGGTCGCTAGCGCTACTATAAGCAATACTATACCATACTATTGAACATGAGGGTTCGATATTCCGGGTTGGTCAAGGCGTAATTATGTTTTCACCTCACAACCTCGGAAAAATTCTGTTTGTGATTCGAAATCTGAGTGCAAAAGCGCATTTTATCCGCTAGCGTGGAGTTTTTAAAATTCGAATCTTTCTATTCAATAATTTTTAGACGGCTAGGCAGGCATCCACTGAAAATGCACTTATTTCATGTCAGTACGCCAACCTCATTTTTAGAGTTACCCGAAGTGTCTAAACGGAGCCTTATTGCTGTCACTTACGTGTCAGTCCGTCTGTCCGTCTGCCCGTCTGTCCGTCTGTCCCTCTACCCGTATGTTCTTCTGTCCGTCTGTACGTCTGTCCATGTGTCCGTCTGTCCGTCTTTCCAGCTGTCCGTCTGTCCAGCTGTCTGTCTGTTCGACTGTCCGTATGCCCGTCTGTCCGTATTTCCGTATGTCCGTCTGTCCGTCTGTCCGTCTGTCCGCCTGTCCGTCTATCCCTCTGTCTGTCTGACCGTCTGTCGGACTTTCCGTCTGTCCGTCTGTCCGTCTGTCCGTCCGTCAGTCTATCCGTCTGTCCATCGTCTGCCACAAAATTATGTTCCGAAGAATTTTTTAACTTCCCATTGACTGAACTAAAATTTGATAAGAATGTTTATTGTTTTGTTTGTTTGTTTTACTAACAAATACCAATATTTAGTACAGAACCCTAAATGTACGAAATCCGACACGCACTTGTCCGCTTTTTAGAATAATCGCACTGGCAAGCACGATGACTGCATGAAAAAAAAAATCGTTTTCAATCGCCTACCAAATCGTCTGTCCTGCAACATTCACAATGGAATCCAATGAAATTGAGTAATTTTCCGCTTTGCCAAATAATTTACCTAGTAATAGTACTCAAGTGACAAACACAAGCTCAACAGATCCAAAAAAAAAATTACTTTCAATATTACAAATTGTAGCATTTTAACTTTTATTTTTTTAAATAAATGAACACTAATTTGTATGATATTTTTCTTGCACCTAGATTTCCTTCCTAGCTGAAGTGAGGCAAAAATTTGTATGTTGCGTTCGGCACCAAAGTTATTCTGCGTCTCGTACCTTTGAAACCCTCGCTACTCTCAGGATTACACATTTGAACAACTCGCTTTGCTCGTGGTTCACTCCTAGATTCCTCAGCTTGCTCAGGTTTCAATACAAGTACTCGCGCCAATAAACAACTTTGCCTTGCATAACAAATAACTTTTTTCGTCTGGAATTTCGCGGTAGAAATCCTGATTTGTGATTGGTTAAGGCAACAGGCTCGCCCCTATTACCTACAGGAACCTAAAACATAACTGGCGAAATACAGGCGTGATTTTATGTTATGCTTTATGATGTAACAATATTAACCCCGACTGTACTATTCAAACTCACCAGCGCAAGTTACATGGCAGTCCTTCCCGGGCACCGTAGAGTTGCTACACCAATAATGGTCGTTGATCTGGAACAAGCCGTAGTCCCTGGAGCCATTCTTGTTGCGTTTGCCCACGATGTCTGTGTGGCGAGCACTCTCACTGTCGATCAGGCATACCCCTGAAATTGTGTTTCATCATCATTCTCCTGCCCTTATCCCAATTTATTTGGGGTCGGCGCAACATGTCTTTATCTTCCATACTCCTCTATTAGTCGTCATCTCTGTAGTCACCCCCTTTTTACCCATATCCTCTTTCACACAGTCCAACCATCGTTTCTTTAGCCTTCCCCTACTACCACTTTCAGACTTCCTCTTATATACTCATTCCTAATTCTATCCATGCGCGTAACACCACACATCGCTCTTAGCATTCTCATCTCAGCCGCATGCAATTGCTTTTCATTCATCCCTTTTGTGGCCCAACATTCTGAACCTTACAAGACAGCAGGTCTGACCATTGTTTTATAAATCTTCCCCTTAAGTTGTTGTTTATTGGTGGAAAATCATGAGAAAAAAGCCCACAAACGTGAGGAAATAAACTTAGCGTTGAGTTTAAATACTGATTAGCGAATTGGAAATTCAAATTCTCCATAGACAATTTTGAATTAAGAACCGGCTAATCAGTGTTTAAACTAATAACATGCTTTTTTATTTTATAAATGAGGCCCTATATGATTGGCTGCCTGGGCTTAACTTATACTGAAACGGAAAAGCATTAAGGCGCAATTATACGACTTTTAATGATTTTAAATTGAATATCACGTCTATACAACTAGTCTTATTTCTTTGATAAAAATATATGTTAATCTAGACATTTTTTTTCGTAATTTGATTGGTGAACATTTGAAATTATTAATTTATAACACAGTGTAATTAATTTGTAAAGTTATGTCTAACGCGCATAAAAAATTGAGAATCACGCAAAATTTATTGAGCGTATTTTTTATGAAACCTTCTCCATTTTAAAGATAATTTCATTATTTATCTTTTAGTATGATGGTTTTAGTTTAATACTTGTTGTTTTATGTGTAATAAATTAATAATGATGGTATGGAATAATGTGTAATAAATTAATAATGATGGGCGAGTCTTATTACTGGATGGACATTCGACGCGTTATGTGAGCTCAGCATCAGAACACGCAAGCTAAGTACTCAAGGTCGTTGGCAGCTAATAGCGTCTTAAGGTATTCATCGCAACACACCCATCATAAAATACATAAAAATAAAAACAGTTTTAAAAAACACTTCGTTCTTTTAACTATGATAAAATATTTATACACTTGGTTACTTTAGTTCAGTGAATTATGCTGAAACCGTTGCATTTCTATGAAGAATTTGAGTTTAGAATCCACTAATCAACGATGAGCGGATTTTAACGATGCATAATTATAATTATAACATAGCGAGTTTTGTTATTATGGCTGATAATGTTATATTACGTTCACATGTTTTCTCCCAGACATAATGCCTAGTAACTAGAAACTTTACACTAGAATAACATGCTGGGTGAGTCTTAATCTTACAAGATAAAGTAAACTACAGAGTAGTTATCCAGGTCGCTAGGTATATTGTTCAGCACCCTTAGCCAAATAACTTTTATAATAACGCTAACGCTTCGTGCAAAATGTATGGCAAGGACATTACCTGCGGAGAGAACTGTCACGTGACTCACGCCCAGTAATCGTTAAATATAATAATAAGTAGTCGTTGTCTTACATTTTGTACGAAGCGTTAGCGTAAACGTTAACAGAAAAGTATTTTGTCTAAAGGCTCAGCCCCCTTAGCCAAATAACTTTTGTAATAGCGCTAACGCTAACGCTTCGTGCAAAATGTATAGCAAGGACATTACCTGCGGAGAGAACTGTCACGGGACTCACGCCCAGTAATAAAAAATAAAATAAAATAAAAAATTGTTTATTTTGACCGAACTCTTTTGCACATTTAGTTGCCATACATTTTGCACGAAGTGTTAGCGTTAACGTTAACAGAAAAGTATTTTGTCTAACCCCTCAGGTCAGACTTAACGCAAGGAGCAGTAATGATGACCCAGTAGTAACGACCGTTACAAGTTTTAGGTCGTGGGTTCAAACCCAGGCTGGCTTTACTTGGTCGCGGATAAATTCGAAACAGAGTTACCGCGCCCCTGGGCACTCAGGCAAGGAAAGAACAGGAGTAACGGTGTTCCTGGTTTTGTGTCTAACTTTAATTTCGGAAGTCGGAGTCAAAAAACGATTTTTGACACCGACTTCCGAAATTAAAGTTATTTTGCACTTTTTTGAAGTTGGTTCTATTTTTTTGTAATAAAGTTTTTTATTTTTCACTTTTTAGTTGTGGTTCCCCATTATACTATGTTAACAATTCATAGACATACGATAGCAGCAATTGCGGTTGATTTGCTTCCAATTTTTAAAGAGTGCCGTAACTGTCTCCGATACCCATCATCAGATCTACATGAAATTTAAATGGGACCATTTCGGAACAAAACCCTTTCGAAAAAAAAAATTTTGCAAATCCGTCAATGAATGACGGAGTTATGCCAGAACATAAATAAAAAAAATACAAACATCCGAATTGATAACCTCCTTCTTTTCAAAAAGGTTGGCTTTACTTTACCATTACTCTCGAAACGGTGAAGGAAAACATCGTGAGGAAACCGGCATGCCCTAGAACCAAAACTTCAAAGACAGTGACATCCACTAAACCGCATTGGGCCTGCGTGGTGGTTTACGACCCACACCTTCTCACAGAGAGGTTCCTGTGTCCCAGCAGTGGGATCATTATAGGCTGAGAGCAGTGGTGATGAAATAATTTACACAAAGTAAAGTGCCTGGCTTTTTTTTTTTTGAGGAGTGTGAAATCATCCAATGACTTCTCCCGCTCTGGGTGGAGAGGGAGAGCGTGTCAGACTCTTACTGACTAAAACCCGCCCCTTTTCCTTCCCTGACTGAGTACCCAGGGGTGCGGTAACTCATTTTCAGACTCTATCCGCTTCCCCTAGACATGCAGGCATCGGCCACGATGGACCCCGTCAGTGGTGGCTGACACTCATCTCTTTGAGGCGTGCGTGGAAGACTACGCGCCGTCGACTCACGGGCCTGGTGCTGATCGGACGGCGAGCTACCCACTGCTCACCGTCCGCAAGCCCGGGTCTACGGTGGCCGGCGATCGTCTCGCGACGTCCTACGCCCAGTACCTCTCCTGCGGTGGTAGCGGCCGGGGCCGTGAGGGCCACTCCGTTGAGCTTCCCTCACGCGTCCCGCCTCCGCCTTCGCGAGCATTACTGCTTCGCAGAAGGCGGAGATTGCCTCCCAAAGTGCCCGGCTGGGTTTGAACTCACGACCTACAACTTGTAAGTCGCGGCTGTTACCACTGGGCCGCCACTGCTCCCCACTGTACATGAAGTTTAAATAAATAAATATATAATCTGCCATCTTTGGGAGTCCACCATATTGAATTTAGAATGACGTCGCTTAGCTAACCATACATTATCATCCAAATTAACCATGTATTCAAAATTTCAGCTCAATCGGAAACCGTTATGTAGGTTAAATTTAACATCTAAGATTTAGCGATTTTTGCACGCGCATCGACGACGATACGTACTTGTTACAAGTGAAAATAATAAAAGCGTGTTAACAAACAAATTGACCTTGTTATTTTATGACGTGAAATTGACATTTAACTTGGAACTGTCCGAAATGCATAGAAAAGAATGAGATTGCAATATTTTTTTTTTATTGTTGATAGGCACGCGTTTGACCACTATCTCACCTAGGGAATGCAATCTCGTCTCGCCGAGATCCCGATCTCGCGAGATCCCGGCCATATTTTACGAGATTGTATCTCGTCAAATTTCGTACGAGATCTCGCGAGATAACGAGATCGATTCTACAACAAATACTTTAGACATTTTAATAAAAAAAGAAATGAATTTGTACGAAGCTGGTGGAGTAAGAGGGGAACTTTTAAACTTCGTACATAACTGCCTCTCAACTGTGGTTCCCACAAGTGTTGAGGCAGAACGAGTTTTTTCAGCAGCAGGGTATTTGGCATGCAAAATCAGAAGTCGTCTGTCAGATGATACTCTCGACATGATGTGTTTTTTGAGAAGCCATTTTCAGACAAACTAACTTGCCTTTCCGTACCTTGATAACTTCATCTGACTTCTACTTTAAACTTTTTTTATTTGATTAATACGATCTCACAACATTTATTTAACAACTTGTGAAGTTAAGTTTTTGTTTTGTTGTATTTATTTACCATAAGTAATGTTCCTATTACTCTTAATTATTGAAACTAAAGTAATAATTTACAAAGGACTAAATATAGATAATTATTGTTTTGTTACCAACATTGTAAGAATTTGAACTGATTAGCTACAGTAGGTATAATAATTATAGACATAAACAAATGTTATTAGAGTTAGAGACAAAATAATAAGTACTCTGTTGATTTTTAAAATAAAACTTACATTATTTTTATAACTAAGCAACGCAGTTTCTATTTAATTACATATCATGTCAATTACTAGTTCTTAAAACAAGCATTTGCATATGTTTTAATTGCGATTCTCTCAATCTCGCGAGATTCCGTAATTTGCGAGATCTCGCGAGACTGGGTTTTGAGTCTCGCGAGATCTCGCTAGGCGGAAATCTCGTACGAGATTGCATTCCCTAATCTCACCTGATGGTAAGCGATGATGTGGTCGAAGATGGAGCACGCTTGCCTATTATTATCTATTCACTCTTGACTTAAAGACTCCCAGGTTGTAGCTATCAGGAAACAGACTCCGGTAGAGAATTTCACTCCCTAGCTGTACGCACAGTGAATGTTTTCTCAAATTGCAAGCATTGTATGGTGACACGATGCTTGCAATTTATTGTAAAATATGAGCATGCATTTTATCAATTTATTCAAAACTGAGTTGAGCTACGCTAGTATTTATTATCTGTGGTTGAACTATTAAAAATCTAAAACGACAAAGTTTTGCATTATGATTCTATTCATTATTTTTTATAAATTATACCGACGTACGTTGGCTAATATTAGCTAGTAATACGAGAAAAAAATTTAAAGGTCAAAGTTGGCGGCAAGTTTGATGATTACGACTACGAGTATCTTGGATTTTATTTTTAAACGTATTTCAAAACGAGCTAAGTTCTCAGAAATATATTCAAAATTAACTTGTTAATTTTGACTTGCGTCTTTGCGAATGTCATCGTCATAAGAGATCATTATTATCTTTCTCACCCTTTTACCATCCATAGACTACATAAATAGAGATAGGTTTATATTTAGTTGATCGTGGTATATCTCTTTATCTATACGTATGATATTTTTAATTATTTTGGTTTAAATGTTACCGGTTTATAAAATATGCTCTTATTTACAAGCTTTTATTTATTTAACTTGTTATTACTACGTAACTTAATATTCTTTGCGAGCGCCGCCGAAACGTCTTTTTGTATCCATATACTCGTAATAATAATTATTGTTCTGTGCCTCGGAACAATGAGTAATCCGTTTGTTTTATTTATTGTTCTGAGAGCGCTGTGAAATTGTGCCTGTGTGCATGGGCCGCAGCAAAAAGCTGAGCGTTAACTGTCCGTCTAGGATATATTTGTTATTCTTTTTTTATGTAACAAAATGTATGTGCGTCGTTTCACGCGAATAAACAGTTTTTCTTTCTTGCTTTCAGATGTGCTGATACTAACTTAAAAACACTATTAAAACTAGCTTAAAAATTAGTTAGCAGAACACGTTTTCGTCTTCTACTCTGTCCTGTGTAAACCCTAGTAAATTTCTCAAATCACGTAAAGTGATAAAAAATAAATTTGCCTCGACCGTACATAAATACTTACAATCAGCCATCTTCTCTTCTGGAAACTCCTGCTTCCTCAGTTCATGTACTAAATCACATTGTGTCTCAAAATACTTGGCGTCAGAACACCAACAATGAACTATTAACACAAATAAAAAGCTAAATATTTTTTTCATTGTAGTTTAAAGGTAAGTTAAGCTTAGGTAGGTCACAAGCGACCACACAATATACATAAGTTAAACTGAAGATAGTAAACGTAAAAACTAGTTTATTTATCACAGCACCGTGATCTGTAAAGGTCCGTTTACACTTGATGTTATTAAATCATTTTTATACAAGGGGTATACGACAATTAATAAAAGCACTGGCAATACTCATCATTATGAACAACTTTTATTGTTTTTTTTGGCGGGATTTCTTCGAGTGAAGTTCAGTGGCTATTTTATTATTCGCTAATTAATTCCTGGTGGATATTGTGATGTATAACTTTATTACAAAAAAAACAACCGACTTCCAAAAAAAATACACTAAAAATTAAAAAATATCTTTAATTTCGGAAGTCGGTGTTTGTATTTCATTTCTTCGTTATTTGACACCGACTTCCGAAATTAAAAATATTTTTTTAATATGTAGTGTATTTTTTTTTTGAAAGTCGGTTTTTTTTTGTAAAAAAGTTTTTTATTTTTCACTTTTTAGTTGTGAAGTATACCCCAGAACTAAAAAACTCAATAACATGGAACGTGGAATTTAAACATAGTCGTAATTGGAGAACACGAAAACGTCATCTAGGTATACGTATTTTTCGTTTTTGTTCAGTTTTTCAAAAAGCGCTGAAGCAATTTCGATAAAATTTATATGGGACCACCTCGGTAGTATTTTCTATCGGATAAAAAAAAATATTTTGAAAATCAGTCCTCAATTGACAGAGAAATCGGCAAACATAAAAAAAAACACATTCATACCTACCAACCTCCTCCTTTTTCGAAGTCGGTTAAAAATTGGTGTAGTTTTGTGTCACAAGTGTCTACGCAACTGAACTATAATATGTGGAATCATTGAAACAGGCGCGATCTCGGAAAAATAAAGCTGAGATTTTTATTTGTAGTATTCTATTGACTATATCAGTGAAACTCGCCGAGATGGTTGACTCGATACATTTGCTGCCAAATATTGCAAAAACATTAGAATGTGTTACAACTGCATTCTAATGGGGAAAAAGTGATAGTGTTCAAATTAGGACTTGGCTTGAAGGTCTTGTAACCAAGCCAGTGGCATAGCCAAAACACTTTACAAAAAAAAAACTTTTACTATGAGGCCATCCCAGAAATCGCGAAAAAAAAAAACTAAGCTGCCCATACGTTTAAATTTGCATAACTCGGCAAAATGTAGGAGAACAGCTGATTTTCGCACGTGAGTTGGACTCGCACTTGGCCGGATTTATAATTGCTGAGTACCTACTTAGTCATATCGAAACACTTATAGCTAAATAAGTACTTAATAATTTTTTTTATGTGGTAGTTTTTTATTATTTATGAGCTGTACTCCTCCCTCTTTTATTCCGCTTGTACATATTTTATTAATTAAGTTATTTATTAGTTTAGTTATATATAAAATGTTTATGGTAATTAATTTTGGTTGCCCTACATTAAATTCAAGCCCAGCTACGATCGCGATCCTGTCTCTACCTGACCCTTAGGGGAACTCTGCTGCCGCGATGCCTAGCGGCTCGGCGGACGGAGCTCCGGCAGGATCTCATGGCGACATGGAGACAGCGACTGTCGCAACACAGCGCTGGGCACGCCACCATAGCGGCGGTAGTGCCCCTCCTTGAGGAGTGGCTGGAGAGGCGTCACGGCGTCCTCACCTTTCGCCTGACGCAGGTCTTCGCCGGACACGGTTGTTTCGGGAGGTTCCGGTATCAGATCAGGCGGGAGGAAACGCCCGGGTGTTACCACTGTGCGGATCGCCCAGAGGACACGGTGGTGCATATGGTGGAGGTCTGCCCCGCTTGGGCGGAGCACCGCCGTGTCCCCGTGGATACAATAGGTGGCGGCGACCTCTCGCGCCGGCCCTGGTTCAGGCCATGGTACGAAGCGAGAGGGAATGGGAAGCAGACCTCACCTTCTGCGAAGCAGCAATGTTCGCGTAGGCGGAGGCGGGACGTGTGAGGGAAGCTCAACGGAGTGGCCCTCACGGCCCCGGCCGCTACCACCGCAGGAGAGGTACTGTGCGTAGGACGTCGCGAGACGATCTTCGGCCACCGTAGACCCGGGCCTGAAGACGACGAGTAGTGGGTAACTCGCCGTCCGATCAGCACCAGGCCCGAGAGTCGACGGCGCGTAGTGTTCCACGCGCGCCTCAAAGAGTTGTCAGCAAAAAGGACAGGGCCTGTCATGGCCGATGGCTGCCCGGGGGTTGAGGATAAATTCGAAAGAGTTACCTCGCTCCTGGGCATTCAGGACAGGACGGAACAGGGGTGGGTTTTAATCAGTAAGAGTCTGACACGCCCTCCCGCTCCACCCAGAGCGGGAAGTCATTGGATGATTTACCACCCTCTCCCCCCCCTACCCGCCCCCCTCCCTCCCCCTCCCCCAAAAAACCCTTAGGGGACTACAAGCATTATGTTTCGCAAAATACGTTGGTTTATCCTTTGCGGCAAGTGTATTTGGTCTCTAACAGCAATCATACAGCTGATAATTAATTTCTGTCGACGACTTCACAGTTTGTTGTGTAAAAACGGGGATTCCTTGGCCCATGTGACTCACACACAGATAGCTTTACCATTACAACGTTACTTCGTGTTGCCACACCTACATAATATGATAGAGTAACTATCTAGGTTATGTGGTAACGATAACGGCCCCGACTTACGAGTTGTAGGTCGTGGGTTCAAACCCAGGCAGGCACTTTATTTATTACTCATTTATTTATTACTAGCCCGTACTGTCCCACTGCTGGGCAAAGGCCTCCCTCCATTCCTTCCAACGATCATGATTTTTTGCTTCTTCTTTCCAATCCTTAAATAAGACATCCAGGTCGTACCGCCATCTCCTTCGTAGTCACCAATCCTATGCCTAGGGGTAGCGGATAAATTCGTAACAGAGTTACCGCTCCCCTGGGCACTCAGGCAGGGAAGGAACAGAGGTGGGTTTTAGTCAGTAAGAGTCTGACACGCCCTCCCACTCCGCCCAGAGCGGGCGATGTCATTGGATGATATCAAAGAGATTTAAAAGGCAAAGGGGTTAAGGGGTTTTTTTCAAATACATTTAATGTCTTTTTTTTTTTTTGGGATTGGGAAATCATCTTATGACTTCTTCCGCTCTAGGGTGGAGGGGAAGGGCGCGTCAGACTCTTACTGACTAAAACCCACCCCTGTTCCTCCCTGCCCTACGTGCCCAGGGGCGAGGTAACTCTTTGGAATTTATCCTCAACCCCCGGGCAGGCATTGGCCGTGGCAAGCCCCGTCCTTTGCTGACAACTCTTTGAGGCGCGCGTGGAACACTACGCGCCGTCGACTCTCGGGCCTGGTGCTGATCGGACGGCGAGTTACCCACTACTCGACGTCCGCAGGCCCGGGTCTACGGTGGCCGGAGATCGTCTCGCGGCCCCTGGCGTCTCCTGCGGCGGCTGCGGCTGAGGGCGCTAGGGCGACTCTGCTGTTGTTGAGTCTCCCTAACGTATGCCGCCTCCCTCTTCGCGAGCATTACTGCTTCGCAGAAGGAGGAGACGGCCTCCCATTCCCTCTCGCTCCGCACCATGGCCTGAACCAGGGCACGGCGCGGGAGGTCGCTGCCGCCTATCGCATCCACGAGGACACGGCGGTGCTCTGCCCAAGCGGGGCAAACCTCCACCGTATGCTCCACCGTGTCCTCTGGGCGATCCTCGCAGTACATTGAATGTCTTTGGAATGATATCAAAGGCCAAAAAAAAAAGGATACCAATCCTGTGTTTTTCGAGCCCACAGCTCGTCAGACATGTGGCAGACATGTCCTGCCCAGTCCCATTTAAGTTGGGCAGCCTTTTGACCCACATTTAGGATTAGCGTTTTACTTAGCAGGAACTTTACTGTGTGTAATTGTTCCCACACCACTGCTCTCAAAAAGGTGAAGGAAACCATGTAGAAACCAGCATGTCCTAGAACCAAAACTTTAATTAGGAGCCTGCTTGAATAGGAGGGAAGTGGAAATTATGTTTTTCTAACTCCTTCGCTGTTTTTAGGGTTGCGTACCCGAAGGGTCAAAACGGCCGTTTTTGACACTTGCCTACTACTTTGGATACGAAACACTTTGAGTCCTGTTTCAACAATGTAAAAATACCTTAAGCTCTTTGTAACAAACGCAACATAGGATTCTTTAATCTTTATTTTCTAGGCAAAGATACGAATTTTTATTCAATGAGGGCGCCACTTATGGGGAGGTAGGCCCTTAATGTGTGAAATCCGACACGCACTTGGCCAGTTTTTAGGGTTCCGTACCCGAAGCGTCCAAATGGAGCCCTATTGTTGTCAATCACGTGTACGTCTGTCTGTCCGTCCGTCGACCGTCACAAATTTTTGTAACGAAAAATTTTTAAACTTCGCATTGACATATATGAACTGGAAATTTTGTTATAATGTTTATTATTACGTACACTTTACTAACAAATACCAATATTTGGTACGGAACCCTTAATGTGCGAAATCCGACACGTACTTGTCCAGTTTTTTTACTTCTGCTGGATGTCGTTCCGGGACCCAAGACAGTTTAATCGTTGCTCCGGGACTCGTCGAGCTTCATTGCCTCGGCGTTTTTTCTGATGGTCGCCACTGTTGATTCTATGTGGCGGGCATGTCCCAAAAAAAAAAAAACTTTGAAAACATGTGACATCAACCAAGCCATGCTGGGCCCGCGTAGTAGATTAGGGCCCTTTCCCTTTCACAGAGAGGAGGCCTATGGCCCATCAGTGGAAACATAAAAAGGCTGACATGCTATGCTAAATAAAATAAAATAAAAAATTCAAGAAACTCGACTAAAAACTAAAGTAAAGTTCTAAACAAGTCACTTTTCAAGCAGTCTGATGCAGTTGGTGGCATGAAATCAATACTTTAACTAAAATACCAGCCACCTACTTCATCAGACTGCTTGAAAAGTGACTTGTTTGGAACTTTTTATTTATTTTTCATCCCATCTATTCGAAAAGGACGACTTGGTTCGCCTTTAAGTGAACCCAAAGTTAGTGATTATAAGAAACTTTTAGCGGGCAGTAATGAGTTTTTAATCCTCTTTATAAGTGCGACGCAATTATCTTTTCCGCGCACTTTTTGAGTTTGGAACATCTTAGTGTTCAGCGCCAAAGAAATCGAACGCAAATATTTAGAATAAAGACTGGCTGGTACGACGTACCACCGGCTGAATAAAAAAAAAAGAAATCAAATTAAAAACGCACGAACTACAGCCCGCGTTTTCGTCAATTTTCACGGATTGTTAGAAATTCATGGCTTTGTTTTGAAAAATGAGTTCTTCAAGTGACAGTGAAAGTATAGAATTAACTCCGAAAAGTATTAGAACTGACGCAAGAAATGCGATGGATAATCTACAAAATCTCGGGTGAAAAATATGAAAGCCTATGGTAATTTTATTGAATGGAGAAATGCAAGAGGCGCCAAGAATTTTTCAGAATCTGTGTTTTTGGCCTACTTTCAGTACTTAGCCAAAACTAAACAACCTTCCACTCTTTGGAGTACCTACTCAATGCTAAAATCAACAGTCAGTTCTAAATAACGACGTAAAACTGGACAAATAGTCGAAATTAATAGCGTATCTGAAGAGGATGTCTGATGGATTTAAACCTAAAAAATCCAAAGTGTTCTCAGTCAAAAACGTGGAGACTTTCGTTAATGAGGCACCCGACAAAGTCTTTCTTGCCGTAAAAGTAAGTAACTATGCATATGGTAAAGTATAATCATAGTGTTTTAAAAAGCGCATTTTATTGTAACCTGTACTTCGATAGATACTTGTCTTATTCACAGTCGGTTTTGTTACAGGTGGCTTTAATTTTCGGAGTACATGGAGCTTGTCGTGGCAATGAACTTTTAAAAATAACTGTTGATGATGTCGAAAATCACTCGGATGATTTACTGTTAGTAAAGCTGACAGACACAAAAACAAAAATTGACCGATCCTTCGTAATCCGTGGCGAATACAAAACTATTGTACAGAAATACCTGGACCTGCGTCCTGCTGATATGAAGACCAATCTGTTTTACATCCGTTATCAAAATGGCAAGTGCTTCAAACAAGTTATGGGAAAAAATAAAATTACTAACATGCCACAAGAAATCGCTACTTATTTGCAGCTACTAGATATCAAGCTGTATACAGGACATTGTTTTCGTCGTACTTCTGCTACCCTTTTGGCAGATTCTGGAGCGGACTTAACTGTTCTCAAGCGACATGGAGGATGGAAGTCGAGTGCTGTAGCAGAGGGGTATATAGAAGATTCCATTGAGAACAAGGCGAAAACATGTGAACGCATCGTGCAAAACATTAAATTGCAACCTTCAGTTAACCCATCCACGCCACTGTCGCCGCGCCCATCTACATCCAAACAAAGGGATTCACCGTCACATTTTACTCAAAATGAGCCGGATTCGGACATTATTTCAAACACGCAGAATATAAAATCTACAACAATCTCTAATCCTAATAAAACTGTAACAATAAATTTTCATAATTACGAAAATGAAATAAAAATGAGTAGAATCCCTCACTTCGCTCTGGATTCAAAAAAGCGCCCTCGCCGTAATAGTAGATTATTAACCAAGGGGATAAAGCAGTGCCTTCTGTCGCGGGAGACGATTTAAATCGCGAGCGTAACGAAGGACTCGAGGTTTACTCCCGAGCGTAGCGAGGGTGTTAAAAACTTAAATCACGAGCGAAGCGAGGGATTTAAGACGAGTCCTGAGTGTAGCGAGGGATTTAAGTTCACCCAAGACTAAGACAGCTTTATCACCGAGGAAAATACTCTACTTTTCGTACCATTTGCGAAAAATTAACACAATAATAATATGAGATAAGCATTTATTAAAAATAATGACAGTTAAAAGTAAAAGTTAACATTCGAAACATTGGTCCAATTATTGATAGAGAGAGTTACATTTTTGTTTGGTATATTTATTGTTTATGAGTTGATTTGAGTATTTCTCTGTTCTTGCGTCTGAGGAACTTGCGTTTCATTGTAGATAGTATACGTCGGAGATAGTGGTGGTGGTGCATCGTGAGTTACGGACAAAGATAAGATACCGGAAGTTGATGGTTGTGGCTCTGATGGATTAAGTTTTATATTTTTGTTAATTTGACTGCTTAATATGGTTTTATTCGCCATTGAGCTTTCGATATAACCCTTAGCCACTGTATCAGAGCTCCAACCACCGTGTCTTTTTATTTACGTAATATCCGCCCCTGAATCCACCAAGAAAGTCGCCGAAGTTCTTCTAAAGCAGTGACCGGTGTAGAGTTCAACATCTTTAAGTTTTAAATATTTAGCAATTTCCTTTGGCATATTGGTAATTTTATTTTTGCCGATGGCTTGTCGAGTACATTTCCCATTCCGATAGTTTATAAAAAATCTATTGTTTTCCATGTTGGTGGGACGTAATGCTTGGTATTTATGAATGATTTTAGTATATTGTCCTTGTACAATGAATGACAGATTTTTCTTTGTCTTAGTTTCCTTTACATTAATCAGCAGCAACTCATTGGAATGATTTTCAACGTCCTCCACCTTTAAGTTTACAAGTTCACATCCGCGGCAAGAATAGAATAGAATACTCTTTATTTTGTACACCATATAAATGCACCACAAGCACCATTGAGTCCAAAAATTAAGGCCACCTATAACAAAGAAAAAAAACAGATAAATATATAGAATAATTACCATTACTAAGATACGAAATATTCATAGTTAAATCATGTATACTTACTTTTGTGGCCAGATTCGTCAGGAGCTTCATTAAGAAATTTTTCCACATTTTGAGTCGTAAAAATTTTAGACTTCTTTGCGCAATGCCCTTCTGATTTTCTTTTTAAAAAAGCCAGTAATTTCGTGAATCTATTTATTTCAATGCTGTGTTTGATGCTTATTGTAGCTTTCAGTTTTGAGTATATGCACCAAAGTGTATTCGGATTCTTTGTCTTGGATAAATAATCAACATAGACAAGAAGTACTGATTCTGAAATTGATAGGCCTTTCGCACTTCTCCACGTTGAAAATTCTTCATAAATTTTTAAATAATTTTCCTTGGATTTTGTTGGAAGCAAATTATTTATAATTGCGGCAGCATTTGCACTGATGGAATCCGACAATTCACTGTCACTGTCGCTTTGATTTAACATCGTAACGTATTTTTAGAACATTAACTTATTTATAAAAATAAATTAAAATAAACTTAACGTTTATGTATTTGAAGACAACAAAAACGCGGCAAATTCTTAGACTAATATTTTTTTGCCGGAAAAGCAAAGGCATCAAGCTCATACGAACATAACAATAGTCATTTTTAATCTGTTAAAAACAGGGAAAGAAAATTGTACTGAATTTCATTCATCCTCTAGGGGGAGAATGTGATTTAAATTTGGAATACTTACCGAAATTTATACTGAACTACATCTGTGTTTACACCATTGAGTTTGTATATAAAGCATTATACATCTTTTTGAAAATGGAATACGCATTTATTATGCAGTTATGATTATTAAATAAAATTACGAAAACCGACGAGGCCCTATGAGCTTGATGCCTTTGCTTTTCCGACAAAAAAATATTAGTCTAGGAATTTGCCGCGTTTTTTTTTTCTTCAAATACATGAACGTTAAGTTTATTTTAATTTATTTTTATAAATAAGTTAATGTTCTAAAAATACCTCGTAAATCAAAGCGACAGTGACAGTGAATTGTCGGATTCCATCAGTGCAAATGCTGCCGCAATTATAAATAATTTGCTTCCAACAAAATCCAAGGAAAATTATTTAAAAACTTATGAAGAATTTTCAACGTGGAGAAGTGCGAAAGGCCTATCAATTTCAGAATCAGTACTTCTTGTCTATTTTGATTATTTATCCAAGACAAAGAATTCGAATACACTTTGGTGCATATACTCAACACTGAAAGCTACAATAACCATCAAACACAGCATTGAAATAAATAGATTCACGAAATTACTGGCTTTTTTAAAAAGAAAATCAGAAGGGCATTGCGCAAAGAAGTCTAAGATTTTTACGACTCAAAATGTGGAAAAATTTCTTAATGAAGCTCCTGACGAAATTTTTCTGGCCACAAAAGTAAGTATACATGATTTAACTATGAATATTTCGTATCTTAGTAATGGTAATTATTCTATATATTTATCTGTTTTTTATCTTTGTTATAGGTGGCCTTAATTTTTGGACTCAATGGTGCTTGCCGCGGATGTGAACTTGTAAACTTAAAGGTGGAGGACGTTGAAAATCATTCCAATGAGTTGCTGCTGATTAATGTAAAGAAAACTAAGACAAAGAAACATCGGTCATTCATTGTACAAGGACAATATACTAAAATCATTCATAAATACCAAGCATTACGTCCCACCAACATGGAAAACAATAGATTTTTTATAAACTATCGGAATGGGAAATGTACTCGACAAGCCATCGACAAAAATAAAATTAGCAATATGCCAAAGGAAATTGCTAAATATTTAAAACTTAAAGATGTTGAACTCTACACCGGTCACTGCTTTAGAAGAACTTCGGCGACTTTCTTGCCGGATTCAGGGGCGGATATTACGTCAATAAAAAGACACGGTGGTTTGAGCTCTGATACAGTAGCTGAGGGTTATAATAATAATAAAAAAATTAATTTCAGACTTAGTCCATAGGGTTAGTAACAAATTACTTAAAAAACTAGTGTACTAGTGTGTTTGTGTGTGTGTGTGTGGTGTGTGTGGTGTGTGTGGTGTGTGTGTGTGTGTGTGTGTGTGTGTGTGTGTGTGTGTGTGTGTAGTGTGTGTGTGTTATATCGAAAGCTCAATGGCGAATAAAACCATATTAAGCAGTCAAATTAACAAAAATATAAAACTTAATCCGTCAGAGCCACAACCATCAACTTCCGACATCTTATCTTCGTCCGTAACTCACGATGCACCACCACCACTATCTCTGACGTATACTACTCGTATCTACAATGAAACGCAAGTTCCTCAGACGCACGAACAGAGAAATACTCAAATCAACTCATCAACAATAAATATACCAAACAAAAATGTAACTCTCTCTATCAATAATTGGACCAATGTTTCGAATGTTAACTTTTACTTTTAATTGTCATAATTTTTAATAAATGCTTATCTCATATTATTATTGTGTTAATTTTTTCCCAAATGGTACGAAAAGTAGAGTATTTTCCTCGGTAATAAAGCTGTCTTAGTCTTGGGTGAACTTAAATCCCTCGCTACACTCAGGACTCGTCTTAAATCCCTCGCTTCGCTCGTGATTTAAGTTTTTAACACCCTCGCTACGCTCGGGAGTAAACCTCGAGTCCTTCGTTACGCTCGCGATTTAAATCGTCTCCCGCGACAGAAGGCACTGCTTTATCCCCTTGGTTAATAATCTACTGTTTATTTTCTACATTTTATTGAGTTATGTTTTTGGTATCGCCTCCTCTGAAACATTCCTTTATTTTTAAAAGGAAACAGAACTGCATTCACAGATTTCTCGACAAGCTTACCAAAACCGGGAGTCGAGACAGCGAAAAATTAAAAAAAATACTCTAAACTCGCTATTTTATTTCTTAATTCTTAATTTCAAGAATAAACATTATCACCAAATTTCAAGTTCAATCAATCTGCGTAGCCTTTTCCCAACTATCCAAATGGGTCGGCTTGCAGTCTAACCGGATGCAGCTGAATACCAGTATTTTACATGGAGCGACTACCTATCTGACCTGCACAACCCAGTTACATTAAATCAAATTTAAAGAATATTTGAATTTCAAGTTCATATATCAAAAAAAAATTCGTAACAAAATTTTGTAACAGACAGACGGACACATGAGTGACAAAAATAGGGCTCCGTTTGGATCCTTCGGGTACGGAACCCTAACAATGATAAAGATAAAACGTATCAAAGTCAAGGAGTGGGGGCTCGCTACGTCACTTAGTGGTAAAAAGTGTCGCACACCGTGAGGTCACGCGAAATTTCAACGCAGTGTATCGTCATCATGTTTTGTTTACGTAACAAAAGAAAAATACGTGTTCAATATTTTTTGGTAATCTACTTACGGACTAATTAGATTTTTTTTTTTTTAAACTCCAACTGTATCAAGTACAAGTTTGATCGTGTATGGAGTACTGCTCTCATCTTTGGGACGGATCTGCCAGATACCAGCTTGATGCCCTTGAGTCAATTTAGAAACGAGCCAAGAGGATCATCGGCAATGATAGGCTCGTTGAGTCGCAACTCCAAAGTCTAGAACATAGACGCCGAGTTGCAAGCCTGTCGGTTTTCTATCGGTTACATTTTGGGGAATGTGCGACGGAATTGCACAATTTGATTCCGCCAAGCCCGTTTCATCAACGGACCACAAGACGTATGGCGAAGTGCCACCGGTTCATGGTGGACATCCCATCCATACGCACAAAGCGTTTTGAGAAAACATTCATTGTGCGTACAGCTAGGGAGTGGAATTCCCTACCGGAGTCTGTGTTTCCTGATAGCTACAACCTGGGAGTCTTTAAGTCAAGAGTGAATAGGTTACTTCTAGGCAAGCGTGCTCCATCTTCGACCACATCATCGCTTACCATCAGGTGAGATGGTGGTCAAACGCGTACCTATAAATAATAAAAAAAGAAAAAAAAAACTACTCTATTAGACGATTTCTTTATCTAAGTCTTCAACAAGGTACTTAGAGATAAATTATCAAGCTTGTACTTTATAGAATGTCTTTAGACGTTAGAATTATAAGAAAATTACGAGTATAACTTGTCTTTTACTTGTTGAAAGTGAACAGTTCTAGTCTAGGTAATGTTGATTTAAAACCCTTGTGTACTAAACATTAGATTTCATGTATATCTTGTACGACTGACGAGTGAAAAACCCAATTTTTCATGGAGAAATTTTATCTTTAACATTGAGTGAAATAAAATAGCGAGTGATAATTTTATGAATTTACAGCTGGTTCGTTTCCCGGTTTAGGTAAGCTTGTCGAGAAAACTGCGAAAGCAGTTTTGTTTCTTTTTAGAAATAAAGGAATAATAATAATAATAAATAATAATATTCCTCAACTATCACACAACGCCATCAAGTCCCAAGCTAAGCAGAGCTTGTTGTTATGGGTACTAGACAACTGATAAACATACTTATATATTTCTAAATACATAAATATTATAGATAAATTACACCCAGACACAGAACAAATGATCGTGCTCATTACACAAACATTTGTCCTAGGTGGGAATCGACCCCACGACCTCCGGCATAGCAGTCAGGGTCACTAACCACTAGACCAACAGGAATGTTTCCTCTAAGTGAAATAATGTTTCTTAAGGATTTAAAGTGGTTTCCCTTCAGGGCCCATTGATATTTTCCACCCTGTATAAATGTAGGCAGGTATACAGGATGTAACGGAATGGTGTGGTCATATTTTAAAAACTGGTTCTGCCCATAGAAATGAACAACTTTTTCCAAGAAAAAACAGAAAATTCCAAAAAAAAACCTTGCACTTTCCATACAAAGTTATCATCAGCTGATTAATATTTGTATGGAATGTAATTTTTTTTAAAGTTTTTTCAGGTTTTCTTGAAGAAAGTTGTTCATATCGATGGGCAGATAAGTTCTTAAAATATGACCACACCTTTCCGTTCGTTTTTTTAAAAAAAACTGTGATGCGACAGAAAAAAAACTGAGTTCAGATCCGTATAAGGAACCTCCTTAACTTAAAAATCAGCACTGAAGGCAAAAAAGAAAAAAAATAGAAATGTGTGCGTCTGTGCAGTTATTTTAAGCCTAATTATAGAAACGTCAATCTGCCTAGCTTTTTCCCCAACTATCTTGGGGTCGGCTTCCAGTCTAACCGGATGCAGCTGAATACCAGTATTTTACATGGAGCTACTGCCTATGATTCTATAATTAATAACTGACCTCCACAACCCAGTTATTAATTATAGAAACGTATGAAACTTAATTCCAGTAGGTTTTAGTATTGTAAACATCAGTGTCGTAATCAGACTGCAGAATTGGCCATTTGTGGCAATGGCGCCATTTCATGAAATATTTACTGTTAGTTAGCCATATCCATAGGTGGGCACACTTAATCCAAAAGTTAGCTTCGTTAATCGTTTAAGCGTTAATAAAAAAAATGTTAACTTTGTTAATGGTTAAAGCGTTAAAATTTCAAAAATTTAACGAAAAGTTAACCATCCAAAACGTATACCCACTGATTTTGACGCCTTTTGGGATGGCTTACATAACATAGGTCATCGCTAGACGGTAAATTAAGATAGTGTAATGTCAACATCTTCTGTCAAGCCCCGTTGACAGTCGGCCATCGTGTAACTATTGACTTTGTCAGGTTCCGGGTGTATAAACCTTGCCACAGGTCTAAAGATCTTGGGCAATAGGGATAATAGCGGTTTAAAACGCGTGAATCGGGTTTTTGGCAATTTTGTGACAAGACTAACGGAATTTCCTCGGTGGGGCACATGTGTGAAAGAATAAAAACCGGCCCATTACGTGTCGGGCCTCATTGAACGTTCAACGTTTGAAGATATGGTCAATAATCATAGATACGTTGTATGCCCACCACGAGCCATCAGGCGGGTTATTGACTTGATACTCAAGAACATTGTTTAGGTACCAACATTACAGATATAAAGTTGGTCAATCCGGCAGATAATAAAAAATACTCGTGATAAAAATAAGTGCAATAAGTACTTACCTATCTACCTACCTCGCCTTAAGTAAACAAAAATTATATCATAACCAAACAACCGCCGCAAAGCAGGAAAACGCGCTGTACGTCTCTTGAATTATATTAACCAAAAGCATCATATGTATGACTAATCGCCACAGACAGACAGTGTTTGCTTTCATTGTCTTTTTAGGGTTCCGTAGCTTACCCGCAGACTTAACAAAGCTATTGATATTCTTGGCTTATAATGTAGCTGACTCTCGCTCATGGTTTCTTATGGTTTATGTTGATTTATGTTGTTCAGTTTCACAACTTATAATTTTTTTTTTAAGTCATTGTCACCAAATCTGAAAAGTAATCCAAATTTTGTATTTTAACGAGCAGGAACGCTGTTCGCTTTATTTTTTTCGATAAGGTAACAGCAGACCAACTCATGTGTGTAGTTCGATCCAAAAAGAACATGTATACAAAAATACCGGTCAACATAGAGATTTAAAATAACAAAAATTCCCGGAAAGCCAAATATTGGTGAAGAGCTGGGGTTTAACAATACAAATAAAGTTTTAAAAATCCCCATCGATCCTATGTGTGCTACAAAAGTTATTCGGGGTCAAAGGTCAAAATTTGAGGTTTTTTGGATTTTACTCGAAAACGGTAAGTTTTATCAAAAAAAACCTCAGAACAAAGTTGTAGATCTTAAAATTCTCTACAAAAATGGTCCTCATAATTTTTTTCCTAAGAGTTACCATGCCTGAGATATCGCGATTCTAAGTCACATACATGATATGCACATAATATAAGCCACGTACATACATATCAGGCACTTAAGACAAGTACAAATACCTATTTGTGTCTCTTTTATATATATTATACTATTCTGAAAACATTTATTCAAAAGATAGTCAGTCCCTAACTGTATCCCCTCTACCCACGTGGCCACTGCTGCGACACTTCGTCAGCAATGTACAGAAGGGGCATAAAAACTTTTTTACAAAAAAATAAAACCGACTTCCAAAAAAAACAAAAAGTACAAAATAACTTTAATTTCGGCAGTCGGTGTCAAAAAACGAAGAAATAAAACCAGAAACACCGACTTCCGAAATTAAAGTTATTTTGTACTTTTTGTTTGTTTTGGAAGTCGGTTTTATTTTTTTGTAAAAAAGTTTTTATGCCCCTTCTGTACATTGCTGACGAAGTGTCGCAGCAGTGGCCACGTGGGTAGAGGGGATACAGTTACTTTTTGTTTTTTTTTTGGAAGTCGGTTTTATTTTTTTTGTAAAAAAGTTTTTATTTTTCACTTTTTAGTTGTGTTTTCTCATGAAATTGTGTTAACAATGCATATTTATGCGATAGCAGCAATCGCAGTTGATTTGTTGTAATTTTTTGAAGAGTTCCGTTGTCTGTCTCCGAAAATCATCGTCAGATCTACATGAAATTTAAATGGGACCGTTTCGGAACAAACCCCTTTCGAACAAAAAAAGAATTTTAGAAATCCGTCTTTAAATGACGAAGTTATGCCCGAAAATACATTTAAAAAAAATACAAACATCCGAATTGATAACCTCCTCCTTTTTGAAGTCGGTCAAAAACGTCAGTATTTAAATTATTCGAAAAAAAAAGATTTGACTGACTGTGCTAAAGTATTTACAGAAATTTATTCCACACCTCAAACAATAATTACGGATAATAATAAGGAATTCGCTTTCTTCTTGCGGTTTATGGAGCTCCAAAAAAATTACTTGCATTGATAAATACCGATACTTAACTTTTGTAAAAAATACGCGAAACAAGAAACATGTACAACTATCGTGTCTTTCTCCAACCTGCTATTCATCATCCCTTTTTTTTCGGGGGCGGTAAATCGTCTGGGTGGTGCGGGAGGGGGTGTCAGATCTTACTGACTAAAACCCACCCCTGTTCCTTCCTTGTCTGAGTGCCAAGGGGAACGGTAACTCTGTTACGAATTTATCCGCTACCCCTTGGCATTAGGGCACATCCCTGAGGAGACTATAAAGGTGTCTCCCCTGAGCCTCACTGTGTGACCACAGTGCCGCCGTATTCCCTGGAATCACTCGGTGGACAATCAGAGTCCCCAATCTGAGCGCCCGAGATTCCAAAGTCCCGCCTGTATTAAAGGGCAGGTAGGGTTTCAGCGTGTTAGGCGGCGAGGTGGTTACCTCCTCAACGCCACCTCCTCTGAGCGGAATCGGCCCTCTCACAAGGCAACTTCCCTCCAGTTTTCTGTCTCCGTCAGCATAGCCCTTAATACTGCTGCCAGAGACAGGTCTCACCCGATCCTGGCAACCACGAATTCCACGAGTATCTACACTACAGGCGCTCTGACTAAACAGACAGAACCCGAGCTCTCGGTCATCCACGCACTTGACCGATTTTTTTATCACATTAAATGAGCCAATGCCGAAGGGGCGTCCCCGTGCGCTTGAATAGCAGGTAGACATTATTAATTTGAAGATCACGTTTCCTTGTAACCGATTGTACAACTCAATTGGTCGGTATAAGTGGCTAGGTTCTACTTACTACGCTAAATATGTACATCCCCGCTAAAATATTTTCTTTTGGCCGTATTTGGATATATATGGAAGCAGTGGTGGCCCAGTGGTATTGACCGCGACTTACAAATTGTAAGTCGTGATTTCAAATCCAGGCAGGTGCTTTACCTACTTCTTGTAAATTATTTCATCACCACTGAATGAAAAAGACCAATCTAATGATACTTACCTCATTTGTTAAAATCTATCCAGCCGCGGTCGTTTAGGTGCCAAAGGAATAGACATACATACTTTCTCTCTATCATATCTTATCTTTCTATCACTGAAATTATTTTCATACTCGGTTCATACATTAGTAGGTCTTATACATACTATAATGTATACTTTACCTAGACGGAGTGTCTAAATTCAGGAATCAGAAGTACCAGAATGAGAAGCCGGCTTGAATCTGTACACGCGAAATAAGCTCACATAGACAAAATGAGAAGCCGATACGTCATCGTTACGTTCGTCAAATTCACTCACTCATTTTAACGATCCTGCTTCATTTAATATAATAATAATAATAATAACATGGCAACCCACTGGCAACACATGTCATATTTTTTTCTATTCCACTTTAAAATCATAAAATCCATATTTTTTCACCCAAAACTGGAATCAATTGTACCAAACAAGAAGCCCATACAAGAAATATTATAGCAAAACCTTCAAATACTCAAACAAACCAAATAATAAACAAAAAATAAGAATTCTATTCTATTTTTCTCTTTGGCAATCGTGCCGATGTCGACAATTCTGCCAATGTCAGATGTGCTATGAGAAAACGTGTGCATGGAGAGGAGAGAAAAAAGGGAATATAAATTAAAAAATGTGATAGAACTCTATTTGCTAAATTACAAATTGTATTTATGTGAAACTTGCTGACGAGTATTAGTAGAAAACTGAAACAAACATATAAAAATATTGTTACTATAAACTTATCAAAAGCCATACAAAAATCATCACAATTTGATGTCATTGACACGAATAAAAAGCATCAAAGCCTCAAAGAGCTTTGGGGAAGAATGGGTTAGTAGGGAAGGAAAGTTAATGGGGACAGGGATCTTTAATTTTGGGAGATGGCTATACAGATCAAGGGTTGGGTTATTTTTGGAGCAATTAAAGAAGATGTGCTCCAAAGTACCTTCGTCCAACCCACATTCGCAAAGCGATGAATCTCTGACCCGGATTTTGTGAAGGAAAACCGGAGAACAACAATGGCCTATACGGACACGACAAAGAGTAGAAATTACTTTCTTAGATATTTTTTTATAGGGATAAAACCAAGGCTTGGGTGTAACATAAGGCTGGATTGCGTGATGAAAAGCACCTTTCCGTTTACTTGACATTTGCCAGTGCACTTGCCATGAGCTTAGCAAGCTCTTTTTTGGAAGGCTTAGCAAATCGTAGCCCTGACAATGAAAATGCTTAAGGTCTGCGGCTTGGGACGTTACAGCATTCTTAGCAAGAGCATCAACATATTCGTTTCCTCTTATGCCACAATGACTTGGAATCCAAACCAAGTGCACGGTTTTGTGATTCTTGACACAAGAGAAAAGAGACTTTTTGATTTGGAGTAGAATAGGACTATGCAGTTTACTCTTAAGAGGATTCTGCTCCAAAGCTTGCAAGCAACTAAGTGAGTCTGAAAAGATGACACCGAAACTTATGCTATGAGCTTCTATAAATAAACACGCTTCTAAAATGGCCACGCATTCACCCGTAAACACTGATGATTGTACAGGGCATTTAAATTTTAAAACAATTTTGGAGTTTTGGTAGAAAACCGCAGCACCAGTGCAACTTGAATCTGATAATTTGGAGGCGTCCGTGAAAAATCTTTCGTAATTGTACCAACGCTCACCAACCGCCGCATTGAAAATAGAGTCCGCTGAAGGGGACCTTTTTGATATCCCAATATTGTAGAAAATATCAGGTTTATAGCATATAATTTCATAGTCAAAACTGAAAATAGGAAGTTTCGGAAACTGAACAATGGGGGAATCTAAGTTTTTATTAACACGGAAAGCTTCTATGACCAAAGGGACTTCTTTATGGTTCCAATAATTGGAACTTCGGCATGCAACCTCCAAGTCGTCAATTATTTGAACAAGAGGATGAGAGGATTTGGTAATGACTCTAGCCCAAAATCTCGATGCTAGGTACTGCCTTCTCAGGGCCAACGGTGGTTCTGCGCACTTTACTTGTAAGGCATTAATTGGTGAGGACTTCATACAGCCTGATACGATCCGTAAACACTTAGCCTGAATTCTATCCAATTTAGCCAAAGCACCTTTGTTGCAGGGAATTAGAAGAAAAGAACCGTAGTCCAGGACGCTCCGGATTAAGGCATTGTATACCAGTTTCATGGTGTAGGGATGTGCACCCCACCAGACACCAGCGAGCACTTTTAGTACTGGGATAGCTCTCTCACATCTATTAACCAAATACTTTAGGTGATGTAAGCCGCTCAATTTGGAATCTAAAATGACGCCTAAAAATTTTACTTTTGATGAAACCGGTATACAATGCCCTTGGATGCCCACTGAAATTTGTGGGATCTGCTTCCTGTTGGAAAAGACGACTACAGCACTTTTGGGGGCAGACAAACTCAAACCGTGGACGTTTAGCCATTGGTTTAGAGAGTCCAGGGATACGCAGAGAGATGATGCAGCGTCGCTAATCGAGTTGTTTGTGACATATAAAGCCAAGTCGTCAGCATATTGAAGAATCTGATAATCGTCATTGAGGCAAGAACCGATGTCAGCTGTATATAAATTATACAGTAAGGGACTAAGGACAGAGCCTTGTGGTAAGCCCTTCCATGACGTCCTCACGTCAAATTCTTCACCTGGGACTCTCAAAACCAAAGATCTAGACATAAGCAAACTACATATGCATTTTATCATTAACTCCGGGATTCTCAGCTGTTGCAATTTTTGCCTGAGAATGGGAAGAAGGACATTATCATAAGCAGAGGAAATGTCTAAAAAGGCAGCAACTACGGATTCTTTTTTTGAAAATGCAGAACGTATATCTGAGACCAGAATCCCAACGCTATCCATGGTACTAAGTCCCTTTCTAAACCCGAATTGAGACCTAGGTAGTAAGTCTCGGGATTCTACTATGAATTCTAGTCGGTTCTTTATGAGGTGTTCTAAAATTTTTGCTAGGGCTGATGACAATGCGATTGGTCTGAAGCTGTTTGGGTCATCAGCGTGCTTACCAGGTTTTAAAATAGGTATGATGATTTGGGTTTTCCACTGTTCGGGGACCCAGCCATTAGTGTAACAGAAATTTAAAATGTCTAAAAAATATTTTTTTGTTTTTTGCCCTGCATGTGACATAAAGGAATAGACAATACCGTCTATACCGGGGGCAGAGTCATGAACATGTTTTAAGACTGAGTCAAGCTCCTGCATAGTAAATGGTGCATCAAATGGGTCTTCTGAATAAATGAGAGATGGCTGATTATGTTCTGTTACCGATGGTACATATGGAGGAGCCACTCTATCAAAGAACTGTTCAGCAATCTCTCGGGGGATGGGAGAGGAAATTGAAGGCGAGCAACCAGATCTAAAACGGTTAATCTTCCTCCATACAACTGATAAAGGAGTGGAGGGGGACAGGGAACCGCAAAAGTCAGCCCATCCTGCTCGTTTCTTTCTTCGCAGCAATCTTTTAGATTTAGCAAGAGCCCTATTGAATGCTATTAGGTTATCACTGACCATAGCCTCATTGTACACCTTTTCAGCATCATTTCTTTCCCTTATGGCTGTTGTGCATTCCTGATCCCACCACAAACCGCAGGATCGCAGTATGACGTCTGTCAATGGCGACGTACATTATGTAAACAAAATGATGGAAAAATGGAATAAATAAAATTAAATGTTGACCAGAGGGCCTAGTGTGAGTTTTTTAACGCACTCGAACGCGTTTGCGTAAACTTCAATTTGTACTAAAACTGCATAAGCGCCGCCTGGTGACAACAGCGGGTAACCTCTTTTTTCTATACGATTTGACATAAGCGAACGTTTACGCAAACGAGTTCGAGCGCGTTAAAAAACTCACACTAGGCCCACTGAGCAGCTGCCCGTAGCGCACGCCTTCCACCCCCGGACTCGCTGCTCAGCTCCGCCTCGCCGCCGCCGATCACCGGATCACCAGTGTCACCGGCGGCTGCAGCCGCGTCGAGCTCGAGCGACGAGTATTTCTCCCCGCCGACGTCGCCAACACCTGTACGTCGGCAGGGGAGAGGCCGGCCACCGAACAGCCTGGGACTTAGGGGCCAACCGACCCCGAGCCGGGTCCCCGCTGCCGGTGGTTGTGTGCAGCGCATGAAATGGACTCAGTCCATGAACGAGAACGTCATGCGCGCATATTATGGGTCTACAGAGGGGGGAACTAACCTCACTGCGTACCGTGTCAGGATGCTGTCTCTGTTCCAGGAACTAGAACCAACCGTCGACGTCACGGCGCAACGATTGTCGGATCAGGTGCGGGTCATCCAACGTAACCGCAGGTTGGACGATGCTGTACTTGATAGGCTGCGCTCAGAGGTACTGAGCAACCTTATCATCTCAACCCCGACACAGACAGCGGTACAAGCACCCGCTAGTGGCGCAATTCCACCGCGTCCCAATCATATAAATGATGAGGCAGATGATAGGGAGAGCGAAAATTAATCTGCACATTGACAGTAATTCAATTATGTCTGCCTCTCAGAATGGATGTAGGAACAGGTCCCGCGGTACTAAGGAGCTACTCCTCATAGACGTGGCCATAAGCCAGCAGGTTCGTCGATCCCACAAGGATTTGTCGACATGCTGGATAGATTATAAGAAGGCCTACGACTCTGTTCCACATACATGGCTCATGAGGGTGTTGGAGTTGTACAAAATAGATGCAACTCTGCGCACCTTCCTTGGGTCATGTATGGGGCAATGGAAGACAGTCCTTCGCTATCCAGGATGTCGACCAATCCAGGGGAGTGATGAACCTATATGGATTAAACGGGGAATATTTCAGGGCGACAGTTTGAGTCCTCTTTGGTTCTGCTTGGCCCTGAATCATCTAAGCACATTGCTGGAGGACTCGGGGCTGGGCTATCGGTTGAGAAGAGGTGGTCAGACCATATCTCACCTTCTTTACATGGATGACCTTAAACTCTTTGCCCCCAATAATTTGCGACTGATGGAGTTACTGAAGGTAACTGAAACTTTCAGTAGCGCGATCAGGATGGAATTTGGTGTGGACAAATGTGCAGTCATGCATGTAAAGCGAGGGGAGATTATGGAATCCGAAGGGATCCAACTCTCGGATTTCATACACCTTAGATCCCTCTCCTCGACCGAAACATACAAATATTTGGGTATGTCGGAAGCGTTAGGCATTAATGTTACTGACATGAAACAATCGCTGAAGGAGCGCTTCTTTGGCCGCCTGAAAAAGGTTTTGAACAGCCTTTTATCGGGCGGGAATAAGGTGCGCGCCTTCAACGGTTGGGTCATGCCGGTTTTGATGTACTCTTTCGGCATACTCAAATGGACTCAGACCGAACTCGATGCCCTGGATAGGAGGGTCCGTACGCTGCTGACCGCAAACCGGATGCATCACCCACGTTCATCGGTGATGAGACTGTACATCCCGCGGAAGTGTGGAGGTCGAGGCTTTTTAAACGCTAAGACTCTCCACAACCGCGAGGTGTGCAGTCTAAGAGAATATTTTCTAGAAACCAACGTGGGTATGCACCGAGATGTGGTCTCAGTGGACAAGGGACTCACCCCGTTGTCCATGGCAAAAGAGAACTGGCGCAAACCTGTAGTACTCACTGCTGATGACCGCAAGGAGATATGGAAAAGCAAGGAGCTTCACGGGCGCTTTTATCGGGCTCTTCATGGGCCTGATGTAGATTTCTTGGCGTCCGTGGCCTGGCTACGTTTCAGCGACCTCTTCGGGGAAACTGAAGGTTTTGTCTGTGCGATTATGGACGAAGTTATCTTGACGAATAACTACCGGAGACATATTATGAAGGATGGGACGGTTGACGTGTGTCGGGCATGCCATCGTCCGGGTGAGTCCATCAGACATATTATCTCTGGTTGTTCTCGTCTTGCTAACAGCGAGTATTTGCACAGGCATAACCAAGTGGCCAGGATTATTCACCAGCAACTTGCTTTGAAATACAAACTTGTGGATTCTGAGGTGCCGTATTACAAATATGTGCCCGACCCAGTTCTCGAAAATGACCATGTCACGTTGTACTGGGATCGGTCTATCATCACTGACAGGACTATTGTTGCAAATAAGCCTGATATAGTGGTGATAGACCGATTAGCGCGCCGCACAATGATAATCGATGTCACCATCCCACATGACGAGAACTTCGTGAAAGCTGAGAAAGAGAAACAAATGAAATATCTTGATTTAGCACACGAGGTTGTCGATATGTGGAATGTGGACTCGGCTGTCATTGTGCCGATAGTCGTTACCGCCAACGGCCTGATAGCCAAAAGCCTCGACGACCACCTGTCGAAGCTGTCGTTGCACGGTTGGATCAAGGGCCTGATACAGAAGGCAGTACTCCTCGATACGGCTCGCATTGTGAGGAGGTTCCTGTCTCTGGAGCCCTAACCACCGGTAGCTTGGACCCTGCTCCCGACACCGGCGGACTACTATTTTTTATAATTTTAAATTTTTTTTTTTTCTTTTTTATATGATTTGTAAGAAATATTTAAAATTATAATTTATATATGTATAGAAAATTAATAAACGACATAATAATAAATTTATTATAATAATAATAATAAATTTATTTCATAAAAAAGGAGATTGTAGTACATATGGCATACACAATGTTATACATATAAGTTTGTACCTACCATGTCAATCACAATCTGGTGGGTGAAGTTCTGCTTTCCTAGCTAGGTTATAGAATAACCTGTATTAAGGAATAACAGTCCCTGTCCCTTACATAGAGTTACAATAGAGTTGTAAAATTTTTATTACCTATAAAATTTTTTTTTTTTTTTTACTACAATAATGATTATAATTGAAAACGTGCGTGTGTGTATAAGTGATTGTATGTATGTAAGCGGTATGTGTGTGTGTGTGTGCGTGTGTGTTCGTGTGTGCGTGTGTGATAGAGTGAAAGAGAGAGTGTTTGTTTGATTTGGTTGAAGACTTAACTGAGATAAATTTCTGTTTCATCATAGTTTTTATTTTGAAGAAATGAACGCAGAATCTTTTTACACTTAAAATTAGATAATCCGTAGATCATGCAGATTTTGTTAAGTTTATTGTACAGGGACGGGCCTAAGTAGAAACAAAATCTACTTGCAAATGAAGTGCGTACTTGTGGAAGAGTGCAAATTAAGTCTTTCCTACTCTTTGTTACTATTTTGTAAGGGGTATATATATATCCAATGACGTTCCGTCTATAACCTTTCATAGTCTAAGACTTTACCAACCAAAGCTTCGGCAGTACATATACTAAAATTGGAACGATACAGAGAAGATTAGCATGGCCCCTGCGCAAGGATGACACGCAAAATCGTGAAGCGTTCCACATTTTTTTTGCCCGGGGGTGGAGGATAAATTCGAAAGAGTTACCTCGCCCCCGGGCACTCGAGACAGGGAGGAACAGGGGTGGGCTTTAGTCAGTAAGAGTCTGACACACCCTTCCGCTCCACCCTAGAGCGGAAGAAGTCATAGGATGATTTCCCACCCCCCAAAAAAAAAAAAAAAAAAAAAAAAAAAACCAACCAAAGTCGCAGGGGTGTTCGAAAGAAACACCTCAGCCCTGGTTCAGGCAACAGAAGAAAAACGGGTGGGTTTTAGCATTTTTTGGCAAGGACACTACTAGCCGCACTACCACAGTAGTGTCCTTTACAATTAACGACACTACCTATTTATATAATTACCTATATATCTGGCCTACTTCGGATTAAATTGTACAACCAACACACCAAAGTTCAGAAACTTAATTTAAAAAAATAAAAAAAGTGTGTGTGTACTTATGTACGCACGTAAGAAGTTATACTTCTTTGGCGTAACAAGATAAAAAACTAAACTGTCACAAAGTTTACAAAAGAACAACAATCATTCTTAATGAACCACAGACCATAGCTAACTTCAACCTGTGAATTTTGTGTGACAGTGATGCGCGCGCATCTTAAAATTTCACTCTCATCATTTTTTCATAACGCGCCTAAAGAACTACAACTTCAAAAAAAAATAGCCTAAATTTCCCAAAAGAAGTACATTAAGATTTGAGTTTACTATATTATAAAAACTGAAAATTATGGGTTCATCCATTCCTGGATGAAGGCCTCCTCGATCTGTTGCCACTGGTTCCTGTCGTTTGACGTCCTGGTCCAGATATTCCCAGCTATAACGGTGATGAACATATTTATTTATTAATTACTAAATAAAAACAAACTTATTTGGAAAAAAAACCTCAATCATGTGGAAATACAAAAATTAACGCAAATCATATAGGTACTAGCTTCTCCTTAACCTTAACCTCAGATTATAAAAAATCACGTGAAAAAATTAACTGTATCTCCTTATCTTAGTTTATCAAGTGCATGGCCGAAACTTATCTCATTGCTTACGAGTTCCATTTGCACATGTAAAATAAAATCATCGTTATAGACAACTCGTTTAATTCTTTTAGAGTTAATATTATTATTTTGAAGTTTTATTTTTGTGTTTTTTTCAATTAGTTCAAGTTTTTGAAAGTTTGAGTTGAACTGGAATAATAGCGGGGTTCAAAACTTTTGTGTTGACTGTACAATTTAAACCAAAACACGCTTGGTAGTGTCGTTACCCTAGTAGCATTTTCTGTTGGCATCAAGTGGCCAACAGTGGGGAATCCGTTGGGATATAGTTAGTTAGATTCCCTACATCAAACTTACAATGACCCAACGCAGTAAATTATTATCATTATACCAACCATTTACCAACGATGGGCCAAAGCTACTACTGCCTACCTTTACTTAAAAGCTGTTGGCGTTTTTGCAGTGCTTATAACGTAGGCCCTACAAATATCAACTGCATTGGGCCAATGACTGCCCAATGCAGTTAAATATTACATTACGCCAAAGTTTTTACAAAACGCTCCATATTTTCAAAATGGTTGCTCGGATGAAAACCTTTTCAAGAAAGAAATTGTTGCTCTACTCGAAAACCATGAGATAATGAAAAAAACTCGAAAAATTATTAAGAAAAAAAAATTATTGCAAAATTCTTCTAAGTGTCGGGCCGGATCATCAAAGGACTTAGTAAAATTTTCAGAGATTTTTTTTTTAATAGATTTCTGCCCTTTTTATTGTAGCACCTTACTAACCTTGTCCATAGAAACCATTTAGGCTCTGAGAAGGATGGCCCTCCGACGCACCGTTCCCGAGTTATGGGCCTCCAAATTTTATTTTATATTTTACAAAACGATCCATATTTTCAAAATGGTTGCTCGGATGAAAATCTTTTCAAGAAAGAAATTGTTGCTCTACTCGAAAACCATGAGACAATGTAAAAAACTCGAGAAATTATTTAAAAAAAAAAAAATATTGTAAAATTTTTCTAAGTGTCGGCGATCATCAAAGGACTTAGTAAAATTTTCAGAGATTTTTTTTTAACAGATTTCTGCCCTTATTATTGCAGCACCTTACTAACCTTGTCCATAGAAACCATTTAGGCTCTGAGAAGCATGGCCCTCCGACGCACCGTTTCCGAGTTATGGGCCTCCAAATTTTATTTTATTTTTTACAAAACGATCCATATTTTCAAAATGGTTGCTCGGATGAAAATCTTTTCAAGAAAGAAATTGTTGCTCTATTCGAAAACCATGAGATAATGTGAAAAACTCGAAAAATGATTGAGAAAAAAAAATGATTGCAAAATTCTTCTAAGTGTTGGGCTGGATCATCAAAGGACTTAGTAAAATTTTCAGAGATTTTTTTTTACATATTTCTGCCCTTTTTATTGCAGCACCTTACTAACCATGTCCATAGAAACCATTTAGGCTCTGAGAAGCATGGCCCTCCGACGCACCGTTCTCGAGTTATGGGCCTCCAAATTTTTTTTTTTTTTTACAAAACGATCCATATTTTCAAAATGGTTGCTCGGATGAAAATCTTTTAAGAAAGAAATTGTTGCTCTACTCGAAAACCATGAGATAATGTAAAAACTCGAGAAATTATTTAAGAAAAAAAATTTACTGCAAAATTTTTCTAAGTGTCGGCGATCATCAAAGGACTTAGTAAAATTTTCAGAGATTTTTTTTTAACAGATTTCTGCCCTTTTTATTGCAGCACCTTACTAACCTTGTTCATAGAAACCATTTGGGATCTGAGAAGCATGGCCCTCCGACGCACCGTTCTCGAGTTATGGGCCTCCAAATTTTATTTTATTTTTTACAAAACGATCCATATTTTCAAAATGGTTGCTCGGATGAAAATCTTTTAAGAAAGAAATTGTTGCTATACTCGAAAACCATGAGATAATGTATAAACTCCAGAAATTATTTAAGAAAAAAAATTTATTGTAAAATTTTTCTAAGTGTGCGCGATCATCAAAGGACTTAGTAAAATTTTCAGAGATTTTTTTTTAACAGATTTCTGCCCTTATTATTGCAGCACCTTACTAACCTTGTCCATAGAAACCATTTGGGCTCTGAGAAGCATGGCCCTCCGACGCACCGTTTCCGAGTTATGGGCCTCCAAATTTTATTTTATTTTTTACAAAACGATCCATATTTTCAAAATGGTTGCTCGGATGAAAATCTTTTCAAGAAAGAAATTGTTGCTCTATTCGAAAACCATGAGATAATGTGAAAAACTCGAAAAATGATTGAGAAAAAAAAAATGATTGCAAAATTCTTCTAAGTGTTGGGCTGGATCATCAAAGGACTTAGTAAAATTTTCAGAGATTTTTTTTTACATATTTCTGCCCTTTTTATTGCAGCACCTTACTAACCATGTCCATAGAAACCATTTAGGCTCTGAGAAGCATGGCCCTCCGACGCACCGTTCTCGAGTTATGGGCCTCCAAATTTTTTTTTTTACAAAACGATCCATATTTTCAAAATGGTTGCTCGGATGAAAATCTTTTAAGAAAGAAATTGTTGCTCTACTCGAAAACCATGAGATAATGTAAAAACTCGAGAAATTATTTAAGAAAAAAAATTTACTGCAAAATTTTTCTAAGTGTCGGCGATCATCAAAGGACTTAGTAAAATTTTCAGAGATTTTTTTTTAACAGATTTCTGCCCTTTTTATTGCAGCACCTTACTAACCTTGTTCATAGAAACCATTTGGGATCTGAGAAGCATGGCCCTCCGACGCACCGTTCTCGAGTTATGGGCCTCCAAATTTTATTTTATTTTTTACAAAACGATCCATATTTTCAAAATGGTTGCTCGGATGAAAATCTTTTAAGAAAGAAATTGTTGCTATACTCGAAAACCATGAGATAATGTATAAACTCCAGAAATTATTTAAGAAAAAAAATTTATTGTAAAATTTTTCTAAGTGTGCGCGATCATCAAAGGACTTAGTAAAATTTTCAGTTTTTTTTTAACAGATTTCTGCCCTTTTTATTGCAGCACCTTACTAACCTTGTCCATAGAAACCATTTAGGCTCTGTGAAGCATGGCCCTCCGACGCACCGTTCCCGACTTATGGGCCTCCAAATTTTATTTTATTTTTTACAAAACGATCCATATTTTCAAAATGGTTGCTCGGATGAAAATCTTTTGAGAAATAAATTGTTGCTCTACTCGAAAACCATGAAATAATGTAAAAAACTCGAGAAATTATTGAGAAAAAAAAAATGATTGCAAAATTCTTCTAAGTGTCGGGCCGGATCATTAAAATTTTCAGAGATTTTTTTTAACAGATTTCGGCCTGTTTTATTGGAGCACCTTATTAACCTTGTCCGTAGAAACCATTTAGGCTCTGAGAAGCATGGCCCTCCGACGCACCGTTCCCGAGTTATAGGCCTCCAAATTTTATTTTACTTTTTACAAAACGCTCCATATTTTCAAAATAGTTGCTCGGATGAAAATCTTTTCAAGGAAGAAATTGTTGCTCTAGTCGAAAACCATGAGATGATGTAAAAATCTCGAGAAATTATTGAGAAAAAATTGAGTAATTGGAGGGTAGTCCCAAATAATACAGTTACAATTTTGAGCTCTCATATAATTAATTTAATAAAATATTAAAAACAACTTTTAAATGCAAGAAACATAATAAAGTAGTACATTAACCTCTGGTGCACTCAGTCAGTTTATCAAATCTCCTTGACACCACTTCTCTACACTGCAAGCACTGTTCTTTGCTGAAATGGACCTGTACTCCAAATCGTCAAGCACTGTGGAGGAGCTGTCTCCTACATTTGCTTCAAGAATGTCACAATATGAGGAAGACTTGAAGAATGCCAGTGGTGAAGCTTCACATAAGAGTAATGCCAGCCTATCCAAGGACTTCACTGAGTTGAAGACCCTAGTTTGGAAAACATTGAGTTCACTGAAATCCCAGATGGAGTTGCTTGTGTTTGGCTGGATAGGCACGAAATGACAACCCGTGCTAAGGTTCTTCTGTTGCATGGCCTGAGTGAGGACAAGGGAGCAGATCTAAGCAATGGTTTCCTGAAGGTTTTGTCGGAGCGTCTGGAAATGGCCAACGTCGCCTCTAAAGATATAACAGCCTGTCACCGCCTTGGAAGCAACACCAGCAAACCTCGTCCCCTCTTAGTTAGATTTGAAAGCCGCATCGTAAGGAATGAGGTGTGGCGAAATAACAACCAAGCTAAAAGGCTCTGGTTTAACGCTTTCTGAGTTCCTGACTAAGCTCAGACACGATATTTTTATGAATGCTCGGAAGTACTTCGGAATACATAAGTGTTGGACGTCTGAGGGGAAGATTGTCATCCAGGTTTCCGAAAAATCGCGACGGAAGATTGAGTTTGCTTCGGAATATCAAGAACTTGTTGCTCAGTTTCCCGTTGCTGAGCCCTCAGCCGTAACTTCGAAGCCAGTGCCCGATAAGAGAATTTGCTAGACAGTAAAGTGATGAGTCTTCGTTGCGGGTCTTCCATTTTTCTGAGTATATAATATACTAGGTACTTATCATTTTTATGTTTTATGTCGTTCATGTGTCGGTCATTCAATTTTTTTAGTTTTTTGTTTTGATTTGATTTTTTACTTATGTTATTATTGTCATTTGACATTTAGACCGTTCGGTGTTACTCAAAGTTTTCGTTCGGAAACATACTAACGTGTATTTATTTTGTTTGGACTACAGGCTTTTTATCTTTTAATTATAAAACTAATGTAGCCGGCGAGTGCATCGAGGTTTGAGTGCTGAAATTATTTTTTTCTTGTTTATTGTTAGATTACTTAAATTTTTTTTAAATTATTTATTTATTTTTATTGTTATTTGTATTTAGTTAAAATGGAAATGGACTGGTCACATGATGAGATCAACAACAGGAAAGTGGACTAAGAAAGTAACAGAATGCTACCATGACCTCATTTACCTTTCCTATAAAATTTGACTTCCTCAACGCAAGGCCAAATTTCTCTTTCTTCGCAGTTTTAAAAACGTTGATTTGGAGCGTTTGAGGGCTGATGCGGGTGGGATTGACTGGTCTTCTGTGTTCACCGGCGAGAATATGGACTCTATGGTGTCAGTTTTCAGCAGTACTATATTGAATTTGTATGATGCACCCCTTAAAAAGGTAAGAGTCAAACACCTTCCTGCACCATGGCTTTCCCCAGCTATAAAAAACCTGATGGCGAAACGTGATAAGGCCAAGCGTTTATACAGGAATCGGGCTACTGAGGAAAACTGGGACCTTTATAAGAAGATGCGAAATCGCTGCAGTTGTTTGTGTAGGAATGCCAAAAGGCATCACATTCACAACTCAATTGAAAACTTCAACCCGACACAAGTATAGCAATTTTTAAAGACTATTGGTATTGGTAAAGCCTCTAGCAAGAGTACTTCTGATAAAATGGACCTCAATGCACTTAATGCGCACTTTTCTACATCACCAATTATACTCGATATCGATGTTAAATCTTCGACTCTCAGTGATCTTTCCAATCTTCCTTTACCAGCAAATACTTCTTTCACTTTCCACCAAATTACTGAGCTAGATATTAAGAAATGTTTTCAATCCATCTCCATTAAGGCGTTAGGTGACTATGGTCTTCAGTTCCAAATGTTCCTACCTATTTTGAGTGAAATAGTTCCTGTTGTAACTCACATAGTAATTTTTTCTCTTTTCACTAACACGTTTCCTTCTGCTTAGAAGAAGGCTCACGTCTTACCACTTCCTAAAGTTTCAAATCCCTCTTCTCCATCTCAGTTCCGTCCAATATCCATCCTCCCAATCCTTTCCAAAGTTCTCGAGAGCGTTGGTCAGAAGCAACTGTCTTGTTATCTATCCTCTAATGGCATGCTGAGTCCTTACCTCTGGTTTCAGACCTGGCCATAGCACTGTGACAACTCTTGTCAAAATAACTGACGATATAAGACTGACTATGGAAAACAAATGCTTGACAGTGTTGGTTTTACTGGACTTCAGCAGTGCCTTTAATTCAGTTTACTTTGACATTCTCTTAGGAATCCTTTCCTCCCTTAATGTCTCTGCGCCAGTAATTGAGTGTTTCAAATCTTATCTTCGAGGCCGCTCGCAGTATGTTCGGTCTGATGAGGATTTCTCTGAATGGTGTGATTTGGCTGCGGTTGTACCTTAGGGTGGCGTCCTCTCTCCTCTTCTTTTCTCAGTTTTTATAAACGCTATCACTGAGGTCTTTACTTCTAACTATCATCTCTATGCAGACGACTTGCAGTTATACCGTCACTTTAGAATGGGTTAACTCGCTGGCGCTGTGGATGCCATCAATGATGACCTTGAAAATATCAACAAGTTGGCTAAATCCTTTGGACTCTTACTGAACCCAACTAAGTCGCAAGCTACATGCTCAGCCTTTTAGATCATCAGTCTCGCCCGCCAGTAGTGTATGATTCGGTGCCCATATTGTACTCGTAAAGCGCTAAAAACCTAGGCGTCCATATAGACACTAACTTCTCTTGGGAGGTTCATAATGCTGACGTTAGTAAGAGGGTTTTCTACTCTTTTCAGTCTCTTAAACGTCTCCAAAAATTCTTATTATTCTTCCATTTCACACTAAGGTCACTCTTGCACAATTTCTTCTCCTACCGCTAATAGACTATGCGGATGTCTGTTTTCTAGATGCAACGGAGGTACTCCTTAACAAACTCGAGCGGCTGCAGAACTTATGCATCCTTTTCATTTTTGGCCTCCGCAAGTACGACCATGTGTCGAAGTTTCGGACCAGATTGAGGTGGCTGCCAATTTGGCATCGCCGAGATACCCTTATCCTATCTCTTCTCTATACTATCCTGCATAATCCTAATTCTTCTCAATACCTCCGTGAACGGTTTGAGTACTTCGTTCCGAGGGGTAAACCCTATCGCACTGCCAATTCTCTTCTCCTTCATATTCTGCGTCACACTTCCAGCCGCTATAATGGCTCCTTTTCTGTTACTGCATTGCGTCTCTGGAACTCTCTCTCACACTCCCTACGCGACAGTCCTTCTCTAGATGTCTTCAAGAAGAAAATAAAAAAGCACTTCCTTTCAAATTGACATAATATTAGTATTATATTGGTATTAATATGTATAATATATATTTAGGATTATTTATGTAGGTTTATAAGTATTGTACACTGGATCCTACCCTCAACAGTGATCTCTCTCTATCACTCAAAGGTTTGCTGGGAGAAAACTCAACATTGAGTTAAGCTCGCCTTTGTACATGAATTGTGTAACCATATGTAATATGTAAAATTTTTGTGTACAATGCAAATTGCAAAAATATTTCCAAGTGCTCTTCAAAGGATTTAGACAAATTTTCGGAGTTTTTTTTGACGTGACAACGTCTTATAAATTGGTTTGCCGGGTGACACTTCAAGAAACTGCGTTACGCTCCGCTCACGTTATGCGCTCACAATGAGAGCGAGTGAGAGGCACGCGTCCCTTCCACTCGGGCATGGTTAGCCCGCCTAAGAGCGAGAGAGACAGACATAAAAAGTGAAAGGCACGCGTCCCTTCCACTCGAGCACAGTTAGCCCGCCTAAGAGCGAGAGAGACAGAGCGAGAGAGAGAGAGTGAGAGTATACGAATGAATGAATATTCACATTAAAATTATTTTACCACTCAAAGTCGTTGTCACGTAAAACTTTCGCCCGTATACCGACTTTACAGGCAACCAATTTTTTTTAACTGATTTCAGCCATTTTTATTGTAGCACTTTATTAACCTTGTCCATAGAAACCATTTAATTTAAGGTCTGAGAAGCATGGCCCTCCGACGCACCGTTTCCGAATTACGGGCCTCCAAATTTTATTTTATTTTTTAGAAAATAAATTAAAGTTTGGAGGAAACAGTAAGAAAAAAGGAGTCTAAACCACCACATCTAGTGGAAAATCCACTGAGTTGGCAACACTGTGATGTGATAACACTTTTAAAATGGCGTCGTTTCACGTTTGGTTTCACTTATCGGCAATAGCCGGTAAATTATTGTAAGTGTTAATTTAAATAACACTTATTTATATCAGCGAAAAATATGTAATAATAATAAAATATGCCTAAAAATGATCTAAATCACTAGATATACACAAATCAGAAAGACAAAAAAAAAAACGAACTAACTGATGACTAGGCAGCATGGTCTCTGACCGTAGTCTGTTCCACAAGGAACAAAAGCCAAAAAAGTGACAGACGTCAAGACGAGACAGTTATTTTTTTCTTTCGGAATGGTAGTTTTTGCTAGAAATAATGTTCCAACTATATAAAAATACTTAATAGATACTAATATCCGTTTAGTGTGTATAAAGTGCATTTTTTTGTGTAACACGAGTTCAAAAAGCTTGTGAGAATTGAACCTTTGTGGTATGGATAAAAATAGAAGGAAATGTTTAAGTGTGACTGTTCACCAGCCAAACAAAACGAAAAACTGTTCCGCTTTCCTAAAACCCGGAGTTTGAAACCTTCGTATTCTGAGGCTACTGCAAACAGATTGTAAATACTCGTAAATCATTTGAATACATGAACATAATATGCAACTTGGAGAGACTGTGGTGAGTGCCCTCAGAGATGTTGTTGTTATTGTTAGGTGACCTTAAAAAGGGCTGTTGTACATGGCTCTGAAGAGAGCTGTTTGGATTTACCATTGTGGTGAAAGGAATGATCAGCTAGACTCTGCGTTACCAGCTGCTAGCCATCCAGGGTGTGCAGGGCGTTTGGAATGGCAAAACGATATAGTTAACACCACTCGGGAAGGCTCCTTTAATGCACCCCTGAAAACCATGGGAAGACCAATACCACCCAGCTCCTGACTTCTTAGAACCCAGGGAACACCTGCCACCTGGACGTGAACTGCAGTGGCCTATATGGAAATCACTCAATGGGTTGCAAATTTAGGTAGGCCGCTGCAAATACAACTTGGTAAAATTCATAGACTGGTCTGATACCCAATGTGAGTGCGGTGCCCCTGTCCAGACCATGAATCACCTACTGGGTATCATCAACGACAACAACAGCCCCGGTATCTGCACACCTTAATAATAAATGATTATTTTACAGATCGACTCTAAAGTCAGACAAAAATGTAAAAAGGCTGAAAGTAGATCGGAATTGGCTTCAACCGTTATAGGAGTAGAAACCGAAAAATGGACAAGGAAGTTCGTCCTTTTCAAATTGACAGTGATGGCCATCTGCTGCCAAAAATAATTTTACCACAAGTATGTATATCTACACCTAGTTCATCACCAAATCTTATACAAGATTTTAATGTTGGTAAGTAACAAAGTTTGTCACTTGTAAGAAAATATAAGATTTCAAAATATTTGTCAGCTATCTTTTACTATGGGACCAACCTCAAAATAAATAAAATCTATGCATATAATATTTAATATTATTTATTTATTTAATCAGACAATTAAGTTATTATTTCAGTAACAATAGTATTCACAAAATTATTACAATACATAGAAATATAAAAACTTAAAACTTATCAGCCCGGGATTGAGTCTGACAATTACTTGACCATTTTTTACCCGCAATTTTGAGGTTGATTCTTTAGCAAAAATTGCTTGTGTTGGTAGGTTATGTCACCCCCTAATATAAAATACGACAATCCTACATCCTACTAATATTATAAATGTGAATGTTTGTATGTTTGCCTGTCAATCACACAATAACGGCTGAAGGGATTTGAATGAAATTTTGCACACGGGTAGGTCACAGCCTTTTTATTTTTGAAGTTATAATAATAATAATAATATGATTATATTATATAATATTGATATGGGTATCGTGTAGGTTTTCGGGGGCGCCGATTGCAAATCTGACAGTCATTTTAAAATCAAAGATGGCGGATGTCACTTTTTCTCAAACATTCGATATGGGTATCGTTTAATAGGTTCTTGGGAGTGCCGATTACAAATCTGACACTTATTTTGAAATCAAAGATGGCGGATGCAACTTTTTCTCAAACATTCGATATGGGTATCGTTTAATAGGTTTTTGGGAGTGCCGATTACAAATCTGACACTTATTTTGAAATCAAAGATGGCGGATGCAACTTTTACTCAAACATTCGATATGGGTATCGTTTAATAGGTTTTTGGGAGTGCCGATTACAAATCTGACACTTATTTTGAAATCAAAGATGGCGGATGCAACTTTTACTCAAACATTCGATATGGGTATCGTTTAATAGGTTTTTGGGAGTGCCGATTACAAATCTGACACTTATTTTGAAATCAAAGATGGCGGATGCAACTTTTTCTCAAACATTCGATATGGGTATCGTTTAATAGGTTTTTGGGAGTGCCGATTACAAATCTGACACTTATTTTGAAATCAAAGATGGCGGATGCAACTTTTTCTCAAACATTCGATATGGGTATCGTGTAATAGGTTTTTGGGGCTGCCGATTGCAAATCTGACATTCATTTTTATATCAAAGATGGCGGCTGCCACTTTTTCTCAAAAATTCGATATGGGTATCGTGTAATAGGTTTTTGGGGGTGCTGATTGCGAATTAGACATTCATTTTAAAATCCAAGATGGTAGATGCAACTTTTTCTCAAAAATTCGATATGGGTATCGTGTAATAGGTTTTTGGGGTTGCTGATTGCAAATTAGACATTCATTTTAAAATCCAAGATGGCGGATGCAACTTTCTCTCTAAAATATGATATGGGTATCGTGTAATAGGTTTTTGGGGGTGCTGATTGCGAATTAGACATTCATTTTAAAATCCAAGATGGCGGATGCAACTTTTTCTCAAAGATTCGATATGGGTATCGTGTAATAGGTTTTTGGGGGTGCCGATTGCAAATCTGACATTCATTTTAGAATCCACGATGGTGGATCATTGTTTTTCTTAAAATTGTGAATTTATTTTACTTTAAATCTATCAAAAGAAACAGTAGTAGGCATACTGTTTTTGAAGTTATACTTCTTTAGGTACGTTAGGGCAAAATGATGAGAGTAAATTTTTACGATGCTCGCGCACACCGTCACAAAAACCTACAGCCTGAAGTTAGCTAGAACCGACACCGTTAAGTTAGCTATGGTCTGTGGTTCATGAAGAATGATTGTTTTCGTTTTGTAAACTTTGTAACAGTTTGGTTTTTTATCTGGTTTTGCCAAAGAAGTATAACTTCTTACGTGCGTACATAAGTACACACACACTTTTTTATATTGTTTTGGAATCTTCTATCTAGGAAATGTATTACTTTATTATTATTATTATTTTAGATGTCATTGCCCAATGTCTTGGACACATTCAAACCGCAATGGAGGACCTGAAGCAAACTCAAAATGATATTTTACTGAGAATATCACTCTCCTTCAACACATGTGTCTAGTGCAGCCACTTTGCTGGTAGATATAGACATACCATTAAAATCACTTGACGATATTAGATAAATAGAAAATTGGCTTGAAGATGAAGAACACAAAGAACAATTGGTAAGTACAATATTCTGATAGAAATATACAAGCTTTACAAGCAAGCAAGACCACTGGACGTACTGATGATATACTATGTAGTTATAATACTACTATTATATGAAATTTAATAGATAAACGAGTATACATACATTGTTTTACGTTTGTTTATGATTGCTTATTGACTATGAGCCGATAAATGTTTTGGCCTATGTTGGTGGCAAAGGAACTGCCACAATTACCAGAAGAAATCTGGAACGGGTTTTCAGCAACTCTCTGGCAATTCACTGCAACTGGACTGGATAAAATAATAAGTTTAGTTTGAAAAATTTACAATTATTGTCAAAAGTCATTGTAAGTAGGTATGACTATGAAAATTACAGATAATATTAGATATATTTATGTAACCATATTAGATTCATTTATTTATGGAGAAGCTCGTGGCTTAAGTAATAACAGCTGCACGGGCCGATCCATCAGTTTAAGCTACGTTTGCCGGGATTCATAGATGGGTGACCATCTTTACATACTGAGACTCCTCCGTGCCTCGGAAAGCACGTTAAGCTGTTGGTCCCGGCTATCAATCGTGGATCTTTAACAGTCGTTACGGGTCGTCAGAAGCCCGAAAGTGACAACCAGTCTTATCAAGGGGTATCGTATTACCCAGTAATATTATTTGTGGTTTATTATTACTTTATCGATTGTGTTATTCTAAATGAAATGCTAAAGTACTGCTTCGTAATATTTACAGTTGCAGTGTGAAGAAACAAGTTGGCAGAGACAGCAACTGATGCTGGAATCACAGGTGTCATAACAAACTGGTTTAGATTTGCTAGAGATCGAGATGGCGGAAGAGATAACAGAAGAATATGATGAAGCTAATAACAGCAGCTCTACACGACAATATTCTGGACTATCTGCAAGAACAAAGAGGCGTCATCAAAATGCAATAAAAACTGAATTAAGAGGTAAATTAAGGATCAACGATAAAAGTAATGTTACTAGTAATAATGCAGGTACTAATTCATCATTTATTAATGAACATCATAATAATTGTATATCAGAAAATTATACTGATGATTTTAATGCCGAGGAAATCACTTTCACGCGTAATATATCTACTGGTAAAATTGAAAATGCTGATTTTAAGGATACTGATCTTACCTGTTTGATCTATAATTAAGGAGGTGGTAATTTGGAGGTAAAATTAAACACTGCACCCGCGGGTTTTAATGACTTAGCGTCATATTAACAAATGGCAAACACAAATGACTCATTGTCCTCAAAATTAGGTAGAACTAAATGATGCCCTAAAAATCTAGAAAAAATATATGTTTAAGTGTCAAATAGGTACTAATTTTTTAAAGGCGAATTGAAATTTTGGAGCCCTTACGTGGAGATTCTAAATGTGGGTAGTCATCTTGACATCAGAATGACTGCCCAATTTTTGATTTCATTTTCTCAGTTATTAATTAGGTACCAATTATTTAAACAAACGTATCAAATAGTAGCAAATAGGCATTAGATTTTAGTAATATTTTAAAGCTGATCGGTCATTTTGGCCAGTCATTCTGATGTTCACAAGTGTCGTTAGTCACGTTTTGGTCTGTATTAGTGTCAGCCACTATTTATTTTTCTAATAAAAAAGTTTCTATGATTGTATGATTTTCTGCATTTTGTAATTAAACGCAAAAATAGCATTTTTTTCTTTATACGAGTAAGTTTATTTTTGTAAAGTGTCATTCTTATAATTGTGCTGTATTCGTTTCTGTTTCATTTAAAAAATACGACTATTTTGAATTTCAAAGTGACGTTTGTCAGTCACGTTTTGGTCTGTATTAGTGTCAACCACAATTTATTTTTCTAATAAAAATGTTTCTATGAATGTATAATTTTCTGCATTTTGTAATTAAACGCAAAAATAGCATTTTTTTTTATTTATATGTTTATTTTTGTAAAGTTCCTATGTTATGATTGTATTGAATTCGTAATGTTTCATTTAAAAATACGATTATTCTGAAATCCAAAGTAACGTTAGTCAGTCACGTTTTGGTCTGTATTAGTGTCAGCCACAATTTATTTTTCTAATAAAAAAGTTTTTACGAATGTAAGGTTTTCCATTTCAACACATCCCAATATTTTTTTTCATGTACAAATACAAACACAAATTACGACTACTATTACAAATTAGTTATAAAACATGCATCGAGAAAGATCTGTAGTTCAAAAACACTTCATCACGAGTTCATTTTGCATGAAGTGTCAGTCACATTTACATTTGTTTAAATAAACCTTAACTTTTTTAACCTCTCAAGCCCGGGACGTGTCACGTTTCAGCATATGTCAGTCCCCGTTGACAGGCGGCCATCGTGTAACTACAGACTTGGTCAGGTTCCGTGTGTATGAACCTTGTTACAGGTCTAAAGACCTTGGCTAATAGTGATAATAGCGGTTTAAAACGCGTGAATCGGGTTTTTGGCAAGGCAAACTAGCGGAAAACTAGCGGCACACATGAGAGCCACCGGGGTTATAAAGTACACATTTATTACCACGGAGGTTTAATTAAAGGATATTTATACAAAATTACTGAAATTAGTACTATAAAAATAGTGGAATTCGTAAAACAATGCAAAATAAAACTCAAATCGTGTCAAATGTAGAGTTAGTCACATATGGCATTACCCTAACATATTTTTTGGAACAGTGGTGGCCCAGTGGTGACTGTCGCAACTTACAAGTTGTAGGTTGTGAGTTCAAACCCAGGCAGGCGCTTTACTTTATGTAAATTATTTCATCACTACTGCTCTCAAAACGGTGAAGGATAACATCGTGAGGAAACTGGCAAGTCCTAGTACCAAAAATTTGAAGACATGTGACATCCATCAATCTGCATTGGGCCCGCGTGGTGGATTACGGTCCACACCCTCTCACAGAGAGGAAGCCTGTGTTCTAGCAGTGGGGACATTAAAATGCTGATGATGATGATTTTTTAATTCTAATTATATTTGTACCACAGCTGTAATTCTAAAATACTACACTTAAGGCTAGCTTCACAGCTATCCGGGAGACCCGTACGGGCCGCCTGTAAGGCATCCCAGAACGGAGACTTACGTAGGCGCTAGAACATCGTTTCACAGCGACGCGGATTGGTCCGTATGCGACCCGCTCCGCGTCGCTGTGAAACAATGTTCTAGCACCTCACGTATGTCTCCGTTCCGGGTGCCAGTACGGGCGGCCCGTACGGGTCTCCCGGACAGCTGTGAAACCAGCCTAACCAAACCCTAACCATTTGTCAACTGTAGGATAACTGTCAATATTGTATAAGAAGGCCGCACAATGCAAAACAACCAATGGAATAAAAATCTACAATGGCCCCCCCCAGGCCCAGTTGTTGGCCCCCCCCAGGCCCAGTTGTTGGCCCCCCCCCCCAGGCCCAGTTGTTGGCCCCTTTTTGGCCATTTTTTGTGGGCCCTTTGATGTAGGCCCTACCTCTATTAGATGGCCAAATCTAACAGTTGGCCAACCCACGAAGTGCACGTGGCCCAACTGAATGCCCACAATAAATGCTATTAGGGTAATTGTAAACGACACTACTGGTAGTGCGGCCGGTAGTGTTCTTGCCAAAACATCGGTTTTAGTCAGTGAGAGTCTGTCACGCCCTCCCGCTCAACCCAGAGCGGGAGAAGTTGTGTGATGATTTCCGACTCCAAAATAAGAAAGGTACTGTAGGACCCCAAGGCACCAGTATGGCCTGCAGGGATCCTGGGACGCTGTAGTATCGTCAGGGTAGAGGTCTCACTCGCTGGCAACACGAGAGTGCGGCGCATAAAAGGGTAACTTGGTACAGGTGGATAAGAAAAGAGATGAGGGCGCTTTAAATAACTATATTGGTATTCATAAGAATAACATGTGTGCCCCACTTGCAAGGGCTAAACTCTAGTCTCACATACAACAAAATTGACACCTACTCTCTTATATTTATTCCAACGACTCTCCAACATTCTTAACTACCAGCTAAAAGCCGGTGCAGAGCCTTTAGACAAAATACTTTACTGTAAACTTTAACGCTAACGCTTGCAAAATGTATGGCCAAGACATTACTGGGCGTGAGTCACGTGACAGTTCTCTGTCTAACGCTTCGTGCAAAATGCAAAATGTCGTAGCCATACATTTTGCACTAAGCGTTAGCGTTAACGTTAACAAAAATGTGTTTTGGCTAAGGGGGCTGACCCGCTGAGTTTAGACTGTGTCTACAATCGCCACAGTACCTAAGTACATCAAAACCGTTACCTTTTAAAACATATCTAAAAAACAAACGATGTTACCTCTTCGTTACATTATTAATTTAAGTTATTATTTTGTTATTTTAAGTACATTTACCCTAACGAAGTTAACTTAATTAAGTAGGTAAGTAATAATAACTCTTTGATAACAAAGTTTACCTATACCGCAACGTTTGAATAATATTTACTTCAGTCTGACAAAAGGGGAATTAATTGCCTATCAATAATTTTGTGGTCTGTGAATACTTACCTCATGGACTATGTACCCACTAGCTTCTACCAGCGGCTTTGCCCGCGTGATATTAGTACTTCCCTCATTATAAATTATATCCTATGTGCTATTCCAGACTATAATCTATCTCTGTATTCTCGGTTCCGTTCCGATGACGATGCATTTTTAACCGACTTTCGAAAAGGAGGAGGTTCTATGTTCGACTGCATGTATGTTTTTTTTTATGTATGTCCGCCGATTTCTCCGTCAGTTGTGGACCGATTTTCAAAATTCTTTTTTTATCCGAAAGAATATACTCCCGAGGCATGAAGCAATTTCGATAAAATTTATATGGGACCACCCATATAATTTTATCGTAATTGCTTCAGCGCTTTTTGAGAAACTGAACAAAAACGAACAAATACGTATACCTAGATGACGTTTCTGTGTTCTCCAATTACGAGTATGTTTAAATTCCACGTTCCATGTTGTTTGTCGTTGTTGTCAGCCACCACTGACGGGGCACATCGTAGCCGGTGCCTGCATGCCTAGGGGTAGCGGATAAATTCTGAAAATGAGTTACCGCACCCCTGGGCACTCAGGCAGGGAAGGAACAGGGGTGGGTTTTAGTCAGTAAGAGTCTGATACGCCCTCCCGCTCCACCCAGAGCGGGAGAAGTCATTGGATGATTTCCCACCGCCCTAAAAAAAGAAATGGAGTGGCGACCGCGTACCGGAAGACGCAGCGTTGGAAGGCCCCCCACAAGGTGGACCGATGACCTGGTGAGGGTCGCGGGTAGCCGATAGATGCGAGACGCACAGGACCGGTCATTGTGGCGACACTTGGGGGAGGCCTATGTCCAGCAGTGGACGTCTTTTGGCTGTAATGATCCCTAATAGCATTTATTGTTGGGCCAACAATAAAAAAATTGCATTTATTGTTGGCCCAACCAAATCATCATTCTCCTGCCCTTATCCCAATTTATTTGGGGTCGGCGCAACATTTCTTTTTCTTCCATACTCCTCTATTAGTCGTCATCTCTGTAGTCACCCCCTTTTTACCCATATCCTCTTTAACACAGTCCAACCATCGTTTCTTTGGCCTTCCCCTACTCTCATCCACTATATACTTATACTACCACGTAAAAGAATAGCACCATCCCATCACTTCCCGTGAGTGTCGTAAGAGGCGACTAAGGGAGCTTGAGACCTATTGCATACTACTAAAGCACCTTGGGCCACCCGCGCGGTGGCGGGTAAACCACCAACAACAGCATTCCCAAGGAGGGTTGGCGTCAGGCAGGCGGCCGGGTATAAAACTTCTGCCAAAACCTTTTTGCAACATGGTTTGGCCCAACCAAATGCCAACACTAAATGCTATTAGGGATGATAATGATGATGATGATGAAAGGAACTCTTTATGCTCAACAGCACGGTCACGAAATTTTGAGTAGGTACATATTTAATTAAGATAGCCGGTATCACAGATAACAAATTAATAAATAATACTAGCCGGTATACAAGGTTGTTTAAAAAAAAGTTTTTTTAACTATAAACTTATATTTTAACTTGCACTGTTCGTATGTGTCTTTGTAAGTTGCCCGTCAAAATTAGCAAACCATTATTCGACCATTTGTTGGTATCCGATTGAGCTGAAATTTTGCATGTGGGTTCAGTTCTGATGACAATGCATTTTCCGCCAAATAAAATTTGTAACGACAACATGTTTTTTTTTGTAACGTTGCCCCACACTAGGAATGACTCCAGTATCGTGGGTGCGTTCACAAACATTTAAACTCACGTACACAAGACACCCCGACCCGGATCTGTAGGCCATACAAATATTTGTTCCGTGCGGGGATCAAACCCGCGACACGCAGCGCAGCAGCCGAACGCTCAACCACTACACCAACCGTGCCAACACCTTATTTTTTTTTTGGAGGGTGCGAAACCGTCCAAGGTCTTCTCCCGCTCTGAGTGGACCGGCGTTTCAGACTTTTACTGACTAAAACCAACCCTTGTTCCTTCAGTTGCCTGTGCCAAGGGCCGCGGTAACTCTCTTTCTCTAACGACCTACGCCTAGTTTGCAATCGATTCAGTGCCTTACCTTATCGTAAGCAACAAGATTACGATATGTTGTTTATTTGCAATAATAATTGCGATCAATCTGTTCAGGTTCAGTGTTATCGTTTAGTGACTTTAAAATGAACTACAAAAATTTATAACTATATAAACAGCTACTTTACAAAAGATAAGAAGCTCAAGCTTTTTTTAACTCAATGATGTTTTCCATCATCGTTTTGAGAGCAGTGGTGATTAAGGCTCTATTAGCTGCCAACGACCTTGAGTGGTTAGCTTGCGTGTTCTGCGCTGAGCTCACGTAACGAGTCGTATGTCCACCCAGTAATAGGACTCGCCCATCAAGGAGCGCTGTCCGAAATTAGACGCATTATTAATTTATTACACTTAAAACAACAAGTATTAAACTAAACCACTGAGACTAAATTATAAATAATTAAATGATCTTTAAAATGGTGAAGGTTTCATAAAAATACGCTGTATAGTTTTTGCGTGATTCTCAATTTTTTATACGCGTTAGACATAATTTTACAAATTTATTACACTATGTTATAAAAATATTATTTTAAATATTCTCAGATCAAATTACGACGAAAATAGTTTTAAATAACATATATTTTTTTCAAAGAAATAAGATTAGTCGTTTAGACATGATGTTAAATTAAAAACCTTTAAAAGTAGTATAATTGCGCCTTAAATAATTTACCTACACAAAGTAAAGCGCCAGCCTGGGTTTGAACTCACGACCTACCACCTGTAAGTCACGGCCATCACCACTACGCCACCAATGCTCACCACCCTACTTACAACCTGGTGGATAAAACTTGCTAACTATATGCTTAGTTTAAATACTGATTAGGTAGCGAATAGGAAGAATTAGGAGAATTAGGAAGCCAAGATAGTTGGGAATAGGCTAGGAGGCAGATGATGTAGCGAATTCTAAATTCAAAATAACAAACGTCTCATCCATCAAAAATTCAGCTGTCTATAGGACAAACCCTCGTTTAATTGGTTGTTAGTCAGTTACTACTTTACCACGCATATCTACCCTTCTTCTGGATAGAAAATGTTGAAAAAAGAACCGACAACCAGTGTGTTTAAAAGTACCTCCTCCTTTTTGCGAAGTCGGTTAAAAATCACATGGTTTTTCATTTATAAAAACGATTACCCAAACCCAAAAAAAAAAAAATGGAGCACGCTTGCCTAGATATAACCTTTTCATTTAAAAAAGTTTTTATACAAATGTTGTTTTTTTTTTCTTTCTAACATCAACATACCTACCAACATTGTTACGTTCAATTAAACTTATTTTCTGCAGAAGCAACGCTAAGGCATAGAATTAAAAACTTTATTAGAAGGCAAATCCATTATAAAAGTAGTTAAACAAATCATTCGTAAAGAACAACAACACAAAACTTATTTATTTATTTCTCAGTAATCGTCACTAATCTTACATGTACAAAAAAATACCTAGAAAAAATACTTTTTACGTCAACATGCTCATCTCTGTAAAGTGGCATCGCAACGAGTATCATTCGTGACCCCGTATGTTTTATTCAGATAAAGAGGAATCCCCTGTTCCCAGTCGATCCACACATGCATACAACTTACGGTACCAAAGTTTTATATAAATAGCGCTTGCAGAATCTTCCTCATTCGCAGTCCAGTCTTCGTGCGAACAAGTTGTGCGGAACAAGGAACCATGCATAAGATAACGATACTGCTCGTTGCGCTAGCGACGATTTGCTTGTGTGAGGGGAAGTATTTCGCGACGAGATGCGAGCTGGTCGTTGAACTGAGGAGGCAAGGATTCCCAGAGGACAAAATGAGGGATTGTGAGTATTATTTATTTTATAAGCTCGCTCTATCGTCGACTTTGTCTCTGTCACCTCTGACCTAGACTATAGAGTCAAGAGCAAACCCATCTTTATTTTAAAAAAAACAACGCTTGCTGAGGTGTGTTCATGGATGGGTGATCATTCGTTGCATACCGAGATCCCTACGTGAGTCGGACAGCACGCTAAGCAGTTGGTGTCGGCTCTCATTTGTCCTGTCATAGATAATTTAATGCGAAAAGGGTTTGTTCGTATAAAATTTTAATTTTACGAATAAAACTTTTAAGGAGTCTTTAAAGCTAAAATCATCGCTCACCATCAGGTGAGATAGTGGTCAAACGCGAGCCTGTTAATGATAATATAAGTTTACCTATAGTTAAAAAAAAAAACATTTTTTTAAACAAGCTTTTATACCGGCTATCTCAAATTAAATGTGCTCGGTGGGGTTATGTTGTTTTATCACAGAGATGCCGTGGCCATCTTCCAGCTTCATCATCAGACCCATTCTTTTTCTATGTGTAAAATGCTGCCCAAGACGAATCAATCGAGCCCAAACTCGGTGAGGTTATGTTGTTTTATAACAGAGATGCAGTGGCCACCTTCCAGCTTCATCATCAGACCCTGGATATTGTCTAGGCGTAAAATGCTTCTCAAGACAAATCAAACGAGCCCAGAATCGATGGGTTTATCTTGTTACTAACAACTGTCCATCATCAGAACAGCTTCATGGTAACATATCATTGTTTTGTCACCGAAGATACATAGATACACCAAATTTGAGTCCATTCGGACATCGTGAAGCGGGTCTAATTTGAGTTGCAAGACACCGGTCTTGCAACTCAATTTTAACGCAAACTCGATCTGCAACCGTGCAGATCGAGTTTGCGTTAGTTAAAATTGGCATGGGAACCCGTTTCGCGTTCTGTTTTTACTTCCCTTTTTTATAAGTAGGTAGAGTTTTATTACCAACTGATGAATCAATCAATTATGTAAAGTCTCGTATCTATAATTTCATTTGATTGGTTGAAGCAGAAAAAAAAACATAGCCTACATTGTATAGTTGTTCCGGGTCTGGGTTCCTCTCACGATACCTACAGGAGAAATTCCTAGAGGCAACTTTAAAAAAAAAGAATTAATAATATTATAAGTCTTCCAACCTTTTTACACTCTGCCTCATTAGCCTAGTGGTTGCAAGACACGCATTAGCTCCTACTCAGTCGAGCATAAGGCGGTTTGATTCCCGGATTGCCCGATTGATTGCAGTATGCTCGCTCCCTTTTTCATAGGACTTAAACTTAACTAGAAAAATGGGAATACCTACACATTATTTTTATTATTAGCCCGTACCATCGCACTGCTGGGCAAAGGCCTCCCTCCATACCTGCCAATGGCCACGACTTTTCGCTACTTCTTTCCAAGAGTAGACATATATGATGACTAACAAAATCTGATCTTGTTATTATCAGCCTGCCTAGCCTTTTCCCAACATGTTGAGGTTGGTTTCCAGTCTATTCGGATGTAGCAGAATACCAGTATTCTACACAACCCAGTAACTGAATAACACGAAACCCCTTGGCCAGACTGGCTGGTGTCAGATTTTCTGGCATCTGACTGGCCCGTAGAATAGAATAGAACATTTATTTGCCAGAAACATGATGTTTACAAAAGCGTTCATAACATTGCATAGTGCTACATGTAAATGAAGTAGAATGTACAATTAAATGAAGTTCTTACATAAATTTTCAATTTACATTAGTAACATTACATTAATTTAAATAATATTTCAATTAGTATATTAAATCCTATATACTACACACTTCCATTTTTACCATATTATTAAATACGAACACTTCGCCCCCGACTTCGTCCGTGTGGATTTCAAAAATGTATAGCCTATGACACTCACAAACAACGTGGCTTTCTATTGGTAAAAGAATTTTCAAAATCGGTTCAGTAGATCCAGAGATTACCCTCTACATCCTCACAAACTCACAAACTTTACCTCTCTTTAACATTAAGTATAGATATAGAAAACAATACGTTTAACATATCACTTAAATAATTAAGTGCCTACTTATTTTGCCTGGCCTGTATTTTGAAGCCAGTATCAAGTGAAAAAAATTACAGGGACATTTTACAAAAAAATTCGTAAATTGAGATTAATGTTGTACTTCATCATCATCATCATCATCCACAGCCCGACTTCGTCCACTGCTGAGCATAGTCCTCTCCTTTCTCGTGTCAATCCAAGGATTGACAAAACAAGCGTAAGCGCTCCGGTGATCTGTCACCGTGGGATCTGGAGGCAAAAATCCTCGCGCACCTGTATGAGTGGCGCGAGGAGGCAAAACGCCGGGGCGAAACTCCGCTGCCGCGACAACTCGCGGCTCGGCGGACGGAGCTCCGGCAGGATCTCATGGTGACATGGAGAGAGCGACTGTCGCAACCCAGCGCTGGGCACGCCACCATCGCGGCGGTAGTGCCCCTCTTTGAGGAGTGGCTGGAGAGGCGTCACGGCGCCCTCACCTTCCGCCTGACGCAGGTGCTCACCGGACATGGCTGTTTCGTTAGGTACCTGTGTCCGATCAAGGCGGAGGTGACCCCCGGGTGTTTCCACTGCGAGGATCGCCCAGAGGACACGGTGGAGCATACGGTGGAGGTTTGCCCCGCTTGGGAAGAGCACCGCCGTGTCCTCGTGGATGCAATAGGCGGCAGCGACCTCTCGCGCCGTGCCCTGGTTCAGGCCATGGTACGGAGCGAGAGGGAATGGGAAGCCGTCTCCTCCTTCTGCGAAGCAGTAATGCTCGCGAAGAGGGAGGCGGCATACGTTAGGGAGACTCGACAACAGCCGAGTCGCCCTAGCGCCCTCAGCCGCAGCCGCCGCAGGAGACGCCAGGGGCCGCGAGACGATCTCCGGCCACCGTAGACCCGGGCCTGCGGATGGCGAGTAGTGGGTAACTCGCCGCCCGATCAGCACCAGGCCCGAAAGTCGACGGCGCGTAGTGATCCACGCGCGCCTCAAAGAGTTGTCAGCAAAGGACGGGGCCTGCCACGGCCAATGCCTGCCCGGGGTTGAGGATAAATTCGAAAGAGTTACCTCGCCCCTGGGCACGTAGGGCAGGGAGGAACAGGGGTGGGTTTTAGTCAATAAGAGTCTGACACGCCCTTCCGCTCCACCCTAGAGCGGAAGAAGTCATAAGATGATTACCCACCCCCAAAAAAAAAAAAAAAGCGCTCCGGTGATGCCAGTCTCATCCATGTTTTACTCGCGATGGTAACAATATCGTCCTCCCATCTCGCCGCCGTCGACCAAAATGTCTTGTTCCAGCTCTTGGACGCCACTCGGTCACCGCCTTACTCCACCTATCATCACCGCGCCTTACCAGATGTCCTGCCCAGCTCCATTTGAGTACATTAATTCGTTTTCCGACGTCGAAAACCTTCTTTATTCTGTTGTACTAAATATTTTATTTTCAACAGGGGTATGCCTGATCGAGAACGAGAGTGGTAGAAACACAGACAAGATGGGCAGAGTAAACAAGAACGGTTCCCGCGACTACGGGCTGTACCAGATCAACGATAAGTACTGGTGCAGTAATACCAGCACGCCTGGCAAGGACTGCAACGTTACTTGTGCTCGTAAGTAGTTCTTTTATTATAGTTACTTACAAAATCAAAAATACTAATCAAAAAATATTCAAATTAGGCTCAGAGCCAGCTATTTTTTGAACGTCAAAGTTCTACATTCTATTCTATATTTTTATATGGCAAGCAAAGCCGATGCCCACTATTCTGCTAATGTCTAAAGTTAAATGGAAGAGTAAGTATGATGAGCAGGTATATTATTAAGTAATTAACAAAACTGGAACTGTAGACGAAAACTAAATTCTTCGATTACAGTTGACCCTTGTTGGGTTAGTACAAAAGTTCTACATAAAGACAGTCGTCAAAAATCGCCCACCCGTAACTCATCCAGTCTTCCAGCGTTTAGTGGCAGATACGAACTTATTTAAACAACTCTAGCTAACCATGTGCCTGTTTATGTACTGTACTGATTAGCGGTTTCTAAATTCAAGATAGCATACGTCTCATCCATTAACTTTAGCTGTTTATAGGACAAAACCTCCTTTTAATCATAATTAATTTAAAAAAAAAAAAAAACAAAAAAAATATACAGGAAAACATATCACAAAGCCGTTAACTACGCATACTGTACGTCTAGCAAAGAAGCCTTGCGCAAAAATTAATGCTGGAAAACGACTTTTATTTTTAGGTATAAAAAAAAAACAAATTTTTATTGTTCGTTTGGAAAAAAGATTAGTACACTTGGAATTCATTTTCGTAAAAAAGTAAAAAAAAATAATTGCGAATTTGACAGACTCCAGAACCAGTGGATTCAAATTCATTCATTCGAAAAAATGATCTAATTAATGGGTAGAATATGTGGCTCTCGGCTTCGGAAACTGTCTTTTTACACCCGATATATACGGTCGAATTGAGAACCTCCTCCTTTTTTTTCGTCTGTTAAAAAAAAGAGTAGGTACCTACATGAAAATTTTAAATAAAAACCTATAATCAGTGTTTAGACTAATCACATGGTTATTTTTTTATAAACAAGGCCCATATAATTTAAAATCCGTTCTAAAATATGTAAGTTAGAAACCCTTCTAATCTGAAGGAAGGAGAAACTGTCAAGTAACAGAAAAAGAATACACACATTGGCGTATGACGTCACCGCTATTAGGTTACGCGCGTACAAAGAGATAGTGAGATGGCCCCCCACACTGGGGAGTGTACCACTCTTCTAGGTACCAATATTTTTTTTATAGAAAAAGATTTTATTTTGTTGTTACCTAGAAAATATTGGACAAAAATAAACCTAGGAGAATACGCTTACAGTAGCATTATGTAGTCTAAATCGATTTTTGCGTGACCACTTGATATGAAAAGGTTCATATAAATTGAACTGCAATAAAAATAAAATATAAATCTTATATTTACAAAGTTCATAATTTGTTAGTTACACATTACACACACAACTTAACATCTAGTGTTAGTACTTATAACTACCTACCAGAAAAAAGAAACTCATTTCTATCATAGTTAACGCCACAGTAGCACGTAGGCGTATCCAATGTCCCACTATGGGGCTAAGCCACCTGTCCGCTATAGTTTCCAAGATGCTGTTGAGGCTGACGCGTACCCTGTGCATGATGGAGGCACATCGCTTAGGTACGCATGATGGCGTGAAAGCCATCAATTTCCGCCTCTCCGAACATGCCGGACGCACTGCAGTAGCGCGGCAGCCCCATCAACACCCTGATAGCATTATTGTATTGTACACGCAGAGCGCTGTATGCCCTCTGCGTGTAGTTGACCCACAGACTGCATGTATAGAACGACTGATAGTATGCTCTAAACAGCGTAGCCTTTACGTCAGTCGAACATTTCGCAAAACTGCAAGCCAACATATTGCAGCGGACGGCTCCCGCTCTGCGCTCACGCTCGATATCCAGGTTGTCTTTGAGGTCTTCAGAAACCCAGTGGCCCAGATACTTGAAAGCTGTGACATGCTTTAAGGCACTTACACAAAGTTTCAAGTGTGGTGGGTAGGTTTTAATACCTGCCTTAAAGACTAGTGCCTCAATTTTCTTAACACTGTATCTGATATCATGGGTCTCCGCATACCTATCACATATCGTTAGCAGACTCATCATTGCGTTAATTGACGGGCTCAGCAACACCATATCATCAGCATAACTTAGGTTGTTGACGCATATGCCGTCAACATAACAACATTGATAAGTGTTGCTGAGCTCGACGATCAACCAGTTTATATATAGACTGAAGAGGCGGGGGGAGATCAGGCCGCCCTGTCTCACACCGCACCGCAGCCTATACACATCCGATAACTGCATGTCCACTTCACAGAATTGATCTGATTGTTATACCAGTACCGTAGTATTGATATAGCTGCCCTATCCACTGAAGTATCGTGCCTTAATTTTTACTACACTCACGGGGACGCAATGGAATGTGAATTTCGTTATGTACGAAATTGACTTTGTGGATCCAAAACAAGATATTATTTTATGAGATTCTTAGTTAATTCCTTTTTAGGGTTCCGTACCCGAAGGGCCCCTAAGGCCCTAAGACCCTATTACTAAGGCTCCGTTGTCCATCCGTCCGCCCGTCCGTCTGTCTGTCAGTAGGCTGTATCTCATGATCCGTAATAGGTAGACAGTAGCAATTTTCACGTGTTTTTCTGTTGCCGGTATAACAACAAATAATAAAAATTAATTAAAAATTCAAGGGCTCACCTACTACTAGAAACTTGTATTATTTTGCTCGATATTAATAATGGCAACAAGTAGACGCGTATAATCTTGTACGACGGTACGGAACCCTTCATACGCGAGTCCGACTCGAACTTAGCCAGTTTTTTACTTTTAAAAAACGTTATTCCGTTAAAAGACTAACAAACTTCCGTAACACACCTTTTTTTTTTTGACGGTAGGAAATCATCAGAGCCTTTAGACAAAATACTTTTCTGTTAACGTTAACGCTAACGCTTCGTGCAAAATGTATGGCAAAGACATTACTGGGCGTGAGTCACGTGACAGTTCTCTGTCTAACGCTTCGTGCAAAACGTCGTTGCCATACATTTTGCACGAAGCGTTAGCGTTAACAGAAAAGGATTTTGCCTAACCCCCCTGATGACTTCGCCTGCTCTGAGTGGAGCGGAAGGGCGTGTCAGACTCTTACTGACTAAAGCCCACCCCTGTTATTTCAGTTGCCCTTTGCGTTCCAGGGGCGCGGTGACCCTTTCGAACTCTCCCGGGTGAAATTCAACTTAAATACGTTAATAATAAAGTACACGTATTCATTGCCTAGTAGTACTAGTGTATTAAGGTTGAATTTCCCACGATTCGTCATTGTCGGCAGCACTCCGTCATTATTTTCTGCTAAACGCCAGGAGATTCACCCTCCCGCGTCCGGATAACATCTTTACTTATACACTTTTTTTTCTAATTTCTAGAAATGCTGCTGGACGACATTACCCTGGCATCCACTTGCGCCAAGAAGATCTATAAACGTCACAAATTCGAGGCTTGGTACGGATGGAAGAACCATTGCAAGGGCAAAACTCTGCCTGATATCAGCAACTGCTAAGAAGTAGCTAGAAGGCTATACCAAAGATTTTATACTATATAGTAAATGTAAGATAATATTGTATTTTTAATCAGAAGAATATTGAATTACAGACTGCGTATCACAAAAATCAATATATGATTGGTGATGTAAATATTTACAACTACTGAAATAAATGTAACCCAATTTATATTTTCTGTACTGTATTGAATCAAGGTTACACGGATTTGAAATCGATTTATTTTTAATATTATACAACTCACTGTATCGACCATAGAGATAACATACACTGTGATAATGCACTTTATTCGTAAAAATTCCTATGAAACAATAAAACTCATTTACCTATTATTTACTTTTGTTTTATTTTCTTAATTACAAAGACTTATAAGATCAATTAGGTACAGAAATAAGACTAACTAAAACCTAGAGAATTTAATAATATACCTTTCATGCATAGGATTTTACAAGGTGGAAACTTTCAGCGGGGCAGTAACCTTAACCGTTGCAACTTGCATGCCTAGCGGTAGGGGATAAATTCTCAACATGAGTTACTGCACCCCTGTACACTCAGGCAGGGAAGGAACAGGGGTGGGTTTTAGTCAGTAAGAGTCTGACCCGCCCTCCCGCTCCACCCAGACCGGGAGAAGTCATTGGATGATTTACCAACCCAAAAAAAAAAAATACCGTTGCAGCTACACGAAAAGGGTCTTAGGAGACAATCCATAATTTTTCGTAAAATTTTGATCATAATTCACAGATTAAAAAAAAATACAGTTAGCAAGAAAATGGCCATTTTACACAAAACATTTTTTTACTATGACTACCTTGAAGAAAGATATTTGTGTAAATACAAAATGTATGGGAAAAGTTTTTTGCAATTTCTGACGTTTTTAGTACTCCAACCTGGGTTGGCCCCATAGAAGTTTTTGATCAGTATTAGAAACAGGATCGATTGGCATCAAAAAAATGTTTTGTGTAATGGCTATTTTCTTCTTATTTTTATTGTTGATAGGCACGCGCTTGACCACTATCTCACCTGATGATAAGCGATGATGTGGTCGAAGATGGAGCACGCTTGCCTAGAAGTAACCTATTCACTCTTGACTTAAAGACTTCCAGGTTGTAGCTATCAGGAAACACAGACTCCGGTAGTGAATTCCACTCCCTAGCGGTACGCACAATGAAGGTGTTCTCAAAACGTTTTGTGCGTATGGATGGGATGTCCACCATGAACCGGTGGCACTTCGCCGTACGTGTTGTGGTCCGTTGATGAAACGGGCTTGGGGAAATCAAATTATGCAATTCCGTCGCACACTCCCCAAAATGTAACCGATAGAAAACCGACAGGCTAGCAACTCGGCATCTATGCTCAAGACTTTGGAGCTTCGACTCAACGAGCCTATCATTGCCGATGATCCTCTTGACTCGTTTCTCAATTGACTCAAGGGCATCTTGTTACATGTTCTTTGAAAATCTAGGAATGGGATCAAAAATTCACGAAAAAATATGGGATAGTCTCCTAAGACCCTTTTCGTGTGGCTGCGACGGTTAAGGTAGTTCCTCTTACGTCTCCGTCAGGATGCATGGTCACTAGGCGTGTTTAACGTTGAATTTATGCCCAAGAATTGCTTCCCTATTGCTTCTATTTGCTTCCTATTCTCAAATAATTGCTTCCATCGTATTCTAGAAGAAAAAGTAGTAGTAGTGTGCACTGCCCCGCTGAAAGTTTCCACCCCGTATACAGGTTGTTACGGAAACGGGTGGTTATATTTTAAATACGGCTTCTGTCAATGGAAATGAATAAGTTATCTTCAAGGGAGTCAAACATCCGTACATTCACCTGTGCCCTGGAAGACTTTAGTAAAGCTTCCAGTGAAGCAATTAACGTGGGCACCTACTTGGCACAAACAGTATGATTGTATAATCATAAACAATGTACCACCGATACGAAAAGAAGAAGAAGGGAGTCAAAGTAAATCCTCAAAAAATAATTGGACCTTCCATACTAATTTTGGTCAGCTGATGGTAACTTTGTACGGAAAGTCCATTTTTAGTGTTCCGTAGTCCTAACGACAAGGAACCCTTATAGTTTCGCCATGTCTGTCTGTCTGTCCGTCCGTCCGCAGCTTAGTTCAGAGACTCTTAGTAGTGGTGTTCAAAGTTGCGTTATGGCAATCACTTGCTTAATGCTATAAATTTTAAGGAAGCTATTTTATATGCTTTATTATATCATGCATTGCCAAAATTCAGTAAACTATTGTACACCGAAATGTGTTTTTGTTTTAAATGTTATTTTAAATTTGAAACACTCGTTCTAAACGAAATCTCTCGACGACAGTAATTACAAGTATCAGTTTTCCTGCCATCAATAGGATTTTCAAAAAAGTTCCGTGTTGGCAAATTATTGTTCCTTCTAAATATTTTTGTCCGTTAAAAACACACAATTACACAAAACAACAACACAATATCTCACTCAATCAATCGTCCTTACGTAATTTACAGGTTCATTATTGCGTGTCCTATCACTGTTTATTTACAACAAAAAGCTCAAAACAAAAAATAGCATTTATCTACATTACATTATTACGTGGGCCGCCCGTGATCACAAATTCGCACGCGGTGCTTAAAATAATAGGGAAAAAGCATGGAAAAAAAATGTTATCTAACTGGTTTATCGATGAATATACTAAAATAGAGTACGAACAGTGAGAGCAGAATCAAAATTGAACGAAAATTATACGAGATATAACAATTTTAAACAAATATATCTGTCCCTCTCTCGAAAACGCTGTTTTCTATGGCAGGTGTATGGGCATCATGTCCTTTGACGTCAAAGAACACGTCGGACTTCTCTTTCTAATTATAAACTTTAAAGCTTTATAACTTCGTCGCTGATGACGATATTTTGAAAATTCCTTCATATTTGTTCACTATAGTTAATAAGCCTTCAATTGAACAAATAAAAAAATATCATGCATTTCCCTATTACGCACGCGGCCGATACGCGCGCTCCTGCTTACTTGCTACTTTGGTAGTTGTTGCCACTTGTTGCTACTTGGAGAGACAGAGAGTGTAACAAGTGAGAGCCACGATAGATTTTGCTATAATTATGATATTTATAATAAGCATGGTTTGTTATCAGTGGCGTATTTACCCTTAGGCCAAGATGCCATGGCCCGGGGCGACAGACTACCAGGGGCGACGAATGCTTCCCGCTGCCGTTTTTTCGAGTTGGATACGCACTAGTATTTCTACTCTTCTAGCCACCCCGTAACTTCTTGTCTATCACAAGAAAATCTTAACTATCCAAATTCTGTAGCTCAAATGTTAAAGAAGAAAAGAGATTTCCCTTTTTTTGTTAACTATAGGGCAGCATAAATATTTGGTCTGGGGCGCCAAATCTTTAAATACACCACTGTGTGTTATTTTGCTGTATGATATATTAACCACCACTAGTACCTACTCATCATCAGCCTTTTAATGTCCCCACTACTGGGGCACAGGCCTCCTCTCTCAGCAAGGATGTGGGCCGTAATCCACCACGTGGGCCCAATGCGGTTTGGTGGATGTCACATGTCTTCGAATTTTTGGTTCTAGGACATGCCGGTTTCCTAACGATGTTACCTCCTGTACAAGTGGGGATGCTTTTGTTTCTCGTCTATCCCATGGTGTGGAATGTCGTTGGATAGGCCATTCAAAAATATTACGGTTCTGTGAAAACCATTTTTTGATTCAGGGATCCGTTTGCGTAAAATTAAGCTTTAAATTACCATTTTTTGTTCGTGTTCTCTCCCCTGCCAGCTAAATGGTCGCTTTTGGATATGTGAAAAAATCACGGCAGTAGTATACAGGGTGTAACGGGAAGGTGTGGTCATATTTTAAAAACTGCATCTGCCCATCGTTATGAACAACTTTCTTCAAGAAAATCCGAGGAAATTCTAAAAAATATTTGTTACCTCCCCTAAAAATATTGATCAGCTGATAATAACTTTGTATGGAAAGTCCAATTTTTTCTTTCGGAATTTTCAATTTTTTCTTAGAGAAAGTTGTTCATTTTCATGGGCAGAACCGGCTCCTAAAATATGACCACACCTTTCCGTTACACCCTGTATATAACGAAATTAAAAAGAAAACTATAACGGCCAAGTTAGCTCTGTTAGTTTTAGAGTAATAGTCGCCAACTTATAAAATGTTTCTACTTGTTAAATTTCGTACAAAATACAAAATCCTTGGAAAAAAATTACTTAGAAGTACGGTACCCTACCTTGCGCGTGGCCCGACACGCAATTGGCCGGTTTTCTTTGGTAATTTACTGTGTCTTCCAGAAAGTTGTTCATGTCCATGGGTCGAAACAGTATTTAAAATATGACCACCTTTTTCTTGTACATCCTGTATACCTTTCATGCATAAGATGGGTAACCCGCAAAATTCAAATTTTCTTACGTTTTTTACAATTTGCAGGTCAGTATCAGGTAGTATGTTAATCAAAATATGATTCGCGGCCGTAGCAAGTACGTATTTACATAACTGTAATCTTTAAAATCATAAATACAACCTTCTAAGTTCATATTGATGTATGGAATGATTATTTCACGAAATCATGACATTTGACATCAATTCTAACTGAGAGAGTTGTAATGATTATAATTCTATAAATACATACTTCAACGAATCATATTTCGATCAACAACCTGACACTGACCTGCAAATTGTAAAAAACTTGAGAAAATTTGAATTTCGCGGGCTACGCTGTACATTTCACCTTAAATTCTAACAGTTCAAACATGTCGGTTTTTCAGTTTATCTTCCAGTTTTTTCGCAGCTTCCATTAATTTCTCGTGCAACATTTCGTCTAAGGTTTTTAACTGAAATAAAAAAAACAAATAAAAATCAGTAGTTGTCGGTAGCCATCAAGTACGTGAAGTTTCTGCAATTTAATTTTACGATGAGAATGTTGAGATGGATGTGTGGAGTAACGAGAATGGATAAAGTGAGAAATGAGTACATTAGAGGCAGTTTAAAAGTGGCGCCAGTCACCGAAAAGTTGAAAGGGAACCGCTTATCTTGGTATGGTCATGTGAAGAGGAGGGATGAAACACATGTAACTAAAAGAGTTATGAATATAAATGTGGATGGATGGAGAGGGAGAGGGAGGCCAAAGAAAGTATGGATGGATTGTGTGAGGAGTGATATGAAAGAAAAGGGAGTTAGTGATAGCGTGACGGCTGACAGGACAGAGTGGAAGAAAAAAACGGGTTGCGCCGACCCCAAGTAACATGGGATAAGGGCAGAAAGATGATGAATCTTACAACTAATATAAATGAGAAAGTCTGGATGGATGTTTGTAACTCAATCACGTCAGAACGGCTGTACGGTCCTGGATGATAGTTGGCACATAGATTATTGTCTGGAATAACACATAGGCTTATCCTCTATCTCCTTTATCCTGGGAGTTTGTTCGAAAAAAAACTTAATCCGATCGGTACTTTCATAGATTTACTTTTGCACACATATAAGCAATCAATTTTACTTCTTTATATAATTTTAGACTAAAAAGTAGAATAGTAAACATGGGTAGGCCAAATTAGAGTCTAATCTTATCTGTTGGCTGATGGTATTAAGTGATATAATTCACTTTTGCCATCATTTATTAGAGTCCGTACCCGAAGGGTCCAAACGGAGCCCTATTGCTGTCACTCACGTGTCCGTCTGTCTGTCTGTCCATCGTCTATCACACAGGTTTTAGATCCAAACGGTTGGAGCTACAGTCTTAAAGGTTTCTCAGTATAAGCATCTTGTTGACCCAAAGCCATACAAATTATCAAAAATTGGTACGCAACCCTAAATATGCGAAGTCTGACACGCACTTGGCCGGTTTGTCCATTAGGAAATACTCAGTAGGTACACAGAGTTTGGAAGTTGTCGGTGTGTGCCTCTGAAAGCACGTTAAGCCGTGGGTCCTGCGCCTGATCTCTCCCCGGTCTATGAGAGACGGTCTATGAGAGTAAAGGAACAGAGAGTGCAAATGTGTTTCCGCACAAGCATGTGCACTATAACATCTCCTGCGTACTTGAGTGGTTGGAGATTGTGGTGTACTTGGAGATTGCCCACAGTGATCGAAATTCAGTCGAGAGGATTATTATTAAGGTGGAAGCTCCAGGGTAGCCCGCGAAATTCAAATTTTCTTACATTTTTTGGAATTTGCAGGTCAGTGTCAGGTTGTATCTTGGTCAAAATTGGATTCGCGGCCTTAGCAAGTATGTATTTATAGAATTATAATCATTACAATCATCAATACAACTCTCTCAGTTAGAATTGATGCCAAATGTAAGTATTTCATGAAATCATCAAAAAATCAAACAAAAAAAAACTGATTGTGTGACTGTTATGGTGTACAATAAAGTTTTATTCTATTCTATACAACCTGACACTGAGGAGCATTCACCTTAAATGACAAGTCTGTACGCTTGCTAACCAATCACTCCTTAACGCCTGAAAGAATTTTGATAGCACATCAGAAGAGTTTTTTTTTTTTTCTTTATTTATTTAGAGGTTTTTACCTTACAAAGGTACGTCAGCCTCATCATACCCTAATATAACTAATTAAAACACGTGCTTATATTATTACAAATATATTATTGCGTAAGCGAAGGAGTTAGTGATGCAGCAACCATTTCATAAATCAGTTTTGCTTCGCCCGAATTAGGTGTAATCGGAAGAGTAGTTCCCTTTGAATAAAACAAATCTTTTCATTCGGTTGAAGCCGAAGGCAGAATTTAATCTATATGAATGAAAATCAATTGCCACATGTATGATAGAGCATCACTTGAGAATGACTCGACCGATTAACATCCGTGTGAAGACGGGCGGGTCGCTATTTTATACAGGGTGTAAAAAGACACATCACAAAGCTGTCAACTACGGATACCGTACATCTAACAAAGTAGCTGTGTCCAAAAATTATTGTTGGGAAACGATTTTTATTTTTAGGTATGCAAAATAATGTATTTTTATTGCGCGCAATGTAACGCGAACTCACTCCAAAGCCTGATACGTTTAATATGCATTGCGTTTATGTAACTTCAAATGCGTAATTTGTTAAGAAAAATCGAAAATTCAGGTAATGTTTGTTTGGAAAAAAGTTTAGTAATAACACTTAGAATCTAATTTCGAAAAAAAAAATTGCGACTTTCACCTTCAATATCTCCAGAACCAGTGGATTCCCAGCTATGGTCTAGTGGAAAAAAATGATCTAAGCAATGGGTAGAATATGTGGTTTTCGGCTTCGGAAACTGTCTTTTAACACCCGATATAGTAGTCTCACTAATGCGGTACTTTAATACTTCGCATCCATTAGTCCGGCACACCAGCCCGTGCCTACTCCACCGCTTCCTACAAATCTGCCTAGCCTTTTTCCAACTATCTTGAGGTCGGTTTCCAGTCTAACCGGATGCATCTGAATACCAGTATTTTACATGGAGCGACTGCCTATCTGACCATCACAACCCAGTAACTGGGTAATACGATACCCCTTGGTAAGACTGGTTGTCAGACTTTCTGGCTTCTGACGACCCGTAACGACTGTCAAAGATCCACGATTGACAGCCGGGACCAACGCCATTTTTTTTTTATTTTTGTGGTGTGGGAAACCATCCAATGACTTCTCCCGCTCTGTGTGGAGCGGGAGGGCGTGTCAGACTTTTACTGACTAAAACCCACCCCTGTTCCTTCGCTGCCTGAGTGACCAGGGGTGCGGTAACTCATTTTCAGAATTTATCCGCTACCCCTAGGCATGAGGGACCAACGGCTTAACGTGCTTTCCGAGGCACGGAAGAGTCTCGGTATGTAAGTTGGGTCACCCATCCACGGACCAACCCTGGCAAGCGTAGCTTAACCTGATGGATCGACCCGTGTGGCTGTTATTACTTTAGCCACGAGCTCGTCCACTTCCTACTTGCTCTAATAATCCAGCACCCCCTAGTTTCCAGAGTTCCGTATCCGAAGGGTAACCAACAGGACCCTATTACTAAGCCTCCGCTGTCCGTCCATCCGTCCGTCCATCTGTCAGTCAGCGGGCTGTATTTCATGATCCGTAATAGGTAGACAGTTGAAATTTTAACAAAATGTGTATTTCTGTTGCCGCTATAACAAAAAATAATAAAAATAAAATTAAAGGGGGCTCCCCTACTAGAAACGTGTTCTTTTTGGCTTTTTTTTGCTCGATCTTAATAATGGCAACAAGTAGACGCATATAATCAAGTACGATAGTACGGAACCCTTCATGTGCAAGCCCAACTCGCACTTGGCCGGTTTTTAATACTGCCAGATTATTGAGACTCAACTGTATTAAAAAGTCAATAACCAATATCTTATTATATCTGCCAACCTGGTAAGAGAAGTCATTCTTGATGGAGGCCAGTTGCTCAAACGCAGCGATTTTCTCTGCCTCGTACTTAGAGGTCAACTCCTTGATCTCTTCGGTTCGACGGAGCGCCTCCTTGGATCGTTCGCGGAGCTTCTTGTCTTTCTCTTCGGCTTCACGAAGTGCACTGTGAAAATAGACATAAGGGTGTTATAAATACCCGGGCCTGCGGACGGCGAGTAGTGGGTAACTCGCCGTCCGATCAACACCAGGCCCGAGAGTCGACGGCGCGTAGTGTCCCACGCGCGCCTCAAAGAGTTGTCAGCAAACATGACGGGGCCCGTCATGGCCGATGCCTGCCCGGGGGTTGAGGATAAATTCGAAAGAGCTACCTCGCCCCTGGGCATTCAGGGCAGGGAGGAACAGGGGTGGGTTTTAGTCAGCAAGAGTCTGACACGCCCTTCCGCTCCACCCTAGAGCGGGAGATGTCATTGGATGATTTCCCACCCCACAAAAAAAAAGAAGGTGTTATAAATCATACACCAATCGATCGATTGGTGTGATAGCTTTGGATGATCGACGGATACCGACGATACGACTCATAAAAATAAAACACCTCCTAACTATGTTTTCGCCCGTAATAAGAGGTCGCTAACAGATTTATATACACCGGATTATGATACTTTCAAGGAAGAAATGAAACAAATGATGATTACTATTCTCGACAAACACCAAGAAAAATTTCAAGATATTATGATTACACTAAATGAAATTAAACAGGTTAATCAGAATATTGAAAGCTCTGTTGACTTCCTCAAAGCACAGAATGAAGATTTTAAAAAGAAAATAGAGATTTTAGAAAGTCAAGCTAAAGAAGACAAAAAATGCATTAACTTACTAGAAGATAAAATTGAGGAGCTGCAGAAAAGCTAACGGAAAAGCAATTTTGAAATTAAAAATGTACCTAAAATGAAAAACGAAAAAAAAGAAAATCTACTGGAAATGGTAACCTGCCTTGCAAAGAACCTGGGAAGTAATATGACCGCAACAGATATAAAGGACATTTACAGAATCCGAGGAAAAAAGACGGATACTCTTAGTACTTCAATCATAGTTGAAACCAACTCAACTTTGCGGAAAACAGAAATATTAAAATTAAGTAAAGAATTTAATATCAAACATAAGAGAAAATTATGTGCGAAGCATCTCGGTTTCCGAACTTCTGAAGACACTCCAATATTTATGTCTGAACACTTAACGCTCCGGGGATCTCGACTCCACTTCCTAGCACGAGATTTAGCAAAATCCAAAGAATATAAATTTTGCTGGACTGCTTATGGGAAAGTATATGTCCGAAAAAATGAAACATCGCCTATTATAAACATCATAAATGAAGCCCAAATACAGCAATTAATAATGGCGGAAAAGTGACTAGACCCTGATTATGATCCTTTAACTATATCACAAAATAATACTTTTTTCAACTCTTTAGTTATAATTTGCATAATATCTCCTTATAACATAAAAGTAAATTGTCTATATTATTGTAAAATAATATTCTCTTTGAGTTTTTTAGTAAATAAAATTAATCATATCTTAACTGTAACTCAAAAACCATGGTACACTTCATACTCGTTCCAAAACAACCACGAAATTCAAACAATCTACATACACACACATATCTATATCACACAATATACCAATCAACACAAAAGTAAACATTCACATTCCATATATAATTATTATCCATATAATAGTACTATAATTAATGTAAATATAATAAGTTTATGTTATAAATTAAAATTAACAGCACTTCATAAATTAATAAAACAAAATACTAGTGAGCTTAAACAAAATAAGCACCATCATTTAATAAAATTAGTTACTATAATTTTGATAAATGGGTGACTTCATTCAAAATATACAAGAAATAGACAATTTAAATATAGCAAAAACGATAGCATGTGACTGTACGGAATTTACTAATCTTTATAAGGCAAATAAAAATGACTTTACTGTTATAGCTCAGAATATTAGAAGTATTTACCACAATTTTGATGATTTCTTAGTAAATTTAACTAGTTTTAGCTTTGAAACTGATGTAATAGTATTAACAGAATGTCGGCTTAGTGCCCATAAACCTATACCTAATCTAGATAAATACTGCTCATTTGTAACTACATGTCAACTTAACCAAAACGACGGAGTGGTCGTTTATATAAAAAATAGCCTAAAATCGAATGTCAAAGAGATAAAACTAGTCCAGGCCTCCTGTCTTCAAGTTGAAGTGTTAAATAACATAATTATATGCATCTATCGCTCACCATCATTTAAAAAAGCTGAAAATTTCATTGACTCTCTAGACGCTTACTTATCCACCCTGAGATCGGAAAACAAAAACATTATTATTACGGGCGACATAAATATCAACATAATACCTAAACCTACAGAAAACTCTTATGAGTATAAAAATAGGGTGGATTATTTAAACATGCTCACCGCCTACAGCATCTTTTCTGGACATTCACTACCTACCAGAGGCCAAAACTGCCTAGACCATTATATGCTCAAAATAAAAAGAAGTAAAATCACAGCATTTATTGCAATCTTGCACACTTCCATAACTGACCACTTCACAACATTTCTTTCATTAAGTAAAGTAAAAGTTAATCAAAATACACTTAAAATCAATACGACCACTGATTTTGAAAAGGCTCTAACATACTTACGGGAAAAAAAGCTAACAGATCTACTTTTGTGTAGCGACCCTAACATACTAACTGACTGCCTTACTCAAAGAATAATTGATTCTATAAAAAACAATACCACAACTATAAAAATTCCAAGTAACAAATGTAGAATTAAACCCTGGATCACCACTGGCATTCTCAGATGTATTAGAAATCGAAACAAGCTACAAAAAGAGTCTCGTAATGATCCCTTTAACGAAACTAAAAAAATTACGTACACACGATATAGAAATCATTGTAACAATCTATTAAAAAAAATAAAACGAAAATATGAAAGAGAAATACTTGCTAAATCGACTAAAAATAACAAATTACTATGGAAAAATATCAAAGCAATCACTTATACTACTAAATCCAAGAAATTGAACACGGAATTGACCTACTTAAAACCGTCTCCTGTTGAGTCTGCTAATTTTGTTAATAACTTCTTCGCTAATATAGGTAAAGAGCTAGCTGAAGACATTCAATCAAATATGAGTGTGGATAATCAAAATTATTACATCAATGAGCTTCCAACACAACCTCAGTCTTTTGCCCTGTATGACACCGACTTTGATGAGATCAATAACATTATAATAAATTTGAAATCTGACAGCGCCCCTGGGTGGGACAATATTTCAACTAGGTTCATTAAATTTGTTAGACACGACGTTACTCCAGTTATTACTTATCTAGCTAATCTTTGTTTCAGAACGGGCACCTTCCCTTCTTTATTAAAGCATTCAATTATTACTCCTGTTTTCAAGGGTGGGGATAGAGACGACGTTAACAATTACAGACCTATTTCAGTTCTTCCCATAATATCTAAAATCATAGAAAAACTACTAAATAATAGACTACTAAAGTACTTATCTTCTTTTAACATAATATCCCCATCTCAATTTGGGTTCAGACAGGGTATATCAACTGAGGACGCAGTAACATCTCTTAGTACTCTTGTTGTAGAACAGCTTGATGTTGGCAAGAAATGTCTATCAGTTTTCATAGATTTAAAAAAAGCCTTTGACACCGTCTCTCCCCCCATCCTTGCGAAAAAACTTGAAAAAATTGGAATCAGAGGAACACAGCTCTCTATATTTAAAGACTATCTGTCTGATAGAAAACAAAAGGTTAAACTGGAACAGTACATTAGCGATGATATTGGCATAACATGTGGTGTACCACAAGGGAGTGTCCTGGGGCCTACCCTCTTCATAATTTACATTAACGACCTCTGTAATATGAAGATCAAAAATGCCAAAATTTTTACATATGCAGACGATACTGCCATCGTTTTCTCTGGGTCTTCTTGGGACTCTATTAAAACTGACGCTGAATATGGTATGTCTAGGGTTGCTAAATGGCTAAAGTATAACCTCCTTACATTAAACACATCAAAAACAAATTATATTTGCTTTACTATCAATGATAGTACACAACCCAGTCAAGATTTCAGATTAAAAATACATGTATGTAATGAAAATGATAGCACAGCAAGAAATCAATGTGATTGCTCAATAATAGAAAAAGTGTCTACCTTTAAATACCTAGGAGTTATACTAGACCAGAGACTATCATGGTACCCCCAAGTCGAGCAGATTACCTCTAGGATAAGGAAGTTTATATGGATGTTTAAATCGCTGCGTCATGTTGTCCCAAAAACTGCGTCCAATACCCCCAACTCTGAAAAAAACCTCCTAAATGAAATTTATATTGCTTTAGTTCAATCCGTAATTTTATATTGTATTCCTATATGGGGAGGGGCTCTTAAAACCCGGTTTTTAGATGTAGAAAGGGCTCAAAGAGCTCTTATAAAAGTTATGTACTTCAAAAAACAACGTTTCCCTACTGTGAGTCTATATCAAGTGTCCAATCTACTGTCAGTTCGAAAATTATATATTGTATACACCATATTAAAAAAACATAAAACACTAGCCTATGACCCTTGCATAGAAACTAAACGTAGGAAAAACACAGTCACAAATGTTCCTATAACAAAAACTACTTTTGCTAGTATCCAATTCAAAAAACGATCAGCTTATCTTTACAATAAAACGAATGAAATATTACAGATTTTTTCCAAAACCTCTCATGAGTGCAAATCTGTACTAATAAAGTGGATAAAAACCCTAAGTTATGAAGAAACCGAAACGCTGCTGTTATACGTGAAATAAACATACATTGACTACGCAAACACACACAGACACACACGCACAGACCCACCCACACACCCACCCACACACCCACCCACACACACACACACACACACACATACACACACACACACACACACATTTCGTACCTACTAAATAATTAAAATACAAAACTTATGTTTACATGTTTTTTGCTATTCTGTTAATACGATAAGGAAGAGCGGAGCCTCCTGACACAAGCATATTTACATGCTTAAAAGGAGACTCCAGCAACTGATTATAAAAAGAAATTTGTTAAAGAAATAAAGATTTTTTGTATTTTGTTTTGTATACCAGTCCATAAACAATCGATCGATCGTCGATCTATGGCATCGATTGGTGTATTAACACTCTAATAGGGACGATACCTGGGTACAAATATAATAATTATATTTATTCTGTAAGACCTTCAAAAAATATTGGACACGTATTTTTGCTTAACTAAACCACAGATAATATAATAGTAGCGTACAGATGCTTCATCCCATTCAAAGAAACGGTACCGCCGTAACTACGGGTTTTCGACTTGCAAAAGCAACTTTTGTTCTTCGTTCGGGCCCGTCGTCTACACCTCGCTAGATGGTGTTAGCAGCGACGGCTTGCAAGTTGAATGAATTTACATAAAGTCTTGCCAATATTTTCTCACACATTGAGGAATTACTTTACAGTATTTTTGACACTTCATAACAGTTTTACTGTTTCAAAATGTGTCACTATACAAATGTACAAGAGGCGAATGGGTAAACTCTAAAACTTCAAACAGCGCCATCTATTGGTACAAGAAATATAAATGCCTAAGGTTGTATTCCAATAAACATCAAAATTTGAATTAGGAGCCAATTATTCCATAATTTTATCCTTGGGGTAGTTTATTAGATAAGAAAATACAGTTTAACCTTTTTTTTTTCTAAATAATAATGTTACATAAACTTCAAACGAAATTGATGCATATTACGCCATCTATTGACATTTATTTTAACTAAATTTTCTTTGTTCGAGATAAGACCCCGTGACTAAACCAAGAAAAAGTGACAAGGATAAAACGCATCAAAGTTCAGGAGTGGGGGGACGTGTTGCTTGGTACTTCTAGGTAAAAAACATTTTTGACGTAGGTGTGATATTACGCGAAATTTCAACGCCCTGTAAGTATCGTCGTCATTTTTAGGGTACCGTACCCGAAGTTTCCAAACGGAGCCCTATTGCTGTCATTCACGTGTCCGTCTGTCCGTCTATCCGTCGTCTATCACACAGGTTTTACAGGCAAACGGTTGAAGCTAGTCTTCAAATTTTCACAGTAAAAGCGTCTTGTTGACCCAAAGCCACACAAATAGTCAAGTGCCTAGGGGTAGCGGATAAATTCTCAACATGAGTTACCGCACCCCTGGGCACTAAGGCAGGGAAGGAACAGGGGTGGGTTTTAGTCAGTAAGAGTCTGACACGCCCTCCCGCTCCACCCAGGACGGGAGAAGTCATTGGATGATTTCCCACCCCATAAAAAAAAAAACCTGTGCGCCACAGTCCTCTCCTGCTGCTTCTTGGCCTGTCTCTCACTCCTCTTCCATGCAGCGTCCTCCCTCGCGAGCTGCAGCTCCGCCAGTTGAGCTAACAGCTCAAGCAGTTCCGTGTTGAGCACTTCACAATGTTCTCTAGTAATACTACAACAAACTTATGCGCCACAGTCCTCTGCTGCTGCCTCTTAGCCTGGCTCTCACTCCTCTTCCATGCAGCGTCCTCTCTCGCGAGCTGCAGCTCCGCCAGTTGAGCTGACAGCTCACCCAGCTCCGTGTTGAGCACTTCACAATATTCTCTAGTAGTACTACAACAAACCTGTGTCCCACAGTCCTCTCCTGCTGCCTCTTGGCCTGGCTCTCACTCCTCTTCCTTGCAGCGTCCTCTCTCGCGAGCTGCAGCTCCACCAGTTGAGCTAACAGCTCACCCAGCTCCGTGTTGAGCACTTCACAATATTCTCTAGTAATACTCTAACAAACCTGTGTGCCACAGTCCTCTCCTGCTGCCTCTTGGCCTGGCTGTCACTCCTCTTCCTTGCAGCGTCCTCTCTCGCGAGCTGCAGCTCCGCCAGTTGAGCTAACAGCTCACCCAGCTCCGTGTTGACCACTTCACAATGTTCTCTAGTACTACTACAACAACAAACCTATGCGCCACAGTTCTCTCCTACTGCCTCTTAGCCTGGCTCTCACTTCTCTTCCTTGCAGCGTCCTCTCTCGCGAGCTGCAGCTCCGCCAGTTGAGCTAACAGCTCACCCAGCTCCGTGTTGACCACTTCACAATGTTCTCTAGTACTACTACAACAACAAACCTATGCGCCACAGTTCTCTCCTACTGCCTCTTAGCCTGGCTCTCACTTCTCTTCCATGCAGCGTCCTCTCTCGCGAGCTGCAGCTCCGCTAGTTGAGCTAACAGCTCACCCAGCTCCGTGTTGAGCACTTCACAATGTTCTCTAGTGCTACTACAACAAACCTATGCGCCACAGTCCTCTTCTGCTGCCTCTTGGCCTGGCTCTCACTCCTTTTCCTTGCAGCGTCCTCTCTCGCGAGCTGCAGCTCCGCTAGTTGAGCTGACAGCTCACCCAGCTCCGTGTTGAGCACGTCCAACTCGCCCTCTTTGCTGTCAGTGTCTAAGTCGCCGGATTCAAAGTCCCTAGAGGAATATAAAGAAATATAGTTATACAACCATCCATTTTCTGTTGGTTCGAAATTAGAGTCATACCTAATTGTGAAGTCATAACCAGGGGAAATTCACAGATATATCTTTGACTTTACTCTTTGCAAAATTCTTTTTTTGTTCGAAAGGGGTTTATTAAATTTCATATAAATCTGATGATGAGTTTCGGAGACAAACAACAGAACTTTTTTTAAAAATTACAGCAAATCAACTGAGATTGAGAACCGACTTCCAAAAAAAGTGTGTCAAAAAAAAACGAAGAAACAAAACCAGAAACACCGACTTCCGCAATTAAGTAATTTTACTCTTTTTTTTTGGAAGTAGGTTCTATTTTTTTGTAAAAATGTTTTTAGTCAGTAAGAGTCTGACACGCTCTCTCGCTCCACCCAGAGCGGAAGAAGTGTTTTATTTTTTGACACAGAAAAAAAAGTTTCAATGGGTGAACATTGCTTACTTCAAACTATCCGACAGCTTCATAATCTCATGCAGCAGATTATTAGCGGAGTCCAAGTTAGGTTTGATGGTCTGTAGGTTCTTGAGGCTGTTCTCTTTCTGCATCAGCATGGCTCGGAGGGAGTCCAACTTCTCCTCCAACTCTTGAAGGTTCTGGGTGGCCTGTTCAGCTTGGGCCTTAATGTCTTCGGCGTCGTATACCCTGGAAATTGTAGAGGATTGATGTTAAAACATACAAAAAAAAACAGACAAATTGAGGCCGTCATCCTTTTTGAAGTCGGTTAAAAATAGAAGTAATGCATGGGTTTCTTAAGGTGGAAGCTCCAGGCTAGCCCGCGAAATTCAAATTATCTTACATGTTTTGCAATTTGCAGGTCAGTGTCAGGTTGTATCTTGGTCAAAATTTGATTCGCGGCCGTAGCAAGTATGTATTTATAGAATTATAATCATTCAAATCATCAATACATCTCTCTCAGTTAGAATTGATGCCAAATGTCATGATTTCATTAAATACATACACAATACATACACATTTGGAATCAATAGAAAGAACAATCAAATTTTGACCAATATACAACCTGACACTGACCTGCAAATTGCAAAAAACGTAAGAAAATTTGAATTTTGCGGGCTACCCTGGAGCATTCACCTTAAGACGTAGGAGTTGCTACGTAACGACCACATAACGGCCATCTTCATAAAAAAAGTGTTTAGTTTAAACACTGATTAGTGGTTTTTTAAATTAAAAAAAATTCTACCCAAAAGTCACTTTACGACCCATACACGGGTACATGTGGGTGGTATAGAGCTGACTAATGATTTAACGCGTCAAATCCCTCATTAGCAGACATAATTAAAAACCTATTATTATGGCGACGCGAGGGACCTGACGCGTTAAATGAGGTTTTGTCCTAATATAAAAAAATCTCGTGTCACAGTGTTTGTGGTTGCACTCCTCCGAAACGGCTCGACCGATTTTAATGAATTCTTTTTTTATATTTGGTAAGGTATGAGAATAGGTCGTAGAGTATTTTTCACCCTCCTACCCCCAACCCCCATTTTTTAACCGCAGAACAATAAAAAAAAATGAATTTGATGGATGTGACATATAGGGTGACTGGTAATTAGTGACCGATACTTAAACACGTGATTGTGCTCATGATTAAAAACAACTTTCCCAAACAAACTTTTTTTTATTCACTTTTTTCACAATAACAACAGTTTGAAACTCGCGCGCGCGTGAGGGCGGTGACCGCCGCGATCAGTTGTTAGCACTGAGGCAAAGGGAGCGGTGCGGGCGGCGGGGGATCGTGAGACGCAACTAATAGTACATTTGCCCTTTCCCGAGGTCAGACTATCAGCTGATAGATCGTGCCTACTTTTAATGTTACGGCGCGCGCGTTCTTAGATATTTTGTAGTTATGCGGACATATGTTGCATCTTAAAAGTATTAGTCAAACATGCTGTCTTTAAAAATATTTTTTTTTAATTTAGCAACAACCGAAACATGTAGGTGTAGGTACCTACATGTTGCTTAGGTACAACGAAAACGGCACGTGGTGGCCGGCCGAGCGGGCTTGCGAGCCATGCTCTGTACGATACGAGACCGCGTCTAACAGCTGATTGCGGCGGTCACTGCCCTTTCGCGCGCGCGTATTTCAAACTGTTGTTATTGTGATAAAAGAGAATAAGTATAAAAAAAAGTTTCTTTGGGAAAGTTGTTTATAATCATGAGTACAATCACGTATTTAAGTATCGGTCACTAATTACCAGTCAATCTATATGTATAATTATGTTATCTTGAATTTAGAATAGACTACTCAGTATTTAAACTAACCATATGGTTAGCGAGTTTTATAAATAAGGCTGAAAGATACTGTTATTTGTTACACTGTTTTCCACCCAGTTACCATGATTTTCATGACGATCATTCCGTCGATTTTTTTCTATTTTTTTATTGTTGATAGGCACGCATTTGACCGCTATCTCACCTGATGGTAAGCGATGATGTGGTCGAAGATGGAGCACACTTGCCTAGAAGTAACCTATTCACTCTTGTTTTAAAGACTCCCAGGTTGTAGCTATTCAAGCCGCTATATCCATTTTATAGTAGAGGGCGAGTCTGTGTTGATATAGTGGACAGTCAGTGTGTGAAAAAAAATCCGGTTAAGTGCGATTGAGACTCGCGCACTAAGCGTTCTGTACATACAAAACTATTATTTTAATTATTTTTTTTTTTTTTTAAATCTATCATCTTTTGCCAGCGGCTTCGCCTCTGTACTTCTGTGCATGAAGTGTTAAATAAATAAATAAAGTCGAAAACTATTCCAACAAACATACGCCCGGGATAAAAATATCTTATCGTATCCCATGTCTTATTCCAAGACTTAGTCAACCCGTACGCCGAGATAAATCTAAATCCGTTTATCCAATAAGACGCTATGAGGTAACAAACAGACAGATTGGGTTAGTCTCGCATTCATAATATTACTGCTGTGCCCCGTGGTTTCACCCGTGTAGACCGGGATAAAAAGCCTATGTGTTAATCCAGGGTATAAGCTCTCAATACATACCAAATTTTATACAAATCGGTCCCGCCGTTTGAGCGTGACACACACACTCACAAACTTTCGCCTTTATAATATTAGTGTGATAATATGGACAATACAGGCCTCAGTAACACATATTCTAACCAGTAAACTTTCAACTGTTTGCCTTTTAAAGTCATGTAAAGCCTAACTTACCGAAGCGCCTTCTTTCTGGCCACCTCAGCCACCAGCGCATCTCTCTGAGTCTTCTTCTGCTCCAACAGTATCTCACTCTGCCTGTTCTCCTTCAAAACAGCTTCTAACTCCTGTCTCTCTTCATTGTGGACCTCCTTCTCTTGCTTCAGGTCTTCTTCAAACTGCTTTATATCATGGTCAAGCTAAAATAGATAGTTAAACACTTTTGAGATTGTTCTCTTTGTGGGTTGTGATGGCACTGTGATGCTGTAAGAAAATTGAATATTTTCAAAAAACCTGACTGTTAAAAATAACTAAAAAGTTAAAAACAAGTCACTTTTCAAGCAGTCTGATGCAGTTGGTGGCATGAAATCAACAATTGAACTGACTGCTTGAAAAGTGCCTTGTTTTTAACTTTTTAGTTATTTTTAAGTCGGGTTTTTTGAAAATATTCAATTTTTGATTTTCTACATTTTAGTGCGTTATATTTTTGGAATCGTCTCCTCGAACCCTTTATTTTGATACCCCACTTAATATAGTTCGTCGACTTTCATTTTTTTCTTTTTCACAATATATTCTAGTTGTCGCCATATTGTACTCGTATGTTGATTACTTTCATGTTTAGAGTTTAGTAGCACCTATAAGATTAAGACAAATCAATTAACGTAGGAATTGTCAAAATCGGCCTACGTGTTTGGTCTCTATAGTGCCACAAAGGAACATCCATACATACATAGGCTGATAAACACATTACCCTCTCTTTTGTCGCGCAGTTGGGTAAAAAGTAACCCCTAACCCCTGCAGTCATATGAATTTGTTACTGTAACTTGACAGTAACTTGCCGAGTACCATGGTGCCAATAACTTTGAATCACACAGCAATTCAGATACGAAGATTTCGTTTCCTTGTTAGCAGATGGATGTGCAGAAAAAATTTAGAATAGTGTTCAATACCTTTTCCAGCCTCCCTGCACGTTTTCCTTTTTCCTCTGCTTGCTCATTAAGCATTTCAAGTAGCCTGTTCTTCTTCTCTTCCAAAGCTTTAACCTGAAAACATTTTTAATCACAATATAAACTTTGAGCAATGTTGTCATTCACAAATCAGTTCAGAATCATCAATGATTTTATCAGTGTGCTTGTATGTAGTATTGTGTGTTTATGTGACTGTTAAGTCTTAATTAGCACAATGTATAAGCACATTCAGCCTTTTAATGTTCCCTGTGTGTATGTACTGCTGGGATACAGGCCTACTTTCTGTGAGAGGGTGTGATCCACCACGCAGGCCCAAGTAGGATAATGATAGATGTCACACGACTTCGAAATTTTTTGGTTCTAGGACATGCTTGTCATAGTTTCCTCATGAAACCGTGGTGATGATTATGATATTTTACACATAATATCCCCCCCCCCCCTACCCCTACCCTGCCTGGGTTCGAACCTATGACCTACAACTTGTATGTTTTGGCCGTATGATGTTTTAACTAGTGTGCCATCTGTGGCTGTTCTAATTAATAATAAGTAATCATTTACAGAGAGCAGTGACAGAGTGGTCTCCAAGGGATGGGAATCGCAAAAAAGAGGGAGAATAATTAGAAGATCGGTAGATTAGATTAAGAAGACAATAGCCTATGTCTTCTTAATCTCGTCTACCCATCTTCTAATCGTTCTCCGTCGATCACCATCTGGGACGGGACAGCAAAGGACCGGACAAGGTGAAAAGAGTTGGAGGAGGCCTTTGTCAACAGGCAAACAGACAGTGAAACGGTAGTAGAACAGATATAGATTAAGTATACTATAAACTAAATTTTGTAATTTGTTACTGTCTGAGTAAAAGACTGTTTTTTATTTTATTAATCATTTATTTGGCTGTTTCGACAAAAGGGTAGACTGAGCTGTATTGTAAACCCACTTTTCGCCAGTCTTCTGAATAACAAGTAACTAAAAAAAATAAAATATGTGCTCAACATACCTGATCAGTCTTCGCAAACAGTTCCTCTTCAAACGGAGCAATATTCCTCAACTGTTCCTCATTGAACACCATCAGATTAAATAGCAGTAGCAGTATAGAACGTGATGTAGTGCCCGTAGGTTGTAAGAAATGTAAGATGCTAATACGTAATGCCTCAACTTGGGGCATTACTGAGACCAAGTGGTTGGTCACACGGGTCATGTTGATAACAGGAAGTAGGTCCCAGTAATATATGGTGTTCTCATTGCGATCTCCTTCGGGAGGTGCCTGTAAAAAGAAACGAAGAAAATTAATAACAATAATAATAAAAAAACTAATCACATTATTATAATAACTGTATTTGTGTGTATAAGGAAAAAAATGCAACTATTGTGAATACTATCCATATAAGAATATCATACTATATTGTATTGTTCATAGCAGTGATACAATGTGTATCTTTTACAAAACAAAATTTAATAAATAGAGGATAAAGAATATTATCCTTTATTGATAATTGCTATAACTTAAGGTGAAAGCTCCAGGGTAGCCCGCGAAATTCAAAATTTCTTGCGTTTTTTGTAATTTGCAGGTCAGTGTCAGGTGGTATCTTGGTCAAAATTTGATTTGCGGCCGTAACAAGTATGTATTTATAGAATTATAATCATTAATATCATCAAAACAACTTTCTCAGTTAGAATTGATGCCAAATGTAAGAATTTCATGAAATCATGACATTTGGCATCAATTCTGACTGAAAGAGTTGTAGTGATGAGTTGAATGTTTACAGTTCTTTAAATACGTACTTGCTACGGCCACGAATCAAATTTTGACCAAGATACAACCTGACACTGACCAGTAAATTGCAAAAAACGTAACAAAATTTGAATTTTGCGGGCTACCCTGGAGCATCCACCTTAAAATACATTATTTTATAGGATGATGATCTATGGACCTCCTTGTTATTACCCTAGTCTGACCTGCTGATGATGCCTAAGACATTAAATTTAAATATGTAAGTCTAGAGTGCATAGGCTATTCTAGGAGAGCATGCTCAATCGTTGACTACATCAACACTTACCATCCCGTTATTTAGTTATTACCGTGAGATAGTAGTCAAACCAGACATATGAATTACTTACGAAAAAAAAAAGTAACTGTGTTGTATGAAGTTTAAATAAATAATAATAGATGAGCCATTGTTCGACAAGATAAGTATTACTTACAGCAAGTACAGCATCAATATCAATTCCCAATCTATCAAACACTTGGAACAGGGCTCCCATAACTGTATGAGGCTTCTTCAGGTCTGCAGCCTGCAACGGGTAGTTTGGAAATTCCCCGTTCCAGTTGCCAATGAAGTTCTCCATGGTGAAGGCTTGTGCTGTAATGGTAATATTAATGAATACTCGCAAGAAAATTGTTGTGTTTAGATTGAATGTTGAGAATTTGAGATCCGTGGTTTCAAAAGGTAAAGGGCTACATTTCTGATTATGAACACTCTCCAAAGCGTTTAAATTAATAGTATAAACGATGGCTAGCACTTTTTATAGTTTATGGGCTCGTAAGGTAAACGTACATCCTTCCATTGTGACTTCTGTTTGATTGATATCACTATACGCAAGATGTTATCTGTTTCCCACTGTTATTTACACGACACAATGCACTAATCTTTTACACTAATATTCTGGATTTCAGCAAAAACCGAAAGAAGTTTGAACGAGTTGTTGTTGTATAAACATTACAACTCATTCAAAAATTCAAAATCCACCGGATCGACGAACTGTCAAACTTGAAAGAAATCTGATAAGAAGATATTCGTCCGAAAATATGAATAAATTACATTTTTGTATTGTTATTATTTTTAGAAACTTGTGAAATAGCTGAAACTATACGTAATACATTGAAATTCCAAAGAAATGGATGACTCACATAAAATGTACACGTATTACAAAGTGTAGAAACTCGAACGTATTACGGAACGTATCATGTTGACGTTGTCAATTTGTCACAATATAAACGTCACCCGCGAGTCGATCGTCGATGATTTCTCGGCTCGGCGAAATATATATTTTTTCTTTTAAATATTGCAATTGTTATGTACTAATATAAATAATAAAAATGAGGATCACTAATGTGAGAAGGGGCCGGATCATCCGCATGGGAGCAGCGTGCGCGATTCTATTAGTTCTGTTATATGCTCTGCATAAGTGGTCCAAGGAAAACGTTGCCTCTGAATCCGATATTGGATTGATTTTGGACCCCCATGCCGCAAATTATAAGTCTCACCATAATGTCTACCCAACGTTGAAGACAGGTAAGAAAGTTTATTGACTTGTAAACGATAGTTTGAGGTGTTAATTGTGTTAAGAAAAAGTACTGTTATGTGGCCCACGGGCCCGGCGTGTTGGTAGTTCCATAGTTATAGTGGTTTTGTTACGTCAGTACGTGTTTTGTGCACTATGTTGATATGTATCATTGTATTCACAGCTGTGTCGCAAACTTCTGTAGTACCGTGGTTTATCCTTTGTATTGTAACTGGACTGTTATTTATTATGGCTTTATGTGAGAAACTTCATAGCAGCAAATATTTGCTTGTAGTACCAAAGTTAATTGTTATATTTAATTGTATAAGTAGGTAATCACTATGATTTGTTAATTTTAATCAAAAATCTATGTAATTTTAATCTTAGATAGTTATCTATCATTTCTCATTGATAGAAATCTCCATTACATTGAAATCATTTTCCTATGTGGCTTTAAAGAATATTACGACTCCACAGACACTGAAGAGTATCTTCAGATCACCATATTTCCTTTCTACTCTTAACTTGCTCTTAACCAGATCAGTGCTACCATATTATTTAATAACAGTGAAAATGTATACCTTTTGCTATCATGTCTATTGTTTCCTACCACAATTGAGATAACAATAATATTTATACTACACCTGCTTGGAAAGTACCTTGATACTTTATCAAATTTACGGTAGAAAGTACGTCATTGCATATCGAACAAATATGCGGGGAGAAAACGCATCTGAGCGGGAGAGAAAAGTGTATGAAAATCCATTTCTTACGTGGTTTTTCTTTTTTAATTTTGGGTAAGACTATGCGCCGGTAACCTAAATATCAAAAGCCAAAAAGTTTTTACAGTGAGTTTTTATCTCCAAGTTCGCAAAATGACACTGGCCACTAGCTGTGTGTTGGATGGTGTCGGGCTGGCAGTGCGACCCTGCGGCGGCAGGATAAACAATTTGAAAAAAGAACATGTGAAAATTGCAGACGCCATTGGCGCCATTTTCAATTTGTGTGTTGTTTGAGGATTCAGTTTTCGTAGAAAGTAAAATAAAACTATCAAAATGATAAGTAGTGATAGTGATGATGAAGATTTTTTAACTCCGCCGCAGACAGCACAGCCAGTTATTCCTCCTACATTGTCGCAAACATCTCAAACAAACATTAATGGAAAAAGTGTTACATTAAGCTTCACTAACTGCAACAATTTCAATATAAATTTCAATTAGTAAAGATTTAGTTTTTTATTTTCCTCGTAGGTGTAGTATAAAGCACTATGTATCACTCGAGAGAAAGTGCGATTCCCGATCTCGGGTGTTTTAAAGCCCTCGCCTACGGCTCGGGCTTCAAACGACACCCTCGACGGTAATCGGTCACTTTCTCCTCTCGGTGAACAATGTACTATTGTATTGGATTTCACAGTTTGCACGAAACAGAAACCATTTGTTTTGAGAAATTTTACATTCAACCTTTTTTATTCTTCCTCTCGTTATTCTGAAAATTATAACTTGATTGTTCTAACTTTTTTTATGATAGTTAAATAAAATATTTATTTTTATGTCAATTTTATAGTTCAACTAAATGCTACTCCAATGCTTTTTATTATTTGTCAGACCAGAAACTACAAAAAGAATTGATACATGCAAATTAATAAAATTGTAGAAGATATAATAGTTAATAACAAATGACAAAGTTTTAATAATAATATTGGCTTCATTTACATAATTAATTCATTTATATACTTACCCTATTTAATTTCACAAAGTTATTATTCCATTCATCTTGTAGAAATTCAAATAATATGACAAATATAATAAGGTAGGTACTTATTTCAGTTATTCTAGGAACAATGTCCAATGTATGTTTTCGGGTGCCAATTTTCATCAGTCAAATATTAGTAAATTTGGTCAATAATACACTGTTAATGTCATCATTCTGCTGCCCTTATCCCAATTTATTTGGGCTCGGCGCAACATGTCGTTTTCTTCCATACTCCTCTATTAGTCGTCATCTCTGTAGTCACCCCCTTTTTACCCATATCCTCTTTCACACAGTCCAACCATCGGTTCTATGGCCTTCTCCTACTCTTATAGCCATCCACATCCATACACAAGACTTTCCTCACGACATTTTCTTCATTACTCCGCATCACATGCCCATACCAAGACAACCGATTTCCACACAACTTTTCAGTCAGCGGTGCCACTTTCAGACTTCCTCTTATATACTCATTCCTAATTGTATCCATGCGCGTAACACCACACATCGCTCTTAGCATTCTCATCTCAGTTGGATGCAATTGCTTTTCATTCATCCCTTTTGTGGCCCAACATTCTGAACCATACAAGACAGCAGGTCTGACCATTGTTTTATAAATCTTCCCCTTAAGTTTTAGGGGAATGCGGGAGTCACAGATAGTCCCGGTGACCTGCCGCCATTTCATCCAGTGTTAATTCTGTGCTTAACAGTCCGATCTATTTCACCATCGCTTTGCACGAGTGAACCGAGATACCGAAAATCGGAGCAGACTGGGAGAACCGCGCCATCTAGCACTACAGCTTCAGAACTGGAGAGACCGCCGAAATCGCAGAAGATGTATTCAGTTTTGGTTCTGCTGATTTTCAAGCCAACTTTCTCCAGTTTCTGTTGCCATTTCTCCAATCTGCTTTGGATCTCAGGTCCATCTTTACCGACCAGAACAATGTCGTCGGCAAACAGCATGCAACAGGGTGCCTCCTCCTGTATTTCCGACGTAAGAGCGTCCATAATCAACAGGAAGAGGTAAGGACTTAAAGCCGACCCTTGATGTAAGCCAACAGCCACACTGAACTCATCGGTGTTGCCAGCAGCCGACCGGACGTAGGTACTAGATTGTCTGTACATAGCACGAATCAACTCAACATACTTCCCAGGCAAACCTTTCTCTTTCAAGGCCCACCACAACACATCCCGAGGTACCCTATCATACGCTTTCTCAAGATCAAGGAACACCATGTGCAAGTTCTTGTGCACACGTCTGTACTTCTCTCACAATTGACGGAGAGCGAAGGTGGCGTCCATTGTCCCTCGACCTGGCATAAACCCAAACTGGTTCGGGGTAATCTCACTCTTGTCTCGCAATCTTTTCTCTATCACTTTCTCCCATACTTTCATAGTATGTTACATGAGCTTTATCCCTCGATAGTTGTTGCAGTCCTGTACATCCCCTTTATTCTTGAAGATGGGCACTAGCGAACTATTGCACCATTCTTGTGGGATCACTTCTTCATACAACAACTTATTGAAGAATAAAGTCAGCCACGTACATCCATCCTCTTTTAAACACTTCCATACTTCTACTGGTATGTCATCAGGGCCCATGGCCTTTCCATTTTTCATACATTGAACTGCCTTTCTTACTTCATCCATGCTAATTTCTCTCACCAAACCCATATTTACTTGTACCTCTTTGAGCACACCATTCCATTCATTCTCTTCGTTCATCAACTTTTCAAAATAAAGCTTCCATCGCTCTTTTATTTCGTTATCTTTCGACAAGACTTTACCGAGTTCATCTTTCATACATTTTATGTGCATTATATCCCTCGTTCTCCTTTCTCTTTATTTTGTAATCCGATAGAGCTCCTACTGGCCTCTAGGGCTGTCCAGTAAATCATATAACTTTTCCTGCGCCTTAGCCCTGGAAACTGCAACCGCCTTTTTTGCCTTTCTCTTCCATTATTTATAAATTTTCTTTTTCTCTTCTTTCAAATTATCATTTCCGGTTTCTACATTCTGCCATACTTTAAACGAAATTTTCTTTTCTTTTAGCATCTTTTGCACATCTTCATTCCACCATCATGTATCCTTTTCTATCATGCCTTTACCTTGCGATTCTCCAAACACATCTTTTGCTACTCGCCTTATACAATCCGCCGTCTTTTTGCAACATTCATCCACAGATTTTCCTTCGATATCCTTCATTTCTGTCATTTTATCTACCACTTGACTCTTAAACATACTTGCACACTCCTCATTTTCTATCATACGCCATCTGATTTTGGGTGGGTGCTGTTCTTTGTTCCTACTGGACGAGACACTGACTGTTACGTCCATCATTATGAGCCTGTGTTGAGAGACTAAGCCTTCGCCTGGCAACACTTTACAGTTTATGACTGTTTTGAGAATGTTTCGTCTCACCAAGAAAAAGTCAATTTGGGTCGTGTGCTGGCCACTTTTGTAAGTGATCAGGTGTTCGTCTTTCTTTTTGAACCAGGTTTTAGTTATTGCCAGGTCAAAAGCCGAAGCAGCTTGCAGCAATGTCTCGCCATCAGTATTACGGTCTCCGTATCCCCAACCTGAGAGTGCATGGTGCACTCTCTCATAACCATACTTCCTACATGCCCATTAAAATCACCCCCCACACACCTCTTCACTCTCCTGTACATTCATCATCACACAATCGAAGTCCTTCCAAAACTTCTCTTTTACACTATCCTCACATCCTGATTGGGGTGCATACGCACTAATAACATTTACTATCAAACTCTCCACAACCACTTTAATAGCATCACTCAATAATATCACTCTATCACTTACTTCATTTTTTTTTTGTTCAATTTAATTGAAGACTTATTAACTATAGTGAACAAATATGAAGGAATTTTCGAAATATCATCACCAGCGACGAAGTTATAAAGCTTTAAAGTTAATAGAAAGAGAAGTCCGACGTGCTCTTTGACGTCAAAGGACATGACGCCCATACAACTGCCATAGACAGTAGCGTTTTCGAGAGAGGGATAGATATATTTGTTTAAAATTGTTATATCTCGTTTAATTTTCTATCAATTTTGATTCTGCTTTCATTGTTCGTACTCTATGTTAGTATATTCATCGATAAACAGGTTAGATAACAAATATTTTTGACGACTAAAAATTAGTCCGTAAGTTAGATTACCAAAAAATATTGGACAAGTATTTTTTCTTTTGTCACAATCTGCCTAGCCTTTTGTCACAATCTGCCTAACCTTTTGTCACAATCTGCCTAGCCTTTTGTCACAATCTGCCTAGCCTTTTGTCACAATCTGCCTAGCCTTTTTCCAACTATCTTGGGATCGGCTTCCAGTCTAACCGAATGCAGCTAAATACCAGTATTTTACATGGAGCGACTGCCTATCTGACCTCCACAACTCAGTTACTGGGTAATACAAAAAAATAGAACCGACTTCCAAAAAAAGTGCAAAATAACTTTAATTTCGGAAGTCGGTGTTCCTGTTTTGTGTCTTCGTTTTTCGACACCGACTTCCGAAATTAAAGTTATTTTGCACTTTTTTTGGAAGTCGGTTCTATTTTTATGTAAAAAAGTTTTTTATTTTTCACTTTTTAGTTGTGGTTCCCCATTAAACTGTGTTAACAATTCATAGACATACGATAGCAGCAATCGCGGTTGATTTGCTGTCAGTTTTTGAAGAGTTCCGTTGTCTGTCTCCGAAACCCATCATCAGATCTTTTTGAAATTTAAATGGGACCATTTCGGCATAAACCCCTTTCCAATAAAAAAAGAATTTTGCAAATCCGTCTATATATGACGGAGTTATGCCCGAACATACATTGATAACCTCCTCCTTTTTCGAAGTCGGTTAACAAAAAATGAAGACGATATTAGTGCGTTGAATTTCGCATGACGTCACACTTGAGTTAAAATTGTAAGTACCACTTTTTATTCTAAAGTGACGTAACAAGCCTCCACTCTTGAACTTTGATAAAAAAAACAAAGTTCAAGAGTGGGGGCTTACTCTTGAACTTTGATTTTTTTTTTTTTTGGGGTGGGAAATCATCCTATGACTTCTCCCGCTCTGGGTGGAGCGGGAGGGCGTGTCAGACTCTTATTGACTAAAACCCACCCCTGTTCCTTCCTGCCTTTGAGTGCCCAGGGGCGAGGTAACTCTCTTTCGAATTTATCCTCAACCCCCGGGCAGGCATCGGCCATGACGGCCCCGTCCATATTGCTGACAACTCATTGAGGCGCGCGTGGAACACTACGCGCCGTCGAGTCTCGGGCCTGTTGCTGATCGGACGGCGAGCTACCCATTACTCGCCGTCCGCAGGGTCGGGTCTACGGTGGCCGGAGATCGTCTCGCGGCGCCGGAAGTCCCAGGCGTCTCCTGAGGCGGCTGCTGCTGAGAGCGTGAGGGCGACTCCGTTGTTGGTGCTCTCTCACGCGTCCCGCCTCCGCCTTCGCGAGTATTACTGCTTTGCAGAAAGAGGAGACGGCTTCCCATTCCCTCTCGCTCCGTACCATGGCCTGAACCAGGGCAGGGCGCGAGAGGTGCTCTTGAACTTTGATGCGTTTTGTCTTTTTCATTTCTCATTAATTTGATAAAGCAAATTTTGATAATCTAACTTACGAACTAAATAGAATTATTATTTTTTACCCTTTTTTTATTTTTTATTCTGGAGTCATCCCTATTGCACCATGAGGCCATACAATTTTTTTATTTATTACCGTTATTCCAGATGTAAGACGAACATTTATTCATGCTTATATGAATGGAAAACCCCATAATTTGTGGTACCCCTACATACGTAAAAGTTGAGTATGCTAGGCCTTTGGTTTCCTATCTTTTATTCCTAAACCTGTGTAGTTGTTGTAAGTTATTCAGCGTTGATTAGATTTGTAGTGGGTACCCCTTATATTATGTACACAAAACATTAGCAAAAATTGGACTATCTGAACTAAGTTATCATCAGCTGATCAAAATTAGTACGAGAGGTCCAATTTTTTTGTCGAAATCGACTAGGTATGATTTTCTTGAAGAAAGTTGTTCATTCCTTTAGGCAGAAGCAGTATTTTAATATGACCACCCATTTACACCCTTTACGTCATCAATTCATCATGCTATTGAGTCTAAAGCTGGACTGGGCTGGTATACTCTCCCACAGAGCACGGAATCGCGCCGCGCCAGCAGTATAATAAAGAGAATTTAGTATTCATAAAATTGGGGGCACTGAAAGTGCCTTGAGCGCTTCATCATCAGCTTAGAGCAATCCACTGCTGGACATAGGACTCTCCAATTGCACACCATTCAGCTCGGCGTTGAGCGCTTACTTCTGTCCTTTTCTATACATCATATGAACGACAAACGACACATATGACGTATAGTGTAGTGCAAGCAACAGTGAGGTGTTTCCGTGCTCTGTGGTTTTACCCAATGTAACATATCCACCGACACCTTATTATGCACACATCTTTAAAAATAAAAATTAATTGCCGAAATGTATGTTACGCGCATAACTTCTGCACCAAATTGCATCCGTGTCGTGGGAGGCCGGGGCGGGTCGCTAGTAAAACATATTAATACAAATACAAAGGGATAGTAATGGCAAGGGCGAGGTTAACCACCCAGCATTTACGGTTTTCTTACAGCAAACCAAACAAACAAGTGATAAATAAATAGATTAAAATTAGACAGTATGCTTAAGTGACAACAAAAAAAAAATATATACATACGGTCGAATTGAGAACCTCCTCCTTTTTTTTCGTCGGTTAAAAACTATAACATATAAAAAATTCTTAAGTTTATTGATGATTTTAATGATTATAATTTTATAAATACATAATTGCTACGGCCGCGAATCATATTTTGACCAACATACAAGCTGCAAATTGCAAAAAAAAAAAATGTGACAAAATTTGAATTTCGCGGGCTACCCTGTACATTTCACCTTAAAGAAACTAGACATGTATTTAATACTTATTGTTTCAGAACTCGGCAATTTCGAGCCTAGAGACTTAGTAACAGTAAAAGGCCCTGGAGAAGAAGGCAAACCATACCACATGGCTCAAGACAGGGCCAACGATATCGCGGAGTCGGAGAGTGATTACGGCATGAATATTGCTGCGTCCAATGACATCGCTATGAATAGGTAAGAGTTTTGCTTGAAGACTGGACACTTGGACAGGCACCTTCTGGGCCTGCAGTCTCGACATAGTTAATTTAATTGTTACAAGTGGTAAAAATATTCATTAAAAAGCAACCTACTTCCAAAAACGAAATACACTAAAAATTTGAAAATAACTTTAATTTCGGAAGTCGGTGTTTGTATTTTATTTCTTCGTTATTTGACACCGACTTCCGAAATTAAACAATTTTTTTTAATTTTTAGTGTTTTTTTTTTGTTTTTGACGTCGGTTGTTTTTTTTTTTTGTAAAAAAGTTTTTTATTTTTCACTTTTTAGTTGTTATACCCCAGAAATAAAAACCCCAATAACATGGAACGTGGAATTTGAACATAGTCGTAATTGGAGAACACCAAAACGTCATCTAGGTATACGTATTTTTCGTTATTGTTCAGTTTTTCAAAAAGTGCTGAAGCAACTTCGATAAAATTTATATGGGACCACCTTGGGAGTATATTCTATCGGATAAAAAAAGAATTTTGAAAATCGGTCCTCATATGACAGAGAATTCGGCGGACATACATTAAAAAAAAAAACATACAGTCGAACATAGAACCTCCTCATTTTCTGAAGTCGGTTAAAAATTTAAATAAATTGTAAGTGTTCATGAAAAATAGTGCTTGCAAGTTAAAATTTACGCCAGGTTATAATCTAAAAAAAAACCACACAATGAGGGAGTTTTTTAACGGCTAGTAGTTTAGCGATCGGTAGCTAACGATAGCATTTGTTAACTATGTCGAGACTATGGACGGTCAACTGGCGATTTTCTTGTGTATGTCATGGGGTGAAGCCATTGAGAAACACAGCGAAGTACTAGCTGTATCGCTTGATATATCGAAGGCCTTTGACAGGGTCTGGCACGCGAGTCTACTCAGCAAGCGTCCTGCTTATGGCATCCCAGCTGATTTTTGTAGCTGGATATCAGACTTCCTTAGTGAACGGTCGATCCGAGTAGTCGTTGACGACTGCTCCTCTGACCTCATGGCTATTGACGCCGGAGTTCCTTAGGGGTCTGTTCTACCCGGGCCTGCGGACGGCGAGTAGTGGGTAACTTGCCGTCCGATCAGCACCAGGCCCGAGAGTCGACGGCGCGTAATGATCCACGCGCGCCTCAAAGAGTTGTCAGCATTCATGACGGGGCCCGTCATGGCCGATGCCTGCCCAGGGGTTGAGGATAAATTCGAAAGAGTTACCTCGCCCCTGGGCTCTCACGCAGGGAAGGAACAGGGGTGGGTTTTAGTCAGTAAGAGTCTGACACGCCCTCCCGCTCCACCCTGAGCGGGAGAAGTCATTGGATGTTTGTAGCTGGATATCAGACTTCCTTAGTGAACGGTCGATCCGAGTTGTCGTTGACTGCTGCTCCTCTGACCTCATGGCTATTGATGCCGGAGTTCCATAGGGGTCTGTTTTCTCTGCAACTCTTTTCCTGCTGCACATCAATGACCTACTTCAGCCAGGTATTGTTGGGTACGCAAATGACAGTACGGTTTCAGAGAGATACTTGTCCAGCGCAAAAACCGGCGCGGATGAAGTTTGTTTCTTGAGATAGGCCATGATAGAGCGAACAAATTTGACCTTAAGCCTTGTCTCCCAATGGAGTGATGACAATCTGGTCTCTTTTAACGCTTCCAAAACACAGGCGTGTCTTTTTACCGCTAAAAGGAGTCGTTTCGACCAATCTCCTACTTTTCGGGGTACATCTATTCCTCTTATAGATCGGCTCGAGCTCCTAGGCATGGAGTTGGCTTCTAGTCTCAACTTCGGCGCCAGCATTGAGTACAAAGCCCAAACTGCGGCAAAAAAACTTGGCATCCTAAACAGAGTAAAGCGATACTTTACGCCTGGACAGCTTTTAACCCTTTACAAAGCACAAATTCGATCCTGCGTGGAGTATTGCAGCCCCCTCTGGGATGGTTCAGCTAAATACCGACTTGCTGCGCTTGACTCAGTAGAACGCAGAGCTAAGAGGCTCATTGGGGACGTAAAACTGGTGGATGCCAACCTTCACAGCTTGGCTCATCGCCGCAAGGTTGCCTGCTTGTCGGTCTTCTACAGAATGTACTTCGGAGAGTGTGCCCAAGAACTCCACGACCTCATCCCACCGGTCCCCTTCTACCAACGGACATCTAGACGCACTGCAAGTTACCATCCCTACCTTGTTGCTATTCCACGAACTCGTACTAAGCGTTTCCGAACGTCTTTCATAATGCGCACAGCAAAGGAGTGGAACTCTCTACCTGCGTCTGTATTTCCGAATGCATACAACCCTAATATCTTCAAAGTTAGAGTGAACAGGCTTCTTCTGGGTAAGCTCGCTCCATCATCGACTTTGTCTCTGTCACCTCTGACCTAGACTAGAGTCAAGAGCAAACCCATCTAAAATAAAAATAAACTTTCTCTAAGAAAAAATAGAAAATTCCCAAAAAAATAAATACTTTCCAAGTTTCCATATAATATGTCGCAGCCATCTAGTTGAATTTGCCATTCAATTGGATGCCTAGGCCGTTCATTGAACGCAACTTTTAACCAGATGGCTGGATGTCGTCTAGTCATTTAGTTACAATTGGATACTGATGAGTTTGTGATACCACTGATCACGATTATGTGTGTACAAAAGGCAATGTTAGGATGCAAGAGTGAGCGTAGTGAGCTCGGGACATGGGGCACCCCGACTCGGATAGCTTTGGCCAGCGGCTTCGTCCGCGGGGAATGTGTGTTTCAATTCGCCTATGTGCTATTCCAGACCAGAATCTATCTCTGTGCCAAATGTCATCCAGATCTGTCCAGTTTTCTGTCGTGATTGAGTTACACACATCCATCCATCCAATAATTCGTCTACTACTATTTGATCAGTCATCGAATTGCACGAGTGCAATGCAGTTCACCTAAACTCGAATACCAGTTTAAACTGTGCTTTTAGCAGTATGATACATGAAAGAAAGAAAGAAAGAAAAAGAATTTATTTGCCACAAACTAACGACACACACAACAATATGATTTTGCTAACTTAAGTCTTAACCCTTATCGATAATGTTAGTAGATCTTATATTTCTACGAGGGCGGGTCAATAAGTCCGTGACTTTTGGAATAAAACACAGATTTTTTGATAAATAAATCATTTTATTTTTCAACGTAGTCTCCCTTGAGCTCTATACACTTTGTCCAACGCTTCTCCAATTTTTTTATCCCTTCCAAAAAATATGATTTGTCGAGGTCCTCAAAATAGGCCTTTGTTTGCGAGATGACTTCATCATTGGAGTCAAATCTTTTTCCACCAAGCCATTTCTTCAGGTTTGGGAACAAGAAGTACCTAGTCACTCGGAGCCAAATCTGGAGAATAGGGCGGATGAGGGAGCAATTCATAGCCCAATTCATGGATTTTTGCCATGGCAACTGCACATGTGTGCACCCTTGCATTGTCTTGGTGGAAAAGAACTTTTTTCTTGGCCAAATGAGGTCGGTTTTTTTTCAAATCGTCATTGAATCGGTCCAATAAGTTGGCATAATATTCCCCATTGATTGTTCTTCCCTTTTGAAGGTAGTCAATGTGGATTATCCCGCGTGCATCCCAAAAAACAGTCGCCATAACTTTATGGGCTGACAAACCCACCTTGGCCTTCTTTGGCGCCGATTAATCACCCTTAGAAACCCACTGTTTTGACTATTGTTTGGTCTCTGGTGTGTTGTGATGGATCCATGTTTCGTCCACGATTACAAAACGGCGCAAAAACTCCTCCATATTGCGATTAAACAACGCCAAACCTTCCTGTGAAGTTGTTACACGATTGCGTTTGTGGTCGACTGTGAGCAAACGCGGCACCCATCTTGCGGAAAGCTTTCTCATGCCCAAGTGATCATTCAAAATTGAAACCACTGAGCCATGCGAGATCCCTACGGCTTCCACAATCTCTTGCACTTTCAATCTTCGGTCGGCCAACACCATATCGTGAATTTTTTCGATTGTTTCGGGTGAAGAGACCTCAACTGGGCGTCCAGGACGTTCGGCATCTTCAGTGCTTGTACGGCCACAACGAAATTCAGTAAACCACTTTTTTACCATTGAAATCGATGGTGCAGAGTCCCCATAGTATTTATCAAGCTTAGCCTTGGTCTCGGTAATGTTTTTTTTTCGCAAAAAATAATGCTTAATAAGCACACGAAATTCACTTTTTTCCATTTTTTCCTCAAATTACTGGGTAGTCTGATAAAGATAGCTGTCAAACACAAACTAACTGACGCAGCAAGTTCAAATTTTGACAGGAGTCAACTGACAGATGCCTGTTGACAGGAGTAGTGTTGCTTTTTCAGTAAAGAGGTCAGAAATTCAAAAAGTCACGGACGTATTGACCCGCCCTCGTGTGTTAGTAACAAGTTTAACAAAATCCCCTTACCTTATCATTTCAGTCATTTGGCCTCCCCAAGTGTCGCCACACAGCCACAATGATCGGTCGCGACCCTCACTAGGTCATCGGTCCACCTTGTGGAAGGCCTTCCAACGCTGCGTCTTCCGGTACGCGGTCGCCACTCCAGAACTTTTCGGCCCCATCGACCATCTGTTCTGCGAGCAATGTGCCCTGCCCACTGCCACTTCAGTTTGGCGATTCTTTGGGCTATGTCGCTAAACTTAGTTTTCTTGCGGATATCATCATTTCTGATTCTATCACGCAAAGAAACTCCGTGCATTGCCCTCTCCATTGCCCTTTGGGTGACTGTAAGCCTTCTGATGAGGCCCATTGTGAGATCCCCTTACCTCCATGCTTTTAATTATTTAATTTGAAACAAAATTACCAATCTATGTATGTTTCGGGTTTATTAATAAAATTCAGTTCTACAATAACTACAATGAATGATAAAATGAAATTACACATATACCTATGTAACCTAATATAATATGTAAGCCAGCCTATTGTATATTGGTGCGACCTTGGCATATATATCCTGTCCTCTATGTACAATATCCGACAATCTGATAAAATTTTGTGAACAAAATTATGTCAAGAGTACCTAGGTAATACCATCACCTGCTGTTTTCTTATAGTTCCGTACCCGCAGGGTCCAAACGGAGCCCTATTGCTGTCACTCACGTGTCCGTCTATCCATTTGTCCGTCGCACAAGTTTTACAGCCAAACGGTTGGAGCTAGGGTTGCCAACCGTACTCTAAAATAGTATTATAACCGTACTCTAATAGAGTATTGTACCTACTCTATTTCATGTAGGTGTACTCTATAATCTGTAATACTAATAGAGTACGTTAAAATACTCTTTTTTTTACAATGTTTACTATACTAATACAAGTCATGTATACTCATTATCGTTAAGAAAAAATGTAAATCGCAATACACACCAAAACCGCCCACCCGCCTACACACCCCGCCTATTCAACCCGGCGGCCTAAAAACAAGGGTTTTACCTTGTTTTTAGGCCACCGGGTTGTCGGCGGGCTTTGGTGTGTATTGCGCGTAACGTTTACTGTCAATATGTCCATTGAAATTAATAAAAAAAACTTTTTAACAAAAAAATTAACCGACGAAAAAGAACTAAAAAGCAAAAAATAAATAAACCTTTTAAGTCTTGAGTAATGAGCTTATTTACCTACATAAAATATCAAATTTTATATAAACTAATTTTGAGTCGGCGCCAAACAACAATCTGATTATTAAATATCTAAATTTTATAAGTACTTACAAATGAAGAGGGCTGTAAGTAGGTAATTAATCATTTTATTAATTGGCGCCGACTCAAAATTAGTTTATATAAAATTTGATATTTTATGTAGGTAAATAAGCTCATTACTCAAGACTTAAAAGGTTTATTTATTTTTTGCTTTTTAGTTCTTTTTCGTCGGTTAATTTTTTTGTTAAAAAGTTTTTTATTTCATGATTTTTTGTGGCTCGCATCATCTTTTAACACTCTGAGGCTAATTTCTAATTCTTCATCATTCCTCTTGCCACTGAGCTGATGATATAACAATCCTTCCATGAAGTTCCCAGGATATTGACCAGTTGAGGTTACCTCCAATATTGTAAAGACGTCTTTTCGTCAAAGCATATTAAGTGGTATTTGTCACTAAAACCAGTTTTTATATCTGACTTCTATTGTTTAGGAAAGGTATGGTTTCCATCATCAGCTCAGTTTCATGATGTGATGGTTCCTAAATGCAAATACCTGATTCAGTTATGAAAAGTAAACAGAAACAATATTCGTGCCCAATTTTCGAGGTTCTCTCTCAATTTTTTCAGGATCCCATGAGCAAATCCTGATATCCTTGACATGGGACAATCCTTGAGGTATACCCTATCTAAGAAAAAAAGAATCATCAAAATCGGTTCATAAATAACGGAGTGAGGGCCGAACATACATACAGAAACGCTAAACGTGCCCACAATTTTCGAGGTTTTCTCTCAATTTTGTCAGGATTCCATTGTCAGATCCAGATTTCCTTGACATGGGACCACCCTTGAGGTATACCCTATCTAACAAAAAAAGAATAATCGAAATCGGTTCATAAATGACGGAGTGAGGGCTGAACACACATACAGAAACGCTAAACGTGCCCACAATTTTCGAGGTTTTCTCTCAATTTTGTCAGGATTCCAGTGTCAGATCCTGATTTCCTTGACATGGGACCACCCTTGAGGTGTACCCTATCTAACAAAAAAAGAATAATCGAAATCGGTTCATAAATGACGGAGTGAGGGCTGAACACACATACAGAAACGCTAAACGTGCCCACAATTTTCGAGGTTTTCTCTCAATTTTGTCAGGATTCCATTGTCAGATCCTGATTTCCTTGACATGGGACCACCCTTGAGGTTTACCCTATCGAACAAAAAAAGAATAATCAAAATCGGTTCATAAATGACGGAGTGAGGGCTGAACATACACAAAAAAAAAAAAAAAAAAAAAAAAAAACATATATACGGTCGAATTGAGAACCTCCTCCTTTTTTTTCGTCGGTTAAAAATAAGCTAAAAAAATAGATGAGGAATGTTTGGAGTCATACAATTCTTTTAAAAATGACGAAAAATTGTAATGTGCCGAAAAAGGCACAAAAAATATCGTTTAAAAATTTAAAAGCCGTTAACTACGCTTACTGTAGGTACATCTGACAAAGTAGCTTTGCGCAAAAATTATTGCTGGGAAACTACTTTTATTTTTAGGTATGAAAAAAATAACTTTTTTATTGCGCGCAATGTAACGAGAACCCAGGCAAGTGGAGTTAAACCCCGCCCCTTCGCTCTTAGCCACGTAGGTACTTGTCGGATATGTTTAATATTCATTGCGTTTTAGTAACTGCAAATACGTAATTTCGAAAAAAAAATGTCGAAAATTCAGGTAATGTTTGTTTGGAAAAAAGTTTAGTAATAACACTTGGAATTCATTTTCGTAAAAAGTAAAAACAAATTGCGACTTTGACCTTCAATGTCTCCGGAACTAGTGGACTCCTAGGTATGGTCTAGTGGGAAAAAAATATCCAAATAATGGGTACTTACAATATGTTGCTTTCGGCTTCGGAAACTGTCTTTTTACACCCGATATGTATCTTGTTGACCCAAAGCCCAGATATAGTTCAAAAATACATTTGGTACGGAACCCTAAATGTGCGAAGTCCGACACACACTTGGCCGGTTTTTTATTATACTTAATGAAACACTCTCTTCTTCAGGTCGATCCCCGACACTCGTCTCGAAGAGTGTAAGTACTGGCACTACCCCGTGGAGCTGCCGACCACGTCGGTCATCATTGTGTTCCACAACGAGGGCTTCTCGGTGCTCATGAGGACTGTCCACTCCGTCATCAATAGGTCGCCGCCGAAGGCGCTGCATGAGATTGTGTTGGTGAGTTTATGTATTATTAATTTATTTATTTAAGAAAATAAATAATTTGCAAGTTTTCTATCAGTGCGGCCAGGTAGCATAAATCTGTTATTGAATTAAAATAATTTCCACCATCTGCATCAGACTGCTTGAAAAGTAAGTCGTTTGGTACTTTTTCTTTTCTTCAGTCGGATTTTTTGAAAATATGTTTTTTTTTTATGGTATTAGTTAAGATTTAGTAATAAAACAAAGTATCTTGATCTGGCTCGCGAGGTTGTCGACATGTGGGAGGTGGATACAGCAGTCATTGTGCCGATAGTCATGACGGCCAATGGCTTAATAGCCAAGAGCCTCGACGAACACCTAAGGAGGCTCTCGTTGGGCAGCTGGATCAAGGGCTTGATCCAGAAGGCAGTACTCCTGGACACGGCGCGCATAGTTAGGAGGTTCCTCTCTCAGGAGCCCTGACCACCGGTAGCTTGGACCCTATCCCGATACCGGTGGAATACTATTTTTTATATTTTTAAATGTTTTTATAGTTTGATATTTTAATACTTAAAAATGTAAATTGTATGTATATATTATAAAATAAATGGAATAATAATAATGATTTATTATCAGGCAACTAAGGCCCATAACTAAAGTACAAAAAATAATCTTAAAAAGAAACTAATACATATTGAAAAACGTAAAAACTACTGCACACAAAGTGACGGCGTCGTGTTACGCTGCGAGGTGTCGCGTAGCCGGCCGCGGAAACGCCGATACAGCACACCTTTCGGCCAAAACTCTTCCTTGAGGAAGGTGATCAAATAGTAAGTCGGAACGCGCACCACGAACGACTTGAAATTCGTGTTATGGCACCATCAGCTGCCTAGCATTTTCCTCACTATGTTTGGGGTTGGGCATCTGTTTGTCCAACCGAATTCATCCGAATACCAGCATTTTACATGAAGAGACTAGGGGTCATTCCCCGTCAAGTCATTAGCATTCAAGTCATTAGCAGACATAATTAAAAACCTATTATCTATAAGCACAATTAAACTAATAAGACTGAATCAATGAGTGTTTTCTCAAATAACGTACACCAGATAGCATCACTGAGGCGTAAGGTCCAGATACCTGTCAAAAGCATCTGATAATGTCAATAACTTTTTGACAAAAGAACCGACTTCCAAAACAAAAGAAGTGCAAAATAACTTTAATTTCGGAAATCGGTGTCAAAAAACGAAGAAACCAAACCAGAAACACCAAAAAACCACACAAAAAAGATTTTTATTTTTCACTTTTTAGTTGTGGTTCCCCATTAAATGGTGTTAACAATACATAGACAAACTAATACTAACTAATTGTCTATTAGTTATTGAAGAGTTCCACCTTCTATATCCGAAGATCTTCATCAGATCCTAATGTATTTTTATACTAAAACCTTCCTTGAAAAATATGCATTTGAATAACGAAAACCGCATCCAAATCGGATCAATAGTTTTCGAGAAAATCGCGGACAATAAACATACATAGATAAGGGTCGAATACAGAACCTGAAGAACCTTTTGAAGTCGGTTAAAAAATGACATAATGTCAAATTTACGTCAACGTCATGTTAACGTCATTATGATTCGTTTTTAAAGTAAAAAACCTCAGTTTTTGGCGGGATTTTCTCGAGTGAAGTTCAGTAGCTGTTTAATTACTCGCTTATTGATTCCTAGTGGATATTGTGGTGTAAAATTGGTGTAGTTTTGTGTCTCAAGTGTCTACGCAACTGGACAATATGTGGAATCATTTAAACAGGCGCGATCTCGGTAAAATGGAGCTGAGAATTTTATTGTAGTATTTGACTACCTCAGCGAAGTTTACCGAGAAGGCTGACTCGACACATTTGTTGCCAAATACTGCAAAAAACATTAGAATGTGTTACATCTGCATTCTAATGGAAAAAAGAATAAAAATACACTACGTAAGACCAGGCAATATGGCCAAAAGACGCCTTCCCGTCGGGGTAAATAAAAAACAAGTAAAAGACCTGCCAATACGTGGCGTAAAATTTCAGTGTTTTAGTGACAAAAAAAGAACTTCAGGTAGGGTGCCTAAAGGAAACGGACACGCAATTTGCATTCTTATCTCATGGTAATAAAGAAACCAGGTTTTATTTTTATACGCCCTCAAATTACATAGCTGATACTGAGTTACTCTAGCGAAGGCTAGGTTCATATTAGTATTTTAGCTTTTAGTTTTTTTAATCAGCCCGCGCTATCCTACAGCTGGGCAAAGGCCTCCCTCATATCTTACCAGCTCTCTTTTTTTTTTTGCCTTCGGGGCTTCAGGGGTGCAGGAACTTGTAGAGTGCACTCTCCAGCGAGAAGAGCTGTACGTGTGCAGTGTATGAATTTAATTACTAGTACCGCACTGTAAAAATGTTTAGCTAACACAAACCACTGTCCCCTGCGAATGATCCTTCTGAAATCACTCCCCATACTAAAAAATCACCAACACTACTTTTAAATTAATTAATCATTTGAATTGCTCTTCAACTATCGAACAGTCTAGCCAGCCAGTGGCGCCGGGTCCACATGTGCCGGAGTACTGTCCTCTCCGGCCAATCGATCAGGATCTAGTCCAGATCGTCACGCCAGCCTTGTTTAAGCCTGCCTCGGTGACAACGCTCGTCTTCAGGCACCCACTGTGTGACGATCATTTTAAATATAACTCGTATTAAAGGGTAGGCTAATACTATTTATATATTACGAGTATAATAAAGCTGAAAAGTTTGTTTGTTTGAACACGCTAATCTTTGAAACTACCCGTCGGATTTGAAAAATATTTTTGTATATAATAGCCATATTCATAAGGAAGAATATAGGCTTATCTAGCATAACGCTAAAGTTCTTGGTTACACTTAAATATTGATATTTGTCAAGTAAGTCGGAAGAAAAAGCGCTATCGAACTGCTATATCCGCGTGCGCTGGGGTAATTATAATGGGTAAGTTCTATGATATGTAGGTAATTGATTTTTTATTAAATAATCTTTTTAAAAGATTAATAGGATTAAAATAGAGCAGATTGTTCTATAGGTTCAGCATTTTATAATATGGGAGGAGACCTTTGCTCAGTAGAGGATAGGACAGCACAGGTTAGTTATAAACAAATCGGGTAATTGCAGCCAAAATCTGTTCACGTCAGCGTTATGGAAACAACGATTAATCAATTTAATTAATTCATCGTTAATGACATATTACAAGTGCACAAGTGGAGTAGTTTAGAAATGATTTTTGGTTACTTACTCTAAACAATATTTAATCTTTACTTACATATCTAAAGAAAACATGTAATGTTTGTATGTTATGCATATTATTATGTCGACTAGGTACTTCTAAATCGTATTAATTTTCACCTGCTGTACAATGTCATGACTGAGTAAAGCGGCCGCCAGAGCATAATATAGCATACCGATAACACACCGTCTTCAGAAAACATAACTTTGAAAATAAAACATTTTACAAAACATTGTTATCAATCAATCTACGCAACGTAACGTTATTCGTATAAAAGTAATATTTCGAATGAAACTGTTTGGCATTAAGAATCTTATGTCGTTTTAAAACGGTTCAGTTTTCATTGCAACGGATATTGCTTTAAGATCTTTTCAAACGATGTTGTCCTTCTGAGTTTCACTTAAATACATAACAAGATTTTAAAACTGAGATTCTTTTAACTGGCAAAAATGTAAGTAATTTTCTTATTTTGTTATCACTGCCAGTACTTATGCCCAAAGATTTGACCTTAGCCCAACGCTCATCAGAATTCTTTGATCTAAAGGCAAAATTCACAGAACCTTCACACAGTCATCGCATGAAACGCCAACTTAAAAAAAAATGTATTTAAAATTATATCTTTGAATCTTACTTAACGACTGGTATTTACCCACCCTTCCACTTTAAAGTTCCCAAGTATTCTATCCCAGTGAGACGAAACGGAGCCGGAGGAACGAACTACCAAAACACACGTCGGTCGGCGTAATAATGGCTTCAAAATACTCCAAAGTCGGCTTAAGTCTCGTATAAAATCTAGATTTGCAATCAATAATGTCTGTGGCATCACAGTCCCTATACCCGGGCCTACGGACGGCGAGCAGCGGGTAGCTCGCCGTCCGATCAGCACCAGGCCCGTGAGTCGACGGCGCGTAGTGTTCCACGCGCGCCTCAAAGAGATGTTGTCAGCCACCACTGACGGGGACCATCGTGGCCGGTGCCTGCATACCCAGGTGTAGCGGATAAATTCTCAACATGAGTTACCGCACCCAGGCACTCAGGTAGGGAAGGAACAGGGGTAGGTTTTAGTCAGTAAGAGTCTGACACGCCCTCCCGCTCCACCCAGAGCGGCAGAAGTCATCGGATGATTTCCCAAACCACAAAAAAAAAAGAAATCACAGTCCCTATCAGAATACCACCCCTGCGTCATTTTTTTTTTTTAATATCGAATCGATCGCAGTGTATGCTGAGATAAGAGCCTTTTTGGCTTTGCACAGGTCTTTCCCATATTGCTGTTATGTTGTTATTAACCGACTTCGAAAAAGGAGGAGGTTCTATGTTCGACTGTACGTATGTTTTTTTTTTATGTGGGCACCGAGTTCTCTGTCATTTGTGGACCGATTTTCAAAATTCTTTTTTATCCGAAAGGATATACTCCCGAGGTGGTCCCATATAAATTTTATCGAAATTGCGTTAGCGGTTTTTGAAAAACTGAACAAAAACGAAAAATATGTATACGAGTACATAGATAACGTTTTGGTTTTCTCCAATTACGAGTGTGTTTAAATTCCACATTCCATGTTATTGGGGTTTTGAGTTCTGGGGTATAACAACTAAAAAGTGAAAAATAAAAAACGTTTTAACAAAAAAAAAAACAACCGTCTTCCAAAAAAGATAATACCTGCACTAAAAATTAAAAAATAACTTTAATTTCGGAAGTCGGTATGTATTTTATTTCTTCGTTATTTGACACCGACTTTCGAAATTAAAGTTATTTTTAAATTTTTAATGTATTTTCTTTTTTGGAAGTCGGTTGTTTTTTTTTTTTGTAAAAAAGTTTTTTTTACTATTGGTTAGCTGTAATGCCTTGTCAATATTTTACATTATTTTATGTTATTCTGTGCGAGTCACAAATAAAAAAAAAACTTTCTTTTTTATTGAAAATGAGCCGCCTAACGAAGCTAGAAATTAAACTCTTATCGTAATTCTAACTAATCAATGTTTATTAGCAATTTGATCCGGTTTGTGATCGGATTAGTTGGCTCGACCACTGTATATTATCTGTGACTACTACAATCAGCCCTTAGGCGCAAAATACACAGAAGCGATAAAAGATTCGGATACGATGCGGATGTGGATCGGATTTGTTGTCGCTTCAAATTTTATTCGTACAAAATGTATGAAAGAGATGCGTCGTAAATTACACAGAAAGGATGCGGCGCTGATTTATCACTTGAGAATCCGCGCCACCTCGCTTGCAGTTGCGACCGATCCATTATCTTAAAATATCTATGTTCTTGTGACAAACTCCATACAGGATGCTCCCAATAAGACCTTTGTCTATGCACATTTTGTATATTCATAAATTGGAGCACAGCAAACGCATCTTCGTCTTCTGAAGAGGATATGTTTTGCAACAGTCAGCAGATCTTTGCCTTTTATATGTAATTTAAGTCGCATCGGTGCCGTATCCGTCTCTCATCCGCATCGTATCCGAATCTTTCATCGCTTCTGTGTATTTTTCGCCTTAGTCACACAATGGATAATAGCTAGAAAGGCTTTGCTTTTCGTGGGTTTTAACCTTGTTTGCGTTTTTTAGTCTGTTGCGAATAAAATTATTATCTTTACAAGAGTTCTAGCCTAAATCGAAACCGTATTCGGTATATCGGCTTCTCTTCCAGTTTTGGCCGTAACAGAAATTCACGTGGAAACAGAAAATAATTATGGTACCTATAATAAAAAACAGGCCAAGTGCGAACCTACCATTATCTTCAGGGTGTAACGGAAAGGTGTGGTCATATTTTAGGAGCCGGTTCTGCCCATGGCAATGAACAACTTTCTCTAAGAAAAAATAGAAAATTCTCAAAAAAAAAAAATGGACTTTCCTTACAAAGTTATCATCAGCTGATCAATATTTGTATGACAGGTAATTTTTTTTTTTTAATTTCCTCGGATTGTCTTGAAGAAAGTTGTTACTATCCATGGGCAGGTGCAGTTCTTAAAATATAACCACATCTGTATAAAAACTGCAAAAAAACACGTTTGTTGTATGGGAGCCCACTTTTTTTTTTTTTTTTTTGTAAGGTGGTAAATCATCCAATTACATCTACCGCTCTGGGTGGAGCGGAAGGGCGTGTCAGACTCTTACAGACTAAAACCCACCCCCTGTTCCTTCCTTGCCCTGAGTGCCCAGCGGCGAGGTAACTCTGTTTCGAACAACCCCTGGGCAGATGGGAGCCCCCTTAAATATTTATTTTATTCTGTTTTTTAGTATTTCTTGTTATAGCAGCAACAGAAATACATCATCTGTGAAAATTTCAACTGTCTAACTATCACGGTGACAGACGGACAGACAGACGGATGGACTGCGAAGTCTTATTAATAGGGTCGCGTTTTACCCTTTCAGTACGGAACCCTAAAAAGAGGTTACACTATGTGACCTGCTCCCTTAGCCAAATAACTTTTGTAATAGCGTTAACGCTAACGCTTCGATTGGCGGCAGCGACCTCTCGCGCCCTGCCCTGGTTCAGGCCATGGTACGGAGCGAGAGGGAATGGGAAGCCGTCTCCTTCTGCGAAGCAGTAATGCTCGCGAACATGGAGGCGGGACGCGTGAGAGAGCACCAACAACGGAGTCGCCCTCACGCCCTCAGCAGCAGCCGCCTCAGGAGACGCCTGGGACTTCCGGCGCCGCGAGACGATCTCCGGCCACCGTAGATCCGGGCCTGCGGACGGCGAGTAATGGGTAGCTCGCCGTCCGATCAGCAACAGGCCCGAGAGTCGACGGCGCGTAGTGTTCCACGCGCGCCTCAATGAGTTGTCAGCAAGAGACGGGGCCCGTCATGGCCGATACCTGCCCGGGGGTTGAGGATAAATTCGAAACAGAGTTACCTCGCCCCTGGGCACTCCAAAGGCAGGAAGGAACAGGGGTGGGTTTTAGTCAGTAAGAGTCTGACACGCCCTCCCGCTCCACCCAGAGCGGGAGAAGTCATAGGATGATTTCCCACCCCACAAAAAAAAAAAAAAAAACGCTATCGCTTCGTGCAAAATGTATGGCAACGCCATTACCTGCGGAGAGAACTGTCACGTGACTCACGCCCAGTAATGTCCTTGCCATACATTTTGCACGAAGCGTTAGCGTTAACGTTAACAGAAAAGTATTTTGTCTAAAGGCTCAGGCGGTGCTTACACAGTTTTAGTACAAATTGACGTTTACGTTAACGCTATCGAGTTCGTTAAAAATAAAAACTCACACTCGGGGTACAGGAGTGATTCTCAGTGTGGGTCGACCCCGACCCCGAGTGTGAGTTTTTATTTTTAACGAACTCGATAAGTTCGTTAAAAATAAAAACTCACACTCGGGGTACAGGAGTGATTCTCAGTGTGGGTCAAACTATTAATCAATCTGCCTAGTCTTTTCTCAACAGTCTTGGGGTCGGCTTCCAGTCTAACCGAATGCAGCTGAATACCAGTATTTTACATGGAGCGACTGCCTATCTGACCTCCACAACCAGTTACTGAGTAATACGATACCCCTTGGTAAGCCCAGCGCTGGGCACGCCACCATTGCGTCGGTAGTGCCCCTCTTTGAGGAGTGGCTGGAGAGGCGTCACGGCGTCCTCGCCTTCCGCCTGACGCAGGTCCTCACCGGACACGGTTGTTTCGGGAGGTTCCTGTTCCAGATCAGGCGGGAGGAAACGCCCGGGTGTTATCACTGCGCGGATCGCCCAGAGGACACGGTGGAGCATACGGTGGAGGTCTGCCCCGCTTGGGCGGAGCACCGCCGTGTCCTCGTGGATGCGATAGGTGGCGGCGACATCTCGCGCCCGGCCCTGGTTCAGGCCATGGTACGGAGCGAGAGGGAATGGGAAGCAGTCTCCTCCTTCTGCGAAGCAGTAATGCTCGCGAAGGCGGAGGTGGGACGCGTGAGGGAAGCTCAACGGAGTGGCCTTAACCGCCCCGGCCGCTACCCCTCCCAGGAGAGGCACTGGGCATAGGACGTCGCGAGACGATCTCCGGCCACCGTAGACCCGGGCCTGCGGATGGCGAGCAGTGGGTAGCTCGCCGTCCGATCAGCACCAGGCCCGAGAGTCGACGGTGCGTGGTGTTACACACGCGCCTCAAAGAGATGAGTGTCAGCCACCACTGACGGGGCCCATCGTGGCCGGTGTAGGGCATCCATTCCGGAATTCCGGAATTTCGCAACTCCGGAATTCCGGATAGTTTTTCCGATATTTCAACTCCGGAATTGGGCTCAATTTATCGTATTTCGATATTCATTATTTTTAATTTAAAAATGTGTTTAATTTTTCAACTCATCGTTTTACGCGCAATTGTTCCTGCGCGTGTATCATGTACTAACAAGACGAGTGACTAGACTGCCCTATGGTACCGCCGCGCTCATTTTAATATTTTGATTTTAACTACCTAGTAATGTCCAAACTACTCTAAAGCGTGATATTTCTTGTGTTAATTTAATTATGTTATTTTTCACTAATATTTTAAGGCTCTCAAATTGTTAATTTTTAAGTTTTTAAAAAGTTTAGACTTTCCTAATTTTAATAATATTGTTAACTGGCTTACTCAAAGTTAACTGGCAATGTCGTATCAAGACTGAGTTAAAGACTAATGTTAAAAATGATTAAAAGTTACTCAAGGTATTTTTGTTTTTTTTTTTAATTATTTCGGATCCAGTTCCGGAATTCCGGAGTTGAGAGCCCAATATCGTAAATTAACTCCGGAATTGAAAACCTTCCGATACTGGATGCCCTAGGCCGGTGCCTGCATGCTTAGGGGTAGCGGATAAATTCTGAAAATGAGTTACCGCACCCCTGGGCACTCAGACAGGGAAGGAAAAGGTTTTAGTCAGTAAGAGTCTGACACAGAAAAAAGCGGGAGAAGTCATTGGATGATTTCCCACCCCACAAAAAAAAAAAACACCCCTTGGACGAAGTTGAAGACTTTCGGGCTTCTGACGACCCGTAACGGCTTTCAAAGATCCTAATTGACAGATTAATAAAATACGTAATTGGCAGTAATACGATTCAGCTCTTCACTGCGACTCAGTAATTAATTGAGTAACCAACTGTACAAACAACTTGCAGTTCTGTTATCGAAACGTAACCTTTGAAACACCATTAACAGACTGTGCGATTGTAATCACCATTGTTATGTAAATAGGTATCGATAAAATTAGGCGTTAATTGCTAAAATTTGCCGATAACCGATTAACTGCTTATGATTCTTAATGGACGATGTAATGATAACTGTCGAACTGTCGTTATGCGAACGCATAACTTACACGTTTTTACTAAAAAAATAGAACCAACTTCCAAAAAAAGTGCAATATAACTTCAATTTCGGAAGTCGGTGTTCTTGGTTTTGTGTCTTCGTTATTTGACACCGACTTCCGAAATTGAAGTTATATTGCACTTTTTTTGGAAGTCGGTTCTATTTTTTTAGTAAAAAAGTTTTTTATTTTTCACTTTTTAGTGGTGGTTCTCCATTAAACTGTGTTAACAATTCATAGACTACGATCGCAGCAATCGCGGTTGATTTGCTGTCAATTTTTGAAGAGTTCTGTTGTCTGTCTCCGAAACCCATCATCAGATGTATATGAAATTTAAAATAGACCATTTCGGAACAAACCCCTTTCGTACAAAAAAAAAATTGCAAATCCGTCAATATATGACGGAGTTATGCCCGAACATACATAAAAAAAAACCAAACATCCGAATTGATAACCTCCTTCTTCCCCTTTCGTACAAAAATAAATGCAAATCCGTCAATATATGACGGAGTTATGCCCGAACATACATAAAAAAAAATCAAACATCCGAATTGATAACCTCCTTCTTTTTGAAGTCGGTTAACACTTTCAAACACAATTACCAACCCATTATTAAACAATGGTGCCGATTATCTTGTTCAATAACTAAACTTAAATTAGAGAATCGCTATCTTTTACTAAAAGGCAGTGTGAGAAAAGGACGGCTATAGCAATGAATTAAGTTAGAGATGTCAAACTAATTTACGCCTTACGCTTTACCGTGTTTTTAGTCGACATGTTTTATGTGTACCCTTAATTTGTATGGAAATATTAGTTAAACAAAATTTGACACCTCTAATTTACGTCTGTCTCGTTCTTGTTTTATTGCAGAGAAAAAGATAGCAATAGCTTAAATGAAGTTTGGTGTGTGTACAACAGAAACGGCACCAATGTTTAACAAAAAAAAATTAAAATTAATTTAATATTCTTTATCCGTAGGTGGACGATTTCTCAGACAAGGAGAACTTAAAATCAAACCTGGACAACTACGTGAAAAGATGGAAGGGAAAGGTTCGCGTTATTAGAAATGCACAACGCGAGGGTCTTATCAGAACAAGGTCCAGAGGGGCTCAGGAGGCGACAGGTGAAGTCATTGTGTTCCTGGATGCTCACTGCGAAGTCAACTTAAACTGGCTGCCCCCACTCCTCGCCCCGATCTACAGAGATTATAGAACCATGACAGTGCCAGTAATCGACGGCGTAGACCACAAGACCTTCGAATACAGACCCGTCTACCAACACGGCATGAACTACAGAGGCATCTTCGAATGGGGCATGCTCTACAAAGAAAACGAAGTGCCCGACAGAGAATCTAACCTTCACAAGCACAAGTCAGAACCTTACAAAAGCCCTACACACGCTGGCGGTTTGTTCGCAATTAACAGGAAGTATTTCCTTGAAATTGGCGCTTATGATCCTGGACTATTAGTTTGGGGTGGAGAGAACTTTGAGCTGAGTTTTAAGATCTGGCAATGTGGAGGCAGCATTGAATGGGTTCCGTGTTCAAGAGTGGGCCACGTTTATCGTGCGTTCATGCCGTACTCTTTCGGAAACCTTGCTAAGAATAGAAAAGGATCTCTCATTACTATAAACTACAAGAGGGTGATTGAGACTTGGTTTGACGATGAGCATAAAGAATATTTCTACACAAGAGAACCCATGGCTCGATATTTAGATATGGGAGACATAACCGAACAGCTTGCTTTGAAGGATCGTTTAAAATGCAAGAGTTTTAATTGGTTCATGCAGAATGTTGCCTATGATGTCTATGACAAGTTCCCCAAACTCCCGAAGAATATTAATTGGGGAATGGTCAAGAATAAGGCCTCTGGAGTGTGTCTGGATACAATGGGGAAGGGTGCCCCAGCTTATATTGGTAAGCAATTGTTTTTTTACCAACTTTTTTTTGTCTATCAAAAAAATTCCGCACCAAAATTTACAAACCATTTTTAGACTACTTCTTGGTTTCTGATAGAGTTGATATTTGGCATACTTATGCAAATTTGTGAGCAGTGGCCCAGTGGTATTGGCCGCGACTTACAAGTTGTAGGTCGTGAGTTGAAACCTAGGCAGGCGTTTTACTTTGTGTAAATTATTTCATCATCACTGCTCTCAAAACGGTGAAAGAAAACATCGTGAGGAAACCGGCATGTCCTAGAACCAAAAATTCGAAGACATGTGAAATTCACCAACCCACATTGGGCCCGCGTGGTGGATTATGGCTCACACGTGCCCCAGCAGTGGGGACATTAAAAAAGGCTGATGGGGATGAGGATGAGGATGCAAATCTGGCGACAGTGCAATATTATGAAACCATCGAGCTTCAGTCAGGACTTTGAATTTTATATATAGGACCAGCGGTTTAGGTGTGCGTATATATAGGGTGACAGGTAATTAATGACCGAAACATAACCCACGTGATTGTACTCATGATAACAAACAACTTTCCCAAAGAATCATATAGTGAGACAGAACGGCGTCACGCGGCTAACAGCTGATAGGTAACAGGCGGGCGAGCGCGAATTTCATACAACAGCTGTGTAATGAATATGTGTGTAGTAATGAATATATAAAAATTGTTTCTTTGGAAAAGTTGTTTGTTATCATGTGTATTTTACTCTATATGAGAAAAAAAAACAAAAAATATATTATTAAGATAGCTTAGGCAAAAAGCAGTCGGAAAATGTTAGTTTTAGTTCATAAAATAACAAAATAAATTTTAAAATTCAATTCAAAGTTTCCAGTTTTTTTAATCTGTTTCTTAATACCATAGATTAGTAGCCGCCATGTTATACGTCATACGGCTCTGTAAATATAAAGTGTCAACTGTCAACTGATCAGCGTATTTACGCTTTGTACTTTTATTTACATAGCCAACTGACGTCATGACCATACAGCAATATGGCGTCCAGCGTTTTCGTCAAATTACGCGCGAAATTTGAAAATGTTAAATTTAAATGCATTTTTATGGCACTTATTGATTGAATAGAAATGTTCTTTTTTATTCGCTTATTAGCACTATAGAATTTCATACTTACACATTATCACACACAAACATACTTTTCATGCGCTTAAAATACTGAATTTTAAATTAGATATAATTATATTGGTTTTATAATTGTAATTCAATTGTATTTTTACTATTATCCATTATTTATTGTAAAATGACTGACACATATTGATTGGCTTTGTTTGTACGCAGGATCACTGACTCTTAAGTCACAGGAACTTACACCTAGTTTAGGAATCAGAGAATTTAAAAATGACCAGTTTTTAGGCCTTCAATCAATTTTTTTTTTTTTTACCTATTTAACTGTGTCTATTAATTTTTTAATTATTTAGGTAATTGTGTATATTTCACTTTGTAAAACTGGCTTATGGTCAATAAATTATTATTATTTATTATAGAATCTAATTAAGACACTTTTCAAAAATGGGTGTAATACCCTATTACGTGGTTAAGTATTGGTCACTAATTACCAGTCACCCTAAACATATACAGATGATAATAATAATGTGTAAGTACTATTATGTTCGCTAGCTTTTTGCAGCAGTTTCGCTCGCCCGCTTAAATTGTATCCGTGTAGTCGTTGCAGGCGCAGATGATTAAGACATTTTCAAACTAGCTTCAGCCAGCGGTTTCGCCCGGGTGGAATTAGTTCTTCCCCCACAATAAATTATAGCCTACTAGCTGCGCCCCGCGGTTTCACCTGCGTAGACCGGGATAAAAGTAGCCTATGTGTTAATCCAGGGTATAAGTTATCTAAATCCCAAATATCATCTAAATCGGTCCAGCCGTTTGAGCGTGAAGAAGTAAAAAACATACACACTCACAAACTTTCGCCTTTATAATATTAGTGTGATGTGCTATTCCGAACTATAATCTATCTCTGTGCCAAATTTCATCCTGATCCATTCTGCCGTTCCGGCGTAATTGGGTAACAAACATCCAACCATCCATCCTTATTCCTTTCAAACTCACATTTATAAAATTAATATTATTAACTAGGACATGCAGACTTGCACATTTTATATTAGCAGGATACTCATAACCTTATCCCATAATTTCTAGGCACCGCAGCATGCCACGGGTCAAGCAACAGTCAGCTGTTCAGACTCAACGAGGCGGGTCAGCTAGGAGTGGGAGAGCGCTGCGTCGAGGCTGACGTGGACAGCGTGAAGCAAGCCTTCTGCAGACTCGGCACTGTGGATGGACCCTGGAGGTAAGTTTCATCATCATCTGCCTAGACATTTTCTAAAAAATTTAGGGTCCCATAGGAAAGGGATCGTCACCGTATCAACTCATGCCTAGGGGTAGCGGATAAATTCTGAAAATGAGTTACCGCACCTCTGCGCACTCAGGCAGGGAAGGAACAGGGGTGGGTTTTAGTCAGTAAGAGTCTGACACGCCCTCCCGCTCCACCCAGAGCGGGAGAAGTCATTGGATGATTTCCCACCCACGTCGCTTCTGACAACACGATGCATAGCTAATATAAAGCGCCAGAAAATAATTGACGTGTAATGTGTTAGTTTTTGACAATTCAAACTAGATGAGACCATTTTTTACCCGACTGCGCGACGCAAGAGAGGGTAATGTGTTTGTAGTAATCAAAATACAATATGGCGACAAGCAGACGCCATATTGTGAAAAAGAAAAAAAATAAAGTCGACGGGTATTAAAATAAAAGGTTCGAGGAGGCGATTCTAAAAATATAACTCACCAAAATGTAGAACAAAAATAACATAAAAAGATTGGCACTCCGGGCGGCTCTCTTTAGTGTCGGTGGCGAGTTCAATCGTTTTTTCCCATCTCAAAAATGCCCAACGCGCCTAAAGAAGTTTTCACTTCAAAAATGTGACTTGTTTGGAACTTTTTAGTTTTTTTTTTACTGTCGGGTTTTTTGAAAATATATATATATTTTTTAAATTTCCATCTGACTACTCTACTCTCAACAGGAACACCTAAAAGAAGATCTGTCTGTCTGGTCTTTTGAAATCCAAACTCGAATAAATAAATGTAGCTAATAAATGGTTAGATCATATGAGAACCATGTAGTTTAATGTCTAATGAGGTTTTTTGACGAAAGCACCACCCACTTTGAGTGGACCTGTCCGGACAGTGCAAGCATCTTATCGTGTAGAGTCGGAATTATGAGGAGTTCAACGACCTGACGATCAATACCAAAGTAAGGACATTAGACCGCATAGAGTAGATACTGCCTGACAAAAAATTATGAAATTTATCCGTAATATAACAATTTTTTTTTTTGGGTGTGAAGTCATCCATTGACTGCTCCCACGGGAGCGGAGGGCGTGGCAGACTTTATTGTTTACTGACTTTTAGTCAGTTTCCTACCCCAAATTCGGATAAATTCCCACCCACCCCTGTTCCTTCAGTTACTTGTGCCAGAGCCGCGGTGATTCTCTCTCGAATTTATCGGCGAGCAACAACCTACATAATTCTCTTATACATAGTGTTTGTTTTACACGAGTGCTCGTCTATCATTACAATTTAACCTGACATAACCTAATGACCTGAAACACATGTTTAAATAAACCTAGTTCGGGCAATGCAACACATTACCTTCAGAATTCTATATTTTCTGCAACTGTAAACATACTTCATACTAATATTATAATTGTGAATGTAAGTTTGTTTGTTACGCTTTCACGCGAAAACTACTTAACCGATCGTCATGAAACTTTGTACACATATTCTTGGAGGTATTAGAAGTAACATAGGATACTTTTTATGTTTTTTTTTTTTATGAATGTGTATAAATGCGAGTGAAACCGCGGGCACAGCTAGTCTTATATATTTTATCATACCATAATTTTTATCCAGATTATTATAATACTAATAGAGGCCTACATTAATCTATACTACTAAACCTAAGTACACTTTTTGTAAACTCATTATTATTTCAATAAATTTTATATAATATATAGTTTTTTAATATATAAAAGTCACATGACGCACTCATGACTTTGACCGACCCTATCGATCAAAAGGAATGTGTGAAGGGATGTGTGTGTGTGGGTGTGTGTGTGTGTATGTGTGTGTTGGAAGGAATGTGTGTGTGTGTGTGTTAACCTCTACTTAATATTTTTCATTTTCCAGTTTCGACGCGACCCACAACCACATAATTCACCGGCTCCACGGCTACTGCCTCACTCTGCAGCCCCACTCGCGGCAGCTGGGCCTGGTGCCCTGTGACCCCAACAACACCTACCAGCAGTGGACCATCTCCCACAATAAACCCAACTGGTGAGGCTAGCTTAGCTCTTCCAATCCACAGTCAGCGGAAAATAATTGTTTAACATCTGGTTCACCTCGAGGGCGGCTTTTTCTATATCAGATGATTAAAAAATCTGTTTGGTCAGTCAGTTAGCTTATTAAGAACTATTGGACACGTATGTTTTCTTTTGTCACGTAAATGTGGACGATACAGGACGTTGAAATATCGCGTGACGTCACACCTACGTAAATAAATGTACCACTTATTACATACAAGTGACATAACAAGCCCACACTTCTGAACTTTGATGCGCTTTTTTTTTTTGTGGGGTGAAAAATCATCCAATGACATCTCCCGCTCTAGGATGGAGCGGAAGGGCGTGTCAGACTCTTACTGACTAAAACCCACCCCTCTTCCTCCCTGCCCTGAATGCCCAGGGGCGAGGTAACTCTTTCGAATTTATCCTCAACCCCCGGGCAGGCAACGGCTATGACGGGCCCCGTCATGTTTGCTGACAACTCTTTGAGGCGCACGTGGAACACTACGCGCCGTCGACTCTCGGGCCTGGTGCTGATCGGACGGCGAGTTACCCACTACTCGCCGGCGTGAGGGCGAGTCTGTTGTTGCAGCCTCTCCCTCACCCGTTCCGCCTCCTCCTTCGCGAGCATTACTGCTTCGCAGAAGGAGGAGACTGCTTCCGATTCCCTCTCGCTCCGTACCATGGCCTGAACCAGGGCCGGGCACGAGAGATCGCTGCCGCCGATCAACTTAGATGCGCTTTATCTTTGTCATTTTTTATTGATTCGGTAAAGCAAAAATACGTGTACATTATTTTTTGATAATCTAATATACGGACTAAATAGAATTATTAGGTTTGGACCCAGGAAGTATCGTATTTGAGTGGGAATAGGGTATATGCATGAAAAAAAAATTTTTTCTCTAACCGGATTATCAATGAATATACTTAAATAGAGTACGAACAGTGAAATCAGAATCAAAATTGAACGAAAATTAAACGAGTTATAACAATATTAAACAAATATATCTATCCCTCTCTCGAAAGCTATGTTTTCTATGGCAGTTGTATGGGCGTCATGTCCTTTGACGTCAAAGAACACGTCGGACTTCTCTTTCTAATTATCAACTTTAAAGCTTATAACTTCGTCGCAGATGATGATATTTTGAAAATTCCTTCATATTTGTTCACTATAGTTATTAAGTCTTCAATTCAACAAATAAAAACATAACATGCATATTCCCTATTGTGGTGAACAATTATTTCCCCGACTGTACTTAGCCGTAAGCTTCGGTTAATTTGAATAGATAGGATTGTTGTGATGTGTTTGAATCGATGCTAAATTTTTGACTCAAAATTTTGACAAAAATTGCGTTTATAGATGTGTTCTGTACCTAATATAATTGTATGTAATGCTGTTTTTGTTTATTTGGTGTATATTCCAAGTCTGCTACGTAATTTAAGTATTTTTGAAAAAAATAACTATAGAGTCTCACTAATCCACATTCATTAGACCGGTACTCTCCGCCCGGGTCTTCCTGGTACCTTCTAAAATTCATCATCATCAGCCTTTTAATGTCCCTACTGCTGGGGCACAGGCCACCTCTCTGTGAGAGGTTATGGGCTGTAATCCACCACGCGGGCCCAATGCGGGTTGGTGGATGTCACATGTCTTCGAATTTTTGGTTCTAGGACATGCCGGTTTCCTCACGATATTTTCCTTCACCGTTTTTAGAGCATTGGTGAGAAATAATTTACACAAAGTAAAGCGCCTGGGTTTGAACTCACGACCTACAACTTGTAAGTCGCCGCCGTTACCACTGGGCGTTAGGACGTTCTAAAATGCTTTACAATCCAGTAATCCGAATATTCCAATAAACGACCCCATTTTTAATACTGTTGTATTAGTGAGACTCTACTGTACAACTAATCCTTCTTGACTTTTTTGTGTGTGTGTGTGTGTGCTGGTTAGTCTGAAATCAACTTGATATACACTAACAAAGTTGATTTTTATTTTAGTAAAAAAAAGGATTACACTCTCCAGCAGGTGTATTCGCTAACTCAGTGGACATCAATTTTATAGGCACTATGCAATACATTGCTCGGTGGACATCGATTATAATAGGCACTACGGTTTTCTTATAAGTCACAGCAGCATTTTACGGCAAAGTGCCTATCAAATTGATGTCATCGAATTATGACCGTAATTACTTTAGAAGAAACCATCTGTTTTAACACAGACAAAAAACAATAGCTAATAATTAATTAATATGAATTTTATTATGGCTTTTTGTTGACAAAGCTGTATAAATATACGACTTGACACATTTTCCTTGCATACAATACAAATACAAAATGACTACTATTTTATTTTTCATATCCCAACACCAAATAAAACTATGTAACATATTTGGCAGAAACACGAATGGTGAATAGAATCGGAAATTAATATAATATTATATTCCACAAGATAATTTATTTCGAGATTTAAAATATATTTTGTAAAAAAATGTTATCAGTTCATTGTTGTAATAATTACAGTGTTCCTTTTTTTAAATGTTTTATGGTATATTTAAAAAAAAAAAAATTTTTTGTTAAGATATCTTCAGATCACTTCCAGACTCTTACTCACTAAAACCCCGCCCGTGTTCCTTAAGTTGCCTATACGTTCCAGGGCGCGGTGACTCTTTCCAACAGTCCCCCGACCCCAAATACACACTTTATTTACGCTATTTGTAGTTTTTCTAACGTCCGCGGGTAGGAATTCTCGTGAGGATTACTTGTTTTTTAACAGACTTCGCAAAAAGGAGGAGGTTCTATGGTGGAAGTGTTTTGGAACGAAGTTCCTTATCGCGCGTTGTGAAAGGGGGCTAGACGGAAAAAATTCTGCTGCTGAGCTGAGCTTAGCTGATCTGAGCTGAGCTGAGCTGAGCTGCGATGAGATGAGATGAGATGATGAAGTATAACTTCTTACGTGCGTGCGTGTGTGCGTAGTTAATAATAATAAAAAACTTTTTATCAAAAAATTCAACCGACGAAAAAGAACTAAAAAGCAAAAAATAAATTAACCTTTTAAGTCTTGAGTATTGAGCTTATTTACCTACATAAAATATCAAATTTTATATAAACTTATTTTGAGTCGGCGCCAAATAACCTCTCAAGTTTTTTTTTTTTTATGTTTGTCCACCGATTTCTATGTCAGTTGTGGCCCGATTTTCAAAATTATTTTTTATCCGAAAGAGTGTACTCAGAGGTGGTCCCATACCAATTTCATCGAATCGAAATTGCTTTGCAAAAACAAAAAATGTGTTACGTAGATGACGTTTTGGTCTCCTCCAATTACGAGTATGTTCAAATTCAATGTTCCATGTTATTGGGGTTATCAATCCGGACGTTACTTTAATATTTAGTTTTAGTTCTGGGGTGTAACAACTAAAAAGTGTAAAATAAAAAACTCTTTTACAAAAAACACAAAAAAAAAAAATTTTTTCTTTTTTAAACATTCTTATTTATTCTGGTACCCTCCAGATCATATCTGGTACTTTCCATAGAGTTTGTAGAACTGGTCCCAGAATGCCATTCTGTCATGGATAGGCCTTTATTTTATTTTTTTTGGGCGAGAAATCATCCAATGACTTCTCCAGCTCTGGGTAGAGCGGGAGGGCGTGTCAGACTCTTACTGACTAAAACCCACCCCTGTTCCTTCCTGCCCTTAGTGCCTGGGGGCGAGGTAACTCTGTTTCAAAGTTATCCTCAACCCCCGGGCAGGCATCGGCCATGACGGGCCCCGTCCTTATTGCTGACAACTCTTTGAGGCGCGCGTGGAACATTACGCGCCGTCGACTCTCGGGCCTGGTGCTGATCAGACGGCGAGCTACCCATTACTCAGAGATAGGTCTGAGTTAATATCTGGGTATGAATGCCTGGTTTCCGTAGTGGGGTCTCATTCGGTCGGAAGCAGCTCTGTTATTTCGGGTGTGGAGTTTCTGAAAAGAAATATAGATACATGTATAAGTCAGAGAATAGTTATGACCTAAAAGATATAGCCATCTGGCAGACAGGAATAGACAGTCGGCGTTTGTAAATATCCCTTTATGCCTATTGGCCTAGTTTTTTTCTGTCTCCTGCTTGATAAAGAGGGAATTGGAAATTATGTGGTTTCCTACTCCTCCGCTGTTCTTTTCTGATTAATTTCGTTGCGGGACCAATGACAGTTTAGTCATTTCTCCAGGACTCGTTGAGCTTCTTTTCTGGTGGTCGCCACTGCTGATTCTGGCTTTCAGGAGCTGCAGTGGTTGGGAAAGGAGCAAAGGGCCTCTTCAGCTGACACTCTTTAGGTACTAGACCTTCAAAATGGCATTTAATATGATTGATAAAAATATACTGAAAAGTTTTTTGAAACAAGGCTAAGTGGTTGGGAAAGGAGCGGAGGGCCTCTTCACCTGTCACTCTTTAGGTACTAGACCTTCAAAATGGCATTTAATACGATTGATAAAAATATACAGAAAAGCTTCTTGAAACAAGGCAACTACAGCGCCTTTCACTCCGGAAGAATTCATTAAAAAAATGTACAAAGTTGTAGAAACACACTCACCCAAACTTTGCGAAGTTGGTCCAAATGGTTGTCATCCTATCAATCATGAGCCTGTGTGTGACTCCGAATCTCTCTAGAAGATCAATTATTTTGATTAAGTGATGTCACGTGATGGATAATCTGTTTATATGTAAAGATCTATTATATTTTTTAGTCGTAAACGATTGTGGCGCTCTTTCAACAGCCTTGATGTCATTGCTATATGAAAAAAGTAAGCTATGGGGAAGTACGAGTAGATAAGGTTTTCTCAAAGTTTGGAAAACCTTAACATTGGACATACAGGGTGTAACGGAAAGGTGTGGTCATATTTTAGAAGCCGGTTCTGCCCATGGAAATGAACAACTTTCTCTAAGAAAAAATAGAAAATTTTCAAAAAGAAAATTGGACTTTCCATACAAAGTTATCATCAGCTGATCAATATTTGTATGGGAGGTAAAAATTTTTTTTTAGAAATTCCTCGGATTTTCTTGAAGAAAGTTGTTCATATCGATGGGCAGATGCAGTTCTTTAAATATGACCACACCTTTCCGTTACACCCTGTAAACTCTGAGAAAGACAGTATTGTGGGAATGTTACCCGTCGAGATGCTCCAAGAATTTAAGGATTCTATCGGACCCAGTAAAAACAACCTTCTCTTGTAGCCAACATCTTTATTGTGTCCTTAAGTCTAGGGGTATACCAACTACCATAGAGCTTGACTAAATAGCAACCAATTATCTATGGACACGACAGAAAGAAATCTTTATGTATGATGTATAAAGCATTTGGCAGTACGTGCACGGTGTAGTCTGTGCCATCCAGTGGAGTAAAGTCGAAACTTTTACACTTTTAAAAACTTGTCATTAACATTTCCGGGCCTATACACATACTCCTCATACACACATGCAGCACACATAACGTAGACTGGCATCTGGTGAGTGAAATCCGCAACTTTTATTCTATAAATACTTGACATTGACACTTATGTGCTGCCACCTATAGTTCCTGCACGCTATTGTACTGTCATTTGAAGCACGAACATTTACAGTTTTAAATAAATTAACAACAAAAATGGTTGTTGCATTCTCAGGTTTTTTTACAAACACAAATTCAGGTAAAACTATTTAAACGTGTAACAAACATACACCACCACGCTATCACCACCCCACGTTGGGCGCCAATATAGGGTTGCTGTTTGTGAAAGTAAAGCCCTATTGAACTTGATGATAATTTATTGGCAACTTAACTTATGTTACACGTTACAATAGTTGAATATCATGCGACAACCCTAAGTGGAGGGATGAAAGGGACTACGTGGCTATCGCCTTTCAGACCTCCCCTAGCTGGCTAGTTCCTGAAGACTGCTAGGCAATCGAAGCAGGAACTAGTCGTACTAAGGATCAGAGCTGGCTGCGTGGCTACCGGGCTCAGAACCTCTAGCTAGTGAAAGACAGCTCTGCTTATAAAGGCGGATGGTTGAGATGTGTGCACAATATCTACACGTAGTCGTCTGTAGTTGTAGTACTGATAAGTTACACTAGATGGCGCTGTATGTTTGTTACAACCGTGTTATATAAGTCAATTTTTCCGTCAAAGATTAATCGATTCAGACACGTCACAATGGTGATTGACTATTATTATGCCATTAGGTACTCGTAAGACGAAATCGCCGAATGTGGTTCAGTAGTTTAGCCATGCTAGATATATTTGATACATGCATTCATTATTATAATGTGCAACGTAAAATGGGAAATATTTATCCAGTAAAAACATAGGTAGGTACAATAACATTTTTAATGACATAGGAACTTATTTATAAAAAAAATAACCAAGTGATTAGTTTATACACAGTTTGGAGAATTCACATTTGGAATCCGCTAATGAGTATTTAACATAAGCATAAAATTAGCTATTTTTATAAACACGGCTGTTAAAGATTACAGAACTTACATATTTTGCCAAAAAATGGGCCACAAGTTTTGGTTAAAATAAGACTGATTTCTAAGATAAATATTTCCCATTTTACCGCCACGCGATTGGTAAGAAATTCTATATTTTTAACTGTGTCGTCTCCATAAAGGTCATATACCTAAGTAATATTAATATGAACTGTAAAACATTTTGTAAAGTTTTGTATGTACTTAATATGTAAAACATTCCTGTAAGATACACTATAACTGCTTCATGATAAGCTTCTGGCCTTATGCTCAAGTTAACCACTAAACAATTTGGAATTATTCAAGTAGGTATCCTAGAATTAACTAAACTAGCCACAATGAATTGAAGGTTGTAGATCCTCTTTTGTTTCGTAAATGTCAAATCTAATCCGAAAGACAACCTGGTAATTTAAAAAAAGTGTTACCAGTAAAAAAAAGAATCTCGTATTCAATGACAAATTCATAGAAGTTAACGTTATATAATACAGTATGAAACATTATAATAGTCTATGGCATTATTATGTTTCGCTATTGTTATCGAAGTTCTAAGTTGTAAGAGGTACCAATATAACAAAATATCATACGCAAAACTGGCTTTTTGTAATTTGTGTTGCCAAGTATTTTTTTTAAATAATAACTTAATTGTAATGTTAACAAAAATCTGGCAACACATGCCAGTTTATATAATTTTAACCTGAATTTGACATAATCTTTTAAGGACTGACCGCTCTGTATAAGGCTACGTTCAGATAAATAATTTAATATTTTCATAAGAACGAAGCGAATTAAAAATGTAAGGTGCACGATTTAGTTAAAAAATCATTTAGGCTATTTGCAAGCAATACGCAAAATTATCATTTTAATGATACCTGTTATCCTTCAGTAGATAGGTACTTGTGTAAAATGTATTTTTATTTCAACATATCTAAGTTTTAGGGCCATATTTATAGAACAATTTACCTATGTGATTAGTTTAAACACTGATTAGCATGTTCTTAATTCAAAATTTTCTAACTGGTGTCCTTTAATACTAGTGTATTAAAGTTGAATTTCCCACGATTCCTCACTGTTGGCAACACTCCGTTATTATTTTCTGTAAAACGCCAGGCGATTAACCCTCTTATATACCGTATAGTTTGATGGATAAAGTCTTATTTTATCTTGATTTAGAACCCACTAATTAGTATTTAAACAAAGCATAAAAGTTAAGCGAGTTTTATAAATAAGGCTGTTAGTCTTATGCTTCCATGTACTTAGTAGGTAAACATAGTATGTATTGCATTTATTTTGCTATCCGAATTATACAGTAATAATTAAACCCCATATACCTATTTTCAGTTTACGCTTATCAAAGAAATTGTTGTTAATATTTAATCAAGTGAAATCAAATTAGTGAAAATGGTTTCTCGAGATTAGCCGTATTTGTTTCAGTAGATATGGTATTGTGGTACCCATATTAAAACAAATACATCATATTTATTATATTCCATAATTACTTCTTAGTTTAAAAGAGATTATGAATTTATTAGTGTCATATCCTAAAAGCAATTTTCTATGTAGACTGATCTACTAACATTAAACTATCAAAATAATGCATAATTTATATAACTGTGTGTAATAATTTTTATAATTAAGAATTGAAAAAGCTATGAAATTTACTACGACATTATTTAGGCAAAATGCATTCGCCAAGTATTATTTGATCTCAAAATTAAATGAAAAAAAAAAATTGGATTTGCAATTTCTTTTGGTGGCATTGTTTTGCCCTTGTAAACTTTATAAAATAATATCTTGTGCTTTTTCCTGTTTTAGTAAATACATGGCTTTTCAGGTGAATGGTAGCTGTATCATCCTTGCGTTCTTAAAGTCAGTAACGCGAGCACGAAAATGCTCGAGCGATTCACCAAACAAACATTATGTATATACGTATTTTTATATAAACTGAACTTTAACTTGTACGTAAGTATTCCATCTAAACGGATTTCTGGGAACATAATGGGGGTTAAATTTTATTACAGGACTGTTGTTGGAATTTTTCGTAGATATTATTTTGTGCCATTTCATTTTTATGGGTTTTTGGTACTTGAAAAATCTGGCTAGCGATATAGACCGAGACGTAACGCACAGGATCAACTCAGGATGGATGAAATGGCGACAGGTCACTGGAACACGACCGACGGATGCCCCTTAAGTTAAAGGGGAAAATCTATAAGTCCGTGATTAGACCTGTCGTACTGTATGGATCAGAATGTTGGGCTGTGAAAAAGACAGATGAAAAAAGACTAAGATGAGAATGTTGAGATGGATGTGTGGAGTAACGAGAATGGATAAAGTGAGAAATGAGTACATTAGAGGTAGTTTAAAAGTGGCGCCAGTCACAGAAAAGTTGAAAGGAAACCGCTTATATTGGTATGGTCATGTAAAGAGGAGGGATGAAACACATGTAACCAAGAGTTATGAATATAAATGTGGATGGATGGAGAGGGAGAGGAAGGCCAAAGAAAGGATGGATGGATTGTGTGAGGAGTGATATGAAAGAAAAGGGAGTTAGTGATAGCGTGACAACTGACAGGACAGAATGGAAGAAAAAAACGTGTTGCGCCGACCCCAAGTAACATGGGATAAGGGCAGGAAGATGATGGTACTTGAAAAATCTGTGGGAAATTGGAAATGGCTACCGTTAAACCCGTAACTAACTTTTTACCTAACTATTGCTTTTGCTGACGGTTCTTCACCGCGCAATGAGTATTATCAGAATTGCCAGTGTTGCCAATTTATACAATAAACTGGTTATGTTTTAGATACTGCTTCTGCCTATGGAAATGAACAACTCTCATTTCCATGGACAACAACTCTCTTCAAGGAAGTCATAGTAAATTCTCAAAATAAAAATTGGAGTTGCCGTACAAAGTTAATCAGCTAAACTAAGGTTTTAATTACTATGGGAGGTCCATTCTTTTTTTTTTTCGTCGATTTTGTCTATGACTTTTTTATGGGCAGAGTGATTAAAATTTAAACACGCATTTCCATTACCCTTTATGGGACCCTAGCCCGCGAAATTCAAATTTTCTTACGTTTTTTTGCAATTTTCAGGTCAGTGTCATCATCTTGATCAACATTTGATTCGCGGCCGTAGCAAGTATGTTTTTATAGAATTATAATCAGTTAAATCATCAATACAACTCTCTCATTTAGAATTTATGCCTAATGTAAGTATTTCATGAAATCATGACATTTGGCATCAATTCTAAGTGAGACAGTTGTATTGATGATTTTAATGATTACAGGTCTGTAATTACGTACTTGCTACGGCCGCGAATCGTGTTTAGACCAACATACAAACTGATACTGACCTGCAAATTGCAAAAAACGTAAGAAAATTTGAATTTCGCGGGCTACCCTGGCGCATCCACCTTAACATTGTAGCCATCTCTCTGTATGACCATTCTAAATGTTCCTAGAACCCTTCCTTGTAAAAATTGTATCGGTTTGAAAAATTACTGTGATTTTAACACCTTGACAGTTTTATATATTTTCCAATGTAGTGATAAATAAATTATTATATATTGTTTGAGTGACTTTTATTTAATACCTACATACTTTATTCCTTTGTTATTGTGGGACTATTCTAGCAGGGAAGGATTTTTGACTGCATATTTTGTGAGTTTTATTTTAAATTCTCTTACTACAGGGAGTCTCACTAATACGGCAGTATTAATAACCAGAGGGTTATTGCAATTTTCGGATTACTTTTACCCGACTGCGCGACGCAAGGGATGGTAATGTTTTTATCAGCCTATGTATGTATGTTTGTTCCTTTGTGGCACTATAGAGACAAAACGCATGGGCCAATTTTGATAATTCTTACGTCAATTGATTCGTCTTAACCTGGGGAGTACCTACTATTATAGACATGACAGTAATCAAAATACAATATGGCGACAACCAGACGCCATATTGTGAAAAAGAAAAAAATGAAAGTCTACAAACTATATTAAGTGGGGTATCAAATTAGAGGGTTTGAGGAAAACATCTCACTAAAATGTAGAAATTAAAAAAAAATATAATATATTTTCATAAAACCCAACTGTGAACATTCCAAACAAGTCTGCACTTGGCATGAAATCAATAATTGAATTAATATAACAGCCACCAACTGCATCAGACTGCTTGAAAAGTGCAGACTTGTTTGGAACTTTTAAGTTGTTTACAGTCGGGTTTTTTGAAAATATATTTTTTTTTCTTGTTAGAAAATCATAAATAACTTCTTTCGCTCTGGGTGGAGCGGGACGGTGTGTCAGAGTTACTCTTACTGACTAAAAGCCACCCATATTCCTTCAGTTGCCTGTGTCTTTCGAACACTCCTACGGCCCAGGCAGATGTTCGGATTACTGAATTGTATAGAAAAAATCAAGAAAGCTAAAATAAATAATTTTGAATGTCTTCATTTATAATAAGTTATCATGTAGGAAACGGTGGCGTCCCGCGTCCGACTGGAAGTGCCAAATTAGTGAGACTCGACTGTATTATTGTTTTAAAACTTTGGGAATTTCCTATAAGTTGAAAGTTCCTGTAGTGAATCTTTCTAAGCTCCAATACTTACCTATGCATCCCATCAGACTATTTAGAAATATGACTTCAGTATTTATGTGCTAATTTTACGCTATAAAATGGATGTCCACGATTCTGCTCTTCACCAAATCTTTCGGAGAGTGAAGAATAATTCTACACAAAATAAGAACATGTTACTGTATTATTGGGACAGTTAGTGCCTCCATAGACGGATTGCTTCGACCAGTCAGTAGTGCCGATAGTTTCAAGCGGTTGCTGTTGGGCGATCTGCAGATTCAATACAAAATTGACATTCGCCATACACAGACCACTCAAGCAGTTCATTTGCAGTCGCAGCTAAAAATGCAGTTGGCGGGCGGTCGAGATTCGCCGTGCTGCCGGCAGCAAAGAGCTGCTCGACCGATACACGAACCGCTTGAAGCGGTTCACTCCGTCTGCTCGCCGCTTCCTCTCTCCGCGACCCGCTCAGCCCTGTTATTTAAATCTATCCATAGACGGATTATTTGGAGCGGTTGCGGTCTAAAAAAACTGCACAAAGACTGATTTGAGCAGTCGGGTTGCAGTCAACTCGAACCGCAATACGACTGCTTTCGTGCAGTTGATCTGGACTGCTCTAAGCAGTCCGTCTATGGAGGTCCTTATTTTATCCTTCAAAGCGGATGAAGAATGTTGAAGATATAGTATATTCATCTAATAATAAACATTTACAATCTGTTCTAGGTTCGACAGTTATATTGATCAATACAATTGAGGAAACACGTGATTTTCTTCAAGCCGAGCAGAATTACAGGGATATTACTTTTAAATAAAATAATTTTATCTAATAATTATTATTTAATTAATAAATTATATGTAGTGAATTAAATAAGCAGATAATCGCCTAACATAATTTGTGGCTGACATTGTTAAAACCTTAAATAACAAAAATAATATGAATCTTTAGAATTGCAGAAGAAGAAAGATGCAGGGCGTTTGATATTTTTATTGCGTAAGTACCTGGAAAGGCTTAACATAAGCGCCATGTGGAGAAAGCAACATGAAAGGCGCTGGTGTCAACGATTCTGCCAGGCTGCTGTTGCTATGCAATTGCTGGTCTTTTTCATGTCTAATGGATAAAAAACTGGGCAAACCCCTTCTGTTTGACATCTTGTATTTTTAAACTGCAATCATTTTTGTTCTTCATGGGAATTATTAAGACTTGTCATAAGACTTCCAAGGCAAGGGCTGTTTAAATTTAAGTATATAAAAAGTTTCTTTTTAGATGTTATAACAAAATCAGTTTCTAAAATAATAATGGCCATTTTCCACATTAATTATAGTGTGGTGTTCGTAACATCATATTTTTCTGGCTAGTAATATAGGGCTGTTCACACAGTGTTGCATTTTGCGCAGACAAAGGTTTCGTCAAAACGATAGATTTTTTTTTACATTTTGATTAGGTTTAAAAAATGCAAGTTACTTGAAAAACAACTGCTGTGAATCGACCCTAATGTTCATAAATTAATTGCAGTAACTAAATTAGTTGTATGTTACACCCTATTATGTATGGATTATTATTAGCTTCATATAACACTGAGAATTTTATTTACTACTATCTACTATTAGGAAGGAACACGTGACCACCATTCATCCCAACTGTTGATGCGAAGCTCTGCATTTAAAACTGACCAATTAGGTGAGGGAATGTCTGGAGCCAGCCAGTTGAAATCATCCAAACGATCCCAGTTGTTAGAATTACGATCCAAGGCAGACATGTTGAAATGCTTCTCTAGGTCTTCATAATACAAATTGTATGGAGCAGTACATATCTCTGTGCAATCCTCAACTATTCCCTTGCTCGTCACATGTAAATAGATATCACAGTTACTAGATGTGTGCATTCGTAACTGCTGACATGCAGTAACAATCTTACAATCAGTACATTTCTCCATGAATACTGATGAAGTGACTGGTCCGGAAAGCACTATACAGTTGTCTAGATTGGTTAAATGCAAAGTTCCCATGACACCCTTGAGGCCAATGGTGCAGTTCGAAAGGTTCCGTAAAGCAACATCTCTCTGGAACAACTCATCATTTTCAAGCACTAGTACTTTATTCTTCTGTGAATCAAAACCAAATAGTTTTTCATCCCATTTGTTGCTATCAGTTTTCCTTGCTGCATCATTTTCATCAAGGGAGCCTTGTTTATCAGTGTGGGACTTGGGAAGCTTTTTCTTAGAGAATCCAAACTTCTTTCTGGGCACATATCTCTCTTCCAATTCATAGCATTTTGTCTGAAGGTTCTGTACTATACCCAAATATTTGCGCATATTGAACTCCTTCAAAAAGAATGACGATGTCACAACATATTTTTGTAATTCGTTTACTTCTCTTTTTATGCTGTCAAAGTGCGGAGGCAATGCGTTCAGTTCCAGTGTTGGAACTTGCATCAACAAGTCTTCAATGTAGTCTGATTTGATTTTGAATGAGCCAGAAAAGAAATCTTCATTTTCATCACAAGCATCTACTTCTTCCCTTGCCTTATGAGCCTTTTGGAGTTTTTGTACACGTTGTGCGTCCCGCCTACTTAATCTATCTAAAACCATATTTCTGTCACTCATTTTCCTTTCTTTAACAATTCTGCAATTGTTTGATTGAGTTCTGAATTTGGATTTGTTGCTTCTTTTAAAACACTAACAGTTTGGTGACTCACTCTTCTCGCATCTGTATGTTTTGAACCTTCGTCAAACTGCAACAAAGAAAACATTTGACATATAGATGTTTAAAAATTGTGAGGTTTGGTACATTTCTGAAGAGACCACAAAGCCTTGAAGATAGCTAGACAGTGACATGTGACGACGAAACTTTTTTTTTGTTTTGTTTATATTTTTTAATAATAATCTAATGATAATAGTAGCACACAAAGTTGCTCCACATTCCTCCATTTTCTCAGACTATGCAACATCTTGAATAAAGTTATTGGATAAGTGGAATGGGCATCCGTCAAAGAAATTTGATCAAATATAGAACAGACATATTGGAAAAGTGGAATACCAGCCATAGATAAGTTATGAAGAAAATGAATTTGATATTCGCTATGGTATATTATTACAATAGTATGCTGTAAAGTTTACTCAGAATAGCTGACAAGTGATGATGAATCAAAATGGATCAAACTTGATGAATAGATGTTGGCATGAATTCAATATTCAATTTCAACATGAATGATCAATGGAATGGACACTGATGTAATTTAGAATTTTTTAATAATCTGTCAATAGTTAGCCACAAACTGATGAATTTAACTAAACCAACTCAGTACATAATTTCAACATTTTTAAGGGCTGATTTTTTGCTGGAATAAATATGGCAGTTTGACATATTTTTAATTGTACAAAAGCTGTCAAACCGCCATTTTTATTAGTCAAATAAAAATATCTGACTTTTGTAAAGTCTGCCCAATATCTAAACTTAACCAGAAACAGATATATCACACAAGTCCCACAGTACAATCACAATTTGAAAACACATGCAGAGATTAGTCCCAAGAAAACCATCAAAGACATATTAGCTAAACAATCAGTGACCACAATCAACATAAACTAATACGGAATTCAATATTGACCTGCTTTAGAAGTTCATCATCAGGTTTGACCAAGCTGAACAGTGCGTAACCAAGGGTCCCAAACGTCACCACCCAAAAAGTGGCTCTAATACCAACAGACATCTCACCGCTAATTTAAATTTGCCCTTCGTTTCTCCAAACTGCCTGATCAAGCTCTCTGATTTTGTTCTCAGTAATAGTTTCGCCAAGTCCGTAGTAGCCTTCCAGTACCCAGTTATGATTCTTGTACATGTACAGACGGAAACCTGGAAATTACGTATGAACAACTCAGTGGGTTTGCTTATTTTTTGTTGTATAGGACTTCAAGAGTACTTACAACTTTTTGCATGGAAAAAAACACACACAGAATCACGAAAAGGTACCTACTAGCTGACTATTTCAAAAGACACAAACAACTATGCAGGTTTTTGACCTGTCAATTTATTTTAGACAGTGCACATGTTGACATTTAAGATTTTTTCAAGCCATCAAGATATTATTTTCGTCTCGCTGTATATGTCTAGCGATAGTGCTAAAGATAATTTTCTTTGTCCTGGTGATATACATACGTTCAAATAAAGCAAAATAAACCAGAGCTCGTACTTACTTCTGTCGGTATTCAACTTGTACCAAAGGCCGTAGGATACGGCAAGCCCAATTCCTTCCACTAACAATGCACCTCTTATGCCCCAACTAATGTACCGTTTGTACGCAGGCTTTGGAGACTTTGTAAGCATAATAAAAAAGATGTAAAACGAATTGTTTTTCCAGAACCTTGTATATCCCGACCCGAATGAAAAATTACTCCATTGAATTGAAAATTGAATTGAATGAATCACGATTTCACGAATTTCACGAACGCGATCGTCTCACTCACTCACTCGATGACGTAAGAAAAAGTGCGTTCGGAAATTCTACCTAAAGGCTCAAATACACCTTCCAATTTCAAGGGACCCAATTTAGGAAACAGGAAGGTGTAATAGCAGTTAGAGCAGTTAGTGTCCGATTTAGTGAGATTGAAAGGTCCCGATTTGACTTGCTAAATTGTGTTCGATTTAGGATAGTGTAATCGCATCACTCCGATTTAGAGCTAAGTGCTGCCAATTTAGTGACTTTGTCACTACAAATAGGCTATAAGTATTTTTAGATGTGTTTAAAATTAAATTAAATTTCCCAAGGTCGCTTTCTTTTTTTTGGTTCGCTCCTGGTAGAATCAATTTTAGAGACTTTCTAGCGACTTTTGATATTCTGTCGGTAGGGGCTTGAATTTGTGAGAGTTGGCAACGCTGCCGATTTAGGATAGCTATCTTATCTGTGAATCCGATTTTGAAAGAAAATTGGATCCTTTGAAATCGGAAGGTGTAATTGAGCCTGAGCCTAAAATGTGTCAGCAACACCGATATTAGATCAAAAAATTTTGACATTTACATTAAAATGGCTGCAACTAAGATTTTGTTTTTATTTAAATAAAAACAAAATCACGTAAAAAAACGATGACGACGAACGACGATTGTTGAGTCAATTATACGTAAAAAAACGCTTTTAAGAATGTTTGTCGTCGACTGGTAATTATTTAATTTATCTTGAATGCTTTTTTCTCTTCGCCTTTCGCTATCCATGGCTTTACTCAAAGGTTTTTCTTGTTTTATTTTTCTTTTTTAATAATAATCTAATAATAGCAGCACATAAAGTTGCTCCACGTTCCTCCATTTTCTAAGAGTATAATAATAATACGGGACCGTAAAATATTAGACAAAGATATTGGACAAGTGTAATGGGCATCCGTCAAAGTTGATCAAATAATTATATGACAAAGATATATGATAAATGTAATACCACCCTAACCTACCGTAGAAAATCAAAAGTAGGCCAGAGTGGTCACCTGTAAAACTATTTAGTTAGATTATCCTACACTTTTATAGGTAGGTATTGTTATTAAAATATCTTATTATAATGGAAAAGTCCTATACCTAGTTATTGGCGATTTGCTGTTTAGGCGTTAGGTTTCATCAATTGTGTGTGTGGAAACCACCGATCCACCGTAGTGTATATATGTTCCAAAGAGTTTATAATTTCATAACTATGTTCTGTGCGATCCACCTTCCATTAGTACACTGGTCAGCAAGTAAACCGAGCCACCCGCTACCTAGGAACTCTGATTCGATTTTCTCAAAAAGTATAAAACTTACAACTATCAAAGTTATACCTACAAAAAGTGCGTTTCATGGTGATTAAATGACTACAAATTAATTCGAAAGTACCGTCAACTCACATTGTAATCAAGCAACAAACACAATGCTAACGATTTGCTCTGTTTTCACCAGAGTTTGAAATTAGCGTTCTTTTTCTCTACAATGAGGGTAGTCGGATATTTCTTATCATTTCTTTACTTTTTGTCCATCGTTTGCTCAGACGCGTGTGTTTTTGCTACTTTTTTCGATTAATAATGGATACAACACCTCAGGAAGCAGCTCAAGCTGTAGCATTACTTCAAGCAGGCATTGCGCAACGTGAAGTCGCTCGAAGGCTTCGAATCAGCATATCTTCGGTGCAACGAGTTTACAGACGATACCTAGAGACTGGAGCATTTGATCGCCGTCCAGGTACGGGCAGACCTAGGGCTACATCAGCAGCAGATGATCGTTATATCCACCTTACTGTTCTACGAAATCGCCACCTCAACGCAGTTCAAGTCCAACAAAGTCTGCGTGACGAACGCCAAGTGGTCATAAGTTCAGATACCGTCAGAAGGAGACTTGCTGAACGCAACCTGACCCCAAAAAGAGAAGCAACAGGCCCAGCATTAACGGTAGCACACCGTCGAGCACGACTTGAATTTGCTCGAGAGCATAGGGATTGGACATTAGAGCAGTGGAGTAATGTACTCTTCACTGATGAGACCAGGGTGAGTCTACATGGAAGTGATCGACGTCAGAGCCCTGGAGAACGTTATTCTCAGTGTTGCATCGAGGAAACTGTTGCTTATGGAGGAGGATCTGTAATGGTCTGGGGCGGCGTCTCATTAACAGCACATACAGCGTTAGTTTTCATCGAACCGACGGGCCGCACACGTGGACTGACTTCTCATCGCTACATTACTGAAATCCTCGCAGACCATGTGGTACCTTACGCAGGATATATCGGACAGGATATGCAATTGATGCATGATAATGCACGGCCTCATGTTGCTCATGTGGTGACCCAGTATCTACGCGACGTCAGCATTCGTACGATGGACTGGCCAGCTCGAAGCCCGGACTTGAATCCGATAGAACACTTATGGGATGAGCTGAAACGTCGGGTTCGAGCCCGGGTACCTGCTCCAACAAGGCTTCCAGAGCTGCGAATCGCAATTGAAGAGGAGTGGAATACAATTCCTCAAGATTTTATCGTCAGGCTCGTAAGGTCGTGAATACAAGGATTCTGGCAGTTATCCGAGCAAGGGGAGGGAATACGGAATATTGATCAAAAACTTTTTTTTGATTTTATCTTTGTTTTTGGCTTTAATTTTTTTTTTTCACTTTATCATTACTAACGATTGTCATGACTGGAAAACGACTCTTCTTTGTAAAATCCTTAATAAACACTGAAATATTGATTAAACCCAATGAGTTTCCTTTCATTTTAATCACCATGAAACGCACTTTCTGTAGGTACAACTTTGATAATTGTAGGTTTTTTAGTTTTTGAGAAAATCAAATTAGAGTGCATAGGTAGCGGGTGGCTCGGTTTATTTGCTGTCCAGTGTAGGTATACACATATTTAGTCTTCGGTCTACACCTTGCTTACAACAGTTTCTTGCAAGATCAATACTACTTTCACTATATATAAAATTAGAGAGAGAATGGCTTAGCGCTTATTACACTATCCAATTTCAAGGGAGCCAATTTAGGCAATCGAAAGGTGTAATAGCAGTTAGGAGTCCAATTTAGTGTAGTGTGATCACTAGCATCCAGCTTCCTAGTTAATTCATTGTTATTGTTGGATTGTGTAATATTGACCCTATACAGACGGTCTTGTCTCTGCTTATCATACCTAATTTCAAAGGAGCTAATTTAGGAAATCGGAAGGGGTACAGTTAGAGCGGTTGCGCACTACGTCTGATCCGAATCCGATCAGAATCCGTGAAAATACGGTCCGGCGTGGTCGTAGAACAATTTGTATGGTAGTTTACGCACTTTACGTACGCAGTTTAGCGGTTGCGCACACTACATCTGATATCCGTCATCCGATTTCTCTCCGTCATCCTTGAATCTCCACTTCGGACAAGATTATTGACGGAACGAAGACGGACCGAAGTAGCCATAATATTATTTGTATGAACAGTTGCGCACTACGTCCGATCCGAACCGAATTCTAGGTGCATACGAGCAGATGGGTAGAGTGGCGCGGGGGGGATATGTGATTGACTATGTCGCACCTTTATTAAAGACAAACCGTTACTAAACATTTTTTTTCAAGAATTGAGTTACTAATGCCATCTTTAGTTACATTATTTATATGAGGATTTTATAGTAATAAATCATTATCAAAAAAAATGTAACGGAAAAGTGTTACTATAAAAATTAAAAATCTTATTTAACAATGTTATATTTGAAAAAAATAACTTTTCTGAATTTTATATTATAGTGTAAATAAATATCTATCATTATGACCGCAAAAGATGGCTCAAAGCACCATGATCTTAAATTCTATTGCGAAAAAGCCGTGCATTTTTTTTATTTAAGCTCCTGTGTAAAATTTTATATTTTCGTTTAGTAACGGTTTGTCTTTAAAGGTGCGATGTGATTGACCAACGTGACTCGGCGGACAGGGTTTCCACAACCCCCTAAGGGGTTTTCCCCCCCTAGAGTGTTAGGGATATTTTTAGAGACTTTCTATTTATAAGTGCAGGTCATAAGATCCTCAAATTTTTAATTGTTGACCTAGCGACATAACAACAACTAGTGCAATAGGGATGTTTCCTAGGTAAAAAAAAATATTCTATTTAGTCAGTAACTTAGATTATCAAAAAATATTGGACACATATTTTTTGCTTTAACAAATCAATTAAATCAAAATGGCAAAGATAAAACGCATCAAAGTTCAGGAGTGGGAGCTTGTTACGTCACTTCGTTATAAAAAGTGTAGCATAACATGACGTCATGCGAAATATTAACGCACTGTGTCGTCCTCATTTTAGGGATTTCCAATTTTTAGGTTATTGACTTTAACTTTAGGGGTAAATATTTTTAGGTCTCTATAGGTCTTCGTACGTGGCAGTAACTCTCCTGGCACGCTTTCCGCCACTGGACATCCTGGCGGATATGGACGCGAAGGTATATAACCGGATTCGTGCCATCCGCCGAAGTGGCGAAAGCTTGCCAGGAATCGCTGTCGTAACGCTAAGGCGGCAGGAACGGCGACACGCGCTCGAGTGTTGGCGCGAGCGGTACAGCAGCCGCAATTTTCGCGCAAGCGCGTTGTCGAAGCCGTCCTGCCGCACTTCGAAGCCTGGCTGAAAATAGGGGAGGGCATCTCCTACAGGCTCACGCAGGTGCTGACCGGACACGGTTGCTTCGGTGAGTACCTGAATAGGATTGGGCGAGAGGCCACGGCAAATTGCCACCATTGTGGAGGCGACCTGGATTCTGCACAGCACACACTCGAGGAGTGCCCTGCCTGGGCCGCCGAGCGGAGGATCCTGGTCACCAGGATCGGGCGAGACCTGTCTCTGCCAGCAGTAGTGAAAACTGCTTGCAGAGACAGAAAACTGGAGGGAAGTTGCCTCCTTCTGTGAGACCGTGATGGTCCAGAAGGAGGCCGCTGAGCGGGATCGTGAGAGGGCCGATCCCACTCGGAGTAGAAGGCGTCGAGGAGGCAACCGCCTTGACGACTAACACGCCGAAACCCATCTGCATCACTTAATGTAGACGGGACTTTGGAATCTTGAGCGCTCAGATTGGGGATTCTGATTGCCCATCAGGAGATTCCAGGGAATACGGCGGCACTGTGATCGCGTGCTGCCGTGCACAGCGAGGCTCTCAGGGGAGATCCCTTTACGGTCTCCTCAGGGATGTGCCCTAACAGGTGTTGCACAGAGGGGGTCCCGGAGTGGTCTTTTAAGAGGTAAAGGGGCCCAGTCCATGTGCTGATGGTGATCACCGGGGTGGTTTTAGCGAGGTAAGAATGCCACACTCCCTGGTCTTTTTTCCCCAAAAGTCCAGGCGCCTTTTGAAGGATTATCCCGATAGCAAAAAAAAAAGGTCTTCGTACGTACAATAGCATTGCCAGAAGTTGACGTCGATTGAAAGGTCCAGTTCATAATCAACGAGGTGAATGCTCTGCTGTAGCTCTGCGTAAAATGACGTCTGAATCACGGATTGGGATCGGAGGTAGTCCTTAAAGAAATCTAGATCTGTATTTTCACGGATTTGGATCGGACGTAGTGCGCAACCGCTCTTAGAGTCCAATTTAGTATAGTGTGATCGCTATCTTCCAACTTCATATTTAGATTGTTTAAATTGGCTTCCTTGAAAGCGAAGGCATGAAGGTGACCTTCATATTCGTGGCGAGGCATGTTGTAGCACAGAATATGTAGGTACACACTTTGCGAGGCATTCGTTGTGCACGGTTCGCGGCGCATGCCTCGCAAAGTCTGTATCCGCCTCTTTAGACGCATCGGTTGAATCTAATTCAGACCGCTAGTTTAACGGTGCCCTTTAGATAAAAGACTAAGTTGTTAACTAAATGGCGAATTAAGCTAGTCAGCTGCGACAGACACCCTACATTTATGTTATGCCTAAACGTGGATTGATATATCGTCAAACGATTTAGCCAGTTTTAACCGGCTATATCATGAACAAGAAATCCAACCATTTCACGAAATAGTCGGTCATTTCATGAAGTGATTAATTCTGGTCTGGCCACGACATAAAGACTATTCTAATTCCATTCATAATTATGCAAAAATATATTTGTCGGCAACGAAATATTATTAATATTAATGAATAGTCTTCATAATAGTCAGTTAGTGAGCAATCGCGACTGAGGAGGGTAAAAAATCATCAATATTATAATTATATTAGCATTTTTATTATTATTTCGTTATCTACTTTATTGATTTAATATAAGTATTCGTTATATAGACTACTCTTCTTCTTCCTCAGGCTCTTCCTCTGGTATTTCATCATCACACGCTTCTTGACAAGCTTGCATGTCAGTGAGAGGCTCCTTCAAACACTCGGGCGCAGGAGCCTGGCATAAAATGGAAAAAGCAATAAGCAACATGTACTTATAATTAGTTTGAGAGCAGTGGTGGCCCAGTGGTCTCAAAACGGGAAAATATCGTGAGGAAACCGGCATGTCCTAGAACCAAAAATTCGAAGACATGTGACATCCACCAATCCGCATTGGGCCAGCGTGGTGGATTACGGCCCGTACCCTCTCACAGAGAGGAGACCTGTGCCCCAGCAGTGGGGACATTAAAAGGCTGATGATGATAATTAGTTTTGTTAGTAGATAAACAGCCTGCTGTAGGACCAGATCTAGCTACCTATTTAGTCGACCCGGGCAAACAAATCGTATTATGCCGCTCTTTAAATTACACATCAAAAGGGGGCAAATGTATCAGGGGGGATTGATTATTGCAATTTTTGTCGATTAAATCGGATAAAGTGGTATTTATGACAACTTCGAGTGAAATTGAAAACGATGTGAACCCGAAAATTTTAGCAAACAGGACGGGACCTAAGAATCTTTATTGATTGACTAGCACTCCGCCCGCGACTTCATCCGCGTGAATTTCAAAAATATTTATAGCTTATGACACTCACAAATAATGGCTTTCTATTAGGTAAAAGAATTTTCAAAATCGGTTCATAGATCCAGAGATTACCCCCTACAACCTCACAAACTTTACCTCTTTATAATATTAGTATAGTTATAGATTCTTAGGTCCCCGGTTATATTTGTGCATTTCAAAACATGATAGATGCTTTATTTCTCGCTTCAGATAAGTTAGAGTTTCTGACGCAAAGAATAGGGAACGTGCACGGCGTAGTCCGTGCCATCTAGTGGAGTAAATTCGAAACTTTTACCCTTTAAAAACTTGTCATTGACATTTCCGTGCCATTTATGTATACACACACGTATCATGCACACATGCAGCACGCGTAACGTAGACTGCCATCTAGTGAGTGAAATCTGCAACTTGTACTGTTTATATATTAGACATTGACATTTATGTGTTGCCATCTATAGTTCCTGCACGCTCCCTATAGGGATGCCAATTTAGAAATGCAAAATCGATAAAAAAAATGTGTGTGTAGTTATGTAGGTACGCACGTAAGAAGTTATAGGTACTTCTTTGGCGTAACAAGATAAAAAAACCAAACTGTCACAAAGTTTACAAAAGGAAAACAATTATTCTTCATGAACCACAGACTGTTGCTAACTTCAGGGTGTCGGTTTTTGGTGACGGTGTGCGCGCGCATCGTAAAAATTTACTCTCATCATTTTTTCCTAATTACTTTTTGGTACCCCAATCGCCCACATTTATTGCCACTCTGGGTCTACTACATTCTTCCATTAAATAACTTGCTTGCTGTTTGCCGTCTGAAACCCGAGCAAAGATTACGACACTTTATTCTTAGCCTGTAGTACTCGTAAGTAGGTCCTGTATCCCAGTAGGACTAATCCTGGTTTCAAGATAATTATGTATATAACAACAAAATATTCACCCCAATATGATCTCGGAACCGGATTTGGTATCCGTCAAGCGTGTTGTCGATGCACTCGCCGTCGCACTCCTGCCAGTCCCCCCACGGAGTCATGGGGCATTCAGGCGATGACTCCGGGTCTGGTACTGGTGGCTCCTCACTGTTCCAAAAAAAATAAAAAACGTTTTTACAAAAAATATACACATAATTAGGTTGTCAACCACCGTCACCAACCGAATTGAGAACCTCCTCCTCTTTGAAGTCAGTTAAAAAATACAACCGACTTCCTAAAAACTAAAAAGAAAATACACTAATTTTAAAATAAGTAAATCGATGCTATTATTTTGTTTTTTTGTTAATTGACATCCACTTCTGAAAATAAAGTTATTTTTTAATAATCTATTTTTTTTAAGTTTTTCATTTTTCACTTTTTAGTTGTTGTAGGTACCCCAAAACTAAAACTAAATATAAAGTTATAACCGAATTAATAACCCCAATAACATGTAATTTGAACATAATTGGAGGAAACCAAAACGTCATCTGTGTGACATGTACCTACCTACTTACATATTTTTTGTTTTTGTTATTATTTTGCAAAAAGCGCTGAATCAATTTCGATAAATTTTTCGCGGTGCCTCAGGAGTACTTAAACTTTTTCGAATAAAAAAAGAATTTTGTAAATCGGTCAACAATTGACTGAGAAATCGGTGAACTTAGGTACCTACAAAAAAAAGTGACATAAGGAACCCCAATCCGCACGATAAGTCTGCGCGCGGATGGTGGCGCTGTCTAAAATTGCAGGCCTGTAATTAAATCTATTTCCTTCATTTATTTAAAAGCGATATAACGTAACTCAAATTGTAATTGAAAGAATTAACTAGCTAGGTATAATTAATGTACTAGATTATATTAATTAGCATAGCTATAAAATTAAAACGTTTATAGTTTCGATTTCACCCGCGCGCTGTAACTACGTTGTCGGCTTGCAGTTCTAATCGGATGCAGCTGAATACCAGTACTTTACATGGAGCGACTGCCTTCATGACCTCCACAACCCAATTACTTGATAAACTATAAGTATCATCCTTAGACTATGAAAGGTTACAGACGCAACGTAATTGGACATTAAATGAAGCAGGATCGTTAAAATGTGTGAGTGACCTCAACGAACATAACGATGACGTTTCGGCGCAGGAGCCTGGCATAAAATGGAAAAAGCAATAAGCAACATGTACTTAGAATTAGTTTGATGTGGTGGCCTAGTGATATTGGCCGCGACTTACAAGTTGTAGGTCGTGAGTTCAAACCCAGACAGGCGCTTTACTTTGTGTAAATTATTTCATCACCACTGCTCTCAAAACGGTGAAGGAAAACATCGTGAGGAAACCGGCATGTCCTAGAACCAAAAATTCGAAGACATGTGACATCCACCAATCCGCATTGGGCCCGCGTGGTGGATTACGGCCCACACCCTCTCACAGAGAGGAGGCCTATGCCCCAACAGTGGGGACATTAAAAAGGCTGATTATGATGTACGCTAAATTTCAGCTTAATCGGAAACCGGGATTGGGTCAAATATGTATAACTTCTAAGATTTGTTTACATATTTAGTTACTTACAAGTTAAGCTATTATAAGTCCTATCTAATATTATATGCGAAAGTTTGTATGTTTGAGTTTCAATCACGCAGAAACGACTGAAGGGATTAGAATGTTGCACACAGATAGATTATAACCTGGATTAAAACAGACTACTTTTTACCATGCGGGCAAAGCCGCTGCACAGGCTGAAACTAGTTTGTTAATAAAAAAAAAATCATATAATATCAGTGGCGCTTACCTAGTGGTGGTCGTCGGTTGAGAAGGTTGTTTACTGTCTGGGATTTTCGTTTCTTCTCCCTCATCTCCACCATCACCTTCTCCGTTATCTCCAGGTTCTCCAGGTTCACCTCCTGTAAGTAAATTTAAATGAATCGGCTCCCCGTAATCAGCCCTGATTGTGAGTCCATTGCAACCAATTTAAACACTCCAGGGAAGTATGGTATGCGATCGGCCCTGGTACAGGCCATGGTACGGAGCGAGAGGGAATGGGATGATTACCAAACCCACAAAAAAAAAAGAGAAATGTGGTATGTACAAGTAAGCGTCCATCTTGTTGTTACTAACCCTCATCCTCAGTAACAGCCGTGTCTGCTGTGCAGTTAGGGTTGTAATAAGTCCTTATCAAGTGGAACAACAATCTGGCGAAAGGCTTCACAAGTTCCCTGGGGATGTCATCATCTATAACCGCAGAAGAAATCGGCTGCGCTGGTGCTGTCGCCTCATTTGAAGACTGAAATGAAATAGAAGGAATTTTAATACAATCCCTTAAATGTTTGCTCATATACCTAGCTGTTTGCTCTTTTTTTCTGCCTAGCCTTTTCCCAACTCTCTTGGGGTCGGCTTCCAGTCTAACCGGATGCAGCTGAATACCAGTATCTTACATGGAGCGACTGCCTATCTGACCTCCACAACCCGTTGCTGGGTAATACCCTTGGTAAGAATGGTTGTCAGACTTTCGGGCTTCTGACGACCCGTAACGACTGTCAAAGATCCACGATTGACAGCCGAGACCAACGCCTTTTTAACCAACTTCAAAAAAAGGAGGAGGTTCTCAATTCGACTGTATTTTTTTTTTAATGTTTTTTTTTATGTGTGTAACCTCATTACTGTTTACTACGTGAACCGATTTTGAAGATTTATTTTTTATTTGAAAGCTGCTGCTTCACATGTGGTCCCATTTTAATTTAGTGAAGATCTGATAAAGAACTTCGGGGATACATAATGGAACTCTTCAATAAATGATAGCAAACCTTCCAGAATTTCTGCAATCGCATGTCTGTATATTGTTTTCACCACTTCATAACATTACATCACGCTGATACGCTCTGAAGGGGTATACAGATGTGTACAGTTCACCCTGATACACCCTAATTTCACTAACTATGTTCAAATTCCCTATTTTTGGGGCTATCAATTCGGGCATAACTTTACTACTAATTTAGTTTTAGAATGGGGTACAACAACTAAAAAGTGAAAAATAAAAAACTTTTTACAAAAAAAATACAACCGACTTCCAAAAATAATACTAAAAAATGTAAAATAACTTTAATTTCGGAAGTCGGTATCAAATAACGAAGAAACCAAACTAGAAACACCGACTTTAAAGTTATTTTGCATTTTTTAGTATTATTTTTGGAAGTCGGTTGTATTTTTTTTTGTAAAAAGTTTTTTTTAACGTGCTTTCCGAGGCACGGAGGAGTCTCGGAAAGCAAGGTTTTTATAATTTTATTACTCTGAAGAAGGTCCTGCGTTCGTTATTTCTTAGTAGGTACCTACTCTCTTCATAAACAGTCAGATATGACCCACATTTTACTTCAGTTTTAACGTCAATCACAGCTGTTCTCAGCTGTTCGGTACCTAGGCCCCGATGAAGGATTAAGAGGGTCTAGGTAAGGTCTAGTGCTGCGTGCAGTGTTGTAAATAAAGTAAAGGTTTACGCACGTCAAATTTCTTTCCACTATCCGTTCCGGCATCCATTGGGTACAAATTAAAGACGACATTTTCCGCCCACTTTTGAGTCTCAGCATCACAGAGTTCTAAGTTGGCGACTCCAAGGAACCAATCCGGAGAAGGCACGATGGCAGTGGCCAGCGAGACCATGTGATGCTTCCTGCTAGCTCTGAAGGTGGAAAGAGTCTGCATATTCGTGTTCGGAGGCGCGGTCGCTTTTATTATAGTTCTTATGTTGGTACCTAGCTGTAAAAACAAGAAGACACATTAATTTATTGTCAAACTACCCTCTCCGCCGATTTTACTACACGTTTTTAATAATAAATAGGTAACAACTTCACCGTAGTAATTTTTTGCCAAGGATTTTGAATTTTTAACAAATAGAAACATTTTGTATGTTGGACAACTATTCCTCTATTAAATGAACTGAGGTAAATTAGCCGTGATAGTTTTCCTTTTAATTTCGTTATACATAAATACTACTGCCGTGATTTTTTTCACATATCCAAAAGCAACCATTTAGTTGACACACACTTGACTCTAACAAAAATTAGCAATGTAAAGCTTATTTTTAACCGACTTTCGAAAAAGGAGGAGGTTCTATGTTCGACTGTATGTTTTTTATTTATGTATGTCCGCCGATTTCTCCGTCAGTTGTGGACCGATTTTCAAAATTCTTTTTTATCCGAAACAATATACTCCCGAGGTGGTCCCATAAAATATGATAAATTTTATCGAAATTGCTTCAGCGCTTTTTGAGAAACTGAACAAAAACGAAAAATACGCATACCTCGATGACGTTTTGGTGTTCTCCAAATGTTTAAATTCCACGTTCCATGTTATTGGGGTTTTTAGTTCTGGGGTATTAAAACTAAAAAAGTGAAAAATAAAAACATTTTACAAAAAAAAACGACCGACTTACAAAAAAAAAATACTTACACAAAAAATTAAAAAATAACTTAATATCGGAAGTCAGTGTCAAATAACGAAGAAGTAAAATACAAACACCGACTTCCGAAATTAAAGTTATTTTTTAATTTTTAGTATTTTTTTTTTTGGAAGTCGGTTGTTTTATTTGTAAAAAAGTGTTTTATTTACGCAAACGGATCCCTGAATCGAAAGATGGTTTTCACAGACCCATCATATTTTTGAATTGTCTATCCAACGAAACCCCACACCACGGAATAGACGAGAAATAAAGAAACATCCCCACTTTATTTGTACAGAAGGTACCCTAAAAACATTTTTTTTCATGATTTTATTTTACCACTTTGTCGGCGTGATTAATATATATCCATGCCAAATTATAGCTTTCTAGTAGGTACTAAGAGTCTCTGAGCTAAGCTGCGGACGGACGGACATATCCGGACATGGCAAAACTATAAGGGTTCCTTAATGTTGACTACGGAACCCTAAAAAACAAGACTGAGAGGAGTATCGGTATTCAAGAGGACAGTCCGCTGTCTCACGTGATCCAAAGAAGAATTCCTATAATACCTCCCGATAAATCTCGACCTCCAAATTGGTGGTATTTCCTTGTTCAGCTAGGAGCTTCAGACCCTCTCTGGCATCGGAATTGTATTTGAACAAAGTGAAGTCCTTGCTGTGTGACGCTCCTACGACGTCACTGAACCTTGCCACCACCCCAGCGGGAGGATACATAGTGGGATGCGTGTTGTAGGACCACATGCCTTCGAATATCAGCTGTAGGAAAAGGAAAGGAAGTTAATTGTAACTAGTAGAATAACTGCACTTCGACAAAGTCGTTTCATATCAAAAGAGATCTCTAAAAAAGCCTATTCCCTAAAAACCCGAGCAAAATTTAAGCAAAATCTTGCATACCTTGTACCTGGCATCTTCACAAACTTGGCAGTTGTCATTTTCCGTCGGCTGCATGTCGTCTTCCTTCCTTCGATCCTCACAGATACGTTTGGACAGTGGCCCTTCAAAGCTGTACCAAACATCGGGCTTCACAGCTACCAACGCGAAGATTGTCACACACTTGTTGTCTTTCTCTGGCGCCGTCCATTTTGCCTGGCATGAAACATTTAAAAGAGTTTCAGGAACTGAAGTCAAGCCTGGGTTAATGTGAGCTTATCATCACCATTATAAGAAGCCGTCGCTACACACTGCCAGGTCACCTGGCCAGGAGGCAAAATAGAACCAACGAACCACACTGCGCACGCTTTCACATGGCTCCTAGCCTAGCGCTAAGTGCTACGTGAAGGCGCTAAGCTCACACGGTGGAGCATACGGTGGAGGTCTGCCCCGCTTGGGTGGAGCACCGCCGTGTCCTCGTGGATGCCATAGGCGGTAGCGACCTCTCACGCCCGGCCCTGGTCCAGGTCATGGTACGGGGCGAGAGGGAATGAGAAGCAGTCTCCTCCTTCTGCGAAGCAGTAATGCTCGCGAAATAGGAGGTGGAACGGGTGAGGGAGACTCTACGGAGTGGCCCTCGCGCTCCCAGCCGCAGCCGCCGCAGGAGATGCCCTGGGCATCGGAGGTCGCAGGACGATCTCCGGCCACCGTAGACGCGGGCCTGCCGATTGCGAGTAATGGGTAGCTCGCCGTCCGATCAGCACCAGGCCCGTGAGTCGACGGTGCGTAGTGTTCCACGCGCGCCTCAAAGAGTTGTTATCCACAACTGACGGGGCCCATCATGGCCGATGCCTGCATGCCAAGGGGTCGCGGATAAATTCGTAACAGAGTTACCGCGCCCCTGGGCACTCAGGCAAGGAAGAAACAGGGGTGAGTTTTAGTCAGTAAGAGTCTGAAACGCGTTTCCGCTCCACCCAGAGCGGGAGAAATCATTGGATGATTTCCCACACCCAAAAAAAAAAGCTCAGTGGTACCGCGATTAAGAATACTTTAGAACGTTTTTTCTACCTCGGTACTCGTCAAGCGACTTCTAGGCGGGTTCTAGGCAGTAAGCAAGCCGCTTCTTATAAGTGCGTTTTCAATCTTAATCAATTTTAGTCAGAGACACTGTTTTCATAAAGTAACTCACCTCAACAACAGTCTTGGGCGTGATATCGGACTGTATGATCGTATTGTTGCAGATGGATAGAATTTTCGTATTATTTGAATTTCGCATCAGTTCCAGCTTCCCAGGGCTTAACATGAGAGGCTTCCTGGGGTTGTTTTTGTTCTCCGCTGTGTCCTCTCGAAGGGAAATCGTGAACGCGATGAAGGAAGATACCCCGTCTCGGGATGTCAGGCGAACTGTGAAATTTTTAAAGAGTTATGCGATCAAAGAACCAGACAAACTTTCATGAAGCTGCTCTCACATTCACAAAAATAAATTTTAAAATGAGAAGATTTTTGTTTTATCTCATAAACGTAGTCTTTGAACTCTTTTGAACAACCCACTTAAGTATTAGAGGCTAATTATTAAGGACGTTACACCAATAGGAGTTCAGACTCCGTTTGAATGAAATAGGTAAAAAGATCCTACAAAAATACTTAGACGTTCCCTTGTGACTTAAGGTTCAATTAGGTACACCTTCCGATTTCAAGGGACCCAATTTAGGAACAATCTAACTAGGAAGTAGGAAGCTAGCTAGCTACACTAAATTGGACTCCTAAATCGGAATCCTAAATCGGCAGTGTTGCCAACTCTTACAAATTCGAGCCCCTAGCTAGACAGAATATCAAAAGTCGCTATAAAGTCTCTAAAACTGATTCTACCAGGAGCGGAACAAAAAAAAAAAGAGCGGACTCAGATTTTTTTCTGGGAAAGAGGCCTTGGGAAATTAAATTATAATTTAAACACATATAAAAATACTAATAGTTCATTTGTAACGACTAAGTCGCTAATTTGGCAACACTTAGCAGTAAATTAAATCGTACACAATTTAGGAAGTCTAATCGGGACCTTCTAATCTTACTAATTCGGACACTAACTGCTCTAACTGCTATTACACCTTCCTGTTTCCTAAATTGGGTCCCTTGAAATCGGAAGGTGTAAATGAGCCATTAAGCTGCATGTATGCTTATGCACTTATATGCTTATGGCTTTTAATCCTAATTTCCACTGCTGTGCATAAGGCAGCCATGAATTTAGTAAAACTTAAAAAAAAAAATATAAAACCGGCTTCTAAAAATTGCAAAATAACTTTGATCTCGGTTAGTCATTTTGCAATTTTTAGAAGTCGGTTGTATTATTTTGTAAAAAAGTTTTTATTTTTTAGTTGTAATAGGTACACCTGTACTCCAGAACTAAAACTAAATAATAAATTTATGCCCGAATGGATAACCCCAATAACATGAAATAATTGGAGACAACCAAAACGTTATCTGTGTACACATACTTTTTGTTATTGTTGATTTTTTCAAAAAGTGCTGAATCAATTATAATAAATTTATATGGGACCACCTCTGCTGAAGTATGACTTACCGAACAAAAGAAGAATCATCAAAATCAATTTAAAAATGGCAGAGAAATCGCATAACATACATACAAAAAAAAGAAAAACATACAGACGAATTAGAACCTCCTCCTTTTGGAAGTCTGTTAAAATTAGGAAATCTCTCGACCGCAGTTAGGTACAACTCCCACGGACGCAGACAGTGGATTAACCTACAAAGTACCTACTAATACTTGAGCGCATACCGGTATAATCTTCCTTCGGGATATACATGTTCTCCTTGATGCCGTCGACATCTATCATGAACCGGTTGTCAGGAGGTAAGGGTTCTGTGGTGGTTCCTAGAGGTCGTCGATCGCAAATTTCTAAGCACCTGCAGGCTTTTAATAGCACGATGAGGAATATGATCTGAAAGGGACCTGAAACTAAGGTTTTGTTAGATCCACTGCTATTTCGTCTATCGCTTCAGTCTAAAGTTGAAACTCTTGGGCCGTAGGGTTCAAGTGCTCTTAAATTATTTAAAGATTTATCTAAACGTCTAGTTGCTACCGCGTGACCAAAGGGCTAGCTTTTACTTCGGCCTGAGGTTAAGCATTGCCATACAACGTGTCAATACCGCCAGTCCTTTGTACACAGTTGGAGTCACGGAATTTTCTATTCCGTACTGGTTCCCGTGCTAAGACCATGTAGCTCTTCCATTGTTTTTTCTACTCCGTGGTTGCAGTCGACAGCGATGCGGAGGAATTTTATGACGCCCTATTTTATTTAGTTAGGAGTTTTTTTTATTTAAATTATGGTAAGTGTTTTTTTAAGAATGTAAATAGCACTTATAACAGGAAATAAAAATACATCTTTTATTTCAAATTAAAAAAGAAAACATTTTCATAGTCTAGTCTATAACGCTAAAACCGATATAGTCCTAGCCTGTATGCATTACCTAGCGCTAAAGGACAAGAAAGGATGGATGCATCTTTGTTTCATGCCGCAAATAAAGATATGATCTGGACTCAGAGCCGATGTAATATTTTCCTGATAATGGTTAAACTAAGTAATCTTTACCTTAAATGTGAACAATAGATGCAAAAGTAAAGAGACTTAAAATAAAATTCAGACTTACCAAAAAAATTGAAATACATTTTGTGAATCACTTTTATTCCTTCATGAATGTGCTTTAAATAGGTGTCATATGGTCACAGGTCGTCGTATTACTAAACCGTTCATTCACAATTAGTTTAATCCTGCTGCATCTCCCGTGCTTATTACTTCATTTAGACTAATTAGTGTGCAGGAATATGCTGTCAGAGGATTGTAGCTTTTACTGTGTTGTTTTAAGGCGTTTAAGGCGTAAATTGTTAAAATCATGACGCACTTGGCCAACAATGGTGTTGATATTTCTATGAATATTTTTATTTATAGGATTGTTCTTTAATAAGAACGCCTTTTTCCAGCGACTTTGGTCTCGTGGCATTTTCACAGGAAACTTGCATGTTTCGTGATGAAAAGATATATTTTTAGCGGTAGTGTAGTCCTACTAATCCTACTAATATTATAAATAATCATTATGCGTACAGCTGGGGAGTTGAATTCCCTGCTGGAGTCTGTGTTTCCTGATAGCTACAACCTGGGAGTCTTTAAGTCAAGAGTGAATAGGTTACTTCTAGGCAAGCGTGCTCCATCTTCGACCGCATCATCGCTTACCATCAGGTGAGTAGTGGTCAAACGCGTGCCTATCAACAATAAAAAAATGCGAATGTTTGGATGGATGGATGTCTGTTACTAAACACGCCAGAACGGCTGAATGGATCTGACTAAACGAGCGGTTCCCAACCTGGGGTCCACGTAGTGGCGTATTTACCCTTAGGCCATGGCCCGCGGCGGTAGACTACCAGGGGCGACGAATGCTACCTGCTGCCGTTTTTTTTCAAGTTGGATAAGCACTACTATTTCTACTTTTCTTGCCACCCCGTAACTTCTTGTCTATCACAAGAAAATCTTAGCTATCCGAATCGTGTAGCTCAAATTTTAAATAAGCAGTAGCAAAAAAGGATAATCCCTTTTACAAGAAAAGGGATTATCCTTTTGTCAAGTAAAGGGATTATCTTTTTTTTAACTATGGGGCAGCACAAATACTTGGCCCGGGGCGCCAAATCTTTGAATACGCCACTGAGTCCACGATCATGTTCGAGGAAGAGAGTTACGGCGGCCCTGGTACAGGCAATTGAAGGAACAAGGGTGGGTTTTAGTCAGTAAAAGTCTGAAACATCCTCCCGCTCCACCTAGAGCGGGAGAAGTTTATTTTCCACCAAAAAATAAAATAAAAAAGGGGACCGCGGAAGAACATAATTTACATGATATCAAAGAACTTGCAACTACATGTCTTGATGTCCTTTCTAGAAAAATCTTAATATTTCTGGATTTATTTTTCAAGGGGTCCGTGACGGTGGTCGTTAATCTACCCAAGGGTCCGAAGATAAAAAAGTTTGGGAAAGGCTGGCCTAAACTTTTGTGCCATGGATTGAACAAAGATTTTACACCCTGGAATAGTCTAAGCCCATCATCAGCTCTAGCTACGTCATCATCATCAATAGTATAGGCAGTTAAGGCATTTTGTTTTGTCAGCATCTTCAATCTACCAGTATCTCAAGTGATTGTCAGCCGGCACTGACGGGCTCATCATAGCCGGTGCCTGGCAAGCAGCCCTGGACACTCAGGCAAGGAAGGAACAGGGGTGGATTCTAGTCAGTAAGAGTCTGACATGCCCTCCCGCTCCACCCAGAGCGGGAGATATCATTGGATGATGATTTCCCAACCCAAAAAAAAAAGTACTAGGGAAAGATATCCATTTCAAATTAAAACAATGCAGTATCTCTGTAATTATTTATTACTAGCACTTCGCCCGCGATTTCATCCGCTTGTATTTAATAAATACTATAGCATCCACAAATAAAGTAACTTTCTACCAGAGAAAAAAAAAATTAAAAACGGATCAAAGTTCCGGAGATTACCCTACATACTTAGCAAACAAATTTTATTGCTTTATAATATTAGTATAAATTCTTAATAAATGTAATGATTAATGTAAACATTTTAAATGGTGGAACTGCCGACTCAGCAATGAAGATGAAATATCTTCTTTCCTAAGCGTGATAGAAATTATATCTTGTCTTCAAATCTCTGCGCTTTGAGTTCCATTTCCCTCCAGGCAATATTGGCGCCATGATTCTTCGTTCGACTGAAAGGAAGAAAACAATCACATTTACTTAGTAAGTACTAGCGACCCGCCCCAGCGTAATATGTGCCCCAGCTTCGCACGGGTACTTACTGTACACCTAAACATACCTCATGAATCACTCTGTCTATTGGAGAAAACGGCATGAAAATTCGTTCAGTGGTTTTTGAGTTTATCGCGATTAGACAGACAGTGGGGGGCTTTGTTTTATAATATTTAGTGACAGTGATAGCTCGATACTAACTCAATGGCGGCTGTGTATAGAACTACTTGCTGCCCGTACCTACACTCCACCTCACCCTCGCAGTCACATGAATTTGCAACTGCTCAGTTTCATCGCCTCGTGTTACGAACTGCCACTATGTTTAAATCGAACACTGCATCCAACTTCCAACATCATTCATGCAAAAGGCAAGGCATAGAAAATCACCAGTCATTCCGGGACCCTCTTTAACTTCTTATACAGCATGTAACAAAAACCCTGTCCGATCCTGAAGGGTATTATTTGGTATCGTACTGCGTACACATAAACATACGTAATCATTTAATGGATACGAGATTATTATTTTTCCCCAATTAAAACAATTAATATAAAAAAAGAAAAACTTATCAAAGGTAACACTGAGCGCTCGACAAAGTTCACCTACAGTTTCATGTCAGAGAAGCTGCCTGAACGAGACAGTATTTTTGATCCTTTGTCAAATAAAAGAGTGCTTACAGCGCGGCTATTGCAGGGCGGTATCCTTTGAAATAAAAAAGGTAAAAATGAAAAGATTTCGCCGGCCGGTGGAGTGTTGTCAACTTAAAAATTTGCCATCATCATCATCAGCCTTTTTAATGTCCCCACCCCCCAGCCTCAACCTGCCCCAGCAGGGCACAGGGCTCCTCTCTGTGAGAGCGTGTGGGTCGTAAAAAGGGCCGTGGATGTCACATGTCTTCGAATTTTTGGTTCTAGGACATGCCGGTTTCCTCACGATGTTTTCCTTCACCCAAAAATTTGCCATATTTAGTGTTAAATTTCGCAAATTTAATAAAAAAAATCTATAACTTTTGGTTTTTATGAGTTACAATTTTTTTTTACTATTTTTTCAAGTACGTATGTTAAACCAGGAATACACCTTTATTGGATCGGACAGGGTTTTTGTTACATGCTGTATAGGAAGGAATATAGACTTAAAAGGAGCCTCTAGGGACTCTCATATAATTTAGAAAAAGTCAGAATTAAATATATCCTGTCAGGGTCGTGGGACTGATCGAAAGAGTCTTCGGCCCTGGCACAGCAACTGAAGGAACACGTGTGGGTTTAGTCAGTAAGAGTCTGAGACGCCCTCCCGTTCCACCCAGAGCAGGAGAAGTTATTTGATGATTTCCTACACTATAAAAAAACCGGCCAAGTGCGAGTCGGACTCACGCACCGAGGGTTCTGTACAAACCTATCATAAGTAAAAAATATTTTTAGTATATGATGTAACTAAAAATTTATGTTTTTCGCAATTTTTCCTTTATCTGTGCTATAAGACGTTGCTTCGTACCAAATTTCAAGATTCTGAGTTCACGGGAAGTACCCTGTAGGTTTTGATTCCCTTGCGAGTGTCGAAAATTGTCAGCATAAACGGCTGTATCTTTTGGATTGCGTTGGCTTAGAAATTTGATTTCACAGCTCCAAGAGACAATAGACTTGAGTATTTGATATTCCGCGTTCCTGAGAAAAAGGGTCTTGACAGACAGACATACGGACAACAAAGTAATCCTATAAGGGTTCCGTTTTTTCCTTTTGAGGTACGGAACCCTAAAAACATATATATAAAAACCTGTAAGATCCTCTTCGTCTTCTTCGGAATTGGTGCATTCATCTTCACACGCTTCTCTCTCGAACGTATCAAAGTGGTTCTTGCAGAACTTCGATACTTCCTTCACTTTGTGGTGGTGTTTGGCCTGCGACAGAAATTACTGAACTGGAGCAAAATAACTTCTACGGCTACTGGGAGATGTTCTTTATACTAATAATAGCAGTGACACCGTATAACATAATCCTCCCAACCGAATTTCGATCATGGTGTCCTGTAATCTCAACGGAGATTATAGCCAAGTACGCAGGAGATATTATAGTGCACAAGTGTGTGCGTAAACATAAGTCCACTCTCTGTTCCCTTAGGGTCAACTCACACCAAAAGAGCGTCGAAGCGCAGCGCAGTTTCAGTGTCATAATTTTAGCTTTATTTTCATTACTACAATACTTATTATCGCATGAGAAACTCGAGTCGCGCGGATGCCCGCGGCGCCGCGGGAATCCGCGCCGCGACTCGAGTGTGTGAGTTCTTTTGGTGTGAGTTGACCCTTACTCTCAGAGTCCGATGTAACGCAAATCCGACTCGATTGGGGAGAGATCAGGCGCAGACCAACGGATTTACGTGGTTTCCGAGGCACAGGAGTGGCACACCACCAACTACCAAACTCCAGACTGCTTCAGACTAATTCGTAATTGAAAAACCCATTAGCACTTTTTGCCTTTTTTCTGTGGGGTGGGAAAATCATCAAATGACATCTTCCGCTCTGGGTGGAGCGGGAGGGCGTGTCAGACTCTTACTGACTAAAACCCACCCTTGTTCCTTCACTGCCTGGGGGGAGCGGTAACTCCTTAACGAATTTATCCGCTACCCCTAGGCATACAGGCAACGGCTATGATGGGCCTCGTCAGTGGTGGCTGACAAATTCTCCTTGAGGCGCGCGTGAAATACTACGCGCCGTCAACTCACGGGCCTGGTGCTGATCGGACGGCGAGCTTCCCATTACTCGCTGCCCGCAGGCCCGGAGTACTTTTTGCCTGACCCGGGAATTGAACCCAAGACCGCACGCTCAGCAGTCGCGCTTGCGACCACGAGACCAACGAGGCAGTTAGAGCGTAACCCGTATCAAAAGCCCAAAAAAATAACTCATTAATTATCACCATCAGCGTACAGCAGTCTACAGCAGATTCTCGCCAACTCTCATCTTCTTTGCTGGTGGCCAAAAAAAACTCGACACAATAGCTTTCTATGAAATGCAGTGTCCACTTACATGAGGATCATACTTTTCAACAGGAACCCCATCCACCAGATGGTACCGCTCCCTCCAGTGAAATCCTATCACCTTGCCTTCCTCACAATCTCCATCACACACGCTCCAGTCCTGCCATGGCGACATTGGACAGTCTTCCGAAGGCTCTGGCTCTAGGTCGGTTACTAGAGGAGCTTCGCTGTTTGGACAAAGATATCATTTTGGACTACCTACCTATCGCAGAAAATGTGTAAAATTTTGCAAAGGCAAGGCATGCTTGAAATGAATTGATGAATGCAGCAATTTTTTCCCATTATTTCAAGTTTCATTGACTTTCTGTGTTGTCTGCAAATAAATTGCATTATTTCCTATAATTTACTGGTAGTTAACTATATCCATCCTATCTCTAATGATATCGGTTTAGAATAGAGTTAAAGAAGGACTAAAATATGATATGAGATGGTGAAGCGTACGATGTGTTTATTAATCAGTTTTTTTCCTAGAGGACATCTATTAAAACGTGGGTTTTGATCTATGAAAAATGGTGTGTGTTCTAGTCTACTTCTATTCTACTAATCAACAACTAAGCCTCACCGCCCGTCCTCGGCGCTATCTAGTTGTGTTTGATACCTGGATGGCTCTTGAGGCTCCGGCTTAGCCTCCTCGCTCGTCTCAGATGATTCCTCTGACGATTTGGGGGCTTCTGTTGCTGGTGGTTCCTCTAAAAATACATCAAGCTTTAAATTGTGAGCAGTTTTTCCAAGAATTATGAAGATTACATGTTTAATCAATCTATCGTATATAGGGTGACTGGTAATTAGTGACTGATACTTAAACACGTGATTGTACTCATGATAACAAACAACTTTCCCAAAGAAACATATAGTGAGACAAAACACAGAACGGCGTCATGCGGCAAACAGCTGATAGGCCACAGGCGCGCGCGCGCGAGTATCATACGGCTGTTGTGTTATTGTGATAAAAGTGAATAAGTATAAAAAAAAATCTTTGGGAAAGTTGTTTGTTATTATGACTACAATCACGTGTTTAATTATCGGTCACTAATTACCAGTCACCCTACATAATCTATACATATAATAAATCTGTAGAAAAGTCATTTTTGTACATTGAAGAAATTGAAACAAAAAATAGCCAGCGTGTGAAAAGATAAGTAACAGAACCCATTTCCATCATTTTTGAAATTTTTGTCTGTTTGTCTGTTTGTCTGTTTGTCTGTTTGTTTGTGCGCACATCACGTAAAATCTACGAATTCAATGCTGACAATGTTTATATACAAAAATTATACGCAACTTGAGGATTAACTTAGTTTTTGTTTCATCGAAATCGGTTCACTCTATCAAAAGATATGATTAATTTAGTGAGTTCAAGAAGTAAAATATTACGTTACGCAATTAAGTATAGTACTTGCAACGACATCTTAAGACTAAAAATAGAACTAATGTTGATAGTTGAAATCTAAATCCGATAGATGGCGTTGTGCAAATGACGTCATTTTCTGAATCGCGGTGTTAAGATTTTCCGCGCGAGGATGACGTCCACCGTGTTTACTAGGCAAATTGGGTTTCGTTAGGTGTCTTAAAAGTTCTTGCGTGTGTCGTAAAAGTTCTTTGGTTGCTTGGTTTATCGATTTTCTAAATTGGTCGAAAAAAAAGTATTTGCTTATCTTATTGGTTTCGTTTGGTCAACTTTGGTCATTGGTTTGAAGTACGAAGTAAAGATTGTATTTGATTTACTTCGTAGTTTGAATCCAATAGTGCCAATCGTTATACAGTAAGTTAGTGTTGCCAATTCGTTGAGTCACGACCACGAACAGACGATACGTTGTCACACTAGACTGTTCGACGCACCGATCTTTTAAGTTTGTAGGCTATTCAGTCATAAGTGTTGTTAGTTTTGTTTATTGCTTTAATTTTCCTTGAAAATGCCTCAAAGAAAAAAAACTAACCTTTCGCTGCGTAGCCGAAATGCGAAAAGGATGAGACTTTGTAGGTCTCAGGAATCGGAAGAAGATCGTGAAGCACGGTTATCTGCTAACCGAGAGCACATCGCTCTTTCACGTGAATCGGAAACGTTCACCGAAAGGGAGTCACGTTTAAGTTCACAAAGAACACGGACCGCGACTTTGCGGTCTCAAGAGAGTATCCAGGAACGCGAAGACCGGCTGTCTGCTGATCGGGAGCGCCACTCTCTCTCACGTGAGTCAGAGACATTCACAGAAAGGGAGTCGCGCTTAAGTTCGCAAAGAACTCGGACCGCGACTTTGCGTTCTCAAGAGAATATCCAGGAACGCGAAGTTCGGCTGTCTGCTGATCGGGAGCGCCAGTCTCTCTCACGCGAGTCAGAGACTTTCACAGAAAGGGAGTCACGCTTAAGTTCGCAAAGAACTCGGACCGCGACTTTGCGTTCTCAAGAGAATATCCAGGAACGCGAAGTTCGGCTGTCTGCTGATCGGGAGCGCCAGTCTCTCTCACGCGAGTCAGAGACTTTCACAGAAAGGGAGTCGCGCTTAAGTTCGCAAAGAACTCGGACCGCGACTTTGCGTTCTCAAGAGAGTATCGAGGAACGCCAAGCACGTCTGTCATCTGACCGAGAGCGACACGCTCTCTCGCGCGAGTCTGAATCTCTCTCCCAAAGAGAAGAACGATTACAAATGGCTAGACATAACTATGTAGGTGTACAAAGAAACAATGAAAGTTATCTTGCATCTGAAAGGGAAAGAATAGATGAACTAAGACGAGCAGAAACAGCAGAACAACGTCAATCTCGCCTAGAAATAGAACGAGCTCGATACCATATGAATAGAGAAACAAATAGCGGAGCTGATGAGTCCATGGAAAATGACGATGCAAATATTTTATTACCTTGGGACAATAGGGAAAAATCAGGGTTCACATATTCGTCTAGAATTAATTATGCTGGCTTTACTTTCGTGGGTGACATGAGAGAAATTTGTAATTTTTGTCATGCTTTGAAATGGAGGAAAGAGACAGATGGAATGTGCTGCTCAAATGGAAAAATTGTTCTTCCAAATTTCCAAGATCCACCACACTTACTTAAAAGTCTCCTGAATGGCGATCATCCCCAGTCGAACCGTTTTTTGGATAATATTCGTTTATATAACAGTGCTTTCCAAATGACTTCCTTTGGGGCAAAACAAATAACGGAAGGACCGTTCATGCCAACCTTCAAAGTACAAGGTCAAGTTTATCACCTTATTGGATCTTTGCTGCCAGAAAATGAACCCAAATTTCTCCAAATTTATTTTGTATCCGATTACACGCAACAGCTCAATGTTAGAAATCACAATTTTCCCCAGCTCAATGCTGAGCTTTTGGGTCAACTTCAAGAATTGCTGCATCACGTTAACCAGTACGTTCGTGAATTCAAAGCTGCATTGGAGTCAATTCCACAAGGCAGCAATGATTTCAAAATTGTTATAAGTGCCGATAGACGTCCTGTGGGTGAACACCGTGGAAGACACAATGCACCCGTCGCAGATGAAGTTGCAGTTGTTTTAGTCGACCAGGAGTGTGAGAGACGTGATATCGTGTTGCGTACACGCGACGATCGCCTTCAACGCATTTTGGAAACCCACCGAGCTTACGACGCCCTGCAATATCCACTAATTTATTGTCATGGTGAAGATGGGTACAATTTTGGGCTGTACCAAGTGAACCCTACTACGAGAGTCACTAATTATCAAAAAAAATATCTGCTCAACAATACTATTCCTACCTTTTACAAATAAGGCAAAACAGTTTCGTATATTTGCAACGATTTCGTGGTTTGTTCAGCCAATTTATTGTGGACATGTACGCAAAAATAGAAACTGAACGTTTAGTGTATATTCGCACTAACCAGCGACGGTTACGCGCTGAAGAATACGTGCACTTGCGGGACGCCATGCAATCAGATAATAACGTCGAAAACTTGGGTCGATTGGTTATTTTGCCATCCAGTTTCACAGGCGGTCCGCGGTATATGCACGAACGAACGCAAGATGCTTTTTGTTACGTCCGTAAATACGGCCGGCCGGACCTTTTTATAACATTTACAACAAATCCAAAGTGGACGGAGATTTGCCAGGCACTTCTCACAGGACAGGCGTCATACGACAGACATGACATTATTGCTAGGATTTTTCATTTAAAACTCAAAGTCTTGATTAATCTACTTACAAAGGAGAAAGTTTTCGGTTCAACTCTTTGTTTTATGTATAGCGTCGAGTGGCAAAAGCGTGGTTTACCCCACGCGCACATTCTTCTGTGGCTGGAAGAAAAAATTCGTCCCGATGCTATAGACAGTGTCATAAGTGCAGAATTTCCGGACTATAATGCAGATCCGATTTTGCATGACATAGTAAAAACACATATGGTTCACGGGCCATGTGGCCTCTTAAACAGGGAATCACCGTGCATGAAAGATGGTCAATGCTCAAAAAAATACCCCAGAGCACTGAAAGAACTAACTATGGCTGGGGAAAATGGGTATCCGCAATACCGGCGAAGATCACCGTCACAAGGTGGTTTCACAGCTACTGTCAGATTCCGTGGACAAGAAATAATTCTAAATAATAGTTGGGTGGTACCGTATTCTCCAGTTTTGTCAAACGCTTTTCAAGCACACATTAATGTTGAAATTTGTAATAGCGTCGAATCTATAAAATATATATGTAAATATGTTAATAAAGGTAGTGATCAAGCCATGATAGCACTAAGAAATAACAACCAATTTGATGAAGTGACAAGGTATCAATCTGGCCGATACATAAGCTCTTCGGAGGCAGTTTGGCGCATTTTGAGTTTCCCTATTCATGAAAGGTATCCGCCAGTCATCCATCTTGACGTGCACCTGGAAGGCGGGCAGCGAGTTTACTTTCAGCCAGAAAATGTGGCAGAAAGAATGAACAACCCAAGACAAACCACCTTGCTCGCATTCTTTCGCCTTTGCGAAAGAGACAATTTCGCTAAGTCTCTGTTGTACAATGAAGTGCCACATTATTATACTTATAACAAGCAGCAAGGTGTTTTTAATCGCAGGAGACGTGGAACTGCTGTAGAAGGCGAGTCCGGCATTTTTAAAGAACACGTGATTGGAAGAGTATACACGGTGCACCCAAATAATGCAGAGTGTTATTATTTACGCCTTCTTCTTCACACAGTGCGAGGACCTACTTCTTTTGCTGAGCTCCGCAAAGTGGACGATATAGAATATCCCACATTTCAAGCTGCTTGCCGCGCACGGCATTTATTAGATGGCGATCAGCATTGGGATGATGCTTTAGCCGAAGCATGCGTCAGTGATAGTCCACATCGTTTGCGCCATTTATTTGCCATTTTGTTGACATTTTGTGGCCTATCGGACGCTGGGCAGTTGTGGCAAAAATATAAAGACGCGTTTGCCGAAGATTTTTTGAGACAGCAAAATATAAATAGTGAAACTTCTGACCAAGTACGTGAAAGCTGCCATAATAGGGCTTTGCTGGCTATACAAGATATAGTTACAAGTATAGGAGGGAACCCCCTCAGTCAATACGGCTTGCCGACACCGACAGTTGGTGGGGAACGAATTAATAGGGAGTATACATCTGAAATAAATTACAACCCCGAAGAGTTAGCAGAAATATTGCGAAATGGCTGTTCAAATTTGACGACAGAACAACGTCAAATCTTTGATAGAGTATGCTGTAGTGTAGAACATTCATTAGGAGAAATGCTGTTTTTAGATGCACCTGGTGGAACAGGTAAAACTTTCCTCACTAAAGTTATCTTGGCTCAAATAAGGAGCCAAAACAAAATTGCCCTTGCCGTCGCTTCCTCAGGAATAGCTGCCACTTTATTACCAGGAGGAAAAACTGCACATACAACATTTAAAATACCAATCGACTTGGACCGCACAGAAAACCCTGTTTGCAACGTGTCTCGCAATAGTGATAAAGCAAGGGTTTTACGCGATTGCGCCCTTATCGTTTGGGACGAGTGTACGATGGCAAATCGTAAAGCTGTGGAAGCTGTAGATAGAACGTTGCGAGATATAAGACAAAATGACCGACCGATGGGAGGCTTAACGGTGCTATTCTGTGGAGACTTCAGGCAGACACTCCCTATAATACCCAGAGGAACGAGGGCCGATGAAATAGGTGCCTGTTTAAAGAGCTCTATTTTATGGCGTAGTGTCATATTAACTAATTTGAGCTTTAATATGCGAGCATATTTGGGAGGTGACGCAAACGCGCAGGTTTTCTCAAATTTACTACTTCAAATTGGTAACGGCACATACCCGACTCAAGAAGGAGGTAAAGTAACTTTAGTCGAAAGCCTGTGTTCTTCTGTTGCCTCACAGCAGGAACTCATTTCCTCTGTATACGGAGATCCATCAGAGATCTCGAACCATGACGCTGCTTGGCTATGCCAACGAGCTATTTTGGCACCTCGCAACGACCAAGCAGCAGCAATAAATTCTCAAATATTGGTACATGTTTCTGGAGAAAGTAGGGAATATTTATCTATTAACACGGTTTTAGAAGAAGGAGATGCCACCCACTATCCAGTAGAGTTTTTAGACTCTCTAAATACACCAGGTCTTCCAGCACACAAAATTTATTTAAAAGTCGGAGTACCAATCATTCTACTCAGAAATTTAAGCCCACCAAAACTATGCAATGGAACTCGGTTGAGAGTAACAAATCTCCAACGAAATGTCATCGAAGCCGAAATCTTAACAGGTTGCGGCTCCGGTGATGTTGTTTTCATTCCCAGGATACCCATTATCCCCAATAATTTTCCGTTTACTTTCAAACGTGTGCAATTTCCTGTAAGCCTCTGTTACGCTATGACTATTAATAAAGCCCAAGGCCAGACGTTATCCGTTGCGGGTGTAGACCTTACTTTTGATTGTTTTTCACACGGCCAACTCTATGTTTCTCTATCACGTGTTAGCAACCCAAACAACCTTTTTGTATATGCTCCGGGTAATTCCACCGCTAACATAGTATATAGAGAAGCATTAACGTAATCAACTATACCAAAGTCAGGACTCTTATCTAAATCATCAAAAAGGTGATATACTCTTATCTAAACGACGTTGTTTTGTTCTCGACAACCACGCGAACGAAGTCGCGGGCACAGCTAGTGGTACCTATAAACGATAGATTTATTACTTTTTTAGGTCTATCAGTTCTTTTGAGACTTAATTTACTTCTTGCTTTGATTGTTAAGTTCATAATTAGAACTTCTGATCCTAAAGATTCGCAAGTTTTCCACCTACCTGTAGTTTCTTCTTCGCATTCTCTGTGGTAGGTTCTTATGAGTTTAATGTGGAGCTTCCCGAACGGGTGCATATCTTTGATATCCACCTCATAGAAGGGAGAGTTCTTGTCGTATGAACTCATTTCGACACGAGCTATTGAGTCTTGTGGATACGTGACGATATTAGCGACCTGAAATAGTAAAATTTTATCATAAGCAGCTCCAGTTTAATCCTAAACAGAAGAGGAAGGGTTATCCTGGCAAAAGACTCTCTTACTTCATATGACACGCCACTGTCTGTGCCTGCATCCCAAGGATAAAGATTGAGCTCCCTTTCTTTTAGCCACGTGTTGTCTGTCTGACAGAGTTCAAACCTGGTGACTCCTAGGAACCAATCAGGAGATGGATGAAAAGCTACGGCTGCTGAGAACAAGTGGTTCTCTTTGTCCACGCGAAAAAAGGAATATGTGGGTACGGTCATCTTGCGGTAGCCATGACCTTTTCCTTTTATTAGGGTTCGAACTCCATCACCAATCTGGAAAAACCCATATTTTTATAAGAAGACAACAAGATATAACCAGCCAGTTCAGAGTTTTTTTTACTTTATCAAATGATACTCCTTTAAAAGGCTACCTAGATCTTACCTTTCCCCGAATTTCAGCTTCAAGGTTGCTAGAATTGGCGTGTTCTGCTAGATCCCTAAACCCGTCACTGGCAAGGTTCCCTGGCATCCATAGGATATACTCCTGATTGTGAGAAGCTCCGACTAGATCGCTGTACTTAGGTAGCCAGTCGTTCTCGGGGAAGAGATATGGATGGGTGTTCCGAGACCAGACACCGGTAAAAGACAACTAGAAAAAAAAATCGTTAATCAAATTTCAGATGAAATACTTAGTATTTTAACCTCTACTTTTTTGCTAGCTGGTGTGGAAAATTTGCAGCGCACTGTAGCTCAAAAACTATGTCAACTAACTTGCATTTAAGCATGGACATTATTACAGACCATAAAACAGCTTACATCTAAATATTTAGGTACCTACATTAACGTTGCATCACTTACCTCATATTTAGCTTCATCACAGATCCCACATTCGTAGTTCAGTTGCGGTGTCACGTCATCAGGTTGTCGCAAGTCCTCACACACCTTCTGGGTCAAAGGAGCTCCATCTTCATACCAGACTTCGTCATTTATTGCCACCATGGCGCGAAGAGTGACGCAGCCATTGCCTGACGTTGGAGCTTGCCAATAAACCTGTTATTAAAAATATTTCCGCAGATGAACCATCTTTCTCAAAAGTTATATTGCTTTTTCACCTTTTTAGACCAATAGCTGTTATGAACTTGGACGACCTACTTATACATAATCGCGGGGAAATTTTAGATGAGACTCGCACAGACGAGGAGGAAGCCTATACTTAGCAGTGGGTGGAACAAGGCTGTCAATGACGGTGATAATGATAATGAGGGCACTGTCAAATTAAAAACCTACGAGCGTTGAAGGTGAAAGACTTTAGTGCTAGAGTGCGGAAAACACAAGTTTTAAAAAATGTAGCAAATTACCTCAACGGAAGTTTTATAGGAGCCCATAGCCTGTTCAACGGAGTACAGGCACCTGTCACTAAACTTAGCAGTGGTAGTAGTTGAGGGCCTCAACTCGCCGGGATATAGTGAGACGATTCGCCTGGGGTTCCGCGGGTCTGGCTTCACGTCACCCTCCGCGGATATCATGAAGCCCGTAAAATGAGACTGGCCATCCGTTTCTGTTATTTGTACTGCAATACGAACATGTCATTAGAAAAAAAAACGTTTGGCCCATTTAAGAAATTGTACCTATATATTTAGGTATCTAAAAGCGTTGAGGCAAAATCTAAATAATTGATTGAACCTACAAAATCTTACCTGTATAAAGTTGTTCAGGAATATAGGCACTGTTGTCAACCCCTATAACTTGCAGCTTGAACCGTCCATCTGGTTCTGAAGCTTGGGTGTTAGACCCGTACGGTCTTCGGTCACATCTAAAACTAAACGCAGTTTTTATAATCAGTATACAACATACAAGTTTTAAATAAAAGAAAAGCGACATTTTAGATTCAAGAACGACGTCTTCTGATTGATCTCGTTCAGATAAATGAGCTGAACATTGGTATGAATGAAGCTGTTAAATACTAGAGCCATAAGTGATAGTTTTATTTGAAGATTGAATATCAGCTGGGATCATATTACTGCCCTAATTAGCTAGATTAAAATGTATGTGACTTCAGGGCTATCCGTAATTCGTGTCAGTGATGCAAGCAACTTCATGTTCATATTAAAATATCAAGTGTCGTAGGCATTTTTGACCTACTATGGTTTACAGTAGTGCTATTCTGTTAAATCTCACCATGAAAACGAGGTGCCAATCCATACAATCAAGGTGGAATGGAATGACAGTTCACTTCACGCTCACTCCACCTAAGTTTTCACGGTGAGATGTTAAAAGAATCGACCGGCTATTTCGTACCCATTGAGGTGTGTGGGTGTGCGTATGGTCAGGCAGGCCTATTGCTGTGGTACATTCCGCTCGAGACGAGATAGTGCCTACAGCTCGCAACGCCCTCGAGACATTAGTTAGTCAGGGTACGCTAGTGTTATATTATCTGTGGTCAGGGTCTGCGCCGCCCGCGCTGCCGCCGACCGAGCGCGTCGTTATTATTTTATTTTTGATACTGCTAAGTAGCTAAAAACATGGTCAGTTTATCATAGGTCATGAGCAGGTAGCTTGTAAGTGTGACATGAGTAAAAAAATTAGTAGGTAAAAATAAAATAAATATAAAAAAATCTAGACGTTAAATCATCACAATTTATTCAGATTATTCGTAAGAATTAGAATTCTTGCAATAGTGAAATTTAATAATAGGTAGTACGGTACTTCAGAGAAGGGAAATTTGATTTTACTTACTCTAGCTATAGACTACTCATGTACCGAATTTTATTTTTCTTTCCGGACAGCCTTATTACTCGGTCAAGCGGCTTGTAATGTTACGAGAAAGGACACAAAGTAATAACAACTCTCACTCGCGGCGAATAAGTGAAATTTAGCTTGCGAGTGGGAAGGGAGTGATTTTGTAGGCTATTACGCGGCTTTCTTCAAAATCAAAGAAGTGCAACTTCTGTAGATTATGTAATAAAGCGTGTCAGTTAATGAGATAATGTACTGAAAAAAAAGATGGACTAGGCTTCTGTGCAGACAGCATGAAACGGTTAATTTTAAGAAAAGAATATACTTACGATTTTATGTTTTTTGATTTTGATTACTCATAGGTCGGCCTAAAGCTGGAAATCCATTGATTTCCAGCTTTACGTCGACCTATGAGTAACGAAACGTAATGCTCAGGAAATAATACTGTCATGTGTCAAATGTTTGACAATGACAACCGTCAGCTTGATGTCGTCAACGTACGGGAAAATTAGGCGTATATTCGCGAGGTGTGGTGTGTTGTGGTGCTTGTCTTCGTGTCAAATGTTCAATAAATGTCTACTAAACCAATAAAAATGCCGTCGGCAACAAAGGAAAAGGATTCCACAATCCTCAAGATCGCTGTGGAGATGCTCAATGCTCCCGACAAGGTACCACAGTTGATAGAATTCGATCAAAGTCAGCCCTTATCGAGCATCATTCAACTACTTTGCAAGCCTTGGGGTCTCCCCGACCCTGAAAACTATGCTTTACAATTTTCCGAAAGTAACAACCAGAACTATATTACGGAGAAAAATCGAAACGAAATAAAGAATGGCTCTGTTCTACGTTTGGAATTGTCGCCAGCAAAAACTGTTCAGGATATCCTGGTCAAGATAAACAATGGGTCCGAGGTCGACCAAGTCTCTGCCCTGTCTAAGTTGTCCGTATTGAGCAGTGATCTCACGTTTGCACTCGAGTTTATCAACAAGAAAGGTTTGACACTGATCATAAACAATATAGAAAATGGTAAGTTCAAGGGGAAATCGCTCAAATTTGCTCTCGTTACATTTGTTGAGCTGATGGACCACGGAGTTATATTCTGGGACATTCTCGAAAACCAATTTATTAACAAAGTTGCCAGTTTTGTTAGTAACCAAGCTAATACTCAAGATCCAAAAGTAATTCAGTGTTGTTTATCAATTTTGGAGAACATTGTACTTAATAGTACGAAGAATTCACATGTGGAGAAGGAGATTACTATTCCAAGTCTTATATCACATTTACAGAATACTCATCAAGACAGTATTATCCAACAGAATGCCATAGCTCTCATAAATGCAATATTTTCTAAAGCTGATATGACTAAGAGGAAAACAATTGCCGCAACATTATCATCCAAGCAAGTCCGGTCTGTAATTTATGAAAACCTCATTGGTGCTAGTGAGTTTTCTAAGAATGCTTCAGAACAAGGGTTGGGGACTGAGTTGGCTCACCAACTCTATGTACTACAAACTCTGATGCTTGGTCTATTGGAACCTAAGATGAGACAAAGGGCTGATGTCCAAGAACAGGAATCCCAGGAAAAGATAAAAGAACTTAGAAAAGTTGCATTTGATAATGATAATAATCCCAACATTGAGGTTACCATGAGGCGTCCAATGGGAACCTACTCAAAGGACTTCAAAAAACTTGGCTTCAAATGTGAGATTGACCCGATAAAAGACTTCAATGAGGTGCCCCCAGGAGTGTTAGCTTTGGAATGTATGCTATACTTTGCAAGGAACTATTCTGAAGATTACACAAAGATAGTCTTAGAAAATAGTTGTAGAGCGGATGAACATGAATGTCCTTTTGGCAAGACTAGCATTGAGCTGGTAAAGTTACTGTGTGACATTCTTAAAGTTGGTGATCCCCCAAGTGAACAAGGCCAGACTTACCATCCACTCTTCTTCACTCATGACAGACCTTTTGAGGAATTATTCTGTGTCTGCATAGTATTACTGAACAAGACTTGGAAGGAAATGAGAGCCACTGCTGAGGACTTTATCAAAGTATCCAGTGTAGTCCGAGAGCAAATAAGCAGGGCTCTGTCTTCATCCCCAAAAGGTTTCGACAAGTTTAGACAAAAGATTAATCAACTGACGTACACAGAGATAACCCAGCTTTGGCAGCAGGAGAGGAATAATAGAGAAGTGTGGGAGTCTCATGCAAGGCCTATTGTTGAACTAAAAGAGAAAATAACTCCTGAAATCATTGATCTCATTCAACAGCAAAGGCTAGGGGTTCTAGTTGGTGGCACGAGGTTCAAAAAGTATTCAACCCGAGGTCAGAGGATCAAAGACAAATTCTGGTACGTTCGTCTCTCGCCAAATCATAAAGTGCTCCACTACGGAGACTGCGATGAAAAAAGTACCCCAACTTTAGAGGAGCTTGGTAACAAATTGCCTGTCACTGATATGAAGTGCGTGATCATAGGAAAAGACTGTCCTCACATGAAGGATTTGCGGGGGAGGAAAATAACGCCTCATTTGGCTTTCTCCCTAATCAGCAAGTCTGCTGAAGTGACTTCCTTAGACTTTGTGGCTCCTGATGAGCAGATATTCGACTTCTGGACGGACGGCATAAACGCGCTGTTGAAAGAGAAAATGTCGAGCAAATCCTTCGAAAATGACTTGGAAACTTTACTGTCCATGGACATAAAGGTACGATTACTTGACGCCGAAGGTATTGACATCCCCAAGGACCCGCCACAAATACCCGACGAGCCAGAAGATTACGACTTTTACTATGATAACAACTAATTAAGACTTTATTTTACTCATAAACAAGCTTTCTATTTTTGTGTATAAAAGTGGTCATACGTCATTTTATATTTGACGAAGAATTGAATGTGGGATTTGAAGATACCGTTAGGAGTATCGTTATTGTAGCGAAAATTATTATTACTTAATTAAGAGAGTTATTCTATTTATTTACTAGACTTTAACATCATATTTCGTCCTCAATTAACCCACTCAAAATTATTTTCTTAAAGTTTCTTCCTGAACTTCTAGTTTTGATAACATGTTAAAGTCTAGTAAGTAAAGTCCTTAGTTAATTGAATAGCGAATAAGATACCAAATTAGGAATCGTTATTTTATAATAGGTGCATCATCATGGGTGCGTACGTCCGCGGACCGGCAGCGTCCGCTGAATACTAATGAGATTCAGGATGTCATATAAGGGATTGTTGAGTTCGGATAGTCGTAGTATTTTGGCCTGCGTAGGTGACGAAATACCAATGAAATAATGAATGTTCTTTAAGTATCAGATAACATTATCACAAAATATGAGGCCTTACGACTTACGTGTAATATGAATAAACCGGTTCTGGGCTTGGCTGCTATAGATTTTTAAACTGGAGTCATCGTTATGAGAAGGAGGTCTTCAGCCTCTTGGCTTTTCAACAAGTTATAAAACTTCTGCTGATCCTTTTTGAGGCCTTGCACAGGTAGCGACTGCTTCTTTTTGGTCTTGTCGAATTGGGCAAGGCATCTTCTGTGGCGTTCTTCATGTCTCAGTTACTGATATGTGTGATGACTAACATTGTAAACAAGCTTTTTTCTGCGACTTTGATCCCTTTACTTATCCCACATGAACCACCACAGTATAGCAGATGGCAGTTATGATGGCACTCAACATAACTTTCCAGCAGTGAATGGATTTTCGAAATGAGATCAGTTAATTCAGAGCTCGTGGCTAAAGTAATAACAGCCGCACGGGTCGATCCATCAGGTTAAGCTACGCTTGTCGGGGTTGGTCCATGGATGGTAACCATCTTTACGTACCGAGACTCCTCCATGCCTCGGAAAGCACGTTAAGTCGTTGGTCCTGGCTGTCACTCGTGGATCTTTGACAGTCGTTACGGGTCGTCAGAAGCCCGAAAGTCTGACAACCAGTCTTACCAAGGGGTATCGTATTACCCAGTAACTGGATTGTGAAGGTCAGATAGGCAGTCGCTCCATGTAAAATACTGGTATTCAGCTGCCAAGATCCGGTTAGACTGGAAGCCGACCCCAAGATAGTTGGGAAAAGGCGCGGGCAGATATATAGATCAGTTCTTTCAGAATTGCCTCCTACAAACAAACAATTTTCTTTTTTGCAAGATTTTATTTAACTTACAATGTTCATAAGTAAATTGTCCATTTCAAAAATTTTCAAACCATTTTCGACTTAAATTGGTTTCTGATAGAGCTGAATTAGGCATACTTAGGCAAGTCCTGTGACAATACAATATTATGTATTATGAATTTGGAATAGTATTTTTTGCTATCACAATTACTTTCCATTATACATGATGACGAGGGTACAAAGCTTGTGTAAAAAAAAAATTGTCTATATGGCTACAAGCAAACATTAAAGTATGTAGTCGGTAACCACTATTCACTACATATTATAAAACAGTCTGGCTGTCTGTACGCGATAAACTCAAAGACTACTGAACTGATTTCCATGCGGTTTTCACCAATAGACAGAGTGATTCATGAGGAAGTATTACTTGTATAATTTGTACCCGTGCGAAGGTACGGCGAGTCACTAGTGTTATAGAAATCACTTGTTAAAACTACAGGAACATGTTTAATTTTCCTTGATTTGCAATCTTTCATTTTCTTTAATCAATTGAAGTCAACATTTCGTTACCTACGCAGGCAGAAAGATATACCTAATAGCGAAATAAAGGTAAATCTATTTTAGTATACCAACTTAGCTGCAAAATTTGGGCCTATGTCTCCAATAGATTCAATAGGAAGCATTATGAATTTTTACTAGCCCAAAAAATGTGCTCCTTAGGTTATTATGTTTTTATTAAAATAAACTATGGACGCATAATAAACTCGACAAATTTTAATAGTTATGATATGGTATTATCTCATCATAAATTTCCAATAAAAGTTTTCCATTACAATTGTAAGAGAGCACAAAGTATTTTAATTATAGTGATAGTTTCATATATCTTAAATATTAAATTATTGTTATTAATGTATTACTGATTTTCCATGTATGCTGTATTGACTGAATTCTATTAAACTTCCATTTTAACCTAATGTATTGTGGCCATATACCAATATTATATTTTATATACCAAAGATCGTGTCTAAAGAACAAAATATATTTAAATGTGTATGTATAAATAAAAGTTTTAAAGCTGTTTCGTTTCGTTTTTATTATTATTTTGAGAACCTTACATTCAAAGCTATGTGTTTACTTCATGCCTCTAGCGACTTTTAAGCCAATTAAGTTAAACTTATACAGGGTGTAACGAAATTGCGTGATCATATTTTAGAAATTGCCCATTTAATTGAACAACCTTCTTCAAGAAAGTAAATAATCAATTTAAAAAAAATCGGACCTTCCATACTAATTTTGAAACACGGATTTACTAATGAAAAAAACGTTTTTACAAAAAACAACCGATTTCAAAAATTTGCAAATTAACTTTAATTTCGGAAGTCGGTGTATGTATTTTTTTGTTACTTCGTTATTTGACACCGACTGCCGAAATAAAAGTTATTTTGCAATTTTTAGAAGTCGGTTGTATATTTTGTAAAAAACGTTTTTTAATCGACGAAAAAAAAGGAGGAGGTTCTCAATTCGACCGTCTAAGTTATTTTTGTTTTATTTTTCACTTTTTAGTTGTTGTACCCCAGAAGTAAAACTAAATCAAGTTATGCCCTAATGAATAACCCCAATAACATGGAATTTTAACATTTGGAAACAACCAAAACGTCATCTGTGTATACATATTTTTTGAAATGTTGATTTTTTCAAAAAGTGCTTAATCAATTTCGATAAAATTTATATGGGACCACCTCTGAAGTATGACCTATCAAACAAAAAATAATCATCAAAATCTATTCATAAATGGCGGATATTGCGTAACAAACACGAAAAATAAAACATACAGACGAATTGAGAAACTCCTCGTTTTTGAAGTCGGTTAAAAAATAAGAAACTGACAGACTTAACTTGGATTTTCTTACCTATGGATGGATAAGAAACTAATGACTTTAACTGGATCTACCTTGGATATAAAAAAAAAACGAACTTACTGATGATTAGGCAGCATCGCCCCTGACCTTAGCGTGTTCCACAAAGAAAAGGAAAAAACTAGTTTTGATCAGCTGATGATAATATTGTATGGTAAATCCAATTTTTTTTTTGGGAATTGTTTATGGCTTCAAGAAAGCTGTTCAATTCCATGGGCAGAAGCGGTTTCTAAAATATGACCACGCATTTCCGTTACACCCTGTATAAAATTGTTGCAGCTCATAAGCCCAGTTTCTGAAATAAAAATAATCGCAAAATTAATGTGAAAAATTGTAAAACGCGCGTGAGCTGTTGTGATTGGTTGAATACATTTTCAACGTGATCGTCAGGATGGCTGGACCAAACGATATTAAAAAAAAAATAAAGTGGTCAGCCATTCTGACGACTACTACGACTACTTATTTCTTTGATATATTTCTTAACGCTAAAGGTAGTAAATATTTCATTATAGATAGTAAATGATAGCAAATAGGTATTAAACAGTTTCTCGTTTGGTCCAGCCATCCTGACTGTCACATTTCAACAGCGAATCCCACCACTCGACTTTGTTTAATTTGTGCAGCGTCGGTGATTTCTTCAGAAACAGGACTAATTAATTTAAAATATAATAAATAATACAAAATCAAACTTTTATAAAATCTGCCTCTGCAGAGAAGAAAGGAGGGACAATGTATACATGATTTATCATCAACCATCACTGATCCAGTGCGGAAAAGGGATGGCACTATGGTTTATATACATGTACATAGTCCCATCCCATTTTCTAACTGGCACAGCGATCGCTTTACCAATACAACCCCAGTGCGCTCTTTTTACAAAAATTATAAATACTGTAGTCTCACTAATCCGGGCAGTATTAAAAACCAGGCGGTATCTGATTGTTGAGATGTTCGGATGAATGGATTGTATTGTATTGAGTCGGACTGCGCACGTTTAGAGTTCCGTACCGAATGAGGGAATTATCAAAGAATTTTAAGTTGGTCGATGGGAAGTTAAAAAATCATCGGAACAAAATTTTGTAACAGACGACGGACACGTGAGTGACAGCAATAGGGCTCAGTTTGTACCCTTCAGGTACGGAACCCTAAAAAAGGCAGGTATCATATAGGAAGAGGTGGTTTAGGCCTAGGCGGAGTAGTGAAGTGCCGGAAGAGTGAGACTACTGCAGTAGTGCTAAGCTTTTTGTCTCAATAAACTGGGGAAGTCAAAGAGGCCAGCGCAACAAAAACACATATCACAGTTACATTATACTTTATACACTTCACTTAAGTAATTACTGCATTTTGGACACTTCAAACTTTGTATTAATTATTTCTTCGTCAGAGTCGAGTAGTGGTAGCGTGCTGGTGGGGATGTTCTCTTCCACCCAGCGTAGGTCTGAATCTAAACTGTTGTTTTGGTCTTGTTGATCTCTGGCGTCGCCTCCGTCGTTCGATGAGTTCGTGCCTCGCATTTTGACGCCGTACGCGTCGTTTACGAATTGTTCTTCTTCTTCTGTTGGGAGAAAGTATGGTTTTAGAATGTTGTCGGACATAAAATAAACGGCATCTTTTGTTAAATGAGAGAGAGAAGTTGGGGATTAACATTAAGGGCGCACGGGGAAGCCCTTGCGATCTCCCTTGACATCTCGAAGGCTTTCGACAGGGTCTGACAGGATTGCCTAATTGGCAAGCTTTCTTCCTTCGGTATGCCCACCGCTTTGTGTGATTGGATTACTGATTTCCTGAGGGATCGGTCTATCCAAGTGGACATAGATGGCTGCTCGTCCGGACTGCTGGCTATTAATGCCGGCGTCCCTCAGGGGTCGGTGCTCTCGGCAACATTGTTGTTGCTGTATATTAACGATCTGCTAAAACTCGGTACCTTTGGGTATGCAGACGACAGCACTGTTGCCGAGAGATACGTGCCCGACGCACGAGTGAGTCTCAGGTCCGGTCTCTCCGAGAGGCTATGGTTGGGCGCTTGAACTTGTCCTTACAGACTGTCTCAGAATGGGGTGATGCCGATCTGGTCAAGTACTATGCTGCGTCTTAGCAGCATAGTACTTGACCAGATTGGCATCGCCTGGGTCTTCCCAGGCGTGTCTTTTTTCCGCAATTCTACCCGGCTCCATCTTTCAGAGGTGTGACCGTGCCGATAACCGACCAACTTGATCTTCTTGGTGTTACGTTAACATCTACCCTCAATTTTGGTCCCTTCATAGAGGCAAAGGCTTAAGTGGCTACCAAAAAGTTGGGGATCCTCGCAAGCGTGAGACGGTACTTCACGCCGGAACAGCTGCTCCAACTCTATCAAGCACAAGTTCGATCGTGTATGGAGTACTGCTCTCATCTTTGGGACTGATCTGCCAGATACCAGCTTGATACCCTTGAGACAATTGAGAAACGAGCCAAAAGGATCATCGGCAATGATAGGCTCGTTGAGTCGAAGCTCCGAAGTCTTGAAAATAGACGCCGAGTTGCTAGCCTGTCGGTTTTCAATCGGTTACATTTTGGGGAGTGTGCGACGGAATTGCATAATTTGATTCCGCCAAGCCCATTCCATCAGCGGACCACAAGACGTACGGCGATGTGCCACCGGTACATGGTGAGCATCCCATCCACACGCGCAAAACGTTTTGAGAACACATTCATTGTGCGTACAGCTAGGGAGTGGAATTCCCTGCCGGAGTCCGTGTTTCCTGATAGCTACAACCTGGGAGTCTTTAAGTCAAGAGTGAATAGGTTACTTCTAGGCAAGCGTGCTCCATCTTCGACCACATCATCGCTAACCATCAGGTGAGATGGTGGTCAAACGAGTGCCTATCAACTATATAAAAAAAGTAAGGGGGAAGCGGCAATTTAACCCGTGAAATTCACATTTTCTTGCGTTTTTTGCAATTTGCAGGTCAGTATCTGGTTGTATGTTGATCAAAATATGATTCGCTGCTGTAGCAAGTGCAAAAAACCGGCCCAAGAGCGAGTCGGACTCGCGCGCAAAGGGTCCCGAACAAATCATATTTTTTTCAGGTTTTTTTTTCTACCTCGACCTTATAGGTTTGCCTGTAATCTATAAGTAAAGAACTACTTTCTGTATTTTTTTCAAAATGTTAGGCACAGTGGTTTTGAAGATGAGATGAGATGAGAGAAGAAGAAGAGGGGGGGGGGGGAGATGGAATGGTTTTAATCTATTTTCTTAAATAACTTCAAAATCATATATTTTAAAATTATAAAAAAATATATTCGAGACCCTCGCAATGTGCCCTTTCATTTGATATGTCAAACTGTGATTTTTAATTTTCCGATTTTCACCCCAAAAGTGACCCCCACATTCCAAGTTAATTTCTTTAGGGTATACGTCCGTGTTTGAGTCACAGATATTCATGTGTGTACCAAATGTAACTCTAACGGGCCAGCAGATTCGGAGCAAATTGACAGAATGCTGTGACAGACGGACAGACACACGAGTCACACGATCCTATAAGGGTTCCGTTTTTTCATTCGGACTTTCGGAACCCTAAAAACGTGAGAAAATGTGAATTTCGCGGGCTTCCTAGAATAATCGAAAGACTACATAGAATAGTGGTAATGTGAGGGTAAAAATTAGTGTGAACAGTGGTGTATTTAAAGATTTGTCGCCCCAGGCCAAATATTTATGCCGCCCTATAGTTAACAAAAAAAGGGAATACTCTTTTTTGCTATTGCACCTTTAACATTTGAGCTACACGATTCGGATAGGTAAGATTTTCTTGTGATAGACAGGAAGTTACGGGGTGGCTGGCTACAAGAGTAGAAATACTAGTGCGTATCCAACTTAAAAGCATTCGTCGCCCCTGGCAGTCTGCCGCCCCGGGCCATGGCCCCCTTGGCCTAAGGGTAAATACGCCACTGAGTGTGAACCTGCATGGTCCCACTACTAGACAAAGGCTTCTTCCATAACTTTTTCAATTATGGTTTTCTGATGTACTCGTACTTACATCAGATGGCAGCACTGCGGCGTCAGGTCTAGACACCTGTCAAACTGACGTCAACGTGATGTTAACGTCATTGTTTCGGTTTTAAAGTAAAATACCTGTCGCCTAAGTGGCGCCATCTGGTGGCGTAAATTTTTCAGAAAACCATCAATCAGAGCTAATGTGGACACAGGTCCTTTGTTTTGTCCAACTCCACTGGCCGTCCCCGTAGTGGTAATATTGAGGGTCAAGAAAAAACCGAGCCTGTTTGTTGTCAAGTCTGCTAACCAATCTTAAAAAATAAACTAGGTTTTGACGCATATCAAGCTTTAAGGATGATTTTCAACGACAGGCGCGCGTCGGGCTGCATTCTACAATGTGTTAATGGAAATGAAAGCGGCCATGATGCTTTTCAATGTCATATTTGCATAGTAGCCGATCCGCTCCTAGTCAATGAACTAAAAGAAGAAGAATAACCCCTTAAATGTAGTAATTTAAGGGGTTATTCTTCTTCTTTCGAATCCATGATTTCCTAACTTTTTAAAAAGGGCCTCCGGGCCCAGAATCTGGCCACATTAATTGCAGCCTCAGTCTGAGAAATGAGTACATTAGAGGTAGTTTAAAAGTGGCGCCAGTCACAGAAAAGTTGAAAGGGAACCGCTTATCTTGGTATGGTCATGTGAAGAGGAGGCATGAAACACATGTAACTAAAGGAGTTATGAATATAAATGTGGATGGATGGAGAAGGAGAGGGAGGCCAAAAAAAAGATGGATGGATTGCGTGAGGAGTGATATGAAAGAAAAGGGAGTTAGTGATAGCGTGACGGCTGACAGGACAGAATGGAAGAAAAAAACGTGTTGCTTGCAAGTAACATGGGATAAGGGCAGGAAGATAATGAATAGCGTTCATCAGGTCCATAGTGTGGGTGTATGGGCACTTGAGGCATTCCAGTATGTGAAATGTGGTGTGTGTGGTGTTTTGGACAGGGGCAACAAACTCACATTGAATATTTGCAGAGGCCTACCTGGGTACGCTGCCTATTTAATGCCGAGACATGCATGACCTAAAGCGCGGTCACTCTCGGACTGCATAGAAAAGAAAGAGATGCGCTACGACAAATGCTCGCAATTTATTGCAAAATAACAATAAAAAAAAAACAGAAAACAATGATTAATAATGCCAAAACGCACACACTACTACTCGTAACATTTTATGAGTCTCATTGTTACTCGCAATAAATAAATTATTATTATTATAATGTCAGATGGCAACACAGGATGCCGTCTGACGCTGATTTTCAGCTGCAAGCCACGAGTGCCATACGGTAGATATTAAACACAGAGAAGTGTGTGTCCGTTTTAATCAATTGAAGTGGATAATATAAAACAAACTCCAAACCAGGAAACAGTGGATAAACTCATACCTTCATCATCGTCAGCATTGTCAAGGAGGGGAGTAAATGCGTATCGCTGGTTATTGTTCGTCGGTCGCCACAGCACCATGATGACGGTCAGCACGCTGGCGAACAGCATGTGCCAATAGGCCTCATCCATCCAGACCTCCTTCCAGTCCTGGGGAAAACGAAATGGTTATACAAGGTGTAACGGAAAGGTGTGGTCATATTTTAAGAACCGGTTCTGCCCGTGGTAATGTACAACTTTCTCTAAGACAAAATAGAAAATTCCCAAAAAAAAAAAATCTTTCCATACAAACTTATCATCAGCTGATGAACATTTGTATGGGAGGTAATTTTTTTTTTTTTGTATAGCCTCTGGTTTTCTAGAAAAAAGTTGTTCATATCGATGGGCAGATGCTGTTCTTAAAACATGACCACACCTTTCCGTTACACCTTGCAGATAGAGGAAAACCAACTTTAACCCCAAATGAGGGTAATTTAAGTATAAAAAAAACCTTTTAACAAAAAAACTAATAGCCGAAAAATAACTAAAAAATAAACAAACTTTTTAGTCTTGAGTTTATTTACACAAAATATCAAATTTTATATAAACTAATTTTGAGTCGGCGCCAAACAATAATCTGATTAACTAAGTAGGTATCTAAATTTTATATGTACGTAGAAATGAAGAAGGCTCGACGTAGGTAAGTAATTAATAATTTTATCCTCCTTTTTTTTCGTCGGTTAAAAATTTGAATTTTTTCAGCCTGTACCGGTAACATGGGCCGGCTTCATCGACGGTGTGTGCTTGATCTAGTTATTGAAGCCTTGACCATTCATAACCTAACATTTCTCTACCATTGTCATTGTGACCCCTGAGTGTTTCCACTGCGAGGATCGCCCAGAGGACACGGTGGAGCATACGGTGGAGGTTTGCCCCGCTTGGGCAGAGCACCGCCGTGTCCTCGTGGATGCGATAGGCGGCAGCGACCTCTCGCGCCGTGCCCTGGTTCAGGCCATGGTACGGAGCGAGAGGGAATGGGAGGCCGTCTCCTCCTTCTGCGAAGCAGTAATGCTCGCGAAGAGGGAGGCGGCACACGTTAGGGAGGCTCAGCAACGGCCGAGTCGCCCTAGCGCCCCCAGCCGCGACCGCCGCAGGAGACGCCAGGGGCCGCGAGACGATCTCCGGCCACCGTAGACCCGGGCCTGCGGACGGCGAGTAGCGGGTAACTCGCCGCCCGATCAGCACCAGGCCCGAGAGTCGACGGCGCGTAGTGTTCCACGCGCGCCTCAAAGAGTTGTCAGCCAAGTGTAGGGGCCTGCCAAGGCCGGTGCCTGCCCGGGGGGTGGAGGATAAATTCGAAAGAGTTACCTCCCCCCGGGCACTCGAGGCAGGGAGGAACAGGGGTGGGTTTTAGTCAGTAAAAGTCTGACACACCCTTCCGCTCCACCCCAGAGCGGAAGAAGTCATTGGATGATTTCCCACCCCCCAAAAAAAAAAAAAAAACCATTGTCATTGTTGTTTGAGGTTGGCGTGGTGATTGAGCGATTGGCTCCTGCGCTGCGTGTCGCGGGTTCGATTCCCGCATCGCACAAAAAATATTTGTAACGGGTCTAGGTTTCATACATATGTGTATACCGGAGTAATTCCTAATATGGGACAACTTTAAAAAAAAGAGTTAATACTTACGGTGATACAGGGAAGTACTCTGTATGACTTAATTGAGTATAGCATGAACACCACAGATGATATTACGGCGAATATCAGCGTGTTCGTGAAATGTCTGTACAACGACAACTTTATGCTGTTTCTAGAACAATACAAACAAAATTATTAATTAATATTAACAGAAAAAGATCAGACAGTTACAAGTAGAATTAAAGGTAATGGTTTGAACACTCTGCGGGTTCCTGCACAGTAGCAAATTAGGGGTTGAGAGGCTGGGTACTGCGCAGAGAAACGCGAATTTCACACACGCCATTAACTTTGAATCGAACTATTTAAACTAATAAAACATAAAAAGTATAATAGTGCTTACCAGTAATAGCAGTAGATATTAAAGACTGATGAATACATTTCTACGAAAATTTCTAAAAAAAAGCCGGTCTTTATACAAACTAAACATATACCATGTGAAAGGCCAATTGCAATTAGCTTTATTTTTGTAATGACCTTCTGTCTCAATGATTGGGAGACATGAGATATTTGCTCTAAAGAAGCCTAAAATTCAAGTACGATTTAATTAGTATAGGAAGCGTGCAGTTGGCAGCACGGAAATGTCAATGTCAAGTATTTTTAGGGTAAAAGCTTCGGAATAGCGCCACTAGATGGCAGAATCTACGCCGTGCACGTTCCCTAAAGGAAGCGTGCAGGAACTTAGGTGGCAGCACAGAAATGTATATGTCAAGTATTATTAGGGTAAAAGCTACAGAATTGCGCCACTAGATGGCAGAGCTCACGTCATGCACGTTCCCTATAGGCTCAAAGGGTTGGCGATATTGGATTGTTGAATAAATACAACAACAGGGCAAGAATTTAGGGTACTTGAAGGCCATATCTCAATTCTCTGCGGCCGAAGAGGAAGGTCAACTTTGGACAATGTAAGCCTATACTATAGCTAGACCTTGGCATGGGTATACCTTTTACTTATATAGATATAGGGCTAGTATTAAATAAATACGGTTAAAATTAATCAATCAATCTGCCTAGCCTCTTCCCAACTATCTTGGGCTCGGCTTCCAGTCTAACCGGATGCAGCTGAATACCAGTATTTTACATGGAGCGACTGCTTATCTGACCTCCACAACCCAGTTGTCAGACTTTCGGGCTTCTGACGACCCGTAACGACTGTCAAAGATCCACGATTGACAGCCGGGACCAACGGCTTAACGTGCTTTCCGAGGCACGGAGGGGTCTCGGTATGTACCTAAAGATGGTCACCCATCCATGGACCAACCCCGGCAAGAGTAGCTTAACCCAATGGATCGACCCGTGCGGCTGTTATTACTTTAGCCACGAGCTCCTCCTATCAGCTCTTCTTTATTTATCTTAATTTATCTTAATTTTCATAATATACCCGGGCCTGCGGACGGCGAGTAGTGGGTAACTCGCCGTCCGATCAGCACCAGGCCCGAGAGTCGACGGCGCGTAGTGTTCCACGCGCGCCTCAAAGAGTTGTCAGCAAGAGACGGGGCCCGTCATGGCCGATGCCTGCCCGGGGGTTGAGGATAAATTCGAAACAGAGTTACCTCGCCCCTGGGCACTCAAAGGCAGGAAGGAACAGGGGTGGGTTTTAGTCAGTAAGAGTCTGACACGCCCTCCCGCTCCGCCCAGAGCGGGAGAAGTCATAGGATGATTTCCCACCCCACAAAAAAAAAAAAAAAAAAGCCACGAGCTCCTCTCCCTCCTAAATACGGTTAAAATTAATACACTACAAGTATATTTATAACTAACTAACCTCCTCAGCTGCAGCGTCCTCATGGTGTGTGCGAGCGACACAAACACCCACCAGCATATAGCGCTGTCTAGCAGTGACAGCGGTACTTCTGATAGTAACAAGTCCCTGTTGGAGTCGTTAGCTTTGTGATGGAGACGCAACCAGGCGTTGATTCCACCTAGGACGCCCCATAGGACTCCTGTGCCTACTACCCGTTGGAGCGCCGGGCCTAGTCGAGGTCTGAAGGGAAAAAAAATAATTGTGAGTGTATTATACAGTTTAAAGTCGATCAGGTTAGAACATAGAGCATTTGGATTTGGGATTCCAAACTTTTTCGATGTCACAAAATTTACGTTTTCAGCTTGTGATAGAAGTAATTTAAAATTAATAATCATCGTCGTAAAAGTTAGTAAATATAAATTATTAGGTCCGCACCTAAGAAATTGGCGTTTTTTTCTCACAAATAGAGAAGCTCGTCACTTCTATGAATTAAAATATTCATCAATTGCTTGATATTATATCGAATAATGACCGTCATAGACGGGTTTTATAAACAAAAAAAAAATACCTTAAAAATGACTCCTCTTTTTAACCGATTTCAAAAAAGGGGAGGTTCTCAATTCGTCTGTATGATTTTTTTTTTTTGTATGTATGTTACGCGATATCCCCAATATTTGAATTTCAAACTCAGAAATAGTTTTGACCAAATTTAATTTTCATTTCTACGAGAATTGGCTATTGCGGACATTAAAAGTCGTCTATTATACCGCTTTAGGATTAACTAGCGACCCGCCTCGGATCCACACGGGTACAAATTATACACAAAAACCTTCATCGTTTATTGCTCTTTCTATTAGTGAAAACCGCATTAAAATCCAAATAAAGGAGTTAGCTGAGAAACACACAGAGACAGAAAGCGACTTTGATTGGGATCCCTTCTTTTCGCATAATGTTTTGTTCTTCCTAACAACTTCTTTGGCATAACTATTTTGGTATATATATTTTTTGGTATAATAATACTTTGCCATAATCGTTTTTGGCATACAGTTTATGTTGACATATTTTTTTTTTTTTTTTTAAATCACGGTGAATCACGGTTTTTTTGAATCACACTAGAAATTACGCCTGTATCGTGGGTGCGTTCACAAATATGTATACTCACATACACAAGACACCCAGACCGGGAACAACTATCTGTAGGCCTTACAAATGTTTGTTCCGTGCGGGGATCGAACCCGCGACACGCAGCGCAGCAGCCGAACGCTCCACCACTGCGCCAACCGTGTCGTCAATTATCTTGTAGGCTAATTTGTTTTGGCAAAGTTTTAATTCACATAATGTTACTAGGCATAATGACTATTAGCATAATAGTATTAAGGCATACATATTCTTATTTAACTGTCATGCGTAGTGTATCTATGGGTAAAGGTGCGGCCACATTTTTGGGCCTCACCTAAACCGCCATTTTGTTTTACATACATATGTATAACAAATTTATTACCTTTCCACTAAATGGTATTAGTGTCTAACATTTGAGGAGTTTATTATTATGTGTATTTGTTATGCCTATAAAAATAGTTATGTCGTTACGCTTAAAAACATTATGCGTAAATATTATTAGGATATACAATAGATTTGAGGAGTTAATTATTATGCGTATTTGTTATGCTTATAAAAACATGTTTTAATATCGTTATGCGTAAATAAATTTATGCTTTAGTTAGAATTTTATGCTTAAACATTATTATGATTGGAGAAATTATGCTTAAAAAAATATGCGTAAATATTATTTGGATAAACAATAGTATGCTATGTTATATTATGTCCTAAAATTTTATGCAAATAGATAGGGAACCACTTTGAATTATACTATGAAGTGATAGTCATCATCATCATCATCAGCTTTTTAATGTCCCCACTGCTGGGGCACATGCCTCCTTTCTGTGAGGATGTGGGCCGTAATCCACCACGCGGGCCCAGTGCGGGTTGGTGGATGTAACATGTCTTCGAATTTTTGGGTCTAGGACATGTCGGTTTCCTCACGATGTTTTCCATCACCGTTTTGAGAGCAGGGGTGATGAAATAATTTACACAAAGTAAAGCGCCTGCCTGGGTTTGACTCACGACCTACAACTTGTAAGTCGCGGCCAACACCACTGGGCTGGTGATATCACAGATTTAGAATGACTCTTTATGTATTTGAATGACTTACTTGACGATACCGAATCCTAAGGACACGATGATGACTAGCATTCTCGCTAACGCTCTCTTAGCGACGGACATCCACTCGGCAAACATGTACACTTCAGCGTTGAAGTAGCTAAAATAATAAGAAAAAAATATGTGAAGTGACGGAATAAATCATCAGCGCTTAAAAATGTTTAGAGGATGCTACTGATCATCCTCACGGATATTATTCTTTGGCAGACCTATAACCATGGTTAAAAACACATTTTTATTGAGATTTTAAGCACCGCTGTTTACATCAGAGCCCATCACTGTCCTGGCCAGAAAGAGTTGGGGCTTAGGTTAAAGCAACATCTCTTATCAACGGAACACTAACAGTTATAACACTTCGTAGTCACCCTCAAAAATATCAAAAGTCGTGTCTTAGAGAGTTCTTAGTAGACATATTGACATGATTGTGGTACTCACCCAGAACTATTAATAGATGAATAAACTCCATAGTAGGTGGCGCTCTCGATCATGCCCAGCAGGGCTACGCCCCCGATCCAGTACTGTATGCGGAGCAGGTCCCTCCACTGTAGCCAGCAGACCAGCAGCCAGCCGGTACAGAGCAGGGTGTACACTCCACACATCACGCCGAAGAACTGGGTAAATGATGACGGGTGAACTTACGATACCGGCATAAAAAAGTTATCAAAGTAAAAATTTTAGAATAGATGAATGCTTTACTGCTGTATTTTATGTGTATATCAAAAACTTGTATGTTGGTTAGAGAACTTCTTGTAACTAAAATAGTGGGGTACCGTCCACCATGCCTCGGATAGGTTAGATTTTCTTTGACATACACAGACAAGAAGACAAGGTGGCAGGCTAGGTTGTGTTGTTTTCTTTTGACAAATAGATGATGGGGCGGCAGACTAGAAGAACATACCTAGTGCCCAACCCCAACACCGGGTAGAGGGGGGGGGGGGGGGGGAGGGGGTCATTAGAGTCGAAATGACTTAAGTCTTTTGACTCGGAAAGTTCTTTTATACACCTAGCACTCTCACTCACCAGAGAAGTAGCTATTGTGTTTCAATTTAAAATGTAATATCGAAGCATGTAATGTATTGGATTGCAAATCATTTTTAATGTGGAAAATAAAAACATTGACAGAAAATCTGGACTAATTATACCTCTCTTATTGCGAGTCCTGAGTCACTTACTGCGAGTCGCATTAACGAGAAGCCCTAAACATAAATTAGCCAACATCTTTGAAGGAAGTGTGGAGATCAATACTTGTTCCTTTTTACCAGACTGCCCAAGAAAGAGGGTAATGTTGTTCGAGTGTATGTACAGTCACGAGCAAAAATATGTATACAAGTAAACTTTACTTGTAAGCTCGAGTATCTTTAAACCGCCCATTTAAGGCCCTACTAACGGCCAAGTGGCGCCCTCATTGAATAAAAAATCGTAGCATAGCATAGAAAATAAATATTAAAGAATCCAACGTCACGTTTGTTATAAAGAGGATAGTAATAATACTAATAACCAAAAACGGCCGTTTCTGACACTTTTGCCTACTACTTTGGAAACGAAACATTCTGAGACCTGTTTTAACAACGTAAAAATACTTTATCCTCTTTGTAACAAACGTGACGTTGGATTCTTTAATATTTATTTTCTGTGCTATGCTACGATTTTTTATTCAATGAGGGCGCCACTTGGCCGGTAGTAGACCCTTAAGATACTCGCGCTGACAAGTAAAGTTTGCTTGTGTACAATATTTTTGCTCGTGACTGTACGTATGTATGAGAGGAGCTCGTGGCTAAAGTAATAACAGCCGCACGGGACGATAAACCAGGTTAAGCTACGCTTGCCGGGGTTGGTCCATGGATGGGTGACCATCTTTACATACCGAGACTCCTCCGTGCCTCGGCAAGCACGTTAAAAAAATTACTAAGTATCAAAAAACGCGCGCCCTGGGTTCTTTCGACACAATTAAATTTTTTTGGTAGTATTTTCCATTATCAGCATTGCAGCTATTCAAACTTACCGGCAATAGTGGCCAGATGGCAGCTGACAGGTACCCGGAAGGCGCCGCCATCTCTATGCTGGCTACAGCTCTGAACTGCTTGGGAGAAGTCAGGGTCATCTTCAACACGTATATACCTTCTGATTCGACTGTTAATAGAGTGTGTCGAGCTGATTTCTACAAGAAAAAAAAATTGATTAATATTTTTTTTTTTATAGATTACAAAGAAACATAATTATTAACTATCATTATTAATATTGAAGATTTTAAATATGATCTAAATGAGTATTTGTATTGTAATAAGTAGATACCTGACTTAATTTTTGTTTTTTTTTTTACATAGGTAATTAAACCTAGATTACTATGCATATTATAATGGGCGGTCTTATCGCCAAACTAGTAATTGGTTCATTACCTACAAAAACTTGTTAAGGAAAACGAAAAACTTCAATTAATGTTTGGGAAGGTTGTTCGAGAATATGTTTACCTCGGGCAAACTCGGCTAACAGAAGGATTCAGCTGGGCTGGGCAGCGTTTGGGAAGCTTCGTCGAGTGTTCTCGTCGCGTATTCCACAGAGCCTAAAGACTAAGGTCTTCAATCAGTGCGTCTTGCCTGTTATGACTTACGGAGCCGAAACGTGGACATTCACGGTAAGGCTGGTTCATTAATTCAAGGTCGCTCAGCGACAGGCTATGCTTGGAGTCTCTTTGAGGAATCGAATTCGGAACGAGGTGATCCGGCAGAAAACCAACGTTGTTGACATATTCGTAGCTCACAGAATAAGCAAGCTGAAGTGGCACTGGGCCGGCCATATTACCCGTAGAACCGATGATCGTTGGGGTAGACGTGTTCTTTACACAATTAGGGACTTTCTTGAGGACAAAAACGCGTGGGATTGAGCTGCTTCAATGATATACATGAGCCATTGTTTTCATATGTACTACTTACTGATGAAATTTTTTATATATATATTTTTTTAATATTCGTTTTGACATGAATACTTGTATAGTATTTTTAGAAAAAAAAAAAAATTTTTTTTATTGACATTTTATTATTTTTTATTTTTTGATTGTCATATTATGATTACTATTTTGTTTGACACAAATATTTACTTTGTAAAGTATTATATTTTTATTTTTTTTTATTACTTAATTATTGTAAATGTGAGGATTATGTGGGTTATTATTATTATTTTCTCCTCCTTTTTACAGTAATTTTCAACGTTGTCTGACAGTTTGAGTACTTTTGCGCCCTACCCAAATGTCTTTTCTTTGGTATTGTTCGTCATGTCATTGAGCTCCTTAGTGGTTTTTAAGTTGAGCTATTCGACTATTGACAAATGCTTGCACTGACTGGACAGGTCCACTCAAATATGTTTGGTTCTTTCTTCAAAAGACCACAACAGACACTAAGCTGCATGGTCCTCATATAGAATAATGTGAATGCGAGAACTATGTATGTCGTTATATTCATGTAGATTTTATAATTGTCTGGCAGTTTGAGTATTTTTGCGGCCTACTCTAATGTCCTTACTTTGGTATTGTTCGTCGGTTCGTTGAGCTCCTCAAAGTTCTGAGTTGAGCTTCGCGATGACTGACAAATGCTTGCACTGTCTGGACAGGTCCACTCGAATTCGTGTGTTGCTTTCTTCATAAAGCTCATTCCAGACATAAACGTACATGGTTCTCATATGATTTAACCAGTACACATTTTATGGATTTGAACACTAAAAGAGACTTTGACCTCTGAGTTTGTTTCGGTGTTTCTTCTCAGGGTAGTCAGCTAGGAAACACCGGCCTCATCTAGCTTAAACTGACAAAAAACATTGACGTGTAAAAGTGTTCCTTGTAACCTATTTACTGAATAAACATCATTTATCATTTATCACTTAAGTGGAGATTTTTGGCAAATTGGCAAACTTAAGGTAGGACGCACTCAGGCTTAATGGAGCGATGATATTCGCAGGGTGGCTGGTAACAGCTGGATGAGAGTTGCCGAGAACCGAGATAAATGGCGTGCAGTTGGAGAGGCCTATGTCCAGCAGTGGACTGCTATAGGCTGATGATAATGATGATGATGTGAAAACTATCAGTCCATATTGACTGAACTGTGGGCCGTCAATCATCAGCTGAACCGATGGTGTCAACCAGACACCCTTTGCAAAGACCATGCTTTTTTAGCAAAGCCGGTATACGGTCTGTCTGTCCGTCTGTTACAGCCCATTTACATTGGAGAGGCCTATGTCCAGCAGTGGACTGCTATAGGCTGATGATAATGATGGTGACGTGTCTGTCTGTCCGTCTGTCACTGCTCATTTACACCCAAACACATTATTTTTTTAAATACGGGGTCCCTTTTGTGGGACAAACTAGAAAATTTAAGAAAATACAGCAAAACCTCTAATGTTTCTACATCTTGGGGGTTCTTTTTAGTACACAATACCCGCGTTTGGTAAAATAGATATTACACTATTTAAGGCACAATAATATTTTCTTATAAAACAGCAAACATATGAGTCCTATTCACACTTTGACACCATAAGTCTTATTTATAAAACTCGCTAACCATATATGCTTCCGCACCCCTGGGCACTCAGGCAGGGAAGGAACAGGGGTGGGTTTTAGTCAGTAAGAGTCTGACACGCCCTCCCTCTCCACCCAGAGCGGGAGAAGTCATTAGATGATTTCCCACCCCCACAAAAAAAAAACCACGCATGCTTAGTTTAAATATTGATTAGTGGATTCTAAATTCAAGATGTCATCATATTCCACAAATCCATCAAATTCAACTTAATTTAGGCTATTACTATCTTTTTCTCTCTAATAAAACAAGAAAGAGACGGATGTAAATTAGAGCTGTCAAATTTAGTTGAACTAATATTTCCATACAAATTAAGGGTACGGGTTCCCTACTTGTACACGTAAAAACATGTCGACTAAAAACACGTTAAAGCGCAAGGCGTAAACTAGTTTGACATCTCTAACTTAGTTCATAGCTATAGCCGTCCTTTTCTCGCACTGCCTTTTAGTAAAAGATAGCGATTCTCTAATTTTAGTTTAGTTATTGAACAAGAGAATCGGCTCGAATACCTCCTTTAAATCTTTACTTCGAGCAAGCATTCTTCCGAGTAGAAAATGTTGTAATAAGAACCTGCTAATCAGTGTTTAAACTAATCACATGGTTATTTTTTTTATATATGCTCCATGACTTCAAACTTGCCAACAACGAGCTCGTGGCTAAAGCAATAACATCCGCACGGGTTGATCCATCAGGTTAAGCTACGCTTGCCGGGGTTGGTCCATAGATGGGTGACCATCTTTACATACCGACACTCCTCCGTGAATCGGAAAGCACGTTAAGCCGTTGGTCCCGGCTGTCAATCGTGGATCTTTGACAGTCGTTACGGGTCGTCAGAAGCCCAAAAGTCGGACATCCAGTCTTACCAAGGGGTATCGTATTACCCAGTAACTGGGTTGTGGAGCTCAGATAGGCAATCGCTCCATGTAAAATACTGATATGCAGCTGCATCCGGTAAGACTGGAAGCCGACCCCAAGATAGTTGGGAAAAGGCTAGGCAGAATGATTGACTACAACTGCCAACTTAATATTTATATGTCCTGGGCGTTTGACCTTTTCATCTATAAAAATCTGATAAAAAAGCAAGTTACTCACTGACACAGTAGTGACCCCATCCTTCTTGGTAATTGCAGGCTGCGTCGGCTCCAGGAATATGATTTGATTGGCATGCTGACATGAGATCGTTGTCTTTTCTTCTTTTATTACCGATGTGCCAGTGCCGTTTATATCTACCGTCGACCGCTCGATTCGGTTTGTACATGACACCACTTGCTAGAAAAAAAAAAAATAAAGAGTTAATTTATTGTTCGTCACAAAATAAGCACAGGGTAAACATGTTGTGGTGAAACTCCGCTGCCGCGACATCTCGCGGCTCAGCGGACAGAGCTCCGGCAGGATCTCATGGCGACATGGAGAGAGTGACTGTCGCAACCCAGCGCTGGGCAAGCCACCATTGCGGCGATCGTGTGTCGGATAAGGCGGGAGGAAACGCCTGGGTGTCACCATTGTGCGGATCGCCCAGAGGACACGGTGGAGCATACGGTGGAGATCTGCCCCGCTTGGACGGAGCACCGCAGTGTCCTCGTGGATGCGATAGGCGGCAACTACCTCTCGCGCCCGGGCCTGGTCCAGACCATAGTACGGAGCGAGAGAGAACGGAAAGCAATCTCCTCCTTCTGTGAAGCAGTAATGCTCGCGATGGAGGCGGAACGGGTGAGGGAGACTCTACGGAGTGGCCCTCACGCCCCCAGCCGCAGCCGCCGCAGGAGACGCCCTGGGCGTCGGAGGTCGCAGGACAATCTCCGGACACCGTAGACGCAGCCTGCGGAGACTGCGGACGGCGAGTAATGGGTAGCTCGCGTTCCGATCAGCACCAGGCCCGAGAGTCGACGGCGCGTAGTGTTCCACGCGCACCTCAAAGAGATGTATGTCAGCCACCACTGACGGGGCCCATCATGGCCGATGCACGCATGCCAAGGGGCGCGGATAAATTCGTAACTGAGTCACCGCGCCCCTGGGCACTCAGGCAAGGAAGGAACAGGGGTGGGTTTTAGTCAGTAAGAGTCTGAGACGCCTTCCCGCACCCAGAGCGGGAGAAGTCATAGGATGATTTCCCCAAAAAAAAAAAAGGGTATTTAAACATGTTGGTCGCCCGAGTGTTTCAAAGAGTTACCGCGACCCTGGAACGCAAAAGGCAACTGAAGGAAAACTGAGAAGTCATCTGAGGATCTCACGGCCTTCAAAAAAACAAAGGGCCAAACATGTTGTAGAAACAAGTGAATAATGGGCGTTCTTATCGCATAGGGCAATCTCTTGCAGACAACCTTTGTATGGGCTGAACGAAAGATCCGTTTTATGCTGGAGGGAAACCAGACATTTTTTTTTTGAGAACACTTTTCCTCCCCCGTGCAAAGGGCTTCCCAGTTTGCCTTTGCCCTTGTGCTACGCGACTAAGAGGTCATAACCCCACCTTTCTCCGATACTCTCCATCTTCAAGCGTCCACTTTGTGGAGATTATTGCCCAGCGGTCACTATGCATACGGCTGACGTAAGCAAGCGGGTTACGTCAGCTGTTTGCATAATGCTATTTTATCCTGGCTGGCTTTTTTCTACGTCTATGATCCCATTTTATCCTGGCAACTTTTTTTTTCTACGTCTTTGATCCCCTGACAGAATAAAAATAATTGAGTGTCCATGATTGCAGAACAGAGGTTAAATATCTCGCCCCCCAACAACACATTTCATAAATGACATGATGTCATTATCTAATAACAAAACTGGAGAAAGGTGGGTGTTACACATCACGGACGCCTATTTTATTATAAACAATATTTCAAATCCGTTCAAAATTAAATAAATAAGAAACCTTATAAATCTGGTGGAAGGGGAAATAACTGTCAAGTATCAGAAAAAGGATGCTCAAACTGACTTGTGACGTCTTCGTCATTACGCGTTACGGTTACGCGCGTACGAAAGAGATAGCGAGATGTTCCCACCACGTCCCCACTCTTCCTCATATCAATATTTGAAATGCTAATGGCTGCTTCATTTAGTAACTTATTTTGATAATGTTTTCAGAAAAAGATTTCTTTTTAAACGACTTTCGAAAAAGGAGGAGGTTCTATCTTCGACTGTATGTATGTTTTTTTTTTTATGTATGTCCGCCGATTTCTCCGTCAATTGTGGACCGATTTTCAAAATTGCTTAAGCGCTTTTTGAGAAACTTGAACAAAAACGAAAAATACGTTTACATGGATGACGTTTTGGTGTACTCTAAATGTTTAAATTCCACGTTCCATGTTATTGGGGTTTTTAATTGTGGGGTATAACAACTAAAAAGTGAAAAAACAAAACTTTTTACAAAAAAAACAACCGACTTTAAAAAAAAAATACACTAAAAATGAAAAAATAACTTTAATTTCGGAAGTCGGTGTCAAATAACGAAGAAGTAAATTACAAACACCGACTTCCGAAGTTAAAGTTATTTTTTAATTTTTAGTGTATTTTTTTTTTAGTGATATTTGTTGTTTCGTATAAAATGTTGTACAAAAATAAACACCCTACGGGCCGCCAATTTGTATGATTTAACGGTGAAACTTAAAAAAAGCTGCGGTCCCACGGCCCTGCCCGCGCTAGGCGTTGCCATGTCTGACGCGGTGCGGCGCGGTTCGTGTCGTGTGTTTCCACGGCATGTGTCGGCCTGCTGGCCGCCATTCATCCATCATCGCATTCATTCATACATCGCGCCACGCCGTGCCGCGCCGGTGAGGTCCCACGACCCGTTAATCGACAGGCCGCACCACGCCGTACAGCGCCTTTGAACTTACCAACTCGCGATGGATCGGACGGGCGACGACAGGCCACCGCGGGCTTCATCGGATGAGACGGTTCCCACGGCCTGTCAGCTCGGCGCGGCGCGACGCGGCCCCGCGTTTCAAGGGCCGTGGGACTGCAGCTTAAGAGTTGTCGCCGAGGCGTCTTGATATCTTGTGTCATGGGTGTAATGTACACTGAACACCAACGCCTAATCCACAGAATAGAAAAAACAAGTGGAATTGCCCACGCAGCTATCCGGTGTGTCACAATTATGCGTAAAAATATGTAAAATAATAAAAACCTTCGTCAGTTGTAATAAGTCTTAATTTTGTATGAATAATAAATTCAATTTTGACGAAAAGCTTATTTTTTATTTATGCAAAATTAAGACTTATATATATATACTAGCTGACCCAGCAAACGTTGTTTTGCCGTATAAATTATTTATAGTGAATATTTTGGTAGTTAAATAAAAAATAACTAACTTATTGTAAGTTTTGTCTATGACTGATGGAGGAATGGAGCGCTGTGGTTAATAACTTAACTAATATATTTAAAATTATAGTATATCTTAAAAGTTATCTATACATTAAAAAATGTTATGCATATTTGCTATCACTAATATAACAATTAAAAAAAAACAATATCAATCTCTAAGTGCAATGGAGTGAGCAATCACTACATAGTATAAAACAAAGTCGCTTTCTCTGTCCCTATATCCCTATGTATGCTTAAATCTTTAAAACTACGCAACGGATTTTGATGCGGTTTTTTTTAATAGATAGAGTGATTGAAGAGGAAGGTTTATATGTATAATTTGTACCCGAGCGAAGCTGGGGCGGGTCGCTAGTTATTAATAAAATGGGAATAAATAATTATAGCATTTTAAATTCATGATAAATTTACTATGAGAATATAATTATGTATTTTTTAAAGCTGTCATAAAAAAAAAAAGTTTTGTCCAAAAAAATAAAATTTTGGGGTGGGCCACCCTTATCTCTTGGTATAAAAATAGTTAACGACCTATTCTCAGACCTACCGAATATACACCAAAAAATTCATAAAAGTCTGAGAGTTGAAGATTATTACTGTACTAATATCGCTATTAAAAAATGAGGGTTGGTTGTAGAAGAATGAAAATTAAGGGTTATCTGTATTTTACAATGCTAAATTATAATAAAATAAAAATAAAAAATATGTCAAAAAAATAAAAATAAAAAATTTAGGGGTCACCCTTATTATTTGGGGGTATGAAAAATAGATAGTAGCCGATTCTCAGACCTACTGAATATGCATATAAAATTTCATAAAAATCGGTCAAACCGTAATGATAATTTTACGATGACAGTAAAATTAATATGGGAGTTGCAAAGGAAAATTAAAATAATAGGTATAACAGTCACTGCTACGATTGATACACAAATAAAACTTATAAAACATGGCTGAAAAATGTATAGTGAGTAAGACAGGAGACCGGCTTCGTCCTCATCCCTACTACGTAATGTTTGCTGGATAAGTGGTGACACCTGGCGGGGATAACTGATCGATTGATAGTTGATCAGTAGTCGAACGGTGAGGGCGGGAGATCAAATTGAATTTAAAAAAAAAACATAATTAAAGGAACTTGAAATTATAATATCTGGATAGGAATTAACAAATAAAAAATAGGGGTTGATCGTAGAGGGGTGAAAAATTGAGAGTAATATGAGATTTTTTATTGTAAGTCATCAAAAAATAACAAAAAAATTTTACCAAAAAAAATTAAAGTTTTTAATTAACAAATAAAATATAAGGGTTGATCGTAGAGGGGTGAAAATTTAGGGTTGTATGTATTTTTGTATGTTGTATCATAAAAAAAGAGAAATTAAAAATTTTGTCTAAAAAATAAAAATAAAAATTTAGGGGTGGACTACCCCTAACATTTAGGGGGATGAAAAATAGATGTTGGCCGATTCTCATAGATACCGGATAAGCACAAAAAATTTCATCAAAATCGGTCAAGCCGTTTCGGAGGAGTATGGCAACGAAAACTGTGACACGAGAATTTTATATATTAGATACAATATACTATCATTTTACATTTTTTCCGCATAATTGTGACACGCGCCAGATAGCTGCATGAGCACTTCCACTTGTTTTTTCTATTCCGTGGCCTAATCAGACGATCTTCAGACTTTTTTTTTATAGTGTGGCTGTCCTCATTGATACTCTCTAAATTGAGGCAGGGAGAGGGGTCTATCAGACCCTTTCTGACTAAAACCACATGTTCTGCAGCTTTCTTTGATGTGGCACTTTAGAAGACTGGGGTCTGTTCTGTCAGACCCTTCCTGACTAAAACCACACGATGTTCTGCTGCTTTCTTTGGTGTGAGACTTTAGAAGACTGGGGTCTGTTCTGTCAGACCCTTCCTGACTTAAACCACACGATGTTCTGCTGTTTTCTTTGGTGTGGGACTTCAGAAGACTGGGGTCTGTTCTGTCAGACCCTTCCTGACTTAAACCACACGATGTTCTGCTGTTTTCATTGGTGTGGGACATTGGAAGACTGGGGTCTGTTCTGTCAGACCCTTCCTGACTTAAACCACACGATTTTCTGCTGCTTTCTTTGGTGTGGGACTTTAGAAGACTGGGGTCTGTTCTGGCAGACCCTTTCTGACTAAAACCACACGATGTTCTGCTGCTTTCTTTGGTGTAAGACTTTAGAAGACTGGGGTCTGTTCTGTCAGACCCTTCCTGACTTAAACCACACGATTTCCTGCTGCTTTCTTTGGTGTGGGACTTTAGAAGACTGGGGTCTGTTCTGTCAGACCCTTCCTGACTTAAACAACACGATGTTCTGCTGCTTTCTTTGGTGTGGGACTTTAGAGGACTGGGTTCTGTCAGACCCTTCCGGACTGAAACCACACGATGTTTTGCTGCTTTACTTTTACCATGTAATTTCAACACTAATGTTACCTAGGCTAATCTTTTTTGTGAAATAAATTACTTACTTACTTATTTTCTTTCTTTGGCGTGGGACTTTAGAAGACTGTCATACATACACGTCATACAGTTTCTAAAACTCACTGCGCCATAACTTCGCAAACGTATACGACCCTCAGTCCCATAAAACTAAAAACCAATAAAACGGTTTACGTTACGATATGCGTACGTTTACGATTTCCTACTGCCATTACAAATTTTGTTGCTAACGTATTTAAATTATTATTCTCTATTTGCGCGATATGCGGAAAAAGGCTCGCTGTATTTAAGTAACACATGGTTAACGCGTAAAAAAACTGATAACTGCATATTATTTTCTGGGTTCTGAGGATTAGATCCGCGGATCTGGCAAGCTTTATCAATGAACCGGTCGCGGGTCTAGTTAGCAGACACAATAGATTTTTAATTTTTTACGGCCCATGCTGGGCCGGTTGACGCGGGAGGAGAATTCTCAGCAGCCGTCTGGCTTTGTGTCCGATTATAGCAATAAGCACAGCCCTTATTACACCAGGGTCTCATCCGGGTTCCTACTTTACACCTGCCTATTCCCTCGGGGAATACATATCATTATCAGCCTACATTATTCCCAATGCAGGGACACAGGCCTTTGCCCAGGGGTCGTGAATAAATTCGAAACAGAGTTACCGCACCCCTGGGCACTCAGGCAGGGAAGTAACAGGGGTGGATTTTAATCAGTAATAGTCTGACACGCCCTCTCGCTGCACACAGAGCAGGAGAAGTCATTGGATTTTCCACCGCCACACAAAAAAAAGGGACACAGGCTTCTTCTCTGTGAGAGGGTGTGGACCGTAATTCACCACGCGGACAAATGCGGGTTGGTGGATATCGCATGTCTTCGAAGATCTAGGACATGCCGGATTCCTTCACCGTTTTGAGAGCAGTGGTGATGAAATAATTTACAGTAAAGCGCCTGCCTGGGTCAAACCCAAGACCTACATCTAGTAAGCCGCGACCGTTGCCACTGGGTCACCACTACTCTCCTGATAACTGCATTATACTTCATGGGTTTTCTGGGTTGGATCTGCGGTTCTAGCAAGGTGTTTCAATTAATGCGCTATTAACTGCCAATGACCTTGAGTGTTTAGCTTGCGTGTTCTGTGCTGAGCACACGTTACGCGTCGTACGTCCACCCAGTAATAGGACTTGCCCATCAAGGAGCGCTGACCGAAATTAAACGCATTATTAATTTATTATACATAAAACAACAATATTGTACTAAAACACGTATACTAAAATATAAATAATAAAATTATCTTTAAAATGGTGAAGGTTTCATAAAAATACGTTATATAGTTTTTGCGTGATTCTTATTTTTAACCGACTTTCGAAAAAGGAGGAGGTTCTATGTTCGACTGTGTATGTTTTTTTTTATGTATGTCCGCCGATTTCTCCGTCAATTGTGGGCCGATTTTCAAAATTCTTTTTTTATCCGAAAGAATATACTTCCGAGGTGGTCCCATATAAATTTTATCGAAATTGCTTAAGCGCTTTTTGAGAAACTTAACAAAAACAGAAAATACGTGTACCTCGATGACGTTTTGGTGTTCTCCAAATGTTTAAATTCCACGTTCCATTATATTGGGGTTTTTAGTTCTGGGGTATAACAACTAAAAAGTGAAAAATAAAAAAACTTTTTTACAAAAAAAACAACCGACTTCCAAAAAAAAATACACTAAAAATTAATAAATAACTTTAATTTCGGAAGTCGGTGTCAAATAACGAAAAAGTAAAATACAAACACCGACTTCCGAAATTAAAGTTATTTACTAATTTTTAGTGTATTTTTTTTTTTGGAAGTCGGTTGTTTTTTTGTAAAAAAGTGTTTTTTTTATCCGGGTTAGACATAACTTTACAAATTAATTACAATATGTTAGTTAGCAGACACAATAGATTTTAATTGTTTACGGCCCACGCGCTGGGCCGGTAAACGCGGGAGGAGAATTCTCAGCAGCCCAGAGTCTGGTTTTGAGTCCGATTCTAGCAATAAGCACACCCCCTTATTACAGCAGGGACTGTGAGTCACCACTTTACACCTGCTTATTCCCTCTGAGAATACAAGAGCATATTTTCAACTATACCTGTTCAAAGTAATGTAGGTAGTCTGGAGAACACCTAGTCTTCGCCCACTGGTAGCTGACGGTCACGTCAGTCGCATTCGCCATTTCACAATTGACTGAAACAAAAAGATTTGGACTTTAAATATTTTGTTTGAGCTGGTCAGCAGGTGTATTCGCTTTTTCAGTTGATATCAATCTGATAGGCACTTTGCAGTACATTGCGGCTTTGCTCGGTGGACATCGATTATAACAGGCACTACGTAGTACATTTTTGTTTTCCTATACGTCAAAGCAGCAATGTACTGCATAGTGCCTATCCCCACCGTAGACCCGGACCTGCGGACGGCGAGTAAGGGTAGCTCGCCGTCCGATCAGCACCAGGCCCGAGAGTCGACGGCGCGTAGTTTTCCACGCGCGCCTCAAAGAGTTGTCAGCATTTATGACGAATCCCGTCATGGCCGATGCCTGCCCAGGGGTTGAGGATAAATTCGAAACAAAGTTACTTCGCCCCTGGGCATTCAGGGCCGGGAAGGAACAGGGGTGGGTTTTAGTCAGTAAGAGTCTGACACGTCCTCCCGCTCCACCCTAGAGCGGGAGATGTCATTGGATGATTTCCCACACCACAAAAAACAAAAATACTGCCTATCAAATTGATGTCAACTGAGTCAGCGAATACACCTGTATTTTGGAATGGTGCTGTTGCTTCGTAATATGTAACTGTCTAATCCCATAAATATCGGAAAATTATGTATTTCTAAACCACTTTATTTTTTACTAGCCACCCGCCCCGGTTTCACATGGATACGAATTATATACACAAACCTGCCTCGTTTATCGCTCTTTCTGTTACTGAAACCTGCATTAGAATCCGTTGCCTGATTTAGGAGGAGTAAGCGGAGAAACATACCAACGCGGAAAGTGACTGATAAAGACTATGTAAAGATAGAAAAGAGATGGAGAAATCTATTCCAAATGAGAAAATTAAGCCTGTTGTTAAATTCAGTCACAGATCCGTTACCCGTAGGTACTTTAATTATGCTTGCTTTGAAAAAATATTGTTACTGCGTGGGCTAATAATGTACACTGTTGATACAGGTGAATATTAAATATTGGTTGTAAAGGTTGTATCTCTCTTCGAGGAATAAAAGCTAAATGGTTCAAAGTCAAACTCAAGCATTTATTTCAAATAAACCATTTACAGGCACTTTTGAATTGTCAAGTCGGTCAGTCAGAAAGATGAAGTTAATTGCACATTCCAAAGCGTAGATCTATATGGAGAAGAACGTGCAAAAACTCCATTGACACTCTTTTTAACCGACTTCAAAAAGAAGGAGGTTATCAATTCGGATGTTTGTATATAATATATTTTTTTTTTGTATGTTCGGGCATAACTCCGTCACATATTGAAGGATTTGCAAAATTCTATTTTTGTTCAAAAGGGGTTTGTTCCGAAATGGTCCGATTTAAATTTCATATAGATCTGATGATGGGTTTCTGAGACAGACAACGGAACTCTTCAAAAACTGACAGCAAATCAACCGCGATTGCTGCGATGAATTGTTAACACAGTTTAATGGGGAACCACAATTAAAAAGTGAAAAATAAAAAACTTTTTTACAAAAAAAAAAAGAACCGGTGACAAAAAACGAAGACTCAAAACCAGGAACACCACTTACACTTATTTTGAACTTTTTTTGGAAGTCGGTTCTATTTTTTTTTTTTGGAAAAAAGTTTTTAAACCATGTTATCTATTACAAAATCCTGGTTAAATATTATATCATGTTGCTTCTATTGATGAGTGAGAACAATGTTAATAAAAAAATAAACATTGCAACAAAATAAAGATTAAAATAAGCCAGTGGCAGTTAAAAGATGACCAGTCTCAACTGACGGCGCCCGTTCACGAACATGACACGTGGATCAGGAGTCAGGACCACTCAGCTCAACCATTTTGAAGGGAACCGAATGACTGAATGTCTCGCTGATGGTGGCGCGTGTGCCATGCTCGTTCATGTCGAAAAATAACAGTAACATATTAGCATTATAATGCCACATGGTACTCACATTTACAAAATTAGAATTAGAATTGCATTCGTAAAAGAGTATCATTCAACCATTAGAACTTGAGTCATTCACTCTGCTAGTCCTGATAACACTGCCATTTATGCGTTTTATCTTAAAAGCATCAGATTGGTAAGTGAGTTAGTCCAGTGATAAGATAGTAGGTGGTAACTAGGTAGGTACTAACATGGTACTTACCCGTATTCAATTAAACCGTAATGGCAAATAATAGACTTCGAATTTTTAGTTCCACTACAGGGCACTGGACAAAGACCTCCCATTAAGGTGGAAGCGCCAGGAAAGCGCCAGGGTAGCCCGCGAAATTCAAATTTTCTTACGTTTTTTTTGCAATTTGCAGGTCAGTGTCAGGTTTTATCTTGGTCAAAATATGATTAGCGGCCGTAGCAAGTATGTATTTACAGAACTGTCATGATTTCATGAATGATGATGATGATGTCACAAGTTTTGTATTTTCTTAGGAAATAACTATTTCCATAATCATTTCTGATCAATAGTGATAGTAATCTCAAATGGTCGGCCTGCAATCAGTGATTACAGATTATGGGATTATCTGATTCATTCAATATTATGTATTCTTTTACACATAAACCTACATGGGCATTAGACACTTATGTAACATCAGATGGATCAGTGGATCTCATTTCAATCGGTCGTTTTTTAACATTTTTCATTAAAGCGTATATAGCCGCCAAGTGGCGCCCTCATTGAATAAAAAATCGTAGCTAAGCGTAGAAAACAAAGATTAAAAAATCCTATGTTGCGTTTGTTACAAAGAGCTTAAGGTATTTTTACATAGTTGAAACAGGACTCAAAGTGTTTCGTATCCAAAGTAGTAAGCAAAAGTACCAAAAACGGCCGTTTTTGACACTTTTGCTTACTACTTTGGATACGAAACACTTAGTCCTGTTTTAACAACTTAAAAATACCTTATCCTATTCGTAACAAACGCAACGTAGGATTCTTTAATCTGTATTTTCTATGCTAAGATAAGAATTTTTATTCAATGAGGGCGCCACTTACGGGGAGGCCCTTAAGGTTCATAGATCGCGCTATCAGTACCAAGGACACGGGGCCTCATCTCGAAGAAAGAACATTTAGTTCAAATAAATTTCAATAGATGGCGTGGTATGTATCGATTTTTTATTGAAGTTTATGTACTGTTTGTTGTTATTGAATAACTAATGTCCCACCAATGTGGCCACTGCTGGGGCACATGTCTCCTCTCTGTGAGAGGGTGTGGGCCGTAATCCACCACGTGTGCCCAATGCGGGTGGTAGATGTCACATGTCTATGAATTTTTGGTTCTAGGACATGCATGGTTCTAGGAGTTTATGATTTACTACTTAGAGAGATACTTCATACTGAAAAACAAAATTTAAATCAAATATTATTTAAAAAAAAACCTAATAGTAAATGTAACTCATCGAAATGTGTTACATCCTGCCCGTCCTAACCTACGGTGCTCAGACCCTGGTTGCTCACCGAGTCGCAAAAGTTCCGCCTTGGGGTGTGCCAAAGCGACACAGAGCGCTGTATTCTGGGTTTAATAAAAAGAATAGACAGATTACGGAACACCACACACAAAACCGGGGTTTTAGACGTGGGCAAAAGGCTGCCAGGCTGAAATTGGATATGGCGGGTCGCGTCGGCCACATGCAAGATGATCACTGGGCAAAAGTCTCCACAATGGGTGCCAGAGAATGGACGGCGTCGCCGAGGCCAGCCCATAAAGCGGTGGCGAGATGATTTGGATGCACACCATGATGGCTGGTTTTAGGTGGCGCAAGAAAAGAGTGTTTGGAAGGATACAGGGAGTCAGGGAGACTACTAAAAAAAAAAAAAAAAAATTTTTTTTGTAGGTATAGTGCCTCCCCTATATTTCCAAACACTATAGTTGGAGAGCGGACTGCAAAATTTCGTACCAACTTGATACCGCGATGAAATGCACAATGATTTCCCATAAAAGTGATGCTAAGTCCGAATTTGATAGTCTGTCACGGCGGCACTTGCCGAAAGTAAAAAAAGAAAGTCATTTCAGGTGCGAAAAAGGGGGCGTTACTTTACCCTAAGCATAGACAAAAAGGTTGCTAGGGTTGCTAACAGGTGATAGAGCAACATAAAGTTGGCCATAAGAAAAGCAATCAAAAGTGAGGTCTACCCCCGCAACGGGGGGTTTTATTAATGGTCATGGCGTAACAGAGAATTATTAGAAATTTAACGCGTTTGAAACAAAAAACTTTTTACAAAAAAAATACAACCGACTTCCATAAATAATACTAAAAAATGCAAAATAACTTTAATAATAATAATGTTACGAGCTGGGTATGGGATAAATTATTTTACAACAATTAATTAACTAAATATCCTTTATTAACTCAACAACTTATAAACACAAACACTAATTCGCTAATAATCACTATTCTCTTCGTAATCGCTTGTATTCGCATCCGTTCGTATCCGTAGTCGAAATCAGACTGACTCACTCGCCCGCCGTCCGGCCTATTTATACAGTCATGGAAGTTTCTAGAACATTGTCGAACTATCCTATACTGGAATATTCTAGAAAAATCTATGAACTTCTACACAGTACCACAATGGAATGTTCTCGAACCTAGTGGAAACTTCTGGAAACTTCGACCACATTCTCGAACGTTCCAGTGTAATACGGTCGACGTAACACTGCCCGCTCCTTAGACATGCTCGTCCCGAGCATCATTAGTCCCGTAGTATCGCGCCAATCGGTCTACATGGACTATCTTAGGCGCACCTCGTGGACCCTTCTGTATTCGGTAGGTAACATCGTTGATCCTGGTCACGATTCGGTACGGTCCATCCCATTTTGCTTGCAATTTGGGAGACTTCCCTTTGCTGCGCACTGGGTTATGCAACCACACCAGTGAACCCTCGTCAAAACCTCTATGGTTTGCCTTCCGGTCGTATCGGGTCTTCATCTTATTAGACATTTGTAGGCCGGATTGTCTGATATGCTCATATACATCATTCAACTTGTTACGCAAGTCATTCGCATAATCGGTTACACTGCGTGGGGCATCAGGGGGGGTTCCGGTGATTAAATCTGCAGGCAACCGTAATTCCCTTCCAAGGTTCGCGAAGGCTGGTGTCACAGTCGTACTTTCGTGAACTGCACTACGGTAGGACAGAAGAAATGGCTGTATGTGCTTGTCCCAATCCCTTTGCCTGCTTGCCACAACTTTTGCCAGATATCTCTCCAACGTTTGGTTGAAACGTTCTACCATTCCATCAGATTGCGGATGGTAAGAAGTGGTTCTGGTCTTGTGAGTACCCATCAGTCGACAAGTCTCCTGGAAAACTTGTGATTCAAAATTCCTCCCTTGGTCGCTGTGAATTTCCAAGGGTACTCCAAAACGACAAAACACTTCCTGAACCAATTTATCTGCGACTGTTGTTGCTTCTTGGTTGGGAATGGCGAAGACTTCTGGCCACTTTGTGAAGTAATCCATGACAACCATGAAGTACTTGTTTCCGTTTTCACTTTCCGGAAATGGTCCTGCAACGTCTAGTGCTATCCGTTCCCAGGGGGCTCCCACGTTGTATAATTGTAAAGCACCTCTGCTGCGTGTCTGGGGTCCTTTCACAGCCGCACAACTGGTACATTTGCGGCACCAGTCCTCAACATCCTCTCGACAGTGAATCCAGTAAAACCGCTCTCGTATCTTCAGTAGAGTTCTTTTTACCCCCATATGTCCTCCTGAACATCCATCATGGTAGAGCCGTAAAACATCCGGTACTTTGGCTTTGGGGACAACAATTTGTAGATGACAGTTGTCTCCTCGGGCGTTTTCCCACTTACGGCACAAGACTTCATCCTGGATAACCAAGCTGTTCCATTGTGCCCAATAGCTCTTTGTGATGGAACTTAACGCCGCAACATCACTCCACTGGGGCTTCGGAGCACCAGCTTTAATCCACTCAAAGATCGGTTTGAGGTCCGTGTCATTTTGCTGAGCAAGCTGTAGGATTTCCTTCCATTCATTGTTGACATCCATTCTTAGCATCCTCACTCCGCTCATTCCCGGGTCGGACCTATCGTCCGCATTGCGCGCGCACACTATCACACAGTTGTCCTTCTTGGAGGCCACGGCGCTGGCAACACCATTCGCACCTGCACTCACTTTACTCTTCACTTGCTTCTGTTTTATGCACTGGTCGGGTGCCGTACCGACCTTGACGACATCACTTAAACTAATGCTTTCAGGGGCCTCCGCCACGGTCGTGTGCCACGTCGCGCCACTCGCGCTCCTCCACCGAACTGGCCGAGCCGCCCTTCCTTGCTGGGATTGATCTTCTCTCAGTATGCCTCGCTTTGGACAGCTTAACCGAAGATGACCCCTTTCTCCACAAGTGTAACATCTAGGGCTATATCCTTGCGGACGATCGCGTACAGGTGATGCCACAACCTCCCTGATACGGTGTGTTCGATGGTCTTGCCTCACTGCCTCTACTTCCAAGGCATGGGCCAAGGCATCCTTCAGTGTCTCATGATGCCCAAGTCTTACAGCGGCTCTAACTTCTAAGTCACGTATTCCGTCGATGAACGCCTGTACCAGATTTCCATTGATGAGTGCAGGGGCGGACTGGTATGCTTTCCGAACCAACTTTTCAACTTCCAAGGCCCACTGCTGTAGGTTCTCGGCACTACGTTGAACGCGATCCCTTAACTCAGCGCGAAATACGTGCTCCAAGTAAGCGTCGCCGTATCTGGACTCTAACGCTTCCAGCAGTTGTTCGTAGGTCACATCCTTGCCAAGAGCCTCAAGTATGGTTAGGGCCTGGTCTCGGAGGCCTAAGGTGAGCGCGGTCATAGCTTGTTCTTTGGTCCACCCATTCGCTTTCATAACGGCCTCAAATTGAATTTTGTAGGCCGACCATGAAGATGTTCCGTCGAATGGCGGCACCTTAAATCCACGTACCAAAGGTGCAGCAACCACTGAAGGCACAACCCCGTCTCCAGCCCTAAGTTCACCTAAAGCCTTCTTCACCCCGGCAATCTGAACTTCAGCTTCTGAGATGCGATTCTCATGCTGGTGAACCTGCTCCTTCATCACCTTGAACTCTTTGCCAAGTGTTGAGTGAAGGTCTTTAATGAGGAGCATCTGCTCTTCTTGGCGGCGGGCCTGTAACTCTTCTTGGCGGCGGGCCTGCTCTTCTTGGCGGCGGGCCTGTTCTTCTTGGCGGCGGGCCTGCTCCTCTTTATCTTGATGAAGCTTCTCCTCCAACCGACGGACCTGCTCTTCTTGACGGCGAGCCTGTTCCTGCAACAGCGCCATTAGCGCAGACAAGTCTGGCACCGCTGGTGCTGAAGAAACTCCATATGGGCCAGAGACTGGCTCTGTCGTAGGCTGAACACCACCCGGAGAATCTCCAAACCGCCTCTGATCCATGTCTTGCTGCCGTTGACTCCTTGTACGAATACCGTCCGTGTCGTCCTTTGGTAAAATTGGCATAATCTATCCCACTTCTGACACCAATTTGTTACGAGCTGGGTATGGGATAAATTATTTTACAACAATTAATTAACTAAATATCCTTTATTAACTCAACAACTTATAAACACAAACACTAATTCGCTAATAATCACTATTCTCTTCGTAATCGCTTGTATTCGCATCCGTTCGTATCCGTAGTCGAAATCAGACTGACTCACTCGCCCGCCGTCCGGCCTATTTATACAGTCATGGAAGTTTCTAGAACATTGTCGAACTATCCTATACTGGAATATTCTAGAAACATCTATGAACTTCTACACAGTACCACAATGGAATGTTCTCGAACCTAGTGGAAACTTCTGGAAACTTCGACCACATTCTCGAACGTTCCAGTGTAATACGGTCGACGTAACAATAATAATAAATAAATTGTTTTTATTGTCTCAAATATTGCATTACAAAATAATATCGAGGCAGCCCCAGTAAGTAGTTAACAACACTTGTGTTGGGGTTGTCTCACTCTTCCCTTGTTTTATTAATTATTACAATTTTGAGCTAAAAACAGAATATTTGGAAAATAAGTAAAAGAAACCAAACTTAAGGAAATCAAACAGTAAAAGCAAACAGAATAACATAAACAGGCACTAAATAAGTTTAAATACTTAATATTACAACCTAGCAAACGAATATTGTATTTCTCACATGTTACCGCGTAAGTATGCAATTATATTATCGACTCTCATAACAAAAAAAAAATCGAATTTTAAACTACAAAAACATGTTTACATTACTATACCTTACAAACGAGATACCGAAATATAAAAATAGAATTACTATGTTTTAACTCATGTTATGATAAAATCAATACGATACTAAGCGAATCCAAAATTTTAATATCACCAAGTATTCATTCCAGTTATTACTTGTCTGTGGCAGCGACCGCATGAGATAAACAAACATTTGTGTATATTTTCCCTCACTTTAATTTAGTCAGTATCATAACCCACTGTTAACTACTACTACCACCAAGTTTCTATTATAACACCAGTAAACGCACAATCCGCTCACTCAGCCTATTCTAACCAGTATATCCTCTGTTTCCTCATATGTTAAGGTTTGCAGCCACTCGGTTATGATCTTTTTGCAATTATGCAGAACCTCAGGATGAAATCCCAATCTGGCATTAATTTTGTTATAAATATAGGCAGACTGAGTTCCAAACTGGCGCTCCGCAAAAGCAGTGCGGACCCCCGAAGAGTGAGCCACGATATCGTTCCGTCTCTTGTTCTGTTTAGCTGGATTATATGGAATAGATTTGTGTAAGTACAAGGTCGTGTTTAACAAGTATAGCTTTCGTACCGTTAGTAGTCCGCTATTTTTATATAGGTCAGCTGTGGGGTATCTGTACGGCTTAAAATACATTACTTTTATAAGCGATCTTTGAGTTCTTTCCAGCTCTAGCAATTTCATTTTTGTGGCACCTCCCCAGACAGGTAAACAGTAAGTCATAACCGACTGTGCTAGCGCAATATATATCTTATTGAGTATCAGCGGAGACATCACATAGCGTAGTGTTTTAAAAATCCAAATCAGTTTTCTTATACGCGGCATAATAACATCTATATGCGAGTGCCAAGATAAGCTCCCGTCAATAATTACGCCCAAGTATCTTGTGGAGCTGACCTGTTCTATATTTTGACAAAAGCAATTCGGATTCATATTGTTTGAGCACTCGCGTATTCTAATTCTGATATTTGGACCTGGTTTCGATCTTTGACTCGGGGAAAAACAAATGTAGTTGGTTTTTAAAGTATTAAGGGTTAGCAGATTGGCTTTTAACCAGTTATTTATAACCCCTAACCCACATTCAGCATTAAGGCGTACGGCCCGTACCCAAGTTTCACCAGAAAAAACGACTGCTGTGTCGTCCGCATAGGAGAAAATCTTACCGCCGCTAATCCTTAGGTTACAGAGTTCGTTTATATACACCAGGAATAGCGGCGGCCCGAGCACGCTCCCCTGCGGGACTCCAAAGACTACGTTTTCATCCTCACTGAGTGCATTACCCACTTTTACTTGCTGTTTCCTACCCCGGAGATAACTTTCGAAAAGTGCAAGAGCCGTATCTCTTATTCCTATAGCCTCTAGCCTCCGCACAAGGATGGGAACTGAAACGGTGTCAAACGCCTTTTTAAGGTCTAGAAAAACTGTAATGCATTTACACCCCTTGTCTACTTTAGCTGTGATTTCAGACGTCAATGCAGTGACAGCATCCTGTGTTGACCGCCCTTGTCTAAAACCAAATTGACTATTAGAGATAATGTTGTTTTTATTTAAGTAATTTGTAAGCCTCTTGTTCAGTATCTTTTCTATTATTTTAGAGATTGACGGTAGGACAGATATCGGCCGATAATTGTTGACGTCGTTTGTCCCCCCCCCCCCCCCCTTGTGCACAGGCGTGATTAAGGAGCGTTTTAAAGTAGTGGGAAAAATTCCTGTTTCAAATATGAGATTAGTTAGTTGGGTTATGAGGGGAACAACAAAGTCTCTAGATAGTTTCAAGAAATTAATAGGTATGCCGTCCCATCCAGTAGCACTTCCCGAGTCAAGGACGGAAAGGATGCTATCCACTTCCGCTAGATCCGTCTCCAGTAACACAAATGAGTTACACTGTGTCTGGGAATTATAGTTGGTGATAGGGTAAGCCACCAGCCCAGTCCTGGACATGATTTCTTCTGCTAACTTGGTTCCTACAGTTACAAAAAAGTTATTCACTTTATTTAACGAGTCACGAGGTTGTGATGCAATTTGAAGAAGACGTTCTGTAGATGACTTAGGTTTCTTATAGTGAGTGATGTTATTTATATTTTGCCAGAGGATTTTGGGGTTTTTTATAGAGCATACGATTTGTTTTTTATGATACTGCCTTTTCAGTTTCTTAATGAGATTGGCGCAGAACGTGCGAAAGCGCTTATACGTTATTATTAGTATAATATTATAGGGATCCTTTCTCGACTGTAGCTGCATTTTATTCCTAAGCCTGATACATCTGAGGGCACCTTTATAAATCCAAGGCTTCAAAGTACGCCTGGAACTTGGTGTTGAAACAGTTTTAGTATTACGAAGGAGAGATGTCTTGATCGCACATATCAGTTTATCTGCGAAAATATTAGGGTCTCTGTACGTGATAAACGGTGATATATCAGTATTAATAAGGTATTCATAAGCGCTTTCAAGATTTATAACAGTTTTAGCATACGACTTCGTTTGGTATGTGTAGGATATATTTAACAAAATAGCCGAATGATCAGTGACAGAAGTGTTCAATACTGCCACAAAAGCCGTGTTTTCAGATTTGTCCAGCTTTAGAAGTACATGATCAAGACAGCTCTCCTCTCTGGTAGGCAAACAATGGCCAGGCAGAAAACCATTTGCAGCCAACATATTCAATTAATTTAATCTATTGTTCCGTAACTGTCCCGTATCCGACGGCTTTTCAATAAGGTTTATGTTTATATCACCTGTAATAATAATATTTTTGTGTGTTTGTATAGTTTGTAGATATAGGTCTAAAGAGTTAGTGAAACCGTCCGTGGAGACCGATAAATTCCTATTATAGTAAAGTTTGAAACGATTATTTGCAAAGCGGAGGCATGTATTAACTCAATTTCGGTTGTTTTGGATAAATGACAGTTTTTTATATATGTTACCACGCCATCATTTTGATTTAGCTGTCTTGACGCAATAAATGAGGTATAATTGTTTAACACAGGTATCACCTTATTAGGGTTTAATCTGCACTCGGTTAGGATTAGCACGTCAACATCTTTTCCGATTTCAGACAATGTTATTAGGAAGTCATCAAAATTGCTATAAATACTTCTTATATTTTGAGTTAGGACGGTAAAATTAGGGTTATCTTGTTGAAAATAGGTTAGTAGTAGTAGGGGATATCTGTCCAACTTCAAGAAAGGCAGAATTAGCAATTTCAGCAGTGTCTAGTTCTTGGAAATTACATAAGTTTTTATCCATTAGTAAATAAGATAAAAGGGAGGTTTATTTCAAGTTTTAAATGACCGTGATACGTTGATTATGTGTAAATCTGTTTATGTACATACGTGCCCTATGAATATCAGATAGAGTGGTTCAAAAGAAACTATCACTCTAAAAATCGAGCAGAGTGAGTGCGATTGTGCGCGCCTCTGGTGAATAAACAACTTATATTGTGTGAGAGAGATTAAACACTTACGTATTAGCATAATGCTGCGGCTGTAGCAAGCTGTAGGGTTTCCTTCCATTCATTGCTGAGATCCATTCTTAGCATCCTCACGGGAACTACTTCCTTAGTCTCTTGCTTGGTACAATGCTTACAGTCTTCAGGGCAAGGTCTTCTAGACAGTGCATCTGCGTTACCGTGAGTTCTCCCACTACGATGTTCCGTTACGAAGTCAAACTCTTGTAGTAGTTCGATCCATCTTGCCACTTGTCCCTCTGGATTCTTGAACTGCAATAGCCACTTTAATGCAGCGTGGTCAGTTCGCAATTGGAATTTCCGTCCCAGCAAATATTTACTGAAGTGTTGCAATGTCCTTACTACTGCGAGTAGCTCCCGTCTCGTGACGCAGTAATTTCTTTCTGGTTTGGATAAAGATTTGCTGTAGTAAGCTATAACAACTTCTTGGTTTCCTTTCCGTTGAGACAACACGCCTCCAATTCCAGTATTACTTGCGTCTGTGTCAACTATGAAGTCATTTTCAGTGTCAGGATATCCCAGAATAGGTGTATTGCACAGACGTTTCTTTAATTCCCGGAATGCGATGTCACAATTCTCGTCCCAACAGAACTGTTGCTTCTCCTCAGTGAGTTTGTGTAAAGGTTTTGCAATGTCGGCAAAATTCTTGACAAACCGCCGATAGTAGGAGCACAAACCCAGAAATGCTCTGACCTGCGTCTTGTCTTTCGGAACTGGCCAATCCTTGACGGCGACGATTTTCTCCGGATCTGTCTGAACACCTTCCTCCGAAACTATGTGTCCTAAAAAGTTCACTTGTCGTCTGAAAAATGAGCACTTTTTCGGACTTAATTTAAGATTTGCCGTCCGGATTTTTGACAGCACTCGATTGAGATTTTGAAGGTGATCTTCAAATGTACGGCCCACGATAATAATGTCGTCTAAATAGACAAGACATGCGTCTCCGATCAACCCGGCAAGTATTTGCTCCATTAGCCTTTCAAACGTCGCAGGAGCATTGCACAATCCGAATGGCATAACTTTAAACTGCCATAGCCCCTTTCCTGTTGAAAATGCAGTTTGCTCCTTATCCTTAGGGTCTATTTCCACTTGCCAGTAGCCACTTTTCAAGTCTAGCGTGGTAAACCACCTCATTCCAGTCAGTGTATCCAATGTGTCGTCGATCCTAGGCAGTGGGTAACTGTCCTTTTTCGTGACGTCGTTCAATCGTCGATAGTCCACACAAAAGCGCGTGTTGCCGTCCTTTTTCTTCACCAGGACCACAGGAGAACACCATGGACTCGATGAAGGCTCTATAACACCATCCTTGACCATACCCTCAATCATCATTTCCACTTCCTTTTCACGTGCAACCGGCAGTCTTCTTGGTCGTTGACGGATTGGTAACTCGTTGCCAGTATTAATTTTGTGCTGAACCAGTCCTGTTCTTCCTATGTCAGCATCATTTGTAGAGAAAGAGTCGGCGTACTGAAGTAACATCTTCTTAGCTTTATCCATTTCTACTTCCGTTAAATCGCAGTTTTCTAAAAGTGTTGACACGTCAAATTTCAGGCGGAAAACTTTTCCTGATGGTACACCTTCCATGAAGATTTCCTCTGTACCACACTTCAATACTCCTTGATCAACGTCGATCTCACAACGATGTTTCCGCATGAAGTCTAATCCCAGGATGCAATCGTCCACTATGTCGGCCACGATGACATTATGCCGATAGAATTTGTTACCTAATTTTAACTCCACCTCCTTTCTGCCTCGGACGATTATGTGCTGACCGGTAGCTGTCAGTAATTGTATACGGTCGTGGTTATTGAAGAAGTCCCCAAGGAACCGACTTGCTAGATGAGAATTGACGACCGTGTGAGAAGCTCCAGTATCCAACGTAAATTTGCATGGTTTTCCGTTGACTTCGCCTTTGATGATCAGGCTGTTTCCGTCATGGGCCTGTGAGATCGAGATCCTCGGGGCTCTTTCAATACCAGCCAGCACCCGCCCCTCAGTCCTGGCGTTTACTCGTTTCCCTGCTGTTGCTGGGCAGTTGTATCAGTCGCCCTATCTTGCTGGGATTGATTTTCTCTCAGTGTGCTTCGCTTTGGACAGCTTGACCGAAGATGACCCCTTTCTCCACAAGTGTAACACCTAGGGCTATACCCTTGCGGACGATCGCGTACAGGTGATGCCACAACCTCCCTGATACGGTGTGTTCGATGGTCTTGCCTCACTGCCTCTACTTCCAAGGCATGGGCCAAGGCGTCCTTCAGTTTCTCATGATGCCCAAGTCTTACAGCGGCTCTAACTTCCAAGTCACGTATTCCGTCGATGAACGCCTGTACCAGATTGCCATTGATGAGTGCAGGGGCGGACTGGTATGCTTTCCGAACCAACTTTTCAACTTCCAAGGCCCACTGCTGTAGGTTCTCGGCACTACGTTGAACGCGATCTTTTAACTTAGCGCGAAATACGTGCTCCAAGTGCGCGTCGCCATATCTGGACTCTAACGCTTCCAGCAGCTGCTCGTAGGTCACATCCTTGCCAAGAGCCTCAAGTATGGTTAGGGCCTGGTCTCGGAGGCCTAAGGTGAGCGCGGTCATAGCTTGGTCTTTGGTCCACCCATTCGCTTTCATAACGGCCTCAAATTGAATTTTGTAGGCCGACCATGAAGATGTTCCGTCGAATGGTGGCACCTTAAATCCACGTGCCGAAGGTGCAGCAACCACTGAAGGCACAACCCCGTCTCCAGCCCTAAGTTCACCTAAAGCCTTCTTCACCCCGGCAATCTGAACTTCAGCTTCTGAGATGCGGTTCTCATGCTGGTGAACCTGCTCCTTCATCACCTTGAACTCTTTGCCAAGTGTTGAGTGAAGGTCTTTAATGAGGAGCATCTGCTCTTCTTGGCGTCGGGCCTGTAACTCTTCTTGGCGGCGGGCCTGCTCTTCTTGGCGGCGGGCCTGCTCTTCTTTATCTTGATGAAGCTTCTCCTCCAACCGACGGACCTGTTCTTCTTGACGGCAAGCCTGTTCCTGCAACAGCGCCATTAGCGCAGACAAGTCTGGCACCGCTGGTGCTGAAGAAACTCCACATGGGCTAGCGACTGGCTCTGTCGTAGGCTGAACACCACCCGGCGTCTGTATCGGAGAATCTCCAAACCGCCTCTGATCCATGTCTTGCTGCCGTTGACTCCTTGTACGAATACCGTCCGTGTCGTCCTTTGGTAAAATTGGCATAATTTATCCCTCACTTCTGACACCAATTTGTTACGAGCTGGGTATGGGATAAATTATTTTACACCAATTAATTTACTAAATATCCTTTATTAACTCAACAACTTATAAACACAAACACTAATTCGCTAATAATCACTATTCTCTTCGTAATCGCTTGTATTCGCATCCGTAGTCGAAATCAGACTGACTCACTCGCCCGCCGTCCGGCCTATTTATACGGTCATGGAAGTTTCCAGAACATTGTCGAACTATCCTATACTGGAATATTCTAGAAACATCTATGAACTTCTATACAGTACCACAATGGAATGTTTTCGAACCTAGTGGAAACTTCTGGAAACTTCGACCACATTCTCGAACGTTCCAGAGTAATACGGTCGACGTAACAATATTATAGGACTTTGCCTTTTTTAGTAAATTGGTTTTTAATATAGTGGACCCCAGTTCCACTATTATAGGAGTGCTCGTGACCCCATCTTTCTTACTAGGCAGTCGATAAATATCCTTAAAGTCGCGAGGATCCATTTCGAGACTTAAATGGTTAGACAAGTTCACTACCATATTAATTAAGTCGTTGCCACTTTCATTAGGCATCTTAGGGACGTTCTTTAATTCGAAGCAGGTTTTCTTAGAGCTCCTATGAAGGTCTTCAAGCTTGTCCTCCAGAACTGCTATATTCACGGTCCTTTTTCCCATGTAGCTCAAGGAATTCAATTTTCTTGCATAACTCCTCATTTTGGCTCGTTAAATTTATAATCGAAGCCTCAACAATGCTATTATTTGTTTGTTGAATTTCCTTGAGGTTTGAGGTAATTGTCCTTAGTTCGGTTTTTTGGGTTTTCATAAAGGTACTGAACAACTCCTTAATTTCATCCTTAAATTTAGTAAATTCTCCAGGTAGATCTTCCTCTCTCAATCTTTTACCCCGTTTGGAAACGAAATTTGGGGGGGTGCATTCTTCCATTCCGCTAATATTCGGGTCAGAGAAAGATTTGTCCATCTTATAACAATTGAAGATACTAGGGTGTAATAAGTATCAAGGAGCTAATTCCGAACTTTAATTTCGGAAGTCGGTGTTTCTAGTTTGCTTTCTTCGTTATTTGACACCGACTTCCGAAATTAAAGTTATTTTGCATTTTTTAGTACTATTTATGGAAGTCGGTTGTATTTTTTTTGTAAAAAGTTTTTTTATTTTTCACTTTTTAGTTGTTGTACCCCATTCTAAAACTAAATTAATAGTAAAGTTATGCCCGAATTGATAGCCCCAAAAATAGGGAATTTGAACATGGTTGGTGAAATTAGGGTGTATCAGGGTGAACTGTATAAATCTGTATACCCCTTCAGAGCATATCACTGTGATGTAATGTTGTGAAGTGGTGAAAACAATATAAAGACATGCGATTGCAGCAATTCTGGAAGGTTTGCTATCATTTATTGAAGAGTTCCATTGTGTATCTCCGAAGTTCTTCATCAGATTTTCACCAAATTAAAATGGGACCACATGTAAAGCAACAGCTTTCAAATAAAAAAAAATCTTCAAAATCGGTTCACGCAGTAAAAAGTTATGAGGTAACACACATAAAAAAAAAAAAAAAAAAAAAAAAAATACAGTCGAATTGAGAACCTCCTGCTTTTTTTGAAGTCGGTTAAAAAAGGAAAATTATTGGGAATTAGGGGGATCCTGGGAATGTAAACTACATCACCGGAGCCGCAACCTATTAAGATTTCGGCTTCGATGACATTACGTTGGATATTTGTTACTTTCAGCCGAGTGCCGCCGTTGCAGTTTTGGAGGAATTAAATTTCTGAGTAGAATGATTGTAACTCCAACTTTTAAATTTTGTGTGCTGGAAGACCTGGTGTTTTTAGGGAATCTAAAAACTCTACCAAATAGTGGGTGTGCATCTTCTTCTTCCATAACCATGTTAATAGAGATATATTCCCTACTTTCCCCAGAAACATGTGTCAATATATTTTGAAAATTGATAGTTGCTGCTTGGTCGTTTCGAGGAGCCAATAAAAAACTTTTTACAAAAAAAATACAACCGACTTCCATAAATAATACTACAAAAAATGCAAAATAACTTTAATTTCGGAAGTAGGTGTTTCTAGTTTGGTTTCTTCGTTATTTAACACCGACTTCCAAAATTACAAGTTATTTTGCATTTTGTTTGTATTATTTATGGAAGTCGGTTGTATTTTTTTTGTAAAAAGTTTTTTACTTTTCACTTTTTAGTTGTTGTACCACATTCCAAAACTAAATTAATAGTAAAGTTATGCCCGAATTGAAAGCCCAAAAATAGGGAATTTGAACATAGTTGGTGAAATTAGGGTGTATCAGGGTGAACTGTACAAATCTGTATACGCCTTCAGACCGTATTAGCGTGATGTAATGTTGTGAAGTGGTGAAAACAATATATAGACATGCGATTGCAGCAATTCTGGAAGGTTTGCGATCATTTATTAAAGAGTTCCATTGTGTATCTCCGAAGTTCTTTATCAGATCTTCAACAAATTAAAATGGGATCAAATGTGAAGCAACAGCTTTCAAATAAAAAAAAAAAATCTTTAAAATCGGTTCACATAAAAAAAAAATACTGTCGAATTAAGAACCTCCTCCTTTTTTGAAGTCGGTTAAAAAAGCTCGCGTCACGATTCGAGATTTCTGTTGGTCTCCCGTATACAGAGGAAATGAGCTCCTGCTGTGAGGCAACACAACACAGGCTCTCTACTAAAATAACTTTATCACCTTCTTGGGTGGAGAATTTTTTGCAATGAGAAATTCTGCGCGTTTGGGTTGCCTCCTGAATGTGCTCGCATATTAAAACTCAAATGAGTCGTTATTTAACTACGCCATAAAATAGAGCTCTTTAGACAGGCACCTATTTCATCGTCTCTCGTTCCTCGGGGTATTATAGGGAGTGTCTGCCTGAAGCCACCACAGAAAAGGACTGTAACGCCTACCATCGGCCGGTCATGCCAATAACCGCGCTTCATGCCCGTTCCACCAAACTCTCGTGTGGCCGAGAAGCCGCCGTAAGAGAACGCTGTGTACTAAGTCGAGACCTACGCTGGGTAAGCGTTTCTGTCCCCTTAGCCAAATAACTTTTATAAAAGCGCTAACGCTTCGTGCAGTAATGTCGTTGCCATACATTTTGCACGAAGCGTCAGCGTTATCGTTAACAGAAAAGTATTCAAAAAACAAAAAAAAAAAAAACCTACTTAGTGTCATCCTTTTCGCATTTCGGCTACACATAGCGAACGGTTTGTTTGAACGAATGACAGTATTCAAACTACGAAGTAAATAAAACTACTTGGTTCAAATTCAAGTAGAATTTTTCGTTCGTACTTCAAATTAAAGACCTGTTCGCATTGATATATTAAAAGGAGCTACTTCATTCAATTTCAAGTAGAATCTTTACTTCGTACTTGAAATTAAAGACCGAACCAACACCAATTGCAATTTACCTAAACCTACGACCAATTTTGAACAATAGAACCAACCATACAATCAAGACCTTTTTAACCTGTATGTATGTTTTTTTTTTTATGTATGTCCGCCGATTTCTCTGTCAGTTGTGGACCGATTTTCAAACTTCTTTTTTTATCCGAAATAATATACTTCCGAGGTCATCCCGTATAAATTTTATGGAAATTGCTTTAGCGCTTTTTGAGAAACTGAACAAAAACGAAAAATACGTATATCTAGATGACGTTTTTGTTTTCTCCAATTACGAGTATGTTTAAATTCCACGTTCCATGTTATTGGGGTTTTTAGTTCTGGGGTATAACAACTATAAAGTGAATATTTTTTTTTTTACAAAAAAACAACCTACTTCCAGACTTGTAAAAAATATATGTTACTCTAGTCAATTTCCTTCATATTTTGATAAGTGAATGTTTGAAATTATATTTTTAGAACATAGTGTAATTAATTTGTAAAGTTATGTCTAACGTGGATTAAAAATTGAGATTCACGCAAAAACTATGAACTATATTTTAGTATACGTGTTTTAGTATAATACCTTTTGTTTTATGTATAATAAAATAATAAAGTGTCTAATTTCGGACAACGCTCCTTGATGGGCAAGTCCTATTACTGGGTGGACGTACGACGCGTTACGTGAGCTCAGCACAGAACACGCAAGGTAACCACTCAAGGTCGCCTTAAATTCATATAACTATGTTATGATAGAATGAAGCGATTGTGATGAAACCAAAACTATGTAATACTAACTATGTAGAGCACAATTTTTTTGTGTAATAGTTATCTACATTGATTTCCTATATTTTATGTGATGCGTGCACAATTAAATAGACGGACAAAAATTTCAAAAATACTGAAAATGGGTTCTGTTGGTTATCCTTTAACACCCTGGCAATTTTTTTGGAAATATTTTTGATGTACAAAAACAACTTTTCTACAGATTTGTTATTCATCTATTGGCAACCACTGATTAATTTATTGTTTATGTTTAATCTGTGGATGATGCTGGGCTGCAGCATAACTTCTTAGAGTTTGTTAATTCTATGCCTATGTTCTTTGTTTTAGGTATTGCCCTGTATCCCTTAAAAAATAAAAATAAAATTTCTGGGAAATTGCATAATTTGCTATTTATAATTTCCTCAAGTACTCTCTGTATCAAAGACCAAGCTGCTTGCCTAGCCTTTTCCTGACCATGTTGATTTTGGCTTCCAGTTCAGTCTAACCATTTTGCAGCTGAGTACCAAGAGACCATTTATTCTAGATTCCTGCTTCATGGTAGGTATGTTAAAGGAAATAAACTCTGTCTTATTATTATCAATATTGTTGAGATTTTGGTAACCATTCTGGGAAACCATGGCAACAGGAAACAGTATAAAAAGGAAATTTCAACGCACTATAACATCTTCATTTTTTGTTTACGAGACAAAAGAAAAAATAAATGTCCAATATTTTTTGGTAATCAAACTGACAGATTAATTAGATTTTTTGGTAATCAAACTGACAGATTAATTAGATTTTTTGATAATCTAACTGACAGATTAATTAGATTTTTTGGTAATCTAACTGACAGATTAATTAGATTTTTTTAGTCACTAACCCAATACAAACAAACAAAAAAAAAACAATTAGCAACAAAGGAGATGTAACATGCATGACATAAATAAATAGTTGTACCAATATAAAGGAATAAAAAGGAAATGCATGGACATTACTAGCGGTGTTTGCCAACATAACAGAGAAAAAGTGATAAGTACAGCAGATTATTAAGTACTTACTTAGATTTAGAATAAAACTATACTAATACTTACACATTATAATGAGCTGAGAATCCTTAAATAGTGACTTAGCTAGTGTAAACACACAATTGTCCTGAAAAATAATAACATTTACATTAAAACCATACAACTATGTAGGTCAACCTTAGCAATTTTGTATAGTAATAGAACCTCTCTGCTTTATTAGGCACAATGAAATCATTGCCAATATCAAGCACTATTCATTTGTGAAATAATAATAATACTTTATATTATTCTGCATTACAACAGAAACTTATATCAGAATCTGTTTAAGTTAGCATATAACATCAATATAAAACGTACAGGAACATTTTTTAAAATTATTTTTCCTGGTTCTTTTCCAATAGGTAAGCTATACTAGATTTAAATGTAGGTAACGAATGTACCTAATACATACATTTTTGCAGCTTTTAACTGGCTATCTAGCAATATAGATCTGACAGTACAGTTAGCATTTTCAGTAAATAAGCATAAACAATGAGTCAGAAAAAATATCTGTACATGATTTAATCAACAACAAATTAGCGCAAAACTGTGTTAGTTTAATTACAAGGGAGGCGGTCATTTGAACACTGTATAAACTGTATTTCATCGTAAACTTTCATAGTACTTATGAAATGAAAAATATCCTCACCCCATTCAGCGGTAAATCCCATTTTCCAATGTCTGAAAAACTGTGCGTTACTTTGACGATTGTCACAAACAATATAAATAGGATCCGCAACATTTTGATTGATTTAGGCGGAGAATCCCAAAACTATTTAATTAATATCAAAAAAATCACAAACATCATTTTAATTTGGTTTAAAATATACAAAAATTAATTGGAAAGGAAACGCATTCACTTCCCTTCAGCACTTGACTTTTGTTGACAGATATTTTTGTTTGACATTTCTTGTTTTTTTTATAGGCTATTGGAATAGGCTAAGGTCAGAAACCATGCTGCCTAGTCATCAGTAGTGTATTTTTTTCCATTTTATAATGCAGATGTACGACTAACTATTAGTCCGGTCAATATAGACATTCGAAGGTACACATAAAGTCCAAACAAGCTGAAATTCAGTAAAATTGTTAAAACATAACTATAAACAATGTTTAAAAGTTCCCCATCATTCCCGTGCATGGAAAAATTTTTATTTAAGGTCAAAGGTAAAAAAAATGAGTTTTTCGCGATGTTCAGCAAAACGGTAAGTTTTATCATAAAAGTACCTCAGACAAAAATTGTAGAACATAAAATTATCTATAAAAAATGTATCAATACTTTTTTCTCACGAACCACCGTTTCTGAGATATAACGATTCAAAAAGTTATAAAAGTTGTTATCGTCATAATATGCACACGTTTCCACGCCACCTATGATGTAGTGTACCTAGCGCGTTTTTTTAACGTGGTTTCCCCAGTAGATCTACTCCATGGGTCAGTTGTGATTTTGTGATCCTGTTTAATGTAAAACTATTGCAAAATAACGGAAATTTTCAAAGATTGGAAAAGATAAAAGCGATGTAAATTAAAAAAAGTGGTGAAGTTCATTCGCCTGATTCGTAAGTTTCAAATTCTTCTTGTTCTTCTTCTTGATCGTCTTCTTGTTCTTCTTCTTCACACTTCGTCGGAATCAAACGAATCCTCCATTGTCTGTGATTCAATATTAGAGCACGACCGGCCTTGAAAATTTGTGCATGCCAAAGAACAAAACATGTATGGAGCTCCTAAAAAAACTACCCGTTTAGATAACCATCAAAATGCATGTTTCGTTAAAAATACTAAAAATAAAAAACAAGTTCAATTAGCTTGTCTTCCTCCAACCTCAGTTGCTGCTCATCAACATCTTTTTCGGGTATATTACCAAGTTCAAGTGTGACTTGGTTATCAGCTAGACTCCACAGACTGGGGTTGGAAGTTGGTCAACAATATATTAGAGCCAGTTCAAACTTTACTTTCACCTGCGCTGGAAAAACTGCTGAACACAATTTTTTGCAACTGCAAAAAGGGATGCACTGCTAAATGTGGTTGCAAAAAAGTCGAACTGTTTTGTTCTTTGGCATGCACAAATTGTCAAGGCCGATCGTGCTCTAATATTGAATCACAAACAATGGAGGATTCGTTTGATTACGATGAAGTGTCATGCGATACATCGCTATTAACGCAATTTACTTGCATCCAAAATGAAGATAAAGAAGAAGCAGGAGAAGAAGAACAAGAAGAAGATCAAGAAGAAGAACAAGAAGAATTTGAAACTTACGAATCAGGCGAATGAACTTCACCACTTTTTTTTAATTTATATCGCTTTTATCTTTTCCAATCTTTGAAAATTTCCGTTATTTTGCAATAGTTTTACATTAAACAGGATCACAACTGACCCGTGGAGTAGGCCTACTGGGGAAACCACGTTAATAAAAACGCGCTAAGTACATAGGTGGCGTGGAAACGTGTGCATATTATGACGATAACAACTTTTATAACTTTTTGAATCGTTATATCTCAGAAACGGTGGCTCGTAAGAAAAAGTATTGATACATTTTTTATAGATAATTTTATGATCTACAATTCTTGTCTGAGGTACTTTTATGATAAAACTTACCGTTTTGCTGAAAATCGCGAAAAACTCATTTTTTTTACCTTTGACCTTGAATAATTTTTTTTCCATACACGGGAATGATTGGGAACTTTTAAACATTGTTTATAATTATGTTTTGAACAATTTTACTGATTTTCAACTTGTTGGGGCTTTATGTACCTTCACTCTCATTTTTTGGTCTAGATTGACCGGACTATATCAAAACAACACAAACAATTGTGTAACTGTTTTGGTCTACAATAAAGTTTTATTCTATTCTATTCTATTCTATCACATTCTAATGTTTTTTGCAGTATTTGGCAACAGATGTGTCGAGTCAGCCTTCTCGGCAAACTTCGCTGAGGTAGTCAATACTACAATAAAATTCTCAGGTCCATTTTACCGAGATTGCGCCTGTTTCAATGATTCCACATATTTTCCAGTTGCGTAGACACTTGAGATACACAAAACTACACCAATTTTACATCACAATATTCACTAGGAATCAATTTGTGAGTAATTAAAACGCGTGCCTATCAACAATTAAAAAAACAAGCCACTGAACTTCACTCGAAAACATCCCGCCTGAAACTGTCATTCTGCTCGATTGCTCCATGCTTGTATGTGTTTTCTATTTTTATTAATGTTCAATTATAATGTTTTTGATGCCTCGTAATTATTTATTTAATTTGAGAATCAATACGAGGAAAATGATTTCACCTTTTTTTCTTTTCATTGATTAGTTGCTGATAAGCCTAGGTTTGGCGACTACAAAAAAAAAAAAAAAACTTTGACACTGACCTGACAGTACTCACGAAACTTAGGTTGTCGTGTCAAAATATTTTTGTTTTGTTCTTCGTATATTTCTTAAAAAAACGCATAATATGTCATAATTGTAATGTTTTCTATTTATTTTAATGTTAAATTACGTAAATTAATTATAATAACACTTAATACTTATCATGTTTTGGTGAGACGATATCCATAGTGTGGTACCGTGGTAGTCATGTCAGATTGCGCGCTGGTGTCCAATGTAAGCGAACACGATGCGAGTATGGACGTGGGGAACGACAAGTCTCTATTCGAGCCCTCTGTTGAAATGATGGTAAATGATTTTGACGACGAGAGAACACTAGACGAAGAAGAAGCTTTGGCGGCGGGAGAGCAACAAGATCCTAAAGCCGAACTCAACAGCCTTCAACGTGAAGGTGATATGCCCTTGGAGGAACTATTAGCTCTGTACGGATACGACAGAAGCATGGACAAGCCAGTGCCAGAGCAGGCCCCTGAGGTGGTGCCGGAAGAGATTGAGAAACCCGAATCAGCATTACAACAATTATATAGTGAGACTACTAGTCCAGAAGCCACAAGATGCCTTAGGTCTGGCTCAAGACCGCCTTCTGAAGAAGACGATGATTATGACTATAGTCCTGACGAGGATGACTGGAAAAAAACTATAATGGTTGGTAGCGACTACCAAGCTGCAATACCTGAAGGTTTATGTAGTTATGATGATGCATTACCTTATGAAAATGAGGACAAATTACTGTGGAATCCAACCACGCTAGAAGAAAATATTACAGAGGAATACATGAAGAAAGTTTGTGCAATGACCTCGGGAACAACAGGGGTAGATGCTGTGCCTCGAGGGAGACAGCTACGTGATGATGAAGAAGCTCTTTACCTCCTTCAGCAGTGTGGTCACAATATAGAGGAAGCTTTGAGGCGGCGACGCATATCCGCCCAAACCCCAGCTCATGCAAGTCTCTGGTCAGAAGAAGAGTGTCGTAACTTTGAAAATGGCCTTAAAGCCCATGGCAAAGATTTCCATTTAATCAGACAGTGCAAAGTACGGACTCGGTCAGTGGGAGAATTGGTTCAGTTCTATTACATATGGAAAAAGACAGAACGGCATGATATTTTTGCAAATAAAGCCCGTTTGGAGAAAAAAAAGTACACTATACATCCTGGTCATACAGATTACATGGACAGATTTTTGGAAGAGCAGGAGGCATCAGGGACTGGTGTTGTCCGACCAGTATCACCTACTCCAATGATGGAGTTTGGTCCTTCCCCTGCCACCCAGCCTGACCCATTAGCCTTGGGTGAAAAGGAGGTGTTTTCCCAACTAAATACCCACACAACACCTCCACGAGCTCTGTCTATGGAGGACCCGGAACCACCAACCGGTTCCTAATACATGTATTATTGGCAAAGGCCATCCGTAGCGAGCACTGTTTGTAACATACTTAACTATGTTGTTATTAGGAATAAGGGTATATTTTCCTTATTCATGAAACAAAACCAATTTTTATGTTTTTATAACACTATTTTATATAAAGGACTGACTTAAAACCCTCTTTTTGTATTTTAACATTTTGAACAGTACAATGTAAATAATAAAGCTGTAAAATTATGTTACATAATGTTGGTGAATAAGGGAATTATGCTGAATGAAATGAATGATTGTGACCCCACCTCTAGGTGGATGGTGTATAAAATTATGTGGTATTGATGATAAGAATAAACAGTGCAAATAAATGTGTCACTTTATTTTTACATGCCTTCTATCCTTTCCCTGTTCTTAGGAAGCCTCTGCAAAGTTGCCCTAATACATTTGTGTGCAAGCTCAATAATACAGCTCAGATTGTTTCAAAATTTGGGCTCATAATTATGTCATAAAAGATCTTAGTTGTAGTTTGATAGACAACAAAAGAGTTTTCCATCCTAAGACTATTTAAGTACACCCAAGGAACATAATTATTATATGGAGAACTATAGAGGAATGGTGTAGGTATTCCTCTCTTCAAGATTAAACTATGGACTAACCAAATTGATGCAAATAATTTCCTGAACTGAACATTGGGTTTAAATCAGCGGTTTTCCTCATCAGTCGTAGATAGCACAGATTACTAATATGTAGCTAGCTAGTAGATAGAAAAAAGATTTCCTGTAGTGATTCAAGTGGACTGGGATTCAGTGTTGCCACCTTGCAGAAAACTTTTTCACTAGTTTTGGTCTGAAATTTCACCAGATTTAGCGATATTTTTTACTAAAAAAATCCCCAGAATTCACTAAATAATTTAAAATTAAATCACAAGGTAAGTCAAAAAATAATATTTTAATTGTGGATACAAAGAATAAAAATAAACATGTCAAAACTAAAAATCAACTTCAAATACTTCTGTTGGTAATTCTTCTTCATCTTGATCGATTATTATTGTAGATGTAGACGGCTGAGATGGATCATCAGTTTTGTCCGATTTTTTTGATTTAAAAGAGTATTTAGAATTGCTTCCAATAGCAGTAATTACATCAGCCGGGAGCTCGTAACTGTAACAGTTCTTCTTCATTATCTTTAACTGATTTCTTATAAAAAGAATGCTATTTAGAGTGTTTACAGCCATTTTGTTTCTTAATTTATTTTTCACGATATTCATAGCACTAAATGCCCTTTCCACTTCAGCATTTGAGTGAGGAAGTGACAATGCGGATATAGCGAGATCAGATAGCTCTTGAAAGGTATTTGTTCCAGCAGCATTCGTATATTTTCGCACTTCAGCCCAGAAATCAATGATATTATGTATGGCATTCCATTTAACATAATTTATACCATGCCACTGCTGTAACAGTTTGTCTATTGCTTCGTCATCAAATCCGAGTTCCGCAGCAAGGTCTGCTATTTTGTTGTCTTTGCCCTGGCGAAGAGTATTTTCCACACTCAGTTGACACATTTTCTCCAAAATAATGTAGTTAGAAGGAAGTCTTTGCTGAATCTGTTTTCCTAATTTGGCTGTAAACTCAATACAACGTTTCCTGACTGCATTAATGACATCATTGGGTAAAGTGGTCTTTTGTACTTGTGATTCAAAAAGATATCCTAAATACGGTACCGGATTCAAGTGGGCTTCTATTTGAATAGACAAATAATCTTTGTCAGTCGTTGCAGCCGTCGGCATCAGTACTCTATTGCAAATAGAGCGAAGCAATGTCATTAACGTGTTCAGGAGGGCAACTGGATTTGAGTCTTCACTTTCAAAACTCGTATCTCCAATTTGAACATCATTCAAGATGCTCCTTAAAAAGCACATATAAAGGCGATTCCTTTCATCGGCATACACCGAATGAAGCAATTCTGCTGTGTAGCAATTATCTTTGTTCAAAGAGAAATGCAATTTGAGTTCTTCCCATTGAGACAATATTCTGGTCACAGTTTCTTCAATGGACAGCCAACGAGTATCACAAGACCGCAATATTTTTAAAGGCTGATCGCCACAATTTATTGTCTCATATATATCTTTGTACTCATCACAGCGTTTGGGTGAATGTGAGAACCAATTATAGGTTTCTCTAATGAGAAGCTCTATATTTCGCGGTAACGTTTGTTCTGACGCATGTGACACCGCCAATTGCAATGAGTGGCAAACGCATCTGACTAGAATTAAATTAGGTACGCCATATTCCGTTTTTAAAATATTATGTACGCCATTATTGACTCCAGTCATGACAGAGGCATTATCCACTCCAATTCCAATTAAGTTTTTTATTAGAATACCATGTGTCTGTAAACAGTTTACCAAGGCAGTAACAATTCCACGAGCATCCGCGCTCCTCAGTGGTTCTAATGCTAGAAATGCAGATACAACTTTATTTTGTGTGCAACTAAAATATCTAATTACTATGCCCAATAATTTTGATACACTGAGGTCAGTGGATTCATCTAACAGTACACTATACTTTTGTGATCCAATATCATCCAATAGCATCTGTTTGAAGTGAGGGGCTAACACATTCTTTATTACGGCACTGCATTTCGTTCTGTGCATTTTCATGTCCATAACACTCTTTGAATCAGTAATACATTTTTTTAAAGCTTCAGTTAAAGTTAAGTGGTCAATTTGCTGTATGGATGTGTGTTCTACAATGAACAGGGACAATGTTCCTTCAACTTTCAACGTATTTGTATTATTTTTAGAAGCGGGCAGAAATTCAATTTGTCGGTTTTTAGACACTAAGTCAGATTTATGTATATGTTTTTTTGTTACTCTGTGTTTCTTAATGTCGCCAATTCTTGCAAACATATCATATCAATGACAAAAAGTACAAAAGGCTTTTGTAGGATCGTCTGCTACAGGCCGCAACCAAGCCTTGAACTCTTCTTGGGTTTCCCATTCTTTCCGATATTTTTGAGAATAAAAAGTCTTTTTTTTCAGTGGCACGTCCATGATAATGCGAAATAAATACTACACAAAAACACACACAAAAACTTTAGATCTTGACTTGAATGATTTCGATAAGTATTGTCTCCTACTTTCGCGAATGAAAACTAGCAACCAAAGAGAACTAGCAACTAACTAAATACAAGCAATAGTATGCAGCACTCACTCATACAAACTTTACATACGTGTTAGGTTTGATTTATTAGTTGGGGAATCCCCAAGCATAACCAAACAAAGACGTCTAAAGCTACGTTCCGAAACAGGAAATTTTTGCTCGGCAAAGTGTATCCTGGATCCAAACCACAACATTCGATAAATATCACTAAAAGTCATCAAATAATTTTTCAGTTATTTTTTTTTTCAGATTATCACTGTCAAAGTCCTAAAATTCACTAAATCTAGTGACAAAATCACTAAAGTGGCAACACTGCCACAGCCAGTGTCTTTGACGCATAGACTATGTTTTTTTTTTCTTTTGTTCTTTGTGGAACAGGTTAAGGTCAGAGGCCACGCTGCCTAGTCATCAGATAGTTCGTATTTTTTTTCTCTTAGGAATGCAGATGTAATACATTCTTATGTTTTTGCAACTGCAATGTTAATCAGTTTTTATTTTATGATTAAAATATAACTAAAATAAATAAACAGGTTTTATTTATAGCTATTAGCCGACTTTCATTTGTAAAGATCATAGTTTATAAAAAATCTGATTTAAATCAAATAATATCCGATTATTTTGATTTTTTTTTTGGGTTCCCTGATTGCAGACCTCCAAGCTCAAAGCTATGGATACTTTACCGAATTCTAATACTTCTACCAGCCAACAACGAGGCAGAGGGCGACAGAGCAGAGGCCGCCAGAATTATCAGCGCGGACGCGTCGACCAGATGCGACGTACGAAAGGCCATGAAACAGTCCAAAATTTACAAGAGGACATCAGAAGACAGCTCTTTGTCGGCTCTCATGAGGAGGACACGCTTACCTGTCTAAGTGAACAACAAACCCTGAAGTCAATCACATTGTCTGTCACCACTGGGGGAATCGGATTAGGTCTATGTCATTTAACCTTCATATCTATCTCTTATCACGACACTATCCGTATCCCCAACATCTACGCGATGTACGAGTATAGGGTGTTCCTAGGCCTATTTGAATCAAAACTCGAAGCCATAAAAGCGGACTTGCCAGCTGTTGTCCCACGACTCACTGACCATATCAAACTCCCTGGCGTGAACAGCGAAATGCTGCGAGCAGCAATGTCAATTACAGTTGTGCCAGAACCAATAAGAAGAATTATCAATGCTGTTGGCTATCTCAAGTATGAGGAGAAGATCTACGTCCCCGCCGTCGCCGCTGATCCTGTCGATAGACACGGCGCAGTCATCCCAAGACCGGAGAACGTAACCCTCACTACCCTGCGCAGAACCGTTGAGTTCCTATCCAATCCACAAACCGCGCAGAATGTTAGACGCAGATTTCACGAGAACAGCCCATTGCCAGGCGCAGTATGGGAGAATGACATCTTACAAAACCCCTATGATATCATGCCTCGTAATTATAATTTATATGAGGATTTCCGTCGTGAGTTAATGCTAATTGCACCATTCCTCGCTTCGCTCCAGAAGTATGTACCGAAGTTGGTGGGAGGTACGCTTGATTTTAAATCTACTGGAAGAAACTCCTTGCAATGAACCACTGGTGGTTTTTATAAGCAATGAGATGCAGAACCTTAGAGCCGTTGATCGGCTTGTTGGCGAGGATCTGCAGGAGTACTATCGACGTTGTGTTCCTAAAGGTAACGTGCGCAGTTATAATGCCTTAGCTCGGCTGACACCCGCTGAGCGAGTGGAGGGCCAGGTAAATCTACTAGGCGAATATCCATCACCAGTCAACCTCCGCTACCCCATTTATCACATGAGGGATGAGGTTTCTGCTGCATACGACGTCACCAGTGATTACGCTGGCATCTGTCAGATCATGTATGCCATGTAGCGTGCCAAGAGTAAACTTTAAAAATCCGTCCGGTGTATAAAATGACGTTAAAATTGATACAATAACAACAACATCAGAAGTGGGATCGTTCTCTGGGTAACATAACAGATTTTTAATGTAGCTCATTTTTGTTATTGCCATGGGCGATGTTGGAGCAATGGCTGATTTCTGAATGTCGTGTGAGACGATGGGTCGCCGAGTCCACTCTCACCAAGATGACATCACGATGCCACAATAGAGCCCCAGACAACGGCACTACAAGGATCTAGAAGCTGTACGGGAATTGGCATTGTGGATCTTCAAGCTCTTGTCGAAGCATCTGGAGTGTTTCCTCGGAAATCGACGGATGTGGAACCGAGTACCAGGAGTCGGTGGGGCCTTCAGAGGCATTGTTTTTGTTTTGCTGTTGAAATTTGGTTCGTCTGAGGAATGTGGGTGTCTGTGAGTATGGAATAACTATCTTAATAAGTAGTTATTGGGATGTTTTTATGGATGGGTATAAATCGACAACCTCTAGTATGTTATTGAGAATAAGATACTTGCGGTAAACAAGGGCCACCTTAATTTAAGGTTGACGAAATTAAAAAAAAATTAAAAAAAAGAAGATTAGATAGATTAATTTATTTGCTTGAATAAGCTATATTATATATGATAACAAGATCTTCTAAGATATTTGGTGTAGAATCTCTTCTCTCTAGCCTTTTCTCTCCTTGGGGTCGGCTCTCTATATCACACGGCGCGAAGTGGTTCTCTTTAGGACGAAAGTATGTAGGTTCTGTTATTTTGATTGCCAGAGGGTAATTTATGAGGGTATTAAAAGTGTGCCTAACTCGTAATGCGTTACAAAGGATAAACGTAAAATCGACATTAGTCTATGTAAATAGGATATTAATATTACATTGCGTATTATTCTCACATTTACAAGAAATCTTCTGTTCTGTTTTCCTTGGGTGTCGCGTTTGTTAAAAAATAATGGTAATTATGGCGAAAGCTATAACGAAGTAATTCACATTTTCAATGTTAGTCCGTATTAATTAATGACATTAACAATAAATGTTCCGAATCTTTAGAAACCATAAAATAAATCAATCTATTTCATATTTTCATGAGCATGAATTTTGATTAGTCGGAAAATAAGTTCACCTAACGTTGTTACGATTCTTTACGTATGTTTCTCAAGGGAGAATTAATACTTTCTTAGAGAACATGATAACAGTAATGAAAATATAATGCGTATTTTTCGAGAGGTTAGTTTTTAAAGCGAAATGGTAGGAGAGAGAAAGAAATTTGAGTTAAATATCCATTATTTTGGTAGAATTTTATTTCTAGTAAAATAATTTTCTGAGCATTTTAAAGTTGAATGGATTGAAGTTATTTTTTTTTATCTCGTATTTATTTGAAATTTTCGGTGCTTATAATTGTGAGCCCTGAGTGGGGGGGGGGGGTGAGTCACTACAATGTCAATGAACATAAAAATGAGACTTGACATACTAGTGCTTGCCAAGTTATGGGCAAGAACTGTGAATTCTAGTGCTAACGGATTTGAGGCTAAGAATAGTCAATTCTAGTGCTCTCTCGGTTGAGAATTGTATTTTGAAATTGAATTGGAGATATACGAGTATGAATATGATAGAAAATTGAAGGTACAGTTCACAGATTACTAATATGTAGCTAGCTAGTACAGTTACAGAATACTGACAAACTTCACAAATCATTTAAAAAAAAAAACATAATAGGTACTTGGTTTATTGCCATGAAATAGATTAATTATAATATATTCGCGGTAGTGAGTATTAGTGATATTTATTATGATCAAAAGTAATATTATTTTGTCACTGTTAGTTGATCAATAGCCCAATATCAGTTCAGATTTCACAAATAGCAGATGAAAATTCTAGTCATTTTATTAAAATAAAATATTAACAAAAACTTGATGTTCAGAACTATTGCAATTGGCGCGGGGTCTCATCTCGAACAATGACAATTTAGTTCGAATAAATTTATTTAATTTGACAAATTTATTGAGATGGCGTGTTAAGCATCGATTTCTTATTAAAGTTTACATAACATTAATATTTTGAAAAAATTATCGTAAAAGCTGTACTTTCTGAGTAATTGGTTCCTAATTCAAATTTAGATGATTATTGGAACGAATTCTTACTCTTATATTACTTATACCAAAAGATGGCGCTGTTTGAAGTTTCAGTTTTTCCATTTGTCTCTATAAAATTTATATATTAACACATTTTGATACATTAAAGCACTGTTAGGAAGTGAAAAATAAAAAAAAAATACCTGATTGCCAGCCGAAATCTTTTGTTATGGCGGTCTCGATTCTTTGTATGAGATGAGGCATCTGTACGCTAGAATTTTTTATTAAAAACTTTATGTACAAGTAAACACACTGTACAAAGGCGGAGTATGCCTCGGGCATTTTCTACCAGTCTGTCATGGGGTGGTGCAGAGACACAATATAGAAGGTGAAATTTATATAAATAACAAATAGAAAAAAAAGTACAATAAAAAATACTTATTAACCTCTTAAGATCCGTCAATTAAAGTATTATCTGTGGCAATGATATTGTCAGATTGGCCGAACGAACTATGGAAAGTTCAGCAAGTTCATAAATGCTACCAATTTGGGAGTCTTAATGCTGAGAGTTTTGTGAGGTTCTGACTATGACTGTGACCAAAATTAGCAATGAGGCTATGAGGTCCTGACTGTGACGAAAATTAGTGTTGAAACCATGAGATTCTTACTGTGGCTGTGGCTGTGCCAATAATATACAAAAAAAAAACACACAGAATGGCCATTTTATATCTAAATTAATATATAAAGATAATTAACTTTAAACTTTGTATATGTTATAATTTGTGTAATTTCGAAATAATTTATGAAATGGTTTTATGTGATCTCTAATTAAAAATATTTAATTAATAATTTAATTGTATGGATATTGTGACGGATAATCGGATCGGATAATTACATATAATATTGGACTGTTGATTGTAGAGATATATTACAATAAAAACTTTATGTAAAAAAAAGGGGAAGATAAAGAAAGTAAAATTTGTTTCCGCTGGTCGGTCAATTGTTTGGTGCAAGTCTATGCCACTAGCAGCGGGTGGAGCGGACTTGACACGTCTAGGCAATTGGCAAAACAAACGTAAAATACAAATTTTAGAATTTATTACTGCTGGTTGGTCACTGACCTATTGTTAGTTTGGATCTCATGTACAGCAGGTGAGAGCCCTAGCATGTCTAAGGTCAGGGGCTTTTGATAATTTGCTGCTGGTTGGTCACTGACCTATTGTTAGTCTGGATCTCATGTACAGCAGGTGGGAGCCCTAACATGTCTAAGGTCAGGGGCTTTTGATAATTTACTGCTGGTTGGTCACTGACCTATTGTTAATCTGGATCTCATGTACAGCAGGTGGGAGCCCTAACATGTCTAAGGTCAGGGGCTTTTGATAATTTGCTGCTGATTCGTCACTGACCTATTGTTAGTCTGGATCTCATGTACAGCAGGTGGGAGCCCTAACATGTCTAAGGTCAGGGGCTTTTGATAATTTACTGCTGGTTGGTCACTGACCTATTGTTAGTCTGGATCTCATGTACAGCAGGTGGGAGCCCTAACATGTCTAAGGTCAGGGGCTTTTGATAATTTACTGCTGGTTGTTCACTAACCTATTGTTAGTTTGGATCTCATGTACAGCAGGTGGGAGCCCTAACATGTCTAATATAACTAACTTTAACTACAATTTTAGAACAGGTAAAAACAGGGTTAGGTGTTTAGTGTAGGTTTTTTTTTATGTACTTCGAGAGCGAAGTACTTGTCAGTCTGGCCGTAATATATATATAATTATTACATAATTATTATCTATTTATATTCTGTTCTGTCATAGTTTTGGAGAAGCCATTCTGCCGTTCAGGTCGAGTATGTTTAGCTGTTTGTGTAGTTTTTTGCAAAAGATGTTTTGTGTCGGGCTCCTGAAGGCGTATTTTTCCGTTTATTATTGTTTATTTGACGGTGGCATATCAGCATGTGCCCGCAAGATAGAGCGAAGCACAAAGAGCTGCCGAACTGTCAAAACCTTACAGTCCGCGTAGAGTTGAATACGCGGTCGAGGGTATGCCGCGGTCGAGGCTATGCCGCGGTCGAGGCTATGCCGCGGTCGAGGCTATGCCGCGGTCGAGGCTATGCCGCGGTCTAGGCTATGACGCGGTCTAGGCTATGACGCGGTCGAGGCTATGACGCGGTCTAGGCTATGACGCGGTCTAGGCTATGACGCGGCCGAGGCTATGACGCGGTCGAGGCTATGACGCGGTCGAGGCTATGACGCGGTCGAGGCTATGACGCGGTCGAGGCTATGACGCGGTCTAGGCTATGACGCGGTCTAGGGTATGACGCGGTCGAGGCTATGACGCGGTCCAGGCTATGACGCGGTCGAGGCTATGACGCGGTCGAGGCTATGACGCGGTCCAGGCTATGACGCGGTCTAGGGTATGACGCGGTCTAGGGTATGACGCGGTCTAGGGTATGGCGCGGTCTAGGGTATGACGCGGTCTAGGCTATGACGCGGTCTAGTGTATGACGCGGTCTAGGCTATGACGCGGTCTAGGCTATGACGCGGTCCAGGCTATGACGCGGTCCAGGCTATGACGTGGTCCAGGCTATGACGCGGTCTAGGGTATGACGCGGTCTAGGGTATGACGCGGTCTAGGGTATGACGCGGTCTAGGGTATGACGCGGTCTAGGGTATGACGCGGTCTAGGCTATGACGCGGTCTAGGCTATGACGCGGTCTAGGCTATGACGCGGTCCAGGCTATGACGCGGTCCAGGCTATGTCGCGGTCCAGGCTATGAAGCGGTCCAGGCTATGACGCGGTCTAGGCTATGACGCGGTCCAGGCTATGACGCGGTCTAGGCTATGACGCGGCCGAGGCCATGACGTGGTCGAGGCTATGACGCGGTCGAGGCTATGACGCGGTCTAGGCTATGACGCGGTCTAGGCTATGACGCGGTCCAGGCTATGACGCGGTCCAGGCTATGACGCGGTCTAGGCTATGACGCGGTCTAGGGTATGACGCGGTCTAGGGGTCCAGGCTATGACGCGGTCTAGGCTATGACGCGGTCTAGGCTATGACGCGGTCTAGGCTATGACGCGGTCTAGGCTATGACGCGGTCCAGGCTATGACGCGGTCCAGGCTATGTCGCGGTCCAGGCTATGAAGCGGTCCAGGCTATGACGCGGTCTAGGCTATGACGCGGTCGAGGCTATGACGCGGTCTAGGCTATGACGCGGCCGAGGCCATGACGCGGTCGAGGCTATGACGCGGTCGAGGCTATGACGCGGTCTAGGCTATGACGCGGTCCAGGCTATGACGCGGTCCAGGCTATGACGCGGTCCAGGCTATGACGCGGTCTAGGCTATGACGCGGTCTAGGGTATGACGCGGTCTAGGGGTCCAGGCTATGACGCGGTCTAGCTATGACGCGGTCTAGGCTATGCCGCGGTCTAGGCTATGACGCGGTCTAGGCTATGACGCGGTCTAGGCTATGACGCGGTCTAGGCTATGACGCGGTCCAGGCTATGACGTGGTCCAGGCTATGACGCGGTCCAGGCTATGACGCGGTCCAGGGTATGACGCGGTCTACGGTATGACGCGGTCTAGGGTATGACGCGGTCTAGGGTATGACGCGGTCTAGGCTATGACGCGGTCTAGGCTATGACGCGGTCTAGGCTATGGCGCGGTCCAGGCTATGACGCGGTCCAGGCTATGTCGCGGTCCAGGCTATGAAGCGGTCCAGGCTATGACGCGGTCTAGGCTATGACGCGGTCCAGGCTATGACGCGGTCCAGGCTATGACGCGGTCGAGGCTATGACGCGGTCGAGGCTATGACGCGGTCTAGGGTATGACGCGGTCTAGGGTATGACGCGGTCTAGGCTATGACGCGGTCTAGGGTATGACGCGGTCTAGGGGTCCAGGCTATGACGCGGTCTAGGCTATGACGCGGTCTAGGCTATGACGCGGTCTAAGCTATGACGCGGTCTAGGCTATGACGCGGTCTAGGCTATGACGCGGTCTAGGCTATGACGCGGTCCAGGCTATGACGCGGTCCAGGCTATGACGCGGTCCAGGGTATGACGCGGTCCAGGGTATGACGCGGTCTAGGGTATGACGCGGTCTAGGGTATGACGCGGTCTAGGCTATGACGCGGTCTAGGCTATGACGCGGTCTAGGCTATGACGCGGTCCAGGCTATGACGCGGTCCAGGCTATGTCGCGGTCCAGGCTATGAAGCGGTCCAGGCTATGACGCGGTCTAGGCTATGACGCGGTCCAGGCTATGACGCGGTCGAGGCTATGACGCGGTCGAGGCTATGACGCGGTCGAGGCTATGACGCGGTCGAGGCTATGACGCGGTCCAGGCTATGACGCGGTCTAGTGTATGACGCGGTCTAGGCTATGACGCGGTCTAGGCTATGACGCGGTCGAGGCTATGACGCGGTCTAGTGTATGACGCGGTCCAGGCTATGACGCGGTCCAGGCTATGACGCGGTCCAGGCTATGACGCGGTCCAGGCTATGACGCGGTCTAGGCTATGACGCGGTCTAGGCTATGACGCGGTCCAGGCTATGACGCGGTCCAGGCTATGACGCGGTCCAGGCTATGACGCGGTCCAGGCTATGACGCGGTCCAGGCTATGACGCGGTCCAGGCTATGACGCGGTCTAGGCTATGACGCGGTCTAGGGTATGACGCGGTCTAGGCTATGACGCGGTCTAGCCTATGACGCAGTCTAGGCTATGACGCGGTCCAGGCTATGACGCGGTCCAGGCTATGACGCGGTCCAGGCTATGACGCGGTCCAGGCTATGACGCGGTCCAGGCTATGAAGCGGTCCAGGCTATGACGCGGTCCAGGCTATGACGCGGTCTAGGGTATGACTCGGTCTAGGATATGACGCGGTCTAGGGTATGACGCGGTCTAGGGTATGACGCGGTCTAGGGTATGACGCGGTCTAGTGTATGACGCGGACTAGGCTATGACGCGGTCTAGGCTATGACGCAGTCCAGGCTATGACGCGGTCTAGGCTATGACGCGGTCTAGGGTATGACACGGTCTAGTGTATGACGCGGTCTAGGCTATGACGCGGTCTAGGCTATGACGCGGTCTAGGCTATGACGCGGTCTAGGGGTCCAGGCTATGACGCGGTCTAGGCTATGACGCGGTCCAGGCTATGACGCGGTCCAGGCTATGACGCGGTCCAGGGTATGACGCGGTCCAGGGTATGACGCGGTCTAGGGTATGACGCGGTCTAGGGTATGACGCGGTCTAGGCTATGACGCGGTCTAGGCTATGACGCGGTCTAGGCTATGACGCGGTCCAGGCTATTACGCGGTCCAGGCTATGTCGCGGTCCAGGCTATGAAGCGGTCCAGGCTATGACGCGGTCTAGGCTATGACGCGGTCCAGGCTATGACGCGGTCGAGGCTATGACGCGGTCGAGGCTATGACGCGGTCGAGGCTATGACGCGGTCTAGGGTATGACGCGGTCTAGTGTATGACGCGGTCTAGGCTATGACGCGGTCTAGTGTATGACGCGGTCCAGGCTATGACGCGGTCCAGGCTATGACGCGGTCCAGGCTATGACGCGGTCTAGGCTATGACGCGGTCCAGGCTATGACGCGGTCCAGGCTATGACGCGGTCCAGGCTATGACGCGGTCTAGGCTATGACGCGGTCTAGGGTATGACGCGGTCTAGGCTATGACGCGGTCTAGGCTATGACGCGGTCTAGGCTATGACGCGGTCTAGGCTATGACGCGGTCCAGGCTATGACGCGGTCCAGGCTATGACGCGGTCCAGGCTATGACGCGGTCCTGGCTATGAAGCGGTCCAGGCTATGACGCGGTCCAGGCTATGACGCGGTCTAGGGTATGACGCGGTCTAGGATATGACGCGGTCTAGGGTATGACGCGGTCTAGGGTATGACGCGGTCTAGGGTATGACGCGGTCTAGTGTATGACGCGGACTAGGCTATGACGCGGTCTAGGCTATGACGCGGTCCAGGCTATGACGCGGTCTAGGCTATGACGCGGTCTAGGGTATGACACGGTCTAGTGTATGACGCGGTCTAGGCTATGACGCGGTCTAGGCTATGACGCGGTCTAGGCTATGACGCGGTCTAGGCTATGACGCGGTCGAGGCTGTGACGCGGTCTAGGCTATGACGCGGTCTAGACTATGACGCGGTCGAGGCTATGACGCGGTCCAGGCTATGACGCGGTCTAGGCTATGACGCGGTCTAGGGTATGACGCGGTCCAGGCTATGACGCGGTCCAGGCTATGACGCGGTCCAGGCTATGACGCGGTCCAGGCTATGACGCGGTCCAGGCTATGACGCGGTCTAGGGTATGACGCGGTCTAGGGTATGACGCGGTCTAGGGTATGACGCGGTCTAGGGTATGACGCGGTCTAGGGTATGACGCGGTCTAGGGTATGACGCGGTCTAGGGTATGACGCGGTCTAGGGTATGACGCGGTCTAGGGTATGACGCGGTCTAGGGTATGACGCGGTCTAGTGTATGACGCGGTCTAGGCTATGACGCGGTCCAGGCTATGACGCGGTCTAGGCTATGACGCGGTCTAGGCTATGACGCGGTCTAGGGTATGACGCGGTCTAGGGTATGACGCGGTCTTATCCGATTCCTCTCATCGGCATACATCGAATGAAGCAATTCTGCTGTGTAGCAATTATCTTTGTTCAAAGACGCTAGCGTATGACGCTAGGGTATGACGCGGTCTAGGGTATGACGCGGTCTAGGGTATGACGCGGTCTAGGGTATGACGCGGTCTAGGCTATGACGCGGTCTAGGCTATGACGCGGTCTAGGCTATGACGCGGTCTAGGCTATGACGCGGTCGAGGCTATGACGCGGTCGAGGCTATGACGCGGTCTAGGCTATGACGCGGTCTAGACTATGACGCGGTCGAGGCTATGACGCGGTCCAGGCTATGACGCGGTCTAGGCTATGACGCGGTCTAGGGTATGACGCGGTCCAGGCTATGACGCGGTCCAGGCTATGACGCGGTCCAGGCTATGACGCGGTATAGGCTATGACGCGGTCTAGGGTATGACGCGGTCTAGGGTATGACGCGGTCTAGGGTATGACGTGGTCTAGGGTATGACGCGGTCTAGGGTATGACGCGGTCTAGGGTATGACGCGGTCTAGGGTATGACGCGGTCTAGGGTATGACGCGGTCTAGGGTATGACGCGGTCTAGTGTATGACGCGGTCTAGGCTATGACGCGGTCCAGGCTATGACGCGGTCTAGGCTATGACGCGGTCTAGGCTATGACGCGGTCTAGGGTATGACGCAGTCTAGGGTATGACGCGGTCTTATCCGATTCCTCTCATCGGCATACATCGAATGAAGCAATTCTGCTGTGTAGCAATTATCTTTGTTCAAAGACGCTAGCGTATGACGCTAGGGTATGACGCGGTCTAGGGTATGACGCGGTCTAGGGTATGACGCGGTCTAGGCTATGACGCGGTCTAGGGTATGACACGGTCTAGTGTATGACGCGGTCTAGGGTATGACACGGTCTAGTGTATGACGCGGTCTAGGCTATGACGCGGTCTAGACTATGACGCGGTCGAGGCTATGACGCGGTCCAGGCTATGACGCGGTCTAGGCTATGACGCGGTCCAGGCTATGACGCGGTCCAGGCTATGACGCGGTCCAGGGTATGACGCGGTCTAGGGTATGACGCGGTCTAGGGTATGACGCGGTCCAGGCTATGACGCGGTCCAGGCTATGACGCGGTCCAGGCTATGACGCGGTCCAGGCTATGACGCGGTCCAGGGTATGACGCGGTCTAGGGTATGACGCGGTCTAGGGTATGACGCGGTCTAGGGTATGACGCGGTCTAGGGTATGACGCGGTCTAGGGTATGACGCGGTCTAGGGTATGACGCGGTCTAGGGTATGACGCGGTCTAGGGTATGACGCGGTCTAGGGTATGACGCGGTCTAGGGTATGACGCGGTCTAGTGTATGACGCGGTCTAGGCTATGACGCGGTCCAGGCTATGACGCGGTCTAGGCTATGACGCGGTCTAGGCTATGACGCGGTCTAGGGTATGACGCGGTCTAGGGTATGACGCGGTCTTATCCGATTCCTCTCATCGGCATACATCGAATGAAGCAATTCTGCTGTGTAGCAATTATCTTTGTTCAAAGAGAAAGAATGCAATTTGAGTTCTTCCCATTGAGACAATATTCTGGTCACAGTTTCTTCAATGGACAGCCCACGAGTATCACAAGACCGCAATATTTTTAAAGGCTGATCGCCACAATTTATTGTCTCATATATATCTTTGTACTCATCACAGCGTTTGGGTGAATGTGAGAACCAATTATAGGTTTCTCTAATGAGAAGCTCTATATTTCGCGGTAACGTTTGTTCTGACGCATGTGACACCGCCAATTGCAATGAGTGGCAAACGCATCTGACTAGAATTAAATTAGGTACGCCATATTCCGTTTTTAAAATATTATGTACGCCATTATTGACTCCAGTCATGACAGAGGCATTATCCACTCCAATTCCAATTAAGTTTTTTATTAGAATACCATGTGTCTGTAAACAGTTTACCAAGGCAGTAACAATTCCACGAGCATCCGCGCTCCTCAGTGGTTCTAATGCTAGAAATGCAGATACAACTTTATTTTGTGTGCAACTAAAATATCTAATTACTATGCCCAATAATTTTGATACACTGAGGTCAGTGGATTCATCTAACAGTACACTATACTTTTGTGATCCAATATCATCCAATAGCATCTGTTTGAAGTGAGGGGCTAACACATTCTTTATTACGGCACTGCATTTCGTTCTGTGCATTTTCATGTCCATAACACTCTTTGAATCAGTAATACATTTTTTTAAAGCTTCAGTTAAAGTTAAGTGGTCAATTTGCTGTATGGATGTGTGTTCTACAATGAACAGGGACAATGTTCCTTCAACTTTCAACGTATTTGTATTATTTTTAGAAGCGGGCAGAAATTCAATTTGTCGGTTTTTAGACACTAAGTCAGATTTATGTATATGTTTTTTTGTTACTCTGTGTTTCTTAATGTCGCCAATTCTTGCAAACATATCATATCAATGACAAAAAGTACAAAAGGCTTTTGTAGGATCGTCTGCTACAGGCCGCAACCAAGCCTTGAACTCTTCTTGGGTTTCCCATTCTTTCCGATATTTTTGAGAATAAAAAGTCTTTTTTTTCAGTGGCACGTCCATGATAATGCGAAATAAATACTACACAAAAACACACACAAAAACTTTAGATCTTGACTTGAATGATTTCGATAAGTATTGTCTCCTACTTTCGCGAATGAAAACTAGCAACTAACTAAATACAAGCAATAGTATGCAGCACTCACTCATACAAACTTTACATACGTGTTAGGTTTGATTTATTAGTTGGGGAATCCCCAAGCATAAACAAACAAAGACGTCTAAAGCTACGTTCCGAAACAGGAAATTTTTGCTCGGCAAAGTGTATCCTGTAGTGCGATTCTGTAAACAACTCACCGTGAAAACTTAGGTGAAGTGAACATGAAGCGAGCTGTCAATCCATACAATCAAGGTGGAGTGACAGTTCACTTCACGCTCGCTTCACCTAAGTTTTCACGGTGAGATGTTAACAGAATCGACCAGCTGGATCCAAACCACAACATTCGATAAATATCACTAAAAGTCATCAAATAATTTTTCAGTTATTTTTTTTTCCAGATTATCACTGTCAAAGTCCTAAAATTCACTAAATCTAGTGACAAAATCACTAAAGTGGCAACACTGCTGGGATTTCAACAAGAATTATTACGAACGTGCGAGTTTGCTCATTTTCATTGTAGTTTATTTGGTTCACCGACAGGTGGCAGGTTTGTTAATTCGTTTCGTGGTTTAGATTCGTCAAAAATAATGTACTGTGTTACGCTAGTATTATGTTATCTGTGGCTGTGTTTTCTAACTTGACGAAGACGTCTTGCTTTGCTATTTCATTGAATGAATGAAATGACCGATTTCAAAACGTCAAATCAAAATCGTAAAGAAAATAATAAATTTTATTGAATTCAAATTCATCATAAATCTCTGAGGTTTGGTAAAAACTTCATGGTGTCTTTAATTAAATGACAAAAACACGAGTGGATTTTTAATCATCCGTGAAAATTAAAAAGACATTAGGTTATATTGATCAATTTCTAGTTTTCCAATACCAAAACAAAACTATGACTGAAACTGTGAGCCCTGATATGTCGGAGAAAGAGATTCTCAACGACTTCAAGGAAAATTATGGTAAGATCCGTAAACTGCTGGACGAAGACAGCAAGAATGACCCGGAAAATGAGCCCTACATGTCCAAATACAAAGCTAAAGGAATCCTTGTTAGTATGAGCGACAGCTTGAAAAAATTGCTTAGTAGTTCAACTAGTTTGGATGATATAAAGCTCCATGCTATGCTAGGTACCGTTTTACTAAACATAGGCATCATTGACATGGAAACTGAAGAGCTAACATCAAGTGAAAAGGTTCTATCAGAAGCTATGGAACTGCTTGCACCAAATTCGTCAAAACCAGAGATTATAATCACCCTTATCAATGTTTATAATAACTTGGGCATATTATGGTCTAATCGTGATGCACCTGATAAGGCTAAAACATATTTGCTGCATGCTAAAGAATTGTATGAGAATTTTAAATGCACAATGAAGATGCCTTTGCCCATAGAGCAGATTGTGAGTCCATCAGGAGAGAGTCCTATGGGGGATATCATGTTACTAGAGAAGGCACACACACTGACTCTTTACTACTTAGCCCAAGTATATGGTTCATTGAAGGAGAACTTGAAATCTGCGATATATTGCCATGTTACTTTACGGAGGCAGTTGCAATATAATGATTATGAGCCTATAGACTGGGCATTGAACTCTGCAACTTTATCCCAGTTCTTCGCTGAGCAGAATGGGTTTTTCCAGTCAAGGCATCATTTGGCAGCTGCGTCAACTATTCTTGAGCAATATGAGGAGAAGTTGGGGTCTGCTGAGAATAATGATGAAGTGTTCCTGGCTAAGATAGAGACATTCAAGCATAGGTCAGCAGATGTGGCTCGGTGTTGGGCTAAGTATTGTATCCTGCTTATGACCTCATCTAAAGCAAGGCTTATGACTGATTCTGAACAGTTAACTGAAGCTATAACAGGTATGACATATTTCTTTGTTTTTATTAGCCTAAACTGTAACTAACTAAATAACTGTAACTCTACTTACATCTGTATTTTCGAATGCATACAACCCTAATCTCTTCAAAGTTAGAGTGAACAGGCTTCTTCTGGGTAAGCTCACTCCATCGTCAACTTTGTCTCTGTCAGATAATAATAATAATAATATTCCACAACTATCACACAACGCCATCTAGTCCCAAGCTAAGCAGAGCTTGTGTTATGGGTACTAGACAACTGATAAACATACTTATATATTTCTAAATAAATACATATTATAGATAAATTACACCCAGACACAGAACAAATGATCGTGCTCATTACACAAACATTTGTCCTGGGTGGGAATCGAACCCACGACCTCCGGCATAGCAGTCAGGGTCACTAACCACTAGACCAACAGGCCAGTCAAGTGGATTAGTAAAAATAAAAGTAGTAGTGGCTAAAATAAAAAATAAAAAAAATAAAAAGAAACTGTTCCACTGCTGGCCAAAGACCTCATTCATGTCCTTCCAGACATACTTACTTATAAAATATTTATTTTACATTTTCTAAAAAACACTTTATTTTGTGAAGCCATCTTCCTTCACAAATTCACAATCCGTTGTAGTGGCAATTAATAAATAGAATGACTTCATATAAAATCTTTAAAAGAAATGAACTATGTGTAATCAAAAACCTTTATTATTATTCCAGACATGTCCAATCTCAAATTAGAAGACCATGAAAACATCTGTGGGGGCGACATCACCAAGCTAGTCTTCTCAGACATTGATGTCTCAAAATATGAGAACAAGATAAGAGACAAGTTCCTTCTTACTTATCAGGACGCAAGAGAAGTCTTCTTGAACTGTCAGACTTGGCTGAATAAGGCCAAGGAGTACTATAAACTCGAAACCTTAGCCTCAGATTACATAGAACTTATACAAGATAGTTCCCAGTCTTATAGCTATTTAGCTTTCTTTGAGGAAGACGATGAAAGGCGCGCCAAAATGCACAAGCGACGAATCGACATGCTCGAAGACTTACTCAAAGAAATCAACCCTACATACTACCTCCAGTATTGTAGGCAACTGTGGTTTGAACTAGGTGAGGTCTACTCAGACATACTCAACATCAAACTCGAAAAACTAAACAAAACGACTGAAAAACCAACACCACATGCATTGAAGAAAATCAACAGTCTTTGTGAGAAGAGTATTGAAAATTACGATCATTTTCTCAACTCTTGCAAAGACAAAAATGGTGTAATGCCAACTAAACTTAATTACGATTTAATTAGGCCTGTGGTTAGCGCCCACGCGTTCATTGGTAGGAACAGCATGAAGAAAGTTGCAGTAGACAAACTTACACAATTGATGAATGTGCAAAAGAGTTTTGACTCTTATCAAGCAGTGGTAGATATTTGTATGAATAGTGAGGAGGCGGCTGCAATGATGTATGAGGAATTCTCTTTATGCCAAGAGATGGTTAAAATACTGCCCATAAAGATAAAGAGACTGCAAATTGAGACGGCTGAATAGGAGAATTGTGTACATTATAGTGGACAACACTATAATGTACAGAAGTGCTGTATGGTATACTCTGAATGCTTGTAAAATGATGCTTTTGAATTCTGCAGATTCAATTGACTAGTTAATATTTAATTTGTGTGTGCACCGGCACATTGTTTAGTATATAGTTGTCTGGTCAAAAACCTGTCCTCGGAATATTGTGTTAAATACTTTTGTAAATGACTATGTATTTGGTGTACTTTGTTTTCTGAAATCAAAAATCTGTTTTATTTGTTCATGTTTAATTCAAAGATTCAGAGAGACAGGGCGTGGTGTTAGCTTGAGTTTCTTAGCTTTTAATTCTATAAGAGTTCACCTGTAATGGCCAAAAGATGCTGTATAACCATTTACGGGCCAGCGTTACGGGCGCGACTTTAATCAAATTGACATGTTTTAATTACAATGATAGCTAAATAACGTTTAACGGCTTGACGCCCGCATGTGTAATGCCTCGACATCATTCTAATTTGCTTTCATAATTGCCGTTCACCCGCGAGGGTAGGCAGAAATTAAGAAAACTTGCAAACTGCCAGCTCGCACTGTTTCCTCTGGTTTCCTCATTTAAATAAGCCTGCGTCTTGAATAAAATGACCATTCTATTAATGCTTATAATAAGTCAATCTGTTATCTCAAGTAATCGCAGGCATTCGATATAAATAAGCATTTATGTCAGTGTATATGTTGTCTGCTTATTTAGAAAATGTTACTTACTTTTCTAATGAAAAAGAAAATGAACACGTAAATTATTGTTTTTATTAATATCCCATAGCTTAGCATACTGTTTTACATACTATATTACATTATTTTAAATAAATTCTCAATGTAGGTACAGTCATTTTGGTAAAAAAACATGAAATATGCAAATTCAATTTGACACTCATAAGCATAGCATACTGTTTTTCGCACAGTGTAGGATTTTCGTTAATTAAGGCGCAGTTGTACGAGTTTTAATGGTTTTTAATTGAACGTCACGTCTAAACGACTTGTCTTATTTCTTTGAAAAAAATGTATGTTACTCTAGACAATTTCCGTCGTAATTGATCTGAGAATATTTGAAATTATGTTTTTATAACATAGTGTAATTAATTTGTAAAATTATGTCTAACACGGATAAAAAATTGAGAATCACGCAAAAACTATACAGCGTATTTTTATGAAACCTTCACCATTTTAAAGATCATTTAATTAAGTATTTATAATTTTGTCTCAGTGTTTTAGTTTAATACTTGTTGTTTTATGTGTAATAAACTAATAATGCGTCTAATTTCGGACAGCGCTCCTTGATGGGCGAGTCCTATTACTGGGTGGACATACGATGCGTTACGTGAGCTCACCGCAGAACACGCAAGCTAACCACTCAAGGTCGTTGGCAGCTAATAGCGCCTTAAATAACAAAAAAAAAACTTTGCCGCTGTCTGCCACGGAAAGTCATAGGAATCTGTCAAAATCCATTACATTTCTGTAGGGATTTTTTGGCAGTCCGCCTTCTCGGCAAGCTTTGCTGAGGTAGTTAATACTACAATAAAATTCTCAGCTCCATTTTACCGAGATTAATATCTGTTTCACAATGATGCCATGCCACGTAGTTGTTCAGCTGTGTAGACAATTGAAAAACAAAACTATACCAATTTTACATCACAATATCTATTAGAAGTCATTTTCCGATTAGGTAACTAAAAAACAGCCACTGAACTTCACTCGAAAAAATCCCGCTAAAAAAACTATTCTTTGTTTTTGTTCCTTTTGGAACAGGCTAAGAAGTTTTGGCGGGATTTTCTCTGTGAAGTTCAGTGGCTGTTTTAATTATTCGCAAAGTGATTCTTAAATGGATATTGTGATGTAAAATTTGTGTAGTTTTGTGTCTCAAGTATCTACGCAACTGGACAATATGTGGAATCATTGAAACAGGTGCGATCTCGGTAAAATGGAGCTGAGAATTTTATTGTAGTCTTGACTACCTCAGCGAAGTTTCCCGAGAAGGCTGACTCGACACATTTGTTGCCAAATACGAAATTACATTCTCTTTGCCAAATATTGCAACAACACATTTAGAATGTGTTACATTTGCATTCTAATGGAAAAAAAGTAAAAATACACTACGTACGACTAGGGAATATGGTCAAAAGACTATAAAACTTGCCTTCCCTTCGAGGTAAAAAAAAAATTGAACAGGCTAAGGGCAGAGAGAAATTATATTCTCTTTGGGCAGAGACCATGCTGCCTATTCATCAGTAGTGTATTTTTTTCCATTAGAATGCAGATGTAACACATTCTAATGTTTTTTGCAGTATTTGCCAACAAATTTGTCGAGTTAGCCTTTCCGGCAAACTTCACTGAGGTAGTCAATACTACAATAAAATTCTCAGGTCCATTTTACCGAGATCGCGCCTGTTTCAATGATTGCACATATTGTCCAGTTCCGTAGACACTTGACACACAAAACTACACCGATTTTACATCACAATATCCACTAGGAATCAATAAGCGAATAATTAAAACAGCCACTGAATTTCACACGACAAAAACCAAAAAAAAAAAAATGTTCTGTTCGCTACATGCAGAGACAACTTTGTATTTTTTTAATGCGTCAGCGACCACACACAGTAACTTTGTCTTGGGGCATGTTTCTTATAAATAAAGGAGAGGAATTAAATAGATTATTTTATGTGTCTCAAAAAATAATTTTACTATTTGCGTCGGTTTTTTTAATAAATTGACAAAAAGTCGTACCTACTTTTATAGTTGCAAGAAACACGATTAGGTTGGTACATTATGTCAATGTCACTGTGTGTAGTAAACAGAGAATAGTCTCTCTTGCTCTCTATTCTCTGTCTACGGTTGCACAGTAAAGGCGGTGATACATTTGCGAGCAAAACCAACGAACTCGCGAGCCAAAGGTCTAAACCGCCAATGGCGCACATAAAAGTCTGCGAACTTACGCTGGCTCTTTGTGTAGGTATGCTTGAAATTCTAAGTCCGCGGTCTTTTCTTCTTCTTTTTTTGTTCTTTCTCCTGATGTAACAGTCATCATCATTCATCATTCTCCTGCCCTTATCCCAATTTATTTGGGGTCGGCGCAACATGTATTTTTCTTCCATATTCCTCTATTAATCGTCATCTCTGTAGTCCCCCCTTTTTGCCCATATCCTCTTCTGATGTAACAGTATACCCAAGTAAAAAGTAACTCCGTCTGTGAGCACGCTCTGACTTCGCCAAGGATGAGAGTAGACTATTTTGCTCGCCAATGGATTACCAACGAGCCAATGATTTAAACCGTTGACTCGCCGGTTCGCAAATGGATCACCCCCTTAACAGTTAATAGTGTTAGTAGTATTAACTAGTAGTTAGGTAGTAATAAGTCTTAAAGTAATTATCAATAATCTAAACTAAACCCTGCCGACTGTCACAGCACACGAACTATTTGGAACTACATAGCACTGGTGCGGATTCTCTTGTTCAATAACTAAACTTAAATTAGAGAATTGCTATCTTTTACTAAAAGGCAATGCAAGAAAAGGACGGCTATAGCTATGCACTAAGTTAGAGATGTCAAACTAGTTTACGCCTTGCGCTTCGCCGTGTTTTTAGACGGCATGTTTTTACGTGTACCTACCCTTAATTTGTATGGAAATATTAGTTCAAACTAAATTTGACAGCTCTAATTTACGTCCCTCTCTTTATTGTTTTATTAGACAGAAAAAGATAGCAATAGCCTAAATTAAGTTTAGTTTGTGCACAACAGAATCAACACCAATATTTAATATCTACACTTTGAACATGGACAAACAAATAACTTACGTAGGTTCATATTTACCTACAATCCACCTCGGTTTTTGGGTAATCTTTTATCTATTACTAAGTTTACTTAAATATTAAGGGCCGATTTCAACACTTACCGATATTCTTTAGCAATAGTTCAAGATAATCTGGTAGATAAAATTTAAGTGATGAAATTTGTCCTAGCTAGTAGTTACATCATGGAGACAATTATACAAATCCCAAATTTTGTACAAAATCTAAGTTAGTAAATTGTTTACTATTTCCCTTTGTTATCATTCAAAAAATGCTGAAACTAAGATCACTCACACAAGAGTTTTCTTTATCTATACATATAATAAATCTGTAGAAAAGTCATTTTTGTACATTGAAGAAATTGAAACAAAAAATAGCCAGCGTGTGAAAAGATAAGTAACAGAACCCATTTCCATCATTTTTGAAATTTTTGTCTGTTTGTCTGTTTGTCTGTTTGTCTGTTTGTTTGTGCGCACATCACGTAAAATCTACGAATTCAATGCTGACAATGTTTATATACAAAAATTATACGCAACTTGAGGATTAACTTAGTTTTTGTTTCATCGAAATCGGTTCACTCTATCAAAAGATATGATTAATTTAGTGAGTTCAAGAAGTAAAATATTACGTTACGCAATTAAGTATAGTACTTGCAACGACATCTTAAGACTAAAAATAGAACTAATGTTGATAGTTGAAATCTAAATCCGATAGATGGCGTTGTGCAAATGACGTCATTTTCTGAATCGCGGTGTTAAGATTTTCCGCGCGAGGATGACGTCCACCGTGTTTACTAGGCAAATTGGGTTTCGTTAGGTGTCTTAAAAGTTCTTGCGTGTGTCGTAAAAGTTCTTTGGTTGCTTGGTTTATCGATTTTCTAAATTGGTCGAAAAAAAAGTATTTGCTTATCTTATTGGTTTCGTTTGGTCAACTTTGGTCATTGGTTTGAAGTACGAAGTACAGATTGTATTTGATTTACTTCGTAGTTTGAATCCAATAGTGCCAATCGTTATACAGTAAGTTAGTGTTGCCAATTCGTTGAGTCACGACCACGAACAGACGATACGTTGTCACACTAGACTGTTCGACGCACCGATCTTTTAAGTTTGTAGGCTATTCAGTCATAAGTGTTGTTAGTTTTGTTTATTGCTTTAATTTTCCTTGAAAATGCCTCAAAGAAAAAAAACTAACCTTTCGCTGCGTAGCCGAAATGCGAAAAGGATGAGACTTTGTAGGTCTCAGGAATCGGAAGAAGATCGTGAAGCACGGTTATCTGCTAACCGAGAGCACATCGCTCTTTCACGTGAATCGGAAACGTTCACCGAAAGGGAGTCACGTTTAAGTTCACAAAGAACACGGACCGCGACTTTGCGGTCTCAAGAGAGTATCCAGGAACGCGAAGACCGGCTGTCTGCTGATCGGGAGCGCCACTCTCTCTCACGTGAGTCAGAGACATTCACAGAAAGGGAGTCGCGCTTAAGTTCGCAAAGAACTCGGACCGCGACTTTGCGTTCTCAAGAGAATATCCAGGAACGCGAAGTTCGGCTGTCTGCTGATCGGGAGCGCCAGTCTCTCTCACGCGAGTCAGAGACTTTCACAGAAAGGGAGTCGCGCTTAAGTTCGCAAAGAACTCGGACCGCGACTTTGCGTTCTCAAGAGAATATCCAGGAACGCGAAGTTCGGCTGTCTGCTGATCGGGAGCGCCAGTCTCTCTCACGCGAGTCAGAGACTTTCACAGAAAGGGAGTCGCGCTTAAGTTCGCAAAGAACTCGGACCGCGACTTTGCGTTCTCAAGAGAGTATCGAGGAACGCCAAGCACGTCTGTCATCTGACCGAGAGCGACACGCTCTCTCGCGCGAGTCTGAATCTCTCTCCCAAAGAGAAGAACGATTACAAATAGCTAGACATAACTATGTAGGTGTACAAAGAAACAATGAAAGTTATCTTGCATCTGAAAGGGAAAGAATAGATGAACTAAGACGAGCAGAAACAGCAGAACAACGTCAATCTCGCCTAGAAATAGAACGAGCTCGATACCATATGAATAGAGAAACAAATAGCGGAGCTGATGAGTCCATGGAAAATGACGATGCAAATATTTTATTACCTTGGGACAATAGGGAAAAATCAGGGTTCACATATTCGTCTAGAATTAATTATGCTGGCTTTACTTTCGTGGGTGACATGAGAGAAATTTGTAATTTTTGTCATGCTTTGAAATGGAGGAAAGAGACAGATGGAATGTGCTGCTCAAATGGAAAAATTGTTCTTCCAAATTTCCAAGATCCACCACACTTACTTAAAAGTCTCCTGAATGGCGATCATCCCCAGTCGAACCGTTTTTTGGATAATATTCGTTTATATAACAGTGCTTTCCAAATGACTTCCTTTGGGGCAAAACAAATAACGGAAGGACCGTTCATGCCAACCTTCAAAGTACAAGGTCAAGTTTATCACCTTATTGGATCTTTGCTGCCAGAAAATGAACCCAAATTTCTCCAAATTTATTTTGTATCCGATTACACGCAACAGCTCAATGTTAGAAATCACAATTTTCCCCAGCTCAATGCTGAGCTTTTGGGTCAACTTCAAGAATTGCTGCATCACGTTAACCAGTACGTTCGTGAATTCAAAGCTGCATTGGAGTCAATTCCACAAGGCAGCAATGATTTCAAAATTGTTATAAGTGCCGATAGACGTCCTGTGGGTGAACACCGTGGAAGACACAATGCACCCGTCGCAGATGAAGTTGCAGTTGTTTTAGTCGACCAGGAGTGTGAGAGACGTGATATCGTGTTGCGTACACGCGACGATCGCCTTCAACGCATTTTGGAAACCCACCGAGCTTACGACGCCCTGCAATATCCACTAATTTATTGTCATGGTGAAGATGGGTACAATTTTGGGCTGTACCAAGTGAACCCTACTACGAGAGTCACTAATTATCAAAAAAAAAATATCTGCTCAACAATACTATTCCTACCTTTTACAAATAAGGCAAAACAGTTTCGTATATTTGCAACGATTTCGTGGTTTGTTCAGCCAATTTATTGTGGACATGTACGCAAAAATAGAAACTGAACGTTTAGTGTATATTCGCACTAACCAGCGACGGTTACGCGCTGAAGAATACGTGCACTTGCGGGACGCCATGCAATCAGATAATAACGTCGAAAACTTGGGTCGATTGGTTATTTTGCCATCCAGTTTCACAGGCGGTCCGCGGTATATGCACGAACGAACGCAAGATGCTTTTTGTTACGTCCGTAAATACGGCCGGCCGGACCTTTTTATAACATTTACAACAAATCCAAAGTGGACGGAGATTTGCCAGGCACTTCTCACAGGACAGGCGTCATACGACAGACATGACATTATTGCTAGGATTTTTCATTTAAAACTCAAAGTCTTGATTAATCTACTTACAAAGGAGAAAGTTTTCGGTTCAACTCTTTGTTTTATGTATAGCGTCGAGTGGCAAAAGCGTGGTTTACCCCACGCGCACATTCTTCTGTGGCTGGAAGAAAAAATTCGTCCCGATGCTATAGACAGTGTCATAAGTGCAGAATTTCCGGACTATAATGCAGATCCGATTTTGCATGACATAGTAAAAACACATATGGTTCACGGGCCATGTGGCCTCTTAAACAGGGAATCACCGTGCATGAAAGATGGTCAATGCTCAAAAAAATACCCCAGAGCACTGAAAGAACTAACTATGGCTGGGGAAAATGGGTATCCGCAATACCGGCGAAGATCACCGTCACAAGGTGGTTTCACAGCTACTGTCAGATTCCGTGGACAAGAAATAATTCTAAATAATAGTTGGGTGGTACCGTATTCTCCAGTTTTGTCAAACGCTTTTCAAGCACACATTAATGTTGAAATTTGTAATAGCGTCGAATCTATAAAATATATATGTAAATATGTTAATAAAGGTAGTGATCAAGCCATGATAGCACTAAGAAATAACAACCAATTTGATGAAGTGACAAGGTATCAATCTGGCCGATACATAAGCTCTTCGGAGGCAGTTTGGCGCATTTTGAGTTTCCCTATTCATGAAAGGTATCCGCCAGTCATCCATCTTGACGTGCACCTGGAAGGCGGGCAGCGAGTTTACTTTCAGCCAGAAAATGTGGCAGAAAGAATGAACAACCCAAGACAAACCACCTTGCTCGCATTCTTTCGCCTTTGCGAAAGAGACAATTTCGCTAAGTCTCTGTTGTACAATGAAGTGCCACATTATTATACTTATAACAAGCAGCAAGGTGTTTTTAATCGCAGGAGACGTGGAACTGCTGTAGAAGGCGAGTCCGGCATTTTTAAAGAACACGTGATTGGAAGAGTATACACGGTGCACCCAAATAATGCAGAGTGTTATTATTTACGCCTTCTTCTTCACACAGTGCGAGGACCTACTTCTTTTGCTGAGCTCCGCAAAGTGGACGATATAGAATATCCCACATTTCAAGCTGCTTGCCGCGCACGGCATTTATTAGATGGCGATCAGCATTGGGATGATGCTTTAGCCGAAGCATGCGTCAGTGATAGTCCACATCGTTTGCGCCATTTATTTGCCATTTTGTTGACATTTTGTGGCCTATCGGACGCTGGGCAGTTGTGGCAAAAATATAAAGACGCGTTTGCCGAAGATTTTTTGAGACAGCAAAATATAAATAGTGAAACTTCTGACCAAGTACGTGAAAGCTGCCATAATAGGGCTTTGCTGGCTATACAAGATATAGTTACAAGTATAGGAGGGAACCCCCTCAGTCAATACGGCTTGCCGACACCGACAGTTGGTGGGGAACGAATTAATAGGGAGTATACATCTGAAATAAATTACAACCCCGAAGAGTTAGCAGAAATATTGCGAAATGGCTGTTCAAATTTGACGACAGAACAACGTCAAATCTTTGATAGAGTATGCTGTAGTGTAGAACATTCATTAGGAGAAATGCTGTTTTTAGATGCACCTGGTGGAACAGGTAAAACTTTCCTCACTAAAGTTATCTTGGCTCAAATAAGGAGCCAAAACAAAATTGCCCTTGCCGTCGCTTCCTCAGGAATAGCTGCCACTTTATTACCAGGAGGAAAAACTGCACATACAACATTTAAAATACCAATCGACTTGGACCGCACAGAAAACCCTGTTTGCAACGTGTCTCGCAATAGTGATAAAGCAAGGGTTTTACGCGATTGCGCCCTTATCGTTTGGGACGAGTGTACGATGGCAAATCGTAAAGCTGTGGAAGCTGTAGATAGAACGTTGCGAGATATAAGACAAAATGACCGACCGATGGGAGGCTTAACGGTGCTATTCTGTGGAGACTTCAGGCAGACACTCCCTATAATACCCAGAGGAACGAGGGCCGATGAAATAGGTGCCTGTTTAAAGAGCTCTATTTTATGGCGTAGTGTCATATTAACTAATTTGAGCTTTAATATGCGAGCATATTTGGGAGGTGACGCAAACGCGCAGGTTTTCTCAAATTTACTACTTCAAATTGGTAACGGCACATACCCGACTCAAGAAGGAGGTAAAGTAACTTTAGTCGAAAGCCTGTGTTCTTCTGTTGCCTCACAGCAGGAACTCATTTCCTCTGTATACGGAGATCCATCAGAGATCTCGAACCATGACGCTGCTTGGCTATGCCAACGAGCTATTTTGGCACCTCGCAACGACCAAGCAGCAGCAATAAATTCTCAAATATTGGTACATGTTTCTGGAGAAAGTAGGGAATATTTATCTATTAACACGGTTTTAGAAGAAGGAGATGCCACCCACTATCCAGTAGAGTTTTTAGACTCTCTAAATACACCAGGTCTTCCAGCACACAAAATTTATTTAAAAGTCGGAGTACCAATCATTCTACTCAGAAATTTAAGCCCACCAAAACTATGCAATGGAACTCGGTTGAGAGTAACAAATCTCCAACGAAATGTCATCGAAGCCGAAATCTTAACAGGTTGCGGCTCCGGTGATGTTGTTTTCATTCCCAGGATACCCATTATCCCCAATAATTTTCCGTTTACTTTCAAACGTGTGCAATTTCCTGTAAGCCTCTGTTACGCTATGACTATTAATAAAGCCCAAGGCCAGACGTTATCCGTTGCGGGTGTAGACCTTACTTTTGATTGTTTTTCACACGGCCAACTCTATGTTTCTCTATCACGTGTTAGCAACCCAAACAACCTTTTTGTATATGCTCCGGGTAATTCCACCGCTAACATAGTATATAGAGAAGCATTAACGTAATCAACTATACCAAAGTCAGGACTCTTATCTAAATCATCAAAAAGGTGATATACTCTTATCTAAACGACGTTGTTTTGTTCTCGACAACCACGCGAACGAAGTCGCGGGCACAGCTAGTTAGGGAATAAAATTGAAAATTGTTTTTTACACTTGTATTTTTTTAATATAGGTAGGTACCTAATACTAATAATTTAAATCAAGGCAAGCCTAATATTTATAGGAAATTGTACCAATCGTAAGACACTTGGGTGACATGGGGGTAGATAGCTTAGAATAGTTCTGTACTAAAGTAGTCTGTTCATTGTGACCTAGAAGATTTACCTACTAAAAATATGCTAATAGGTACATAGATGCCAAGGGGCAATACGTAATATGTGGCAATACTTTCTGTTTGACGCTGATTTCCTCATTTTGATCAAGCACGATTGCGATCGATACCTGTGTCTGTTGTCTGCCTGTGTCATCGAACTCAAGATATTAATCTTGAGTTCAATGGCCTGACACAAGACCAATGAAGGAAAAAGGAAATTTCATCATATGCCAGCCATTCTCCAGTTGACGATATATTAAATATCTTATTATAATTTTACCAGATAAACGACGCATCACAGTTACAGCGAGAGCAATTAAATGTATATTTTATATGTATAATCTTACTTAGGATATTAATGTTTGTGTCATCGTTAATACCTGAGGTCCCTATGTCCGAAATCAGTGACTTTTTAGTTCCAGATTCAAGTCAACTCCTGAATTTACTATCTATAAGGAAACCCGATTTTGGAAATAGAATCCGAGCCTTAGCGGAAACTATTTTAAAACAAATCAAAGAAACAGTAGGTACTTACAATTCCTAAAACCGAGGTTGGGTCATATTTAGACTTTGACACAACATTTGTTTGTGACCGAGCAACCAAATAGCACTCATAAATTTCCTAATGCAATTTCTCCTTTTTATTCATACTAGCGCTCAATAGCCGCAGAATTTGGTATAATACTATCCTTAGAACTAAAATTAAAACGATGATAGCTAGTAAGATCACAGCTGCTACATCTAGTAAGTTGTGTTCTATGAAGGTCAGGTCCCTGGCTGTGGAATGCAGGGGGTCCTGGTCTCCCCATCGGATGACCCTTTCGACCCAGTACACTGCTGTGTCAAGGGGATCTGCTTGCCTGTCTTTCCAGATCTTTGAAGCCCTGCGCGCGCTTACTCGCATCCTAGAAAAAGAAATTAGGGTTTTATACATTGAGTGGGTACATAGGTAACTACTAACATTAAGTTATAAGAAATTGGGTATGATTCTGTACCGTATATATGGTAATGGTAACCTTTCATAGTCTAAGGCTGTAGGTAGCTACAGCCTTAGACTATGAAAGGTTATAGACGGAGTGTCAAAAGCCAGCAATCTGAAGTACCAGAATGAGAGAGAAGCTGGCTTGTATCTGTACACGCGAAGTAAGCTCACATAGACAAAATAATAATCGTTTATTAGGAACAAAACAACAAATACAGACAGATAAAAAAACAATGTAAAACGATGGTAGCTGCAAAAGTTAAAAACTGTGGCGCAGCCACCAACGCCTAAAATGAGACGCCGATACGTCATCGATACGTTCGTCAAGGTCACTCACACATTTTAACGATCCTGCTTCATTTAATGTCCAATGCTTAGACTATGAAAGGTCAAAAGACAGAGTGTCAAAAGCCAGCAATCTGAAGTACCACAATGAGAAGCCGGCTTGTATCACACGCGAAATAAGCTCACACAGACAAAATGAGAAGCCGAAACGTCATCGTTATGTTCGTCAAGGTCACTCACACATTTTAACGATCCTGCTTCATCTAATGGCCAATGACGTTCTGTCTTTAACCTTTCATAGTCTAAGCCTACAGCATATTATATCTTTTGCTATGGTTTTACTTTTTTTTTGTGGGTGGGAAATAATCCAATGACTTTTCCGCTCTGGGTGGAGCGGGAGGGCGTGTCAGACTCTTACTGACTAAAAACCCACCCCTGTTCCTTCCTGCCCTTAGTGCCCGGGGGCGAGGTAACTCTGTTTCGAATTTATCCTCAACCCCCGGGCAGGCATCGGCCATGACGGGCCCCGTCCTTATTGCTGACAACTCTTTGAGGCGCTCGTGGAACACTACGCGCCGTCGACTCTCTGGTGCTGATCGGACGCGAGCTACCCATTGCTCGCCGTCTGCAGGCCCGGGTATCTTTTGCTATGGTTATGAAAATAAATTATCAACTCGATGAACTATTATCATTAAGTAGGTAACGAACGATGCATGAAATAATTAGCCTAACTAATTTGTACCTATTAATACCTATTGTGATCAATATCCGTTTATCTTTTAACCTAAATCTTCATAATTTATTATCTATACTTTAGTACAAATCTGAAATGTTATTGCTAACCCGTGTTGAAATAACTCAAAAAAATATACGGTGATTGACAAGGCTGGAAAACAATGTAGAAACTGTCGCTTATGTAAACGAGCACGATTTAAGCGCGTGACTAGCTACATTCTATTTTCATTGTTGAAGACTGTTTTTCATCAAACCTACTAGCTAGTAAAAATATTAATTTATTTATTTAATACTTTAAGTTGGTACACACAACAGTCAATCGTGGATCTTTGACAGTCGTTACGAGTCGTCAGAAGCCCGAAAATCTGACAAATAGTCTCACCAAGGGGTACCGTATTACATTACCCAGTAACTGGGTTGTGGTCAGGCGAAGCGTGACATCCTAAAGGCAATCTCAGCTGGGAGACATTTTTCTGTTACTAGATTTTATTTCAGTTTGTGAATGTGATATGAACTCGCACATCTCTGCTTTCTTCTGGGAATGTTTATAACTTGTGCCTTTTCTCAAGATCGTTCCCTATTTTCTCATTTTGAAAGTAGGTACGGTACCTACCTACCTACAGTTTGTATATCAACTGACATCTACAGGTTACCACGTGGCCAGTCTGTCTGCAATTATAACGTACTGACCTGCTGGTCGATTCTGTTAACAGCTCACCGCGAAAACTTAGGTGGAGTGAGCGTGAAGTGAACTGTCATTCCACCTAGATTGTATGGATTGACAGCTCACTTCACGTTCACTTCACCTAAGTTTTCACGGTGAGATTTTACAGAATAGCACTACTGTTTCAAACTATCGATTTTCAGTGACTTTACACTGTGCTCAACTTTAGACAGACTAGGAGGCTTAGGCTCCGCGTACAAACCCGGGTTGTCGAATTGAAGCCCGACGACAATCCGGGTTGTTGGTTGGTCAGACCTGCTGTCTTGTATGGTTTAGAATGTTGGGCCACAAAAGGGGTGAATGAAAAGCAATTGCATGTAGCTGAGATGAGAATGCTAAGAGCGATGTGTGGTGTTACGCGCATGGATAGAATTAGGAATGAGTATATAAGAGGAAGTCTGAAAGTGGCACCGCTGACTGAAAAATTGTGTGGAAATCGGTTGTCGTGGTATGGGCATGTGATGCGGAGGAATGAAGAAAATGTCGTGAGGAAAGTCTTGTGTATGGATGTGGATGGCTATAAGAGTAGGGGAAGGCCAAAGAAACGATGGTTGGACTGTGTGAAAGAGGATATGGGTAAAAAGGGGGTGACTACAGAGATGACGACTAATAGAGGAGTATGGAAGAAAAAGACATGTTGCGCCGACCCCAAATAAATTGGGATAAGGGCAGGAGAATGATGATGACAATCCGGGTTGTCAGCCGATTTTTTTTTTTCACTTATTTAATTTTTTTTTTGTCAAACTCGCAGGTGAGTTTCAGTGCCTACGAGGTTGTTTTCTGAAGGGATTATTCTCATACGAAAGAATCCTTTTTAATTCTTTAAATAGAACGCTTCAGAACATTTTCATCTGGGTAGAATAATACCTACTAGAAAAATATGTTATTTTTTGTGACCCAACCTGCTTGGTAGTTAAAGATATGCAGATAATCTAATTAGTTGTTGCAATGATTAATTTAGCATGGCATGTAAGACTTCTTCATTATGTTCCATGACATCATTCTAAGCACATTTCGACACCTCTATTAATACCTAGGATTACCTACCTAGTAAACGTAGGGTTATTTTAGGGAGCACTGACATTTATTATGTAATTCTGGCGAAGTGCCATTTCCGACAAAGTAATTTTGGCATGCCTTTGAAAATCAACTCGATAATTTGCAAATACTTAATTGAGAAACAGTAATATGGTTCACGCTTGCTTGTAGGATTATTTACTAATAATAATGCAAGATTTGCATGACTTCCTAATAGAAGGTCTTTAACTCTTTACTTACATAATGAAAATTTGGCGGGGAATGCTAAAAGTATCTGAAAATCTGGCTGGGTGATAGAGACAAAAAAAAACAAACAAAGGTATTTAATAAGAAATCAGAATTAAATATCGAACGAACGAAGTTTGTTATTTGATTGTGTTTCCGTTATATTTTTAGCTTTATTAGTTACTAGCTGCGCCCCGCGGTTTCACCCGCGTGGTCCAGGATAAAAAGTAGCCTATGTGTTAATCCAGGGTGTAAGCTATCTACATACCAAAATTCATCCAAATCAGTCCAGCCATTTGAGCGTGAAGAAGTAACAAACATACACACTCACAAACTTTCGCCTTTATAATATTAGTGTGATTAAATAATCGTAAGTACATTTAAAATTATTAAAAAGCAGTCTCAGTTCAGTTTTTCTTTATGATTTTCTTATCTTAGTACTTAATGATTATGTAATAAAGTACATAATATTTTTTTTATCTAGCCTACACTGTCCCAAAGCTGGGCACAGGCCTACTCCAAGTCCTTCCAGGAACATATCCATGTAAATAAATAATAAATAAATAAAGCTTGATTTCAGTAGGCGATCTACAAAACGAATACCTAGGTACTTTCCGATAGAAGAGGTAGAAATATACGAGTAGCTATATACCTATGAAAAAAAAAAATCCTTGTGGTACTTATGTACCAGTAAGGCTACAAGTTGTTTTTAATGACAAAAGCATGAACTAGCCTAATGTTTGAATGTTTATTAGCTTCCAACACCTAACAAATGGAAATGAGGCGTATTTCCATACTGACCTGACATATTGTAGACTTAAACAGACTATTATTTTTTTTTCAACACATTTGCTCAAAAAATGCATTTACGAAGCCTGTATACATTGTTCGAAAGTTAAAAATTACGCACCCTATAATGGAGCGGGCGGTAAAATAGGTACTCACACCTAAGTACCTATTTTACCGTACGCTCCGTTGTATAGCGTGCGGTAAAACCGTGCGTATCCTTTATGGTTTTATTTTATTTTCATAAAAAAACATAATATTATATAAGAATTTCTATTTTGTTTTGTTTTTTTTTGTGTTGTAGTTGTTGGTGTTGTTATTGGTTGTGGTGGTTGTTGTTGTTGTTAGTTCTGGTTTTTTTTGTTGGTTGTTGTTGTTGCTTGTTGACGTTGTTTGTTGTTGGTTGTTGTAAATATTGTTGTTGGTACTGGTGGTTGTTGTTGTTGGTAGTGTTGTTGTTATTGTTATCGGTGGTTGTGGTTGTTGTTGTTGGGTGTTGTTGGTTGTTGTTATTGTTGTTGGTTGTTTTTGTTGTTTTTTGTTGTTGGTTGTTGATGTTGCTTGTTGTTGGTTGTTGTAAATATTGTTGTTGTTGGTAGTGTTGTTGTTGTTGTTGTCGGTGGTTGTGGTTGTTGTTGTTCGGTGTTGTTGTTGTTGGGTGTTGTTGTTGTTGGTGTTGTTTGTTGTTGGTTGTTGTTAATGTTGTTGTTGTTGGTGGTGGTGGTTGTTGTTGTTGGTAGTGTTGTTGTTGTTGTTTTCGGTGATTGTTGGTGGTTGCTGTTGTTGGTTGTTCTTAATTGTTGTTTGTTGTTGTTATTTGTTGTTGTTGGGTGTTGTTGTTTGTTGTTATTGGTTGTTGTTGGTTATTGTTGTTGGTTGTTTTTGTTGGTTGTTGTTGTTGTTGGTTGTTGTTGTTGGTTGTTGCTGGTTTTTGTAGTTATTTGTTGATGTTGGTTGTTATTTGTTGTTTTTGGTTGTGGTTGTTATTAATTGTTGTCGTTGTTTGTTGATGTTGGTTATTAGTTGTTGTTGTTGGTTGTTGTTGTGTTACTTTTTTCGCATAGATGTTTCTAGGGAGAAGGGAGTCGAAAGCGGTAGCGTAGTGGGAGCTTCGTGGCACGACGGCGTCATGCCGTCACGACATTCGAGTCGGTTTTTCTGCCAAGCCGCGCCAAATAGATGTTTCAAATCAAAAACAAAAGTTTTTTTTTCATTACCTTTTTATTGTAGGTACTGTTTTCTCGCAAAAGTGTTGAAAAACGTTGTATGACACACGTGCGGATTGGTATTTACAAACTCGTGACTATGGTAAGCCCTCGACTTCGTCTCGGGCTTACATTCGTCTACTCGTTTGTAAAAACCAACTTACCGCACTAGTATCATAAATAACTATTCCTTGGGTTCACGCTGTTCACACATTAAAATAAATATAAAAAAAACTGAACGCTTGTACAAGGTCACATCCTGCACCCTGCGCAAAATCTTTCTGGCGCTTGCAGCGCTTGTCTCTAGCAGAATCAAAGAAATACGTACACTGCCTTGTACATTGCATTATTAATATGCATAATACCATAGAGACAAATTAAGTAGCTAGAAAAAGTTAAAATTAAAGTCGTTAGAAAGAACGGTTTCTTCTATCCAAAATAGATTAAAGATTGATAAAAGTGTTTTTTCGTCGAGTTTGACATCGATTTTATCCAGATATGTAGTTACATAGCTAATTTAGTTCGATTCAAAGTTACTGACGTGTGTGAAGTTCGCTGCGCAATACCCCATCCCTTAACCCCGTTGTCACAAGATTTTTTTTTCTTTTTTCAAATTCAAAAATCATTTATTTGCTAATATGGGTAGTTACATATAGTTGTTATAAAAAGAGCATAGTCCAACCATATTACGCCTTAAGGCGTATCTACTGTATCAAAATTCACAACAATATTATACAATTACTAGCAACAATAATTGCTATCAACAAAAAATTGCTACTACTACTTATCCAATTTATTTGTTACTAGCTGTGCCCGCGACTTCGTTCGCGTGGTTGTCGAGAACAAAACAACGTCGTTTAGATAAGAGTATATCACCTTTTTGATGATTTAGATAAGAGTCCTGACTTTGGTATAGTTGATTACGTTAATGCTTCTCTATATACTATGTTAGCGGTGGAATTACCCGGAGCATATACAAAAAGGTTGTTTGGGTTGCTAACACGTGATAGAGAAACATAGAGTTGGCCGTGTGAAAAACAATCAAAAGTAAGGTCTACACCCGCAACGGATAACGTCTGGCCTTGGGCTTTATTAATAGTCATAGCGTAACAGAGGCTTACAGGAAATTGCACACGTTTGAAAGTAAACGGAAAATTATTGGGGATAATGGGTATCCTGGGAATGAAAACAACATCACCGGAGCCGCAACCTGTTAAGATTTCGGCTTCGATGACATTTCGTTGGAGATTTGTTACTCTCAACCGAGTTCCATTGCATAGTTTTGGTGGGCTTAAATTTCTGAGTAGAATGATTGGTACTCCGACTTTTAAATAAATTTTGTGTGCTGGAAGACCTGGTGTATTTAGAGAGTCTAAAAACTCTACTGGATAGTGGGTGGCATCTCCTTCTTCTAAAACCGTGTTAATAGATAAATATTCCCTACTTTCTCCAGAAACATGTACCAATATTTGAGAATTTATTGCTGCTGCTTGGTCGTTGCGAGGTGCCAAAATAGCTCGTTGGCATAGCCAAGCAGCGTCATGGTTCGAGATCTCTGATGGATCTCCGTATACAGAGGAAATGAGTTCCTGCTGTGAGGCAACAGAAGAACACAGGCTTTCGACTAAAGTTACTTTACCTCCTTCTTGAGTCGGGTATGTGCCGTTACCAATTTGAAGTAGTAAATTTGAGAAAACCTGCGCGTTTGCGTCACCTCCCAAATATGCTCGCATATTAAAGCTCAAATTAGTTAATATGACACTACGCCATAAAATAGAGCTCTTTAAACAGGCACCTATTTCATCGGCCCTCGTTCCTCTGGGTATTATAGGGAGTGTCTGCCTGAAGTCTCCACAGAATAGCACCGTTAAGCCTCCCATCGGTCGGTCATTTTGTCTTATATCTCGCAACGTTCTATCTACAGCTTCCACAGCTTTACGATTTGCCATCGTACACTCGTCCCAAACGATAAGGGCGCAATCGCGTAAAACCCTTGCTTTATCACTATTGCGAGACACGTTGCAAACAGGGTTTTCTGTGCGGTCCAAGTCGATTGGTATTTTAAATGTTGTATGTGCAGTTTTTCCTCCTGGTAATAAAGTGGCAGCTATTCCTGAGGAAGCGACGGCAAGGGCAATTTTGTTTTGGCTCCTTATTTGAGCCAAGATAACTTTAGTGAGGAAAGTTTTACCTGTTCCACCAGGTGCATCTAAAAACAGCATTTCTCCTAATGAATGTTCTACACTACAGCATACTCTATCAAAGATTTGACGTTGTTCTGTCGTCAAATTTGAACAGCCATTTCGCAATATTTCTGCTAACTCTTCGGGGTTGTAATTTATTTCAGATGTATACTCCCTATTAATTCGTTCCCCACCAACTGTCGGTGTCGGCAAGCCGTATTGACTGAGGGGGTTCCCTCCTATACTTGTAACTATATCTTGTATAGCCAGCAAAGCCCTATTATGGCAGCTTTCACGTACTTGGTCAGAAGTTTCACTATTTATATTTTGCTGTCTCAAAAAATCTTCGGCAAACGCGTCTTTATATTTTTGCCACAACTGCCCAGCGTCCGATAGGCCACAAAATGTCAACAAAATGGCAAATAAATGGCGCAAACGATGTGGACTATCACTGACGCATGCTTCGGCTAAAGCATCATCCCAATGCTGATCGCCATCTAATAAATGCCGTGCGCGGCAAGCAGCTTGAAATGTGGGATATTCTATATCGTCCACTTTGCGGAGCTCAGCAAAAGAAGTAGGTCCTCGCACTGTGTGAAGAAGAAGGCGTAAATAATAACACTCTGCATTATTTGGGTGCACCGTGTATACTCTTCCAATCACGTGTTCTTTAAAAATGCCGGACTCGCCTTCTACAGCAGTTCCACGTCTCCTGCGATTAAAAACACCTTGCTGCTTGTTATAAGTATAATAATGTGGCACTTCATTGTACAACAGAGACTTAGCGAAATTGTCTCTTTCGCAAAGGCGAAAGAATGCGAGCAAGGTGGTTTGTCTTGGGTTGTTCATTCTTTCTGCCACATTTTCTGGCTGAAAGTAAACTCGCTGCCCGCCTTCCAGGTGCACGTCAAGATGGATGACTGGCGGATACCTTTCATGAATAGGGAAACTCAAAATGCGCCAAACTGCCTCCGAAGAGCTTATGTATCGGCCAGATTGATACCTTGTCACTTCATCAAATTGGTTGTTATTTCTTAGTGCTATCATGGCTTGATCACTACCTTTATTAACATATTTACATATATATTTTATAGATTCGACGCTATTACAAATTTCAACATTAATGTGTGCTTGAAAAGCGTTTGACAAAACTGGAGAATACGGTACCACCCAACTATTATTTAGAATTATTTCTTGTCCACGGAATCTGACAGTAGCTGTGAAACCACCTTGTGACGGTGATCTTCGCCGGTATTGCGGATACCCATTTTCCCCAGCCATAGTTAGTTCTTTCAGTGCTCTGGGGTATTTTTTTGAGCATTGACCATCTTTCATGCACGGTGATTCCCTGTTTAAGAGGCCACATGGCCCGTGAACCATATGTGTTTTTACTATGTCATGCAAAATCGGATCTGCATTATAGTCCGGAAATTCTGCACTTATGACACTGTCTATAGCATCGGGACGAATTTTTTCTTCCAGCCACAGAAGAATGTGCGCGTGGGGTAAACCACGCTTTTGCCACTCGACGCTATACATAAAACAAAGAGTTGAACCGAAAACTTTCTCCTTTGTAAGTAGATTAATCAAGACTTTGAGTTTTAAATGAAAAATCCTAGCAATAATGTCATGTCTGTCGTATGACGCCTGTCCTGTGAGAAGTGCCTGGCAAATCTCCGTCCACTTTGGATTTGTTGTAAATGTTATAAAAAGGTCCGGCCGGCCGTATTTACGGACGTAACAAAAAGCATCTTGCGTTCGTTCGTGCATATACCGCGGACCGCCTGTGAAACTGGATGGCAAAATAACCAATCGACCCAAGTTTTCGACGTTATTATCTGATTGCATGGCGTCCCGCAAGTGCACGTATTCTTCAGCGCGTAACCGTCGCTGGTTAGTGCGAATATACACTAAACGTTCAGTTTCTATTTTTGCGTACATGTCCACAATAAATTGGCTGAACAAACCACGAAATCGTTGCAAATATACGAAACTGTTTTGCCTTATTTGTAAAAGGTAGGAATAGTATTGTTGAGCAGATATTTTTTTTTGATAATTAGTGACTCTCGTAGTAGGGTTCACTTGGTACAGCCCAAAATTGTACCCATCTTCACCATGACAATAAATTAGTGGATATTGCAGGGCGTCGTAAGCTCGGTGGGTTTCCAAAATGCGTTGAAGGCGATCGTCGCGTGTACGCAACACGATATCACGTCTCTCACACTCCTGGTCGACTAAAACAACTGCAACTTCATCTGCGACGGGTGCATTGTGTCTTCCACGGTGTTCACCCACAGGACGTCTATCGGCACTTATAACAATTTTGAAATCATTGCTGCCTTGTGGAATTGACTCCAATGCAGCTTTGAATTCACGAACGTACTGGTTAACGTGATGCAGCAATTCTTGAAGTTGACCCAAAAGCTCAGCATTGAGCTGGGGAAAATTGTGATTTCTAACATTGAGCTGTTGCGTGTAATCGGATACAAAATAAATTTGGAGAAATTTGGGTTCATTTTCTGGCAGCAAAGATCCAATAAGGTGATAAACTTGACCTTGTACTTTGAAGGTTGGCATGAACGGTCCTTCCGTTATTTGTTTTGCCCCAAAGGAAGTCATTTGGAAAGCACTGTTATATAAACGAATATTATCCAAAAAACGGTTCGACTGGGGATGATCGCCATTCAGGAGACTTTTAAGTAAGTGTGGTGGATCTTGGAAATTTGGAAGAACAATTTTTCCATTTGAGCAGCACATTCCATCTGTCTCTTTCCTCCATTTCAAAGCATGACAAAAATTACAAATTTCTCTCATGTCACCCACGAAAGTAAAGCCAGCATAATTAATTCTAGACGAATATGTGAACCCTGATTTTTCCCTATTGTCCCAAGGTAATAAAATATTTGCATCGTCATTTTCCATGGACTCATCAGCTCCGCTATTTGTTTCTCTATTCATATGGTATCGAGCTCGTTCTATTTCTAGGCGAGATTGACGTTGTTCTGCTGTTTCTGCTCGTCTTAGTTCATCTATTCTTTCCCTTTCAGATGCAAGATAACTTTCATTGTTTCTTTGTACACCTACATAGTTATGTCTAGCTATTTGTAATCGTTCTTCTCTTTGGGAGAGAGATTCAGACTCGCGCGAGAGAGCGTGTCGCTCTCGGTCAGATGACAGACGTGCTTGGCGTTCCTCGATACTCTCTTGAGAACGCAAAGTCGCGGTCCGAGTTCTTTGCGAACTTAAGCGCGACTCCCTTTCTGTGAAAGTCTCTGACTCGCGTGAGAGAGACTGGCGCTCCCGATCAGCAGACAGCCGAACTTCGCGTTCCTGGATATTCTCTTGAGAACGCAAAGTCGCGGTCCGAGTTCTTTGCGAACTTAAGCGCGACTCCCTTTCTGTGAAAGTCTCTGACTCGCGTGAGAGAGACTGGCGCTCCCGATCAGCAGACAGCCGAACTTCGCGTTCCTGGATATTCTCTTGAGAACGCAAAGTCGCGGTCCGAGTTCTTTGCGAACTTAAGCGCGACTCCCTTTCTGTGAATGTCTCTGACTCACGTGAGAGAGAGTGGCGCTCCCGATCAGCAGACAGCCGGTCTTCGCGTTCCTGGATACTCTCTTGAGACCGCAAAGTCGCGGTCCGTGTTCTTTGTGAACTTAAACGTGACTCCCTTTCGGTGAACGTTTCCGATTCACGTGAAAGAGCGATGTGCTCTCGGTTAGCAGATAACCGTGCTTCACGATCTTCTTCCGATTCCTGAGACCTACAAAGTCTCATCCTTTTCGCATTTCGGCTACGCAGCGAAAGGTTAGTTTTTTTTCTTTGAGGCATTTTCAAGGAAAATTAAAGCAATAAACAAAACTAACAACACTTATGACTGAATAGCCTACAAACTTAAAAGATCGGTGCGTCGAACAGTCTAGTGTGACAACGTATCGTCTGTTCGTGGTCGTGACTCAACGAATTGGCAACACTAACTTACTGTATAACGATTGGCACTATTGGATTCAAACTACGAAGTAAATCAAATACAATCTGTACTTCGTACTTCAAACCAATGACCAAAGTTGACCAAACGAAACCAATAAGATAAGCAAATACTTTTTTTTCGACCAATTTAGAAAATCGATAAACCAAGCAACCAAAGAACTTTTACGACACACGCAAGAACTTTTAAGACACCTAACGAAACCCAATTTGCCTAGTAAACACGGTGGACGTCATCCTCGCGCGGAAAATCTTAACACCGCGATTCAGAAAATGACGTCATTTGCACAACGCCATCTATCGGATTTAGATTTCAACTATCAACATTAGTTCTATTTTTAGTCTTAAGATGTCGTTGCAAGTACTATACTTAATTGCGTAACGTAATATTTTACTTCTTGAACTCACTAAATTAATCATATCTTTTGATAGAGTGAACCGATTTCGATGAAACAAAAACTAAGTTAATCCTCAAGTTGCGTATAATTTTTGTATATAAACATTGTCAGCATTGAATTCGTAGATTTTACGTGATGTGCGCACAAACAAACAGACAAACAGACAAACAGACAAACAGACAAAAATTTCAAAAATGATGGAAATGGGTTCTGTTACTTATCTTTTCACACGCTGGCTATTTTTTGTTTCAATTTCTTCAATGTACAAAAATGACTTTTCTACAGATTTATTATATGTATAGATGTTACCCGGACCTATACGTATCAGAGATTAAGGCACAGTTGTAAGACTTTTATAGGTTTTTAATTGAACATCACGTCTAAACGACTAGTCTTCTTTAAAAAAAATTATGTTACTCTAGATTATATCCGTCGTAATTTGATCTGAGAATATTTGAAATTATATTTTTATAACATAGTGTTATTAATTTGTAAAGTTATGTCTAACGCGGACAAAAAATTGAGAATCTCGCAAAAACTATTAAGCGTATTTTTATGAAACCTTCACCATTTTAAAGATCATTTAATTATTTATAATTTAGTCTCAGTGTTTTAGTTTAATACTTGTTTTTTCATGTGTAATAAATTAATAATGCGTCTAATTTCGGACAGCGCTCCTTGATGGGCGAGTCCTATTACTGGGTGGACATACGACGCGTTGCGTGAGCTCAGCGCAGAATACGCAAGCTAACCACTCAAGGTCGTTGGCAGCTAATAGCGCCTTAATTATCAGATGACAGCAAAAGTGGCGCGGTTCTATCTATATATACATATACACATATATATATACTGAAAAATCTGAAAACCCTTATAGAGAGAAATGTAATAAATTACTCACTTACAAATCCATACTAGTTACAAGTTGTACATAAACAACAGTGTTTAGCATTCATTTTTTATTTATATAAGAATCTTTGTCTTGCATATTGATTGAGTAAGTCTTGTCGGAAGCAAGATGGTCGTTAGCGACGTATTTGATTAGGCGCTCACGATGATTAGATACATTAGGACCAAACGGCTTATTAATCCTGTTGTGTACGGATTTCAAGTAATTTGTGAGATAGTGGTCAAGCGTGAGTGTATCAAAGGTTAAAAAAAAAGTGTTAGTGTACTTATGTAAGAAGTTATACTTCTTTGGTGTAACAAGATAAAAAACCAAACTGTCACAAAGTTTACAAAAGGAAAACAATAATTCTTCATGAACCACAGACCATAGCTAACTTCAGGGTGTCGGTTCTAGTTAACTTCAGGCTGTAGGTTTTTTGTGACGGTGTGCGTGCGCATCGTAAAAATTTACTTTCATCATTTTTCCCTAACGCGCCAAAAGAAGTATAACTTCAAAAAAATAAAGAAAACTAGTTGATAAATGGCCATTGGGGGACTGGTCATTTTTTTACTATTTTCTTATACTTACCTTATCTCCGAAACTACAGAACATAAAATTTAAAAAAAATACAGAAAGTAGTTCTTTACATAAATTAAATTACAGGAAAACCTAGAAATATAGAGTTAAAAAATATGATTCGTTCGGAACCCTTTGCGCACGATTCAGACTCGCACTTGGCCGGTTTTTTGTCAGTCGGGTTTTTTGAATAATTCGTTTTTGAAGTTATACTTCTTTTGGCGCGTTAGGGAAAAATGATGAACCGACACCCTGAAGTTAGCTATGGTCTGTGGTTCATGAAGAATGATTTTTTTTCTTTTGTAAACTTTGTGACAGTTTGGTTTTTTATCTTGGTACGCCAAAGAAGTATAACTTCTTACGTGCGTAGGTACATAAGTACACACACACTTTTTTTTTATATTTCCTACAGTTTAGTGATTTATAATTTTTGGAATCGCCTTCTCAAGCTCTATTTTGATACCTACACCACTTGACCATGTCACAAAAAATACGACTACACTGAGGTACCTATCGCTTAGGGCTAGCGTAGATGCGCGCGTCTGTGTGAGTGTGCCGTTTCGAACGTTTGTACGTAGTTTCGACGAGACGGCGAGCGCCGCGCATTTTGACTTCACTTTAACACCCTCGAAAACCATGAAAATTTTTGCGTGACGTTAAAAAAAAAAGGGTACGGGCCTGTGTGGGATATCTTAATGTTTTTCAAATTGCGCGGCAAGTTTGAAGCATCTTCCATAGAATTTTTTTCCAAACATTAATGGTGACAATCCTAGCTCTCTAATGGAGCGTAGGTAATTATCTCAACAAATAGGCTTAGTTTCCATACTGTCCATATTTATACTGTGCTACTGGCGATCAACCATGTTACTTTGGCGGTCAAGACGAATCAAATCATAGCTCATTTGTTAAAATCCATCCAGCCATTTACGCTACAGGACGTGCCAACGAAGACCAGCGTCTGGCAACAATGCTAAGACCAGCGTCAGGTAGTATCTGTCTGGCAACATTGCTGAAATGGACCTTTTTGGCGCAGTCGTGAGGCACACGCTATGCTATTTTTTTTTTTACTTTTGGATTGTCACTTTTTTAGTTTTAGGTCATTTGCTTACTGTAGTCAAATAAATATTTTTCTTTCTTTTCAACGAAATAGCCGTACAAACATACATACAGACTCTGGAAAAACATTACCCTCCTCCAGGCGCAGTCGGGTAAGAAGTTTAGAAATACTCACTCAGGACTTAGCACGCTCTGTAGGCCTTCCAGCAAAGTCTTCTCCGACATGTCAGCATAAGAGATGGCCTTCCCAAGACCTACAGCGGCAGCTGCTGCTCCGTTGAGGGGCTGGTCTCCGTAGAAGGGTACGATGAGCATCGGTTTACCAGCAGAAATGGCTTCCGTCATGCCGAGAAGACCTCCGTGGCCGATAAAGGCGATTACCTTTGGGTGTTCTGTGGAAATAAAAAAATAAAAAAATGTTATACGCTATCAGTAGTGGTGGCCCCAAAGAGTATAATAATAATGGTGGCCCAGTGGTAGCGGCCGCGACTTACAAGTTGTGTAGGTCGTGGGTTGGAACCCAGGTAGAAAGAAAAAAAAAATATGTCCTAGAACTAAAACTTCGACGACATCTGCCATCCACTAAGCTAGATTAAGAGGCTTGTTTTGTTGCCCAGCAGTGGGAACTTTATAAGGCTTATACAATGATTATTATTTGTATATGTATGAAATCTGAAAATTGACTATTATTGACTTTACTTTTTAAAAGCTTATTTAGCCTGTCCCGTTGTCTGTCGGTCTGTAATCAACTATTGCAAGCTAAATTAGACCCACTCCCCGATGTACACGCCAAATATTTACTAGAATATTTTTTTGACGTGACAACGTCTATTAAATCGATGAACGCCGGCTGCATGCACGAAAAAGTGTCCCGTTACGCTCATTGTACGCATGCGCCGCATCTATACACGGCTGGTAATCTCCTAACATAAATTCCATACCATGTTGTCTATGGTGCAACTATATCAAATTGACTTTTTGTTCGTTCTCTGCTCATAATTTGTTCGTTCGTTCATTCCTAGTTCCTAGCCTGCTGTCCACTAATATTTCATCAATGTTTTGTTATGACCTCTTTGGTTATGACTTATGACGTTGTCACGTTAAACTATCGTCCGTAAACCAACTTTACAGACAACCAATTTTTTACTTGATGAACTAAACATTGTCCCAGATAAAAGCTTTTTTTAAATATTGTTTTAATTTTAATTTATTCTCATACAAATATGAATTTGATTAAGAAAAAGGTTCATAATTCGTATAGAATACTACTTGGCTAAGTGAATGAGCGGTATCTTGCCATAAGAATCGACTCTCTTTGATCGCAAAAATTGCCATAAACACTAATTTTTTACTCTTCAAGGGCAAATCCTTTTTATACCGAAGGTAAAAGAAGTCAACAGGTTTTTCCAGAAAATCTATTGTTGTACTTGGTGACCAAGCGAGGTGGTACCCAGCTAAAACACTAGGAAGTGGTGACGGGCGAGCGTTTTTAGGGGACTATCTTTGTAACTTTGACGTTAAAAACTTTTTTACTTTGACGTAAAAAAAACAACCGACTTCCAAAAAATAAAATAATTACACTAAAAATTAAAAAATAACTATTCCGGAAGTCGGTTTTAATATTTTATTTCTTCGTTATTTGACGTTTTTGGAAGTCGGTAGTTTTTTTTGTAAAAAAGTTTTTTATTTTTTACTTTTTAGTTGTTATACCCCAGAACTAAAAACCCCAAAAACATGGAAAGTGGAATATATACATACTCGTAGTTGGAGAAAACGAAAATGTCATCGAGGTACTCGTATAAGACGTATTTTTCGTTTTTGTTCAGTTTTTCAAATAGCGCTAAAGCAATTTCGATAAAATTGATATGGGACCACCTCGGGAGTACTTAAATATTCTTTCGAAAAAAAAAAAGAATTTTGAAAATCGGTCCACAACTGACAGAGAAATCGGTGGATATAAAAAAAAAAAAACATACATACCTACAGTTGAACATAGAACCTCCACCTTTCTCGAAGTCGTTTAAAAAAGTGCAGGCTCTTGGCCTAGTTTTAATAAATTACTTTTGATTTTGATTCGGTGCCTACCTTACCAACAGAATGTATAAAGATGAAAATTACTAATACGGAAATCTGTGGTCGGTAGGTACACGGAAGTGCAATGTATTTATCCAAAGGTTTCTTCATCGTGATTTCTCACGAAGGCAAAGTTTTCCCCGTCCTCATGATGTGCGTTAATATTAATTCTTGGACTTAATAACTCTATCTGATCATATCTGACCACAAGTCAGCGTGATGATATGAATAATTCTAATTATTTAATTTTATATTGTTCATCTTGATTGCTTCCTTCTACGAATTAATGTTACTAAGAAAGATCACAACATACTCGTAACATTCAGTCTTATCTAAAAAACTTCCTAACCATAAGCTTAGGATTCTAAATTCAAATTCTCCGAGGAAATTTTGAATTAAGAACCTGTTAGTCAGTGTTTAATTAAAGGTGCTATTAGCTGCCAACGACCTTGAGTGGTTAGCTTGCATGTTCTGCGCTGAGTTCACATAACGCGTCGTATGTCCACCCAGTAATAGGACTCGTCCATCAAGGAGTGCTGTCAATTAGACTCATTATTAATTTATTACACATAAAACAACAAGTATGAAACTGAAACACTGAGACTAAATTATAAATAATTAAATGATCTTTAAAACGGTGAAGGTTTCATAAAAATACGCTTTATAGTTTTTGCGTAATTCTTAATTTTTTATCCGCGTTAGACATAACTTTACAAATTAATTACACAATGTTATAAAAATATAATTTGATATATTCTGAGATCAAATTACGACGGAAATAGTCCAGAGTAACATATATTTTTTTCAAAGAAATAAGACTAGTCGTTTAGACGTGATGTTCAATTAAAAACCATTAAAAGTATAACTGCGCCTTACATTAAATTAGTTATGGAAACTCCGCAGACATAATCCGTATCGATATTGTTTTGTTAGGGTTCCGAAAGTCCGAATAAGAAACGGAACCCTTATTCGGAACACTTTGCGCGCGAGTCCGACTCGCTCTTTGCCAGTTTTTTATTGTTTCTTTTCATCATGCAATCAGTCCAATGACTATGAGTAGATATGCTGCTTAATTGAGAGTCAGTCATTCAGATTTTGGTCCCCTCGAAATTGATTCCTTGTATCCGGTAGCTCATTACAGGCTAACCAGGTTGAGTATTTTGACTATTTTGCATCTCTTTAGGCGATTCAGTGCATCTGGAATAGTTGTCCGAACATGCGGATGATATGTTATCGAAAACGTTTTTTTTAAGTTATACTTCTTATGCGACTTGCAACAAAAAAGCGTTAAACGTTAAACGCTCCTGGGGAGAGGGAATAGAAAGAGACAGAGCGAGAGTGAATGCGAGAAAAAAGATTATAATAATCACACTAATATTATAAAGGCGAAAGTTTGTGAGTGTGTATGTTTGTTACTTCTTCACACTCAAATGGCTGGACTGATTTGGATAAATTTTGGTATGTAGATAGCTTATACCCTGGATTAACACATAGGCTACTTTTTATCCTGGTCTACGTGAGTGAAACCGCGGGGCGCAGCTAGTATTATAATAATGATAATGATTACGATTACGATAGATGAGATGAGATGAGATGAAATGAGATGAGTTGAGGTGAGGTGAGGTGAGGTGAGGTGAGGTGAGATGAGATGAGATGAAATGAGATGAGATGAGATGAGATGATGATGAGATGAAAATGAGATGATGATGAGAAGATGAAGTATAACTTCTTACGTGCGTACATAAGTACACACACACTTTTTTTTGTATTCTTTTCCTTATGATCTTATTTCATCCTTCATCACTAAAACCGGCCAAGGGCGAGTCAGACACGAAAGGTTCCGTACCATAAACTGAAAAAAAAAACGCGTTTCTAGAAACGTGTTCTTTTTGGGTTTTGTTTTGCACTGTATCTCATGATCCGTAATAGGTAGACAGTTGACGGAAAGTTACGGATCAAGAGATACAGCCCGCTGACAGACAGACGGACAGTAGAGTCTTAGTAATAGGTCCCGTTATAGTTGCCCTTTGGGTACGGAACCTTAAAAAACTAAATTAGGAAACTACCTACAGCTGAAACTGAATACGCGATCAACGGCTGGTAGTTCCTCGACGCGTCTGTGGAGTTTCACCAACTAATTTAATTTGACCGGTAATTAATTCACATTCGTTTTAGAATTATGACCTTATTAATACTCGTATGTAGTACCTAACTCGAAAATTATTGTTTCTATTAGTCTCCTTTACATTTCCTTATACATTAAGGTGAATGCTCCAGTGTAGCCCGCGAAACTCAAATTTTCTTAAGTTTTTTGCAATTTGTAGGTCAGTGTCAGGTTGTATCTTGGTCTAGATTTGATTCGCGGCCGTAGCAAGAATGTATTTATAGAATTATAATCATTAAAATCATCAATACCTACATCTCTCTCAGTTAGAATTGATTCCAAATGTAAGTACTTATTTCATGAAATCATGACATTTGAAATCAATTCTAACTGAGAGAGATGTATTGATGATTTGAATGATTATAATTCTATAAATACATACTCGCTACGGCCGCGAATCAAATGTTGACCAAGATACAACCTGACACTGACCTAGAAATTGCAAAAAACTTAAGAAAATTTGAATTTCGCGGGCTACCCTGGAGCATTCACCTTAAGTGCGTGACAGTGCATATCTTTCAATGCAAGTCATAATAATAGCCTATTGAGTATGTAGGAAGTAAAGTAGGTTACTCTAACTATGTAAACACAATAATGGAAGACTATACGTATACATTACACACACAACAACTAGGGTTGCCAACTTTTTTTAAAGAAATAGAGTAAAGATCAATCAATCTGCCTAGCCTTTTCCCAACTATCTTGGGGTCGGCTTCCAGTCTAACTGGATGCAGCTGAATACCAGTATTTTACATGAAGCGACTGTGAAATAAATAGAGAAAAGAGTACCAACTTAAAAATTTTTAATCGACTTCGAAAAAGGAGGAGGTTTTATGTTCGGCTGTATGTATGTTTTTTTTTATGTATGTCCACCGATTTTTCTGTCAGTTGTGGACCGATTTGCAAAATTCTTTATTTATCCAAAAGAAAAAAAGAAATTAGACTAAAAATTAAAGAAATTACTTTAATTTCGGAAGTCGGTGTCAACTATCGAAGAAATAAAATACAAAACGGAAGTCGTTTTTTTTTTTTAAGTTTCTAAAATGTTTTGAAACAATGTTTTTGTGGCTTTTTCGGCACATAACAATTTTTCATAATTTTTAAAAGAATTATATGACTCCAAACATTCTTAAATCTATTTTTTTAGCTTATTTATTATTAAATTCAATGGACTTATTAACAGTAAACGTTACATTTTCGGGTTATGACTAGTATTTGTATAGTAAATATTGTAAAAAAGAGTATTTTAGCGTACTCTATTAATATTACAGATAATAGAGTACACCTACATGAAATAGAGTACAATACTCTATTTTAGAGTACGGTTGGCAACCCTAACAACGATACAATAATGTACATATAAAATGTACAATACAGGATAATGTAGTTCACGTGATTGGTACAACTTACTGATCTATATTATTTGTTATTGTGTCAACACAGGCGAATCAAATAGAATGTCACATGTATCCATGCACTAACAGGCACTAACATTAAACAGCAAAACAGTCAGTCGCAAAATGCTAAATTAATTAATTTTGTACCCAGCCTAAACTCTACCTAAATACCTACAGTTGGTAGTTGGCAGCTATGATTTGGTAGGTTCCTAGTGTCACATGAATCCAAGTATTGTCCCCGCTGTGAAACTAACTCAAGTTTCAAATCCGGAATCCAGGGTTTTATCCTTAAGGGCCGATTTCACCATTCGCTCTATAAACTAAGTTTTACTGAACTAAGCTTAACGTAAAAAATAAAAACTATAAAAAAGATTATAGTGAGTTAACCTTAAAAGATAGACATATGCTTTCGTGGACTTTTTTTAGAACTTTAAAGGGAAAACAATTCCGCCATACATAATTTTTGCGTAACTTTAACCGTTTACGCAGCGCACGCAACTGAAGCTCTAAAAATATTTTTTTTCCCGTTTTTGACACATTTTCCATCGATGCTTCGCTCCTGTTGGTCGCAGCGTGATGTTATATAGCCTATAGCCTTCCTCGATAAATGGACTATTCGACACAAAAATAATTTTTCAATTGGAAATAGTAGTTCCTAAGATAAGCGCGTTCAACCAAACAAATAAAAAACCTCTTCAGCTTTATGACACCGGGTAAACGCGTTTAAGCGAGCTTAAACGTCGAAAACTGGGCGTTTAGAATTGGTGAAATCGGCCTTAAGACGTGTGGAAGAATTCTCTTCGTCTGTGTTTCCTACTAGCTATTGTAACTTCTAGGCAAGCGTGCTCCATCGTCGACTACATCATCGCTTACCATCAGGTCAAACGCGCGCGAATCAACAGGATAAAAAAATACTCACGAAGCAGTTCGTACTGCGGGATCCACTTCACTTTCAGAATATTGCCAGTCAGTGTACCCTCCTCATCGCTGTTCTCGTACTTCCAGATGACCCTCTGCTTCAGTTTGGAGAGGGCGTTCACGATAATGTCCTCTTTGTACTTGGGAATAGAGGCGGTTTTGATCAGCGAGCCCCAACTGAATAAAACGACCCCATGTTCTGACTCGTTCAGGAATCGCTCCATGTACTGTAACGAAAGGTGTGTTATTAAAAATAAACAAAAAAGAATAAATAAATAAAAAACAAAAAAAAAAACAAAAAAATAAATAAAAAAAAAAAACAAAAAAAATAAAAAAATAAAATAAAATATATACAACGTTGATGTGACAGAGGGGCATTAAATTAAACTACGTATACTATACGTGTTTAGTATTAATTCGATACGGTATAAAAATAAAAATAATAATAAATGAGGTTTTTTTTTTTTCAAACAAACTAAATAGCTTACAATTCAGAGTAAAACGCAACCACCCTTTATACCATACTTTATACCCATTATCCTTGTTTGCATTGCCATCTTATAGCGAAAATGTACTTGTGACTTGCGTGAGAACGGCAACAACGCGTCGTATCGTAGGTTATACTCAGATTTATCGTTTTAAGGTGCATGACCTGTGCGTATAGACATAATCAGCTGTTAGGAAAGATACATCGTGTTCAAACGAGGCCAAAACTTAAAAAATCGTTTGTGACTAAACTACTGCTCCGATTTAATTGATTTTTGGTACAGAGCTTGAAAATAGTACCTAGTATAGGCAGTTTAAAGGAAAGCCCCTCTGTCGTATCAACTTTGTATATATATTTATTTATTCAGAATAAATTATTTTTCTTTTTTTATTTTTTTATTTGTTAGTGCAACTATAAGACCTGGCCTGCAATAGTAGAGGGCAGACCTGTGTGGAATAGGGAGAGGCATAGCCCAGCTGTGGGCGATAATGGGCTATTTAGATTGATAGCATTTTATGAAGAGGTGGCCATAATACCGTTACACTTCCATCTTCTTCTCCTCTTTATACAGGGTGTAACGGAAAGGTGTGGTCATATTTTAAGAACCGGTTCTGCCCATGGAAATGAATAATTTTCTCTAAGAAATAATAGAAAATTCCCAAAAAAAAAATGGAAAGTCCACTTTCCATACAAAGTTCTCCTCAGCTGATCAATATTTGTATGGGAGATAAAAATTTGTTTTGAGAATTTCCTCAGATTTTCTTGAAGAAAGTTGTTCAAATGGTTGGGCAGATGTAGTCCTTAAAATATGACCACACCTTTCCGTTACACTCTGTGTAAAGTAAGCTCAAGTAATTGATTCACTGACTGACTGATCGATCAACCCACAGCTGAAATCGCTGTGTGTAGAATCATGAAATTTTGCACAAATGTTCCTCAATTGACGTAAGTGCACTTAGAAGGCACTTGTGGAAATTCTGCCCCTAAGGGTCAACTCACACCAAAAGAGCGTCGAAGCGCAGCGCAGTTTCAGTGTCATATGAATTTTAGCTTTATTTTCATTACTACAATATACTTATTATCGAATGAGAAACTGTGCTACGATTTTATATTCAATGAGGGCGCCACTTGGCCGGTAGTAGACCCTTAAAGTAAACGTCAATTTGTACTAAAACTGTATAAGCGCTGCCCGGTGACAACAACGGGTAACCTCTTTTTAGGGTTCCGTATCCGAAGGGTCCAAGCGGAGCCCTGTTGCTGTCATTCACGTGTCCGTCGGTCTGTCCGTCATCTGTTTTCAAATTTTCACAGTATAAGCATCTTGTTGACCCAAAGCCTTACAAACAGTCAAAAATAAATTTGGTACGGAACCCTAGCACGCACTTGGTCGGTTTTTCTATGCGATTTGACATAAGCGACCGTTCGCACTAGGCCCTCTGTAAATCATCGGACGGGTAGAGAGGTACAGAGTTAGAGCGATTGCGCACTACGTCCGATACTTATTCGTGAACGTGACGGTCCGGCGTGGCCGTAGAACAATTTTTATGGTAGGTTACGCACTACCGATCCGAGTTCGGTCCGAGTTTTCTGTATGTTGTAGATCTGGATTTTGACGGATAAGTATTGGATAAGTATCGGACGCAGTGCGCAAACGCTCTTAATGTAAAGGGCATTATTTATAAAAATAATATTCTTGTGATTAGTTTACAGTTACCACTGATTCTTAATTCAATGCCTGGAATAAGGATATTAAAATAACCTTTCTGTATAATATAGCCTAGGGGATGAGAGCAGTGGTGGCCCAGTGGTATCGGCCGCGACTTACAAGTTGTAGGTCGTGAGTTCAAACCCAGGCAGGCGCTTTACTTTGTGTAAATTATTTCATCACCACTGCTCTCAAAACGGTGAAGGAAAACATCGTGAGGAAGCAACCGGCATGTCCTAGAACCAAAAATTCGAAGACATGATTGTGACATCCACCAACCCGCATTGGGCCCGCGTGGTGGATTACGGCCCACACCCTCTCACAGAGAGGAGGCCTGTGCCCCAGCAGTGGGGACATTAAAAGGCTGTTGATGATGAGTCTAAGGGATATAGAGTTGTGTCCTATAGAAACAGCTGAATGTGATTTATGGGACGTTATTGTCTTGAATTTAGGATCCACTAATCAGTATATAAACTAAGCATGATATGGTTAACGAGTTTTATCAATAAGCCTGAAAGACTTTAAACCTTTGCCCAACAATTTTGTATCTCTTTATTTTTTTATGATTGAGTGACAGACACAGCCAAGTAATATTATAAAATACACACAACCAACACGCCCAAGAGCCAAGTAACACAGCCAAGAGTACCTAATAGTGAGGTAATTCACTGCAAGCCATTTACAAGCCTCCACAGTTAGCAATAAGTAGTGTGTCACCAAAACTAATTATTAAATTAAGTACCTGCGTAGCTAGAAATGCATGCGGCATCTTTTAAAGCGTGTGTCAGTAATTTTACTAATGATTTAATTTTTCAGTTACCTAAATTAAACGAGCAGTTTAAAATTTGTTTCTACGCTCATTTACATAATTTGGTAATCTATTGTTTTGCCTGGATCAAAGTAGGTCATCGTAGTTGGAGTTAATGCACGAAGCTATTTAGGAGATGACAATTTGGTTCATGGGTCGTTAAAAAGGTTATTGTGCGTAGAAAATCTTAGCAGACTATGCTACCGATCGTCTCGGGTATGACCGTTCAGAAAGATATGAAGTTATCTATTTTTCAATAATATTTTAATTTTTTTGTCAAAATCTGCTCCCTGCAACTGTCAAGTTGCTGAATACAATTAAAAGTCGTACACCGTATCATACCATGACCGTGCTATGAACGTATCAAGCACCACCATCACCACCATTATAAAGGGTGTAACGGAAAGGTGTGGTCATATTTTGAGAACCGGTTCTACCCATGGAAATCAACAACTTTCTCTAAGAAAAAATAGAAATTCCAAAAAAAAAATTGGACTTTCCATACAAAGTTATCACCAGCTGATCAATTTTGACGACACGGTTGGTGCAGTGGTTGAGCGTTCGACTGCTGCGCTGCGTGTCGCGGGTTCGATTCCCGCTCGGAACAAATATTTGTATGACCTACAGATAGTTGTTCCGAGTCTGGGTGTCTTGTGTATGTGAGTTTACATGTTTGTGAACGCACCCACGATGTGGGAGTAATTCCTGGTGTAGGACAAAGTTTAAAAAAAAAAAAATTGATTATTGAGAATTTTCAAAAAAATTTTTTTTTTTCAAAAATTAGGAAAAAGCCGACGAAAAATTCCAACGCTAGGGGGTCCAGAATCTGCCCGGGGGTGGAGGATAAATTCGAAAGAGTTACCTCGCCCCTGGGCACTCGAGGCAGGGAGGAACAGGGGTGGGTTTTAGTCAGTACGAGTCTGACACGCCCTTCCGCTCCACCCTAGAGCGGAAGAAGTCATAGGATGATTTCCCACCCCCAAAAAAAAAAGGGGGTCTAGAATCATGTACTGAATCACTAGTACACGTATGTGCGTTCATGTACCTTACACCCTGTATATGTATATAGATAATCTGAATCTTGGAAACGGCTCCAATGATTTTCATGAAATTTAGTATGCAGGGGGTTTCGGAGGCGGGCGATAAAAGCTAGGTTTCATTTTAGAAAACGTCGTTTAATCCGAGTAAAAACCGAGCATAGCTCGGTCATCCTGGTACTAATTTATATTACCTACTGGCAGAAGTTAATAATCATATATAATTTCATCCCACTAATACGTTATCAACCATTACATTTCACACTATCTTATCACTGCATTATTAATCGTCGAAGGCCGATTTATATTTGTAACACTAAGTGGGCCATGGGTGACAATTGTCACGGGATAAAAATACATTGCGCTTAATGACAGTGTAACGGAACTGCAGCAGTGAGGGGCGGAGTGTCTCAACTACCTATCAGATCACTCGATGTTACTATACAGGTTGTAACAAAAACCCTGTCCGATCCTGAAGGGTATTATTTGGTATCATACTGCGTACACATATAATGATGAATACGAGACTATTATTTTTTCCCAATGAAAATAATTATTTAAAAAAGAAAAGAAAAACTTATCAGAGCAAACACTGAGCGCTCGACAAAGTTCACCTACAGTTTTATGTCTAAGGCTGGGACTCCACCAAAGCGGAGACGAGACGAGCGGAGAGGAGATGTTTTTTAAACAACCAATAGAATTGTGTTATTGACACATCTCCTTTCCGCTCAGCTTCAGTGGAGATCGCTGTGCGGAGATGTGTAATATTTGTATGGCGCGATGGAAGCGGAGATGTGAGCTGTGCGCGGACGACGCGCAGTGGAGACGAGATATGTGAGCGGCGTGCAGTGAGCGATGTCACCCTCCCCCCTCTCCCCCGCTATATATCGTCTACCTTTCGTGTCAGAATGCGTACTGAGCACTCAACGCCTCGCACCCGAGCTGATAAACATCGCTTCTCGCACAGCACACAGCACACCGCACACATCTCCGTTTTGGTGGAGTCCCCCGAGCTGAAAAACATTTCTTCTCGCACAGCACACAGCACACCGCACACATCTCCGCTTTGGTGGAGTCCCGGCCTAAGTGCCTACAGCGCGGCTAGTGCAGGGCGGTATCGTTTGAAATAAAAATAGGTAAAAATGAAAAGATTTCGCCGGCCGGTGGAGTAATAATAATAATAATAATTTATTGACCATAAGCCAGTTTTACAAAGTGAAATATACACAGTTAAATAATTAAAAAAATAATAGACACAGTTAAATACAAAAATAAAGTAAATTGATTGAAGGCCTAAAACTGGTCATTTTTAAATTCTCTGACTCCTAAACTAGGTGTAAGTTCCTGTGACTTAGGAGTCAGTGATCCTGCGTACAAACAAAGCCAATCAAGTTGTGTCAGTCATTTTACAATAAATAATGGATAACAGTAAAAATACAATTGAATTAGAATTATAAAACCAATATAATTATATCTTAAATTAAAATTCAGTATTTTAAGCGCATGAAAAGTATGTTTGTGTGTGATATGTGTAACTGTGTAAGTGTGTAAGGGTGTTTTGTATGTATCACTGTAAATTAATGCATGTTACCCAGCAGAAGATCCTCAGTGTTATCATAAGAAAGTGTTTGAAGGTAATCCCTAAGTAGATTTTTGCATTGGGATTTCGTGTACTGATAAATCTTTAACTTTCTGTTAAGGGTGTTATACAATTTAATGCTAGTAACGTAGAATTGATGTTTGGCAAAGGCTGTTCTATGACGTTCCGAAGAGAAAACGTTATGCCTATGTCTGCCAGCCGGCCCCGTAAGGGGACGCAATGAGTGTTTGCTTAGAGTAGACAGGAGCACATAAAGTTGCCTGACTGTGAGTACCTTGCAGTCAGCATAAAGCTGCACAGTGGGATACCGTCGAGGACGAAAGAGCATCACCTTCAGGACAGCTCTCTGCGCTCTCTCTAGGCGGATGAAGATGTTTTTTGTGGCACCTCCCCACACAGGCAAACAGTAAGATAGGACGGACTGACACAAAGCATAATATACTAATTTTAGCGTATCATGGTCAGCAGAGCTTCGAAGCTTCTTAAAAACATAGATCAGCTTACGGATTCGAGAGGTGACTTTGTCTATGTGTGGTTGCCAGTTTAAATGATGATCGATGAGTACTCCCAGGTACCTTACACAAGCAGATTTAGTGAGGAATAAGCAGCTGCACTGCCTTTGAGACATACAAGTGTGTGCTTGCAGGGTAAGGGAATTGAGCGGGCACTGATTTGACCTAATAGAAAAGGGGATGTACACCGTTTTGTCAAGATTTAATGTTAACAAATTATGGGCCAACCAGTTCATAACTCTGGATAACGCAGCCTCGGCATTTTGATATGTCTGAGACCAGTTAGAGCCATCTATTACGAGGAGTGTTTTCATCTTATGAAAATTTGCCATATTTAGTGTTCAATTTCGCATATTTTATAAAAATAAAAAATCTATAACTTTTGGTTTTTAAGAGTTAATTTTTTTTAACTATTTTTTCTACTACGTATGTTAAACCAGGAATACGCCTTTATAGGATCGGACCAGTGTAGCTGCAATATTATACAAAGTGTAACGGAAAATTTGGTGACACGAAGAGCTCGTGGCTAAAGTAATAACAGCCGCACGGGTTGATCTATCAGGTTAAGCTACGCTTGCCGGGGTTGGTCCATGGATGGGTGACCATTTTTACATACCGATACTCCTCCGTGCCTTGGAAAGCACGTTAAGCCGTTGGTCCCGGCTGTCAATCGTGGATCTTTGACAGTCGTTACGGGTCGTCAGAAGCCCGAAAGTCTGGCAACAAGTCTTACCAAGGGGTATCGTATTACGTAACTGGGTTGTGGAAGTCAGATAGGCAGTCGCTCCATGTAAAATACTGGTATTCAGCTGCATCCGGTTAGACTGGAAGCCGACCCCAAGATAGTTGGAAAAAGGCTAGGCAGATTGATTTGTGATGGAAAATTGGGTAATCTGATGAAAAACCGGCCATGTGCGAGTCAGACTGCGCACATTTAGGGTTTCGTACCAATTGAGGGAATTATCAAAGAGATAATCTGATTTATCAATATATTGGTATTTGTTAGTAAAATATATCATCATCTTCCTGCCCTTATCCCATGTTACTTGGGATCGGCGCAACACGTTTTTTTCTTCCATTCTGTCCTGTCAGCCGTCACGCTATCACTAACTCCCTTTTCTTTCATATCACTCCTCACACAATCCATCCATCTTTTCTTTGGCCTCCCTCTCCCTCTACATCCATCCACATTTATATTCATAACTCTTTTGGTTACATGTGTTTCAACCCTCCTCTTCACATGACCATACCAAGATAAGCGGTTCCCTTTCAAGTTTTCTGTGACTGGCGCCACTTTTAAACTACCTCTAATGTACTCATTTCTTACTTTATCCATTCTCGTTACTCCACACATCCATTTCAACATTCTCATCTCCGCCACATGCAGTCTTTTTTCATCCGTCTTTTTCACAGCTCAACATTCTGATCCATACAGTACGACAGGTCTAATCATGGACTTATACATTTTCCCTTTTAACTTAAGGGGCATCCGTCGGTCGCAAGTTGTTCCAGTGACCTGTCGCCATTTCATCCATCCTGAGTTGATCCTGTGCGTTACGTCGCGGTCTATATCGCCATCCTCCTGAACAAGCGACCCGAGGTACCGAAAGTCGGAGCAGATCGGTATAAACGTTCCGTTGAGAGCTACAGGCATAGGACTGGAGAGACCGCAATTGTTAGTAAAATAATAAAAAAATAAATACGTAATAAATTAATAATAAACGTTATTACCTTTCAAGTTCATAGGTCAAGAAAGTTAAAAAATTCTTCGGAACAAAATTTTGTTACAGACGACGGAGCGACAGACGAGACAGACAGACGGGCACGTGAACGTGAGTGACGCAGCAACAGCTCCGTTTGAACCCTTCGAGTACGGAACCCTAAAAACTAGATTCCCCAAATTATGATGTGTATAGAGTTATCGACGATATCCAGAAAAGCATATTTTAGTGGAATGTGTCAAGATTTTGTAAAATCAATACACTCGACATGGATACGTGTTTTGAAATCCTGGCTAATCCAGGATAGAAATAAATAATATATACACTGCTAGAATTGTTTATGACATAATTATGGCAAGTACGTATTTACACAACTGTAACCATTAAAATCATCAATACAACTCTCTCAGTTAGAATTGATGCCAAATGTCATGATTTCATGCAATACTTACATTTGACATGAATACTAACTGAAAGAGTTGTATTGATGATTTTAGTGATTATAATTCTATACATACGAGTACCTACTTGATACGGCCGCGAATCAAATTTTGACCAAGATACAACCTGACGCTGACCTGCCAATTGCAAAAAAACGTAAGAAAATTTGAATTTCGCGGGCTACCCTGGCGTTTCCACCTTAGTATCAATGGGCAAAATAAGTATTTAAAATATGACCACACCTTTCCGTTACAACCTGTATATGTCCCCTTTCCAGTAACAAGTTGTAGCTAGGGGAGTCGTGAAGAGGATATGGATGCGGGTGCATTCATTACAAATCAAGAGCAGCTCTAGAGTAAGTAGTTAACAGCCGATTCCGCTCGAAAAATGAATTTAGAAGAAGTTTTAGGCCATATATTAGATAAAGAAAAAAAAAAACAAGTTATTAGAAAGAAGAAAGAAAAGAAAGAAAATACGTTTATTTACGGTAAACACGGTTATTAGTTTAAACACCGATACAGGTTCTTAATTCAAAATTTTGTATGGAGAATTTTCATTTAGAATCCGCTAATCAGTAGGTATTTAAATGCATAATAGTAAAAACTAAACTATTTTTTGACCATTTGTTGGTATCCGATAGAGCTGAAATTTCGCATAGGTAGGTACACCTTTAGTTCTGGTGACAATGCATTGTTATGACCCTGAATCGACATTCAGGATTAGCTCCAGATAAAGGAACTCTTCAATACTCAAAAGCACGGACACGAAATTTTGTTAATTCAGATAGTCGGTTTATAAAAGCTGGTATAAAAAAAAAAATATTTTAAACTATAAACCTATGGTAAATAAGGTTGTTTGTTGTTACCAGTAGGTAGTAAAAGGAAGTCGCAGTTTCGGCTTCGCATCTAGAAATATTATGAGAGTTCGAGATGATTTCAAAATCAGCTTTGGATTCCTACGTACCTATGAAAGGTTATAGACGGAACGTCATTGGACATTAAATGAAGCAGGATCGTTAAAATGTATGAGTGACATTGATGAACGTAACGATGACGTTCGGCTTCTCACTTTGTCTATGTGAGCTTATTACGCGTGTACAGATACAAGCTGGCTTCTCATTCTGGTACTTCGGATTGCTGGATTTTGACACTCCGTCTATAACCTAACCTTTCATAGTCTAAGCCTACGTATTAATTACTCTACAAGGTTTCTTTAGGAAATAATAATTTTTATTTTCTACTTCCTTGAAGAAAGTTATTAATTTCCGTGAGCATCAAAAAATATGTCCACCCATTCACCACAGACTCACACACAAATTAAATTAGTTACGGAAACTCCACAAATGTGATGAAGATGAGATGAGAAACGACTTGATTTTATCATGATTCATGATAAAACAAAAATATCTCAACTCATAAATTAACTAGTTATACGACAAGCGGTCGTTGACCCTGTGATCAGCTGTTGGTTGGTTGGCTGTTAGTTTTTTGTTTCATCGCTAAGTATCTAGTAGATTTTCGATGCCAATTTAATACCTAATTAAATAATAATAATATATTATTATATATAATTTAATAATAAAAGTATAATATTTAACCAATCAGGTCACCACCAAAGACATAAGCTGTTCGTGGCTGATAGATACGAGAAAGAAAGAGAAAAACATGACTAGTAACAAGTTCTCAGAAAGAGTAAAAGAAATATTGGAAAAAGAAAGTTACGGAAAGTGGCCAGTTCGCAGTCCGTGACTACTAGTGTCCGACCGAAGGTTTGGTTTCGGGTTCGGCCAGTTTCGGCAAAAAAGTGGCCGAGTATTCGACTTGACTGTAACTAGCGTCTTTGAGCTCAAGGTTGTGATGACCTAAATACTGACTGTCTCGTTCGTCTATGTGTGTAATCATTTGTTTGAAATCATTGTTTTAGAGTTCCGTACCCGAAGGGTCAAAACGGAGCCCTATTGCTGTCACTCACGTGTCCGTCTGTCTGTCCGTCGTTTATTACAAAATTTTGTTCCGAAGAATTTTTTAACTTCCCATTGTTTTCTTTTTTTGGGAAATCATCGTATGACATCCCCTGCTCAGGGTGGAGCGGGAGGGCGTGTCAGGCTTTTACTGACTAAAACCCAACCCTGTTCCTTCCTTGCCTGAGTGTCCAGGGGCGCGGTAACTCATTGACCTATGAACTTGAAATTTGGTGAGAATGTTTATTATTACGTATATTTTACTAACAAATACCAATATTTTTTTTTTTTTTTTAATTTTTTTTTTTTTTTTTAATTTATTTGGCATGGAACCCTTAATGTGCGAAATCCGACACGCACTTGGCCGGTATTTTTTAGCTTATTTAGTACCTAGGTATTTTATGAAAGTTTTCCAATGGTCTGATAATTTTTTCAAGTCAAAATTTAAAATTTTTGCCAATTTTTCTTTTACAAGGTGAATTTCGGTTTCGGCCGAAACTGGAAGGGGAGCCGAACATTCGGTTACGGTTGCGTGTTTCGGTCGGACCATGTTGGACACTAGTGACTTTGCGTTGATTTAATACCTTGTTTCTTTCACCAAGCCGTTTTATAGAAAGTGAAACTAAATTGCAAACCAACGGAGAATCACGTTTTATACGTTGTTGTTTTTAATGCCAATTTCATGGCCTTCTAGTTTTCACCGCCAAGGTTACCTATTACTAACTAGATGCCGTTCAATATCGGACTGAATTAGTATACACAATTCACAAATTAAACGATTGTGTGTCCTAGATTCAGTTGAAAAACGGAAAGTTATTTTGTTTTATGAATAAGATGGAGCAACACCACCAAGGAACAATTTCTTTAGAAGGGGTTTGCGATCCTATTATTGTTTTTTTTTTTTTTTTAACGTTGCCCGACACTGGGAATTACTCCTGTATCGTGGGTGCGTTCAAAAACATGTATACTCACATACATAAGACACCCAGACCCGGAACAACTATCTGCAGGTCATACAAATATTTGTTCCGTGCGAGAATCGAACCCGTGACACGCAGCACAGCAACCGAACGTTCAACCACTGCGTCAACCGTGTCGACGTTTGACCACTATCTCACCTGATGGTAAGCGATGATGTGGTCGAACAGGGGGCACGCTTGCCTAGAAGTAACCTATTCACTCTTGACTTAAAGACTGCCAGGTTGTAGCTATCAGGAAACACAGACTCCGGCAGGGAATTCCACTCCCTAGCTGTACGCACAATGAATGTGTTCTCAAAACATTTTGTGCGTGTGAAGTTTCGACTCGACGAGCCTATCATTGCCGATGATCCTCTTGGCTCGTTTCTCAATTGTTTCAAGGGCATCAAGCTGGTATCTGGCAGATCCGTCCCAAAGATGAGAGCAGTACTCCATACACGATCGAACTTGCACTTGATAGAGTTGGAGCAGCTGTTCCGGCGTGAAGTACCGTCTCACCTTTGCGAGGATCCCCAACTTTTTGGCATCCACTTGAGCCTTTGCCTCTATGATGGGACCAAAATTGAGGGTAGATGTCAACGTAACACCAAGAAGATCAAGTTGATCGGTTATTGGCACGGTTACACCTCGGAAGGATGGAGCCAGGTGAAATTGGCGCCTTTTAGCGGAAAAAAGACCCAGGGTCTTAGCAGAATTGAACGTGACCAGATTCGCATCACCCCATTTTGAGTCAGCCTTTAAGGAAAAGTTCAAGCGCCCAACCATAGCCTCGCGGAGAGACCGGATCTGAGACCCACCAACTCGTGCGTCGGACATGTATAGCTCTCGGCTACAGTGCTGTCGTCTGCATACCAAAAGGTACCGGGTTTTAGCAGATCGTTAATGTGCAGCAAAAACAATGTTGCCGAGAGCACCGACCCCTGAGGAACACCGGCATTAATAGCCAGCAGTCTGGATGAGCAGAGAGTGTATGTCAACAATGAAGATGTCCGCAGGAGAACCAAGTTTACCGACACCAAACTAAAGTGGCAGTGGGCAGGGCGCATTGCTCTTAGTTCAAATGGTTGATGAGGCCGAAAGGTTTCAGAGTAGCGACCGCGTACCGGATGATGCAGCGTTTTAAGGCCTCTCACAGGGTGGACTGATGACCTGATGAGGATCGTAGGAATCCGATGGATACGAAACGCACAGGACCGGTCGTTGTGGCAACACGTGAGAGAGGCCTATGTCCAGCAGTGGACGTCTTTCGGTTGAAATGATGATGATGATGAAACTGTGGTCAGTAGATGTGTTCTGAAGTAAGCTGTGTTATCTGTGTGCAATATGCAACTTCGACCTGTACCTACTCGTATCATCCTATTACCTAACTAAATATTATCAAATTCATCGTAGTTGGCGCGGTTGAGCCCAACAGATTACGTTTTATTATCCCTCTATCGTAGGCTTTTATCGGGTTTAGTTTCATACACGAAATAGATCAAAATCCTCGTACATATGGATCAAACTGATTCAGGACTTTATAAAGAGACATATGAAGAGCACTAGGTAACTTTATGGTTAAAAAAACTGACCAAGAGCGAGTCAGACTCGCGTGCAAAGGGATCCGAACAAATCATATTTTTTTTCAGGCTTTTTTTACACTGCCCTCCTAATAAGAGTCTAGAGTACTAACGGTATGCCTAGGGGTAGCGGATCTGCCTACGGGTTGAGGACAAATTCGAAAGAGTTACCTCGCCCTGGGCATTCAGGGCAGGGAGGAACAGGGCTGGGTTTTAGTCAATGAGAGTCTGACACGCCCTCCCGCTCCACCCAGAGCGGGAGAAGTCATTGGATGATTTCCCACCCCCCACAAAAAAAGCGGTAGCGGATAAATTCTGAAAATCAGTTACCGCACTCCTGGGCACTCAGGCAGGGAAGGAACAGGGGTGGGTTTTAGTCAGTAAAGGTTTCCCTGTAATCTATCAGTAAATAACTACTTTCTGTATTTTTTTTTCAAAATTTTAGGCCCAGTGGTTTTGGAGATAAAGGTGGGAGGGGGGGAGGTAATTTTACATCTATTTTCTGAAATACCTTCCAAACAACATATTTTGAAATTATAAAAAATATATTCGAGACCCCCACAATGTGGCCCTTTTATTTCATATGTCATACGGCACAGTATAAAAAACTTTATTTTTAAATTTTCCGATCTTCACCCCAAAAGTGTCCCTCTTATTCCAAATTAATTTATTTAGGGTACTCGTTCACGTTCGTGTTTGGGTCACAGATATTCATGTGTGTACCAAATTTCAACTCTATTGGTCCAGCAGATTTGAAGAAAAGTGGCTGTGACAGAGAGACAGACACGAGTGTTCCTTAAGGGTTCCGTTTCAAAAAAAAAGTTTTCCGTTTTTACATTCAGACTTTCGGAACCCTCAAAATCTATCATTATATCTATAGATTCCCTCATTATCTGCTAACCGATTTTAAGGTCAACCACTAATTTCACGATTATTATTATTCTTTATTGTACACATACAACATATTATAGGGACCTGGAGCAGCTTCTCTTAGTGCTGGTCCCTGGAGATTCCTTTTACGTTCCTGGGGGTTTGTCTTACTCGCTAGCGGTGCGAGAGTGTGGTGTATAAGAGTGACTGCTTATGTGTGTTGTGTTATAAAAGAAAGAGGACTGGCACACAAATACGTTATATTGAATAATAAAATTAATACAAGTGCCCTCTTCGAGCGGGCTAGGAGAAGTCAACCTAAAAACAAAAGTCTTCTTTATTATAAATTCACAATTGGCGTTCCAAGAGTTTCTAGAAAGTTCCAAACTTCCAACGTGCCAGTCTCCACCATAAGGTTGCCAACATAAGGTCGTCACAATATACAGAAAAACACAATGGGACAGTTAATTACAAAGGCGAGCTTAACCCAGCGTTTGGGTTTTCTTACAGCAAACCACAAGGTGAAAAATACATAATTGCTTAGGATTATCATAAGTGCACAACAAAACTCAAAATCTAATATTGTTGCTTAAATAAACTAAACAAATATGTGATACACAAACATAATATATACCTATAATATAAACAAAGAAATTCTATAAAAACATATTATTATGGGTCACGATGGGGACAATGGCGAAAAAAAATTTAAATAAAATACTGAAAGCTGATTTTTTTCGTGATTTCAGGTTTGGTTCCGTAAAAGGTAAAAGTTGTTCATAATCATGACGTGATAATGATGCCCGTGTTTTCTCTATTGTTTTATTGTCATCGCCACCTTGTATAAATAATAAATATTGAAAACTGTCTCACTAGATACAACTGAATGTCGGCATTTCGCACGCCAACATAAATAATTCCTATGTTGACACACATGACACATGTATCATTTTACCCGTGTTTACAAACCCTGCAAGTCACTACAGCAGAGTGCAGTTGTAATGCTTGTAGGTAACTATCACATCCGCAGTTACAGCAACTGCCAGTAATTTAATGATGCTTACATTATCCGTCATTCAATTGTCTACCTAAACGTGAATACTTTGGAAGCATCGACGTTACTTGAGTTTATGGCTCCCTGGTAACTTTGACATAATGATGCGATGTTGTTTGCCTTAATTTTTTGTAAGAAAAAATGTGCCCTATTCGGCGACAGTCACTTTAGTTCACACAAATGAAAAAAATAAAATTCACTAAAAATTAAAAAATAACTTTAATTTCGGCAGTCGGTGTTTGTATTTTAATTTCTTCGTTATTTGACACCGACTGCCGAAATTAAAGTTATTTTTTAATTTTTAGTATATTTTTTTTTGGAAGTCTGTTGTTTTTTTGTAAAAAAGTTTTTTATTTTTCACTTTTTAGTTGTTTTACCCCAGAACTAAAAACCCCAATAACATGGAACGTGGAATTTAAACATACTCGTAATTGGAGAAAACAAAAAAGTCATCTAGGTATACGTATTTTTCGTTTTATTCAGTTTCTTAAAAAGCGCTAAAGCAATGTCGATAAAATTTATATGGAACCACCTCGGGAGTATATTCCTTCGGATAAAAAAATAATTCTGAAAATCGGTCCACAACTGACGGAAAAATCGGCGGACATACAAAAAAAAAAACATACATACAGTCGAACATAGAACCTCCTCCTTTTTCGAAAGTCACTCGTGTGTCTGTCTGTCTGGCTGTCTATGTATCTGTCCGTCTGTCACAGTCAATTTGCTCCGAATCTATTGGACTGATTACACTGAAATTTGGTACATGTACATGGCACCCAAACATGGAGGTGTAACGTAAATAAATTAATTTGAAATATTGAGGCCACTTTTGGGAAAAAATTCAAACTGTACTGTGCTACATATCAAATGAAAGGGCTTACTGTAAGGGTGTCATATATTTTTTTTCATAATTTTAAAATAGAATAGAATAGAATAGAATACTCTTTATTATGTACACCATATAAATTACATAAAAATACGCTACGTTAAGTTAAAGTAGGGGGGGGGGGGGGTGTAGTTAGTTTAAGTTATTTAAGAAAATAGATGAAAAATTACCAGTACCCTTATCTCCGAAACTACTGAGCCTAAAGTTTTGAAAAAAATACAAAAGGTAGTTCTTTACTTATACATTGGAAAACCTTTAAGAAGAACATACTTATAGTAAAAAAAAACATGATTTGTTCGGAACCCTTTGAGTGCGAGTGACTCGATTTCGGTCGGTATTTTTTAGGGTAAATTAATATTTAAAAATATAATTTGTATGTATAGTAATTGATTGGATAAACTACATAATAATGAAAAATCATAAGGAATAAGAATAAAATATATAACAATAAAATTATAATAATATAACAATAACATTTATAACAATAAAATTACAATAATATTACAATAAAATTTATTAAAACCATTGTTTTGTTTACAAATAAGAAATACATTCCAATACGGTCCCCAAACTTGAGCCCTTCTTGGCTCACTAACACTAGGTCAATAGGACGACTTCGGTGGGCAGTCGAAGTGGGCCAACGATCCAGTTTACGGCCGAAAGTACCAAAAACGGCCGTTTCTGACACTTTTGCCTTACTTTGGATACGAAACATTCTGAGACCTGTTTTAACAACGTAAAAATACTTTATCCTCTTTGTAACAAACGTGGCGTTGGATTCTTTAATATTTATTTTTTAAGCTATGCTACGATTTTTTATTCAATGAGAGCGCCACTTGGCCGGTAGTAGACCCTTAAACGTCTGATGGCACATACTAAAATGGGCGTTATAAAGGATAGCGTAGGATCGGGCGTTGTGCAATTCTTGGAGCCTTTGGGGCTACCCAGCAAGGAACGTCTTTCAGCTAAAATCATGACGAGATGAGTGTTATGGCAATTGCCACTCAATTATCTGTAAAGATAAAAATGAATCCCTATTTCCTTGGTCACGGCATCACGCGTGAAAGGTTGGACCGATTTCGCTATTTCTTTTTTTTTGTGTTTGTTATTGTCAGGAGAAGGGTCATAGGAAAGAAAAAAATAAGAAAGTTGCGCGGGAAATTAGAAAATTTCAGAAACTTCGCGCGTTTGACAGTTCATAGCTAAGACAAGACAACGTCTGTCGAGTCAGCTAGTTATATTATTTAGATTACTTAATTATTGAGACTGTTTTAGGACGATGAGGAAGGATTTTTGTAATAATGTATTTCCCAAATGAATAAACTCAATAAGGTCATATTTAGTCAATATTATTGTTGAAGATTATTATATAAAGTGTAATTATTTTAGTAGGTAGGTATATGATCTAAATGTTTATAAATATATAATATAATAGATGCAATTAGGTATTGGTTTTGTTTAACCAATAGGTAGGATGTTTGTTTGGCCGATAGTTAGTTAGTGACTTTACGCATGATGGGTATAAAAATAACAATGAATCTGAAACCCTTTTCTTTTCCAATATTCTCTGGTCGTAACTAAGATTTACAATTGTGTGGTTGTCAACATGTGTTCGGAATACATAATGAGTTATAATGTATGTGTCCTTGTCCTTTTTATTTCCAATGGTTTGGCAAAGTGACAATATATTTTGGTAACGAAAAACGTGTAAAATAAAAAGCCGTTCAGCGTTAGTACTATTATTTGTTCTGTGGTTCCGCTAATACATATAGTTTGTTATTATTATATGATAAGCAATCCTTATCCTAACCAATATTATAAATGCAAACGTCTGGATGAATGGATGTTTGTAACTCAATCAGGCCAGAACGGAAAGAGAAATAGATTCATCATCTGCCTAGCCTTTTCCCAACTATCTTGGGGTCGGCTTCCAGTCTAACCGGATGCAGCTGAATACCAGTATTTTACATGGAACGACTGCCTATCCGACCTCCACAACCCAGTTACTGGGTAATACGATACCCCTTGGTAAGTCTGGATGTCAGACTTTCGAGCTTCTGACGACCTGTAACGACTGTCAAAGATCCACGATTGACAGCCGGGACCAACGGCTTAACGTGCTTTCCGAGGCACGGAGGAGTCTCGGCATGTAAAGATGGTCACCCATCCACGGACCAACCCCGGCAAGCCTAGCTTAACCTGATGGATCGACCCGTGCGGCTGTTATTACTTTAGCCACGAGCTCCTCTTCCGGAGAGAGAGATAGATTATAGTCTGGAATAACACTTAAACTATAATTTATAGTAGAGAAAGAACTATTTCCACGCGAGCAAAGCCGCGGGCAGAAGCTAGTTCCCAATAAAGTCCGGAATATACTACTACTTAAAAAGTTAGTTCTCTATAAAGTAAGCTAGTTCCCTATAAAGTACGGCTACTTAGTAGCACATAAGCATGCTAGTTTCGAGCAAATGCTACCTAGTAGCATACAATAAGCACGTGTATACGGGCTAATTGATGCTACTACGTAGCATTTGCTCGAAACTAGCGTGCTTGTGTGCTCTTTTAAGGCTCAATTACACCTGCCGATTTCAAGGGACCCAATTTAGGAAACAGGAAGGTGTAATAGCAGTTAGAGTAGTTGGTGTCCGATTTAGTGAGATTGAAAGGTCCCGATTTGACTTCCTAAATTGTGTACGATTTAGGATAGTATAATCGCATCACCGCGATTTAGAGCTAAGTGTTGCCAATTGTCTTTGTCGCTACAAATGGGCTAATAGTATTTTTGTATGTGTTTAAATTATTATTTAATTTCCCAAGGTCCCTCCCTCCCTCTCCCAGAAAAAAGAATCTGAGTCCGCTCTTTTTTTTTTGGTCCGCTCCTGGTAGAATCAGTATTTAAGAGACTTTATAGCGATTTTTGATATGCAACACTGTCGACTTAGGAGTCCGATTTAGGAGTCCAATTTAGGATAGTGTAATCCCTCGCTTCCTATTTCCTAGTTAGTTTGTTCTTAAATTGTATCCCTTGAAATCGGAAGGTGTAATTGAGCCTTTAGTAGCATGTTTATTCAGCCTATTTCGACAGAGAACAACGCAATCATTTTCGTAGTAACAGTGCAACAAGTGTCTTTGAATAAATCAACGCAAAATTAATTCCATGGTCTACTTGGAAGTCCGTTAGGGACTTTCAAGTAGACCATGCACACACGCATGCATGTGTTGTTTCACTTTTTGCGTTTTGGGTCAACAACAATCCTTTTAACCCAAGTAGGAAGGTATAACTCCAACCTCGCAAACGGGTTACCGTGACGGTACGGCGCGGGCGTCTGAGTGTGAATATGGATCCATTCCGAGTCGCATCCTATGTAAAAAAAAAAGAATACCATCTCTCCACCTCTTCTTTTTAATGTTGATAGGCACGCGTTTGACCACTATCTCACCTGATGGTAAGCGCACTGACGAACAAACAAATAAAAAACTGTCGAGCCAGCGACAAGAAGCACTCAAGAAATCCCAAGTTCAGGAAAAGAATAACAAAGAAGAAGTGCTACTGAATAAATATCTGCCTAGCCTTTTCCCAACTATCTTGGGGTCGGCTTCCAGTCTAACCGGATGCAGCTGACTACCAGTATTTTATGTGAAGCGACTGCCTATCTGACCTCCACAACCCAGTTACTGGGTAATACGATACCCCTTGGTAAGGCTGGGTTGTCAGACTTTCGGGCTTCTGAAGTTCTGACGACCCGTAACGACTGTCAAACAAGTGCTACTAAATAATATTATACTTAATTTTAATAAAAATCTTTTAAACGGTTATAGTCATTATATTTTTCGTAATATTCTCAGCAAACTATGTATTTCATTTGATACCCGTATTATGGGAATGCATAAAAAATATCTAGTCCGCCATCTTTGGGAGTCCGCCATATTGAATTTAGAATGACGTCACTTAGCTTACCATGCATTGTCATCTAAACTAAATATGTGTTCAAAATTTTAGCTCAATCGAAAACCGGGAAGTGGGTCTAATTTAACTTCTTTGATTATTTTACTAGAACTACAGGTGAAGAAAAGAAAGCAGCTAATGAGTTGATGCCAAACAGAACATCGACTTCAGGAGCATCGGATAGCAAATAAATTGACTGCTCCAGTTTAGCTCATTTGAACTACATAAGCCCGATAAAAATTAGTACTTTCATAACAACAAGCATCGTCGGGGCTTCTAAGCTGCATTTACGTATGCAATAGTTGGGTAATATACTTAGTCGGTAGTCTGGTCCACTTCACTTTTCATTCATTGAAAGAAGAATAGATAAGTTATAAATACGATATTCTTCATCCTTCTCTTGCCAATATCTTAATTTATTTACGGTCGGCGCAACATGATTTCTTCTTCCATACTGACGTCTTTTTTAGGCCTCATCTCAGTACCTAGTCTGTCCAATACTAGGCCAATCATCTTTCAAACAGCCCATCCAACGTTTCTCAATAAAAACTTTTTTACCAGAAAAACAACCGACTTGTATTTTATTTCTTCATTATTTGACACCGACTTCCAAAATTAAGTTATTTTTTAATTTTTATTGTAGGAATTTTCTTTTTTGGAAGTCGGTTGTCTTTTTTGTAAAAAAGTTTTTTATTTTTCACTTTTTAGTTGTTATACCCCAGAACTAAAAGCCCCAGTAACTAGGAACGTGGAATTTAAACATACCCGAAATTGAAGAAAACCAATACGTCACGTATTTTTCGTTTTTGTTCAGTTTTTCAAAAAGCTCTGAAGCAATTTCGATAAAATTTATATGGTGGTCCCATAATGTACTCCCTCGGGAGTACATTCCTTTGGATAAAAAAAGAATTTTGAAAATCGGTCCACAACTGATAGAGAAATCGGTGGACAACATAAAAAAAAAAAAAAAATCGAACATGGAACCTCCTCCTTTTTCGAAGTCAGTTAAAAATGAGATTAAAAGGTAAAATTTCGGCAGCGACTTGTCAAAAGGAACGAATTATTATAAGAATGTGTCGTAGCCATATCTTTGAATTGGCAATTTCATGATGTGGTCGGCCATTTCACTTATAGGTTGGCCACTTCATGAAATTGCCATCCGTGATATGGTCGGCCATTTCACATCAAGTTAGAAATGGTCATTTTAAACTTAAACTAACCTAACCTCGGCTACATAATAAAATGGCCAATTCAACGATTTGGCTACGACAAATATATAACTAGTAACTAGACAACATAGCAGGATAAAAATATAACGTAATTAATCACCAAGAGACGTACAGCGCGGCAACAAACAGGATTTATGACTTAAACATAAATAATAAACATAATATGTATGTAATGAATAATCATGAAATATATGTACATAATCAAATAACTTTCTTTAGTTAAGGACTGGTTTTGACTTATTTACTCCAATACCCCCAAGTTAACACTAACTTACGGACAGTTTTTCAGGATGCCGGAAGTTTTTGAACTAATAAATTTTATGTAGTTAGGTAAATCCTGCAAGCAAAATTACTGGTTGACAGGAAGGTTATTAGTATTACTAAAACCATAAGGATTACCATACGACAACAAAAAAAAAACAACCGACTTCCAAAAATGAAAATACACTAAAAATTAAAAAATAACTTTAATTTCGGAAGTCGGTGTTTGCATTTTATTACTTCCGAAATTAAAGTTATTTTTAAATTTTTAGTGTATTTTATTTTTTGGAAGTCGGTTGTTTTCTTTTTGTAAGTATAAAAGTTTTTTATTTTTCACTTTTTAGTTGTTATACCCCAGAACTAAAAACCCCAATAAAATGGAACGTGGAATATAAACATACTCTTAATTGGAGAAAACCAAAACATCATCGAGGTCTACGTATTTAACGTTTTTGTTCAGTTTTTCAAAAAGCGCTAAAGCAATTAAAAATAAAATTACATTGGACCACCTCGGGAGTATATTCTTTCGGATAAACCGATTTTTAAAAGAATTTTGAAAATCGGTCTACAACTGATGGAGAAATAGGTGGATACATACATACAGTCGAACATAGAACCTCCTCCTTTTTCGAAATCGGTTAAAAAGATATAACCATTTAGGTACGTCGAGTTTAAGTCTACGGAAAATGCACGGAGCGTTTGATTACCTATGCATTAGGTAATGCAAGAATATGAGAAAATAATTACATACCTACGTACGGGATATTGGTTACAATTATACTTAGATCTAGAAGTGATTTTTCTTATATAATCTATATTCCAACTAAATCATAAATGTTTTAGTGTTCCGAACATCCGAATATAAATATGGAACACTCGTGTCTGTCCGCCTGTCAGCCAAATTGCTCTGAATCTACTGGACCGATTCAATTGAAATTTGGTACACACATGAATTTCTAAGACCCAAAAACTAAAAATTTGGGGTCACTTTTGGGGTGCAAATCTAAAATTAAAAAATAAAGTTAAATTAAATTTTTCATAATGTAAAAATAAACAGTTTTAAAGTTATATAAGAAAATAGATGAAAATTACCCATCCCCCTTTTCTCCGAAACTATTCTTCGTCTCTATGTTTTTCCAAAAAAAAAAAATCTTTCAGAATACTACGCGCGACTCCCACTCGCACTTGACCAGTTTTTTTATGGTTCAGTTGAAAGATTGCCTAACCAACAGCTGAGCAAATGTTCTGCATTATGATTGTATGTTATTTATGTGCACAGCACAAAGTGTATTTATGTAATCGCGATGTAACTCTATTATTTAGTGCAATACACTTCGGGAATTGTATTTATGTCAGTCATATGCAGGGTTCATTTACAGAGCTCCAATTTTTTTTAACCACTGTACAAAGTGTACCTAACGAATGGAAATGGTTGTCAGCTGATGAAAATGTATATGAATAGTCAAAAGATTTTACAATGGTATCGTCAGCTGATGAAAATGTATATACGGGGTCAAAAGTTTCCTGCCCGGGGGTTGAGGATAAATTCGAAAGAGTTACCTCGCCCCTACAGAGGAACAGGGGTGGGTTTTAGTCAGTAAGAGTCTGACACGCCCTTCCGCTCCATCCTAGCGCGGGAGAAGTCATTGGATGATATCCCAGCCCCAAAAAAAAAGGGTCAAAAGTTTTAAAATGTTATCGTCAGCTGATGAAAATGTCTACGAAGGGTCAAAAGTTTTTACAATGTTATCGTCAGCTGATGAAAATTTATATGAAGGGTCAAAAGTTTTTAAAGTGAAAACTTCTTTAGGCGCGTTGGGCATTTTTGTTCAAGTTTGCACTTCTGTCGGCACTCCCGGAGTGCCACTGTGTTTTCTTTGACTATTACTTTCTTGAAGAAAGTTGTTTATTTATTTGAACAGAAGCAGTTTTTAAAACGTGACCACGCATTTTCGTTACACCCTGTACAATATGGGTCATTTTTAGGGTTCCGTACCCGAAAGGTCTAAACGGAGCCTTATTGCTGTCACTCACGTGCCCGTCTGTCTGTCTGTCCGTCGTCTGTCACAAAAATTTGTTCCGAAGAATTTCTTAACTTCCCATTGAACTGTGTACCTATATTTTACTAACAAATACCAATATTTGGTACGAAACCGTAAAGGTGCGAAATCCGACACGCACTTGGCTGGTTTTTTAACCGACTTTCGAAAAAGGAGGAGGTTCTATGTTCGACTGTATATATGTTTTTTTTTTTTTATGTATGTCCGCGCATTTCTCCGTCAGTTGTGGACCGATTTTCAAAATTCTTTTTTTATCCGAAAGAATATACTCCCGAGGTGGTCCCATATATTTTTTTATCGAAATTGCTTTAGCGCTTTTTGAGAAACTGAACAAAAACGAAAAATACGCATATCTTGATGACGTTTTTGTGTTCTCCAAATGTTTAAATTCCACGTTCCATGTTATTGGGGTTTTTAGTTCTGGGGCATAACAACTAAAAAGCGAAAAATAAAAAACTTTTTTACAAAAAAAATCAACCGACTTCCAAAAAAAAATACACTAAAAATTTAAAAATAACTTTAATTTCGGAAGTCGGTGTCAAATATCGAAGAAATAAAATACTAACACCGACTTCCGAAATTAAAGTTATTGGAAATCGGTTGTTTTTTTTGTAAAAAAGTTTTTAATAAATATGCATGTTTCTATGCGCTTTTATTATACAATTAACTCACACAGAAAATACGTTTAAACTCATAACAAGTTTTTAAGAAAACGAGATTGTCCGCTACAGTTGTTTATAAGATCACTTTCTTTTCAATTTGTTACTTTTTACAAGCAGACATGTCTCTTAGTAAATGTCAATTTTCGTTATTATTTTTTTTTAACCTTTAGTGTCCTACTGCTGGGCAAAGACCTCCCCATATCCTTCCAGACAGTCTTCTCTTGCGCTACCACAAACCAAATAATAATATATAACATAATTTATTTATTTTCTCCCACAAGTAAACAAATTAAGTAACTACAGTTCACGAAGAAACAAGTTTGAAGATGGGAGACAATAAAGTAAAACCTGTGCTATGTGTCTCCTGGTCTCCTTATCTCAAATGCATTTCAGAGGACTGTGATAAGCATTTAAATTATGATAGCAAGGAGCGCAAACCTCATGATTAATCGACCATATTCCATCATATTATCATGCAGAGTAGATAATGCCAGTAAGTACCGGTACTGAACCACCCAGTGTCTTGGAAGAAACCTTAACAATTTGAGCAAACAGGGTCGTTTGTTCAAGGCTAGACTATATATATAATACATATGTTGTGTTATATTTAATTACAGTAAATTTTATACATATATCCAGTACAACTAGGTAGCCAGTATATTAAAATGGTCACGTAAGTTCGATTCATTTAAATACCATTCAAATGTAGCTAATCAAGAACAATGCTCATTGGAAAACAAAATATGTACATATATTATAGGTTCGCTCTTATTTTCCATTTATGAAGTTTTTACGGTCGTCAATAATATCATAGCCACCGTTACAAGAGACGAATCGAAACGTATGTGGAGTCAATCAAGCGATATAATTCCATGTACTCACGTGCGGTATCGGTTTTCTGGTGTGGTCCAAATGCATACCACCAACTTCAACAACACCCGGCAGCAGAGGACGCACACCGTTCATACTGTGGAACGTATTCACCAATGCCAAGCTCACATTCTTCGCAAATTCTTGCAAATCAGGTATCCTTCTCCCAAAACGCTTCTCAATAATCGCCTTCTCTTTCAACTGAATCGCGTACCGATACCAGATCTTGTAATATGCGTTCATCACTGTATTCTCCAGCCTTTGAAGGAAGTTCATCTTCGAAGTGAACTCAGAGCTCACAATTGGCACATATGACGGGTTATCCGTCACCCCGATCCGGTCAGGGCTCCACTGCATTAAGGCGCTCGATGACAACGATATGTAAGGCGCTTTCAACCCGTAAATATGAGCAAGACCAAGCATACAGTCACTATTGAAATTTTCCACCAGAAGAATATCATAACTTTTCTTCAAAACATCCGCTAATGGATTGAATTCCACAATTTTGGAGCATATTCCCGTAGCTAGGTCAGCTAGCGGCTGGAACTCCATAATTTGCTTGATAATTTTCTCAATGCCCAAAACTTTGAGAACCTTGCTTGGACTATCAAAGTACGATAAGTCGATGGTTTCCAACCCTAGTGCAGCAATGCCTTCGAGGCTAACGATGGTGTAATTGGCTGGTGGGTCTTTGATGGGGAAGAATGAGACAACGGTTACATCGTGTCCTCTTTCTGCTAGTGTTTTTAGTAGTGGATCGAAGACCATTTGGTGGCTTTTCCCTGTGTGGGGGAAGAGGCCGAGAATCCGCGCGGACTGTACATTTTGGACGGCGAAGATCGCGAGTAGTATTACGGGGAGAGTCCGCATGGCGAGCGATGTACACTGCGCCGCGACTGAATGGGTACTGTCGGTCGTACTGTTTTGACACGAAAGGCGGTCGCGCGCGTGTTATTTTCAGAACATCTTTTCTGTAGGGTGGTCCGATGACGTGTATAACTATAATATAAGGTGCATTGGAGATAGCAGCGCGTTTGGAAAGAACAAGGCCACTGCAGTTTAGAATGCAATCGATACGTTTGTTTGAAGAAAGTCGTCGTCATTTTAATCCGTTTATGCAGAGTTATAAACTACCACACACAAGCTATAAGCCATTCATGTTTGTTTTAGTGATGTGACTACGAGTTTAGCTCGTGCGCCCTGATTGTTTACTGAAAATATTTAGGCCACCTCAAAATTCTTTGCTGATATTCTATTTTATTTCGATTAATCATTGGTCTATTTTTGCCTGTGAAGCATAATAGACTGTTGCTAGTGAAAACCTTAATAAGTAGCTATCCACATTAAACTAATAAGTAGGTACTTCGGTGCCTTAATTGAAATAATTAATTGCGTTTTATACAATTAATCATGAAAGAAGACACTCTTTGAAACATAAACAAACTACTATAATTTTATTTGCAAACGTATGTAAATGAGTGTGAAAGATGAGTGACACTTTTAATCACGTGAAACACATAATGAGGGACCTGTCAACTTTTAATTACGTATAAGTAATATGAATTGTCATTTCTAGAGTAAGTGCCCTTCCTATCTAATAATTGAACTCTTATATCTCACAATTAATTATTATATATAATGACTCTTGGATATAATGATAACCTTAGTTGACCTCCGTTTAAACTATTTCTCTATGACTTAGTTCAAAGTCATGGTTATAAGTGAGGTCAGTGAATGGCCGGTTTGTTAGACCATTCTTAGGGCTACCAAACTTAGGTCGCGGATAAATTCGAAATCGAGTTACCGTGGCCCTTGGCATAGAGGCAACTGAAGGTACAGGGGTGGGTTTTAGTCAGTAAAAGTCTGACACGCCTGCTCCACCCACAGCGGAAGAAGTCATTGGATGATTTCCAACCCAACAAAAAAAAAACCGGCCAAGGGCGAATCGGACTTGCGCGCAAAGGGTTCCAAACAAATCATATTTATTTCAGGTTTTTTTTAAACTACCTCCACATTATAGGTTTTCCTGAAATCTATAAGCAAAAAGAACTTCCAGAAGTACTTTCTGTATTTTTTTCATAATTTTAGGCCCTGTAGTTTCGGAGTTAAGGGGGGGAGGGATGGTCATTTTTATCTACCGTGTGTCACTGGCTGTCATCAAATTCTCTTACTTTGAATGAAGACAAAACCAAATACATTATATTCTCAATTCGTAATGAATTCAAAGTAACTAACCTCAACTATAATATTCTTGCGCATAAATGTAACTTTCCTCCAACTCTAAACTGTAACTGTCCTAGTTAGTCCTAGTAAATGTCTTAAATATCTTGGAATCGAAATTGACGCTAATTTAACTTTTGATAACCACACTGAATATCTATCTAAAAGAATAAGAAAGCTCACATACATTTTTAAAGAGCTTCGTGGTGTAGCAGACAAACAAATGACGAGGATGATATACGATCATTGGCTACTGCATCACCACTTGGGGTGGAGCATGTAAAACAAAACTCATTACTGTTGAAAGAGCCCAACGTCTGATCCTAAAAGTAAGCTTATTCAAGCCACGTTTTTTCTCCACCACAAAACTTTATGAGGAAGCGCAGGTGCTAACCGTACGCCAGCTTTACATACTGCTTACTGTTCTTCTTCAGCACTCAAACATATCGGAAGAAAGGAGAACACACATAACCCTCACCAGAAGAAACTACGCAGTATGTCGGACCACTGCGGTTAATACTTCTTTCGCTCAAAGATTTTTTCCATTTCGTGCAAGCGAATTATATAACAAATTAAATAAAATTATAAAAATAGCAAGCTCTCGCAAAATTGAATGTAAAAAGAAAATCATGAAATGGTTACTTAACCAAAACTATGTGGAAACTGAAAAACTGCTTGATGTAGCAAAGTAGCAATGTGCATTTTATGTCGTGAAATGTATTTAATATTTTCTTAATCATTATTTATGTTTTATGACACTTGGTACCTGTTTCATAGTATCTGGGTGGTCAACAAATTGAGAAATTACCCGGTGATGGTGAGACAGGTGGCAGGATTATGAATGTGGACATATAGTGATACTATATACCTCTTTTGTAATTGTATATACTAATATATCAATTATTTATAAACATTATACACATACACACGCACCCACACATACACACACCACATACACACACTATAGCACTGTTTAAACGTTGGCAATTTTTACTAATAAGATATCATGGGGGCCTGGAGCTCTGAAATACAGGCCTAGGCTTAGTTCAGACTCCAGATCTCCCACAAATTACATTTTTTTGCCAAACTATCTGTCAACTTATAGCTAGTATTATTATGTAATATTGTGGAGATAAATAAACATTATTATTATTCCATTTATTCAATTTTATATACATACAATTTTAAATTTTTAAATATTTAGGTACTTAGAAAAACATAAATAAATACAAAAACATTTAAAAATATAAAAAGTAGTTGCCCACCGGTATCGGGAATAGGGTCCAAGCTACCGGTGGTCAGGGCTCCTGAGAAAGGAATCTCCTAACAATACGCGCCGTGTCCAGGAGTACTGCTTTCTGGATCAAGCCCTTGATCCAACTGCCCAACGAGAGCCTCCTGAGATGTTGGTCGAGGCTCTTGGCTATTAAGCCATTGGCCGTCACGACTATCGGCACAATGACTGCTGTATCCACCTCCCACATGTCGACAACCTCGCGAGCCAGATCAAGATACTTTGTTTTTTTATCTTTCTCAGCCTTCACGAGGTTCTCGTCATGAGGAACAGCTATATCAACAATCATTGTGCGACGCTCTTGTCGATCTATCACCACTATGTCAGGCTTATTGGCAACAATAGTCCTATCAGTGATGATAGATCGATCCCAATACAACGTGATATTGCTATTTTCGAGAACTGGGTCGGGCTCATACCTATAGTACGGTACTTCAGATTCCACAAGATTGTATTTAAGAGCAAGTTGCTGGTGGATAATCCTGGCTACAAGGTTGTGTCTGTGCAAATAGTCTCCGTTAGCTAGACGAGAACAACCAGAAATAATGTGTCGGATTGATTCCCCGGGCCGGTGGCATGCCCGACAGATGTCAACCGTACCGTCCTTCACAATATATTTCCGGTAGTTATTCGTCATCATAACTTCGTCCATAATCGCACAGACAAAACCTTCGGTTTCCCCGAATAGGTCACCAAAGCGCAGCCAGGATACGGACGCTAAGAAATCTACATCGGGTCCATGTAGGACCCGGTAAAAGCGTCCGTGAAGCTCCTTGCTCTGCCATACTTCCCTGCGGTCATTAGTATCCAGTACTTTAAGTTTGCGCCAGTTCTCGTTTGCCAAGGAGAGCGGGGTGAGGCCCTTGTCCACAGCGACCACATCTCGATGCATACCCACGTCGGTTTCTAGGAAATATTCCCTAAGGCTGCATACCTCGCGGTTGTGTAGGGTCTTAGCATTTAAGAAACCACGACCCCCACATTTCCGCGGGATATACAGCCTCATCACCGATGATCGTGGGTGATGCATCCGATTTGCGGTCAGCAGTGTGCGGACCCTCCTATCCAGGGCGTCAAGTTCCGTCTGAGTCCATTTGAGTATGCCGAAAGAGTACATCAATACCGGCATGACCCAACCGTTGAAGGCGCGCACCTTGTTCCCGCCTGATAAAAGACTATTTAGTACTTTATTCAGGCGGCCAAAGAAGCGCTCCTTCAGCGACTGTTTCACGTCAGCAGTATTGATGCCTAACGCTTCCGACATACCCAAATACTTGTAGGTTTCGGTTGAGGAGAGGGATCTAAGGTGTATGGAATCCGAGAGTTGAGTTCCCACGGATTCCATAATCTCCCCTCGCTTTACATGCATGACTGCACATTTGTCCACACCAAATTCCATTCTGATGGCGCTACTGAAGGTTTCTGTTACCTTCAGTAGCTTCATCAGTTGCAAGTTGTTGGGGGCAAAGAGTTTCAGATCATCCATGTAAAGGAGGTGTGATATGACCTGACCACCTCTTCTCAACCGATAGCCCTGTCCCGAACCCTCCAGTAGTGTACTGAGAGGGTTGAGGGCCAGACAAAACCACAGTGGACTCAGACTGTCGCCCTGGAATATGCCACGCTCGATCCTTATCGGTTCGCTGTTCTCCTGTATCTGACGACATCCTGGATAGTGAAGGACTGTACTCCACTGCCTCATACACGACATCAGGAAGGTGCGCAGAGTTGCATCAACTTTGTACAACTCCAGCACCCTCATGAGCCATGTATGTGGCACCGAGTCATAGGCCTTCTTGTAATCTATCCAACATGTCGACAGATCTCTTCGAGAACGACGAACCTGTTGGCTAATAGCAATATCGATGAGGAGCAGCTCCTTAGTACCACGGGACCCATTCCTACATCCATTCTGGGAGGCTGACATGATACGATTTTTATCAATATGGGTGTTAATTTTGGCTCTCAGAATGGATGTAAGAACTTTATAGACCGTCGGTAAACACGTGATCGGTCTATAATTCTTAGGTTCCGCAGTACTACCTGATTTATGGAGCAGGTGGGTTATTCCTGTCGTAAGAAACTGGGGCAGCAACCCTGACTCTAAGGCAGACTGGAACTGAGCTGCCAAGCGAGCGTGCGACCTTTGAAACCATTTGATCCAGAAATTGTGCAGCCCGTCCGGCCCTGGAGATTTCCAGTTAGGCAACGGACGGACTGCACGAGTTACATCTTGGGGGCTGATGGTAATTGCCCCCATTTCTGGTATAAGGTCGCACGCGCGCTCGACCTCTCGAGTCCAATCACCCTCGGTGTGCCTGACAGGCACCGACCAGATGCTGCGCCAGAATGAACTCATAGCATCATCATCCGGTAGATGTCTATCGGACACACCTTGGTCCGGTTGCTCCCAAGCCCTATAAACCCACCTTTCGTTGCTTTGGAAAGTGCGATTCTGAGTGTACCGCTCCACTCGCCGCTTGTACCGACGAATACGATTTGCCCATGCATAGACCTTCTGCTTCAGGAAGTCAATACGCTCTGTGACGCGGGTCAGATAATCTCGGGAACTAATATCAGTCCCCGAGAACGCCCGCCTCACGAAACGCATCACCCTAGGGCGAATGTTGCCCTCCCTGAAGCAGATAAGCTTGCCGATGAGTGCTCTAGCCTCACCGATACGACGCTCAATCCTACACTGCCAAGCTGGTACAGCAGGTCGTGTAGCTCTGTCACAATTTGTGAACTTGACGTGAGCTACACGACATGCCGCTGCAGCTGCGCAGTATAAGATTGAGTGGGTATCGGCAAGGTCTTTGCTGCTATCAAAACAATTCGATAGCTGCGAATCTAGAGCACACACCAGCGCCTTATTTTTCTTATGCATGGGCAAACGAGGTAGACGAGGTCTAAGCCCAGGCGGTGTGGAGCGGTGCTCCCGGAATGCATCCTCCAAAGCGCTCCTCAATCGTTCATTGCATTGAGTACTCACGGATATAGCTGCGTCATCATCATCCTCACCAACGTGGTCGGGTCGCGGTGAAGCACTGGGTTGCAGTTGCACCGCGGCCGGTGGCGAAACAGGTGAGACACGGCTACTCCGTGATTCAAGGCGTAGTCTATCAAGTACGGCGTCATCCAACATACGGTTACGCTGGATAACCCGCACTTGATCCGACAGTCGCTGGGCCGAAACGTTGACAGCTGGCTCAAGCACCTGAAACAGAGAGAGCATCCGACCACGGTACGCAGTCAGGTTAATTCCTCCCTCTGTAGCCCCATAGTATGAGCGCATGACGTTTTCATTTATGGATTGCGTCCATCGCATGCGCTGCACACTTCCGCCGGGAGCTGGGACCCTATCAGAGGCCGGTGGGCCTCGAGGTCCTAAGCCGCTCGGCGGCCGGCGTCCTCCCCGTCGACGCGCAGGTGGTGGTGTCGTCGGCGGAGTGGTGTATTCGTCGCTCGAGCTCGACGCAACTGCAGCGGCCGGAATCACTGGACTCACGGCAGGCGCGGGTCCCGGCGGCTGCGAGGCGGAGCTGAGCGACGAACCCGAAGATGTTGGTTGTGCTTTTTGGCAGCGTGCCCGGCTTCTTGTCAGCATTTTATTTAGTTATCAGTCAGATAAAACTTGCATCTTGCATGCATTTCGTCGGTCAAAATAGATTCATGATGTAGGTACTTTTTCTTTTTGTTAAATTGTTGGGTTCTTTTTTCTTGCTGATTTACGTTTGAAATACATTTTGTTGAATTGTTGATTAATAAAATTATTGAAAAAATTTTGAGTGAAAAAAAATTGATGCTTTCAAGTTGACAGCCGGACCACAGATTATTATTATTATTATATTATCTATTTACTTAAATAACTTCAAAATTAAATATTTAAAATTATGAAAAAAATATATTCGAGCCCCTTACAATGGATTATTGTTATTATTATTATTCATTTGATATGTCGCACGCACAGTTTGAAAAACTTGGATTTTTATTTTTCCGATTTTCACCCCAAAAGTGATATATTCATTTCATGGTACACATTTTTATGGTACACGTCCGTGTTTGGGTCACAGATATTCATGTGTGTACCAAATTTAAACTCTATCGGTCCAGCAGATTCGGAGCAAATTGGCTGTGACAGACGTACAGACGGACACACAGACAGACAGACAGACAGACAGACAGACACACGAGTGATCCTATAAGGCTTCCGTTTTTCATTCAGACTTTCGGAACCCTAAAAAGGTCCAAATCAGAATCAAAAGTCATTTATCCACACTGGACTGAGAGCTGGCACTTTTAGAACGTCGAAGTTCTACATAAACACAGCCCCCCAAAACTTCCCGCCTGTCACTAAAGTTTAAGCTGGGAACTTGGACTATGAAAGGTTATAGACGTAACGATGACGTATCGGCTTCTCATTTTTAACCGACTTCAAAAAAAGGAGGAGGTTCTCAATTCGACAATTTTTTTTTTTTTGTCTATGTGAGCTTATTTCGCGTGTACAGATACAAGCCGGCTTCCTCATTCTGGTACTACTACCTTATAACCTTTCATATTCTTAGGCTGGGAAGAGAAGAAGAAGAATAGAAGTGGCGCAACAAACTCCCCAGTAACACATTTGTCTGTTTAGTTTGAAGAACTTGAATTTATACAATAGTATGCAAAGTAATTAACATTACATACAGGGTGTAACGGAAAGGTGTGGTCATATTTTAAGAACCGGTTCTCCCCATGGAAATGAACATCTTTCTCTTAGAAAAAATAGAAAATATCCAAAAAAAAAAATGGACTTTCCATAGGAACAAAGTTATCATCAGCTGAAGGTATGGGTGGTAAAAAAAATTGAGAATTTTCTCAGGTTTTTTTGAAGAAAGTTGTTCATATCGATGGGTAGATGCATTTCTTAAAATATGACCACACCTTTCCGTTACACCCTGTATATATATGTACCATAGAAGAGGTTTACATAGAAAACTTGAAATCGGAAGGTGTAATTGAACCTTTAGTTGTGTGACTGGACGGTCACACAACCTTTAATCCTTTTTAATTAATTTCATTATAAAATATATTTATTTCAAAACTAACGCCTTGGGCACATGGCCGAGTTTTTATAGAAACACACTTCCATCTAAATTTTAGGATTGACAGGGGAACGCAATTAAAAAAAGCATCTAGAGATAATGGCCTCTTACAAAAGAACATTTATTTTAAAGGCTGACGTAAATCCATAAGGAAGACCGGGGAGTGGGCTCTTTCTCTTCCCTGTAACGGAAGCCGTATCAAAACCAAAATATAAACTTTACTAAAGCACTAAATGATGTCTCGAGGAGTTAAAGGGACCAGAGTCAAGTTAAATGCTATAAGCATAAGAATGGAGACGCTGTAAGTACTACTTTGGGATTTTTTCTAAAGAGATGCTAACTTTACACATGGCATTCCTGAACCTCACCAAGCTTTCTTATTGTCGACAGGGTTCCTAGGTTTTACTTAAGATTAAATTAACTAGAAAATGGTCGGATCTTATCCACACTACATAACGAATAATGATTGGAAGAACAATGCGGTCTTGGCAAAAGGTTCTGAACACAGACATCCACGTGTCCAAGGATAATCAGGATTGTATGGCACACAGCTGCGATATTGCTTGTGGAATCTTCTCTCTGGACCTTGGATCATTTATCTTCGGATGATGGGTAATAATTGTTCATCGTCAATTGTAAGTGCTACTTACAATTTTCTATGGGACTTATGAAACTTAGTCTAGTGTGATGCAGTGTTGCTAATAAATGTGAGAAGTGAAGACCAAATCTATGGACGTTTATTTTACAGCAAACATTCCTTTTGCAATAAACCTGAAGATCGGTAAGTTGGGGTCTCATGTGGAAATCTAACTCTGACGCTAGCCGGTGAGAGGAAAAAATTTTGTTTACAAGTCTAACGTTCATCATGGTTTCGACTCCCTGCGAACATGAGTTTTAAGTCTGCAAGTTTGTGATAGTGAAATGTGAAAGGACATAATCAGAATCATTTAACATACCGAATAGGTATTGTTATAGGTTTTATTTTAACACTTACGTGAATATGAAACTGAATGTAAGCTGAAATTCGGGTGACCAATACTAAACTAAAAGCATGCACAGGCTCACAGCAAAGTTAATTATTTACGCGTGCCAAGAGTGTTATAAGGAACTAAGGTTGAAATAGGAAGAACAATTTATAGTGTAACACTTGAAGAAGTGTAATTGAAACATTACGAACCTATACTAGACATTATATCTGATTGAACTCATGTCTCAATCAGAATAGTAAATTAGATTTTTGTAACATACCAGATGGGTTATGTGTATTATTTTCTTATAATAAATCTCATGGAAAGTCGGACATCACCCTGTTGTGAAAGCTCATCCGCTGTACTGCGTCACGCGTCTGATTTTCAGAGGGAGGAATGTGACCTTTAATCCTATTTAATTAATTTCATAAAAAATATATTTATTTCAAAACTAACGCCTTGGGCACATGGCCGAGTTTTTATAGATACACACTTCCATCTGAATTTTAAGATTGACAGGGGAACGCAATTAAAAATGACATGTCTATTCGTTTAAAATAGCATCTAGAGATAATGGCCTCTTACAAAAGAACATTTATTTCAAAGGCTGACGTAAATCCGTAAGGAAGAGCTGGGAGTGGGCTCATTCTCTTCCCTGTAAGGGAAGCCGTATCAAAACCAAAATATATATCTATTTAGGAAAATTGAAAATTTTAATCAGCCTGGGGTCATTTAGGAAGAGTCACAGTTGCACGTTGCACCATAGTTATAAGCACCGTATATTAAGTAGATTTATTTGATGCCTGAAACTATATGCACTTTTTCTATTTAATTATTTTTTATTTAGCTTTTTGCATGTCTGCAAAAATGCACGCCTTTTTTTGTGTTATGGCTTATTTTTTATTTTTTTTTTTTTGTTTTAATAAGTTTGGTGGCATCACAACGGGCCCTAAACAGAATACCAGCGCTGCGTTATTATTTATTGCTTTATTGCATAAATATCACAGCATAACGCTGAGTTAGGAGTCTTTTTGGCCTCGCACAGTTTATTTTTATTTGTATTTATAGTTAACATGTTGGAATATAATAAATAACATGCAGGTAGAATGTTCTTATTCTAGATATTTCCCAAACTATAGCGCCCCACTGGTGAGTCACGAACGAATATTGGATGGACCCTGAAAAACCGATACTAAAGCTGTAATGACGAATAATTTTTTGTAGTTTAAAAAAAAAACAGACTTATTTTTCGTGTACTTCTCAGCAAACTCTTTCATCTGATACCCATATCATGGAATGCATAAAAACTCCGCACTCTTTGGTAGTCCGCCATATTGCATTTACAATCACTTAGTAAACCAATTATTTTTTTTGGGGTGGGAAATCATCCAATGACTTCTCCCGCTCTGAGTGGAGAGGAAGGGCGTGTCAATGAGGGCGCCACTTACGGAGAGGTAGGCCCTTAAGGGTCCACTACCCGCCAAGTGGCGCCCTCATTGAATAAAAAATCGTAGCATAGCATAGAAAATAAATATTAAAGAACCCAACGACAAGTTTGTTACAAAGAGGATAAAGTATTTTTATGTTGCTAAAACAGGACTCAAAATGTTTCCTATGCAAAGTAGTAGGCAAAAGTATCAAAACCCGCCGTCTTTGACACTTTTGAAAAATACTATAACTTCTTTGTAACAAACAAAACATAGGATTCTTTAAACTTTATTTTCTGCACTTTGCTACGATTTTTTATTCAATGAGGGCGCCACTTGGCCTGCAGTAGGGCCTTAAGTAAGGAACATATCGGAAGTAGACAAATGCGCACCTTGAAAAATACTGAAACTCAGTCGTATCTAGAAATACCTTGAATAAATTGGAAAACCGCTAAGCAGGGGGGTTATTCGTGAACAAAGCATCACTCTATGAAGGCAAAGTTAGTAATTTAATCCATAATGTTTTTAACCGACTTCAAAAATGGAGGTTTTGTATTCGAACCGTATGTATGTATGTACGCTTGTTTCGCCGCGATTTTCTCGATTTGGATGGGGTTTTCGATGTTCAAATGCATACTTTTCAAGGAAGGTTTCGATAATACATTAGGATCTGATGAAGATCTTCGGAGATAGACAGTGGAACTCTTCAATAACTAATAGCAAATGACTCGCGATTGCTGCGATCGAATTTTTATTTAGACAAATCTAAATAAAAATTGAAAAATAAAAAAACTTTAAAAAAAAATAGATCCGTCTTCCAAGAAAGAAAACAAAAAAGTGCAAAATAACTTTAATTTCGGAAGTCAGTTCTATTTTTTGTAATTAAGTATGTTATTTATCCCTCGACCTAAATGATCCAAGAACATTTCTCTTATGACCAGATAAAATGAGAAATAAATAAAATATACCCACGTTCGTCATGTTTATCACCGCTATTCCCTTTGATAGGGATGTTTATCTTGTCATAGACTAGACGGACAGTCCATAAACATTCCCTGTTTACTTTCCGTTCCTGATAAATCAGATAATGGATACCTCTGTAATATTCTTGGTAGGAAATGTATAAGGCTAGCCGCTGACTTGTGATTTTTGTCACTATCACCTACTGTCACCCACGATGCGCCCGCTTGAAAAGTCACTGGGCAACAAAGCCCGCTCATTCTTGACTTGAAATGGATTTTGTACAGATTGCTGTAATTTCGAAGATTGTATAACTTCCATTGACCTATGAACTTGAAATTTGGTTTACCTATTACTTAATTACGTATACTTTAATAATAATATTTGGTACGGAACCCTAAATGTGCAAAGTCCGACACGCACTTGAGAGCAGTGGTGGCCCAGTGGTAACGGCCGCGACTTACAAGTTGTAGGTCGTGAGTTCAAACCCAGGCAGGCGCTTTACTTTGAGGAAGTTATTTCATTTCCACTGCTCTCAAAACGGTGAAGGAAAACATCGTGAGGAAACCGGCATGTTCTAGAACTATAAAAACTATTTTACAAAAAAAAAAAACAACCGACTTCCAAAAAAGAAAATACACTAAAAATTAAAAAATTACTTTAATTTCGGAAGTCGGTGTTTGTATTTTTTATTTCTTCTTTATTTGACAACGAATTCCGAAATTAAAATTATTTCTTATTTTTTTGTGTAAGTAGGTACCTATTTGCTTTTTGGAAGTCGGTTGTTTTTTTTTTGTAAAAAAGTTTTTTATTTTTCACTTTTTAGTTGCTACACCCCAGAAGGAAAAGCCCCAAAAACATGGAACGACGAATTTAAACATACTCGTAATTGGAGAAAACCAAAACGTCATCTATGTATTTTTCGTTTTTGTTCAGTTTTCAAAAAGCGCTAAAGCAATTTCGATAAAATTTATATGGAACCACCTCGGGAGTATATTCTTTCGGATAAGAAAAAAGTTTTGAAAATCGGTCCACAACTGACAGAGGAATCGGTGGACATACATAAAAAAAAATACATACATACAGTCGAACATAGAACCTCCTCCTTTTATGAAGTCAGTTAAAAAATTCCATGACATGTGACATCCACCAACCCACATTGTGCCCGCGTGGTGGATTACGGCCCACACCCTCTCACAGAGAGGAGGTTTGAAGGCTGATGATGACGACACGCACTTGGCCGATTTTTATTTAAGTATGTCGAGTTGTTTTTTTTTTCAGTGTCATCTGTGTCAATGGCCGCTCCAATTTTACGCAAAAAAAAAGGATTGATATTTTATTGCCAACCAGTGGTTACTCTCGTTTATAATTAGAAATAGATTTACAGCTAAACTTGGAATAATCGTGTTGTTAAAAAACTACAAAGTTCATCGTTAGGTTATTGAGCTTAAGTTTCAAGGGACTGATCAATAACTACTTTTTGTATAGGTAGGTAAATCACGCGATCGCGAGTAGGTATGTACATAATATATATTATATAAAAAACACATAAGATATATGTACATATGTATACTTAGGTTAAGGTATTTATCTATGGGTCTATGAAACCCGAAATAAATTTATTATTATTATTTCGTTTATTCACTTTATACACATATCAATTATAATTTTAAATATTTCTAACAAAGCATACAAAAAAAAACATTTAAAATTATAAAAATAGGTGTCCGCCGATGTCGGGAGCAGGGTCCAAGCTACCGGTGGTTAGGGGTCCAGAGAAAGGAACCTCCTCACAATGCGAGCCGTATCGAGGAGTACTGCCTTCTGTATCAGGCCCTTGATCTAACCGCGCAACGACAGCTTCGACAGGTGGTCGTCGAGGCTTTTGACAATCAGGCCGTTGGCGGTAACGACTATCGGCACAATAACAGCCGAGTCCACATTCCACATATCGACAACCTCGTGTGCTGAGTCAAGATATTTGATTTTTTTCTATTTCTCAGCTTTCTCGTCATGTGGAATGGTGACATCGATTATTATTGTGTGGCGCGCTAATCGGTCTATCACTACTATATTCGGCGTATTGGCAACAATACTCCTGTCAGTGATGATAGACCGATCCCAGTACAACGTGACATGGTCATTTTCGTGAACTGGGTCGGGCACATACTTGTAATACGGCACCTCAGAATCCACAAGTTATCCTGGCCACTTGGTTATGCCTGTGCAAATACTCGCTGTTAGCAAGACGAGAACAACCAGAGATAATATGTCTGAAGGACTCACCCGTACGGTGGCATGCCCGACATACGTCAACCGTCCCGTCCTTCATGACATACCGCTAATTCAAATTTTCAGGATTTTTGAATAAATTCTTAATTCTTTATTGTACATCAAAAATTTCACATAGTACTTAGTGGTTACACAATGCATGTACAAAGGCGAGCTTAACTCAATGTTGAGTTTTCTGCCAGCAAACCTTTGAGTGATAGAGAGAGATCACATTTGATTTTGAATAAAAATACTTTACAAAACCAAAATACTTGTGTAAGATGCAGTTTGGAGGGGTGTCAAAATTTTCGAGATCATTGCTCTCGCTCTATTATCCCTAAATTCTCGTAATTTCTCAAACCTATGAAACGTCTAAAATGTCCGAGACAGGGTACTAAAATTATTTGACTTTCTTTCAAGCTTTTCTGCAAACCGTACGGTGGTGGCAAAATCAAATGCCCTGACAGACTTATTACCCGTGATTGGGGGTTTGTTTTGGGCTATAAAAATTAAAACATGTAAAGGAAATGAGGCAGACTGATACAGACAATTTCAAAGTTATATTTTAAAGCTTAAAACATTAAAATATGAATATTTATTTTATTTTTAATTAATGTATAGTAAAATTCATCAACATTGTTTTATAAATCAAAATAACTGCTTTAAGAAAGAAAAGAGAAAATATAATGCCTCAAGTAAAAACATTGAGATTTGTATCATTTTGCCTCAACCACGGGGCACTTAGATACAGTGCTTGGGACTTATATGTAGATTTTTTTTTATAAAATTTTGGCCCACACTAGGATTACTCATTTTTGTGCCTTTATCGTAGTTGCGTTCACAAACATGTAAACTCACATATACAAAACACCCAGACTCGGAACAACTATGTGTGGGCCATACAAATATTTTGTGTCGTGCGGGAATCGAACCCGAACACATCGAAAATACGCAGCGCAGAAGCCAATCGTTCAACCACTGCGCCAACCGTGCCGTCTTCATTATAGTCATCATCAGCCTTTTAATGTCCCCAATGCTGAGGCACAGGCCTCCTCTCTGTGAGCGGGTGTGGGCCGTAAACCACCACGCGGGCCTAATGCGGGTTGGTGGATGTCACATGTCTTCGAATTTTTGATTGTAGGACATGCCAGTTTCCTCACTATGTTTTCTTTCACCGTTCTGGGAGCAGTAGTGATGAAATAATTTACACAAGGTAAAGCGCCTGCCAGGGTTTGAACTCACGACCTACAAGTACACTCGCGACCTACAACTTGTAAGTCGCGGTCAATACCACTAGGCCACCACTGCTCTAACACTGACTAGGAGGTTCTTAATGTAAAATTTCCTCGGAGAATTTGAATTTAGAATCCTAAGCTGACTATTTAGGACTAAGCACGCTCACTTGTGGTCAGATATGATCAGATGTCCAAGAATTAATATTAATGCACATCATGAGGACGGGGAAACTTTGCCTTCGTGAGAAATCACGATGAAAAAACCTTTGGATAAATACATTGCACTTCCGTGTACCTACCGACCACAGATTTCCCTATTAGTAATTTCCATCTTTATAATATATTCTGTTGGTAATTTATTAAAACTAGGCCAAGAGCCTGCATTTTTTTAAACGACTTCGAGAAAGGTGGAGGTTCTTACAACTTATTAGGCTGCGACTTATAAGTTGGAGTGGTGAATATAAGTTGGAAACTTATAAGTTGGAATGGAGTGCAGTGGTGGCCCAGTGCGATAGCATTGTAGTAGTAATAAGTATTTAAATTAATACCAGTATCTATGTGCCCCTTACCCGGGCCTGCGGACGGCGAGTAATGGGTAGCTCGCCGTCCGATCAGCACCAGGCCCGAGAGTCGACGGCGCGTAGTGTTCCACGCGCGCCTCAAAGAGTTGTCAGCAATAGGTACGGGGGTGGAAGCTAAATTCGAAAGAGTTATCTCGCCCCCGGGCACTCGAGGCAGGGAGGAACAGGGGTGGGTTTTAGTCAGTAAGAGTCTGACGGCATTTTTGGGGGCCGAGTCACCCGCGTCCGTAGGAGTATACCCATTGAGTCCCTACACGTGGTCCCCGGGTGGTGCTAATCAGGTGACAAACTGGTGGTAGGTTTCGACCGATGGCTTGCGACCACCCACTGGGCAAAGACGTACCGCCAAGCGGCCTGGCCGTGTTCCGGTACGATGCTCAGTGTAGCCAATCCAGAGGAGGGTCGAAATAGTTGTTCCATTGCAGGCAGACCAACCGGGCTCGCGCTGATATGAATGTATCGGGAGACTAGTCGCGGAGGGTAGCGGGATCCGAGGCACGGTGCGCCGCTGGCCGACCGCAGTTAGTTGGGGGCCCAAGTAGTGTACTAGCCACACACGAAAGGCTGCCCCGCCAACTGACGAAAAATCCCGGAATGCACCATCGTGCTGGTTGGCGACCAGATGAGAGGGCCCGATGGACATTCCCGGGGGGGCTCGGGCGTCCCCGCAGTCTCCAGACTAGTCCCCCAATGATACCGTCCTGTCAGTGCGTGCCTGAAGGTAGCCAGCATGGAACCTCATTTCACTTCCTTCTCCTCTCCTTCCTTCACTCTTTTATTAATGAAAAAAGGAACTAAAAAGAAATAAGCTGTACAGCGGCAGCACTCCCTCTCACACAAAGTGCACCTCTCTAACATTCGAGGTCTGCACTCAAATCTCGCCGCAGTCCACCACCACCTAGAGACTGAGAAACCAGCTCTCTTATTCCTTTCGGAGACGCAGATCGAAAGTCCGTCTGACGTGGCGTACCTATCTTACCCAGGGTTTACCCTGGAGCACAATTTTAAGCCACGCGCTGATATATGCATGTACGCCCGGGACGACATCTGCTATCGGCGTCTCCGTAACCTTGAGGACTCCAGGTTCTCAACTCTTTGGGTCCTAGTGGACACAGGCCTAGATAAAATTGTCTACGCCTGTGTCTACCGTTCGCACAGCGGTGATCTGGAGACAACTGGGCTCACACAACACCTGAGTAAAGCGGCGGATGTGGCTCAGCAACGGTACCCTTCAGCCCAATTGGTGTTACTGGGGGACTTCAACGCCCACCATCAGGAGTGGCTCTTCCCATACCAGTACACAGACCATGCTGGACAAGAGACGTATAAGCTAGCGCTGGCGTTAAATCTTACCCAGCTGGTCCAGGGGGCAACGAGGGTGCCGGATGTTGATTCGCACACAGCCAATTGCTTGGACCTTCTGCTGACAACAGATCCAGACCGTTACTCAGTGTCGATTTCTACACCATTAGGTACTTCCGACCACTGTCTGGTGAAATCTGTATACGTCTACTCCCCGCCCGATCCTAGCCCTAGAGGCACCAGGCGGGTTTGGCGATACAGGTCAGCAGATTGGGATGGCATGCGATCTTTCTTCGCATGTTATCCTTGGGGGCCCACTTGCTTTTCTTCGACTGATGTTTCGTCGTGCGCGGACGCCGTGACGGATGTGTTGCGGCGGGGAATGGAGTACTACATTCCATTCTCTGACGTAACAATGTCTGGCGGGGCTCGACCATGGTTTGGTGCCGAGTGCAATCGCGCTGATGCGCTTAAACACGCGGCCTACCTAGCATGGGTCGACGCTCGGACGCGTAAAGCGAGTGACGTGAGTCAGAAGAAGAGAGCCTTCAACAGGGCTGCCAAGTTCTGCAAGAAGGTGTTGCGGAAGGCTCGGTTTGACCACATTGGCGGAATTGGGAACAAACTTGATTCTTACCCAGCTGGTAGTAAGGCGTTTTGGTCCCTGGCTAAGTCGGTTGAATCGAACTTCTGCCGCCCCTCACTACCTCCACTGCTGAAACCCGACGGGTCGCTGGCCCACTCCGCTGAGGAGAAAGCAAGCTTGTTTGCCTCTCTGTTTGCGGAATCTTCGCGTCTAGATCCTGGTGGCGCGAGGCCCCCTGGTACTCTTGGTGGATGCGAGTCGATTATGTCAGACATTCGCATTCATCAGAAGGATGTCCGGAGGGTACTGCGTAACCTGGACGTGAACAAGGCTAGTGGTCCCGACGGGATACCGGCAATTGTACTGAGGACTTGTGCGCCTGAGTTGTCTCCGATCTTGACACGCCTATATCGCCTTTCGTTTGAGACTGGAAAAGTGCCGATGGCTTGGAAGCAAGCTAACGTGCAACCCGTACCCAAGAAGGGTAGTCGAGCTGACCCAGCAAATTATAGGCCCATCTCGGTAACTTCCGTTCTCTGTAAGAGTATGGAACGTATACTGAATGATAAGCTCCTAGCATACCTAGAAGCTAACGATATCCTAAGTGACCGACAATACGGCTTCCGCCGAAATCGGTCAACAGGAGATCTTCTAGCGTATGCCATTCACATCTGGAGTGAGGCCATCGACAAACAAGGGGAAGCCCTTGCGGTCTCCCTTGATATCTCGAAGGCCTTCGACCGGGTCTGGCACGACAGCTTAATTGGCAAGCTTCCTTCCTTCGGTCTGCCCGCTGGATTGTGTGATTGGATAGCAGATTTCCTGAGGGATCGGTCTATCCGAGTAGTCATAGATGGCTGCTCGTCCGGACTGCTGGCTATTAATGCCGGTGTTCCTCAGGGGTCGGTGCTCTCGGCAACATTGTTTTTGCTGCATATTAACGATCTGCTAAAACCCGGTACCTTTGGGTATGCAGACGACAGCACTGTTGCCGAGAGATACGTGCCGGACGCACGAGTTAGTGGGTCTCAGGTCCGGTCTCTCCGAGAGGATATGGTTGGGCGCTTGAACTTGTCCTTGCAGGCTGTCTCAGAATGGGGCGATGCCAATCTGGTTAAGTTCAATGCTGCTAAGACCCAGGCGTGTCTTTTTTCTGCTAAAAGGAGCCAATTTCACCCGGCTCCATCTTTCCGAGGTGTAACCGTGCCGATAACCGACCGACTTGATCTTCTTGGTGTTACTTTAACATCTACCCTCAATTTTGGTCCCTTCATAGAGGCTAAGGCTCAAGTGGCTGCCAAAAAGTTGGGGGTCCTCGCAAAGGTGAGACGATACTTCACGCCGGAACAGCTGCTCCAACTCTATCAAGCGCAAGTCCGATCGTGTATGGAGTACTGCTCTCATCTTTGGGACGGATCTGCAAGATACCAGCTTGATGCCCTTGAGTCAATTGAGAAACGAGCCAAGCGGATCATCGGCAATGATAGACTCGTTGAGTCAAAACTCCAAAGTCTTGAACATAGACGCCGAGTTGCTAGCCTGTCGGTTTTCTATCGATTACATTTTGGGGAGTGTGCGACGGAATTGCATGATCTGATTCCGCCAAGCCCGTTTCATATAAGGACCACAAGACGTACGGCGAAGTGCCACCGGTTCATGGTGAACATCCCATCCATACGCACAAAGCGTTTTGAGAAAACATTCATTGCACGTACAGCTAGAGAGTGGAATTCTCTACCGGAGTCTGTGTTTCCTGTAAGATACAACCTGGGAGTCTTTAAGTCAAGAGTGAATAGGTTACTTCTAGGCAAGCGTGCTCCATCTTCGACCACATCATCGCTTAACATCAGGTGAGATAGTGGTCAAACGCGAGCCTATCAAACATAAAAAAAAACGCCCTGCCGCTCCACCCAGAGCGGGAGAAGTCATTGGATGATTTCCCACCGCACAAAAAAAAAATCTATGTGCCCCTTGCATCAAAGTGCCTCCTCCCAAAGTGATGCTGATGAATTGATGATAGTTCGCGTAGGCGGCCCAAAAAGAAACCAAATAAAGTGAAAATGCAACTAACAAAAAAACCGGCGCAGTCCGAGTCGAAAGTGTCCGCCAAGGGTTCCGAACGATTAAATTTTTTATAAAACGTTTAAAACAAAGTATTTTTTTTTATTTGAGATGGGTTTGCTCTTGACTCTAGTCTAGGTCAGTGGTGACAGAGACAGAGTCGACGATGGAGCGAGCTTACCCAGAAAAATATTTATGGGTAAAAAGTGTTTTAGGTTTTCATGTAGGTAATCCATAAGTATCTAAATAAGTATTTTCCGTATTTTTTCTAATATTTTAGACAGTAGTTTCGGAGAGCGCCCGGGCCTTATCTCCGAAACTACTGAGTTTAAAACTGGTAAATTTTCGTATATTTTCTTAAATAACGTTAAAACTATTTATTTTTTAATTATAAAAAAAATGCATTTGAGACCGTTTTTTTTTTTACAATATTCATTTCATTTGATATGTCACATGGTACAGTTTAAAAAATACGATGAATCAATTGAAATGTTTGTGCTTGACCTTTTCATTTTCTAACTGTTATGTAGGTACTTACATGTGGTATCGAATTCCTGCTTTGGTTCAAAAACATCCCTCCAACTTCAACAATACCGGGCAGTAGAGGACGTACACCACTCAAACTATGGAACGTGTTTAACAGAAACAAGCTCACATTCTTCGCCAAGTCCTGCAGATCGGGAATGTTCCTCCCAAACCGCTTCTCTATAATCTCCTGTTCTTTCACCTGTATCCCGTATCGGTACCAGAGCTTGTATAAAACGTTCATCACAGCATTCTCCAATCTTTGGACAAAGGTCATCTCTGTTGTGAATCCACAGCTCAAAATTGGCACATAGGACGGGTTATCAGTAACCCCGATGCGATCGGGACCCCACTCCATCATGGTGACCGCAGACATAGACACTAATGGTGCTTTCAATCCATAAACATGAGCAAGACCGAGCACACAGTCACTATTGAAATTTTCCACCAGAAAAACATCATACTTCTTCTTCAAGACATCCGCTAGTGGAGCGAACGTCACGATCTTGGCGCATATGCCTAAGCCCAGATCTGCTAGTGGTTGGAACTCCATAAGGTGCTCGATGATTCTGTCGAAGCCCAAAAATTTGAGAATTTTGCTGGGATTTTCGTAGTGCGATAAGTTCACGGTTTCCACCGCCAGTGGAGCAACACTTTCGAGACTGACGCTGGTGTAATTCGCTGGTGGATCTTTGATGGGGAAGAACGACACAACGGTGACGTCATGGCCTCTTTCCGCTAGTGTTCTCATCAAGGGATCGAAGAACATTTGGTGGCTTTTCCCGGGGTGTGGGAAGAGGCCGAGTATTCGCGCGGATCGGACATCATGAAAAGCCAAGATCGCGACTAATGTTACATAAAAAGTCCACATAGTAGAAGAATATTGTACACTTCACCACGGTTCAAACAGTACTGTTCTATTACTAACTATTCAGAATTAGTCAATTAGGCATAATCAGGTAAAATAATGCTGTCAATTATTTCCGCAGATAAGTTAAACAATATGTATTAATATTTGAGATGATGGAATATTTCACCATCTCACTGCTTTTTTTTTTGTGGTGTGGGAAATTATTCATCTCCCGGTCTAGGGTGGAGCGCGAGGGCGTGTCAGACTCTTACTGATTAAAACCCACCCCTGTTCCTTCCCTACCCTGAGTGCCCAGGGGCGCGGTAACTCTGTTTCAAATCTATCCACAACTCCTGGGCAGGCATCGGCCATGACGGGCCCCGTCAGTATTTGCTGACAACTCTTTGAGGCGCGCGTGGAACACTACGCGCCGTCGACTCTCGGGCCTGGTGCTGATCGGACGGCGAGCTAACATTACTCGCCGTCCGCAGGCCCGGGTCTACACGGTGGCCGGAGATCGTCTCGCGGCGCCGGAAGCCCCAGGCGTCTCCTGCGACAGCTGCTGCTGAGGGCGTGAGGGACCATCTCACTGCTCACATAGCATTGCTCCACTTATGTACTATCATCTATTAGATACTTATTATAAAAATATCGTAAGAGTCAAAAAGTCTGCACATTCAATAGTTTTCGGCAAAAGACCGCGTTGTGATGGAAACATAAAATTACAAACAAACGAGCCTTTTAAACGAGCAATTCTTGTATGTATAATCTGAATCTCGGAAACGGCTCCAACGATTTTCATAAAATTTAGTATGCAGGGGATTTCGGGCGCGATAAATCGATCTGGCTAAGTTTCATATTTAGAAAATGTCGTTTTATCCGTGTAAAAACCGAGCAAACCTCGGTCATCCAGGTCTATCTAATACTAGCACTTCGCCCGCGACTTCGTTCGCGTGGATTTCGAAAATACAGCCCATATTAAATATAATGTAGCCTATAGCACCCACAAATAATGTAGTTTTCTATTATTGAAAGAATTTTCAAAATCGGTTCAGCAGTTCCAGAGATTAATTCCTACAAACAAACACAAACTTTACCTCTTTATAATATTTGTATAGATTTGGCTTAAAATTCAGGCAAGCGAACTGTATTTTCTGCCAATAGACGCTGCATAGATATTTATACCCACACGGTCATGAGGTTCAAGTCAGTTTAGGCGCGTAATGTCAAAAGCGCAAAATAATAAGCGGTAGTAAAATATCAAAAGCGCAAAATTTTCCAAGTAAGTCTAAATAAGCTGCCAGCTATAAAATTACAATCTTAGCCTCTGGCACAGGCACCTGAAGGAACACGGGTGGCACTCAATCAGTGAAGGGCCTGCTACACGGTTGCCAACCGCGTTCCCGACAGAGGTGAACTTGGTTGGCGACCGGCGTCATAAACCACCATCTAATAATAATAATCGCAAATGTGTTAAAAAACGTTGTATGGCATACGTGCGGAAATTGGTATTAACGCGTCAGGCCCCTCGCGTAACCATAAGGTAACGCAACAATAGGTTTTTAATTGTGCGTTAACGCGTCAATCCCCTCATTAGCAGACATAATTAAAAACCTATTGTTGCGTTACCTTATCGCGAGGGGCCGACGCGTAAACTCGTGGTCTAAAATTAAAATGAATTTGATTGATGTCCGGATTGTGACGTTTCTCGCAAAATGTACGACTTTCCGTCCAAAAAAGTAACAAAATCTTAGCTACAGCTACCCTACAAAATTTTCTCCTAAAATTGGAAATCAATTTTCTCTTAAAGTATGGCATTTAGAAGAACGGACGACATGTTATTATTTTAGTAAAAAAAATAAAACCAAAAATATTGGGCTCGCAGTTTTAGTAAAATTCGACTTTCATTTACTTTCCAACAATTACCTTTTGTGTCATTATTTCTTTTTAAATAATTCACATAGGTATCTAAGTAATATAATCTATTTAAGATTAGGTATATTTCTTAAAATATTTAAGAAATTTTTAAATAAAAATTATTAACCCAGAGTTAGTACTGTTACGTCGAACGTATTTCACTGGAACGTTCGAGAATGTAGTCGAAGTTTCCAGAAGTTTCCACTACGTTCGAGAACATTCCATTGTGGTACTGTGTAGAAGTTCATAGATGTTTCTAGAATATTCCAGTATAGGATAATTCGACAATGTTCTAGAAACTTCCATGACTGTATAAATAGGCCGGACGGCGGGCGATTGAGTCAGTCTGTTTTCGACTACGAATGCGAACGGATGCGAATACAAGCGATTGCGAAGAGAATAGTGATTATTAGCGAATTAGTGTTTGTGTTTATAAGTTGTTGAGTTAATAAAGGATATTTGGTTAATTAATTGGTGTAAAATAATTTATACCATACCCAGCTCGTAACAAATTGGTGTCAGAAGTGAAGGATAAATTATGCCGATTTTACCAAAGGACGACACGGAAGGTATTCGTACAAGGAGTCAACGACAGCAAGATATGGATCAGAGGCGGTTTGGAGACTCCCCGATACAAACGCCGGGTGGTGCTCAGCCTGCGACAGAGCCAGTCGCTGGCCCATGTGGAGTTTCTTCACCACCAGCGGTGCCAGACTTGTCTGCGCTAATGGTGCTGTTGCAGGAACAGGCTCGTCGTCAAGAGGAGCAGGCCCGCCGTCAAGAGGAGCAGGCCCGCCGCCAAGAAGAGCAGGCCCGTCGGTTGGAAGAGAAGCTTCAACAAGATAAAGAGGAGCAGGCCCGCCGCCAAGAAGAGCAGGCCCGCCGCCAAGAAGAACAGGCCCGCCGGATGGAAGAGAAGCTTCAACAAGATAAAGAGGAGCAGGCTCGCCGCCAAGAAGAGCAGATGCTCCTCATAAAAGACCTTCATTCAACACTTGGCAAGGAGCTCCAGGTGATGAAGGAGCAGGTTCACCAGCATGAGAATCGTATCTCAGAAGCTGAAGTTCAGATTGCTGGGGTGAAGAAGGCTTTAGGTAAACTTAGGGCTGGAGACGGGGTTGTGCCTTCAGTGGTTGCTGCACCTTCGGCACGTGGATTTAAGGTGCCGCCATTCGACGGAACATCTTCATGGTCGGCCTACAAAATTCAATTTGAAGCCGTTATGAAGGCGAATGGGTGGACCAAAGAGCAAGCTATGACCGCGCTCACCTTAGGACTCCGAGACCAGGCCCTAACCATACTTGAGGCTCTTGGCAAGGATGTTACCTACGAACATCTGCTGGAAGCGTTAGAGTCTAGATACGGCGACGCTCACTTGGAGCACGTATTTCGCGCTAAGTTAAGGGATCGCGTTCAACGTAGTGCCGAGAACCTACAGCAGTGGGCCTTGGAAGTTGAAAAGTTGGTTCGGAAAGCATACCAGTCCGCCCCTGCACTCATCAATGGCAATCTGGTACAAGCGTTCATCGACGGAATACGTGACTTGGAAGTTAGAGCCGCTGTAAGACTTGGGCATCATGAGACACTGAAGGACGCCTTGGCCCATGCCTTGGAAGTAGAGGCAGTGAGGCAAGACCATCGAACACACCGTATCAGGGAGGTTGTGGCATCACCTGTACGCGATCGTCCGCAAGGATATAGCCCTAGATGTTACACTTGTGGAGAAAGGGGTCATCTTCGGTTAAGCTGTCCAAAGCGAGGCATACTGAGAGAAGATCAATCCCAGCAAGGAAGGGCGGCTCGGCCAGTTCGGTGGAGGAGCGCGAGTGGTGCGACATGGCACACGACCGTGGCGGAGGCCCCTGAAAGCATTAGTTCAAATGGTGTCGTCAAGGTCGGTGCGGCACCCGACAAGTGCATAAAACGGAAGCAAGTGAAGAGTATAGTGAGTGCAGGTGCGAATGGTGTTGCCAGCGCCGTGGCCTCCAAGAAGGACAACTGTGTGATAGTGTGCGCGCGCGATGCGGACGATAGGTCCGACCCGGTAATGAGCGGAGTGAGGATGCTAAGAATGGATGTCAACAATGAATGGAAGGAAATCCTACAGCTTGCTCAGCAAAAGTACCCGGACCTTAAACCGATCTTCGACTGGATTAAAGCTGGTGCTCCTAAACCCAAGTGGAGTGATGTTGCGGCGTTGAGTTCAATCACGAAAAGTTATTGGGCACAGTGGAACAGCTTGGTTATCCAGGATGAAGTCTTGTGCCGTAAATGGGAAAACGCTCGAGGAGACAACTGTCATCTACAAATTGTTGTCCCCAAAGCCAAAGTACCGGATGTTTTACGGCTCTACCATGATGGATGTTCAGGAGGACATATGGGGGTAAAAAGAACTCTACTGAAGATACGAGAGCGATTTTACTGGATCCATTGTCGAGAGGATGTTGAGGACTGGTGTCGCAAATGTACCAGTTGTGCGGCTGTGAAAGGACTTCAGACACGCAGCAGAGGTGCTTTACAATTATACAACGTGGGAGCCCCCTGGGAACGGATAGCACTAGACGTTGCAGGACCATTTCCGGAAAGTGAAAACGGAAACAAGTACTTCATGGTTGTCATGGATTACTTCACAAAGTGGCCAGAAGTCTTCGCCATTCCCAACCAAGAAGCAACAACAGTCGCAGATAAATTGGTTCAGGAAGTCTTCTGTCGTTTTGGAGTACCCTTGGAAATTCACAGCGACCAAGGGAGGAATTTTGAATCACAAGTTTTCCAGGAGACTTGTCGACTGATGGGTACTCACAAGACCAGAACCACTTCTTACCATCCGCAATCTGATGGAATGGTAGAACGTTTCAACCAAACGTTGGAGAGATATCTGGCAAAAGTTGTGGAAAGCAGGCAAAGGGATTGGGACAAGCACATACAGCCATTTCTTCTGTCCTACCGTAGTGCAGTTCACGAAAGTACGACTGTGACACCAGCCTTCGCGAACTTTGGAAGGGAATTACGGTTGCCTGCAGATTTAATCATCGGAACCCCCCCTGATGCCCCACGCAGTGTAACCGATTATGCGAATGACTTGCGTACCAAGTTGAATGATGTATATGAGCATATCAGACAATCCGGCCAACAAATGTCTGATAAGATGAAGACCCGATACGACCGGAAGGCCAACAATAGAGGTTTTGACGAGGGTTCACTGGTGTGGTTGCATAACCCAGCGCGCAGCAAAGGAAAGTCTCCTAAATTGCAAGCAAAATGGGATGGACCATACCGAATCGTGACCAGGATCAACGATGTCACCTACCGAATACAGAAGGGTCCACGAGGTGCGCCTAAGATTGTCCATGTAGACCGTATGGCGCGATACTACGGGACTAATGATGCTCGGGACGAGCATGTCTAAGGAGGGGGCAGTGTTACGTCGAACGTATTTCACTGGAACGTTCGAGAATGTAGTCGAAGTTTCCAGAAGTTTCCACTACGTTCGAGAACATTCCATTGTGGTACTGTGTAGAAGTTCATAGATGTTTCTAGAATATTCCAGTATAGGATAATTCGACAATGTTCTAGAAACTTCCATGACTGTATAAATAGGCCGGACGGCGGGCGATTGAGTCAGTCTGTTTTCGACTACGAATGCGAACGGATGCGAATACAAGCGATTGCGAAGAGAATAGTGATTATTAGCGAATTAGTGTTTGTGTTTATAAGTTGTTGAGTTAATAAAGGATATTTGGTTAATTAATTGGTGTAAAATAATTTATCCCATACCCAGCTCGTAACAGTACTTTTTGAGATTTAGGCTACGCCGCTTTATGCACGCGTCACGATTGAGGACCCAAGTTATTTAACCATAACAGTTTTAATTGACATTTAAGAAATTTATGGCCCTTTGCTTTAATAGTTTTACCTATTTTTACTAATTTCCCTTTAAGTCTTACATCGTTAAAAAATGGGCCCTCGATCCAGATGCACATAACAGAAACCATTCCAAACTTAAGTTCATGACATCATGAATCGATCAATATCTATTGATACTATTATTATTCGGCCGGTTCTGCTGACCTACGCCAAGGTTTTAGGTAGGCAAGGGCCGTGACTCAATGACCTAGACCAAGAAATGGAACTAGGTAATTGTCTAGGTAGTGACGATTAACTTGGAAATAGTGTTTTATAGTGTTTTTATTTTTGTGTTTTTTATTTAATTTTATTTAATCAGTGTGTCGTTAGATTACATCAGACGTGCCATCAGTGTGTCGTTAGAGTACATAAAAAAAATTGTGTGTCGTTAGAGTACATCAGAAACTACACCTTTCATACAGGGTGTAACGGAAAAAAGCTAAGAAAAAAGCTTTCTTTCACAAAATATCAACCAATGATAACTTTGTACGCAAAGTAATTTTTTTTTCGGAGTTACTTTGAATTCCTTGAAAAAAGTTATTCATCAATAAAAGACCACGCAGTTCCGTAACACCCTGTAAATGAATAGTAATGCAACATTAGGTACTTAGACGGCCGATCTATCTAGAACAGCTAGAAATCTAGAACTAGATAGAATAACTTTCACTAGATTGTATACTGGTCGAAGAATAGAAAATGCGAAGTCTAACTTTAATTGCCACTCATAAAACATAGAAATCTTTGCTGATGTCATGATAAACTTGTGTATTGCAAAACTGTGATGAAATGATTCTTCTGTTAAAGCAGTTTTTAATCACTACATAGTATAAAACAAAGTCGCTTTCTCTGTCCCTATATCCCTATGTATGCTTAAATCTTTAAAACTACGCTACGGATTTTGATGCGGTTTTTTAGATAGATAGAGTGATTGAATAGGAAGGTTTATATGTATAATTTGTACCCGAGCGAAGCTGGGGCGGGTTGCTAGTGTAGTAATAAACATTCAATAGAGAAGGCCAAAGAAACGATGGTTGGACTGTGTGAAAGAGGATATGGGTAAAAAGGGGGTGACTACAGAGATGACGACTAATAGAGGAGTATGGAAGAAAAAGACATGTTGCGCCGACCCCAAATAAATTGGGATAAGGGCAGGAGAATGATGATGAGAGTTGTCGGCTAGAAGAGAAGTCAGGAAGAATAAAAATTAAAAGTATTTTTTTTTAAGCAAGCTTGAGACCAAAGCACAGTATGAATACCAAAGACCAAAGAGTGTCGCGGGTTCGATCCCCGCACGGAACAAATATTTGTATGGCCTACAGACAGTTGTTCCAAACAAATAAAAAAAGGGTCTGGGTGTCTTGTGTGAGTTGACATGTTTGTGAACGCACCCACGACACAGGAATAATTCCTAGTGTGGGGCAACGTTTTTATTAATAAAAAAGGCCCTCGTCATCATGAGTAGGTAATGGAAAGTACTCATGATAACCGCCAAAAAGTGTGAATACATGGTCTTTGGGGTCGCTGGTAGGTGCCGGGAAAATACACTCGAGCTTGCCATAAACGATACGTCAATACGTAGAGTGAGAAAATTTAAATATCTTGGGCATTTTCTTACCGACGACCTCAGTGACCATGTTGACATTGAACGGGAGCGTAGGGCTCTGGCGGTCAGGGGTAATATGTTTGCACGAAGATTTGCTCGGTGTACTGATCAAGTAAAGATAACGCTTTTTCAAGCTTATTGTCAGAGTTTTTACACCGGTAATCTTTGGGTCAGCTACTCGAAAAGATATATAAATGGAAAAGATCGCTGGATGCTCTGCGCGTACAATATAATAATGTTTTTAGGATGCTGTTGCGATTGCCTCGTTTTTGCAGTGCCTCGGAAATGTTCGCGGAAACCCATACCGATGGGTTTCATGCCATCATCCGCAAGAAAACGGCCTCGCTCTTGAGCAGAATAAGGGGCAGTCGCAATAGCATCCTGAAGGCCGTGGCGGCCGATACTTCCTCCACAATAGTAAGGCAATTTGTCAGAAGACTTATACCCTAGTATTTCGTTTAGTTGATGGGTGGTCTTCTCATTAATTCGTATTTAGTTAAGTTACTAACAATAGTGTTTACGTGCAAACCACTAACAATTTATGGATCTCTTAGTTGTCCGAAATAAAATTATTTATTATTATTATTATAACAAAACATACTAGCCCATATTCTACTATCCTACCATTTTGCCATCAGGGAGTTCCAGTTCCTACATCCCGCTGCCATCATCAGACCAGCTCGATGGTTTCAGAATATTGCATTGTCACCGGACTTAAGTATGACAAACTTCAGCTCTATTCGGACACCAACAAGTGGTTGAAAAACTGGCCAAGAGCGAGTCGGACTCACACGCAAAGGGTTCCGAACAAATCATGTTTTTTTTTTTCAAAATGTATGTTTCTTATAGGTTTTCCTGTAATCTTTAAGTAAAGAACTACCTTCTGTATTTTTTTTTAATTTTAAGGCCCAGTAGTTTCGGAGATAAGGAGATCAAAGAAGATCAAAATCTAAGGGAATGGTCATCACACTAATATTATAAAGGCGAAAGTTTGTGAGTGTGTATGTTTGTTACCTCTTCACGCTCAAACGGCTGCACCGATTTGGATGAAATTTGGTATATAGATAGCTTATACAATGGATTAACACATAGGCACACTTTTTTATCCCGGTCTACGCGGGTGGAACCGCGGGGTTCAGCTAGTTTTTAATATATTTTCTGAAATAACTTGAAATTTATACATTTTAAAATTATGAAAAAAAAAATATTTTAGTAAGCCTTTTCATTTGATAGTTTGGAATTATTATTTTAAAATTTTTCGATTTGTAGATACCCCAAAAGTGAACCCCATATTCCAAATTCGTTCATTTACGTTACACCTTGATCGTATTTGGGTCACCAATATACATTATGTGTGTAGCAAATTTCAGCTCCAGTCCAGTAGATTCGGAGCAACTGAACTGTGACAGACGGACAGACAGACAGACAGACAAACAACCAGACAGACAGACACACGAGTGATCCTATAAGGGTTCCGTTGTTCATTCGGACTTTCGAAAACCTAAAAATGGTTTTCAAAGAAGCGGACAACATACATACGAGCATTGCAAGTTACATGAAAGCTTGTAACAAAAATACAATCAATAAAAAACAACCGACTTCCAAAAAAGAAAATACACTAAAAATTAAAAAAATAACTTTAATTTCGGAAGTCAATGGTGTTGATTCTGTTGTGCACAAACTAATTTTAATTTAGGCTATTGCTATCTTTTTCTCTCTAATAAAACCAGAAAGAGACGGACGTAAATTAGAGCTGTCAAATTTAGTTTGAACTAATATTTCCATACAAATTAAGGGTACACGTAAAAACATGTCGTCTAAAAACACGGCGAAGCGCAAGGCGTAAACTAGTTTGACATCTCTAACTTAGTACATAGCTATAGCCGTCCTTTTCTCGCACTGTCATTTAGTAAAAGATAGCAATTCTCTAATTTTAGTTTAGTTATTGAACAAGAGAATCCACACCAGTGTTTGTATTTTATTTCTTCGTTATTTGACACCGATTTTCGAAATTAAAGTTATTTTTTAAATTTTTAATGTATTTTCTTTTTTGGAAGTCGGTTGTTTTTTTTAAAAAAATGTTTTTTATTTTTAAATTTTTAGTTGTCAGAACTAAAAACTCCAATAACATGGAATGTGGAACTTAAACATACTCGTTATTGGAGAAAACAAAAACGTCATCTAGGTATACGAATTTGTTCGTTTTTGTTCAGTTTCTCAAAAAGCGCTGAAGCAATTTCGATAAAATTTATATGAAACTAGCTAGGGAGTATATGCTTTCGGATAAAAAAGGATTTTTGAAAATCGGTCCACAACTGACGGAGAAATCGGCGGACATACATAAAAAAAAAACATACATACAGCCGAACATAGAACCTCCTCCTTATTCGAAAGTCGGTTAAAAAATATAAGAAGACAAATAAAGTGTTATTAGGTACTCACATGAGGTATAGATTGGTTTCTACCGCGTTCGATATGCATCCCTCCAACTTCAACAACACCTGGCAATAAAGGTCGTACTCCATTCAAACTGTGGAACGCATTCACCAGCATCATGCTGACATTCTTCGCCAGCACGTCTAGATCAGGTATTCTTCTTTTAAACCTCCTCTCAATAATCGCCCGTTCTTTTACTTGTATCGAATACCTGAACCACAGTTTAAAATACAGATGCATAGCTGCATTTTCCAGTCTTTCAGAAAACGATGCAATGGAACTGCTTGCTGAGGTGATTGTAGGCACATAAGAAGGATTGTCAGTCAAGCCAACACGATGAGACGACCATTGCAGCATTGGACAGGATACCAAAGAAATCACAGGAGCTTTTATACCGTATACATGAAGTAGACCAAGCACACAATCACTGTTAAAATTCTCCACCAAAACAACGTCATAATAGTTCTTCAAAATTTCGACTAAAGGCGGGTGTTTCAAGAGCCCGGAACAGATGTCCAAAGCCAAGTCGCTAAGCGGTTGAAATGCAAAAATCTGAGTTACGAAATTCTTCAAACCCAAACTGTTGATTAATAGTTTATTAGATTTTTCAAACACTTGTAAATTAATTGCTTCTTTCCGAACTGGAGCTATTTCTTGGAGGCTCACATCTGTGTAGTTTGCTGGAGGATTCTTTTGGGGAAAGAACGATGCTACCGTTACTTGGTGTCCCCTTCTTGTCAACTCTTTCAGTAGTGGTTCGAAAGCCAAGAAGTGGCTTTTCCCGACGTGCGGGAACAGACCCAAAATATTCGCCGGCTGAACATTTTGTATAGCAAATATTGAAAATAATATACCGAGTAAATACATTTTGCGGGACTTCTGATTTACTCTGGCTTTCAAAGAGTACTGTTTAGTTTCTGATACGAAGTGGTATCAAATACTCGTTATAAACGGTCAGTTAACCGGTATTTCTCTTGTTCTAAATGTTAAGTAGGTAAGCGAGATAAGTCCTTGTTAAAAATGATTAATTAATCATTGCCTGGTACTTCTCACGTATGTTGAGGTAGGCAAGATTAGACATATCCAAAGATTTGTATTGATAAAAGTAACTAATAACAGTATTACTCACACACGTAGGTATATTATTATCTACTATGATGTGTTCAAAATTGACCTTTACCCACCTTCGAAACTGAAAAGAACCACTGCCCAGCGTCCACACCAGCCCATGTGGACCTAGGGGTAGCGGATAAATTCTCAACATAAGTTACCGCACCACTGGGCACTCAGGCAGGGAAGGAACAGGGGTGGGTTTTAGTCAGTAAGAGTCTGACACGCCCTCCCGCTCCACCCAGAGCGGGAGATGTCATTGGATGATTTCCCACCCCACAAAAAAAAAAAAGCCCATGAGGACCTGCCCAGGGGTTGTGGATAAATTTGAAACAGAGTTACCGCGCCCCTGAGCATTCAGGGCAGGGAAGGAACAGGGGTGGGTTTTAGTCAGTAAGAGTCTGACACGCCCTCCCGCTCTACCCAGAGCGGGAGATGTCATTGCATGATTCCCAATCCCCCCAAAAAAAAAAAATGCCCGTGAGGACATTTCACTCCATTTCTTTTTTTTGTGTGTTAGGCTCGCGTTTGACCACTATCTCACCTGATGGTAAGCGATGATGTGGTCGAAGATGGAGCACGCTTGCTTAGAAGTAACCTATTCACTCTCGACTTAAAGACTCCCAGGTTGTAGTTATCAGGTAACACAGACCCCGGCAGGGAATTCCACTCCCTAGCTGTACGCACAATGAATGTGTTCTCAAAATGCTTTGTGCGTATGGATGGGATGTCCACCATGTACCGGTGGCGCATCGTCTTACGTGTAGTGGTCCGATAATGGAACGGGCTTGGCGGAATTAGAGTATGCATTTCCGACGCACACTCCCCAAAATGCAACCGAAAACCGTTGCAAGAGGTAGGCAGGTGCATACCACCATGTGGCTTCAGTCAGTAGGCACCTTTTTCTTTTTTGGTGGGTTGGGAAATCATCCAATGACTTCTCCCGCTCTAGGGTGGAGCGGGAGGGCGTGTCAGACTCTTACTGACTAAAACCCACCCCTGTTCCTCCCTGCCCTGAATGCCCAGGGGCGAGGTAACTCTTTCGAATTTATCCTCAACCCCTAGGCAAGTCAGTAGGTACCTAAGAGACGAGACAGATCCCTCCGGCTCCTTCTCCCACGGCTAGGGCGGAAAAGGTTGATGAGGATTTCGTAATGGCAAAGAAGACGTTGAAAAAAACTTAAACATAATTTCTTAGATTATAATTTCTACTTACACGGACTCACTCACGAAGGGTACCATTATCTATAAAAACGGCAAAAAAATCACGTTTGTTGTATGGGAACCCACATAAATATTTATTTTATTCTGTTCTTTAGCATTTGTTGTTATAGCGGCAACAGAAATACATCATCTGTGCAAATTTCAACTGTCTAACAATCACGGTTCATGAGAACTTTTCTTTCCTTCACCGTTTTGAGTCAAAACGGTGAAGGAAAATATCGTGAGGAAACCGCCATGTAACCCGGTAATGTATGTGTAAACCGGTGAATTATTTCATCACCACTGCTCTCAAAACTTTTGAGAGCAGTGGTGATGAAATAATTTACACAAAGTAAAGCGCAAGCCTGGGTTTGAACTCCTGACCTACAACTTGTAAGTCGCCGCCGATACCACTGGGCCACCACTGCTCTCAAATCTCCAACTCCGACAAAGAAATGAACAATCAAAATTATGATACAAAAAGATTCTCTGAGATATCTGAGCCCTTAGATTATAAAATGTAAGTCAGAGCCTTGTCAGAGCCTATAAAGAAGGATGGCCAAATCGTACCCGACAACGAAATGATGGCCTCCCAATACGCCATATTTATGAAAAATACCCTTATTTTTTAAGGTCATAGAAAACACAAGAAATATCTCAATAAGTAGCCACAAAAAAAAGTTATCCAATTTTTTTGTTTTTGTAACTTTTTCTAAATTATTTAGAATATTAGTTTCAGAACGCACCTCTTGACGATTCATTTCGCGTTTGAAATGACTAGGTATTCAAAGACTGTAATTATTCACGTTTTTCTGAAAAGTTTTAACTGTAATTCTATTCAATTAGTTTAAAGGCATCAAATCAACGAATATGCTTATATTATGTATTGGATTCTTGTCATAAAAAATAATTTTGTTGGTGTATAGTAAGTAGTTTTGTTGAAATGCGTACAACGGAACGTCATTTGTCATCGACAAGTTACTTAATCTGTCTGTGGTCATCGTTCATCGACCCGCGCCATTGATTGACACCCCGGCAATGAAATTATATTCTCTTTGCCGGCAATCATTCGTATTCGCATCCTATTCGATTTACTTGTTGTGAATTGTGATAAGCACTTGTGCTATTTTGGATTTCTTCTGTTGTTTTGACCTTGGCATTGTTTTACGGACTGATAACTACCACTTGTGACGATTATTCTGTGTTTTTGATTTCTGGACACCGATTTTGTTTCTTGGATATTTGTGAGAGAAATCATGCAGACGCCACAACTAGCCCTGCGATTGCTATGTGTTAATTGTAACATACGCATTGATACACTTCTCCGCCATCTCGTTTTTGATCTTGATACGAGAGTAATTTGTAAGATCTGAGAGAAGAATTCTTCAATAATAGTACGTATTTATACCTACTCATTTTAGTACATATACCAACATAAACCATCACACAATCATACATCATATAACAACTCTAATTTTTATTTTAGATCACTGAAGAAGACTACATATTATATGATGCCTGTAAACAATTGGCAATGCAGCATGTCAACTCCGAATTAAGTAATGAACCTGGAGCCTCATCTTCCCGTGGCCACATGCATGTTTGTATACTTTGTGGAAGTTCTCTGCGGAACCGTAAACGTGACCTTATTGTGAGAGAGAATCCATCTCAGTTGCTACAAGCAATACACATTGAACTTAAAAATAGAATCGCCCCACGGTAGGTAATTATGTTGTTTTTTATTGTTGTCCTATGTTATAGTGAATTCATCACTGCAATCTAATATTGTTTTGTAACAATGTTTTTATTTCCTTATGTTTAATAAATAATGAGCCCAAAGATTTATAATAAGACAATGCTGTATGGTTGTTTCAGGCAACTACATCGGACCATTTTTGTCATCCCTGTTGGCTGAGACTCAAGAGAGTTGCAATGCATAATATGTAGCAAAATATTGAGCAGCAGGCAGAGCCAGAGCCAGAGCCTGAGCCGGAGCCAGAGCCAGAGCCGGAACCAGAGCTGAAGCTAGAGCCTCAACCCCAAGGGTCAGTGTTTGGAGACACCGACCAGCAAGCTGACGAAGTACCCAGGGTGATTAGTTTATCGCAGTATGGACGAGCGGCTAATACTGCAGGACATTGTGTTTTTCTGGTTGCCGAAACAGAGATTTGCTTAGAATTTCTGACCCTCTAAGAGCATTAACTCTAAGCAAAAACAAATATTACTTGCCTATAAATGTTCGTATTTGTGAAGAACATACATTTAGTACTGATTGGGATATGTTGTTCAATTCAAAAAATAGTTTAAGAACATTTACGGCTGAACAAGTGGAATATGCGGTTTCCTTTATTAAGCTTTTAATACATTTCTGGATTTCTCAAGTATGGACAATATACTACGACAATGGTGCCTATTCTGTTGGGCACAAACTAACCTTAATTTAGGCTATTGCTATCTTTCTCTCTCTAATAAAACAAGAAAGAGACGAACGTAAATTATAGCTGTCAAATTTAATCGAACTAATATTTCTATACAAATTTAGGGTACACCTAAAAACATGTCGACTAAAAACACGGTAAAGCGCAAGGCGTAAACTAGTTTGACATGTCTAACTTAATTTGTAGCTATATCCGTCCTTTTCTGGCACTAACTTTTAGTAAAAGATAGCGATTCTCTAATTTTAGTTTAGTTATTGGATAAGAGAATCAGTACCAATATCAGAGCCAGCAGCATTCCTCGATGGTGTAGTGATAAGAGAGGATGATGAATAAAAAGTATTTTTGTCAAGCCTATTTCTTTCATTTAAGTACTCTACCAATTATACTTCATTTACTCCTGTTAACAACCATTACTCAATTTGTCAATATCTGTGCAACTTGAGCATTGAAGACTGAAAGGCAGTAGGTATCTAGTGACTAACTCTTCAGCCAGAATTGAAGTGGTCAAACCACAAAAAAGGCTTGGAAGTCTTTCAAGAACCACTTCACGTGTGATGTTATACCAGCTTTGTTGTCTACACTATACGTTGTGCAAGTTATAGCAATATAGGTGTAGTTTTCATTGAATGATCGATGGACAAACAAAGAGTTGGTGCGCTTTGCTACAAGTCCTATTTTTTGGGTAATTCTCTGAGAGAAATCGAAATAAATAGAAACGAGATCGCTAATTACCCTTCTCGCTTATCGCTAACTGGACTCATACGCTACGCCGCAGTCGGGTAGAAGGTTTTTTTTTTTTTTTTTGGGGGGTGGGAAATCATCTTATGACTTCTTCCGCTCTAGGGTGGAGCGGAAGGGCGTGTCAGACTCTTACTGACTAAAACCCACCCCTGTTCCTCCCTGCCCTACGCGCCCGGGGGCGAGGTAACTCTTTCGAATTTATCCTCCACCGGGGCAGGCACTGGCCGTGGCAGGCCCCGTCCTTTGCTGACAACTCTTTGAGGCGCGCATGGAACACTACGCGCCGTCGACTCTCGGGCCTGGTGCTGATCGGACGGCGAGTTACCCACTACTCGCCGTCCGCAGGCCCGGCGGGTAGAAGGTAGTTGTAGATTCTAACCTCAAAAGTATTGTTGACGTTATTATATAAAATCGTGGCTATTTAGAAATAATTTTCAAACGGGATAGTGTTTACGACATAAAAACAAACCAATCTAGCTATAGTTTATTTTGGGACATGAAAAATAAAAGTCGAGTCCAGCTCCTATAGAAATTTGGCCATTCTTCTTTACGAATAAATTACTTCCTTCATACACATTGATATATAAAAAACCCTTAGAGGATGATTTTCTGAAGTCTACGGTTTTCCATCTGATCTTTTGACATTACAATTTCTAGTCAATCAAAATTTGAAAATTCAATGTAATCAAAAAAAAAAAAAGAAAAAAAAATCTCGTCACATTAAAAAGGCGTTATGTCAATAAGTCTTGTAGCGATATACTACAATACTTATAAAAAAATAGTTAATTATATATAATTAAAACAAAACTTCTAAATAAATAAAAATTACAATATGGCGTCAAAAAATTCCTCCGCATCGCAGTCGACTGGAAGTGTGCCCAAAAGGCTGGCTGTATCCATGATGTAACGAAAAGGTGGGGTCATATTTTAAGAACTGCATCTGCCCATCGATATGAACAACTTTCTTCAAGAAAACCTGAGGAAATTAAAAAAAAAAATTACCTCCCATACAAATATTGATCAGCTGATGATAACTTTGTATGGAAATTCCAATTTTTTTTTGGAAATTTTCAATTTTTTTCTAGTGAAAGTTGTTCATATCTATGGGTAGAACCGGTTCTTAAAATATGACCACACCTTTCCGTTACAATCTGTATAACAATGCTGAACGCCTGGCTGAAGCAAAAGCAGCCCTTGGGTCACGCGAAGTGCCAACTAGGCGTTTGGATAAATCTTTAAATGGTGTATGAGTACTCGGACTCTACGGCTCTAAGAGTTACAACCCAAAAAGTCTTGAAAATGTAACTTCTGACGTTTTTTTAAATGTGTCCTGCACTCCTGCACATATGGACCTACATCTCATTCCATCCATGTTATCAGCATTGAACTTTGAACGATGCGTTCCCTTTAACAAAACAAACGACTGCAGTTATTCGATACCTAGATTACTCGAAATAATAAATAATGTTATTGTTTCTCATTTACAAAGTTAAAGATAACCCCAGTAAGTTATAAAATACACTTGTGTTGGGGCTATCTAGCTACTTCCATAAGTCATCATCATTCTCCTGCCCTTATTCCAATTTATTTGGGGTCGGCGCAACATGTCTTTTTCTTCCATACTCCTCTATTAGTCGTCATCTCTGTAGTCACCCCCTTTTTACCCATATCCTCTTTCACACAGTCCAACCATCGTTTCTTTGGCCTTCCCCTACTCTTATAGCCATCCACATCCATACACAAGACTTTCCTCACGACATTTTCTAGCTACTTCCTTATGTCGTTTTAATAAAAAATTAGAACTTTTAATAAATAATAGTAATAATTTGGTGAATCCATTAGAAATTCTCTGTTTGTTCTCAAGTATTTGCACAGGCATAACCAAGTAGCCAGGATTATTCACCAGCAACTTGCTTTGAAATACAAACTTGTGGATTCTGAGGTACCGTATCATAAGTATGTGCCCGACCCAGTTCTCGAAAATGACCATGTCGATCACGTAATCACGTTGTACTGGGATCGGTCTATCATCACTGACTGGATTATTGTTGCCAATAAGCCGGATAGTGTGGCGATTGACCGATTAGCGCGCCGCACAATAATAATCGATGTCACCATTCCACATGAGAACCTCGTGAAAGCTGAGAAAGAGAAGCAAATCAAATATCTCGACTTTAGCACACGAGGTTGTCAATTTGTGGATTAAGGACTCGGCTATCATTGTGCCGATAGTCGTTATCATCGACGGCATGATGGCCAAAAGCCTCGACGACCACTTGTCGAAGCTGTCGTTGTAGGTTGGATCAAGGGCCTCATACAGAAGGCGGTACTTCTCGATATGGCTCGCATTATGAGGAGGTTCCTGTATCTGGACCCCTAACCACCGGTAGCTTGGACCCTGCTCCCGACACCGGTGGACTACTATTTTTATAACATTAAATGTTTTTTTTTGTATGATTTGTAAGAAATATTTAAGAACCTCGTGGCTAAAGTAATAACAGCCGCACGCGATCTATCAGGTTAAGCTATGCTTTCCGGGGTTGGTCAATGTATGGGTGACCATCATTACATACCGAGACTCCTCCGTGCCTCGGAAAGCACGTCGACCAAGCCGTTGGTCCCGGCTGTCAATCGTGGATCGTTGACAGTCGTTACGGGTCGTCAGAAGCCCGAAAGTCTGACAACCAGTCTTACCGAGGGGTATCGTATTACCCAGTATCTGGGTTTTGGAGGTCAGATAGGCAGTCGCTCCATGTAAAAATATCTACTGGTATTCAGCTGCATCTGGTTAGACTGGAAGCCGACCCCAAGATAGTTGGAAAAAGGCTAGGCAGATTGTTTTTTTTTTTAACCGACTTTCGAAAAAGGAGGAGGTTCTATGTTCGACTGTATGTATGTTTTTTTTTTTTTTTTTTCTTTTTTTTATGTATGTCCGCGCATTTCTCCGTCATTTGTGCACCGATTTTCAAAATCCTTTTTTTATCCGAAAGAATATACTCCCGAGGTGGTCCCATGTAAATTTTATCGTAATTGCTTTAGCACTTTTTGAGAAACTGAACAACAACGAAAAATACGCATATCTTGATGACGTTTTTGTGTTCTCCAAATGTTTAAATGCCACGTTCCACGTTATTGGGGTTTTTAGTTCTGGGGTATAACTAAAAAGCGAAAAATAAAAATCTTTTTTACAAAAAAAACAACCGACTTCCAAAAAAAAATACACATAAAATTTAAAAATAACTTTAATTCCGGAAGTCGGTGTCAAATATCGAAGAAATAAAATACAAACACCGACTTCCGAAATTAAAGTTATTTTTAAATTTTATGTGTATTTTTTTTTGGAAGTCGGTTGTTTTTTTTGTAAAAAAGTTTTTGTTTTTTTTTGTAAGAATCATTTAAAATTATAATTTGTATACTTAGAAAATAAATAAACGGAATAATAATTTAATTTAGGCAGTAAAATAAACTTGAGATTTCCTAATCCCAATAAGATTGAGATTAGGCTTTATAGTCATTGATTATGGCATTGGGGCTGGTAGCAGCTGAATGAAAATTACTAAGGATCAAGTTAGATGACATACGAATAGAGTAGGCTAAATCCATTTTGGTGACTATTCGTCAAACAGTACCTAATTCGTCAAACAGACGTAGTCTAGCCACTAGACCACCACTGTTTGCAGCCCCGGTCCTAGGGTAGAGCGAGGGAAGCGGTCGCTCTAGACGCAAGATGGCAAGGGGCACCAAAAAGCTAAATGAGAAAAATCTCGGAAGCAGTGTTGCCAGAAAATTTGGAAATTATTATTTACATAAAACTAGAATTTACAAATACAAATATTTTTATTTGTTGAACTTAGGTAGGTTAGGTACAGATGTTGTAATTATTAAAGAACGCTATGTCTACCCGTCATCGGCGTACAAATATTGTCTTGGTAACATGCTGATTATAATAAATTATCAAACAATTAACACACATTATTTTAAACTTTTAATTCACATAATGGACACAATAAAAAAAACATTCCAATAAAATATAACATTAAACTCTAGCATAAATAAAATTGTCAAATCATTAAATAATTAATTATAATAATAAGTTGTAACGCCTGCTACAGATGTCGCCACTGTGGTGATAGCCAGCCAGCCTACCACCATCGCTATGACGTCATCCGAACACGGAGGCCTAAGAGGTTGTAACAGTTGCCGTCAAAGACGTATGATCAGTAACGGATTGACTTTTTGAAGTAGGTAATTAAATAGCGCCTGTTTCAATCTTCATACTTGTTTCCTTTGAGAGATTTGCTTAACTATTTTCAAACTGCGCAGCGACTTGAATAAATGAAAATGGAGCAGGGAAAAATACCCGATTAAGGTGAATGCTCCAAGGTAGCCCGCGAAATTAAAATTTTCTTACGTTTTTTGCAATTTGCAGGTCAGTGTCAGGTTGCATTTTTTTTTTGTTGATAGGCACGCGTTTGACCACCATCTCACCTGATGGTAAGCGATGATGTGGTAAGAAATGAATATTACGTACATAATTGTGCTTCCGGTCAGCCGGACGGCTAGCCGCATTGCGGGTAACCGCATAGTGCGTATGAACCCTTAGAGAAGTAGTAGGAGATTTGAATTCCTTTTTATTTTCTAAATCAAAGATTGAACTACGACAGACTTCAGTATCACCGCCGCCATCATCCGGTACCTACTTCAATCTGTAAGCAATATAAACATTATAAGTAACTACTAGCATACTAATTAATATTTTATGGTACAGTGGCACTAAAGTTCTGTCTGTTCTTAATTGTAGTTACTTACAATCTTAAGGTTCTGTGGTGTATCCTGTAAAAAATAAATATGATTACAAAAAACAATGTATGTAATAAATCGAATGAAGGTACGGATACTATAAGACAAATTATTTTTTCTGGCTAACAAAAGTTACTGTTTACCGCTGCACGAGGAATAGCCGTTTTAAGAAGACGTGTTATGCCTTTTGCAAAGACATACTTATATTCGTCCAAAAAATGTTCTGAACAAACAACACTTGACTTATTCGGCTTAAAAAAAATCTTCACGCCTTTGCTGGCTGACGATTGATGTCCATTCTCCACACCGTATTGAGTCACGAGGAAAACTAAAATATAAAAAAAAAATGTAAATAAAACAACTCGTACGTTTCAATAGTCACCCTAGATTTATACGAGATAAGATACCTACCTATCTACAAAAATCGAAAACAATACTCCTCTAAAATAAAGAAATTGTTTCATTAAACAAAATAGGCGGTCATGAGGACTGCCGACAGGAGTTAAAAGTTCAAAGTTTTCAATGTGTCATGTTGCGCGAGACTAGCGCGGCACGTCACATTGACACTTCTCTCATTATTAGCATGTTGCATGTCGCGACGAACCCGTAACTTATGGGCACTACTACTACTACGTTCAAAATGTTTATAGATATTACCTACAAACATTTAAAAAAAATCGTCTAATTGACGATATCTTCCCCTTTTGGAAGTCGATTAAAAACTTTAGTTATTTTTAAATAAATAAATATGAGTTCAAAAGTAATTATAAGAAGTACAAAAATTAATAAACTTATTTAATAAAAAATTAAAACACAATAGTAAAAAATAGACTTCATTACTTGAATAAGAACAGGGTCATTTGTATTATACGAACAAAAACAAAGGAGGTTGTAATGCATTGTTCTTACACAAAAAAAGCGGCCATTCCAATTTGTCGTATTATTCTTGGATCGCTGACACTTAATATAAGACAAATTAAATCAAAATCACATATTGCTTCCAGTATTTAGTCATAAAACATCAAAAACCAATTAATAAACTCTTTTACTTACCGAAAATACGATATCCCATCCTTTTTTAACGTTCTTGACGTAAAATTCTTAAGCCTCCACTACACTACTCACGAAGTTGATCGAAGTTGAGCGAATACGATAGTGAGTGTAGAGGGCACTTCGCTTCGTGCAACCTCGCCTCGCCTTCCAGTCCCGAAGTTCGAACACGAAGCGACTTATCACACTACTCGCCAGTTCGCCACTCGGCTCACTTCAGTCAGTTCGCGTTGAGACGTCATCAGCGCATGACGTATTCATCGTTCCGTCGTTCACAGAACACGATACACAACTGATACCATGAGTGGTAGGTATACAGTGGACACAAGAACAAATTCTCTTGTTCCTCGAAACACTGATCAGGGCCAGTTATTTGGGACCCAAATATGAGAACAAAAAAGCAAGAGCAAGTCAGACTCGCGCGCAAAGGGTTCTGAGGATCTGAACAAATCATATTTTTTTCAGGTTTTTTTTAAACTGCCTCCTCCTCTTCTTTTTTTAAACTGCTTCCTCCACCTCGGTTTTCCGGTAATCTATAAGTAAAGAACTACTTTCTGTATTTTTTTCAATATTTTAGGCCCAGTGGTTTCGGAGATAAAGGGGTCATTTTTCATCTATCTTCTTAAATAAAACCATATATTTTAAAATTATGAAAAAAATACATTCGAGACCCACACAATGTCCCCTTTCATTTGATATGTCCCCCGACACAATTTGTAAATCATTGTTTTTTAATTTTCTGATTTTCACCCCAACAGTGGCCGACATTCCAAATTAATTTATTTAGTGTACACGTTGTAAACATATAACGTGTACCCTAAATAAATTAATATATTATCATAACATTCGAGAGTATGATAGAAATTTATAATGCGAGAGTACACATCGCAACGGCAGCTGCCACTTGAACGTTATCCATGATGCCTATCGTGCGGACGTCGGGCGACTGAGCTCCTCGCGAAGTTGCACGAGTGTGTAGTCACGTACTTCGGACTTCGGTCAACTTCGACGAGTACTTCGTCGAAGTAACTTCGCGAGTAGTGTAGTGGAGGCTTTACAATTTCTCAACGAACACTTCGGCATTTTTGACGTGCGTGCAGTGACACGAGCAACACGGTTTTGAGACGCTGAGTGTGTATCTTATTCATATCTTTTAAGGTGAATTCTCCAGGGTAGACCGCGAAATTAAAATTTTCTTACGTTTTTTGAGATTAGCAGGTCAGTGTCAGGTTCTATCTTGGTCAAAATTTGATTCGCGGTTGTATAAAGTATGTATATATTGAATTATAATCATTAAAATTGTGGGACACGCATAAACTCAACGCACTCGATACCACCAACCTGCAAGCATTAAACGACCGCGCGGCACGGGCGCGCGGCGCACACTGGCGTTGGACTTGGAATGCGGCCGGACAGGAGGCGCGCGCGCAGACTGCCGCGAGGTGGAACAACCAGCTCGCATCGAAGCTAATGAGAGACTGCTCACCGCACGTCGTCGTGGGTCGTCGCTGCGTTCCCGCAAGGGAACGCGGCGGGCGGCCTCAGGGCTGTGCCCTCTTGCCGCGGGTTCTGTGGGCGCTCGCAAAAACGGGCGCTTCACTGGGGTGCCTAAATCGGCTTGAAGAATGTGGGCGACTGACTACGAGAACCTCCCAGACTAGCGCTGTGTTGTAACGCCTGCCGAGATTCCCGTAGCAATCGCCCTGTGTTTTGCTAAGTGTAATGCCGCAGGCTCGCGGGGGTAGTCGCGGCAGCTAGGCGGTCTACTACCACCGGGTGAGACCCACAGTTCCCTGTGGGAGGCCCAGCGGATGGCGCCAGCGACTGAACTGCCGGCTTACAGCAAGCCCACGACATGGTGTGTGGCCCCGGCCCGTCCCGCTTGATCGCGGTCCGGGCCAAGGGCCGTCGGCGTATGTGTGGACGGTATTGTGTGAGTAACACCGTCCATGTAAGCACTAATGTACACGGACTGGCCGCGCCCAATAGTGCGAGAGTTCACGTGCGTGTGGAGTCATGCGTGTCTGCATGCGTTCCGCGGCGTGCCTATATTAACTTAGCACACGCCGCGTCACAGTGTATGCACTGTGGTGAGTGTCACTGTGTGAGTAGGCCACGTGTAGGTGTGTGCGACCTACTCGGGTGTCAGGAGAAGGAGAAGCGCCTGGACGACGCTTTGGATGATTTCCTGCCTGTTGCGGGGCTGGCCTCCTTGCCTCAGGGCTCTTGCAGCCCCCATCAGTAGATCGGTGGCTTTGGTTTCCATGGTGTTGGCGTCGTCCAGCCTTCTATGCTGCGCCGTGGCGTCGGCTGCAGCCGCGGCCGGGGCCTCGGTCCTCCTTCTTGCCCACGCCTGGGATGGCGCCTGGGCATGTCGTGCGGTTTGGGGTTGGGGCACCCGAGCGGTGTCTTCTTGGCTGGGGGGGGGGGGGGGGGAGGAGGGGGCTCTTTCCCCTTTCTGCTTCCGCGCTTTCTCCTCCTCTTCTTCGCGGGGGCTTCTCCTCTCTCCGAGGGCCCGTTCGCCACCGCCATCAGGGTGGCGCCTTGGGCCTCATGGTCCTCCGCGTTGGTGACGGCCTTGGCCGGCCGGGTCATCCTGTTGGCCGTGAGAGCGACGGTGCCCGCACGCCTGTTAGTAGCCTCCCTCCTGAAGGCCGGACACTCTCGGTGGGACGCTGGGTGCGGCCCCGCGCAATTTGCACACGTTGCCGGCTCCGCGCGGAGCCGGCAACATTGCGCGGGGCCGTGGACAGTCACGTGCGGCGTGCTCCTGTCCGCAACGCACACAAGCGAGCGGTCGGTGGCACTGATGGGAGGAGTGCCGGAATTGTTGGCAGCGATGGCATTGTGCCGGCCCCCGCTTCCCCCTCCATGCCTCTATCCTTACCCCCCCCATCATCAGGAATGTGCTTGTGTCGAATATCCGACGGATGTCCCTTTGCATGTTTAAGACTGCGTGAAAGATGCAGCCCGGGCGGCCTTGACGACCCCTGATACTCCGCACGTATTCAGGGTCGTAGTCCAGCCTGCGCAGCTCCTCCATTATTTCCTCTGGCTCGGTGTCCACTGGCAGCCCTCGGATGGCCACCTTGAACTTCCGCTCCGCTGGCAGCGAGTACGAGAACCAGGAAAGGCCGGTAGTCTTCTCCAGCTCGCACAGGTATTTCTGGACCACCCGGTACTCCGCCTCGTCCCCTGGCAGGAATCGGATTGATGCTCACCGCACGGCGGCGCTGTGCGTATTTATAGTTGGCGCACTCTGAACATGCTCCAAACTCCAGAAGACCGGGAAACCTATATCTAATTGGCTGAGCAATTTTGAGTATGATTCCAAACCACGACTCCGTCAACTATTCATTTGTATATATTAGAAGTTAGGATTTTGACAATAAATAATTCCCATTTTGAATCTCCATTGTTCGTTTTATTCTGACTCAAAGCTACCGAATATAAGTGTGGCAGATACCCCACAATTGGTGACCCCGAGAAAAAAATATCGCAAGAGAAGATGAACACGAATGAAGAAAGCAATCCCATGAAGATGGACTCCGACCTAGCTGCCATATCGGTTCAGTCTAGATTGTTACCATTCTGGCGGGCGATTCCTCGAGCTTGGTTCATCCAGTTTGAAGCCGTCGTGGACCCTTTGAAGACCTCGGACGACCAGAAATTCCGCTGCGTGTTGCAACAGCTGCAAACAACGGACCTTCAACATCTGACTGACATTTTATACAGTCCACCCTCCACGGAAAAATATAATGCTGTGAAGACTCGTCTGCTCGCCGTGTACGACAAATCTGACGTCAAGAACTTCCAAAAGCTAATCAGTGGCCTAGAGTTGGGTGATCAAAAACCCACACAACTGTTGCGCAGGATGAGAGAACTAGGCAGTGGCATGATCACAGACGAAGGACTAAAAATCGAGTGGCTCAACCATCTACCCACACAGATGCGCGTTGTACTTTCGGTCAACACGGAATCATCCCTAGATACCCTCGCTGCAATGGCCGATAAAATGGCAGAATACACCGAACCAACAACGGTTGCCGCAGTGGCCACGACCTCGTAAGATACCGTGACGTCAACACAGCTAGAAGTCCTATCCAAGCAAATGGAGAAATTATGCCTAGAAGTGGCTGAGCTACGCGGACGAACAAGGGAACGCCATAATAGACCCCGTTCCACATCGTTCAAGTCACGGTCACGATCACAGTCTCGCCGGCATAGCAACAAGACGTCAGTCAAACCCGGCGATCCTACATGGGAGTGTAGATACCACTTTCGTTTTGGCGACAAGGCGAAACGTTGCGAGTCACCGTGCTGTAGGAAAAACAAAAATCACACGACGTTAAACTAGCTACGACATCGACGGTGGCGGAAGTCGATGTCCCCTGCACCACCAACCGCCTTTGTGTCTTCGATCGCGACACTCGACAGCGTTTCCTCGTAGACACCGGCGCCGAAATTTCCGTGCTAGCCGCCACAAACAAAAGAAAAATGAAGACAAGCGCCTACAAATTATTCGCTGCAAACAATACACCAATCGAAACTTATGGTGAAAAACACTAAGGTTAAATCTTGGCTTGCGACGCAGTTTTCTATGGACGTTCATCATAGCTGACGTGAAAACCTCGATCATAGGGGCGGACTTCCTACGTCACTTCAAGCTGCTTGTCGACCTCCACAAAAAGAAGCTCGTCGACAATGTTACCGACATGTCAATCGACGCCATTGAAGTTGCAACGAGTGAATAAACCATACATGTCATCAGCTCCGACCAAGCGTACTATGACATCTTGAAGTTGTTCCCAGAGGTGCTGCGACCTATGTCCTTGAAGGAGCCAGCAAAACATGACGTCGTGCATCATATTGAGACGACAAGCGCTCCAGTCTTCGCACGAGCCCGTCCCCTGCCCCCCGACAAATACAAGGCTGCAAAGGAGGAGTTCGACCACATGCTGGAACTTGGCATATGCAGGCCATCAAAGAGCCCGTGGGCGAGCCCCCTGCATATTGTGAGAAAGAAGGACGGAGGCCTAAGAGTATGCGGTGACTATCGACGGTTAAACTCAGTCACACGACCAGACCGCTATCCTTTACCACGAATACAAGACTTCACGTACCAGCTGCACAATATGAAGATATTCTCGAAGCTTGACCTCAAAATGGCCTATTATTGGATCCCAATTGCATAGGAAGACGCCCAGAAAACAGCAATTATCACACCATTCGGGCTGTTTGAATTCAAATGCATGACGAAAATCATCAATACATCTCTCTCAGTTAGAATTAATACCAAATGTCATGATTTCATGAAATACTTACATTTGGCATCAATTCTAACTGAAAGAGTTGTATTGATAATTTTTATGATTATGGCGCATCCACCTTAAGATGAAACATACGGTCGGCTCCCGAGCATTTTCCCGCTAGATGGCGCTGAAGTCTACAATTTTTAGTTTATTTGATTTTATGTGTAATTGGAACATTAGTAGGTCGTAGAAGTACTGAACGCCGTAATCGGACATTACACTTTATTGAACTGGGTCATATTATTGCCTCAAAATCTACCCAATTCGACACATTAATACCAAATAACATCTGCCATTATATAATTATGTATAGTGTCGTTTACACACAAAGACGTAGTCCGTACGTTTACAAATAAGGCTACTAGATGGCGTGTATCTAAACATAATGTTTTAATAAGTACAGAACGCCACCTGCTACGAGGTATTATTATAAAGGAATGTTATAAAAATAAAAGTTATATTTATAGGTCTTTGGGGTAGGCAGAAGTACAGAACGCCATCTGCTACGAGACATTAGGCCGCGGGCACGAAGTCAGCGGCCATGGGGCGGTGGCGGCGCTTCGTGCTCGGGGTGTTATTATTTAGGATTTTTATGAAAATAAAAGTTATATTTACAGGCGTAAACTATTTAATTATCATTAGAGCAAATAAATTATATCAACAATAAAATATAGTTTTAGTTTCATTACCACTTACCATACATTAAAAACAAAAGTATTTGAAGAAACATGCATAAACACTCCTAATAACACTGATGATTTCGAAAATAACCAATTATTACAATAATTACAGACATTACATAACAGATGTAAGAAACTATAATTCATAAACAAGAGATAACAACACATAAATAATACAATTTAGTATGCGAATCTATCCAGGAAGGTGAAAAAATAATTCATATTTTTTATAGTAAATACAAAAAAAAGTAATATACAACAATAATTTAGATTCTAAACAAACTACTGCACCGCCCGCCGCTGCTGGCCGTGCCGACAGCCAGAACCAACCTTCTCGCCAAAACACCATTGACACGCGTAATTCGGGTTATTAACCCTTCTGCCCCCGCGGCCAAATCCGGGTTGTCAAATTGAACCCCGACGACAACCCGGGTTGACAGCCGATTTTTTTTTTTTCTCTTTAATATTTTTTTTTTGTCCGACTCACCAGTGAGTCGCAGGGCTTAACAGGAACGATCTTCACGTCAAGATCGATGTATTTACATGCCATTTGAGTGAATGCGCAAAGTTATTGTTGTTTATTTTATGTTATAGTGTAGATTAGAGTAGGCTTTATGTTGTTGTTGTTTTTTTTTATATTTTAAATATTGTGATTTTATATTTAGGAACCTAATATAATAGTTATTATTATTAGATGTTATTATAAGTACTACTTACCAGTTTTTTTTACGTTTTTCATAGTTTTATATTGTAAATAAGTTAATTTTAAGACCGCGCTATCGCATTAGGTATAAACCTGTAATGATAGTTGTAAGGGAGATTTTAATAAATATATAGGTACCTACTACAAAAATACAATTAAAACAAAAATCACTTGACTTGTTGATTTGACGCACGGAAATCAACTTTCTATTCCGTAATTTCATCCTCTGACTTGAGTCTTCTTTTCTTGAATCCACTGCTAGACAACTGCTACAAAACAAAAGAACTTGACTTAGTAGGTATATTTGTTACTTTTTGACGAATATTCTTTCCCATTCACATCAAAATGTTATTTACCATCAATCTCCAAAGCTGCTCTAAAATTCGACTTTACTTCTCTTTGCTTTTCCAACTGATGTTGAGAGCGATTTTCCACTAGAACAACGTAATAATATATTTGAGTTATTAAAATCGATCTATTTTATGAAGTAAATAAAAAAAAGTAAGTAATAGCTTTGTGTACATATTGGAACATACCTGTTATGTCTCTCTTTAACTCTCGGGTGGTTTAATGAAACACAGTTATATTTATATTAGAGTGTGTGCGACACGACCGCTCGCCTCGACTCTGTCAACGTAGTGTCGAGCGGGCGGGTCGCAACAGTAAATATTTATTTAATAATTTTACAGCACATCACATCTCTTCCTTTCAATAAGTTTTTAAACTGGCTAATCACATTAACTACCCTGAATTTGATCTTGGTTAAATAGTCACTATTTTAAGCTACACGTGATTTTATATAATTCTGGTATATAAATAATTGAAATCTGATATCCTTTTGGTAATAATCTTGATACTATCAATAATTTATTACAATACCAATTTAATCATCCGTGTCTATTTCTAAATCACCATCGTCTTTTTTTCCGTTTTCATTGTGAATTCTCCATTGTCCCTCTATTTTCTTGAGGTGAACTATGTTTCTTCTTATGTTTTGACCCGTTTCATCATTTTTTATATTTATATCACCTCCTTTAGCACTCATTACTGTGTGTGGAGTAGGGTTGAAATCAGGTGTCAATTTATTTTCTTTTATCATGTTTTTAACATAAACCTTTTCTCCTATATTTATTTCATTGTCTCCAGCTTTCCTTTTCCTATCTTCAATCAACTTTCCTTTTTCTTTTATGGTTTTATCTCTATCATATACTTCTAGGTCCATACGTCGGTTTTCGACATCTACAGCGGAAGGGATTTTGTCTCTGAATTGTCTATTAAAAAATAATTCTGAGGGTGTCTTTCCAGTTGTACTATGGGGAGTGCTATTGTACATCATGAGATAGCGAAGCAGATCATCCTTCCAATCAGACTTTTGGCATTGGCTAATTTTCAAGCGCTTAAGGATGTCGCGGTTTTGTCTTTCGACCTCTCCGTTTTGTTGTGGCCAATATGGTATAGAATTGTAAAGCCTGATGCCAAATTCTGAACAAAAGGATTTGAACTCCTCGCTTATAAATTGACGCCCATTATCCGATGTTATACTGACTGGAATACCTAGCCTGGAAAATATTTCTTTTAAAACATTAATGGTTTCATTAGATGTTGTAGATTTCATAACCTTAATTTCTTTGTAGCGGCTATAATAATCAATGACTACTAATAAGTTGTGTCCACTTGGCAGTGGGCCTAGAAAATCTATAGCTATATCAGTCCATGGTTGCATAGGTAATTCGCGTCTCTTCATTGGCACAGGGAGGCTTGGTCCTGATACTAGAGTGCAACTTTTACAACTTTTAACCATGTTTTCCGCGTCTTTATCTATTTTAGGCCACCAGACTTTAGTACGTAATCTACTTTTCATAGCAACGATACCTGGATGTCCTTCGTGTGCCGATGCGAGCACTTGCTTACGTAACTCCATAGGAATGATTATTTTGTTCCCACGTAGTAAAATATCCTCGTGCATCAAAAGTTCATGCTCAAAGAGTTTATAGTTATTGACTTTGGGGTCCCAATTATTTTCAAAGAGAGCTAATTTTACTAATTGAATGTCTTCATCACTTTTAGATTTATTAGTGATATCCTCTATAGGTACAGCCATTGGTCTAGCAAACTCAACGATTTTATTAATGTGATGCTCGTTATCATGTGGATGTGAATTATGATTTGGGCATAATCGGGACAGGGAATCAGCTATATTGTTTTTTCCAGGACAGTAAACAACCTTGTAATTGTAAGCCTGTAACCGTAACACCCATCGTTCAATTCGTGCACAAGGTTTTGATCGCGGCCCAAATATTACCTCGAGAGGTTTATGATCAGTGATCAGCTCAAATTCTTTTAACCCATATAAATACATATTAAAATGTTCGACGGCCCAGACCAAGGCAAGTGCCTCCTTTTCGGTCTGGCAATATCGTTTTTCAACGTCAGATAAACTTTTATGACCAAAAGCAATAATCCGAGGTCCTTGTATATCAATCTGAACGAGGACTGCTCCTAACCCTACAGGACTAGCATCTGCCACGACTTGTGTCCTATCGTGTGGATCATAAAAACCTAAGGTGCGAAGGCCACTTAAACTTTCTTTCAACTCCGCAAACGCAGCAGATTGTTTATCTTTCCAATATTCAGCTATGTCAGCGTGCTTAGAGAGTTTGTGTCTTAAAATTTCTCGAATTGGATCGGTCATGGTGGCCAACCTTGGAATCCATTTTCCAATATAATTGACAAGTCCTAAAAAACTTTGAACTTCTTCGACTGTTTTAGGTTCTCTGAATGATTTTATAGTTTTGACGTACTTATCAAGGGGCCTAATGCCTCGTGGAGATAATTCATGACCCAGAAAATCTATTTTTGACACGTTAAAAATACATTTTTTATCATTAAGGACCACATTATTCTCTTTCAAAACTTGTAACACATGTTTTAGTCTATCGTTATGTTCATTTACGTTACTACCAAACACAATAACATCGTCAATGAAATTAACGACACCCTTACAAGGCAGAATCATCCTTTCCATTATTTTCTGAAAATGTTCGGGTGCACACGATATACCAAACATCAGACGCTTATATCGAAACAAGCCTTTACTGGTTATGAATATTGTTATATCCCGACAATCTTTTTTTATTTCAACTTGGTGGAATGCATCTTTAATATCGAGTTTAGAAAAGATACATGACTTCCTGAGCTTTGGGAGAAGTTGGGTCATTGTAGGTAAAGGATGATTCTCTCTTATAATGGCTTTGTTAGCACATCTCATGTCGACACATAGTCTTAAGGTGTCATCACTCTTAAGAATGGGTACCACCGGAGAAACCCAGGTTGTGGCTTGATCTACAGGTTCAATGATGTCTTTTTTGACTAACTCATCAAGTTTATCATTGATTTTATTTTCGAGCGGAATTGGTACTCGCCTATACGGCTGACATATGGGTGTCACAGATGGATCTATAGCAATAGCCAATTGAACATTTTTGAATTTAGGAAAATTCTCTGTAGATACTCGATTTATACTCACCCCTAATTTAAGCACATTGAGACATGTAGCTGTATGCTTGCCCAACAAATTACGGGTGCCATTTTTAATTACATAAAATTTTGCAGTTTTTGTTTCTGGTCCAACTACGATTGATGCTACAAATGTCCCGAGCACATCCAGAGGATCTTTTGAACCGTATGCCATAAACACTTGATCGGAACCTGGTTGCTGGTTAGACACAACGACAGCTTTTGATTTTAAATATTCCCAGGTTTTATCATTTATTATATTGTTTTTACTACCAGAGTCGATGAGCATATTTACGTTGACACCTCCTACTTGGCAAGTTATTTCAGCGTCATCGTCAATATGAAATATATAGTTTACATTACTGACTGGTGGTTTGGTCTGTGGTTCGTTTGTTTTAGTTTTTTTACTGTCATCTTTTTGTTTGTCCCAAGTAATAGGTGCTTTACGCTTTAGTTTCCTTGTTCGACATTGACTCATGAAGTGACCTTTATAGCCACATTTGTCACATACTTTGTTCCTCGCGGGACAATGTGTATCATCACACTTGTGATTTTCACTTCCACATCTTGTACACCGTGTATTATCCTTGTGAATACCCTGAGTTCGGGTTTTGTTTGTTCTTGTTCCAATCCTATTAACCTGTTCAGTTTTTAATACTTGGAATTCCTTTAATTGTCTCTCTACGGTTTCGATTGAGTTGGCTTCTAAAATAACCTTTTCTATTGTAACGGAATCTCCTAACTGTAGTATTTTCTTTCTAAGCTCTGATGAGGTACATTTTTCGGCAATTTGGTCTATGAGAGCATTGTCCTTGTTAGCAAAATCACATTTGGAACATTGATTACGTAATCTAACTAAGAATTTTTCCAACTTTTCATCCGCTTCCTGTTTCATGAGTCGGAATACGTGTCGTTCATAAACAAAACTCTGCTTCGGAGAAAAGTACTCGTCTAGTTTTTTAATAGCGGACTCGAAAACATCGGAGGAGTCGCCCTCTTCAACGTGTGCACCGGGAAGGTTGTAATAGATATCTTGCAATCCTAAACCACCGGTATGTAGAAGTGTTGCTCGTTTTTTTAAGGGCTGGTCTATGTCTAAGGCTAGAAGGTAGAATTCGAGAGCTCGTTTCCATCTTTGCCACCGATGACCTAATGAGGTCGGATCACCATCGCAGTCGAGAGTTTCTATGTTCGGTAATTGAGACATGTTGGGACGATCTGCAAGTAAGTATGAAAAAAATTGCTTCTGGTACTACGGCAATTAACCACTAAACCTACCTGGTAGCGATATGATAAGCAACGATATAATATGTATATAGAATTCCTAAATATTATTGGGTTTTTTTTTTTTATTACTCGAGACTGAACTTTTGGATTGGAACATGAATCATTTAATTTTGTGGAATTGCATATACTAGTACCGTTTTATACCAGTATATGTGGAACTAGATGGGTATTTACCCATTGGAATAGTATACCGTATGTATTTTGTCATTCTCTTTCGACTTGGCTAATACTTACAGGCACGATTGGTTGTTGTTGTGTAGTCAGTAGCTTATTGAAAAAGAGCAAGAGTCAAGTCTAATCGCAATAGTTTGTTTTAAAGTAATCTGTGCACTTAACATATTCTTCTTTCTTAACATCTTAATTTATTACCTATTAATTGCATACAAACATAGATAAGATTCTATGAACGATAATTACTGTTTAGAGTTAAGTACTTAGTCGTGCGGTATTACTCAAAATGTAAATAGTTATAATTAAATGTAATGTGGGTAAGTCGAGAATGTCACGGAGAATATCTCACTATGCTTTTGGTAGTGATAGTTCTGCGGTATTTATAAAATGTGGGTATATAGTTATTATGAAATGTGCACACCAGCTACACAACAATATTTTATTGGTAAGTATTAGCAGGCACTGGTTTTTTAGACTATTTTGACCGAAGATGTCAATTGTCAGTAATTTGCTTACGCTTAAAATATTTCTTATTTTACTCACGTTCTTTATCCTCGTCGCCAATGTTATGTCTCTCTTTAACTCTCGGGTGGTTTAATGAAACACAGTTATATTTATATTAGAGTGTGTGCGACACGACCGCTCGCCTCGACTCTGTCAACGTAGTGTCGAGCGGGCGGGTCGCAACAGTAAATATTTATTTAATAATTTTACAGCACATCACAATACCCTTCAAATCTATACATTTCGCATTTTTTTTGAACACGTCTCAAAATGATTTCTGGCAGAAAACAATTTTTAAAATAGTGTTAGGTTTTCTTTTAATAATGCCTTGTACATTTTTTTATGAATTTAATTATTTATTTTTGCCACTTTAAAGTTGTGAATTGAGTGTTTTAGAATTTATTGGCATCTCACATGATGTAACATCCGGGAACGGTTGACGAATGGAGGGAGTCCCCTCCATTCGTTAGTTCGATGGCTGGGCAGTTGAGTGAGTTGAGTCAGTCTGATCGTGGCGACGGAATACGACGGTTGTATTTACCTAAGAGGATATTTGTTGATGTTAAGTGTGATGTACTGAAGTAAACAATAAATGAACTATTTAAAAAGTGAAACCTGAGTGTTATTTATCCAAGGGGTTTTATTACATTTCAGAAGTGGTAAGTACACGCCTAATAATATATTTTAAGTGTTTAAATTTCACTTTAAAATCATGGATTCCGATTCTATTAGATTACACTAACAGAATGTTGTGTTTTAACTATATTTAATTTTAAATATGAATTTTGTTTTTATGGATCGTTCCAAGTTGTATACTAAAGGGTACATTTAGGTTATTTTTGAGCTCAGGCGTACCCTAACAAAAATATTATCATAATACCCTGCAAAACTTTTCGTGACTTTTATCGAGTGTGTATTGTTCTAAAACCCTTTTTATTATTTGTTTCATGAACGTCGCGAGCTGTCGGACAGAAATCGTGAGTATTTCTATTGAAGAGTCTTCATAACGCGGCGGTAGCGGTGTGCAGTGTATGCAGACTTTAAGATGCTATTATTTTTTTTAATTTCGACTGCATTGGGATTGTTCATTGATAGTGAGGTGAACATTCATAACTCATGTAAATTCAAAATAAGCTGTTGAGTTTCCAAATAAACAAATAACTGTGTTGGCATTCTTTTGTGCAGAAAAGTTCAGTGAGCTATTTAATGTTAATATGTAGCTAATCTGAAAACATTCAAACATATTTTTGCCTATTCTAAGTGGTTGGAATAGTGCAAGAGGTGCCTTCAATAGAGGCAACTCCTCGATGGGGTAATCGTTGCATTTAACTAATTATTAGATTGGGTAAATAATCGGACTGACGCCCGTGATATCTTTGGCCGAGGCAACTCTTTGATAAAATTATCGTTGTGTTGGATAGATAAAAGCTGAATAGTTGTATCGGTACATGCGATACTCTTGACCGAGGCACGTCCTCGGTAGAGTTATCGGTGTACTGGAGCATATAGAACAATTTAAGTTGTATTTCAACAAACTTTTTAATTTCGCTCACTGAATTTTCGATACGGATGGATGTTTGCATGGTTGTGGGATCCCTATGCGGCGTGCACTCCAGATGAGATGTGCGAGTATGGGATTTGGTAGACCCCTATGCGGCGTGCACTCCAGACGAGATGTACGAGTATGGGATTTAGTAGACCTCTATGCGGCGTGCACTCCAGATGAGATGTACGAGTATAGGATGTAGTGGACCCCTATGCGGCGTGCACTCCAGATGAGATGTACGAGTATAGGATGTAGTAGACCCCTATGCGGCGTGCACTCTAGATGAGATGTACGAGTATAGAATTTAGTAGACCCCTATGCGGCGTGCACTCAAGATGAGATGTACGAGTATAGGATGTAGTAGACCCCTACGCAGCGAGGTGGCGAGAAAGAAGAAGCTTATTTGTCGCGGCCAGTGTGGGACGGCTCCGGTAGGATCTCGCATGCCGCTGTGTCCTGTAGTGCTGGCGGTGCAGCTATGCGTGTCCACTCTACGAAATCGGGCCGTCGTAGAATACACACTGGTGAAGACCAGCTGGACCTTGAGAAGGTGCAGAAGTTGGAAGCGCGCATAACCTCAATTTCAAGTCGTTCGTGGTGCGCTTTCCGCTTCACCGTTTGGTGACCTTCCTCAAGGAAGAGTTTTGACCGAAAGGTGAGCTATAGTTCAGATTTTAATAGACGTTGTCATTATTATGCAGTATGTGCTGCAGTTTCTGGTTAATACACTCTTGTAATATGCTGCCATGTAGGTGAGTTGTAGTACAGTTTAGTTGACGCTTGTGTCGTGTGAAGACACGTAGGTGAAATGATAGTGAAGAATATGGAACATTAAATGGTCCCAAAGTTAGTGAATGGTATCATCACATTCTGCCAAGTATGGAGTACAAATATGTAAAGTACATAATATTTATTAAAGGACAGAGATTATTAAGTTAGTATTAACATTATTGATTGCATAATTACAAATTAAAATTACAATTTGAGGTATGTCAGTTAAAAATAATTTCACAAACTCACACAATTTATTTAGGATGTCAAAGTATCATTCAAATAGTCGATTACATTTTAATAACATTTATTACATCGTAAAGTCTACAGTTTAGTAGAGTCCTCAGTCAAGTGAAGTAGTCTTAAGTCAAATGAAGTAGAGTTGACATGTTTTTTTTTTTTAAAATATTGTGGTGCACACAGTCAAAAGCTTGCGTCATATTTAGATTTATTATTAGGTTTAAAAAAAAAAATAGCTTGATTACAAATAGTTACACGAGTAGGTATTTGTACAAATTTTATGATAAAAGAATTTATTTTTGTGAATAAATCATTACTTACTTATGTTCTTTACATTTTGATTGCCATGTTTCTGGATTAAAAAAAAAAAAAAAAATAATAATAATAAATAGCCTAGTAGTAAAAAAAAAAAAAAAGAAAAACCACGTTAAAATGTTTTAAAACACACTAAGCTTGATAACAAATAATTTGACCGACGTTTATCAACTTTTGTGAAAATAGTTTTGATTTTAGTGAGTAAACCATTATTTACTTGTTTGCTTTACATTTTTATTTGCATAAGGTCACAAATAACAATTGGTGCAACTGTTACTGAAGAGGTTAAGTTTGAAAACAAATAGTTACGTTAAGCTGTATAATAAATATGTAGTTAATTACGTGATCAGTCGCTTAGGATATTATTCAAACTTTATTTCTATCGATAGCATCTCGCTTGCGTAAATTAACCACTATAGTTTTTGTGTTCCGAGGTACGAGCAATGGATCAAAATACTGAATGCAATAGACAGCCTATACGTGTTGGAAAACCTAGACATCTGTTGGAAATAGAGCGACTTCGCGTCCGTTTATGTAGGCTTGAAGGTGACAAGCGAAGTCAACGGGCCTCAGCATGTTTCCGGTCACGACCACGTGAATGATCTCCATCCAGGAAGTCTCAAAGTGGAAGGTGTGAGCAAGTCTACGGACGAGCCGGCTCAAGAGGATGTTCACCATGCAGAGAGCAACCCAGTTACCGTGTCTCCAGGAGTACACTTGCCAGGCACCGTTCAACACAAAGGGAACCCGGTGAACATCGGGAACCTCCTAGGCTACATGGCAAGTACCACGATACCAGAGAAGGACTCAATGAGTACGGAGAGAGTGGAACCGCTAGACGCAGCCCGGATGTTCAAAGGTGAGTGAACTTGATTTTTCTGTTTCCGATATTATGATTATGGGTGGGACGACAATATCACTGTTACAGTTCATTTGGCTATGCAAAAATTACGGGGTTATTCTATCCACTTGGCAAGATTGGCAAGTAAATAAATAGTAATAAATTTATTTAGCCAACAAAGTAGTGTTACAATGAAATAGATTTGTAAAATTATTAAATGTTTTTCCAAGTGAGCAATATTTCGGTCAAACATTGGAAAATACGTTAAATGTTGAAGTTTACTATTACGAAAAATTTGCTTTAAATCAATGGGATATAACTGGCAAACGGGCTGTAGATTGCGTACGTGGATGTTGAAAGCGAAGTTACAAAGATCGGAGAGTATGTTGCTTATACATTATGACTAAAACATGGCGGGCTAACGTCTTCTATGAAAGTTTTCGGTCCGAAGGTAGTCGGTTCATTCGGAAATGTGACAGTTACTCTAGGCATTCAAAACGTTGAGGCCATACCAGGTCTTTGTAGTCGAAGACATGAGGTCTATGTTGCGGCTCACGAGGCAAATGATACAGAGAAACAGGTACCCGATAATGTTTCAGAATCTGATTAATAATAATGCTATGATGAAATCTCTGTAATATACTGAGAGCGGTTTTTTTTGTAGAAGTTTGATGGTTGTTTGATTTTTGTTTATTAAAATAAATAACATTAATCAATATAGAAGAAATTTGAAGTAATAATAATTAACGCGACGACTATTCTAGGTGCGAATATATAGCAGGACCATAGAATCGTGACCGTTTCTAGATTTTCTGACTAGATAATTAGTAATTCTATAGGAATAAATCGCGGTACTTAGCTTTGTGACAATCGGTTTGTTTCACGGGATGGGTAAATATAAGTCTATCTGCGAATAAATCGCAGGGCTTATATTTTATTAATAGAGGGAGACTATGTGCGAATAAATCGCAGGGCTCCGCCCCGTGAACATTGTTTGTTCACGGGATAGATGGTTTTCAATATAAACCAAATCAAATCTTTTTATTGCATTCATGTGTTTTTACAATATATAAGTAAGTTTTATCATGAAACCCGGTTAGGGCACGAGAACATAATAATAACTTTAACATCATAATAATAACATAACGTAATATATAATCCAATCTTTATTACTGTAATTACTCATCATATTATCTTACGAGTTTATTATGGTCAATTTTATTTCGCTAATTGAACTACAATGTGTCAAATTAGAATGAATTATTAATCTTTGATCAAATTATTAGTATTGGAATAAATTATTTTTGAATCATTACTGTAACAATTTAATTATTTTTTGTTATTACTGAATCAATATTGCTATTACTGAATTGATAATTTAAATATGAAATTGGAATAATTATGGTATTTTGTAGATTTTTAATTTATAATAATGATTTTATAATGCATAAAATGGTTTAGATATTAGGGAGTGTTCTGGATTTAATTTTTTACTTTTTATACTTTGGGATTGGTTTTATTATTACTTCAGATTAGGTAAATTTGCATTTATTTTACTAAATAGTAGTACAGGTTTTAGGTAACGATCGTTACAGAGTTACAGCCGTACAAGGTCTTAGTAGCCGAAAACATGAGCATAAAAATTCGGTAGCAGCAGATAAAATGCTACCCTATGTTCATGTTGTGGCTCGCGAGGTAAATGAAACTGAGGAACAGGCTTCCGAAGTTGATTCAGAATCTAATTAATAATGGGATGTCATGATCACCTCAATAATTATACTGAAGTGATTTTTGTTGTAACAGTTGATTGATTTTATTTGCAAGTTTTGATTTTATTCAAACAATAATTATAGAAGAAACTAATGATAGAATTCATAAAAATAAGTATCGAGATGACTAAAGTCGAAGTGCGAATAAATCGCCAAAACCTTAGCATCGTGATCATTTTCAGATTTTCTAATTACATTATTGTTAAGTCTATGTGCGAGTCAATTGTAGGACTAAGTATGGTGATCATCGGTGGAGCATACGGTGGAGGTCTGCCCCGCTTGGGCGGAGCCACGCCGTGTCCTCGTGGATGCGATGGGCGGCAGCGACCTCTCGCGCCCTGCCCTGTTTCGGGCCATGGTGCGGAGCGGGAGGGAGTGGGAAGCCGTCTCCTCCTTCTGCGAAGCAGTGATGCTCGCGAGGGCGGAGGCGGGATGCGTGAGAGAGCACCGACAGCGGAGTCGCCCTCACGCCCTCAGCAGCAGCCGCCTCGGGAGACGCCTGGGACTTCCGGCGCCGCGAGACGATCGCCGGCCACCGTAGATCCGGGCCTGGGGACGGTGAGTAATGGGTGGCTCGCCGTCCGATCGGCAACGGGCCCGAGAGTCGACGGCGGGTAGTGTTCCACGCGCGCCTCAAAGAGTTGTCGGCAGGAGACGGGGCCCGTCATGGCCGATGCCGGCCCCCCCCGGGCTGAGGATAAATTCGAAACAGAGTTACCTCGCCCCTGGGCACTCAAAGGCAGGAAGGAACAGGGGTGGGTTTTGGTCAGTGGGAGTCTGACGCGCCCTACCGCTCCGCCCAGAGCGGGAGAGGTCATAGGATAATTTCTCACATCAAAAAAAAAAGTACCAGTTAATTTAATTTTTACAAGCGATAATAGTTATTAATTAAATAAATTATTAGTTTTCATGAAAAGTAGTCTTGCAAGTTAAAAATTACACCGTTTCTGTACATATTTCATCATGGTGATCATTGATTGGTTTATGGTATAGATAATAGTGAGTATATGGGCGAATAAATCGCAGGATTTAGCCTATTGACAATCGATTTGTTCACTGGATAGCTGAATAGTGAGTCTATGTGCGAATAAATCGCAGGACTTGGCTTTGTGACAATCGATTGCATCACAGGATAGCTGAATAGTGAGTCTATGTGCGAATAAATCGCAGAACTTATAATTTATTAATAGCGGGAGTCTATGTGCGAATAAATCGCAGGACTTGGCTTTGTGACAATCGATTGCATCACTAGATAGCTGAATAGTTCGTCCATGTGCGAATAAATCGCAGGACTTATAATTTATTAATAACGGGAGTCTATGTGCGAATAAATTGCAGGGCTCCGTCCCGTAAATATTGTTTTGTACACGGGATAGTTTTCTTATTTATGAAATGATTAATGTAAAATGTACAATCTTAATTATTAGAAATGGATAAGACTTGTTTCTTAAAATACTTAATGTTTTTTTTTTATATATTCAATAAAAAGGCAATATAAGTTTGTTAAAATTCTCATTTTTTTTGTAAAACTGACTCAACAGGCAGAGTGTTAGGTTATCACCTGATACGTGTATGAGGTCATACACGCTGTCAGGATGGTCGAGTGTTAGGTTTTCTTTTAATAATGCCTTGTACATTTTTTTATGAATTTAATTATTTATTTTTGCCACTTTAAAGTTGTGAATTGAGTGTTTTAGAATTTATTGGCATCTCACATGATGTAACATCCGGGAACGGTTGACGAATGGAGGGAGTCCCCTCCATTCGTTAGTTCGATGGTTGGGCAGTTGAGTGAGTTGAGTCAGTCTGATCGTGGCGACGGAATACGACGGTTGTATTTACCTAAGAGGATATTTGTTGATGTTAAGTGTGATGTACTGAAGTAAACAATAAATGAACTATTTAAAAAGTGAAACCTGAGTGTTATTTCTATATCCAAGGGGTTTTATTACAATAGTCTTCTCGTCTAGCTTTGGGATCATATGCTATTGCTGATAACTTCTATCACAGTCAAAGGTTCAGTGTTTCTTACTTGATGGTAATAATCGTGCTTTATAATCACAACTAAAGCATTATTATCCAATTTTAGAGCAGTTGTTCTTTTCTAGGGCAGCTGCCTCTAGGCTTTGATTTTTCCTTGGATCTTGAATGAACATACATGTCTTTTGTACAAATAAAATATCCTTTACATGATTGTGACATGGAGTAATAATACGGCGTTTATTTTCTTATTTAAAGTTTCGATCTCTAATTTGATATTTCGTTTAATAAAGAATTGGTTTTATTTTTTCATCTAATTTTACCATTATTCTTTCTGTTATAGCTTCAGTTATTTTAGTAGTATATTTCTCCATTTCTTGTTTCACCCTACTAAATAACATTGTCATTTCTTCTGACATTATTGTAGTCATTGTTACGGTTGTAGTCGTTGCACATTACTGAAAAGAAAATAAAAACAAAGTCGGGTTATTAAGTTTTTTTAATTACTTTTTTAGGTTCATTGTTCATAGTTAAGTATTGTAATATTACTTTTGCTTCGTCTTGGAAATTAACAGCTCTTTCAACAGCATACCAGCAGGATCATCTATAAAATTTTGTGAGACCTCTCTATAGTTTTTTTCCGTTTCATGAAAGCCATGTATTACAATATTAATCTTCTTATTCATATCTTGTTTATTTCCTTATTTAATATTTCGATTTCTAATATGAGATATTTCGTTTTTAAAGAATTTGTTTTATTTTTCATCTAATTTTACCACTACCCTTTCTGTTATAGCTTCAGTTATTTTAGTAGTATATGTCTCCATTTCTTGTTTCACTTTATTAAATAACATTGTCATTTCTTCTTACATTTTTGTAGTCATTGTTACGGTTTGTAATTGTTTGTTTGTAGTCTTTGCACATTACTGAAAAGAAAATAAAAACAAAGTCGGGTTTTTTAAGTTTTTTTAAATTACTTTTCTAGGTTCATTGTTCATAGTTAAAAATTGTGTTTATCTTAAGACATTATTATTAATATTACTTTTGCTGCGTCTTGGAAATTAACAACTTTTTCAACAGCTTACCAGCAGGATCTTCTATAAAATTTTGTGAGACCTCTCTATAGTTTTTTTCCGTTTCATGAAAGCCATGTATTACAATATTAATCTTCTTATTCATATCTTTTAACTTGTTTATTTTCTTATTTAAAGTTTCGATCTTTAATTTGAGATATTTCGTTTCTTAAAGAATTGGTTTTATTTTTTCATCTAATTTTACCATTATCCTTTCTGTTATAACTTTAGTTATTTTAGTAGTATATTTCTCCATTTCTTGTTTCACCCTACTAAATAACATTGTCATTTGTTCGGACATTTTTGTAGTCATTGTTACGGTTTATTGTAGTCTTTGCACATTACTGAAAACAAAGTCGGGTTTTTAAGTTTTTTTAATTACTTTTTTAGGTTCATTGTTCATAGTTAAGAATTGTGTTTATCTTAACACATTATTATTAATACTACTTTTGCTGCGTCTTGGAAATTAGCAGCTCTTTCAACAGCATACCAGCAGGATCTCCTATAAAATTTTGTGAAATTCCTTCAGTTGGCTGAATTATTATTGTTGGAGCTTCATTAGTCTGTGTTTGGTACTGCGATGAGAGTGGGTCTGAATTTAATTGTATTGGCTGGTTTTCAAGCGAGGACGATGATTCTAAAACATCTGGTTTTATAAGCTGCTGCGATAGGGAACTGTACTGTATTGACTGAACTGTCGGTTGGTCTTGAATAGGTGAAGAGGAAGGTATAATTTGATGAGATAATCTACCTAGCGAAGCATATTTTGGTGTTGGAGTATCGTGTTGAGGAGAGTGGATATTATACTGTGGAGAAGGAGTGTTGTATTGAGGAGAAGATATATTGTACTGTGGAGAAGGTTTAATGTATTGAGAATTGGAAGAGGCGTATTCAGGAGAGGGAGTAATAAATTGAGGTGTTGGAGTTTCTATTTTTGAATTAAAATTGAGATGTTCCGTTTTGCCCAGGAAAAGTACATCCGAAATTAATTTTTCAGCTATCTGGCGTTGATTTGTCGCTAGTAAATCCAATTGTTCTCCCACGTAAACCGCGAACGAATTGGTTATTTTCTTATTTTGGTCAAGTAGATCTTGTGCTGATTCTTTATGTTTATGTTTATTTGCCAAAAAACTCGTTCTTCTTCTTTTCCCCAGTGGTTCCTGAAATAATTTGAATATTCGTTTATTTACAGATGCCTTCACCGGAAGATAAATGGAGAACAACCGCGAAGTTATTTGAAGATTTTGAAGATCAATAGCATTTTAACAATTGCGTATGATGCATGGACGGGAAGCACGACAAGTTATTTAAAATTTAGTGTATTTTCTTTTTAGGAAGTCGGTTGTTTTTTTTTTTTGTAAAAAAGTTTTTTATTTTTCACTTTTTAGTAGTAAACCCAATAACATGGAACGTGGAATTTAAACACTCGTAATTGGAGAAAACCAATACGTCATCTAGGTATGCATAGTTTTCGTTTTTGTTCAGTTTTTCAAAAACCTTTAAAGCAATTTCGATAAAATTTATATGGGATCACCTCGGGAGTATATTCTTTCGGATAAATAAAGAATTTTGAAAATCGGTCCACAAATGGCGGAGAAATCGGTGGACATACATAAAAAAAACATACATACAGTCGAACGTAGAACCTCCTCCTTTTTCGAAGGCGGTTAAAAAGCCACCTAAAACTGGATCATTATTTTTAACTATAAAGAAAGTTTCAGTGTTGTCGTATTTGCGATCGTTAATGCAAACTATTAGTTTTTGTATGTTCATACTGGTTCTAATGGAAGCATGTCTGATGGTGGAATAATAAAAAATACCAGATATCATGAAAAACTTGATTTGCTACCGGGCACAGATCAGGTATCAGTAGGTACCTTTCGTATTTTTGGGCGATAGTGCTTTGGCACTTGAAACGTATCATGTTGTCTGTAAAGTTGGTTTACGGACGATAGTTTAACGTGACAACGTCATAGCAAAACATTGATGAAATATAGATGCGGCGCATGCGTACAATGAGCGTAATGGGACATTTTTTCGTGCATGCAGCCGGCGTTCATCGATTTATTAGACGTTGTCACGTCAAAAGTCAAAAACTTATTTGACACCCAAAAGTGTTGACCATGAAGATAAAATAAATGTTACATTTATGCCTGGCGAATGGCGTAGGTACAGATGCAGAATCCCTAATGCCTCTCTAGAGGACTATTCAAAGGCCTTCTAACGATGGGAGACGTATAAGGAATATAATGACTGAATTTTTCAATGGTGCAGGTTTTTTTTTTTTTTGGGGGGTGGGAAATCATCCTATGACTTCTTCCGCTCTAGGGTGGAGCGGAAGGGTGTGTCAGACTCTTACTGACTAAAACCCACCCCTGTTCCTCCCTGCCTCGAGTGCCCGGGGGCGAGGTAACTCTTTCGAATTTATCCTCCACCCCCGGGCAGGCACCGGCCGTGGCAGGCCCCTTCCCTTGGCTGACAACTCTTTGAGGCGCGCGTGGAACACTACGCGCCGTCGACTCTCGGGCCTGGTGCTGATCGGACGGCGAGTTACCCACTACTCGCCGTCCGCAGGCCCGGGTCTACGGTGGCCGGAGATCGTCTCGCGGCCCCTGGCGTCTCCTGCGGCGGTCGCGGCTGGGGGCGCTAGGGCGACTCGGCTGTTGCTGAGCCTCCCTAACGTGTGCCGCCTCCCTCTTCGCGAGCATTACTGCTTCGCAGAAGGAGGAGACGGCCTCCCATTCCCTCTCGCTCCGTACCATGGCCTGAACCAGGGCACGGCGCGAGAGGTCGCTGTCGCCTATCGCATCCACGAGGACACGGCGGTGTTCTGCCCAAGCGGGGCAAATCTCCACCGTATGCTCCACCGTGTCCTCTGGGCGATCCTCGCAGTGGAAACACTCAGGGGTCACCTCCGCCTTGATCCGACACAGGTACCTCCCGAAACAGCCGTGTCCGGTGAGCACCTGCGTCAGGCGGAAGGTGAGGGCGCCGTGACGCCTCTCCAGCCACTCCTCAAAGAGGGGCACTACCGCCTCGATGGTGGCGTGCCCAGCGCTGGGTTGCGACAGTCGCTCTCTCCATGTCACCATGAGATCCTGCCGGAGCTCGGTCCGCCGAGCCGCGAGTTGTCGCGGCAGCGGAGTTTCGCCCCGGCGTTTGGCCTCCTCGAACGATGGTTGGACTGTGTGAAAGAGGATATGGGTAAAAAAGGGGTGACTACAGAGATGACGACTAATAGAGGAGTATGGAAGAAAAAGACATGTTGCGCCGACCCCAAATAAATTGGGATAAGGGCAGGAGAATGATGTTTGGCCTCCTCGCGCCACTCGTACAGGTGCGCGAGGATTTTTGCCTCCAGATCCCACGGTGACAGTCCGGCAAGGAGGCTCGCCGCCTCACGGGAGATCGTGCGGTATCCGCGGATGATGCGGATCGCCATGACCCTCTGGGACGCGTTCATCAGGCGAGCTGATCGCTGCCTCAACGAACGCGCCCACACCGGTGCCCCGTAGAGGGCCATGGACCGCACGATCCCCGCGTAGAGCCTCCGGCAGGAGGCGCTTGGCCCCCTCAGATTGGGTAGGAGCCGCTTCAAGGCGGCCCCGGCCCTGTCCAATCTGGGAGCCAAACGTCGAAAATGTTCGACGAAGTTCCACCGGCTGTCGAGGACGAGTCCCAGGTACTTCATCGTACCCTCGACGCCGATGCGAACCCCTCCTACCGTGATCTGGGAACCCGCAGGTGGCGCGTTCCGACGACCATGAAAACACATGGCCTCGGACTTGTGCAATGCCACCTCGAGTCCCAGTTGCCGGATCCTCTCTATGACTGTCGCAACCACGCGTGTCATAAGTTCGGCCGCCGCCTCGTGCGACCTCCCCTGCGCTAAGACCAGCGTGTCGTCAGCGTAGCACACTACGCTGACGCCAGCGGGGAGGTCGGCGCGCAGCACCCAGTCGTATCCGATGTTCCACAAGGGCGGCCCCAGGACCGATCCCTGTGGAACACCGCACGACATCTCTCGCCGGTTCCATACTCCCTGATGACCGGGGTAGATGACGGCTCTGTCCGTCAGATACGCCTCGACTACGCGACGGAGGTAGGGCGGCACCCGGTGATACCGGAGTGCCTCCACTATACAACTCCAGGGCAGGGTGTTGAAGGCATTGGCGATGTCCAGAGACACCGCCAAGACGACCCTACCCCGGGCCACTGCATCCCCCGTCGTGAGGGCTCTTACGCGCATGACTGCGTCCACCGTGGAGCGCCCCCTGCGGAAGCCGTACTGGCTCTCCGCCAGGTCCGGCCCCACCCGCACCAGCTGCCCGACGAGGCGGTCTGCAATTACTCTTTCAAAGAGCTTGCCCACCTCGTCGAGCAGCACAATGGGCCGGTAAGCGGACGGAGAGTCCGCAGGGCGCCCCACCTTCTTGATCAGGACCAGCTTCCCCGTCTTCCACCGACGTGGAAACTGGCCCCTCTCTAAGCATGCGCTTAAAAGCCCTCTGAGTCGAGGCCCGAGAGCCTCTTGCAAGGCCAGGACCCAGGCTTTCCCATGAAAGCCATCGGGTCCTGGGGCGGTGTTTTTGGCATTCAGCCTACGCACCGCCGCTCTCAGCTCTACCTCGGTCACCTCGGGAGCATCGTCGTCGTCGTCGTCGTCCTGGTCCGCGTCAGATACCGCAGGAGACGGAGCCATAGGCGGAGGAGTATGTTCCCCTCGCGAGGGGAACAGAGCGCTCACCACGCCCTCCACGATCTGTGGCCGGAGACTCTGCGTCAGTGGGGGGGCCCATGGGCGGAGTTTCCCCCGCACTGCTAGATACGGGCGCCCCCATGGGTCTCTGTTCAGAGTCTCCAGCGACTCCTCGCGGGCCGATCTCTTGGCCCGCAAGATCTCCGTTCGGAGGGCGATCCTCGCAGCTCTGTACCCCTCGTATAGCTCCGCCTCGACGGCTTCCGTTTCCGGCGTGCGGTTACGGAGCCGTCTGCGGTACCTGGTGTACCGGCGTCGCGCAGCAATACACCCTTGGCGTAAAGCCGTAAGCGCCGGCGACCACCAGTACACCTGTCGCCGAGCAGAAGGCTGGACCCGGGGCATTGCCACGTCACATATCTCGGACATGGCCTCCTGGAACCACTCTGCCTCGTCGTCTATGTCGGCAGGCCTGTTCGGTGATGTCACCCAGGCCTGCACGATCGAGGCCTCCAGGAGTAGCTCCCGGTCCAGCTGCTTCAGCGACCAACGCGGACCGCTCGGGGTCTGTCGGACCGGCGGCACGCTGGAGGTCTGGGCGGAAACGTCAAACCGGATGTACCGATGATCGGAAGACGTCTCCACCTCCTCCAGAACGCGCCAGTCAAGTACGCGCGGTGACAGAGCGGGGCTGGCGAACGAGAGGTCCACCACCGATTCGCCCTGCCACCGCACGCACGTGGGGACAGAACCCCGGTTCAGGACGACCAGGCCTGTCTCCAGAGCCCAGTCCTCCACCATCCTGCCCCTTGCGTCCGTGAACCGGGAACCCCAAGCCAAGTTCTTGGCATTGAAGTCCCCGAGAACGAGCGCAGGGAGGGAACGGTATCCGACGACGACGTCTCTCAACTCCGCGAGGGAGTTGTGGAACTCGGCGAGAGTTCGGTTCGGGGAGAAGTACACCCCTACCACTACTATCTCCCCGAACCGTGCTGCCACGCAACCCCGACCCCTCTTGACCTCCTCGAGGGTCGGGGTACCGGCGGCGGCCGACGAAATGATGGTCACCGAGCCGTCCAGGTCCTCCACCCAGTCATCCCTGGGCGGGACATAGTACGGCTCGGGGACCACGGCAATGTTAATCGACCACTGCGCCATGCTCTGGAACAACAGGTCCTGAGCATCGGCGCAGTGGTTGATGTTCGCCTGGAGGAGGCGTAATGGGGCCGTTATTGGCATTCCATTACAGCCTCCTCCTCCCCAGCCCTCTGCGAGGGTCCAGCCACCGCGATGTTTGCGGTGGCGACGACGGCTGTGGGAGCAGCGTCGGCGGAAGCGGCGACGGCGGCGGTTGCGACGGTGGCGGTGGTGGTGGTGGTGGTGGAGGGCCTGCCCCTGGCCCTGGTCTTGGCGGGTGGGGCGCAGGTCCTGCTTCCAGCCCGGTGATCGGCCGGCTTGCCAGCTGCCGCACATGCTGAGCAGTGCGGCGCGGCCTCACAGGAGCCGGCCTTGTGACCGGGCCGACCACAGCGGAAGCAGCTGTTCCCTCTGTCCACCTCCGAGGTGCACCTCGCTGCCACGTGGTCGCCCACATGGCAGCGGAAGCACCTCAGAGGTCTGGGTTCCAGCAGCTTCACCTGCGCAGACACCCAGCCCACCAAGAGCCTTCGGCCCTTCCCAGTTATTAGGCTCGCCGCCGACACGGGGCAGCTCACCGTTACGGTGAGAAGCCCCGCGTGATCAGGACGGAGAGTGCCTACCCTCACCTGCTCGGCAGGGCACCCTCCAGTCCTGGCGACGGCGGCCTTCACCTCCGCCTCCGTCACAGAGTCGTCCAGGCCCATAATGCGCATGTCTGCGCTCTTGGTGGGCCTGGACACTCGTCGACCAGCAACGCCCTGATTTTCTCGGCCAGGGCGTCAGCAGCTGGGCCGCTGGAGGCGCCGGGGACCTCCAGCATCCGGGCTCCGGTCTTGGTGACCTTCACCCGAACGCCGTCGGCACACCCCACCTCCTCGAGGCTCACCGCCGCCTTGGTTTTGGCGAGCACGCTGCGGTAGGTCACGCCCTTCTGGACCGCTTCCGGCTGCAGCGTGATTACCACAGCCGCGGACCTCGGGGCGCGGAGCCTGGCCGCAGCGGCCCGCTCCTTGCGCCGCTTCCGCCTCTCTCGGCGTTTGGCCGCCCTTTTGGCCTTTCCCGCCTTCTCTTTCTCCCCGGCCACTTGCCATTCGGCAGCCTCGGCCGGAGGAGGTTGGGAAGTCGGGGCAGGCTGTGACGGCCGTCTCGCCACCTGGGCTGGGGCCTTCAGGGCTTTCGCCGCCCGTACAGCCGCCCCACCCGGTTTGGGCGGCGCCTTTGGCGCCTTCGGCGGGGCCGACCCCGCGGGTCTCAGCACAGACCCGCTGTCGGCCCGTCCCGCCGAACCCTGCTTGGGCGCAGCAGCCGCAGCGGCGGCAAATGAGCCCGGTAGCCGCTGGCCCAACGCCGGCTGACTCGCCGCCAGCGGGGGCCGCAGCACGATGCCCTCCAGCACGGAGAACCGCCTGTTGAATCCAGCCAGCTCCTGCCGCACCAGTTCGAGAACCTGGTTCTCCGCGGCGGGCAGGGGCTGACTCGGCCCGTGCTGGAGCTCATCCCGCGCGTCCCTCCGGGGGCCAGCTCCTCGTCGGAGCTCGGCCAGGTCTGCCCGGAGCCTCTGGTTCTCCTTCACCAGGTGCTCCGTAGTGGCGGTCAGGCGGGCGACCTCCGTCCGCAATTTGGACGTCTCGTCCGCAGACGAAGGCCCGCCGAAGCTCGCCTCCGCCGCCGCCACAATGGTGGCCGTGGCCGCGGATGTGGCCCTGTTCCTAGAAGAGCCAAGCCTCTTGTGGACCACATCCTTGATCGCGTTCGCCACGACCCCCGCAAGCCTGTCCGCTCGCTCCGACTTGGAGCTGACAGAGAGCGCCGATCGTCCGCTTGAGGACCCCGAGACCGATACCCGGGGACCCCCAGCGGTGGAGCGGCGCTCCTCCTCCGCGGCGAGCCTCAGGGCTCGCCTGCCAGCCTTCGAGCCTTTTGACGGCCTCCCCGCCCCCCTGCCCCTCGTGCTGGTGGGAATCTTGGGAGGCGGCGCCATCACCTCAGCGTCAGAGGACGACTCACGGCCGTCCCCTGCCTTGGAACGCTTCTGGTTCCGGAAGAACCGCGAGCCCTGACTCACGGCGCTTCCGGAAGCGCTCCCCTCCTCACGCTCCAGGCTCCTAAAGGAGCTCAGAGCGGCGAGTAGTGGTGCTGCGTCGGTCACCGACGCCGCACCACTCTCCGCCTCCTTGCCGACTTCATTCTGGCTTACTTCGCCCGACCGCGGCTTGTCGGGCGTCTTAAAGCTAAATGAGATCATCTCCTGAAATGTAGGAGATGATCTGGAGCCTCCTCGGCTCTTGTTGTCGGGATTGTCCCCGACAAACGGATCCAGGTCGTCGTTTTTTTTTGGTGTAAGATCAAGCCCGCCCCCCCCCCAGTATACGAATGGGGGCGTGTCTGGGAGTCTATTACTTTAATCCAATGGTGCAGGTAGAGTATCATTTCAAGACAGAATGGAACATTTTGTGCTCAATAATGACTCAGTCAATGAAGACTACGTAGGTTCAATCAATTCAAATAAATTATAACGCAATATAATTTATTTGAATTGAAAGTAAATATAATTATATTTAGTTATTATTGTTACCTAGCTAATGCAAATTGAAATAAAATATCCAAAATTTTGAGTGTGTTATTTTAATTCCTCAATCACACCAAATTTTCTAAAGGGATTTGTAAAGTAAATTTGGTACACAAATAAATTAGATTCTGGAACTAGGTACACATAGGATAGGAGGACAGAGGGCCTAGTGTGAGTTTTTTAACGCACTCGAACGCGTTTGCGTAAACGTCAATTTGTACTAAAACTGTATAAGCGCCGCGTGGTGGCAATAGCGGGTAACCTCTTTTTTTCTATACGATTTGACATAAACGAACGTTTACGCAAACGCGTTCGAGCACGTTAAAAAACTCACACTAGGCCCACAGAGCGAGAGAAGCTGCAGCCACTGGCAAAAGCTAGTAGGTATACACCTATAACCGGTGTTTCTGAGGATAGGCATTAACTTTTCCGAACTATCTATACAACACTATTTTACTTTATACTAAACCTATCTAGGGGTCATTGTACTCATCATTACGAACAGCTAAACCCGAAATCGCGAAAAAAAAAATCAACTGACAATACATTTATGTGCGAATAACTCGACAAAATGTACTGAACAGCAGATTTTTTTTTCGCGATTTCGGGGTTGGTCCCATATTAAAATTTGTTCGTAATTATGAGTCCAATGACCCCTTAGGTTTAATATAAACACGGGCTCTCATCTCGAACAAAGAAAAATTTAGTTCAAATAAATCTCAATAGATGGTGTAATATGCATAGATTTGATATTGAAGTATATTACTATTTTGAAAATAAATATGGTAAAAACTATATTTTCTTGTTTAATAAACTGCTCTAAGCATAACATTGTGGAATAATTGGCTTGTAATTCAAATTTAGACGATTATTGGAACGAATCCTTACACATCTATATTTCTTGTACCAATAGATGGCGCTGTTTGAAGTTTTAGAGTTTATCCATTCGCCTCTTTAAAATTTGAATAGTGACACATTTTGATACAGTAAAACTACTATGATGTGCCAAAAATACTATAAAATAATTCCTCGATGTGTGAGAAAATATTAGTAAGACTTTAGGTAAATTGAAGCCGTCGTTGCTAACACCATCTAGCGAGCTGTAGAGAACGGGCCTGAACGAAGAACAAAAGTTACTTGTGCCAGACGAAAACCCGTAGTTACGGCGGTACCATTTCTTTGTATGGGATGAGGCATCTGTACGCTAGTATTATATTATCTGTGGTATAAAGTAAAAACAGGGTTGTATAGACTTAGCCATGTTACAAACAATGTAAACAAAACACTTCATTCAAAAGTTATTAGCTTTATAATATTATCCAATCAAGTTATTAGTTAGATTATGTTATCAAATTTACAAGTTATAAGCTATATAATATTATCAAATTTTATTGATTGTACATTGAGACAAAAAACCAAATTATCTTCAAATTTCAAAAACCACTAACTTAAAAAACATAACATAAGGTCAAGCCTGTAATCCCCGAAGGGTTAGGCAGAGGTCTACTTATAGTACACCAACATCATTATTTTTTACTTATTCAAAATCTGTAACTACTAACTTTAACTTACGACCTACTCTGTCTGTTGTCGTCAAACAATAGATTACTTGGAATTCGAATTATTTGGCCAGTTATGTTTAAGGGTGTTATTACACCAATGCGATGGTCAATCGACGATCGATCAATTGGTGTAACAACACCCTAAGTCCCTTGTAATAGGGGGCGAGCCTATTGCCATCAACCGGGACTCCGGACTGCTACTGAGAAATTCCAGATGGAAAACCCGATGACACTTTGGTCAACCTAGGAATCAAACCCGAGAACTCATGCTCAGTAGCGCTTGCGACCGCTACCAACGAGCCAGTAGATACATAGAAAACTTAAAAAAAAAAACAACCGACTTCCAAAAAAAAAATTCACTAAAAATTAAAAAATTACTTTAATTTCGGAAGTCAGTGGTGTCGATTCTCATAGTCAATAACAAAACTAAAATTAGAGAATCGTTATCTTTTACTAAAAGGCAGTGCAAGAAAAGGACGGCTATAGCTATGAACTAAGTTAGAGATGTCAAACTAGTTTATGCCTTGCGCTTCACCGTGTTTTTAATCGACATGTTTTTACGTGTACCCTTAATTTGTATGGGAATATTATTTCAACTAAATTTGACAGCTCTAATTTACGTCTGTCTTTTTCTTGTTTTATTAGAGAGAAAAATATAGGAATAGCCTAAATTGAGTTTAGTTTGTGCACAACAGAATCCGCACCAATGTTTGAATTTTATTTCTTCGTTATTTGACACTGGTGTCGATTCTCTTCATAATTACTAAACTAAAATTAGAGAATCGCTGTTTTTTACTAAAAGGCAGTGCGAGAAAAGGACGGCTATAGCTATGAACTAAGTTAGAGATGTCGAAACTAGTTTACGCCTTGCGCATCACCGTGTTTTTAATCGACATGTTTTTACGTGTAGGTACACTTAATTTGTATGGAATTATTAGTTCAACTAAATTTGACAGCTCTAATTTACGTCCGTCTCTTTCTTGTTTTATTAGAGAGAAAAAGATAGGAATAGCTTAAATTAAGTTTAGTTCGTACAAAACAGAATCCGCACCACTGACTTCCGAAATTAAAGTTATTTTTTAATTTTTAGTGTATTTTTTTTTTTGGAAGTCGGTTTTTTTTTTTGTAAAAATAGTTTTCTATTTTTCACTTTTTAGTTGTTATACCCCAGAATTAAAAACCCCAATAACATGGAACGTAGAATTAAAACATACCTAGTCGTAATTGGAGAACACCAAAACGTCACCTTATCACCTAGGTATACCTATTTTTTGTTTTTGTTCAGTTTTTCAAAAAGCGCTGAAGCAATTTCGATAAAATCTATATGGGACCACCTCGGGAGTATATTCTTTCGGTTAAATTATTGACAGACAAATCGGTGGACATTCATAAAAAAAAACATACATACAGTCGAACATAGAACCTCCTCCTTTTTCGAAGTCGGTTAAAATTAACTAAACATAACGTACATTATATGGTCTGAGTAGAATGTTTATATTAATGCTCGCTCCATCGTCGACTTTGTCTCTGTCACCTCTGACCAAACTAGAGTCAAGAGCAAACCCATCTAAAATAATAATAAAAAACAGTTTTTGTATTCTACTTACGTCGTCACTCGACAGTGTATCGGTTTCTCTTTGCTGCGTCTCTTTTTTATAATTTAAAAATGTCATCAAGTCATAATACCACAGATTGGGTTTGTGCACTTCATTTTCAGCAGAACCAGTGCGTCTTTTTGAATCTTTGACCTGTAAAAAAGAGGAATCAAAAATATCTTTTTAACAAAAAGTTAAACCGTCGAAAAAAGAAATTGAAAAGGAGTAATAAATTAAACCTTTTTAGGGCTGATTTTTCAATAGTCAGATAACTTTTAACTGAGGAATAAAAATTGCGGTTTGACATAATTTCTATACAAAAGTTGTCAAAATGCCATTTTTATTCCTCAGTTAAAAGTTATCTGACTATTGAAAAATCAGCCCCTAGTCATATTAAGCAAGTTCGTAGGTAACCTATTTCGCTTAGATTATAAAATGTCCAGATTCCTAGTACGCCACCGTAAAGTGAAGCCAAAATAAGTAGTCAATATTGATTGACTGTACCTATATTATAATCTATGGATTGACTACTTCGTTTTCGATTCCCGCGCCACAACCACATGTCAAGGAACGTTCGCCGCGTAAACACGTCACGAGTCGGAGTTTTGATTTAAAAAAAAAAAACAGTTTGCGCTCTGCAATCGTATAAAAATTACACGTAAAAAACAACCGACTTCCAAAAAAAATACACTAAAAATAAAAAAATAACTTTAATTTCGGAAGTCGGTGTTTGTGTTTTATTTCTTCGTTATTTGACACCGATTTCCGAAATTAAAGTTATTTTTAAATTTTTAGTGTATTTTTTTTTGGAAGTCGGTTGTTTTTTTTTTGTAAAAAAGTTTTTTATTTTTCACTTTTTAGTTGTTAAACCCCAGAACAAAAAACCCCAATAACATGGAACGTGGAATTTAAACATACTCGTAATTGGAGAACACCAAAACGTCATCAAGGTATGCGTATTTTTCGTTTTTATTCAGTTTTTCAAAAAGCGCTGAAGCAATTTCGATAAAATTTATATGAAACCACCTCGGGAGTATATTCTTTCGGATAAAAAAGAATTTTGAAAATCGGTCCTCAATTGACAGAGAAATAAAAAAAAACATACATACAGTCGAACATAGAACCTCCTCCTTTTTCGAAGTCGGTTAAAAAAGAAAAATGCCATCTCATTACATACGCAAGTATTCGATTTCACCGTGTATTTCTTTGATAAATTTTAATGTGAAAACGGGAAATTAAAAAAGTGACACAGTTAGAGCCACGGAGGTTAGAGCAGTTGCGCACTACGTATCGGACGCAACCGCTTTAACTGTTGAAGGGCATGAAATCTATTTACCTATATTTTTAACACCTATCAAAAAAACTAGGGATGACAAAGGAGTTTTTTATCATGAACGACTATTGTTTTTGTGGGTTTGTTTCTTCAACCTCACAGCTCTCTGAGCGCTGAACTGATTTCGATGCGGTTTTTACAGTCTGAAAGTATGTTTTTGGTACATCGCTCGTATTTATGTCGGGAGCATTAACGTTTTATTTTTCTCAAAATTATCATTTTTACTTACATATAGATTTCCAACCGATCCCGTAGCTGCCAATGGTTGCATTGAAAAAATAAGTATAGGTACCCACCTCTTTTAAAAAAAATAGTGATGATTGAAATAACTTTCATTTTTAATTTATTCCCAAACCTTGGAAACCTTGCCTGCCTGTTAACTCAAAAAAAGTAATTTGTTGGGTGTTAGACTTTGCTATGTGGGACTTAGGCATAGGTACTACTTATTAATTAAGAAAGCTGCGAAAATGGGGCGCAAAGGTACACGCAGGCTTTTTCTCAAGCAGGGCAGATTTTTTTAAAAACAAACCCCACAGAACAAATCAGCGTTGATATAAAAATGACTTACCCAAATTGGATTTTAAGCCCTAGCAGCTATCGATTGGGCTACCCCTGATTACTAACTTTGTTCATGGTCTACTATGCACTGGCTGGGGGACTCACTGCTTTCTTATGGGTTGGCATGCTATGGTAATTAATACATTTAAGACATATTTGGATAAATTAAAAAAAATACAAATCAGATTCATGAAACTTTTAGTAGATAAAAACACAAAAATCCGTTGTAAAAGTAGTGATTACGAAGATTTATTTATGCAATGTAAAATGCTGCCGGTTCATGAGAGGGTAGTGTTGTCAGTATCTTTAGAACAGTTTAGTAGTGATATATTTAAAACCAATGTTATACGTACAAGATCTCAAAGGAACAGTAATATGAAAAGGTTTGTTGTACCCACTTGTAACAACTATTATGGTCGAAGATGTAGAAAGTTTTTAGTTCCAACTATTTTTAATAACCTTCCAGTCGATATAAACAATTGTATCACAAAGGCGTCTTTTAAGAAAAAAATACGTAGGTACCTCTTCAATGTGTTCTGTCAAAGTCTCACTGTTGAGAATATATAAATGTAATTTATAAAGTAATATATAAATTTACGTTTGTGTTTGTCTGTATATGCAGGGTGTGGCGGGGGGGTGTGGTCATGTTTTGGGAGCTACATCTGCCCGTCGATATGGGCAGCTTTATTAGGGAGGAAGTGAGAAGATTCTCGGGAATTTTTACCCCCCATACAAATATTGATCAGCTGATGATCACTTTGTATGCAAAGTCCAATTTTTTTTTTTTTTTGGGAGGTTTTTACTTTTTTTTCTTGGAGGAAGTTGTTCGTTTCCATGGGCGGAGCCGGTTCTTGGAGTGTGGCCGCACCTTTTACACCCTGTATAATATAATGTATAATATAATATGCTAAAGAAAAGGAGCTACATCTGCCAACAAACTGCTGTGCAGTTTGGCAGAGGTAAATATTCAAGGGTTGCTGTATTATATTGTGAATAAACACTTTTTCATTTTCATTTCATTTTTCATTTTTTTACCCATTTGAGGAAACTGAAAAACACATTTCATAATCGTTCACAAGCACACTACACAAAAAATATGTATGATGGATTTTCCGAACATGCACAAATTCATGACATAAACATGCGGTCGTAGGTACACAACTAACAAATGCAACTAACTAAAATACACAAAAACAACTAACAAACTAACGAACTACACAAATGAAAACAAATAACATAACAAATCATCAACAGTAATGATGAAAATGATCCTTTGCAATATCCTTTAGATATTTAAAGATTCCCACATTTATAGGGTAATTCTCTGGCGCTGGTATTATACGCATGATGCACACAAACGCGTTACGTATATCCATGTATAACACTCGCGAGCGTAGTGTTCACTCACACACGTATGAAAAAATTGGCTTCACGATAAACGTTGCGTTTTGTATTGAACACGGAATCTGGACATTTTTTAATCTAAGCTATTTCGTTTTTCTTTATTACTTACTTTTTTTAACTCTCTTTTGTACGAGGCCTTTAAATTATCAATTTTCTTTTTGACCGATGCTTCATTGGCGATTGGATCAATTGTTTTCCACTTATTAACCAAAACCTCCCAGGCTAGGCGCTTTTTATTGTTATCTTTGTACTGTGCGCAGTTGTAATTCCACAAACAGGGTTGGCCTTTGTAGAGCTCGATCAACTCGGTAATTATTTCTTTTTCTTCTCCCATTTTGCACTTTTTTAATACAACAAAATACGTAGAATTAACACATACTCCTTGCGATTGACAGCGAGCGACTGACGTATTCGCGGTTGGCAACCGCCGTGTACACGGTCGGCCCGGCCACCGACCTAATCTCCTCAACTCGTCATTGGTCGCTAGCGCTGCCACGATAAAAATATGTACAGTATTCTATCTTCATACAAACGGTCGGAACGCGACTTATACCTACACGTCTCGAGTGCGGTAAACACTTGGTACACAGACAGTCGTGATTGCACCGCAATGATGAACGAACGGTGTGCGTTGTGTGATAGTTTTCGCGTGCGATTTGTGAATATTTTATTGAAATATGTACAAGTACCTACCTACTTACTTAATTTATCAAAGAGAAGTTATAGACGACTAGATAGTTATCCGAATGCAGATTTTTATACAGTTAAAACATAGTACCTATCCTACTAATAATGTGAATGTTTGTAAGGATGTCTGTTACTCTTTCACGCAAAAACTACTGAACGAACTATGAAGTAACTTTACAGTAAGAACAACACATAGGCTATAATTTATAATGGGGGGAAGTACTAATACCACGTGGGCAAAGCCGCTGGCAGAAGCTATTTTAAAATAAAGCTTTTCGTACGTCTCAGTCGAGACGCAAATATTTTTCAATCTCAATTATTAAATTTACTAATTAAAAAAAAGTTGGCCGTCACGGGACGCCCGGCAGATGTGAAACATTTATAAAATTGTTGTTAGTTGTTGTTGGTGGTTGTTGTTCTTGTGGTTGTTCTTGTTGTTGGTTGTTGTTGTTGTAGTTGTGTGTTGTTAGTTTTTTCGCATAGATGTTTCTAGGGAGAAGGGAGTCGAGAGCGGCGGCGTAGTGGGAGCATCGTGGCACGACAACGTCATGCTGTTCTCCGACACAGTATTCGAGTCGATTTTACTGCCAAGCCGCGCCCATGGATGATTCACATCAAAGAACACAACATGGTTTTTTTTTTAAATAAATAATACATATAATATTTACAATCTCAAAACTAGAAAGAAACTGAAGTACTTAGGTAGATGAAATTAAAATACTGGAGGCGGGCAACCCTATCGCGTGCTTACGTAGCGCGCAGCCGTAGGTAAATTAAGGTAAATATTACAAGATCAGGGCCGAGTCAAACTACTGGTAGATATTTGCACTGTGGCGCACGTAGATGTAGTATAATAATATACGTAGATTAGGCTTATGAGTGAAAGAGAGCTCCTGCTTGCACTTTGCTGTGTTAGAAAGAGAAAAAGCATCACGCTGTCAACACTCCGTATTTGCTGGCGGCCTGTCTCAGGCAGCTGTACTGTGCGGCTTTGGTAAATGTGCATGCAATTATTGCAAGTGTTTGGCGTGTTTGGACAATTATTTTAGTGAATACAGTGTTAAGCTGTGATTAAAGAACTGTATTACGATGGTTTCTTGTGCAGTACTAGGATGTGGCTCTTCCAAAAATAAAAATCCTCTTACTCGTTTCACGAGTTGGTTAACAACATAAGGTCAATGGAGGCTATTGCAACTAAAAAGAAATATGTTGAAACTTGAACCTGCACCAAAAATTACCACTTGACTTTATGGGGTAATCTATTATATCTATACATTTAAGCATATATCTGAGATTACTTTCGACATAATATAATGTCAAAATGTCGTAGGATTTGGTTAAAATCTTATTAAAAAATCCGTGCGGACAGAAAAAGTTACATTAGCCCCATGTTGAGGTAAATGCAACTATCTAAACTAACTCATTGGTTTTTGTAGCAAATATGCTCACAATCGAAGCACTTTGTTACCCAGTGTGTAATTTACGCAGGCATATTCTCTGATTTGAACCAGTAGAGCCCCGATCCAACTAAAAGTATGTTTCGTAATTTTTGGGGCTAATGTGACTATTTTCTATAGAGTTAGTGTTGTGTTGACGTAAAAAATATCGATAAATTGTAAAATGTGTAGGCTATCGATACTGATAGGTACCTAAGAAATATAAAACCATGCTTCGTTTTCATTTTTTATTCCCTAATCATCACAACCAAAAAACAAAAGTTTCAGATACTTCTCAAAACATAATACAAAAATTTCTAAGAACATAACAAAAAATAATCTAAAGTAATTCAAAATCTGTAAGGATTTTTTTTCTAAATTGCAATATTAAGTTTGAAATAGACTTTAGAGATCCTAAAATAAGTAGTGTAATTAATTCCAAAGAAAAATACAAAAATAATAGGAACCTTTAGTTTGGCTTAACTTCACTTTGTATTTAAACAATGGCACATATTTATCACATTTTCCTATGAGATATTAAAAAAATGACTTTTGCTTAATTCTAAATACAGATAGATACACAACAAAAATTACACTATATACACATCAATATTACAAAATACAAAAAGTCTTAGCGTCTTCATCTGATATATTATCATCATCTGATTTATAGGAACAACTGCTGTTGCTGTCAGTTTCACAATGGTTCTTTTTTATTTTAATATTTCTTTTAATACTCCTGTTTCTTTTTTTATTTTGCTTTTCATTTTTGTATCTTTATCCTTTATTGGTTTACTATCTTTTTTTGGTTTCTTCGTTCTTTTTTCTTCTTGTTCTTTTTCTATTCTCTCAATAACTTCCTTATAAGTTAGTATCTCCGCTCCTCTCGTCACGCTTTTTTTTTGTATAGTTCACGACTTCGCGCGTACTTATAGTACGCGCGAAGTCGAGAACTCAATGCATTCGGTCGGAACCCATATTTAACCATAGTATTTCCATCTTGAAAGGAAAATAGATTTGAATCTGTAATAAAACAAATTATAACATTTATTTGCGGAATTTATCCCAGGCCCCGAATGGATTCAGTTAGAGGTAGAGAATTTTCTAAACTATGCTGTAAGTATATCGATTTACAATTATCGATATTCGACATCACTGGTTTTTTTATTTTGATACAAACACGAAGGGGCTATTGTAACTAAAAAATCTAGTCGCAATAGCCCCGCAACGACATAAGTTGAGGCTAATGTAACTATTACGTTATCTTACGAAATATAATGTATAACGTTAAAAACATAAGTCTATAGAGTACTTACCTTTATCTTTTCTTCGTTTCTGCATAAAAACTTGTTTGAAATGCACGAAAAGTATTTTTTTTTAATAAAAGTTTATGACACGCTCGTCACCAAACACGTGGTCAAAATGGCGACTAACGAAAAAGCTCTGTAAGTCAAACAGTATTCATCTCTCTGACGCCATCTGTTTATTATAGGTTAATCTACGACTTTTCTCCAGGCCCATAGATGGCAATGAATTTAAAAAACACGAGAATGGAAGATATCGCTATTGGTTGCTTTAGCCCCATAGTTGCAATAGCCTCCATTGACCTTAATTATGTTTACAAGTTGTCTAAATCGTTATTTCTGCAATAAGAATTCACAAATGAGCCGTCTTTAGGCAAAAAATGATGAGAAAATTATGTATTTTAAAATGATTATGTACTTAGATTAATTAGCATGTTTAGAAACGACTTTCAGAAATAACTATAACAAATAGAGAAATACGAGGGCATTATAACCTCACTTTTGACTGAGTGATGTGATGGCCTTAGACTATGAATGAAAGGTTATAGACGGAACGTCATTGGACAAGGTCGTTAAAATGTGTGAGTGACCTTCACGAACGTAACGATGACGTATCGGCCTCTCATTTTGTCTATGTGAGCTTATTTCGCGTGTACAGATACAAGCCGATTCTGGAACCTACTTCAGATTGCTGAATTTTGACACTTCGTCTATAACCTTTCATAGTACCTATAAGGTGCATAGTTTTTTGTTGTTATCGTCGTTATCGACATGTTATCCACAAATAAGAACACAAGTTGCGAAATGATAGTAAAGATACTCGTAGCGTTCGACAATTTTACAACGAACTAAAACTGTGTAGATATTTGATTAATTAATAAAGCTATTTTTTTTAAGTCTTTTTTTTCTACTGTTTTCCTGCAGATGTTACCTATATGGCCGCTAACTTAATGGCACGGCGGCGACGTGCCACGCTGGATATACCTACCTACTCATGTAAATTTTAGAATCTGTGAATCTGATGTATGTTCGGGCATAACTCCGTCATAATATATTGACGGATTTGCAAAATTCTTTTTTTGTTCGAAAGGGGTATACTTATTCCGAAATAGTCTCATTTAAATTTCATATATATCTGATGATGGGTTTCAGAGACACACAGCGGAACTCTTCAAAAATTGACAGCAAATCAACCAAAATTGCTGCGATCGTATGTCTATGAATTTATTGTTATTAACACAGTTTAATAGGGAACCACAGGTAAAAAGTGAAAAATAAAAAAACAATATTTTCGGAAGTCGGTGTCAATAAACAAAGACACAAAACCAGAAACACCGACTTCCGAAATTAAAGTTATTTTGCACTTTTTTGGAAGTAGGGTCTATTTTTTTGTAAAAAAGTTTTTTTTAATAAATACTTTGCTGTCATCTCATTCACATCTTCCCGCTAAATGAGGGCTAGTGGCATGCCAGCTGCATTATTGCGTAGGAAACCATTGGTGCTCCATAGGGTATTTTACTAAAAACATTTAATTAGTCCATCAGTTAAATAACCAAAAAATATTAGACACGTATATTTTCTTTTGTCACGTAAACAAAAACTGAGGTCTAAACTGCGTTGAAAGTTCGCGTGACGTTATGCTTTGCGACACTTTTTACCACCAAAGTGACGTAACGAGCCCCCACTCCAGAACTTTGATGTGTTTTATCTTTGTCATTTTTTATTAGTTTGATAAAGCAAAAAATACGTGTCCAGTATTTTTCTAATTAGATATTTTTAGTAAAATACCCTATTGGTCTATGGTAAAATACCCTATTGGTCTATGGTAAAATACCCTATTGGTCTATGGTAAAATACCCTATTGGTCTATGGTGAAAATGACATGTTTCCATCGTCAAATAGGTACTTGGGGGCTGAGGGCTATGGAGAATTGGGAATTCTTTCGCTGCTCAGTTTAATAGTATAGCATCTAAAGCCTTGTCCATAGGTACTCGTAATTAACAAAAAAAACGTTTAATCATACATTTATTCTTCTAAAAATATTGTATTACTTTATAAATGAAATGCACTTCTTAGCCATAACACAATAATAGAATGACGTAATTATCGATATTATAAGAACAAGTCATACAACACTCTATAGGCACACATTCACATTTTACGCACACTTAGATCAAATTTTTGACATTGCCAATCTACGGACTTATACCTACATCTATGGTGGCGCAGCTGTTTAAACCAAGGTCGTTGGCGATCTTAAACCACCATCTACACGGTTGTATACCACCGATTTCACCTCTGTCGGAACTCGGTTGTCAACCGTGTAACAGGCGCAATGTCATACCCGTGGCGGCCACCGCACCGGTGGAGGTTTCAAAGATAACCTCAGATTTTATGAATTGATAAAATAGTCTGGATTAATAACTGACGATTAGATTGAGCTCGTTGTCAGCTAAACTATTTTATGACTTTCAGGAGAAATCACACCAAATTTTCTTATTTCTTACTGATAGACGTGAGTTTGCCCGTAGGTACCTACAACCTACAACTGCTGTAGTAGGTAGGTACGGCAAACTCACTTCATCATGGTACTCGTATCGTGAGAAAATCTAACTCCCTATACGCGAGTCCAATTGTTCTAGTCAAAAAGAAATCAGGCGAAAAGCGTCTCTGCGTTGACTACCGCGCCCTGAACAGCCGCACCAAAAGAGATCACTATTCCCTACCTAGAATTGACGACTTGTTGGATCAGCTGTCAGTCAATCATTGTTTACGTCACTTGATTTGGCCTTAGGCTATCATCAAATTGCCATAGCCGAGCAATCTAGACAGAAAACTGCATTTGTCACACCCGACAGACAATATGAGTACAATCGTTTACCTTTCGGATTGGCAAATGCCCCAGCAGTTTTCCAGAGAGCGATCCACAAGACTCTCAGTAAGGCCAAAATCGGATATTTAGTTATATATATGGATGTCATTATGATACCATCAAGAAATTTTGAGGAAGGATTGACACGCCTCGAAGAAGTGCTAGACCTTTTACGTGAGGCAGGGTTTAACCCTTAAGATGGAAAAATGCCACTTCTTTGAAGAACGAATCAATTTTCTTGGATTTGAAATAGATAAAGATGGCATCAGACCTGGGATCCAAAAGATAGAAGCGGTGTCCAGGTTTCCTACTCCCCGAAATCAACACGAGGTTAGGAGGTTTCTTGGGCTCGCTAGTTTTTTTAGAAGATTTGTCGATTTAGATTTTTGGATTCGCATTAATTGCTAGGCCTTTGACGAACCTTTGGAAAAGGACATACCTTGGAGCTGGTAATAAAAAAACACCCAACCGAAAGACCTGTCCTAGCCTTGTACAACCCTAACGTCGAAACACAACTACACACCGACGCGAGCAAATTCGGAGTTGCAGGCATCTTATTACAGAGAAAAGATTCCAATCCCTGGCGGCCAATAGCATACTTTAGTCGTCAAAAGTCAGCGGATGAGATGAAATTACACTCATTCGAGCTTAGAGACACTTGCAGCGTTGGTCCCTTGAACAAATTCCGCACATACCTCATTGGAATTAAGTTCACTATTATAACCAACTGCAACGCGTTACGCTCTACTTTCACCAAGAGGGTCTCATATCTCGCATATCTAGATGGTGGATTCAATTTTTAGAATTCGACTGCGAAATCGAGTATCGTCCTGGTGAAAGAATGTCACATGTAGACGCACTCAGTAGGGGCCCAGTGTCAGTACCATCTGAAGATATTCACATTCTGGACATTATGTCGGTTAGTACGGAGGACTGAATTTCTACGTTGCAGTCTTCCGACGAAGAAGTTAGGCGTATCAAAGATGTTTTAGAAGACCCGGAAACAACTAAGATTGCAGGTATCCATAAGGAATACACAATTAAAAACGGGCGAGTCTTTAGGACTTTAGGTGAGGGTGTTACTAGATTGGTGGTCCCAAAAGGCGTGCGGTGGCAACTCTTGAAATCAAATCATGACGACGTAAGTCATTTTGGCTTTGAGAAGACCTTGGATCTAATAAAATCACTCTTTTGGTTCCCGAAGATGCGAAAGTTCATATAAAAATATGTAGCTGCATGCCTTGAGTGTGCTCATCACAAACTGCCCGAAGGAAGCAAAGAAGGATTACTCCACCCGATACCAAAAATAAATATACCGTTCCACACGTTACATGCGGACCACCTGGGTCCTTTCCCACGAAGTAAGCGCGGTTACACGTACATACTTGTGATAGTTGACGGCTTTACCAAATATGTTACCATTACACCTGTTCGAAGTAAAAAAACCAAAGAAAATATAAAAGCATTTAAGACCCTCTTTAGTTACTTTGGGTCTCCCTCACGACTGATAACGGACAGAGTTTCACAACCAAAAAGTTTAAGACGTTCGTACAAAACAAATCACAAAACACATCCTCAATCACCAGGTTGGTAGTTCGTTCAGCAGAGTAAACGCTATACATGGTGGCTCATTAATTTTCATAAATAATATACTTAAGTTTAAAGACCGCAAGGATATTGTGAGCCTCTCTGTTGAACAGACAGTTGAAATTGCCTGTATTGAATTGGAGCAGTTTGTTATATTAAGTGTGTACAGAACACCTAAAGGATTGTATGATTGTTTTGAAAAAGTAATGGATGAAGTGTTGCAAAAAATTTGTAACTCTAGTAAGTCTGTCATCGTTTGTGGCGACTTCAACGTTAATTTGTTAGAAACTTCTAGCCTAAGCACTAAAATTATAAGTTTGTTTCAGTCATACAATCTTGTAAATCTATTTATGGAGCCTACTAGAATAACCCCCACTACTGCATCTTGCCTAGATAATATTTATGCAGATATTTTACCTACCCACAAAAAAATTATTAATTTATTAGACTCTGATCATAGTGGACTATTGATCACTATACCAAATATAAACAAATATAAACGAAAAAAAGATATCACTGTTAACCCAAAATCTAAAGGTCGCTTGGAAACATTTAAAACTAAACTCTCAAATAAAATCCCACTTTTGTCAACTAATGATGACCCTAATCAACATTATAATGATTTTTTCAAAATGTATTGCACGCAATTTGATACTACTTTTATTCCTAAGACGATTTCGGTAAATGGCAATACTTCCTTCAGTGACTGGGCCACCATTGGTATTAATAAAAGTAGAAAACGGCTGTATGAGCTGTATGAAGAACGGACTTATATTAACACTGTAGAATTTAATTTATATGTTAAGAATTATTCTAAATTATTTAAAAAAGTATGTTATTTGGCGAAATCTCGCTACTTAAGTTCAAAAATTAAAAATAGTAGTAATGTAATTAAAATGACTTGGGATATTATTAATAGCGAAACGGGAAGGTCTTGCAACCGAAGTAGTGATTACAGCCTTGCTATTGATGACAGTATCATTAAATCAGATTCGCAAGTCGCCGCGGCATTTGAAAATTTCTTTGCAGAGATTCCCGTATCGACTACAAAATCTCTAAATTCATCACCAACTGCTGCAGAAATTTTACTTAAAGAAAACGTTCCAGTTTGTGAATCCCAATTTTATTTCCAATATGTCACTTGTAATGATGTAATCAAAACTTTTAATACTTTAAATGTTAAAAAGACTGCAGATCTATGGGGTAATTCTGTTGACGTTGCTAGGTCTATTATAGACATTGTAGCACCTACTTTAGCAGTAATCTTTAATAATTGTATAGATTGTGGTGAGTTTCCTGATCTAATGAAATATAGTAAAATTATACCATTGTTTAAATCGGGTAGTACATCAGACCCTACTAATTATAGACCTATATCAGTGCTACCTACTTTTAGTAAAATTTTTGAGAAAATTATTTTAGATCAAATTCAAAGATATTTTAATAAACACAAATTATTACACAACAAACAGTTTGGTTTCACAAAGGGTCGTTCAACAACTGATGCTGGTGTTGAACTTTTGGGACACATTTATAATGCATGGGAAGATAAATGCGATGCGTTGGGCATTTTTTGCGATTTGTCTAAGGCTTTCGATTGCGTTCTCCATGATACATTGATCAGGAAGCTGCACTACTACGGAGTCCGGGGCGCCTCTCTGGATCTTCTTACTTCATACTTGGGTAATAGGATTCAGAGAGTTGATGTGAACGGCAAAAGGTCTTCCGGGTCTGTAGTCAGAATGGGGGTTCCTCAAGGCTCAATTCTGGGTCCTTTTTTGTTTCTAATCTATATCAACGACTTGCCTTACCTCATAAAGGATAAACATGATATAGTGCTGTTTGCAGATGACACTTCACTTTTATTTAAACTCAAACGTCAGCAGGTGGTTGTTGATAATGTAAATAATGCTCTTTCAACTGTAGTTAACTGGTTTAATGTCAATAATCTTCTCCTTAACGAGAAAAAAACAAAATGCATAAAGTTCACATTACCCAATGTAATACAAGTGAACACTAGTGTGTCAATAAAGGGTGAAGAGTTGAAACCCGAGGATTCCACAGTGTTCTTAGGTTTAACTTTGGATGCGCAGCTTCAGTGGAGCCCCCATATAGATAAACTGTCCAAAAAACTTAGCTCTGCAGCATACGCCGTAAGGAAAATTCGTGGTTTAACTGATTTAGAGACAGCTCGTTTAGTATACTTTAGTTATTTTCATAGTGTGATGTCGTACGGCATTCTGTTGTGGGGAAATGCCGCCGATATTCAGACAATTTTTGTTTTACAGAAAAGGGCTATTCGTGCAATTTATAAATTAAGTCCCAGACACTCCCTCAGAGACAAATTTAAAGAGATTAATATTATGACTGTTCCCTCTCAATATATTTATGAGAATCTCATGTATGCACATAAAAATATTAATCTGTTTAAAAGATACAGTGATATCCATAGCATAAATACTAGGAACAAACACAAATTTATTGTACCAAAAACCAGGCTCAAGAAAAAAATAGGTGGTTCGTTTAGATGTCAATGTATACGTTTCTATAATAAACTTCCTAGCCAAATTCAAGAACTAAGCATAAATAAATTTAAATCATTTATTAAACGTAAGCTATGCCAGAAAGCTTTTTACACAATTAATGACTTTCTTGAGGACAAAAAGGCGTGGGATTGAGCTGCTTCAATGATATACATGAGCCATTGTTTTCATATGTACTACTTACTGATGAAAAATTTTTTATATATATATATTTTTTTTAATATTCGTTTTTGACATGAATACTTGTATAGTATTGCATTATATTTTTTATTTTATTTTTTTATTGACATTTTATTATTATTATTTTTTTTTTGACTTGAATACTTTGTTAAGTATTATATTTATTTTTATTTTTTGATTGACATATTATGATTACTATTTTGTTTGACACAAATATTTACTTTGTAAAGTATTATATTTTTTTTTTTTTTTTGATTACTTAATTATTGTAAATGTGAGGACTATGTGGGTTATTATTATTATTTTCTCCTCCTTTTTACAGTAATTTTCAACGTTGTCTGACAGTTTGAGTACTTTTGCGGCCTACCCAAATGTCTTTTCTTTGGTATTGTTCGTCATGTCATTGAGCTCCTTAGTGGTTTTTAAGTTGAGCTATTCGACTATTGACAAATGCTTGCACTGACTGGACAGGTCCACTCAAATATGTTTGGTTCTTTCTTCAAAAGACCACTACAGACACTAGGCTGCATGGTCCTCATATAGAATAATGTGAATGCGAGAACTATGTATGTCGCTATATTCATGTAGATTTTATGATTGTCTGGCAGTTTGAGTATTTTTTGCGGCCTACTCAAATGTCCTTACTTTGGTATTGTTCGTCGGTTCGTTGAGCACCTCAGAGTTCTGAGTTGAGCTTCGCGATGACTGACAAATGCTTGCACTGTCTGGACAGGTCCACTCGAATTCGTGTGTTGCTTTCTTCATAAAGCTCATCCCAGACATAAACGTACATGGTTCTCATAGGATCTAACCAGTCCACATTGTATGGATTTGAACACTAAAAGAGACTTTGACCTCTGAGTTTGTTTCGGTGTTTCTTCTCAGGGTAGTCAGCTAGGAAACACCGGCCTCATCTAGCTTAAACTGACAAAAAAACATTGACGTGTAAAAGTGTTCCTTGTAACCTATTTACTGAATAAACATCATTTATCATTTATCATTTATTTATCAATTCGGTCAAAACACTTCATTCACAGTAAGCACATTCACTAGTACTAGCTAGAAGCTAGTAGTAGCTTACTGTGAATGAGGTGTTGGCGAACAAGCAAATAAGTGAACGAGCAAATAAGTGAGTGAATACGCGGACGAGTGAATATGCGGACGAGTGAATACGCGGACGAGTGAATACGCGGACGAGTGAATACGCGGACGAGTGAATACGCGGACGAGAGAATACGCGGCGAAGAGCATACGCGGTCGAGAGAATACGCAATCGAGAGGATACGCTGTCGAGAGAATACGCGGTCGAGAGAATACGCGGTCGAGAGAATACGCGGTCGAGAGAATACGCGGTCGAGAGAATACGCGGTCGAGAGAATACGCGGTAAAGAGAATACGCGGTCGAGAGAATACGCGGTCGAGAGAATACGCAAACGAGAGAATACGCCGTCGATAGAATACGCGGTCGAGAGAATACGCGGTCGAGAGAATACGCGGTCGAGAGAATACGCCGTCGAGAGAATACGCGGTCGAGAGAATAGAATACGCCGTCGAGAGAATACGCGGTCGAGAGAATACGCGGTCGAGAGAATACGCCGTCGAGAGAATACGCGGTCGAGAGAATACGCGGACGATTGAATACGCGGACGAGTGAATACGCGGACGAGTGAATACGCGGACGAGAGAATACGCGGCGAAGAGCATACGCGGTCGAGAGAATACGCAATCGAGAGGATACGCTGTCGAGAGAATACGCTGTCGAGAGAATACGCGGTCGAGAGAATACGCGGTCGAGAGAATACACAGAGAGAATACGCAAACGAGAGAATACGCAAACGAGAGAATACACGGTCGAGATAATACGCGGTCGAGAGAATACGCCGTTGAGAGAATACGCCGTCGAGAGAATACGCGGTCGAGAGAATACGCGGTCGAGAGAATACGTGGTCGAGAGAATACGCGGTCGAGAGAATACGCGGTCGATAGAATACGCGGTAGAGAGAATACGCGGTCGAGAGAATACGCAAACGAGAGAATACGCCGTCGAGAGAATACGCGGTCGAGAGAATACGCGGTCGAGAGAATACGCGGTCGAGAGAATACGCCGTCGAGAGAATACGCGGTCGAGAGAATATGCGGTCGAGAGAATACGCGGTCGAGAGAATACGCCGTCGAGAGAATACGCGGTCGAGAGAATACGCGGACGAGAGAATACGCGGTCGAGAGAATACGCGGACGAGAGAATACGCGGTCGAGAGAATACGCGGTCGAGAGAATACGCGGTCGAGAGAATACGCCGTCGAGAGAATACGCGATAGAGAGAATACGCGGTCGAGAGAATACGCGGTCGAGAGAATACGCCGTCGAGAGAATACGCGGTCGAGAGAAAACGCGGTCGAGAGAATACGCGGTCGAGAGAATACGCGGTCGAGAGAATACGCGGTTGAGAGAATACGCCGTCGAGAGAATACGCGGTAGAAAGAATACGCGGTCGAGAGAATACGCGGTCGAGAGAATATGCGGTCGAGACAATACGCCGTCGAGAGAATACGCGATCGAGAGAATACGCGGTCGAGAGAATACGCGGTCGAGAGAATACGCCGTCGAGAGAATACGCGGTCGAGAGAATACGCGGTCGAGAGAATACGCGGTCGAGAGAATACGCGGTCGAGAGAATACGCCGTCGAGAGAATACGCGGTCGAGAGAATACGCAGTCGAGAGAATACGCGGTCGAGAGAACACGCGGTCGAGTGAATACGCGGTTGAGATTACACGCGGACGAGAGAATACGCAAACGAGAGAATACGCAAACGAGAGAATACGCGGTCGAGATAATACGCGGACGAGAGAATACGCAAACGAGAGAATACGCAAACGAGAGAATACGCGTACGAGAGAATACGCGTACGAGAGAATACGCGTACGAGCGAAAACGCGGTCGAGCGAAAACTCGAACGAGCGAAAACGCGGACGAGCGAAAACGCGGACGAGCGAATACGCGGACGAGCGCATACGCGGTCGGGCGAATACGCCGTCGAGCGAATACGCCGTCGAGACAATACAAGGACGAGCGAATACGCGGACGAGCGAATACGCCGTCGAGCGAATACGCCGTCGAGCGAATACGTGGACGAACGAATACGCGGACAAGCGAATACGCAGACTGATGGGTTTAGGGCCAAAAAAACAAGATACTGAGATTAAAGTTGCTTATAATCACTGAGAGCGATGGTGACGGCCATTGGCAGAGAGAGAATATTCCAGAAGTCTAACTCTAAAAGACTAAAAATGCACATAACAAACATAGGTATGGTCAAAGTTAACATTTTAATATTTGAGAAAAAAAAAAAGAAATGGCTTCTCTCAACATCACATCATCACCATCATCATCATCTCTCATAGCTTTTCATCTGAAATTGCCACATGGCAATGACTACATACTCAGCCTCTGTACTAGAGAGCGCCACTGTACGTTGCTTTCGACTTTCTCATGAAACTACAGACTTTCTAATACAAAATATGTAACCAGTGTAAGATCGACGATTTGCCTGATTGCCCCCCCAGTCTGCATCAGTGAAACCCACAATATCCAGTTCACCTTAATTCTGAAAAATAAGACAATAATCTACTGTTCCTTTCAAATACCTTAAAACACTTTTTGCTGCTTTGCAGTGACTTTCAGCATAACAGTTGTTGAACTGGCTAAGGTAACTGACACTGTGAGAGATATCAGGCCTGGAACACACAGATAAATAAATTAAGTAACCAATAAGGCTCCTATAATCAAAGTTACATTTTGAACTATTTTCCATCTGCATTCCAACCTCCATAGGAGTTTTCATTGGTTTGCAATCTGACATATTGAATTTATCTTATATTTTATTTATATAACTCGACTGATCCAAGGTGAAACTCCCATCAGCTGTTTTTTCTATTTTCATACCTAAAATATGATGGGCTGTACCTAAATCTTTCATATCAAATTCATCCATCAGTCTCTTCTTTATAACATTCCTTTGTTGTGATGTTTTTAATGTAAATAACATTATCGTCGACATACAGGGCAATAATCATGATTTCACCATCATGATTATACACATAAACACATGGTTAAAACATCATTAATCTTCTTATACCATTGTTTCGCCGACTGTTTTAAGCCATAAATTACTTTATTTAGCTAATAAACTTTCTTCTCACATCCTTTCACCACATAACCTACAGGTTGTTCCATGTAGACAGACTCTTCTAGGTCGCCATTGAGAAATGCGGTCTTAACATCAAGGTGCTCAACCATCATGTCATACTGAGCAGCCAGGGCCAGTAGTATTCTAATAATTGAATACCTCACAACTGGAGAAAATGTTTCGTGATAATCTACTCCATACTTCTGCGTATATTTTTTGCCACCAAGCGAGCCTTATACTTGAGTAACTCTCCATTTATCCCTCTCTTTTTGCTAAAGACTCACTTGCATTTTACTGGCTTGTGCTCCACAGGTAAGTCAATTAGAGTCCAGCATTTATTTTTTATGAAAGAGTCATACTCATCGGCTATAGCTTCTCTCCAGTTTTTAGCCTCACTGCCACTCAATGCCTCCTCCAGCGTAGTCGGCAGCTCCTCTACCATTATTTCTGTCAGCCATTATGCTCTGCTTCAGAAGCATCTTGATACAATGACTGCTCACTGTCCTCAGAGTCAAGACTCGACCGGGACCCTGGAATGTACTTACATTCCAGGGTCTTACATTCCATTCGTCCAATGTAACTTTACATCAGACGAAAAACTATCCGCACTCAGAATCCTCCTCAGCATCCAAACTGAACATAGTCTGTCTGCGAGGATTCCTTGTGCCATCAGAAGGTAAATTGTCATCTACAGAGGTATTTACTTGTGGAGACTGTTCGCCCTGGACAGTCTGAGTAGGCTCAGATATTACTTTTGGTGGGAATTGTACTGTAGTTGATTGTACAGTTCTGTCTTCACTCAATAACCCAGATGTACTACAATACTATAACGTCAATATTTTTATTTTCATCATGAGACACAATTATACTACTTAAAAACATATTTTCTATGAAAGTGACATGCCTTGCCTTATGGATCTTCCTAGGATAAGACCTTTACTTTCTTCACAATATCCCACAAAGATAAATCGCTTACTTCTAGGATCCAGCTTCCTGGCATTTTCATCAACTGGATATGCCATACATCCAAAAATATGTAAGTGTGCAACATTCACCTTTTCAGATGTCCATTTTTCTTCTGGTGTTGTACCCATGACAGCCTTGGTGGGAGAACGGTTTTTTAGGTAAACCGCTGTGTTAGCCGCTGCAGCCCAATACTGCTTTCCCAGTCCAGCATTTTGCAGCATACAACGGGTTTTATCCATAATTGTCCGATTAGCCCTTTCCGCTACACCATTCTGTTCACTGCAGTGTGCGACCGTAGTTTCATGCCTAATCCCACAGCTCCTTAAGTACTCCTGAAAAACGAAATTAATGTATTCACCACCATTGTCACTTCTCAAAACTTTTATTTTCTTGGTAGTAAAATTTTCAACAAGTGCTTTAAATATTTTAAATTTTTCAAACACTTTATCCTTTTTCTTTATGAAATAAATAAATGTTTTTTTACTGAAGTCGTCAATAAATGTAACAAAATAACGTGATCCACTGTACGATGGCACCTGCATAGGTCCACACACATCAGTATGCACCAGCCCTAATATTGCAGTAGACCTATTGTGACTTTTCTTAGGAAATGGCAACCTAGTTTGCTTTCCTTCTATGCAAGCTACACATGACTAATCCATTCTTCATAGCATTCATGCTCCTCGAGTTGAGGTGACCTACCCTCTTATGCCAAACCTCATGTGAGGCAGAACCCCCGGCAGACACCAAAGCAGTCATGTCTTCACCGTGCACTGGCAACGCCTCTGGTTAAACCTGCTCACAGACTAAGTTCATGGCATTCTGAAATCTTTCCTTAGAACTCACATTATTAACAGTGTCTAGTTGATAGATACCGCTATAACATGTACCAGTAGCTATGACCTGATTACCATCCAAGATTTTGCAACCTTGATTTTAAAAATTACACTAAAACCTTTCCTATTCAACTCACTAACTGATAATAAATTTGCAGAAAGTTTAGGAATATAGTACACATTACTTATTGTCTTTAAACCCTTTTTTAATTGTACTTGCACACTACCAACACCTTCAGTCCTGATTTTTTCTCCATTTGCCACGTTAACTTCAAGCGATTTCGTACACTGATAGTCCTGCATGATCTCCTTGTTGTTGGTCATGTGGTTGGTTTCCCCGCTATCCACATACCAGGTATCACTCTGCAGCTTCACAGATAACGCAGTTAACAATGACTTCTCTGTCTTGTAATAAGTGAGTGAATAAGCAAATAAATGAATAAGTGAATAAGCAAATAAGTGAATACGCAAATACGCAAACAAGCGAATACGCGAACGAGCGAATACACGAACGAGCGAATACGCGAACGAGCGAATACGCGAACGAGCGAACACGCGAACGGGTGAACACGCGAACGAGCGAATACGCAAAGAAGTGTATACGCAAATACGCAAATTAGCAAATATAATATAATAAAAATAATAATATATAATTGAATAAAAAATGGACCAAATTATTCGTCATACTCTTACGTCAATTTTAAATGTGGCCATGGACGACCGAGCCTGGGCTCAGGCTACTCTTCCCATCCGTATGGGAGGTCTCGGCGTCCGCTAAATTACTACCTAGTATTAGTTTACCGGCTTTCATATCCTCGGTTCACGGCACTGAGGAAAATCAGGAAATTCTTAGCTTCCTCACTGATTGATTTTGATGTGCCGTGCTTCACCGAGGCTATGGATCAGTCTCTCTTGTGCCGCGTTCCGAAGCGGATGTGTTTGCATATTCTTTATATCGATTAGCGCGGCGCAAGCTGTCGCTCGTAATTTACTCGCTATGAGTAATGAACTTGTGGCGAATGAGCTGCTGGCGTTCCTGCAGCAGAAGCTGGATGTGATGGACGAGGTGTCTGCTGTCCAGATCTGCGCAACGAACTTCAGTGAGGATGACATAGCTGCTGCCAAGCTATTGTTGTTCAGTGTGCTGAACAAGCGCGATCAGATGGTGTCCCGCCGGCGTGACGGGACTAAGAGAAGCCTGCAAGATATAATCACGCTGTTTAAGGAGACCGACCCTGACGACGTGCCGACGTTTGTGGCGAAGGAGCTACACAAACTTCCACCCGTGACGTTCGACCACGTCGATGTAACGAGCCTTCTGAAGGATATTGTCTGTCTGAAGGCCAGTCTCGCGGATGTGCTGACGAAATTAGATGCATCTCAAAAAACGGTCACCGATTTGCGCAAAGAAGTTAGCGAGTTGCGCAATAGTGTGACGGTAATTAGGTCACCTGTCGATACGTCCAATGTCAGCACGTGTCGCGGAGCCGGCCTCGATATATCATCGTCGGTTTCCGCGTCAGCAGTTTCGTCGCCGGCGCATCCATCGATTGCTGAGCCTGCAGTACGCCCCGCCCTCGCGCCCCGCAGCCCTGCGCCCGTCGCCGCGGCTCCTCCGCGCCTCGCCGCCCGATCTTCTCGTCCCGTCCCGCTGCCCGTGTCTGCAGCCCTAGCAAAACCCGTACAAAAGGATTTCGCTAGCGTCACCGCGAGTGCCCCTGGTGCTCCAATTATTAAGCCTATGCCTGAAAAGGTGCCGAGCAGGGCTGACAATGATGAGGGTTTCGTGACGGTGCAAAGGAGGAAGCGTCGATCGCGACCTACCAAGAACCGCTGCGGTAAAGCTCCTACGGACCCCGAAGTGAGCCTGCGTGCCGCTAAGCCGAACACGCCGGTGTACATCTCCCGCCTGCACTACACCACTAAGGCGGAGGACATCGTGGAGTACGTGCGCCAAAAGACGAGGTACACGCCGAGGGTGCAGTTACTGGAGTCGCGCCGCAACGTCAACTTTAAGGCGTTCGTGGTGCGTGTACCGAATTGTTTTCTCTCCCTCGTCCTGGAAGAAGACTTTTGGCCACAAGACGTGGTGTTCCGTCGCTTCCGCGGACAAGTACCACAGGACAGCACAAAGTCAGACGAGTGTAAAGTGAAGTGCTACTAACATAGTCTTAGGCCTTATTTATTAACACAAGTTTTGTTTATATTAAAATATGTATGTTTAGGTTAAGGTATTTTTTCTATGGGCCTGTGTCGCTTGAAATAAATGGTTTATTATTATTATTATTATGGATGCCTGGAGACTCGCTTGACCGAAAATAAATCCGCCCGACTACCCATCTTCCCAGAGACGGTGGGATGAGCCGCTCTGCAGAGTAGTTCAGGAAAACCTAATTGCTACATCTGCTACGACTGCGGAGCGTGCGCGCCTACTGTCTGTGGGAGAGTGGGAGTCGGACCTCTGGCTTCACGCACTACCGTCGTCGAACATAAGCACCTTGTTCGACGATACTACTTTTCGCCTCGCTGTTGCCCTACGTCTAGGCTCTCCCTGTTGTTCTCCTCATCGCTGCCACTGCGGCGAAGTTGTCAACATCCTCGGACATCACGGCCTGTCGTGCAGACGAAGCGCGGGTCGCATAGCGCGGCACGCGAATATCAACGACATCATCCGACGAACTCTTGTAACCGTTCCGGCTGTATTAGAACCACATGGTCTGGCTCGCGACGATGGTAAAAGACCGGACGGGATGTCGTTATTTCCGTTGAACTTGTGTAGGCCTTTAGTGTGGGACGCTACATGTGTCGATAATCTTGCCCCATCTCATCTTCCTAGTTCGTCGTGCTGTGCCGGTGCTGCCGCTGCGGCTGCGGAAAACCTCAAGCGGCGGAAATATAGCAACCTCGTCGGTAGCTACATTTTCGAGTGGTTTGGGGTTGAAACCCTTGGGCCGTGGGGTCCAAGTGCTCATATATTATTTAAAGATCTGTCTAAACGCCTTGTTGACACTTCGCGTGACCCAAGGGCTGGCTTTTACCTCGGCCAGAGGTTAAGCATTGACATCATAAAAGTCTAAAAACTTTCTATTATCCGTGTTGGCCGACACAAGTGTGACATACAAAGACCAAGTGAAGTGCAACACTGTGGAAGAAGAAAATCATCAAACATGTGATACATCTGGGGCGTGTCAGACTCTTACTGACTAAAACCCACCCCTGTTCCTTCCTGCCCTTAGTGCCCGGGGGCGAGGTAACTCTGTTTCGAATTTATCCTCAACCCGGGCAGGCATCGGCCATGACGGGCCCCGTCTTTATTGCTGACAACTCTTTGAGGCGCGCGTGGAACACTACGCGCCGTCGACTCTCGGGCCTGGTGCTGATCGGACGGCGAGCTACCCATTACTCGCCGTCCGCAGGCCCGGGTAAGCTATCCTGGTATTAAATTTCATTCAAATTCGATCAGTCGAGCGTGAAGGAAACATACAGGGTGTAAAAAGACACATCACAGAGCCGTTAACTACGCATACTGTACGTCTAACAAAGTAGTTTTGCGCAAAAATTATTGCTGGGAAACGACTTTTATTTTTAGGTATGAAAAATAAAACAATTTTTATTCCGCGCAATAGAACGCGAACACAGGCAAGTGAAGTTTAACCCCGCCCTTTCGCTCTAAACCACGTAGGTACTTGTCGGATACGTTTTCTGCAAATACGTAAGTTCGAAATTTCGAAAAAAAAAAACGAAAATTCAGGTAATGTTTGTTTGGAAAAAAGTTTAAGTAGTAATAACACCTAAAATTCATTTGTGTAAAAAAGTAAAAAATAAGGATGCGATTTTGACCTTCAATATCTCCAGAATCAGTGGCTTCCCAGGTATGGTCTAGTGGATAAAAATGATCCAAATAATGGGTAGAATGTGGCTTTCGGCTTCGGAAACTGTCTTTTTACACCCGATATGTACACACACACACACCATTACACATACATTACAAAGTTTAGCCTTTACAATATTAGTGAGATATATCTCAGATTTTAAAAAAGGTTAAGTGTGTCTTAGTTTTTAAAAAGGTTACGGAAGCCCAAAATAATATATGAAAAAAACTATATTCTCTAATTATTGAGTGCACATGCATTGTTATAAAACGAAACGACTCAAATCGTCAGCAGTAACAAGATCTTTAAAAACCACGGGAACATACAAACTTTCGACACAACCCATCTGTTGTCTTGAAATCATCCTAAATCCGAACAAGTTAAAATATTCTCAGTCATATAAAACTAGCTCTACTCCTTTGACTTGCAGGACCGCAATCATCTATTTACTTTATATTTGACTGAGTAAGTTTGCACTGAATATCAAGTTATCTGCACTTTTTCTGTGATTAATATTGAAGTAGTGTTCTAGTGTAAGTAGCAATATTTTGTAGTCTCGGGTAGTGTGTGCAGAGATAAATGAAAAGAGTTTGTACACTTGCACAGAAATCATAATTAAATTTATTGACAAGATAGAAAATAAGTTCACAACACTAAATGAGAGTAAAGAGCACGAAATATGAAGAAGGAGTACACAGATGGAAAGCACAGAATGAAAGATAGAATACTAGCATAACAGTGCGCAAGCGGGTAGCGGAATAAATAGGCGAAGCAAACTCGACAACACAGCGAGTTCGTGCGAAACGGTAAAGCGACTGGTTGGCCGATCCGAAATGCTGTGCGCACGCAGCTCATGAATGTGAGCCCCACTTCGCCCGGTAAACAATGCGGCGGGCCGGCGGCTGAATCATCCGGTAACTAATAACGAACATGGTTTGCTTTGTTATAAATTATTTCGTATAAACATTGTTATTGATAAGTTTAGTTATAGCACAGATAATATAATACTAGCGTACAGATGCCTCATCCCATATAAAGAAACGGTAACGCCGTAACTACGGGTTTTCGTCAAGCACAAGTAACTTTTGTTTTTCGTTCGGGCCCGTCCTCTACACCTCGCTAGATGGTGTTAGCAGCGACGGCTTACAAGTTGAATGAATTTCCTTCCCCCGTGGTTATAGTAATCAATGTGACATATAATAAATTGTAACCATTGTTTTTATGTTACCAGCCAAAAATGGTGCTGTCATTTTATTTATGAGTCTGAATAATATTATTTCTGTATTTTTTTTTTTAAGTTAATTAACCTATTCGTAAGATTAATGTTTTTGAATATAATCAATAAAAGTTTTATAATTAATTTGATACTTTTATTTGAGAGGAAAACCACCGAATTTGTTGACGTTATTGGAACCAAATAATATGAGAAAACGTACGTAAATGTAAATTCCTCGACAACCCGAGAAGCCGCGAGAAATTAGCCTCGAGAATTCTCGAGACCCGAGCAATTGAAAAGCTCGAGAAATCATGAACCCTAAGGTGTAGGTACTCTTTAATCTATAAAACTAATAGAGTACGCTAAAATACTATTTTTTTCACAATGTTTACTATACTAATACCAGTCAAGTATACCCATTGTCATACATAACTCATAACCCAAAAATGTAACGGTTACTGTTAAAATGTTCATTGAAAAAAAAATAAGCTAAAAATGAAGTCGCAAAAGGAACAAAAAAATATCTTTTCAAAAATAAAAATAAATGTAAGTACCTACTCTTTTTTTTAAGGTGGTAGGCACTCTTTAATTACCGTGTTTGAAATCAATAATATACTCTACAATAACTTCTTTTAAAAAAAAGTTGGCAACCCTACCCGTGCTACAGGTTGGTTGCTCTACAAATAATCTGCTCTAATGACGTATCCTTGACCCATCCCAAACTTAGTGCCAGGGTGGAGGCCCTTCACAGGACATGTGTCACCTTTCACAAACACCTGGACCTTCCATGACCTAAACGAAGCTAATGATAGACCTATCCAGATGGCTACATACTGGTCGGACAAAATTTGAGTCAAACCGACACGAAAAGAACTGGTACCAAATAGCTATTTAGTTTTTAACCGGGTCCTTTTTGGATTCATCTCGGATTTATAGCAATAAAAGTATCCTACTATGAATGTATCTGAAGTAGTTGAGAACACAGACATAAAGTAGGTAGGTAGGTACAGACAGAGCTTCTTCAATCCAGAGTTAATGCCATCATGATTCCGTGAAAAAGAGATAAGCTATTTGTCCCGTATAGCTCACGTCTCTGTCTCACAACGGAATCATGATGGTATTAGCAGCACGCCAAACACGGACAAAGTGATACAGATAAAAAACTTTTTTACAAAAAAAACAACCGACTTCCAATAAAAAAATACACTAATAATTTTAAAATATCTTTAATTTCGGAAGTCGGTGTCAAATATCGAAGAAATAAAATACAAACACCGACTTTTTATTTTTCGCTTTTTGTTATACCCCAGAACTAAAAACCCCAATAACATGGAACGTGGAATTTATACATTTGGAGAACACAAAAACGTCATCAAGATATGCGTATTTTTCGTTTTTGTTCAGTTTCTCAAAAAGCGCTCAAGCAATTTCGATAAAATTTATATGGGACCACCTCGGGAGTATATTCTTTCGGATAAAAAAATAATTTTGAAAATCGGTCCACAACTGACGGAGAAATGCGCGGACATACATTAAAAAAAAAAAAAAAACATACAGTCGAACATAGAACCTCCTCCTTTTTCGAAAGTCGGTTAAAAAGCGGTCGTGCGGCCAGTATTTGTCTTTTTCTAGGATTCTTCCTCGGCCACGTCGTTAGTTTTGCTGTGGCATCTTCGTCGACACTACGACCCGACCTACAGAAGCCTTCCTTCTTTGTCCTGTCACTCTTATTAGAGTGGTCATGATCATGACGTTGTGATAATAATATAGAGGTCGATGCGATTTGCCCCATGATCCTTCACCACTTCTCTGCGGCCCAACATCTTGGTGCACTTGCAAGAGACCACATACAGCAGACCTAATTTTGTCTCTTTCTGCAGAGCAGTTAATTTTATAAGGGTACATTATCTGTGTGCCCCATACATTTTATGTTTGCATATCTCAACAAAATGCTCAGAGCCTACTACTGGGCGTGAGTCACGTGACAGTTCTCTCCGCAGGTAATGTCCTTGCCATACATTTTGCACGAAGCGTTAGCGTTAATAGAAAAGTGTTTTGTCTAACCCCCCTGAACAGCTGTTTTTTTCTACGCAATTTCAGGTTTGGTCCCGTAGTAAAAAGTGTTCATAATGATGATTATTGTCCATGTTTTCATTTTGTTGTATTGTCGTCTACACGTTGTTTATGGTTGTGAAAATTATATGTAAAATAAAACTAAAAACGTATGCAATAATGTTTTAATTACTTATCAAAATACTGCGAAGTCTCAACTATACAACATTCCTTGTTAATCGGACACACGGTACAAGTACAACGGGCTAACAATAAATTAATTATGACTTATTGGAACGAGTGGCTGACGTATTCGACGTCTCATGCCGCAATCAGCACGACAATCATTCTGGAACAAACAGAAAAGGAGGTTAGTTCAAAAGTAATTTATTAAAATTAGGCTGAGAGCCAGCACAACGTATTCCCCCTAAAACGCACGCCCGTCACCACTTTCTAGTGTTTTAGCTGGGAAGAAGTGGCGCAACAAAATCCCCAGCAACAAGTAATACGGGCTTATTGTTTTCAGATTTATTCAGATACTCAACTATATGACTAAACAAATCTACATTACCAAAAAATTACCAAAAAATATTGGCCACGTATTTTTTCTTTTGTCACTTAAAAAACTGGCCAAGTGCGTGTCGTATTTCGCACATTAAGGGTAATACTTTTCGCCATGGGATCTGGAGGCAAAAATCCTCGCGAACGAAGCGAGGCGAGGCGAAGCTCCGGGGCGAAACTCCGCTGCCGCGACAACTCGCGGCTCGGCGGACAGAGCTCCGGCAAGATCTCATGGCGACATGGAGACAGCGATTGTCGCAACCCAGCGCTGGGCACGCCACCATTGCGGCGGTAGTGCCCCTCTTTGAGGAGTGGCTGGACAGGCTCCACGGTGCCCTCCCCTTCCGCCTGACGCAGGTCCTCACCGGACACGGTTGTTTCGGGAGGTTCCTGTGTCGGATAGGACGGGAGGAAACGCCCGGGTTTTTCCACTGCGCGGATCGTCCCGAGGACACGGTGGAGCATACGGTGGAGGTCTGCCCCGCTTGGGCGGAGCCGCGCCGTGTCCTCGTGAATGCGATAGGCGGCAGCGACCTCTCGCGCCCTGCCCTGGTTCAGGCCATGGTACGGAGCGAGAGGGAATGGGAAGCCGTCTCCTCCTTCTGCGAAGCAGTAATGCTCGCGAAGGCGGAGGCGAGACGCGTGAGGGAGACTTAACAACGGAGTCGCCCTCACGCCCTCAGCCAACCTCACGCCTGGGACTTCCGGCCCCGCGAGACGATCTCCGGCCATCGTAGATCCGGGCCTGCGGACGGGAGTAATGGGTAGCTCGTCGTCCGATCAGCAGCAGGCCCGAGAGTCGACGGCGCGTAGTGTTCCACGCGCGCCTCAAAGAGTTGTCAGCAATAAGGACGGGGCCCGTCATGGCCGATGCCTGCCCGGGGGTTGAGGATAAATTCGGAACAGAGTACCTCGCCCCCGGGCACTAAGGGCAGGAAGGAACAGGGGTGGGTTTTAGTCAGTAAGAGTCTGATACGCCCTCCCGCTCCACCCAGAGCGGGAGAAATCATTGGATGATTTCCCACCCCACAAAAAAAAGGGTAATACTTTATTAACAAATACCAATATTTCGTTCGGAAACGAAATATTGGTATTTGTTAATAAAGTATACATATAACAAGCCCCAGCTCATAAACTTCGATGCGTTTTATCTTTTTACTAGTGCAAAAAATACGCGTCCTATATTTTTGCTAATGTAACTAAGTAAATATAGTTATTATTATTTTACCTAAGAATCATCCTTATTTATTGCATCTGGGTTAGATTGCACGTCACTGAGCACCGAGTCACCGACATATCTCGGCAAAACTGTTCACACTAATCAGACGAGGCAGTGTTTATCACCGTTTACTAGTAGAAATTGACGGAACAGCCGAAACTTGTGCTCAGCGCAATAAAGGTATTAGGAAATTTTACTTTGGCCTATTATTGATCGAAGCTTAGGCTAGAGGTCTTCTACTTTGAAAACGTAATTTATGATGTTAACGTCTATTTAACTATTGCCGGAAACAAGCGTTTTGCCGATACCTGGGGGTCTACTCCGAAGTGTTTTTACGAAGTATCGGCCGAATGTTCGGACGTAATATATAGGGTGACTGGTAATTAGTGACCGATACTTTAACACATGATTGTACTCATGATAACAAGCAACTATCCCAAAGAAACATTTTTTAATACTCATTCACTTTTATCACAACAACCGTATCAAATTTTCACGCTCGCGCCTGTGAGTCCTGTGAGCAAGTCCTGTCCGGTAGGAAAGAACGTAGTTTTGGAATAGAGGTCAAAAAATAAACAAGGCTTTAACACTGCCTTGTTACAAGCTGTTAGCCTCGTGATGCCGTTCTTTCTCACAATATGTTTCTTTGGGAAAGTTGTTTGTTATCATGAGTACAATTACGTGTGTCAGTATCGGTCACTAATTACCAGTCACCCTATATTTGTGTGGTGTTAACGTGAATGTGCCATACCTAAAATTATAGCTCTTCTCTGAGAGCTTCTTCCACCAAAAACGTACGTAATGCCATTTCGCTACAATTTTAGGTATGACACATTCACTTTAACACTTCACACAAATAAGTCCGACAATTCGGCCGATACTTTGTAAAAACACTTCGGAGTAGACACCCTGGACCTGACGCCTCAGTGCTGCCACTTGCTGTACCTATCTGTCATTTCAGAAAACCCTCACCGTGTGGCCACGAAAATTCCTAGCAATGGCTTTGATCAATAATCTATTACTGATCGAAGAGCAATGGTAGACACCATTGCTCTTCGATCAATGTCTAGTCACTGTCGCCGAGACGTCAAGGTGACCTACCCCCTTAGCCAAAATACATTTCTGCTAACGTTAATGCTAACGCTTCGTGCAAAATGTATGGCAAGGACATTACCTGCGGAGAGAACTGTCACGTGACTCACGCCCAGTAATGTCGTTGCCATACATTTTGCACGAAGCGTTAGCGTTAATAGAAAAGTATTTTGTCTAAAGGCTCTGTGGTCGTAACGTGTTTTTTTTTTTTTAATTCGAGACTAAATAGATTTGACGACACGGTTGGTGCAGTGGTTGAGCGTTCGGCTGCTGCGCTACGGGTTCGATTCCCGCACGGAACAAATATTTGTATGACCTACAGATAGTTGTTCCAGGTCTGGGTGTCCTTGTATAAGTGAGTTCACATGTTTGTGAACGCACCCACGACACAGGATTAATTCCTAGTAGGGCAACGTTTTATATATTAAAAAAAAAATACAACAAAAGTGAGCGTATAACTGACGATAGCAATAGCAACCAAACCTTTTTTTTTGTGGGGTGGGTAATCATCCTATGATCCCGCTCGGGGTGGAGCGGGAGGGCGTGTCAGACTCTTACAAGTAGCGGCACGTAAGTCTAGCGCTGAACGATAATTACTGCGCATGGGTGGGTGGCGCGGGTGGCGCGCGGGGAACAGAATGCGACTGGAGAGCCAATCGGCGCTACGCACGCTCGCCCTTCATCCCGCTAGCCCCCTCAGGTACCTTAATTTTTACTTCTGCGCAATAACGGTCAGCGCTAAAGTTTCGTGCCGCTACTTGTACTGACTAAAACCCACCCCTGAGTACCCAGGGGCACGGTAGCTCTATTTCGAATTTAACCACGACCCCTGGGCAGAATAGTAACCATGCCTTTTTTACCATGCCGGACGAAAATAGTAAATATAAAACTACCTACTGTTCATTTGAAGTAAGAGACAGTCAATAAAGAACATTATTTATCTTAGTTCATTACCTACCTATTTTTCATTTTAAGAATTCATTGTCTTCCAACAGTGAACATTTAAAACGTCATCTATGTTGAAATGGTTACTTTGCATATGAATACAAGTTTTGAAGAATTCTGGTATTGTTTTAGTTTAGACAAAAGATTTGGGCGCAGTTTTCTAACAATATTAATCTTTTTGACAAGACTAATGAGTAGTAATGACCCATTAGTGTCACTGACCTTGACAAAATGTATTTATTTTAATGACCTACCTTATGGCCCATAATTTGTTTTACTGGTCACAAAAGGGGTCTGTAATAATTACTTGCTATGTTTTGGAAGTATTGCAAATATATGGACAATGATAATTTACTTTATGGTCTGACGATTAAGGCCGTCCATAGACGGATTGCTTAGAGCAGTCGAGACCAACTGCACGAGAGCAGTCCTGTTGCGGTTGAGGAGGACTGGTCCAAGTAGTCCGTCTACGACAGCACTAAGCCTGCTTATACCCTGTTTTTTATTTCAAATTAATTTTCATATATTTACCCGGCTACCCCAGAAAGAGGGTAATGGATTTCGATGTATGAATGTATATTTCTTTGGCGCGCCCTGTAGCCTATACGGCTGGATATATTTTAACAAATGAAGTAATTAAATTCGCCTTCAAAGTGACAAAGAACATATTCCTTTTGAAAAAGAAACCAGATGTTGGCCGTCGTTAGGTAAGTGAGTTATTTTTTTGTGTTTATCATGTGGAGTATCAAAATAAAGGGTTCGAGGAGATGATTCCAAAAATGTAACTCACTAAAAATGTAGGAAATAAAAAATACTTGCCATGTATAAAAAATCCGACTGCAAGAAGACTACTAAAACGTTCTAAACAAGGCACTTAACAAGCAGTCTGGTCTTTCATGCAGTTGGTGTAACTGCAAGACACTGCGTGAAAACCGACTTCTTTGGAACTTTTCAGTCGTTTTTTACAGCCTAGTTTTTTGATGCTTTTTTTCCATTTTTTATTAATAGTTAGATATACAGTGCTGCTGCGTTATTTAAAATGGACATACAATGTGTTTCTTATCATTCTGAAAACATTGTTTGTATTACTTTAAAATCTATAAAGACTAAACCACGTCACAAGGCAAGCCGTTCAGTAAAATAATCATATTATCTAACATAGCTCCTTTTCAAGTGTTTATGAAAGTTAAAATGTGCCTTCTGCTCTGATAGACTTCTGTTACATTTAAATAAAATGAAGCATAGCAACTTTCAATTAAAAAAAACTGAGAGAAATTAAGATAAATAAAGAAGAGCTGATAGGAGGAGCTCGTGGCTAAAGTAATAACAGCCGCACGGGTCGATCCATCAGGTTAAGCGACGCTTGCCGGGGTTGGTCCATGGATAAGTGACGATCATTACATACCAAGACTCCTCTGTGCCTCGGAAAGCACGTTAAGCCGTTGGTCCCGGCTGTCAATCATGGATCTTTGACAGTCGTTACGGGTCGTCAGAAGCCCGAAATTCTGACAACCAGTCTTACCAAGGGGTGTCGTATTACGCAGTAACTGGGTTTTGGAGGTCAGATAGGCAGTCGCTCCAAGTAAAATACTGGTATTCAGCTGCATCCGGTTAGACTGGAAGCCGACCCCAAGATAGTTGGGAGAAGGCTAGACAGATGATGAAAGAGAGCTGATGGGACAGCCATCCTTCGCTAGTTTATACTAAATACATGCTACTTTGCTAATCTACATAATCATATGAAATACATGAAGAACACTAAAAATGAGATTTTACTTTATTTATTTTCGTGATATAGGTACAGGTACTCGTAGGTACCTATATCACGAAAATAAATAAAGTAAGTAAAAAACCTCTTTTGTATTTACCTAATAGTTCGTTACTATTTTACCTAGTACATTGTTACTATTAGATTAGAAGAATGTATCCAGGCGAACACTGCTGACAAACTGTACTGCAGCAAAAATGCTGGGGCACAGACCTCTCAGTAAGAGGGTGTGGGCCGTAATCCACCATGGGGGCTCACATGTGGTGGATGTCACATGTTCGGTTTGCTAGGGACATCCAACCTTATTAATAAAACTTGTATGCTTAGTTTAAATATTAACCATCAAATACAACTGATAATGTGATACCTCATCATTCTCCTGCCCTTATCCCAATTTATTTGGGGTCGGCGCAACATGTCTTTTTCTTCCATACTCCTCTATTAGTCGTCATCTCTGTAGTCACCCCTTTATTACCCATATCCTCTTTCACACAGTCCAACCATCGTTTCTTTGGCCTTCCCCTACTCTTATAGCCATCCACATCCATACACAAGACTTTCCTCACGACATTTTCTTCATTCCTCCGCATCACATGCCCATACCACGACAACCGATTTCCACACAACTTTTCAGTCAGCGGTGCCACTTTCAGACTTCCTCTTATATACTCATTCCTAATTCTATCCATGCGCGTAACACCACACATCGCTCTTAGCATTCTCATCTCAGCTACATGCAATTGCTTTTCATTCATCCCTTTTGTGGCCCAACATTCTGATCCATACAAGACAGCAGGTCTGACCATTGTTTTATAAATCTTCCCCTTAAGTTTTAGGGGAATGCGGGAGTCACAGATACGAGGTGCATTCAATAAGTACCTAGCCTCATCGCCAGAGGGCGCTGTAGTTTCAAAAGAGTTTTACCACAGTGTAGCACATTCTTTTTTAATTCTTTTTTCAAATTTTCATTCCAATCCCTTCATTTGTTTTAATTTGACAACTTATGGAAGCGAACGTGTCGATCGGTTTTACAAAAATGGAAAAAGAGCAATATCGTTCGGTGATTCGATTCCTATTTTTGGAAGGGAAAACGCGCATCGAAATCAAAGAGCGCTTGGCTGCTGTGTACGGTGACTCTTCTCCATCAATGGCCACCGTCAAGAATTGGTTCAACGAGTTTGCACGTGGCCGTACGTCGGTTTTTGATGAACCACGTCCAGGTGCACCGAAAACAGCTGATAAGGAGGAAAACATTAAAAAAATCCATGATCTCGTATTGGCAGATCGCCGATTAAAAGTTCGGGAGCTAGCTGAGACTGTAGGCATTTCAGAAGGAACAGTGCATCATATTCTTCACGAGGAACTCGGCATGAGAAAGCTGTCGGCGCGATGGGTGCCGCGTTTACTCACACCAGAAAACAAGCGCAACCGTGAGACCACATCGGAGACGTGTTTGGCGCTGTTTAAGCGGAATCCAGCGGAGTTTTTGCGTCGTTTTGTGACCGTCGATGAAAACCTGGATCCACTGGTACACACCAGAGACCAAGGAGCAATCAAAACAATGGATCCAGACCGGGGAACGTGCTCCAAAGAAGGCGAAAACTGTAAAATCGGCCGGAAAAGTTATGGCCACCGTTTTCTGGGATTCACAAGGTGTGATCTACATCGATTACCTCGAGAAGGGTAAAACAATTACAGGGCTTTACTATGCCGATTTATTGGGCCGATTCGACGCCGAATTAAAGAAAAAACGACCCCATCTGGCGAAGAAAAAAGTGCTGTTTCACCACGACAACGCACCGGTTCACACGTCTGCCGTTGCCATGGCCAAATTGGTCGAATTACGCTACGAATTGCTGCCCCATCCACCGTATTCTCCAGATTTGGCCCCTTGTGACTTCTTTCTGTTTCCTAATCTGAAAAAATCACTCGCCGGGAATAGATATGGATCGAATGAGGAGGTTATCGCCGCCACGGAGGCCTATTTTGCAGAGTTTGACAAAAACTATTTTTCGGACGGGTTAAAAAAGTTGGAGCATCGCTGGGCTAAGTGTATCGAACTAAAAGGAGACTATGTTCTAAAATAAATTGCCACTTTTCCAAAATTTTCGTTTACTTTTTGTAGGCTAAGTATTTATTGAATGACCCTCGTAGTACCGGTGACCTGCCGCCATTTCATCCATCCAGTGTTAATTCTGTGCTTAACAGTCCGATCTATTTCGCCATCGCTTTGCACGAGTGAACCGAGATACCGAAAATCGGAGCAGACTGGGAGAAGCGCGCCATCTAGCACTACAGCTTCAGAACTGGAGAGACCGCCGAAATCGCAGAACATGTATTCAGTTTTGGTTCTGCTGATTTTCAAGCCAACTTTCTCCAGCTTCTGTTGCCATTTCTCCAATCTGCTCTGGATCTCAGGTGCATCTTCACCGACCAGAACAATGTCGTCGGCAAACAGCATGCACCAGGGTGCCTCTTCCTGTATTTCCGACGTAAGAGCGTCCATAATCAACAGGAAGAGGTAAGGACTTAAAGCCGACCCTTGATGCAAGCCTACAGCCACACTGAACTTATCGGTGTTGCCAGCAGCCGACCGGACGTAGGTACTAGATTGTCTGTACATAGCACGAATCAACTCAACATACTTCCCAGGCAAACCTTTCTCTTTCAAGGCCCACCACAACACATCCCGAGGTACCCTATCATACGCTTTCTCAAGATCAATGAACACCATGTGCAAGTTCTTGTGCACACGTCTGTACTTCTCGCAGTTTGACGGAGAGCGAAGGTGGCGTCCATTGTCCCTCGACCTGGCATAAACCCAAACTGGTTCGGGGTAATCTCACTCTCCTCTCGCAATCTTTTCTCTATCACTTTCTCCCATACTTTCATAGTATGTGACATGAGCTTTATCCCTCGATAGTTGTTGCAGTCCTGTACATCCCCTTTATTCTTGAAGATGGGCACTAGCGAACTATTGCACCATTCTTGTGGGATCACTTCTTCATACAACAACTTATTGAAGAATAAAGTCAGCCACATACATCCATCCTCTTTTAAACACTTCCATACTTCCACTGGTATATCATCAGGGCCCATGGCCTTTCCATTTTTCATACATTGAACTGCCTTTCTTACTTCATCCATGCTAATTTCTCTCACCAAACCCATATTTACTTGTACCTCTTTGAGCACACCACTCCATTAATTCTCTTCGTTCATCAACTTTTCAAAATAAACCTTCCATCGCTCTTTTATTTCGTCATCTTTCGACAAGACTTTACCGAGTTCATCCTTCATACATTTTATATGCATTATATCCCTCGTTCTCCTTTCTCTTAATTTTGTAATCCGGTAGAGCTCCTTCTGGCCTCTGGGGCTGTCCAGTAAATCATATAATTTTTCCTGCGCCTTAGCCCTGGAAACTGCAACCGCCTTTTTTGCCTTCCTCTTCCATTCTTTATAAATTTTCTTTTTCTCTTCTTTCAAATTATCATTTCCGGTTTCTACATTCTGCCATACTTTAAGTTTATTATTACTACTTTACTAACCAATACCAATATTTGGTACGGAACCCTTTATGTGCGAAATCCGACATGCACTTGGCCAGTTTTTATTTTTTATAAGGCTCATCCTATTAACTCACGAGTTTATTGCTAACATTGACCATTATGTATGAAATATTTGAAAATTTGAAAATATTGTTATGTCGACTGGAACGTTCGAGAATGTGGTCGAAGTTTCCAGAAGTTTCCACTACGTTCGAGAACATTCCATTGTGGTACTGTGTAGAAGTTCATAGATGTTTCTAGAATATTCCACTACAGGATAGTTCGACAATGTTCTGGAAACTTCTATGACTGTATAAATAGGCCTGGCGGCCGGCGAGTGAGTCAGTCTGTTTTCGACTACGGATGCTAACGGATGCGAATACAAGCGATTACGAAGAGAATAGTGATTATTAGTGAATTAGTGTTTGTGTAATTAAGTTGTTGAGTTAATGAAAGATATTTGGTTAATTAATAGGTGTAAAATAATTTATCCCATACCCAGCTCGTAACAATATCATGATAGCAACTAACTCTGACTTTAGCTTGGGCAAGTGGCCCATAAACTGCAAAACTTAGTTAACATTAGAAAAATAATTAAAAACTTACCCGTAAAGATACAAAAAGAATGATAACAAATAAAATGCAAGCTTGATCCAGCCTTCCCTCTGGCAGACTGTAAGTACATCAGCATTCATGATGCTCGTCGGGTCGTACAGTCCAGGACCCGACATAACTGGCCTTGTGTAGTATCTGAAACAAATTGCCATTTTTATTTAAATAACCTGCTTTTGCCAGAGGCTACACAGGCCCACATGAAAGTCGAAAATTATCCCATGAGAACATTACTGAGGTAAATAGACATTGGTGCCGATTCTCTTGTTCAATGAATAATAATAATAAACTAAAATTAGAGAATCGCTATCTTACTTCTTACTAATATTATAAATGTGAAAGTGTGTGAGTGTGTATGTTTGTTACTTCTTCACGCTCAAACGGCTGGATCGATTTGGATGAAATTTAGTAAGTAGATAGCTTATAGCCTGGATTAACATATAGGCTACCTTTTATTCCGGTCTAGGCGGGTAAAACCGCGGGGCGCAGCTAGTCTTTTACTAAAAGGCCGTGGGAGAAAAGGACGGCTATAGTTACGAACTAAGATAGAGATGTCACCGTATTTTTAGTCGACATATTTATGTGTACCCTTAATTTCTATGCATATTTGTTTAACTACCTACATTTGACAGCTCTAATTTATGTCCGTCTCTTTCTTGTTTTATTAAAGAGAAAAAGATAGCAATACCCTAAATTAAGTTTGATGATTGAGTAACAAAGATGTGACTTTCACATTTATAATATTAGTAGTATCTGCTAGGTTGATTAGATTAGTGACTAAGATAGGCTGTGGCTTAGTAGCTAGAGTTTTACTTAAATTAACTAGAATAGAGTTGAGAATATTCAATCTTATTTATAAAATTATGCTAACCATGTATTAGATCCTCACCTATGAAATCGGCGTTTTGTATGGAGAATTTGAAAGAAGTTGCATTTTTCATACTAACATTTTCTTAATTTATTTAACAACTAGCGACCCGCCCCAGCTTTGCTCGGGTACAAATTATACATATAAACCTTCCTCTTCAATCACTCTATCTATTAAAAAAAACGCATCAAAATCCGTTGCGTAGTTTTAAAGATTTAAGCATACATAGGGATATAGGGACAGAGAAAGCGACTTTGTTTTATACTATGTAGTGACTATGAACACAAATGTTTTAAAAATTTTATGCAATAATGTTTAAAAACTAAGACAACGTATGCCACTTACATTAAGCAACAAAAATAAGTTTTGGCTAAGTTAAAACAAATAGTGGTTTCATTTCTGCTAACGAAAAGAGGAGTCATTTATAAAGTATTTTTTTTTATATAAAACTATAAGTACAGACTGTTGTCAACATTATCTAACCCACCCTAAAATCAAACGACTTTGGACCCTCTGCCTGTAACATTAAGGTTTATTTAATTTACATGAGCTTATCAGACAAGTGCTCGAGGACTCGATGAACAAAAATACAATAATAACACAGACACGCAAATTTGATCTTTAAAACGTTAGTATTAGGTTATATTAGATAGAAGTGATGAGGCCTTCTATTTGTGAGAAAAAAACGCCAATTTCATACGTGGGAACCCAATATTAAGTTAAAATACTGATTAGCGAATTCTAGATAATTTGCCGCACAAAAGAGCCAAATGGCCGCCCGGGTACCGCCGTGTGTCGCGCGCTTTACGCAAGTTTTTGCGGCCAAGTGGCGACCGCACACACCAGGGGAAAGCCAGCGGCACCTTGTGTAGGAGCCTTAATGGAAAGACCCCTTCAAATTATTATTAGTTAGCACTTTACACATCTATCCTTCTTTTGGGTAGAAAATTTTGAATTAAGATGCTAATAACTGTGTAAACAAATTACATAATGGTTATTTCTATAATACTAATATTCTATACACAAAACATTTTTTTGTTTGTTTGTACTAAATAAGCTCCAAAACTACTGGACTGATTTTAACCATTTTTTCACCAATAGAAAGCTAAATTATTAGTGAGTAACCTAGGCTACTTTTTATCTCAGGAAAAATAAGTTCCCGAGGGATAGGACACGAGAGTGAAGCCGCGGGCAAACTGCTAGTATTTTATAAATAACAACAATAACCAACAAGTACAAGGGTTCCGAACATCCGAATGCAAAAACGGAACTCCTATAGGATCACTTGTGCGTCTGTATATCTGTCCGTCTGTCACAGCCAAATTACTTACTGGCTGGCTTGGCTGGCTGGTATATTGAAATTTGCTACACAGATGTGTTTCTATGACCACAACATGGACATGTAACGTAAATAAATTAATTTGGAATATGGGGGTAACTTTTGAGGGGAAAATCGGAAAATTTAAAAATAAAGTTTTTCCAACTGAACCTTACGACATATCAAATTAAAGGGCTGATTGTGAGGGTCTAAAATATTCTTTTTCATTATTTTAAAATGAATCGTTTTAAAAGTTATTTAAGAAAATATACTAAAATTTACCATTCCCCCCCTCTCCCTTATCTCTGAAACTACTGAGTCTAAAATTTTGAAAAAAATACCGAGCAAAGTTCTTTACTTATAAATTACAGGAAAACCTATGAGCAGTCTATATTTTTACAAACTTTATATTAACTTGCTTTGGTTTGGTTTGTATTCGGTTACAAATTAGTAACCAAACACACAAACAAACACTTTCTAGTCTTTGATTAAGCTAAAACTTGCATTACTCATAAAATTAAGTACCTAATGCAATAATATAGTAGTATGAAGCTGGTCTGATGATGGAGCTGGAAGGTGGCCAAAGGATCTCCTCAACCAAACAAAATGGCACCATTGTGATTGGTCTCATAGCATATGTTTTGACAAGTTACGTTCGACTAGATGATGCCTAAGGTCTGATGATGGAGCCGAAAGGTGTTCATAGGATCTCCGCAACCATAAAATATAGCACCATTGTATTTGGACTCATTTGATGTATATTGAAAAGTGATTTTACACGTAGTAGTACCCAGAGTCGGATGAAGGAGTCGGAATGTGGCCATCGGATCTCCGCAACCAAATAAGATAACACCATCTTGTTACAGCTTATTGGATATGTATTGACAAGCAATATTACATTTAGTAGTAGTGGTACCCAGGGTCCGATGATAAAACCCGAAGGTGACCATACATAACAACTCCTGAACTAAATAAGATAACACTATCATGTTTGGGTTTATTGAATTTAACTGACTAGTGTTATCACATTAGAAGGTGGTCAGGGTCTGATTATATATATATAGGATCTTGAACCATAGAACATAGCACCGTCGTCTTTAGATTCATTAGATATGTACCTACTTTCTGACAAGTGTCATTAAGCTAGGTGGTGACTAGTAGACCTGGAAGGTACCATAGATACTAAAACAAAAAAGTGCCGTATTGTTTGGTCTCGTTGATTTTGTGTTGTCTGAAACTATAGTTCCATTCCAGGTATAGTCCTGATAATAGATCTGGACGGTCGTCATAGGAAACCCTCAATTATACAAAGTAGCCCGATGAGATAAGGCTAGTTAGATTTGTTTTGACAAGCACACGGCATATAGATTCGACTGACAAGAAGTTACAGAGTAGCTGGCTAGAAGAATAATGTCAGACTGCTATTGCCCCAGGTATTGACACTTTCGGCCTTACAGTATATACGCTTCTGGTGTCTGAATAAGTATTTCAATAAATTGTAATGTTAAAAAGTATAAAATAAAGTATACATAAATTCAAATCTTTAGAAGGCAAACTTCAATCAAATAAAAACGTTAACTGACAATGTTGTAGTTGTAATTCTAACATTTCTTTAAAGCTTGAGGCGTGGACGTCTCTTACACTGTTTCAAGGATAAGCTTAAAATATTATAGTAGTAGGTATGCATATGTGTACAACTATAATAAAAATACTAATTAAAACATAGATACGATCTAAGTTTTAATTAGTATTATAAAGTTCATGTAAATGTTTATCCTAAAAAGTTTTTTACTTTTTTTATAAGCCATTTAAAAAATATGTGATTTGTTCGGAACCCTTTGCACGCGAGTCCGACTCACACTTGGCCGTTTTTTTTTTAAGGAGTCTGAATAAATTGTTTACAAATAAATCCCACTATAATTAACATTAGAGTACTAAAGTTCAATGCAAGCATAGACAAGACCTTCATATAGCTACTTCTTTGTCACTATGACAAAGCATTTTGTTCATTGTTTAAAAAAAATACTTGTAATGAGCAGGCATTTAAGATTTTAAATTACTAATATAGTTGATAATGCTGCTAATATATGTCAATAGAGAATTAACTGATTTAATATTGATATTATTTTATGGCCAGCTTTTCCGAGTGAGAAACTTTAGGGAAAACTAGGATTTTCCTCGTTTATAGTAATTGGAACAAGATAACATAGTATTTATAGTTGTTTAAAATCAAGGCAATATATCTTTAGTGTTTTTCCTAACTAATGTTTTTTAGGATGAATAAGTTCATTTGTATTAAATGTAACTTAATTAGCACCTACTCATTCCAAACATGTTTTTATAGAGTTCTTTATTTGTATTCAGTGCAAATACCATTTCAAGGTGGCACTGCATTGTTAAAGTCAAGATCTTGTCCTTATGTTGTCCTTAGATTATCTATAAACATAACCTCAAGATGTATAATAAAATTATTTACCTGTGCAGATGATACAAGATCAATGGAACGTTTATTAACAGTGAAAACCATTCTCCCGATAATAAAAACAGTACGTTTATTAATAAATGCAGCAAGTACTCCGGTAAAACCAACTGAAATAGAAAAATATAGGTTAGTTACTCGATTGAGTTCCGATGAACTTTGGTTCCACCTACAAGGTAAAAATACGTACCGGGTTTAGACTATTGCACTGGTCAATTGGATTTTTATAGTCAGTTTTTAATTCGTCGAACGCAATAACATGGAATATTGAGAAAAATATTAAGAATGCGTCAACTATTAACGCAATAATATAGGAAAAGGCTGGAAAACTGAACGCCATTTTTACAAAATTTATAGACTGACTTTGACAAGAAACTGACTTGACAATTTTTTTTGTTTTATTTACTCCGAAGGGAAGGCTATAGTCTTTCAATCATATTGCCTAGTCTTACGTCATTTTAGTTTTTTTCCCCCAGAATGCAGATGTAACACATTCTAATGTACTTTGCAGTATTTTGGCAACAAATGTGTCGAATCAGCCTTCTCGGCAAACTTCACTGAGGTAGTCAATACTACAATTAAATTCTCAGCTCCATTTTACCGAGATCACCTGTTTTAATGATTCCAAATGTCCAGTTGCGTAGACACTTGAGACACAAAACTACTATAATTTTAGAATCACAATAACCACTAGGAATCAATAAATGAATAATATTAAAACAGCCACTGAACTTCACTCAAGAAAATACCACCAAAATCTTCTTTTTTTGTTACTTTTTGAACAGGCTAAGGTCAGAGACTATGCTGCCTATTCATCAGTAGTGTATTTTTTTAACCAATATATTGCAGATACAATGTGACACATTCTAATGTTTTTGTAGTATTTGGCAACAAATGTGTCGAGTTAGCCTTCCCGGCAAACTTCTGAGATAGTCAATACTACAATAAAATTCTCAGCTCCATTCCTGTTTTAATGATTCCACATATTGTCCAGTTGCGTAGACACTTGAGACAATCAATAAGCGAATAAATAAAACAGCCACTAAACTTCACACGAGAAAAGCCCGCCAAAAACTTCCACAACTTCATTCAATTTAACGATACGGCCCTAGCTTTTTTTTAGTAAGTTTAGTGGTGTGGTGGAGATGCTACCATTACGTTACGAGTCTTGATCTTTTTTTCTTTTGTGTGTTCATATTAATACAGTCGCTTACTGGGAGAAATTAAGACGTCTAAAAGGGGGTTGGACATCATTGATTACATAATAATCTGAGCATCTTTTGTGAGAACGGAAACTGAAGTTCTGAAGATCAGAATAAAATCTCAACAAGTCATGAGAAAAGATACTTATTGATGTTTTGCTTTTGTTGGTGTTACTATTAGGTAATTCAATTCCTGAATTTGAATTGGTAAAATTAACCTTCTCATTAAAAATAATTTAGCCATTCTTTCTTTCCTGTTTTTCTGAACGCGATCAATGTGCTTGACAAATGACAGGTCTCCAACTCATATAGGAAACTACCCTACTAAATTACGAAGGTACCGTAATTGGTTAACACAACCAAACTTTCCTTTGCCTTTTAAATTTTGTCATGTTATAATTTGTTTGGTAAAAGCAGTAGATAATTTAGTGCAAATACTGAATTAATGTAAAGTATTCGTTTATTATGAACTTATAAACGTGTAAAATGAAGGGTATATGGGTGCTGTGTTTGTGTGTTGTGAAAGTAACATCGAATATAGAACACGACTTCAGAGGCTTTGATGATAGCATATTATTTGGAATCAACTGGCCCGGCAGCCAGGATATCCAGCATCTAGTCGATGGGGAAGTTAATAAACTTGAGGTATGTTATCTGACTAGTTAATAATACTGGGTCACATTAAACAGTATTATCGAAACAGGTTAACTAAAGTTGGTTGACAGTCGTACCTGTGTTTTCTGTGCTCAGCTGTTCCGAAATTCTATAATATATCATTACAATTACATGAGCTCATTCACATGGTAAATGAATTCTAATACAGTCATTTATCTCCTCTATTATTCCCTATCGACTCGAATGTGGATCTCCTAACAAATTAAATTAATAAAACCTCTATTTCTCCTATTAGCTACCAAAGCAAGAGATTCTAAAAGTAACAACAGCAAATAAAGAGAAATATGAGTGCCGCATACCAGAGCTTCGTACCAAGGAATCAACAAATATAGAGGATTATGATGGTCCATCTCCTCTTAGTCTTCTGAAACCATTGTACTCTCAGAAGATATGTTCGTACAGGCTAGAGAGTTACTGGAGCTATGAAGTTTGTCACGGAAGATATATTAAACAGTATCATGAGGAAAGAGAAGGTATTACTTTCCTTTAAAATTAAACTTTGAATTTAGTAAATTTTCTTTAAGGCATGTTGACAAAATATTAATATTTGTGGTAATTTAATACTAGTGTTGAAAAAAGATGAACATGGTGGAATCACTTTTTTTGTCAAAGGTAACTTATAAAGAAATATTATTGGTTTTCAAATATTCTTCATACTATTTGGGTAACTATCATGGTTTTTCAAGCATAACTTAACACACTCAGGGCCATGTGTATTGTTTGTCATACACACACACTGTACAAGGGTGAATCTCCTGTTGTTTTGCAGAAAATAATGACGGAGAGTTGCTGACAATGACTAAACGTGGGAAATTCAACTTTAAGACACTAGTATTAAAGTACACTATTACTACTAGACAATGAATACTACTAATGTACTTTAATACCAGTGTGTTAAAGTTGAATTTCCCACGATTCGTCATTGTTGGCAACACTCCATCATTATTTTCTGCAAAACGCCAGGAGATTCGCCCACAAACACTTGTGTATCTTTTTTGCGCACTAGACCTATGAAAAACTTCAGGTGTTAACTTGTATTTTTCTGGGCTAGTGAATCCAAAAGATGCACCCTAGAGAGAGGGGGTGGGGAAAGGTGAGGGTAGAAAAGAATGAACCCTCTATGATATCTAAATAATTTTGGGTAAAAGAAACAAAAAAAGAAATAAAACATATTTTGGTAGTATAGGTTTATTTGGTAGTATAGCCAGCACGTCAAACGCTCATATTCTACATAAAGACAGTTATTTTCTAATCTGTGATAGGCTTGCGTTTGACCACTATCTCACCTGATGGGAAGGCTTTCGTGCCAGACCCTGTCGAAGGCCTCCGAGACGTCGAGGAAGACCGCAAGTGCTTCCCCATGTTTCTCATATGGCCTCACTCCAGATGTGATTGGCACACGCTAGAAGATCCCCAGTTGACCGATTTCGGCGGAAGCCGTATTGACGGTCATTGAGGATGTCGTTAGCTTCTAGGTATGCCAGGAGCTTATTATTGAGTGGACGTGACAGAGATGAGTTTGTAATTAGCCAGGTCAGCCCGACTGCCATTTTTGGGCACGGGTTGCACGTTAGCTTGCTTCCAAGCAATCGGCACTTTTCCAGTCTCAAACGAAAGGCGAAATAATCGGGTCAAGATCGGAGACAACTCAGGCACACAAGGCCTCAGAACAATTGCCGGTATACCGTCGGGGCCACTAGCCTTGTTCACGTCTAGATTACGCAATACCGTGCGGACGTCCTTCTGATGAATGCGAATATTCGACATACTCTCCTCGCATTCATCAGGAGAAGCAGAGGGCCTCGCGTCGACAGGATCTAGACATGAAGATTCCGTAAACAAGACCCGACGGGCCTCAGCAATAGCGGTAGTGAGGGGCGGCAGAAATTCGATTTAACAAACTTCACCAGGGACCAAAACGCCTTACTATCAGCTGGGCTAGAAGCAAGTTTGTTCCCAATTCAGCTACACCTTGGAACAACTATTTTGAACCAACTCCTCTAGATTGGCTACACTGAGCATTGTACCGGAACACGGCTAGGCTGCTTGGCGGTACGCCTTTGCCCAGTGGGTGGTCGAAACCTACCACCAGTTAGTGTCACCTGATTAGCCCACATGTAGGTACTATCAATGGGTATGGTGGGTATTCTCCTACGGACGTGGGTAAATCGACCCCCAAAGTTCCTTAAAAACGCCTGCCTGTCACAACTTCCTAGTGTTTTAGCTGTGACGAAGAAGTGGCGCAACAAAGTTCCCAGCAACACATCTGTCTGTTAAGTTTGAAGAACTTGAATGATCTAAATGATTGTATAACACAGTAGAGAGCAGTGGTGGCCCAGTGGTAACAGCCGCGACTTACAAGTTGTAGGTCGTGAGTTCAAATCCGGGCAGGCGTTTTACTTTGTGTAAGTTATTTCATCACCACTGCTCTCAAAACGTTGAAGGAAAACATCATGAGGAAACCGGCATGTCCTAGAACCAAAAATTCGAAGACATGTGACATCCACCAATCCGAATTGGGCCCGCGTGGTGGATTACGGCCCACATCCTCTCACAGAGAGAAGGCCAGTGCCCCTGCAGTGGGGACATTAAAAGGCTGGATTATAATGTGTAAAACAAAAAAATAAAGACTTATTGTCCAAAATACAATCATAAAATTCAATTATCCGGCACTTGTTAGTTAGCACACTCTATTATGTCATCAAAAAAAAAAATATATACAGAGTGGTGATGACAATACGACATTAAATTAAACCTCGCATACCTCAAGACGTTCTCAGTCTACATACAAAAAATCATTTGAATATATCCAGTAGTTTAGTAACAGGAAATTATTTTCGATTTTTAACATTTGCTACATGATGTATCTGATAATAGGGAAACACTGTCAGGTTAACGACCCACATCGGTATAAACATCAAAACATTAAAGCCACGTTGCCAACTCGCTACTTTAACACTTTCGCCAAATTAGTATTTTCATCTGATTTAGTGAAAATTATACCTTAACTCTGAGTAATAAGAGTCATAAAGCGTGTCATCAGAGTTGGATAAGAAAGTAACGAATGCGGAAATTGCAATGCACTCATAATATTAATAAAAAATTTAGTGTGTGCGAAAGAGATAAATCTAGTTTCGTTTGTTACTTCGCTTTCTTGAAGAAATTTGCTACAACAAATTTATGTTAGTGTGTCGCCGGCCGCCGCGATCCTGTGACGAGTCACGCGTCCTCAGATGCCGCTAACTTTCGTTCGCGCCGCGCGCCCGCCTTGTTGAGGGACTTCCCCGCCGCTCGTGTTTTTTGTAAATTCATTTACGACGGTATTAGTGCGAAATTGGACGCTTTATTTTGGTGACAGGACACGTAACGTTTTAATAGGTATTTAGTTAAACAGTGAGTGAATTGTGCGAAATTAGACGCTTAGTTTTTATTGTTTTCGTGTTTTTTTTTAACGCAACCCAACGTGTAGTTCAGGTGTTGACCATACAACTATTCTTAAATTTTAAAACGCGACAAACGGAAGCCGTATAAATACAAGAAATTGCATGCATTGTTACCTAGAGACAAACCAGTTAGGTAAAACTTCTGTCGCTGGATTGAAAATAAACATTTCGAGAATCCGGATTTCTTGTACAATGTGATGTGGACTGATGAAAGTACATTTACAAGGAACGGTTTATGGAACAGACAGAATATTCGTTACTGGAGCCGCGTGAATCCGCGTCTAGGACGGGAGACTTCGCACCAGTACAGATTTGCTGCCAATGTTTGGGCTGGCATTGGTTTGCAGCTGTGATTCTGTGCTAAATAATCTGTGATTTAGTGTAATTTTACTGAGCATTAATCCATAATTAAAAGCCAAAAAATCAAGTCACTACAGGACCGCGCGTTGTTGCCGCTCTTACGACAGGTTAGTGAACTCATATTTATAAGTGGTGTTCTATTTCGTTTCTAGTTTTATGCCATTTAGTTTGCTTGAAATTTTTATTTTTTTATTTTCGATGTTAGGATATTTTTGATAGCTTAAACTTATTCTTATAAACTAGTATTGTCCGTGTTTTCATTTATTGTCGTATTGTCTTCTCCACCCTGTATATACAGTCGAACATAGAACCTCCTTTTTCGAAGTCGGTTAAAAACAGAAAAACTCAAGCATAGACATTAAACCAAAACCAAATTAAATAAGCCTCCATACATAACTAGTGTGCCCGCTTACACATGCAACAGTAGTATCTATCGATAGGGCTGGAATTTGAAGCCACAAGTGATGAAATAGGGCCATCACAGTAAAATCAGTTAACAATTGTTATGAATTAATATAACCTGTCATAAGCTAATTATTGTATAAATTGCACCCGTGTAAAACAGGGACAGGTCCCTAGTGAATACTTTAAGACTATTATCTAACTAAGGGACTGAGGCTTGTTTTCACAAACACTGTTTTGAGCAGTGCAATAACATTACACTGGTGCCGATTCTGCTATGCACAAACTAAACTTAATTTAGGCTATTGCTATCTTTTTCTCTCTAATAAAACAAGAAAGAGACTTACGTAAATTAGAGCTGTCAAATTTAGTTGAACTAATATTTCCATACAAATTAAGGGTACACGTAAAAACATGTCGACTAAAAACACGGTAAAGCGCAAGGCGTAAACTAGTTTGACATCTCTAACTTAGATCATAGCTATAGCCGTCCTTTTCTCGCACTGCCTTTTAGTAAAAGATAGCGATTCTCTAATTTTAGTTTAGTAGTTAGTTTATAGCAAGTTTGTAATTCAAAATTTTGAATATATTTAAAAATAGGTGATTAACCCTTATAGTCCCGATGGCAACCCGGGTTGTCATCAGGCTTCTTCGACAACCCGGGTTTGTCTGCAGATCTTAAGAGGTAGGAGGCTGGTTTTTTTTTGTTTTCAAACTCAGTTGAGTTTCGGATCCTAAGAGGTTAAATTTTATTCCAAGCAAACGTTAACCTTGGGTTGTCGAAGAAGCCCGGTGACAGCCCGGGTTGTCATCGGGACTATAAAGGTTAAATATTTAAATATTATTATGATTTTTGTGTTTGGGGATTTAGGTAAGTAAGTAAAGATTTTATTTGTTTAAACATGGTGTATATGATACATATACATTACATTCAAGATAACAATGAGATACAGAAATGTTCTAACATGTTCAGCCGCATAACGTGGCGTACAAATTGGTAGGAAGTGATGGTGCATATACCGTGACAATATTCTTCAAAATTTAATTACAGACATTACTTATTAAATCATCATTATTCATTAAAGATTAGGTATCATTACAAATCAACAAGCATATTTTATTTAGATACAATTCTAAGGAGGGTTGAATATCTATTTTTAACCCCTTACCTAAAAATAGTTATACACTAAAAAAAAAGTTGTTTTTATTCTCATGGTTTTTTGATTTGGGTTTTGAGTATTAACATTTTATTTTGCCTATTTTATAAACTTACGAGGGTTGTCTAACTAGAGAATCTAAATGGATTCTGGTTTTTCTTGCTAAGAATTTTGGGTTTTCTTGTTTTTCATCCAATGGTTTATAAATTTTAAACCCAAAAAGCCATTTTTAAAGTCCCCAAAACTTAACATTTTACAGGTAAACAAGTGAAAATCCAGGAGTATTTCCTAGGCCACTGGAGCTTAGAGAAACATGTCAAGTTGGAGGCTGACGTGAAGGCCGCTCAGGAAACTAAGAAGCCCTACAAGATGACAAAGGTTGATGGCGCTAAGTTACCTGCTGTTGAAATGGTTCTGGATGATGGTATGTATGATTTCTGGTTTTAGATTTACACTTTTTTAAGGGCCGATTTCACCAATGAAACTAATCGCGATTAGTTTAAACTAAACTCAGTTCATGCGTTTAATCGACTTTGATGATTCACCGAAAACTGGGCGTTTCGAATTTAAACTAAGTTAAGCTTAAACTAGTTTAGTTTGTAGTAGTGAAACGCAAAATGAAGCTCTAATCTTGATTAAACGCATAAACTGAGTTTAGTTAAACTAATCGCGATTAGTTTCATTGGTGTAATCGACCCTAAGGTTCGATAAGAAACGAGTCCTATTCCTCTTGCTGAATAATTAGATAGATAGATAGAAAGATACGAGTAGATAGAAAGAATACTCTTTATTAATTCCATTATTCTTTATTTATTCCTTTTCTTTGTCTTTTTTTTAATTCGTCTGTTCCCCTGTCTCAAGGGTCTAGTGTCCCCCCGGGTGTTTCCATTGCGAGGATCGCCCAGAGGACACGGTGGAGCATACGGTGGAGGTTTGCCCCGCTTGGGCAGAGCACCGCCGTGTCCTCGTGGATGCGATAGGCGGCAGCGACCTCTCGCGCCGTGCCCTGGTTCAGGCCATGGTACGGAGCGAGAGGGAATGGGAAGCCGTCTCCACCTTCTGCGAAGCAGTAATGCTCGCGAAGAAGGAGGCGGCATACGCTAGGGAGACTCGAACACAGCCGAGTCGCCCTAGCGCTCCCAGCCGCAACCGCCGCCAGAGACGCCAGGGGGTTCGGACGCCGCGAGACGATCTCCGGCCACCGTAGACCCGGGCCTGCGGACGGCGAGTAGTGGGTAACTCGCCGTTCGATCAGCACCAGGCCCGAGAGTCGACGGCGCGTAGTGTTCCACGCGCGCCTCAAAGAGTTGTCAGCCAAGGGAAGGGGCCTGCCACGGCCGATGCCTGCCCAGGGGTGGAGGATAAATTCGAAAGAGTTACCTCGCCCCCGGGCACTCGAGGCAGGGAGGAACAGGGGGGGGTTTTAGTCAGTAAGAGTCTGACACACCCTTCCGCTCCACCCTAGAGCGGAAGAAGTCATAGGATGATTTCCCACCCCCCAAAAAAAAAAAAAAAAAGGGTCTAGTGTCTCTGCCAGGCTCGCGGGAGTGATCCAAGGAGTCACCGTGGCCTTGGCATAGGTAATTGAAGGAACATGGGTGGGTTTTAGTCAGTAAGAGTCTGACACACTCTCCCGCCCCACCCAGAGCAGGAAAAGTTATTTGATAATTCCCCACCCTATAAAAAACAGTGTCTAGTGGTTAAGCCTGGAGCTACAGTCTTCATATTTGCATTATTTATGTACCAACTAGCTGCGCCTCGCGGTTTCACCCGCGTAGACCAGGATAAAAAGCCTATGTGTTAATCCAGGGTGTAAGCTATCTTCATACCAAAATTCATCCAAATCAGTCCAGCCATTTGAGCGTGAAGAAGTAACAAACATACACACTCACAAACTTTCCACCCAGAGCAGGAAAAGTTATTTGATAATTCCCCACCCTATAAAAAACAGTGTCTAATAGTGGTTAAGCCTGGAGCTACAGTCTTCATATTTGCATTATTTATGTACCAACTAGCTGCGCCTCGCGGTTTCACCCGCGTAGACCAGGATAAAAAAGCCTATGTGTTAATCCAGGGTGTAAGCTATCTTCATACCAAAATTCATCCAAGTCAGTCCAGCCATTTGAGCGTGAAGAAGTAACAAACATACACACTCACAAACTTTCGCCTTTATAATATTAGTGTGATGTGATTTGTCTGACCCAAAGTCAAACATATAACCAAACATTTTTTATATAGCACCTTGGTCCCACTGTTGGACCAAGTACTTTCTGATACTCTTCCTTTGCGCCGTTTCGAACCAGCGCTCATGATACACATTCAGTAGTCGCCTAGCTATCTCTTTCAAGTCCACCTTGAAGGCGCTCCTTTTTAAAATGATGTAATACAAAACTAACTACTTGAAATGCAATATACCTACTTACCTAACTATGCATGAATAAATAATTATGCATGAACTGTGTATGTATTGAGGAGCTCGTGGCTAAAGTAATAACAGCCGCACGTGTGGATTTTTCTGTTGTCACGCAAACAACAAATGAGGACGATACAGTGCGTTGAAATTTCGCGTGACGTCACGGTGTGCGACACTTTTTACCACAAAGTGACGTAACGAGCCCCCGAACTTTGATGCGTTTTATTTCTTATTGGTTTGGTAAAGCAAAAAATACGAGGAGCTCATGGCTAAAGTAATAACAGCCGCACGGGTCGATCCATCAGGTTAAGCTACGCTTGGCGGGGTTGGTCCATGGATGGGTGACCATCTTACATACCGAGACTCCTCCGTGCCTCAGAAAGAACGTTAAGCCGTTGGTCCCGGCTGTCAATCGTGGACCTTTGACAGTAGTTACGGGTCGTCAGAAGCCCAAAAGTCTGACAACCAGTCTTTCGAAGGGTCGTATTACTCAGTAACTGGGTTGTGGAGGTCAAATAGGCAGTCGCTCCATGTAAAATACTGGTATTCAGCTGCATCCGGCTGGAAGCCGACCCCAAGGTAATTGGGAAAAGGCTAGGCAGATTGATGGATTGAACTATGTACGAATTCTTAATAGCCATTACTGGGCCGCAAGATAACTTTATAAGGAAAAAGTACAAATTCAAATTCAAAGCATTTATTTCAAATAAACCATTACAGGCACTTTTAAATTGTCAAGTCGGTCAGTCAGAAAGATGAAGTTAATTGCACATTCCAAAGCGTAGATCTATATGGAAAAGAACGTGCAAGAAACTCCATGGACACTCTTTTAAACCATGTTATCTTTTACAAATCCTGGTTACATATTCATGTTGCTTCTATTATGTGAGAACAATCATTATAAAAAAATAAACATTAAAAAAAAAAAAAGATTTTTGCACAAAAGGCTAAATTTAATTTTTTTTGCCATTAATCATAATATATTCTTTCCAACACTTCTACACATAACACTTCTACATGATTATACCACACCTTAGTAATCGTGTTTAGTCCAGCCTGCTATTTCATTATTCAAGGTGGAGACTATATTACAACGGTAAATAAAACACTAGCAATACTCATTATTATGAACAACTTTTACAACTATTGGACAAACCCTGATTTTCCAAAAAAAACAGCTGTTTCGTAGATTTTGTCGAGTTTTGAAAACTTATATGTATGGCGCAATTAATTTTTGAAGTTATACTTCTTTTGGCGCGTTAGGGAAAAATGATGAGAGTAAATTTTTACGATGCGCGCGCACACCGTCTCAAAAAACCTACAGCCTGAAGTTAGCTAGAACCGACACCCTGAAGTTAGCTATGGTCTGTGGTTCATGAAGAATGATTGTTTTCCTTTTGTAAACTTTGTGACAGTTTGGTGTTTTATCTTGTTACGCCAAAGTATAACTTCTTACGTGCGTACATAAGTACACACAAACTCCTTTTTTATTTTTTTTGTTGGTCCAATAGAAAAAATTGTTCATAATGATGAGTGTTGCCAGTGTTTTAATTTATTATTGTATTGTCGTCTCCACTTAATAGAATTTTGGACATTGCAAGTCACACGAAATGTGACTGTTGTGTCATTGAAGTAAGATCTAAATTGAAATAATGGATGCGGGATCGTAAAATAAAATAACATAAACAAAGATATTTTCCAATTCCAGGCACCGTCTGTGATCTAAGTGGCAAACCACGTTTAACCAGAGTCCTATACGTTTGCTACACCCACGGAAAGCACGAAGTATACTCCTTTAAAGAGACGGCAACCTGCGAGTATGAGATCATCATTCTATCTCCCTTACTCTGCGAACATCCTCAGTTTAGGCCAAAGGATGTGAGTGAGAACATCATAGATTGTCTGCCTGTTGACGACGCTCCGAAGAAACCGAGGAGTCTTTTGAAAATGGAAGTCGATAGTTTGAGGTTCCATCACCAGACTATTAGGATGATGGGCAATGTAAGTTGGTTTTTTTTATAGTGTGACGTTTGTAGTTTCTTTAGTAGTATGTTACATATGAGCAAGTAATGTGTGATCTAGAATAAATTAAGTGTTACAAGTAGTAAAAAATAATGTAGGCGAAACTGAAAGACACATTTTGTTTTCGTACTTCATAATTATTATTATGATTAGTGCATTAGGATTAAAGAATATTGTTCATCATAGTGTCTGAAATAGTTTTTTTTTTAAATATTTTTGTTAATGGTTGATTACATTTTAATCTGTATGTCATAGCCAAATCGTTGATTTGACCATTTCATGATGTAGCGAGGTAAGATTAGGTTAAGTTTGAGATGGCCATTTCATGAAGTGGTCAACCTTTTTATGAAATGGCCGACCACATAATCAAATGGTCAATTGTACAATATGGCTATGACGTGTCCCGCTAGATTCGTTTCAGCTTTGAAGTAATGGTTTGATAATAACTTTTTAACCAGTGTGTTTGCTACTAAAGTCACTTGAGTGTGTTCTTTGACACATTTCACTTCAAACCATTTACCATTTTCATCGTTTTGTCATTTTAAGCACATTTTTTTTTGTAGTATGGGCATAGCCAGGAATTAAATGTTACCTCCCTATTCTTTGTTACCATAGAATAGATGATTGAAAAAATCTATTTGATCTGTCAAAAAATATGGGGCAAGTATTTCTTCTTTTGTCACGTAAACACAAATGAGCACAATACAGTGCGTTGAAATTTCGCGTAACGTCACACCTATTTAAAAAATTTACGACTTTTTACATAGAATTGACGTAACAAGCTCCCACACTCTTAAACTTTGATGTGTTTTATATCTTTGTCATTTTTTTATTGGATGGTAAAGAAAATAATACGTGCCCAATATTTTATGAACCTAGCAATAATCCCTATTCCAAATGACTTTGTAAAATGGTAGTAAAATATGTAAAATAATAACAACCTTCGTCAGTTGTAATAAGTCTTAATTTTGTATGAACAATACATTCAACTTTGACGAAAACCTTATTTGTTATTTATACAAAATTAAGACTTATTACAACTGTCGAAGGTTGCTATTATTTTACATTTTTCCGCATAATTGTGACACGCGCCAGATAACTGCGTGGGCATTTCCACTTGCTTTTTCTATTCCGTGGATACAAGTACAGTACAACTATTATCTTAATGTCCCTCGGCAATCATCGCATTTCCGAATACAAACGAATGCTAATTTTCATGTCTATCAATTATTAGATTTATCGTGTATAATAATTTGAATTCAGAACTAAGTACACACATCAAAAGTGTCTAGGGATCAAGTACGTTTTAGAGTATTACCGCAATCGAGGATTATTATTTTAACTTTTTTTGGATCGTTATTAATTCTTTTAATAGCGTTTTTACAAAACCATTACAATTTCTGCATCGGAACTGAAAAAGATAGCATCTATATGGAGCGACGACATCATTTGACACGAGAAGAGATGATGAGAGCAGTCGGAATGTTGCAAGCTGGTTCCAGGCAACGTACTGTGGCCGCCTCTGGACACGCTATCGTGTCACGGGCAGCGTGGCCGAGAGACTTGGAGGACGATCTCGCAAAACCATTCGCAGACAGGACCGGTACATCCAAAATACTGTTCGACGGAATCCTACCATGACCGCCATGATGTTGGCTACGAGGCTTCACAGCTCTTCAGGCTGGCTGATAAGCGACCAAACGGGCCAAACCATCCGAAATCGTTTACGTGAAGTAAGTCTGCGTTCCCAAAGGCCGCTGAGAGTTCCACCTATAGCACTCCTGCAATCTCAATGCTTTGCAGCCCTGCAATCGTAGGGCCCGTTTACAATGGGCTCGCGAACATAGAAATTGGTAGGAAGAAGACTGGCGTTGTTTGCTTTTCCGATTAATCTCGTTTCGGTATGAGGCCCGGCAAAATTTCAAACGTTCTTGACGTCCAGAGGTCCTCCAAACTCGAGTACGTCTCGTATCCAGATACAAGACGTACTCGAGTTTACAAGGACAAGAGTGACAGCCACAGTACGTTGCCTGGAACCAGTTTGCAACATTCCGACGGCTCTCATCGTCTCTTCTCGTGTCAAATGATGTCTTCGCTCCATATAGACGCAATCTTTTTCAGTTCTGATGCAGGAATTGTAATGATTTTGTAAAAATGCTACCCGTCAAGCCCCTCATTAGCAGACACAATTAAAAACCTATTGTCGCGTCTCCATAAGGAGACGCGAGGGGCCTGACGGATTAAAAGAATTAATAACGATCCAAAAAAGTTAAAATAATAATCCTCAATTGCGGCAATACTCTTAAACGTACTTGATCTCTAGACACTTTTGATGTGTGTACTTAGTTCTGAATTCAAATTATTATACACGATAAATCTAATAATTGATGGGGAGTTTTTGGCGGGATTCTGTCGAGTGAAGTTCAGTGGCTGTTTTAATTATTCGTTTATTGATTCCTAGTCGATATTGTGATGTAGAATTGGTGTAGTTTTGTGTCTCAAGTGTCAACGCAAATGGACAATATGTGGAATCATTAAAACAGGCGCGATCTCGGTAAAGTGGAGCTGAGAATTTTATTGTAGTATTGAATACCTCAGCGAAGCTTGCCGAGAAGGCCGACTCGACTCATTTGCGCCCAAATACTGCAAAAACATTAGAATGTGTTACATCTGCATTGTAATGGTGAAAAAAGTGACAGTATTCTGTATCTAAAACTAAATACTTTCTTAACTTGACACTGGCTAAATGCACAAACCGTGCGAAGCCAAATATAAAAAAAAAAAATTGATGGACGTGGAAATTAGCATTCGTTTGTATTCGGAAATGTGATGACTGCCGAGGGACATTACCAAAATAGTTGTACTGTACTTTTTATGGTGTCAGAATGGCTATTATTACTAAGGGGTCACTTTTTCAAAATGATGAAGTAATGATTAATGTAAACTTCTTTTTAAGGCAGTAAATGCATTATATTTGTTTCTGAGATTCGAATAAACCTGCAATGAGTCTAATAATATATTTTTTGTTCCTGGCTTCGTCCGTACGTAGCGTAGCGTAGTATTTAGAGGCTTATTTAACATTTTTGTTGGCATTATTCAGGATAAAGATCCTAAGGATGTACTAGCTGTCTTGAAAGTTGAGAAAATTGAGAAGGTAATTTTTTTTTTTGTTTTTTTCGCGCTTTCTATGTTTGTGCTTGTTGTTCGTCGTTTTCAGATCGGTAAGTGCTTACATGTAAAACGTCGGTGATTCTGCAATACCGTTCAACTAACTTTTTCCATAAAGCCTAATTTTCAATGTTATTTCGTCCAAGTTCGACCTTATGGAAAATGCTAATTACGCGGTATTGCAGTATCACCGACAAAAAGTTCTTGATATTCACAAGTTTCTGTATTTATCTAGGACGAGAATATGTGCAGATATCGGTAGCTATACAACCAGCACAGATGCGTACGTCATTTCGTGCTAAAATTATGCCCGTTTTTAGGGTTCCGTACCCGAAGAGTCCAAACAGAGCCCTATTGCTGTCACTCACGTGTCTGTCTGTCCGTCCGTCGGCTGTCACACAGATTTTACAGCCAAACAGTTGCGAGCTACAGTCTCCAAATTTTCACAGTATAAGCATTTTGTTGACCCAAAGCCATACTTTATACTTTTTTAATGTTATTTAGGGGAGCTCCCATACAGAAAAGGGGGTGCAACTAATAAAATTTGACCTATCCCTTCAAATAGGGTTTTGTTGTTGAGTAGACAAATACTATATTTTTGGTTTTAACAAATATTGGAAGACAAAGGAATTAGAAGCCACCAAAGTCAGCTTTTATAACAATATTTTGTTACGAAGAATTTTTTAACTTCACATTGACCTATGAACTTGAAATTTGGTGATAATGTTTATTATTACGTATATTTTACTAACAAACACCAATATATTATCAGATTTTTTCTTGGAAATTGCCTCATTTAGTACGGAACCCAAAATGTGCGAAGACCGACACGCATTTGGCGAGTTTTTACTATTGCTAAAACCGTTGAATTTTCTATGACTTCCCCCGCCTGGGTGGAGCGGGAGGGAGTGTCAGACGTTTACTGACTATAACCCACCCGTGTTTCTTCATTTGCTGTTTGCGTTCCAGGGCGGCGGTGATTCTTTTCTAACAACTCCTCGACTAAGATTTTCAATGCTTGGTCCAGCGTCGAAATTGAAAATCCAACAGCGCGGATTTATTTTGGCGTGAATTTAAGTGTCGCCTCATGTTATTAAAAAGAGGGTAAAAAACTGGTCCGTCCGTCTGTCTGTCACCAGGCTGTATCTCATGAACCGTGACAGTTAGACGATTGAAATTTTCATAGATGATTTATTTCTGTTACCGCTATAACAACAAATACTAAAATACAGAATAAAATAAATATTTAAGGGGGCTCCCATACAACAAACGCTTTTATAGGTAGTGGTACGGAACCCTTCGTGCGTGACTCCGACTCGCACTTGGCCGGTTTTTTTTAAATATCCAAAACGCTTTTAAAGCAATCATTTAAAAGCACAAAACATAGGCAGAGTTTTAAACGTACTATGCCAATATACAAACTACCGGTTCTCATACCTTAACTATTTGCAGGACGGTGAAACTCATCTTAAATTCGAGCTGCATCCATTGACTGAAGATGAAGACTTGGTAGAGGATAGTAAGCCTCAGTTGCTATCTGATAGACCTGCACCAGTTATTACTGACGACTCGCCGGTCAGAGCGTTCCTAAATGGAGAGAACTGTCTGAATGGGGTAAGTGGAGTTCATTTCTGTCTGTTCACTATTATTTTTAACTGCCTCGTTGGTCTCGTGGTCGCAACCGCGACTGCTGAGCGTCGATTCCTGCGTCGGGCAAATAGTGCTATTGGGTTTTTCCAGTAGGAATTACTCAGTAATAGCTCAGAGTTTGGAGAGCACGTGTCTGTGTTGGTCCTGTGCCTGATTACTCCCCGCGCGTGCCCCGTGCCTCGGAGAGCACGTGTCTGTGTTGGTCCTGCGCCTGGTCTCTACCCGCGAGTGCCCCGTGTCTCGAAGAACACGTGTCTGTGTTGGTCCTGCGCCTGATCTATCCCCGCGTGTGCCCCGTGCCTCGGAGAGCACGTGTCTGTGTTGGTCCTGTGCCTGATTACTCCCCGCGCGTGCCCCGTGCCTCGGAGAGCACGTGTCTGTGTTGGTCCTGCGCCTGGTCTATCCCCGCGAGTGCCCCGTGACTCGGAGAGCACGTGTCAGTGTTGGTCCTGCGCCTGATCTCTCCCCGCAAGTGCCCCGTGCCTCGGAGAGCACTTATCTATGTTGGTCCTGCGCCTGATCTATCCCTGCGAGTGCCTCGTGCCTCGCACAGCACTTATCTGTGTTAGTCCTGCGCGTGATCTAGCCCCGCGAGTGCCCCGTGCCTCGGAGAGCTCTTATCTGTGTTGTACCTGCACCTGATCTCCCCCGCGTGTGCTCCGTGCCTTGGAGATTACGTGTCTGTGTTGGCCTTCGCCTGATCTATCCCCGCAAGTGCCCCGTGCCTCGGAGAGCACGTGTCTGTGTTGGTCCTGCGCCTGATCTATCCCCGCGTTTGCCCCGTGTCTCGGAGAGCACGTGTCTGTGTTGGTCCTGTGCCTGATTACTCCCCGCGCGTGCCCCGTGCCTCGGAGAGCACGTGTCTGTGTTGGTCCTGCGCCTGGTCTATCCCCGCGAGTGCCCCGTGCCTCGGCGAGCACGTGTCTGTATTGGTCCTGCGCCTGGTTTCTCCCCGCGAGTGCCCCGTGACTCGGAGAGCACGTGTCAGTGTTGGTCCTGCGCCTGATCTCTCCCCGCAAGTGCCCCGTGCCTCGGAGAGCATGTGTCTGTGTTGGTCCTGCGCCTGATCTCCCCGCGACTGCCCCGTGCCTCGAAGAGAACTTATCTGTGTTGGTCCTGCGCCTGATCTCCCCCGCGGATGCGTGTGCCTCGGAGAGTACGTGTCTGTGTTGGTCCTGCGCCTTATCCCCGCGAGTGCCCCGTGCCTCGCATAGCACTTATCTGTGTTAGTCCTGCGCCTGATCTCTCCCTGCGAGTGCCCTATGCCTCGGAGAGCACGAGTCTGTGTTGGTCCTGCGCCTTATCTATCCTCGCGAGTGCCCCGTGCCTCGGAGAGCACTTATCTATGTTGGTCCTGCGCCTGATCTAACCCTGCGAGTGCCCCGTGCCTCGCACAGCACTTATCTGTGTTAGTCCTGCGCGTGATCTCTCCCCGCGAGTGCCCTATTTCTCGGAGAGCACGTGTCTGTGTTTGTCCTGCGCCTGATGTATCCCCGCGAGTGCCCCGTGCCTCGGAGAGCTCTTATCTGTGTTTTACCTGCACCTGATCTCCCCCGCGAGTGCTCCGTGCCTCGGAGATTACGTGTCTGTGTTGGCCTTCGCCTGATCTATCCCCGCAAGTGCCCCGTGCCTCGGAGAGCACGTGTCTGTGTTGGTCCTGCGCCTGATCTCTCCCCGCGCGTGCCCCGTGCCTCGAAGAGCACGTGTCTGTGTTGGTCCTGCGCCTGATCTCTCCCCGCGCGTGCCCCGTGCCTCGGAGAGCACGTGTCTGTGTTGGTCCTGCGCCTGATCTCTCCCCGCGCGTGCCCCGTGCCTCGGAGAGCACGTGTCTGTGTTGGTCCTGCGCCTGATCTCTCCCCGCGCGTGCCCCGTGCCTCGAAGAGCACGTGTCTGTGTCGGTCCTGCGCCTGATCTCTCCCCGCAAGTGCTCCGTGCCTCGGAGAGCACGTGTCTGAGTTGGTCCTGCGCCTGGTCTCTCCCCGCGAGTGCCCTATGCCTCGGAGAGCACGTATCTGTGTTGGTCCTGCGCCTGATCTCTCCCCGCGAGTGCCCTATGCCTCGGAGAATACGTGTCTGTGTTGGTCCTGCGCCTGATCTCTCCCCGCAAGTGCTCCGTGCCTCGGAGAGCACGTGTCTGTGTTGGTCCTGCGCCTGATCTATCCCCACGAGTGCCCCGTGCCTCGGAGAGCACTTATCTGTGTTAGTCTTGCGCCTGATCTCTCCCCGCGAGTGCCCTATGCCTCGGAGAGCACGTGTCTGAGTTGGTCCTGCGCCTGATCTCTCCCCGCAAGTGCTCCGTGCCTCGGAGAGCACGTGTCTATGTTGGTCCTGCGCCTGATCTATCCCCACGAGTGCCCCGTGCCTCGGAGAGCACTTATCTGTGTTAGTCTTGCGCCTGATCTCTTCCCGCGAGTGCCCTATGCCTCGGAGAATACGTGTCTGTGTTGGTCCTGCGCCTGATCTCTCCCCGCGCGTGCCCCTTGCCTCGGAGAATACGTGTCTGTGTTGGTCCTGCGCCTGATCTCTCCCCACAAGTGCTCCGTGCCTCGGAGAGCACGTGTCTATGTTGGTCCTGCGCCTGATCTATCCCCGCGAGTGCCCCGTGCCTCGGAGAGCACTTATCTGTGTTAGTCTTGCGCCTGATCTCTCCCCGCGAGTGCCCTATGCCTCGGAGAGCACGTGTCTGAGTTGGTCCTGCGCCTGGTCTCTCCCCGCGAGTGCCCCGTGCCTCGGAGAGCACGTGTCAGTGTTGGTCCTGCGCCTGATCTCTCCCCGCAAGTGCTCCGTGCCTCGGAGAGCACTTATCTGTGTTAGTCTTGCGCCTGATCTCTCCCCGCGAGTGCCCTATGCCTCGGAGAATACGTGTCTGTGTTGGTCCTGCGCCTGATCTCTCCCCGCGCGTGCCCCTTGCCTCGGAGAATACGTGTCTGTGTTGGTCCTGCGCCTGATCTCTCCCCGCAAGTGCTCCGTGCCTCGGAGAGCACGTGTCTATGTTGGTCCTGCGCCTGATCTATCCCCACGAGTGCCCCGTGCCTCGGAGAGCACTTATTTGTGTTAGTCTTGCGCCTGATCTCTCCCCGCGAGTGCCCTATGCCTCGGAGAGCACGTGTCTGAGTTGGTCCTGCGCCTGGTCTCTCCCCGCGATTGCCCCGTGCCTCGGAGAGCACTTATCTGTGTTAGTCTTGCGCCTGATCTCTCCCCGCGAGTGCCCTATGCCTCGGAGAGCACGTGTCTGAGTTGGTCCTGCGCCTGGTCTCTCCCCGCGAGTGCCCTATGCCTCGGAGAGCACGTATCTGTGTTGGTCCTGCGCCTGATCTCTCCCCGCAAGTGCTCCGTGCCTCGGAGAGCACGTGTCTGTGTTGGTCCTGCGCCTGATCTCTCCCCGCAAGTGCTCCGTGCCTCGGAGAGCACGTGTCTGTGTTGGTCCTGCGCCTGATCTCTCCCCGCAAGTGCTCCGTGCCTCGGAGAGCACGTGTCTGTGTTGGTCCTGCGCCTGATCTCTCCCTGCAAGTGCTCCGTGCCTCGGAGAGCACGTGTCTGTGTTGGTCCTGCGCCTGATCTCTCCCCGCAAGTGCTCCGTGCCTCGGAGAGCACGTGTCTGTGTTGGTCCTGCGCCTGATCTCTCCCCGCAAGTGCTCCGTGCCTCGGAGAGCACGTGTCTTTGTTGGTCCTGCGCCTGATCTCTCCCCGCAAGTGCTCCGTGCCTCGGAGAGCACGTGTCTGTGTTGGTCCTGCGCCTGATCTCTCCCCGCAAGTGCTCCGTGCCTCGGAGAGCACGTGTCTGTGTTGGTCCTGCGCCTGATCTCTCCCCGCAAGTGCTCCGTGCCTCGGAGAGCACGTGTCTGTGTTGGTCCTGCGCCTGATCTCTCCCCGCAAGTGCTCCGTGCCTCGGAGAGCACGTGTGTGTTGGTCCTGCGCCTGATCTATCCCCGCAAGTGCTCCGTGCCTCGGAGAGCACGTGTCTGTGTTGGTCCTGCGCCTGATCTCTCCCCGCAAGTGCTCCGTGCCTCGGAGAGCACGTGTCGCCGTTGGTCCTGCGCCTGATCTCTCCCCGCAAGTGCTCCGTGCCTCGGAGAATACGTGTCTGTGTTGGTCCTGCGCCTGATATCTCCCCGAAAGTGCTCCGTGCCTCGGAGAGCACGTGTCTATGTTGGTCCTGCGCCTGATCTCTCCCCGCAGGTGCTCCGTGCCTCGGAGAGCACGTGTCTGTGTTGGTCCTGCGCCTGATCTCTCCCCGCGCGTGCCCCTTGCCTCGGAGAATACGTGTCTGTGTTGGTCCTGCGCCTGATATCTCCCCGAAAGTGCTCCGTGCCTCGGAGAGCACGTGTCTATGTTGGTCCTGCGCCTGATCTCTCCCCGCAGGTGCTCCGTGCCTCGGAGAGCACGTGTCTGTGTTGGTCCTGCGCCTGATCTCTCCCCGCAAGTGCTCCGTGCCTCGGAGAGCACGTGTCTGTGTTGGTCCTGCGCCTGATCTCTCCCCGCAAGTGCTCCGTGCCTCGGAGAGCACGTGTCTGTGTTGGTCCTGCGCCTGATCTCTCCCCGCAAGTGCTCCGTGCCTCGGAGAGCACGTGTCTGTGTTGGTCCTGCGCCTGATCTCTCCCCGCAAGTGCTCCGTGCCTCGGAGAGCACGTGTCTGTGTTGGTCCTGCGCCTGATCTCTCCCCGCAAGTGCTCCGTGCCTCGGAGAGCACGTGTCTGTGTTGGTCCTGCGCCTGATCTCTCCCCGCAAGTGCTCCGTGCCTCGGAGAGCACGTGTCTGTGTTGGTCCTGCGCCTGATCTCTCCCCGCAAGTGCTCCGTGCCTCGGAGAGCACGTGTCTGTGTTGGTCCTGCGCCTGATCTCTCCCCGCAAGTGCTCCGTGCCTCGGAGAGCACGTGTCTGTGTTGGTCCTGCGCCTGATCTCTCCCCGCAAGTGCTCCGTGCCTCGGAGAGCACGTGTCTGTGTTGGTCCTGCGCCTGTGCTCTCTCCGCAAGTGCTCCGTGCCTCGGAGAGCACGTGTCTGTGTTGGTCCTGCGCCTGATCTCTCCCCGCAAGTGCTCCGTGCCTCGGAGAGCACGTGTCTGTGTTGGTCCTGCGCCTGATCTCTCCCCGCAAGTGCTCCGTGCCTCGGAGAGCACGTGTCTGTGTTGGTCCTGCGCCTGATCTCCCCGCGAGTGTCGGGCTGCTGTCCCGTCGGACTATGAGAGTAAAAGAGAGAAAGTGCACCTATGTTTGTGCACACTATAATATCTCCTGAGTACTTGGCTAATCTTCGTTAAGATTGGCCAAAGTGATCGAAATTCGGTAGAGAGGATTACATTTTGAATTTTTGATATAATCTTTGCAAACTTAGTTTGCTGATCTTCAGTTACCTATATTTCGATAATTTATCCAATAATAATCTGGCTCGAAAGACCATGTACAGTCAGAGAAATGAATTGTTCAGGTTGAATGTCATTTGCACGTCATAAAACGAAATTTATTCTTTTATAAATAAATAAAAAATAAATAAAATAAAATAAAATAAAATCTTTTTATTTCAGACACATTTGGCCCATAACATTGATAGTATTACACCTAGAAACTATGTTATATTTAAAAATTAAATTAAATTCAAATCAAAATCAAATACAAAACAAAATTGGAATTAAAATAAAATACAAAATTAAAATTAAAATAACAATCAAAGCCAAAATCAAAATCAAATTAAATTCAAATTAAAATCAAATTCAAAATAAAAATTAAATCAAAATTAAAATCAATAGAAAATAAAAATAAACACAAACAAAAATTAAAATCAGAATCAAAATTCAATTCAAATCAAATTCTAAATCAAAAGAGAACAAACAAAAATCAAAATCGGAATCAAAATCAAATAAAAATTAAAAATTAATTCAAATATCTGCCACCCCCTGGGGCCCCGGGCACACGCACTTGTGCTTGAACCCAGTGCCCCAGGAGGGGGCTGTCCAACTTGTGGCTGAGCACGTTCAGGATGATGTTGACGCTCCCACGCGTGCGGAACATCAGCGAAGCGATGCGGCGCCGCAGCACAGTGTGAAATCCGTCTGTGTGCGCGTGTGCAAACATCGCAGACGCACTACAGTAGCGTGGGAGCCCCACCAGCACCCTGAACGCGTTATTATATTGTATTCGGAGAGCGTTGATGGCCCGCTGCGTGTAGTTGACCCACAGATTGCAGGTGTAGAGTGTTTGGCAGAATGCTTTAAACAGAGTGATCTTAACCTCTAAACTACACCTCGCAAATCTGCGTGCCAACATGTTACAGCGGACCGCCAGCGCTCTCCTCTCCCTTTCTATGTCTCCATCGTCTTTTAAATCCTCGGTTACCACATGGCCGAGGTATTTAAACTCTCTCACTCTTCGGAGAGTGACAATTTATAATAAAACGAATTTCAGCTTTATGTAACTGTAAACAAAGTTTATTTCCGAGTTAACTAGTGCTATTAAAAAGTCCTTGTAAAGCTTGTAGTTCTAATGCAAGCTGAAATTTTTGTATGGATATTACAAATTATTTAATAAAAAAATGTAATTGTTTAGAAACGAAATTGCAATCGCAGTATATTTCCCTTTTTTTGAGGGTGAGAAATTATCAGACCCCCCAATTTGGGTTGAGCGGAAGGGAGTGTCAGACTCTTACTGAATAAAATCTACCCGTGTTCCTTGTTTGGTTCTTTCGGTCAATCCCGCAACCCCTTTTTTTTTGGCGGGTTTGGGCAATCATCCAATGACATCTCCCGCTCTGGGTGGAGCGGGAGAGTGTGTCAGACTCTTACTGACTAAAACCCACCTCTGTTCCTTCCCTGGCTGAGTGTCCAGGGGTGCGGTAACTCATGTTGAGAATTTATCCGCTACCCCCAGGCATGCAGGCACCGACCACGATGGGCACCGTCAGTGGTGGCTGACAAACATCTCTTAATCCCGCAACCCTGGAGTATATTTCTCTGACTCTGTTAGTATCCATACTTATTTTATAATAATAATAAATAAAGCCGGTAGCTTGGACCCCGATACCGGTGGGATACTATTTTTATATTTTTAAATGTTTTTTTTAAATCTTTTTTATTTAAATATTTAAAAATGTAAATAATAGTTCACACATGAACAAACGGAATAATAAATAATAAAAACTTCATTGTTCTAAAAAGCAGTGCAAATTTAAAATAGCACTAGTCTCCACTAGGATTCCCTGTGTCGTGGAGACTAGTCTTCTTCGTCTTACAATTTTATTACATACATAATTATGTAGGTACTATACGTAACGTCGGCGACGGTCGGCAAGATTTGTGAGGCGACAATAATCGAATGTTATGCCAATACAATAAATTCAACTAAACTTATTAATTCTTCAGGGTACTGGCTGGTGGAAATACGAGTTCTGCTACGGGAAGCACGTGGTTCAATACCACGTGGACAGGACGGGCGAGAAGGCGACTCTGTTGCTGGGCAAGTTCGACGAGCGCGCTCATCTCGACTGGATCAAGGAGAACAAGGGGAAAGTGCCTAAGCCTGTTGGTATGTACTCCGCATTCAAGTATGTGGTCCCAATGTATGATAATTCCGGTTAAACAATAATTAACTTTATTTTTGGGTACGCTAAATTGATTTTAGAATTACTATCATCATTGATCATTCTCCTGCCCTTATCCCAATTTATTTGGAGTCGGCGCAACATGTCTTTTTCTTCCATACTCCTCTATTAGTCGTCATCTCTGTAGTCACCCCCTCTTTACACATATCCTCTTTCACACAGTCAAACCATCGTTTCTTTGGCCTTCCCCTATTCTTATAGCCATCCACATCCATACACAAGACATTCCTCACGACATTTTCTTCATTCCTCCGCATCACATGCCCATACCACGACAACCGATTTCCACACAACTTTTCAGTCAGCGGTGCCACTTTCAGACTTCCTCTTATATACTCATTCCTAATTCTATTTTAGAATTACTAATAAAAAGTTTTAAGTTGTAATGCAAACTAAACTTAGTGTGTGGGAATTATGGTTGTTTTCCAAAAACACAATTTTGAAAGCAAGATTGGTAACGCAGACTTTCGTACATTTTGGCTCAACGGAGTGGCTCTCACGCCCCTAGCCACAGCCGCCGCAGGAGACGCCCTGGGCGTAGGACGTCGCGAGATGATCTCCGGCCACCGTAGACCCGGGCCTGTGGACGGCGTGTAATGGGTAGCTCGCCGTCCAATCAGCACCAGGCCCGTGAGTCGACGGCGCGTTGTGTTCCACGCGCGCCTCAAAGAGATTAGTGTCAGCCACCACTGACGGGCCCATCATGGCCGGTGCCTGCATGACTAGGGGTAGCGGATAAATTCGTAACAGAGTTACCGCTCCCCTGGTCACTCAGGCAAGGAAAAAACAGGGTGGGTTTTAGTCAGCAAGAGTCTGACACGCCCTCTCGCTCCACCCGGAGCGGGAGATGTCATTGGATGATTTCCCACCCAAAATAAATAAAAGCTTTCGTACATTTTGTCTGAATTATTGCACACTAAGGATTTACACTGCGGAATATCTGCAAATCGTTTGTTCAGTTCTCCTTCTCTGACAAGTGTATCCAAAGGTTATCTGGAAAGGATGGCTTTAAGCGATATAACCGCCTATTGTAACACCCCACGTCAATCTAAAAAGCTCTTATTTGTGTATTTGTAATAAAAAAATCGAATATTTTCAAAAAACCCGACTGTAAAAAACAACTAAAAAGTTCCAAACAAGTCACGTTTCAAGCAGTCTGATGCAGTTGGTGGCATGAAATCAATCATTTTGAATTAAAATAATAGCCACCAACTGCATCAGACTGCTTTTAGTTGTTTTCTACAGTCAGTTTTTCAGTTGTTTTTTACATTGGGTTTTTTGAAAATATTTAGATTTTTTGATTTTCTACATTTTAGTATTATATTTTGGAATCGCCTCCTCGAACCCTTTATTTTGATACCCCACTTAATACAGTTCGTCGACTTTAATTTTTTTCGTTTTCACAATATGGCGTCTCGTTTGCCATATTGTATTTTGATTACTGTCATGCTTTAAGTAGCACTCGCAAGGATAGGACGAATCAATTGACATAAGAATTATCAAAATCGGCCCACGCGTTTGGTCTCTATAGTGCCATAAAGGAACAAACATATGCATGTTTGTTCATATATACATACATATATACATAGGCTGATAAACACATTACCCTCCCTTACGTCGCGCAGTCGGGTAAAAAAACCGTAGAGTGTTCTATCCTTCTTTCTACTAAGATTATAAATGCGAAAGTTGAATGGATGCCGGAACGGCTGAATGGCTCTATATGAAATTTGGCACAGAGATAAATTATAGTCTGGAATAGGACATAGGCTAAAATGTATAGTGGGGTACGCACTAATTCCTGCTGCGAAGCTAGTCTGTTTATAAACTTAATAAATGCATTCTTTCTTTTCTAGAATACCGTACATCTGTATCCCACTTCTACGCCAACGGAGACATTTGCGACAAAACCGGCAAACCGAGACAAACTGAAGTCAAACTCAAATGCCTAGAAAACTCCTCTAGTCCGGCCCAAGTGTCCCTCTATCTCCTAGAACCTAGGACATGTCACTACATTCTAGGCGTCGAATCCCCCCTTATATGTGACATCCTACCTCTCGCTGATAATACCGGTCTAATCAAATCTGTGAAGTCGGCTCTTGAGACTTCTGAAGCGACGTCTGATAAAAAAGAGGATGAAATCAAGTTGTTTAAGGAAAAACTCGCCCAAAACTACGGCAATGATTAGTTTTGATAAATAAATTGTTTTATTTATTTATTATTAATTGTGTTTTATTTAATTTAGCCCTCTTTATTACCTTCTTGAATGTATGTATCAGATGATGTGCATGCTGTTAAGCTAGCCGCTGACTTGTGATTTTTGTCATCGTGACTTTGTTACGCTAGTATTATATTATCTGTGGCGTGGTCACGGGGTCTCATCTCGAACTAAGAAAATTTAGTTCAAATAAATCTCAATAGATGGTGTAATATGCATCGATTTTCTTTTTGCTTATTGAATTTTAAGTAATATTAATATTTTGAAAGTAAATATGGTAAAAACATTTAATAAACTGCCCTAAGTATAAAATTGTGGAATAATGGGCTTGTAATTCAACTTTAGACGATTATTAAAATGAAAACTTAGACATTTATATTTCTTGTACCAATAGACGACGCTGTTTGAAGTTTTAGAGTTTATCCATTCGCATATTTATCTTTAAAATTTGAACAGTGACACATTTTGATACAGTAAAACTACTATGAAGTGCCAAAAATACTATGAAACAATGCCTCAATGTGTGAGAAAATATTGGTAAGACTTCACGTAAATTCATTCAGTTTGCAAGCCGTCGCTGCTGCGAACAAAAGTTACTTGTGCCAGACGAAAACCCGTAGTTACGGCGGCGGCGTTTCTTTGTATGGGATGAGGCATCTGTACGCTAGTATTATGTTATCTGTATCAGGTTCTCCATAGTGCAGGTGTATCGGCACTGAACATCTAGCACTCGGTAACGCAGAGTCTAGCTAAACTAGCTACTAATCCTTTCATCACCAAGTTGGTAAACCCAAAATGAGGCTATGCAAGCAATACATCTAGATACATGGCAGTGTTTCAGCTAAGTTCGCAAAGCCAATTAGCCACACACAAGTGGCTTATATTACACGAACCATTTCGAGCCACTTTCGAACTTCCCATAACTTTAAAATTTTAAATCTATTTGTCCTACAGGCTTGCAATTTTGCATGTATACCCTCAAGCCTCAACTGATTATCAATGCCTACATTTTTTACATTCACGAGATAAAGAAATCCGAAAATCGCTTTATTTATCACTGACTCATTAATCAAAAGTAACAGAAAACTTAAAAGATAATAGAAAATGATGTTCTTTACTACCTACTTTAATAGTGTGACTTTGCAAGTTAAAACACACTTGTCTAAATTACACACACAGGTTGCCGGGTGAAAACTTGCCAAGTCGCACGATTGAGTACCAAAAACAGATTGAGGGATGGATGAAGGGTTCCGTACGATTTTTATTATGTTTTGTTATAGCGGGAATAGAAATACACACTGAGAAAATTTTAACTGTCTAAGACCTATTACGGTTCATGAGATTAAGCCCGCTGACAGATGATGGACGGAGAGCGGAGGCTTAGTAATAGGGTTCCGTTGTTTACCCTTCGGGTACGGGACCCTGAAAACAACAAATTTTCTATTAAAGTACCTAACTGAAGAAGGTTGTGCATGGCAGGAAACTTCGAGAGAACTTGGTATACAGATAGATCGAAAGGCGATCTTCACGTCTTTTATAAGTGAAGCCGGTATAGAGAACTTGGCATCCTATCACAATAACATTTATGTTTTTTCTGGGAAATGGGTTGTTTAACTTAATACGAAGGATAATGCTATGGTATTTATTAGTCCTTGTCTAGCGAAAACGCGTAGTGACGAAGGTGGATACGGGTACGGTAGCGGGCGTGATTTGTGTTCACTGAGTATCGCCAATTGTTGTAGCATGTAGTAGAGGCCTTTCCTATTTCGGCGTGGTGGGCTACAATTTTTAACCGACTTCAAAAAAAGGCGGAGGTTCGCAATTTGCCTGTATTTTTTAGGGTTCCGAAAGTCCGAATGAAAAACGGAACCCTTTTATGATCACTCGTGTGTCTGTCTGTCCGTCTGTCACAGCAAATTTGCTCCGAACCTACTGGACCGATAGAGTTGAAATTTACACATGAATATCTGTGACCCAAATACGGACGTGTACCTTAAATAAATTAATTTGGAATATGGGGGTCACTTTTGGGGTGAAAATCGGAAAATGAAAAATCAAAGTTTTTCAAACTGTATCGTGCGACATATCAAATGATAGGGCACATTGTGAGGGTCTCGAATATATTTTTTTCATAATTTTAAAATATATAATTTTGAAGTTATTTAAGAAAATACGAAACGAAACGACGAAACCCTTATCTCCGAACCCACTGGGCCTAAAGTTTTGAAAAAAATACAGAAAGTAGTTCTTTACTTATAGATTACAGGAAAACCTATAAGGTGAAGGCAGTTTAAAAAAATCTGAAAAATATATGATTTGTTCGGAACCGTTTGCGCTCAAGTCCGACTCGCTCTTGGCCGGTTTTGTCATGTGGTTCCATTTAAATTTGGTGAATTCACTTCGGAGATACACAATGGAACTCTTCAATAAATTATAGCATACCTTCTGGAATTAATTGCTACAATCACATGTCTGTTTATTGAACTACTCCACTTCATAACATATCATCACGCTGATACGCTCTGTGCGAAGCACAAAATAAAGTTTTTTCTTTCTTTTCTTTCTTTCTTTCTCTGTAGTAGTCTACAGAGCGTAACCAAAGAAGTGCAGTTGCAGTTAAGTTTCGATCAAAACAACGCTTTTCTTATTCTCTACCGATGTCAGACTCGCTCGCGTCAAGTGCGCGTCACGCGAGCGTAAAATGGCATTCTACTGTTGCGCGTCATTAGTGTCGCGAGTGTGTCTGACAGCGGTAGAGAATACGAAAAGCGTTGTTTTGATCCAAACTTAACTGCAACAGCACTTCTTTAGTTACGTGAATTAGCCTACTGAAAGAGTTCACAGATTTGAACAGTTCACCCTGACACACCCTAACTTCACCAATTATGTTCAAACTCCAAATTTTTGGAGCTATCAATTTGGGCATAACTACCTACTATTTAGTTTTAGTTATGGGGTATAACAACTAAAAGAGAAAAATAAAAAACTGTTTTACAAAAAAAAAAAAATAGAACCGACTTCCAAAAAAAGTGCAAAATAACTTCAATTTCGGCAGTCGGTGTCAAATAACGAAGACACAAAACCAGGAACACTAACAGTCGGTTGTATTTAAAAAAAGAAGTTAATGATAGAAAGTTTTTCGAAGTGTTTCCCGAATACCGGAATCAGGCCTATCGGGTGGTAGGACTCCTGGGTTTGTTGGATCATCCTTTCTGGGTTTATGAATGATTTTGTCATAGCCTTTTTTCCATCTGAGCAGAAAATATTTCAGGGCAAGGTATCTGTTCATTATTTCGGTCATCCTATTTCCTATTAACAATATAAATGCGAAGGTTTGGATACTTGCTACTTAAGTACTACAGTCGCACAAAAGCCATTTTATAATAGAGTATAAGTAGATACTAATTCCACGCGGACGAAGCCACTAGGTAGCAGGAGCTAGTAGGTAATTTTATAAGTGAACTAGCCTAAGTTACTTCTTATATAGTCAGCTACCTGCCAGTAAAATCTTATCAGAATCGCCAATCGGTCCTGCCGTGTCGAAAATAAGCCGGAACAAACAGACAGACGTCAAAAATTTTAACAAATTTTTAGGCTTAAGTATCGTGCAAATAACTATGAGTTTGAGGAAAAAAAAAACAGTATTCAAAGGTTAAGGTAAGCATTATTTTTTTAGATGTTGAGATCTTTGTAAAAAGATTGATAGTCCCACGGAATAGAAAAAACAGTGGAAGTGCCATTCACGCGTCGCGCGCGTGTCTCAAATAAGCGGAGATGTTCAACATTACTTCATTCGCTGTCAGAGTCTTGCCGTGATACGTCGTCTCTAAAATACGTAAAATATTAGAAATGATGCCTTGTTGTGCGGTTTTGACGTGCAAAAACGATATCAAAAATAAAAATGTATCTTGTGGAGGTGTATCATATCACCGATAAGTATTAAACTTGGCTAATTTCAATATATTTCTGTTTTTTCTATTCCGTGGTCCCGATATTTTTGACGCTGAAAGTTCATTGTACATATGCATCGGACGAGTTGGGAATGAGACGAAATAGAGCATGAAACGAGTTAAAAAAAACGGCCAAGTGCGAGTCGGACTCGCGCACGAAGAGTTTCGTACCATTATCTATAAAAATGGCAAAAAAACCACATGGGAGCCCCCCTTAAATATTTATTTTATTGTGTTTTTTTATTTGTTTTTATACTTAATAATAATAATAAAATGTGGACTCGGCTGTCATTGTGCCGATAGTCGTTACCGCCAACGGCCTGATGGCCAAAAGCCTCGACGACCACCTGTCGAAGCTGTCGTTGCGCGGTTGGATCAAGGGCCTGATACAGAAGGCAGTACTCCTCGATACAGCTCGCATTGTGAGAAGGTTCCTGTCTCTGGAGCCCTAACGAAATAATAAAACAAATTTATTTCAGAATTAAAGTCCATATTTAATTTTACTTACACACGCATACATACATATAACAAGAAGATACACACAAAAGGATACACACATACACACTTAAAAGATCTCTCATTTGATGTACGATGAGTGGTCATCCAGTGCTACATCATTGGACTGTCCAATCTGGCGGCCACGATAGCCACCAAGCTGTTAGAGCTATGGCGCACTCGCTGCATCAGGGATGCTATTCGTGTCCGCATAATAGCATAAAAATCAGGCACGCCATACTCCGCGAACATCTCCGACGCACTGCAAAAGCGCGGTAACCCCAACATAACTCTGAAGGCGTTGTTGTATTGGACTCGTAGAGTATCGTACGAGCTTTTTGTATAGCCGACCCATAGGGCGCACGTGTACATCGATTGGCAATACGCCTTAAAGAGTGTAATTTTTACCTCACTTGTACAACGTGCAAACCTACGGGCCAGCATGTTACATTGAACTGCCAATGCTCTCGTTCCCTCTCCACGTCCACATCGTCGGTCAAACCGTCGGTGACTCAATGCCCCAGGTACTTGAACTTCGTCACCCTGAAACGCTGAATCCGATATTGGTATTACTGAGCCCACAGATCAGCTCGTTTACATACAGGTTGAAAATCTTAGGCGAGCTGAGTCCCCCATGCCTCACCCCGCATTCCAACCCATATGCATCCGACAGGACACCAGCCCACTTCACATAGTTGTATTGGTTGTTATACCAATAATTTAGCATTTTAATGTGATCGCTTGGAAAGTTTTTAACATTTGCTAGTTTCTCCCATAGGCCATCATAAGACACAAGGTCGAAAGCCCTGAAGAGGTCCAGAAAACATGCATACACAGGTGTTTTCCTACTTGCATAGTACTGAACAGTCTGCTTGAGACAGGGGATAGCTGTTTCCGTGGATAAATGCGGCTTAAACCCAAATTGGGCGTCGTGGAGTGTTAAGTGCTTATCCAGCTGCCGATCAATCAGACCGTCCAGCACCTTTGCTATGATGGTTGCCAAGGAAATAGGCCTGTAATTGTTCTTGTCATTCGCATCTCCAGTTTTATTTTTGACTATAGGCACAACAATAGTTTCAAGTAAGTCAGCTGAAAGATTCGATTGACTCAGGCACAAACTAAATATGATATATATATTTTAGTATATGTACTTGCTTCGGCAGTACATATACTAAAATTGGGACGATACAGAGAAGATTAGCATGGCCCCTGCGCAAGGATGACACGAAAAATCGTGAAGCGTTCCACATTTTTCTGGTTCAGGCCATGGTACGGAGCGAGAGGGAATGGGAGGCAGTCTCCGCCTTCTGCGAAGCAGTAATGCTCGTGAAGGCGGAGGCGGGACGCGTGAGGGAAGCTCAACGGAGTGGCAATCTCGGCCCCGGCCGCTACCACCGCAGGAGAGGTACTGGGCGTACTAGGCGTAGAACGTCGCGAGACGATTTCCGGCCACCGTAGACCCGGGCCTGCGGACGGCGAGCAGTGGGTAGTTCGCCGTCCGATCAGCACCAGGCCCGTGACTCGACGGCGCGTAGTGATCCACGCGCGCCTCAAAGAGATGTAGTCAGCCACCACTGACGGGCCCCATCGTGGCCGGTGCTTGCATGCCTAGGGGTAGCGGATAAATTCTGAAAATGAGTTACCGCACCCCTGGGCATGCAGGCAGGGAAGGAACAGGGGTGGGTTTTAGTCACTAAGAGAAGAAGAAGTCATTGGATGATTTCCCACCCCACAAAAAAAACAAAAAAGAAAAACATTGTGAGCACTCGCGGTTAGTGCTTACCTGCATATCGCAGATGCTCTATACTTAGGCTGTGATCATGACCAGGTGACTTGCCTCTCTTTAAGTTTCGTATGACAGTAGCTACTTGCCCGGCCCAAAACCTAATAGGCATGTCTCATTGGGGTCACTAAGACCTTCAACACTCACAGGCAGAATCGACTTAGGATTCAAGCTGTTCGTGACTTTCCAGAAACTACCAAAATTCTTTGCGTTATGATGACTCGCAATGATGTTCATTTTTATTTGGTCCATATTATTTTGGCATCATTTTAATTTGTTTTTAAATACCTTTCTGCGTTCCACCATTTTTTCGTACTAAGTATCACTTTAAGGCCTACCAAATAGCGTCCAGGTTTGAAAATCAAGCCGAGCCTGTCCGTGTGCGTCGTTCATACGTTTATTCCAGCCCGTTATGTATCGCTTTTTGCGCTGTGTTCCCTTATTACAACTCACAGAGATTGATTGGTGATTGCACCCTCACAGAGAATACGTACAATTTCCGCATACATATTATCTAAAATTGTTTTGTATTCCTTAATTCCATATCTATATTTACTACATTCTGTAAATTCTATGGGAAAGTCTAGATTTTTCAAGAGATCATTACAATAGTTACTAAATTCAGTCTGCCGTAAGTCTCTTTCCCGCCATGTTACTTTGTTACATTTTGTGTAACTTTCGGCCTTAATAAGTTGAGATCACATTTTATATTATCCGACCAAAATACGTCGTACAGTACACTAGCGTCAGTTGTTATAGTGGCAACAGAAATACATTATCTGTCCATCATCTGTCATTTGCGCGACATATACCGGATCCCAGGAAAATCGGGCACCGTCAGACCAATAGTAGCAGAGTTCTCGAATGTCTCAATTAAAAATGAAGTTCTGGCGGCAGTCCGCAACTACAACAGAAATCACCCAAACGACGGCCGCCTCAGTTCGCAGAGCATCGGCGGCGAACGTCGACCAATTTACATATCGGAGCACCTTTCCGCCAGTTTAAGAAAGCTCTTCTTTGCTGCTAAAGAATTCGCTAAAAGCAAAGGATACATTTTTTGTTGGGTTGCTAACGGAAACATATTCCTAAGAAAAACCGCAGGAGCAAAGCATATACTCGTAAAATCGGAACAAACCTTGCTTGAACTTCAGGAACAAGAGACTCAATGACTATGCTTCTTGGTAGTGTACCTATTTGTTTTTCAGTATTTCTTATTTTTGTACCCCTTGATTGTTAAACCCATTTTATTTTTCTTACTTTCATTCATTTTATCTATTAAATTGTATAATACGTGTAAAATTGTATTACATCATGTTAAGTTTGTAAGGTTTATGCATTGTTTTTGCTTGTGGCTGGTTGCTGTTACTGTTGTGCCGTGTTTTATATTGTGCAACGTTGGATACATCACTACACAATGTAGTAATAATTATCACGATCATAATAATCCACTCCTTCTGAGCTCACACTCCAATTATTCAAGCAAAAGGAAAGGTTTCAGCCATATTCATTCATCTCCTGGCTCCAAATTTTGGTTATTATTACTATATAATTCAATACTACGCTAGATATCTTATCTGACATTGAAACCTGACCTTGGCCAAGTCATCAACCCTCGACATAGATAGCGTTATTGGGAATCCAAATCGTTCGCTTAAAATACTACATCAGAATATAAGAAGCATAACCCGCAATACCCCTGGCTTAATGACTTTGCTAGCAAGATCAAAAACAGAATGGGACATTATAGCCCTAACTGAGTGTTGGCTACCCTGCACACACTACATCCCAGCATTAGATGGTTATAATTATTTTCAAACAGTGAACAACAAAACCCAAAATGAGGGTGTTGTAGTTTACTACAAAAATGACTCTTATATTCATGTAGTCGAACCTACTATTTCTGATTGCAATTGCCTTACTATCGCAATTAATAAAAGCACTGTTATTTTGGCAATTTATCGCCCTTCTGGTTACAAAAACACAAATAATTTTGTTATATCTCTCGATCTTTACTTAAAAACTCTGTCTAACTATACTAATATTATTATGGTGGGCGATCTTAATGTTGATATATCGGACAATAGCTCGGACTCGAACAGCCTATCTTATTTAAACCTTCTGGCATCGCACGGGATGATGCCAGCACACACTATCCCGACCCATGGCAAAACGTGCCTAGACCACATCTTTTTAAAAACCCGACTTCCGGCATTTTCTTATGTGGCTGAGACTTCCATTACAGATCACGATGCAATTATTCTCATACTAGAATCATGTAAATCACTAAGTAAACCTAGTAAAATAACAAAACGCGTAAATTACGATAAAGTTGACGCTGATATTTTAAATTTAGATTTTTCTGATATCTATTCGTCAAATAATGTTAACACGGCAGTCTCGATCTTTACCAGTAAATTAAATAATATAATTCTAGATAACACACAGATAATCAAAACGTCTAATCGCAAAAAAGTATCCAAACCATGGATCACTAAAGGATTACTGAGATGCATGAGAAATAGAGATAACCTACATAAAAAAGCCAAAAAAAACCCTGAAAATCAAGACTTCTCAAAAACATACAGAAGGTATAGGAACTTTTGCAATGAGTTACTGAAGAAATTAAAAAATGAATTCGAAAAAATAGAAATTGAATCCGCGGCTAAACAAAACAACAAAAAGCTATGGAATGCAATTAAAAACGTCACACACACATCTAAATCAAAAAATGATTCTGTGAAACTAATCGATTACCAAAACCCAGTCTCTTCTGCAAATCATATTAACAGATTCTTCGTGAACGTTGGAAAGAGTCTTGCCGATAAATGCTGTTCCATAATAGAGGACCCCGCTTCCACTCTTCTACCACTCAAAATCAATCCACACTCTTTGGTACTACTTCCCACTGACCACATGGAAATTGAAAATCTCATCCTTAACTTAAAAAACGACTGTGCCATTGGTCGGGATGGCATCTCAACTACCTTCATAAAAAGATACAGAAACATATTAATTCCACCAATGATATTCATTTGTAACTTAGCCCTAAGCTCAGGTGAGTTCCCAAACGACTGGAAACTGGCGGAAGTACATCCCATTTACAAGAGTGGTGACGGAGCCTGTGTCAATAACTATAGACCAATTTCCATACTGCCAACCCTATCAAAGGTTCTAGAACGACTCATGAACAAGCGTCTGGTTAATTATCTGGAAAAACACGATCTCATTTCGTCAGAGCAATTCGGTTTTCGGTCGGGCCGATCGACCAGCGACGCCATGCACCAATTGACTGAATATGTTTCAAATAACCTCGATAAGAACAACAAGGTTATAGTTATCTTTATGGATTTGGCTAAAGCTTTTGACACGGTCTCCGTCCCACTTCTGTTAAAAAAGCTGGAAAGGCTCGGGATAAGGCACACACAACTTAATCTGTTCTCTAACTATTTGAGAAATCGACTTCAGAGAGTCAGGGTGGGAGAATGGACAAGTGGTGATCTTCCGATTGAACACGGCGTTCCTCAAGGAAGCATCCTCGGTCCTACATTATTTCTCACCTACATAAATAATCTTTGCGACCTCATCTTGACAAATGGAAGGATAGTTACCTTTGCTGATGACACGGCTCTCCTTTTTGAGGGCGATACATGGGAAGAGGTCTACAGCCATGCACAGCAGGGTCTGAATGCAACCCAAACCAAGTGAATTAGCGGAACGTTACAAATTCAGGCATAGAAAACAGGAGGAAGGTGAAACAATATCGGAGTATACCGCGGTTTTGAAGAGAATGTCAAAGACTTGTGAGTTTGGTTTGGCTAGAAGAAAGTTTGAGGGACCAGTTAGTTTGTGGCATAACTAATGAAACTATACGACAACGGTTATTCGCCGAAAATAAGTTGGATTTCGGAAAGGCGTATAAGTTGGCAGTAAGCATAGAAGCAGCAGAAAAAGACGCGGCAGAAGTGGTTCGACATGGAGGGTCGGCGAATGAAGCAACGGCTCCGGTCCCGGCAACGTGTCAAGCGATGGCAGCGACAAAGGCAACACGGCGTAAGTGGACCACACCGGCGACAGGTGCTATGCGTGACGTCAGCGGAGTGGCGCGGGAGGCCACTGCGCAGGCCGCGTGGAGGCGAGGGCCGCGCGCACCGTCATTATCCGCGCACGCGCAGCTGGGGGAGCGTGCTCGGCAGCAGTGTCAGGTGTGCGGTGCGAATCACGATGCAGGCACATGTAAATTTGTGCGTTACGTTTGCCGAGTGTGTAACCGGCCTGGGCATCTGCGGCGCGTGTGCCCGAATTTGGCAGGACATAACAATGTTAACATCGATCAAATGATGGAAGGACACGAGAGTGGAAGTACAGGAAGTGACGAGGTAATTTTTGTCGATGTATGTAGACTGTCCGCCATAGAATGTAAACCTGTGTACCTAGAGCTAAACGTTAATGGTAGGAATATTAAAATGGAATGTGATACCGGTAGTGCTATCTCATGCATAAGCCGAGAATGTTATATACAATTATTTAACGGCTTATGTCTTAAACCTTGTCAATTAACGCTTAGATATTATACCGGCGAGATAGTCAAACCTCTAGGAGTAATAATGCCAGTTGTAAAATACAAAGGTATGTGTAAGACATTAGAATTGTTTGTTGTAGAAAACGGGAAAACGATTCTCTTAGGTCGCCAATGGATGGCTGAGTTAAAAATACAGTTACCAATAGTAGAGTATGAATGCAATAATGTGGCTATGTACAAAAATGAAGGTTTTGACTTGTCTGATTTCAGTTCCAAATACTCTGAGGTGTTTGCGGACGGACTGGGCCGATTCACCGGGGGCAAGGCGAGCATACACTTGCGGGAAGGGGCGCGGCCGGTTTTTATGCGAGCGCGGCCGCTGGCCTACGCGCTGCGCGAGCCCGTTGAGCGCACGCTGGCCCAGCTGCAGCTCGACGGCATTCTCTCACCGGTGGAGCGGTCGAACTGGGCGACTCCAATCGTGCCGGTCGTCAAGAAGGACGGTAACATTAGAATATGTGCTGATTACAAATTAACACTAAATAAAGTTATAGAAGTTGACCGTTATCCGCTGCCTAGGGTGGAGGAACTGCTGCTTCGGTTAAAGGGTGGGGAACACTTTAGTAAAATTGATTTATCACAGGCCTACGCGCAAATTGAGCTCGATGACACTAAGAAATATACGGTGATAAATACCCACAAAGGGTTGTTTATGTATAATAGGTTAGTTTATGGACTTTCGTCAAGTCCAGGAATATTTCAAAAACGTTTAGAGCAGTTATTCGCTGATTTACCTCAAGTCGGGGTATTTCTAGATGATATTATTATCACGGGACCAACTAAAGAGGCTCACATGCGCAATTTATGTCAGGTATTTGATCGTTTAAAAAAAAATGGCTTGAAAATAAAAAAAGAAAAGTGTGTATTCTTTGCGGAATCAATTAATTATTTAGGGCACACCATTAGTAAAGACGGCGTTCACACGTGTCCCGACAAGGTTAAGGCCATAATAAAAACACCAGCCCCAACGAACGTCTCAGAGTTGAGAGCATTCATTGGAATGGTCATGTACTATGGCAAGTTTATCAAAAATATTAGCACAGTGTTAGCACCACTTTATAACCTACTCAGGGCGGGTGTTCAGTACAGATGGGATAAAGAGTGTCAAGACGCATTTAACAAAGTTAAAAATTCACTAACTTGTAGTGAAGTTTTAATGCACTATACACCGGAGTTGCCAATAATTTTGACGACAGATGCGAGCGGTGTTGGTATAGGTGCGGTGATATCACACGCGACCGCGGGTGGCGAGCGGCCGGTGGCGTACGCGTCGCGCTCGCTAACGCAGGCCGAGAGCGCTTACTCGCAGATAGATAAGGAGGCACTTGCTATTGTTTACGGAATTCGTAAATTCCATCAGTACCTTTACGGCCGTAAGTTTATATTGAGAACAGACCATAAACCTTTGACTTACATTTTTGGAAATAGGGTAGGGATTCCAATAATGGCTGCGTCCAGATTACAACGTTGGGCGGTACTATTGGCGGGGTACACCTATGATATTGAATATGTTCCGTCAAGTAAGAACTGTGCGGATGCATTGTCACGACTGCCATGTAAAGAAGTAAATAATTTAAAAATACAAAAAGAAAGCACTTACGTTAATTTCGTCGAGGATTTTTTACCAATCACTGGTAAAGATATTAAGGAAACCACAACTTGTGATAAAGTCCTTAGTAGAATATTAACATATACTCAATCTGGTTGGCCACTCACTTGCCCAGACGAATCGATTCAACCCTATTTTAGAAGACGTAATGAACTATACATTGAACGCGGGTGTTTAATGTGGGGATATCGAATGATCATACCTTATTCATTCAAAATAAAGTGTTAAAACAACTTCACAGTAGTCACATGGGTATAGTGAAGACAAAGAGCCTAGCTCGTAGCTATGTGTGGTGGCCTAACATAGACGAGGCAGTTGAAGTTATGTGCAAACGGTGCGAGACTTGTGCGGCAGAGGCGGACGCTCCCCCGCGGGCTCCGATACAGCCCTGGCCTTATCACACTCGTCCCTGGAGCAGGCTTCACATTGATTTCCTAGGCCCATACAAAGGTTTAACATTTTTCATTATAATTGATTCTACCTCCAAATGGATACAAGTATTTGAGATGAAACGCACTAATGCTGCACATGTAATAAAAGTCTTAAGATTGACTTTTGCAAGATTCGGTCTACCAGAACAATTAGTTTCGGAACAAGGTCCACCATTTACCAGTTCAGAATTTAAAAAGTTCCTACAAAATAACGGTATAAAACAGAATTTTTCACCGGCTTATCACCCATCCTCAAACGGAGCAGCAGAGAACGCAGTAAAGTTATGCAAGCGGGCTATTAAAAAAGCGCATAGGGATCAGGTAGACGTTGATACGGCTTTACAAACGTTTTTATTAGCATACCGCAATACAGTACACAGCACAACCGGTGAAACCCCGGCCATGCTATTACAGAGACGAACTTTACGATCCAGAATAGATTTGCTACGCACAGATCGTGTCACGGAAGACAGAGTGCGCGAGGCCCAAAGGCGTCAGGTGGAATACGCGGGTGGGACACAGCGTAACCTTAGAGAGGGGTCCTCAGTCTGGGCACGGGAGTATGGTTCAGGAGATAAGTGGGTGAAAGGCACTGTTCAAGGGGTAGACAGTTTACGTAGGTATTCAGTAGTGACGGATAGCGGTCAATTATATAAAAGGCACATAGACCAAATGCGTCGCAGATCTCAATTTTCTGATGTTACCTGTCCGGAAGGAAATGTTGAGAGAGAGAGTGGTGAAGAGAGTGTTGTCGAGCCGCTAAGCAAAGGGTTGGAAGAGGTTACACTGCCCGAAACCTCAATAGTGAATGCCAACAAAGAGGCTGAAAACATTAACCAGGGTGGTCAAAGCGGTGTTCCTTCTGAACAATCCTCACCTAAGTTGTTATCACCATCGGGGTCACCGGTGAATCGGTATTCCGGGCGGACTCGGAAACCAGGGGACAGATTTAGAATAGAATAGGATATAGTTAGTTATAAGAATGCCTAGTTATTATGCTAAGTTGTATGTTGTACTTATTGTATTCATGTAAATTATTATTATAAGTCTTGGTCATTTGACCCTAATTCTAGTATAGTGGTGGAGGTGTGATATCTGTAAATAGTGGGTACTCTTTGTTAAGGAATTTATGTGATGCATACGTCAGTCCAGTCTGCGAATATACGTCGTATCGCTAAGTCGTTGTTTTATTACGTGCCAATATCCTTCAGTTAGGAAATAACAAACTAACTCTTAATGTAAATAAAACCAAATACATAGCTTTCTCCTTAAAACCCATCACCCTTCCCAATCGTACCATAGTGGCTCACTCCTCCAGCTGCACCTCGCACATTGCCACATGCTCCTGCCCCACCCTACATAAAACCGATGCTATTAGGTATTTAGGTGTCATAATTGACAGCGCGCTTAATTTTCAGCCTCACATCAATCTCTTGGTCTCAAGGACCCGCAAATTAATATTCATTTTTCGAAGCCTTCGTCAAGTTGCTGACCCAGACACTATCAAAATGGTATACCTTGCTCTGTGTCAGTCCGTGATTTCATACTGCATAACCATCTGGGGTGGTGCAAATAAAACATGTATGCTGAGACTCGAGCGTGCGCAGAGAGCAGTCTTGAAAGTTAGTAACTTTTTGCCATTTCTACATCCAACCAAAGATCTTTATTTACTCACTGGCGTTTTAACGGTTCGTCAGCTATTCATTTTGAATGCCACCCTCCGAAAGCACTCCCAGCTTCATTATAACCCCACAGCACTTGAAAACAAACGCCGTAATTTTGCAGTGTGTCCGTCAGTAAAAACCCATACAAGCTTTGCTCGTCACCATTACACGTTTCTAGGCAACTATCTTTATAATAAAATAAATAAAATATTGTCAATTTATTCCCTTTCCAAACAGTTATGCAAGTCTAAGCTATTGGAATGGCTGCAGAAACTGGACTATGATAGTACCGAACTACTACTTCTAGTCCTGTCTTAGACTGGATCCGCTTGATGGAAGCTTCCTTCACTACAGCGATCCAACGACCCAGGCACGGAATAAAAAAATCCCAAAACAAATAACAGCAACACCCATATACGTCGCACATATGAATCAGAAATTCAAACGACCTTTACCACACGAATCTCAGAAACGTTCACAGCCGCAAGCCACACGCATAGAACTACTTCTCCTCCATTTTGTTCTTCTCTAATAGTATTAAAATTATATATTTTAGTCTGTAGCTTCCTAGCAACATGTAACTCGTTTAAAGAAAAGAAAAAAAGAAAAAAACTTATTGTTTAGGATGAGGGCCTGGTGATCCGTAACACAGGGTCTCCCTAGTACGGACTCCAGTCTCTCGCAAAGGAGCTTCCTACTTATTTCTTAAGATGCTTGGTTAAGATGTTAAATTGTAAGCAAACCTTTGTGTAGAGAGAACAATAAATGTTTTATTATTATTTATTATCTGTGAAAATTTCAACTGCTTAACTATCACGGTTCATGAGATGGGATGGGAATAATAGGGTCCCGTTTTACCATTTGGGTACGGAACCCTAAAAACTGACCAGATGCACAAGGTGACGTGTTAGTGAATGTGACCCAATGGAGATCAATAGTTAATGTGACGAGTGGCCATCCTTTTCTTTTTTTTTTTTGGGGGTGGAAAATCATCCAATGACTTCTCCCGCTCTGGGTGGAGCGGAAGGGCGTGTCAGACTCTTACTGAATCTATATATAATCTCTTTGAGGCGCGTGTGGAACACTACGCGCCGTCGACTCACGGGCCTGGTGCTGATCGGACGGCGAGCTACCCACTGCTCGCCGTCCGCAGGCCCGGGTCTACGGTGGAGGGAGATTGTCTCGCGACGTCCTACGCCCAGTACGAAGTGGTCATCCTAACCAATATGATCCCATATTCATGATATAAGTACAAGTGCGGTCTATCAATCTCTTTCTATATGAACGGATGCTTACACCCGGTTCCTGGCACGAAACTGGACGCGTAGCAATTTAACCGCATGTCAAGTGATACGAATGACTTATTGACCATTTCGTCATAGTATGTTGCGGTAGTTTCGTTCCAGAAATTGGGTGTTAATAATAAGGCGCTGTCAGGAAAAATTAAACACATTTTTTTAACTTGACATTTATTTACATTCATATCAACAAAACGGGTGTTTGTATAAAACAGTTCTTTTATAATTTTCCATACCAATTTTATATCTAGTGTGGTGCCGCGAGAATGTAAAAATAATTTATATTTTCTTGCTTCAATTTTAAGATATGCTCTATTACATACCGTGACTCGATGCAAACTATCAAGGTTTACTTTGCCTTTACAATCAAATATACAATTCAAAAATTGCATAATACACCCAGATTCTGCATTTTTTTGTCTGATTTTAAATGTAAAGTCGATATTCAAAATATTAACTTGGTTATGTAAATAACTTTTCGTTATTTTGAGTCAAGTTATAGTAACGATTTTCTGTTGATAACAAGTTTCTAGCCCAAGAATAAAAGTCTAATCCAATAGTCTTTTAAAGTTGGCTAGGTCCACATTCAGGTTTCGTTATAATTCCATCTTACAAATTCATGATCGATGTCTCAAGAATCTGGGTAAAATAAATCAAAATTATGTCTTTTAGGTGCATAACGAGACGCATCAGGGAAAATTTTAATCCTTCACAATTTTTTACAAAAACTTTCCATCACAAAAAATGACATTCAGTTTTTTTTATTGCAAGGATTTTGCCTAGAGTGGTATCAGCAAGAAATTCACAAAAATAATCTTTGTTTTTTTTTACATTTTCGGATTTTACATAGGCAGATACTATTTTAATAGGTAAATAAATTTTGAAAGCATCAAAGGCGACATTTATATAAAATGCTTAGGAAAAATATTGAGCTTGAAATAAGCTTATGGCATTTCATCGGTAACATGACAGGCTCCTGGCGACATTGTGACCTATATGTGTATATCGTCAAGATGTGTCGACATTCGAACCGACCGTAGGTAGATATGGTAGGCAAATAGATAGTTAGACACCCTTGCAAAATGGTGGTTCTTTGAAGATGGTCGAAGTTGTAACTGGTCGGTTCAGATCTCGATAGAAGCAAGCGGACGGTAACCAGAAGGTCACCAAAATACCCTTATCTTAAATAAAAATGCCTTCGTCCTCTATACGCTTTTCCAATCATTTAGTGGTAGATACAAAACTTAGGCATAGCAACAATAAGGTTCCCCGTCAAACACCGAGAAAATTGTAGGTAAAAAATTCTATTCACAATATTTTTGACGTCTATCTAGATCACACGTTAGGGGCTCGCTAACATTATTGATGGGGCTGTGAACTGCAAAAGCAATGCGATTATTTCAACGTATTTCATACTATGTACAGGATTCAGAAGTCTCAACACAGAGAAGTCACGAAAAATGAATTGCAACACTACATCACAACCCCAGCAATGATATTGACGCACTTAAGAGGCTAAACGAGTGGTCGTGTCCAGGATCGTAGCTCCAGTTACACTATATCAATATTCCCAATGTCCACTTTTAACAATACGTACATGCCTTTATAATAATTTATTTACCTTAACAACAAGAAAATAATATTTGCAAGACGAAGAAAAAAGATGTTTCCAGTGTCGACTAATGAACTTACTAAAAGGAATCACAAGACAAAAATTGTATCGCTGTAACATCTAAGAAGGAAACTTATTCAGTCTAGATATTGTCTTTTCATTAGACATCAAAAACGTTGACTAAAATTAAACTAAATAATATAGACCCATTTTGATAAACTTTTTTTAAAATATAATAATAATACTCAACTAAATTTAATTAAGTTATTATAATAATGATGCTCGTTCTACATCAGTTCTTTTAGAAGAAAAATCATGATTAGTGATGCGCAAAGTAAGAATAATTAAGAACCGACTGTGCAACAAACAGCCGTCTGATCTGAACAAATAAATAGATAATATTTTCGTCTTGTCTCGCGCCTTGCTAAGTTCGTCTTGATGCAAGACTGACTTTGTACATCACTAATTACATCTAAAGAAATCCACATTTTTAGACTTAAGATTGGTCGTAGCTCTTTTTCGAAACAAACGCATTGGCACAAGTTATTAACAAAAATAATTAAAAACAATTGAAAATGTAACCTTAAATATTTTTGTAAACGAAAAAATATTAAATAAACTACGCAGTTTTCCCCCCGTGGTAAATAAAATTCCCTTATTTTTTCACCTATTGAGCGTTTTTATAATATTAAATGTGGTCGTATTCAAGAAATAAATGTAATTAATACTTAATTTAATAGCTAATTAGAAGGTAAACTTTTCTATTTACGGTATAGTGTCACGGAAAAACACCATTATTTACTTATATTTTTGCGAATAGCATTGGTAGATTTTTGGTTCGATTAATTTACTTTTAGGTACCTACACAGTTTTACCTAAACAGAATAAACTTAAGAATAGATCATTATGATTGATTTCATGAAAAAATAATTTTGTCATTTTGACTTATCTGGTAGTGGGTATCCCTAAAGTGATGTGGTGTTTTTCCGTTACATTTTTAATGATCCGTAAATGTTACAAAATTATGAAACAATTAAAATGTGCCAGTGACTATTAGGTAAATAGTGACGAACAGTATTTATATAGAAACATATTTTAAGAAGATGAATGAATTACCAAAACTTACATACGAAAATATTTCTATAATTAAATACTTATTTATACTAACAAAAATTTTTTGACTAAAGGGCCAGTGTTCGATGTGTTAAAATTGTATAAATGTTGTTGACTGTGGTAAAGTATTACATTAATTACACAAAACAAGCACAATAGTAGTTAAGTTAAACACGAGAAGATATTTCAAATATTTTACTGAAAAATTTCATGCGAAAACGCTTTGTAACGGAATTCTCAATTCACGTGTCGAAGTGGAGTACGTTACTTGAAATTCACGTGACGAAGTGGAGTCCGTTACACGCAATTCATGACGTAATAAAGTGGAATACGTCACTTGAAATTCATTTAATGCGATTAAATTTTGTAACGTTCAAACGATAACGTTGTTAGTTCTTAGAGTACTAAATTAAAATTTCTTTGACACTTCAAAGTAAACTTATATTTATAATTTACTTTGTATTTCTAAACCGTGACCACTAAGCTTAGAAATAGGAAGGAAGGTATCCTAATATAATCCATTGAAAAGTTGACTGTTTAAGTCATTGACTGCCATGGGGTACACACGGTGACCCCCAAACAAAAGATTTTCAATTGTGTCTGTTGTCTGGCAGTCAATGTGTGAAAAACATTTTATTTGAAAATTTCAGCGTTTGAGGAATACTTGAAATATCTTTTCGCAATGAAGGTAGTTTGCGGACGACACGTGGACACGGTCCAGGTAGGTCCATGTTAAGTACACTATTTGACAACAAGTATTTGTAAACAATAAATACACTGATCACTTTGAGATCACTTCGTTAATCTAAACACTTAAAATTTTAAACAAAACAAGTTGACTGCATAAACTGACAATGGCCACAATAATTATATTATTTTACAATTAACTATCAAGTTGGTAACATAGAAATAAAAGAAAAAAAAATAACTTTAACAAATAATAATTATATTGTTCTAATGAACTTAACGGTATATAAGCAAATACTCATCGGTACTCAGTACTTCAGTACCGACTGAAACTTTGGATGATGAAAAGTACATCTTTGTATATGAATAAACAATTTGCTCGCCAGTATATTGCTGTTGATGATAATGTTCATTCAAAAACCAGCTCTTTGGCGCCTGCGAAATGTATATATCCTTCAACTTATCCTTAATGTGACTAAAACTTAAATGTTAAGAAAAAAATAATTATTATAATAATAAACAATTTGGGGAATACTTTGGAAACGATAAATCCTTTGACACAAACCTTAACGTTATTCTTATTTAGTTAACAACTGTGCACGTGGACTCGCATCGTTACGAACGTACCTTACCAGACTAAGTCAGTTTTCAGGTGCACCGAGGACATCACAACAAACGTTCGGCAACTTACAACCTCTTAGCAAAGTTTGTTTTACTCTTTTTTTTTGTAAATTCACTAGGAACGAGTTCTGGAATATTTAATACGGTCTCGATAGTTCTTTAGAACGTTTCAATTGAACTTTAAGTCTCTTTGTACCTATTTGGAAACCGTTCATGGCCTGGATGGCGGCCTGGGCGGAGGCTGCGTTGTCGTACGAGACAAAACCGAAGCACTTTGACAGGTTCGTCTGCTTGTCTATAAACACTTTAGCCGATATCACGTGGCCGAAGGGCAGGAACGTGGACGCCAGGTCCGTGTCGGTGAACTCCTGGGGCAGGTGGTAGATGAACAAGTTCCCGCCTTCAGGACCTGTTGAGCAAAATCCAGTTAGAAGTACAGTTACAGCAAATAATAAAGGGGTTATAGTAGTCAGATAAATTATTAACACTCTTGGCTGAGTTCCGATTTGAGAAACTGGGAGTTCTACTACACACATTTATGGATTTCAATTTAGTTTCATGAAAAATATTTTGAATAAAAAAATATTAATTCTTCGTTACGTTTCAGTTTGTCTAAGCATCAGTGACTCACAGTGTAACTGGACACTGACTTTATTTTGTCGATTTAGCTTTAAAACAGCTGTTTTGTCTCCAACGAGAATAGATCACCCATTTCTTCTCATGGAAGTTGTAAAAAAGTGAATGAGGGGATATATCCGGCAGGTGGATTTGTGCAATGAAATCATACTGTGATCGAAAATCCGTTTTTTGTTCTTCGTTCGACTAGCTTTTTTTTTCTCGTGGCTTCACTTTTGTGTCCGTGTGTCGGTCTGTGATTACCTTTTACAAACTTATGAACAAACAATTTGACCTCTTTATGAATTTAGATACCAATCCCGCCAAATCCGTATTAAATCAAGAGAATTGAGAACCTCCGCCTTTTTTTTCGTCGGTTAAAAAGTAGAAACACACAATGTTATGCTATATTTTTATTTTTATATTACAATCTGTTTACTAAACTTACCGAAGACTGGCCACTGAATCCATTCATATATTTTTACGTTTAATAATGGTAGAAGGGCCAGGGTAGCCCGCGAAATTCAAAAAAATGTAAGGTCAGTGTCAGGTTGAATCTTGGTCAAAACATGATTCGCGGCCATAGGAGGTTTAATAGTGAAAATCTGTGCCGTACGTTCTTTTTGACAACATTGAAGGATGATGTCAAGGAGTTTTTATACGTTTTGGTAGCAGCCAGTAGTACGAAGATAGTAAAACAATGCAATATACCGATTTTAACGGTAGTGGAACAGGAAATTGGCGATTAGCCAAAGTTTAGCGCGTGTCTAAAAATCTATGTACGTCCATATTGGTGGATGTTGGAACACCATCTATTGTTGATTCTTTCTGTCTATCACGCTAAGTTCTTGCATGTAGAAGACTTATTTAACCAGCTCGTAAACATTCCGGACATGGCCCTCCCAATAAATGACATGTCTTGTTAACATGGCCATCTCAAAAAGTGGACAAGGCCTTTCCTTGACGTTACCATTGACTATGCCTGTCAAATGGTTATTAAGACACTGAAAGATGCTGCTGCCCATCTTCTCGAACCATGATAGTGATGTCACATTGCCTTACGTCACCACGAGAACTGGGGCCTTACTATGACATGTCAATACCATCATTATTCCGCTGGAAAGGGATAGCACTATACGTCTTGTATAGCTCCGTCTCTCTCACGCTGTGACAATGATGACTTCAATACGTTATAATATGGCCCCTGGCCTAATAGACCACCTGAAAGATGCTGTCTTACTATACACTTACCAGCAAAATAAAGATTACCCGTACCTTCAACCTGCTTTCCAGCGGCTGCGGCGGCAGCAGAACCTAGTACGGATCCTAATGGTGCTGCTGCGAATGCTGTGCCAAATTGTGCGGCGTATGCAGAACCTAGGGGCTCAGCCGTTGACCCTGAAATTGTTCGTTTTATTTGTTAATCGATTTAGAACGGAAGATTGTGAATGGGAGGTTTTAGTCATGAATGCGAGGTTTTAGATCTCAAATGACAGGTGTTTGATTTTCGATTACAATTTCTTTTCGAATGTCTGTTACTTTGTTCCAATACTTCTCGTGAACTGTTATTGCTTTGTCAAAGTTCTGTTTTCATAGGAAAGTGTCTGCCATTAGCTGACATCATCATCAGCTAGATGATGGTTAGTGATTAATGACAACTGTCGGTATCATGTAACGCTGCTCACTTATTTCTATTTGGAGAAGAGAGTGACATATTTACGATTTTAGACAATTTATACTACATTACGTAACTCTTACTACCGTCAACTTTTCAAAATATGAAAAATATAGTTTTAGAACACCACAAAACGAACCTCAACTAATAACCCAAAATATTATTAGAAAAAAGAAGAAATCGTCACATAGAAAAATATAACCAAAGAGCAGCTAAAAAATTTAAATTTTAACAAGCATAATACTCAATGTCTTGTAAAATGTAAATCGTCGTCAAATTATGCGGGCTAAGTGTTCGTGTTAGTTTAATGGTTGAATCGTAGCTACTTATATAATATACGGTAATGTTAGAGCAGCTGAATTTATTCTCAACATGAACTGGCAAAGGATTGCGTTGAGAACGTCAAAAACATTACCTACACGTTAACTTTGTAAAACTGTTTTGTTAATGCTTTTGGAATTCCCTTGCCCTTAAGTTTGTTGCTCAAATTAAAATTGTTTATGGTTGGGTTATTAGTCGGTACCAAAAACTACAACACAGAAGAAAAAGTGAAGGCAAAGATAATTTCTTGTGATGCCCAAACTGTCAAATACAGAAAAAAAAAACATGTCAAACTACACAAAAACACTGCATGCCATAGACAGTGTCATACAATATTAGTAATCATACACACAAAGAAAATACAAAAGGAAAAACAATATTAAACATATCACTCACGAATGTCATAAAAAATAAGTATTAAAATTTAGTTTTTAGCACTTTCATGCACAGACAATCAAAAGTGTTAATTTTACATGAAAACTGATTTGTGTCGCAGTTATTTACTATACTATTTACAAAGTATTAACACGGGGCAACTTTAAAAAATAAAACATTTCGCCCATGTTAAAAATATTTAATCATTGCGACAGCTATTAATGATAAACGTCAAAGGCAAAAAAAAAATCAGCCTGTATATCCTATAGATTAAAAAAAAGTTATGACGAGTATTCGGTAAAATGGTTCCGATTGCTGAATTTCATGACTACGTAATGCAAATAAAATTAATGTTTCATGGTGATAAATTATTTATTTTAGTGATTAAAAAAATTGCAATCCGAGGAAAACGTGGTCATAAATTATAGCATTGCACTTCAATTTGAACAAAAAAAAACCTAATTAAATTACAAAATTCTAGAGGGAAAAATACGACTAAGTATATTAATTTACATTGACACGAATCGTCATTGTTTACCGATCCATATGGTTATATTATAGCCTAATGCTATGCAAAGCAAGCGATGGTAGACCATTCTACCTTAACAATGCCAACATAGAATCATACCAGGCGAGTACTAGATTCATGTGATAAATGATGCACTTCAGCCATTATTGTAAGAACAAAGTCTGCAACCTTGGCTGTCAGGTAAACATCCTGTCATACTTCACAATAGTCTGCTTCCAAGGCAGAGTATTCTACGGCAACTTACTTATTGTTTCCATACATTTTATCTTCGTTCAAAGTATAATTTATGCAAATGCTGGAACGCTACTGTTTAAAAAAACGACCTAAGACAGTGTTATATTGTTTCGATTTAGAAAAACATTATTATTTGTAAAAAAGCTACAGGTGTCGTATATTTTAAAACGAAATGTATTTTTTCTACGAATGTGGAGAACACGTGTAGTTAAGATTAGCAATTTCTTAACGTTATGTAACGGTCGATGATAAAAACAACTAAAATAAATGTATGTAGTAATTTCCATGTCTATGAATAAATAGGTAAACATTAAGTAACGTTACTTCATTTTTAAAAGTATGGGTTCTTTTATAGAATAAAATAGCAATGCCACAGTCTATACCGATGGCTAAATAATCATTTATCACACAAATCCACGAAGCTAAAAAAATATCATTCCATGTCAATAAAACACACATTTCTTTTTATTTCATTGCATTGTTACCTGTGATGTTAGTCTTCCCGAGAAGACCTGAAGTGTGAAAAATGTTCATCGTTAATTAACTTTTTTTTTTACTTAAGTCGAAACGAAACCTGAAAGAGGAAAGTTTGCGGACAAAAAGGTCGGTACATGTTTTTTTTTACTTCTGTGGGTAACATATTCAAATTCGGACAAGGGTGCAAGTAGTGGGGAGGGTGTCGTGTTTTTTTGTCGAGATATTCGAAATTTCGAATTTGGTTATGTGGGAGTTTGATTTGATGCTGTTATGATACTAGATAATATTATAAACTTTTAATGCTGATGTATAGTGTTGACTACATCATGTTTATTAAAGTAACTTGGGAATTGAATACTGCCATAAACTTGGATGAGCAAGAAGGCAATAAGGTTAAGGTCTGAGACAACATTAAAGTTGATTTAAAATGTTTATTTATCGCTGTATCTTTTTGAGTACTTAAAATATTTACGCATCAAGGTTTTGCAATTACGATTTTATGCAAAAGAAAGAGGTCGATAAAGGGACAAGGGACACGATTTGTGGATGGAACACAAAAATAATTTACAAATAATGTAGCCTAGGTATATATATATGTAAAGACTTAGCAATTGCTTTACATATTTAAATCAATTACAAAATATATTAGAATTAGCAGATGGATCTTATCACTAACAATCTTACAACTGCCTAATGAAATTAAAAGTTCAAACTTAAAACCTGCGCGGCAAAAGACTACAAATAAAAAAAAAACAACAAAACAATTGGCACTCTATGCAAATTAAAAAAAGAACAACTTACACAATGGGGTGGCTTGCTGAGGCGCGCTGGCTTGCTGGATCGGGGCAGCTTGCGACACTACCGGGGGCTGCGTCATCGCCGCAAGTGCAGCCAAATTCTGCACCGACACGGGGGCTAAAAGACCTCCCAGCTGATCCGCTGCACCCCCACCTAACGACCCCACTCCGCTCACGGTGCCCCCACTCAGGCCTGCACCATTGAAACCCATATCCTGATAGTTAACACCTATGCAACAAAAGGGTAGCCGTAAATAAAATAAAATGGGATTAAATTAAGATGGGAAGGATTAGGGAGTGGTGCTGTCTTCTTGTTTGATCAGTATTTCGGATAGACTTGTGATACGCTCTAGAAAATTTGTTACTGTAATGTTTTTATCTTTTTCCCCATAAAAACAAAGACATTGATGGATGATGTTTGCATTATTCGTTGTACTGTCCCAATTAAATGAAATTATTAACATCATTAGTCCAATTTACACCATGGGCTAGTAACCCCATAATTATCACAACAGGCAACACCAAGGATGAGGGAAAAATAGGTTGAAAGGAAACAAAGTATAAAAACGAGTGCCTAACTAATTAAACAGTGTTCATTTGGCTAAATGAATCATTAAAACTCTGCGTCAGAGCTTGATAAGGTGAAACCAGTCTTGTTGACACTTCGTATAATAGACGTTGACATAAATTTTGTTTATATGTATCTTATTATGCCATAGAGTCTGTCATACTTTTTGAGCTGTAGGGAAAATATGAGTATCATTCAGTGTGACCGAGAAATACGTGTTTTACAGGTCATATGATTAATTCTCTTCTAAATATAATCTTTATTGTTTCAGATGGTTGTAGATAACTACTATGATTAATGTATGCGTATGAATGCAAACAGTGGTTTTCGTAGAACTCGTTCTTACTCAAAACATAAGTGTTTTAAAATTAAAAATAATTTGGGAGGTAAAAATTTAAAAAAGCGTCTACAATCGAAAAAAGCGCTTTACCTACACTGCTAATTTGAATAAAAAACAACGCTAGAAAAAAAAATTCAAAATCAAAAATGCACACTAACCTTGCAAAAGCGTCGAACCCTGTCCTTGCAGCAGTTGTTGCTGTAACCCGACAGCTTGCAGTTGCTGCAACAGTTGCAGTTGCGTTGCAGGCGACAGCGCGGCCTCAGACGCGAGGTACGTCGCGGGGGCTATGGGAGCTGTGAGCCCCCATAGGCTCGCCTGCATGGCTTGCAGTTTTTTCTGTTCCTTCTCTTTCTGCGTGTCAGCAAACTTTACGACCAGCGGTGCTGAACAACCTTCCATAGTTTGACTGTGGTGTAACGCCTGGAAATAATTGTTGCACTGGTTTGAGAAAAAAAAAGTTGTTTTAGTTCAATCGTAGATTTAATGCCACTAACTGCATCAATGAGTTATTTTCAGCAGTTGGGTTTTTTCGGGGGAAAAAAAACATTGATTTCAGTCTTTAAAAAAACCCAAAGTAAAAATAACATTACATAAAAATAGCGTACAACAGCCGCATACCGGTTTCCACAGAATATTTCGCATAATAATATATTCCATCATTAATTTATTAAACTACAACATTATTTTGCACATCCATTACAGACACAATGATTAAGCAAATTGCCAACGTAAGAGGCTTTCGTTACATATTATTTAAACATTGGTGCCGATTCTGTTATGCACAAACTAAACTTCATTTAAGCTATTGCTATATTTCTCTCTCTAATAAAACAAGAACGTAAATTAGAGCTGTCAAAGTTAGTTTAACGAATATTTTCATACAAATTAAGAGTAAAAGAGGCTTTCGTTACATATTATTTAAATATTGGTGTCGATTCTGTTTAAATTCACAAACTAAACTTAATTTAAGCTATTGCTATCTTTTTATCTCTAATAAAACAAGAAAGAGACGGCCGTAAATCAGAGCCGTCAAATTTAGTTTAACTAATACTGTCATACAAATTAAGAGTACACGTAAAAACATGTCGATTAAAAACACGATAAAGCGCGCAAGGCGTAAACTAGTTTGACATCTCTAACTTACTTCATAGCTATAGCCGTCCTTTTCTCGCACTGCCTTTTAGTAAAAGATAGCGATTCTCTCATTTTAGTTTAGTTATTGAACAAGAGAATCGGCACCATTGACTTGCTATTTTAATTCACAGTAACGTCAAACATGTCTGCCCTCCAGTATTGTTGGAGAGTATTAGTCTTTGGGAATTTTATTCTTCTTTTCCCAATTAAAAATAGTAACTTAAAGCTCCTGTATGGAATATCCAGCATTTTGCAGCAGATGGCATTAAAGATCAAAGTTGCAGTGAAATATTGCAAATATTTTTGGAAACCTGCATTTATTTATACATTTTGGGGAATATATTACGTCATATCACCATGTTGCGAGCATTGTTGAATTCAAAATGACGTATTCAATCAAGGTGTATTTGCAATGGAGTAACCGCTATTATGTATAATAATATTTGCGTCATCCTGTTAGTCACCATTTGCTTGACCTTTTCGTACTTAGCCTCGTACAGATTCTCATACTATTATCAGATTGATTTAGTAAAATTATAGCAATGATTCGCGTGCAGAAGTCTCTTATTATAACCGTTCCAGTTGATGCATATGATTTTTTTTGTCTCACACTAGTAATTATTCCCGTATCTGTAGGCCATACAAATATTTGTTCCGTGCGGGGATCGAACCCGCGACACGCAGGCGCAGCAGCCGAACGCTCAACCACTGCGCCAACTGTGCCATCGTTACTAAAACTTAATCCTTTGTTTCGTAAGGTGAACTTTCTTATAATGGTTCTAACATAAATAGAACCATAATAAGGAAGTTATGAAACCGTACATTTACAGCAGCAATGACAGCCTAGACCCATTTTTTGGGGTGTTCAATCATCAAATAACTTCTCGGACTGGAAGGGGGTGTGTCAGACTCTACTGACTAAAATCCACCCGTGTTTTTTCACTTGCCTGTGCCAATATAAGGCCTCGCCTCTTAAAATTATTATTATTTACGAATTAAAGACAAACAATTTTTTGAATTTTTTTTTGTGGCAGTTTAGTCGCTTAGCCTTTGGTCTGGCCTGCTTTGTGCATTCTTCCTCCAATCATTATCCTACCACCTTTTAGAACCCACAAGGATGCGGTTCCACTGATCCGCTTCAGTTCAGAAAACGAGTGACGCGATGAGGATTTCAACCTTTGAGATTGGTCGATCCCTGCACGTCTCCGCTCAGCTCCGTCCGTCTCCGCTTCAGTGGAAACGCACCCTTACACCCACATTTGGCATGTTTCGACACGAAAGTGACGAAAGCGCAGCCCTTGCTGTCTGGCCCTGCGCGTCGCTTAGCACAGTGCCCTCCGTAATCATCTTTTTCAGGCTTAAGCCACCCTAGTACATTTACCTTGATAGTAACAATGGCCGTCTGCTTCGAACCGACCGACAAAACCCTGGCCAAAGCTAGGGTTATTTTTTGTGCGTGCGAAAGTCGTGCGGCTTTTTGTTTCATCCAAATCCAATCCATCGCGGAGAAAGGTGCATACCTCAAGCATCGTTGAACTATCTCCTAAGACTTATGCCACCCTAGTACATTTACCTTGATAATAGCAATGGCGGCCTGTTACGAACTAAAGGTGACGAAAACGCGCATCCCTTGGTCCGGCACTGCGCGTCCCTTAACACAGGGCACTCCCTAATTATCTTCTAAGACTTAAGCTACCCTAGTACATTTACCTTGATAGCAGCAATGGCGGCCTGTTTCGACACGAATGTGACGAAAGCGCAGCCCTTGCTGTCTGGCCCTGCGCGTCCCTTAACACAGGGCACTCCCTAATTATCTTCTAAGACTTAAGCTACCCTAGTACATTTACCTTGATAGCAGCAATGGCGGCCTGTTTCGACACGAATGTGACGAAAGCGCAGCCCTTGCTCTGGCCCTGCGCGTCCCTTAACACAGGGTACTCCCTAATTATCTTCTAAGACTTAAGCTACCCTAGTACATTTACCTTGATAGCAGCAATGGCGGCCTGTTTCGACACGAAGGTGACGAAAGCGCAGCCCTTGCTGTCTGGCCCTGCGCGTCCCTTAACACAGGGCACTCCCTAATTATCTTCTAAGACTTAAGCTACCCTAGTACATTTACCTTGATAGCAGCAATGGCGGCCTGTTTCGACACGAAGGTGACGAAAGCGCAGCCCTTGCTGTCTGGCCCTGCGCGTCCCTTAACACAGGGTACTCCCTAATTATCTTCTAAGACTTAAGCTACCCTAGTACATTTACCTTGATAGCAGCAATGGCGGCCTGTTTCGACACGAAGGTGACGAAAGCGCAGCCCTTGCTGTCTGGCCCTGCGCGTCCCTTAACACAGGGCACTCCCTAATTATCTTCTAAGACTTAAGCTACCCTAGTACATTTACCTTGATAGCAGCAATGGCGGCCTGTTTCGACACGAAGGTGACGAAAGCGCAACCCTTGCTCTGGCCCTGCGCGTCCCGGAGTACGGTGCACTCTTCAATCGCGCCGTGACCAGCGAACAGTGACCTCACGTCGTTTTCAGACAGCTTCTTGTTTAACATGCCCACGAATAGCTTGCGTTCTGTTGGCAATGAGAAAAGTGTATGTTAGAACTGATGACGCATAGCAAAAAGTCACATCGGTAAACTAATTATACTTTCTGACCGTGAAATGGCTTAAGTAGTGGTGTTTGAGAGGAAAGGTATTTGTAAGTTTCAAAAACAGTGATAAATACAGGGTGTAACGGATATCCGGGCCTGCGGACGGCGAGCAGTGGGTAGCTCGCCGTCCGATCAGCACCAGGCCCGTGAGTCGACGGTGCGTAGTGTTCCACGCGCGCCTTAAAGAGATTAGTGTCAGCCAGATTAGTGTCGTGGCCGCTGCCTGCATGCCTAGTGGTAGCAGATAAATTCTGAAAATGAGTTACCGCACCCCTGGGCACTCAGCCAGGGAAGGAACAGGAGTAGGTTTTAGTCAGTAAGAGTCTGACACGCCCTCCCGCTCCACCCAGAGCGGGAGAAGTCATTGGATGATTTCCCACCCCCCAAAAAAAAAGGGTGTAACGGATATGCGTGGTCATATTTATGTCTGACTTGAAGAAAGTTTTGCATTTCCATGGACAAAAGCAGTATCTAAGATATATGAGCACCTGTATCCGTTAGATAGGTACGAGTACACCCTTTATAGGTAAGGCTACAAATGTATCTCAGTTACAAACAAGCCTAAATGTTACACTACACACACACATATACACGCGCACACACACGCACACATACACACATACACATCACACACACACACACACAAACTCACACATATTTTTTTTCGTACCATACGAGGGAAATCAATATATTAGTATTTGTTAGTAAATATACGTAATAATAAACATTATCACCAAATTTCAAGTTCATAAGTCAATAAGAAGTTAAAAAATGTTCAGAACAAAATTTTGTGACAGACGACGGACAGACAGACAGACGGACACGTAAGTGAATAGGGTACATAGTACGGAACCCTAAATATCGCTTAACCTTAATCTGTTAAAAATTGCCTATCCACTGACGACACACGTTAAGTGCTAAATAATGTTCTGCTAATATTACGGAGACCATTATCAAATGATATGTTTACGTAACAGAGGAAGCGTGTTTCCTTTGTGCATTCAACGATACTTTGGGCCTAGCTTTCATAATGGCGGAGCGATCGACAGCAAAGCGGCTAAAGGTATGATTCCGATCGATTTCGCCTGCACGCAGCAGCATCCCGGCCTCATCTAGCTAAAACTGACCAAAAAAATGTTGACGTGTAATAGTGTTGTTAAAACCTACTCACAAAAATAAAATCATTTATCATTTATCATTTAGCAATGCTGACTGCCGCGCTGATTTCGAGCAAGGCAGCCGGTGTTGCGCTGTTCGTGGTGATATGCTGTTGTGTATTCATTCAGTTGCTTTCAGTTCACAAGATGTCAATTGAGCACCAACTTTTATTTATATTGTTGGAAGAGGAAGAAGATGACGAAGGTGAAAAAAATGAATATCGTAAAGGGCTGGATTTATATAAGTCACCAAGTTATTTAATTGTTCCTCTTCTGAATCAGAGAAATTCATCTTTTTGTTGCAAATTTACTTGTCAACATTGGTACTATAACACATTGGTACTATCGCTTCGGCGGACGCGTTACTACTGGTGAACTGGTCTGTCGCGGCAGTAGGCGATACTGCCGCACAGCTGTACTGCCGCTGTATTGCTGCCACGGCATTGCTGCGGAGCTCAGAATGTAATCTCATATAAACCTATATAGAATATATGGGGACCAGTAGTGCTGCGGCAGCACTGCTGCGTGCTGCCGAGTTCTGAATCATGCCTTAAGGAATGCAACAGTCGTGGCGTCATACAGCTGTCGCTATGTCCGATGGACCAATAGCTGTTGAATAATCTCACTCTGGCTAACGCAGGTCGCACCCTTAAATCCACCAGTTATATTCACTCACAACCATTCCAAGCAAACCAAAAAGAGCAATGGACACTAAACGGACCAAATCTCTCTTGTCGGACGCATATCACGTTCGAATTTGCATCGCAACAATATCGAAGTGCATTGTCGTACACACGACGGGTATCGTCAGAAATCCAGGCGTGGTCCTGAAATATGTACTATGAACCCCTGAAGCGGCGGTCGCGGGGTTAACTGGGAAATTTACGACTTTCGACCCCCAACGGCTTCGGTCATAAAGCATTTTCCGTTTCGGTGCATACGAATTTTTGATGCTGTTAAATCTTTGAGGTTCTGACAAGTATGTGGGCGGGGTGGCGACGAATCCTGACCTAGATTTATTAAGGTTTCACTATTTATCAACGTGTTGCGGATGTCGTGGTTCTGTCGCATTTCGAATCTGCGTTCGTACGCATCTTAGAAAGTGTCGGTTGGAAAAAGGGTAAGTTAAATTGCGAAATTCGACCCAATTTAGGTACTGGTATACCTTAATCTAAAAATAAGTCGTACACCATAAACGATCCCAACAAACGATTACGAAGAGATAAACCATAAGCCGGGCTTACGAAGCGGATCAGTGATCGGGCACCGGTTCGGGGTGGTCCACACCTGACGTAATCCATTACTTACTACTTCTAAACGACACCCACGGGAAAAGGGCAAGCTTATCCGTAACAAAATACCGGCACGAACCCAAAAACAGAAGCCTTGTGGAACCAACAAAAAGGTTAATCGTGACAATAGCCAGTTCAAACTACCCACTCTGTGGGCTAACAATCCTACGCCTGCCAGTATCAGTGCCCAAAAAAAAGTATGCCTAAAAAGGAGGTCGCAAGGTATCGCGATTAAAAACTGCAAACACGTTAACGTTTGCACAGACAGACGTAAAATGTTCAACGTCAAAGGAGTGCGATACACAATGCACCGTGTGGGGGAGTATTACGCGTAAAATCCAACATTTGGGGGCCTCTCAATCCCCCAGTGAGGCAGGCGAGAGGCGAAATTGAAAAGGCACCGAGACTGTTCAGTTTGTAGTGCGAAATGAGCGACGAATGAACGACGTTAGTGGACTTTGGTAAGGAATGTTTCCGAACATGTTTTGTGTTGAGTTTTCTTGACTTTTGCAACTTGAACTTGGATAATTAGGTTATTTTCAGAGGAAAAATCTTGACTAATATACTTGTCTTTACATCTGAAGTACCTTTCTTTTTTTATATCCTATTCCTTCAAAATCGCAGCAATATAAGACCAACTTATTACCTAACCGCCGAAATTTGAAGATGAGTTTATTACAAACCCTACTTTAGGTTGAAAACATATCAAACTTTGGCTTTGAAGTAAGGATTGACGCGTTATTAACTTGAAATTCGCAAAATCATAAACCGGTTCCAAATCCTTATTAAAAAGGAGCTAAGCAGAAATGCCTCCACACCACACAGTAAAGACCCACCCTAATTCAGGCTACAAATATTTCATGCCAGCGAAATCAGCGCGCTCGTACCGAGATTAGCATGAAAATTGTGCGAGAAAACGAAACTGCGAATCGCGCAATCGTCGGCGATAATGCAATACCTCGTAACCATACATTTTTGATGCCAAGTCGATTTTGGTGGAGGAAGATGGAGTGCGGCACACCCCAAGTGAGCTTTGAAGGAATTTTAAATTCCTTTTAACAGTAATGTATTGTTAAAGTCGGATGTTGAAGGAAAATACCTTTAGACGGCAATGTATTTTTGAAAATGAGAAATAAGCAGGGTATTCTGATGGGTGCTTCTATTTTTGTTACACGATGTTAAATGAGTTAAGAGCGGGCTGTTTTATAGAGAAAGTAGTAGTAGTTTCCTAATTTATTAGTGTTTTATATCGCACCAGAGTTTAAGAACAAATTCATTTGTTTGCATATCTTGACAAAATGTACTGTACATCAGATTTTTTTCGCGATGTCAGTGTTGGTGCCATAGTAAAAGTAGTTGATAATAATGATTATTTTTCCGACCCAAATATCGACCAATAGAATTGCACCATTCGACGTCACGTGGTACAACCTACATGGAATTATACTGAAAATTTTCTCTGGTCGTTGCTATATATAAAATAATCCCCCGAATACCACACGAGCTTCAAAATTATCTGGTATTTCCCGATAGGTTCCCTGCAAACAAATAAAATCATCAAGTTTTTCAGGAAAAATCACTCGCGCTTCGCGCTCGTGATTTTTTAACCTGAAGAACTTGACTCCTTCATTTGTTTGCAACGAACGGAAATACCCGATAATTTTGAAGCTCTTATGGTATTATAAGTGAGTATTAACAGTGTTTTCATTTATAATCGTACTAGCTGTGCCCGCGGTTTCACACGCGTTTATGTATCTTATCAATTGTGTGACTGTTTTGGTGTACAATAAAATTTTATTCTTCTTCTATCTTTTGAAATTTTTTTTTTTTTTTTTTCATAAATTGTATGCTACGTTACCTACTTCTAATACCTCCAAGAATATGTGTACAAAGTTTCATGATGATCGGTTAAGTAGTTTTCGCGTGAAAGCGTAACAAACAAACTTACATTCACATTTATAATATTAGTATGATTGTCGTCTCCATCTCTTATAGTTTCCCTTTCCAGCACTGATATACCTATGTAAAATTTTCATCAAATTTTCAGTTACACAGTGCTCCAGAACGAACGTAGAAACTCCGTTGGCAATGCCACATGTTTCTCTTAATACCTGGCGCTTTCCACCCCATTCAATGTGTGTTTGGATTTAATATTAATATACACGAAAATTATTTTACGACAGAACATACGAGTTGAACACGTGGGTAATATAAGTATTAATAATGTTCGATTCAGTCGCAAAATGTTTTGAGTAAAAGGACAATTTAATAAAAGACCTACTTATAAGTACTTAGCAGTTTTTTACAAATTAAAGACTTTTTAGAAGCACAAGACTGTGAAGAAGATGTTGAAGTGGATAGGAGGATTACTCTGCTTGAAAGGGTATGAAACGAGCATGTCCGTGTTAGGTTTAAGATCCGCCCAATCCAACAAAAGCTCTCCGAAACGCACTTGAAATGATACGCCCCATATGATGAGAAGTCCCGAAGAGCACATGACCAGACAAGTCTCAGGAGTCCGCTCGTGCGTCGAAGCCTGGAAGACCCCCTTTGACGTGATGTCCTTCGTAAACAACGCCCTGAAGGCAGGCAATTTGAATATTTCGACGTCGCAGCATAGACACGTCTGGCGAAGAAAGACGAGGAGAGCCGACCATGGGATAGCACTAGGCAGAGAGAGAGAGACTTGTGAGCCAGCATGCACCATATGTAGATAGTGATATTGTCTAGTCCCAGTTGCCTATCTATATGCCTGGCTCAACTACTTATTGCTGTCTTTGTCCTAGACTAGTGACGCGCCCTGGCTTTGCACGGGTGCAAATTATATATACACTTAAACGTTCCTCATGAATCAATCTGTCTATTGGTGAAAACCGCATGAAAATCCATTCAGTAGTTTTTGAGTTTATCGCGAACATACATACAGACGTAGCGGGGGACTTTTTATAATATTTAGTGAAAAGGAGAAGAAAGTTATACTTAGTAAAACTATTCACAATTGAAACAAACTCCAGCAAAACGACAGAGTCAAACTAACTAGAATAATTTAAAGTGAATCTTAAAGAGGACTGTAATCTCTTTAAATGCACAAGTAATTGTGTTACTTAGAGCAAATAAGGCTCTAAAACAGTGGCTCCCAACCTTTCTTTGACTGCGGACCACTTTCTTTTATTTGTTGTTAGAAGACCCGAACTCCAGAAGACAATTTAACCATGCTAATCTTAAAAAGAAAACTTAATTTAAAACTTGTAGCACACCTTTTCTTTAAAATCAAAAGGAACAAGCATTGTCACAGAAAACACAAAATTTCTGATAGAGACTTACAGACTCATTTTGGCCAACCTTCAGGGCGCAGTCATGCATTTTTTTTAGATATACGTACCACGATGGTATGGGAGTTTCAATCGCTATGCGATAAACTGAGATATGAGTTCTCATGTAAATGCAGTGCATGTGAAAAACGGGTGTTAGAATTCTATTATGATGTTACTTTCCAGGTTGAACGTTCGAAATTTTTAGACCTTTTGCGGAGCATATTTTAGTCCTTGCGGACCACCTTGGTTGAGAACCACTGCTATAAAATGTTAATGGTCTAAGTGCGCCATCGAGACGGTAACAGCAGCCTTCGTTAAACAATTTACATAGCCTCTTTCTTGACAGAGGGGGACGACACTGGTACCTCCTTTTCCGTACCTGCGATGACCGGGGTGCGTTTTTATAGTCGTACGGGTTTCTTGGCGTTTACGACCTTTTGGGATATAAATCAAAAGGAACTTGGGGTAAGAAGCAACATGGAAATCTAGTCCTATGGCTTACAGCAATAAATTGTTTCAGTACAACTTTAACCACATTCCGAAAAACCGAAATGCTGGATCTTCTTTAATTCAATCTATTGTAATTTTGTTTATAATCTGTATTATATAAAATTCAATGTCCTGAATGACTGACTGTTTTATCAACGCACAGCCTAAACCGCTGGTCCTAGAGACATGAAATTTGGAGGGTGTGTTTTTTGTGAAGAGTCTCATCCACTAAGAAAGGGTTTTCCGAAATTGAACCCTTGAGGGGGTGAGAACGAGGTTGAAATTTTACAACGGGGGATGAACTAATTCCACGCGGGTGAATACGCTGGCAGAAGCTAGTCATTAACATATACTTAACTAGTACTTTCTCCATTATAAATTACAGCATATGTGCTATTCCAGATAATCTATCCCTGTGCCAAATTTCATCAACATCTGTTCGGCCGTTCTGGCGTGATTGAGGAACAAAAATATCCATCCAAACTTTTGCATTTATGATATTAGTAAGATTTCTGATCCTTGTGTTCCAAAGGGAGGCAGCAAGAATTCGCTACCCTCCCCCACCCGTACCTGCGATGACCGGGTACGTTTTTATAGCCGTACGGTTTTCTTGGCGTTTACGACGTTTAGGGAAATAAATCAAAAAGTTCAGCTTGAGATAAGAAGCAACGATTTCCGGGGGTTTCCCGTCATATTACCGTGTTACAGTGACATGGTCGTAACCTGTGATTTACAGCTTTATATTGTGTTCCGTATAACATAACCTACATACCTAAGAACCGGATCAAATTAGTTTTTAGGGTTCCGTACCCGAAGGGTCCAAACGGAGCCCTATTGCTGTCACTCACGTGTCCGTCTGTCTGTCTGTCCGTCGTCTGTCACAATATTTTAGAATTTTTTAATTTTCTGTTGATCTATGAACTTGATATTTGGTGATAATGTTTACTATTACCACGGGGTCTCATCTCGAACAAAGAAAATTTAGTTCAAATAAATTGCAATAGATGGTGTAATATACATCGATTTCTTATTGAAGTTTATGTAACATTAATATTTTGAAAAAATATATGGTAAAAACTGTATTTTCTTATTTAATAAACTAGCCTAAGCATTATGTATTATTATGAAGTGCCAAAAATACTATAAAGTCATTCTTCAATGTGTGAGAAAATTTTAGTAAGACTTTAAGTTAATTCATTCAACTTGCAAGCCGTCGCTGTTAACTCCATCTAGCGAGGTGTAGAGCTTCCTCTACCTTTAGGCTTTAGCTTTCTCTACGACCCGAACGAAAAACAAAAGTTGCTTGTGCAAGTCGAAAACCCGTAGTTACGGCGGTACCGTTTCTTTGTATGGGATGAGGCATCTGTACGCTAGTATTATATTATCTGTGCTATTACGTATATTTTACTAACAAATACCAGTAGGTATATTGATAAATCAGATTCTTTCTTTGAAATTCCCTCATTTGGTACGGAACCCTAAATGTGTGAAGTCCGACACGCACTTGGCCAGTTTTTTTTTTTTTGTTAAATCCTGATGAGACCGCAGTCTCGCCTGATGGTAAGCGATGGATGCGGTCTGCGAAGGAGTGAGCAAACCCAAAAGATGCTTGTTTAATCTTCTTTGAAAGCGGTTTGACTTTGTTGGATCAGATAATTATTCATTAGTGCTTTCTGGTCCTTGTGTTCGGATTCTGCTATAAAAAACCATCCAAGTGCATGTTGGGCCACGCACAGTATAGGGTTCCGTAGTCGCCCGTTACAACACGAATTGTTTTAAGGATTTTGTACCTACTAAATTTTCCAAGTAGGTACATTTTATAAGTTGGGCGCCTATTACTTTTAAACTAACAGAGCTAACTTAGCCGTGATAGCTTTCCCTGAAGAATAAAAATGGTCATTCGTCAGTTTCCTGACTATAGAAAAATCGCCCCTTACAAGGTTTAGTTTTTACCTCAAAATGTATTAGAAATAAAATTATTCAAATAAATCTCTGCCTTCCATATTGTGTAATAAAATGTTAATAGAGTATTACAATGAATACAATTCATTACAATCCTGTCAGGAGTCGAGGCAGAGACAATACCTGTTTGTTATTCACTATTGTACCTCGACTCGTGCCGTTTGTGCCTCGAGAGCGTTCTCTTATTAATTAATGTTAATAATTACTTATTATAATAATTGTTATGGTTTAACTTGCACCTGGCTACGGTTTTCATTGCAAAATAAAATATAATGTAGGTAGGACCTTAAGGATCGAAAAATCCACTCTTTTGAGTACAAGTCAGCTGAGTATGTGAGGAACTGAAAATTATGTGTTTTTTTTCATACCAAAAAACTTTTTTACAAAAAATACAACCGACTTCCAAAAAAGAATAATACACTTAAAATTAAAAATAACTTTAATTTCGGAAGTCGGTGTTTGTATTTTATTTCGTGTAAAAAAGTTTTTTTTTTCACTTCTCAGTTGTTATCTCCCAGAGCTAAAACTAAATATTAAGGTTACGCCCAAATTGATAACCCCAATAACATGGAACATGGAATTTGAGGCAACCAAAACGTCATCTAAGTATACATATTTTTTGTTTTTGTTGATTATTCCAAAAAACACAAAAGCAATTTCGATAAAATTTATAAGGAAACACCTCGAAAAGTATACTCTTTCGGATACAAAAATTTATTTTGAAAATCGGTCCACAACTGACAGAGAAATCGGTGGACATTTACAAAAAACAAAACTTACATACAGTCGAACATAGAACCTCCTCGTTTTCGCGAAGTCGGTTAAAAATGATTAGATAAGATTAATCTTATTTTTTCCATTAGGATTCCATACTAGAAGGGTCCAAACGGAGGCCTATTGCTGTCACTCACGTGTCCGTCACAAAATATTGTTCCGAAGGGTTTTTCAACTTCCCATTGACTATGAACTTGAAATTTGGTTTCATGTTTATTATTACGTATATTTTACTAACAAATACCAAAATATTGACTTTCCTCATTTGGTACCCCCCACCCATAATGTGCGAACACGTTTATCTATATTATTCTTTCGTATTTTTTTTTTCCTACCAGCAACTCTTCAAAAGTTCAAACAAAACAAGGCTACTAATAACGATGCTTTAACTAATCGAGTCATCAAACATTCAAGGTTGAACTAAAGCATGTAGAAAAACAATAAACTGTAACACTTTAGAACTAAACTGTCAGTTTAAACGTCCATTAAAGTTGCATGTTCATTGTAAGGACGTCCTCCCTGTAAGTGGGTACCATTACTCATATTAACATACGGTTTTACAAGAATTTTTAAAGTCATTTTAAAGAATTTTTATTGAAAAGGTAGTTTATGTAAAGTGATTCTTGGAAAATTAGTGAGACTAAAATGGAATCTGTGGTCAATATTTATGGTGCAAAAATAATAAAGCCAACAATGCCTTTTTTTGGAGTTCGTGGCAAAATAATTACGATTTTCAAGGTTAAGCAAACCCTTGCCGAGGTCAGTCGATGACGGGACGCCTTGGATAGCTTCCTGGTGAATTGTCGTGAAAAAGTAAAGCTCAGAGAGCAGTGGAAGGAATAGGCCTCCCCCTAATACCTCCCACTTCTCTCGGAGCCGTGCTTCTTTGCCCAGGAGTGAGGCAGTTCTGGCTGACAAAAAAAATATATTGATAGGCTCGCGTTTGAGCATTACCTCAACTGATGGTAAGCAATGATGTGGTCGACGATGGAGCACGCTGGTCTAGAAGTAACCTTGACAAGACCTCAGGTGTCAGAGTACATGCAGTGGGAACTATTTAAAAAGATACCGACGCTAACTTACAGGACACAATTAAACCCATTTTTACCTTCTCAGAACTTTACGTCCCGCGATCTCACCTAAGAACCACGTTAACCCGGGGCCACACTATCAACATTCCGCTAGTCCAGGCTACTTTACTAGCTATTATCCTCGCCAAGCTCGTAACTCATGCCCTTCAAAGTGCGTATGCCTGTTGCCACGTACCGAGTCGTTAAGTTGCGAGATATGAGCTAGTGATGTTACCGCGACGTCTTTTAGTGGTCACGGATTTTGTTGGCGACGGATTTTGTTGGCGACGGATTTCCTTGGCGACCGATTTTGTAGGCGACGGATTTTGTTGACGACAGATTTTGATGGCGTTGGCGTGTCGTAAAATAAGATAGTCATAAGTCAAGCGATTCGTCTGTGTGATTGTTGGATATGAATATTTTTGAATGTTCAAATGTTATTTTTGGTATCCGAAAAAGCGTTTCTTCACAGAGATGACCGTTGGCGTGTCTAATCACTGACACGGATGGTTAATACTTAACGTACGAGTTTTTGACAACCGCAGCTTATTAGTAACTATGAAACAATGTACCTAATTGTCTACAACAAAGCCCCTAATTTCCAAATTGAATCGGAATTTCAGTAAATCAGATGAAATCCAATTTTTAAACTGCCACATCTGTTTACTTTAACTAGACATCAAAACAAAATCAATCATGCGTAATTGTTTTGTCAAATGGACGCGATTTTCGCTACAAACAACGAAAATCATATACGTTTAAACTTTACTAGTGATTTTATTGGATAAAAAAAAGATAAATCAATCTGCCTAGCCTTTTTGGGTGCATCTCAGTATATTGTATTGTATTTTACATGGAGCAACTGCCTATCTGACCCGCACAACCCAGTAACTGGGTAACTACTTGGCAAGACTGGTGTCAGATTTTCTGGTTTCAGACTGTCAAAGATGTATAAATGACAGCCGGGATCAATGGCTTAACGTGCTTTTTGAGGCACTGGTACCTATGTAATGAATAGTCCAGACATGAACCATCCTCGACAAGCGTTGCTTAACCAGAAGTTCGACCTGTGTAGTTGTTATAAGTCAGCCAAAAGTACTTAAAAAAAAACTGATGTGAAAAAAACTAGTACCGGACTATCCGTGGTTTTAGTATCGGTATCGGTCGTGTAACATCTCTAGTTATGACCGCGTGTGTATTATCTTTTGACACAGATCCTCCACTTTGTGTGCTTATGTCACTGCGAGAATAAGTCAAGGTGAAATATTTTGTGTGTGAAATTATTTTTTAACACTTTCCGTTTCGGTTTTCAACGTTTTGGCTCGATTTGTTCAATTTCATAGTTTTGTAAATTGTGGAAATATTGACAAGAACCTTGAGGTGTTCAGTTTAGTGTAATAAGGTCAACTTTTTTTAATACAGGCTGTAACCGAATTTGGTGGTCATTTAATTAAAATACTGCTTCTGCCATAGAATAGAACAACTGTTTAAGGTTCCGAAAGTTCACATGAAAAACGGAACCCTTATAGGATTACTCGTGTGTCAGTCTGTCCGTCTGCCCCACCATTCCCACCCCCCTTTATCTCCGAAACCACCTGGCCTAAAAATTTTGAAAAAAAGTTAGTAGTGGTAGTTCTTTATTTTAGATTATAGGAAAATTTAAAAGTATATAGTTACCTGTTAGGGACCGACATGTACAAAATTGTACATGTCGACTCCACTACCTTCAGGCACCACATGTTCGAAATTGTACATGTCGACTCACGCGTTTAACCTCTATTATTACTATAACGCAAGGTCTTTTATCCTGTGGCAAGGTTCAATCACTCGGGGCATGATATAGTCTGTAGTTACCATATATTTTCTACCAAAAACATACATTGAACGTATTTAAAAAAGAGTTTTAATACGTAAAAATGCCAAATGCGGGGACCGTCTTTGATGCTTGATGTGTTTTGACGAATTGACGTTTTTTTGCGAAAAATATGATTTGTTCGGAACTTATGCATGCGAGTCCGACTGGCTCTTGGCCAGTTTTTTTTCAAGAAATCCATAGTCAATTTCGAAAAAATAAATTGCATCTCCCATACAAATTTTGATCAGGACAAAATAAACCCACTTTTAGAAAGCAACCTTTTTAGTTAAACTCAAGTTAATTATTCACATCAACTTCTTAAATCTCACCAGTTTCGTGAACTGAAACGCAAAAGTTGGGACTGTTTTAAGATTCATTAAATTAGTGGTTTCCGTTGTTGCTTGGAGACGTATACAAATTAGTAGTGTTTGCATCGCCGAGAGTACACTCGCGTGCAATTATATGCACACCACACGTAGCATTATGCTAAAGAGAATTTAAGATGAGTTGATTGACATTTAAACTTAGAATGATTAAAAAAAAACTTTTTAACCATAATTATGCTTAGTTTAAATACTAATAAGCGGATTCTAAATTCAAGATAACATACGTATTTTTTTTTTTTGGGACAAGACCGCCACACTATTTCCAAACCACTGTAACTTCTGTAAGCCAGAATCAACAGTGGCGACCACCAGAAAAAACGCCGAGGCAATGAAGCTTGACGAGTTCCAGAGAAACGATTAAACTGGTGATGTGGTCGAAGATGGAGCACGCTTGCCTAGAAGTAACGTATTCACTCTCGACTCAAAGACTCATTTCAGGTTGTAGCTATTCAACACAGACTCTGGCAGGGTATTCCAATCCTTAGCTGTCCGGACAATAAATGTACTTATTCTCAAAACGTTTTATACGTATGGGTGGGATGTCCATCCATGTACCGGTGGCGCATCACCGTACGTCTAGTGGTCCGATGATGGAACGGGCTTGGCGGAATTAAATTATGCAATTCCGACGCACACTCCCCAAAACGTAATCGATAAAAAACCGACAGGCTAGCAACTCAGCGTCTGTAGACTATCCTGGTTACAGAAGGAATTACCAATTTCAGTGCAATTTATCTACCTATTTTCTGACAAAACTGCACAGGACATGCGTCGCCTATTTACCTGCCCAGCATGCACAACTGCACCTTCAATGATTGAATCAAAGCCAATGACAAAGCTATCCATCCAGGCGGGTACATACTGGTCGGACAAAACTTGAGTTAAAATCAACACGGAAAGAAGACGTTACATAACTTAGCCGACCCTACGCAAGACGGAGATACATACAAAGAGGAAGAAGAACAATACCATAGAAGCAGACGACTCTGAACAATATTTAAAAAAATATTTAACTTAAAAAAATATTGAGAGTTCGCTCGGTATATTTTTTTGCTTGCCACTCTACCAACATCGGCTGGCTTTAGTTAGCTTGTTTCACATTTTAATTTATGTACGGTCCCATTGAAAACAATTACCTTTTGCACTTGGCTTGATGAGGTAAATTAAAAAGCCAGAATAATTCAGGGACCTTCCGTTTTTAAATATTAAAGAGCGGTTTTTTAGCTGTGGACTGAGAGATAGAGTATAAAGGGATGGAAATATTGGATATGAGAAGGTGGTAGCAATATCGGCCTGGTAGAGCTCCGTTGATCATCAGCTGCTTTAGAACCTTGATAAAAGCGAAGAGGTCGTAGGGTAAGTACGTTAAACATTTTCAGGCAGTAAGATGTTCGATAGTCTGAGCTTAGATTGACTTCTTTATGACTAGTTAAGCGGATAACGAGACAAAGTTACGGTTTTGGGGAATTTAGTTGTGTTGAGAAATATAGCATATAATACAATATTCTGGGTCACTCCGTTATTTCAAGGCAGTAAAAATGTTCGCAGGAGAACCAAGGTTACCAACAAAGCCGGAAGAATTGCCAAACTGAAGTGGCCATGGGCAGGGAACATTGCTTATAGAACAGATGGTCGATGGGGCTGAAATGCTCTGGATTAGCGTTCGCGTACCGGAAGACGTAGCATTGGAAGGTCTCCAAGTGGACCGATGACCTGGTGAGGGTCGCGGGAAACCGATGGATGCGAGAGGCACAGGACCGGTCGTTGTAGCGACAATTGGAAGGCCTATGCCCAGCAGTGGACGTCTTTCGGTTGAAATTGATGATGATGATGATGTGTCCATATCACAGTTTTCACCTCTCGCTTAGTATAATCCACAATCATTAACGTAGTAAGTGCCTATTTAAAGCCTCTACAAGACAAACACAGTCGACCTCACACGGCCGCGCGAAATGTGAAACCGACATTAGTGTTTATTAGCTTGTAAACAGAAGATACGGCGATGTGGCACCGTTACTATCGTGAGGTTATCTGCCCAGCACGATGTCTAATCGTAAGTTTAAGTAACAATTAGTAGGCTTGCAGTATCCCGGGAGTTCCGGGTCAAATATCAAAAACGTTAGGTTAGCTACCTCCCGGAATACTAGAGACTACTTCTAGAGGTAGATAGTAAAAAATTAAAAAATATTTTTGGTCGATCACAGATTTCATGCCACCAACTACATATTACTATTCAATAGTTAGTGGCATTTAGTTGATTTTTGCAGAAGGATTTTTTTTTTAAATTTGAAATTTGTTTAGGGCAGTTGGGTAACAAGCAGCAGCTAGGAGATTTTTAGTGTTTTTTTGGGAATTGATTAATTGTGGTGAATTCAAAAATAAAATCTAATAGTCAATGCTAAAATCGAAATATGCTCAAAAATTATAATTTCAGTTACCACTTCTTCACCTTGTTTAGGGCTACTTTACGCCACTTTCAAACAAAAAACACATTTGCAACACCCCACTCCTTCCATCGACGCCTTTACGACTGAAAACAGTTAAAACTCAAAGATTTTCTTCTCAACTTCCCAAGTAAAATAGTTTTCGCAGCTGGCAACTGCGTCGGCGGGACTAATTCTCTCTTCATTATGTTGCTAGTTAGAAAATTTGTCAAAACTCGTTAACGCGCCCCGGCGGCCATTATATCGTTTGTTTAATTTGTACGACTTCCTCTGGCAAACAATTGTACTAGTTGTATAATTTGCGCTTATTATAGCCTTTTTCGCTGTCTATTTTTAAAAACTTTATCTAATAAGGGAATTAGCCGTGATAATTGAAATGGGCGGTGAAAAATAAGGACCGAGCTTCAATTAGTTAAATGCCAAACTTTATGACAACACTAGCGTCTGCCAGTGGTTTCGCTCGCGTGGAATGAGTACCTACTTCCTCCATTATAAAAATACACTAAAAATTAAAAAATAATTTTAGTTTCGGCAGTCGGTGTTTGTATTTTATTTCTTCGTTATTTGACACCGACTTCCGAAATTAAAGTTATTTTTTAATTTTTAGTGTATTTTCGTTTTTGGAAGTCGGTTGTTTTTTTTTGTAAAAAAGTTTTTTATTTTTCACTTTTTCGTTCTTATACCACAAAATTAAAAACCCCAAAAACTTAGAACGTGGAATTTAAACATACTCGTAATTGGAGAAAACCAAAACGTCATCTATGTATACGTATTTTTCGTTTTTGTTCAGTTTTTCAAAAAGCTCTAAAGCAATTTCGATAAAATTTATATGGAACCACCTCGGGAGTATATTCTTTCGGATAAAAAAGAATTTTGAAAATCGGTCAACTGACAGAGAAATCGGTGGACATACATAAAAAAAAACACAAAGTCGAACATAGAATCTCCTCCTTTTTCAAAGTTGATTAAAAAGTGCTATGCCAGACTATAATCTATCTCTGCGCCAAATTTCATTCGATCCGTTCAGCCGTTCTGGCGTGATTGGGTAGCAAACATCCATACATCCAAACCTTCGTATATATTGTAAATATTAGTAGGATTTTGAGTCAGTTTTATTACAAAGTAATTTTACGAAATAATGCGAAATAGAACCAGTACCAAGTTAAGGACTATGCAAATAAAACCAACAAACTGCATGCAAACATTGCCAGCTCAAAAAAATCCCAACACAACAAGAAGAGACACGATTTTTTCTGTCTACAAACTTCAACGCGAGATCCTTTTACAGAGCTACCAACCGTCAAACTTCTAGTTGAAAGCATCCCTATTCTGAACATACTTCATCGCTGCGTTCTCGAAGGCCGCGGCTTCTGAAATTACGGAGCAAACACAGCGATTCCGTCGTACAAACTCCCATTGTTCACCTCAGCGTGTCTCCCAACCACGTTTATTTCGCTCACTGTACTTATTTGACGAGATTTCATTATGTGCGCTAGCTTTTTAACCGTACCCCCTCCTACCCCTCGGTGAAAACTAAGAGGGGTGCATGAAATGTTGTATGATTAGTTTTAAATTGTATTGCCCCAATTTTCGCCGTATCTCGGATGAAAATTGAGAGATTATGACTTACGTCGCGTGTATTATGTAAAAACAATTTTGGGAACAAGCCGTGTTGGGAATATTTTTAGGCGGATTGTTACGTTATATGATTGTTTGTTGAAAAAGTTATTTTGTGAAAGCAATTTCCATAATTTCGGTAGTTAGATTAATGACTCTAAGGGCCGATTTCACCAATTCTAAACGCCCAGTTTTCGACGTTTAAGCTCGCTCAAACGTCATACAGCTGAAGAGTTTGTTTGTTTGATTGCTAATCTCAGGAACTACTGGATCGAATTGAAAAAATATTTTTGTGTTGAATAGTCCATTTATCGAGGAAGGCTTTAAAATATCACGCTGCGACCAACAGGAGCGAAGCATCAATGAAAAATGTGTCATAAACAGAAAAAAATCCTTTTGAGAGCTTCAGTTGCGTGCGCTGTGTAAACGGTTAAAGTTACGCAAAAAATATGTATGACGGAATTGTTCTCCTTTTAAAGTTCTAAAAAAAAGTCCACGACAGCATATCTTTTAAGGTTAACTAAACTATTTTATGGTTTTTATTTTTTACGCCAAGCTTAGTTCACTAAAACTTAGTTTATAGAGCAAATGGTGAAATCGGCCCTAAAATTGTTGCAAAATAAAGTTGAATACACAGCAATTAGCGAACTGTCACTAAAATCTTATTCTGTCCAAAAGTAGTTACAAATTCGCGCCATTCGAAATAATTCTTCGAATCGAAACAAAATTCAATTAAGCAAAGAATGCCTCCTTTGACTTATCGTCCGTCTAATCTACAACAAAAATCTTTGTGGAGGCATCAAAAGAAACACAATCGTAAATAAAAAGGAAGAATAAATAAAATTAAAATGTTCACAGGAACTCGGTTGAGTGAAAAGAGAATCCTGTCTGTCATTGTTTGTCATTCATTGGTCGCTCGTGTGTGCAAAGATACGGTGATTTCCGTGCGACTTGTGCTCGAAATGTCGTACGAATCGTATGATGATGACAATTGGGGATCAGTGGAAACGTATGATGTTTTGATTCAGATTTTCGAGCGCTTTTTTGTTTGCTGTGTTAAAATGGAAATAATATATTTTTTGTTTACTGTGATAAAATGGAAATAATATCTTTTTACCCGACTGACAACGAAGGTTTTTAGGGTTCCGTACCCGAAGGGTCCAAACAGAGCCCTATTGTTGTCACTCACGTGATCACGTGTCCGTCTGTCTGCCGGTCCGTCATTAGTCACAAAATTTTGTTACAAAGAATGTTTTAACTTCTGAACTTGAAATTTGGTGATAATGTTTATTATAACGTATACTTTACTAACAAATACCAATACTAGGTACGGACCCGTAATGTGTGAAATCCGATAGACACTAGGCCAGTTTTTTTTAAATTATTTTTCGTTCTAAAAGTATTCCGCAATGAATAGAATAGAATACATAGACATGCATTTTATACAGATATTGTTGCAAGAATCATAATTATGTATTATCTAAAATGATAGTTTCATGTTATGGTCCAAACGTTGACGGGTTGACTACACGATTGGTGTAGTGGCTGAGCGATCGGCTCCTGCGTTGCGTGAGTTCGATTCCCACACGGAACAAATAAGTATGGCCTACAGGTGGTTGTCGGGGTCTGGGTGTTTGTGCATGTGAATTTAAATGTTTGTAAACGCACCCATGATACAGGATCACCCTCACTCAAGTAAAGTAATGAGTGTAATGACACTTTAGGAAGCCTTAATGCATTCATAAATCGCTGATCACCATTTAAAAGTAGGTACGTTTATTTATAGTGGTGTCACATATCAGTAGATTGTTTAAAACACTATAATAGCTTACCTAATAATACTTGTAGTACTCTATTAATATTCTAAATTGCGTAGTACAAAACTAATAGAAACAAATTTCACCAATTTAACTTAACACGACGTGATTCTGATAAGAGTCTGTTGGTAACCGCGTGTAGGGTTGCCAGGTCTTAAAACCGAAAAACCGGACAGACCAGTCAGTTTCGTCGGACATTCGGGTATTTTGAAGTTATACTTCTTTTGGCGCGTTAGGGAGAAATGATGAGGGTAAATTTTTACGATGTGCGCGCACACTGTTACAAAAAACCGACACCCTGAAGTTAGCTATAGTCTGTGGCTCATGAAGAATGATCGTTTTCCTTTTGTGAACTTTGTGACAGTTTGGTTTTTTATCTTGTTACGCCAAAGAAGTATAACTTCTTACGTGCGTACATACGTACACACACACACACTTTTAGTTTAGTTTTAGTCTTAGTATAACACGACAGTAAAAAAAAAACAAAGTCCTGACTGACTGACTGACTGATATATCAACGCACAGCCTAAACCGCTGGTCCTAGAGACATGAAATTTGGATAGTGTGTTCTTTGTGAAGAGTAGGTATCCACTAAAGGTTTTTCAAAATTCACCCCTAAGGGAGTGAAAAAGGAGTTAATAATAATAATATTCCACAACTATCACACAACGCCATCTAGTCCCAAGCTAAGCAGAGCTTGTGTTATGGGTACTAGACAACTGATAAACATACTTATATATTTCTAAATACATAAATATTATAGATAAATTACACCCAGACACAGAACAAATGATCGTGCTCATTACACAAACATTTGTCCTGGGTGGGAATCGAACCCACGACCTCCGGCATAGCAGTCAGGGTCACTAACCACTAGACCAACAGGCCAGTCATCCGGGTTGAAGGTTTAAAACAGGGGGAAATACTATAGAATCTAGCTAGTTTACTATAAAATCTTCTTAAAACAACAATAAAAATGATCTTTTTTAAAAAGCCTAACAAAAGCCAGACAGGTCGGACATCGTCTAATTTGGCCGCACACGCAACCAGAAAAGCCTGACTGTGTCCGGCTTTATCCGGATGCCTGGCAAAGCTAACCGCGTGTAAAAGAAAACGAAAACAGAAAACGCCAATAAAATAAATATGCGCACTCAAACCATTTTTATCGCAAACATCAAGGCTTCAATAACTTCACGGAAAGGGGGAAAAGGCTTTAAAAAAAAAACATCAAATAGATCCTTCGTGTGCAACCAACTATAACAATGACGCGTCGCCATCAAATGCTAATAGAGAGGGAAGTGTACCATCGTGCCATCACGAGACGTTTCATTTCCACAGTTCCACAACGATCGCGCCTCGAATTGAATAAATTTGAATTCGGGAACAAGCACCTTCAGCGGGATGAAAGGGTGGTGAGCGTCAAAAATAGGGGGAACGCAATCGAAATATTGTTTGTTCATTATTACAATACTCTTCGCTCGGAATGGCAGGGTTGACGTACAGTCAGCAGAAGAGATAAGTCCACTGCTAACTTCAACGACTTTTGAATCCGTGTGCAAAAAAAGTTTTGACGACCGTCTGGCACGCGAAAAAAGAACGCCGCCAGCAGTGCATGTCTGTTAATCACTTGCATACCCAACATTTTTGCTGACTGTACGTGTGCGAATAAGGGATTAAAAACTCGAGTAATAAAATACATGTTTATTGAAATATATGAGTGGCTGTTGGAATTACTCGCGCAGCAGGAATGGCTTAAGGATTCCGACAAAGTTATTAAATTATTTCTCCGTGAATTTATATCTAGCAATATTTAAGCGTAACGTTGATCTGAATGCCGGCTGTAATAAAAATTTTTGGAACACAAATGTGAGCAGACTCTCGCCAATTCCATCAAATTGTATCCGGAGAGAAATGATCAGAATGAATTAATTGAAAATGTTTTTCGGAACATTATCTTGTATTTTCCTCATACATAACAAGTACTTGTGATTATCTGGAATACTCGTAATTAAGTGTCCTTATTACTCGACATCTACAAAGTTCGTCGATTCTCATAATTTGTCATCTTAGAAGAGGAAAATAAAAGGCAAAACGTTACGAAATATGCGCTTAGTTCGCGAAAAAAAATATGACATTTTATTTTATTGGAATTCACTGCCGGAGTCAAGTCTATATGTCAAGAGTATTCAAGGTTACTTCTAGGAAGCGTGCTCCATTTTCAATCACATAATCGCTTACCATCAGGTGGAGATGGTGGTCAAACGCGCTCTATCAGAGATAAAAAAGAAACTGAAATTCTCGTAAATAAGTAAATTTAATATATTTTTAAATCTTTTTTTTTATTTGTTTATTTAGCATTGTTTTCATATGCTTTGACTGCAACAAGACATTATGTAACCAGGATTTTTATAATACATAAAGAGTGTCCATGGAGTTTCTTGCACGTTCTTCTTCATAGATCTACGCTTTGGAATGTGCATTTAGCTTTATCTTTCTGACTGACCGACATCTTGACAATTGAAAAGTGCCTGTCATCATTCATCATTCCTGTAAATGCTTTGAGTTTGAGTTCAGTTTGATTTTAAATGTACTTTTTACTCGATATCAATAAAGCTCGAGCAAATTCTCATAATTTGTCATTTTAGAAGAGGAATATAAAAGGCAAGCGTACGGAAAGGTGAGCTTAGTTCGCGAAAAAAATATGCCATTTTATTTTATAAGCAATTCGTATATCTGTGTGCGGGTGGAGGAGTGCTACGCCAATAGCGATGTACTCAGTCGATGGAGCAATTTCATCGCAAATTGAAACGTCGTACCTGTGTCGGTATATTATGTTGTTCCTTTTGTTGCTCTTTGATGCGAGAAGAAATGCGAATAATACAATAAATAGCGATATTACTCGCGAGAAACTTGAAGGGTGGGGGATTATTTTTCAGAGGAATAAAGGAATATGCGACTGAGTCGACATGGCGACGTGAAACGGGATATATATATTTTTTATCTGTCTGTCGACTGTTTGTTTGATTGCCGCGGGCTGGATTAGGTTTTGTTTGATTAGAATGAAATTGTATTTTTTTTTATTAGAGATGGTTTTGCTCTTGACTTTAGTCTAGGTCAGAGATGACAGAGACAGATTCTGGTTTCCATTTCCTATAGGTATTTTAATAACATTTACAACAATATATTTTTGGAAACTAGCTGCTTCGGCCGGCAAACTTCGTACTGTCTCAGAATCAATAAATAAAAAGCAGTTCTATACAAAACACACACACACAAACAAATGCACACGCACATTATAAATAACAGGAAAATTTGGGGCGGAGAAAATCCAACCAATCAAAAATCATAAAAATCGGTCCAGCCGTGCTAGAGTTATAAATAGTGTAACTAACCCGACTTTGTTTTATATAAACAGATAGACAAGCTATAGTATCCTTCTCATTTTCCTGTTTAGTTAAAAAACCATAGACAAACAATAAGTCATTCGTATTACAGACACAAAATATCACAAATCACAATTTCAATCAAAAGAATCGCCAACTCCGTCGCATTTCATCACCAACAAACCCGTATCACAAAGAGCCGACATTATGATGTTCTCTCGCTAACTTCTCATCAATTTGTTTACATCATTTGAATCAATGAGCGCTACGATCTCGGGCGAGATATGACGTTTGTCTGTTTGTTTGATTGTTTGACAACGGGGCCTGCACTGTGTCCGATCGGCTGGAATTTCGCAGTGATGTTCGCCTAGATAGTGTCACCGAGTCGCGGTAAACGGAACTACGGGCTGAAGATACACACGGTCTTAAATATGATATGGCTTGGTCTAGCGACCCGCTCCGGCTTCTCGAAAGGCACTTAGGCTAGCCGCTGATTGTGATTTTTGTCACACAATGTGGTACCCTATGAACTTTTCTGTAAACCTGACCACATATTATTAAAAATTTTATGAAAATCGGTTCAGTGATTAGGTAACAAACAAACAACCTTTCGCATTTATAATATTAGGTAGGATTACTGCTTGAAGTAACTACTTATTAAGTTTACAAATAATCTCAACAAAAGATAGACTAGAGACAAGAGCAAACCCATCTCAAAAAAAAAGAAGATAAATACAACACCTCAAAAATGTAAATCGTTTGCATCAAGTCCGTAACTAAAATTAATTATAAATGAGACAATTTGATGTAAAAGCCACTAGCCAAAGTATTGTTAGTTTTGAATATACAGCAATATTTAGACAACAATTATCCGGCAAAGTAATAACAATTACCACTAATATCAAACAAGTAAACATTGAGCCACTATTAAACTAAGTATATTATACACAAACGTTAACAACTTCTGACATAACACATCTGTCAAACTGTGTCGAAAAACATCATTTATTTGTTATTTTGTAAACCTACTACAGTGTAGTACAGCAGTGTAGAATATGCCTGGCCGAATAAAGTCAGCGTAATATGTATCATTAAAGTAGAGGAAGGCCACAGAAACGATGATCTTTCACACAGTCCAACTGTGTGAAAGATGATATGGGTAAAAAGGGGGTGACTACAGAGGTGACGACTAATAGAGGAGTATGGAAGAAAAAGACATGTTGCGCCGCCCCCAAATAAATTAGGATAAGGGCAGGAGAATGAAGATGTATCATTAAAGTAAATTAAGCTTAAATAAATAACTCAATATAATTAATCATTCACTCGCCAACCGAACCACCAGTGTGTCACGTACACACAAAACGCGTGAGAAAATTAAACAGCACATAGATCGTGATTGTGTCAACGCTTTCCATTTCACTTGACTGTGTGACACGGGTGCTCCTATTCCGTGTCACACGTGTGTTTGTGAGACATTACACAAATAGGTTAGGTACGTTCCCACCATCTGATTGCCGTGATGTCCCGGTCTATAGTTAAATGGGCAAATCGAATTATTAGCCTGAGATTTGATTGAGCGAAACGTCGTACCTCTTTGTGCCTAATATATGAGATACGGCTTTATGTTCGTGTAATATTATAAGCGTATGATCCAGTGGAGTGAAACTTTGGAGATAATAAGATTATAGTGCGATATATCTGAAGTTGTAAGTGGATTTATTTATACGTAATTTTATTGTGCGCTTCAGTGGCGTGACTGTGTAAGAGATACTCGTACTTGGGAAAATGAACGATTACGTTATGTTGTAGTTATTTAGATTAACTCCCGGTTTCTGGAAGGCTGTTTAATTTAATCTGTTGTCAAAGCTTATGTGAAACTACATTATTGGTAGTTGTTATTTTGATTATGATTGGACACTACGGCTAGATACTTGCTACTAAGAAATAGGCAAGAATCTACTCTAACTTTATTTAAAACTAACAATTAAACTGTTAGTAATAATAAATAAATAAATCTGAATCATTCAGTTCGTATGAATAAAAAAAACCGGTCAAGTGACCGAGTCGGATTCGTGCGCAAAGGCTTTCGAACTAATAATTTTTTTTCAGGTTTAAACTATATAGGTACTTCTTTTAGATTTTTTCTGTAATGTATAAATAAAGAACTACATCCTGTATTTTTTTCATAGTTTTAGGCCTAGTGGTTTCTTTTTTCTTCAATAACATAAAAACTATAAATTTTAATAATATGAAAAAAATCCTTACAATAAGCCCTTTCATTTGATATGTAGCATTGTCTGAAATACTTTTTTTTAACTTTATTATGATTTTAATTTGATTAGTTTTAAATTTGATTTTGATTTAGTTTTAATTTATTTTTGATTTAATTTTAATTTGATTTTGTTTTGATTGAGTTGTGATTTGATTTTGATTCTTTTTGTTTTTATTAGTTGTGCCTTACAATTCATGGACTATTGTTGTCTGAAATAAATGTTTTGAATTTGAATTTTGATTTTCTAAATTAATTAATTGACGTTACTTGTCAGTGTTTGGGTCACAGATATTCATGTGTTTCCGTATTACAACTCAATCGGTCAAGTAGATTCGGAGCACATTCGCTGTGACAGACGGACAGACAGACAGACCGACAGACACACACGAGTGATCCTATAAAGGTTCCGTTTTTAAATCGGACTTTGGGAACCCTAAAAACAGGTGACGTTGGACTTGCAGGAACAAAGAGTAATTTAGCTTTGTGTTAGACATAAAACTAGCAAGAAATAGGACAGTAAAGGATGATTCACGTTACACCGTGCGGCCACCGAGTCTCGACCGTGCCCCGGCCGGGACACGGCCGGGGCACGTCCACCGGGCTAGTTATTCATGCTACACCGGGCTGTCACCGTGCCGCCACCGGGCCCCGGCCGGGGCACGGCCGAGGCACGGCCGGGGCACGTCCGGGGCACGTCCGTGGCACGGTGACAGCCCGGTGAATCATCCTTAAGTCCGAAGAATACTGATAAAGGCCTCAATAAACGCAAAAATCTGACTTTATCGCATAATTACCACAAACCAACGTTGTAAATTAGCTCAACTGCATCCAAATATTTAGTCACCCATCATTTTATTGGGACATTTAAACACCGTACCGGCCCAGTCGTCCGTACCGGTCGCCGGCTCAATATGAAGTGTCAATATTTGGTATCGCCGACGATGCGAGCGGAGTCTGTCGAATCGATTCGCATCCGATAATACCAGGTATCGAGTGGAGCTTAATTTCGGATCGAGTTGTCGACGGAGTGTTGAGTAGACTACGAGTGCGACGAGCGTTTGAACAATGGGTGTTAAAGGTGACGGGTAGTGTTGTGCGAGCACCTGGGGTGTAGGTATAGTGATGTGCCTAAGGTGTACTTGCTGCAAGTTCAGCGGGATTCATGGTTAATAGGGGGTGTCTGAGATGGGAAGATGTTATAGAAAAGGCGTTGTTTTACGAGAAATGGTAGTGTTAAATGAAGCTAAAGGAGTATGTAAGGTTCGTAGCGTGTGCCGTTCTGTGTTTTCTACTTACCCCATGGAAAGGTGTGAGTGAATGTATGTAGAGTACCAATTGCAGTTTCTCTCTATATGGTAAAGAAGTAAAGTGGTTACCTTAGTAACTGAGGGCAATTCCATCTCATTAGTTGCGAATCCAATTTTTTTTTTCCTTTTTCTTTATATCATTGATAGGCGGCTCGCGTTTGACCACTATCTCACCTGATGGTAAGCAATGAAGTGGTCGAAGATGGAGAATGCTTGCCTAGAAGTAACCTTTTCACTCTCGACTTAAAGACTAGCTCGGACCTAATTATAATAAAAAAGTGCAGTAGTTTAGCGTATAGGCAGTTCCTTTTGCAATAGAGGAGCGTTACATAAAGAAGACATTTATTTATCAGTTATCACCCTTGAATAACAAACTTCAACAAAAGTTTCAACCCAACTCGCTCATCACAACACACAACCAATCAACAAACATTTGCGCTAAAAATATTCACTGGATGTACCTTTAAAAAACGGAGCAAATGTACGAATGAACAGTTTGATAGAATCACTGTCAATTTACTTTCAAGCGACAGTAACAGCTTTTACGTATAGTCCAGTTTTACTTGATGCGCGGGTAAGTGTGGTACTAAAATAAAAAGTACTGAATTTGACAGTTTAATGACATGTATTCAAGCCAAGCAGCGCCACGACCAAGTGTCAAGATTTATTGGACACTGTTTATTGTTTGCATTGCTCTCTAGTGTCAAGTGAGAATTAAATTCGCTAAAAGGTGTTCAAATGAACAGTTTGAGAGGGAAGATGGAAATAAATTCATGAATTTTGTTTGTTATTGACACAAACCCGTTGAGTGCGGATTAGTTGATTATTAAGCTCTAGGAGCGGCTTAAAGATATTTTGAGTCTCGTCTCGTCGAGTTACAGATTTGAAAGTCTTGACTCTTGAGAATTGTATTTACATATTTTGCCGATGAAGCTTTAGTAACTCCTAAAGAATAGATTTTAGAATTAACTTAGAATTAATTTGCTTTCAGCACCAACTGTTTACTGTATATTAATGTGACACAATTCAAACTTTAAACAAAATAATTTCCTCCAAAACACAGGACCAATTATGCGATTAAAACTTCTTGTTTTCCTAGAATATGACACAAACCAAAATTTTACTACCACGGAATTTTTAATTTAGAAACTATCTCGAACAAACAATTTTGTACTTTCACCGCGGCTAGGCGGCTGTGCGTTTTCAATTGTTATTTTTTTGTGACAAACTCCTGAGAGGCGCACGGGGCCATCCTTTTAATTAAAAGTATTAAAACGGCGTCCTGGGGATTCTCGCTGGCGTTCACAAATTAATTCATTTTGTTTTTAGTTTCTCGTTATATTTACTCAGCTTATGTTCCATGGCGTTTGTGCAAATGTTCTCATACACACAATGCTTGTTGGTTTTATTTTCAAGAGGAAAGTGAATTTTCTCATGGTTGAGACCACAATGATCAGAAACATTTATGTGGAAATCGTAAATGGCAGACGGTATTGTCGCTAGTTATGTTAACACTTTGACAAGTACCTATTGTGTGCAAATTTTTGAGACGCACAATTGTAATCGACGTCATTTTCGGATGTTGTTGTGCAAGCAAGAATTTCGGTAAATGAAAAGTTGTCTTTGATTTACGATATAGATCTAAAACATATTTTTCGTCCTTTCATAATCATATTTTATTTTTATTTAGGAGCATGTATATAAAAACAATTCTCGTTTAAAGCAGAAGATAAATTCGGCAGCAGCGGAATGAAATACAATAATTGCTTCATATTATTCCGTGACAAAAACATAAAACGCGTGACGGCAATTTAATATGCGTGAAAAATTTTGTAAACGCGCGCGTTTCAATAACCACACTGGACACATTTTAGTTACGTTTTATTACTTTTATGCATAGATTTACAAAAAACCCTTTTTGTTTACCAATGCTTTTATGTGAATATGACAGGAAAATTATAATAGTAATGTTTGTTGTTACTCTCGATAGAATGCATATATATCCGGGTGTGAAAATGTAGATATCACCTAAACTGAACAAGAAAATTTCGTACTCTTTGCGAAAATGGAAAGGTAAATTAATATAATTGGTCTGAGAGAATGGGTTTTGTAGGAAAACTTAGCGAAAGATCAACATAGGTTCATCAGTGGACTATCATCGATTTTTTATTAGGTGAATATTTTTCTGAATTTGTCTGATCTGAATAGTTTGGCTTTTTTTTTTAATCTGAAATTATCGGCTATTTTACCTAGCTAAAACTTTAAAAAGGAACTCCTGGTATTAAAATTCTTTCCGTAAACATCTACTGTGCCTATTTTTTCAACGCAAACCTCACTTTAACACCAAAGGACACAACACAGAGCGGAAACATTTTCCAATTATACGTACCTACACCCCACTAAAGTGCTACATGTATCGGTACAATTTGCCCGCGGGATTTACAAGGGATCTTCGTATCCAGGTGTCGGACATACGTTCATTATTGATCTCCCGTCGTCTGTTCATATTATTTGCAGGGTATTATGGCCCATCACATTATTGTTTTTCCAATTGTTATTGTCTGAATATCGTGTTGTTTTGGTATTAATTAATGTTGTGTGTTTTTCTTTTGCTCTCATAGTTTGTAAATTTTAGTAACGTGAGCTGCAGATTGCTTGGAGGCATCATTATGAGATATGTAAGCGAATATGTTAGTGTTATGGTTTTTATTTTATTTGTGAGGGTTATTTATAACAGTAATCGTTATGGTATGGCTTTCAAGATCAACTTTTAACTTCAACCAATTCAACTCGTAGTAAGCGATCCTCAGCCTTCTGTGGACCGTGGTTTTCTTATTATTCCCAAATATGAATTTTGACAATTTAGAGATTGTCCATATAAAAATTGGAAAGTTGTTACTATTATCGCTATGCAATCATATGTCGTACCGTTCAGGTAAATGTTTAAATATTCCAAATCATAGATACTCTAATAACAAATCTTAGTAGGTAGGTACACGCACAATACGGCCACATTCTTCACCAATAGAGACGTAACAATTACAACGTTAAATACCACAAAATATAAATTAATTACAGTACCAAGGTAAGTAAGACTGGAAGCCCTTTGAATATTTAACCGCTTTCAGTTAAATATATTTATCTTGAAACAGATAGCGATGTGGCCGACAGTATTGAGATATGCACAGAAATGCGGGTCGGTCCTCTTGATCGGCATTACCTTTGTTAGATTGTTTTCGTTTGTCAGGTTAAGGTAACCTTTGTTAAGTAAGGGTTATCAGAATGACGGAAACTTTCACACAAAAAATATTTAACGGTTGGAGTTTGATTTGGGTATGACCCGAGTTGTTCAGTTGATTTCGCGAAATGGGATTTTGACCTACATTCAAAAGCAAGATAAAAAGAACAAAGGTACCTGGATGGTAATGAATGTTATAGCGAAAGAAGGGGCTGCTTACTGTGACAAACATTATAGAGAAGCAAGTAAGAAGAAGAATTATGCCGACCCTAAATAAATGGAATAAGCACAAGGGAAGTGTCGGGGTTTAAAAGCAAGATAAAACCTTACCGGGCTGTACTTCTTTATGCAAATTTTGAAGTTTAATAATAGAGAAAAAAGTTTGAACCAATAAAAACAAACTAAAGAGCGGCGCCTCATGACGGCCAACCATCGCAACGTGACGATTTCTAAGCATACAATTATATATACTAAAATTCATTACCAGCTACATACGGCGAAGGAAAACTTATTAAGGAAAGGTGCACGTTTAATGATAAATACGAAACGTGAGCTCCTTGTGAGCTCCGATCGGCTGTAGCAACTGTCACGTTTGGAATCTATTATTGGTGAAACGGTTACATTGAGTGTTGAGCTTGACGTAGTGGATAAAATGTTAATAGCGAGCCTGGGCTTAATGTTAATAAATGATTTGGGGGCAGGGAGCCCGTAGTTGCTAGGGAAAATTGCAATGAGTTGAGTAAAAATAGTGTGGCAAATCTGCGTAGGTAAGTAGGTAACAATAATTATGAAGAGACGATGGGAAGGATGGCTGATGATTGACACATTTGCATAAAGCACTGGAGAGAGCTACGTAGAATAACTTCAAAGAAAGTTTACCAGCAGTGTCATATATCGCATTGACTAAGGTAACCTTAACTTCAATTTTAATTTCTTAAAAGCATGTGGTAAATGGAGTATAAATGGGAGGTTAGTAGGTGGTTATTTTAAAGCCACAAAAAATCATTTAAATTTAGTTTAACTATTCCTAGAGCCCACCTTCCTCACATTGCCCTTGGAAACGTAACAAACAAGGAATATAACAATTCCTTATCAACAGTACACCAGTCTAAGTTCTAAGTGTGTCATAGAAATGTAACGCGATAGTACCCTAGCGATCCCTCGGCGGACCCATAGACAATCGGACGCAAAACAATGAAGAACGTGACATACACACAAAGGTACACTTCTTGGACGACCACAGATTTGTAAGTAAATGGAGTGGTCATTGTGCGATCTATTTTCGATCTGTCAAATGCTTTAGAAAATAGGAGTATTTTAAGAACAAAGTTAATTAAATAGCAACAATTGCGTTCGATGCATTGAAGCCTTTTGATTTGGACGGAGCAAATAAATGTAATCGTGTAACATTACAGACTTACAGTATATTGTTCAATGTGTGCCACACCTTTCTTTTTATCATTATAGCTGTACCATAATGTTACAGGGAATAGTGTGGCGATCATATCCACAGAAAACATGACGAATTTCAAAATACGTTTAGGCAAAAGAAAATAATGCGTACCTACGTATTATTACCCCTCCATTCCTTACTACTCTATGTCTGGGACATATCAACGGCTTCAAGGCGCGAAGTCAGCATAACAGATGCATTGTTGTCACATATATGTGACACCGGCACAGGGCTGGCACGGGCGGTTATAAGATTTGTATCAGTGTCGCACAAACTTTAGTTTTCAATTAAATTTTGAGACGTGTAATGTACGTTGTGACTTTGACGTTGATTTGAAGTACGAAGATAACAGCCAGAAGTTTATGTATGATGTTACTTTACTCAATAAATGACGGAAATGTACAGGTTATGTGCCTGAAAATTACATAAGAATATAGGTAAGTATGGTAAGGGGCTGTTGCTAGCGTCCACGTCTTGCGCAAGGACATATAGTGCATTTTGCTCTAAATTGCATTGTTGGCGCATATTTGTGACATTAGCTTAGGGTTGTCTCTTGTGATAGTTAGTTTTTTAAATGACCAAGTAAGAGAAATTTTGAAGAGGATTATGAACTTCCGAAATGTTTTAGTAACTGCTTGTGGTGCTTGATAATTTTGGTTATAATTTAGAATTTTAGAATACCAAACGGTTCGAGTAGTAATACGACAAAAGAAACATCAATACAAGTAATAATAAAACTCAATTGAGGATAGCACCTTATATTTTTCCTTAAAACATACGCTCTAACAGTTTTTAATTTATACGCCGAAACGTCCCCAAAATACCGCTTATCAGCCCTGTGACCCACACTTGAACAGTCTTCCTATATTAACACCACACTCACACATCTTACCTGTCAACGCAAACATTTCCTGTGTGCTATACCACATTAGTTAAACAGACACAGAAACACACACAGCGTACCTACTACATATTTAACGCACACACACAAAACATTTCAAACCACAAATGTGTGCAGGATTGATATAAAAGTCACAGCTGTTTCGTGAAATCGGTGAATTATGTAAATGGCCGGGTTTTTTTTTGGTTACGTTTTTATTGGTAACGGACATGGGTCGAGTGTGGATTTAATTGCGCATTTTGTAATTAATTTTATCGTGGTAGACGTGTCGGGTGGAAGATTTGAAGGGGTTGGGTTGGCGTCATTACGTGTCGCGCAGGAGACAATAAAAAAAACGTGATCAGACTAATCGTAGCTTTGTTTGTTTTTAAAACAATTGATTCTCTCTGCCGTATTTTTTTGTCAAAAAATTGTGTGTAAAATTTGTGGTGACAAAATTGAAAATGTTTATCGTAAAAAGAAGAGTTATTAATTTAATAATGTAAATAGTTATTATATTATTTTTAACCGACTTCCAAAAGGAGGAGGTTATCAATTCGGATGTTCGTATATATTTTTTTATATATGTTCGGGCATAACTCCGTCATATATTGACGGATTTGCAAAATTTTTTTATTGTTCGAAAGGGGTTTGTTTCCAAATGATCCCCTTTAAATTTCATATAGATCTGATTATCGGTTTCGGAGACAGACAACGGAACTCTTCAAAAATTGACAGCAAATCAACCGCGATTGCTGCGATCGTATGTCTATGAATTGTTAACACAATTTAAATGGAGAACCACAACTAAAATGTGAAAAATGAGAAATATGAAATCCAAAAAAAGTGCAAATAACTTTAATTTCGGAAGTCGGTGTTTCTGGTTTCGTGTCTTCGTTTTTTGACACCGACTTCCGAAATTAAAGTTATTTGCACTTTTTTTGGCAGTCGGTTCCATTTTTTTGTAAAAAAGTTTTTACTCAGTTATTTGCCAGACTGTTAGTAAAATGTCTAAATTCCATTAATAACCAGCGACATTATATATATCTGTAAGTAGAGCAATAGCTAGCATTTAGTGGCAGCAGTGTCGCATAGGTGCTAACATTCTTGAAATACAACGCCTGGCGATATATGGGCTCCATACATTAGAGTTTACAATAAATATTTCAATTCTGCTATACGTTTAGTTTAATACAATTAAGTTTGTAAAAAGATGATGTTTTATCGTGCATTAAAAATGTTATATTACATTATATGCTGATATAATTTAGAGGAATTTAAATTAGCTCTTCGTAATGAGATCCTTGCACAGTGCTGGCCGCGACTTACAAGTTGTAGTAGGTCGTGAGTTCAAACCCAGGCAGACGCTTTACTTTGTGTAAGTTATTTCATAACGACTGCTCTCAAAACGGTGAAGGAAAACATCGTGAGGAAACCGGCATGTCCTAGAATCAAAAATTCGAAGACATGTGGAAGACACCAATCCGCATTGGCCTCGCGTGGTGGATTACGGCCCACACTCTCTCACAGAAAGTAGGGGGACATTAAAAGGCTGATGATGATGATGATGATGAATGAGATCTTTGTAAATGACGGTGAACATCAATTATATACAATTTATTGTAATATAGCAACCAAACTGAATAAATATTTGCGAAGCAGTGTTTAGGAATATAACAGGACTACCACTTATATTTTGAAACCCTAGCGAATTGGAAACGACGTTTGCAAGTTTCTACGCAAGAGATGATGATGATGAAGTTGGCTATTGATGATAGCACTGTTCGTTTATTTGAAGAAGCAGAATACAGAGAATAGTAACATTGTTTGTTGGAGACAGTCCCTGGAAGAACTGATCCGGAAACTATTTTACTGATAAATAATTCGATATCGCTGTGTGGCATAGAATACCCATGATAACCATTTAATGCCATGTAACCCCGGCAAAACAGAGTTCCAATGTTAGTATTTTCAAAAACAGGGGTCGCATAGGCCCTGAAAAACCAATGCTAAAAAAACTAGGAAACAAATATAGGTATATCTTTTTCATTAGCACTTCTTGTATTTAATTAAAAAGTACTGACAATTAGTGCTTGTAAGACAATCGATTGTTACTTTAATTTTTTAAAACGGTCCTTCATTAATAATAGATAGACCCCCGTTTTCTCTTCATGTCAGCCAAGAGGTGAGTCCCTTTTTGATAGTTTATGATAGATAGGTGGGTCGCGGTCCAGTTAACCTTGAGAACCACTGTCTTAAGGTGTAGGCCACAAGAGCAAAGCCGCAAGGAAAAGCTAGTATTAATTTTAAATAAACTGTGACAAATTTACCTGGTAATTAAACTTTTAATACAAGCCTATTAGAAGTTTAATTAGCAGATAATTTAGTTGATGCAATAGCTACCTACATTGATTGGACAACGGTGCCAAGGAGTTTCACGAAAATATTAGAAGTAAGTACTCTTTAACGTTTTTGTTGTATTGTAGAAATCGAGTTACAAAGTATTTGTTTTTGCTGTTGTGCACTTTCTACGTTTGACGTTATTGAGTATTTAAATAAGATTTTTTATACTTAAGTCGTTATTCATTAAACTTGTCAAGTTTACTTTTGTTGGTGGAGTCCGTGTATTGCTTAATTGACGGTGTTTACATCTACATACATGCTTTATATTGGGGCCCCCCGCACCTATGAAATTGGCGTCTTTTTCTCACAAATAGAGAACCTCGTCACTTCTATGAATAAAATATTCATTAATTGCTTGGTATTATACGGAATAATGACCGTCATAGACAACTGCTAATAGTAAAAAAAACCTTATTATTAAAGTAATTTATATTGTTTTATAAACAAAAAAAAATACCTTAAAAATGACTCCTCTTTTTAACCGACTTTCGAAAAAGGAGGAGGTTCTATGTTCGACTGTATGTATGTTTTTTTTTTTTTTTTTATGTATGTCCGCCGATTTCTCCGTCAGTTGCGGACCGATTTTCAAAATTCTTTTTTTATCCGAAAGAATGTACTCCCGAGGTGGTCCCATATAAATTTTATCGAAATTGCTTAAGCGCTGTTTGAGAAACTGAACAAAAACGAAAAATACGTTTACCTCGATGACGTTTTGGTGTACTCCAAATGTTTAAATACCACGTTCCATGTTATTGGGGTTTTTAGTTGTGGGGTATAACAACTAAAAAGTGAAAAATAAAAAACTCTTTTACAAAAAAAACAACCGACTTTCAAAAAAAATACACTAAAAATTTTATTTCGGAAGTCGGTGTCAAATAACGAAGAAGTAAATTACAAACACCGACTTCCGAAATAAAAGTTATTTTTTAATTTTTAGTGTATTTTTTTTTGAAAGTCGGTTGTTTTTTTTTGTTCGCAGAAATGACCACTATATTTGTTTTAACTTAGCCAAAACTTATTTTTGTTGCTTAATCTAAGTGGTATACGTTATCTTAGTTTTTAAACATTATTGCATGAAAGTTGTTAAAACATTCATAGTTGTTAAATAAATTAAGAAAATGAAAAATGCAACTTCTTTAAAATTCTCCATACAAAACGCTGATTTCATAGGTAGGACCTAATATTATTTAGGATGTTAACAACCTCTTATTAACCGGTGTAAATAACGTACGTCGTAGTTAGATCCTAGTATCGGCAAAGACTCGTAACAGCCAATAGGCAATTAATTTGTGTACCGACCGCCATTTTGTACCGCGCACTTCGCGTCGATACCGCGACGCTCTTCTTGTAGGGTTGTCAGTTGCTTTTGTTATTATTTAGATGGGGTTTGAGAGAGAGTAATTTGCGAAGTGTATGTGCAGCTGTGGCTACCGAGTTGATTGATTGATTGATTGATTGAGAAGGGGAGTATTTTTGTGTTAAGTAATTCGAAAAAAATAAAATAAATAAGAGACAGTAAGAAATATATTTTTGATGAGCATAACTTGAATCATTATTCTGTCACATTTTTGAGGAAAACACGAGGCTCCATCACGATAAAACGGTCTATCTAATTGCGTCTGCCATTAACCTAACAAAAGATAACCTAATAGCGCGACCATTATATTAAAATGACATTATCATCCCATCCTATCATTCTTCAAACATGATTGACCTCAAAACCAATACCGCAGTGTTCTCATCAAACACGTCAAAAGCAAAATTAATCAAGCTCTCGACGTGGACTATAACAATAATTTATAACGTGTCACGTCAAGCACGCTATACTTGCATCACCCCTCGAGTGTGCGAGGGAGGGAAACTTATGTATTGACGTGCAATATAACTTGGCGTTGTGTCCCGTGATTAATTTGGTTCGGAGACAGCCCTGCGAGTTAGGATTGACAAGTCGCGCGCGTGAATCAGTCGCGGGTCGCGGTGTACCGCGGGACCGAAATCCTCGCCATTTGTATGTATCGTTTACGAGCTCGAAAGTTTGCGACAACGAAAGTTCTGAGTGAGAAATTGCTTTCGGTAACAAGACAGTTGGTGAAACTATTTGGTTTTATTGGTTAGGGGTGTTAATTATTGGCAATTTAGGGGCTAAAGAGATACTAATTGAAGGTAGTGGTATTACATCAGGGGAAAACGTTAAGGCGTAGTACATAGCCGCCAAGTGGCGCCCTCATTGAATAAAAAATCGTAGCAAAGCGTAGAAAATAAAGATTAAAGAATCCTGTGTTGCGTTTGTTACAAAGAGGATAAGGTATTTTTACGTTCTGGAAGCTTGACTCAAAGTGTTTCGTATCCAAAGTAGTAAGCAAAAGTGTCAAAAACGGCCGTTTTTGGTACTTTTGCTTACTACTTTGGATACGAAACACTTTGAGTCCTGTTTTGACAACGTAAAAATACCTTATCCTATGTGTAACAAACGCAACATAGGATTCTTTAATCTTTATTTTCTATGATAAGATACGATTTTTTATTCAATGAGGGCGCCACTTATGGGGAGGTAGTAAAGAAGTATTATATCAAGAAGTTACACTGAACAAAGACTGTAAATAATTTAATATAAGTGAGAATAACGCAATCGACGATGAAATATTATGTGTACTTTAGGGCGTAGCAGATCAAAAAGAAGCTCGCACTATTTATAAACCTCAAACTTATAGCAAATCACACGAAATGGAGTTACTATGGCAATCTGTAACTCCTGCCATCACAGTTCTCAGTTTCCTTAGCCAGCTCGAAACTGGAGCAAGATAATAATTAAGATTAAAGCCTTTGGTTAGTTTGGCATTACTCCATTTGTTTGTATCGCTAAAGATGGAAAGTTCTCAGTGAGGAATTGCCGCGGCTTTGGGTAAGTTAAGACAGTTGGGGCTATTAGTTTTATTGATGTTGCTGATTACTAGTTTGGAGGTCTGATGGTTTCCTTAGATCCTATAGAGGAGCTATTGAGTTTGAAATGCAGATAGGAAGTATTAATACCTTTGAAGCAGTTTATTAGTTGAGACTAAGATTCAAATATGTAAATATAACTGTTCTTGTGCAAATATATATCGGGTGTAAAAAGATAGTTTCCGAAGCCAAAACCCACATATTGTACCCATTATTTCGATAAACTTTTTCCACTAGACTATACCTGGGAATCCACTGGTTCTGGAGATATTGAAGGTCAAAGTCGCAACTTTTTTTTCTTTTTTACGGAAATGAATTCCAAGTGTTAGTAGTAAACTTTATTCCAAACAAACATTAACTGAATTTTCAATTTTTTTTTTCGAAATTTCGCATTTGCTGTTACAAAAACGCAATGAATATCAAACATATCCGACAAGTACCTACGTGGCTTAGAGCGAAGGGACAGGGTTTTACTCCACTTGCTAGGGTTCGCTTTACATTGCGCGCAATAAAAAATAGTTTCTAAAAATAAAAGTCGTTTCCCAGCAATAATTTTTTGCGCTAAGCTACTTTGTTATGCGTACAGTATGCGTAGTTGACGGCTATCTGATGTGTCCTTTTACACCCTGTATAACAAGCGACCCGCCCGGGCTATGCACGGGTGCAAATAATATACAAAACCCTTACTCGTTTATCGCTCTTTATATTAGTGAAAACTGCTTTAATATCCGTTGCGTCGTTTAGGAGTAGTCAGCGTTAAAACTTTGTTTTAAAAATTTAATAAGTACGTATTTTCAAAAAACCCGACTAAAAAAAAACAACAAAAAAGTTACAAACACTTCACTTTTAGAACAGTCTGACATACATACATAGGCTGATAAACACATTACCCTCCCTTGCGTCGCGCAGTCGGGTAATAAGACTTTGTTTTATACTATGTAGAGAGTGGAGATAGTACATTTTATAATAAATATAAGTTACCTACCTATATATACTAGCAGTGAGAGATTAAAAGATGATAAAACATATAGGTGAGACAAGTGCAGGAAGAGTTATAATTATTAATACTGCATTTAAAATTTTGACATCCTTAATTTTTTTTTTTTATAATTAATAGAATGTTTTTTTAGCAAATTTACTTTGCACGTGATAATATCTGTGTGTTATGAAGACAAAACATAGCGCACATATTTTATATGTATGACCTATTGTTATATGTTGACGATACCAATGTTTCACAAATAAACTTTATGATTTATGAAGGCAGTCTACAAGAAATATCCAGCTTAAAAGGGTAGTTTCCTAAGAATGTAATAAGTCCGTCAGTTAGACTACCAAAAACTATGGGACAAGTATTTTTTTTTCTTTTGTCACATAAACAACAAATGACGACGATACAGTGCGTTGAAATTTCGCGTGACGTCTCGATATGCGACAATTTTTACCACAAAGTGACGTAACGAGCCCCCCCACTTTGATGCGTTTAATTTCTTATTGGTTTAGTAACGCAAAAAATACGAGGAGTTCGTGGCTAAAGTAATAACAGCCGCACGGGTCGACCCATCAGGTTAAACTACGCTTGCCGGGGTTGTTCCATGGATGGGTAACCATCTTTACATACCAAGACTCCTCCTTGCCTCGGAAAGCACGTTAAGCCGTTGGTTCCGGTTGTCAATCGTGGATCTTTGACAGTCGTTACGGGTCGTTAGAAGCACGAAAGTCTGACAACCAGTCTTACCAAGGGGTATCGTATTATTACCCAGTAGCTGTGTTGTGGAGGTCAGATATGCAGTCGCTCCATGTAAAATACTGGTATTCAGCTGCATCCGGTTAGACTGCAAGCTGACCCCAAGATAGTTGGGGAAAAGACCAGGCACTAGGCAGATGATGGTATAGCAAAAAATACGTGTCCAACACTTTTTGATAATCTTAATTACGGTCTAAATATGATTATAATTTTGGTACCCAGGAAACCACAACTTCTCTCAACTGCAAAATAACTAACACGGACAGGTCGGTAAATACGGCAGCCATTAATAACCCTACCAATATTAAACTAGCAATCCAACTGAAACTAGCACTAAATAACCCTACAAATCATCTGTTACTGATTATATTAGCCGTGATTACATTAATTGGGCCCACGTTACTAACGGTGTCAGATTGACAACTAGTCGATATAAATTAGAGCTGCCCGGTCGTGCCAGTTGGCTGATTATTTATGACCTATCATATTGTAGAGCATCTTGTTGTAGGCTGAAAGAATCGAGAGCCAAAAGTTACGATATCTTAATTGTGTTAGTGGAACTTCATTTTCTTCTGTTTCAATCTCTCTTGATTTTTCATAGTTCGGGGCCTTTTCTAAGTATTATTCTGCTGGGGCCATCAATGTATAATTTCTTTTATTATTCTTGAAAATATAATACAAATTACAGACACGAAATCAAGAAAAAGCTCATTAGTATATCAAACAAGTTCTCATGTCCAAAACTAGGACATGTTTAACAAAATTAAGAAATTTCATGTCTCCAATATACGTCAGCAAAACCTGGTAGTCAAAAAAAAAAAATTCAAATCAAAACGGTCGTATACACGTCTAACCTTCTGATCTTCGATGTCAAGCTTACGACATCCATTACCATGGCTCTAAAACTTTTTAGTGAAAAAAAAAATGGCTGCCGTGTCAAACGTCAGGGACAATTTTAAAATTAACATTTTTTTGCTTCCGAAGATTATACGGGAATACGGAATGAGTGGCATCGTCGATGTCAACGAACTTGGGCACTATTTCCTTTGTTTTTTTTTATCGTTCGATATTTACATATTTACCGTCTAAATGATTCTTTTATTTGGGAGGAAGACGATACTTATTTTTGTTTGCTGAATTTTGTTATTGGGACACAAAAAGGTATCATCGATTGACTGGAAATATTCACAGAAGTTAAATACTCGTATAAAAGTGTGTGTGTACTTGTGTACGCACGTAAGAAGTTATACTTCTTGGCGTAACAAGATAAAAAACCAAACTGTCACAAACTTTACAAAAGGAAAACAATCATTATTCATGAACCACAGACCATAGCTAACTTCAGGGTGTCGGTTCTAGCTAGCTTCAGGCTGTAGGTTATTTGTAACGGTGTGCGCGCGCATCGTAAATAAGTTTTCCCTAACGCGCCAAAAGAAGTATAACTTCAAAAAATATAGCATACTTATACTATTTATATATTTTTTGGAGCAATGTAAGCCTATGCCATATAACGTCGCATACCCAAGTAACATGGGTTAAGGCAGAAAGATAATGATGATACCTATTCTACAGGTTCGTGATAAAGTTAAGTGAGATTGAAAAGAGAAACATCCCATCAATAAGACAAAACAAGACATTTGGATGCAACGTGTTTTGAACCTTACATACTGATTTGTGAACGAAAGTCTTCCGTGAACTGCTTTCTTGTGGAACATAGCAACGTAACTTAGTATGCACTAGCTGCTCATGGATTCAAACTTCAGTTCATTCAGCTTAAACCCAGTTTCACTTCTTGCTTGTGAGGTCTTACAATTTGAGGTCGACCTTTGTAAAGTTCCGTGTCTTTAAATATGTAGTTGTCATCTTTTTTCTTCTTTTGGTGTCGATTTTGAATAAAATTTTGTCTGAAATATGTAACCACTTGGATAACTTTGTCATTGGCTTCGTTTAAATCATTAATTGTTGTCATAATAATATCTGAGATTCCATTAGTCACCGTAAAATTAGAAAATTTAATTTGAATAATTTCTAAAGCACTTCCTACAACAACTTCATTCTATGTTATTTCATTAAATCCATCAAACAATCCATAAATCTGAACCAAAGAGATTTCGGAAATGATTTCAGATCAGTTCGTTAATACCAATGAACCTGTAGCACATACAGAACTACTGAACCATGATACTCGTACCAATATACTCGTATAGTATGAATTGGATTCTAATTCACACTCCAACAGTTTGAAACGTAGGAAGACGGCTTAATCGGTACACTTTAACTCAATCAACGTGATCAAATGCAAAATAGGTTTGCTTGAGCCGCACAATAATAGCTTTAGTACCGAAACTAGGCGTTTAAGCTTCATTCATTTGTCATACAACTTGGTATTTGGGATTAAATTGTAAATGGGCAAGTTTTGGAGGCATTGGTGTTTGATTGACATATTACATGTTTGCATCAAGTTGGAATTTTGAAGCTTTAATTAATAATTTAATAAAAACTTTTTACAAAAAAAAAATACAACCGACTTCCATAAATAATACTAAAAAAAAACTTTTTTACAAAAAAATAGAACCGACTTCCAAAAAACGTGCAAAATAACTTTAATTTCGGAAGTCGATGTTTCTGTTTTGTGTCTTCGTTTTTTGACACCGACTTCCGAAATTAAAGTTATTTTGCACGTTTTTTGGAAGTCGGTTCTATTTTTTTGTAAAAAAGTTTTTTATTTTTCACTTTTTAGTTGTGGTTCCCCATTAAACTGTGTTAACAATTCTTATACATACAATAGCAGCAATCGCGGTTGATTTGCTGTCAATTTTTGAAGAGTTCCGTTGTCTGTGTCCGAAACCCATCACCAGATCTTTTTGAAATTTAAATGGGACCATTTCGAAATAAACCCCTTTCGAACAAAAAAAGAATTTTGCAAATCCGTCAACATATGACGGAGTTATGCCCGAACATATATAAAAAAAAAAAAAAAAAATACAAACATCCGAATTGATAACCTCCTCCTTTTTCGAAGTCGGTTAAAAAAAAATGTATGTAAGAGCATATTAAAGTCTATTAATGTTCCCACTGCTGGAATAGAGGCCTCCTCTATGTGAGAGGGTGTGGGCCGTAATCCACCACGCGGGCTAAAGCTATGGTCTATGTCACACGTTTTCGATATTTTTGGTTTTAGGACCTGCTGGCTTCCTCACGATGCTTTCCTTCACCGTCTAGTACGTCATACTTAGTAGATACGTAATTTCGTCAACATTTTGGACTATCCAGAACGACTTTTTCCTAATTCCTATTATACGAGATATATTCTAATGGAGTAATTTTCGAAGATCATATGGGTGAAGCCGTTGGCATAAAGCTATAAAGCACTTAACAGTAATTTGATTCTTTTTTCTACAAAGTTCCTCCTGAAAAAGTGTAGATATAATGAAGGTTTGGACTATCCAGAACGACTTTTTCCTAATTCCTATTATACGAGATATATTCTAATGGAGTAATTTTCGAAGATCATATGGGTGAAGCCGTTGGCATAAAGCTATAAAGCACTTAACAGTAATTTGATTCTTTTTTCTACAAAGTTCCTCCTGAAAAAGTGTAGATATAATGAAGGTAGGTGGCGGTACATTGTCTCTAGCTTTAGTGAAGTTTTGTTTATTTATGTTAGTGGTGAAAGTGCTTAAAATATTCCTGGCAAAACCTACGGTTTCACCAGTTTCAAGTTAAAGATACTTCTGTTCACACTTAGGGATTTAAGCACAGGAGATGCTAATGCGTTTTCTATAGTTTACCTTATTTATTGGTAATTCGTATTTCCATGGTTATAGAAAAGCGTATTCAATTTATAGTTTTTAGGGTTCTGTATCAGAAGGGTCCAAACGGAGCCCTATTGCTGTTTCTCATATGTCCGTCTGTCCGTCCAAAAATTTGTTCCGAAGAATTTTTTAACTTCCCATTGACCTTTGAACTTGAACGAACAAATACCAATATACTGATAAATCAGACTTTTTCTTAGAAATTTCCTCGTTTGGTATGGAACCCTAAAAGTGCGAAGTCCGTATTTTTTCTAACTCTATGTTTTGCTTTATAAAATTCATTCAAAAAGCTCAGGCATGCATGCAAAGCACGCATCTTTCAAGCTTAAAAAAATAACGTTTTTTCTTCTCTGCCATTGTTCTAAAATCAAAACTCTCACTTGAGGCAGGCTGCTCCGGGCAGCCAGCGGACGCGCACCGTCGCTGCGTCCGCGCATTGAATATTAAATCAAACGCTGAGGATCAATAACCTGCACCTGAGTAGGGAATCCGTGTCGAACAACGGACAGGTAAGAACTATTGAGAACTATTCACTTCCCAAAATATTGAAGAAGTTTTTGGTCCTGTAGAAGAATATAATGAGAAAATAGAGGACAAGAAGCAATCGATGTTTTTAACGTAACCACCGTAGACGACGGTGAGCTTAGGCTAAAAATTGCCATAAAAAAGTTTTATTTGATATTCGGCCAAGTAGAATCCCAGTTCATCACCTTAAATACGATACCATACCTTAAACACGATAATATCTTGTGTGATTTCAGTATGGCGGATTGTAGAACTTACCTGGAAAAAAAGAAAGAATTTTATAAATTAAAACACTCTTAAATTTCAGCAGTTATTTACTTAACAATGGCGATTATGTAAACGCCGTAAATGAGGGTGAAAATAATGATCTAAAAATATAAGCCGAGGACGTAACAAATTCGGTTGAAGAAGAATCCTTACAAGCGCTGAAATATAAAAAGGAAACGCAGAAAGTCTTAAAGACGGTGATTCCATTTCTTATCTTTCAATAAAGCGACGGTTACGGATAATGTTTAATTATTCTTTTCCTTTAAGATTTATATCGGAATTAAACACAGTCTTACTAAGGCTAACGTTTGTATTATTCTTACAAATGTTGGAAACGGTTTATACGAGAGTTAAGATTTTTTTGTCGTCGTTCTATTTTTAGATTTTTGAGACATAAAAGGAGGCTACGTTGTCCGTTAGATGTCCCTATTTTTAGGTTTAAGTAATCAAACGCTCTTTTATTGTGAATACTATGGTTTTTGCCGTCAGTACGTCGAATTTTGTCATCATGGATATTTGTTTTATCTTGCCCATCTCGCGTTCTGAACCGCTTTTAGTTCGATCATAAATCTCATCAATTTCATAGTATTAGATAGAGGTATGTATATTGTTAGTTTACATAACTTCGTATGTGAGGCAAACATAAATATTTTTTCTTTATTTTAAAAATAGCATTTTACATGGAGCAACTGCCTATCTGACCTCAACAAACCAGTTGAAAAAAGCACAGTCATGTTCCAGCTATTGCAGACGCCACTTCGAAAATTTCTAAAACTCTAAATCCCATGTGTTAACGATACTTAGCTAGAACCAAGTGTTTCTAATTCAGAGTGCGGCAAAGCTTGCTACGTGGTTGGCTTCACAATATCGTCCGGGTGCTGTTCTTGCGGAAAATTCTCTTAATTCAATTGCTTTTCTATGAAAAACGTATGGTTACTTTAGTTGATATTTGTTTTAGTGATGCATTTAATGTGTTTGTAAGTTTTTGAGATAGCATTGTTTAGATGTGTTTTTGCATTTTATTTGTGGAAACGTTCATCATCATCGTCATGAGGGTTGGCGCATCACGTCTTTTTACTCAAGCTTTCATTCACTACCTAGACCCTATTTGAGGACTTAAAGAAAACGTAATATTATTATGTTCTCATACTCTATATTCCCTAAAAAACATACAATTTCTACGAAAATTGACGTATTTATTTCCATCCTAGATTAAATGACTTATTCAAAATGGCGGATTCCAAGTTACAGCCGGCCAAATTAACCTGTCAATGCCTCCAGTTTCGTCCAATTGAATTTAGACCACAAATTTAATGTTGGCCAGACTAAAATCAGTTTTGGATAACGACATAATTTAGTTTTAGGACGCTGCGATAGACAATACACACTAAATACAGTTTGGGTTTAGACTGTTTTGAAATAATTAATGGTGTTTTGTATCTCATGACTACTAAAATAACTATTGATAGAGAAGTAATGTAGAAGAAGATGAATTGCGCCGACACCAAATAAATTGGGATAAGTGCAAAGGAATGACGATACTCTGCTTATTTAGCGTAATGCCTACAAATAATTAGAACATTGAGAATGAAACTCAGCTTGACTATTATGAGTTTTGGCGAAGCTCCTATGAACTTTAATCTTTCTAAAACCAAGTTAACTTAAGCATTTTATGAAACCTTTTCCCGTAGCGTTCCTAATATCTCAGCACCTCTAATTACATAATAAGCCTCTAAGAATCACAGCAGGAGGTATCTAGAGAATTTCAAATATACTTTTTTGTCACCTCTCAATAGATTTCTCTAGGATTATTCTAATCGTTTTCCTATTAATGCAGTGACCTGAGACGACATTGCAATAAGTGTTGTAATGCCATTTAGAAATGAAATTATTGTAACTATGCTTGTTAGCTTTGGTTGACTTGCGTCGTTGCTTTGTAGATTTTAAATGATATAACTAGTACTAACTATTATTACTAGTTAATATCTTAGATCCAATTGTGACTGCTTAGTATTCGTCAGTTTCATCTTTGTGGTTTAGTGTGTGAACTTTGTACCATTATCTTCAAGTTTTGATTAAAATAAGTTTTTGATGTAACCTTAAACATCATCATTATAGAAACTTTCATTTCTCAGCTATCAGTATCCATATCGAAGCCGAAAACTCCTTCAAAATTCACATCAAACTATAAACTAGATCCAGAGTAATATCCAGGAACACCTCACAACGTCAAAGCCCACTTATCAAGATTCTCTGAACGTGTCACGTCATGTGACGTCACCAAAATTAATTTCAGCAAATTTCTAATTACCAAGCCGAATGATTTACAAAGCGCCGGTGGCGTTCATTTTGATTCAGTCTGATTTATTGGATGGAGCTGAACATTGTGACATGTCGTGGTCACTGGCTGAATGGTGGAATGGAAACTAATGGGTCAGCTCTCACCATGTTGGGAGGTAATAGACGATGATGGATTGGGTGAGTGATGGGTATCCACGGGAAGGCCTCATTTTAGACCTTATTAAGATTAACAGCTTTACCTGTAAATGTGCATATTAGTTATACAACTTGTAATATGTTTTCTCTCTGATCAATTTAAGTAGTCACTTAGGAATCTGTTTTACATAAGAATTTATTTCCTCAACTAAAGGATGCTTAAAAATAAATGTTAAACAATATCTCTACTTTTTATATCATTGGAAGTATGTAATATTCACGATAGAGTCATCAATATCAATCCATCTGCTCTACGCAGACCCCTTATTTCTATATCCTTATAAACATTCTAGGGGGGAATATAGAACAAATGTAGATAAATATCATGGCGGTCCAAATGTCAGGTCAGGTCGGATCCAAACACTGTGATTTTGAGATATACATGTAACCGTAAAATTGCAAACACAGGAAAGTCGTGTTATATTGTAAACTTTGTATTTAAAAAAATCCGATATATTGTAAATTATCGAATTTAGATAAGATTGATTATATTTGAAATGATCTATGATCTATTCATGAAATATTGAGAGTTTACATTCAAGCAAGATATTACAAGCTTACGGTGTTTACAATATTATCGGGTGACGTACATATATGTGACTGTCTTATTTCTACCCTCATAGATATGGTTTCTTGACCTATCAAGTTGATATATCTTACACCCTTTCAGTTCTATTGACAAAGCATTTAGTATCTGTTCATTATTCATTGAATATACAGTTTGAAATTTTGCATCAACATTTAACTGTTTAATTCAGACTGCTAGTCCAGTCCAGACAGTGCATTTTGAATGACAGATATATACTGTGGTCAGTCCGATCGTTCATCATAAGGTAAACTGGGCTTGAGAGTTAAAATAAACGCTCTAACGTGAGTCGGTAACAGAAATAACTGGGTAATAATGTGGATGACATTAGAATTGTGTCGATTCTGATGCGTGCGAGTATGTTGGGGCCTTCCTAGGTATTGTTCTTTGATGTTGGATCTACTGTTTTGACAAAAATATTGACAGATAAACAGATTTTTTTATGAGTTTGGTAAAAAGCTGTGATGGAAGAATATCTAGTCTAAGAGTTTTTAAGTATTGTGCTAGAAACGGCTCAAGATAAGCTACTATGTTAAAAGTTTTTTAAACAAGACGCATGCTCTGATTCTAGATAAAATCAGGTTTTAGGTAAATACTGCTGAGACGTAGTTACTGCGGAAACCTAACAGCAGAAGTGAGACCTAAGAATAGGTGTCGTCTCTGTTGTTATACGTAATAGACGAAATATGAGCATCAATCATCAACTCATAAGCTTAGTAACCACGGATTTCTGAATTAAGAATTTGAAGATGCGTCAGTCAATCTCAACTTTAGAATAGAATGGATTGAAATGTAATGGAATGGAAAGGAATGGAATAGAATTTATTGTACACCAAAAAAGTTACTTCTTAAGCATGACAATTGGCAAACTTGGCATTAAAGAAGGGATTCACACGGTTAACTTCAAATATTCAATTCAGAAACCAGACCTATGGTCTGGTAGCAGATATGAGGCAAATCATCTGAAATTGACGGATCGACACTTTAGCGTCAACTAAAAACCTTTTCTCTGAAAATGATTTCAAACGTTATTTTAGTACAATTTCAGGTGATGTTCAGTTGTTCAGCTCGCCGTTAATCGTGCGGCGTACAGCGGGAAGTCTCTATTAAGTCGGTGACTCCGGGACGCGACGTAGCAATAATTGACTTGTAGTTCGCCGCTGTGGGCCCGCTAAAACCGTGTGTAATACAAAATTGAGGAAATTTTTAGATGAACTTTTTGAATTAAGGTCGCTATCAAAATGTTAGAGTATGATAAAATGGAGAGAATATTACATAGATTCACAAACTCATGTCTTTCTCATGGGGTTAGGCAGAAACTATAAAATGCCAATTGCTACGATCCTCACATACTCCCAAGATGGGGTAGGATAAAAAATTTGCCCCACACTAGGAATTACTCCAGTATCGTGGGTGCGTTCACAAACATGTATACTCACATACACAAGACACCCAGACCCGAAACAACTATCTGTAGGTCATACAAATATTTGTTCCGTGCGGGGATCGAACCCGCGACACGCAGCGCAGCAGCCGAACGCTCAACCACTGCGCCAACCGTGTCGTCCCTGACAGATTATTTAAATGGTGTGATAGTATGAGAAAGGATTGAATGTTGTACCTATAATCCTTCATTTGCATTGTGGATAGATGATACACAATCAACCACACGTGAGTAGTCAGAGCCGTTTTTGTAACTTACCAACGCGCGATTAACCGTATTTCAAGGTAATGTATTCATTGTTGTGCAATATTTCCCACACGTGACTAGACGCACGTGGGTAAGGATAAATAAGAATTAAAGGATATAAAAACTATGACATCACATCACAGTAACAACCTTAACGATTATGATTCGAAGTAAAACCGCATATTTTTCTGACGTAAGTTACCATCCATACATACAAACACCTGCTGTTCAGTACATTTTGTCGAGTTATGCACACATACATGTATGGAGCGTGTATGATTTTTTTTTCGCGATTTCAGGTTTGGTCCTATGATGAGCAGGAATCGTCCAATCACAGACGAGACGAGTGACGCGATAAAGATTTCAATCATTGTGATTGGTCGATTCTTGCACGTCTCCACTCCGCTCCGCCCAGCCAACTGAAGTTGACAGTGGAAACACACTCTAAAAGTTGTTCATATTGATGAGTTTCGCCAGTTTTTTCATTTTTGGTCGTCTCCACCTTTTATAATTAATGCGAAAGCAACTATTTCTTCGTTTACGTTTACACAACTAATACACTGAACCAATTTTGATAAAATTTGGTAGCTAGATGCTTGCGAGTCTGAGGGATCGAACAAGGTGCTTCGGCAGAGAACCAACGTCGTCAACATAGCTCACAGAATAAGCAAGCTGAAGATGGGCTGGCCATACTAGCCGTAGAACCGATGATCGTTGGGGTAGACGTGTTCTTGAGTGGAGATCGTGAATCGGCAAACGTAAGGTAGGAGACGCCCTCAGGCTAGGTGGAGCGATGATCTTCGCCGGGTGGCTGGTAGCAGGTAGATGAGAGTTACAGTGCAGGTAGTTAGAGAACCGAGCTTAATGGCGTGCAATTGGAGAAGCCTATGTCCAGCAGTGGACTGCTTTAGGCTGATGTTGGTGATGGTGGTGGTAGCTAGATATCTATTAAATTGAACCTTGGAGATGGACACAGGATACTTTTTGTGCCGGGAGTAGGTACATTCTCTAGGGATAGTACCAGACTTCTACGCGGGTGAACCCACTGGGAGAAGATAGTATACAACATACGTAAGCGTTTTCATCAATGACTGAATAGAAAACACGTGTAAAGCAAAGGAAGTAGGTACTTATATAATAGACTTCTGTGAATGATTGTATTCACAGAAACGTAAACACACATCAGAGAGATCAAAGGCCATTCTTTTAATTCTCTTTATGAAAAAACTATAGAAGGCGAGTGTGTTTACAAATAAAATAAATCTAATAAACAATTAGACCCAAGAACAAACCAGATCTATTGTTTACTGTGGGAGTCTTTCGCAAAAATGCTGAGTAACTGCACCTGTTAATAGATCTCGCTGCCAAAATCTATGATCGACTCCTACATCATCTCTACGATTGTTGATAACTATCATTTGTTAAAATTATAATCTCTATGTTGTATTGTTTTAAGAAATGACAAACTATTGACACTTTGAATTACAGACTAATATACCAGTCACAATAAAATGAATTTTACCAAATATTAATATATACTCATTCAAACTCAAGCATGGGGGATTATTGCTGCCTCAAACGCCCAGCAGGTGTATTCGTATAGGAAAACAGAAATGTACTACGTAGTGCCTAGTATAATCTGCTGTCCACCGAGCAAAACAGCAATGTACTGCAAAGTGCCTATCAAATTGATGTCAACTGAGTTAGCGAATAAACCTGTATTTGTCACTGGGCGTTTGAACGTGAGCGAGCGTGCTGTGCTACTGTTCAGACTATGACCTATTTGCTGGAGTGCCCCAGGTGAACGTTTACCTGCACCCTGGAAGACCTAAGCAACGCCTCCGATGAAGCAACAACGTAACGACGTAGGTAGTAAGCAAAAGTGTCAAAAACAGCCGTTTTTGGTTCTTACTACTTTGGAAACGAAACATTTTGAGTCCTGTTTTAACCACGTAAAAATACCTAAACCTCTTTGTAACAAACGCAACATAGGATTCTTTAATCTTTACTTTCTACGCTTAGCTACGATTTTTTATTCAATGAAGGCGCCACTTGGCGGATATAATACGCCTTAAGCTAAGCCGCTGGTTAGAGATAGTCTAATAATAAAAACCACAAAGTGTTTAAACGCTACATCATCTGGCTTCTGAAGGACAAGTTACAGTTCCATTTACGTAAAATTTACGTTTCCGATAATCATCTAAAAATAATAATATGTGTATATTTTCTTAGTAAGCATCTGTATCCTGTTTTATAACAATAGGAAACTGTTCTACGTTTTTAGCAGAGTCTTGCTTCTCTTTCTAAGAAATTAAATTACCAGCGTATTTATATCACCGGATGATTGAAATAAATCTTGCGAAGTGTAAACTCTCGACATATTATGAATATATGATTTCAAATACATTAAAAACTTTTTTCAAAAAATACAACCGACTTCTAAAAATTGCAAAATAACTTTAATTTTGGAACCGACTTCCGAAATTAAAGTTATTTTGCAATTTATAGAAGTCGGTTGTGTTTTTTGAAAAAAGTTTATTTTTCACTTTTTAGTTTGTTTTTTTTTTTATTGGTGTTGTACATCAGAAGTAAAACTAAATATTAAAGTTATGCCCGAATAGATTATACCAATAACATGGAATTTTAACATTTGGAGACAACCAAAACTTCATCTGATAGATAGTGGTCAAACGCGAGCCTATCAAACATAAAAAAAAAAAAAAAAAAAAAAAAAAAAAAAAAAAAATCTGTGTACACATATTTTTTGTTTATGTTGATTTTTTTAAAAAGTATATGGGGCCACCTCTGAAGTATGACCTATCATAAAAAAAAGAATCATCAAAATCTATTCTCAAATGGCGGAGATATCGCGTAACAAACATACAAAAAAAAACACGGACGAACTGAGAACCTCCTCTTTTTTGAAGTCGGTTAATAAATTTCATCCAAATTTGATGAAGTCTCGTCCACTTCCGAATAAAAAAAAACACACAACAAAGACAAAGACTGAAAAGTACTCTCAAAAATCTTTTGAAAATAAAGTGTTTACAATTTTACGTGATTTTTCATAATCTAACAGTTTCTACAATTAAAGTTGTTATTAGTTTAAATGTGACCTTGAAAAAAAATCATTACTAATATCCTTAAGGAACCAATCAAAACATCGTAAATTAACACAAATATAGTAACATCTACACTTAATAGAAGGCGGCATTGCAACTCAAACATAATAATAAGACAAACATAATTAATTACTAGGCACACTATTGTAAGTATTGCAACACAGTTCGACCTGTGTGTGCGCGTTCGGTTAATAGGGCATACAAACGTTATTATAAATTCACACATCAATCCACTATACATATTGACTTGGTAAACTCATAACAATATTGTTACTAAATAAGTGATGCAGAAAAACCAACGCCTAAAGACGAGAATTTTACATTTGGATGCAATTGAGCAAACTTGGCCCCAAACGATCTTGCTTTCGGCTCGGGCGATAACAGAATATACAAATGTAATTTTTTTTTTACTTACAGCAGTAAAATACAGTACTCTAAACACTCAAGAAAATTACTTAAAATACTAATAAGTACTTACTGCAAATCGCTCAAAAAAAAAATTCTACTAACTACACTTCAAACATTCGTGACTGTCAATGCTGTTCTGTGTCGTCACTTACCTCAATACACCTTGTTTACATCTTATTTTTGTCCCTAAATGAATGACTGAGTCAAGCAGAAATTACAAATTTAATATTATAATAATTTTTATGTGAAATTTAAAGTATTTTTTTACGAATTATTACGTATACTTTACTAAAAAATAGAAATATTTGGTACGGAACCCTCAATGAGCGAAATCCGATACGCATTTGGCCAGTTTTATAACAAAACGAAAGTTATGATTGAGCTTTTTTTTATTTTTTAACTTTTTGATATTATTATAATCTTAGTAATGTTCTGAAGGTAGTCTTCGTCTAAGGCACTTGTCCCACCGCCGGCGATGAGCCAGTAGCGAGTAGAGGTTCAAACTAAAATTGAGTTGGCAAGCAGCGAGTGGAACTTCCGATAGTTTTGTCGCTGGGCGAGTGTTGAGTGTGACGGTCTCTCGGCGTGACCGCCGCCGCCGAGCGAGCATCACTGAGCGAGTGTCGCTGAGCGAGTAAGCTTTGATAGCCCTTGTCGCTCAGCGACAAACTTGTACAGTCAGCGATCAACTACTAATATGCATCTCTTTTGTTTACACGGAATGTAAATCTATTGTACGTTTCTTGAGCGTCAAAATAGCTGAGAGTTAAGCTCATTTCAGACTACGCTATAATATAATAGCATATAGTTCATAGCACAAGAATATCGCTCACCATACATTTATATAGAACGCGTTCACATTTTGCTATACTATATATTATTGGCTTGCTATACGCTATGAAATTGAGCGATACACTAAGCGATCGCGCGGCGCTCGCCTCGGCACGCCCCGTAATCCAGACGAACAAAACGACACGTCTGGAGACACGAGCCTGTGGATACGAGTGACAGAGATTTACTGTTGTTGTCTTTATCGTATTTTTTTTATCGTGGATCTAGACTGCAAAATGGAACACTTGCCATATAGGTAGCATATTTGCTTGCGATTATGTCGCGTAATGTGAACGCAATACTATAAAGTATAGCTATGTAGCTATTAATGGTGTACTATATAGCAGAATAGTATCGCGTAGTCTGAAATGAGCTTTAGTCGCTTCCTCGGCGCCGGTAGTGGGACTACTGCCTCAAGTCAGTAAGAATTCAACTCGCTCAAGAAAATTTTCCTCACTCACCTCTAGCAATGAGCGATGGTCACCTAGTCAACATTCCCAGACTAATAACAGATTGCAGAAATGAAATTGGATTAGTATTAATATTTGGCACTGCATCAGTGTTGCATTTTTATCCTGTAATCAAATAACAAAAAATATCACTACATTTTTTGTTGTGGTTTGAGGGGTGATAATAGTTAATGCAAAGTAAAGCGCCTGCCTGTATTCGAACCCATGACCTACAACTTGTAAATCGCGGCCGTTACCACTGCTCCAATAAAATAATAATATTTTGTATTTATTATTTGTTATATTATATAAATTTTTAATATTTATTTTATATAATCATCATCATTCTCGTGCCCTTATCCCAATTTATTTGGGGTCGGCGCAACATGTCTTTTTATTCCATACTCCGCTATTAGTCGTCATCTCTGTAGTCACCCCCTTTTTACCCATATCCTCTTTCACACAGTCCAACCATCGTTTCTTTGGCCTTCCCCTACTCTTATAGCCATCCACATCCATACACAAGACTTTCCTCACGACATTTTCTTCATTCCTCCGCATCACATGCCCATACCACGACAACCGATTTCCACACAACTTTTTAGTCAGCAGTGCCACTTTCAGACTTCCTCTTATTTATACTCTATTTATTTTATTTAATATAAATATAATTTAGCTTAGTATTTTTGTTTGGTACTGCATCAGTGTTGCATTTTTTATCCTGTAAATTGTTGTCTCACCTGCCTGTCTCCGAACCTATGACCTACAACTTGTGAATCGCGGCCGTTATCACTGCTCCAATAAAATCGTCCTCTCATAATCAATTGTCAAGTTTTAATATAGTTATTTATGATACTAGTGCGGTAAGTTGGTTTTTACAAACGAGTAGACGAATGTAAGCCCGAGACGTAGTCGAGGGCTTACCATAGTCACGAGTTTGTAAATACCAATCCGCACGTGTGTCATACAACGTTTTTCAACACATTTGCGAGAAAACAGTACCTACTAGGCAATGAGACAAACTTTTGTTTTTGATGTGAATCATCTATTGGCACTGCTTGGCAGTAAAACCGACTCGAATGTCGTGACGAAAAACGGCATGACGCGTCGTGCCACGATGCCCCCACTACGCCACCGCTCTCGACCCCCTTCTCCCTAGAAACATCTATGCGAAAAAAATGAACACAATAACAACCAACAACAACAACCAACAACAACAACAAACACAACAACCAAGAACAACAACAAACAACAACCAGCAACAACAACCAACAACAATACAACCAATAACAACAACAACAACCAACAACAACAACAACCAACAACAACAACAACCAACAACAACAACAACCAACAACAACAACAACCAGCAACAACAAACTACAACCAGCAACAAAAACCAACAACAACACTACCAATATCAACAACAAGCAGTTACAACAACTACAACTAACAACAACAACTACAACTAACAACAACAACACCTAACAATAACAACAACAGCACTACCAGCAACAACAACCACCACAACCAACAACAATAACAACAACATACAAACAACAACAACCAACAATACTACCAACAACAACCACAACCAATAACTACAACAACAACTAAAACAATAACACTACCAACAACAACAACAAAAACCACGACCAACAACAACAACCTCTACTAACAACAACAACAACTACCACAACAACAACCAACAACAATAACAACAACCAACAACTCTACCAACAACAACCACAACCAAAAACAACAACCACAACTAACAACAACCAGCCACAAACAACTAAAAACAAACTACAACAACAACCAACAACACTACCAACAACAACCACAACCAACAACAACAACAACCACAACTAACAACAAAAACACTACCAACAACAACAACCACCACAACCATCAACAACACAAACAACAAACAACTACAACACAAAAAAACACAACACACGAAATAGATGTTTCACATCTGCCGGGCATCCCGTGACGGCCAATATTTTTTTCTCGTATTGCGAAACTCCTTGGTGGAATTCTTATATATTTTATAATTAAATTAAAAAAAAACCGTAAAGGATACGCACGCCGCTATACAACGGAGCGTGCGGTAAAATAGGTACTTAGGTGAGAGTATCTATTTTACCGCACGTTCAATTGTATGGTGCGTAATTTTGAACTTTCGAACGATGTATACAGGCTTCGTAAGTGCATTTTTTGAGCAAATGTGTTGAAAAATAATATTATAACCAGTTTAAGGTTAGGCTATCAGCATCTTTTCAATATACTGATCTGGTCCCTCTAAATTGCATTGTTCCACAGGCGTAGTAGCAACAGTGATTACCTAACGCTCGATCAAAACTAAATAGATTCGCATCGACGCATTTTAAAGCTGCGTTCACACTAGTCAAGACAAGAGAGTATTCTGCTGTGTTTTTATTTGTACAATATTTTAAATGAAACAACAAATAATAATAAAAATAAATCATTTTCTGAAAACAGCATTTAAATTGTTTATTTAATGAAGCAGCACTTAGCATCTTAAATATTGGTATAAATGAAAGTGGGGGCGTGGTGGGGACCATCTCGCTATCTCTTTTATACGCGCGTAACCTAATGGTGGTGTCGTCTTCCGTCTTCCTTTTGCTTTTACTTGACAGTTTCCCCTTCGACCATTTTTGAAAGGTTTCTTATTTATTTTATTATGAACAGATTTGAAAAAATCCTTCTATTTTAGATTTTGTTTATCTAAAGATACATAATTTTCGACTTTCAGAAGAACAACAGACTTAAGATTCTGGCTGACTGATTCTGGTTTTCAGCAGTTGCAATGGTTGGAAAAAGTGTGGTGGGCTTGTTACAAAAAAAAAGCTTTACATGACACGCAGGAGTTAATTGTTCAATAAAAGTCGTCTAATGCAACCTCAGCTTTATAATGATGTAACTAAACCATAGTGGGATCACTGAAATATCTGCAGCGCTGCCAAAAAGCGCTTCCAACTGCTTGCAGCGACTCGTTTGACTGACGAGACATCTTATCTATGACCGGCACGCGACAGCCTGAGCATACATTGTTGCAATAGGCATATCGGAGAATATCAGGTATAGAGCATGACAGGTGTATTAGATTTTAAATCGATTAACTGCAATAGCGAGTCGATTTTGAGCGTTGATTTACTTATCACATGTTGACAGACATCATCATTCTCCTACCCTTATCCCAATTTATTTGGGGTCGGCGCAACATGTCTTTTTCTTCCATACTCCTCTATTAGTCGTCATCTCTGTAGTCACCCCCTTTTTACCCATATCATCTTTCACACAGTCCAACCATCGTTTCTTTGGCCTTCCCCTACTCTTATAGCCATCCACATCCATACACAAGACTTTCCTCACGACATTTTCTTCATTCCTCCGCATCACATGCTATGGGCATGTGATGCGGAGGATTATCACCACGACAACCGATATGTTGACAGACCTTATAATGAAATTAATATATAAATTATTATTTGTTAATTTTATTATTGTATGTCGTTAAACACAGAGAATCAATAGAAACAATATTAGTAGTGTAGATATTTTAATAGTTTTAAATTATAATTAATTTTAGAAATTATAAATGGGTTACCCTTTGGGTACAGAACCTTAGGAACCATAATTTCCAGCCATTTAAAAAAAAACTTGAATGATGGAATCTAACATTTGAATTATTATTTTGCTTTCAAAATAATAATAATCAGGTCAGATAAGCGAAATGCACTATGCACATAATATTCTACGATAAAGATAAATTCTAACATCTGGATTGAATGTATGTTGTATGAAAACACGTGTAAAATAATAAAAAAATTGTCTAACAAGCAATGCTTTTTTTTTTACTGTTGTATGACACCTTGGTTTACTTAAGATGAAAAAGGCATTTCATTAGTTTAAAAGTGGCGCCAGTGACAGAAAAGTTGAAAGGGGACTGCTTGTCTTGGTATAGGCATGTGAAGAGGAGGGATGAAACATATGTAACTAAAGAGTTATGAATATAAATTTGGATGGATGGAGAGGGAGAGGGAGGCCAAAGAAAATATGTATGGATTGTGTGAGGAGTGATATGAAAGAAAAGGGATTTAGTGCTAGCGGGACGGCTCACAGGACAGAATAGAAGAAAAAAAACGTGTTGCGCCGACCCCAAGTAACATGGGATATGGGCAGGAAGATGATGGTGATTAGTTTACATAACATTGGGTTCCTAATTTTTTTTATGGTGATTTTCAATTTAGAATCCGCTAATCAGTATAAACTGAGCAATACTGTTAGCGAGTTAATAAATAAGGCTGCATATGCTTGATTCTATAATCATATATCATTTTCGAATTAAGAACCTGCTTAATCATTTGTTTGCTTTTTTTCTTTATTATATACGGCACTTAGTGGCTTAAAATAATCACTAATTACTAAGTATTAACATAATAAAGAATGCTACCCTCATACCTATTAGAAAGAACAAAAATAAAAACCCAGCCAAGTGCAAGTGAGACTCGGACACGAAGGGTTCCGTGCCAAAAACCCAAAAAAAAAACCCAACAAAATCACGTTTCTAGAAACGTGTTCTTTTTGGGTTTTTTTTTGGGCTGTATATTCTCATTATCCGTAATAGGTAGACAGTTGACATTTTCACACTGCGTGTATATTTCTATAGCCGCTATAACAAAAAATAAGGGGGAATCTTATTATTATTTTTTGTTATAGCGGTAACAGAAATACACATTCCATGAAAATTTCAACTGTGTAGCTATTACGGATCGTGAGATACAGCCCGCTGACAGACAGACGGACAGCGGAGACTTAGTAATAGGGTCCCGTTGGTTACATCTTTGGGTACGGAACCCTAAAAAAAGACAAAAAAAAGACAAAAGATAACAATTAAAAAAACATTATTCCACAGTGTTGTAATTGTATTATTATTGCACATTGTAACATAATGTTATACTAAGAAAAAACCTTTTTAACAAAAAATTTAACCGACGAAAAAGAACTAAAAAGCAAAAAATAAATAAACCTTGTAAGTCTTGAATATTGAGCTTATTTACCTACATAAAATATCAAATTTTATTTAAACTAATTTTGAGTCGGCGCCAACAACAATCTGATTATTAAATATCTAAATTTTATATGTACGTAGAAATGAAGAAGGCTAGATGTAGGTAATCATTTTATCATGGCGCCGACTCAAAATTAGTTTAAATAAAATTTGATATTTTATGTAGGTAAATAAGCTCAATATTCAAGACTTACAAGGTTTATTTATTTTTTGCTTTTTAGTTCTTTTCCGTCGGTTAAATTTTTTGTTAAAAAGGTTTTTATTTTATGATTTTTTGTGACTCGCATCATCTTTTAATACTCTGAGGCTAATTTCTAATCCTTCATCATTCCTCTTGGCACTGAGGTTTCCAGGATATTGACCAGTTGAGGTTACCTCCAATATTCTAAAGACGTCTTTTCTCAAAGCATATTAAGTGGAATCTGTCACTAAAACCAGTTTTTTTATATCTAACTTCTATTGTTTAGGAAAGGTATGGTTTCCATCATCACCTCAGTTTCATGATGTGATGATTTCTAAATGCAAATACCTGATTACGTTATGGAAAGTAAACAGAAACAATATTTGTGCCCAATTTTCGAGGTTTTCTGTCAATTTTATCAGGATTCCATGTTCAGATCCTGATGTCCTTGACATGGAACCACCCTTGAGGTATACTCTATCTAAAAAAAAAAGAATCATCAAAATCGGTTCATAAACAACGGAGTGAGGGCCGAACATACGTACAGAAACGCTAAACGTGCCCACAATTTTCGAGGTTTTCTGTCAATTTTATACGGATTTCATGATCACATCCTGATGTCTTTGACATGAGACCACCCTTGAGGTATACCCTATCTAAGAAAAAAGAATCATCAAAATCGGTTCATAAACAACGGAGTGAGGGCCGAACATACGTACAGAAACGCTAAACGTGCCCACAATTTTCGAGGTTTTATCTCAATTTTATCAGGATTCCACTGTCCGATCCTGATTTTCTTGACATGGGACCACCCTTGAGGTATACCCTATCTAACAAAAAAATAATAATTAATATCGGTTCATAAATGACGGAGTGAGGGCTGAACATACACAAAAAAAAAAAAAAAAAAAGAAAAAAAATATATATACGGTCGAATTGAGAACCTCCTCCTTTTTTTTCGTCGGTTAAAAAAGTGGTTGCTCAAACAAATAAATTGGCTTGGAATCGCACGAAGATCTAGTTCAGAACATCACAAGGCGATTTCATTGCGTACTCGTACGTTAAACGTGCAAATAATTGTCAGAACATAAACACAATCCACACGCGTTCAATCCATTCCGTAGTTAAACAAACACGCGTCGACGCAACGATAATAAATTATTATAACGACTACCTCATATATTTAAACTAAACCTTTGATATCACCGGTTAGACCAGCAATGGACACTCCATTAGGCAGACTTATGAACTGTCCTCGTCTATTGTCTTTAAATACTCGAAAAAAAAAGCAAAAATGACGCATCAGTCATTAGCAGCTCAAAATAAAACTCGTCCAGTTCAAGTAGAGCTGTCGTGATCGAACACGTTGTTAAAACGTTGGCTTACGTTGGTATTTAGCGCAGGTGTCAGAGGTCTTTTTACGTTGGTCTTGGTATAAATAGTGATGTCTTTTAGCAGTGTAGTGTTCGGTTCCCGAATGCCGGTGCAGAACTAAACTAATGTAGGTTGGTGCCGTGTCAATCTGCACGGGACTGTTCCGACGCGCGAATCGTTTAAGAGATTTATTTTAGTTGTTCTTTATGAGGGGAACACGTGTTTTCAGTTTTTCCGTTTTTTTTTGTTTTTCCAACAACTTCCTGTAATTTTAGGTAGTTATGAGAAAATGTAGCGTTGTTTTTCAGACTTCATTTTTGAAGTCCATCACTACTATTAGTAACTAAATATTGTTTGATAAAATATTTTCATTTCAAACGATTTCATCATTTCAGCTCGTCAATGTCTTTCGAAACTCTTTCACTAAACATCTATTTAAAAGCTAATTAGCGTTCGTCACATCACATACATAATTTTATAAAACCTTAGACACATTTAAAATCATCCGACATCCCCACTGGTAACACTAACACGTAAATCTTCTCAATAACAACGTCTCATATAAAAATCAGCCAAGTGCGTGTCGGATTTCGCCCATTTAGGGTTCCGAACCAACTTTTGACACTTTGTATGGCTTTGGGTCAACAAGATGCTTATACTGTGTGTAAATTTGAAGACTGTAGCTCCAACCGTTTGGTTGTAAAACCTGTGTGACAGACAACGGACAGACGGACATACGTCTGGACCCTTCGTGTATGGAACCCTAACAAAGAAAAAAAAAGAACATAGACAAACTTTTCCACACCCCATGTCAGCAACGTCCAACATCCGGCATTATGTCCACGTCCAGTCTCCGATATCCGGCATCCGGGTCGTATCCGAGATTGATAATAACATAAACACCGGTCCGGCTGCCGTATCAATCAACCGGCACGCCTCCCTTGGCAGCTACGCGATAATATTCATTCGGTTCCGGCGAAAATCTCCGAAGTACTCCGAACGTATTTACTGATTTAAGCTATTGTATGTGAAAATGGCTTCGCGGTTGTAAATATAGTTGGAGATGGATCTGAAACTATGATGATTTGATTTGCATTGAGATGAGTGATTGGACGGGGAAGGTGTTTATTTTCCTTTGCGAGATTACAGGAAAGCCCGTCAACATACGATTAATAATATGTAAGTTTCTGTCGTGTCATTGATCAAAATGCAAGTCCATTTGGATCAATGGATATAAAATGCCCTATGTCAATTCCCTTACCAGCTGTAGGAACGTTTAACGGCTAGCTTCTCCCAGTGGCTTTACCTGCGTGAAATTATTACTACACCCACTATAATTATAGCCTATACATATTCCAGACTTTATTCTATTGCTGTTCTGTATAAACAAACACACGCACGTTGCTATGTAAAGACTTGATTAGGTACCCTCACATTGCAAAAATAAAAAGACTAGTGACACTGCGCCCCCGCATGTAATGCCTTTTTGAACAATGTTACTGGAAAATCGCATTGCCACACTTTGCTACTCAAAAATGTACTACAGCATAACATAACAACAGATAAAAAGTTTTCGCTTGTAGAGTTCTGTAGTCTCTATCATCATAGTTGTCATACCTTTTTCTTTCTTTCTTTCTATCTTACCTCTTGAGACAAACTATGTAAGTTTATTGTAAAACAGATCTTTCATCTTTAACTTTATTCCAAAAAGATTTGACGTTTCGAAATCGGAAGCTATCCGAGTATCTACGGAAACACCCGATCTCAAACAAACACTACTATCTAAAGTAGTATTCCGTTTAAGATCCAATGTCAGGCACATGGCACGATATTGTATTGCCATGCTGCGTTGTCGTGCAGTTGACAGCACGGTTTCTGCAGTGTTGCCAGTGTGTACGGAACTTGTACGATAAATCCTTTAGTTATTAATATGTGCTGTGCAGATTGGAACAATAAATCGTTTAGTTCGAGCCGTCTTGTGACGGGGAATTGTTTTTCTTTTATGGGCAGCGAGAAAAGCTTTCTTGTAAAAACTTAATGTTTGGTTATTTATTTGTACCAAACATGCTATAATTATTCATTAAGTCACAATATCGGATTTAGCTTTAGAATGAGAAAAAAACGACCTTCTAACACACTTTCCAGTACCTACAAAATAAACGTGAAAAACTAAGAAAGAAAAAGATATTTATAGTTATGAAAATGTCTTAATGAAAATACACAACTTTACCGTGTGCATCCAAAACATTGTAATATGATCTTTATGGTTTAGGTTTTAAGGTCTACGGGAGCTATATGAAAAACAAAAGTATAATTTGATGCGTCGACATCGCGCGTCATGGTGTGTCGTGAGGGATTACATCTGGGCATAAGGGGGTTACACAAGATGGAGAGAAACTGGTAAAAAAAACTGAAAGAGTTAAATTTTACATTGTTCATATCACTAGATACTATTAATAATAGGTAAGACGAACGAGCTTAATATAAATTTAAGTATGAGCATTTCAGTAACCTTTCTTATACGGAAGGGTACTCAATCATTTTTAGTAACACTTTGATAGGCTCACGCTTGACAAATATCTCACCTGATAATGTGGTCGACGATGGAGCACGCTTGCCTAGAAGTAACCTCTATTCACTCTAGTCACAAAGACCCGCCAGGTTGTAAGCTATCAGGAAACCGACTCCGGCAGGGAATTCAACTCCCTAGCTGTACGCACAATGAATAAATCTTTACTGTTCAAAACATATCACGGGGGTAATGTGAATTGAGTTGATTTTACAGTTTTTCTTCCGTAGTAGAAGGTCACGTCGCTTGGTGCCTTAACATTTTGATTAAAGAATCACTCGCACTAAAACTATACTCAGACTGTCTTTACAGCAAAAAGATCACCCACCATAAAAGTAACTAACCTAACTTAATTTACAACAGTTTGAATCTAGGCATCAGTCCACCTTGAACATGTGTAGTTACCATAAGGCCGACGTCCGAATCACATGTTAACATAGTCCCATCGTACAGTCGTCCACACAAGTAATGTAAGCGTGTTTGTTCGAAAAAAGTTCCCAAAGTCGTTCAAACTTTCGCAAGCACTTTATAGGAACAGTGTACGAAGGATCACTGTACAAGGAATGTAAGGATTTAGTAATGTTATTTAGTTTTGTTTGTTTGTCTGTAACTGTAGGGGAGAAGGAAGGAAAGGATGTCGTTGTGTAAGAAATCATAGACCCGTGTTACTGTTGATTGAACAGACGTTGTTTTGACAAAGTTTTGTTTGATTAGACAGGTATTTTGGTATCAGGAAGAAAGAAAGATCTGATCAAACTGTTCTGATAAATATGAACGCATGTTTCAGCAAAATGTCAAGCAAGAAGCTGACCCCAATACTGTTGGAATAAGGTTAGGTAGATGGTGATATTTTAATAAAAGTTGATTTTTGATAGAATAGCATGTAATGCATTTATTTGTCAGAATATTGTACAAAACTGCTCAATGCATTATATATCCGATCATAATATTCTGCCGTTTCCGGCGTACAAATATGGTTTTAAATTTATGAGTCGTTACAATAAAATTAAATTATTAATCATTATAATTACAAATAATTTAAATAAATTGAACAAGAGTTGTAAGAGAGATTAATTATATAAGTCAAAATGATATCCGGAAAATGTGTCTTCTGAGATCGGCAGATGCAAAGTGTACCGCAAGTTATTGATAAATCTAATCACTTGTACCTACAAAACTTTGATTAGAATTTTCACTTTGAGACCTTAATATTTGTTTCTAGCAAAGAATCGATTTATTACAATTCATGACTAAATTGGAGTACCTAAATAAGGCTAACAATTTCTAAACGATGTGAAAAACCCCTTGTTTTGTTTTTATTTACCCACTGCGTTCTTATTTACCCCGTTTGACGGTGCTTTAAGATTTGACATTTTAAGGCACAGATACACGACTTCTGATGATTTTAAATTGAACATAACGTCTAAACGACTAGTCTTATTTCTTTAAAATAAATTCATGTTACTCTAGATAATTTTTTTCGTAATTTGATATATGAATATTTGACACAATATTTTTAAAACATAGTGTAGTATATTCATGAAACTTTCACCATTTTAAAGATAATTTAATTATTTGTCTTTTAGCATACGAGTTTTAGTATAATACCTGTTGTTTTATGTATAATGAATTAATAATGCGTCTGATTTTGGACAGCGCTCCTTGACGGGCGAGTCCTATTACTGGGTGGACGTACGACGTGTTACGTGAGCTCAGCACACAACGCGCAAGCTAACCAGTCAAGGTCATTGGCAGCTAATAGCGCCTTAATTCTAAAATTGTCTTTTACAAGTTTTAGAAACAGAAGCAGTGTTGAGATCGTGAAGGAAAATATGCCAAAGAAAAGCATACCTTCAGAACATTACTAAGATTATAATACTATCAAGAAGTTTTCAGTTCAATCATACTTCTCGTTTTGTTATAAAAATCAAATTAGGTAAGATGTAGAGCCAAAGCTTTAGGGAATTAATACTGAGATAAAGTACGAAAAGAAAGGTATTATTATAATAAAATGAAAACTGAGATAAGACTTTTTTCATGAAGTATTTTTGTACCTATATATGATAGTAAAAGTAATATTACAATTTAGGTAAGGTAAGGACTTAGGAGGAGGATTACGTTACAAAATTATATCTGATTTTTAATAAAAGGAGACTAGATTTGAGTTTCAGAAGGTATACAGGCTGTAACGGAAAGGTGTGGTCATATTTTAAGAACCGGTTCTGCCCATGGAAATGAACGACTTTCTCTAAGAAAAAATAGAATTTTCCAAAAAAAAAAAATTGTCTCATACAAAGTTACCACCAGCTGATCAATATTTGTATCGGAGATAAAAAAATATTTGAGAATTTCCTCAGGTTTTCTTGAAGAAAGTTGTTCATATCGATGGGCAGATGCAGTTCTTAAAATATGACCACACTTTTTCCGTTACACCCTGTCTAAACATAGCGTGTTAAAAAATTAACTCTCGAAACTTGAAATAGTGCTTTGGACCATCGAACTGAATAAGAGTTAATTTTTTAACACCTAAAATATATTAAAGACATTTTTAGGGTCACTGTATTTCATCTGCTATGCATAAATTTTTGTTTTCAGAAAATCTTGAGAATGCATGGAGTTTGGTTTTATATAGGTAATAGGTATCAGCTATTAGGTTTTTTGGAAAATTCAACTTTTAAGCGAAAAGAACCATCAAACATTGTCTCAGCTTTATTCATATCATGATCACGAAACCAAACACACATCCCATTCCCATCAAGAAAGACTTCAATCCTTCCCCAAAAAGGAACAAAAACACATCAAAAATCAAAATTATATCACCGAAATCCATTACCACATCTCCTAGCACTCATAGCATCGAAGTGCCAATAAAACAGTCAACGTATTACGTGCAAACTGTCACTAACACATTCTGTTTAGTAGCGTACGAACGGCCTGGGCGATAATAGTTCGTTTCGTATTTGTAACTCGTATTCTACAGAAATGTCTGTTGACGCCGCTTTTAGAATATTAAGACAGTGCCGTCTCGTCTTCGGAAAATTATTTGGGAATCTTATTGTGGTGATGTTGGCAAAACCGACTAGGTTTGTGGCTGAAAGTTAGGTGAATAGTAAAGGGAGATGAGAACATAAAAAGTCTTTTTGGGTTTTTTCGCGGTTTAAGATTGAAACTCGGGGGTAAATCCCATTTTATTTTATCTTTTCCTTAGGATTCAATACATTTTTGTCCTATAAATAAAAACCATTAACACAGTAGCTTCTGCGTCTACATAAAATTTGCTTGTTACTGGAATTAGTACTTCCCCCGTTATAAATTTTCAACCCCTTTTTCATCCCCTTTAAGGGCTGAATTTCGAAAAACCATTTCTTAGTGCTTTTCACAAAAAACGCACCCTCCAAATTTCATGTCTCTAGGACAAGCGGTATAAGCTGTGCGTTGATATATCAGTCAGTATATTGAATTTTTTCTAAACAGATTCTGAAAATTATAGAAATGATTGTGTTGTAAAGTGAAATTAAGTGAAGAAGATTTATAGCCATTAACATCACTGTAAAAACAGAAAACTTCGCAATTAGTTTTTACATGGAGCATCGTTCCATTCCGTATCTGGAGAAGGGCGTTGTTAGCTGCGCTACAGTTTACAACTTTTGCAGCTATCATCGTTTTACTAATAAAAAAAAAAAAATACTTAATAGTGAATAAATAGAGCCGATGTTTCTTTCGGATTCTATTAAGTAAACCGAACAGTTTAGACGTGGGAGAATTCCAAGTCGATTGTGTTACCTACCGCGACGTGGGAACCCGCGGCTCGTTGAGATAAGAGTGTGAACAATAATATTAATATAAACATTGATTGTAAAGTGTCAAGTAACCTATTTTGTCTCGGGCTACAGTGCATTCATCGACTTACAGTAAGGACAGCATGGACCGCGTGTTTTTCTGACGCTACAATTAGGCCTGACATCACTACATATTAAAAAACAAAGTGTCCCGCCGCGTCTGTCTGCGATAATTTAAAAAACTACTGAACATATTTTCATGCAGTTTTCACCAATAGACAGGGATTCGTAAGGAAGGTTTAGGTGTGTAATTCGTACCTGTGCAAAGCTGTGACGGGTTGCTAGTATGTATGTCATCTTCGGGAGCGTAAGATAGTAAGTGTGTAAGTCTTTCTTGTATGGTGAACGCGTATAAGCAAATTTTATGGGTGGATATACGGATCTTTACTATTTAAGTCTATGCTTTCAAGTTGGCCAAGAGTCTATACAAGCTTTGTTTTTCTCAGAGAGAGTAAGGACAAGGACTGTTTACATGTTGGCAATCTTTAATATTAGGATGTGATGGGGGCCTGGAGCTCTGAAATACAGGCCTAGGCTTAGTTCAGACTCCAGATCTCCCACAAATTACAATTGTTTTGCCATAATATCTGTCAACATACTTAGCTAGCATTAGTAATTTTGTGGAGATATAAATAAACATTTATTATTATTATTATTAAGGGTAATTTTGGGGTGTCTATTTCCTTTCTAAGATAAATTGAGCCTATGTAGCTTTGTTATGACAAAAATATTAAAGACGAAACATAAAATATAACCCGCACTGATTATTCTCCAGAAAAATACGCTTCAAAAGTGTCTATATTTGTAAGCGGCAACTATGAGCGACAAAAAAAAAATAAAGATTCTTATTTTGAAATAAAACAACAAAGATGGCCGCCAAAATGAAAGCGAAGCGCACCGATACGAAAACGCAAGCGACACGCGCCGAATTTTATACAGTTTTATACAGAGTTATCGAACACCAAATAACAGTGTCGATTCAAAACTGACATTGTAAATAAACCTTTTGAATTTTCACGCACACAGAGAGATGCGATACGGTGACCGTAAATTAAAGAAAACACAGAAGGCTCAGTCCTGACTGCGTGCGAGCACGGGAACTGCTGATACGGTAAGATTAGAGGTTGCATCCTCCTGCATGATCATGCAGGCGGGACTTTGGAATCTTGGGCGCTCAGATTGGGGACTCTGATTGGCGACCGAATGCTTCCAGGGAATATGGCGGCACTGTGATCACGTGGTGCCGTGCACAGCGAGGGTGAGGAGAGACAGGTGTTGCACAGAGGGCGTTCCGTGGTGTTTGAAGAGGTAACAGGGCCCATGTGCTGATGGTGATCACCGGCAAGTTTTAGTGAGGTAATAATCCCACACTCTCTGGTCTTTATCTCAAAAGTCCTGGCGCCTTTTGAAGTTTTGCCCCCGAAACGAAAAAAAAGGAGGATAGAAATAGTATATTTTCACAGGATGTGTAAATTGGTTGTAGGATCCCATGAAGTACCTGAAAACAAGCCGTGGAAGGAACAAGGGACGATGAAACACAATTCTAAAATTAAAAATCTGTTGGGAGAATGCTTCTCGAGTCCCGGTTAACTACATACCTATTTAAAGTACGTAGAATTCGCATTTATACGTCAAGTTTTGAACATCAGAAGATGTTCAATACAATGCCTACCTAAGGTCACGTTTCCACCTATACAAGCAAATTGCATGCAAGTTGCGTTACATTGCGGGCTCATCATCAGCCTTTTTGATGTCCCCACTGCTGGGGCACAAGCCTCCTCTCAGTGAGAGGGAGTGGGCCGTAATCCACCACGCGGGCCCAATGCGGATTGGTGGATATCACATGTCTTCGATTTTTTGGTCCTAGGACATGCCGGTTTCCTCACGACGTTTTCCGTCACCGTTTTGAGAGCAGTGGTGATGAAGTAATTTACACAAAGTAAAGCGCCTGCCTGCATGGGTTTGAACTCACGACCTGCCACTTGTAAGTCGCGGCTAATACCACACTGGGACACATCCTCTCACAAAGAGGAGGCCTGTGCCCCAGCAGTGGGGACATTAAAAGGCTGATGATGATGATGTGATATCTTGTAAAAATGCACAGCCCTGGATTTGTTTAACTCAGTGTTTCTAGCAAACGTTTAGCGTTATTACTCTGCATGAAGTGAGCCTTCTACACCCACACATTTTGCTCCGCTGCCCATGATTCATGAGCTTATAATTCGGGACTGGGGAAATTACAGAGCGCAGAGGGTAGGGGGAGGTGAAAAGTTGCTGTTATTGCCAATATTAAGCCGTGCCACACCTGTGTGTGTGTACTAACGGTGTGTGTGTGACTAGTAAATTATTACACCCTTGTGCATTACGGTGCGTGTAGGGTGATAATATTCCAGGAAATCAGCGGGACAATTTAGATACGGCACGCGAATGAAAATAACGTTACGAAATGCGTTTCTTTTTGTCAACAGAGTTTTTATTTACTATCATTTTTGTATGTTTTCGCATCGAGTAGGTTATTTATTGATGTTTTCACTAAATATTCGAATGATATAGCGGCAAAAGGTTATTCAATTTCAGTTTCGGAAGCAGTTTGTTAATTTTTTATTACTTTCCTGCCTGCGAAAGGAAATGTACGTTTTAAATGTTTGTTACTAGAGTTGTTTCTGATGGTTGAGTGAATGTAAATGGATTTTGGCAGGCGGTCTAGTTCAGATTTGAGATGGCAACCGTAAAATATCGGCAACGCTTTAAGCACTCATTATGCTATTCTTGTCACCTGTGATTTTAATGCTGGGTAAATCTGATTTATTGTTCGCCTTGTTATAATTAACTTTTTCAAATTTTTAAAAGCTAAGATTTAGGCTGTGCCAAACCCTAATTTAATGCCAAATTTTGACAGGTAATCAGGCTAAAGTAGATTTTGAGAAATACTCGGCTTCAAATGCTAAATTAAAAAACCGGGGGTAAGACATCCAGTATTGAACCTAACTGGAGATATTAAGGGCCCACCTCCCCATAAGTGGCGCCCTCATTGAATAAAAATTCGTATCTTAGCCTAGAAAATAAAGACTAAAGAACCCTATGTTGCGTTAGTTACAAATAGGATAAGGTATTTTTACGTTGTTAAAACAGGACTTAAAGTGTTTCGTATCCAAAGTAGTAGGCAAAAGTGTCAAAAACGGCCGTTTTCTTAGCTCTTTGTAACAAACGCAACTTAGAATTTTTAATCTTTATCTTCTACGCTTTGAAACGATTATTTATTCAATGAGGGCGCCACTTGGCGGCTATATTATACGCCTTAAGTAAGAATGGTCCTAGTTATTAGCAACCACGTGGCTACCTTTCCCGTCTCGCCCAGTCAACTGAAACAAAAATGCAAATATTTCCCGGCATTCACTCCCGGAATTTGATTTAGAGAAAATTTGCAATGAAATATTAAACCTTCTGTAAACTACGATACAAAGACCACAGACTGAAATAAATCGCTAACTACGAAATACAAACTTCTGCCAGTGGCTTCGCCCGTGTGGAATTAGTCCTTCCCCCATCCATCATATTATTGTACACAATGCTTGCATCATATTGTGTATTATTAAGATAAATAGTGTAACAATTATTGTGGGTATGCCAATAAATAAATAAATAAATTATAGCAGACTTTAACTGGGTTGTGGAGGACTGGGAGGAGCTCATGGCTAAACTAATAACAGCCGCACGGGTCGATCCATCAGGTTAAGCTACGCTTGCCGGGGTTGGTCCATGGATGGGTGACCATCTTTACATACCGAGACTCCTTCGTGCGTCGGAAAGCACGTCGCGGCTGTCAATCGTGGTTTGACAGTCGTTAAAGGTCGTCAGAAGCCTGAAAGTCTGACAACCAGTCTTACCAGGGGTATCGTATTACTCTGTTACTGAGTTGTGGAGGTCAGGTAGCCAGTCGCTCCATGTAAAATACTGGTATTCAGCTTTGACTGGAAGTCGACCCCAAGATAGTTGGGAAAAGGCTAGGCAGATTGATTTTTTTTTTTGATTGAACTGGGTTGTGGAGGTCAGATAGTCAGTCGCTCCATGTAAAATACTGGTATTCAGCTGCATCCGGTTGGACTGAACACCGACCCTAAGATAGTTGGGAAAAAGCTAGGCAGATTGATTGTACTATTCAAGTCAGACTAGTGTAAAGTGAAGTGCTACTAACATAGTCTTAGGCCTTATTTATTAACACAAATTTTGTTTATATTAAAATATGTATGTTTAGGTTAAGATATTTTTCTATGGACCTGTGTCGCCTGAAATAAATGGTTTATTATTATTATTCCAGACTGAATGAATGTGTCACTGTCAGTGAATCGCTTTCCTATTTCTTAATGTCTTTATAACCTCTAGTTATATAAACTACACAAAATGGATAAAAAGCCCTTTATCTCTACATAATCAACATCATCATAATCAATCATACATTTTATCGCACAGTCGCTTTTCGCGTCAGTCTGTTTCTTCGTGAACTTCTCTTAAAGCACGCTACTGATTTTAATGCTGTTTTCACTAATAGAAATTGGGATAAACGAGGAAGGTTTTTGTGTATAATTTGTACCCGTGTGAAGCCGGGCCGGGGCGCTAGTATTCAAATCCTACTTATATTATGAATGCAAAAGTTTGTAAGTATGTTTTTGTTTCAATCTCGCAAAAAACAGCTGAAGGGATTTGAATGAAATTTTGCACACAAATATATTATAACCTGGATAAAACATAGGCTAATTTTTACATGCGGGCGAAGCCACTGGTAGAAGCTATGTAGGTAAGTGTGAGTCATTAAACGTACCTATTATTTTCATATGCTGAAAGATAGTTTCGAGATAAGCGACATAATATATTTTTGCCAAAACAGTAATAGCTTTTCAGTACGTTTAAAATGAAAATTTGCGTTTCGTTACACAATTGTAATACCAATTAAATTTTGCAACAGATAGTCAAATGGAATTTTAAACATTCGTGTGAAAGAGAAACTGTGCTGAAATGGTTCGGTGTTATATGAAACTACGGTTTAATGTATTCATAGACATGCTATACTGAATAATATTGAAATATTTCGTTAATTCCTTGTTTTAACTTATAATTTACATTTTACAGTCGAATTAAAATAAAAAGAGTGATTTGATTAATTCTAGGCAAGCGTGCTCCATCCAGATCAGAGGAGGCCTGTGCCAGCAGTGGGGACAATAAAAGGCTGATGATGATGATGATGGTGCTCCATCAGGTGAGATAGTATTAATATAATGATAAAAAAGTAGTAGCCCACAGGTATCGCGAACAGTGTCCAAGCTACCGGTGGTTAGGGCTCCAGAGAGACGAACCACCTAACAAAACGTGCCGTGGCCAGAAGTACCTACGCTTTCTGAATCATGCCCTTGATCCAGCCGCCTATCAAGAACCTCAAAAATTCTTGATTGAGACTCGTGGCTATTAATTAAGACCGCGACATTACCTAAAGCGCGGTCGCTCTCGGACTGCATAGAAAAGAAAGAGATGCGCTACGACAAATGCTCGCAATTTATTGCAAAATATGAAGTATTTTATCGATTTACTTAGGATTTACTATTACATTTATAAAAAATAATCCATCACTGGATGCAGTTTAGCATTTGAAATTTTATGGTATATTTTTCATTATGATAATAATTGATAACGAAGGGATAAACTGCTTTTAAAGATAATTAAGAGGTATGTTAGAAGATGTTTTTAGTGCATTAATTTATGTATTATGTTTTGAGTTCCATCACTGTATGCAAATAGGACTTCAAAATATCATATTTTTTTAATTGTCAAAATTATTAACGGTTTAAGAGATACCTACACTGCTCTAAAAAAACACCTTTTTGACCGATTTTGGGAATCGCTGCCTTAAGCCATTGGCTGACACGACCATTGGTGTATTTATATATCTGTGGGTACAATAATCGCCGAGTCCACATCCCACATGTCCACAACCTCTTGGGCCAAGTCAAGATATTTGATTTGCTTATCTTTCTCGACTTTCACGAGGTTCTCGTCATGCGGATTTTGAAGTAATTGTTAGCCTTACAATAAATTTATATTTTTATTTCGTAAAATTGTAACAGTGAAAGATGATATAACTAAAAGGCTTCTTCTGAGATGTCGAAGTATGGAAAAGGATATGTTATGATATGTAAATAAATAAGCACAAGGGCTGATGAATGATGTCGCTTCATTAATAAAGATATACTAAGGTACTATAACTGACGCAGCCAATGTCAGAAACGAGTTAAATATAACCAAAGAACATAAACAACAAATGCCAGTATGTCACCAAGTCAAGACGACACGTAAAACAATTAATCCTGCTAATAACTATTACGACACTATTTTGTCTCTATGCACAACAACCTTACTTATGCAGAAGGCTACAAGCAAAGACGGGCAACAAGGTTATATTATGAACAAATTAATAAACAACAATACCTGACACGTCCATCGATCATTTCCTTTAACTATTTGAATTTCTATTTCAAAGTCAAGCAGCAATGTACATCGTGGTAAGTGTAAAGCCGCTGTGCTAATTATAAATATTTCGTCGATTTCTCTTGTACATTCGACCTTTGCTTTGGGTTTGCTTGTGCCATTACCTCATTGCTGGTAAGTAAGCTTGTGTTTATGTATTGAAATTTGTGTGTGTTGCTGATTGGCGGAATACTGACAAACGGTAATTTTATGACCTTGAGTGTGAAGTTATTATTTACACGAGTTACCTAGTACTACTTGCTTGTCGAGGTGTGGACATTGTGTTTTTTACCAACAAACGATGAGTTAACTATATCAGTTAATCAAAAAGTCTTGGATTTAGTTCTAACGCGAGTGAAAAAGTATAGCCTAGAAGAGTTTGTGTCAAATAAAATAAAAAACTAAAATATTTTCGCGTCGGAAATTGGATTGCATACAGATTATACGATCACGTTCAAAAGTAAACATAGGTAATAAATGTAATACATAAATAAAATTACTATCATAATACATAATAATATTACCAACATTACTCTAGATCGCTCAATAAATTACCCATCCATAGTTAACTATAATACGGTACGGTGCGCAAGCGCAGGCCTTCTGTCGCGATTAGCGCAGCCTTGTAAACTGCCCGCGCACGAGTTTATAATAAAGTAAATAACGTTCTCACTTCACATTTTGTACTGTCAATAAATTAATAATGTAAGATATAAAAAAATAATTGTCGCACTGTCGCATCTTTGGCTTTTTTTCGTATCGTTGTCACATAACTGTCGCATTGTCACACTTTTGTCGCGTTGTTGCTGCTATTTGTCACGTTGTCGCTGCTATCTGCAGGAGCCTTGATATTACAAGCGCAGGCCTTCTGTTACGATTAGCATGGCCATGTGAACTACCCGTGCACGAGTGTAGAGTAACGTTCTCACTTCATATTGTATGCTGTCAATCACTAATCATGTTAGCATCGTACAGGTAAAATATTGTAATAATATAGGCAAAGATATTATTTGAAAAAATGGCGACTAGTCCATCTCTAGTCGCGTCATAATGTGCTAATTTGAAGACTGCTATTTGCGATGCAGTGGTGAGAGCAGTAGTGGCCCAGTGGTGGCTGTGACTTACTTAAGTTGTAGGTCGTGAGTTCAAAGCCAGGCAGGCAGGGTTCGCGGATAAATTCCAAACAAAGTTACCGCGCCCCTGGGCATTCAGGCAACTGAAGGAACAGGGGTGGGTTTTAGTTAGTAACAGTCTGACACGTCCTCCCGCTCCACCCAGAGCGGGACAAGTCATTGGATGATTTCCAACCTCAAAAAAAGGCGCTTAATTAACTGTGTAAATTATTTCATCACTACTGCTCTCAAAACTGTGAGGGAAAACATTGTGAGGAAACTGGCATGTCCTAGAACCAATACTTCGAAGACTTGAGGCCCTACTAACGATCCAGTGGCGCCCTCATTGAATAAAAAATCAAATGAATGTTTCGTATCCAAAGTAGTAGGCAAAAATGCCAAAAACGGCCGTTTCTGACACTTTTGCCTACTACTTTGGATACGAAACATTTTGAGACCTGTTTTAACAACGTAAAAATGCTTTATCCTTTTTGTAACAAACGTGACGTTGGATTTTTTAATATTTATTTTCTGTGCTATGCTACGATTTTTTATTCAATGAGGGCGTCACTGGACCGTTAGTAGACCCTTAAGTGACATCCACTAACCCGAATTGGTGGATTAGGGCCTCTCATAGAGAGGAGGCCTGTGTCCCAGTCCCAGCAGTGGGCAAATTATAGGCTGATTATAATGCTATGCGATTTGCGATCACCATTCGAGTTTTTTTTTACTTTTAATACTTGAAAGACTAAAGAATTCCATTCTCAACAGTGAATAATAAATAATTAAAGCATTTTTTGCACAGAAAATACTCTAGTAGCCCAAGATATTGAAGTATGAGCAGTTCCATATCTATCTAAACGAGGTATTTTTATCTACCTATACATACCTTGAATAAAATTAGTCCCTTGTTGGCAAGGTGTTTTAATTATACATTTTCTAGGCACGAGGATCACGAGTTTGTCCAATTACCATTACAATAATAAAACGTATGACTTGTTTCCATAGTAAAATACATACTCGTTCTTACTAATTAGCACGAATGAAGCTACGATATTACTTGGTGGTTTATAATTGTCACCAATTATATCTTCTCTTTTTCAATCAGGTCCATCCAAAGGTTGCCTGGTTCGCGGCAAAGTTTTAAAGTCACGGGGGCCCAGCCCCCTTAGGCAAAATACTATTCTGTTACCGTGAACGCTAACAGAATAGTATTTTATGTATGGCAATGACAGTACAGGCGGAGAGAATTGTCACGTGACTCACGTCCAGGTAATGTCATCCCCATACATTTTGTACTAAGCGTTGTCGTGAACGCTAACAGAAAAGTATTTTTTCTCAGGCCGCTGGAACGTAAGAGACACTGAAGGAACACGGCTGGGTTATAGTCTGTAAGTCTGACACGCCCTGGAGATGTCATAATGAAGATTATCCACCTTCAAAAAAAAAAAAATCAAACGTAAGCTGTAAGAGTTCGGTTTTTGTGATAAGACCATTGCAACATCCCATTAATCCTTTATGTTTAATCGTTATTTGGTATGGTGTACCTTCAGTAAAACTATTATATCTATTCCTTGTCTCACTTTTTAGGATTCTGAACTTTTTTTTTTGTGGTTGGGAAATCATCCAATAACATCTACCGCTCTGGGTGGAGCGCGAGGGCGCGTCAGAGTCTTACTGACTAAAACCACCCCTGTTCCTTTCCTGCCCCGAGTGCCCAGGGGCGCGGTAACTCTGTTTTGAATTAATCCACAACCCCGTACCCTAAGGGTCTAAACGGAGGCCTATTGCTGTCACTCACGTGTCGTCTGTGCGTCTGTCTGTCTGTCCGTCGTCTGACACAAAATTATGTTCAAAATAACCTCTAAGAACTTGAAATTTGGTGATAATGTTTATTATTACGTATATTTTACTAAAAAATACCAATATTTGGTACGGAACCCTAGATATGCGAAATCCGACACGCACTTGTGTTTTTATTTCTTCCTCTCTACATCATATTTAAATCTACTTTACGCCTTTGCAACTAAACACTGTCCTACATTATCGCCTACCAGCTACACCCATACGCGTGCAAGCACCGTTACCTCCTGAGTACTGTCGTCAACTAAACACACAAGGAGCCCATCGCAGCCTTCTGTTACGATTAGCACAGTAATGCCAACTAGCGACGCATGAGTCTACTGTAATGTTTGTTACTTCATGTGTACAGTCAACAGCTAAAGTGTTAACACAAAATGGTGCGAAAATATCTATAATAGGTGAAACAAAAACTATGTACCCCTTTTATACGAATATTACGCGGACCACATACCCATACCACGACAACCGACTTCCACACAACTTTTCAGTCAGCGGTGCCACTTTCAGACTTCCTCTTATAAACTCATTCCTAATTCTATCCATGCGCGTAACACCACACATCGCTCTTAGCATTCTCATCTCAGCCGCATGCAATTGCTTTTCATTCATCCCTTTTGTGGCCCAACATTCTGAACCATACAAGACAGCAGGTCTAATATGCATTAGAAATAAATAAAATTAATGAAAAAAAAAAAAAACATTACACACACTATACCATGCGTTTGTTTCTCGATTGATCTCTTACTGACTAAAACCCACCCCTGTTCCTCCCTGCCCTGAATGCCCAGGGGTGAGGTAACTCTTTCGAATTTATCCTCAACCCCTAGGCAGGAATGTCGACCACTGGGCGACCACTAGTTAACATAAGTATAAGAAAAATATTATGGAAGAATTTGGAATCACTTCTTCATTTTTAAAACAATATTTCAAAGTAAACACAAGTTTTGTGCTGGTCACATGTCGATTGTAGTCTTCGCTCGTTTTCCTCATTTACTAGAGTAGGTAATATTGTACGTAATTACATTGTTATTTCAATTTTACCTACACTCCGCGTCATGCTTATGTCACTATTTGTCAGTTGGGACTTTCTTAGTAAAATTTCCCCAGATGTGCAAACCTTTTTCCCATGTAACAATTCGCAATTACATTTTTATTTAGAAAATAACGGCGTGGACATGGACACTTTAAGATTTATTATTAAAACTTTGACGGGTGTCACGTTAAATAAAATTATGGGACTTACAGTTTATTATCTCATAAAATACTTTGTACTCAACCTTTTACAGAAAAGACAAACAAAATGACACTCAACCATGAAAGGACAGCATCACATATTTCTGTGCTTTATTAAGGTCAAGCATTTTCCTCAAATATTAAGCACTCAAAGGGCCATTTAGCCTTTTAGTAGTACACTTTAAAAACAATAATGATTTTGCTTTAGAAAGTTAATGGGAGTAATTAGTATGCAAACTGCAGTAATTACACTTGTTAAGGTTGCTTTCAAAGGTTTAATGATGATTTTACGCGACCCATTAGGGACAATAACTGTACTATTATTGAAACACATAACTATCCATAAGTATTTAAAATGATGATGCTTCTATTAGAATAAAACGTTCTTTCAACTTAAAATATTCGTAGAAAAATAAATATTTTCCACGAAAAATAAAATAATTCAATTAATCGTTGCATACATTTTTGCCGGCAACTGTCCAACCTTTGAAATAAGTTCTAGCATAAAATTATCGTAGTCAAAAAGCGTACATTACCAAGTAATAAATTAAATGATATATACAAACATGATGCTAATTTAGAAGCATTTCAAGTTAGGTATTTTGCTGTCAAATATTGCAATATAGAAATGTAAAATATTAGCACTGAAAACTGATTTCAGAGTAGGGTAAACTCAAGTAGGGTATTTTTAAAAAAATATATACATATAACAAGACTTCGTACTAAACTTATATTATAAATTCGGAAGTTTGGATAGATTTTTTGTTTTTTTTGTAACACAGTTACGTCAGAACGTCTGCTGGATGAAATTTGGCACAGAGATAGATTTTAGTCTGGAATAGCACATAGGCTATGAGGAAAATTACTAATTCCACACGGGCGAAGCCGCTGGCAGAAGCTATAGTTACCCATAGTTTGTTCACCAGTCTCCACTTGTAACTGTCACTTTACAGTAAATTCTAAGAAAAAATCTAAAGGTGTAAATTAGTGTAACATCACGCTTGACAAGCAAATTGCTAGTACCCACAGTTTCTAAATAATCCTTCAGTAACTATTTACGACACGGAAGTCTTGTAAGATACGACAAACCATATTAACTGTAGGTACTGTGGCGATTGTATACACAGCCTATAGTCGGCGTGTGAGCACCGGCCTTCCACTGGCAGTCGGTAATGTTGAAGAGTAGTTCGAATAAGAGATTGATATTGTTTTCTAGTTGGTTCTAGCTCGCCAGTCGAAGTGGGCACTTGCATGTATTTATTATGTAGTTATAATAAAAGTACACTTCGCTATCCCACCGCGTTTCCATCCACTACACACGTAAAGCCAGTCACTTGAAATACACGATACCCTCGCGCAGCCAGCGAGTGAGACAGCTCCCCAAGCCATAGCAGCGCCCCTGGAGCCCTGCGGGTTCTACAGTACCTACCATAAACTGTGTGAAGGAACAATTAATATCACAGTCATACTGTGTACATGTTTATTTATACGTGACTAATTATAGGTTACTATACCTAATAATTTATCTCGGCATTAAGATGACTAATCAAAGTAATGTAATAATTTATCTCGACTCACTTATCGTCATAATGAGTGCAGACCACACACATCTAGCCCTTAGGATAAACGTGCACTAGTGCGGGTAAGGTCACGACTCGGTTTGCACTTGGCTTTGTTTAAGTAGAGCATATCGTGTTGGGGAAATGTCAGTAGCTATTACTGATATGGTAGCAATTGTTAATAACTCATAATATCTTAACACAGTAGTATTAAGCTAATGATAAAAACTTTTTTACAAAAAAATAAAACCGACTTCCAAAAAAACAAAAAGTGCATAATAACTTTAATTTCGGCAGTCGGTGTTGCTGGTTTTGTTTCTTCGTTTTTTGACACCGACTTTTAAAGTAATGCACTTTTTGTTTTTTTGGAAGTCGGTTTTATTTTTTTGTAAAAAAGTTTTTATTTTTCACTTTTTAGTTGTGTTTTCTCATTAAATTGTGTTAACAATGCGTATTTATGCGATAGCAGCAATCGCGGTAGATTTGCTGTAATTTAAAAAAAAAAGTTCCGTTGTCTGTCTCCGAAAATCATCGTCAGATCTACATGAAATTTAAATGGGACCGTTTCGGAACAAACCCCTTTGAAACAAAAAAGTATTTTGGAAATCCGTCTATAAATGACGAAGTTATGCCCAAACATAGATAAAAATAAAATAAAAAAATATACAAACATCCGAATTGATAACCTCCTCCTTTGTGAAGTCGGTTAATAAAATACAACAGGACAAGCAAGCAACATTTAACATCGTCAATTCGTCACTACTTCCTGATGCTGACTCTCGGAGGGTCGAAACTCCTTCACAAGCGAAAATGGACAAGATATATATACAAAATATACACACTTCTTGCCTCTGGTGGCAAAAAGCCCTAACTGCCACAGATAAAAGAAAATGAGACAGCAAAGTTAATGTGTGAGATTATAGTCCAGACAGATGTAACAGTTACTCATAATAGACCAGATATCTTCATCATCATCATCATTCTCCTGCCCTTTTCCCAATTTATTTGGGGTCGGCGCAACATGTCTTTTTCTTCCATACTCCTCTATTAGTCGTCATCTCTGTAGTCACCCCTTTTTTACCCATATCCTCTTTCACACAGTCCAACCATCGTTTCTTTGGCCTTCCCCTACTCTTATAGCCATCCACATCCATACACAAGACTTTCCTCATGACATTTTCTTCATTCCTCCGCATCACATGCCCATACCACGACAACCGATTTCCGCACAACTTTTCAGTCAGCGGTGCCACTTTCAGACTTCCTCTTATATACTCATTCCTAATTCTATCCATGCGCGTAACACCACACATCGCTCTTAGCATTCTCATCTCAGCTACATGCAATTGCTTTTCATTTATCCCTTTTGTGGCCCAACATTCTGAACCATACAAGACAGCAGGTCTGACCATTGTTTTATAAATCTTCCCCTTAAGTTTTAGGGGAATGCGGGAGTCACAGATAGTCCCGGTGACCTGCCGCCATTTCATCCATCCAGTGTTAATTCTGTGCTTAACAGTCCGATCTAACAGACCAGATATCTTATAAACAAATAAAATAAAACATATTTAATAGACATTACGGTACCATCAGACATAGGGCCCAAAGAGATACCACCTGCTTTAAACTGAAATAACCCGATTGTGGAACACATCTACAGAATTAATACCGGTAGTAATAGGAGCCACAGGAATAGTAGTAAAAAGCATTCATATTTATTGTGACAAATTAGACTCAGGCATAAACATACACATAATACAAAAACAAGCAGCCATTCATACAGTTACCGTTTTGAGCAAAGTACTGGGGACACAGTACTTGTTACTAGTTAGCAAGGGATCCGAACCTCCTTATCCCTGAGGGTCTCAGGGCAGGAGCAAGGGAAACCACCGAGAGTCATCTCGAGTAGAAAATACTTTTCAAAAACATCAAAACGAAAGTTTGTATGAATGCACGTGTGCGTATACAGTTTGTTATTCCTTCACGTTCAAACGGGTGAGCAGATTTACGGTACAAGGACGGGTTACATCCTGGATTAACACATTTTCACGTGCGTGGAGCCGCGGGTGGTAGCTTGTGAGTACATAAATTTATAGAGCATATTTAGGTAGAAACTGCTACGCTTGAAAGAAATTGGGTGAATTGTCTCCAATTAGGACCTTCTCATCAACACTAAAATTTATGAGGATACCTGAAGTGCAAATAGCTACTTACAACTTTCCAAATAACTGACCGACCTTCACATTTAAAACCGGTCAAGTACGTGTCGGACTTCGCACATTTTGGGTTCCTTACCAAATGAGGGAATTATCAAAAAAAAAATCCAAATTTCAAGTTCATTGGCAATGGGAAGTTATAAAATTCTTCGGCACAAAATTTTGTGACAGACGACGGACAGACAGACGGACAGACGGACACGTGAGTGACAGCAATAGAGCTCCGTTTGGACCCTTTGGGCACGGAGCCTTAAAAAGTACCAGTAAAATGGATACTTGTAGTAGTGTGCTTATTTAAGGTTGATTAATTATTTTAATTTTTTTTTCTGCATATCTACTATTCACATAAAACCTCACTACTTTTTCGAGTCTACGTCCACAATTTCCAGTTGCATAATAACTTCACCTATCACAAACACATTGGCTTGCTACTAGGCTATCATGCCGTGTCGCCTGACAATCGATTTGCCATTTTTCTGCCTCATCGACATGCACTTACGTCATAGTGTGGCCTTTCCTGTACAAGCTGAAATATGGATAATAACTTGATGTCGAGTAACGTTTGAGGTCGTAATGATTCTGCGAGCTCACTTTGTGATATAGTGGCTGGTCTCATGTTTGTGTGTGGTAGCTGATAGTACAAAAACAGGTATTTTTTTAAGAGTACTGTACAGTACACTTCTCCGAGGTAGACCATTTTATCATTCTTGGTCAATTGATATTGGGATTCATCATTTTTACTGATCATTTAACTATAAAGAGGCTAAGACAATTAGAAGTTTTTTTTGCTTTTTTTTTTTTGATTATGATATATCGGTATCGTCTGCTAGTATCACTATTAGATTATCCGTTTCAGACAAATTGCTTCTTAAAATACCTGCCTCGTCGACAAAGCCACCCGATTGGTTGTGACTAATTCAATACGACCAGTCCATTGTATCCCGTACATCTTAAATGTCAATGACTAAATGTTGTACAATTATGAACTGTCTTGTATCATGATAATTAGGTACATTTTAAATAACACGTAGCGCGGTTTTGTTGAAATGAATACCGGTAGCGATAATTTTACTTTGAGTATTTGTCGTCTATTGTAATAAATTAATTAAATGTTTTTAGGTTATTCGATATTATGGTAGCATTATGCTTCATCATCATTATCATTCTCCTGCCCTTATCCCAATTTATTTGGGGTCGGCACAACATGTCTTTTTCTTCCATATTCCTCTATTAGTCGTCATCTCTGTCTGTAGTCACCCCTTTTTACCCATATTCTATTTCACACAATCCTACCATCGTTTCTTTGGCCTTCCCTACTCTTATAGCCATCCACATTCATACGAAAGTAGCATCATCATCATTTCAGCCAAAAGACGTCCACTGCGGGATATAGGCCTCCTCCAATTGTCGCCACATCGACCGGTCCTGTGCGTCTCGCATCCATCGGATACCCACGGCCCTCACCAAGTTAGCGTTACGCACTGGGCTCGTGATTTAGATACAGTGAGAACATTAAAAGGCTGATTTAGTAATTCGGTATTTTATTTTAAGCGACTGTGACTAAATTATAAGTAATTAAATGATCTTTAAAATGGTGAAGGTTTCATAAAAGTACGCTTTATAGTTTTTGCGTGATTCTCAATTTTTTATCCGCGTTAGACCTAACTTTACAAATTAATTACACTATGTTATAAAAATATACTTTCAAATATTCTGTGATGAAATTACGACGTATATTGTTTAGAGTAACATATATTTTTTTCAAAGAAATAAGACTAGTCGTTTAGACGTGATGTTCAATTAAAAACCATTAAAAGTCGTATAATTGTGCCTTAATTCTTATTTTACATGTAGCTATCGTCTAGAACTTTAGGGACAATTTTAGTTTCCTTCGCCACATCAAAAGAGTATTCTCAAACATGTGCAAAATAAAAATAAAACAAAGTTCTATTGTGTTTCTAACAACATTTGATTATCTCATAGGTATTCAAATTTTACGACTTCAAACACTCCTAGAGTAAGTTTGAACTATTTATAACAAAAATATTTTCATTGATATATAAAACTTCGTGGCGGACGTAGATTAGGGCACCTGTTAAACTGAAACGAACCATTTTGTGCTCTATTTTTAGGGCAATAAAATTTATTATTGCAAGATTAGTCTAATGACATCACTAGTCTAGAAAGTACAATATATAACAGTCTGTAAATCTTGGATAACTAAATGACCCGAAAATTTCCGACTTTATACTCGATTGCCCCAGGAGGGTAATTTTTTTGAGAATATAATATAATTATGAATGTTTTTTTTTGTCGGGTTTTTTGAAAATTTTCATGTTTTTCTTTTGGATAGCGTGATAAAGTTAAGCACTAACAAACACATTTGCGCGAAAACATTGAATATTATTGAATAGATAATCTAGAATGAGTCAATGTGATTGCATTCATGAATATTTAGCAGTTTGCGAAACTCGACGTTTTATGAATGGAAGGACCGTGGTTGCGTGGGAAGCAATCAAACCTTCAGTTACTTAGTACCTACTTATACAAATTACAAAGTTCTTAACAAAATATATTCAAAAAACTGCAAAGTTTGGTCTCGTGGTGCCTCGCGCTACCTGATAAATTTGTAGTCCCCTAGCCCTGGACTCTGGAGGACTGGACTGGAGCTAGCAAAACACAAATTTTCATGAAAACTGTCTTATTATTTATTAAAACACCACTCCATCTTCTATCTACGAGTATATAAAAGCGAAAAGTCATTCCTTCACTCACTGATTAATCACGAAATTTCAAAAACTACTGGACCAACGAAGATGAAATTTGGTACAGAGGTAGATTAGAAACGATTTTAGAAAACTCTCCCCAAAATGGGGTGAAATAGGGGGTGGAAGTTTGTGTAAAAAATTTCAAGTTTTTCGCGGGTCAACCAGCCTTTATATGTTCCCACGGGCATAATGGGGTAATCTGCGCACTTGTTTCTAGGACATGCCAGTTTCCTCAAGATGTTTTATTTCACCGTTTTAAGGGCCTTCTCGCGGTCTAGTGGCGCCCTCATTGAATAAAAAATCGTAGCGTAGCACAGAAAATAAATATGAAAAAATCCAACTTCACGTTTGTTACAAAGAGGATAAAGAATTTTTACGTTGTTAAAACAGGTCTCAAAATGTTTCGTATCCAAAGTAGTAGGCAAAAGTGTCAGAAACTGCCGTTTTTGGCACTTTTGCCTACTACTGTGTATTTATTTTCTGTGCTATGCTACGATTTTTTTATTCAATGAGGGCGCCACTGGACCGCGAGAAGGGCCTTAAGAGCAGCGGATATGAAATATTTTACACAAAGAAAAGCGCTTGGGTTTGAACCTTCGACCTACAACTTGTAAGTTGCGGCCGTTACCACTGTGCCACCACTGCACAGGCATGATGTCACGTTATTTTAACCAAGGTTCTATATGCAATAGAAAACATTCAATACCAACAACTCACTTCAACCGATACTAGGAGACAGCACCGATATAAAACAACTGCACATCGACTAATAATCGCTAATCGGCAAACAATCGACGATCGTTAATCGGCATACAATCGAAATCGAGGATCGTTCGATCGCGTGCATAGATGCAACTGCTCGAGAATTGCTCGTAATCGATTGTCTGCAACCGTCGCGTCTATGTGGGTCAACTCGAATTGAAAGACACTGCGACACGTAACGGTGGTAGGTTCCGATATTAACTGGAGGGTGCAGTCTGTGCCTAGTCTGTAATTTTCGTGAAAAGACGACTTGAATAAAAATAACCGGTTATACTACTGACTAAACTGAAGGGACAGGGGTGGGTTTTAGTTAGTAAAAGTCTGACAGGCCCTCGTAATCGAATCGATGGTTACCCAACTTTGGGCCAAGAAGCACCCTCCTAGCCATATTACTTTTCTATTATTGTTTACGCTACCGTTAAGTTAAGAAAGTTAGGAAATGGCGTTCGTCAGGTCCTCGATAGTAGTATGGGCACTTGGGGCATTCCAGTATGTGAGTCATGTTTTGGACAGGGGCACCGCACTCACATTGGATATCAGACGCTCATACGATGAAACGACAGCATGTTTTTTCACAAATACTTACAGTATTGTTTCTTAATCGATTTTAGCTTGCTCAAAACAACTAAGCACCAAATTTCAAGTGCTCATGATCACACTAATATTATAAAGGCGAAAGTTTGTGAGTGTGTGTTTGTATGTTTGTTACTTCTTCACGCTCAAACGGCTGGACCCTGGATTGACAAATAGGCTGCTTTTTTATCCCGGTCTACGCGGGTGAATATAGTAGCGGGTTATAAAAACAAACTTGTGATCTAGCCATAAACAGGCCTTAGCTCTAAGTAGAGCAGCACAAATCCCTATGTCCAGGTATAAATTACTTGTACAATACAGAAATTAATTGCGGAGGCTCTTGCGTATCGAGTGTGTATCACAGACGGTATACCTCTAGACTATTATTATAGCTAATTAATTATAAGTAGCTGTAATATAGGCTTAGGTACCTATTAGCGTGCGTATGCTTGTTTAGTGTACTGCTGTCGAAATGTAGGCGTGGTATAGTTATCCCTCCGGCTAACCCTTTGGGGATACAGGCGAGATTGTACGTTATGTGTTATGTTTTAGTGCTTAAGTATATGATAAGCGTATGTATGTTATTATTACTAGAGCAGTTGTAGCCCAGTGGTAACGGGATCGACTTACGAGTACAAAGTTATCATCAGCTGAGCCAATTGGATTTATTTATTTAGAAAAGGTAGAGTTACAGAATACAGACCAAGTTGTGATTAGGATTAATTTTTAACCGACTTCGAAAAAGGAGGAGGTTCTATGTTCGACTGTTTTTTTTATGTATGACCGCCGAATTCTCTGTCGATTATGGACCGATTTTCAAAATTCTTTTCTTATCCGAAAGAGTATAGGTACTCCCATATAAATGTTATCAAAATTGCTTCAGCGCTTTTTGAAAATGTCCACAAAAACAAAAAAATATGTCTACGTAGATGACGTTTTGCTTTCCTTCAATTACGCGTATGTTCAAATTCCATTGTTATTGGGGTTATCAATTCGAGCGTAACTTCAATATTTAGTTTTTCTTAAAAGTGAAAAATAAAACTTTAAATGTTATTTGTAATTGTAACTTTCAAAAAAGAAAATACACTAAAAATTAAAAATAATTTCGGAAGTCGGTGTCAAATAGCGGAGAAATAAAACACAAAATCTTATACATGATAACATTTTTAAATCCGCAGTCAAATTACTACTGTACACAGCATTCAGGAATTATACAGCTTCAAAGATGTAAGTGAAGGTTACAAAAAAAAAAGTTACAAATAATAATAGTTAAGATTTTTTTTTCGGTGTTTATTTAACTTTAAAGTACTTAATTAAAAATATGACTAAGCATTTCCGTTACAACCTGTATAGTACACCGACATTCTGCAAATTTTACTGTGTTGTAAGAAGTCACATGTAGGCATTAGGGGGTGAGAGTTTACTGCTCCTAACCAGGTACAAATCTGACTGCCACTGAGAAAATACTAATAGAAAAAACCCATTATCCCCATTCGCCCAAACAATTTTTTTTTTGCGGGGTGGGAAATCATCTAACCCTTTTGCCTAACCAGGGAACCTAATCTAGGACCACGAATGAGCAAACTATTTAATTTTTATTATTATGTGAAAATATTACAAAAAATAATTGAAAAGAAGATCGCTTTTGAATTATTTTGTGATACGAATATTATTAAGGAAAATGACAATGTTTGCAAATTCAATCGACTAGCATATTTGTCGTTTTTAATATAAGCTAGGACATAGCAACGATGCCAAGGAGGATGTTCGCAGTTTATATATAATAACTTATACACACACATTCTTGTTAATAATATTTATATGTATATTATGTGGTGTGGGTGTCTTGTATATAGACACATAACTTAGTTGTGACTTGGCTAGCACACTTGAGTGTCAGCTAGAAGAAAAAGAGTAGTATGCCTACCACTTTGGGAAAAAAGGCGGTGAGATTATGAAAACAGTATCATCCTCATCTGCTGGGGCACAGGCCTCCTTTTTGTGAGACACAAAAAGGAGTAATCCACCACATGCGGATTGGTGAATGTCACATGTCTTCGAATTTTTGATTCTAGAACATGCCGATTTCCTCACGATATTTTCCTTCACCGTTTTGAGAGCAGCGGTGATGAAATAATTTACACAAAGTAAAGCGCCTGCCTGGGTTTGAACTCACGATCTACAACTTGTAAGTAGCGGCCTTTACCACTGAGCCACCACTGCTCACCCCTCAATGAATGTCTGAGTCAGCCAATATCTGTTCTTAGCACATTTTCCGGCTTTTATGAAGGTTAAACAGAGTTCGTTACCATTTTATTAATAACAGACTATATTACTTATTACATTTGCAGTTGATAACGTAACTTACGTTAAAGCAACTGTAATTAAGAATATAATCTCAAGTTTATGGTACATGATGATTACATTAAGATTGAATTTCTAGCAGACAATATTGGACACAGCACTACAGGCTGTTTTCCGTAGTGTATTTCTAACTAATAAACACCTTTAAACATATATGTATATTGAATATGTACAGCTAACATACAAAACCTATACATAACATGTTAGTACAGTAGACATCGCTACACACAGACACACATACCTACAAACGTGTCGTAGTTATTAGCACTCGTGCGATACCGCGCGGCCTTTAGTGCTAACACGTCGCAATTATCACATCTAAAACAGGCCAGCCGTTCGTTACGGTATGCACAGTTTAACGCGGCATTAGAATTCGATAAATGACTAGTAGGTATTTTAAATGAGCATGGTTGTAAGAAGACTTTCGCCTTTTATTAGAGGGTAAGCAGCTTGTAAGGATTGTGGGTGTACTAAAGGCACACCTCTGCTTACCTTTCAGAATGTACAATCGTCGAAATGGTATGTTACAACAGCTAAATAGTGAAAAAAAAAAAAAAAAATTACAAAAAAAAATCCAAAAAAAACCTTAATTTCGGAAGTTGGTGTTTCTAGTTTTATTTCTTCGTTATTTGACACTTCCGAAATTAGGGTTATTTTGCATTTTTTTTGGAAGTCTTGTTTTTTTTTGAAAATTTTGAAAATAGTATTTTTTTGAAAAAAGTTTTTTTTTTCACTTTTTAGTTATTGCACCCCATAAATAAAAAAGTAGTAAAGTTATGCCCGAATTTGATAGCCTCAAAAACATGGAATTGAATAAATTAGGGTGTTATCAGTGTGAACAATACAAATCTGTGTACCCTTTTTTTTTTAAGAGCCTCTCAGTGTGATGTAATGTTATGAAGTGGTGTAAAAAATAAATAGACATGCGATTGCAGCTATGATGTCCGATGATGGAACGGGCTTGGCGGAATTAAATTATGCAATTCCGTCGCACACTCCCCAAATCGCAAAAATCAAATCAAAACACGGTTTATTTATACTTGAATGCCATAATCCGATCCAAATCAAATATGCCATTCCGTATGGATTACTTTTTAGATTAACGCTTACAAAAAACAATTTAAAGAACAAAGAAAGGGACCTATCGAAAAATAAATATTTTTCTGCAACATTACCTATATAAACATTAGCACTTCGATTCGTATTCGCAAATAGCGAAAGAACCCCAACATTCCGAAAAAAAAGGCAACGTCACCAGAAAAAATTAAACCAACCATTCCTGGGGGAGTTCGGGAAAAAACAGAACTCAAATTAACATGAAAATATTTTATTAACGTCAATTTCGAGGTACAGCTGCTGACAAACGTTGGAAATGCCATCAAGTTTTCACGCTTCACCCGACTTTGCCTGTTGGCCGGCTTGCCCTATTATGCCCACTGTACCCCAGCATGTATCGCGCACTCGTAAATATTTGAAAAACGCCGTTGGCAATGGAACTGGACTGTGCCTGTATATCACGTGAACTTCCAAAGTGGAGGATGTGGCTATAGAATTAGCGAGCGACGAAAAGTGGAAGAACGGTGCGTACGTGGGAGGACGACCTGAGGGCCTAGTGTGAGTATTTTAACGACATAAGCGAACGTTTACGTAAATGCGTTAAAAAATCACACTAGGCCCTCTGAGATCGACAGCAAGTGGTGATATGGAGGAGGAAATCTCACGATCGTGAACTGTGAAGGGTCTGGGCCTATGCTGGAAAGCAAAACCAACTCTTTACCGATGTCTGTTAGACAAAATATTTAAGTACTGTAAAATAGTTAAATATTAAAAGCTATTTTAATTTGAATTTGACTGGTAGGTAGATAGATAGTACTGAACTTATTGCTGGACATAATTAGGATAGTAACACAATATCGAGAATATCAATGAAACGACGACTACAACGGTACCTAAAAGTAGTTAAAAAACAATGAAGAAGAAGAAGATATGTTCCGCTGACTCTAATATGGTTGGAATAAGGGCTGACGATGATATACGGCTTGCCAACTATTTCAACAAGTATATGCAGCGAAAAGCTACAATTCCATAAACTCACAACCATAAAAGCAACTCAATCTATCTGTCCATTAAATGCAATGCAATATAGCGTGCAAAAATCTGCATGCCAATGCCGAATAAATACGAGGACAGCAACGCTGTTTGCGTGGCCAAACAATGTCTTATCAAAGTCAAAAGTCGCCGGCGGCAGCGGCCATCAATTGCGAACTCTTCCGTAAGCGGCAAGTATGCAGATCCAACGACAAATAGTTTTGACGATTTCCTTTCGGATTGTTACAGAAAGTCGTCCACGTATGAGAATTTAGGAGTGCCAGTTGCAGGCTAGGATTTGGATGTGATGGTATGTAATAAAGAATTGAGAATGGAGTAGGTAACGGTGCTTCGGAATCTGAATGACCGGTGTTTTTAGAATTGGGTGACCTATTAACGAAGATTGGTCAGCCATGCCTGAGATTACGACTGATAGAGCAGTAAGGAAGAATAAAACATTTTCCGCCGACCCCAAATAAATTGAGATAAGGACAAAAGAGAATGTTGATGACGATGGTCAGAAATGGTTGAAAACGTAGCTTTGACTGTATGGGTAAAACCCACATTTACCCATACAGTAGTAGCTCAAATGATTTCAACGTTTAAACTAATTTCGATGACAGTGGTCATCGAAATTAGTTCGAATTTCAGTGGAAATTAGTTTAAACGCTTTGTTGCCACAAAATAATTAGAATTAATCATTCTTCACACATAGAAGCTCTATTTCGATGATTTGAAAGTCGACACTGGATGCTTCCTAGTATTACAAATCCTAGTAATTTTATTTTAATAGCTTTAGTTAAAAGCAACATTTTCCTGTATTAAAACGCCACCACAAACGAACTACCAAACATTCTTAACTTAACCATTATCTAGCAGGAAACATCCTTGTCCCATTTACTGATAGAGTCCAGCATTGGGCTTATAACATTTTGAAATATTGGTACAGTACACTGCACATCAGTGGTAACACTTTATCCTTGAGCTGGCCTAGTGTAGTATGTAGTGTTGGCGATCACTGTGCTCTCTTTACAAAGGGGAATGCACGAAAAATGCCTAAAATGGACACAAAGTACTAATAGTCCTTAATTCTATTTAGAAAAAAATAGGTATAATGACATAATTCTTTAGTTTGTTCAACTAGGGTAAAAATGTAACGATCACTAAATATATTTAACTTGATATCCGTTTATATTTCTAGGGAGGTCGTGTTTATTTGACATGAGTAAGTGACATTCAGACAAAAAGGAATCGTCAAATAATCCTTATCGAACTATTTTATACAACTAGAGCACAGTTATCATTAATTAAGTTTAATTCGACCTGTACGTACCATAAATCTAATTAAAATAATATACTATGTATGTAACTCAAGTCGCAAACGCAAAACCATAAACAATAAAAAACAAGAAATGCGGTAATGTTAAACTGTCACTAAAGCACATGTGATTCATACAGCCTATCTAGGCTTTTACGTTTTCTATTTGAAAAATATTTGATTTGAATTAATATTGACAAGCGTAGATTATTTTAATTACACTTACGGTACATATAGTTCGTATAATACTAAATCAATGATAACTGTGCACTAAATGTATGAAATAGTTTCTTATGAAGTATATAAGTGACATTCAGGCAAAGAGGAATCATCAAAGGTCACTTACTTTTGTCAAACAAACGCGACCTCCGTAAAAATATAAGCGGATATCAAGTTAAATATACATATTTAGTGATCATTATATTTTCACCCTAGTTAAACAAACTCAAATAGGATTAAGGACTATTAGTAGTTTCTGTCCATTCCAGGCATTTTTTTTGTATGGCAGATTTGCATTCCCCTTTAAGAGTGACGTCACTGGACCGACATGGTGGTCAATGGCGAGTCTGGAGTGCTTGCGCTGCGGTATCCCAAGCGTAGACGTAAACAGTAGATAAGCTCAAGAGCCAAGGTTCAAGGAGAACTAAAAGTAACCTTTGTGTTAGAGAGTCGTTGTAATTCGTGAGAATATTATAATTATGTAGTCTTTATTCATGACCATAGTTGTTTAAGTAAATAAGCAGAAAGTACATAAAAGTAATGTTAATAGAATGCGTAACCAACTTACACTGGTTTTGAAACCACTGACGTCGATACGATCAACTGTACCTATTGAACAGTACTGGGTATAAACAGACCACGGCCAAAATAACCCATTTTGTGTTATTTTCCGCATCAACTTTTCCCCATAATTATAAAACATCCAATAAATATCCCCGCGGTTTCCACTCAACACTGCTGGTGTAATTTAAAAGCTGTTTTGTATGCTCTGTAGTAGTTGGCGGTTTCATGTACGGTTTTTCGGGTGGACCACAATAACATATTTCGCTTTATTCGCGTTTTAATGATTTTGTTACATGATTTTAGTCCCTTTGTCCGTTGTTAACAGTAATAGAGTTGTTAATAGAGTCACTATTCAGTCTAAAATCCAATGAATCTATGAAATTGTCAAGCTGCGCGATAATCTAGACTCGAGTACCTAGTCTCTTTAACCTAAAGGTTGACTGGTTGCCTTCTTGCATTAAGTCCGCCTATGTACCACTAAATTGTACATACATGAAGTTAAAATAAATAACAATATAAATAATCTAAAATGAGCCCAGAATGTTGGGCTGTGAAAAAGACTGGCGGAGATGAGAATTTTGAGATGGATGTGTGGAGTAACAAAAATGGATAAAGTGAGAAATAAGTACATTAGAGGTAGTTTAAAAGTGGCGTCAGTGACAGAAAAGTTGAAAGGGAACCGCTTATCTTGGTATCGTCATGTGAAGAGGAGGGATGAAACACAAGTAACTAAAAGAGTAATAAAAATAAATGTAGATGGATGGAGTGGGAGAGGGAGGCCAAAGAAAAGATGGATGGATTGTGTGAGGGGTGATATGAAAGAAAATGGAGTTAGTGATAGCGTGACGGCTGACAGGGCAGAATGGAAGAAAAAAACGTGTTGCGCCGACCCCAAGTAACATGCTGCAGAACTTTTTGGAAGTCGAAAAACTTTAATTTCAGAAGTCGGTGTCAAATAACGGAGAAATAAAATACAAACACCGACTTCCAAAATTAATGGATATATTTTGGATTATTATTATTATTTTTTTGGTGGGATTTATTTTTATTGTAATTTATATGGTGTACATAATAAAGAGTATTCTATTCTATTCTAAAGTTATTTTTAATTTTTACGTGTATATCTTTTTTTTGCAAGTCGGTTGTTTTTTTTTGTAAAAATGTTTTTAATGAATTACTGCCAAATTTCAACCACTGGACGAGCACGAGGTTAAAATAAATTCGTACCGAAAATAACTACATTAAACAAGGAAAAACTGAGCCCGACCTCCAAACTACAGACATAACCTACCATTACAATATTATCTAATCATCACAACCACTAAAGGAATTCAATCCAGACAATCGCAGCCCTTACCGACCACTCGAGAGTTTACAAAACACTCAAGTTCTATGATATCGGCAGATATTAAATTACTTGGCTTGGCCGCCATGTTGGTTCTGCCAATAGAGGTGGGCTGATAACGCGCATCGGTGGGTATCGAGACGTGGTCTTACCGTAAGCTAAGAGCTGTGTACATTTTAAATCTAGCTAAGTAAAATGCTGTTTATTTACTTTAGAACAGTGGTTACGCAGAGGTCTATGATATCGGCGGATATTAAATTACTTGGCTTGGCCGCCATATTGGTTCTGCCAATAGAGGTGGGCTGATAACGCGCATCAGTGGGTATCGAGACGTGGTCTTACCGTAAGCTAAGAGCTGTGTACATTTTAAATCTACCTAAATAAAATGCTATATTTATTTAGATTAGAACAGTGGTTACGCAGAGGTCTATGATATCGGCAGATATTAAATTACTTGACTTGGCCGCCATGTTGGTTCTGCCAATAGAGGTGGGCTGATAAGGCGCATCGGTGAGTATCGAGACGTGGTCTTACCGTAAGCTAAGAGCTGTGTTTATTTTGAATCTAGCTAAGTAAAATGCTATGTTTATTTAGTTTAGAACAGTGGTTACGAAATACGCAGAGATATTCCAGGGTCGCGGCTTTGTAATAGTTAACGCGGCCCTGAAAGAACGCACTGGCAACTGAAGGAACACAGGTCTACCCAGAGCGAGGTCCCGGTGTACCCAAAGTGGTAGCGGACGTAATCTACGAGTCAGGCACTACTATGTGTAGGTTTATTTCATCACAACTGAGGAGAAAACATTATGAGGAAACTGCCATGTCCTAGAACCAAAAACTCGAAGATATGTGACATCTACCAACCTTCTGGATCCCACTTTCTGCTGCAGAGAAGAGGTGTCCCAGAAGTGAGGACATTAAAGGTTGATTTTATAGGAGGTGCGCTATCAATACTGCGCCATGGTTTTTTTATTCACGATGAAAAGCAAGCATAACTTCTAAGTTACATGAGCAAATATGTCATATCCTTATTTGTAAGCAAATAAAGCTTGTGGTTTTGAATCAGTCACGGTTAACTATACTATATATTTACATACTAATAAAAATTGACCTTCAAGAGCAGGGAAAGATGAGAAAAAGATGGATGGTCTGTTAAGTTGACGACTAATAAGAAAAGTATGAAAGGAGAATACTGCGCCATCCCCAAATAAATTAGTATAAGAGTAAGAGGATGGAGTGGGAAGGGAGAGGAAGGCCTGTGCCCTGCAGTGGAACAATATACATAAAATTTGCTAAATAATTAGATTCGACAAGAGAATGATGGTGATTTAACCAACAAGTAGATTAGACAAGAGAATGATGGTGATTTAACCAACAAGTAGATCAGACAAGAGAATGATGGTGATTTAACCAACAAGTAGATTAGACAAGAGAATGATGGTGATTAACCAACAAGTAGATTAGACAAGAGAATAATGGTGATTTAACGAACAAGTAGATTAGACAAGAGAATGATGGTGATTAACCAAAAGTAGATTTAAAGCTTTATATACTTACTAGCTTCTTCCAGCGGTTTCGTCCGCGTGGAATCAGTACTTTCCATATTATAAATTATAGTTTATGTGCTATGCCCGACTATAATCTGTATCTGTTCCAAATTTCATCTAGATCCGTTCAATTGTTTAGGCGTGATTGAGCAACAAACTCCATCCATATCATTCATCCATCCTAACTTTCATATTTATAATATTATAAAAAAATATAACTGTACAAAATATTTCAAGTAAATAATTAAAATACACTTTTCAAATATACTTCCAAAAAATACGATTACGAACCCCTTCTGATACTAAGATAAAGCTAAAAAAGCTCAAAAAATAAAACCTCGCACAGCAATGCTCAGCTCATCTCTCTCCATAGCACTACATCTAAGTTGACTTCCTAGCTCTCTCCTACTTCCTAGATAAACTGATAGAACGGAAGCACAACTGATAATGATCTGGAGATCGTTTCGTGCCTGCCAACGCTTGGCTGCGGCAGCCGTCAAGCGCAAACAGTTTTTGGACGCAAAAAACGTGAGTTGCATTTAGATTTTTTTGTGGTTTTGTTTCGTCTGGTTCTGAAGAGGGCGTGAAATTACTGATAGAAATGGATTGCTTTAAGATTAATGATATTTTGGAGGTTTTGAAGTTTTTTGGTATTTGTGAGGATAAGGATGGTGAAATAGGTGATGACTATGCAACTTTAGTAGGTTATCTTGTTTTTAAGTTTGGATATGGGAGGCAATATCCGAAGATTCTAAAAAAGATCTGATTTCAAAAATTCTTTCAATGGTGGTAAGGTAGGTAACTATTGCTGAGTGTCATACAATACCTAAGTTGTAGGCAAAAGTCAATGGCCCAATACAGTACCCTGGTAATACCCAGGTGAAAATTGAATGACGGTCAACAGAAAAACAGCATACTCACAATGAGCAATATTTCTAAGAAAATATAACTGCATATAATTCTCGTGACGTTTACAAGCCATCCAACGCCATAATATGCAGGCCATAGGAATAAATGTCTAATAATTCATAGTAAACGTCTGAATTCCATATAGTTGTAACTAGTAGTTAGGATGTTTTGCGTCATGCAAGCATACAGGCATGCAAGTGATGTTTGCATTACGTGCGGGCTATTCCAGGAAACTATGTCGAATCGTTTTTTTATTTGTAAGCAATAAAATATAAATACATGCTCTATCGTCTATTTCCGAAGTTTTTATTTTTGTACGAATCGCATTTAGAGATTGAAGTGTCATGAGAAAATTTATTATATACAAACAAACACAGTATTTGTAAATTCATAAAATTATTTAGTTGGTTGGTTATGCCAGCATTTGCAAAGTATGTATGTTTTGTGGTACCTACTTGTAGATTATGCTGATAACTAGTCCTTTATCAAGGACGATTGATGTATGTTATCAGGAGTGATACCATACACTTTAACTAAAAGCTTACCGCAAGAATGACGTTACTTTCATAATATAAACAGCCATTACATCAATACTTCGGGGTAGTCTAAAAATAATACTTATAATCATTTACCTTCTTTTTTTTTGGGGTTGGAAATCATCCAATGACATCACCCGCTCCACCCAGAGAGCGGGAGATGTCATTGGATGATTTTCAATGGCGTGTCAGACTCTTACTGACTAAAACCCACCCCTGTTACTTCTTTGCATGAGTGCCCAGGGGAGCTGTAACTCTGTTACGAATTTATGCGCTACCCTAGGCATTAAATATATCAAGAATAATATTTTTGAAAATTTATCTTTTAATAAAAGTCGTTCTTCCATACGTCACATGTGGCCTAACTTTATTCATTCCACTTTCAAGTGAATAAAACAACCCGCCAACAAACTTCCTGGCACTTCTAACATATTTCACTGGCACATTAAAATTACCTTCCGCTTTTCCATACTTTTTGTTAGGCACACATCACTAGCATACAGGCATTCAGACAACGTTCCTAGGATCGTAAATCTCTAGCTTTAAGTCACAGACATCCGCATTTACTAGGAAAAGGAGGGGGTGTTAAGGGGGAACAGGACAGTGGCATCCGTCCCGTCTTTTGTTTTGCAACTCAATTAAAACTTGGCTGTTTGAACCGACCACGCTTAGAAGGTCGTTAGTGAGTTTAGAAATACACACGTCACAGTGTAGATCACGGTTTCAAGTGGATTTTGTACAATTAAACCCTGATACATGCTTCTTGGAGTTAATTCTGAACTGGATTTTTGCATTTTTACTATTTTATTTCCTGAGTAATTCTGTAACAGGGTCAAATATAGTCCCTTGTGGGATGCCAAGGGATTTTGCTCATTAATCAGTTGGTCATACATGCATGCTAGGCCTATAATACTTCTTAAGATTCCTCTCTCCCTGCCTCCTATGGAGGTCTTTTTATCAACAGCGGATGTTTCACAGCCGATATATCTACTGATGTGCTTAAGGTTTTCAAAAGCCTAGTCTAAGTCAGCCAACAATTCCTTTAGAGCCCAATTTCTTTTTTTTAATTATATGAATCATCATTGTAATTGCGTTCACCTTTCGTGCACCTTCGTATTTTATTCGGCTTGCGTTCGTTGTATCATGAATCAGTTCTCCACATATTGTCGTATATCGTAACCGTACCGTTCCAAGTTTTTGATACGGTTCCGGTTACGGGAAGTCAACGGTTGACGCGACCGGATTCGGCGAAGTTTTTGAATTGTGATTCTGAAAGGACACCTGCGTTGTTATGTTGTGTGAATACTAATTTTGTTGGTCGTGACGGTTTTCTATAAAATTTAGTGTGCACGTATGGGTCCTCTTTGCTAGAGTGATTGATAGATAGGTATTATATACTTGATTGTCTTTTTTAGTTAAAGAATTATTAGTTTGAATAAGTCTTTGATTTGATGTTTGATTTGTCCATTAGGGTTCTTTGGGTAAAGATCTTTGAAGATGACTGTGTGAAGTTTACTACTTGTACTATAATCTAAAGAGACTTATGACAAAAATGACCGAACGGACATGATACAAAGACCGCTAACATTATCTAAGTCACATCTTTCTTAATCCAATTTACAATTTCACAAGAAAACTATGTCTAAAATAATGTCACGGTGTTAATCCCGTTGTTCACACATCGCCTTGTTTCTCAGTAACGTCGGTAATCTGGCGATCGTTATCAGTGGGCGGCGCGAGCGCATGTTTGAACAAGCGTTGCCTGCCTGCCTTATTATGAGCATGACATTTAACTGCTATGGTTTTTGAGGTTTTGGTATCAGGGATCAGGGTTTGTTTTAGACAGAATTCTAATCTTGGTTGCTTGAATCCTTCAGCATACTTCATCATTTGTCTAGCCTTTAACCATTATGTAAGAGACTGCTTCTTACGTAACCGGGAGCATACTACTATATATGCTGAATACAACTATTTTACATGGAGCAACTGTGTGTCTGAGTTCCTCAGCCCAGTTACTGGGTAACACGAAACTTCTTGGTACGACTGCAGACTGTTGGTAGATAGTGCAGCAGTTTTTCGTAAGGTGCTTATACAACTAGAAATGAACTACCTTCTGTTACAAACAAGGGTGCAGCTTTCTGACTTGCACATGTGTATCCCACTTTAGTCTCATTGTATTCTTAGTCTTTTATTTCATCACCTTCATTAGGGTCAGCTCTGACTTTAACTGTATGCACTTTTATATAAGTATTACCTTCACGCCCATAATCCTTATTTATCATCCCGATGCTTACATTCTTTATAACGCGCCCATTATCAGAAAGCTACTCATGTTTGTTCAAGTGTCGTCTGGCGTTACGCAAACGGGTCGGGTTAAGTTACGGTTACAATGGTTACGCTGTATTCTGGCATTTTGTTTGTATTGTAGTTTTTTATAAATAGTTTTGATGATAACTGGTTTTTATTTGATATGGTGAGTCGTGGGTTTGGCCATTTCTCTTGTCGAGTGTGGGTTTGGTATCAAGTCAGTACCTATTAAACTTGTTAAATAAAGATATGTCATGAGAGTCATGAGTCATGAGTTCATGACTGCAATATATCAAACTTTTTGTAGATTTTAAACGTACGAGGTATGTTTGAATTTGAATATTAGATGCATAGTTTTGTTTTTCAGCATAGCACAGGACGCCAAAATCGGCAAATCTGTGGTTGATGATCACGATACATGGAGTACTTAAAGGAAAGTCACTAGCTCCTACTTTGTCAAAGCTTCTCTAATTTTATTTTTTATATCTTCCATAATTTCGTGCAATTTTCAACAAGATTACCATAATTACGAAACTACACAAAAAAAGTGAAATCCTCAAACGCGAGTCTACAAGCTGTATTAAAACCGTCAAGTGTAGGTATGCATATGCAGGTACTGATAATGTGCACACACACATACAAGGTCTAAAGCAAACATTGCGACATGGATCCATTGTTCAAACAACGCCTGTGACTAACGCTGGAACTTTTTGTACAGTACGGTCTTTTAGACCACCCTATTGCTTCCCGTCAATGAGCAATTGTAGGATCACCGATTAGGTATATCAGATATATCAGAGATATTGACGATAGCAATCAAGGAATAAGATAACAAAATTATGGAGGAATATAAGAACAGATGGATTATAAAATTGAACATGATGACGAGAAACTGCCAAGGATCGAACGAGTGGAATTCTCTCATGCCGCAGGCAAAGGCACAATTCTAACCCTTTCACCATCGGAGAAAGCAAATGTAAGAAAAAATAAAATGCTTTCAGAGAAGGACCTTTGGAGAAAGATGAATCCAAATAAATTGAGATCAAGACAGGATGACGATGATGATGACAATAAGGAAAAATACAAACAAAGAATAAAACAATGAAAATGTTTTACATGCAGTTTCACAATCCAATAGTTCATACCCGTAATTCGTACAATTGGACTACACAAAGGTCTGTATTGAAAAAGTGATTAAAATCCAAATCGTTTAGCATTCAACAGAAATTGCATTTTTCCACGTTAATCCCCGAATTCGTTGTAAATCCTCGGTAATAATTCCGAATGCCAACAACGCACCTCTATCGATTCTTCGCATGTTACTGTGACGGATGTGTGTTTAACGTTCGCATACGTTGCCGGCTGTGAACTGACGCGCGACTGTGCCGTCGAACTAAGCGAGCCATGTAAACATAACAGTTTAACCACGGTAAAATGTCGAATTGATGCGATGTGTCGCGTTAGCCGATGCAATGTTCGATGTTAGGGTTGTCAAAAATACATGAATATTTCGTTTCGGTTGTTTTTTTTTTGAAGTAAAATATCTTTACGCACGCTTGACTTGGGGAGTAATAAGCTGGTGAATGGGTGACGAGAGCGTTACGAAAAGTGTGATCGAGTGAGGCGAACGAAAGCTATGGAGCTAAAGAAGTTTTACTTCAGTCGTGTGGTCTAAAGCACACTCGTTTTTTTATTTTAAAAATGCCAGTAACTAGATGTGTAAACATTTTTAATTATTTTACTAACCATGAAATAAAATAGTTATTTCTAATTGTTAACTAATTTAATTTTACAGCATCTGCAAAGCAGCATGATTTTTTTTTTAATATTTGTATGATTTTTATTTATTTAAATTAGTAATTAGTTAAAATAATATTTTTCATGAATAATATTATCTACGTGTTAGTAAGTCTACAAACCTGTTACTACAACTGTAAATGCCTACACATACTGGTAATTCTACATAATTATTATACATATCACATTTATTACCCCACGACTATTATGAAAACATTAATGACTAACGACCTGCACTAAGGTAGTCAAATATGGTTATTACGCCATTTGTTAAACATTTACCCTATTAGTCGTTTATTTGTCTACAAAATTCCGGAGTTGTACGTAGTTAGATTAGAGCTTTGGTTGGTCGCGGGAGTGTTCAAAAAAGTCACCACGGTCCTAGAACGCAAAGGGCAACTAAATAAATAATATTATACAAAAGTAATATAAAGTAATATAATAAAAAAATATAGTACTAGCTGCGCCCCGCGGTTTCACCCGCGTAGACCGGGATAAAAAGTACCCTATGTTACTTCTAATACCTCCAAGAAAATGTGTACAAAGTTTCATGATGATCGGTTAAGTAGTTTTCGCGTGAAAGCGTAACAAACAAACTTACATTCACATTTATAATATTAGTAGGGATAAATAATATACAAAAGTAGAACTATGGTAGAGCTTTACAGAACCTACCACTTTCTCGGTATACACAATTTAAAAAACTTCAGATATCATACTTATCCATAGAATTTCAAATCAAGACTCACACTTGATGATCGCACCGAAACCTGAGCTCAATCTGAAACTAAACTAACAGGATGTAGAAATAAAGTTATCTGTGTGTTTCTATGTTTACTTTATGAAAGGTTAAGTATATCCTATTGCAAAACTTCTTTCACAGACAGACACCATCAGCGAGTGTCATATCCGAGAAAACGTACATTTCCTGTGGAATATGTTGACGGACACGGTTCGCGCAGTGGTTGAGCGATCGACTGCGCTGCGTGTCACGAGTTCGATTCCCGCTCGGAACAAATATTTTTGTACGGCCTACAGATGGTTGTTCCGGGTCTGGATGTCTTGTGTTTGTGAGTTTACATGTTTGTGAACGCACCCACAATACAGGAGAAACTCCTAGTGTGGGGCAACGTTTTAAAGAAAAATAATATGCCCCGGGTGCGAAGCCACATACTCTCAAAACGCTACCAAACTGTCGCGCCAGCCCTAACTAGTCGTATTTAATCGGCAGCGCTCTGTGATGCATCTATTCTCTTTAATCTGTGCCATGACTACTAAACTAGACGCGTCGACTAATTGTAACGATTCCAGCGCTTGCCGAGATTTCTAATTTATCGTCTAACAATGGGAACGGGCTGTGTTCCCGTGTAATAGTTAACGGATGGAACTTCAGCACAAATTGGATCCGATATGTTTTTTGGTGCAGTTCCGTTTTTTGTAGTGCCAAAATTCTAGATTTTCGTTTTAAATGAAAATAGCAGAAGCATCAGTTACTGAATAATAGCATTATTGGAAAAACTACTTTAATTACATATTATACTACAAAGAGTCACGGACACGTCTGTCTTTCTGTCTGTTGGCGATAAACTCAAAAACTGCAGAAAAGATTGTCATGCGGTTTTCACGAATAAACAGAACGATTCATGAGAAAGGTTTAGGTGTTTGTTATAATTAGTACCTGTGCGAAGCTGGAGGGGGTCGCTAGTACACACATAAATAAACTCACGACTTTTTCACGTAGGGTACACAGAAACCACAGAACGTGACTTCTATCTATAATCTACGATCCTTGTATACCGTTTTTGCTTTGTTTACGTTCATACATCTAGTCATAAATATACTACAGGAAAACTATCAAACCTGAATATTACCATCCTAACTTTAGAATAATAAGTTAATAGGTCGAAAAACAATTTTTTTTAAATAGCTTTTATACCGGCTATCACAATATTAAATTTGTACACAATTTCGTGTCGGTTCTGTTGAGCTTTGAAAAATACCTTTACTGGGCGTGAGTCAAGTGACAGTTCTCTCCGCAGGTAATGTCGTTGCCATACATTTTACACGAAGCGTTAGCGTGAACGATAACAGTAAAGTATTTTGTCTAACCCCACTAAACCACAACGTAAAACTTCCAACTCCATAAGTGGTTCTAATTCAGCTTGTAAGATTTGACCCGAACATACAAACATACAAACATTGCAAGTTAAATAAACAACTTGTAAAACACCTTTTGTGTTTTCAAGTCTGGCTTCAGGCCTAACAATTTTGTGGTTGGTTTTCAGTCTAAGCGGATATAGCTGAATATCAGTGGCACATCCATGGCGACTTTAATTTTATATATTTTTTAATTATTTCTCAATTGAGATGGGTTTGCTCTTGACTCTAGTCTAGGTCAGAGGTGATTGAGACAGAGTCGACGATAGAGCGAGCATGCCCAGAAATAATATAATTATTTCCCCCAAAATAGTGATTTCTTGGGTTTTGAACGTCAAAATGAAAAACTGGTCAAGTGCGTGACGGATTTCGCACATTGAGGGTTCCGTACCAGATATTGGTACTAGTTAGTAAAGTATACGTAATAAAACACATTATCACCAAATTTCAAGTCCATATAATTATGTCAATGGAAAATTAAAAAATTCTTCGGAACAAAATTTTGTGACAGACAGACAGACGGACACGTGAGTAACAACAATAGGGCTCCGTTTGGACTCTTCGGGTACGGAACCCTAAAAAAGGAGTAGAACTCTCTACCTGAGTCTGTGTTTTTCCGAACACATATAACACTAATCTCTTCAAAGTTAGAGTAAACAACAGGCTTCTTCTGGGTAAGCTCGCTCCATCGTCGACTCTGTCTCTGTTACCTCTGACCTAGACTAGAGCCAAGAGCAATTTTATCTCAAATAAAAAATAAAAAAACAACCCATATAGGATCATTTATTTGTGAATCTGTCTGTCTGTGACTCTGTCTGTCTGTCTGTCGCAGCCAATGTGACCGACCGATAGAGTTCATATTTGGAACACAGTTTTAATAATAATATGAAACACAAAGCTACAGTCCAGTACACATACACACTGCATTAACTCGCCATCCAATAAAAATAACTACATATTTCGTAATTAATTAGATGTTACGTTCATTACTCAATTAACGAATCACCGGCTTTACACTGACGGCCACATTACTTTCATTGTAACTCATGTAATTAATTCTAGAACATATTATTAACATTTTACATCAAAGTTCACTACGTGGAACATTGGAAAGCGATTGAATTACGTTTCAAACTAATGTTGATTAATTATTTTGAATTTAATTGATTGATGAAGTTGGTATTCATTATTTATAATTAGATTATTTATGATTTCGTTTAAATTAGGCAGAGTTTTATAAAAAAAATATATATTTCAGGTTTACTTAAGTTTTATGATATCATTCTACTTATATTATTTATTAGAAAAATGTATACGTAAAGGAACATAAATTCCCGGGATAAAAAGTATCCTATGTCCCATTCTAGGACATGGTTTACCCGTTTGCCAAGTTTCATCCAAATACGTTCATCCGTTTAGTGGTGAAGAATTAACAGACAGACCAACTTGGAAGTATAATATTAAGTATATGAAGTATGGATGTCTTTTAAAAAATGGAAAGAAACAATTCTTTATTTTATTTTTATAAAGTACAGAAGCAGACATGCAAGAACGTGTTTTTAATATATACAAGAAATGTATAGAAAAACAACAATGACTATTTTCTATTGAGCAACATTTAATTAATATGGAAACGGGTAAAATAACTGAAAGGGAACGCTTTTCAGGTGACGTTATCAAAGAAACACTGTTGTTCCTTTCTTAATGTAATAAAATATCATGTACATTATTTTTTGTTGAACAATAAAAGCATATGCATGGTAAGCTATGAAGTTAGTCATGAACACATAAGACGGGTGCCTCAAAGATGGATCAGTCACTTGTTAATTACCAATTTCATAAAAATCTAAGACAGTTGTTAAGTAAAGTTAAGTACGAGTAAGTAGTAAGTAAGATATAGAGTGTGAGGCCTTCCATAGACGGACTGCTTCGAGCAGTCGAGACCAACTGCACGAGAGCAGTCGTGTTGCGGTCGAGGCCTCCATAGACGGACTGCTTGTAGCAGTCAATACATTTTTAGCTACGAAAATAAAGGGGACTCGGTATGTTAAGATGATCAGTTGATCACCCATCCACGGACCAACCTCGGTCAGCGTTGCTTAACGAGGCATTTGGTTGCTAGAGATACCAAACCAAAAACAAACAAGATATCCCCACAACATTGACATGAGTGATCGAATCACAATTAATGAAATGCTTCACTCATTGCAGTCATTACTGCCAATTGCAGTCAAAATGTTTACATCGCAGTAGGATTCTTTAGCTGTCCATTGTTTATTTATTTAGCGAGACAGACGGCGGATCATACAAACATGCAGCGATGGAATGTGATTGTAATGCAGTTTGTTTATCGTTGCTGATGCGTAGGCCGGTGTTTTGGAAGTGTGCTGGATGACAACGGTGGTGCGTTTGATTAGTATGTGACTTTAAGCATCATTTATATCTACTCACTAACACAAAGAATATTGCAATGAATCACGACCTCCTCGATAAGTAATAAAATAAAACTGGCCATACAAAGCTTTCCGTACCATCATCATCATTCTCCTGCCCTTATCCCAATTTATTTCGGGTCGGCGCAACGTCTTTTTCTTCCATACTCTTCTATTAGTCGTCATCTCTGTGGTCACCCCGTTTTTACCCATATCCTTTTACACACAGTCCAACCGTTTCTTTGGCCTTCCCCTACTCTTATAGCCATCCACATCCATACACAAGACTTTCCTCACGACATTTTCTTCATTCCTCCGCATCACATGCCCATACCACGACAACCGACTTCCACACAACTTTTCAGTCAGCAAGCTTTCCGTACCAGAAACTGAAACAATCACGTTTCTTATAGAGGTATTATTATATGCAGTTACTATAGCAGCAATAGAAATACATACTCTGTGATAATTTCAACTCTCTACCTATAATAGTTCATGAGATACATAACCTGCTGAGGCGCTGACAGAAAGACAGCGGAGGCTTTAGTAATAGGGTTTCCGTTGGTTACCCTTCGGGCACGGAACCCTAATAAATGATGGACAAACTATTGCATTCTGTTTTGTGTTAGCTATGATAAAAAATTGTTGCTTATTTTTTTAATATGAGAATGGATAATTGTAATAGAGCGACAGTTCAGAGGGCCTAGTGCGAATTTTTTAACGCACTCGAACGCATATACGTAAACGTCAATTTGTACTAAAATTGTATAAGCGCCGTCTGGTGACAATAACGGGAAACCTCTTTTTTCTATACGATTTGACATATGCGAACGTTTACGTAAACGCGTGCGCGAACGCACACTCGAGATGTAAATAAAAGGAAACGTGTTGCGTCTAACCCACGTAGCACAGGACATTGGCAGAAACAATATATAATCATGGGGGTTCTCTTTACATACCGAGAGTCCTCCGTGCCTCGGAAAGCACGTTAAGCCGTTGGTCCCAGCCTTCAATCGTGGATCTTTGACAGTCGTTACGGGTCGTCAGAAGCCCGAACCAGTCTTACCCAGTAAATGGGTTGTGGAGGTTAGATAAGCAGTTGCTCCATGTAAAATACTGGTATTCAGCCGCATCCTGTTGGACTGGAAGCCGACCCCAAGTTAGTTGGGAAAAGGCTAGGCAGATTTTTATTTAATTATTCATTTCTATATTACTGGCAAGATGGGCAGACGGCATTGTTATCATCACGGGTAAAGCATGGATGAGACTGGCAAAGGAGCGAGGCCTATGCTCAGCAGTAGTGAGCGAAGTTGGGCTGTATTTGATGATGATTATCATCATCCACATGGCTTCAGGAACAAGGAGAGAGGACCGTGTGTAAAATAATGCGGGTTTTAGACGAGGCATTTGGCTGTTCGACTGTCGATTATTATATACGAATTATAAAATGTTGATTCGTATATAAATGCAATGCATCGCCTGAAATGCAACTGCGTATCAAGTAGGTATCTATAATGTAACGATTGTGTAACCAAATTCATTGATTACGAGGCGCTGTCGATTCGGAACGAATGAAGACTGCATGCCAAATAATGCGAATGACGTCACAGTTGAAAGATCAATTAGCAATTCAAATTAATTGGCGATATCAAATTGTCGTGCTTATTGGAAGTGAGAGAATTTTTTTCTCTTGCGTAGTTGACAACAACACGTCGTTCACCAAAAACGAGTAGGTATACTTTGTTGACGTGTGACTAAATAAATGCAATAAGTCTAGGAATCATCTAAACTAATAATTTTATTATTAAGAGGTAAAATTATTTGTATGATTTATTTTTATGTTTATAAAAGGTAATCTCTGGATATACACAGCAGATTACGATTAATTCTTTCATAAAATCTATGAAAACAGTATACCTATATATATTCGAGTGCCAGAGGGTAAAATCCTGAATAAAATGGTTAAGTGCGAGTTTAACTCGCACACGAAAGGTTCCGTACGATTTTTATTATTTGTTGTTAAAGCGGCAACAGAAATACACATTCTGTGAAAATTTCAACTGCCTAACTATTACGGATCATGAGATACAGCCCGCTGACAGACAGACGGACGGATGGGCAGACGGACGGACGGATGCACGCACGGACAGCGGAGGCTTAGTAATAGGGCCCCGTTCGTTGGTTACCCTTCGGGTACGGAACCCTAAAATACACAGTTCACTTGGAATGCCACGGGAGCGAACGCCGCGAAAAAAACTAGCAATAAATACCAATATATGAATAAATTAGATTTTTTTTAAAATATTCCATTTGGTACGGAACCCTAAAAGTGCGAACTCTGACACGCACTTGGCCGGGTTTTTCGGACCGGTGTCGATGCTCAGATGAAGAACACATGACTGGTCACATGTTCTTCGGGTCTTCTTATCAATAAAATAAAAATAAACGAAATAATAAAATTTTATTAAATTTATTAGGCAATAAAAAACTTTTTTACAAAAAAATAGAACCGACTTCCAAAAAAGTGCAAAATAACTTTAATTTCGGAAGTCGGTGTTCCTGTTTTGTGTTTTCGTTTTTTGACACCGACTTCCGAAATTAAAGTTATTTTGCACTTTTTTGGAAGTCGGTTCTATTTTTTTGTAAAAAAGTTTTTTATTTCTCACTTTTTAGTTGTGGTTCCCCATTAAACTGTGTTAACAATTCATAGACATACGATAGCAGCAATCGCGGTTGGTTTGCTGTCAATTTTTGAAGAGTTCCGTTGTCTGTCTCCGAAACCCATCATCAGATCTTTTTGAAATTTAAATGGGACCATTTCGGAATAAACCTCTTTCAAACAAAAACGGAATTTTGCAAATCCGTCAATATATGACGGAGTTATGCCCGAACATACATAAAAAAAAAAAAAAAAAAAAATACAAACATCCGAATTGATAACCTCCTCCTTTTTCGAAGTCGGTTAAAACTAGTAAAAACACGTTCACAATAGAGAAAGCACCACAGAAAAGGCGATGGAGCTATTGCCTGAATAAGTAATAGCCTCACGTCAGAAGTAGGATAGGCCGATTGATATCTCACTACGAAGAAACTCCTCAAAGTTCCATTCCATCCAATGAACCGAATTCCAGATTGCATAGTTACGATAGTACAGCCAATTGTCGTTCACGCTAAATGTTCGTGATATTTTGTTTCATAGTTCAGCAATAGAGTATTTTTTAACCTACTCAATCTGCTTAGCCTTTTCCCAACATCTTGGGGTCAGCTTATAGTCTAACCGGATGCAGCTGAATACCAGTATTTTACATGGAGCGTCTGCCTATCTGACCTCAACAACCCAGTTACTGGGTAATATGATACCCCTTGGTAAGACTGGATGTCAGACTTTCGGGCTTCTGACGACCCGTAACGACTGTCAAAGATCCACGATTGATAGCCGGAACCAACGGTTTAACGTGCTTTCCGAAGCACGGAGGAGGAGGATCAATGGACCAACCCCGGCAAGCGTAGCTTCACCTGATGAATCACCCGTGCGGCTGTTATTACTTAAGGACGAGAAGTATATATTATTTCTATTTATATCCTCTGGCACATACTCGTACATATCGTCCTATTTGCCAGTATTTTGACTAAATCAGATTACTTTTGATTCGACAACTCTACCAATTTTGTTACTAAGTTAAACTACACATTATCCTCCCATTGACGCGCGAGACGATTTGATGAAAGAATTCAATAAAATATGACCTAACAGAATTCATCCAGACGTTTGACCCGATCAATCAACGGGACATGTCCCAGCTGTATATAATTCAATTTTTTGTGTCTTTTCGTCTACAAGACAAATTAATGATTCAAACATTTGAAACGACCTGGGGGTCTTTAAGTCAAGAGTGAATAGGTTACTTCTAGGCAAGCGTGCTCCATCGTCGACCTCATTATCGCTTACCATCAGGTGAGATAGTGATCAAGCACAGCGCCTATCAATGATAAAAAAATACTTGTCTTTTTCGGGTTCCGTACGCGAAGGATCCAAACGAAGCCCTATTTGCTGTCACTCACGTGTCCGTCTGTCTGTCTTTCCGTCGTCTGTCCGCAGGTTTTACAGCTAAACCGCTGCAGCTACAGTCTTCAAATTTTCACAGTATTAGCATCTTTATTAAAATGTATTTTTGACAATTTGTTTGACTTTAGGTCAACAAGATGCTTATACTATAAAACATTGAAGACTGTAGCTCCAACTTCTTCGGGTACGGAACCCTAAAATATACTTTTGAGGATGGAGACCTAGGTTTGATTTCTAGATTGTGCAAAATGATATTAGGTTTCTTCCTAGCTGTTTCTCAGTAGCAGCCGGCAGCTAGTTATGTTCCTGGTTAATGGCAATCTATACATGCGACCTAACCTGGTGATATATGGGTTCAGGTATACTACGTCAAATATGCTTTGAGATCTTGTTGGTACAGTGACAGGACAAAGTGCAGGTATATTTTAGTTTTTTGGATCTCTGGTATAGCAAATATTTGTACTGCCTAGAGACAATATTTTGCCCCGAGTTTTATGTTTGTGTATGGAGATGTCTGCATCCAAACGATACAGGAAAAATCCATCGTTGAAAAAATAGACGCTCTATATGCACGCATTTGATATAGTAGGAAAAATTACTGCGTTCGTGACGATAGGGACGATTCCTGAGTAAACCAACTGACGGACTTTTTTTGATATTAATTGGAGCCAATGGAGAAGGTGTAACATCTTTACAATTGGCTAAGAAAGCCGAAGCAATCTATCTACCGATCTATGGGGTCATAAGTTATTACGAACGTAACAAGAAAACCTTATTTTCAAGTATATTCCTCACAAATATATTACCCATCGCAAAACACTCTCAGTAGGTACATAGAAGTCTAGACCGCCTCAAAATATATGGTAATGACATTTCATCTAGTCCACTCTACATCATCACGCCTGCACTAGTAAGAGAGGGTACATAGATCCATCATCCGCATCTCAATCAGCGCTACTTCTAACCGAGAGTTAAATATAACCTCACATTTGACAGATGAGTAATTAATGTACGTGTCGGTCAAACACGTTAGGCCTCGGATAGAGTGAGAAGATTTCGCTAGGTCTGAAGCGGGGGTGGGGTATCAAACATTATGAAACTACCGTTTGCGCTCATGACAGAGTACGGTGCCACCTCACCACTATCAACACTTTCCATACACACATAGCGTGTCACAGTTTATTACCTAAATGACGTCTAGAAACTCACGGCTCTGAATAGCAGTTTCAGCGGCACGAATTTTATTAAGTACTGCTGCTCTCTCTAGGTCACTTTTTGGGTCAAGTCTGCCGCTCTCCAACCATTGCAACTCCTGAAAGCTTGAGTGATCGTCTATTGTTTTACCATGTGGAAACACGTCTAACTTATACTGCCGCTACAACAACTCGTGATGCACTGTGGCCACTTAACCGCACCCGTCACCGCTCCCGCTACTGCCCAGTCTACCGCTTGTCCACTATAGATACAGCTTAATGGTCCGATGTTCGAACGAGGATAATGCAAAAAGGAGGAAACAAAACATGTTTATTTCAGTACTCGGCTTTGGTTAACAATAGTGCTATGTGATTTACTGTAAGCTGTTACATTACATTTTGATATTTTTGTTTAAAAGATTAGCATGCTGCACGTTTATTGGTCCGCTTTTCAGTTTTCAGCATGAGCACTTAGTGGTGTAGTATTTTTTGGCAATGTGCTGGTCAGATCTATTGTATTTTGCACATTGTGCTGTATAAAGGTGTCATACCTTTACGATTTTAAGGTATAATATTAGTTTGAAGTCGTTTACCATTTTGTAGCTATCGTGGACAAACTGGAAGAGCTCTTCTAACATACACATCCATGGCGATATACCATCTACTATTAGCATCTTTGAGAGCCTATTTGAGTACTCAAGTTGTTTCAAATGTAGGTTAGGTACCATCATTCATAACAAGGTAGCCTAATGACAGAAACCAAGTTTCTTTGAAATAACATTAAGTTATATTAGAGTTCTAAGAAGATAAATAAATTAGACAACATTATTAGTATCATTATTACTGTCTGAGTGCTAAATCAAATCTTTATGAAGAGGTTTAGTGTTTTCTTATATTAGGTAAGTACATTGAGATGATTTATGTTGGTAGGTTCGGTCTCTTTACTTATTATGAATACATAACCGAATGACTTATCTTAGTGTCTTATTCACTTTAATCAATAAATATTTTAATACAGGTTTGACATATATATTTAGATAGTGAAAATCGCAACGCCATCATTCAACTTGATGTTAAGGTTATAATGAATAAAAGATTTAATTGAGAGTTAAAAGTATTGCATATTAGTGATTCTTATGGAAACAATGAAATAACAATTAGAAACTTTGTTTAATTTGTTCCATTTCAATAATTCCGCGGTTAATGCAAATAACGTCCTCGAGACGATCGATTAGTATTCCTACAAACGGCGTCTATTCTAAGAATTTGTGCGAAAATTTACTAAAACATTGTCTTCACTACTATGCGCCAAGAACATAAATAGTGGTGTGACTTAGGTATTGTTAGCGTTTCCCAGCTCAGTTAATTACCACGCCGATTAGGAATGACGGAATTCCCAATCGATTTCAAGTATCGCTAGCACTTAACTCGACTTTCTACATTGAATGGAATAAAGAGACACGATAACACGTAAGTCGACACAATTTACAGAGACATTAATTTAAATTAAAACAAGAATAGACTTTTAAATGCTAAACGAAACTAATCAGTAACCGTCCGTTCCAATTTTCTCGGAACAAGACAAAAATAAAGAAAATTAAAAAATAACAAATGTCACTTAATTTCCACGAAGTTATAATATCTTGCGTCAGCGGAGACGTATTGTTTTTCAGTCGGCATATCGGTCAATGTCAGACACGCTTTCCGTTTCAAATGAAAAAAAAAATTGTAGACGACGCACAAAAAACTGTAGTACGGTTGCATCGTCATTGATAGCAACACTTTATGTCAAGGATAATCCAGCCGAGCATAAAGACGATCGAACAGGCCGACAACACAACAATACAAGTAATGAATGGGGGGTTCTCCGAACCTGGCACATGGTATGGGGTTGGGTTCGACGGTGGAAGCCAGTAGGCGGCGCTGATGGGCGGATAGTTGCTGCCGCTGGTACGAACCCCCGCCTTGCCACGCGCGCCGCCCGCCTCGCCACGCATCCTTAGCACTACACAACACATTCACATCACATGCCGCGAACACGTCTGCATTCAACCGCGGCCGACACACAACTAAACGTGAACACTATCGGAGGTGCGCGGGCGCCGGCTCTGACGGTCGATCAGTCATTCCTCCTCGTGGTGTTGCTGTTGTGTCACCTAAGCTCCCCCTCCCCCCTTTGCTAATGAGCTCCGTCCTGGCACGTCACACAGTTTTCAATTGCATCGCATCTATTGTGTTCCAAGTTAACGTTGTAGAGTCGTAAAGACACCTACGCGAATGATAATCGCGCGTTTTATTGGGTTGACATTACAAAAGTGTTAGCACTGAAAAGTAATGTCAATGTCCTCGGCACAAAAAGAGTTTTGACAATAAAACGAAAAGTCAATGTAATCGATTTGCAAATCGAAGTTCATGCTATCTATCAGGTCAGAATTAATCGATCCCAAAAAAATAGGTTCTCAGTTTTTACGTGTCTGAACTCGTGTCGTGTCGTGTCGTCCTCAGATTTCCAGTTTAGAGATCTACTACAAAGTAACATTAAATTAAACCAACACATTTACGACAGCAACAAAATTAATGTGCCTACCAACAATAATAATTTAAAATACATCATTTTATACTTACATAAATTTTATTTGAACACATAAAATTATATGCAAGAGCTATGTGAAGCGTGGTAAATGATATGAGTCAAGTTTATTTTATCAGGTGGCCAGTACATAGCGAAGGTAAATCGAAGGCATACCATTTCACAATGGATGCCTAATGTAAGGCCGAGGACAGACTTGCGTAGTCAGAAGTGCTAAAGTGTCTATCGTGTGTTTACAGTTTTGTATCACAGTTTCCTCTGTTATTGCATTCTGAGTGCCATTCAGAGACAGTGATTTCACTTTGTTAAACCAAACACAGTTGTAACGAAATATATTTGACGAAGTCTAAAATTTTACCTGGACGATTTGGACCGCGAGGGCTACCTTGAGGAAGCACTGGAGAAGAGTTCTTGGAAGGACTTCGGGGAGGCCTTTGCCCAGCAGTGGGATGAAGTGGAATGTAGGCTACATTAAAAAAAACACTGCAATCTAAAACTCAATTTACAAATTACTCCACTCCGCTAAAGGTTCCCACAGACAGGTGGAAAGCGACAATGCGACAGCGAAAACCATTTTAAAACAATTCATTATGCAGGTAGAATATTTTTTGGATAACGTGTTGTCGTAATGTCGCACATGTCTACGGGAGTCTTGATAAAGATAAATGAACAAAAGAATCTCTCACAGTAAATAATACAGCTGTTCATGTTTTTCTGTCAATCCCCAATCTGCTGATTACATAAGTCGCCGGATATCACATCTCAGAACCGATTAAGTGATTCGACTCGCCACAAAAAAAAAATCGACTCATTTGCAAGCTTCCTGAACCAAACACGCGAACACTGTGTCGTATAGATGGAACACCGAACTAGGTACGGACTCTAAAAATCGTCACGCAACCACTTTGAGTAGTGCTCAGAACGTGATCTGTGTTTAAACGTGTGCATAGGTACTGTTAAGGTGGTGCCCGACGATTCGGTTCGACGTCCACGGAAAGGTAAGGTTTGTTTGAGTCATACATGGCAAGCTAAGGTGTATATTAAGTATCAAATCATCCATAATTTCTGAATCATGTTCCCAAAATACAACTTGTCTAAAACTGAGTGACTAAAACAGAAAAGTATGACACAACATTAATATTCCAGTCCCTTATCATGGGATATAGAGTATTAATGTACCAAACTCTTCCTTAAGGAAGGAAATACTTTCAACAAAAGTTTATCAGTAACTGCCTATTAGTTTCAGAGATATACCCGGATAACTGGTCCTAACGGTCGAAATTATTAACTATGTTATGTACAATTATAACAGTCATAATTGAACATACTATTATTGTACACTAGCTGACACGATAGACGTCGTTCGTTCAGATTGACCTGAGATCACCATCCTTAGAATTTACAACTAACTCGTATTATTGACAGCAACAGTTTGAAAAATGTGGTTTTTACGGTTTTCCGTGGAATTTTCCAAGAGACTTCAACAAATAGTTAAAAAAATTATACCAATTGGTACAGCCGTTCTCGAGTTTTGCGCTTAGCAACACACATGTAGAGATTTTTTTTTATATAGGTAAATTGGGGTTTTCAACCAGCAGTGTAAACCTTGCATAGCATAAATTTGTAAAAACTTTTTTCCGCATAGTATACTATTTTCGAACTATATTAAAAGTTGTGACGCACAACAATAAGTACAGTACAGACCTCTGCCTATTCAAGGCTTTTGCCTAGATTTCTATCAGTTACTTGAGTGCCCAGGGGGCGCGGGAACTCTGTTTCGGTAATTTATTCGCGACCCCTCGGCAGGCATCGGCCATGATGAGCCCCGTCATGTGTTGCTGACAACTCTTTGAGGCACGCGTGGAACACTACGAGCCTTCGACTCTCGGGTCTGTCACTGATCGGACGGCGAGCATCCCATTACTCGCCGTCCGCAGTCCCCACACGGGCACGACTTGACGATGCAACAATGCGTTGTTATAGTAATTGTTCTATCTGTAGAATTTTTTTTTATGCCACTTGTACATAATTTATTTATTCTTTATTAGCTTGTATATACTTTTGAATTCACATGTTTGATTAATATTACGTCTACAAAATTTTTATGAGATTTTTGTCACATAATAAAGAAGAAACAAGAATAACGTAACAAGAATTTATTACCTACTTGATTTAAAAGCGTGCCCATCATAGCATAGAGATCTATGTTTTTGGAGCGAGCAAATGGTTCAAATTTCTGACCATATGACTTGACTGGATGTGCTTGACAATTCAGTGCTAGTAATTGGTTTAGTTGAAACCAATACCTTGACTTTGAAAAAAAAAACGCGTTGTCTCATTGTCGCGCTGCGCTTGTCTGCGCTTAGCCTTTAATGTTAGTATAGCGCACTAATCCATCCGACACTTATATAAATAGCACCGACATGCTATTGTTTGCATACTAGTGGTCATTTCACTTTACTCGCATTTTATCTGATATTTATAGTTGGATCTTGAGATTTATGTTCGGCGATTTTAATAGAACTGAATTCTTTGTAGGTGTGGAACGAATTAATTCAAACGCATTGTCAACACTCAAGTCATCTTCAAAACGTTTTAATTTTCTCTTTGAATGAAACCAGAATTTTCGCATAATCTTGTGGAGGAAAAGTATACTGAATTAATTACGACTCAAATAATGATCGATTGATCTCGATTTCAAATAATGGGCCTTATGTAAAAAAAAAACTAGCTGCGCCCCGCGGTACCACCCGAGTAGACCGGGATGAAAAGTCTAGTCTATGTGTTAATCCAGGGTATAAGCTATCTACATACCACATCCAAATCGGTCCAGCCGTTTGAGCGTGACGAAGTAACAAACATACAAACACAAACTTTCGCCTTTATAATATTAGTGTGGCACTGTGATTAGTTTAAACACTGTTTAGTAGGTACCTAATTCAAAATATTGATTTCCCTGATATAGTACGGAACCCTAAATGTGCGAACTCCAACACGCCCTTGGCCGGTTTTTCTGTGGTACGTTTTTCTCTTCCCATTAACTAAATAATGAAAATCATCTTAACATTTCAAACAACATTTCATTAATGTGATGTGTGTTTATGAGTCAGTCATTAATGTTAAACAGTATGGCATTACATAAACGTGTAGGTACATCACAATGTATCGATCCCACGTGTTACTGTGTGTTGGTTTTGTAAAGGTGAAGACACATTTTATTAAAGAGACGAGGATCATGTAGTGTAAAAAGTGTTGCAACTGCCTGAACAGAAGAAAGGTAGGATGACGACCTCCTGCTACTTGGTGGACCAGCTTGACGAAACTCCTGTCAAAGGAAGAACTGCCTGACCCACCAAACCCAGGACAGATTATCCTGGCGCTGCAAAATTAGGAGAGCCGACCCCACATAAAGTGGGAGAGGGCGAAGAAGACACAAACTCAAAATAGTTATTTAAAAAAGAAAAGCTTTTTAGTTTTCACTTTTTAGTTGTGGTTCCCCAAAACCTCATCCAAATCGGATCAATCCGCGGACAAACATACATACATACGTGCGGGTCAAATACAGAACCACCTTTTTTGAAGTTTACAGGAACTTTTGAATTGTTAATGTCAGAAAGATGAAGCTAATTGCACATTCCAAAGCTTAGATCTCTATGAAGAAGTGAAGAAGAAAAGATACATTTATTGATTGATCGCAATACGCACCTGGAAGAAAGGATTTATATCTTAGGTTTAGTTAGCTGCCTATAAATTTTCTTTTGATTGACACAGTTTAAGTTAAATTTTATTTTGCGTTACATCATTATCATCCCTAATGACCCAATTACATAGCATGTCTTCTTCTCTCTTCTCTTTCTTATTCTATTTTCTGTCATCTCAATAGTCCTTCTTAGCCGTATCATCTTTAACAAAATCTATCGATGGTTTTTTTCGCTCTAACTGTGATAAAAAAATCATAAATCCTAAACCCCCTTGAAATGACATGCAAATTTAGCTTGCGTATGTGTGTGCGTTTCAACTCGAATATAAGCAGTCTTGTAGTCCGTATACAACAGCCTATAACCCTCAACTGTCCTGACAGTCGCTACTGTCTTTACGGCGACCTTAACTGGTACCATAGCTGTCAAGTTCTCCCTTGTGCATATCCACTATCTCGTGTGTAATCTGTGCTTTACGCGCAGTGGATAAGCGGTGACAACGCACGCACGGGGTTCCGTGCACAGTTCACACACATCAGGTGCGAGTAACTCTATACGTTTTTCTTCCAGTGACATATTTGTGGGTTAGTGTCGTTTGTTTAGTTAAGTGAAGAACTGTTCGTTTTGAAGAACTAATTGCGTTATGCGAGATAACTGTTTGTGATAGGTAAATAAGAGAGGATAAAAGTTTAAGTAGCTTTCAACTGTGTCAGCTTTGTAAAAAAGTTTTTCTGTTTAGATTAATGTAATTATTTCATGGTAGACATAAAAAAGTAATTTCTAAGATAACAATTTCAAGTAATATCGAGTATGTCTCAAGGAGCGATGAGGATATGTTCAATATGTACTTATTATTTTTAAGGTCAAGATTAGGTAAATGAGAAGGTACTTATTAAAATAATGAGTATTATAATTATTATCTACAAGTAGGTCATATATTTATTTTTCCTAGTACCCACGGTGTCTACTTTCCTTTTTTTCCAACTCTCCTTTTGCAAGTATGCTGGAAAAGATCTCTTTAGAAATAAGCATCACCTTTGCACCTATTTTTCAGTTTCCTTCTTCTTCTCTATTTATTACTAGCTGACCCGACAGACGATGTCCTGACGCGTGAACTTTCTAACTTGCGAAGATTAAATAGTCGTTAAGTTTTCTGAATTTTTTCAATTTTCTGCGCAACTTTCCTAATTTTTTATTTCATAAGAACCTTCTCCTGTACAATAACAAACACAACAAAAAAACAAATTAGCGAAATCAGTCCAACCGTTCACGCGTGATGCCGTGACCAAGGCAAATAGGGATTCATTTTTTAAATATATATACATAGATATATAAATGTGTACATGAATTGTGAAACTAATAAAAATAAATAACAATTAAACATACTTTCGTATCGAGTATCAACATAAATATAGTGTGGCTCAACCCTAACGTAATAGGTGGTCAACTGTTGAATCAATTTGTCATGCGTTCCGTATGCAGTCCTTGAGACTTAGCCTTATCGATATTTAGCTAAACACCGCCAAAGTCAACACTATGTACTTGTAGATAAGGCTGTGTATAGGTCAAGTACCGTGACATATGTCACAGTTTTGTCCAATCTTGTGTGACGGTGCAAATCTAACACAAATGTGTTATTCTTATATTTTTTATTATTCTGTTTATTGTTCTGTAAACATATAAATTATATTTTTAAATATTTCAATAGAAAAGATATAAAAAAAACATTTAAAAATATAAAAAATAGTATCCCACCGGTATCGGGAACAGGGTTCAAGCTACCGGTGGTCAGGGCTCCAGAGAGAGGAACCGCCTGACAATGCGAGCCGTGTCCAGAAGTACTGCTTTCTGAATCAAGCCCTTGATCCAGCCGCCTAACAAGAGTTATTTTTAAAAAAAAATGTTTTAGTGTTTTATTTTTTTAAATACGTTGCCCCACACTGGAAATTACGCGGGTGCGTTCACAAACATCTATACTCATTTACACAAGACACCCAAACCCGGAAATCTGTAGGCCACATAAATATTTGTTCCATAACGGAATCGAACCCGCGCCACGCAGCGCAGCAGCCATTCGCTCAACCACTGCGCCAACCGTGGCGTCAAACGTTTTACATGTCTTGCCCCGTTTACAGACTAATCCCATTTACGTATTGTGTTTTATGTCTGATGATACAGAAGTGACCTTATCAATCATTTCTAGGATGCATACATAATCTATTATCTTAGTTTGAAGGTCGTTTTCTTACGGTGAGTCATTAGCATCAGTCTAGTCAAGTCAAGCATAGGTAATTTGGAAAGTAGCTCAAGTATACCACATAATTATTTTGCACAGATTTTCTTTAGATGTCAGTTTTCAGGCGTGTTAGTGTCAATCAATCTTCCTAGCCTTTTCCCAACCATCTTGGGGTCGGCTTCCAGTCTAACCGGATGCAGCTGAATACCAGTATTTTACATGGAGCGACTGCCTATCTGACCTCCACAAACCAGTTACTGGGTAATACGATACCCCTTGGTAAGACTGGTTGTCAGACTTTCGGGCTTCTGACGACCCGTAACGACTATCAAAGATCCACGATTGACAGCCGGGACCAACAGCTTAACGTGCTTTCCGAGGCACGGAGGAGTCTCGGTATGTAAAGATGGTCACTCATCCATGGACCAACCCCGGCAAGCGTAGCTTAACCTGATGGACGACCCGTGCGGCTGTTATTACTTTAGCCACGAGCTCCTATTAGGCGTGTTAGTGTATCAGTGTTTTAACATTGATAATAAAAAAATCAGGTTAAAAAAATCAAACTAAAAAACACTTATAGTTCGATTTTTTCTCAGCATTCAATGCCGTTAGCATGGGAAACGAAAAAAAAATCTTCTTTCTTTTCGTTTCTTTATTTATCTTCAAAACAACAATAAAAACTGCTATCTTACATTAATTATGCCAACGCTTATCAAACATAGTTTCATCGCTTTTTACGTCACCGACCTTGGTACTCTATAATGATTTGTGCAAACATTACCTAGTAGATGCTTGAGTGGCCGTTTTTTCAGCGTCTAAAGTGCGGTCAATATTGGCAATGAAGAATTCTAAACCTTTTTTGAGTTATGAGTAAAAATGTTTCGCAAAAACTTTTCAGATGATCGAGATTGCTTTTTTATCCCCCGACGTAAAAAGAGGAGTGTTATAAATTTGACGCTATGCGTGTCTGTCTGTCTGTGGCACTGTAGCTCAAACGGGTGAACCGATTTCAATGCGGATTTTTTTATTTGAAAGCAGGTTTTCTAGCGATGGTTCTTAGACATGTTTTATCAAAATTGATTCAGCTGTTTCAAGGTCATCAGCTCTTTTGTGTTTTAAATGTTCGCTTTTCTTTTCTGCGTTGGGGGGTTTTTAAAATTTAATTTTAATGTTGTCTTGTTAAAATTGATAGGCTCCCGTTTGACCACTAACTCACCTATTCTACAATTAAATGTGCTCTGCGAGTTGTCAACTGAAAACTAGCGCTGGATGTCAGACGCCCAGCAAATGCTGAGATGTTCCCTTTCGGTATGGGCACGCTCAGCTCAATTTTATTTTATCTTTGAGTATGTACTACTCCTTTATTTTACCTTGTGCTTCTTGCTGTTATGTTGCGGCTAAGTCGAATAAATATTTTCTATTCTACTCTTAATTTTTTGATCAAGTGATAAAGTAATAAAATAACACTTCTGTATTTAGAAATCAAGGCAATTCAAAATAAAACAAACGATTATAACTAGTCTTAAGGTTCCCGTAGGTTGTTGCTTTGTCGCATTGCTCCTATCTGAGGGAGCTTTTAAAATAAGAAAGACTTACCATTTCTGTTTTCACTGTCAGCCGGTTTCATCTGAATAGGGTGGTGCATCTGTTGGACAAACAGAATAAAAACGTTAGTCAGGTATATAGACATTTCAACATTAATAATTAAGAGAAAACAAAATATACGAAAAAAAAATCTACCTATATTTGAATAATTCAGAATCGAGATACTTAGTTATAAAATTTTGCAACAACAAACTTTGCTAAACAAGACAAATTCCATGTTTAGAACACTGTTAAGCAGATTCTTAATTCTAAACGTTCTATGGAGAATTTGAATTTAGAATCCGTTTTATTAATAAGGCTGTTTATTCTAAGCAGCCAAAACTGTCCCACTGCTGGGCAAATACCAAAGGCCTCCCCAAGTCCTTACAGGAACTCTTCTCCTGTGCTACCTCAAACCAGGTCATGCGAACGATAGCAAACTATTAAAAGAAATCTTTTATAAAATAGTCCTACCCATATTGGCTAAGCATATGCGTCGAGCGCAAACAATGTTAACCCCATTAGAATGATTAACAGCATATCGGGCGGCGAAATTAATTCGGCTTTGAACACCGATACTAAACAATTTATAGCTTCAGAATACCCAGTCTAAACGAGTAGGTGTTGGACGTAATGGATGAAAGTGCTATGCTGTGCCACATAGGTGTTGGAGGTATGCGGAACAGGGAGTAAAGTCCCGCCAACCTCCGTTGAAAAGGGAGGATACTCCGACTAGACGGGTGTTGTATCTCTGTCTGTCCGGGCAACTGCCCGATGGTTGATTTCGGACTGTTGCATAAGTTCAAATCGCGCGAAGAACTCTGCTTGCACGATGCAGGATTAGTTCGTTTGTGACGTCCTAGATGTCGCTACATCACTCCCCTCCGGCGATCAGAGATCGCTAGTTCTTGATGAGTCGTCCATACGTCTAGTGATGCTTGTGTCTAAACTGGTCCTTTTGATGGGAAGGAGTTACCGATGCCTATGGTCTATAAGCTTCGTGCAACCCTGAGGATATGCGTTGTGGTACTTAACAATATAATGCTTGTTAATAGCAGGGACAGGTATGGAGGTAATACAAGATGGAGACGACAATACGACAATTAATGAAAACACGGACAATACTTATTATGAACAACTTTTACTATAGGACCAAACCTGAATCGCGAAAAACTCAAATGCCCCATACATTTATGTTTGCATAGCTCGACAAAATGTAGGTAGGCAGTTAGGACAGAACTGTTTTTTTTTCCGCTATTTTTGGTTTGGTCCTATAGTAAAAGTTGTCCATAATGATGATTATTGTCAGTGTTTTCATTACATGTCGTATTGTATTCTCCACCTCTTTTATCATAGTTTCACTCGTATTATCTAAGAGCAGCTTTTCTTCCATTCGATTCTTCGTATTCTTTAATTTTAACACATTGACGGTCTGTTGTGTTAACACAATAGAAAGCGAAAATGCGTTAAGATGCCTCTACCAAATAATTCGTAATCTATTCAATTCTTATTTTGCGAACGAAAACTTAATAGATAAATGATTATCTTTTTTAATAAATTGGCTCAACTGATCGTCTGAATTATAATTTGAGTAACGTTGTCGTTTTTTTTGTGTTATGTCTAATTTTATCTTGTATTTCTCATCAGTATTTTATTAAAGTGCACCTTCTGCGCATCCTACACTGACAAACATACAAATTATTTATATGGTAGGTGTGCAAACAATCCCGAACTATTTTAATTATTCGTAAACATTGGTCGAACGCATCGCGACGTGCTGTGTTGTCGTCACTCTATTGTTGTTTCGATTGTGTTTGTTGATATGTGTGTGTTATTGTGTATGTATTGATTCATGCTTGTTTAAAGTGTAGGACTTTGCAACATCTCACAAGTTTGCAACATCTTGCTAGTGAGATTTTAATGATCTTAATACCTCGATGGTCGAAAATATGGTGACCCAGTGGTAATGGCAGCTACTTACAAGTTGTAGGTCGTGGGTTTGGACCCAGGCAGGCGTTTTACTTTGTTTATATTATTTCAGCACTTACTGCTCTAAAAACGGTGAAGCAAAGATTGTGAGGAAACCTACTACCAATTGGCGTCACTTGGGCGTCAGGTCATTCTATGAATGACGTTAAAACATGACATTGACGTCATCTTGACATATGTCAGTTATTGACGATTCAGTAATGCAATCAATCAGTTGAATGCCAAAAGCATAGTTCATTTGGGTTTTCTAATTGTCGAAGAGCTTCAACTATTTCAGCGCACAATCATCTACACATAAAGACTGAAAGTAAATCATCACACTTAATAAATTTATAACAGTCATCTTATTAAACTTCCACCTATTCAATATTAAAATTATTACGTGTCTCATCATTCAAAATTACAAATGTCACTAATATGAAATTTATTGCAACTCATGTCAATCTGCCCGCGCCTTTTCCCAACTATCTTGGGGTCGGCTTCCAGTCTAACCGGATACAGCTGAATACCAGTATTTTACATGGAGCGACTGCCTATCTGACCTCCACAACCCAGTTACTGGGTAATACGATACCCCTTTATTACTTTAGCCTCTTATGTACCGTTTGATATCTCTAATATGGCAACCTTTGCGGATGGTTGATCGTCGATCTCGACGGTCGATGCGTCGTCGGTAACCTATACGTTGACGTTGGACGTGGGTACAAATAAACTAATAGTTTATTTTGATATAGTGATTTACTACCGAATGATACAAGAAGTGATTTATTGATACTTTGTTATCGATTGATGACTAATGAGAAGTCAGGGAAACCTGATGACGATTGAATTTACTTTGCAGTAAAAATTAATACGAAGCTGGACGGATTGCAATTAATGAATAGAATTAGACCGCAATTAAACCCATATGCCTGCCTAGGGGTAGCGGAAAATTCTGAAAATGAGTTACCGCATCCCTGGGCACTCAGGCAGGGACAGAACAGAGGTTTTAGTCAGTAAGAGTCTGACACGCCCTCTCGCTCCACCCAGAGCGGGAGAAATCATTGGATGGTTTCCCAGCCCCCCAAAAAAATAAAATATTAAACCCATAAAATTAAGATTTTTTGCTAAACAATATTGTCTAACTATTTAGGAGTATTAAAAGTATATTTTATCTATCTATCTATCTACCTTAATAACATTAAGCTACTTGTTTCAAGTGCCTTAGATCTCCGGCCAGGTGAAGTTTACGACTATGATGCTACTTTACAGACTCGAATGTTCAAGATTGTCAATCTCTCTACTGTTTAACTACCCTTAAAGTCTCTCCATCATCATAATCATCATCATATCGATAGCTGGAGAATGTTATGTACCACTGGCATCATGATAACAAGAAACATAAGCACAGCTAGCAACAACATTGTCCCGAGGTGCTAAAGAAGAATCCTAGTGCGATCAATCAGCGACCACTCTATTTATAAAGTGACATGCATCTCACACTCCTATTGAGTAATGGCGGACGGTATTGGCAGCAACACCGCGTAAAGTTTCCATTCGTCATTATCTGTTTTGTTATAACATAGTAGCACATCGCCCGCGACTTCGCCCGCGTGGATGTCAAAAATTTATAGCCCATGACACACAAATAACGTGGCTTTCTATTGGTAAAAGAATTTTCAAAATCGGTTCAGTAGATCCAGAGATTACCCCCTACAACCTCACAAACTATACCTCTTTATAAAATTATTATAGAAGTATAGATAATAATATAATATATAATATATTCCACAACCATCACACAACGCCATCTAGTCCCAAGCTAAGCAGAGCTTGTGTTATGGGTACTAGACAACTGATAAACATACTTATATATTTCTAAATACATACATATTATAGATAAATTACACCCAGACACAGAACAAATGATTGTGTTCATTACACAAACATTTGTCCTGGGTGGGAATCGAACCCACGACCTCCGGCATAGCAGTCAGGGTCACTAACCACTAGACCAACAGGCCAGTTAGTCAAAAGATAGACCTAAAATTAGGTGATGTCCATGTAAATTTGTTTTGAGTGTATAATATGGTATTGTCTTAGTTTGTCTATATTAGACCATCAAAAATTAGAATTCTCTGCCGAAGTCTAGGATGTGTTTCCTGATAGTTACAGCCTTTTTTTTCGTGGGGTTGGCAAACCATCCAATGACTTCTCCCGCTCTGGGTGGAGTCCGGGCGTGTCAGACTTTTACTGACTAAAACCCACCCCTGTTCCTTCAGCTAACTGAGTGCCCAGGGGCGCGGTATGTTTTGAATTTGTCCGCGACCCCTGGGTAGTGATAGCTACAACCTGGGGGGTCTTTAAGCAAGCGTGCTCCGTCGTCGACCACATCATCGCTTACCTACCATTAGGTGAGATATTGGTAAAACGCCAGCCTAAGTTAAAAAAAAACACCAAACAAATTTGCAACTTGCTCCATTCATTCCCGCCGTTTTCATTCATCCAACCAATATCAAATTTACGATTATTGGCCATCTCAATGACAAATACACGTTGATTCTCACTCGCCCAAATATTCGCTAACAACGTAACAAAGACGTAACCACGTAACACGCATGTCATGCGCGTGCGCCAATTCTCGCGTCAAACAAGCCGAGACAAGCCAATCAAACAACTATACTGCGTTAAGAATTTGTTTTCCGAATTCGTAAAAAATTGTGTTTTTGGAAAAAAACACTACAAAATCTTCATGAGTTTGACAATATTTGGATCTATTAGCGCGTGGTTAAAATAAAACTAATACATTTTGCTATTTCAACACATTTCCATGGGCAATTTTATAAATAAATATTTTCCGATGATGTGTGTGTTATTCAAGCGGTCAAAGATCAATATAGAACTATAATTTTCTATACAATTTTATTAATGAGTTTTTCAATAAATAATAATAAGTAGGTACTTAAATACCTACTAGTCATTCTGAAATGAACTTGAATGTCACAAACGTAAAGTTGTTATTCAACGGGAATCACACTTGCTTATCCAATTTACTTTTAACATGGGCAGAATAGTCGACATCAGCTCTACTTGCCATCAATAAAAAAACATAATAGAATAGAACATCTTTCGGTTATACATATAAATCTAAATAGTTTACGGTGAAATGAGTCGTAAAACTAATCACATTTAAATTGTACTGACCACAAACCAAGCTTTTCGAGTATCTTTCTCTATTTTTTTAGAGTTTATCTATTTTGTTTAACACGTCAGGCGCCAAATAACAGACACAATTAAAAATCTACTGTAACGTTACCGATTGGTAACGGGCGGTGCCTGACGGTTAGGGAGTCATGACTAATTTATTTATTGATCATCTTGTAGATTTATTGAAGGTTTAGCTATTTTATTTAACACGTCAGGCGCCGAATAACAACACAATTAAAAATCTATTGTAGCGTCACCGATTGGTAACGGGCGGTGCCTGACAGTTAGGGAGTCATGACTAATTTTATTTATTGATCATCTCGTAGATTTATTAAAGGTACTTGATGAACGTTGCTATTTTTATTTAACTAGCTTCAGTCAGAGGCGTCACCCGCGTGGAATTAGTATTTTCCCCCATTATAAACGATAGCCCATTTGTTATTCTGATGTATAAGCTATATTATTGTAAAGTTTCATCCAAATCAGTTCAGTAGTTTTTGCGTGAAAGAGTAGCAAACATCCATACATCCTTGCAAACTTTCACATTTATAATATTAGTAGGATAGGTAGCTCTATGAGGAGACCTGAGGGCAGCAATGGAACACTCCAACTTTTCAGTCTCCCCACCTTCAGACGAATATTTGCGATTCCGAACAATTTATTAAAAAAATAAAATTCTATACAAAAAAACACGCTTTATTTTTTTATTTTTTGTTTCGTATGTTTCTCGGCAAACCCTTTAATTCGATACCCATATATCATGGAAATGCATAATAAATAACCAGTCAGCCATCTTTGGGAGTCCGCCATATTTAATTTAGAATGACGTCACTTGCATGTCATCGGTCAAGCGTGCGAAGTTTCAATTCAATCCGACGTTTTGAAGTGGGCGAAAATCACGTTTAAAGATTCCGTTACATAGATACATACCAATTTGGTAAAAACGGGTTAATAAAGAGTTCTCTCATACTTTTAAATCATACGTTTTCCGCTCAAAAAAGGCTACGTATACAAAAAGTCAGCACACTTTGGGTGGGACCGGTGGGACGTGCCCAGAAGGCAGGCAGCATTGCCAATGAAAGCGAAACAAAAAAAAAAATCGGCCAAGAGCGAGTTGGACTCGCGCGCAAAGGGTTCCGAACAAATCATATTTTTTTTTTCAAGTTTTTTTTAAACTGCCTCCTCTCCTTATAGGTTCTTCTGTAATATATAAGTAAAGAATTACTTTCACTATTTCTTTAAAAATTTTAGGGCCAGTAGTTTCGGAGATAAGGGGGGAGGGGGGGAATTTTTATCTATTTTTTTGAATAACTTTAAAACTATATACTTTAAAATTATGAAAAAAATACATTACAGATCCTCGCAATGTGCCCATTTGATATGTCGCACGGCACAGTTTAAAAAACTTTGTTTTTTATTTTGCCGATTTTCACCCCAAAAGTGACCAGTATTCCAAATTTATTTATTTAGAGTACACTTTCGTGTTTGGGTCACGTTCGCAGTCTACCAAATTTTAAATCTATCAGTCCAGTAGATTCAGAGCAGACACACGAGTGATACTATATGGGTTCCGTTTTTTCATTCGGACTTTCGGAACCCTAAATAGCTGAGTGTCACAGAAACATGAATATTAAAAAACGCGAAATCATCAATTTTTAGTTCAGCACGCGCCATGTTGCGTTTTTTTGACAAAAAGTTTTTTGAGGGGTGGTATTTGACGGGGTTTTTAAAACTTCCTCTAAGGTGGTGTAGAACTTTTGTTCGTGGTTTTTTTTCGAAAAAGATGTCTGTTTACTCTCCCGTCAGCTCCCGCCCGTCCCACATCGGGGACGCAACAACATGTTTTTAATTGTTTGTATTATTCCGGTACCGGACGGATTAATATAATATGGTTCAGTACGGAACCAGTGCTAGATTAGCGACGTAGCAAGAGTAGCAAATGCTACGGGCTTGATACAAGTCAAGATACCGTTACCATATGAAATCTAACCAATTCCGGATCATCCATAAAGACAATCTAGGCAAGTGCTTATGGGCCCATCGCTACCTAAGCCTGTGAGAAAAATAGTAAAAGGAATTATTAATTCATTCCTATTTTACAAAGATTTAGGGGGCCCCTTGGTAGACCATACACATCACAAGTGGAGTTAAACCCCGCCCCTTCGCTCTAAGCAACGTAGATACTCGTCGGATACTCATTGCGTTTTCGTAACTGCAAATTCGTTATTTCGAAATTTCGAAAAAAGAATCGAAAATTCAGGTAATGTTTGTTTGGAAAAAAGTTTAGTAATAACACTTAAAAATAATTTTCGTAAAAAAGTAAAAAAAAATGCGACTTTGACCTTCAATATCTCCAGAACCAGTGGTTTCCTAGGTCTAGTGGAAGAAATTGATCCAAATAATGGGTAGAATATTTGGCTTTCGGTTTCGGAAACTGTTTTTTTACACCCGATATATAAAACTGAAAATGTTGTCATATCAATGACACTTTTAGCAAAAGTTTTATGAGAGCACCTAAATCTAAAATAATAGCTCAAATCTCATTTACCCATAAACCATAAACCAGACCAACCATAAACCACCACCAGTTACCAGTTTAACCATAAACTAGATCTTGTTTTCAACCTCTAACTCACTATCATTAAAAGTATCAAATTGGTATCTATGAGATAAAGTATTATTTGTTACTTTAGATAAAGATTACCACTGAAAACTTGAAAAGCAATTACAATGAACTATGGACATACAAACTGTCCTAGATTTAAGGTTTACGTCACAGGCTCACAGTCCTCGATAGCAGTCGCCCATCGTAGGTTTATTGCCATTTGCCTCCATTCAATATAAATTCCCGATAGACGCGAGAGGCATCTGCCTGTAGGGTTGACGACGATACGCTTTGAATTTTTTCAGTGTAAAAATGTGCTGGAAGTTTTTAATTGAGGAAAACAGACGATAGATTCAGATAGGAAAAGTCTTTTAAGAGGTAACGGGGTGATCCATGTGCTACACTCCCTGGTCTTTCTCTTAAAAGTCCAAGCACCTTTTGAAGGTCCCCAAAAACAAAAAAGTAAGGTTCAGATAGGAAGTCACCATTATCAATCATAGATATTCAGTCTTCAGTCTTTGAGCCTCATATAGAGATAAGAGACCTATGTCTTCAAGTCTCCTCTCTGGTGAGGGAGTGGGCTTCCATCCATCACGTTTTGGTCCAGTGCGAGATGGTGAATCCCACATGTCTTCGAAGTTTTAGACTAAGATGAATGTTTACCATGTAGGTACTATATACAGAGTGTAATGGAAAGGTATGGTCATATTTTAAGAACCGGTTCTGCCCGTGGAATTGAACGACTAACTAAGAAAAAATTGAAATTTCCCAAAAAAAAAAAAATAGTCTCAATACAAAGTTATCATCAGCTGATCAATATTTGTATGGGAGGTAAATTTTTTTTTTGATAATTTCCTCAGGATTTCTTGAAGAAAGTTTTTCATATCGATGGGTAGATTCAGGTCTTAAAATATGACCACACCTTTCCGTTACACCCTGTATAATAATAATTATGCTGGTTTTGTCACAATGTTTTCCATCTGGTAACAGGCAGATACTCAAGAAAAGATGGTATTAACCTGCGTGTGTGTAGTAGGCTGGAACCGAATGGACTGGACTAGAGTAGACTGGAGAAGATGGCCCTAATGTAGTAAAGACAATACCAGGCAGAAGAAGAAACTTGTGTCATCTGAGGATTTCTTTTCTTTTTTTAACATTGTTAGACTCACGCTTGACCACTATCTCACATGATGGTAAGCGATGATGTGGTTGACGACGGAGCACACTTGCCTAGAAGTAACCTAGGTACAGGATGATTAAAATCGTCAGGCCCCTTCGTTACACTTTTGTTGTGGCTAATCTTATCATAATAGAGAATAGAATAATCATTTATTGTACACAAAAACATGATAAATAAATGATAAATGATGTTTATTCAGTAAATAGGTTACAAGGAACACTTTTACACGTCAATGTTTTTTTGTCAGTTTAAGCTAGATGAGGCCGGTGTTTCCTAGCTGACTACCCTGAGAAGAAACACCGAAACAAACTCAGAGGTCAAAGTCTCTTTTAGTGTTCAAATCCATACAATGTGGACTGGTTAGATCCTATGAGAACCATGTACGTTTATGTCTGGGATGAGCTTTATGAAGAAAGCAACACACGAATTCGAGTGGACCTGTCCAGACAGTGCAAGCATTTGTCAGTCATCGCGAAGCTCAACTCAGAACGCTGAGGTGCTCAACGAACCGACGAACAATACCAAAGTAAGGACATTTGAGTAGGCCGCAAAAAATACTCAAACTGCCAGACAATCATAAAATCTACATGAATATAACGACATACATAGTTCTCGCATTCACATTATTCTATATGAGGACCATGCAGCTTAGTGTCTGTAGTGGTCTTTTGAAGAAAGAACCAAACATATTTGAGTGGACCTGTCCAGTCAGTGCAAGCATTTGTCAATAGTCGAATAGCTCAACGTAAAAACCACTAAGGAGCTCAATGACATGACGAACAATACCAAAGAAAAGACATTTGGGTAGGCCGCAAAAGTACTCAAACTGTCAGACAACGTTGAAAATTACTGTAAAAAGGAGGAGAAAATAATAATAATAACCCACATAGTCCTCACATTTACAATAATTAAGTAATCAAAAAAAAATAAAAATATAATACTTTACAAAGTAAATATTTGTGTCAAACAAAATAGTAATCATAATATGTCAATCAAAAAATAAAAATAAATATAATACTTAACAAAGTATTCAAGTCAAAAAAAAAAATAATAATAATAAAATGTCAATAAAAAAATAAAATAAAAAATATAATGCAATACTATACAAGTATTCATGTCAAAAACGAATATTAAAAAAAAATATATATATAAAAAATTTTTCATCAGTAAGTAGTACATATGAAAACAATGGCTCATGTATATCATTGAAGCAGCTCAATCCCACGCCTTTTTGTCCTCAAGAAAGTCATTAATTGTGTAAAAAGCTTTCTGGCATAGCTTACGTTTAATAAATGATTTAAATTTATTTATGCTTAGTTCTTGAATTTGGCTAGGAAGTTTATTATAGAAACGTATACATTGACATCTAAACGAACCACCTATTTTTTTCTTGAGCCTGGTTTTTGGTACAATAAATTTGTGTTTGTTCCTAGTATTTATGCTATGGATATCACTGTATCTTTTAAACAGATTAATATTTTTATGTGCATACATGAGATTCTCATAAATATATTGAGAGGGAACAGTCATAATATTAATCTCTTTAAATTTGTCTCTGAGGGAGTGTCTGGGACTTAATTTATAAATTGCACGAATAGCCCTTTTCTGTAAAACAAAAATTGTCTGAATATCGGCGGCATTTCCCCACAACAGAATGCCGTACGACATCACACTATGAAAATAACTAAAGTATACTAAACGAGCTGTCTCTAAATCAGTTAAACCACGAATTTTCCTTACGGCGTATGCTGCAGAGCTAAGTTTTTTGGACAGTTTATCTATATGGGGGCTCCACTGAAGCTGCGCATCCAAAGTTAAACCTAAGAACACTGTGGAATCCTCGGGTTTCAACTCTTCGAAACAGTGAATAAACTGTTATAAATGAACTTAATTCTATATGGGTACACTGGTGGTCTTATCGCTGACAGCGACATCTACCAGACAACCTTTGGATGGACTGAAAAATCTTAATTCAAAAAAGGGGATACAACGACAAGAAATTTTAAAGGTTGCATGAAGGAAGTACACGCGTATCTCCTGCATCCAGACGTGGACATAATTATCTATTCAGATTACCAACCTAATAATATCCCCGAGCAGTCTCGAGACTACACAGAGAGATCGAGTGACCTCTTAATAAGGATACCCTTATCGCCTACACGCGCTTTAATTATTTAATCCATTTCTGCTCAGCACTTTGTAATGGTAGCACCAGACGAGCGTAATCAACGTTACAACGTCTCTCATCTCCCTCTCATAGAGAGGATGCCTGTGACCCAGCAGTTGGAACGTTCTAGGATGAGTATGTTAACTTCGAAGCTGAACTGACATAAATTACGTTTACGTAGCAAAAGAGAGAAAATGGTCAGATGGAAAGAAGGCCTTGCACAAGTGGTAGGACACAAAATGTTCTCCGTTTCGAATAGTGTTAACATCTCAGGCCCCGCGCGCGTCACTCCTCGGCATCTGTCAGTCCCCGTTGACAGTCGGCCATCGTGTAACTACAGACTTTGTCAGGTTCCGGGTGTATGAACCTTGTCACAGGTCTAAAGATCTTGGGCAATAGGGATAATAGCGGTTTAAAACGCGTGAATCAGGTTTTTGGCAATTTTTTTTAGCAAGGCAAACCTTATAACCCCGGTGGCGCACATGTGTGCCGCTAGTTTGCCTTGCCAAAAAAAAATGCTAAAAACCCGATTCACGCGTTAGTAGTGTCAAAAGAACCAATTGTTGATTATTTTTCCTTTGAGAATATTTTAATCGAAGCTAGAATTCGTCGATGTAACATTTTTTTCACATTTTCTTTTCTTTACTACGAATGATTGTTAGAGCATAGCAACATCGTCGTATCGATTTCGTCTTTAGAACTTGGCTTAGTAAGATTTTATTGAGCATTTTAGGTATTAAGAAGGCAAATTGGAAAGAATAAGTTTTTATGTAAAAATCGCTAAGGAATTTTTAATGTTATTGCTGTTTAAAAGTTCTAGACAGACTTTTATGCTACGGGCAGAAGGATAATGGTAGCTCAAACAGTTGTGCTATAATTTTGTTTTAGAGATTTGCCGCACCCAAACATTGTGTGTGAAACTCCTTATAATTGTGCGCGGGAGTCACAGCTGATAGTCGTACGTTGTCTTCCATTTCATAAGTTGAATCATTTGATTTAGAACGCAAGACACACTGTGGCGTTATGATGATGTATTGCTGACTAAAAATAGCTATCTGTGATGTGAGTAAGATTCAGTAGAGTGTTTGACAACTTTCTTGTATTTGTAAAAGGAATATTTGACTGTTTTCAAAATAATAATAATAAATTCATTTATTTTAGTCACTAGCCCATAAAATTTATATAAAATTTTACAATAAACAAATTGACATTTTGCTGATACAGTACAACGGTATTATTACAGAAACATAATATATTAAATTTAAAATTTATGTAATTAAATAGCCTCCAACAGTTTATTTTATTTGAGTACTAGGTTCTGCCGGCGGTTTCGCCTGCGTAGTTAGTACTCCCATTATAAAAGCCTATGTGCTATTCCAGATTATAATCTATCTCTGTGCCAAATTTCATTCAGTTCCGTTCTGCCGTTCTGGCGTGATTGAGTTACAAACATCCATTCATCCATCCATCCAAACTTTCGCATTAAAATATTAGTAGGAAGTAGGATGAGCTCGGTCTTGACCTCGATGAAACCTGATAGGAAGCGATGGATCAGCAGGTGTATTCGCTAACTCAGTTGACATCAATTTGATAGGCACTATGCAGTATATTGTACATTGCTCGGTGGACATCGATCATAATAGGCACTACGGTTTTCCTATATGACAAAGCAGCAATGTACGGCAAAGTGCCTTTCAAATTGATGTCAACTGAGTTATCGAATACGCCTGCAGGTCTACGGTGGAACACACGTGCGGAACAGGTGTCAGTTCACTCCTGCTTTGAAGGATTGCGGGTAGAGAATGCAGATGCTGGCGAAGAGTCAGTACTTAACTGGGTCGATAGGAAAACCTACGTCCAGCGCATCCTGGAAAGCTAGCTTTTCAACTATCTTCTTGATCGGATTAAGATTTTACCACGGCAAGAACTGAGACCATCGTAAAATAAATGGCCCCATTGTCTTAAGACAGAACGTCATCTAGTAGACGCTTTACTTTAAAATCATTCCCGTTTAGCATTCCCATCAAAAATAAAACTTTTCAACAACAATAAAAGGAGGTTTTATTGATATTGAAATAAACTTAAGCTGTCTGCTATTTCACAGTTCATAAATGTCAGTCGAGTTTTACAGTCAATTTGTAGTTACAAATTGAAAAGTTTTATTGTATGCGATAGATAAACTCTTGGCGACGACGGGTTTAACAACCTCTTAGTGCTTAATGTTAAACAAGATGTTTGGTAGTTAAACTTGCGTTTAAATACTAGACTAATGACGGGTTTTAACATGTCCTCGTATGTCCCTGTTAACTTATGTCAGAGATAGTGACAAGCGACTTTTCACATTCATCGTGCATTTATTAAGTAGGAGTGGTATTTCCTGCCGGGGTCTGTTTCCTGCTAGCTACAAACTGGGGGCCTTTATGTCAAGAGTGAATAGGTTACTTCTAGGCAAGCGTGCTCCAACTCTAAACTCGACTTCGATATCATCGTTTACCATCAGACCCTCTAGCCATATTACTTTTCTAGTATCGTTTAATATAACGCTTAGTACAAATGTATGGCAATGACATTACCTGCGTAGAGAAGTGTCATGTGACTTATCGCATATAATGTCATTGCCTGCGAACAACTTGCAACTGATACTATATATTATTATGTGCCATGTTTTAGTTGATAATGTTATTTATTTTCCTAAAAAGTAGAAAGGAATTGAGGGAGGCCTTTGCCCAGTGTAAACTAGTAAAAAAAAAACTGTCAGGCAAAGGACTACACGTCAGAAGTGAAAAGTTCTTAGCTGACGGCCAGTGCTTTTTCCTCATACCAAAAGTGCCCAAAATGCCTACGTATAAATCACTAGCACATAAATTTATAGCCTATGATACTCACAAATAAAGTAGCTTTCTATTGGTAAAAGAATTTTCAGAATCGGTTCAGTAGATCGAGAGATGACCCCTTACAACCTCACAAACTTACAAACTTTACCTCTTTATAATATTAGCATGACAGTCACGCCAGTTCAGTGCTTTTTCACCATCCCAAAAGTGCCTAAAGAAGTTTTCACTTCAATAAAAGAATACTTTGTGTAACAACATAACTGGCAGCCCTAAGGACTCGTCAGCCGTCACAGTGGGTACTAAATGTCGATGGTAATCCGCTCGGTGGACAGTGATTAAAAATAAATGAGGTGTGACATACAAGACGATTTACATACTCTAAAGATGTTACTTTGATCTAATAATTATGTTCAACTTTGTAGACATAAACGTCTACATAGTTGAAGACAATCTCAACAATATTTACGTGCTGACCTACTTGTTATACTCGACTACGATAGAGCTAAAAGGAAGGGTTTATTACTTTTCGAAATTTTCTCTCCTAGTTACATCGTCGTAATTGAAAGCGACCGTCGCGCAAACACGCGATCGTAGCGTTCATTTGTATGACAAACCTGATCGCGTTGACGCGTCGACAGAGGGCGCTGTCCGGTTTTGCCATACAAATGAACGCGACGATCGCGTATTGGCGCGTTGGTCGCTTTCTATTAAAACGACGCCATAGGTTTCCATTAACACGGTAGGTTTAGCTGTCAGTTTAATCACAGTCAAAATAAAAATATTAAAAAAAAAAAAAAAAAAAAAATACTATTTCTATGGCTTTGGGTCAACAAGATGCTTATACTGTGAAAATTTGAAGACAGTAGCTCTAACCGTTGGGCTGTAACACCTGTGTGACAGACAGACGCGTGAGTGACAGCACTAGGGCTCTGTTTGGAACCTTCGGGTGTGTAACCCTAATAAATGTACCTAAAGTTATTATCGTTTTAGTTGCCTACCCCTTATATTTATTACACCTTTTTAATGACTTACGTTTTGATCCCTTTCCAACTTAAGGCCCCTCTCGCGGTCCAGTGGCGCCCTCATTGAATAAAAAATCGTAGCATAGCACAGAAAATAAATATTAAAAAATCCAACTTGACGTTTGTTACAAAGAGGATAAAGAATTTTTACGTTGTTAAAACAGATCTCAAAATGTTTCGTATCCAAAGTAGTAGGCAAAAGTGCCAGAAACGGCCATTTTTGGCACTTTTGCCTACTACTTTGGATACGAAACATTTTGAGACCTGTTTTAACAACGTAAAAATTCTTTATCCTCTTTGTAACAAACGTCAAGTTGGATTTTTTAATATTTATTTTCTGTGATAAGCTACGATTTTTTATTCAATGAGGGCGCCACTGGACCGCGAGAAGGCCCTTAAGGCAGTTTTTTCATGGTTTTTAGCCTATACACAATTTTTAAAATAATGTTTTTTTTGTACACTTTTCTCTATACCCGCAGCCTTAAGCGACCCGTCACCTGTCACTATAGAACGTGTCGGTAACTCCGTAGTAATCCGCACATCGGACGGACACTGTTTAAAAATAAATGAGGTGTGACAAGCCGCCAAGACGACCGCCTCGTTAAGCGAACCAAATTAATTTATACTATACACACAGGGCAGTGTTATTTTTACTAATTACGAGGGAAAACAGTGACCAAATAACCTAATACTGGGCGAGAGACTTGAATAAATGCGTGACTTCATAATTAGACGTGTCGAGAAGATTAGTCAAAGATCGGTGATATTAGAAACGAATAGCTGAGTGACAAGGCCTGGCGAAGAGAAGAATGGATTTATCAATAAATTGCTTCGTACTCAAAAATACCTGTCTGATACTCAATAATAAGAGTAGATACAACATAACACACCACTGCTCTCAAATGGTGAAGGAAAACATCGTAATGAAACCGGTATGTCCTTGAACCAAAAATTCAAAGACATGTGACATCCACCAACCAGAACTGGCCTCGTGTGGTGGATTGCGGCCATTCCCTCTCCTAAGGAGTAGGCCAGAGTCCCAGCAGTGGGAAAATTATAAAGCTGATTATGTTGTTTATGAGTTTGTGTGTTTAACACAATAAATAACGATGGTGTAAGTGACCTTAAGAAGCATGGGAAAAAGATACGCTAGCCTAACAGCTTTGATAAGTCCGAGGCCTCGAATAGACTAAACACCTAACAATTCACGGAAAAGGGAATCTAAGCCAAAACATTCGTGTAGTGGAAAAATTAAAACATGAAGATCATGCTCCATTTATGACAAAACCAAAATAATTACCAGGTAACACACTAAGGTATCATAAGCATAAAGACCTATTTTACTTTATGACAGAATAGGAAAGCCGTGTGGTTTGAGGTGACGACGCTGACGAATGTCGGCAGCAGACGCGACGTCGTGGCTCGTGGCTCACATTCCGTTCGCCACTAATGTGTTTTTTGTAACATAAATCGTAGCCAATTTATCAATTAAAACGTGTATGCTGAAAGAAAATGTATGTTTCAAGACGCAATATGCATGATTTATACATTTATCACGCGAAACGGAGTAGAATGTTTAGTATCGTAGTATCCCACGCTTTATCAATGAATGTATGAAAATGTATTGCTTCCGCGGTTAAGAGATGTGGAATGTTTTTGCAGTTTGTCATAATAACATGGTTACTCTTAAAGTTATATTGTGAATTTGTGAGAAAAACTATAGGATGGGCAAAAGCTATTGAAATATATCACAAAATTATACTAGCTTCTGCCAGTGCGTTCATCCGTGTAGAATTAGTATATAAATTTATAGTGGAGGAAGCACTATGTTTTATTTCAGACTATAATATATCTCTGCGCCAAATTTCATCCAGATCCATTCAGCCGTTCTGGCTTGATTGAGTAACAAACATTCATCTAGCCATCCAAACTTTTTCATTTATTATTATTAGGATTACTAACCGATAAATTGCAAACTGCAAAAAAATATGTATTTCATTTAAAGTGACATGCTACTTGCCAATGCCTTTTGGACCTAAAAGTGGCAGTTTTTAAACTATACTGATATGCTTGCGATTGATCAGTATTTCGCCTGATGTTAAGCGATTATATGGTCGACGACGGAGCTCGGTTATGCCAAAAATAACCTACTCACTCGTCCCGAAGGGTCCAAACGGAGCCCTATTGCTGTCACTCACGTGTCCGTCTGTCTGACTGTCCGCCGTCTGTCACAAAATTTCGTTACGTATTTTTTTTTTAACTTTGACATAATTATAAGAAGAGAGAAAGAAAGAGAAAAAAAAAATAAATACAATCTAACTTATCTCTAACTTTATACATATATATTATTTTTATTTAGATAGGTATTTTATATTAAATATATATGTATGTTTATTTTTACTATATATACGAGTATGTATATACTTTCGTAACCATTTTCTTCTTAGTAATATTTTTTTTTCAGTTTATGCACCTGCCATGTAGATAACATGACAGGTGCATAAACTGAAAAAAAAATATTACTCCACTACCCTTGGTTGACTGGTAGAGAATGCCTAAGACATTAAGTCCGCCTTTGTACATTTGTGTTGCATGAAGTTTTAATAAATAAATATGGTTGGTGATCATGTTTAATATTACGTATATTTTACTAAAAAATACCAATATATTGATAAATCAGATTTTTTCTTTGATGATTCTCTCATTTGGTACGGAACCCTAAATGTGCCAAATCCGACATGCACTTGGCCGGGTATTTTATCACTACATATGGTTGGTTGGTTTATGTTTCAGAAATCCTAGTACAGTGAAATGAGAGAAGAAACTACTCCGACAAAAATGCACAGCTATTTAAAATACTGTTTGGCACAGTACTCCAAAGTGAAATATTTGTAGCCAATAAAATGTATTCAGCATTTTTTATTATGATAGTTTTATATGAATATTATGAGTTCTTGTATGTTGTCACAGTCGTTTGGGGAGTTAACTGTCTTATTTATCTGTCCTATGTATATGTCTAGACTAATTTAAAATACTTCTGAGACGATGATTTCGAGGTGAGTGTGGATTTTAATGATTTTTTGCGAATTTGTAACTAAATAAATTGTTTTATGTTGATTAAAGTGCTTTTATACTATCTATAAAACCTGAAGTGTTATGATTTTAGTAATTTATGAGGGTTGCTTTACTTTCTAATTTCTTTTCATTTATATTTTCGTTTACAGTTGCATAGATTATTTTCAATCATTTAGATTGATATAATCTATGTAAGTTTTTTCATTGAACTGATCTTGCAAGAATAAAATCAAAGTCTGCAAAAAAACACGCATCAATAGCACACGCGCACACTATTAATAAAACATATTTTATTCAATATCAAAAGTAATCTCCCTGACCTATCATAAAAGAAACAAAACGAAAAGATCCCACAAGTAAATCAACCGAACAAAGTACGAGTAAGTAATAACGTTTCAATCCAAGCAGAAAATCTTTCTCAAACACCGCCCGATAATCCAGAAGCGGTCATTTTCCTTACATCAAAGCACCAAAGTCTGACAGGTAGGAAAGAAAAAAAAAAGAAAAAATGGCCACAAAACAAAGAGACCACTTAATACCATTGTGGACGTCACGATGGGTCAAAGTGGGCCCCAAAGTCCCGCACAAAGGTGAACAAGTACCCACATTTAAAAGGTACTGGTCGAATCAAAGGGGACCCCTCCCCTTTTAGGCTTATTACACGGTACAGGGATTTCGGGCCGTAAAAAATGTATGGGCAAATTCGAGTCGAGATGAGGGCTTATGACTCTGTAATGTGTTTGACAGTTTTCGTGAAGTTTGTTTGTATTTATGAATGATGAAAAATTAAAGACTACATTTCTCACTATCACAACTATCATCAAACCAACAATTATCAAGATCTTTAGAGCATTCCAGCATCAATCACAGACCAAATAAGCCTGTACCACCACATAAAATATTCTAATATCGTCTCGAATTTGCCCGATAACATCGACCTCTCGATGCACATCCTTAGATATAAACACCGTTCCGCAATCCTTCGCAGAGACCCCTAAGTCGTCTAGCCTCTCATTGCCAGCAGGTTCAGTCCCTAATACCGACGCGACGGCAATTACAATGAGTGCTGCTTTGTCTCCGACGTCACGATCGTACTGTTGCAGACTTTTTTCAAGTTGCCGTCTCGTTACGGGACCCTTAAAACCATTGTGGCATTGTCCCGAAATATTGAGAGGAAAAATTTGAAAGTTTTCAATCTGCATGTCAAAAAGTTGTAGTTTTGAATTTTTGTTATTAGGATGGTGCCGATTCTCTTGTTCAATAACTGAAATAAAATTAGAGAATCGCTATCTTTTAATAAAAGGCAGTGCGAGAAAAGGACTGCTATAGCTATGAACTAAGTTAGAGATATCAAACTAGTTTACGCCGTGCGCTTCACAGTGTTTTTAATCGACATGTTTTTACGTGTAGATAGCCTTAATATTAGTTTAACTAAATTTGACAGCTCTAATTTACGTCCGTCTCTTTCTTGTTTTATTAGAGAGAAAATGATAGGAATAGCCTAAATTAAGTTTAGTTTGTGCACAACAGAATCCACACCATTGTTTGATTTATGTCGTTAAGAAGCAGTTATAATGGAGGAAGAAATGAGGAAAAGTTTAATCACGCCAAAACGGCTTAAGGGATCTGGATGAAATTTGGCACAGAGATAGACTACAGTCTAGAGCACGAAGGTTCCCGGGAATATGTTCCCTGTTCCCTTGCGATATTTTTTGACATGTCAAAGAACTCGAATGAATTCTTTGAAAAAAAATTCTTAAACAATGTGTTTGATATGGATTACATGTGAAACCTTTTTTTTTTTTTTTGTGGGGTGGGAAATCATCCTATGACTTCTCCCGCTCTGGGTGGAGCGGGAGGGCGTGTCAGACTCTTACTGACTAAAACCCACCCCTGTTACTTCCTGCCTTTGAGTGCCCAGGGGCGAGGTAACTCTGTTTCGAATTTATCCTCAACCCCCGGGCAGGCATCGGCCCTGACGGGCCCCGTCTCTTGCTGACAACTCTTTGAGGCGCGCGTGGAACACTACGCGCCGTCGACTCTCGGGCCTGTTGCTGATCGGACGGCGAGCTACCCATTACTCACCGTCCGCAGGCCCGGATCTACGGTGGCCGGAGATCGTCTCGCGGCGCCGGTACCAGGCGTCTCCTGAGGCGGCTGCTGCTGAGGGCGTGAGGGCGACTCCGTTGTTGGTGCTCTCTCACGCGTCCCGCCTCCGCCTTCGCGAGCATTACTGCTTCGCAGAAGGAGGAGACGGCTTCCCATTCCCTCTCGCTCCGTACCATGGCCTGAACCAGGGCAGGGCGCGAGAGATCGCTGCCGCCTATCGCATCCACGAGGACACGGCGTGGCTCCGCCCAAGCGGGGCAGACCTCCACCGTTTGCTCCACCGTGTCCTCTGGGCGATCCGTGCAATGGAAACACCCGGGCGTCACCTCCCACTTGATCCGAAACAGGAACCTCCCGAAACAGCCGTGTCCGGTGAGGACCTGCGTCAGGCGGAAGGTGAGGGCGCCGTGAAGTCTCTCCAGCCAAGCCTCAAAGAGGGGCACTACCGCCGCAATGGTGGCGTGCCCAGCGCGGGGTTGTGACAATCGCTGTCTCCATGTCGCCATGAGATCCTGCCGGAGCTCTGTCCGCCGAGCCGCGAGTTGTCGCGGCAGCGGAGTTTCGCCCCGGCGTTTCGCCTCCTCGCGCTCCTCATAGAGGTTCGCGAGGATTTTTGCCTCCAGATCCCATGGCGATAATCCGGCAAGGAGGCTCGCCGCCTCGCAGGAGATCGTACGGTATCCTCGGATCATTCTGATCGCCATGACCCTTTGGGACGCGTTCAGACAGCGAGTAGATTGCTGCCTTAGCGAACGCGCCCACACCGGTGCTCCGTAAAGGGCCATGGACCGCACGATCCCCGCGTAGAGCCTCCGGCAGGAGGCGTTTGGCCCCCTCAGATTGGGCAGGAGCCGCCTTAAAGCAGCCCCGGCCCTGTCCAGTCTGGGAGCCAAACGTCGGAAATGCTCGACGAAGTTCCACCGGCTGTCGAGGACGAGTCCCAGGTACTTCATCGTCCCCTCGACGCCGATGTGAACCCCTCCTACCGTTATCTGGGAACCCGCCGGTGGCGCATTTCGAGGACCATGAAAACACATGGCCTCGGACTTGTGCAATGCCACCTCGAGTCCCAGTTGCCGGATCCTGTCCACGATTATCGCAACCCCGCGTGTCATAATGTTGGCCGCCGCCTCGTGCGACCACCCCTGCGCCAGGACCAGGGTGTCGTCAGCGTAGCATATTACGCTGACGGCGCTAGGGAGGTCGGCGCGCACACGATGTCCATCTCTCACAGGATTTAGGAAACGCTTGAAAGTAGATAATTCTGGAGTAATTTGTATTGCATTGGTGTAATTAATATGCAAGGAGTTCCGATGAACAAAAGATAAAGTAATAAATAAATGTACCACAGAACTTGTATTGGTTGGTTGCAGAATTTGTTTGTTCACAAACAAAAAAATGCTGATTGTGTCAATTGGTCAGAGTTCAAACTCATTCGTCTTAACTAATTTAAACGAACCATTAGTTACGCTTTTCCTTTGACCTAGCAACAAGCATTTTCTAATTAGTGCAAAATAAAGAGCGCGTACGCAAAAACCGTTTATTTTAATTACAGAATGGAGTATAATATCATTTGTGGCTTAAAAAGAGATATTTAAAAACAATTTAGGTCAATTTTGAACAGCGCTTTTAGGCGGACCTATGTTGGGCTGAATTTTTTAAAGTCGTTTTTAATGTAGATGAAGTTTTAATGGTGGGGCTTGCCGTTAACCAGGAAAACAATGGAAAACGGTTCTTTGAATCTTGTTATTAAGCTTTTGTTCAAATAATTTGATTTGACCAGTACGTTTTGTATGGATTAGAACACTTTCAAAGAGACTTAGACCTCTGAGTTTGTTTCGGTGTTTCTTCTCAGGGTCGAAACACCGGCCTCATCTAACTTAAACTGACAAAAAAAACATTGACGTGTAAAAGAGTTCCTTGTAACCTATTTACTGAATAAACATCATTTATCATTTATCAATGAATTATGATTTGTGTTTCAATCGTTGTAAAGTATTCCGAAGTAATATGATTAAATCGAAAAGAAATGAAGAGAAGAAAATAGGTAAATTCAATCAAATCAAATGGAATTTTCATGCTGAAACAGAAAGTAAAACCACCCAATTTCCTGGCACATATATACATAAACTTGTTTGATAATAATGTGTAAAATAATAATGATTTTGGTATCTGTTGTCCTTAAGTTATAATGCAGCAACTTAACGGTGATTTTATTTCATCTCGGGATCTATTGATATTAGAAAAATACTGCTTATACAGATCGATAGAGAATTTTTGTCTAATTGCCATGGCATCGAAAAACGAAAACCCGGAAAAAAAACCCTAAAAGATAACGCCAGTTTAACTTAAGGACGGCACATACAACAGTACCTACACTAAAAATATCCAGCAATAATCTTATCAGGTTTAAATCACACTACCTCTTGAATTACCTACGTCTGGTAAATCTTGAAACAGTGATGTGTGTATGTGCTCAAGATTCTTACGTAACTATAGACAGGGCAAGTATGTCCAATACGTATCCCTTTTTTATTGGGTGGGCAATCAAATAATTGCTACCGCGACCTTCTACGATCACTCCCGCGACCTCCTTCGATCACACCCGCGACCTGCTTCGAGCACTCCCGCGACCTCCTTCGAGCACTCCCGTGACCTGCTTCGATCACTCCCGCGACCTCCTGCGATCACGCCCGCGACCTGCTTCGAGCACTCTCGCGACCTGCTTCGAGCACTCTCGCGACCTCCTTCGAGCACTCCCGCGACCTGTTTCGATTACTCCCGCGACCTGCTTCGATCACTCCCGCGACCTGCTTCGAGCACTCCCGCGACCTCCGCCGATCATTCCCGCGACCTGCTTCGATCACTCCCGCGACCTCCGCCGATCACTCCCGCGACCTGCTTCGATCACTCCCGCGACCTGCTTCGAGCACTCCCGCGACCTGCTTCGAGCACTCCCGCGACCTCCGCCGATCATTCCCGCGACCTGCTTCGATCACTCCCGCGACCGCTGTCGATCACTCCCGCGACCTGCTTCGATCACTCCCGCGATCTGCTTCGAGCACTCCTGCGACCTCCTTCGATCACTCCTGCTTCGATCACTCCCGCGACCTCCTGCGATCATTCCCGCGATCTCCTTCGATCACTCCCGCGACCTCCTGCGATCATTCCCGCGACCTCCTTCGATCACTCCCGTGACAACAAGTAATCCCTCATCTACAAATATTATCAAGTTAAAATCACACTACCTCCTAAATTACCTACGTCTGGCTCCTGAAACTTTTGAAACAGTGATCGGAAATAACAGCCATTGTAAATTTCAGTTCCAATAAGCGTTCCGTTGAATTCTCTTCCAGTTTACGATTATGGTTCAAGTTTTCTGTATTTGCTCGGGTTACAGTGCCCTTAGGAATAGGCTGCACGGCTGGAGCTAAGCTATTAAGTGCTCCTTGGCAGAATTTAGCAATGAACTAGCAAATTGTTGCACCTTCTTCGTCTTAGTGTCGATGGCAAATTTAATTAAATATTATTTTAGACCCAGTATTCAGTGACAATAATTGCATTCGCTGATGCAGCCATAAGGCCCTCACATGTACAGGTGAGACATGCGGAACAAGATTAAAGATGGGCCATGGTCTTTGGAAAAGCGCAGAATAATCTAACGAACCACTATTGGTACATTTATTATCCTTTGCCGCGTCTAATTAGCAGACACAATAGATTTTAATAATGGGAAAGGTTAAAATTTCACAGCTATTTATAGGGAAACAGCTTCAATCAGCTGACGATAGATTGAAGTTTGTTAATTATAATACTTTGCGTTCAAACTTTACTAAAATAAACTAACAAAAAGTTTTTTTGAACTACTCACACAATTTCACATCCATCATCTACAGTTTTGGGGATAGCTCTCGGTCTAACTAGATGTAGCTGAATACTAGTTTTTAATTAGTTACTTTATTAGACAACGCTAAAAGGTATTTATTCTAAATCGTGCTGTGCTGGTGCTGCCGCTGCGGCTGCGGAGAACCACAAGCGGCGGAAATATAACAACCTCGTCGGTAGCTACATTTTCGAGCCGTTTGGGGTTGAAATCCTTGGGCCGTGGGGTCCAAGTGCTCATTTAGTATTCAAAGATCTATGTAAACGCCTTGTTGACACTGCGTGACCTAAGGGCTGGATTTTTTCTCAGCCAGAGGTTAAGCATTGCCATACAACGTGGCAATACCGCCAGTCTTTTGGGCACACTTCCAGTAGACAGCGAAGCGGAGGAATTTTTTGACGCCAGATAGTAAGTTTTATTTAGTTAGGACTTTTTGTTTTTATTACAGTTAGTTAAGTATTCTAAATATAGTATTATGAGTCTATACAGAGATATTCTTAATTATTGATATACAGTCAGACAAAGTTTGCAACGAATCTATTAGTAAGATAAACCAGTTACTTTTCATATTTCACTACAAAATGTATAAGTCTAAGACAAGTGTTTTGAAAATACCCATCGCATAGCATCGCTCCACCATTGAATCCCCGACCTTAAAATTAGGGGTTACAATAGTGATCCATGTGATCCTCAAGTACTTTGCTACCTTGAGCAGGTCGTGAACATATTAAAAGGGGCCATTAGAGGCTTTTTAGAGGACCATCAACTGTAAAGGGATGCGTTATAATTTAAGCGGCGAGTGTATAGTTCTCGTTAGCGCCTAAACTGTGGGGTTCATTTTGATAAATGGGATCATCGTTTTAGCAATGAGTTTTAAAGCGGTGTTGGCCTTTATTTTTGGTAGATGGGGTACTTCAGGTACTGATTTTGATACAATCCAGCTGCCTAGCCTTTTCATAAGCTTTTATTTAACTTGCAATGTTCGTATGTAAGTCGTAGGCTTCCACTTTTTAACCGACTTCAAAAACGAGGAAGTTCTGAATTCGTCTGTGTTTTTTTTGTATTTTATTTTTGATACGTATATCTCCGCCATTTGTGAATAGATGATTCTTTTTTTGTTTGGTTGGTCTTACTTCAGAGATGGTCCCATATAAATTTTTACGAATTTGATTCAGCACTTTTTGAAAAAACCAACAAAATTAAAACATGTTGGTATACACAGATGACGTTTTGGTTATCTCCAAATATTCAAACTCCATGTTATTGGGGTTATCCATTCGGGCATAACTTTAATATTTAGTTTTACTTCTGGGGTACAACAACTAAAAAGTGAAAAATAAAAAACTTTATTACAAAAAATACAACCCACTTCTAAAACGTGCAAAATAACTTTAATTTCGGAAGTCGGTGTTAAATAACAAAGAAACAAATTTTTGTAAAAAAGTTTTTTCGACCACTTGTTCCAATTACCTACTCGTATTTTGGGGTCGGCTTTAAGTCTTTCTTTTCCGTAAGATCAAACTCATTAAGTGATTTTGTCTGATGAGAAAACTAGGCTCAAAATGATGTCTAAAAGCCAACTCTCAATTTGGTTTTCCATCATGTACTTTCACACACTTTTACACTTTTACATCTTACACTTTTGGAAAACCTGAGCAGTAATCGAATTAATATGAATTAATTCGATTACTGATCACGTTTTACAAAAGTGTAAGATTTTATTTTTAAACTATTTAAATAACACACGAGCACAACACACTCGTACCAAAAAAATATGAACTCCAATAATAGTTAAAAAATATAGTTATCACATCATACTATTCACCAAAACTGAAACAGGTAAACGATAATTCACAACCGGAGATTGGAATGCACTTACCTACAAATGGAGTCCAGGAAGTGCCCTACAGTACAATATCTATATTTAGCAATAGAATGTCTGATGTTCGCAGCGGAAACGGGTGGAGTACAGAAAATAAACTAGACTGAAATGTACTGCGGAGTCGTCAGGATAGCAATCATATTGATTGATCTTTTTACAAGAGCTTTGCTAGGCGGGACGCGACTATAGATGAACTGTGTGAAAAGCCAGGGCTATAAATATTTTAAATGCGAAAATGAGCCTGTAGTGTGTCTGATAGATAACATTTTGTTGAGAGTCTATGAAATGATGTCTTGTTTGAAGTGAATTACGTCAAGAACGTCTGGATCGATTTTAATGATTTTTAATGTGTTGGGTTTGTCTTCGCCCCGAATAACAGAATAACTACGAGTATTACAATATCGGAAATATACACGACAAAAAATATTGTCATACATTTTGTAATGAAGCGGTTTTTTCGTTTTTCGTTTATTGATTCTGAGGCAGTATCTATAAAGTTCAAAGGTTCAGCTAGTTTTAGATAAAGGTGAATTATTTCGGAATTATTTTCAAGCATGTCTTTTTCTTTCATGTTTTTCATTTATGAAACATTTGCTATATAGGAAATAGAAACTAGCAAATCAAAGTTACTGACACAAAACCGACGGAACCTCATCTGTTTTTCCCTGCGAGGGCTAGTTCGACCTTGTTTTCTTGTTAAGTAAATTGTGTCGTGTCCCTTATACGAGTACCTACCATAAAACAAAGACGTGACAGAAGGCTCACTAGTAAAAACATTGATGTTCCCAACAGACACGTTTAGATACTTTCAGTTTCTTTATAATGGGGTATTTTACTAAAAAAATATATGATTAGACCGTCAGTTAAATAACCAAAAATTATTGGACATGTATTTTTTGCTTTACTAAACCAATAAAAAAACTGGCCAAGTACGTATCGGATTTCGCACGTTAAGGGCCTACCTCCTCATAAGTGGCGCCCTCATTGAATAAAAAATCGTATCTTAGCATATAAAATAAAGATTAAAGAATCCTATGTTGCGTTTGTTACAAATAGGATAAGGTATTTTTTCGTTGTTAAAATGTTTCGTATCCAAACTAGTAAGCAAAAGTATCAAAAACGGCCTCTTTGTAACAAACGCAACATAGGTTTTTTAAATTTTTAAATTTATTTTCTACGCTTTGCTACGATTTTTTATTCAATGAGGGCGCCACTTGGTGGCTATATACGCCTTAAGTGTTCCCAACCAAATATTGGTATTTGTTAGTAAAGTATATGTTATAACAAACATTATCACCAAATTTCAAGTTCATAGGTCAATGGGAAGTTAAAAAATTCTTCGTAACAAAATTTTGTGACAGACGACAGACGGACATATAGACGGATACGTGAGTGATAACAAATAGGACTCCGTTTGGACCCTTCGGGTGTTGTGTTGTGTTGTGTTAATCCTAATTTTAAGGCACTATCAACTGCCAACGACCGTGAGTGGTTAGCTTGCGTGTTCCGTGCTGAGCTCACGTAACGAGTCGTACGTCTACCCAGTAAAAGGACTCGCCCATTAAGGAACGCTGTCCGATATTAGACGCATTATTAATTGAAACAACAGGTATTTTAATAAAACACGTATAATTACTAAAATATAAATAAATAAATGATCTTTAAAATGGCGAATTTCATAAAAATACGTTTTATAGTTTTTGCGTGATTCTTCATTTTTTATCCGCGTTAGACATAACTTTACAAATTAATTACACTGTCAAAAAACTTTTTACAAAGAAATAAAACTAGACGTTTAGACGTCATGATCAATTAAAAAAACATTAGAAGTCGTATAACTGTGCCTTAAATAGGCCTGTAGCATCGTTAATATCCGCGTAAATTAAGTAATGTGTGATTTGCAAAACTTTTGCACGATTTCTCAATCTTCCGTCTGCCTTACGGTGCGTTAATTCTTCAAGTGCCATGCAAAGTAAAACTTCTGTAGAATACTTGTCATTTTACCACCCAACCGTACAAAGTCGGTGTTATGACTTCGGTAATTTCCCTCGGCGGAAAGTTTTCATTTGCCGGCATTGCCTCCCGTTTGTTTCAGAGTTCAGCCAAGTTCAGGTGAGCCGTACAAATTGTATTGATGAAATAAATAATTGATTTGTGGATGTACTTTTTAGAAGGCGAAAGTATCCAGGGGCCGTACTATGACATGTCAATGTCATCATGGTTCTGTTGAGAGAAAGGATTAGTGTTAGTCGTCTGTCTCTCTCTCACACAGATGGCATAATGGCGTTAACGAGTTATCGTACGGCCCCCAGGAGTTAAGGAGGAAGCGCCAGGGTACCCCGCGAAATTCAAATTCTTTTACGGTTTTGCAATTTGCATTGTATGTTATTGTATGTTGTAGCAAATACATATTTACAGCACTGTAATCATTAAAATCATCAATACAACCTTCAAGTTCATATTGATGTATGGAATGTCTATTTCATGAAATAAAGTTGCCTAAATCAGTGTTCACATTATCAAAGGTAAGAGCCGTGAAAAAACGTGTTGCGCCGACCCCAAGTAACATGGGATAAGGGCACGAAGATGATGATGAAGAGCCGTGATATTTAAACCTTTTTCTACCACGAGCTTTTTTCTGCACTTTTGTGGCCTGTCGCACAGGTACAGTCACGAGCACGAGTATCTTAAAACGGTCCATTTTAAGATACCCGAGCTTACAAGTAAAGTTTGCTTGTGTAAATATTTTTGCTCATGACTGTACCTACCGTCAATTTGACAACACGATTGGCGCGATTGGAATAATAAGTATCATAAGACGTACGCACGTACGTGATAGTGTAGGTTTCTCCCAGTCAAAGCATTTTTGAAATCGGATAAAACTTCCAGAGATAAAAAATTAACAAAGTTTTCAACCATATTACCTCTTTACAATATTACTTTAGACAGAAATTTTCTTTTTAGAGTTCACTCTCACGTATCCGTCAGTCTGTCTGTCCGTCTGTCATCTGTCACAAAATTTTGTTATGAAGAATTTTTTAACTTCCCTTTTACCTATGAACTTGAAATTTAGTGATAATGTTTATTATTACGTATACTTTACTAACAAATACCAATTTTTGGTACGGCACCCATATTGTGCGAAATACGATATGCACTTGACCAGTTTTTTTTTTGCTTCATGAAATACACTTACGAGTATATTGTGCGCGCAAGCAGTAGTTTCAATGATATATGCAAGGAATATGCTTTAGATCCATTCACAATTAGTGTGAATTCGGTCAGAAGGTGCTTAAGCCTCAAATTTTGTGTGCAATTGGCTTTCTGGTGACTATGGTTTCCTTTTTTATTTGTTTTTATTAGCTGTAAGTACTCCATGTACTAATTAAACAAATAAATAAACATTCAAATAAAAGTTTTGCATGACTTACAGAAACTTCTTCCAATGTAAACAAAAAGTTTAAAAACTTTATAGTTACTGAGGCACACAGTAAACCACACACCTATACCCAGGAGACTGTCCAGGAACCGATCCCGCTCAGTTTCCAAGTTATTACTTCACTTTATATGGCTCTAACTTGGCCTAACTTGATATCCAGCTTAAGGGTTATAGTTACAGTATTAAGGCGAAGTGTGAGACCAAGTTATTGTCTCTGATATTAGATACGTTTTGAATGAAGCGGTGTATTGTGATTAAATTGATAGTACAAAGATATAGAATAAGACCCGACACCCGCCAGACATAATAATGAGTTAGTTAATTAGTTATTATAATAGTCTAAGGGCTGGTCACCACCACGAGTGAGGTTCTATTCTCATGGCCGACATTTGGGCATAGTTTATTTATTAGAACTAAATAATGAAAAAAAAAGTCATCGATGGTTTACGACGCGACGGTGTCAAACGACTTGTTTTGTTCTGAAAAATGATCTAAATTGGATTTGTTGACCGTTCGTTGCCACCTGAAAAACGGCTTGACACGATAACCCTCATTGTTAGCGAGTCAAAATTCCGATCAGCCTAGACGAAATGTCAGCGTCAAAGATTTCGTCCATTCGGTGACGAGGTTAAGATTAGTGGTCGAATTGACAGTTTAATTGATGAGTGAGCTTTCATCGAATAAATTGTTAGTATATCAAGTGCGATTTGTAGCACAAACAATATAATATGACCCAACGCCTGGCTTTTACCCCGGCCAGAGGTTAAGCATTGCCATACGATGTGGCAATGCTGCAAGTCTTTTGGGCACACTTCCAGTCGACAGCGATGGGAGGACTTTATTGATGCAATATTTTAAGTTTTATTTAGTTGGGAGTTTTAATTTTATAGTGAGTATTGTACCTATATAAGTATGTAAATTGTACCAATATATTGTATTATGCCCTTGTCTGCTATAGTGATGAAAGTTAGATATATATTTTATTTTTCAAATAGTCGGGTTGGTCTTTCTTGTGTGTGTTAATAATTCACATTGTTTTTGTTTGCGTGAGCTATTTTGACACCGAGCGTTACCTTATGCACACAGAAAAATGTATTGTATTCCTTGATTTAAATCGGTTCAAAAGTTCAATTGTCTAAGAGGGCCATAGACAACCAAAAAAAAAAGAATATCTGTTTTGCAACTCTCTAGTTACAAAACAGATATTCTTTTTTAATAGTGACAATCACATTGAGCCTCTGCTCATTGTGATTGTCGCTATTAAAAAATGCATGATAATTTTTCTCGAAGACAATCGACAAAAATATCGTTTAGATTGAAGTCTGTCTAGAACTTTAAACAGCAATAACATTCAAAATTCCTAAGCGATTTTTATATAAAAACTCATTTAAAGCTCTCGTTCAAATTGGAAATCCCCATCTTAGTACCTAAAACGCTCAATAAAATCTTACTAAGCCGAGTTCTAAAGACGAAATCGATACGACGATGTTGCTGTAACAATCTTTTGTAGTAACGAAAAGGAAATGAAAAACCCAGTTCACACAGTAGAACTGCTATATCGATGAATTCTGGCTTCGATTAAAATATTCTCAAAGGTATGTGTATTTTATAAAAAAATATCTAAAAAGTGTGATAAACAAAGTACAAAGATACATAAATGTATGCAAGTCAGAGCAACCAGATGAGAGATCAATTAGATGATGCTGTCAAAATTTTGAGAAAAATATAAAACCCGAAAAGAGTTTGCCTTATTGGCCACTACTAATTAAATATTTTACTGAAGGATTCCGTATAGCCTATAAAAAAAAACTTTATACAGCTCTGAACATTTTTATCTTCCAAACAATTTCACGTCTCTGACTGAAACATTTCGTTTTAGTACGATTTTACTACAAAACTTCGAAAATCAGGTCAAAAATCGTTTTAAAATGATAAAAAAGCATCAAATTCTGCTGAAAATATAGTTAAAATTGTTACTTTTACCCGATATTCTGGCTGAAAACGGAGCACAGGCTTTGCAATAAAGCGGTCCATTCACGGTGCTTCTCGCTGCACTTTATGTTACCACGACGAGTCTTAAAGTCGTACGGTGGTGAAATTTTTACGAGTCAGGTCAATTACGAAACGTGGAATGTATACGTGGCATATAGGTTTTTTACTCGAAAATTAGGACCAAGAAAATATGGCTCACTTTTGTTAAAATTTGCGGCGAATCGAATTACCTACATTTGGAAGGTTTTGCATAAAAAATGTTACTGTCTACGTTAATGCATGAGTAGAATTTAAAACAGTCATCTCGAGTGTAGTTATATGACACATAACTATTTGAAATCTTTATTTTGAAATCGAAAATTCGTTTCTCGATAAAGTAGTTCAGAATCTAACAAATCATATATTCGTATCATATAATCTCTCTTTGTAATAGGGATGGTTGGGTACTATAAGTTGGAAGTAAGGCGTAATCTTGCTCTGGCGAAATATGTTTTTATGGTTTTTCGTGGGATGCTTAATAATCCGCAAATTTTGGAATCGTTGGGATTGCTCGTTCCAAACAGTAAGCTGCGGTTGGGACCGAGGGATAGCCTGTTTAAAACTCCGGTAGCCCGTACAAACGTATTAAAGTTTTCACCTGTGTGTCGGGCGGTTACTATTATGAATAGTATCTCTCAGCGTTTGGATATTTTTTCCTGCTCTTTGGCGGAATTCCAGAGGGTGACAATTAGTGTATTGTCTTCTAAGTAACTTGTGCCGGTACCCTGAGCCACGGCTTAGGACTGGTCAATTATCATTATAGGACTACTTTTATTACATTGGGTTTACCTGTAAAAATAATTGTATGTGTACTAAATAAATAAATATAATCTTGGGGTTCTCTCGACTCATCAGAAATCCAATGTAAGTGCGGTGCCCCTGTTAAGAACATGACTCACTTACTGGAATGCCCCAAGAGCCCATACAAAAGCATTATGATTCGCTGCAATTAAGGCGCAGTTATACGACTTCTAATGATTTTTAATTGAACATCACGTCTAAACGACTAGTTTTATTTCTTTGAAAAAAAAAATATGTTACTCTAGACAATTTTCTTCGTAATTTGATATGTGAATATTTGAAATTATATTTTTAGAACATAGTGTAATTAATTAATTAATTTTGTTGGTCCCGGCTGTCAATCGTGGATATTTGACAACCGTTACGGGTCGTCAGAAGCCCGAAAGTCTGACAACCAGTCTTACCAAGGGGTATCGTATTACCCAGTTACTGGGTTGTGGAGGTCAGATAGGCAGTCGCTCCATGTAAAATACTGATATTCAGCTGCATCCGGTTAGACTGGAAGCTGACCGCAAGATAGTTGAGAAAAGGCTAGGCAGAACACAGTGTAATTAATTTTTACAGTTACGTAGACATAACTTTACAAATTAATTACACGTGGATATAAAATTGAGAATCACGCAAAAACTATAAAGCGTACTTTTAAGAAATCTTTACAATTTTAAAGATCATTAAATTATTTATATTTTAGTATACGTGTTTTAGTATAATATCTGTTGTTTTACGTAAAATAAATTAATAATGCGTCTAATTTCGGACAGCGTTCCTTGACGTCCTGTTATTGGGTGGACGTACGACGCGTTACATGAGCTCAGCACAGAACACGCAAGCTAACCACTCAAGATCGTTGGCAGTTAATAGCGCCTTAATGTGCTCAGCTTCTGGGCCCAAAGTATTTAAAAAGTTAGGAAACCATTGATTTGAAAGAAGAAGAAGTAGGTGCCTACAACACATTTAAACTCTGCTTGCCCTACCAGAAACATCAACTAAGGATCAATAATAAATTATTAATTAGGTACTCAGCACAGAACACGCAAGCTAACCACTCAAGATCGTTGGCAGTTAATAGCGCCTTAATGTGCTCAGCTTCTGGGCCCAAAGTATTTAAAAAGTTAGGAAACCATTGATTTGAAAGAAGAAGAAGTAGGTGCCTACAACACACTTAAACTCTGCTTACCTTACCAGAAACATCAACTAAGGATCAATAATAAATGATTAATTAGGTACTATTCAACATTAGTAGATAAATCGTGTGATAAACAGCCATCTTTCTTACAAAGAAGCGACATAGGCAAGTTTTAAAGTTCATTCTCGTCGCTCGCTCCATTAGTTTGGGGGTCGATTTTTTCCGACCCTCTAACTTTTGAGGGCAGTGTCTCCGTCCCCCAAGTTTGTTCCCCGACGAAAATAAACAAGGGTTCAGACGAGTTTTTCTCTGATTATTTCCACGTGAAATATCACACGTTTAACTTGTGGATAAGTGATTATAAACGGGCGGTGGTGACCCGGGTAAAAAGTTACCGGGCCGTCTTTTTTTGCATTTTTTTGTGTACCTAAAAGGATGTCTATACGGTTGACGTGACATTTGGGACAAGACCGCCATAATCAGTCTAGCTTGGTAGATGAGACAGGATTAACATTTTTAGGGTACATTGTTCGTTATTTTATTAAGGTTGTATGGACCTGTGATGTGAATTTCAGTACATACATTTTCCGTACGTTGAATACATAGGACTGGCGATGTACAACCGAAGACAGGTGGTACCATATATCGTATATGTAGGTCTATAAGAATACCAAAAAAAACTTTTTACAAAAAAAATACAACCGACTTCCATAAATAATACTAAAAAATGCAAAATAACTTTAATTTCGGAAGTCGGTGTTTCTAGTTTGGTTTCTTCGTTATTTGACACCGACTTCCGAAATTAAAGTTATTTTGCATTTTTTAGTATTATTTATGGAAGTCGGTTGTATTTTTTTTGTAAAAAGTTTTTTATGTTTCACTTTTTAGTTGTTGTACCGCATTCTAAAACTAAATTAATAGTAAAGTTATGTCCGAATTGATAGCCCCAAAAATAGGGAATTTGAACATAGTTGGTGAAATTAGGGTGTATCAGGGTCAACTGTACATATCTGTATACCCCTTCAGAGCGTATCAGCGTGATGTAATGTTGTGAAGTGGTGAAAACAATATACAGACATGCGATTGCAGCAATTCTGGAAGGTTTGCTATCATTTATTGAAGAGTTTCATTGTATATCTCCGAAGTCCTTCATCAGCTCTTCACCAAATTAAAATGGGACCACATGTAAAGCAACAGCTTTCAAATAAACAAAAATCTTCAAAATCGGTTCACGTAGTAAAAAGTTATGAGGTAACACACATAAAAAAAAAAAAAAAAAAATAGTCGAATTGAGAACCTCCTCCTTTTTTTGAAGTCGGTTAAAAATATTGGAAACGTATTTTTAACAGACTTCCAAAAGGAGGAGGTTATCAATTCGGATGTTTGTATTTTTTTTTTGTGTATGTTTGGGCATAACTCCGTTATATATTGACGGATTTGCAAAATTCTATTTTTGTTGGAAAGGGGTTTGTTCCGAAATGGTCCCATTTAAATTTCATATAGATCTGCTGATGGGTTTCGGAGACAGATAACGGAACTCTTCAAAAATTGACAGCAAATCAACAGCGATTGCTGCGATCGAATTGTTGACACACTTTAAAGTGGCAAAACGGAGAACCACAACTAATAAGTGAAAAATAAAAAAGTTTTTCACAAAAAAATAGAACCGACTTCCAAAAAAAAAACTTCAATTTCGGCAGTCGGTGTCAAAAAACGAAGAAACAATTCCAGAAACACCGACTGCCGAAATTGAAGTTATTTTGCACTTTTTTTTGGAAGTCGGTTCTATTTTTTTGTAAAAAAAGTTTTTTCTTATGTCATCACGCAAGCTAAAAATGAGGACGATACAGTACGTTGAAGTCACACCTCATTACACTTTGTACCGTTTACTGACGTAACAAGCCACTCCTGAACTTTGATGCGTTTTATCTCTGTTACTTTTTATTGATTTTGAGAAAGCAAAAAATATGTCCAATATTTTTTGATAATCTAACTTATTACGGACTAAATAGAATTATTATTTTTATACCCAGTAAACAACCCTATTATATCAATGCTGGCTTATCCCTCGGACCACGTACAGGGCGATACGCCACCGGCGCATGGTAGACATCGCACACATACGAACAAAACATTTTTGGAACACATTCATTGTGCGTACAGCTAAGGAGTGGAATTCCCTGCCGTAGTTAGTGTTTCCTGATAGCTACAACCTTCTTTAAGTCGAAAGTGAACAGTTTATTCTAGACGAGCGTGCTCCATCATCGACAATATCATGGCTTACCATCTGGTGAGATAGTGGTCAAGCGCGGCCTATTTATATATATAAAATTAATCCCCATTCCCACGGCATCACGCGTGAACGACTAGACCGATTTCACTAATTCTTTTTGTTGTTGTGTTTTTTACTGTCACGAGAAGGTTCACATGGATGAAAAAATTGAGAAAGTTGCGCGGAAAATTAGAAAATTTCAGAAACTTGCGCGATGACAGTTCATAGCTAAGACAGGCAACGTCTGTCATTCAGCTAGTCAATGATAAAAACCCTTTACCAAAGGTATGAGGTTGGTTTATGAGTCAAGAGTGAATAGGTTACTTTTAGGCAAGCGTGCTCCATCTTCGACCACATCATCGCTTGCCATCAGGTGAGATAGTGGTCAAACGCGAGCCTATCAATGTTATGTCTCGATGGAAGATGACTTCTATTAAAAAAATATGTAGAAACAAATTTTTAACTCTAAAGTCTGTACTTGAAGTAGTGATGTTCAAGAATTTTGTTAGGGACAACCCTAAAAAGAAAAGCGAATAAAAATAAAGTTGGTAAAACGATGGCAATGAAGTTAATTATAAGGAAAAATGTTCCTTTTTTTCATTCATTGTTCTCTTATAGGGTGACGGAAAGCAAAAAAAAAAGTTGTTATCGTTATATTTAATTGAAGTCAAAGTTTTTTTGATTATTATATAGTTCAAAATGTAGAATATCATTCGGTCAGGGTCGTTTGTTGTTTGAAAAAGTCACCCTTTATTTGAGGGTGAGAAATCATCAAATGACTTCTCACGCTCTGGGTGGAGCTGGAGGGCGTGTCAAGCACGTGCTGACTAAAACCCACCGGTATTCCTTCTCTCTCAAACACTCCCGCGCCCCTGGCAAGACAAACACCGACTTCCGAAATTAAAGTTATTTTTAAATTTTTAGTGTAGGTATTTGTTTTTTTGGAAGTTGGTTGTTTTTTTTTTTGTAAAAAAGAGTTTTTTGGTGGGTAATCATCAGTACGCTCTGGTGGAGGGCGTGTCAGACTTTTGTCGAAAATTTTAAATATATCAATTTTTATTATATTAATCAGGATGGTAACTAATCGATTAACCTTCAAAATTGAAGTTCGCAACACATTTGTAAAAAGTTGGCAGTAGTATCCTCACAGCGTTAATTCTTTTTCCAATCATCTATTTTTACCTATGTTGTTGACTATGTATATTTGTGTATTAAGTTTATTCATATGAGTATATATTTTATTTGTAGTTTACATATGTATTTATGTACCTTTGCATTTAAATAAAGATGCCCTGTTTTTTTTTTGTTTTTTTCCTTAAGGCACCTACCACTATTTGTTTCTGCATCACTCTAAGGTTGACTGGTAGAAAATGCCTGAGGCATTAAGTCCGCCTCTGTACTTGTATGTGCGTAAAGTGTTAAAATAAATAAATATCTTTTCCAAATAACCAGAAAATAATCTAATAACGTAGGTTAGGGTTACGTCATGTCTGTATTACCGGATGGGTTAGTAGAGCAGTACACGATTCCGGGTCATCATCACCAACCTTTGAATGCCCCACTGCTGGGGCACAGGCCTCCTCTCTGTGAGAGGGTGTGGGTCGTAATCCACCACGCGGGCCTAATGCGAGTTGGTGGATGTCACATGTCTTCGAATTATTGGTTTTAGGACATGCCGGTTTCCTCACGATGTTTCCTTTACCGTTTTGAGAGCAGTGGTGATGAATGTATACACAAAGTAAAGCGCCTGGCTGAATTTGAACTCACGACCTACAACTTGTAAGTCACGGTAGTCCCTACCACTGGGCCACCACTTTTCTCAATTCCGGGTGCTACTAAGAATTGTATGGCAATGCCTGCGGAGAGAACTGTCACGTGACTCACGTCCAGTAATGTTATTGCCATACATTTTGTACTAAGCGTTAGCGTGAACGCTAACAGAAAAGTAATTTTTCTCAAGCAACTGGTAATGTAATTTGGGGTTTAGAGTAGGTAAATATCGATTGAAAGTTAATTTCATAAATTTCATTAACATCTATCCTACTAATATTATAAATGCAAAAGTAACTCTGTCTGTCTGTTACGCTTTCCCGCCTAAAACAAAACCGATTTTAATTAAATATGGTGCAGAGTTAGACTAGTTCTTGGGAAAGGACTTAGGCTACTTTTTATCCAAGTCTTCGCGGATAAAACCGCGGGGCACAGGTATATTTTATAATATAAATACTAATTCCACGCGGATGAAGTCGCTGGCAGTAGCTAAATTATAGTTTTCTTACATTTACCACACCGAAACCATTCCCACCTCACAACTGCCATTCACCACGCAAACTTTAATTACAACCACAAAACCTAGCTTCCAAAATAAATAATTAACCTGTACCAAACAATTCGCCGGCTGCCAAAGTTTATTGAAAACATCTCCATTGAACAGGAATCGCGCGGATACCTTTACAGAGGGCGGCTTTGTAACTTCAGTCGCGTTCTAATATCCATGTTCGGGACTGGTTGAAGGAGATATTGCTGGCCAGACGACAGCAGTGTTTGACTTTCTACGCTGTCAATAAATAAGGCGGGCTTCACACCTGGATATTTGATAGTTGGTTGGCAAAGTAGTTTAAGGGTTGCCTAAAATCCAATAAAAATATTCTCTGGTTATGTAAATTGGGGTTTAGAGTAGCTAAATATCGATTGGAATTTCAATATATCTTTAAAATTATAGCTATAATTATAGTTCTCTCTAGCATTTACTACAACGAAACCACTTCACAACTGTCATTCACCAAAACTTTAATCACAGCCTCTTTCAAAATAATTAACCTGTACCAAACATTTCGGCGGTAGCCAAAGCTGGTTTTATTAAAAACATCTCCATTGAACAGGAATCGAGCGGATACCTTTACAGAGAGATGCTTTGTTACTTTAGTCGCGTTCTAATATCCATGTTCAAGACTGGTTGAAGGAGATATTGCTGGCCAGACGACAGCAGTGTTTGGCCAATAAGGCGGGCTGCACACCTGGATACTAGAAAGTTGGTTGGTAAATATGATATTTACCGAAAATCAAGCCTGTGTTTTTCAAGGGTAGGATAGAGGTGAATAGCAATACTCACATTTAGCCTTTCTGCCCGACTAGCCCATAAGGAGGGTAATGTTATTCGAGTGTATTTATAATAACTTGAGATGTAACTTGTTTAGATCATTGTAGTTGTTTTTTGCAGTCGGGCTTTTATATTTTTTTTATGTTCAGTTCCCATGTTTAGGAGCGATCCTTTTGGTATTAACTGGTCACAAATACCAAGTCCAAGCTTGCTTTGCTACTGGGGAATTTTTTTATGGTAAATAACTCAGCAATGGGCTCGTTTATCGCAATACTGGAGCCCTGATAAGACGGGATCGCGGCAGAACGAAGAGAAGATAGCGGGACACCTTGAATGGTTTCACTGGCGAATTGACGTGAATAACCACAGCTAAAAGAGAAGTGGAAGGAATGGGGCCTTTGCCCGGGAGTGGGACAGTTCAAAAATAAACTCGGTAATAGTTGCAGCAATAAAGTTTTCCAAATAATTGTACCTTTATCATTTGTTACAAATGTTACAATGAGGTGGATGTTGGTCCGGACGCATTCGACTGTGCTGACTGAACTTTCATTAATGATTATTGCAAATAATTACATACGCGGGCATCGAGTCAGAAATTGATTAAACTACTGTTCCGTGATCATGCGTTGGTCAAATTAATGAGCATTTCCGACAACCTTTATGTTAGGCTTATTTCATTGTAATGGGGTATTTTACTAAAAAAATCAAATGGTCCGTCAGCTAAATAACTAAAAAATATGGGACTCCTATTTTTTGCTTTATCAAACCAATAAAAATTACAAAGATAAATCGCATCAAAGTTCAGGAGTGTGGGCTCGTTGCGTCACTTTTGTGGTAAAAGGTGTCACGCCGCGTGACGTACGCGACATTTCAACCCACTGTATCGCCCTCATTTTTTTTTACGTGACAAAAGAAAAAAGACGTCAAATTTTTTTTTGGTTATTTAACTGACAGACTAATTAGTTTTTTTTTTGTAAAAAACCCTATTATCAAACGTTAATAGTATTTAAAAAGTAATGTCAATTGCTGTTTAGATATAGTAAGTAGATGGTCCCGTCATTTTGACTAAACAGTCGCCTTTTTGGTAAAAAGTGACGGTATTATAGTCTTTCATCAGGACCTCTTTAGAGAGCTTTATGACTCATGGCACATTATGAATAGTCTGGTAGACAGGCGCGAGTGAATTAAAAAAATATGTATAAGTTAATTTAATAAGAATAGATCCTAGATCAACTCGTATAAAAATCTATGGACCTTGAAACTACATGGACCTCGCCTAAATCGAGGCGTCGTCGGGTACAGAGCGTAAATTACATCTAATCTGACGGCACGGTTGGCTTAGTGGTTGAGCGTTCGGCTGCTGCGCTGCGTGTCGCGGGTACGATCCCCGCACGGAACAAATATTTGTATGGCCTACAGATAGTTGTTCCGGGTCTGGGTGTCTTGTGTATGTGAATTTAAATGTTTGTGAACGCACCCACGATACAGGAGTAATTCCTAGTGTGGGGCAAAGTTTAAAAAAAATAACAATAACAATCTAAAAATGAAAAACATAAGTATAATAAATCTACCTATGCGATTTAATGGTGCATCCACACAGAAGTTATTTTTTGTAAAGCAACATTTTATAACATGATAGTGACAACTGATTAACAAGTTGCAAAATTTTGTTCCACAAAAATAAATTCAGTGTGGAACTGAGGATGCACCATGACAACAAAACACAATACCAAACAAACTTCTTTCTTAAAACTCATCACACACGCACCGAACAAAAAATCTCGTAACAAAAAGTATCCTCGCTTGAAAACAGCCTAACAAATGCCCTATTCTAAAAATTCTCCATTCTCGTCAGACGTATGTACGGTCAGCACAAAAGGCGGACACGGATGGTAGCGTCGGCAATGTTTGTAAAGCCTCGGCGAGCTAGAAGTGCCATAGAGTACCGAGATGCAGAGGCGGCCGCGAGACGGTTATGTCAAACTTTCCATACAAATCAAGCCTGTGAGGGAGCGTCACCGTATAGTCGTAGAAATTGACGGCCTCTGACAGTTCTGTCTCTGGCGCCACCTCTACGAGTGAGTGTCTTGAACTTGAACGTGTTAAAAAGTGGTGGCCCAGAGGTAACCCGCTCCAACTACTACGAGTCGTGGGGTTACTTTATTTTAAACTTAGCGCTTTACTTTGTGTTATTTATTTCATCACAACTGCTCTCAAAATGGTGAAGGAAAATATCGAGTCCCTGAACCAAAAATTCGAAGACATGTGGCATCCACCAACCCGCATTGGGCCCGCGTGGTGGATTTCGGCCCACATCCTATCACAGAGAGGAGGCCTGTGCCTCAGCAGTGTGGTCATTAAAATGATTATGATGATGGCTCTCCTGGACATTAAAAAGGCTGATTACATAGCTATCGCGGCGATTCGACGAGTGACATAGACGAACAATCGTAGAGACGGCACCTAAGCGTCACCATTTATGTACTCATAGAAATGATGAGCCGTGGCAATTCTGACTATGGTTATGGCTGATGAAACTTGCGCTCAGCGCAATTGCGCGGCCACGAAACATTACAAGCAATGGCGTCTCTAATCCCTGCCGGCGCGGCGCGGCGTTCCGTACTCTATGTTGAAGTCTAATATGTGGTGGCCGTGGCGGGCTGTATTGTAACCAAGGAAGCAGAGATGCGAGGCAGTGCCTAGAACAAGCCGTCTTGGAGTTACGCTCCCTGACTCCGTTTGATATGCAAATGTTACTATTTTAGTATTGGTTTCGACGTATGCAAGTATTTAGGTCGGCGGCCGGCTATATTTCAATCGGAATCCTTGAGAAGCCATTCCACACAGTAATGTATTAAAAAGTTATAAAATAAACTTACTTTTTAAAGCGCCTAATTGAAAGGCGATAGCAATAAACACGTGTGGTGAGTTTTTAAGCAATTGCGTGCAAATTGCAAAATTAATCAAATGCTCGAATTAAAAATAATTAGCCGATTATTGCCTGAGGGACTTTCTGTGTGTGGCTCTCTACACATGTCATAAACTACTGAATATATTTTACAACGATTTGGTATATTTATGGCTAACACAACCAACGTATTCTTTTAATTAAAAATGTTGTGGTTTATCAAACAGACATAAATCTTATTGTGGCCCTTTAGGCCACCTACGACAGGATAGAAGGCCTATGTTTTGCTACCCAAACAGCAACCGTACCTCCCAAACAATAAGTACCTAGTATAGAAATATTCCAAAAGCTGTCTCCAAAAGGTCGAAGATAGTGTCCCCACAAAAGTAATAATGAAAGAGCTTTAACTAACCTGTAGGCAGTCTAAGCTAAAAATACACGAAAATAATTTCCGAAGCATCTTATTAGGGACTGATAAAATTTTACGTTGGATTAAAGCGTCAAGTGTCAAAATACTCTTATGAACCTCGATGTGGGAGTCACATCAATTGAGGACGACGTCAAAAGACGTCACAAATGGAAAACTTGACAACATACGGCTTTAACAGAAAATAACCGGGAATTCTGAAAGCAAAATATGTATATGAGAGTATATGGAAACTGGTACCTAATGAGAGCAGAGGCGAATTTATGTCATGATTTATATCGAGACAGAATTATTTTATGAAAGAATTGATATAATTATTCAAGTAAAACAGAATTATTTTCTGAAAAAATTGATATATTTAAGTATCATAAGAAGAAAGCCACGGCTAAATCAGAGATTAAAAACAAAGAGGACATCAAAATTCAAAACAGAACCCACTTCGACCCAGACATATATAAATATCTCAAGAGATTTAAAATTTCATACGTCAGAACTTAAATCTACTTTCAAATATTGTATCGGTACAAAGATATTCAAAACTTCTATCTACTCCGACATCCAATAACCCAGAAACAGATTTAGGATCACTCGCTATACGGTTCTTTGTCAAAACAGAATGGAGGCGAATACGAACCAAACCGTTAGGACTAGGAATACGCTTATCAATAGATATAATTCCAGAGAACTATCGCAATATCTATTACGATTGTACGAAAACTCGTTGCAAACCGATATACCACGATTTCAATCCGCCGATACGTGCACCGAATGCAATGCTAACGTTATACAGACATTTCTCTATTATAGCAACCATCTAATTTCATGAGACCTCCCCTGCCGCTTTTACTTCTACAATTTTGTCTACATATGGAAGATCTTCTGCAATATCTAGAGGTCTAGCTTCGTTGGTTTTGAGGAGGTTACCTCTGCCCGTGTTAGGATAATAATGGCTAGTATTCAAGTGAAGTTCCTTTCGCGAAGTTCGCAACGTAATATCAACTAGTTGTGAAGACTTAACTCATTAGAATAGAGACTGCGTCGTAAAGTTTGTGGGTGAGTAAATACACTGAATGTGGCATAGTTTCGGATTTAAATTGAGGTTGGCATTGTTCTTTACTTTATATTTCAAAATTTCTGGTATGAGTTGGTGTTCTATTTTAATTTGTTATTTTCAAACTGTGGGTTGCAGCTGCAAGTTACTTTGTGAGGATGATGCATTGTTGTTCTTTTTTGTTGTTATCAGAATGTACAAAAAAGTCGGATAAATCATGAATCTAGATTCAAACTGCTGAGTCGTTATGACTGTCAGAATCACAAGAATAAAAAATAAACTAAACACCAAACTTCTAACAATCTACCTAATGCTTTGTATAGATATTTGAACTCTGCGCTAGTTTTTAACTACCAACAACAAGCCATATCATCTTTTCACAACAAAAACTTCTTCCATTCCAACACTTTTTTCTTCCCAGTAAGTCCGCTTCATATAAAACTTGGTGAAGCAGTCTATTCCTACACGTCTGCCATTACGACGAACTTTAGTAAGTGGCATTTGATTTAGGGAGCAAGTCACAGTTATAGGATATTCACCGAAAACTTTGGCTTAGAATGTTCAGAGCTCCTCTACTATGACGTGTCATTACCATCATGGATCAGAAGTGAAAAAGGGACAGTGCTATGCGACCTGTATAGCTCCGTCTCTCTTTTAAAACGGAATCAAAATGGCGTTGGCACGTCATGGTAGGGGAGCAGTTCTCTTTATGCTAGAATCTTGCAGATAGATGGAGAGAGGTAGTGCCGTATAATCTCCGGATCAGAATGGAGTGGAACATTTTCGTGAAGATAGTGAAGAGGTAACTAAGGCATTTGTGTTAGTACAAAAATTGTTCATTTCACCTGAGATGTTATTACCACGTGAAGTTTCTATAGAATTGCACAGTGAATTGAATGAAGCTATTTTCCATTTCAACTGTTAATAACGAGATAAAATCGTGACCTTGAAAATTAACTAACAGAAAACTGCAATTTGTTACCGGTACATGGAGGATATACCCACCCATATACACAAGTTCACACAACGTGAAAGTGTAATTCCCTGTTGGGCGTTGTTTCCTGACAGCTACAATTTTTTTTTGTGGGGATCAGACTTTTACTGACTAAAACCCACCTATATTCCTTCAGTTGCCTGAGTGCCCAGAGCACGGTAATTCTGTTTAGAATTTATCTTCGACCAGTGGGCAGCTGATAGCTACAACCTGGAAGTCTTAAGTCAAGAGTGAATAGGTTACGTTCACGAAAGCGTGCTCCATCGTCCATACCATCATCACTTACCATCAGGTGAGATAGTGGTCAAGCGGGAGCTTATCAATGATTTAAAAAAAAATAGTTCAACTAAAATGCACTTTAAGAATACTCGTTCCCTGGAGTCACGAGAGATGTTTTTTTGATCAGGTAAGTTGTTAAAACCATGAAGAAACAAACTACTGCATTCAAACACTTTAAATAAAGCTCCATTTTAACCTGGCAAGTTCTCCCCACGAATTTCATTCAAACTTCAAGTGAATCTTGTTTCCAAGAACCGCTCGCTCGTAACCCGTAAATGGAAAGGGGGTTTCTTATAAAAGTAATGAAAAGACTGTTTTGTTGCTTAAGAGAAATAAAAAAAAACCTCATTATTCTAAACGTCTTTAGTATGAATGGATGGAAAGAAATATGATGGAGGCAGTAGACAATGGGTTGCTTTAGTACCAACGTCGTGACCTTTTGAGTTAGCATGCATCAGTCTCCATTTTTAACAAGGTTGTTTCAAGTGAGGTCGGAGTAATGCTTGTCTTGTTATCATGTTTTTGGTTCAAATCACATAAGTGCTGGAAGGAAGGAAGAGAATATGGGTGTGTTTTGTGTTGTCTGTACTAACATGGTCGGTGAGGGAAAGAGTATAAAATAGTTTAGCTGACTTTGATAGTACGAGTATGTTTCTGTTTTGTTTGTTGGAGATAAAAATGTACGATGTTACGTGTATTTTAGAAGTTTTAAGGACTGGTTTAGTATTGTGGAGCACTTGGCAGTTTTTATTTAAATTTGAACCAAACGATTTGTCCTGAATGAGGTTGACACAGGCGCGTGGAGATTAGTGTAAAAAAGTTAGGCATATTCTCAGCATTGGGCAAAGTCTGTCTGTGGAGGATGAAGATATTTGAAGATCCAAATATTGTCAAATGTTTGGTCCAAAGTTACTTTTACAGAACTAATTCTAAATTCTACATGCCACACAAAATTATAACATACTCGTCCAAGTTGACCTGGTTCAAAATTCTCACCCTGTGTACCGTATTACATAGACTATATATATATATATATATATATACTTTATATATACATGAGCGACCATCGCTCGAGTTTCAACGTAAAGCAACATGCATTCCGATGAGATACTACACGTTAACTACACTACAGTGATACTAGGCTTATAGCACAATGTCGTAAGCGCCGTAAAATTTGGGTATTTAATTCTCCGTTTAAACCGAGGTATATGGGCATGCTAACATACAAAGTAAGACGCTATATATATATGGAGAAAACTTTGGTTTAGTAACACCACTTCAAATATCAGAGATCCATTGCAGAGACCTACATACATATATCCCTAGTAGAGACCCATATCTGAGATCCATAGCAGAGACCTATAACAGAGATGACGGCAAGGTTGGCGGCACGGTTGGCGGCACGGTTGGTGCAGTGGTTGATGCCTGACGCCTTGGGCTGCTGCGATGCGAGTCGCTGGGTTTCTTGTGTATGTGAGTTTACATGTTTGTGAACGCATCCACGATACAGGAATAATTCCTCTATCGTGAATCAATAATAACTTAGTAAAACCCTCATTAATCTCGTAACTAATAAGCTTACAGATGTAGTATTTTACTAATTCCAAGCACGCTCACACTTCTATGTTATGTCCGACCCAAGTTTTAATTTCTATCTTAAATTCAGCCACCACGTAATGAAAAATTTAATTAACCATTTTTCTCTATTCAGCAATATTGTGTATTAAATTTAACTCGATTAGGCAAACCCACTCAGGATTCGAGCTTAATTGAAAAATTCAATGTACTAACGAACAAAATTAGCCACTCGACAGTATTGGGAATGTGAAAAGTTTAATTTAATATTGTATTAGATTTTATTGGTAAGTTTTCATAATGGTCATTAATATAAACTGCGAAAGTAAAGTCTTTTTAAGAATCATCATCTTCACTATCTTGATTTATTTGGGGATGGCGCAACATATCTTCTCATCATCATCATCATCATCCTTTCAGCCGAAAGACATCCTCTGCTGGACATAGGCCTCCCCCCAGTGTCGCCACAAGTCTGGTCCTGAGCGTCACGCAACTATCGGCTACCGTTGAACCTCACCAGGTCATCGATCCACCTTGAGAGGCCTTCCAACGCTTCGTCTTCCAGTACGCAATCGCCACTCCAGAACTTTTCGGCCCCATCGACCACTGCGAGCAATCTGCCCACTGGCATTTTATGTCTACTTGTATGTATTTCTCTAATAGTCTGATAGCCTGTTTCTGAATCAAGAATCTGAATTTGAGAAATTACCAAACTCCACGTTACCTGAAAACCTATCGTACAAGCTTTATATGTAGCATTATGGTTTCAAAACGTTTTGAATTCCAATTCTCAATACGAAATTTTGGTTTGATTTTATACATTTTTGTAACCAAATCTTCAAAGCATTTCCGGAATTATCATACGAAAACCCTCTATTTTCATTCAAATATTTCGTATTTCCACTATCACCCCCAACATAAAGCAGTCAAGTTTCTCCCTCTTCATTATTTCGTGCCATAAACCGTACGAAGTTTCCAATGTGGCGGTATAATTCGGTGCCGGACCGGCACGGCGGTGCATCGTCCGAACGGGGCCGGTCATTCCTTCCGGTACATTGTCTTATCCGGCCCACTAGGCTGGCCATCAATCATACACCGGCCAGGGAATGCGACGGCCACACGTTAGATATTTTCGAGTGGCGAAAAATATTCCTTTTCCACCCACTCGATTGTGAACCCTAACTTTATTAAACTACAGTTCAGGATCGTTTTCTGGTTGTATTTGTATTACTCTGCTAAACTGACTTAACGCTACCGGTAAATTTGTAATGTATGTGCTCTATATAGTACATGGACAGAACATTATTGATAATTCCATATATTGGATTCTCTATCGCCGCTCTGTTTCAGAGATATATTGTCGATGTAGGGTAATATATTGGTGGCCTGTGGCTATTACGGGCCAGACTGCCTGTACCTGGAGGTATATATTAAATTCTTCATTAGGTACATTGTATTTAGTTGACATTGCCAATGCGAGGCTGTTGAGGCTAGCAATTACTCGGGCTGAGGCAAAGGGTCCTGTATGCAGCCAGGCGGATAGGGACGGATCTATGCGTCCTGATGACTGTCAGGTATGGTTCGCACTCACAAGACTGTGTACCGTGAATGACGTCACTATGTGAGAGGATCGAAGCGTTTATGTCCAATCATGGCTCATGAGAGTTAGGATCTGTTATGTCAAGCGTGACTTGTCAGAATTATTCGGTTTATTTTAGCAATTGTATAAATAAGAGGACACATTTATTTGGAAATACCTAAACTTAATTGTTATTTCAAATATAGACAAAACAATAATTTCATTATGTTAACAAATGGGCAAAATGATTACGAGAATTCCTACGAAATTGTCAAAATATGTTTTCAGAAGCGGTATTAATATTTATTTATTTATGAGTGAACTCCAAAAGTATTTCTTTATGAGTTGTCACAATAAATATACATGACGCAGGCAATAGCCCAAAAGAGGGGCAGAATAATATTTGAGATAACATATATTATTGTAAAGATACACACTAACTTATTTAAGGAGTAAAATGGGTCTTAACTTTGAAATTGTCGTATTAAACAGGCCACTTCAGAATTTTAAATTCAAATATACTTAATTCATGGAGCAGGTTATTCCTTTTTTCATTCAAAAGCAGTTAATTTATTAACTTCTTTCATAGATCTATGGTTATTAATAAGATTTTTTAGGCTTTACTTTTCCTGTAATATCGCCATATTTTATAATCATTATTTTTTGTAAATACCTAATAGTAAGTAAGACCTCACGTTTTTAAATCCTCCTTTACTAAGATCCCAATAACAGAGAATTATCTCGTAACGTCATTATTAGGTTCAAATTATCTCATCCCGCGTCTACCGGCCCAGCGCATGGGCCGTAAATAATTAAAAATCTATTGTGTCTGCTAACTAGACACGCGTCGAGTTAAGTGCTACAAAAATACTACTAAAGTGGACCTAAATTCGGAACCCATCAACTAACATTTATCAAAGCACCTATTTGTGTCGAAACACTATAAAACTTCCCGTGTATTTTATCAGCACCATTTCCCATCGTTCAAGAGCTAGGCTCCATCATCAATCACACCTCTTTTGGGTATTGTCACGATATTAGAGTGGGCCATCAATAATAAATGTTTGTTTTGTGTTTTTCCACATAAAACGATCATATTTGGTGGTTAGGAGAAATATATGAAAACTATCTTTTGTTAGCGACTTCGCCCGCGTGAATGTCGGAAATGGTCCCACGGGAACAAACTCCCGGGTTAAAAAAAACTATGTTCTTTTACAAAGTTCAATCTATCCCTATATCAAATATTCATCAAAATTGGTTTAATGGTTTAGGCGTGAAATCGTTACTAACAGACTACTTTACTTTTGCGTTCATAATATTACTAGCTTCTACCAGCGGCTTCTCCTGCGTGGAATTAATACTCTCCATACCTATGCTAAATGCTATTCCAGACTATAATCTACCTCTGGGCCAAATTTCATCCAGATCCGTACAGCTGTTCTGGCGTGTTTGAGAGACAAACATCCAACCATATAAACTTTAGCATTAATAATATTAGAAGGATATATTAGGAAGTAGATAAGCATGTTTGAACCCGTCAACTCAGATATTGCTCTTACTGTAAAATTTTATTGCAACGGGAAAGCTTCTAAAAATGCAATATTCTGCTAAGAAAATTCTAAGCATTTCTATATGCGTTTCTGCAAAACCCTCGTACAAGTAGATAACTAATAGGAAACAAACCCGAATTATTTCCAACAAAAGTGTTAATCGAAACGAAGTCCCATTCTTATCAGACCAATTTGGTCACCCAAACCACTACATACCCGCATTGGCGGTTACCCATAAGAAATCATTACTATAGATAAAGAAATAAAGACGAACCCAGTGCGATCCGGTCACAATCAAGGAAATTGAAAGGTCGACCCGGGTGGAGCAGGATATACCTTTCCACTACATTGTCTTATCCGGCAATACATCATTTTACCCGGGCGCACCCGGATAACCAGTACGAATGTACGTATATGGTGTGGTTATTATAATAAATCTAAGATTTGATGTTGCTAAGGGTGCGAGCTTTCCAACAATTGTACAAGAAACTCTGTGTACTTTCACGAGAAAAGAAACAAAGTAAGATAAAATGTGTGTTATTTTAAAAGAAAAACATTCAAAATTGCATTTAAAAAACCTAACACTAATACAAAATCCAAAGTAAAATTGCAACTGAAAAAAAACATTTTCAGAATGGTTTTTAAACAGATTATGTTCGTAAAATCACACAATTTCTCTCAATCTTGCGAAGTGTATCGTATTTATGCTCTTGACTGTACGTACCTACTTATAAATTTGGTGGAAGGGTGAGAATTGCTCCACATTCTCTATGTACCTATAGTATTCTTACAGGCTGAAGATGGAAATGAGAGGTTTTTGTGAGTCGAAAACGGAACTTTTGAGGTGGGGTTCAAAGCGTTGAGGACTCGTTTCAATGCCGCAAGTGGCGTCGAAAGGAGGTTGACAGTTTTATTCTTTTGAGGGCTTTTCATATAGGTGTGTGTTTGAGTTAGTGCGTAGTTTTTTGTAGAACCGTGAAGCCTTTGTTAGTAAAATCTGATGATAAGTTTTATGGTACCGAAAAAGAGTTCGGCATATACTTTTCCTAAATGATTTTTCATTAAAAGCTGACCTATAACGGTTGAAAATCGTTGAATGTTTTATTTTAAATATGTTTTTATAATATTATCAGTTATACCTAGAAAAGTTTCTAATTACATCTTAAGTGGTACCACTGAAAACGGTGAAAGAAAACACATCCAGAGAAAATTTGACATAGCAAGCGTGGTGATTAACGTTGGTGGAATCCTTGTATCGTGTATGGAGTACTGATCTCATCTTTGGGACGGATCTGCCAGATACCAGCTTGACGCCCTTGAGTCAACTGAGAAACGTGCCAAGAGGATCATCGGCAATTATAGGCTCGTCGAGTCGAAGCACCAAAACTTGAGCATCGACGCCGAGTTGCTAGCCTGTCGGTTTTATATCGATTAAATTTTGGGGAGTTTGCGTTGGAATTGCATAGTTTAATTCCGCCAAGCCCGTTCCATCTTCTAATTACATCTTAAGTGGTACCACTGAAAACGGTGAAAGAAAACACATCCAGAGAAAATTTGACATAGCAAGCGTGGTGATTAACGTTGGTGGAATCCTTGTATCGTGTATGGAGTACTTACTGATCTCATCTTTGGGACGGATCTGCCAGATACCAGCTTGACGCCCTTGAGTCAACTGAGAAACGTGCCAAGAGGATCATCGGCAATTATAGGCTCGTCGAGTCGAAGCACCAAAACTTGAGCATCGACGCCGAGTTGCTAGCCTGTCGGTTTTATATCGATTAAATTTTGGGGAGTTTGCGTTGGAATTGCATAGTTTAATTCCGCCAAGCCCGTTCCATCATCGGACCACTAGACGTACGGTGATGCGCCACCGGTACATGGTGGACATCCCACCCATACGTACAAAACGTTTTGAGAACACATTCATTGGGCGTACAGTTAAGGAGTGGAATGCCCTGCCAGTTCCTGATAGCTACAACCTGGGAGTCTAGAGTGAATAGGTTACTTTAAGGCAAGCGTGCTCCGTCTTCGACCACATCATCACTTACCATCAGGTGAGATAGTGGTCAAACGCGTGCCTATCAATAATAAAAAAAAGAGAGATCTTCACTCAGCAGTGGGACAGTAGCAAGCTGATATTATTGAAATAATAATAATAAATACAAAAGTCAGTGAGAGGCGTACAATATTTTTTTTTTTTATGTTTGATAGGTTCGCGTTTGACCACTATCTCACCTGATGGCAAGCGATGATGTGGTCGAAGATGGAGCACGCTTGCCTAGAAGCAACCTATTCACTCTTGACTTAAAGTCTCCCAGGTTATAGCTATCAGGAAACACAGACTCCGGTAGGGAATTCCACTCTCTAGCTGTACGCACAATGAATGTTTTTTCAAAACGCTTTGTGCGTATGGATGGGATGTCTACTATGAACCGGTAGCACTTCGCCGTACGTCTTGTGGTCCTTTGATGAAACGGGCTTGGCGGAATCAAATCATGCAATTCCGTAGCACACTCCCCAAAATGTAATCGATAGAAAACCATATGATTGTTGACATAGCTATCCCACATGACGGGAACCTCGTGAATGTCGGGAAAGATAAGCAAATTAAGCATCTTAACTTGGCTCGCGAGGTTGTCGACATGGGAGATGTGGTCTCAGCAATCATTGTACCGATAGTTGTGTCAGCCAACGACTTAATAGCTACGAGCCTTGATCAACACCTAGGAGGCTCTCGTTAAGTGGCTGGGTCGAGGGTTTGATTCAGAAAGCGGTATTCTTAGACACGGGTCGTTTATAAGGTGGTTCCTGTCTTTGGGGCCCTGACTCTGTAGCTTTGGCCCTGTTTGCGATACTTTTTTATTGAAACATTAAAAAATGTAAATTATATGGATATTAAAAAGATAGCTGTAGCCATAATGAGTCACACATTTCATTTTGCGAATCATTCATGCAAACGTTTGCGAGCCCTAATTGAAAGGGTCCGTGTAATTGAGTCGCTACAATAATACCATTATAATAAATTGTACCAAAATGTGTTGCGTATTCAGAAAAATAATCGAAATAATGTATCGTCTTTTATATCAGAAGGGTATTATTGTTATTGTAATTATTCGTTTGTAGGAATTATTTGACTTTTCATTATACTCCAGTACTTGTCGGGATTTGAAACGTTATACTTTTATTAAATACTGAGAAGGAAAAACTGACTGACTGACATATCAACGCATAGCCGAAACTACTGCGACTAGGAACGTGAAATTTGCACACAGCTTCCTTTTATAATATAGGGGAGCATTAAGAAGGGGTTTTTGGAAATTCATCCCCTAAGGGGTTAAAATGAGGGTCGAAAGTTTGTATGTAGTAGGTACTAATTCTACGCGGGCAAAGCCGCTGGCAGAATCTAGTATACACATACTTGTTTGTCGCTCTTTCTATTAGTGAAAATCGCATCAAAATCTGTAACGTGGTTTAGGAGGATTTAGCGCAGAAACAGACAGACGCGGAAAGCGACTTCATTTTATATTATGTCAGAGACTAGTATTTTCCTGCAACTTCACTCGTAGCCTATCCCATAAGTAATCCCGTGCATTGTTTCGAGATAAAAAGTATCAAAGTCTTTCAGTGATTTCTATCACTGTAAGAATTTGCAAAAATGCGAAAATACGGATCATTCGATTGAAAGATTACCTCTTACAATCGTAAATAAACAAACTGTTACACTCGTATTTAGTTTAGATTAAATAAGTTTATTTGTAATTAGTAATGATTATGTTATAGGTAATAACTTAATTTTCTTTGTAGAACAAAAATGTTATGTTTATTTTTAGGATTCCGTACCCGAAGGGTAACCAACGGGATATTAGCCTTCGCTGTCCATCCGTCCGTCCGTCCATCTGTCTGTCAGAGGGTTTATCTCATGATCCGTGATAGGTAGATATTTGAAATTTTCACAGAATTGTTACTTCTGTTGCCGCTATATCAATAAATAATAAAAAAAAATTTTTTTTTTTTCCTACTGGAAACGTGTTTTTATTTGCTTTTTTTGCTCGATCTTAATAATGGCAACAAGCAGACGCGTATAATCTTATACGATGGTACGGAAGCCTTTATGAGCGAGTCCGACTCGCACTTGGCCGGTTTATAAAACACACAATCTATGTTATCCACAACAAGTATAAATGTAAAACAAGTAGGTACATGCCAACGAACACAGGTATTTATTTTAAGCTGAAAACCAAAAACACGTCACTTACATATTTTTACCTACCAAATGCCGATAAACCCAGAATCTATACAAATCAAGACATAGGGGACACAGCCGATGCAAACCAACCCAAGGAACTATACTCTTTGTCATATAAACATAATCAAGTCCGGGTCCTTAATAAACATATCAAGAATCGGACGGGCCCACAAGACCCCTGTCCGGGGTCCGTGAGGTCCGCGGGGTCGCCAGGCCCACCCTACAGATATTATCGTGAAAGACAGTTGGGAGAAGGTCGGGCTAAGGTATCGGATACACTGGCGAGGGGGGCGGAGAGGGCTTGATTTTTATGGGATTCTGTTTAAGGAAAAAAATGTCTTCTGGACATTATAATAATAGAAGAAGTGATAATGTTTCATGAAAGACTATTTATATAACTATTTATATATTTATATTAATTATTTTCACCTGTAACTGGTATCACAGATGAAAGAATTTAAATTATTTCACTCAGTGAACTTAACATCCAGGGCCAATCTATTTTTTTTTTGTTAAAATTGAAATATTTCCTGTTGGATAAATATTGTTTTTATTTCAATTATTCTGTTTCATATTATTGTCATTAAAAGAAAATAATTTCAATTGCTTCCAGAAGAGATGAAAACTGCAATATGAAATGGAAAATGTTAGATTTAACTTATAACCGACAATATGCATCGCTGATAAAAATTATATCACCGAATCGAATCCTTCTTTACTTATGAATGTCAGAAATATAAATGACGTAACTTATGCAATAGACTTACGTAACTACCAAAACCCTAATTTCGTCCATAATAAAGAACAACTATCTACTAATTTCATGGCTTCACATGATCACACAACAATGCTGGTACAGATTTTCATGAAAATAATATTAATATGTAACACTGTTCGTACACTAGGGTTTCATCGAGTTCATTGTAATGTGAACAGATAAGCATCCCTTTATTATATTACCAAAAGGCTCGGGATCATAATAATAATTTGCTTTGATGCTGCTCAGAAGCAAGAATTGAATAAAACAAATGCGGGTTAGTAAAAATATATAAATTTTAATCTTGACTACGCTTGGGGTTCTTTTATGCGGTTGAAAACAGATAAAAAAGTCTTATATATCTCCACTAGTATCTGCTAGCGGCCTTGCCAGCGTTAAAGTTGGAAGTTATCCCAAGGGAACGTACTCCCGGGTTAAAAAATATCCTACGTCCTTCTCCAATATCCTTTCTATCCCTATACCAAAATTTATCAAAAATGGTTCAGCGGGTTAGGCATGAAAGCGCTACAAACAGAAAGATAAAGTTAGTAACTTTTGCACTAGCGTGGATTGATTCGAAGTATATTTTCATAGTCCCATGCATGAATAACTTATAGAGATACCCTCCATTTCGATTACCCCCACTAATGAGCTGTCCATTTCAAGCCGTAATAACCGCTCTTCTCGCTCCAATGAGCGCTCACCCTAACCGGGGGGGTATTATGAAATATGACGGGCTCCATCGACCCGATACTCGGATTAAGGGCCCCGTGCTAATCTCTGGCTGACTCCGACAAAATTGCTCATATCGTCCGACAATGGAGCCCAGGACCCAGTAATTCGTACGCACCTGTTTTCGAGACTAAATTAAAAAAGTTTTCTGAGCCATCAATCCGACGCCGTGATTAGGAAGTTTTTTCCCGAAGGCAGGTAATTGCGTGGACTTTGGTGTGAAAGTAAGATTTTATTTGTTTGGTGTCTTAATGCCTTTTTTCGGTGTGGTCAAGCGGAATCTAATTTCATTCGATTTGAATTTAATTGTTTTAGGTGAGAAGTTTTGTCTGAGCGAATCGTTCATCGAGATATTGACGTGGACTTAAATGTTTTCTTAGCGCATTGGTCTATGAGTTTCTACAACTCCATAATTTGTGGGACTGATGACTTGGTGGACATGGCAGACTGTAGGATGCCAGAATCACAGAACCGGTTAATGTAGCGATGCTGAGGGTAGGCCATTTTTTTTTTGGGCTGGTGGGAAATCGTCCAATAACTTCTCCCGCTCTGGGTGGAGCGGGAGGGCGTGTCAAACTCTTACTGACTAAATCCCACCCCTGTTCCTTCCCTGCCTGAGTGCCCAGGGGTGCGAGGGGAGGCCTATGTCAGCAGTAGACGTCTTTGATTTGAAATGATAATGATGAAGAATGAGTGTATTCTGACTTATGTTGTTCTTACAAATCACAAAAAGTTTTACTCTTAAAAAAAAACTGTACTAAGTTTCAATCAAATAATATATCCTGGTACAGTAAATACTTCGTTCCCACCACAGTACTATATCGGCAACCTGTTTCATCGACTCGATGACGTCGTTATCGTTCGCACGGAGACATCTGAATTTTCACCCGAACCGGAGTCGACTCGTAAAAATTTAGCATCGGTTAGATTGCATTCTTCCTGGAGGTGGAAAATAAGAATGCAGTATAGCCGATCTCCTATCCTATACCTTACTGCAAATGAGAAACAATGAAGACTAAGGTAGTGAGTTTATAGCATATCTTTATAGGGTTGAAATACTTATACTTATTTCTTGTTTTCGATGGTCAACTTTTTAACCCAGATAATAGTTGCATCATTGGAGATCTTTAAGTACTCTCAAAGTACCAGCAAATAGGCAAAAACCGTATTTAAAGCAATATCTTAATAACGATTTTTTTTGTGTTTTTAACCGACGAAAAAAAGGAGGAGGTTCTCAATTCGACCGTATATATATTTTTTTTTTTTTTTTTTTTTTTGATTCTGTTTCAAAATACACATTTACGTGTTAAAATCTCTTCAGAAGAAGAAAATACATTGTTTCCTCTTCTGAAGCCCCATAGAATCAAAATCAAACGGAAGTTATCCAATATAATCCTAACGCCTGTTTCTTTGTCGTTGACAATATTATCGAAAAAATCAAAGACATCTGAATCCTCTGCCGTAAGGGGGAGGACAAACTCGTAAAATTTAACACCGCCCCCATCGCGATCGCTTTGACACTTCTCAAGTATTACAATTATTGTCGCCTCGACGGTCTCTCTGCGATAAATTAATTTAAGAAATTGGATATCACAGATAATTGGTTCTGTTATTATTATACGTCTATGTACAATGGGGCTTTTACATCGGATTTGTTAGGGAAGAAGATTGGATATTGTTAGATATATATTTCCTCCGCCTCGCTTATTTTTCTTCTGATTAAATTCTGTTCTTACAATGTTGCTTTCACTTTGACTGTATTAGGTCCGTTGTTTCCTGTTACAGTAATAATGTAACAGCTTAGTTTCCTGGGATTATTGTCTTTACCAAGTTCTGCTTTATAATATTTGCTAGAATAAGAATTTACTTCATTATTCTGATTTACATCACTTGTTGCTCTGATGGATTTTATTTGCCACTTTATTACTTCTCAATTTCACATCTACTTACTAAATACCAAAGAATCTTACTTATATTATAAATGTGAAAGTTTGTTAGTCTTTTACGCAAAAACTACTGAATGGATTTTGATGTAATTTTACAGTAATATTGCATAATATACATCAGAATAACACATAGGCTATAATTTATAATGGGGGGAGTACTAAAACCACGTGGGCAAAGCCGCTGGCAGGAGCTAGTATCTCTTTATATACCTTCAACCTTAGCCCTCGCAGCCATCGAGTGGGCTACCCCCTGCTTACTACCCATTTGAGGAAACTGAAAAACACGTATCATAATCGTACACTACACAAAAATATGATGGATTTGCCAAACATTCAAAAATTCATGACATAAACATGCGCTCCTAGGTACATTGAAAATTACACAAATGAAAAAAAAATAACATAAGGTGATGACGAAATTTATCCTTTAAATTTTAAACATCCCCATATTTTTAGGGTAATTCTCTGGCGCTGGTATTATACGCATGATACACACAAATGCAAATGCGATACGTAATACACTCGCGAGCGTTGCGTTCACTCACACACGTATGAAATTTGACTTCACGATACACGTTGCGTTTTGTATTGAACACGATATCTGGACATTTTATAACCTAAGCTTCAACCCCTAACACCTACATTTCCTCACCAACAACAAACCCTCGAACCTCTTAACATCTTCTCTTACAATCTCTCAATCCAATCACATTTCTCGGAAGCAATCGTTATTATTAGACTAACACGAGCATCATTCGATTCTGGGATCGACTAACGGCAAATTGCTTAATCGCCATCACTATGACCGTTCTACACGACACGTGAGCCGTGTTCTAATCGCCTTATTGAGTTACACTACACCTATGCGATTACTTACGTAATTACCAGGACCTTAGGACCGCAAGTGGTCTTGTGCGAACCGATGCGGGCTGAAGATTCGTGTGTTGGGGGGCTTAAAGCTGAATCTAAGTTCGGAACGTGATTTGATTCTCAGGTGTGCTACTGTAATGCTGAAAGTTTAGATAGGTTCGTTCGTGGAACATATCCAAAGGTCAGGTAATACATAGAAATTAGCTGCTCGTTTGATTAAACATACATACGTAAACTCGCGCTGTTCTCCCATGTGGTTAAGCACAAAGTATAGAACATCACTTGCCACGATCTTTTTACATCGTTTACGCGTTCATGCATCCTTTTTTTATTGTTGATAGGCACGCGTTTGACCTCTATCTCACCTGATGGTAAGCGATGATGTGGTCAAAGATGGAGCACGCTTGCCTAGAAGTAACCTATTGACTCTTGACTTATAGACTCGCAGGTTGTAGCTATCATGAAACACAGACTCCGGCAGGGAATTCTACTCCCTAGCTGTACGCACAATGAATGTGTTCTCTAAACGTTTTGTGCGTGTGGATGGAATGTTCACCATGTACCGGTGGCGCATCGCCGTACCTCTTGTGGTCCGATGATGGAACGGTCTTGGCGGAATCAAATTATGCAATTCCGTCGCACACTCCCAAAAATGTTACCGATAGAAGACCGACAGGCTAGCAACTCGGCGTCTATGCATTTGGTCATACATGCACGCCAGTTGCGAGTTATACGCACCTGGCCTTTCTGGAGAATTAAGTATTAGTAATTTCAAATGTGCATGTATAGGAAATCCTCTCCCGGCGTTTCTCTCACATCTACCATTTTAAATATCTTTTGTTAGTAACCTTCCACTTATCGTCTAAACATGACCAAACCTCTGATTATATATTTTTTTAATATTGGTCGCACTGTGCGCTCTGTTTTCCATGATGTTCAGGCAGGATAGTCCCCGACCGATCATTAGAAACAATTCGATCGCTTAGTCTTCGGACGTGAACGAATCCAATGCTTGGGAGCTTTAGAGTTGCCTAAACGATAGTACCTATATTTATACAACTACTCCAGAAGGAAGGTAACGTTTTTCGAGAGCCCTGTAACTTAAACGGCTGGATGAATTTCAACAAATGGGTATCATTAGATTGTGTTTGACTGCCGAAGTGACATATATGTTATACAGGTTGTAAGGGGAACGCTTCCGAAGTCAAAACGTAGATTATATACAACCTAAATGTAAACAGATTACAGTAATCTTTAGGCACGTCGCGTTGGCGACGCGTGGACATTGGGTGGTTGGCAGCGCGGTTGTCGGCGAGCGCGAGCATACTTTGAACTCGTGTTAATGCGCGAGCGTCAGCTGATATTTTACGAATACATTGTATGCCAATTACTAAAGTTGTAAAGAAAGAATGTGTCTTTAATAGCAAATAACGGTTTCATTTAACTGTTCTCACAGCATAGTAAACGCAAAATTCTAAAAAAAAAAATTTCCAGTTTTCCAGCCATATCATCATCATCATCTGTCTCCGATTTCGGAAGCATTTCCCTTACACCCTGTATATTAGAAAAAAAAACAACAAATTTCGATCAGCTGATGATATTTTTGTGTGAAAGTTCAAAGATTTTTTGGGAATTGACGACTTCCGATATGAAAGTTTTATTTAATTATATTTTATTCAAGCACCTTTCCGTTACATATACGTAGAATGAAAGTTTGTAACCGAGATCGTTATTTTTAGGGTTCCATACCCGAACGGCCCAAACGGAGAACTATTGCTGTCAGTCACATGTCCATCTGTCTGTCCGTCGTCTGTCACATAGGTTTTACAGCCAATCGGTTGGAGCTACAGTCTTCAAATTTTTACTAGATAAGGATCTTGTTGACCAAAAGCCTTGTATGGCTTTTTTATAGTCAAAAATACATTTGGTACGGAACCCAAAATGTGCGAAGTCGGACTCGCACTTGGCCTATTTATGTCGATGTTTAATACCATCGAGCGAAGGATTTGTTACCATATAGTTTCATGGTAACCTCATCTACCTGAATAATAAAAATATAACGCATCAGAAAGCTAACAGGGCCTGCTATATCTGCCCACACGTTCAAAGCAAAGCCTTTGAGCCGATAGTTAATCAGGCAGGTAAGCCTACAACCCTTAATGCTACGTTAGACTGAATGGAGTCTGCCTGAGCAATGCACTATCGACATATTCCTGTATCCCTCATGTATTTTGAAAAGCTCATTTATGTTTTCTGAGTTAATATAAATGTCTATGACATAGCAATCGCATCCTCAATGTGAAAGTTTGAATGTTTGTTTATTAATCACGTTCAAGCGTTTTTGAACTCTAAATTAACCGACTTCGAAAAGGAGGAGGTTATCAATTCGGATGTTTATATGTATACATATAGTTTTTTAAATAAATTTTCGGGCATAACTCCTTCGTATACCTACAGGGTGTAAAGAAAAGGTGTGGTCCTATTTTAAGAACTGCATCTGCCTATCTAGATAAACAATTTTCTTCAAGAAAACCTGAGGGAATTCTCATTTTTTTTTATCTCCCATACAAATATTGATCAGCTGATGATAACTTTGTATGGAAAGTAAAATTTTTTTTTTGGGAATTTTCTATTTTTTCTTAGAGAAAGTTGTTCATTTCCATGGGCAGAACCGGTTCTTAAAATATGACGAAAATGCAAAATTATTTTTTTGGTCGGGAATGGTCCCATTTAAATTCAGATAGATTTAATGATGAGTTTCGGCGATAGACAGTGGAACTCTTTAATAACTAACAGCAAATGTCTCGTGATTACTGCGAAGGTGTCTTTGTATTGTTTACGCAATTTAATGGGGTACCATAACTAAAAAGTGAAAACAAAAAACTTTTTTACAAAACAAAATAGAACCAACCGACTTCTAAAACAAGTGCAAAATAACTTTAATTTCGGAAGTCGGTATTTTTGGTTTTTTTTTTTCGTTTTATGACACTGACTTCCTATATTAAAGTTATTTTGCACTTTTTTTATGGAAGTTGGTTCTGTTTTTTTATAAAAAAAAATTTCATCCCAGTAGGATCGTTCTTCTACTCTTTGTAATAGTCACGCCATTTATTTCTGATTAATCTGGCCGTACATGTTCATCAATTTTATTTTTCTTCGGATTATCCTTATTCTACTATTATCCTACTTCATACTTAATATTATAATTTTGAAAGTTTGGATGTATGGATATTTGTTAGTTTTTCACGCAAAAACTACTGAATGAAACTTATTCCATGCGGGCGAAGCAGCTGGCACTAGTATCTGAATAAACGCGGGCGGATCCACTGGATAAAACTACTATACCGAACAGTTTTTGGTCGATAAAATTCATAAGTAAATCAGGAGGATATAACGTACGCACCCATTCTCTAACACACTACCTAAGCCGACCTCAACTATCCAAACCTTACCCTCTTTAAACACCACAACAAAGGCAAAATTAATAAAACCGGGAGCACACGATAAACTTAACATCAAAACACAAACTATGTTTGTAGCGTTCGGAACCCTGAAAGGCAACTCCCCACTAATGGAGCCGGTCAATTACTTAAGATGGGGGAAACCGGATCATAAATCCGGGCTATCGATCAAAGTTCCGCCGTGTCCGGCCCGGTCAAACATGTCCGGTAGGTATTGTGTGTATACGGAGGTTGCCAAGCAAGAAACGTCAGAAAACGAACGTGTAATGAGAACGTTCATCCATCAGAAATGGTTTACTTAATGAAGTCCCTACATATACGTTACTTTGTTTTCTGACGTGTCTGCTTTCTGCTGCTCTGCCAAACTAACCTTTTCCCAACTATCTTGGGGTCGGCTTCCAGTCTAACCAGATGCAGCTGAATACCAGTATTTTACATGGAGCGACTACCTATCTGACCACCACAACCCAGTTACTGGGTAATACGATACCCGTTGGTAAGACTGGTTGTCAGACTTTCGGGCTTCTGACGAACCGTAACGACTGTCAAAGATCCATGATTGACAGCCGGGAACCAACGTGTCTGCTTTCTGATCGACACTAAATAGAACTTTCTTGGAATTATGGGAGTTTTCAGGCAGTTAGCTCGCTTTCAATCAACTCTCAGAGCATCCTAATGGGGTAGACGACTGAAAAAAATATTTAATCCGTCAGGCGTCAGTTAGATTACCAAAAAATATTGGACGTATTTCTTGTCTTTTGTCACGTAACCAAAAACTGATACAGTACGTTGAAATTTCGTGTGACGTCACACCTACGTATAAAATATACTTCTAAATTACTTTATTTTATACTTAGAAGTGACATACTTTTTAAACGACTTCAAAAAGGAGGAAGTTATCAATTTTGATGTATTTTTTATTTATTTATGTGCGGGCATAACTTCGTCATTTAAGAAAAAGAAAGAAAGAAAAATTTATTTATTTTGCACAGATTACAAACGAAGACGGATTTGCAAAATTCTTCTTTTGTTCGAAAGGGGTTTAATCCGAAATAGTCCCATTTAAATTTCATAACAGGCTTCCAATCCTGTGCTTCTATTCCACTAATGAATTTGCCGTTCATCATGCATAACACCGATGGAACTTCTATCCTTTCTTGTATCGTGTTCATACGCTCTGTGGTTGATTGATTTGTTAAGTAAAAGGTTATTTCTAGGTCAGTGTGGTGTGTCTTGATATCGCTTTATCATGAAGAGGAATCAAAGAAAATAGCAAAACACACGGTCAGTTGAAAAAACTGAGAAGGTTTGTTTTCGGAAGGAACCGAATTTCCCGGCAAAGAAAGTGCTGCTTTTTAATCGACTTCACAAAGAAGGAGGTTATCAATTCGGATGTTTGTATTTTTTTTATATGTATGTTCGGGCATAGCTCCGTCATATATTGACGGACAGCAAAATCCTTTTTTTGTTCGAAAGGGATTTATTCCGAAATGGTCCCATTTAAATTTCATATAGATCTGATGACGAGTTTCGGAGACAGACAACGGATCTAATGTCTATGTATTGTTAACCCAATTTAACGGGGAACCACAACTAAAAAGTGAAAAATAAAAACTTTTTTACAAAAAAAATAGAACCGACTTCCAAAAAAAGAGCAAAATAATTTTAATTTCGGAAGTGGTGTCAAAAAACGAAGACACAAACCAGAAACACCGAATTCCGAGATTAAAGTTATTTTGCACTTTTTTTGGAAGTCGGTTCTATTTTTTTGTAAAAACGTTTTTTTTTTTCATTGCTTTTGCTGTGGCATGATAAACCTTTAATTTACTGTATAACTAGTTTCTGCCAGTGGCTTCGCCCTCATGGAATTAGTACTTCCCCAATTATAAATTATAGCTTATGTGCTATTCCAGACTATAATCTATCTCAGTGCCTGATTTCATCCAGATCCATTTAGCTGTTCTGGCGTAAGTAACAAATATTTTCGATCCAAACTTTCGCATTTATAATATTAGTGGAATGAAAGAGGATTTAATAGTATTTTACCCATTCCTATATCTATTTTACGGTACAAACGACTTTATTCGACAATAAGTCATACTGTGTTACTGTTAGGTGATATTTTTATAATAAGACACAAACTATAGAGACGGGACTTAATATTCGCTCAACAACTAAGTCTCTTTCAAAAATATACGCCAGTCTTTCAAATACCTAATCATTAATAAAATAATCAACATAACTATTTTATAACACGATGCGAAATTAATAAGAAAAATTCCAGAAATTCCCGGGAACCTTTTCGTCCCGCGGTCGGTGCGGCCACATCTGCCGACCGTGGAGAACTATGTCAAAAATGTTGCCCGAGACATTTACTGCAGCCGAACTTAAGGCAAAGGGGTGTGTAAGAGTAAGCGGGGGTGGGTTGACCGCATGTATGAAGTAGTGCCTTTTGGAGGGTAGTTAAAAGTACGTTAGGTAAAATTGAATGTCAATTTATATAGATATTTGGGCCTCAATACAGTGTAACGTGTGAAGTTGATATAATAGAAATTATGTGATTAGAAATCATTGACCTATTTCAAGAACTCTGTGCGGTCTAGTTCGGAGACATTAAATTAATATCATCAAAAACCATTATCTAAGGTTTTTTTCGCTACAGTACGAAATTAGTCAGGAAACATGCTTGAAAGAGTATTAATAACTACTCGTTTTTCGGAAAATAACATTTCCTCGAGTTTTTTGCCCATATTTCCTTTTTAGGGTTCCGTACCCGAAGGGTCCAAACGGAGCCCTATTGTTGTCACTCACGTGTCCGTCTATCTGTCCGTCCGTTGTCTGAAAAAAAATTTTGTTACGAAGATTTTTTTAACTTCCCATTGGCCTTTCAGCTTCAAATTTGGTGATAATAATTATTATAACGTATACTTTACTAACAAATACCAATGTTCGGTATGGAACCCTTAATGTGCGAAATCCGACACGCACTTGGCCAGTTTTTAAATATCGGGCTTAAGTTGGAGAAATACATTTCTTTTCGGTATAGAATTGCACAACTTCTTCGTTTCAACAAGATTGTCTTGCCCTTATCCCAATTTATTTGTTTTTACATAATTATTTAAATAAAATAGAAACACGTGCAGGACACACGCTTTTGAGGGTGAGTTACCCTTCTGGGTTCTGTAAACGGAAAGGTCGAGGTATGCACTTGATGATTTTGATTAGACACGTTTGTGGCTTCAATAAAAGCTTTGTTTATATCATGAGGTAACTAAAAGGGGTTCTTATGGGGTTGAACCAGCATAGTTTGTGTAAATACAAAGGCTTAAGTACCCGTCCTACTCAATTTGTGTTAAATAAATAATCTGTCGACTTGTGATCCTTATTTTATAAGGTATTCTTTCCTTACGAATACAAGCGAGAAGGAAAGTCGTTCACGATATTCTTAGTATTTGTAAAGGTTTTTCACGACTTCTTGAAAGGACTTCCTTACAAATTTTTTTATGGGCACTCGATCGCTTGTTAGATTCCATGAATAGCTCTTTAACGCTAAGTTACATCAGTACCAACAATACACCGGTCAATATTAGATTTACAACCGAACTATTTCATCTCGAAACTACAAACTAAATCACCATACCTGATCCAAAATAAGCGATAACAACAAGATTAAACGCAGGTACCATCGGATTACAATAATTTACGACTCGCCCTGCGTCCCGTACCTCAGATAGTGAGGGGAAATAAATTATTCGGAACTTAAAGTTCGGATACTCCCGGCTATTATTTATTTAAGGCCGAACTGCGGATAGTTCGAGGCAACTTTCGTCACTTCCGCACAGTTGGAAGGCACAGTTGTAATTTTCTTGTTGTGACTTCTTATTTAACTCGAAGTTGCGGATAAACTGTACTAGGAATACGATTGACTTGGTGTTGGGAGTTATTTCGTGAGATAAATCTGGAGTTGAGCTTTTTATGTGTGTTTTCCAATGAATTTCAGATTGCGGGTAGGTCGTCTTTTCTTTTGATTAGGTTCTGAGAAGGTTTTAAGATTCTCAGGGGACAGACAGGTTAAGTGTTTTTTAGCGTCGTGGTTTCAGTGATGAATTATTTATGTAACGTTTTTTTCAGTGAAAAACATCACAAGGCGTGAAATTGTTTTGAGGCAGTTTTAAATTATTTACATAATACGCAGGCAAATGAATAATCTACCTGAAAAAGCTAAGTATGGCCGCCTAAAGGCACCAAGAAAATGTGCTACATAGCTGGTTTCCGAGACGAATTGCTCATAATAAAACATTTCTTAAACATAACAGTCATACATATCCTCGTAACGAAGACAAACGTCTCAAAATGACAAAACAACAATTCCCCTCACGAAATAACGACAAAGAAACAAAATACTATACAAATATTTTTGTTCCTCGCTATCTCGAAGAGGCAGCCCTCACCTGGCGTCCCGATCAAAACGCGAGCGATTCGAGAATCAATCGAGAGAGAAAAAACCTCTCCGATAATATAATGGAATCGAATTATCACCGAGATGAAGGCGAGACGGCTATAGGGCTGTCTAAACAGACGAATCTGCACTATTTTATTTTTATTCCATTCCGTTTCGGATTAGTGGGATATTTTTTCAAGTTGCGGATATACGGTGCGGCACTAGCGCCGTAAGATGGTGGTTACTTATTTAAACAGGAGCTTTTCCGTGGTTTTAGAAATACGACGCAATGCTTTTTTGGCTTTCTCTAGTTTTAGTGGTATATGAGATGAAAAACAAAACACTAGAATAAAGAAGGACACACATATGGAGAAGGGAGTAAGATAATACGTATCAGTCTTTCAAAACCAACTTCCAAAGTAATGTCCGAAATACGCAAATGATTTCCAACTCCTACTTTTTTTCGCAGACAACCCTATAAAAAGGGGGGATGAGTAGACAGGATTAAAGTCTGTAATTCCATTGTGTTCGATAACAATCGCGAGTATCGAATTGTGTGTTTGTTCATCCCCTCTCCTCGTGATGCTGTAACGAAGATTGTTATGGCAACTTTTCTGACCAGCAACAGGTTCCGTTGATAATGTTATTAATTCTTATTGACTGTTATCTTGATCTGTTTATTGGCTACGAGCCTGGGACAGATGTGGCACAGTATAGGACTATAGGGTTTGTAAATTATGGAGTAGAATATAGTTTTTTGTTTTTGATTTGGAGGGCTTTCAAAAGGCACCTGCATTTTTTAAGAAAGAATAGGGAGTCCGGTATTTTAACCTCACTAAAACCAGCCCGGTGATCACCATCAGCATATGGAGGTGGGTCCCGTGACCTCTTAAAAGATCACCCCGGAAGGGGTCCTGTACAACGCCTTTTAGGGCACATCCTTGAATTTTATAAATACAGATTATACAGAATACCTACAGATAATTATGCGATAGTATAATATTAATGTATTAACATTTATTTGGTGAATATTTACATAATTAATTTAATTGTTTTGAATTACGGTTTAAAATTTTAATAAGTTCCACGCAACATTTAATTGGATAACAGAAATACAAAAATCGGATACCAATGCGTTAATAAGAATGAAAATTAAATGATATTACAAAATAGTTACTTTATACGTCCAATATGAAACATAATATATGTATTTAATCTGTTTTTTGATGAAACGCATTGATTTCCTGTGTGAAGGCAGAGCGTATAATTTTATTCGTAGTAATTTAGAAAACAAATAGGTACAGTTACGAGAAAAATTATGTACACAAGCAAACTTTACTTGTAAGCTCGAGTATCTTTAAGATTTCTTAGATCTTCAGGTTCAAATTAAATAAATTAACAAAACTCCGTAGCCTTAATCAATACCTAATGACGGTACAATTTTCGTTAGTTATTTTAATTCGAACCTGTATTAAAATTATGCCTAGTAAAATTATGCGCCAAGCCATAAAACGTGAACATATACAAATTATAACATATAAAACGCACTTACCCCGCTCAATGTTTTGATATTGTGCAAAGCGTCTTGGGCTTTCAACGCCGCTTTGCGTGTGAAAAACGTCACAAAACAGCACCCTGTAACAGAAGCGCACACGTACATAACATGACATACACACGACATACAGAGGGTTGCCTACAACACACCTTACTTCAGACAAACTAAACATATATAGACAACATAAATACGACAAAGACTACGTAACTAACATAAACCTATTTTTGTTAATTTATTAAGAGTATTTTGCTCACAACAAAAACTTCACTAATACCTAACACAGCCTTTCCATTTTCATGTCTGTCTTGCGTATGCTGAAAGATTGTTCAATCGGATTTGTTGACAGATCTTGTGGAAACTTAGATTGGCAGACGTTTACAACGTTTACGTTTTGGATAACCAATTACAGCAGTTGGAATTTAACTATAAATGACAGTAGATTTATTGAATAGGCTGTAAACGGGCACATAATCATGTTGTATGATAAAACGACGTTTTTTTTAACTATGATAGGCTTGCGCTTAACCACTATCACATCTCATCAGGTGTGCTTCACCATCGTAAGCTTGCCTAGAACTAACCTATTCAATATTGAACTTTTTTTTTGTGTGGTGGGGAAATCATCCAATGACATGTCCCGCTCTGAGTGGAGCGGGAGGGCGTGTCAGACTCTTACTGACTAAAATCCACCCCAGTTCCTTTCCTGCCTGAGTGCCTAGGGGAGCGGTAACTCTGTTACGAATTTATCCGCTACCCCTAGGCATAATCTTGACCTAAAGGTTTTTTTTTTTTGTAATTCAATTTTGAATTACAAATATTATCCTTTAATAACTGCCTAAAATCATAACTGTTATGTAACAAAAACTAGGTGTATTTACAATATACAAAGCACACACTTGCATTTCCACAAAGTATCTATTTAACACGAAGTCAGGAGAACTTGTCTGAAATAAGGCGTGAAATATATAAACATTGTAAATCAGTAAAAGCTCTAGAACGCACAGAAATCACTCATTGCAAGCTTACACACAAAACCTAGATTAATTTAACAATTTACATAAGAAAAATCACAGCACAATTAACATTTTCTTTCAGTTTTATGGTTTAAGTAAATTTAGTTAATTTTTTGATTTTTAATGAAGCCAGCCTAGATTAGAAAAAAACTGCAAAACTTCTTGCCTATTGACTTGTTGGTGAAATTTTCACGTGTACTAATACTAAATTGCCAGTATTTACAAAAAAGAGTATTATAATCGTTGTAATGCTCGTATTTTTTCCCGACTGTGTGGAGTGCAAAAGGACGGTAATGTGTTTTTCATCATTCACTAAGTTAGCGTTTAGACATACAAATATATTTTTTTATAATTTTCCAGAGTCGTTGATTAACATTTTCAACAGACCACCAAAAGGCCAGACGAACTGCTACCATAAGTAAACACTAACAACTTTAACATTTTAAACGACACGAGTGTATTTACTGCACAAATTCTAATTCTGTTGAATGATCGACAGGCCATTTTACGTACGTCAGACTAACACGCTGATGGCGTGCCTTTGCTAACGAGTTCACGTTATAAACTGTTAATTGTGACACGAACACTGTATACATATTATGGACATATATGGCACACTGTTTGAAGTGTAATAAAAGTTAGAACCAAAGAAAAAAATTGTTTTGATTGGAGTATGGGATGTTAAAAAATGGAGAAAGTACAAATTTGGGATACATTAAAAATGGGCACAAGTTGCCTGAATTTATGTTTTTTAAGAGTTTGACAGTGTCTGAATTAATTTAAAAATAATCATTTTAGTAACTTTTAAATCAGAATTTAATTATGTTATTAAAATGTTACTTTTATTGATATTGCTTTACATAATGGAAGAGCTTTTTCACTAACATGCATAATTAAATTTGTAAAGTGAAGTTGTTCCAGCAAAATATAAAACGAGAAACAATATTTCCTCACAAAGCAATATAAAACGCAACATTAATTACGTGACGTCGTCAAAAAATAAAACAAGGAGAAAACATAGAAAAACAATTTAAAAAACAACATTTAAAAATAACAGGCTGCTTTCATGCAGAACTTGCTCGCGGTACCTAACAAAAGAAGAGACAAGGTACAAGTGAAAAGGGGGGTTTTTCACACAAAAGACTTTAATAATGAATGGGATAAACAAAAATGTCAACATGTATTATAGCGTGTAGAGAGACCTGACCCTATTGTTGGTTAGCAAAACAATGATACGTGAAAACGGGACAAGCTTAAAACACATATTGGAGCGAGAACATTTTTTAATATTCGTTTTACATTTTTCATGAGTGTATTTAGGGATGAAAGGTACTTAACGTTTTGAAATAATGTGATTTTATATTGCTTTAATAAATCTGGCGTGTATAGCTGGATTATACAACTTTTTTTGGACTTAAGAGAGGCTTAGAGAAGGTACAGTGATTGATTTCATGTAATGTTTTGTCAGTATACTCGCTCCAAGGAATTATTTTATAATTCCGGAAAATCGAGAGGAAAACTCTCTTAAAATCTTTTGGGTTTTTGACTTGTTATTTTGGTTTAAACGTGTGAGCCCTCGAATTAGCTGTATATTTTGAAGTGGAAATTATGTTTTTTCCTACACCTCCGCTTTGTTTTCTGATTAATTTCGTTGCGGGACTTAAGTCAGTTTAATTGTTTCTGCGGGACTTGTAAAGCTTCAATGCCTTGGTGTTTTTTGGTGATTGTCAATCTTGATTCTGACTTTCAGAAGTTGTCATCATCATCGTCTTGCCCTTATCCCATGTTACTTGGGGTCGGCGCAACACGTTTTTTTCTTCTATTCTGTCCTGTCAGCCGTCACGCTATCACTAACTCCCTTTTCTTTCATATCACTCCACACACAATCCATCCATACTTTCTTTGGCCTCTCCCTCCCTCTCCCTCTCTCCATCCATCCACATTTATATTCATAACTCTTTTAGTTACTTGTGTTTCATCCCTCCTCTTTACATGACCATACCAAGATAAGCGGTTCCCTTTTTTCACTTTTCGGTGACTGGCGCCACTTTTAAACTACCTCTAATATACTCATTTCTCACTTTATCCATTCTCGTTACTCCACACATCTATCTCAACATTCTCATCTCCGCCACACGCAATCTTTTTTCATCCGTCTTTTTCACAGCCCAACATTCTGACCCATACAGTTCGACAGGTCTAATCACGGACTTATAGATCTTACCCTTTATCTTAAGGGGCATCCGTCGGTCGCAAGTTGTTCCAGTGACCTGTCGCCATTTCATCCATCTTGAGTTAATCCTGTGCGTTACGTCTCGGTCTATATCGCCATCCCCCTGAACAAGCGACCCGAGGTACCGAAAGTTGGAGGAGATCGGTATAGGCGTTCCGTTGAGAGCTACAGGCATAGGACTGGAGAGACCGCCGAAATCGCAGAACAGATATTCTGTTTTGGTTCTGCTAAAATTCAGGGCCACACTATCCAGTCTTTGCCACCACGTCTCCAATCTGCTCTGGACCTCTAAGCCGCTTTCGGCAACCAGCTCAATGTCATCAGCAAACAGCATACACCAAGGAGCCTCTTCCTGGATGTCCGACGTCAGAGCGTCCATTATCATCAGGAAGAGGTAAGGGCTGAGGGCCGACCCCTGGTGCAAACCGACCACTGCACTGAAACTGTCAGTGGTGCCCACTGCAGACCGGACTTGGGTACTGCATCGACTGTACATCGCTCGGATCAACTGCACATACTTCCCCGGCACACCTTTCTCCTTAAGGGGCCACCACAAAACCTCTCGAGGCACCCGGTCATATGTCTTTTCGAGGTCAATGAACACCATGTGCAAGTTTTTATGCACAGCTCTGTATGTTTCGCACAGCTGGCGGATAGCGAAAATGGCATCCGTTGTACCCCGGCCAGGCATAAAACCAAACTGGTTTTGTAAGATTTCACTCTCTTCTCTCAGCCGCTTTTCAGTAACTTTTTCCCATGCTTTCATACTATTTGACATTAGCTTTATTCATCTGTAGTTGTTGCACTCCAGCACATCACCTTTGTTCTTGAAGATGGGCACCAACGAACTGTTGCACCATTTATCAGGTATGGCTTCTTCCAGCAACAACTTATTGAACAACAAAGCTAACCACGTCCACCCATCTACACGTAATGACTTCCATACCTCAATTGGTATTCCGTCTGGACCAATTGCCTTACCATTCTTCATTCCATTCACTGCTATTCTCACTTCATCCACACTGACCATTCTCACTAACCCCTCATTCATTGGTTTATTCTCTACAACACCACTCCAGATATTTTCCTCATTCATCAGTCTTTCAAAATAGCCCTTCCATCTATCCTCAATTTCATCCTCTGATAGAAGCATTCCAACTTCATCCCTTACACATCCGACTAACATCCTTCGCCTGCCTTTCTCTAGCTCTAGCAAGCCGGTACAGATCTTTTTGACTTTCAGAAGTTATAATGGTTGGAAAGAAATAGTGTGGCGGGTTTATCGCTAAAAAAAGCTGTATATTTTGAAGTTTTTGGTGAAGTTCCCAAAATATTATTTCTTCTGTTGACAGGCTTTCCCTTGGCTAATTGAAGAGTGCCTGCCAATCTCGGATTACATAATGATAATCGTCAGTTGCTAAGTTTAATAATTACGAAAGAACAAAGGAAAACTTCTTGATTTAAATACAGACAGTTTAAAATAAAAGTTTTGAATTTGAAATAGTTGAAATTTTGATACCAAGTTGGATGATATTTTATATTCTATGAAAGCTATTAAAACGATGGATCAAGAAGTTTAATTAAGACGTAGTGAAACATTATTATTCTCTTAGGATTAAAGTTTTTTTCGTGATGAATTATTCTTCCAAATAAAAATTAAATCACAATGGAAGCTTGCTTAAACTCTTGAGACTAATTCAAATACCCAATTAATCGACAGAACTAAGGTCCAACGTATAATTAATTCATACTGCTCAAAGCAAATTGAAAACTGAAAAAACTGCAATACAAGTACTAGCCCAGAAAAGAGATAAAGTCGAACAAAAATACAGCCATTCTATTTGCCATAAAGTTAACTCCAACAAACTGGCTTCGGGGTATGCAGAGCGAAATTAATTCATTATTTCTGTTCAGTTATATCCTCAAACATCTGACTCCGTCGAGTAGCTTTTAATCTAAGCATAACTTCATCAATATTGAATAAAGATGGTTCTATTAAATGGTCCGCCACTGTACAAGTACCGATATTTCCGATACTAAAATTAACAATTTCTAATATCATTTTCATTGCCACTGAAATATCAGAATTTCGTTCATTGAATTTCAATCTATTTATGGATCTTCAAAATCGTCTCGTTCTTCTATTTTTAGTTTTGCCCTGAAATAATTTGAGATGAGACCGATATAAGTCATTTAATAATTTCTGTGAATTTCAGGAATGAAGACAACCCTTGTAATGTTAGACGGTTATCAAAATGCCAATATCATTAATATTGCCCTATTTTGAATAAGCTTCAATTCAAAGATATTTTACGTTTATTAAATAATTACGACGTGGCTCATGAAAAGACAACCTGGAAGTATTTGGGGAGGCCTTTGCCCACCAGTGGGACAGTATGGGCCAAAAAAGGCACTCATTGAGACTGCCGATAGAAGTGAAAACTGGGCGTCGCCAGTCTGGCGCAATGTCACTAGCATGTCAGTGACACGAACCCATAAGTTTTACTTTTACCAAAAATCGCTCATCGCGTCTATAGAAGATTTCACATAAATAATTTAAAAAAGTAGTGAAGTCTCTTATTATTTGTAATGTGTTTTGTGATTGATTACAAATTAAATTGATTTAATAGTCCTATATTTATTTGTCTCCAGTGATGTATCCAGGTCTAAGGAACCATCACAACTGTTCATCTTGCATCTCTCAGGACAGTCTCCTTTATGGTACTTTACTTCTTAGCCTAAGTCTACATTAGACACACAGAAACAAACCTTTGCTGGCTCCAGTGATCTTATCCCTCAGCACGTTGATCTGGTGAACCCTGCCGAACTCCTCGAACATCAGACGAAGGTCGTTTTCGTCCATACTCCGAGGCACCTGGCCCACGAACATCTGGAATGAGGGGCACATAGGATGGGATGAGTAAGATATCGTTAAATCAGGATGATGTTTGGGAGTTATGTAGTATACAGAGGTTGTAGGAATCCGCTAGATGCTGGACCCAAGGGCCCAAAACAGTTTTATCGTTTCTCTGGAACTCGTTGAGCTTCATTGCCTCGGCGTTTTTTCTGGTGGTCGCCACTTTTGATTCTGGCTTACAGAAGTTACAGTGGTTTGGGAATAGTGTGAAGGGATTGTCCCAATAAAAAAAGTCTAGTTTCTCTAAAGATGGTTTCAAATTCACAATCTCGAGGACATTAATTTCATCCCGGAGACCAAGACATTTAATATGTCAAATCGATTAAGATAGTTAAATCATTTGCCCCAAAAATAATAGAACCATTCCAATGTAGGTTAATATGATCTTCGGTACAATATTTCAAGTCCAGGTAATAATATATTGCTACGAACATTGTAAAACCAGTTGAATAAGGTATATTTGATTTAGGTATCGAAGTTCAATTTTGATTTGTAGTCTCCTGTTATTAAACGTAAGCCGTGATCGTTATCATGTAAAATACTTATAAAATACGGTAGCAAGATGAAATATTAAGTTATAAAGTAAGTAAATTTTATTTCACAAAAAAGACTAGCCTATTAGGTAACATTAACATTATTTTAACATAAGACCCCTGTCCTTCAAACTAGGATATTATCCTGTATCTTGAAGCACAGTGTAGGTACTTTTAATGGGTTGATACAGATCCTTGAAAACAGTATATCATTAATTCTGATGTTAACTATACAATCTTATTTATATTAGGTAGGTAGAGGTTTATAGTGAGGAGTGTTTATTAAAGTGTGTTGTATGGGGTTAGTTTGAAAGCGGTTGTGTGTGAGTGTGTAATTGTTTAGGAAACCAGACAAGTAAGTGAAAGTTTTTATTTTAGAGTTTAACTCTTTTTTATATTACTATTTCTCTTGTTATAGTTTGCTAACTCAGATATAATTTAGTATGAATTGAATAATATAATTTAATCATCATTAAATTACAATAATTTAATTTAATATTTTAATTAGATAATTTGATTTTATAATTTATTTTTTAATTCAGTGATATTGATTATATGTTATATTATATATATTTATTGTTTTTTATGAAGTCTGCTGTTTTATTCAGAGAGGCTAAGGCAGTTGTCCCACCGCCGCCGGCGAGGAAGTGACTAACTACCGACTATTTTGACGCTCAAGAAACGTACAATAGATATGCATTCCGTGTAAACATAAGAGATGCATGTATTAATAGTTGATCACTGACTGTTCACACTGCCGGCGAGGACTCACTCCACAAGTTTGTCGCTGAGCGACGAGATCTATCAAAGCCTACTCGCTCAGCGACACTCGCTCATCGATGCTCGCTTGGCGGTCAGAACTCATGCCGAGAGACCAACCCCAGCGAGTGGTGTGTAGGTAACATAATTTATTTTTTATTTTTATCTATGCTCGGGGCACTCGGTGTGATACAAAATAGCTTACACACACGGAAACAACGTGCACGTGATCTGCATACAACCAAGACGGACCCGCCTTCATGAGATAGTATATATCTATACATTGTTTGCCTGAATAGACAAGAAATGAACTCAAAAAGCTGTTGACAGAAATAAATTATGCTATTCACGATAATTGCAATAACAACATAAATTTTAAATTAATGGGGACAATTAATACGCCATGGTTGGCGTACTCTGTGCATAAAAGCAATCATGAGGACTTAATTGGCAGGGCGGTGCTGCCACCTAGCGGCGCAGGCAACCACGCGGAACATTTTTAATTACAACGGCGCATCACTTCATTTGCAAATTTCAAACTTCATTTTCTTTGGAGAGGAATGAATTGCGACTAGGCCCTGGAGTGCGTTTTGTTCGGATAAGAAAAGATTTCATGTTAAATTTGACAGTTTTGTTATTTTAAAATTCAGAAAGTATAATGCCTTTGTCCTGTAATCTTTTAGGATGTTAGATAGGTACTGTAAGAGTTTAATTAATGATGTTAGGAAATTGCCAGTCACATGCTTACTAAACCGTTATACTGTTGGGAAGCCTAAATAATGAAAAGATGGAACATTTTTTATTCTACTCCAAAATGTATGTGCATAAATCTCAGTGAAATCTACATAAAATATATTATACATATATATATAAAACAAAGTGGGCTTTGTAACACCATTTATAATTCAGGAACGGCTGCACCGATTTTTAAGATCTTCGATTTGTTGGAAATTGTCATCGGAAATTTCACGAAAAAAGAAATTATGAAGATTTAAAAAAAAAATCTTTTTGATGATATCTCGAGTTAACACTACATTTCTATTGATTCTGAGTTAATACGAAGTTTGACGGGTTAGCTAGTTCGAGATATTTAAAACAAATAGATGCTTACAAATCTTATCTGATAGATTAAAATAACAAAATTGATGAAAAAGAAAGACCTGTAACTTTTCATAATGCCATGAAAATATTCAATCATCCTAATGTGCCATTTGCGTTCCCATGCACGATATTATCGTTATCACAAGGCACCAAAGGTATGTGGGTTACCGAAAGAGGTCATTGACGTGCTCACGAAATGTTTAGATTCATTCTGAAGATTACTTTATTTTTCATGGAAAATATAAGTTTTTGTTTGTATTGGCATGATGTTTACTTATAAGTAAAACATTCAGTTAAAATCACGACATTTTCTTCATTCCTCCTCATCACATGCCCATACCACGACAACCGATTTCCACACAACTTTTCAGTCAGCGGTTTTTTTTCCGTGAGGAAAGTCTTTTGTATGGATGTGGATGGCTATAAAAGTAGAGGAAGGCAAAAGAAACGATGGTTGGACTGTGTGAAAGAGGATATGTGTAAAAAGGGGGTGACTACAGAGATGACGACTAATAGAGGAGTATGGAATAAAAAGACATGTTCCGCGGACCCCAAATAAATTGGGATAAGGGCAGGAGAATGATGATTCAGTTAAAATCAGTATGTTTAGGCACTTGTCCCACCGCCGGAGATGAGAGAGTAACGAGTAGAACTTCAACATAAAAACGAACTGGCGAGAAGTGAGTCGCGAGTGGTAGTTCCGATAGTTTTGTCGCTGTGCTTTAAGGTTGAACTAGTTGCGGGCTCGAACTCACTGGTGGGCTTGGCCAAAAAGCACGCTGTCTCACCTGGCATCATGCCCCACAGAGAAAATATCAGTGATGAGCAGTTAGACGCTAGTCTACATGTACAATGTCTAGTTTGCACGCACACAAACACCACTGCACCGTTTAGAATATTAAAACGACCGAGACTGCAGGCCCAGCTACACATTTAGTATTGAAGTATGAAATTACCTTGATGTAGTCGGGGTCCGGCATATCAGGCTTCTCGTCATTGTTGTTGTTGTTTATGCTGGTGATGTTGTTGTTGTTGATGTTCATGTTCATCCCACTGTAACAACGGGAAACGACCGGTTAGATACGTTGGTACTGTTAGGTAGGTACTTGTGTCGGCACGTTTACTGATACAAGCAACTAGTTATAGACGATAAAGAGCTAGACATTCAAAAAAGGGATTCTTTACATATTATAATGGAGTCACTACAGCGTATCATACCATGGCCTTACAATGACTGTACTAGGAACGTGTCAAGCATAAACATATTCGTTGTATTGAAAAGTATGAGAATTAAACCCACTTAACCGTTCCGTCCCCGACCAACGCCATCGCGTGCCATGCACGGAGCGTATCGGCACCGGCAACATACTCGCATGTATGCATGCCAAACCGGTATGCGCTGGTTGCGAAACAGTGAGCATACGGGTTGTAATCGCGTATGATGACCGTTATGCACGGGTATGATACGTTGTTGATACATTCTAGTGGGCATAGTAGTCCGTGTCGTGTATCTTTCTTGCCTTAGTACCTTCTCATTAAAGATTAGCACTTCGTCCGCGTGGATTTCGAAAATAAATATAGTAGCTTTCTAATGGCGAAGGAATTTTCAAAATCGGTTCAGTAGTACCAGAGATTTTTCCTACAAACAAACTTACAAATTTTACCTCTTTTTAATATTAATTTAGATGAAAAATATTAAAAAAAGATACTACTGATTTACAAAGATTTTGCCTTTTACCTGTGAGTTTTATAAACATTACATATTTAACTACTTTCTTTGGTCATGTTAGAAGGTTTGGAAATACACCTATGTCAACCTGCGCCGCCGCTGCTCTTTTTCAATTTTTATAATCATATTGGAAACAATTTATTAAGTTACAAGAGATAACCAAAGAAAACACGATTATTACACGATAATAAAATAGTTTAAGATCTTATCAATTAAATTTGATTTTGTATTATTAATACCTAAGTAGGTATCGTATCAGGTACACTTTCAACATTTAACTGGCTTGCATAATAAACTGCATATTGGATGTATTAAGTTAAAAAAATTAATCATACAAGGGCTCAACAATAAATTACACATTAAACATTTTTGTTGTGTGCAGGGTTCGAACCTGTGACTTGTCATGCAGAAAACCTAATTAATGCTCAATCTCTCAGCAAAGTTATGTAAACGTCATTGTCAATAGCTTTTCTTAACCTCATCAACATAATCTCAAACGTGGTTACAATCATACAACTACTTTGGACAAAATATCTAGAAGATAATTTACAAATGTATAAGTAAGCGGCTGGAGTCGGGTTCATTTTTGGGGGACTGTCTTTGTGTTTGCTGATAGCTACAAGCTAGCTACACAACCTACCTACAGCTAAGGAGTGAAATTCCCTGCCAGAGTGTTGCTACAACGTACTACAGTGTATGCCTGATAGCTACAACCTGGGAGTCTTTAAGTCAAGAGTGAATAGGTTATTTCTAGGCAAGCATACTCCATCGTCAGCCACATCATCGCTTACCATCAGGTGAGATAGTGGCCAAGCGTGAACCTATCACAGTTAAAAACCACATACTAAAGCAAGAACTAGAGAGTACTTACTATATTGACATAATACGTCATCTAGTCAACTTGTCTACCAACTAGGATCACATGCAAACAAACTTCTAGGTTACGAATATATGATTATGTTAAATGGATAATAATGCTTTGTTTACACCACAGTAATGTCACCATTTTGAATAATCCCTAATAAGGCCATTATCCATATTGTGAGGGATTGCAGTCTTCAACAGTACATATCGCATTCACCAATCTAAACAGCAAGCGTGGTGATCACTGCAGGTAGCTTATGATCACTGAAATCACTATTATAATGACAAAATTGGCATGATGAATTCGTATCCTTAACATCATGACGTCGAGGTCGACCGCAGCGAAGGTGGTGTGACCATCTGGTCATATTTGCGGGGCAAACTTGGCAAGAACTTGCCCAAGACAGAGAGGTTTTGAGGGAGTAAGGAGAGGCCTTTGCTCAGCAGTGGAACACAATGTAGACAAACACAAAATAACATGAAAAGAATCTGAGAAAAGTATGAGAAAAAAAAAGAGAAAATAATAAAAAAGGTTATGTACCGAATGATTCTAGAATATGCATAATACCATTCTCGCGTGTGTGCGACGCACTTGTCGGCACCGTTATCACTGATAAGGCCGAACATCGCTCGATTACACCACCTTATCACTTATCACACTCGATCAACCAGCCACTCCGGGCAAACTAGCGTTATGACGGTATAGTTCGAATGTAGGTAGAACGGGCCTAATATTTTGTTAAGTACCCTAAGTTTTGGTGATAATTTTGAGTAAGAAGATCTTTGTTGGATATTATCTGTGGTCAATTACTTTTGTCTACAGTAACGCATTTTTAGGGTTCCGTACCCAAAGGGTAACTAACGGGACCGTATTATTAAGACTCCGCTGTCCGTCCGTCTGTCAGTGGGCTGTATCTCATGATCTGTAATAGGTAGACAGTTGAAATTTTCACAGGATATGTATGTCTGTTGCCGCTATAACAATAAATAATAAAAATAAAATAAATATGGATCATGAGATACAGTCCAAAAAGGAACCACGTGTTTTTTTGGGTTTATTATCAGTTTATGGTACGGGACCCTTCGTGTAAGAGTCCGACTCGCACTTGGCCAGTTTTTGTTTGTATTTTGATGATCATTTAAATTTGGTGAAAGCTCCAGGGTAGCCCGCGAAATTCAAATTTTCTTACGTTTTTTTGCAATTTGCAGGTCAGTGTCAGGTGGTACCTTGGTCAAAATTTGATTCGCGGGCGTAGCAAGTATGTATTTATATAATTATAATCATTAAAATCATCAATACAACTTTCTCAGTTAGAATTGATGCCAAATGTAAGAATTTCATGAAATCATTGATTTAATTTAAATGATGGCCAAATCAAAGTTGCCAGTTAAAAATATCGAATAGGCATAATGCTTATTTTGTCAGCCCTTTTCTTTAGGCTTGAAGACCACAAAGAAAATTAGCCGATTTCGTTTTATACTATCTCTTATACGTCTTATCTCTTATCGTTTTATACTATGTCTTTGGTTTTAAAGGAAGGTTTACCAGGTAATAACAAGTTTCCTTAAATATTTCCTACATTGATTGAACACATCATAATCCTAAGCATTGTTTGTTTAATCATTATCAGCCGTATTATCGATCGGTCTAAAAATATAGGTTTATTCCGAGTACATAGTAACAGGCTGGGAGGTAGATGTATAAAAATAGAGTAACGCGTCTTTCCCATGGGGATAAGCAGTAACTGCGGACATCAATATTATACATACAATGCAGAAACATGACTTGATTTCTGGCCATGACTGTTTTACAAGAAACTAGATCCCAGAGTCCTGTGACATTTGATGTACTCGTAAACTCAAGATATGATATATATGGTACGGTTGGCGCAGTGGTTGAGAGAGTGGCTGCTGCGCTGCGTGTTGTGGGTTCGATTTCTGCATGGAACAAATATTTGTTTGGCCTAAACATGTTTGTGAAGGCACCCACGATACAGGAGGCATTCCTAGTGTGGGACAGCGTTAAAAAAAAAAAGATGAGGGTTTTCTAAAATGACGTACCTACACAAGATGGCAGCACTGAGGCGTCAGGTCAGGCAGACACCTGTCAAAACGCATCAGGTAATGTCAAAAACTGAGTCGTTAAGTCGACGTCAACGTCATTATGTTTCGTTTCCAAAGTAAAGAAAGAAAGAAAGTAAGATAGAAAGAAAAAAAAAAGAAAGAAAGAAAGGTTGTCGCCTAAGTAGCACCAACTAGGTCGCATACATTTTCCTGAAAACCGTCATTGACTACATTGTAAAGTCGCACTATCACTCTGCCTATCCCTTTCCCAAACTATGCTAAATCAACTTCTAGCCTAACTGGCTACAGCTGAGTACTAGTATTTTCGAGAGCGATTGCGTATCTAACCTCGAATCTAGTAACTGACTAACAAAACGGAATTAGCCAGACTGGTTGTCAAGACTCTTCAAAGAGTTGTCAGCAATACATGACGGGGCCCGTCATGGCCGATGTCTGAACAGGGGTCGTGAATAAATTCGAAACATAGTTACCGCGCCCCTGGGCACTCAGGCAAGGAAGGAACAGGGGTGCAAGACCCAAAAAAGTAAGAGTAGTAGAGTAAGAGTAGTCAGTAAGAGTCTGACACGCCCTCCCGCTCCATCCAGAGCTGGAGAAGTCATTGGATAATTTCCAATCCCCTAAAAAAAAAAGAAAAAAAAAGGGCTCTCGGATCTCCCTCTAATATCAACGCCGCACCTTATCACAACGATCAACGCTAAAAGAACCAAGCCAGCTGCCTTTTCTAACAACACAATTTAACCCCGTCCCCAAGTATTTAACCCTTGATATCATTATCCCTGTTAGCCTCTAAGTTCGTTACCTATGTTATCAACCCGTTATCTACCGATCGATATTGATAAAGGGATATTACTAGGAGAACGAGGGTTAGATTTATCGTTTCAATATGTTTTATCATCTGCTTCCCTACGTACTTTGTGTGAGTACGTAAATACACAGTTTTATCAAGGTATTGTCTGAGTAATAATAGTTGGAGATACTGGAACACATTGTCGTAATTAAAGGATAGTTTTGTCGAAAGGTGGAACCGAAATTAGCTGTATGTTAGTTCGGTGACCCCTTTATGTCAAAATTGATCGGATGACCTTTATTGTGAAAAATATACTATTTGTTAGTGTTATCATTTTATTTTTTATACGTTTGATAGATTCGCGCTTGATCACCATCTCACCTGATGGTAAGCGATGATGTGGTCGACGTTGGAGCACGATCGCCTAGAAGTAACCTATTCACTTTTGACTTCAAAGACTCCCAGGTTGTAGATATCAGAATTCTACTCCTTAGCTGTACGCACAATGAATGATATGTGTTCCCAAAACGTTTTGTGCATATGTGTGGGATGTCAACCATGTATGTTGATTCTTTGATACATGAAACAATCTTATTAGTTCAATTTGGATAATACAGTTTCATAGAGAATTTTGAAGGAAAATTTAACCCGTCGTGTTTCTAGCAGTAGCAGACACAATAGATTTTTAATTGTTTACGGCCCATGTGCTGTCCGTCAGAAACGCAAGAGGTTAACTACGATTAGGTGCGACATCAGTGATATAAAATTAAATCAAGATAGAGAGGCCATAGGTTAAGCATTGCCATACAACGTGGCAATGCCGCCAGTCTTTTGAGCACACTTCCAGTCGACAGCGATGCGGAGGAATTTTCACATTTTAAGTTTTATTTAGTTAGGAGTTTTTGTTTTAATTAAAGTTAGTTATAAAATTGTAAATAATGTAAATTACTTGTTTATTAAATTACTAATTTTCTTAAATAAAAATTGTAAAGCATTTAAATAGTGTCTTCTTTTTTGATTTCCTTGTTGTATTAGGAACGAGCTAAATCAGAAATATGTCAATAAACTAAATATTTGGCGACTCTGAGATCTTACTTTTTTAGTAGGACAATTTATAAACGGTAATCTCGTAAAAACCGTCAACAACCATCACTTTTGCCTACCCTTCAAAAGACGTGAGTGATGTACCAATACAGTGACAGTTGGAGCCTACACATATATAAGCGTAGCACACAATATGTGACCAAGTTATTGTTATTCTGAGGGCGTGGGCCATGGGTTCCGTACCCCATGATGTATGGTGAGGAGTGAGAGCACATCTTAGGGGACATATGAGATTAGTGGCGAATATTGCTTTGGTGAACCTTGTGTCTAAAGATTAACTAAAGATTTATTGTCACTTTAGCCTTGAATGTCATGAAAAGCCACTGAAGTCACTAATTTTTAGATTGTAACCGATCCCCTTAGCTCCGCACGGGTTCAACATATACCTAACCTAACCACAGAAAAACTGTTCAGTAGTTTTGAGTTTATCGCAAACAGACAGACACGGCGGGGGATTTTGTTATGTAGTGATTTTTGTAGTCTCGGAATTGGCAGGTTAGGCAATAGCATCTAAGACTTATGCCTAGGGGTAGCGGATAAATTCGCAACAGAGTTACCGCTCCCCTGGGCACTCAGGCAGGCAAGGAACGGGGGTGGGTTTTAGTCAGTAAGAGTCTGACATGCCCTCCCGCTCCACCTAGAGCTGAAGATGACGGAGACAGACTTACCCGACAGTTGGCATACGTACATGATAAAAGTGAATGCAAAGATGACATGTGACTCGCGATGTGTGAAAGAAATGTAGGTCCCAATTAGAAATGTTTCGAATAGAAGGAATAACAAGCAAAGCAGTTGAACAGCTGGGGCTGATTCACGGAAAAGTCAAGTCTTGGAGACATACAGGTGTTTATGGGAGCTAGTTTAAAAAGTATGGTACCTACGCAATATGGTACAGATGATTAAAAATATCTATTTGGTCCGTAAATTAGATTAACATACAATTTAAAAGATATATATACAATCTAACAATAATACCTAACATGTACAAATGCGTATGAAAAAACAACTCACTGGGCATCAAAAAATTCATCCACATCGCTGTCAATGGAAAAAGTGCCCAGAACGCTAGCAGCATTGCCACGTTGAATAGCAATGCTGATTCGTTGGCCAAAGAAAAGCCCAGCCCTCTGGTCACGTGAAGAGTCGACTGACAGCTTGCTGATATGCCGGCAAACTCGATGAGCACTCGGACCCCATGGCCCTAGTGTTTCAACCCCAAACGGCTCAAACATGTAACTCCCAATAAGGTTGTTATACATATTTGCGCCGTTTGAGGTTTTCTGCACCTGCAGCAGCCGTCCCAGCACAGCCTGCCGTGCTAAGAAGATGGGATGGCGCAAGGGTGTCGACACATGTTGCATCCCACACCAAAGGCCTACCCAACTTCCAAGGCATTATGGTCATTCCGTCTGGCCTCTTCCCATCGTCACGTGCCAAGCCATTGGGTTCTAAAACAGCTGGCACCCTGGTGACAAGAGCCCGACGGATAATGTCATTAATGCTGGCGTGCCATGCTATCCGACCAGCACTCCTACCGCAGGATAGGCCATGGTGTCCGAGGCGGTCGACTGCTTCACCGCATTGACAACGAAGTGGAGCTCCACTCGGAGCACCCAGACGCAAACATACAATTAGATTAACATACAATTAGATTAACATAAAATATTGGATATGTATTTTTTCTTTAAAACCAGCCAAATGCGTATCGGACATCGCACATTTGGGGTGAAATTTGGAGGGTGTGTTCTTAGTGAAGAGTAGGTATCCACTAAGATAGGGTTTTTTTTATTTCTGATAGCCGGCACGCGTCCCTGCCCGGGGGTTGAGGATAAATTCGAAACAGAGTTACCTCGCCCCTGGGCACTCAGGGCAGGAAGGAACAGGGGTGGGTTTTAGTCAGTAAGAGTCTGACACGCCCTACCGCTCCACCCAGAGCGAGCTAAGTCATTTGATGATTTCCCAGCCCACAAAAAAAAAAAAGCTGGCACGCGTTTGACCACTATCTCACCAGATGGTAAGTGATGATGGAGCACGCTTGCCTAGACGTAACCTCAAATTCAACTCTTAAGGGGGTGAAAAAGGGGTTGTAAGTTGGTTGGTTGGGTTGGTTGGGGGATGGAAGTATTAATTCCTCGCGGGTGAAGCCGCTGGCAGACGCTAGTCTTATAGGTAATACTTAATTTTAGGTGTTTGTGAATGGCATATTCGTGTCAGTAAGCACAACGATGACCACCATGATCTGTGAAACGATGTTCATGATGTTTGAACGAAGTCTGGCATGCTTCAACAGCTGACTGAATTTAGAGAGAACTTGGCACTCAGGTAGACCATGGCCTGAATTAGGACATAAGATAATTTGATATCAGTGGTGGCACAGTTGTATTAACCGCGGCTTACGAGATGTAGATCGTGGGTTCGAACCTAGCCCCGTGCTTTACTTTATGTAAATTATTATTTCATCATCATTGCTCTGAAGATGGTGATGAAAAATATAGTCAGGAAACTGGCATGTCCTGTAACCAAAAATTGGAGTCATGTGACCTCTACCAACCCGCACTGGGTCCACGTGGTGAATTATAGCCCACTGCCTCTCTGTGTAACGGAAAGTTGTGGTCATATTTTTAGAACTGCATCTGCCCATCGATATGAACAACTTGCTTCAAGAAGACCTGAGGAAATCCTAAAAAAATTTTTACCTTCCATACAAATATATAAAGTAGTATATTGAAAGTTGAAAGGGAACTGCTTATGGTATGGTCATGTAGAGAGGAGGGATGAAACACATGTAACTAAAAGAATTATGGATATAAATGTGGATGGATGGAGAGGGAGAGGGAGGCCAAAGAAAGGATTGTGTGAGGAGTGATATGAAAGAAAAGGGAGTTAGTGATAGCGTGACGGCTGACAGGACAGCATGGAAGAAAAAAACGTGTTGCGCCGACCCCAAGTAACATGGGATAAAGGCAGGAAGATGATGATGACAAATATTGATCAACTGATGCTTATGATAACTTTTTATGGAAAGTCAAATTTTTTTTTTTGGGATAATTTTTATTTCTTCTTAGAGAAAGTTGTTAATATCCATTGGCAGAACCGGTTCTTAAAATATCTATTTTATATATAATTGCTATTTTTTATTTAATATTCTGCTAATTGGGCGTCCGATGGGTTTATCCATAATTCACCACCTAAGTTCAGCCACTCCATGACGCAAAAAACACACATTTTGATCAAAATAACTGTAATCTAGGACATTATATCGTTTAAGTATATGACTAACAGCCAGCAAGCAGCCATTTAAACAAATGCTTAGATAACAGTGTACCTATGTATGTTCGCATGTATGTGTTTGTTTGTATGTGTGTAAGTCTGCTATCACGTACATCATTCAAGAGTGATATCGTAATATGTAAGGCGACTGTTTAGATTTTTGATAAAATTGTTTCGAATGACGTATGGTCGCGTTTTTCCTATGTATGGAGGGAAGACGGAAAAAGTCTACGTTAGTAACCCAATAGAGTTGTGAACTGGTATGAAGAGTATTTTGTGGATACCTCTGAAATTATCAGGGTTAGTGAACTTAGGGAGGGATTTGGCTAGATTTAAAAATTAATAATACCTAACCATTGTAAGCAGAGTTTGTTAAACTCAACTGTCTGTGGTATCTTAATAATTGTAAATAGATAACAAACATGCCTACAGAGCTGCAGCATATAAGGAAATACTGTCTGTTGTTTAGTAAAGTATTAAAGTCATTCTTAGATCTTTAACATTCAAGCAGGCGCAAAATTATACTTATAACTTAAATGGTCTCCTTGCTCCCAAAGCCAGCGACGAAGGGCATAGTAATCCTTAGGATGCCTAAAACTACGAAGGGATATCTCCACAAAGAAAGCCCAAGCTTACAAGTCTAGAAATAACATAATATTGCTAAGCCTAAAAACGGGTAGCCGAAAGAATATTATTTGAGCACTTACTTATCCTAAGCCCGCAGTCAATTGGGCAAAAGGAAAAAGGTCGGGCTAAGGAGAATGGTATATTTCTGTACTATGGTGACATCACATGTGGGTCATTCTATTTTTCGAGGGACAAGTTGCAAAGTACTGAAAAATGACTGCGTTACCAAAGAAGAACAGCGATGTTGTCATAGCATAAGCGTAGCATATTGGCCTCATTGATAGGACTTAGGCCTCCTCTCTGTGAGAAGAACTGGAACGTAGTACACCACGCGGACCCTTTACGGGTTGGTATAAATAACTTATAAATACATAACAACTGTTGGTTAACTAAAAAAATAATAATAATATAATATTATGCCTTAAATACGTTAAGTGTTTCATGGTACTAAAACTTACAACATTTAAAAAGGACAGTATTTGGTCCGTCAAAGAGTAGGATAGCCCATGTGTGTTTGAACAAGTCATAGATTACAATTTCGGCCTAAAAGTTCAGGGTAGTGACGTCATTGACGTGAAATCATGGCTGGTGACGTAAGTACATAGTTTATGCTTCGGTAAACAGATATTCATTTAGGTTGACGGCTGGCATGTTAAGGCTGTGAACACATTAGGCGATTTTGATAATCTATTTGCCGTAGATAGGATGAATAAGCCAATTGGAACCGTCTTTGCTATATCAAGATACGTTAGATTAACCGCCGTAGCTGGTCGATACAGTTAATTAAGGAGGAGTAGTGCATAATCATACTCACGCTTTAAGGCTATGCACTAAGTTACTAAACCATTCATGATGACAATGGAGAAAACGTTAAGCAAGAAGGAAAACTCCTGCAACTAGTCGTGCATGAGTTGTACGTAAATGTTGGTTAAAGAGAATTAAAAAAAAAAGAAAATTGGTATGACTGTCTCTTTCGAATTGAATAAATGCCAAAGATAAAGTTGTGCAACTCAAATATATATGTATATACAGTGGTGGTCATATAATTAAGAACGCTTATTTAAAGGGAAGATTTTTTCAAAGTAACAAGTGTATCTCATTGCATGTATTTTTTTGTTTTTCTCTCGGTTTCGCAAAACTTTTTCATACTAGTGGTACATTCGTTGATACAAATGATTGGCTAAAAAATAAATAGATAAACTTTATACATTAGATCTGAATCTAGTGTTACTACTTACTGGCTGGTTACATAATTAAGAACGTTGAATAGTTTATTTTTTATTGAAATTTAAATAGGTCACTATGTGTATAATTTTGGCGCCACTTAGTGCTGTAAAAATCTTAAAGGTGATTGCTTCATATGAAAACAAAGGGAAAGAATTAAAGTTGTGATAAATCTACAAGGGAAGTAATAATAAAACTTCGCGAGAAGAATTTGTCGTATAGAAAGATAGCCGACCCATCAGCATTGCTCAAAAACGATGGTTATCCACGCTGTGAAGCATTTTGCCACGTATCAAACTACTTCAAATGTTCCGCGTGTACCTAAACAGAGAAAATCATATCGTCGAGATGATCAAAATATCGTTCGTTTGGCAAAACAAAATCGTTTTAAAGGGTCTAATGAGCTGAGAAAAGAATATTTTGGTGAAAACAACACTTCAGCAATCTCGGCACGCACTATTCGAAGGCGTTTGGTAGAAGAAAAGTTGCACAGAAGGAAAGCAAGGAAGGTGCCAATGTTGAAACGGTGCCGAAGGCAAGCCCAGCTTGCATTTGCAAGAAGGTATGAAAACTGGACAGTTAGACAATGGAAAAATGATCTTTTTTCTGAGGAGACAAAAATAAACATATGTTCTGATGGAAAACGGTATGTACGACGCCCTCCGAATAAAGCATATCGATCTTAAGTACACAAAAGTGACATTAAAGAATGGTGGGGAAAATGTGAAAATTTGGGGGTGCTTTTCTGGACATGGTGTTGTGTTGGACCTGTTAAGCTGATAGAAGGAAACATGGATAAATTCCAATATAAAAATATACTGGAAGAAACAAATGTTAGTTTATGCTCAAGACATGCATCCGGTTATTTGGACATTCTAGCACGACAATGATCCAAAGCACACACCACACACACCGTTAAGGAATTTCTCACATTTCAATCAGTTTCTTCTTAGATTGGCCAGTTAACAGCCCAGATCTAAACCCAATGGAGCATCTTTGGTGCGAAGTCAAGAAAAAGGTTTCAAATCGACAGTGTGGCAATTTAAGAGAGCTCTACGACGATTTCTTAGAAGAATGGAACTCTATCTCTCTTGAAAAATTTCAAAAGTGGATAGAGTCAATGACTCGCCGGTGTAAAGTAGTAATTAAAAGCCGTGGAACTATTAATTTTAGTTTAAAATGTATTAAATTGCTTTTTTTCTTTACGCCCTTCACATTAAAGTGATTTATTTAATCTAAATTTAATATAAAACAAATCTCGAGCATTTTAATAAATCGTTCTTAATTATTTGTCCAGTTTCATTAATATTTGAACTTGTTACTATAGACAATAAATAAACTTTGTAACAAAAATAGTTAGCGATTTTATTCTTTATTCCTAATCCCGTTTGCCATTTCATAACATAACTAGTTACTTCGAAGAAGGAACACATAACTACACATGACATGATTTAGATAAAAAAATCTGCAACTTCAAATCGTTCTTAATTATAAGACCACCACCACCTGTAAATATCACTGAAAAAGATTTATTTCAATGAGTTAAACTTAAAAATTCGGTGCATCACTGGGCAAACAAGAAAATTCTTAATGCCACCTGTTTGAGCAGTTGAAATAAATTTTAAACTGTATATGAAGACAAAATGTAACAGGTACTTAATGATTAGTAATTGTCAACAAAGAGTTGGTGCTGACTCACTAGCAATAAGGTAATGAATGGACAGAATAATGAGCAACCCACATGCAGAGCGATGAATGAAAATGTATGAAAAAAGAAAGAATATCTGAATTTTCTGCTTCAAAATAGTGGTGAGACTCAAAAGAAGTAAAGGACTGCTTCAAGAGAATACACATCGTGATAATTATAAACAACTGCAATTTTATCTAAATGTGTCATCAGCGTTATCTTGGTGTCAGCCAATCTGATTAACCATAATTCTACAAGGAAGATAAAACATGTTTGGACCTGATGCTGAGTACTTAATATCATTATTGGAAAATAAGAAGAGAGACACAATACTGTTTGTGTTGCAAGGTAAAAAAGAAGAGAGATGACACTGATAATAGTGAACGACCAATTTGTAAAGATCATTATCTCAAATTACCTAATCATCAGACATCTTAGTTCAGTTTTGGCAACGATTCGCTCAAAGTGAAAACTAAAATAGTAATAAAACTTATCGCATATCCAAAGATCCGACGATTCATCAAATATGTCGAAATGCTTGCCAAAATCTAACTGAGGGAGCCAAGTTTGAAATCTGTAATACATGGCAACATCGAACTTTCTTGCTAGGTAAGCAATATAAATGAGAAACTCCAACATTTCGGTAAAGTGTGATGGATTAATTGGAGCATTGATAGAAGTAAATCGATCGAAACTTAGATTAATGGAGGTAAGCTTAAACAATAACATAAATTAATGAATAAATGTTTCTTGGAGGCTGGAGAAGCAATAAAAAATGTTCGTCATAAGACTGCAATGAAAATAGCAGGTCTAATTTGGGAGAAATGGCCGATAGTGTTATACACGCAAATCACAGCTGAAATAAAATTAAAAATTTAAAGAAACCACTTCTGAAGCAGAAACAGAATGGATGCAGCAAGAGTGAAAAGTAACTGTCCAGTGTGAGTCTTTTTATTATGCACATAACGAAATGAGTGAATCTATGTTTATTCTTTTTTTATTTTTTTTCCGTCGATAAAATTAAGCATAGATTCCCTCATTTCGATATGTGCTCATTATGAAGACTATACAAGTAGGTTATATTATCAAAATAATAAATTATTACTAATGGCATACTGTCAAGATTAGGAATCGCTTTTTGTCGTTTAAAACCACGTGTGTTACCATAAATATAATAGTCACACAAATGGAATGACTTTTGATAGCAATAATGATTTCTAAACAGAGATACATAAGCATAAATAGCATTTGCCTGCATTATTTGCACAAAAATTATGATTTTTAATAACCTCAAATTATATTAGTACAAGACATTAGTGGTTACCAAGGAAACTCCGAAAAGTAAGGTAATAAGCGATAAGCAGAAAAAGAAAAATATGCGATGCATATTGTATAATTATGCGAATTGCGAGTTAACCACAGGTGGTGAAAAGAGTGATAGTATATGGCACGATAAAGAAGCGACACAACCTATTTATTCCTATAAGGTTACCTGGCAGCCGTTAAAACACAGATTCATATAGAAGGAGATTTAAGATACACATTTGATCAAAGAGACGTACTTATATGAATTGAAGCAATAATGGCTCCAGATAAGAAAGGCTTAAAACCTAACTGCTAAGGATTGGACGTTCATAGTATTGCAGAAAACGACTTACTTTACCTTATCTTTGAAGTGTATTGTCTTATAGCATTGAAAGGAATAATACAACGACTGATATCAACACGTTATGATATTGTACCACTAACGCTATTGTTACAATGATAATACCCAGTTCTAGTAAGAAAACATGAAAATAATTTTCTTAAAAATTTGAATGCTCATAAATCTCTAGTAATATATCACCTGCCTTGTCTCTCTAATTAAGATAAAACGAGACAGCAATAGTCAGTTAAATAACATTTTGGTGTAGACTGTTTAATCCAAGGGTGGTTATAATTATGTTAACTCGAATCCATTGCATAAGTTACTTTAACATTAACACCACCTCTATCAGTTTCCGCCCTGAAACATCACTGCACATCCTGGAAAACTCATAAAGACGGTCTCTACACTGTTATACACGAATTGAAAACTTAAAAACTACACTTACTTCGGTTTGCTGTAGGGCGACGATGGTGACGTCTTGTGGTTCTTGTTCGGCTGCGTATGTCTGTTCGCATTTGTGTCTAGGCCGCCGCCCGGAGATATTTTGCCGGCGAGTGCGTTCAGTGTATGTAACATGGCGGGCGGCGGCCGCTTAAATCCAAGCGACCTGGTCACACTGATGAGTCGACCACGTTTGTCGAGGCGGTGCTGCTTGGGAGCCACGGCGCCTTATCTCCTGATAAGAGGCGCGGGGGCACAGACGCCCCCCGCCTCATCTCCACCTGACAGGCTCACGAACACACACACTCTCGCGCAACGTAAATGTTTGCACTTACTACGCGATATGGGTCAGCGTCCTGTCCGAACTATACATGGTTCTGACATTTTTTCATTACTGTTTTAAGTTTATTTTGCACTGGTTTTTGTATTTTTCACACGTTTCACTTCGTTTGAGGATTCACTTGGCTGTTGGATTTGAAAATGGTTTTAAGTAGGGTTGTTGCGATGTTTTGTTGTTGCAATAACGACGGTTTGTGTTGTCTAAGGATTTCATTATTTATGTAAGGATACTGAACAACATAAAAGGTGAATTATGCAGAAGGGTACCAGAAAATTCTCGTGCCAGAAAAGCGTCGTCAACACTTTCATCTGAAAGCAAAGCCCACGTTTTTCCAGCCTTTCATATGTAATATTTACACAAATCATATCTTGTAAACGCGCTGTATAAGTCAGATTTCATTCCAAACAATATCCATCTCACAGTCGTGGATTACCGAAAAAATATGGTTTCTAAGGTGTCAGATTTACAAACGCCTGAACAAAAACGTAAAGCAAAGAGAAATATATCCGCGCGTCGTCGTAATGAAATATGTGACCGCAGGCGGTTTGAGAAAAGCCTTTTTTATTATTTTTTATATGATAAATTCAAAGAAAATGAAAATGTCATCAAGTAAGCTTTGGCTTTAGCTTGTTATTTTCCTTTTGTTTTGGTTGGGAAAGGTTAATGCGTATCTAATATGATAAAAAGTAATTCTTGATGGCATTCTTCTTTTGCATCATGAATTTGAACTTTAATGTCGGTTTGTAAAAACTCGAATAAGAATTCAAGATTTCGTAAATAAGTGAAGAAAATATAGCTTTAACGTATTTCGCAGTAGTGACTGGGTAAATAAATTCCCATACTCTTTAACAATCTGCCATTCTCGGTTGCCTTCTCTGGCGAATAACCATGGACAAATCCAAGTCGTCAGATTAAAACATCCTAGACCTATCCAAAGACAAGGCTTCAAGCGTTACGTGACGACCTTAACCTCCCCTGCTAATACAAACCACCTACATTCCTCTAAAAATAAGAGCCTACAAAATCAAGACGTCTCCATCTTAATAGCGTATTTGTTGAGAACACAAACACTAGGGTACTGACATGTCAATTCAAACGAGCCCCTTGGGGCGAGGCTGGGTCGGCGTTGACCCGTTGCGCAGAATTGAGACACCGATATACCTACACTGTGTCAACTAATTAAGTATTAGGCTCGCTGCTCACTTGGGTACTAGGCTGTGGCTGTGATTTCATTGTTTGTCTTAGTAACAGATACTTGTTTGATTACAGGCTTTTTCTTATGCGATGTTAGTCCCTTCATTCTACTAATTTATACAAAGTCGGGTTAGTTACAAGAACGGCTAGACCGATTTTAATGATCTTTGATTTGTTGGATTTGTCTCCGCCTCGAATAGCAGAATAACTACTCGTATTAAAAAATCTAAAAATTCACGAAAAAAAAATTATGAAGAAAATTCATTTTCTCATACATTTTGTATGGAACGGATATTATGTTCATTGATTCTGAGGCAGTACGAAGTTCGCTGGGTCCGCTAGTAATACTATAAATACGAAAGTTTAGATGGCTGGATGTTTGTTACTCATATTTGGTACAGAGATAGATTAGTCTTAAGAGTGCGTATATGTTGAAGCGGAGCTGGGTGGTGTGGAGCGGAGATGTGCAAGAATCCTCCAATCACAGACTAGACGAGTGACGCGATGAGGATTTCAACCAATGTGATTGGTCGATTTCTGAACGTCTCCTCACTCCTCTCACTCCGCTTCGTCCAGTGAAATCGCACCCTAAATAGCACATAAGCATAGGTTATAATTTATAGTGGGTGAAGTACTAAATCCACGCGTGCGAAGCCGCTGGCACAAGCTTCTTTTAAATACTAGTATTCAGTTGCATCTGATTAGATTGGAAGCCAACCCCAATATAGTTGGGAAGGCTAGGGAGATTTATTGATTTTTCTTCTTCTATGACATTGAAGATACTGTGACGATTGTAGACACAGCCTAATTTCAGCGGGTCTGCACCGGCCTTTAATTGGCAGGTAAAAATGTTGGAGACTCGATGGATTATTTTAGAAGAGTAGGTGTGAATTTCGTTTTATGTCAGATAGAAGTTTAGCTTGCAAGTGCGCACAGATGTTATTCTTATGCCTAATTAATATAATATTTAACGCCCTCAGCTCTTTTCCTTATCCGTCCGTAGCGAGTAACCCTCTTGTACACCGGGCTCTCGCAGTAAGCAAGCGAGTCCCCGAGCTTCGAAGAACGTCCCAGGATCCCTGCAGGCCGTACTGGTGCCTTGGGGTCCTACAATACTTACGTAGGTACGAGTATAAGATTCGATGAATACTGTCACGTCAATAAATTAGACCTAAACCCTAATAAATGTTCCGTAATTTCGTTTAGCAGAAAACGCTTTCCTCTTCATACCTCACATAAACTGAAAGGTCAGCCACTGCAGAGATTTGATGGTATTCGTGACCTAGGAGTATAATATTATCATGACTCTAAACTACAATTTAATGTTCACGTGAACCAAATAGTGGCTAAAGCATACAGAGCATTAGGTTTTGTAATGAGACTGGCACCGTGTTTTAAGAAAGCAAAAACGATTAAGATATTATATTGCTCATTTGTGAGAATTCATTTAGAATATGCTTCTCAAATTTGGAACCTGCGTTATGGGGTACTCATCGATCGCATTGAGGGTGTGCAAAAAAGACTTGTTCGGTTTCTGTGTTATCGTTTGCGCATACCATACCATGGTTGTGATTATTCGGATCTTTGCAGGAAATTTCACCTACAACCACTTACTAACCGTCGCGGTCGTCGACGTCGACTAGCTGATTGCACATTTTTTCTGAAAATTGTATCCAATGAGGTGGACTGCGTAGCTTCTGCGTAAGCTGTATTTTAATGTTAACCAGTGATCTCTCAGAGATCATCCACCTATCGCTATTCCATTGTCTTCTTCCAACTACAGGCAAAACTCATTTTTAGTGCGAGCGAATAAAGACTTTATTGAATTATGCAAGCAGTTCTCTTTTGACTTCTTTTCAACCAAAAGCTCAAGCGTACGCAATAGGCTGAACCTTGAATTCTTCAAAATTAATTCTTATTGTTAATGTTAGTTCTTATTTAACTTTATTTTTTTGTAGTTCATTTCTTGTTTGGCGGTGCCGATTTGACAATTGGTGCTCTTCTTTTCTTGATAACTTGTCGTGTTTATGATCTCTTGTTGTATTACTGTATAGCTAGCCGTGAAAACCTATAAATGGCTTAATGTCTCTTATTTTAGTACACTTATTGCATTTCTGTAAAAGCTGTTGGTTTTCCATATAATAAATAAATAAATAAATAAGAATTTTGTTCTTAGTATAGGTACATTTAATGGCTTTGTTCTTAGTCTTGCTCAGCTTGCTTTATTCAAGTGTGGATTCTTAAATTTATTTGTAATAAGTTAATTATTCTTTCCCTCGGGAACAGTACTTTTTTTCTAGATAAAAGGTACCATGTCCTCTTTTGTACCCCTAACAAAGTATATGCAAAATTTCATAATGATCGGATCATTGGCTTAGGCGTGAAAATACCGCCCAAATTGCACTAACCAAACTTACATTTACATTTATAATATTGTATTATACTTAGCATTAGCTTATCATTTCAAAACACCACACCCACACATATATCTCTAACCAAATACCAAATACTCAATACGCACACATTTCATATATCACACGCATTTATGTAAGTAAAATAATACTAAACAAAAATACTAACAACTCACGGAACACACGCCCTTACGACATCCATCACTAATTTACTATCATCACACTCACACACATGCAACATAACACTAATATCCTTCATAAACAACACACCGTCCTACATAACCCTGAACACACACCTGCAAGCAAGATTTTCTTATATTTTAATATTATATCGTAACTTCTGTAGTGTATAATTCTTCTGTACTTGATTAGTGTAAATACCTATTTTACAAAATTTGTATTGCTTTGCTATGGAAGAGCGGGGCTTCCCAACACAGGCATTACTTGCTTACAGGGAAGCTCCAAACACTAAACTTTTATGTAAACTATGAAGCAATAAAAATATTTTGTATTTTTTTTTGTATTAGGATGAATAAAAAGCGGCTCTCTTGTTTGAACTTATGACTGTACGCCTTTTTCATAAAAAAAATATATTTTGTTAAAGTTGACGAAAGGAAAATTACCAACTATGGTCATTAAATTTCTTACGTCACTTTCACTGTGTTTTACAAACCCCTACCAGTGTTTAACAAGCCTAAAGAAAACACAATCAGTATAAACTTATCGAACGCAATGCAAAAGTATAATCAACCCATTTGCAAGCATCGGGCGTAAGCACACGTCCTGGTTTGCGGAAAAACCCGGCTTTTGCGGGTAAAGTCACCCAAATAAAATTAACTGGAAATACAAATTGCTGTGTGTGAGATCCAATTTGGGTTAAAACGTTGTCCATCTGTCTAAATTAGGCTTAATTACTGGGCATTGGTATTATGATCGGGATTCGGTGCGGAAGTTGCTGGCAATTTGTAAAAGGGTATGTTGGATTGGACATGGTAGATGTTGATGTTGATGGGGGGGGGGGGGGGAGAATAATGGGGGTAGTAATCATGTTAAAGGGGGATGCTGAATTTGTTAACAAAGAAAATGCAAATGAAAAATATATGTGTTTTTGCTGGAACCGTTCCTGACAATGATGATGATGGATTTGGAATTGAACGGTTGAATCTCTACATAGTATAAAACAAAGTCGCTTTCTGTGTCTGTCTGTTTGTCCACTAACTCCTCCTGAACCAAGGAGGCAAACTTTTATGTCCTTTTATATTTTGACAAGTTAATTTAATTGTTGCAAGAGGTAAATATATTTATAAAAATTTAAATCAATTGTAAGTTTTCATCTAAAATGATTTTACGCCGTCTCTGTACATATTTCAAGAAATTCAATTATTTTTTTCAGGCTAAGATCTAAAGTTTTTCCTCACAAATGAGGGAGTTTTTTAACGGCTGGTAATTTAGCGATCGGTAGCTAACGTAGCGATCACTATCAAAGTCGAGACTGCAGGCCCTGGGCCGGGTCGCTAGTTATGAATACATTGAGCAACAACTATAAGTTTTGTAAAATTTGAGACGATGATAGAGTAGTTTAGAAGAGCAATGCCACTGAAGATGTGGAAAAATCACCTTATTCTCCATTTATTATGGGTTACATGAGCAAACAAATAACAACAACATAAAATAACATAACAATTATCATCCCAATAACCCAAAACCTTGAACCACTGAACGCAGTCGACAAAGACCGTCCTACAACTGGATCCGTTACGTAAACACTCCGAGCTCACTTTATGGGCACTTTCGAGCGCAGTCACAGCACAATAACAGCTTATAAATACAACAATAAAATCATTTTTTACGTTTATTTTTATTAACATTTAAGCTTCTGTGTTCGTAAAGGGGTCTGTTTGGCGTGCCGATTGTTTTTGGATAGGATTTATTGGGAGAGAGTAGGTTGTGTGTACTTTGCTGGGTTAGGTACAAATAGGCTGCCTAATTTCACATGGGTCGTTATTTTTTGGCGATAAGGACTTAACGCGTCAGTTACCGGAGAAATAGACACAATAGAAAATATATTGTTATCTTATCCGTTGGTACCCGACGCGTGCAAATACACCGTCTAAAGAAGCTATCGTTAAATGGTGTATTTTTAGCCATAAGCCTGATTCCCATGTGGGTGTTAAAGGATTATACGTCTTCGAAGGTAGGTAAGTATGAAGCTTTTGTAAAATAAAAATCATTTTGTCATATGTATGAAAGAATGTCCTTGACAGATATACGCTAGATTAGAGGGGGCCAATTTGTGAGTGATAATTCCTAGACACAGGGAACATTGATCATTTGGGATTGAGTCATCGTGGTGAAAGGATAAGTGAGCTAGACTCTGCGTCACCAAGTGTATATATATTTTTAATGCCGCTTGGGAGAGGCTCCTTTCGTGAAAAAATATTACACAATTCCAAAGGATCACTGAATTTTACTGTCGTTTGATCACTGAAAAGCTGACCTTGATATATCTATCAAGGTCAGGGGTAAGGTTGGGCTAATTTGCCATTGATTTTTCCTGGACAAAGCAAACATTGATCAAAGAAAAATTATTACACAATTCCAAACGATGCTAAACCATGCAATATCGTATCCGCTTACAGACCAACCATCCTTACCGGAAAAAAGGCGAATAGCCAAACGAAATCATATTACCATTAATAAAAAAAGTATTCGAACGTTCTAATACAAAACCCGGGAATTTATCCGAGACATTAATGTGCCATTTTTGTCGACAACACTCGCATAACGTCGGGGCTTTAGATTTGTTCCGCTCCGGACCCTAATATTAATTCCATTATCATAATTCCACTCTTAATACTTCCCACAGAGGGTGGTGAGCCAAAGTCTTCATGTTTTGGTTTCCGTGCCAAGTATTTATTTGTTTATGTACTAGGTACCAGTTTTCACAGAAGGACTACCTTCCTAGTTTTTATTTGTCATAGACGATAGAGAGTGGCGTAAAAAAAAACAGGAGCACTTGTAACATGAACCGTAGGAAAATCACCCTTTTTTAAGTTCCGTACTCGAAGGGTCCAAACGGAGGCTTCGGGTATTGTTATCACTCACGTGTCCGTCTGTCTGTCTGTCCGTCCGTCGTCTGTCACATTTTTTTTTACGAAGAATTTTTTAACTTCCCATTGACCTATGAACTTCAAATTTGGTGATAATGTTTATTATTACGTATACTTTACTAACAAATACCAATATTTGGTACGGAACCCTTAATGTGCGAAATCCGACCGTTCAATCTTAGAAGATCTATTGGCCAGATCCATGATGATCTAGTGAAGATTGCTTTATCTCATTAAGTCTATTAAAAAAAAAATACACTAAAAATTTCTAAATAACTTTAATTTCGGAAGTCGGTGTTTGTATTTTTACTTGTTCGTTATTTGACACCGACTTCCGAAATTAAAGTTATTTAGAAATTTTTAGTGTATTTTTTTTTTGAAGTCGGTTGTTTTTATTTGTAAAAAAGTTTTTTATTTTTCACTTTTTAGTTGTTATACCCCAGAACTAGAAACCCCAATATAATGGAACGTGGCATTTAAAACATTTGGAGAACACCAAAACGTCATCGAGGTACACGTATTTTCCGTTTTTGTTCAGTTTCTCAAAAAGTGCTGAAGCAATTTCGATAAAATTTATATGGGACCACCTCGGGAGTACATTCTTTCAGATGAAAAAAGAATTTTGAAAATTGGTTCACAACTGACGGAGAAATCGGGTAACATACATACAAAAAAAAAAAAAAAAAAAACATACAGACGAATTGAGAACCTCCTCTTTTTGGAAGTCGGTTAATAAAAAAATAAGTAAAATGGATCTAAAGCACACACTTAACCAGTTTTTTTATAAATCTCGCCAACCATATGCTTTAAATATTGATTAGCGGATTCTGAATTAAAATTCTCCATACTAAAAAATAGTGCCTGAAATGGACAGAAACTACTACTAGTCCTTCATTATATTTAGAATAAAATATTCATAACGAAATGAAATAGTTCTTAGTTTGTTTAAGGGTCTACTAACGGTCCAGTGGCGCCCTCATAGAATAAAAAATCGTAGCATAGCACAGAAAATAAATACTAAAAAATCCAACTTCACATTTGTTACAAAGAGGATAAAGCATTTTTACGTTGTTAAAACAGGTCTTAGAATGTTTCGTACCCAAAGTAGTAGGCAAAAGATTACTCAATGAGGGCGCCACTGGACCGTTAGTAGGGCCTTAAGTAGGGTAAAAATATAACCATCACTAAAATATTTAACTTGGTATCCGCCTTATGTTTTATTGGAGGTCATGTTTATTTGACACTAGCTGCGCCCCGCGGTTTCACGTGCGTAGACCAGGATAAAAAGTAGCCTATGTGTTAATCCAGAGTATAAGCTATCTACATACCAAAATTCATCAAAATCAGTTCAGCCATTTGAGCGTGAAGAAGTAACAAACATACACACTCACAAACTTTCGCCTTTATAATATTAGTGTGATAGTGTGATTAGTAAGTGACATTCAGCCAAAGAGGAAGAAAAAGACATGTTGCGCCGATCCCAAATAAATTAGGATAAGGGCAGGAGAATGATTATGATTCAGCCAAAAAGGAATCGTCAAATAATCTTTAGCTAACTATTTTATAGAATTAGTGCACCGTTATCATTAATTTAGTATGCTTTTGCCCAGGAGTGGTACAGCTCTGGCCAAATAAAAAAAAACTTAAATTTGTGAACCTTCTGTCAACATTGACTTTCATCTGGTATTCATTACGCCTTTAATTCCTACGAAAAATGTCGAGAATCGCTTGTTGGTGCAAAGTTTTTGTGAAACTGTAGTGTCAAGCAAGCAGCATTGGAGAAGCATGCCAAATTATTTCTCGAGTATTGCTGGTGTTTACAGAACGAGAAAAACTACTGGGCTATAAATAAGTGAGAAAGAAAGGCCTTGTTTTAGACGGTGGCGATTTGGGTGGTTTCAGTTCAGTCAAGTAAAACAATGTATAGATTAATGACGTCACCAATACACGGGGGGGAGTGGGTGTTTTGTACTATGACGCCCACGACCGCTCGAATCTTTTGATAAGGACTGCTTCCTGTCTTACTTCCTGAAAGATGTATATTATGTTGATATGAATAGATGTTACTTGGAACATCACTGTGGGGTTGCCAACTGAAAACCAGGGCTGCGTGTCCGACGCTCTGCGAATGCGGCGAAACCCTTTCGATATAATATGGTATAGTATGGGCACGTTCAGCATAATTTTATTGTATCTTTGTGTACTACTCTTTTCTTTTACCTTTTTTGTTGCTGTCTGTGTCGAACAAATGTTTTCTTTTCTATTCTACATGCTACGTCAATGTCAATCTGCCTAGCCTTTTCCCAACTATCTTCATCGACGGTCGACTTCCAGTCTTAGTTGATACCTGTATTTTACATGGAGCGACTGCCTATCTGACCTACACAACCCAGTAACTGGGTAATACGATACCCCTTGGTAAGACTGGTTGTCAGTTCGGGCTTCTGACGACCCGTAACGACTGTCAAAGATCCACGATTGACAGCCGGAATCAACGGCTTAACGTGCTTTCTGAGGCACGGAGGAATCTCGATAAGTAAAGATGGTCACCCATCCATAGACCAACCCCGGCAAGCGTAGCTTAACCTGATGGATCGACCCGTGTGGCTGTTATAATTTTAGCCACGAGCTCCTCTATATTAGTACTTAATTCTCGCATACAATTTTATTTGTCTGTCTAAGAACCCGGAAAAATGAGATACCAGGAAAAATTTGGGCGAGGTCTTTGCCTCTGTGAGACAGTATCAGCTTAATAAAATCAAAAGAAACTATGGAAATCGTCGTATTGATCGTAGCATACACAAAACGTAACAAAAAATCTCTCGACATTTTTCGCTATCGGTACATATTTGCTACAAACTTTCCCTCAGAACCTTTTCTACATACTTATCGAAGTCTGGGGACGTATTAATCCTTTGAAAGCGATCAACGGAGACTACAAACTTTAAATACTAAGCCTGCAGCGTTATGGTGCGTTAGGGTGCTTTTCCAATAAAGATGTGCGACGTAGCGAGGCGGTGCGAGGTTGCGTAGCGAAGCTATGAAATGGTCCCAGCAGTGGGGACCTCTGTATTGCATCGCATACAGTCATGTTGTATCTATCTTTTCAGCTATACTCGTACATTATTAGCACACATTTTTCGCTCGCATCCCTCGCACACATCGCTTGCTCTTGTGTATGTAGAATACTTAATTCTGTTAAACATTTTCCACCGGAGCTGCGCTAATCCTGACTTGGATAATGAAGAGATCCCATTGGTGGGATTTTTCATCGCGCACTTCCTCGCTACCTCACACGTATTAAGTGGAATAGCAGCCTTAAACTGCGTTTCTGTGTGATATAAAACTGTAATTGGTTGTAAGTTTTACATACTTAAGATATTTAAGTTTACGAACGAGTCGAGTAGAAATGTAGTTAGTGCTGAAGCTCGGTTTAAAACAGCGTTAAGTTGAAGTGCTTGAATGTTAACAAGGTGGTTTATAAGTGGATAAAAAGTGTCTAGTGGATGAGAGATGATGAGAAATGTACGTTCTTGAGAGTGAATGCTTTTTCTAGAACTGGATAATACTAAGGTTGGTCATAAGGGCATTTATATTATTGGTTATTCCTATACTAAATACATTAGTGACTTAATTAAGAAGATATTCTATTTATGCAGGCTCCACACGCTAAGAAGAAGTGGCAGCAGGGAGTCGTTTTGTATGCCAGGAAAGAGAGTCAGTGATAGTCTGATGGCTGACGGGATCGAATGAAAGAAAAAATTGTGTTGCGACGACCCCAAGTAATATGGGACGAGGAAGATGGTGATGGAAGAATGATTTGCTGGTTTTCAACATCCGTTGCTATCTTTACAGTATGATGTAGCTTCAAATAATTGTAAGAGAAAAACATGAAAAAAAACATGCAAAGTACCTTTTGGGAGTATGTGATTTTCTCACAGTAAATAATTTTCTATAGTTTAAAATAAAGTTAAAAATAAGTGGTTTTTAGTTTAAAAAAAGACTTTTTTTTCGTTTCTTCTCAGCAGACCCTTTCATCTGATACCCATATCATGTAAATGTAAATGATCTAATCTGCCATCTTTGAGAGTCCGCCATATTGGCTTAAGAATGACGTCACTTAGGTAACCATGCATTGGTGTCGAAACTAAGTTAATGTTTATTCGGAAACCGGGAGGAGGGTCAAATTGGACTTTTAAAATTTGTTGACTTAGTTACGAGTACCTGTGGTACCCCTGGTATTACTGACATTCATTGACGGCAGCGAAGGCACTTACCATCAGATAGGCCACTTGGTTGTGTCACTCTATGGCATAAAAATAATGTAGCTGAGGTCTTAAAACCTAATCTTATAGCTGTAGTAAACTCGTGACTGTTCTAGACAGACATTATGTCTGTAATATTAATAATAATTATTACGATATAGATAATCTGACTAGACAAAATAAACCCAGATTTATAACCTTACATAAGAATTTTATTCACAATACCCATAACCCGCTTAACCCAGCCAACAAATCGATTACCCTCGAGCACAAAAGAGCAAATATTAATAAAATTAACAGATAATTCCTATTAAACAAATACACCGATTGATTTAATGAAGGGAGCCCAATTAATTATGATTCGAACCGTCAAACGTTGCATAATTATTTGATAGTAAATAATTGTTGCGTTTTATGCTTCATTAGGGAATGTTTCATTGTTTTAGAAAATTAGTAATTGTAGCCTCTTGATGTTGTGATTGGATGTTAATTACTGGAAAATATTATTTTATTACGGTCTGATAACTACAAGTGGGTCTTATTAAGGCGTATATAGCCGCAAAGTGGCGCCCTCATCGAATAAAAATTCGTATCTTAGCATAGAAAATAAAGATAAAAAAATCCTATGTTGCGTTTGTTACAAAGACCTTAAGGTATTTTTACGTTTTTGAAACAGGACTTAAAGTGTTTCGTATTCAAAGTAGTAAGCAAAAGTACCAAAAACGGCCGTTTCTGACACTTTTGCTTACTACTTTGGATACGAAACACTTTGAGTCCTGTTTTAACAACGTAAAAATACCTTATATTATGTGTAACAAACGCAACATAGGATTCTTTAATCTTTATTTTCTATGCTAAGATACGAATTTTTATTCGATGAGGGCGCCACTTATGGGGAGGTAGGCCCATAACCTATGATATTGCCGTTTTGAACTGAACTTCGGATTTACTTGGAGTTTATTGCTGTCGTGTCCGCCTGTCTGTTTGTCGTCTGTCACAAAATTTTGTCCCGAACAATTTTTTTAACTTCCCATTGACCTTTGAACTTGAAATTTGGTGATAATGTTTATTATTACGTACCTATATTTTGCTTACAAATACCAATCTTTTAAATCAGATTTTTCTTTGATAATTCCCTCATTTGGTACGAAACCCTTCGGTTTCTATTATTTCGTAATGAACCAGCTCTTGACCTCGACCTTGTCTGTTAGTTTGTGTTCTTTTTAGTTTCAAAGCGCCCAGACCCGTTTGGGACCAGAATTTTCACATTTTACCCACTTTGTTAATTGCAAAATAGCTTCAGATAGCACTTGAAAAACTAAGTACCTAACAAATCATGTAGTTGGGAAAATTGTCTCAACCAAGGGAAAAAACATTCCTACTCATTTTTAGGTAATTTACCGGATTGCTACCGAATCTTATGATTGTTCAGATTGAACAACATCAGGGCATTAAAAAAAGTGGTCAAGTGTGAGTCAGACTCGTTCCCGCTGGGTTCCGTTCTCCTTATAAAAGCAACAAGCACAAGTTTCAGTAGTAGCAATAACATGAAATTGTAGACCACTTCAGAAATATTAATTTACAGTTCTTTTCATGCCAAATGTCGAATGATTATATTGATAGCTTTGAAAATGGCCAAACCAAATAGGGAATAGGCATGAAAAAAATATTTGTTATCTAAACGGTTTACCGATGAATATACTAAAATAGAGTACGAACAGTGAAAGCCGAATCAAAATTGATTGAAAAATAAACGAGATATAACAATTTTAAACAAATATATCTGTCCCTCTCTCGTAAACGCTGTTTTCTATGGCAGTTGTATGGGCGTCATGTCCTTCGACGACAAAGAACACGTCGGACTTCTCTTTCTAATTATCAACCTTAAAGCTATAAACATCGTCGCTGATGATGATATTTTGAAAATTCCTTCATATTTGTTCACAATAGTTAAGTCTTCAGTTGAACAAATAAAACAATATCATTCATATTCCCTATTGATAGTGAAATATAGTCTACAGATGGGCAGCATATCAGAGATGAAGCAGAGCAAAGAAGATTAGAAGGCTAATTCTCGCACTTTAAAATCGTTCAAATTAAATTCGCAATCTTATTTCGCCAACAATCAATGTTAACATGTAGGGCAAGTTAAGTAGATGTATTTTAGATCCGTTTGTTGTTTAAAAACTACGGGAATTGCCTCGCAATTATTTCAAATTTCGAACCTCGACCAACGGAACTCCAAAAAAGCTTACTATTTTATTATGAACATTCAATGTGGGACCGTAGCGAATTATCCGCAGTGCCTATTACGTGAACGTAAATTGGGGATTTTTTTATTGAGCACGCCAAATCGACAACGTCACGAATGGGGGCTCGGCAGGCAGGCACGGGGGAAAATTATTTACCTCGTGGTAAGACCACCCCTTGCTGTTATGAGGAAATAATTTTAAAGAAATATGATGGGATTTTTAAAGGCGTTCTGGCTTTGGGTTTAAGGAATGGGGGCGGTAAATTGCTTTGATTAAATTAAAATTTGTATCTATAAAGGCAATTTTATGTCTTAAGATAAGAATAATGTAACGTAGGGTGTAACAAGAATGCACTTTCCAAAAAAGAAGCTATTAAAACTATTTGTTATTTTATTTTAAGAAGTGGTTGTTTTCTAGCAGAAACACAAAAAGACCGATAAAATAAAGAGCTTTTAAAGAAGACTGGACTCCAGCACAAGTAAGTAGGTCTGAGTACCGTTAAGAAAAGTAAAATAACTAATGGTACAGTTCCCTATAATAATCGTTTGCAATAAACACAAACGTGAGGCGATAAACTACGCAAGCCAGCCATTACACACTGCCACTACTTCAAAACTTCGCGCCAAGTAAAGTAGTCACGTCAGATCAACTCGTATTTTACAACTTGCAACACTTCCAACTCAAGCACTGTCGTAACTCTATCTCCTTCCATTTATGAACTCACAAGTTTGAATAAACAAACCAGCCAGACACTAAAATTGTAATTAAAACATTCTTTATTCAAAGCACGGCTTAAAAAAAAAAAAACTAATCTGTCAAGCCCCACTTTTGGCAGCGACTCGAAAAAAGAACTCGGCGACTGGCTGGTATTTAAATTTTTAAAAGTTTGCGCAGTGGCACTCCAGTCTTCAAACTTGTCTTCAGTAATTATTTGTGTATTGAAGCTGTGTCGAGCATCTGCAGTGGGTCAGTTTTGTACAAGTTATAGTGGTAGGAAGTTGGCGGTAGCAAGTGGAGCAGGGCTACGGAACGGGACACCGAGTTATGTTAATCAGGATGCGCTAGTTTTGGGACCAGAAAATGAAATTAATAAAGTAGTGAACTGAAACAATGAAGACCCAGACAGCAGTGTCGAGGAACGTCGAATAGAGAAGACGAATCCAGTCAAAGTTGTGGCATGTCTAAGTAAACTTAAACGTATCTTGAACGTAAAAACAACATGGTCGATTCCGAACTTTGACATTAAATTCAGGAGGCAGAAAGTTTATTAGTCTTTATGCCAATATAAACACGTCTGTGTGGGCGCGATCCATGAAACACAAAATAGATAAGTTCAGAAGACCACCTTCTTACAACAAGTAAAAAAGGCGCATGCACACATAGACGCGTTAGTGCGGCGATCTCAAACAAATGCCGATCTCGAGTGCACTTGCACTCACTATACGTGAAGCGTGTTCATGTGTGCGTACGTCCGGCGATCTAAAACAAATGCCAGTCGCGAGTGAAACGCACACATACATAAAGCGTGCGCTTTCGCTCTTTTCAGAGCTGACCTTTTGCACCTACCTTTTCTATGCGTAAAACTTCTCTTAACCTTGCTCGAAACCTATTGAGCCAATATACACCCACTGCTTTTAATATTAGGCTCGGCAAATCTGTTTTACACTTAATACGCTTTTATACTAAACGTAACCTTTGGCATTCAATTTTTATTACAGAGGCCAGTGATGGAACTAATAGATAAGTAATTACCTAAGAGAAAGTGTGGTTCTGAATATGATGTAGCATTCAGATTGATTAGATACTACATCTGGTATTAACAGTCCTGTTTGTCTGCCATTTTTAGCCAGGAACGCATTTGCGTTCATTTGTAATTGGTGTTTTCTTTACTCTTTCTCTCTCTTATTAGCACAAACAAAATCAATTGACAATCGCGTATTCGCGCGATGACACGAGACGACGGCCGACGTCTAAAACTTTTTATTTGTATTGAAAAGAAAGAGAACATTGCTGATAATGTTTATTATTGTTTTCAGCACCTTCCGAAGAAATTCAACAAGCTGTCGGCCGAAGTCACACTACACGTCGAATAGCACTAGGAGCAAAAACGTTATCATCATCACAGATACGACCTCTTTTTAGAGTCCTAACACACCAAACACATATCACAGCTATCATGATTTCAGACAACAAAATAGGAGACGCTGGCGTCAAGTACTTAACTGACTGTATGTGTACCATGAAGCATTTAACACACCTAGACATAAGCAGAAATAACGTGACAGCCGAAGGGACGAAGGCAATTTTAAATATGTTCAAAAGAATCAACAAATATTTTAAAACCTTCAAACGAAAAAAAAAACCTATTAACTTCAGTTTAAAAAGAAAAGGACATCAATTTATCAGTAAAGTTTTTATTTAATCGATGTCAAATCAGTTATTTCAAACACACTCGGTTGCTTTTGAATTTTTCGTTTTAAATTATAGTTATCAGAATATTAAGAATAGGGACAGAAAAGCGAATATTATTTTAAAATAAATCCGTGTACGATCCGTGACATCGTCGCTCGGAGTCCCAAACTCCTCGTACGGACACCGGCTTTGTAAGCCGACCGTCCACAGTGTAGTGGTAGAATTTCATTAATTTACATGCGACCCAACTTTCAAACTCTTTCACCCTCCAAGAGTCACTACTGTTTCGTTCCCTAGATGCTTTTCAAAGTAAACAGACGAAATATTATTTTAGTAGACGATTTTAGTCGTGTAGCCAGTGATGACTTATGGAATCGAAACGTGGTCGCTCACAATGGGCCTCATCAGAAGGTTTACAGTCACCTAAAAGGCAATGGAGAGGGCAATGCTCGGAGCTTCCTTGCGTGATAGAATCAGAAATGATGATATCCGCAAGAGAACTAAGATTACCGACATAGCCCGAAGAATCGCCAAACTGAAGTGGCAGTGGGCAGGGCACATTGCTCGCAGAACAGACGGTCGATAGGGCCGAAAAGTTCTGGAATGGCGACCGCGTACTGGAAGATACAGCGTTGGAAGGCCTCCCACAAGGTGGACCGATGACCTGGTGAAGGTCGCGGTTAGCCGATGGATGCGAGACGCACAGGACCGATCATTGTGGCGACACTTGGGGGAGGCCTATGTCCAGCAGTGGACGTCTTTCAGCTGAAATGATGATGATGATGATGATGACACGATTTTAAGTAATTATGGGGATGGAGTTGTTTGTTTCAAGGTGTTTGATAGATTGGGTTGATATGCAATCGTTGTAGGATAGGTTCAGAGTGATAGGGAAACACTGATAGATTTCAGTTTTACGGAATTAGGACTTGGAAAACTATGTTCAGCCATGGGTCGCGGGTGTATTTGAAAGAATTGCCGCGGCTATTAGCACAGGAAAACTGAAGGAACACCGGTGGGTTTTAGTAAGTAAGAGTCTGACACGCCCTCCACGCTCTACCCAGGGCGGGAGAAGTTGTTTGATGATTTCCCACCCAAAAAAAGGGTAACTATGTTAATTTCTAGCGATTTATAATTCCATTATCTATTATAGAATTATAAATCGGGATGAGTTTCAATAAATCTCTTTGATACTGCGAATAATAGAAACCATTGTTTAAGTTTTCCAACGGAAAATCACGAAAAAAATACTTATTTTTACCAACCAAACCAACACAGACGTCAACACAGTTCAGACTCCACACGAAAAATAGCACAAAGAATAAAAATTGACACTCACAAACAAAAATTGGGACAGACCAGAACGCCCGCTGTGGTACCTACGCAAAATTTATGGGGGTAACTCCGCCATGAGCTATTTTGATTTCAATAATACCCACGACAAAAATGTCGGGGGGAAAAACGCCCCCGGCACGGACGACGCGACGCCTCGGTCAGGATACAGGGTGTATATCAGCCGGGAATAAAATATGTATAGGAGAATTAACGGTGTCGTGAATATGGGCGACGGTTTTGTGATTTGAGAAGTATCAGAGACAAACAAGAGATATTGGTAAAGGTATATAATAATGTTACTATTATATTGAGAGTGTAACGATCTAATTAATTACCCGGGCCTGCGGACGGCGAGTAGTGGGTAACTCGCCGTCCGATCAGCACCAGGCCCGAGAGTCGACGGCGCGTAGAGTTCCACGCGCGCCTCAAAGAGTTGTCAGCCAAAGGAAGGGGCCTGCCACGGCCGGTGCCTGCCCGGGGGTGGAGGATAAATTCGAAAGAGTTACCTCGCCCCCGGGAACTCGAGGCAGGGAGGAACAGGGGTGGGTTTTAGTCAGTAAGAGTCTGACACACCCTTCCGCTCCACCCTAGAGCGGAAGAAGTCATAGGATGATTTCCCACCCCCCAAAAAAAAAAAAAAAAACGATCTAATTAATTAGATAAAATGTTCGATAGATTCAGTTGTGATGCAGAAGTTCAATAATAATCAGAAATATTATAAGTAAGAAAGACAAAAAGGCTGATCTGTTGTCCCTTTCGACGATTATTGGGGTTACAATATAAAAACGAAAATAATGATCACTTCCCTTTTTGAGGCAAATTTTAAATACTTCCTTTTACCAAAATCCTCAAGCTTTAGTACAATCTCCACTTCAGAAGATCCAGGCCCATCAAATATTACCTGCCAATTCGGCTTATTCGATTTGAAGTGTCTAAGAATAGATGAAGACAAGAGCCCTCTACCCTCCACTCTCAGACTTGTCCACTAAACGATTAATAAATCAAATAAGTAGACCCCCAATCGGAACTCCAGACAAATCCGATTTCCTATTGGTCGCTCGTCAAGGACGAATCTTGTTATAAGATCCTTCACTAGATTAATTCATGTCTCCAGTTCTATTTATATTCAAGAGGAATTTACTAATAATTTCTACATAAAAGTGCGTTAAACTTGAGTATCTACAGAACCCATTGAAACTCAACAAAGATAAAACATTCAAAGAACAATGAAAGAAAAAAAATCAAGAATGCATTTTTTAATTTTCACTAAGTTCCCCTAAATTGACTCTCCCTACATTAAAATTTTAATTAACTCAACAAACATCAAAGACAGTCCACCCTAACACCAAGCTTATATCTCGAAAAAGACGAGTTATCATAGACCAAATGAAATTAAAAAAGAAACTTTGGAATCCAACACTTATGCACTCATACTTATGTTTCTACAAATAAATGTCTTGTCTTGCCTTGTCTTGTCTTGTAACTTCTTTTTGAAGGTCAAATCCAAAGCTACGTATGTGGGTAGATATCTGTTGGTGAACGCACATGTTTTCTTAATGTACGTGAGTCGTGACCCTTGCATATACAGTCTACGAATCAGAATTCACGATGTGACCCAAAGCGTGTCGCCCGAGGCCATACTTCATTTGTTTTTCATCTTATCAGCGACCTCGGGATATACGGGATCTTCGACCTTGAAGGTCATACTGAATAAGGATGCAATGCAAGGCTTTGTAATGTATGTGAAAACTAGAACGAGCGGACGATTTCTTGATGTTCTTGACATTATAGTATGGGCTGACCGATAAATGATAGAATGCTTTGTTCATGTTTACTCTAAAAGCATAAGATAGATGACAAAAAATTTTTTTTTTTTTTTTTACATTCCCAATAACTACTGAGGACGATATTGTATCGTCGTTGATTTCACGTGACGTTACACTTACGAAAAAATGTACCACTTTTTACCTACAAGTGACGTAACAAGCCCAGTCCTGAACTTTGATGCGTTTTATCTTTTTATTGATTTGGTAAAGCTAAAAATACATGTCAATATTTTTTGATGTTCTAACTTTTGGGTTCAATGTAATTATTATTATTATACCCAGGACTATCCCTATCTGATAGACATAAAATGAACATTCGTATATTTAGTCTAAAATAATCGATTTCGACAGAGTTTCATACGATTGCAGTGCCTAAAGCGATGAGTTTATTCTGATCGCTGCATGTACGAGGCATTATATGCCCAGTGCAGAGTCCCAGCCTTAACTGGTAGACCGTACCATTATGAACCACCAACTTGTTTTCTTAATTAATTTTGTAAAAGAAATTATTATTTAGATTAAGAAAGAAGAGGTTGAATCATGTGTTGTTGATTTGGTAATTAATATATTTTACAAATCACTAAGAAAATCTGCTGTATCAAAGCGGAAGCTTCGCGGTGTACTCCTCAAAGCACACCTGTAGATACCGGAACATGAGTCAGCATCGCCGCCGCGTCGCCTCGGCAATTACTCAGTGAATTAGGGGAACCGACGACCTTTCGCGGTACACTCACAACAGAGGTACGGGAAGTACACGCCGTGAGGAAAATGTGGCAGAAGGGCAACGATTTCCAAAACGTACGTAAAATTTTGATACAATATTCCGAAATGATCGAATCCTTGGAATTGATAACAGAATCTCCGAAGCTATTGATATTCTTGGGCTGAATACAAATACAATGATAAATATTAATATTAATGCGAAGTATATAAAATTATTAGATTACCTAATATTATGGAACCTGTTGTCTGTCTAATGCTAATTTCATAAAATCCTAGAACGACGGGCTGTCCACAATGACAATTCTCAAACAGACTGAAACTGTCTTCCTACGTAAAGTTTCCGAAGAGAATGTAACACTTGTACCTGACTTATGAGGTTTCTGTTAAAATCTCAGTAGTTTAAGAAAAACTTTAAATATGGCGACACCCATAAATTTAAGCGTATTTCGCCCGTATCTTAGTATAAAAACGCAATGTTATAAGACATCAATTCAAGACTATTATTGAATAGATGCATTCCCGTTATGAATACCTCAGAATCCAGGCATCCCGCTTCGCGAAGCGGGTCTTACGAGTGACCAAACTTCACTTTCGTAAAGTCACGGCTGTTACAACTGGCCACGGGTCCTTCAATAAACAACTCTCTGTCATTGGAGTTACAAACAATCCACTCTGCAGAACCTGCAAGGAGGAGGAGACAACAGCTCATCAGCTACTAATCTGCCCAATGCTCGCTAGATACAAGGCAAAATACTTCGGAAACCCAGGTAACCTTCGTGATGTAGTCAGTTACACCAGCGCGCTGCTACCCTTCCTTGAGAAGTTGGGGTGGATTGAACAACCCAGGCATCACTCAAAAGGCTGAAACTTCTGTATCACCTGTTGCACAGTACACGGGCTGTAGGAAACGTAATTTCCTACCCGCAATGTTTTCCTGCCACCGACGTACACGGATATAATGTTAATATAGTAAAGCCGAGGGCTTGATTGAATCTGTCGCGAATACGGCTAAGAACCTCTGCATTTAGCTCGGCAGCATTTATACTCTTATTTATGCTTTTATATTTTTTTTTACTTCAGCTAAATTAATTATGAAGGAAGAGTAGAAGCTTTCTATAGCTATCTTAACATGCCTATAGTATTTCATGCGAAGGTATACACTGGTGCTATCTAGATAAACCTAACATCCACTCTCGATTTTGGGCCATAACATCGAGGCAAAGGCTCAACTGGCTGCCAAAAAGTTGGGCATCCTATCAAAGATGAGGTGGTACTTTACGCCGGAACAGATGCTTAATAACCTTTATCAAGCGCAAGTTCGATCTTGTATTAAGTAGGTACTACTCTCATCTAAGGGACGGATCTTTCGTCTGAGTCGCAGGAAACACCTGGATGAGGAACGCATGAAACCGGGATATATGGCAGAAGAAAGGCTAATACTCAGCAGCGAGTGATTCGTTCCAAGCGGAAATGATGGAGATAATTTAAAAGGTTATCATTGTGTAATTAGAAATTCATTAAAATATATGTGTCCTAAACCTAAATTAATGCGGTCAGACAGAGGTCTTATCACTGACAATGGGAATGACGGCCACGACATACGTCATAACTTTATAATTTATTAAACAAACTTTTCATTTTAAACAAAATAAAATGCTTGAGAAAATCAAAAATTAGCTAGTTAATAGTTAGCAGTAAGGGGTTGAATTTAATTTGAATATATTTAGCTAATTAGTACTAAACGGCGTTGTTCATTTCTAATAATAAGCTGCAAAATATATTGCAAAGTTTGTGCAGTCAGACTTGAAATAAGTCTCTGTTTCTGTGTAATCGGATTTCTGGGTACAAAAATAAATTAAAAATATTATTAAAAATTATTTATAAATAAATAAATAATTTATTTATTATTTTTAAATTATTTATTATTAAAAATATTGGACACGTTGTTGCCAACTCAATAAAAAAATACAAAGATAAAGTTCAGGAGTGGGGGCTTGCTAGGTCACGCGTAAAAAGCGGTACATTTTTAACGTGTGATTCACGCAAAATTTAAATCGTTCATCGTTTTCATTCTTGTTTACGTGACAAAAGAAAACACGTCTCCAATACTTTTTGGTAATCTAACTAATTGATCTAGAGAGGAAGCCGGAATCAGTCTATAAATAAATCTATTGGTCAATCCGAATAATATCAATAATCGTCAATGCACACAAAATTATAGCCTCATCGATATTAAAATATTAAATGCTAATATAATAAAGTTATTGATACATGGATGCTTTACAAAATTATTATCTCGCCCGATGATTCGACGGTACGGGGACAGTCCGTAAATTTATTACACCGTAAATTGTGATATCTGCGCTTTAAATTATTTTGAATATTTTAGTTTGGTTATTTTTGACGATAAAGCGCTATTTGGTAGAGTTTGAGCTTATAGTTAATTCAAAGATTACAATAGGATATTACACCCATTTTTGAAAAGGTCTCATTTCTACAGTATTAATAAATCATTAAAACAAAGCATTTTTATTAAATCGATAGGTGCCATAAAAATGCTACTAATATCATTATTTATATTTGTATATATATATATATATATATTATGTGGGAAAATTTGATAAATAGATGGATGTATGGATGTCTGTTATTAAATCACTCCAGAACGGCTGAACGGATCAGGATGAAATTTGGCACAGAGATAGATCATAGTCTGGAATAGCATTTATAATAAACTATAGATTATAATTGGGGGAAGTACTAATTCCAGGCGAGCGAAGTCACTGGCAGAAGTAAAATAGTAAATGTTGTAAAAATAAAGAGGAAATCACTTAAAACGGAAGACTACTGTGATATCAACTAATAGAAAAGAAAGAAAGAAGAAGACGACATATAGTAGTGTCAAACCACATATTATGTTTTTTTTAAGTATGTGAAAATTTATGATTATTTACAGATAATACCAAATATCAAATAAAGTGTACAAGTACAAGGATTTTTGCGGCCTAAGAATCAGAGCATTGCTATTCAATGTGGCAGTGCTGCCAGAATTATGGACACTTGTCCCGTTGACAGCGATGTGGACGAACTTTTCGATGCCCAATGACTTCTTCCCTCTTTTTATGCTGCTTGTAAAAATATTGGGATAAGGGCATGACAATGATACACATTTACCATAGAACGATATATTTAGTCAAAAAGCTCATTAAAATGAGAAGGTATCGATTCTACTAAAAAGCTTTCCTGTAAGCAAGTTTCCGATACGAAATTTTTACACCAGAGTTGCTAACACGTATTCCTCTTCTACAACCCGAGCTCACATGTTTTAGTAGGTATTAACGCGATACTAATCCATTATATACAAGTATATAATTCAGTACATATATGGGGATTAGTGTCGCTATCTATGGGTTATCTACCCAAAGTTCAGAAGTAAGGGAAATAAATTGTTAACACATTATGGCTCACTGTCACTCTCATGTCATACATCTCACCCGGGCCTGCGGAAGGCGAGCAGTGGGTAGCTCACCGTCCGATCAGCACCAAGCCCGTGAGTCGACGGCGCGTAGGGGTAGCGGATAAATTCTGAAAATGAGTTACTGCACCCCTGGGCACTCAGACAGGGAAGGAACAGGAGTGGGTTTTAATCAGTAACAGTCTGACACGCCCTCTCTCTCCACCCAGAGCGGGAGAAGACATTGGATGATTTCCCACCCAACAACAAAAAAAAAACGCCATACATCTCGCCTTAGATCGCCCTTGCGCCCTTGAAATCGTTAACTAACATTTTCATAATAGTTAGAAATTATGGTTATTTTTATATTTTTCTTTGTTTAAGCCTTTATTTAGGACAAATACATAATATATGGAGAACTAAAGGTAAGTATTTGTCTATGTGACAGATAACTTGCCACAGTGAAATAAGAATTTACTGGAAATTATTGACAAAAGTGGTTGCCAATTACTCTGATTTCACATAAATCCGTATATATGCACATATAGTTATTTGTATCGCTATCTGTAGGTAGGTACATATATAAGCTTCCGCTCACCCCATGCATCAACGCCTTTCAGCAGAAATGATTTCATGCATTGATTGCTCAACACCCAATTATAGGGTACAAATTGCCAAGATTCTTGAAACACGTTATACATAGTGAGAGAAAATAATTGGTGCCTATTAGTACGCTAGAGCCTTGATGTTCATGGTAATTTATATGTTTTCTGAACTGAAAATTGTCGTGTTATTTACACGTGTTGAAAGAAAATGGTGTTTGATCGAAGAGAACGATTATTTATGTTTTCGTTAGCAATTTTATTTGAACAGGTTACAATCTCAGTATAATTGATTGACAAATATTTGGTATTTGATGATAATATCCTCTTAAGTTAAAAGGTACTGAGTGAGTGGCACAGCATGTAGATTATTTATTTGTATGTATTGAATGACATTATTTATTGGATTGGATTGTTTATTTAATTGTGTTTTTATTAAATGACATTGTTTATTGAATTGAATTGTCTTTTAATTGGATTGTTAATTAAATAAGTAGATGTAAAAAACGGACTCTATCGCATTAGGCTCATATCCTGTAGTGATAGTTGTTACTTAAATAAATAAATATTTAGAATACACCTACATACTTATTGGTATGCTGCCTGAGACAACCTAAAATTTTGCTTTGAGTTATTTTTTTTGCTAACATTAGAAAGGGCAGCTTATGACACTGGTGTGAGGGTGACCTTTAAAATACTAGATAGATATGTTTACCCAAATTTAAGCACTCATTCAAATACCCGTAAAACGCATGGAAACCGCGTTGAATCTGGACATATGTGAAAGATGAGAACCGCTCCTTATACCATTCCATATAGAGCCTGAACGTGACCTTACTAACAAAAATAAATATTGAAGATTAAAAGTTACAAACACATTTTTCGATCAATTTACAGATTCATCAAACTTCCCAGTAAACGAAAAACCAAAATAACTCAAATGTCAACTCCAAAAAATACAAAAAAAAAAATCATTTGACATTCAAATAAAGTACAGCCAGATAAAATCACAAGCTTCCCCGAACTGAATACACTTTCAGGATTGAATAGTAACTTCGGAGCGAAGACTTTGAAACAAAATAACTTTGAGGACGATGCCTCGTGAGATATCCTTCAGGAAATATGAATCTTAAAGGGCAAAATGTAAATAAATTATTTATATAGAACTCCGATAATATTAATGAGATACTCAGTGTGTACGTTTTGCTTAGCAACACCTGTGTCAAGAAGATGAAAGGATATTTAAGAAGGGTGTGCTTGTGAGCTGTTTTACTTCGTGTCTTCATCGTTTAAGGTGGAATCGTTTGAAAATTAGGCATGTGTGAGATTCAAAAGCACAAAAACCACAAAACTAGTCTTGTTCCGTATAAGTGTATGTAGGTTAAAAATAGCTGTACCTAACACGTAGAGAGCACTGCTGGCCGCCCGCAGGCCCGGGTCTAACGGTGGCCAGAGATCGTCTCGCGACGTCCTACGCCCAGTACCTCTCCTGCGGTGGTAGCGGCCGAAGCCGTGAGGGCCACTCCGTTGAGCTTCCCTCACGCGTCCCGCCTCCGCCTTCGCGAGCATTACTGCTTCGCAGAAGGCGGAGACTGCTTCTCATTCCCTCTAACTCCGTACCATGGCCTGAACCAGGGCCGGGCACGAGAGGTTGCCGCCAGCTATCGGATCCACGAGGACACGGCGGTGGTGCTCCGCCCAAGCGGGGCAGACCTCCACCGCATGCACCACCATATCCTCTGGGCGATCCGCGCACTGGTAACACCCGGGCGTTTCCTCCCGCCTGATCTGATGCAGGAACCTCCCGAAACAAACACGCAGAGAGCTAGAGTATACATTAATTTTCATTACTTCTCATAAACAGAAGGGCCTTCGCACAGGAGTGGGACTACTATCTATCTGAAACAAATATCTATTTTACTCGAAAGAACACGATTTCAATTTAAAAGAGTCAACTTTAAAATAACGAAAACAACAACTTTAAAATCCATCTTACCCCAGTCCTCAAAACAGTCACAAAGTCCGAACCTACCTAAATATCTTAAAAGCAATGCTTATTTATATAAGCTCCAAGCGTTCTAGGTTTTTAAACTTTGAATCCCTAGTCAAACAAGTGAACGGGTCGGGAAGACCGACTCGGTTTCCAGTTAATTAACTAATATTTACATTCAGAGGGTAGAAACAATTTCTGCTAGAACACCTGTCTGGTCCTCTCTGTGGCTTGGAAGGTTGCCTGTGAAAATGTACGGGAGAGAATTATGGGCGGCCACGCAGCTATGTATGGACGGGCTTTAGAGCGGAAATAACCCCGATATTGTACGGTGTTGGCTCGCTATTGGTTGGCGATATACGGGTATTTAAATGTGGATTATCTGAGTGTATACCTTTTGCTGGTGAGGTGAATACTTTTAGGATTCTATTGTGTTCGAAATGTAGGAATGAATATTGAATGGAACTGCAAGAACGGTAGCAAATTAAGTTTTGACGTGGACGCTACGTTTTGAATTGGTGCGAGGACTAAAATAAAGGTACCGAAAGAATCGTATAGAATAAGTTTATTTGCATCGAATGTGAGGGGAGTTGTTGCAAAAATATTAATATAGTCCTATTTCCGTGTAAAAACACATACTAAACACACATAATAAACTCTCTTATCTCAGACAAAACTACACAACATTCTCAAAGACAACTTTTAAACTTCCCATTCAAATTCTTATTGCACAAAGTTCACACATACCTGCTTACAATAAACGTGAAATTATTTGCAAACTTGCGCCGAACAGGCGGCAGCGCCCGCAAACTACGCCCGTATGTCTTTGAGTATTACGTCCTTACAGTATAAGGGTGCGCTTTCATGGTGTCTCTTATTGCTCTATTCTGGGCAAATTATTTATTGGTCAAATGGCCAGGTATCTTGATCTTTGACAGTCGTTATGGGTCGTCAGAAGCCCGAAAGTCTGACAACCAGTCTTACCAAGGGGAATCGTATTACCCAGCAACTGGGTTTGGGAGGTCAGATAGGCAGTCGCTCCATGTAAAATACTGGTCAGCTGTATCCAGTTAGACTGGAAGCCGACTCCCCCTCCCCCTAAGATTGTTGGGAAAAGGCTAGGCAGGCAGGTCAGGCATGTGTCACGAAAATATCAAACAATTTTCTTAGGTGTCAACGATTGTTGCTAGAAATCTATTCTTACCAGTGTTCTGTGACAAATTAACAAACTGAGCAATACGTTCTTTACCATTAAAGTATGCTCAACCTTAATATTATTTAGTATTGGCATTTGGTTGGGCCAAAAATAAATACTATCATTTTATTGTTGGCCCAATAATAAATACTATTAGGGAAATAATATTGCCAACCGTTGGAAGTGATGTATAGAAGAAATATCTCACCGTCTCGTGGTCGTACTACTGAGCGTAAAGTCCTGGGTTCGAATTACGGGACAGCGTAAAAGTTCTATTGTGTTTTTCCATTAGGAATTACTCTGTATCAGCTAATCTCCATTGAGATCGAAATTCAGTCGAGGATTATTATGGAAGGACTAGACCTGTTGCACCTACCCTAAATAAATCTAAATAAGGGCTCCTAAGAGGAATATTGCCATCAATAGAAGCAATTAAAAAAACATATTTCTATTGATTTCTCCAACTCCACTTCGATGATAAATTGATCAACAATGGACGGCTCAAGTGATAATTTGATAACTATATCTGATAACTACAGTAAACTATCGACTTTGGCATTAGCAACACAGCATGTAATAGCTTAACTTGCTAAGCTGCTATGGCTAGGCAAAGTAAAGTTGTCGAGCAGTAAATGCTGAAAAACATTGCCCGTATAAACGCGGCTTAACGTCCCCCACCTACACAAGAGATGCATTCCAAGCGATTTAGAAATACAGCACAGTTACACCATGTCGTTATAATATCATTTAAAGTTAGATTCGGTTTAACGTGGCCAGCTCGTTAGTGTGTGCATACGGCTTAACGTTAATGCACTTCATTTGGTCGTGTTCAGCATTAAATTATGTAAGTTGTATTACTAGCTGGTCGAGTTTTATAGGATTTGTTTGAGCTGTGGCGTCGGTGCGGTTGAATAGGACTTTTGCCGATGTTAGTTTAGATGCTTATGGTCTTAGCTTGCGTGTTCTGCGCTGAGCTCACGTAACGCGTCGTACGTCCACCCAGTAATAGGACTTGCCCATCAGGAGCGCTGTCCGAAATTAGACGCATTATTTATTTATTATACATAAAACAACAAGTACTAAACTAAAACACGTATACTAAAACATAAATAATTAAATGATCTTTAGAATGGTGCAGATTTCATAAAAATACTCTGTATAGTTTTAGCGTGATTCTCAATTTTTTATCCGCGTTAGTCATAACTTTACAAATTAATTACACTATGTTATAAAAACATAATTTCAGATATTCACATCAAATTACGAAGGAAATTGTCCAGAGAAACATATTTTTTTTTTAAAGAAATAAGAGTAGTTGTTTAGACGTAATGTGCAATTAAAAATCATTGAAAGTCGTATAACTACGCCTTAATGGCTTATTGCTATAAAATAAACGATGGCAAGGCATAGGGGGATTTAATCTTTTTTTAATATTAATAGGCTCGCACTTTTTCTTATGTTTGATAGGCTCGCGTTTGACCACTATCCCACCTGATGGTAAGCGATGATGTGGTCGAAGATGGAGCATGCACGCTTGCCTAGAAGTAACCTATTCACTTGGCCAGTATCTCACCTGTGGGTAAGCGATGAGGCACGTTTGCCTAATCTGTTTGAATTCTATTCGAAATGAATAACCCTTCTAGCTATTATAATAACTCTCGACTAAAAATCGTCAGATGCTTTGTGATGCTAACGTGATTAAAACCAAAATAATAACATTCACACAAAAAAAAAACATCACCTATTTTTCTGTTTCCTTCTCCTGGTTTGTTTTTATATGTGAGCACATTAATTGTTAAATAAATTAGTAAATAATTCAACATTGAAGCTATGATATTGGCTCCTATATTATCCAAGTAATTTTTCAGCTCTGAAGTCTTCAACCACCCAAAGAAATATCTTTCTCCGTTAATACTTAACTAAGCCTATATAAAAAGATCTTAACAACCACTAACAATTCTTAATGGCCTCTCTTGCCTCTAAATAATATTCATTCATTTTAATTAGTCGTAAAAAATCTCGAGAAACAAACTTAAACTCGTAAAGAACAACAGAATAAAGAATAAAAAGTTCTATATTGGAGTTTGGAAGAAGTTCGATTAATTAAGTATTTTGCGAAAATAATTTATTATGAAAAGATCATAAACGTAATACTTTCAAGTTTTTCGAATGAGAAAACTGTTATATTTAGCTAGAATTAGTACATAGTTTTAGTCTAGACTGTAATGAAATTAATTAGAGGAGTGGGTTAACTTTGAGTTAATCTTTTACTTGTCTTTAGAATATTTTGGGTAAACTTCTGGCGAGTAAAATATTTCAACACTGCCTCGTGTTGGCGTATTTAAAATCGACAATTTCCCTGTCTCTATACAACACATTTTGCGAATACCCCACGCCCACTGGTTTTTGTTCTGTTGAGTTATAAACATTCATTTAAAATATAATTTTCATAAAATATAAGATGTAGATTTATCCTATTTTGGTAATTTTGTTTCATGACTCATGTGACTCATAGATGTAGGAAGATTTTTTTTAATGAGAATTGAGTCACATGTGACTCATGAACTTTTTTCAATAAGCTCTCTTGAGTCATTGGACAGGGAAGTTGTTATAACTAGCCTGTTACTGTTCTGCGGCAGGGAAAATGCCTCTCTTAAACAAGGTATAAGGGAAATGGGTAGTCAAATTTTAAATACCGCCTCTGCCTTTAGGAATTAACAACTTTCTTCAAACAAACCATTGTCAAATCCCAAAAAAAATTGGTATTACCGTACAAAATTATCATCAGCTGATCAAAATTAGTATGAGAAGCTCAAAATTTTTTCTTCGGCCTTGGCTATTTACTTTCTTGAAGAAAGTTGTAAATGTCCAAGGGCAGAAGCGATATCTAACATATTTATAACCACTCATTTTCGTTACAACCTGTATAGTGAAAATACGAGTATTATCCAAAACGTTTGCTCGTGAGCTTATGATGAAACTGTAAATTCGGACAGTACATAAACAAGCTTTTATTGTGTGTCAATGTTTTTAGGGTTCCGTACCCGAAGGGTCCAAACGGAACCCTATTGCTGTCACTTAAGTGTCCGTCTGTCCTTTTGACTGTCTGTCTGCCGTCTGACACAAAATTTTGTTCCGAAATATTTTTTAACTTCCCACTGTCCTATGAACTTGAAATTTGGTGATAATGTTTATTATTACGTATATTTTACTATCAAATACCAATGTATGGATAAATCAGACATTTTCTTTGATAATAAAATTTATCATTAGTCATTCTATTCAGAACATTCCATAAATTGTTAGTAAAATAATACTTTAACTATGTTAAAATTATTCCCTCATTTGGTACGGAACCATAAATATGCTTAGTCCAACACGCACTTAGCCAGTTATTTTTTATGTTTTACTCAAACAAAATAAAAGGTACGGCATTATGGCACCCATAACACAAGTTTAATCTTAGCTTGGGTGTCAGTGGACTGAATCTAGTGCCCACGTACAATTTGAAAGCCTCATTAATTGTAATTGTATGTATGTAATTGTATAATAATAATAAAATAATAATACTACTTTTTATATTTTTAAATGTTTTTATTATAATATTTAAAAATGTAAATTATATGTTTATATTATAAAATAAATGGAATAATAATAACAATAGACCAGATATAACCCTACAAGATAAAATAAATAAAGTAACTTACATAATAGATATTGCTGTACCCAACACCCATAATATACAAAAGACAATTACTGAAAAAAATAGTAAATATGAGAACTCAAGGATGAAGTAACTGGAATATGGCGGCAGGAAAAGTTTATGTGGTCCCTATCATTCTTTCTACAGCAGGCGTTATCCCGAATCATCTTCTACACAGTCTAAAATTGCTTAACCTAAACGAAACACTCTACATCACTTTACAAAAAGCTGCTATCTTAAATACATGCCGCCGAACTGTCAGAAAATTCATGAAATAGTTGAAAACGAAATTGGTCCCCATCATAGTACACCCTCAACATAAACACACCACACGCTGCATTTACATGGTTTCGGCCCGTAAATGTAGCTAAAAACCACCCAAGAGCTGAGAAAAAGAATACTTTCCAATAATAATAATAATAATAACATTTTTAGGGGTGAAATAAAAAAATAGGTTAACAATTGCGAAAGTAAAAGAAATTAGGAGTATCTAACTGCCCTTGAATCAGCATTGCTAAACATCCTACTAATATTATATAAATGTGAAAGTTTGTGAATACATAATATTTGTTACTCTTTCACGCAAAAACTACTGAACGGATGTTGATGAAACTTTACAGTAATATTGTATAAACATCAGAATAACACATTGGCTATAATTTATAATGGGCGGAAGTACTAATACCACACGGGCGAAGCCGCTGACAGAAGCTAGTTATCACATAATAATTACAGAACATTTCTACCACAATATAAAAAGTCTAAATTAAGAACACGGCCTCACAAACTTAGTTCTAAGCTCGTTGAAATTACAGCCGCTAAAGATATAACTTTTACAACTCTTATTAAACAAAAAATTAAAAAAAAAACAGCTATAAGTCACTCTGAAAATCTGCAATGAACTGCTAAATACCACAAAGGTAAATAAAAATCGTAATAAATCTGAGCTCGTAAGTTTCCGACACAATCAAAGAGAAAGTGTCAGAAAAAATAAAGAGCAGATATCCGCCGGGATCTTATAAAAACGTCACCTTATCGTACATTGTTCACAGGTCGCAGCATAGTGTTGTCAAATACCAGGTGGGATATCCCGGGATCGAAATACTTGGGCAAATTCCGGCCCAAAGTCCCAATCCAAGTAGGCCATTATTACGCTATTTAGTAATAGTTGCTGTAATTTATGTAGGTACATAATCTTACAAGTTGGAGGGGTAAGCAATTTATGGAAATTGAAATATATTATTTAATTTTCATACTTATTGAAATTGGGATTCACAATTAATTAAAAAGAAAAAAAAATGTTTAATTATATTTTATTTAGGGATGATTTTTCAACAGTCAGATAACTTTTATCTGAAGAATAAACATTGCGGTTTGACATAATTTGTATACAAAAGCTGTCAAAATGCCATTTTTATTCCTCAGTTAAAAGTTATCTAACTATTGAAAAATCAACCCTTCGTTAGTTTAGTTAAATTGAACATTATAACAGATGAACAATGATGTATTAAAATACTTTTTTTTACTATTGATAGGCACGCGTTTTACTTCATCTGACCTGCCCCTCTAGCCAAATAACTTTTATAATAGCGCTAACGCTAACGATTCGTGCAAAATGTATGGCAACGACATTACCTGCGGAAAGAACTGTCACGTGACTCACGCCCAGTAATGTCGTTGCCATACATTTTGCACGAAGCGTTAGCGTTAGCGCTATTGTAAAAGTTATTTGGCTAAGGGGGCTGATGGTAAGCGATGAAGATGGAGCACGCTTGCCTAGAAGTAAACTATTCACTCTTGACTTAAACATTCCCAAGGTTGTAGGTATCAGGAAACACAGACTTCGGCAGGGAAACATGAACTATCCAAAATTTGAGAGAAAATAATAATTCGCCACACAGCAAAAGGGTCTATCAAATCCCGGGACACCCCGGGAAAATATTGGGACACCTTGCAACACTAATAGGGGTACAAAGTGGCAGGAAAAGTTTCTTAGTTCCATCTCCCTTACCCCAACCCTCGGTATATCCGCCCCGGGATTAAGTGAGTGGTCTCCTGAAGGATTTGCTGACGCGACTTGGATCGCAAAAAGTCGGCAATGTCCCGGGAATGATACGCGGGGGGACGTGAGACAGTAATTAAAGGTGATAAAGGTTATAATAATGTAGGTTACTGTATTTTTGAGCTGCTTATAAAATATACGAACTGGAAAAATAAGTTAAATCGATGTGGTAACTTATGTACTAAAATTTTATATTTCCTACAGTTTTAATTTAACAACCCAAATTCAAGAGATTTACTTAAAACTCTTTTCAAACCCGTAACCTATTTACGCTTTGAAACTCTTAAAGCTAAATATTTTCCATTTTTATTACAGCGAACAATATTACGAAACTTTAAAACGCGTTATTAAAAGCCATGAAAAAGAAATATAATAAAAAACGAGAGAAAAGCGTATCACAATTCAGGCCAGCTACACACGAGAGCCAGCGAACAGTTTCTGTACTAAACCTCGCAAGAATCTTATTAAAACTTGCCGGTGCGCCGTCCATTTGTTTAACTTTTATTCCCATAGCTAAGCCGGTCGAAAATGTCCGGGAAAAGTCCACGCAATAGTGTTCAACTTGTCGATATAGTTCGCGGGATAGGGTGCTTTGAATATGTAAGCAGCATTGAATTACATTTTGGTTTTTACAGCATTTTCCGCTAGTCAGTAGTAGTTTAGGTTACGATAAAAATCGCGAGGCATAAGTGATAATAATATGTAAGTAAAGGGAGACATTGATAGCGTGACGGTTAATAGGATGAAATAGAAAAAGAAAACGTGTTGCGCCGATCCCAAGTATGATGAGTAAACACGTGGAAAAAGTCTTTATCTAAGAAAAGTACTCATCACTTAATTACAGCTACAACGTTTCAGTAAACTAGTTTTCCAATTTAATCTCCTAGTTAACGAAAACTTACATAAACTCATTAAGATACTGAAAGCCAGTTACCGCTAAAACAGCGTTTTAATCGATATCCTTTGTGAACAAAATTCACGTTTTAACATAAATTATAATAAAATGTTTGCTCCAAATTAGTCTCAGGGATGTTGAGGCAAGTAGCCTGTATTTAGATAATTCCCGGGATGGGCCAATAAACTGAGATATCCCACCGTGACCGGGACAGTTTAGCGTCACTAGAGTGGTACTAAGCAATGTCCCTGAAAACTTTAATGTAACTACATAGTGAAGTGTAGGATTGGTTCGTTCGATGTTGTTTACATGTGACCTTGGTTTAAGCTGGTAAATACTTTGATTTTGTCTTACTCTGGTATCGATATAATTTTCTTTTGAATGGTAGTACAAATAAATAAGTAATAAATACAACCAGGCGAAGATTGTGTGACGATCTGATCACGTTTGCGGAGAAAACTTGGCCGGAAATCGCCCAGGTGTGGAGGGAGAAGTGGAGGCCTTTGCCCAGCAGTGGGACACCATATAGGCTAGCAAAAAAAGAAAGGTGGTACAAAGCTCAAGTGAAAATGAAAATATGTCATTTTTCATTATTCCAGTGATCAATGCGATTGTGTCGCTTGGGACTGATCAACAATATTTCATGTAAGATCGCTGACACGAAGTGATTCTTAGTCTGTTTGGTAGACAGAAAGTCCAGAAAATACCCTGATATAAAATAATGCACTATTTCGTAACTAAGTTTTCCGCTAGCTTATTAAAGTTATTGAAAATAAAGCCTATTGTCGAACAGTGCCTAAAGTCTCCACATTACAGAAACACGCTGACCAACTTACACGAGAAATTTAGTCAGAAATTAAATTAAAATGATGCATCAGTTTGCGATATAAAGTTGTGCTCCGCCGATTGAGTTTTCATTGGAAACTTTATCAATTTTCGACTGCGCCGCCCGGGGGTCGGACGACTTCCAATCAATTACGTCATCGTTTCTACACGGTGACGTCGGGTAGGTTGGCTAGGTGGCAACCTGACTTAAATGTGGAGTATGTGTTAGTAGGCAAGAATAATAATATAATCGAGGGTAGATGAAAATAGTATTCACACTGTTACTGAGCTCCGTGACGTGTTAAACAGTCAAACAAGCCTGCCCGGGGGTTGAGGATAAATTCGAAAGAGTTAGAGGTGGGTTTTAGTCAGTAACAGTCTGACACGCCCTTCCGCTCCACCCTAGAGCGGAAGAAGTCATAAGATGATTTCCCACAATCCCACCCCCAAAAAAAAAAAAAAACAAAAAAACACTCAAACAAACTCAAATTGTTTCACTCAATAAAACAATTTTGATCTGAATCGATCAAATAATTCAATACACAAACAACTTTTCATGTTAGAAAAATTGTGTCACATACAATTATTGTCTACACATAGTTTCAGGTCGAATCGACCCTTCGCTTGCTGACTTCTGTGCGATTCCATGGTACTCTCTTGTAAATTTCTGGTTGTTAAAAATTGTTCCGAGGAATTACTGATTTTCTCTCAGTACCACTTACTACGGGAGGTGTACTCGTAAGAACTTATTTATGTGTAATCAAATGTAGGTACTATGAATGTCACAATACAACATTTCAGCCGAATGACGTCACTCGGGCCTGCGGACGGCGGCGAGTGATGGGTAGCTCGCCGTCCGATCAGCACCAGGCCCGAAAGTCAAAGAGTTGTCAGCATCCATGACGGAGCCCATCATGGCCGATACCTGCCTAGGGGTTGAGGATAAATTGGAAAGAGTTACCTCGCCCCTGGGCATTCAGGGCAGGGAGGAACCGGGATGGGTTTTAGTCAGTAAGAGTCTGACACGCCCCTCCGCTCCACCCTAGAGCGGGAGAAGTCGTTGAAAAAAAAAAAGCCGAAAGACGTCCACTGCTGGACATGTCATGATGACCCTCACCAGGTCATCAGTCCAACATGAGGGAGGCCTTCCAACGCTGCGTCTTACAGTACGCGGTCGCCACTCCAGAAATTTCGGTCACATCTACCATCTGTTCTGCGAGTAATGTGCCCTGCCCACATCAGTTTGGGTATTGAGGTCATCCGTCACTATACATACTTATGTCAGTGTACATACCACAAATACCAATAACATAGATAATGACAGACGTATGTAAGTACCACATTGACACTCGTTAGTTAAATGGTGATATTAATTACAAGTATTGTGGCGCTGTTTGTGTAAAGGATTAATCGCGGACGCCATTGTCCCCGGGGAGCGCCGCGGCACGGAATTTAGTGTGGCGCGGATATGTGTAGATGGATAATGTACTATCGTAGGTTTGTAATCGTAGGGATAGATGGATTTTGAAAGAAAATATAAGTACTATAAATAAAATATGAGACTGAAACGACGAAAATAACTAACATAAAAATATTGGGTTCCCACCTATGAATTGGCGTTTGTTTTCTCACAAATAGAGAACCTCGTCACTTCTATGAATTAAAATATTCATCAAAAAATACCTTAAAAATGACTCCTCTTTTTGTTAGCAGAAATGACCACTATTTGTTTTAACTTATTTTTGTTGCTTAATCTAAGTGGCATACGTTATCTTAGTTTTTAAACATTATTGCATAAAAGTTTTAAAACATTAGAGAGAGAAAAAGAGAGAGTTGTTAAATAAATTAAGAAAATGTTTCTATGAAAAATGCAACTTCTTTAAATTTCTCCATACAAAACGCTAATTTCATAGGTGGGGACCTAATAGATGCTCAAAACAGTGCATCAATTGAGTGAGTCATAATTATTCCCCTGTATATATCTGAGTATTGGTGCCGTGAAATAAATAAAGCTATTGCTATGACCTTTCAAATGGCATATTCCGCTACTTGACCGGGTACGGAGTCCATACAAAAGTGCACATTGACCTTTAGATTATTTTCCAATGAAACTCATTTATAAAACCGACAAAATTCTAATCCGTTTGAATACAACACAAATAATCGTGTAAGACGCTTAAAACCTCAGAAAGGCGGAGAGAAGTAATTAAAAAATGAAGTCATTATAGAAAAAATATTCAACAGAGCGATTTCTAAACATTTACTTACCCGTAAATTTCCGGTCGTAAAGTTTATCGGCGAGGAAAAAGAAAAATCTCAGCAAAATTAAATTTCATTAAATCCCTTCAGACCTTGTTTTTGAAAACACAAAGGAAACTAGATGAGGGGCAGGCACGCTAACTAAGTGAACTGAACAGTATCTACTTACATTGAAATGTAACTATGTGAACACTAGCAGTAGATACTAATAAGATTTTCATCATCATGATCATCGTTTCCCCTTTGTACAAAGCCTGATAGAGCAGCTCCCTGAGGAGACCATAAAGGGGTCTCCTCGGAGCCTCCCTGTGCACGCGTGATCACTATGCCACCGCCTTTATTCAGGGTCACGTGGTGAGTAGACAGAGCATGATCAGCAGCCTGCAGTAGTCCATCACTGAACATAGGACCTTTCCAATCGTATGCCATTTATCTCGATTCTTCGCAACTCTCATCAAGCTAACCTGCGATTATCATCATTCAACCAAGCCTGAGGGCATTACAGCTTATGTTTACCGATTCTCTATTCGAATCAGGTATTCGTGTATCATTGAAAACTTTTGACTAAAGTACTTAGTATATTTTGAGCAAACAGATAGCTCTATCTCAGCTCTGTAAACTACATAAACAGCAGGCATTATACAATTGTATCTTCCAGCTGATACAGCGTACATACATACATATAATCAGCCACTGCTGGGACTAAGACCTCCTTTCTAAGAGGGAATGGGTCGTAATCTAACATGCGGGACCTGTGTGGGTTGGTGGAGGTCAGATGTCTTCGAATTTTTGGTTCTAGGACATCCCGGTTTCCTCACGTTGTTTTTCTTCACCGTTTTGAGAGCAGTGGTGATGAAATAAATAAGACAAAGTAAAGAGCTTGCCTAAGTTTAAAATAAAGTAAACCCACGACTCGTAAGTCGGAGCGGTTACCTCTAGGCACCACTGCTTAACACGTTCAATTGTAGTTAAAGTGGCAGGATGATTGATTATAACACCGAAGGACACTCGTAGAGATGGCGCCAGAGACAATACTGTCACAGGCCGTCGATTTCTAAGACTAAACGATGAAAACGCGCCTGCCTGGGTTTGAACCCACGACCAACACTCGTAAGTCGGGGCAGTTACCATAGGGCCACCATTGTTCCTCACAGTGTAAGTCAACTAAAATGCGGACAGAATTCCATGTCGAAAGAAATAAAAGTTTTTAGACAAATTCATCATCTGACTAGCCTTTTCCCAACTATCTTGGGGTCGGCTTCCAGTCTAACCCGATGCAGCTGAATACCAGTATTTTACATGGAGCAACTGCCTATCTGACCTCCACACATTTTTCGGCACAATTAATCTATAAATTTTGACATTACCAAAACGCGCGTTACCCTTTCAACTTCGAACCCGTATACACCCATATTTACCTACTATTAAGCACTTCTCTAATAAGTCTCTCCAAGGCGAACTTAAGGGTGGTTTTTTTATGATCACTCCTTCGCGATCCGAGGGGAAGGACCCCTGTTTCACGAGCACACCCCTGCACGAGCGTGATTATACGCGTTTCAAAGACGAAAAGCTTATTACAATTAATTGGCATCTCCTGTTGATTTCTGAAGTAATGAATGTGAGGGGATCTCTTGGAACTAATGGTTGAGAGAGGAAAAATGATAAGGATTTTCGACTGTCAAGTTTCTTATGTGAGTGACTCCTCAGTGCTTACTCGAGTAAACTCAAGAAATAAGTAGGATACGGCATAGACATTTTGGGTTTTCAGGAAGCGAGATACAAGCCAACAATTGGCGCTACGATAGCAATAGGTCCTCCACGTTGAAAAATGACTCAAATTATCAAATAGCCTAAAGATCAAAGATCCCAGAGCAGCCAGACTATAGTTATTTTCTGACTAGCTGTCCCCCGCGGTTTTACCCGCGTGTTTGGTTACTGTTCTACTCCCACAAGTCACAGCGTAATGCTAGATAGCCTATAGCGTTCCTCATGAATGTAGCTTTATAAACAGAAATAATTTTTCAAACCCGACTACCTGTTCCAGAGATTAGCGCGTTCAAACAAACAAACACTCGTCAGATTTTTTATATTAGTATACTTATATAGATTAACCAAATATGTGGGATTGATGATAGTGTTAGTATGTATTTTGAAAGTACGCATACCTGCTAGTTTGGGCCGATGGTCAATTTACCGGTATCAAGCCCTCGAGTTACGTAACATTATTAATCCTACAAATGTTATTAATCAAAAATTAAGTAATGTCTGGCGGCTCGAATCTCGCTCTATAACAAATGACAACATCATGACGTTGACGTCAATTTAACTAATGCCAGAAAACATAGGCGCTTTTATAGGTGACTGGCCTGTTGGTCTAGTGGTTAGTGACCCTGACTGCTATGCCGGAGGTCATGGGTTCGATTCCCACCCAGGACAAATGTTTGTGTAATGAGCACGATCATTTGTTCTGTGTCTGGGTGTAATTTATCTATAATATGTATGTATTTAGAAATATATAAGTATGTTTATCAGTTGTCTAGTACCCATAACACAAGCTCTGCTTAGCTTGGGACTAGATGGCGTTGTGTGATAGTTGTGGAATATTATTATTATTTTATAGGTCCCTGTCGTTTCAGTACTGCTACCCTGGTGCACATAATTTCCGAGAAACCTCCTTTTGCGAATAAACATACTTATACCTTTTTATACCATTTTCTTCATTTGGCTACAAGAAGGTAGATACATTCAGCCTGCATTAGTAACTGAAGAAAAATACACCATCCTCACTATCGATACACAGCCATAACATTCTTCAATAGCTAAAAAAAACATAGGCGACAGAAAATCCACAGACACGACGCTTTAATAAAATTTAACTTTACACTTCCTAACGTTCGCTCCTTGTAAAATTAAAAAAATATTAACACATTCTCTTGAGACTCCATTGGCATCCAGACGAATATGCTGAAGATTAGACGTCTTTTTTCAAAGTCGAACGAATGGTATTTTAATTATACTACCGTTAATTACGAGCCAAAGGCTTGGCGAGCGAGTTTGTTCGTTCAAAGCGTAGATATTTTAACACAGAGCAAGAAGATGCCTCTGTGGCCAAGACGTTGTCGAAACTTTCCATGCAAAACCAAAAGTGCCAGAAACTGTACGGCCGAAAACGCTTTAGAGCCTAAGGAGACACCTGGGGTTCTAGACAGTGTTATTCTACCGGCGATAGCGTGTGTCGTAGGGCCAAAATGTTTGGGATTGGCCACAATACACTTTTGTAGCGCTTTGAAATCTCATAGCTATTAGACTTTTTGACAATCACATTATTTGTTCATATATTAGCCTCTTGTCTCTAGACAAGCTTCTAGTAAGGAGCGAAGTATAAAAAACTTGAAAAAACGAATTTAATCTTGACCGGATACACTGCTTGCTAGGCTCAATCGATCGCTGGGTTTCGGCCTAACCGCTCCACTCATAGAAATTGACGGCCCGTGACAATTCTGACTATGGCAATGACAGCGGCAACTTATTTTCAACCTCCTACTTTGAAGTGTCATTGCAATCACGAACCCGCCGTGAAAAATAGATAGTGGCTGTTTGTCCTGCTCTGTCTCTCTCACTCACAGCGACACATTGCGCGGACGCAAATTTACAAATAGCGTCTCTCGAGTCACTGCCAGCTCTAAGATTCCTTGCTCTATGGGTATTTTACTTTTAAACTCGCCTCATTTGTTCTTCAGTCTTGGCCATTCTCTACTGATCTTAGAATAAATAATGTATCCTGTTTTTTTAACGAGCTGCTGACTTGTTAAAATAAAACCTCTTTGAAAGTTGCTTCAATTGCTGTATCGATTTAAGCTGTGGGGATTACTAGCCTGTTGCATTTGTATAAAAAATATGAAACGGTGTGTAGTCAGACTTAAGGCTGAAGATAACTTCTATTTGAGGAATAAAATTAGCGCCATATTTATTCTTCAGTATAAAAATAAAATAATGAATAATGAAAAATCAGCCCTTAAATAGACAAATTATCAATTACAAGTTACATCATAGTATAGTTTTATCAAACCGCTATCTTTTCAAGCACTAAGTATTTAGCATTGAAAGAAGCCGATTATTCATTCCTCTCCGCCAAAAACATATAAGTACCTACCCCCCCTTTCAGCTAACTTGACCGTAAACATATATTTACTTAGCCCAAGCTACTCAATCTAACAAACACAAGCCAGCATCAACCATGTTCCGTAGTGCGGAGACCTCTCAAGTTTTTCCCGTTGTCTAATCGTCCGATCCGGGATAGTGGGGCGCTCGTTAGTATAATGGCTGTATTAATTGCCGCTCGTATTGTTTGCTGTCCCGGGGTTGAGTAGTGACGTGGCGGGACTGATGTCGAGCCGGATGACAGTCGATGTTTTGATCGGCTTGCGTCTGTACTTTGAAAGGTATTGGTTTGTTAGTTGGAGATGAAGTCGTAAGTTGTTTATTGGTTATGTGATAGTGCGATTATGAATTTTGATTTGGTAATTTAATTTCACCTTGTACGATTATTGTACGATACTCCACAATATGTATATGAATTCTCCCCATCTTGACCTATGGTGCACAGACCTGGTCTTTGACAAACATCCAAAAGTCTGAACTCATAGCACGTTGGTAAACGTGCTATGGAGCGCAGTATACTAGGTGTTAAATGAACAAATCGCGTTCAAAACAATATACTGCGCTCCAAAACGCTAGTCATAAATGTGGCTCAAAAGGCTGCCCAACTTAAATGGGACTGAGCAGGACATGTCTGCCGCATGCCTGACGAGCTGTGGGCCCGTAAAATACAGGACTGGTGTCCTGACACAGAGACCCGTAGCCGCGGCAGGCCACGAAGACGATGGCGGGACGACCTGGATGTCTTCCTTAAGAATTGGAAAGAATAAGCAAAAAATCGTGAACGTTGGAAGGAATGGAGGGAGGCCTTTGCCCAGCAGTGGAACAGTACGGGCTAGTAATAATAATAATAACTCCAGAATACGTAATCTGATCCTCATGGCGGATTACCAATTTTTCCGAAAAACAATCCCAAGTTTACTTTTGTCTTACCAGACTCTTCTTACCAAACGCTTTTGAGAGTGATAACATGAGTCTGATTCATTTCTGACTACGAACATATTATTTATCTATCCGATTCTATCTGTGAGAATAACGATAAGCTTATTCAGTAGCGTCAGATACACAAAATAAACTTATTATATAGGCACATCAAGGTTCCTATAACGTTATATCGCGTTAGATACACGAGGAGCTCGTGGCTAAAGTAATAACAGCCGCACGGGTCGATCCATCAGGTTAAGCTACGCTTGCCGGGGTTGGTCCATGGATGGGTTGGTTTGGACCATCTTTACATACCGAGATTCCAACGTGCCTCGGAAAGCACGTTAAACCGTTGGTCCCGGCTGTCAATCGTGGATCTTTGACAGTTGTTACGGGTCATCAGAAGCCCGAAAGTCTGACAACCAGTCTTACCAAGGGGTATCGTATTACCCAGTAACTAATAATAATTCTCTATCAAACCGCACTATCGAAAACTAGTTGAACTACCCCATCACTACACCGGACTACGGGCTAGGGATTAACGAGTCCCGCGCTACCCCGGGCAAAGTTGAGAGATATCTACAAACGGTCCCGGGCTGATTTGTTTGTCTTGTTACGCGTCTATTAAGTTACGAACAGTTATTTCGATAGTTTATACTTGTTCGGTCTTTATTGCATTCTGTTAGTCGCTTACTATCGGAGGGTATTAGTTGCAGCTCGTTATGTTCCTTTATTCGTTTTGTAAGGCTTTGTTGGAGGTGATTAAAAGCGTAGTTAAGAAGACGATGTAGTAGCAATCTCGGACTGGTAAGGATGTTAGGTAGGCTTCAAGAGTGTTTAATGTTTAGTGTTTAATGTTTGTGTTTAGCAAGACAATACAAGCGTTTAGTAATAATCCTTGTATGTGTTACGATACACATACATAGATTATTAGGTACCTACTCTGGCTCTATTCAATACTTAAGGTGGATGCTCCAGGGTAGCCCGCGAAATTCAAATTTTCTTACGTTTTTTGCAATTTGCAGGTCAGTGTCAGGTTGTATCTTGGTCAAAATTTGATTGGCGGCCGTAGCAAGTGTGTATTTATAGAACTGTAATCATTAAAATCTAGAAAAATGAGAAATGGACTAGGAAAATATCGGATTGGTACCCCAGGGATGGCAAAAGGAGAAAAGTTCGACAAATGAAACGCTGAGAAGACGACCTCAAAAAAGTCGCCGGTCCAGAATGGACCAGAATATATATGTTCTGTCTCTGAAACAACCTGAGGTCAACTAGTAGAAAATGCCTAAGGTATGTCCCCCTTTTCTAGTGTCTTGTGTCTGTGTCTTGTATACTTGTGCACAAAGTTTATTAAATAAATAAAAAAATATATTTGAATGAATTTTGTACGTAAAAGCTTCGAAGCCGAGACAACATTGAATAAATATAAATATTGACATTTGTACATCCAGAAGAAGTTATGTATAAGGCGTACATTTAATAGCAAATATTTCTACATTTGCTAAGTTTACACCTTTAACATTATCATAACCATGCATTTCTCCCAGATTTTTCTTGGCACGACAGCACAATAATACATAACTCCTTTCGACACCCAAAATGAGAATGGAGATTCATGCCATACATCTATTTTCATCACTTTATCACATCGAAAAGGGGCACTGCATAGCACGAAGGGATAAGAAACGAGACAGACACAAAATATGTTTATTTATGTACGTATTACGGTGCCAATAAAGGCAATAAGAGTAATAGGTATATATCACCCATCCCTTTGTCCCTTAGGGGTTGTGTAGAGCTGTAAAACGAGGTGCGTGTGTTCCAATTCTCATATAAAAAATCGAAAGCGAAATAATGAATGTCTCTTTTCGAATTTAAGCGTAAACAGTATTTTGAAAAAAACTTTTTACAAAAAATACAACCGGCTATGCAAAATAAATTTAATTTCGGAAGTCGGTGTTTGTATTTTGTTTCTTCGTTATTTGACACCGATTTCCAAAATTAAAGTTATTTTGCACTTTTTTTGGAAGTCGGTTTAATTTTTTTTTGTAAAAAAGGTTTTAGTTTTCACTTTTTAGTTGTTCCCCATTAAATTGTGTTAACACTACATAGACATACGATCGCAGCAATCGCAGTTAATTTGCTGTCAATTTTTGAAGAGTTCCGTTGTCTGTCTCCGAAACTCACCATCAGATCTATATGAATTTGATAAACCAAACTATTTCGGAAAAGCCCTTTCGAACAAAACAAGAATTTTGCAAATCCGTTTATAAATGACGGAGTTATGTCCGAACAAAAAAAAAAAAAATACAAATATCCTCCTTTTTGAAGACGGTTAAAAATAATATGCATAATTTAAACGACTTAGCTTGCTCATGACCACAAAGGAAATTTAAAGCAACTCTCGTCGCGACTAATTTATTATTCCTCCCAAAAATATAATCGTCAGTCAACTGTAATCTTTCTGGACATTCCTGACAATTCAGACTGGCATAAATTAAAATCATTGGACCCTCTTCTTTCAAATAAAAGGTCAACTTTATTAGGGACGGAGCGCACTCGACGATTTTTAATTTAAGGACTTAGCACACTTACGACACAGGACGACGCGGACGTTTCGAGTGTTGAATTAAAATATTGTCAAGTGTGATTTGCTTTAGGAAGCTCTTTCTGTTGATATAATGACGGGACTGGATCGTGTTTATTTATATTTTTTGAAGTAATTTTCCTTTTGTTGAAAAGGTAAATTTTCGTGAAGCTGCGAGTTAATGATCATTAAAAAAACTCTTAAAAATTAAACAGTGAATTTTTAGTAAACTGACTTTATGTAATTAGATTTCGTTTTTCCAATTTATGAAGGTCGTGAAAATTAACTTAAAAATTAGGACATTCTTTGCTAAAATTTCAAAATCTGAAGGGGATTATCTCTCTCTCTAAGCAAAAAAAAAGTGCTATAAAAACTAACCTCAATATTAACCATTAAGTCGAATACGTCCCAACCACACACACAGCGATAAAACTTGATTCCCAAACCAACAGTTTACATTAACTTCGAAAAAAAAAGAAGAAAACAAGTTGTTTTTTCTACTGGCAACATTATGCAGATTCGTCCTCTCAAATTACTTATTTTAAGCAATAAACGGCGTGGGACGTCGTAGAAAAATCTTCGCCTGAAGAAATGACTTCAAAAAGTTTGGTCCAAGTTATAAACTTTCGGCTTTCGCTGCCGCGGGCTGGGCTTAATGTGCCAACTTCTTTTTTATGATGTGACAATATGTTCTGAACGTGAAGGAATGAGTTCGGGGAGTCTGTTCTTGAATTTTTCTTTGGAGAAATTATAATAGGCATAGTGGGTTGTTGAATTTTTAGAAGTTTTGGATCTGGTAGTTGAATGTTTGAATATGATAGAGGTTGTAGCGACATCTATGACGCCGCACACGAACTAAAAATAGCAAGAATTCTACATCGCGCAAGCAGAGTTCTCCGCGCGATTTTAACATATACAACAGTCCGAAATCAACCATTGGGCAGTTGCCCGGACCAGACACAACACCCGTCTGGTCGGAGGATCCTCCCTTTTCAATGGAGGTTGTGGAACTTTACACCCTGTTCCACGTACCTCCAAACTGGTGACCCTCGAGCATGAACGTCAGCGCAGCCTTCGTGCAGCTACTTCAGCGTGACGTCATCATCATCGCTTCCTTCAAGCTCTTGAGCAACGAGTCATACAGCCAGCCAGTACCAACGGCTTCTACGGGTATCCTGACCACCAGCATGCAGCGGATGCGCATTCCTGGTCAGCATCCTCAGCCTCTTTCATCACCATCAACCTCATCAGCGATCTTGGCGCAGCGAACAGCACCTTCGGCCGGTCGAAGAACCTCTCCTGGTCGACGCCAGCAGTCAAGCCACTACGTCGCACAGCACCGCTCCGACCCACTGGAGCCTGCAGCATCATCCCGACTCACTGGGACATCATCACCCCGACTCACTGGGGCATCATCCCGACTCACTGGGATAGCAACACCCCGACTCACTGGGGCATCACCGCAGACAGTTCCGACTCACCGTGAACTATGCGGCTCTTCCGGTTCCGACTCACTGGAACCAACCTTCCACTGGCCCGGCAAGCATCATAAGATGTATGGACGACTCATCAAGAACCATCGATCTCCGATCTCCGGAGGGGAGTGATGTAGCGACATCTATGACGCCGCACACGAACTAAAAATAGCAAGAATTCTACATCGCGCAAGCAGAGTTCTCCGCGCGATTTGAACATATACAACAGTCCGAAATCAACCATTGGGCAGTTGCCCGGACCAGACACAACACCCGTCTGGTCGGAGGATCCTCCCTTTTCAATGGAGGTTGTAGAACTTTACACCCTGTTCCACGTACCTCCAAAAGGTGGCCATTTATAAATTTAATTAATGTAGAACTAGCTGACCCGACAGACGTTGGCCTGTCTGAGAGTTCATAGCTAAACTGTCAAACGCGCGAAGTTTAAATAGTCGTTATGTTTTCTTATATTTTTCTAAGTTTTTGCGCAATTTTCTTATTTTTTTTTAATGTAAGCACCATCTACGAAGTATTAGAAATCATTAAAAAAAAGATGAATAAAATCGGTAAAGCCGTTCTCAAGTTATAGTGTGACCAGGAGAAATGCGGTTCATTTTTATATATAATATAGATTTATTATTTTGTTACTTTTATAATAATGTAATATTGGAAATTGTAACATCACCTTAGATGCGTCTTTAATGATGTTAAAATATAGTTGATTTTTTTTTACAGAACATTTTCAACATTATTATTTTTAATCAGCTGTAATGTCTACTGCTTAGTAATATGACCTCCCTCCAATTGTTCCACTGCTCACAGCCGTTTGACTGTTCGTTGTGACCTAATCTCTCACTTAGCAGTCTATTTCATTATTTTCAATAACATAATTATTAAAGAAAGGCATTCTTAAAGACATTGAATGCGTTTTATATTGCGTCTAAATGACGCAATATAAAACGCATTCAATCCCTAGAAAAAAAAAAGAATTAACTTTGACATCTAAAGAGGTACCAGTTCAACGATTGTTTTCTACAGTCAAGAACAATACACTTACTCACAGTCAAATTGTCGTTTTCTACATTCTAACAAATAAAAGTCACATAACCCAACTTTTTCTCCTTTTACTGAGGAAACAATAAATCCCGCTGCCACATTTAACTTGTACCACACGGTGTTCCAAAGGGGGGTGGTACAGTGATAATGGTTATGGTTAAAGTTAGTCGTTCCAACTGTGGTACGTATTCGGTGGTACAGCTACGACGAACGATGACGACTTGTATCGAATGAGACGCGGTGGGCAGGCGGTGGGCAGAAGTATAAAAGTAAGAGAGGAACAAGCTTTCTTTTCAAATTTATTAAGGTGATAGGGCCGAAGGGTTCTGGAAGGGCGACCGCTTACTGGAAGGCGCAGCGTAGGAAGGTCCCCACAAGGTAGACCAATGACCTGCTGAGAATCGCGGGAATCCGTTGGATGCGAGATGCCAGGACCAGTCGTTGTGGCGACACTTCTGGGAGGTCTTTTGGCTGAATTTATGATGATGATGATGAAGGCTGCCAAGTCCGGTTAAGCAATGGACAACCTCAAAGGTTGACATGAAAGAGGACAATCCCAAAAGAAATTAGTAGTATCGTGTCACCAAGAGAAAAATAAACTTTTTCACGATCTCAGTCGTTGTGGCGACACTTCTGGGAGGTCTTTTGGCTGAATTTATGATGATGATGATGAAGGCTGCCAAGTCCGGTTAAGCAATGGACAACCTCAAAGGTTGACATGAAAGAGGACAATCCCAAAAGAAATTAGTAGTATTGTGTCACCAAGAGAAAAATAAACTTTTTCACGATCTATGACAATATTTAGGTATTTCGTTTCGTTTCGTTGTTGTTCATTACTGGAATTAAGTAGGTTACCAACACTAATGAGCCGTGTTGCTAAAATTCAGTAATTATAATATAATAATTTGGTTATTTACACTAAGGAGCCGTGTTGCAAATTTTTGTTTTTTATTTGATTATTTTTAATAATAGATATCTACTTATTAATTTATGATATGTATATTTTTCTATTTGTATTAAAAAAGGTGAAACAAAAAAATATGGGTTAGATTGGTATTTGGACAGTTAGTTGTTTAAAATTTGATGTCATCTCGAATTCTTATTTAAATTTATATAATTATTTGCTTGCTTACGATGTTATTACATATTACCCATTACCAGTACCTACTTAAAATATTTAGCAGTCCAAATACTTTCTGCAATCCGGCAATTCTTGAGGCTTTCATTGAAGCCAATAACTAAACAAAAACCGATCCGATAACAATGAAGAAGTGGTTTTTAACCTCCGACGAAAAAAATACTGGCTAAATGCACAAACCGTGCGAAGCCAAAATTAAAAAAAAAAACTATTACTTTCAAGATCATCAGTAGTGCTATTCTGTAAAATCTCACCGTGAAAACTTAGGTGAAGTGAACACGAATTGGGCTGTCACTCCATACAATCAAGCTGGAATGATAATTCACTTCACGCTCACTCCACCTAAGTTTTCACGGTGAGCTGTTAACAGAATCGACCGGCTGCTCTTTTGTGTTTATAAAATTTTCGTTTTTCTTTTAAGCGTTGGGTTTTTTTTTATTTGAATGGTATCTTGTAGGTATTCTCAAGAGAGAATTCTGATCTATATCTGATCGATATTAAACTTCTAAAAAACTACGCATACAACGAGCAAAGACGAGGTCACCTTATTGCCGAAAACATGACGTTTAATGATCTCAGAGGTTGTCAAACTAACGCAAAAAAGTTATTATAATACACGCCTTAAAACGCCGAAAAATATCTCTTGAAAAATGACAAAGCGTAATACTAGTAATAAAATCTCTTTCAGACTAACATTTTTATTACTTTTCTAGACGAAAATGAATGATCGTCCAAGAACCCAGACTAAAAGCCCTCACATTATGACGTAACAAACTTTTTTTCTGCGAATCAAAGTGCGTAATAGTAAATCCGAGAGATTTTATCATTTCGCAGACGCAATTAACGAACTTTTCTTCACAAAACGTTCGTTTTTAGATAAAAATCCTTTCTCGAATGTCCTTTTTATAAGTCTAATCAGATTGTTACGAGTTTTATCGTCAGAGTTGAGCCTAACTGGTCTAGGTACTTGCAAGTGACCATTTTGTCTCGAACTTGCTCCATAAACGGGGCTAGATTGCATTTGTCATTGTTATTGTTGTCGTTTATTTGTTTTATCTTGTTTCTATTGTAATTGGTTGTTTGTTGTGCTTAAAGGATTAGATAAGGAAGCAGGAAGGATTTGTTAATTCAGTCATTTCCCTCGTAGTTTTTTTTTAACGCTTGTTTTCAGTGTCGTTTGTTTGTTCAATTTGTTTGCATGACAAACAACATTACAAGAAGGATTTACCTATAAATCACAAAACAAGAAAGTGTGAATACAAAAGAATTTCCTATATAAATCTCACCATTCTCCTGCCCTTATCCCAATTTATTTGGGGTCGGCGCAACATGTCTTTTTCTTTTTGTTTTTCTTCCATACTTCTACTGGTATGTCATCAGGGCCTTTCCATTTTTCATACATTGAACTACCTTTCTTACTTCATCCATGCTAATTTCTCTCACCAAACCCATATTTACTTGTACCTCTTTAAGCACACCATTCTATTCATTCTCTTCGTTCATCAACTTTTCAAAATAATCCTACCATCGCTCTTTACCGATTTCGTCTTTCATACATTTTATATGGATGATATCCCTCGTTCTCCTTTCTTTTACTTTTGTAATCCGGTAGAGCTCCTTGTGGCCTCTAGGGCTGTCCAGTAAATCATATAACTTTTAATGCGCCTTAGCCCTGGAAACTGCAACCGCCTTTTTTGCCTTTCTCTTCCATTCTTTATAAATTTTCTTCTTATCTTCTTTCAAATTATCATTTCTGGTTTCTACATTCTGCCATACTTTAAACGCAATTTTCTTTTCTTTCAGCATCTTTTCCACATCTTCTCATTCCACCACCATGTATCCTTTTCTATCATGCCTTTACCTTGCGATTTTCCAAACACAACTTTTGCTACTCGCCTTATACAATGCGCCATCTTTTTCCAATATTCATTTACAGATTTTCCTTCCATATCCTTAATTTCTATCATTTCATCTACCACTTGACTCACATACATAACATACTTGCACACTCCTCATTTTCTATATTCATTTTATCTCATTTCCTATATAAATATCTCTTGTCATAATCCTTTAGTAAATAATAACCGACCACTCACTAAATGTTTTTCGACCGACCACCGAAAAAAACAATACGAAAACTAAATGGAAGTGCATATTTGATGTAAAGCCGAAAAAATGGCAGCATATTTGATACAAAGGCCGGTAAATTCCTATAAATTCGTTAAAAAGCATAAAAAAAACTGTGGAAAATGTTACCTACTCGGCGGAAGCCTAACGGCATTTAATCCTCACGTCAGAATAAGGCTGCGTCAGGGTTGGGTGTGATTTACGCGCGACTCGACTCACGGGCGCGACAAACGCGACAGCTCTGCCCACCGACATGCGACACGGTACGGGTTCAAAGCAAGCCTCCACCGACTGACACCAGTCACCAGTGTGTACCGCTTTACGGAAAATGTACGCGAAAATTTAATGGATTTGAAAGGTTTTTTCGCAGCCTTTTTGAAAGAGACATGGACTCTGATAGGCCGTTGTTTGGAACTGTACCTATAGTGACTACTCTTTATTTCCATGGAAATACTTTTCATACATTTTTGTTAACACGTCTGTTTGTGTAGAGTAAGCCTTATCAGCAAAATAAACGTTTCCATGAACCGCTTAATACAAAATAAAACGATTTTTAACCGACTTCGAAAAAGGAGGAGGTTATCAATTCGGATGTTTGTATTTTTTTTTTCTTTTTTTTTATGTATGTTCGGGCATAACTCCGTCATATATTGACGGATTTGCAAAATTCTTTTTTTGTTCGAAAGGGGTTTATTCCGAAATGGTCCCATTTAAGTTTCAAAAAGATCTCATGATGGGTTTCGGAGACAGACAACGGAACTTTTCAAAAATTGACAGCAAATCAACCGCGATTGCTGCTATCGTATGTTTATGAATTGTTAACACAGTTTAATGGGGAACCACAACTAAAAAGTGAAAAATAAAAAACTTTTTTACAAAAAAATAGAACCGACTTCCAAAAAAAGTGCAAAATAACTTTAATTTCGGTAGTCGGTGTCAAAAAACGAAGACACAAAACAAGAACACCGACTTCCGAAATTAAAGTTATTTTGCACTTTTTTTGGAAGTCGGTTCTATTTTTTTTTTATAAACGTACTTCATACAGCTCCATTAATATTAAACTAAAGCTTATAAAACGAGTGATATAAACTACCTACCTACCTACTTCATTGTTATTTCAAAACCATTAATGAAAAGAAGTTAAGTTTTTAATTACTTGATTTACTTGAAGTCAGTTTAATTACAGTCTAATCCTTATAGCCTGAACTTAGTAGCGATTCATTTAAAAGTTCTTCAGAAATTAATTATTAGTAGGTTGATTACTTTTTTGAATTTCAATTTACCTTAGAAGATTAATTTTTGTGGACATACTTTATTGAGACATAATTATTTTTTAAGTTAGGTACGCTTAGAAACTTTGAAGGACTCGTATTAGTCTAAGAATATTCGAAAGAATTGTAAGTAAAATTTATAATTATTAGAATAATAATAATAAATCTTTATTGAAATAAACATCATTTACAAAAAACCTATGAAGCCTAAACCGCTGTACCAATCATCATGAAAATTTAGCATCTACGTTATCAGGGGTACAGAAAAGAACATAGGATACTCGTACCTTGAACCAAAAAAAAAAACAATGTTCACAGTTCACACGGGATGGAATACTAAAATTGTTAAGAATATAAGTCTTGAATTTATACATGAGAATACAAATTAAGTATTTATCTTCTGTAAAAGATACATGCTACAAAATGAATCATTAGCTAGACGCTTTACCGAGGAATTTAACGGACAGACTTGGCTGTGGATCTCGAAGTTATAGGTAAGTCTGTCTGCAATGGTCACACAATAAACAGACATTGATTAGACCTATAATAACAATTTCCGGAGTAGATGGCCCATACGAAAGTCCATCTAGTGAAAAATATTACTCAATGTATATAGGTAAGCCTGTCTGCGATGGTCACACAATAAACAGACACTGACTAGACCTATAATAGCGAAGTCCGGAGGAGATGTCCCATACGAAAGTCCGTCTAGTGAAAAATACTACTCAATGTATATAGGGAAGTCTATCTGCGATGGTCACAATAAACAGACATTGAATAGACCTATAATAGCGATGTCCGGAGGAGATGGCCCATACGAAAGTCCATCTAGTGAAAAATACTACTCAATGCATATAGGGAAGTCTGTCTGCGATGGTCACACAATAAACAGACATTGACTAGACCTATAATAGCGATGTCAGGAGGAGATGGCCCATACGAAAGTCCATCTAGTGAAAAATACTACTCAATGCATATAGGGAAGTCTGTCTGCAATGGTCAGACAATAAACAGACATTGACTAGACCTATAATAGCGATGTCTGGAGGAGATGGCCCATACGAAAGTCCATCTAGTGAAAAATACTACTCAATGTATTTACCCCCCTGAATAACATAATAACTAAACTGGCACAAGATAAAACTCCAAAAGAATAAAAAAAAACACCAGCTCCATTTAAAAACGCAGCCAATTAACACAGCCACAAGCCAATGACCGCTTTGTGAAAACGACTTTTTATTTTCAAGATAGTACTAAAGAACCTGAAAGAAACTTGCTTCTTTTTCTTTAACTGGCCACTTGAAAAGTTCACAGCGCACAGCACAAACTCTTTGCTCAACAATTGACAAGTTTGCTTTAGTTTTTTTTGTGATTATGGGCTTAAATGGGAACTTTGAAGAACGTTTAGGTTTCTTTTTGGTGGTCGCAATTATTTTTAACACGCTTTTTTAGGGTTGCGTACCCGAAGGGTTCAAACGGCGCCTTGTTGTTGTCACTCACGTGTCCGTCTGTCTGTCTGCCCAGCCGTCGTCTGCCACAAAATTTTGTAACGAAGAATTTTTAACTTCCCATTGAGTTATGAACTTGTTAGATGATAATGTTTATTATTACGAGTACGTATACTTTACTAACAAATACAAATACCAATATTATTTATATTTTTTTTGGGTGGGAAATCATTCTAAGTCTTCTCCCGCTCTGTGTGGAGCGGGAGGGCGTGTCAGACTGTACTGACTAAAATCCACCCATGTTCCTTCCTAGCTTGAGTGCCCAGGGGATCGGTACCTCTGTTAGGAATTTATCTGCTACTGATAAATGATAAGTGATTTTCATACATGTTTAGTTTGGATGACAATAATGCATGGTTAGCTAAGTAACTTTACTTTCAACTTAATAAAGCAGACACCCAAAGGTGACTAGTACTATGCGTGTTTTTTGGTTATTTTGTACTATAATATTTTATTATTAAATAATAATTATGAAGTAAGTAGTTCGGTATTCATGTATTGTCCATGAAACATGTTAACGGTATTCTCTGTGCTAAGGATTTGGGAGATAGGTGAAATGTGAAAATAACATAATTGTTGGTTGTTCGAGACATCTTTCTCACCATAAATAAAATGGCTTTGTACTTGGCTGATGTAAAGCAATAGACATCAGAATGTAAAGGTATACTGTAGTAAGTCCAAGGACTCCGAAATCTGCAATGAAGATAACCCCAGATTTATCAAGCGCAAGTTCGATCATGTATGGAGTACTGCTCTCATCTTTTGCCAAATTCTGTGTTTCCTGCTAGCTACAACCTGGTAGTCTTCAAGCTTGACTTGAAGACTCCCAGGGTGAATAGGTTACTTCTAGGCAAGCGTGCTCCATCTTCGACCACATCAATGCTTATCATCAGGTGAGATAATAATTTTTCTAGTCCTTTCTCCATTATTTTGGGGTTGACTTACAGTCTAACCAGATACAGCTACATCAATCTGCCTAGCCTTTTCCCGACAATCTTGGCGTCGGCTTCCAGTCTAACCGGTTGCAGCTGAATACCAGTATTTTACATAGAACGACTACCTAACTGACCTCCACAACCCAGTTACTGGGTAATACGATACCCCTAGGTAAGACTGGATGTCAGACTTTCAGGCTTCTGACGACCCGTAACGAATGTCAAAGATCCACGATTGACCGCCGGGACCAACGGCTTAACGTGCTTTCCGAGGCACTGAGGAGTCTCGGTATGTAAAGATAGTCCCCATCCCATCTATATACCAACCCCGGCAAGCGTAGCTTAACCTGATGGATCGACCCGTGCGGCTGTTATTCCTTTAGCCACGAGCTACTCCAGGTATAGCTAAATACCAGTATCTTAATCGATTGGCAGTTTGCGTTAAGCCCATAACACAGAAAAGTATGGAGGTACCACTACAAAAGGTTGTCGACATGTAGGATGTGGACTCAACAATCATTGTACCGATAGTCGTGTCAGCCAATGACTTAATAGCCTCGACCAACTTCTCAGGAGGCTCTCGTTAGGCGGTTAGATCAAGGGCTTGATTCAGAAAGCTGTACTCCTGGACATGGCTCGCATTGTTAGGCGGATCTTTTTTCTGGAACCCTGAACGCCGGTAGCTTAGGATCCTGTTTTCGATACCGGTGAAATACTATTTTATCAAAACAACACAACCTTCCAAATATATTTTATATTAAAACACCGTCATCTATCGATCGTTAACTATTGTAACTACACATAAATCGTTGGTTCCGTCGGTGAGAGTAGACAAAACAACGATTAATATCGCAGTTAAACTAACGACAGGTCGTTTGTTACGGCAATATTACAGAACTGAGGCGGTGCATAGTTACGGAGTCAGATGTATGTGCGAACAAAAGTGTTGGCTTGTGAATGGCTGCGATTCAATTTTGTGTTTTTTTTTTTGCATTGATTTTAACACGCATTTAAAAGCTTCACCTGTATATAACTAACTTTGTAAACAAATTTAGAAGTTAAATTTGACCCACTTCACAGTTTCCGATTGGGCGGCAATTTTGCATATATAGGGTGACTGGTAGTTAGTGACTGATACCTACTTTAACACGTGATTGTACTCATGATAACAAACAACTTTTACTAAGGAACAAAACCTGAAATCAGGCAGTGCAGTACATTTTGACCAGTTAGTAGGCGAACATAAATGTACTGAACAGCAGATTTTTTTCGCGATTTCAGGTTTGATCCTGTAGTAAAAGTTGTTTGTTATCATGAGTACAATCACGTGTTTAAGTATCGGTCACTAATTACCAGTCATCCTATATGTTTAGTATGGATGACAATGCATGGTAAGCTAAATGTCGCCATTCTAAATCTAATATGGCGGACACCCAAAGATGGTGGAACAGTTATTTTTTATTAGTCCACGTGACATATATATTTTTTTTTTTGTGGGAAATCATCCAATGACTTCTCCCGCTCTTGAGGGCGTGTCAGACTCTTACTGACTAAAACCCACCCCTGTTCCTTCCCTGCCTGAGTGCCCAGGGGTGCGGTAGCTCATTTTTAGAATTTATCCGCTACCCCTAGGCATGTTCACATGATATGAGTATCAATTGAAAAGGTTTGCTCAGAAGGGTATAAAAAAATAAAATGACGTCACTCTTAATATAATATGGCGGACTCCGAAGGTGGTTTTAATTTTTTTTTAAACTGTCATATTTTATTTATTTTATGTTGCCGTCGACTACGGCGAAGGTTGGTGTGACGATTTGATTATGTTTGGGGGAAACTTGACCAGAAATCGCACAAGATAGAGTGGTCTAGGAGGAGAAAAGGGAGGCCAGTAGTGGGAAACAACGTAAGCTACTAAAAAAAAAACCTTCCGAGCGAATTTCGATCATGGTGGCCAATCTCAACAGATATTAGCCAAGTACGCAGGAGATATTATAGTGCAGAAGCGTGTGCGCAGACACTGGTGTACTCTCTGTTCTTTCACTCTTATAGTCCGATAGTACGGCAATCCGACACGACCGGGAAGAGATCAGGCGCAGGCCCAACACTTTACATGCTTTCCGAGGCACGGGGGTGACACATCACCAACTTCCAAACTCCGGGCTGCTACAGAGTAATTCCTAATGGAAAAACCCAATAACACCTTGACCCGGGAATCAAACCCGGGACCGCACGCTCAGCAGTCATGCTTGCGACCACGAGACCAACGAGGCAGTTGTTTAAAAAAAAGATACCTTATACAAAGGTCTATTTATTTAACTCAAAGAGCTTCTCAGCTCACAATCATCTTGACAAAAGCTTAATAGCTTACAAAACAAAACAGATTACAATATTTGCACCAAATATTCATATAGTCCTAAGTGACCATTAATATTTTACACTAGAGGCGCAATTCCCATACATTTTTATAAACATTATGATTCTAATCACTGTCTAATCTGTCAAAAAATAATTATAATAATTCCCCATTCTCACATTTTGACATTGATTGTCGGTGAGAAGGGATTGCTACTTGAGCGTATTTTAAGTAGGTACCTGACCTGATACTGAAAAATCATGAAAAGCATCAAAATAATTTCACAAAACTCACCACTGTCCCCGACTGTATTCCCTAACAAATGATAATACCACGTACGTCTTCGCGTCCGCGAATCATATCTCGCCATATTTACATTCGGTTTCTTCAACCGCGGCGGCCATTTTGATTTATTATCCTGAAACAGTACACCGTTCATATTCTACGATACCGGATGTACGTTGACGGTGAATTAGTTTTTGCCCGACAAGGAAAAGGATAGTTAGTCATTTCAGTGTTGTGTGTGTATGAGTGATATCCTTGCGTTTGACGGCACGGTTGGCGCAGTGGTTGAGCGTTCGGCTGCTGTGCTGCGTGTCGCGGGTTCGATCCCGGCACGGAACAAATATTTGCATGGCCTACAGATAGTTGTTCCGAGTCTGGGTGTCTTGTGTATGTGTGTGTGTTTATATGTTTGTGAACGCACCCACGATACAGGAATAATTTCTAGTGTGGGACAACGTTTTTTTTTTTTAAAAAGTAAGTTATTTTTCAAGTCGAAAACCAAACAAAGTACATAGTTGAGTAGTTGTCTATTAGTTTTAGCTGTTCGTGTCGGTCTCACACTGGCATAAAGCAGACAAGAGAGGTGAGTAGGTGAGGTAAGGCCAAGACAATCTAGTGTATTCTTTGCTACAATTATAAATAAATTTTGTACAATCATTTTTTATATGAATGTCCAGACAAAGTTGTGACGTTTGGCGGCGTTCTTATGCATACTACTTTAAACAAGCACTTTTTTTAAACATTTCTCTCACACTAGGAGTTACTCCTGTATTGTGGGTGCGTTCACAAACATTCAAACTCACACACACAATACACCCAGACCCGATACAACTATTTGTAGGCCAAAATAATCTTTGTTCCTTACGGGAATCAAAGCCGCAACACGCAGCGCAGCAGCTGATCAGTAAATCACTACGCCAACCGTGCCGAATGAAAAATGAATTAAATTACAAAAAAGAACTTTCAGAAATAAACTCTTCCATAAAAACCTGAGTAAATAAACTCAAATTTTAGCGTGTTCATGTTATAGCGTCACGAGGAGATAACCTTTTTCATTAAACTGTCATTATATTAATTAACTTTATAGTGCTTGTTATACACGCAACTTAATAAAATATTTAATAAAGAGAAGCTCTTTTGATTTATTAATTTTACACTCGCTTTTACTAACGATTTTGTACGGGTTAAAGTTGAACATTATCGATCGGGACCGTTCTACCAGGATGAAAAAGATAGTGTGTCCTCCTTACACCTGATCTGATCAAGGTGTAGCTGTGTTTTAAATTTCATTCGAATTCATTTTGTAACACGCTTTTAGCTTGGTATGTATTTATGTAATGGAATCTTTGAACGTGATTTTTACCCACTTCAAAACGTCGGATTGAATTGAAACCTCGCATACTTAAGCTACGGTCCCAAGGCCCGTGAACGACAGGCCGCGCCGCACCGCGCCTGGCTGACAAGCAGCGCCGAGCCACGCCAGGCTGACAGGCCGTGGCGACCGTCGCATTTGATGAAGCCCGCGGTGGCCAGTTGTAGCCCATCCGATCCATCGCGAGTCGGTAAGATAAAAGACGCGGCGTGGCGCGGCCTGTCAATTAACGGGCCGTGGGATCTCACCGACGTGGCACGGCGCGACGCGGTGTATGAATGAATGCGATGATGGATGAATGGTGGCCAGCAGGCTGACACACGCCGTGGGAACACTGGACACGGGCTGCGCTGCGCCGCATCAGACGTGGGAACTCCAAGTGCGGCGCGGCGCGGCCCGTCGATTCACGGGCCGTGGGACCGCAGCTTTCCGATAACAATTAATGGTTAGCCAAGTGAAGTTATCCTAAATGAAATATGGCGGACTAGTTATTTTTTATGCATTTCCACGATAAGTGTATCAAAGGAGTGGAATGCCCTGCCGGGGTTTGTGCTTTCTGATAGTTATAACCTGAGAGGTTTTTAAAACTGAATAGTTTACTTCTAGGCAAGCGTGCTTCAACACCGACCACATCATCATCGCTTACCATCAGATAAGAGTAATCTACCACGAGCCTATCAATAGTAAAAAAAAAAAAAAATCTATATGATGTCCAGGATTTAAGTAGGTAACTGTACTTGTCTGTTGTGTTTTATTTCTATTGCACCGAATAAAATATTATCAGAACATCTAAATACCAAAACTATAGACTTTCAAGATTTATTTATATTAGTACAAAAATGAATTGTTATGAGAATATAGTGGGTCTATAAAAGTGTTTATCGTCCGTGAAGTTTGTTAGAAGTTCGTGATTTATATGCAACTACGGGCCCGGTATGGTTTCATGAAATTCTAAAATATGCTCTCGTGAAATCTATGAACATATGCACTTTGCAGTTTGTGTTTGAAAGAGCTTTTAGTAGGTAATTTGATAAAGTGACAAAATATGCATGACTTCAAGAAGCTCTTATTTTTTGTCTATCGCATTCATTCATTATTAGGTTTCCGCACACTTTCTATAAACTATAACTTTGCCAAATTTCATACTCCTCAGTTCGTGTGATTTTCGTAAAAAGAGATGGAAAGTTTTAGCTTAACGTAGGTATTAATAATGTAAATAATTCAGTGGATCTTCCAACTTTAAACTTTCAACTTTTTGTAAAGAACTTTTACATTCAGTGTCAAAATCTTGCCCAGTTTTTCCCATAAACCTGAAGCTAAAAAATGACTGCTATAAAAAAAAGACAACAATAGTTCGGAAAAACTCCGCCATTTAATTTCTCCGACCTTTTCAAGTCAGAATAAAAAGACCTTTCTTACAATCACTGACAATAAATAAAGGTAAAAGATATGAAAAGAAAACCATTTTTGAATTTACATTCGTTATGTACAATGGACGATTATTTATGTCTAGACGTATAATGGCGTATGTCAAGTGATCGCCGAAATGGGCTCTTTGAGATGGGCTAAAGGTTAGGGCAGAACGTCTGACGGTAATGGAAAGTGGCTATCTTAGTAGATATTTTTATAGGTATGCATGAAATAATGTAACTATTCGTATCGTACAGTATTATATCAGCCCAGTGTCAGCAACTGCACGCCCATTCTCATTTTTTTTTATCATTCTGTAAGTTTGTAAAAAATACCTATAATGAAATACCTACTGACAAATGGAACTTACGACGTAGACAGTTCTACAAGACAGTTCAAAAATGTTTTTATTTGAGGCCATTTAAGGCGCTATTAGCTGCCAACGACCTTGAGTGGTTAGCTTGCGTGTTCTGCGCTGAGCTCACGTAACGCGTCGTAGGGCACCCAGTAATATGACTCGCCCATCAAGGAGCGCTATCCGAAATTAGACGCATTATTAATTTATTACACATAAAGCAACAAGTATTAAACTAAAACATTAAGACTAAATTAAATTAAATAATAATTAAATGATCTTTAAAATGGTGAAGGTTTCATAAAAATACGCTTTATAATTTTTGCGTGATTCTCATTTTTTTATCCGAGTTAGACATAACTTTATAAAATTAATTAAACTATGTTATAAAAATGTAATTTCAAATATTCTGAGATCAAATTACGACGGAAATTATACGTGATGTTCAATTAAAAACCATTAAAAGTCGTATAACTGTGCTTTAAAACATTATTCTAAATGAATCGAAAACACATCTCACCTAAACTCCAACAAAAACATTTAAAAACAAATCAACGTACAAATCCGAATAATTCGCCCGTAAACAACATGTAAAAACACGTTCAAAATTCGGTGCGTAATTTACCCGGCGTGTTAATTTACGCGTTTTTACGCACTCACGCGGTTGTGTACCGGCCCTTACGCACTAGTGATATATTGTGACAGCTTTAACGCCATTTTATGGTAAAGGTGCGTCCTGTATCAACCAAGTGCGGTAATTTATTGACTTGTTAAGATTTTTGTGTTTGTTAGATTGGTATCTTTATGATTTTGCACTATTAGTCGGTGGTGGCTAGGTGAGGTATTATTAGCTGTTACGTAAATGGTGTAATTTGTGTTTCGGTGGAGTGTTTAGTTACTTTAGTCACTAGTCTTGCTATGCCGGAAGGGGTGGGGGGGGGGAACCTGAAGATACACAGAACAACATTTTTAGTTTAGTGTGAAAACGGGCTTTCTCAACAAAAAGTCTGCCCCAAAACCTAATAACATTACGCCTGAATGGTTAGGCACAGGCGTACTTATAAATAAATAGTTGTATGTCGTTGAGTTTTTTCATAATATGAGCTCCAATGTGGAAAAATTGGGTTTAAAATAAACCTACTACATTATAATTCTACGTTATAATCCGATGTTATCACAGCTCAGTGCCCGCTCAGCCCATTTTATAATACGGCAACTTCATAGTTAAAGCCATAATTTTATGATTTGTTTCATCTTTAATATTATAGGCTAGATTTTTCTCAAGGTTACGTAGATCAATAATATCCCAAAATGTTTATCATAATGGTCGGACATAACCTTGCCGTAGATAAAGTGGGTCAGTCCTTTTCCAATTCCTTTAGACTCAGACCATTAGAAATACATTTAGCTAAACGAATTTCTGGATAGGCATCTTTTATAAATTACCTGTAACAAGCAGTCTATTGAAGGAGGAGAAGAGCTCGTGGCTACAGTAATAACAGCCGCACGGGTCGATCCATCAAGTTAAGCTACGCTTGCCGGGGTTGGTCCATAGATGGGTAACCATCTTTACATAGCGAGACTCCTTCGCGCCTCGGAAAGCACGTCAAGCCGTTGGTCTCGACTGTCAAACGTGGATCTTCGACAGTCGTTACAGTCGTCAGAATCTCGAAAGTCTGACAACCAGTCTTATCAAGGGGTATCGTATTTACTTACCCAGTAACTGGATTGTGGAGGTCAGATAGGCAGTCGCTCTATGTAAAATACTGGTATTCAGCTGTATTCGGTTAGACTGGAAGCCTACCCCAAGATAGTTGGGAAAAGGCTAGGCTAGGCTAGGCAGAAGCAGTCTATTGAAGCAAGTAATCGATCTGTCTAGCCCTTTTCCGGTTTCCAGCGTCGCATGCAGCTAAATACCATTAATTTACACTAGCTTCAGTGAGCGGCTTCGCCCGCATTGAATTAGTATTCCCCCACTATAAATTATAACCCATGCGAGACTATAATCTATCGCTGTGCCAAATTTCATACAGATCCGTTCAGCCATTCTGGCGTGATAGAAACATCCATACATCCATCCGTCAAAACTTTCGCATTTTAATATTAGTAGGATAAGTAGGATGGAGCGTCTACTTATATGACATCGACCACCCAGTTCCTGGGTAATATGATACCCCCTAGTAACAGTGATTGACAGACTTTCGGGATTCTCACTAAACTAAACAACTATTAAATAACTAAAAACGACAGCGAGGCCAACGGCTTAGCGTACTTTCCAAGGAACGGAGTGATCTCGAAACGTGAGTAATGGCCACCCATCCACGGACCGACCTCGGCAAGCGTTGCTTAACTTTCAAGATATACCCGTGTAGCTGCTATTACTTAGGCACAAAGCTCAAAGTCTATTGAAGAAAGCATAGACATTTTATTTTACGGCCTATAAACCATTTTGGGACGAACACACGTTAATTTGGACGCGACGTAACGTTTTCACGCGTCGCCGTTGTGCGTCAAAAGATATATTGTGACGGATTACAGCGGCACTGATGGTCAGTCAATGTATACCTGTGAATATTCCTGATCGACGAGTTTTCGACCTTAATGCTAAGCATATAAGAGCTAAAAGTGGAACTTTTATTTTCGTATTTAGTTTTTAACTGTCTTCAAAAAAGGTTCTGTATTTGGGTGTATGAATTTTTTATCAATGTGTAAAATACATACAAAAAACTATAGTTTTATGTATTGTTAACATGGAATACCTAATTTTATGCTGCCAGCTTTGCCCAACGAGGTGAAATTATGTCCTCGCTCCTTATAGAACTTAAACTGAAAGTCTAGATTATTCAGCATATAGCCGTTGACCACGGAGGAGAATCTCATTTCAGAACATTACATTACATTAAAACTTAGTCTGTGGGCCAACTTAGTCTTAGTTTACTTATAATACAGTAATAACCTTTTCAAAAATAACTTAATATAGCTATGTTGTTTTAGGATGGCGGTCATTGAACTGATAAAAATAAGATCGTCCAACAGTTGGCTAATGAGGACGATACATTGTTTATTATGCGGATTCGTATGAAGGGAGAGATCAATCACCACTAACGCCACGCTTAATAACGCGGCATTCCTGGAGTGTCACTCAATTTTTTTATTCTTTTTTATGTCAGAAGAAAAGGTGTTGTGAATGGCATGAGATAGGAGTATACACCACTGAGCTATATGCCCCCAGATTCTAAAATATTATCTTCCACACAATCCATCCATCGTATCTTTGGTCTTTGCCTACTCTAGGCTATGGCTCATCCACATTTCACATTTAGGTGTAGTTATCTTCTTTTATGATAATCAAAATGTCCCACTAACCCACATACCAACCACAAGTTCATTGTGAAGCCACCGAAAATATATTCACGACCAACGAACACAAATTTAAATAGATACGATCTTCAGCAATCACAATAAAACAACTCGCTTTTATTTTCAGAATAAAGTTGAACGAATGAATTTTTATTTATATTGTACGATTGGTTTTTAAGCTAAGTGGATAGTTATTGAGGGGCAACCTGTCTGGCTTTGGGTTAGTTTGTGCAGATTTATTGTCACGCAATCATGTTTAGAAGCTTTTCAGGTTTTTGGTTGCCAGAAAATCGACTGAAACATGTCTAAAATTGTGAAAACTTGAAATTGTGTTTATTAATTTACATTCAACCAACAGAAGTCGAAATTTTTCCGTGATGAAAAAATAACCAATGAAACTCAGTGTACTTTTGCAAACGCTTAAAATTTTACCTTTTTATAAAATTAGTTTAAATGACAGAAATGTGTATTTAGGGCCAAAAATATAAAACAAAACGCCATGTAATTAATTTAAACACTAATTGGCAGGTCATTAAACATTTTCTATCCGGAAGAAGGGTAGATGTATAATAATAATAATAAATAATAAAGGCGGCTGGAAAAAGGGCTTGATTCAGAAAGCTGTACTTCGGGACACGGCTCGCATTGTTAGGCGGTTTCTCTCTCTGGAGCCCTGACCGCCGGTAGCTTGGATCCTATTCCCGATACCGGTGGGCTACTATTTTTTTTTATATTTTATATTGAAATATTTAAAATTATAATTTAATATGTTATACAAATGAATAAACGAAATAAATAATACTTTCTTTATTGTAGTAGGTTCAAGACATATTTAATGAAATTCCTCTCTGAAATGGCTCCTAAGCTAGTTTTAAACTGTATTACAGGAGCCAGTGCATTCCCCATATTTTGGATATATAATTCCAGAACATTCAAAGTACCAAATAAAAAATTTATAAATGAAAAAAAAAAATATAGTAATACATCAATATCAACATTAACCAAACATTGTGAAAAATTTAAATCAAAAATTAAAAACAGAAATTATGTCAAAAATTAAAATTAAAATCGTAACCAAAATTTAAAAATAACAACAACACTTTAACATTTTATGTCATGTGGGTGGTAAAGTGCTGACTAAAGCAGGTTACGTCGTCGTTCGACATATTATGTAATAGAATAGAATAGAATCCGCTAATCAGTTGCTAAGCTAAGCATATATTTAGCGAGTTTTATAAATAGGGCTTTTTATGTTCATCAGATAAGCCATAGGTTTCCAAAGGCATGTAATACCTGTCGTTGCAGGTTATGTAAATAGTCGTTATGGTTAGCCAGAAGCCAGCGAGTCTGAAAATCGATACAAGCTTAGAATATCGATTCCACCGAGGAACTAGGCTAAAATTCAACCGCATCTCGTTAGACTTGAAACCACAATAAAACTGAGAAAAAGCAAAAGTTCATAACGTAACACCTGTTCAACAAAGGGTTGAGCAGAGGAGTAACTATAGTACATCAACCTAGACCTTGATTCATATGATGTTAGGAATATACACTACTTTAATGGCTGATCTGTCAGACAACAGACACAAAAGAAAATCTATTGTTCGTGGTCACATATGACCTACGTGACAGATGAGGTTTTAAGGCATTTTTTTTTTCTTTTTTGTTGGGTGGTAAATCCTCCAATGACTTCTCCCGCTCTGGGTGGAGCGGGAAGGCGTGTCAGACTCTTACTGACTAAAACCTACCCCTGTTCCTTCCATGCCTGAGTGCCCAGGGGTGCGGTAACTCATTTTAAAAATTTATTCGCTACCCCAAGGCATGCAGGCACCGGCCACGATGGATCCCGTCAGTGGTGGCTGACGCTAATCTCTTTGAGATGCGCGTGGAACACTACGAGTCGTTGACTCACGGGCCTGGTGCTGATCGGACGGTGAGCTACCCACTGCTCGCCGTCCGCAGGCCTGGGTCTACGGTGGCCGGAGATCGTCTCGCGACGTCCTACGCCCAGTACCTCTCCTGTGGTGGTAGCGGCCGGGGCCATGAGGGCCACTACGTTGAGCTTCCCTCACGCGTCCCGCTTCCGCCTTCGCGAGCATTACTGCTTCGCAGAAGGAGGAGACTGCTTCCCGTTCCCTCTCACTCCGTACCATGGCCTGAACCAGGGCCAGGCGCGAGATGTCGCCGCCATCTATCGCATCCACGAGGACACGGCAGTGCTCCGCCCAAGCGGGACAGACTTCCACCGTATGCTCCACCGTGTCCTCTGGACGATCCGCGCAGACTACTTAGTAAAACTCAAAACATTTCAGATTCTAGTTTATTATTTGTTGCATTTGACCTGACGCACCGGGCACAGATATATGAACCTACATGTACCCAATGCGCCATGATGGCGCAATACGGCTTATCGCTAACCTTAAGTATGTTGTTGACGCTCCCACGCACTCTGTGCATCATAGAAGCAGTTCTATTCCAAAGGATGGTATTGAAGCGAAGTATATACTTCGGAAAACATTCGCAAGTCCCAGGTAATCGAGGTAGAGCCTATGACCGTCAACAACCAGGCACAAATTCACACTGTGCTGCTATTGAGAATTCAAGATGAATAAAAGAATAACACATTATCTGACCCGGAATCAAATCCAAGCCGGGGCCCCTGCGGACGGCGAGTAGTGGGTAACTCGCCGTCCGATCAGCACCAGGCCCGAGAGTCGTCGGCGCGTAGTGTTCCACGCGCGCCTCAAAGAATTGTCAGCAAAACATGACGGGGCCCGTCATGGCCGATGCCTGCCCAGGGGTTGTGGATAAATTCGAAAGTGAGTTACCGCGCCCCTGGGAATTCAGGGCGGGGAAGGAACAGGGGTGGATTTTAGTGGAAGATGTCGTTGGATGATCGTTCTACAGTAACTTGCGAACATTAGACCCACGAGGCGAAACTAAATTATTTTTGTTAATTTGAGATTTCACATTAACAAAAATAATTTTATTCTGCTGCAAAAAGCTTCTGCTGAAGGCTAGACTTTCAATCGATAGTCTAACCTTTAAGTATAGAAAATGCACCCAAAGATCTCACTCAAACTGATGGCTTTATTCTAGTTCTTTTACTACACTAATGAGCCATTCACTATCACACAACTAACTTCATAATGATATTGGAATACCTACACGGCAACATGTCGGCGCTCGCTATGTAACGAACAATTGTGAGCCTGTTCAAACGTGCCTGCTGAAATTAGGCCTAGCTCGCAACGTGGCCTAAGCCGATACGAATGAACTCGAGCTATTGATACGAGACTACGTACGTACACGTGATCACATATGTGTTGCGTTTGATAGGATAAATAGACAAAACAAAATTTTATTCGGCACAATTGCACAGCAAGAAAAGAAAACAACACACAAAAGCAGTTACTTAAAACAAAAGAATAAAGTAAAGAGTTATATTTTATGCTGGAAAATACGCATGTACACAAAGGTTTGTGTGGTGTGGCAGTAATTAAGGGCCTACCTTCGCATAAGTAGCGCCCTCATTGAATAAAAAATCGTATCTTAGCATAGAAAATAAAGATGAAAGAGGATAAGGTATTTTTACGTTGTTGAAACAGGACTCTTTCGTATCCAAAGTAGTAAGCAAAAGAACCAGAAATGGCCGTTTTTGACACTTTTGCTTACTACTTTGGGTACGAAACAGTTTGAGCCCTGTTTTAACAACGTAAAAATACCTTATCCTATTTGTAACAAACGCAACATAGTTCTTTCATCTTTATTTTCTACGCTTTGTTACAATTTTTTATTCAATGAGGGCGCCACTTGGCGGCTATATACGCCTTAAGAAAAAGGGTATGAAAAGGTGTCAGCTATCATAAGGCCCTTTCGGACCGCGAACACGGAATACGGACCACTTCCCGTAAGGCCCTATCGGGCCGCGGGTGGCACGCGTTCTTTCAACCTCTATGATTACATAACGAAACGTCATATTCCTGTGGAAATTTTCACACACTTGGAGCGTGATAGTATCGTACTTTTACAAACATTTCCATAGAGAAATACTGTTTTGAAAAATAAAAAAAAATGTTTTTATTTGCATGTTTATGTTTGTCAACGGCGGACGAAAATTTGTTGATATTATGTGTTTTAATTAGTTTCGTGTTTGTTTATGTGATATGTTGTGTTTATATGTTCATTACTATATTGTTATTACGTCATTATAACATCGTTTTAGATAAATATTTTGAAAAATAATTACGTTATGACATTTCTTGTCAAGGTCAAACGGTTTTGTTTTCATTGTTATTGTGAGGGTGAATGATGTGACTTTCTGTGTGTTTGAACACAGTGTGAAGGTATTTATTTATTGTTAGATAGTTATTGCATAGTATTAGAAAAAAAACGCATCACAAAACGCAACGCAAACGCAGTAACGTAATTTGAAAAAGCCGTTACTTGGTTTGGTTTTCGTGATATGAAGTTTGAGAATGAATAATAGGAAAATATTGTATCGGACTCTACAAAAAAAACATTGTTATTAAACTACTTGTATATTCATAGTGTAACATGCAAAATTTCGTGTAAATTGATACAGTGGTTTTATCAGAAATGAACCTAATACGTGAACAAATACTATTCCCGCCAAATCGTTGATAACAGCATTTGATTAGAATTCAACTCTCGTAACTCAAGTATTGTTTACATTTTATGATAAGGTCTGTTTATTCAACAACCCAATAAAAAAAACTTCAAGTGTCGTCTGTCCGTCTGTCCTTCTGTCCATCTATCCGTCTGTCCGTCTGTCCGTCTGTCCGTCTGTCCGTCTGTCCGTCTGTTCGTCTGTCCGTCTGTCCGTCTGTTCGTCTGTCCGTCTGTTCGTCTGTCCGTCTGTCCGTCTGTCACAAAAATTTGTTCCGAAGAATTTTTACCAACAAATCCCAAAATATTGATTTTCCTCATATGGTACGGAACCCTAAATGTGCAAAGCCCAACACGCACTTGGCTGGTTTTTTAAAATATGACCAGAAGTTTCCGTTAGAACTTGTAGACATCAGACCTATTATACATCACTAGGACTTCAGTGGCGGCGCAACCTTTCACGTCACTGAAATGTATATAGCATAATTTGTCTTAGTAAAAACGTTGCCCCACACTAGGAATTACTCCTGTATCGTGGATGCGTTCACAATCATGTAATCTCACACACACAAGATGCCAAGACACACCCGGAACAACTATCTGTACAAGAACACGAAACAAATATTTCGTGCTGGTTCGATTCCCGCTTGGTACCGCCGCAAAACTGTATTTATTTTGTTGGCAGTGCGACTGGTGAGCTACTACTGGCGTCCTAGTGAAGATTAGACCATAGTACCCAAGTAAAATCAATAAAACAGTCTAGTACCTATCCACGCCAGACTTCAAATACTTTTACTGACAGTAACCATGAAGCTCCAGCCTATAAGATCCAACTGCAGATCCGGCGAGCGTACTGGTCTGTGGTCGCGTGGTGACGCCACCATTCAGTTAAATTAAACGCTGTGTGGTTTCAGTAGCCGCGTTAGGGTTATATTGTTGAGTAAATATCAGAGCAAGGCTTTTTAAAACCATTTATATTTGTTTTAGGATAGTCACTTAACTTGTCACTTAGCTATCTATGAGCAAAAGTTCCGGAGGATGTCTGTGGTCTTCTTCATTAGTTCCACTTCATTAAGTGATATTCTTTGTGGGTGAAAATACCATAATCGTTATATTTATGCCCATAATATTTGCGATTATTCATAGATCCCATCGTCAGAACCGAATTTTGATAAAAATGGGATCAATTTAGAAGTCTATCATGGCAAATAGAATAATTTTCCAAATCGCTTCATAAATGACGAAGTTCTGGGAAAGTAAAGATAAAAAAAAAAACGAAACTAATTGAGAAACTTATTTTTTTTAAGTCGGTTAATAAATAGGATAGTAGAATAGTAGTGCGTGGTAAATGTAATATATTATACTGATATGACGCAATCTGTAGAAGTGTTTGGTTCAAAGACATAAAAATAAGGCAAACCGCCGAGATAACCCGACAGTATAGGTACCATACCTAGATTAATATCCACCCATAACCATAACTTCCAAAAATCCATAACGAATTTTAATTTTAGGCCCCACCCATAAAAAATTTCGATCCGTAAAAATCAGGATTGCAAAAAAAACCAATTCAGTTTATTACCGCAGTCAATGACTACGTCGTAGCACCGGAGTTTTGTAGCACCGTAGCTCCATAACACCCGTAGTGGACAATCGTAGAGACAACTAACCATTCAGAAGTCTGCCCAGTACACCGTCTCATACCAAGAACAATGTATTAAGAATCACCAGAACCCACCAGAACTCACCAAAACCACCCAGAACCACCCAGAACCCACCAGAACCCACCAGAACCCACCAGAACCCACCAGAACCAACCAGAACTCACCAGAACCCACCAGAACCCACCACAACCCACCAGAACCAATCAGAACCCACCAGAACCCACCAGAACCCACTAGATCCAACCAGAACCCATCAGAACTCACCAGAGTCCACCAGAACGAATCAACAGCGTATCATACCTGTATAGACCGGTCATCATCGCTCACCCACCTACGGGCACTGGTTTGGCATACATGTATATTTTGGAGGGACGAATTGATCAGTGGCTGAACGGTCTAGCGGATATATAGTTACATACTTTTCAATACAAAGAATATTGTTTTGCCTGACACGTTCCGAGTACGGTCAATGGTATGGTACGGTGTAATGGGCAGACTCCTTTAAACGGCCTGTCGTAAATAACCTCCCGGGTTACAATAAATGAATAATTATCGGAAGGTTTTACAGCGGGCTTTTAGAAGGCTCCTCTTGATGAGAAATCAGGTAATAGATAATGACGGCTTAATTGGATGGATAAAATTGCTTTTGAAAACTTAATTATGGCGTGTCAGATATTTATAAAGCGTTATTTCCCAGGCTTAGCTTTAGTAAAGATATCATTAATCTCACTCAATAGGAAATAAAAGGAATTAAGAGGCAGTAATAGGCAGTATAAAGTTCACCTTAGTACTTGTGTGCATGAAGAATAAAATAAATAGAACAGGTTCCTTCTTAACAAGGATCAGGTGAGATAGATTGGTTGAAACAAGAAGAAAATCAAACTCAACAAAACAAAGAATAAATCAGTCACTCTTAAATTCCCCTGAATCAAATCATCGTCTCTAAACCACTTTAAACAGACATATTCATTATTCCCCATTAATTTTACGTCTGGAAAACAATCTAGAATCGGCAACTAGCTCGGGATTAATAGGTCAAGCGCGAAACAACATAAATCAGTCGGACGCTAAACGAATAATTGATGGTACAAATGGACGCACCTCCTCCCCCGTCCCCTCCACTTACCCCTCCATTCCCCTCTAACACGCAAAAGCTAAGCGAATTAATTATCAGCGGAGCTGGTATGGGATTATAGTACGGAGATAATGTTGTGTTGGATATTCATTATTCGGTTTCCAAAAATGTAAACAAATAAGTAAAGTACAACTATTTTCTTAATTTCCCTCGGCAATCATCTTATTTCCAAATACAAACGAATGCTTATTTCCATGTCCGTCAATAGGGAATATGTATGAAAAAAATATTTATTATCTAACCGGTTTATCGATGAATACGAACTGTAAAAGCAGAATCAAAATTGATCGAAAATTAAACGAGATATAACAATTTTAAACAAATATATCTGTCCCTCTCTCGAAAACGCTGTTTTCTATGGCGGTTGTATGGACGTGATGTCCTTTGACGTCAAAGAACACGTCGGACTTCTCTTTCTAATTATCAATTTTAAAGCTTCATAACTTCGTCGCTGATGATGAAATTTTGAAAATGCCTTCATATTTGTTCACTATAGTTAATAAGTCTTCAATTGAACAAAAAAAAAATATCATGCATATTTCCTATTATTATATTTATCTTGTTTAATCATTTGAATTCAGAACTAAGTACTTTATTGTTTGTTTTGTTATGATTTCCGTGTGAACTAAGTACTCGTACTTTGTTCTGAATTAAAATTATTATACACGATAAATGTAATAATTGATGAACATGGGAATTAGCATTTGCATTAGCAAATTATTTTATCTCGTTTGTTCTTCGATCCATTTCGATTCTGTTTCCTACTGTTAGTATTTCATCTTTGTATGTTTATCGATAAATCAGTTAGATATGAAAAAAAAAATCATCCATATTCCCTATTGTTTAAAAGGATTTGAACAGAGATTTGATAGGGTGTATTTTGCGTGTGTGGGTGTGTGGGTGTGTATCGTTTTCTTGGTAAATTTTATTGGCTCAGTGGGAAATAGAATTCTTAGAAGTCTTAATAATCCTTACACGAGTCGAAGCTTTCAGCTGCGTTCTTTGATATTTCTATGGAAGTTGATATTGCTATGAATAAGTATTGGTCCCGATAAAAGATGAATAATGATTTTATGAATGACATACGTTCATAACACCGGCTGTATTACCAGACTAGGTAGGCAGAATCTATTGAAAGACTCTCCAACTACCACTAAACTGACTATGTCGCATGTCTCTGTGCGATTGCATGGGAACTATCTAGATTAGGCAACTCTTCTTTATTTTTCTTTTAAAAAAACGTTGCCCCGCACTAGGAGTTACTCCCGTATCGTGGGTGCGTTTACAAACATTTAAAACTCACATACACAAGACACCCACCCAGACCTGGAACAACTATCTGTAGGCCTTACAAATATTCCGTGCGGGGGTCGAACCCGCGACACGCAGCGCAGCAGCCGAACGCTCCACCACTGCGCCAACCATGTCGTCAATCGTCGGCAACTGTCCCTTAAGTAGGATAGATGTCCCAAAATATAGAGGTCCACAAAAATCGCTAATACTCGAAAATAATGGTTTTTACTTTTCATAAATTTGTGGATGAAAAACCTAACCTAACCTAAAATAAAGTGTGTTTTGTTTTTTGTAGTGAGAGATATAGCTAACTACTAACTACCCCGGTTTTACCCTACCTTTAGTCGCTCATAATGAGCCTTACCAGAAGGTTTAAAGTCACCCTAAGGAAAATGGAGAGAGTTATGCTCGGAGTAAGAAACTTCAAGCATGCGTTATTGAATCACACATACGCAGTAGAACCAAGGTTTCCCACATAGAAAAATTGCCAAACTGAAGTTGCAGAACTGATGACTCACCATCATCAGCCTTTTAATGTCCCCACTGCTGGGGCACAGGTCTCCTCTCTGTGATAGGGTGTGGGCGGTAATCCACCACGCGGACCCAATACGGGTTGGTGGATGTCACATGTCTTCGAATTTTTGATTCTAGGACATGCCGGTTTCCTCACTATGTTTTCCTTCACCGTTTTGAGAGCAGTGGTGATGAAATAATTTACACAAAGTAAAGCCTGCCTGGGTTTGAACTCATGACCTACAACTTATAAGTCGCGGCCGGTAACACTGGGCCACCACTGCTCTTGTAAGTTGTTGTCTTGAACAGATGATTGGTGGGGCTGAAAGGTTCTGGAGTGGTGACCGCATACCGTAAGACGCAGCGTTGGAAAGCCTCTCACCACAAGTTAGACCGATGACCTGGTGTGGGCTGCAGGAATCTGATGGATGCGAGATGCTCAGGACTGGTTGTTGTGGCAACACTTAGAAGAGGCAACAACATGATTCTAGAATACTATGAACGGTAGCCAGAAGAAACTTGGAAAAATATTTGATAGAAAACATTTCATGAAAAGATTTTTAAAGTAATAAACAAAACTCAATCTAAAATATGGATCCTATTTATGTTTCCGTACCCAAATGATACAACGGGACCCTATTACTAAGACTTCGCCGTCCATCTGTCTGTCCATCCGTCTGTCACACGGACGGACCAAATATCTCATGAACCGTGATAGTTAGACTGTTAAAATTTTCACAGATGATGTATTTCTGTTGCCGCTATAACAAAAAATACAAAAAAATAGAATAAAATTAATATTTAAGGGGGCTCCCATACAATAAACGTGATTTTTTTGCCGTTTTTATAGATAATGGTACGGAACACTTCGTGCGCCAGTAGGACTCGCAAATGGCCGGTTCATTTTTATTTTTATAATTTATAGGCATGCGTTTGACCGCTATCTCACGCTTACCTAGAAGTAACCTATTCACTCTTGACTCCCAGGTTGTAGCTATCAGGAAACGCAGACGGATCCTATGTATTCTATTGACACTTTCTTACAACGAAATAATTGCATTCACCATCAGCTCAGCAGTTAAGAAGGGCAGGTACTATTTTCTAATGAGGTTTTTTCGGGTCCCCTGCATTAATTCCGAGTAGAAATTCGGCGTGCCATCAAAATTCTTGTCTCGTGCGTAATCCAAGGGAGGTGAGGCCAAACGTCAGTTTTTATTCAGAGTTCTCTTCCTTGACTGTTAAGTAAGATTGTTTTTTACTTTGGTGAATGAATTTTTCCTGTGTTTGTGGGTTAATGTGATGAAGTCAAAAATAAACTGATTTTTTTCATTTGGAAGGTAGTAGCAATATTGACTGGATAAATTATAAACATACTCAAAAAAACAAACACTATTGACTGAAAATATTTATGTTCGTGTATAAAACTAAATAAATGTACATAATTAAAAAAAAAAAACAATTTAATTCTATATTAATAAAACAGTAGTTGTCTTCCTCCTCTCTCCAACTTGATCTATGCTGTGCCCGATAGGGTCCATAATTGTGACTCATATAATAATTTCCCTACCAACTAAATACATTATGGTACGCAATAAAGAATTGCGAGTTGAGAATTGAGAAAATAAGCATCCGAATGCGTAGGCCAAAGGTTCGTAGCAGTGCTCGCTACGCCGTAGCACGCTACGTAGCTCGTAGCGCGGCACACGTACTTGCATGACATCAAACCTCGAATTTTTAAAAAAATATCTTTCCATTTATTAACAGATGAACATGTCAAACAAGTCTTGTCCTCTATAAAGCATTTCCTCACATAACAAGATCTGAGAAACCACCAAGGCAAACACAAATTACCAAGACCAACATAAATTAATTATTGTTTAAACAATAAGCGTCTTAATGAAACCTATCTCCTGGAACAAGGGGAAAGGGAAACGGATCTCAATTAGATCCTATAAATACCCTATTTGTTATGTTGTACCGATAGCAAACTAACTCAATCTCTTGATCAAACATATTACTAGAGTTTAATTTGGAACTGAAAACGATTTTGTTACTTAGAACTTTTGTTCAAAGTATAGGCTTTATAGGTTTAGTATCTGCTTACTGAATAAGTTTCTATCGATGCTCTATGAAAGGTTCGTATATGTTGAATGGTATCTTTTTATAATTTTACTAAAGCAAATATAGGTCTTTTGAAATATTTTTTCTTTCATAATATTACTGACGGCGCGGTTGGCGCAGTGGTTGAGCGTTCGGCTGCTGCGCTGCGTGTTGCGGGTTCGATTCCCGCACGGAAAAAATATTTGTATGGCTTACAGATAGTTTTTCTGGGTCTGGGTGTCTTTTGTATGTGAGTTTATATGTTTGTGAACGCACTCACGATACAGGAGTAATTCCTAGTGTGGAGCAACGTTTAAAAAAAAAAAATTGTAAAAATTAACTGCTCTTACTTATTTTAATTTTATCTCTACCTCAATTTCATATTCCATTTATCGTTCATCATCATCATTCTCCTGCCCTTATCCCATTTTATTTGGGGTCGGCGCAACAAGTCTTTTTCTTCCATACTTCTCTATTAGTCATCATCTCTAGAGTCACTCAGTTTGATATTCTATTTATCATTATTGAATAAAATACTAATCCACGTGGATACATAATGAAAGATCCATTCACACATCAAGTTAAAATCACTTTTTAACTGCTACGGAAATAAAATAAAAATCTCAAAACGAAATCAAACATCAACATATAATTTACCGTTTAATTAGCAATCCTCACACACGTTAAGTGACCAAATATTTAAATGCCAAACACTGTGTAGCAGCGGTTGTACAAATATTCGCAAATTGAATGAAACTACTCCGAGCTAACTCCAGCAACTGCTAGAGTTTCGTTCGGTGATTTCATGCCTCGAGGCGATAGGACCCGAACCGAGGAGTTCCGAGGTTTCATGAAGCCAGAATAAACTAAAGGAGTCTGCCCAGTACACCGTATCATAACATGACCGTGCTAGTAACGTATCAACAGCGTATCATATCCGTGCTTGTCATCATACGCGATTATGCTCACCGTTTCGCTATATGCGCGCACGGGCTTCGCATGTATCGAAACCTCGCCGGATGACTGTAAATACTGTTAGTTTATAAAAAATCATGTTATAAATAATACTCTCGATATATTATAATTGCATGAGACTTATTTTAGTTGAAATAATCCATGAAAATTTTTGACCCTTCAACTAATTTATTTAATATTTCTTTTAATTGAATTAGACAAATTTTAGGAGTTATATTCATTCCTTAATCATATTGATTGATTCCAAATCGAAATTTTTATTTATTTATTTTATTAAAACTCCATAGTTAATTTTCTCAAAAAAATATAATTTTCAAGGTTCTTCTTTAGTATTTATTTCTATAAATATTTTTATTTATTTTATCTAATATTTTTTTAGATTTTTTCCGTAATATTTTTACTAGAACAAGTCACTCCTAAGAGATAAAGACAATCTTTATAAATAAGATTTATAATTTATTGATGAACTTTCAACTCTCTCGATTTATTCATATATTTATTTTTTATTTTTATTTATTTATTTATTTATTCATATTTACTCAAGGAACTCCCTGTTTTAATACCATTTATAGTTTTAATTGAAACAATTAGAAATATAATTCGAATCATTATTTTATGTTATAGAAATCTTACTGTGTTTACTTCCAGTGACGTACACATATTTTGCCGTTACCGACATGTTCCGTGCATGGCACGCGACGGCGTTGGTCAGTGACGGAATGGTCAATTCTAGTCTAGTGGACAATAATCTTATAGTTCCAACCACGGTCATGGTATGGTACGGTTTAATGGGCAGATTCCTTAAGCTTTAACCGGGACCCGACGAGTTCCGATGGGTTACGAGGTTTCACGAAGCCAAGATAAACTAAGAGCTAGATTTGAGTAGTAGTTTTTGCGTGGAGTGGTTTTATAAGTGTAATTTGATTCATGAGTGTGTGATGTGAATTAATGCAAGTGGGAATTGTATTAAATGTAGGTTTCTTGTGAGTTATGATGTGTGACAGTAGAATATTTTCAGGATTTAATTTGGCAAGAAAGTCTTTAAACATACATATGTACATATATATATAAATTCAGACCATTTTTCCAAGAACATAGGCAGAAACTACAGAAAAATAATAAAGTGCTTATGGCTCTGTTTAATATTATGACTCTCAAATATGCAGAAAATGTATGAAAAAAAACGGTATCGGATTATTACCTCACGCCTGTTATTTGACATTAACCCAAAAAAAAAGGAAAAATAATCGTACGTACTATACATAAACATTATAGATATTTCGCGGAAGTTAAATTATTTTTTGTTTACAACATTTCCAAACAACGATAAGTGATCAATAAAAGCACTCTATATTCAAGTGCTAATACACCCACAATGCTGTTTCACATCTCAGACATTTGCGAACACCTAACCTGCCAAACATGATGTATTGGTCTACGATGTTGCTAAACGTCTGTTAAAATAGCCAAACGAACTGCACACACTGCTTAACGACGACCACAATATACCGGTACTGCCGGTTCACGCAGTACCGACAAGTACAGAATATCCATTCCAAGTTTTGAAAAGACAAGGAAACCTACTTCTATTGTATTGCCCATGTTAGAGCCTTGTCTTAAGGCTTATAAATAGATAAATGGTTGGTGTAAGTAAATTCTGTCATTCCAAAATGAAAAAAAAAAAAATGGTTAAGAAAAACTGGTGTGGAAGAGTCTAGTCAAGCTTATACCTGCAGTTTTGCAGATCCATTTTCAGTTGAATGTTCCTACGTGCTATGTATGTAGTTTGGTATCACGTTCATACGTAACAGTCTAGAACTGTCACGAATCAAACTTGCATTTTATATTTTTGGTCATCACTATTGAAATTTTAAGTGTCCAAATAAAAACTATTCCACAATAACTCAGTAAAATCAATAGGCAAAGTTTGCCGCCGCGTTCCATCATAAATAAATTGCCAGTCTATTCTCACCTCTATGACGTGCGGTCATAACAAAACCATTCCTTCTCCCCGCACCTGTGCATTGTGAAAGCGTATAAAAGCGTAGCATGTAACAGTCCAAGTAACGTACGCTAATTGACAGATTGAGTGAGCAGCCACTCTCTACCATCGATGGAGCATAGGGTGGATATACCGCCGGTAAACGGAGGAAGTCTTATAAATGCGCTGATTAAATTATTGCTAAGTGGGGGATTGAGACGGAAATAATCGAATCGAAAGAGATGCGAGAAATGAGTTCTCTGATAAAAAATTAATGTGGTGTAAGAGGATGGCTAATAGAGAAAAAATAAGTGAATAAAATATCATTTAAGCTTTTAACGTTTGGCTTTTAACGATTCTGGAAATCTGTTTCTCTTAGAAGCATTTAATATTTATGTACCTATGTACATATTTCTTTACATACCACGACTCCTCCGTGCCTCGGAAAGCACGTTAAGCTGTTGGTCCCGGCTGTCAATCGTGGATCTTTGACAGTCGTTAAGGGTCGTCAGAAGCCCGAAAGTCTGACAGCCAGTATTGTGGAGGTTAGATAGGCAGTCGCTCCATGTAAAATACTGGTATTCAGCTGCATCGGGTTAGACTGAAAGCCGAGCCCAAGATAGTTGGGAAAAGGCTAGGCAGATGGTGACGATGTACATATTTCTTTTTAGAAAAAGGCGAAGGCGAGTCACGAGTCGCAACAAACCCTCTTTGGGTTTGTAACAAAGGCTTTTGCCTTGCAGTGGAACATTCTAGGATTTAAAAAAATGTAAAGTCGCATACTGGCACTAAAAACGGACATCATATTCGACTAAAACTACTACAATATTTTCTGCTGAAGGTTTATTAATACTGAATGCAAATAAAACTATTTCAAACAAAATCATGACTAAATGTAGAAAAAAACCAACCGTTGGCAAAAAATCTACATCTAGATACAATTTTCCACACTAGCACTAGATAAAAAAAAAAGTTTGTAGAGGCGCGCGTTCAACCAGCGCATGCGCTACACACTAAGCGTCGCTGCAACCGACACCCATATTTTTAGTTTTTAACTAAACGTCTGTTAACTCTCGGGTAGCATAATAATTATTTTAGTTTTAACTACTTAGCCCTAATTGGACAATTGTTCATCATCATCAGTCTTTTCAATGTCCCCACTGCTGGGACACAGGCTTCCTCTCTGTGAGAGGGTGTGGGCCGTAATCCAACACGCGGGCCCAATGCGGATTGATGGATGTCACATGTCTTCGATTTTTTGTTTCTACGACATGCCGGTTTCCTCACAATGTTTTCCTTCACCGTTTTGAGAGCAGTGGTGATGAAATAACTTACACAAAATAAAGCGCCTGCCCGGGTTTGAACTCAGGACTTCCAACTTGTAAGTCGCGGCTGTCATAAAATAGGCACTAATTATAAATAAAATATAGGTATTCCTTTTATTCTGAAACTATATTTTACTTTACCATCTAGGTACTGTCTGCCAAAAGTGTTTTTACTAATACCTTGTTACAATCGAATGTCCGAAACTACCCCTCAAACATGGTTACCCTCTTAACGTGGCCGTGGTACAGAGAGGGCGACGAAGGTAATGCCAGCGATTTCATTCGGTAGGTACACAGTATCGAGTCGAAATGATTCGATTGTTATCGATTGTGCGATTCGAACCGATTCGATTGTTTTAAATAAGAGCAGTGCAGGTGATCCTACTGATGAATATGGGTTGAAGAGTGTGTTCGTTAGTTTGAATGACTGATACTTGTTAACTCACAAAGTGCGTTAGTCGAATTATATGAATATAATTGTGTGATGATGCAAAGCTAACTCAGCAAAGTATTGCTCGGAATTTATACGGTTGATATTACTTATAAGTTGTTTTAGGAATTTTAGTATATATTTGTCGTGGATTAAGGGCACTATGAGCGCGATAACAGCGCCATCTAATATTTTGTTTCGAAAACTAGTAATGACGCGATCGGAAACGCAAGTGGGGCGCACTGCTTGGATACGATCGTCGGTTAGAGTCCCAGCGAGGACAGTCAAGCTCAGACAGTCTAGGCGGAACGCTCAGTACCAACGCAGGTTTTTCTCCTGACCGTTACTTTGATAAAGTTATTTTGATTTAATCCAAATTATCTTTAGTTCGAGTACCCACGACAGTGCCCACATCTAGCATAAATTATGTCGGGTTGTGAAGAAGACTCGATGTTTCGCATCTCGGCCACCCAGGATGCGACATATTTATTAATGTATAAGCACATAATGTTTAGATACCTGAGATACAGGTTTATATCTAGTTCAGGTTGAATCCAATTATTGTAACTTAACTCTAGTTTAATCCAAGTAAATCAATTATAAATAATTCAATAAACAAATTCAAACGTGGTGTAATTATTTTTGTATTGTTTTGTGTATAGAAATATTGTTGGATATACCTATAGAATGCATTTTCGTCATTTTCACTGAACGTTTTCAGTAAGTAGATATATTGCTGGGTGGCCTAGGAAGGGGTGGCGTGGCGAGACAAACGTAGCCGCATACTGCAAGCCTTTTTTTTGTTAACTCATCCTATGACTTCTCCCGCTCTGGGTGGAGCGGGAGGGCGTGTCAGACTTTTACTGACTAAAACCCACTCGTGTTCCTTCCTTGCGTGAGTGCCCAAGGGCGCGGTAACTCTGTTCCGAATTTATCCGCGACCCCAGGGCAGATACTGGCAAGTCTAAGGGCTAGTTTGACGTGGCTCACGAAATGAAAACTTGGAAGGATTTGGGGGAGGTCCCAGATGTCCCACCGCTGGTCAAAGGCAGAGGCCTTTGACCAGCGGTGGGACAGTAAGGGGACTGAAAAAAACCACAGAAGTAAATTCAGCTTCCACGTGCCATATAATGTACGTGCCGTGTCTGATCAAATGATACTAGGATTATTATTCATTTATATTAATAAAGTAAACTAACAAAATATTAACAAAACCAAAATTGTCCACCAAATTACGGTATCCACCGTAAGATTATTATTAGTATAAGATTATTATTAGTAAGTATAATAAGTACCTTCAACAAGGGTATAATCCGTATCCTTTTGTCCCAATCAGGCTTCGAATAATAAACAATGGACGAAAATAATTGGGATATACGAGACGCGGGTAAAACATATCGGCACGGTGCAAAACATCCACACTATCATGTGATGGGTAAGTGCAGAAGAATCATTTTGTGTTGTGCTTGATAAATCTGCCTAGCCTTTTCCCAACTATCTTGGGGTCGGCTTCCAGTCTAACCTAATGCAGCTGAATACCAGTATTTTACATGGAGCGACTGCCTGACAGACCTCCACGACCCAGTTACTGGGTAATACGATACCCCTTGGTAAGACTGCTTGTCAGACTTTCGGGCTTTTGATGACCCGTAACGACTGTCTACGATTGACAGCCGGGACCAACGGCTTAACGTGCTTTCCGAGGCACGAAGGAGTCTCGGTATGTCAAGATGGTCACACATCCATGGACCAACCCCGGCAAGCGTAGATTAACCTGATGGATCGACCCGTGCGGCTGTTATTACTTTAGCCACGAGTTTCTCTGTGGTGTGCTTGATACAGGTAGGAATTAAAGCTTATGGTGGATCTGAGCACTCTGCGGGTCGCTGCGCAGTAGCTAATACATGTGACAGCGGGTTTGAGGGGTGGGGTGCTGCGCAGCAAAACGCAAACTTCACACACGTCATTAACTTTGAATCTAACTATACTAGTGATTGGTAAACTTGACAATACTAGCATTACTGTGATGTAGAACAGTGGTGGCCCAGTGGTACGAGTTACGGACTTGACTGCCGTAAGTCGTGAGTTCAAACCCAGGCAGGCGCTTTAATTTGTGTGATTTATTTCATCACCTTTGCTCTCAAAACGGTGAAGGAAAACATGGTGAGGAAACCAGCGTGTCCTAGAACGAAATATGTGACATCCACCAACCCACACTGGGCCCACGTGGTGGATTACAATCCATTTCCTTCGCCTAGAGAGGAGGCCGGAGTCCCATCAGTGGGAAAATTATAGGACCGATTATGCTTAGTGACGTAGAAAGAAACCAAATTCGGATTTTTTTTTTGCATAAAATCAACTAAAAGACATGCCCCAAAAAGACTTCAGCTCAGCATCTCAGATGGCAACGTGAATAAAGCTGGATTTATCAATGGCTATATAAATCAGTTGACAGTGCCAAATTAAACATATGTAGGAATACAAAACAATAAATGAAAATGCGGGATTGTATTGGAATAATATTCATTCTAATTACTACAGTAATTGTTATGAAGCCTTCCCAAAATTGAAAAACAGACTTTTTCCTGAAAAATCTGACTATGTCTGACCTTGACCGTCAGGCTACAAAGTCATTTTCTCCGTTCCATCGAATTTATAGCATAACCTAATAGGGAACTTATCCACTGCCGATTATTGTCCTTCTGTAATTTCACACTTTGCGGCCTCAAGCCCAATATTATACAGGGGTGGGCTATACATTCCCCAAAGTGGGGGGTTGGTGCGAGTTTATTTTCAATTCCGACAACAATACGCTGTTTTTCTCACAAACTACCCACTTAAATATAATGCGGCCGATACGGAGAGCGGTAGAGCGTTTTTATTCGCGTGTTTTAGGGGATTTAAGTTATAAGATGTAGCGGTTACCAAGGTCGATGTTTTGTCATCGGTACGAGTGTATTAGTATGTAAATTTATTCTTTAGCACAGATTGGAGTACCTATTATAACCACAACTCCCAACATTTACTTAGAATCCCAAAAATAAGGACATTATGACAAGTGTACACACAGAAAATAAAAGACAATTTTCGGTTAAATCAAAGGGTTCTACTTCATAACAGGCAGCAATTATTAAGATTTTTTGGTCTCTTGAAATCATAATTTCAATTAACAATCTTATTAACTTGAAGTTATAAAGTTACCGGAAGGCAAAACACCTACTTTCACTATAAATATGAGAAGTTTCAAAAATCAACAAAAAAAATACAAAACTTTTATCAAGATAATTCTTGATTTTACTGATTCTCCCGAAAAATATTACTTGAATGTTGTAAAAAATGGACTTTAAATTGAACTGCCAAACTCTTATCACACGCACCACGCAATACTTCAAGTCCCTCAAGGAAGTATATTTTATTTAGAAATATTGTTTCGGGACACACAGGACTCACCGATAGGCGTTCTTGCTCAGATACGGCAGGTATCAGGGTTAGGGAACACCATAGATAGATTACTTTCAGAAGATCCATTTCTAAAGTACCGAACAATAAAATATTATACAAATAAAAAGACGCAAAATTTCCCGCAGAATTTTCTATGAAAATATATTTTTATAGCAAATGGCCTTGTAGCTAAAATAAATCTCAATTTCGCCTTTACTTGATACTCTTTTCGATCGCCTTCCCAAGCCTTTTATTTTGATATTCCACATCACCATTTCACAAAAAAAAGACCACATTTACCTAGTGACAGCCACCATTTTTTTTAAAATTCATAATAATAGATTGGTTTGACAGCTGAAGTGACATTCAGCTGTCAATACCAATCTAATGATACGAGTCTACCTCATTATTTTGTTAAAATCCAACCGTTTCAGCTACAGGGCAAGCCATATTCATATACATACAAACATACATACTTACAAACATACACTCTCGAAAAACGTTGCCCTCTTTCTGGGGTAGTCGGCTAAAATAAAAAACCACCCAGTACAAATTTGTCACACCTTTTCAAAAATTGAGCCGCCGCACCGATAACATCTAGAGACGCTATCTATATATATAAAAAAACTTTTTTACAAAAAAAACAACCAACTTCCATAAAAGAAAATACACTAAAAATTATAAATAACTTTAATTTCGGAAATCAGTATTTGTATTTTATTTCTTTGTTATTTGACACCGACTTCCGAAATATTTATTTTTCACTTTTTAGTTGTTTTACCCCAGAACTAGAAACCCCAATAACATGGAACGTTTAATTTAAACACTCAAAACCAAAACGTCATCTATGTATACGTATTTTTCGTTTATGTTCAGTTTTTCCAAAAGCGCTGAAGCAATTTCGATAAAATTTATATGAGACATCCTTGGGAGTATATTCTTTCGGATAATAAAAGAATTATAAAAATCGATTTACAACTGATAGAGAAATCGGTGAGCATACATAAAAAAAAAATCGAACATAGAACCTCCTCCATTTTCGAAGTCGGTTAAAAATGAAATGAGCTAGTTAAATTTAAAGAGGCTTTATGTTTGCGTGTTTCAAGTCAACCTTCTACTTATTTATGTTGTGTGGTTACGACGACGGCAAGAAAAGGTAACAATTTAAACTCACCTATGCACGATATATTTGTGGTTTTTCGGGCACACTTTATGGCGTGAATGGGCCGCTTTATGTACTCGAGTGATTTAATGATGTTAGTTTTGTGTTATTTGGCCATGTGTTTTTGAAATTACTTTGCTATTGGATTATGGTTGAGAATACTAAGACTTAAAACTTTAAACCTTCGAGATCAGACAGATTAAGGAAGGTTAAGTGCCTAAGTTTTGACACTAATTGCCATTACATTACCACTAGATTAAAAATATTTTCAGGGCCATAAACCACTTTGACCATTCACTGTATCTAAGGCTTTTTACAGATCAGTCGCTATAACGCTTCCAAAAATTTAAATACAAAATTGAAAATCATTTCTATAATTAATGCCTATAATTACATTAGTAATTTATGTAGTATAGGTGCAGGAGCTCGTGGCTAAAGTAATAACGACGCACGGGTCGATCCATCAGGTTAAGCTACGCTTGCCGGGGTTGGTCCATAAATGGGTGACCACCTTTACATACCGAGACTCCTGCGTGCCTCGGAAAGCACGTTAAGCCGTTGGTCCCGTCTGTCAATCGTGGATCTTTGACAGTCGTTACGGGTCATCAGAAGCCCGAAAGTCTGACTCTAAGACTTGTCCTACCAAGGGGTATCTTATTACCCAGTAACTGGTTTGTGGAGGTCAGATAGACAGTCTCTCCATGTAAAATACTGGTATTCAGCTGCATCAGGTTAGACTGTAAGCCGACCCCAAGATAGTTGGGAAAAGGCTAGGCAGAAGACTATAAAAGTGGTGATGGTCCCATGCCACCACTTTCATCAACTTCCCCATAAATACAGAAATCTTGTCTTCAAACAAAAGAAAGAAAAAGAAAAAAGGTGACGACGTCCTATAAGCCCCCTGTATTCAAAGGCTCAGGTATCGACAAGGGTGCAAAGGGTTGAAGGGCGTAATTTAAACGCGTCGATCTAAGACGTATGCGGTTTGGGGCGAAAGGGAATCGAATGAATCTTATGTGAGTGAGTGAATGAATGGTTTATGTAAGTTCGTTGAATAAGTAATGATAGAGTAAGTAGATACCTATTGGAGTAACTGGTTAACTAGGTTCTTTGTTTGGCCTGATTTTAAGCAGGTCGTTGAGTACGGAATTTGAGTGCGGCTGTTATTACTTTAGCCACGAGCTCCTGGCTAAAATAATAACAGCCGCACGATTAGATCTATCAGGTTAAGCTACGCTTGCCGGGGTTGGTCCATGGATGGGTGACCATAATTACATACCGAGACTACTCCGTGCCTCGGAAAGCACGTTAAGCCGTTGGTCCCGGCTATCAATCGTGGATCTTTGACAGTTGTTACGGGTCGTCAGAAGCCCGAAAGTCTGACAACCAGTCTTACCAATGGGTATCGTATTATCCAGTGAGTAACTGGATTGTGAAGGTCAGATAGGCAGTCGCACCATGTTAAATACTGGTATTCAGCTGCATCCGGTAAGACTGGAAGCCGACCCCAAGATATTTTCTTGATTATAGTTTCTTATTTAGGTCTTTAAGGCGTTTTGATTCCTCATCCTGACCATCACTGGTTATCATTGGGTCGCGCTTAACCACAATCTCACCTGAAGGTAAGCGATGATGTGGTCGACGATGAAGCACGTTTTTGGCTAGAAGTAACCCATTCATTCTTGTCTTAAAGAGCCCCAGGATGTAGCTATCAGAAAACACAGACTCCGGCAATGAATTCCACTCCTTAGCTGTACGCACAATGAATGTGTTCCCAAAACGTTATGTGCGTGTGGGTGGGATAATTTCTGCTTAATTTTTTTTTATGTGGTATCTTGCTGGTCAACCTATAAGGTTTTCGGCTGCTTGACCGAACTTGCCTGTGGCGGCTTAAATTTATTAAAGCCTCCAGTAAGGGCTTATTTTTAACTTAAAAAAATAAGCAACTACGCGCTATGGCCTATGGGGTACGGGCCTCGGCTTGGCGGGAGGGCAGCAATTGCAGTTGTAATTTATATGACTTTAATTGTGCAACCTCAAGTCAAAGTTCCATATGATGATATATTGTTGAAAGTAAAATTAAGCTGTTAACTAATTTCGACATTTTGAAATGATGGATGAAGGATGTTACTTTAAATTTGATATGTTGATTCGGGAATATTTTTCGTGATTTTTGTTCTAGACCCATCGCCCATTTAACAGTAGGTCAATGCCTTTATACATAAGGGAAAACCTTTACTGTAATTTATTAGTACATTGATGATTATAGCTCGAGCTCCATAGATTTAAGCTCGTGTAAAACAATTGTGTGACTGTTTTGGTGTACAATAAAGTTTTACTCTATTCTATTCTATTCTATGATTGCCAGATTGCTGATCTAAAAAAAAGAGTTTCTGATGTTTTTTTACTTATGATTTTTTAACACTTCAGGACCCTGCGTTTACGAGAGGCGACAGTAATCCCCCGCCTGGCCGGGCCCCGCCTCGCCATAAGCGGCGGCAGTTTCGCGCGCTTTAAAACTATATTATTACTAATAAGGAACGATTTTACTCCGGCAGTGCTGATCCGGCGGTGCTCCGGCGGTGCGGGGCGACAGTGTTGATAGCTGTCGCCCCTCGTCGACGCAGGGCCCTGACGGGTTAATCTGCTCTAACGATTATCAATTGAACAAAAATGAGGAGAACATTTCTTGCCCAATTGAAAATGCACAAGACTCGTATACTTGTTTAAATAGAAAATATGATAATATTATTATAATACGTCCCAGTGAACTCATTACTGCGATACGGTGCCACTATCGAGGGAATATTACGAAGGAGTCTTCACTTACTATGCTAAGCCTTTGGGATAGGCCTCAGTGATAGCGGTGTCGTAAGAATTAAATAAAACTACTAATCCAAAAATAAAAAATATTATACTTTAAAAAAAACTAAAACACACACGCGCATGAATAGAATTAGGAATGAGTATATAAGAAGAAGTCTGAAAGTGGCACCGCTGACTGAAAAGTTGCGTGGAAATCGGTTGTCGTGGTATGGGCATGTGATGCGGAGGAATGAAGAAAATGTCGTGAGGAAAGTCTTGTGTATGGATGTGGATGGCTATAAGAGTAGGAGAAGGCCAAAGAAACGATGGTTGGACTGTGTGAAAGAGGATATGGGTAAAAAGGGGGTGACTACAGAGATGACGACTGATAGAGGAGTATGGAAGAAAAAGACATGTTGCGCCGACCCCAAATAATTTGGGATAAGGGCAGGAGAATGATGATGAGGAAAAAAAACTAAAACACACGCTAGAGTGACGCCTTTTTATGTTTTGTATTTTTTCTAGCAAACCTCTCCATTTAATACCCATGCCATGGGATGGCATAAAAAATAACTAGTCCGCCATCTTTGGGAGTCGACCACATTGGATTTAAAATGACGTCACTTAGCTAACCATGCATTGTCATTCAAACTAATATATGTGTGCAAAATTTCAACTCAATCGGAAACGGGCGTTGAAGTTGGAGGACGTGGGTTGAATTTAACATCGTAAGATTTCTTACAAACGTACAGTTGAAACTAATAAAAGTGTGTTTATATCCATTCATACTAATTAGCAGGACCTCTAAATTAAAATACAGTTGTATCAAAAAGGTTGCATACAGAATAACTCACTTCTATATAGATAGGTTCCTCAAAACTTCGCGTAGTATAATAGCCTAGCATAATCAGCCTTTTTAGGGTTCCGTACCCGAAACGTATAAACGGAGCCCTATTGCTGTCACTCACGTGTCCATCTGTCCGACTGGCCGTCTATCCGTCTGTTTGTCTGTCCGTCGTCTGTCACAAAATTTTATTCTGAAGAATTTTTTAACTTCCCACTGACCTATAAACTTGAAATTTGCTGAGATTGTTTATTATTACGCACAATGTGTAAATGTGCAAAATTGGGTTTTTTAATGTTCCCCTTGTTGGGACACCGGCCTCCTCTCTCTGAGAGTGTTTAGTAGTAGTTTTCATTCTGGGACTAGTTTTCCTTCACTGTTTTGAGAGCAACCCCTTCGTGCGTAAGAATAAAACACCTCGGCTAAACCGTAAATCGAATACAAGATCTCATTTTCAGCAGTAGCACTTGAAATTACTAGACCAACGGAGCAGATTTTTCCACTTACAGGTGAATAAAAAAGTTACTGTTTTTCCACAACAAATAATGGTACTAACGAGATACTTCACACAATAAGAAGACACAGAACCTACAACTCTTTCATAAATTTTACAAACATCTCATGTTAACAAAAAGGCGAAAACATACTTGTAACATCGTCGCTGTCGCTGCGACAGTACGACAATACGCGTTGACTTAATGATGTAAGAAATATGAGAAAGGCTGAGCTGGCGACAATGCGCTCTAATATTACAGAGGCTGATGGTACGCGCTCTAGTTTGCTCTTTAATAATACAGCCGACGATGCCAGATGAAATTTCACGGCGGTCGGTGTGAGGTGTTTTGTAGGTGTGCGTTTTTGTCGCAGCAATTTGTAATAATGACAGAAAAGAGCGATTTAAATAGGTTTTCGAACTCTCATACAAAACATCACGCTTGTTAGAATTTCCCGAAAGGTTAAGCAGAGGTAAACAGACATCACGGCTAACTTCACAATTAGTATAAGCAGTGCATGGACAGTGAACGTGTTAAGAAGGTTTGCTTTCTAATAAATAATTTAATATTCTCGTAACATAATCTTACCTATTAATTATAACAATGCAGCGACACACAACCTCGTATGACAACCTTATAATAAAGTCGACTACATGCGAAGGAAATTTCTTTCCCCTTGTTACCACTAGTGGTTCTAACCTCGGCTGCAATACTGAAGCATTTTTAAGGCTTCCTCGAGACGTTCATAAGGTTATAATAGGAGATATTAAATAAGAAATTTCTTCGGTCCTAGGAAAAATTAAGTACATCATTTACTTGAGTACAAGGACTGTTATAAGGGGTCTATTAAATAAAGTTTTATAGCAAAGTTTTATAAGCTATTATGTGATCTTGTTGTGGTTTTATTGCTTGGATTAATAATGTTGTTTAAGTACTAACTTAATCTTATGTAAATTTTGAAGATTACTACTAAAAAGTTTTACAATATATCTGGTCATACATTTGGGTCAACAAGACGGTGGCAAAACGTTGTGACGACTTTAACTGAAGAATCGATAGAAAGCAGAAGATAGAAACATGATTATTATTGCTCAGTAGTAGAGCTGTAAAGGTTGATACAGAATAGAATGTATAAATACTGTAATAATCTAAGGACATCGCATGAAAAACGAACCTAAGCGAACGCAAATTAAGAGTATTATTAAAATCTGATTAAAAAAGAATAGAATTGTTTTAAGTCTCAGAATTTTTGAGTTGTTGGTGGAAATGAAGTAATAAAATAGTAGTAACAATATAAAATATTGCGGTCCAGTGATTCTTTTCACACACACCAGAGCCTAGAACTGCACATCAGAAGCACACACCCAGAGCCCATGCCCCCAGGTACTACAATACATAAGAGTGAATAATTGTATTTTGTAACATACTCTGTTTAAATCATTAACAAAGAATGATAATCAGAATTACGTACCTAAATAAAAAATTAAAAAAAACTGGGTGTAATATTATTAGGTCCCCATTTGATGGTCCTTCCTTAAAACGATCTCAACTCAGTGACCACAGTGGCGTAAAATATTATTAATATTTCACAGCTATTTTAACAAGATATTAATGTTAATTCTCTGAAGACAAAGATTAAGGGCCACGGGGAAACGGGCAAGGAGGGATTTTTTACGATGTGATTATAAAATACGATGTGATAAACAATATAGCGGTTTAAAAGTGTTTGTTTAGATGTTAAAGCTAATTGAATTGGAGTATCAAGATGTGATCATGTCGTTAAATTATTCTGTTGCGGTGTAGGATAAGCAAAACTATAGCTAGCAAATAAAGTTCAGTTTTGCGAACAGAAGGTACTTATTGCTGTTGAATGATCGGAGATAATATTACGGTATTTCTAAGAAGTTAATATTTTATGAACTCTTCAGGAGCACTGGCCACATAGCGGCTCTTGTCACCGCTGGTGCACCGGCCGTATTAGAACCTAGTGGTTTGGTACGTGACATTGGAAAGAGACCAGATGGCATGACGTTTGTGCCATGGAAGGTGGGTAGGCCTCTGATGTAGTACGCAACCAAAACAACACAAAACGCGCGCGCGCGCGTAACAAAAAAAAAATAAAAAAAAATAAATACAAAAAAAAAAAAAAAAAACCTGTATCAAGACCCTTGTGCCATTTCTTCTCCAAGTACGGTGTCTCAATTCAGGCCATGGTGCCTGTCCAGCTGCAGGAGCGCTGGCCGCATAGCGGCTCTTGTCACCGCTGGCGTACCGCCCGTATTAGAACCTAGCGGTTTAGTACGTGACGTTGGAAAGAGACGAGATGGCATGATGTTGGTGCCGTGGAAGGTGAGTAGGTCTCTGATAAGATACGCAACCTGTGTTGAGACCCTTGCGCCATTTCATCTCATCTTTTTCTATCAGTACGCTGATAAAACCCCTTAAAAACTTTCACCGCCAACAATCAATCGAGAATTACCAATATGTTACAAAATCGACTTCCACAACACACACTCCTCTAGATTAAATCAAGGTAACCCTACCTATCTGCTAATCCCGTGCACAGTAAACTGCGCGAACGAATTACTGTAATTACATTCGGCTATGCCCGTGGGGAATAATTTGTTGGTTTTCGGACCCTAGCGAAATGTTACACCAGCCGGGGAGCTCCGAGGCGGGGTAAACGTCTGTGGCGAGTAAGGGTCAGCACACACAGAGACGCGAGGCGACGCAACGAAATACTTGTATGCGGAACAGTCCCAGTCGACTCTCCGACCGCACCGGTGGACCGGCGGGCAAATGCCCAATGGTTACTGTTGAAAATGTTAACTTTCGATAGTGCGACGTCTTCTTAACCAGCTTCGAAAAAGGAAGAGGTTCTCAATTTAGTTGTATTTTTTTTTAATCTTTTTTAATTTTTTTGCCTCAAAAATTCCGAATAACACATTTGGATAACAATTTTTTTTTATTTGAATGAATATAATAATGTAGGTTCCAGGTTGATCTTTCATTTATATCAAAATCTATTCTGATGATGGGATCCATAAGGAGTTGAAGAAGTCGTTGTTAAATAACAAAGATAAAAAATTAGAAACACCGACTTCCGAAATTAAAATAATTTTGTACTTTTAAGTGTTTTTTACATGGAAGTAGGCTGTATTTTGTAGTTCGTTTGTGGTGGTATAGATGTCACTGCATTTGAATAGGCTAGTTATTTGACATCGTGTAGAGCGATGCAGTGGTGCCGCGAAGCGCATCGTTAAGCCGCGGGGCGTATTCGAATTGGTGAGACGCAGTATGGGCTTAACGGGCTTTTGCACCCCACGTATACCATCGAAGCATCGCTGCAAGGCGTCTCGAGGTGCAGCGCAATATTCGAATTCTCTAACTGAACTGTGTATCTTTTATCTAATAAATAAATTTCTGTAATCTCTATACATAAAACAAAGTCGGTATTTACACCATTTGTAACTCAAAAACGACTGGACCGATACTTGTCTCGATTTCTTTCTCCTCCCCGAATAGCAGAATAACCAATAAAACATTGCAAAAGCTCACAAAAAAAAAAAAAAATTATGAAGAAAATTCATTTTGTAGGATTCTGAGGTGGTACAAAGTTCAGCCAGTACAGCTATATAAAAAACTTTTTTACAAAAAAAAACAACCGACTTCCAAAAAAAACATACACTAAAAATTTAAAAAATAACTTTAATTTCGGAAGTCGGTGTTTGTATTTTATTTCTTCGATATTTGACACCAACTTCCGAAATTAAAGTTATTTTTAAATTTTTATTGTATTTTTTTTTTGGAAGTTGGTTGTTTTTTTTGTAAAAAAGTTTTTTATTTTTCGCATTTTAGTTGTTATACCCCAGAACTAAAAACCCCAATAACATGGAACGTGGAATTTAAACATTTGGCAAACACCAAAACGTCATCGAGATATGCGAATTAATCGTTTTTGTTCAGTTTCTCAAAAAGCGCTAAAGCAATTTCAATAAAATTTATATGGAACCACCTCGGGAGTATATTCTTTCAGATAAAAAAAGAATTTTGAAAATCGGTCTACAACTGACGGAGAAATGCGCGGACTCATATAAAAAAAAAAAAACATACATACAGTCGATCATAGAACCTCCTCCATTTTCGAAAGTCGGTTAGAAATAAGCACGCATCGCGTCGCGTCACGGTGTGAGCCGACCCTAAGACTAACTTGTACTGTGCTCAGCGTTGAGGCCGTTCTATAAAGTGTGAACGCGTTTATCGGGTTTTTGGTAGGTATAAAATCTATTTCGTTTTTTGCATTTTTCTTTTATTTAATTCAAGACAGAACAAGGTGCTTTTATTAGGTAAGTTTAATGTATGAAAAATATGATTTTCTAAATTCATAAACAAAAGGTTAGAAGCCAAGCAAAGATCCCAAAAAAAGGGCTGTGGATTATATTACACAGAAAAGAAAGACACTAATTGTTTAGGTGCTATGTATTAAAATAATGATTGAAAGAGATTTCTCGACTTAGGTCTACATCTCGTAACTTATTAAGTAGGTAGGTAGGCACTCCTACTTCTCATCGAGAGATTCCACGGAAGACGGTGGTACAGTAATCATGTGCTGCCGTGCTCAGTGAGGCTCTGGTGAGACCCTTTCACAGTCTCCTCAAGGATGTGCCCTAACAGGCGTTACACAGAGGGGGCCCCCCTGAGCGGTAACGGGGCCCCCCTTCCATGTGTTGATGATGATCACCGGGGTGGTTTTAGTGACGTAAAAATCCTACCCTTCCCGGAATTATCCCCAAAGCCCGGGCGCCTTTTGAAAGATTACACCCAAACACAAAAACCAAAAATAAAAATCGTCAGTACTACCTACATACATAATCCAATAATTTCTCATTCTGCTGTCCACGCCAAATATAATCTAATCAAATCAACTATCACACATTATGCACCCACAGTACCCTTCCCTAATTCGTAGGGTGCTGAGTTACACCCTGTGGTCATAATCAGGGGGTTGCAAATTAAAGCCTCCTAAAAATGGAGATTTTATTAGCAATGCTCCTTTTGTCCGTCTGTCTGTACGTCCGTTAAACGAAGATTTATCCTGCCTTTGTTCTTAATGAAAATGTAATTAAAGAAACCCAAAATGTGTTGCAATAATTAAAGTGGGCTGGAAAAGAAACCTTAAAAGTAAACGTGGCAATGTTATGAGTATTGTGGTTAATGAAAATGTATCAGAAGATAGGTTCAAAGCGTCTTTATTATTATTTTATGTACCCTTCTTCTATTATTATATGTAATGGAAACTAATTTTGGCAAATGTTTTATTATTATACAAGTAAACGACCACATCATCTCTTACCATCAGGTGAGGATGGTGGTCAAATGAAACCCTATCAATAAAATAAAAGATTCAGATACAAGCACTATCGGACACGGCTTGTATTGTTAGGAGGTTCCGCTCTATGGACCCCAGGGCGCCGTTAGCTTATGTTATTTTTTTTACTTAAAATATTTAAAAATTTAATGTATTCCTATACATTACATTTTTTAGTAAAGTCAGTAATTAGTAGTAATTATCAGACAGTCTAGCTTCTTTTTTTTTTGGGGTGGGATATCATCCAATGACATCTTCGATAAAATAATGATAGGTTCAAGTAATTAAAAATTGAAAAATAAATTTAACTTAGTAATAAATTTTTTTTTACGAAAAAAATTACAAAAAGAAATCAAATCATAATTTATATGATTAATGGGCACTAGCCCTACCCGTGTGTTAAATTATTGTCACCATTGTAGCGCCACGTTGTATAATGATAAAACTTACATAAAAATTAAAAATCAACTATTTATATTTTGCTGCAGTTTCTTCCTTTATATACAAATCAATCATCAGACGGCGGTGGTAACGTTAACTCGAAAGGTTGTTTGTAAATCTGACAGATAATAACGTTTCGCTATTTCTTGTAATTTTTAACTAAATATCGCTGCATATTTAAGCAAACCGTCTAATATTGCCAACTGCAATCCTGGCATGCAGTTGTATAATTTTAATAATTAACAGTACATTTAGTTTGTACAATCACGAACATAAATACGAGCGCACACTTAGTAAAAATGCAGAAGCATTTTGCATGGCAAATTCATTATAAGTTTTTTAAGAAAACTGTAACTGTCTTTTGATTCAAATAATTATTTAGATAAATGTTATGAGATATTGTGCTATATAGAATGTTTTGGTAGGTTTTTGGTTAGGTGCATTTGTATAATATTTCCACGTGTTAAATTGATTATTTTCGAGTAAATCATTTGACTTTCGGTGACTGCGTTTTATGCTCATGACTGTACAATATGTGCATGGTAAGTTTAAATGACCATTGACCACCGCGTGGATTACAGCCAGTATTATCTCGATAGTGTTTACAGCGGTCATAAAACTAATTTAGCCATAATGAGGACCCATTAGTTGGTGTAATATGCGGCACTTTTAATATACAACCGGTAAAAATATTTTAACGAAATCAGACTTTATTTTTTGTGACGTAAAGTTAATTTTAGTAACTACTGTTGTAGGTCATTTTAAGAGCAGTTATTTATGACTTTCTGATGTGTTTTATAAAGTTAATAAGATTAATGAGAGGATCTGAGAGTCGAGAAATTGTTTTCCGAAAACTGGCGTGATTACAAAATTTGCCAATTATTTAATTCTGAGTATTTTTCGAGATATTGTTTTACAAACTAGCAGCAAATTAAGGAAACTTGATTTAAGATTTTTCAAATGAATGGAATTCTCTGAATATCCACCAATTCAGAAGACATTGTCTATGTTTTGTTTGACATGAAATTAATCCACTAAAAATATAAGTACAATAAATAAATACTCAATGTTTACCTTAACGTTTTTTAGTAACACTGTTTAGTAACTACTATAAAGTATTATTATAAATCTGACATTAAATACAGTAAAATAATTAAAAATATCACGGTGCATACTTATCGCATGGGACGATTAATATTTCATTAGAAATCCACCTGAAACAAAAGAAAAAGTCATAATTAGAAAATTAATTGCAAATAAATGTGTTTTCGTATAATTTGCTTAATAAAGGATGATTCACGTTACACCGTGTCGCCACCGGGCCGTGCCCCGGCCAAGCATGGGTCATTTCATACAAAAAGTATACTATAGATATTTGACCGTGCAATTTTTTTACTGGCAATTATTTGGCCGGGGTACGGCCGGGGCACGTCCGGGCCCGGTGCACACGTTCATGTTAAACCGTGTCGCCACCGGGCCGTGCCCCGGCCGGGAAACAATTGTCACCGACATTTCGTCGCCGTGCCACGGCCGGGGCACGGTCTAGCATGAATCACTTCATACAAAATGTATGCTACAATCCTTGACCGTGCCCGTGCGGTGGCGACACGGTGTCACGTGAATTATCCTTTAGTGAACATAACATAACATCATAGTAAGAGATCCTAGCATTTCTTGTTTTCTGGTTAACAAAATTTGTAGGATCGGATAGTGTAAGTACGTACTTTGAACGTACGTATACCTACTAGTAGTGGGTTATGGCCCAAATTAGCAGGTATGCATACGTTCGAGGCTCTGTGGAGACCTCTTTACAGCCCGCCCAGGGATATGCCCTAACAAGCGTTGCACAGAGGGAGTTCCGGAGAGGTCTTTTAAAAGAAAAAAAAGAAAGAGAAACTGTTTATTCACATGAAAGCGACGCACATACATTTTTTTACATAAAACAAATCCTAGACGGAAATCCTCCCCCCCCCCCTCCCCCTCCGTGCGGTGATGGTGATTACTGAGGTAAGTATCCCACACTCCCAGTCGTTTCTCCAAAATTTCAGGCACCTTTCACCACCTAAGAAGATACCCCCGAAATGAAAAAAAAAGGTATGCATACGTTGGGTATGCGCAGTATTTATATAAACTGTTTAATATAGACCGCTTCTGAAAATTTAAAAAAAGAAAACCCATACGACAGTCTTAGGCAAGAGTGGTGTGAGTTTTTCTGGATTCCGTAACGACTGTCAAAAATCAAAAAAATGAGCAGCCAGAAACAACAGTTGCCTGCATGCCCGTGCTTTCCTAGGCACGGAGGGGTCTCTCTATGTAATAAGTACATAGATGGTTACCGAATAATATCTATAACTCTTGACACAAAAACAGAACACGTAAGCTGGTAATTATCCTACAAATATCCCATAATTGCTTTATAGTAGATTGCTCCGAGCATCAATATTGATTGCTCAAGGTAAACGAAGAATTGATGAGGGTATAACTCACTAAATCATGCGAGTCCGCATAATGTAACGAGGAGGGGAACTTTCTTAATGTTTATGGATTTTTTGTTAGGAATTAGGGCACCAGGTGTAATAGAGAGCTTCTCATACCTTTGGCTATTGATAGGGTGGCTATGGATGGAGGAGGAAAGCTCACGATCGTGAACTGTGGAAAGGTCTGGGGGAGGCCTATTCTGGCAAGCAAAACATGCTCTTTACCGATGTCTGATGTACAAAATAGATCTTGTGAAATAGTTATTGGTTTGTAAATAAAAGCTATTTGAATTGTCGGGTCGCTATCTAGGTATAAATTATGACAGTAGTGACGTGGCTGGTCAGTATGGAAATTTTCACAGAATATGTATTTCTGTTGCCGCTATAACAACAAATAATAAAAATAAATTAAAGGGGGCTCCACTACTAGAAATGTGTTTATTTGGCTTTTTTGCTCGATCTTAATAATGCCAACAAGTAAACGCGTATAAACTTATACGATGGTCCGGAACCCGTCATGCGTGAGTCCGACTCACACTCGGCCTGTTTTTTTTTTAATTATCATGATCTTTCTGGACCAGAATTTGGTCTCATATATCCTTAGTGGGATCCCGGATTTTACGATACTGTTATATACGGGGCCTGTCGTTGCACTTCATATATTTAAAACAAATTGTATGGTCCGCTGATAAAGGAATTATTAAGGAGTAATTTTCTTCAAGAAACATCGTAAGCGAAAAAAAAAATCAAAAATTGGACAATTCATTTTCCACCCGTTTTAGAAACCTGCCGATCCAATCCATACAACATTAATAATCAGTATAAATAAATAAATACAATCCGTCAATACGAGACAGCCGACGCCATGTTTTGCTATTATCAATTCTGTACGGTACCGGATTAATGAATAATTAATGTTAAGTCTCCGTGTTCGTGCCGTACACGATTTAATTTTCATTTGATTTGATTGTTCACGGCCTGTGGGAATGCGTCACGTTGTTGAAGTGTAACGTAAATATGCGCGAATGGTTTGTAGGAGTGTGTGGTATGTATGGTGGTGGGTTTTGAAACATAGCGTTGTAATGCGCAAGCTTGTGAACGCCGCGGGCTCGCAGAACGGTGGATCTTTGTGGAGCCTGCACGGAACGGTGAAGGAAAACATCGTGAGGAAACCGGCATGTCCTAGAACCAAAACTTCGAAAAACCACATTGGGCCCGCGTGGTGGATTTCGGCCCACACCCTCTCACAGAGAGAAGGCCTGTGCCCCAGCAGTGGGGAAATTAAAAGGCATCATTAGCCTTTGATGATGCTACACAGAACATAATTATTATTTTATTTTTCTTCAATGTTATTAACCTGTGAAGCACCGGGCGCAAAAAACGTCAACTGTCAAAATTGAGTGTGAGAATGAGAACTCAACCTTATTAGTGTAAAAATAAAATCACCAACAATGTGAGCTAGCGACGCTGCTTTTTTTTTTTTTTTTTTTTTTTGGGGGGGTGGGAAATCATCTCATGACTTCTTCCGCTCTAGGGTGGAGCGGAAGGGCGTGTCAGACTCTTACTGACTAAAACCCACCCCTGTTCCTCCCTGCCCTACGTGCCCGGGGGCGAGGTAACTCTTTCGAATTTATCCTCCACCCTGCTAGCTGATTCTTTTTTTATCGATGAACTGACTTGACAATTGTATGGTAACACGCTTTCTTTTTTTTTGGAGGTTGGGTAATCATCCAGATGATTGTCCGACTTCTCCCGAGGGCCTGTCAGACTTTTACTGATTAAAACCCACGCTTGTTCCTTCAGTTGCCTGTGCCAAGGGGCCGCGGTAACTTGTATTTCAAATTTATCTACGACCCATGGTAACACGCCTAGAGTGTGTTCTAGCACCGGAATTACTACAACAGAAAGTTTATTTATTTAAGGTTTCTTATGTCCCTCGAACATAAGAAGGACCGTCGAAATATCAAGACCAGAAACAACACAAGACCTTGCAAGCGGTTTGACAGGAGAAAGTGAAGGTGATGCGCCACCGGTACATGGTGGACATCCCACCCACACGCATAAAACCTTTTGAGAACACATTCACTGTGCGTACAGCTAAAGAGTGGAATTCCCTGATGGCGTTTGCGTTTCCTGATAGCTACAACCTGGGGTTTTTAAATACTCTCCCTGCCGACAATATATAAAGCTATTTAAGCTCAGGAGGCCATGGAGGTCGCCGGCGGGTCCCAAATTTGCTGATTGTGAACGCCGTGAGTCAAAAGAAAGTGAGTAAAATTATTACAAGAGGCCGTGGGAGCCGCCAAAAGGTCCAAAAAAAAAATCTTTCAAGATGCCGTGAGATCCGCCCCGACCTCGAAAATTCAAATAATTTTTACAACTACTGGTGTGCTGTTATGGAAAATGTGATACTTCTCGTGCGTGTATGTCCTTTGGCCTGCTGAACTAAATTTTTTGGGGGTCGCCGGCGGTTCCCATGGCAGGGAGAGTGTTAAGTCAAGAGTAAATAGGTTACTTCTAGGGAAGCATGCTCCATTCCCGACCACATCTTCGCTTACCATCAGGTGAGATAGTGGTCAAGCGCGAGCCTAATAATAATAAAAAAGGCGTGGGCCAAGCAGTGAGAAAAAACAAAAAGAAAAGGTAAAAAGTTTCGTAATCATGACATTGAATAAATTTCACCACGTCAACGTCAAGGCAATTTTCTAACCCTATTTTTATTTTAGTTTCAGATTAAACATTTAGATTCATCTACCAGCCTGCCGTATCGGAGTAACGTCTCCATGTTGAGTTATGGGCTTCCGCAAACTTTTACAATTCTTCCCCTTGCACAAATTTTAGGGTTCCGCCTTTAAAAATATATCGCCAAAGGAAAGCAGGTACACAATATAGATTTTCGTCGAGATTTTTACGAGTTTCTCGACAAAAATGCTTTTCTATTGAAGTTTTCAGGTGCATTGTTACTAACCTACAGAAATATATTTATCAGAGTGAATTGGTTTTTCGTAATAGAACTAGACTTTCAGATTTTACTTCAATTCTCTTTAAATATTTTCACAATATTTGATCAGATATAGTGAATGTGTGTTTGTTTTATCTTTCTGAGGTATTAAGTCAAGAATGAATAGGTTACTTCTAGGGAGGCGAGCTCCATCGTTGACCTAATGAGCAGTTTTCATCAGGTGAGATATTTTTTTTTAAACGTTGCCCCACTCTAGGAATTACTCTTGTATTGTGGGTGTGTTCACAAACATTTAAACTCACATGTACACAAGACACCCAGACTCGGAACAACTATCTGTAGGCCATACAAATATTTGTTCCGTGAGGGTATCGAACCCGCGACACGCAGCGCAGCAGCCAAACGCTCAACCACTACGCCAACCGTGCCGTCAAGGTGCCGAGATAGGGGTGAACGCAATCCTATCAATAAAAAAAAACTGTGAGTTTTATCAGGTAACCATAACCACTACAAAATTTGTAACTTTTCTTGTAAAAAAATAGTTACCAACCAATCAACAAATAACTGCAGAACCAATACAGAACCTCTTATACAAAGCCTACATTTCATACATTTCTCGTTATTTTTACTTCCTGGTATCCCGCGGGATGCCTGATAGAGGAGAGGGGGTGTTATCAGGGAGGGAGGGGTTATCAGGTGGGGTTGCACAGATAGTCGGGCGAGCAGTTGAATTATATTGTTATTTCTGCGATCAGGAATCGATTGTGCGTCCCGACGGTACGCGGTTACAGCGCTCGCCTCATGGATACCTGTGTTGTGGGGTTTGGATGTGGAGATAAATATTAGTATGTCTAGTTAGGTGCCTGATGAAGAATAATGATTATTTTGTTTAGACCTACGATCTGTTTTTCTGAATTGTTCATTAGACTTCAAAAAAAGGAGGAGGTTATATGTTCGACTGTTGTTTTTTTTTTTTTTGTGTATGTGCACCGATTTCTTTGTCAATTGTGGACTGAATTTCAAAATTCTTTATAGTATAATCTTATGGGACCACCCATATAAATTTTATTGAATTTTATTCAGCGCTTTTTGAAAAAATCTACAAAACACCCTTTCTAATACTAGATTATGTTCAAATTCCATGTTATTGGGGTTATATCATTTCGTGCATAACTTTAAATTTAGTTTTAGTTCTGGGGTACAACAACTAAAAAGTTAAAAATGAAAAATACCATCGACTTCCAAAAAAAAATGTACACTAAATTGAAAAATAACTTAATATATAATAATAATAATTTCGGAAGTCGGTGTCAAATAGCGAATAAACAAAATACAAACACCGACTTCCGAAATCAAAGTTATTTATAAATGTTTAGTGTATATCCTTTTTTGGTAGTCGATTGTATTTTTTGTAAAAAAGTTTTATTTTTTGTTGAACATTTAATTCTCAGTTGAACAAAAATGGTAAACATGGACTGATAGAGATATCGTCATATTTTTGAGAGGCATTTTTATTATGAATCAGGGGTTGCCGGAAGTTGTTCAGTAGTCCGAAATAATAGGGAAACAGCTACCATAAAATAAAATAATCATAAGTAGAAGTACCTTACATACATACTCGTAATTCCGTCCAACTGAAGTATCTACCCCGAAAATTCGACACACAAGTAATATAATATGAGAGTAAATAAATCCCCCTCTATGTCGGTCGTCAAGGACGTTACAGCCTTTTTTGATTAACGCCACAAGCACACCGTCTCAAGGAAAGGGTTATATTATAATATTCCGACGTAGGGTTGTCATATTCCGGATTATTACAATTTGTCAAGACTCGTCTCGTGATTGAATCGTCAATCTCTTGCAAGGTAGTAACTAAGATCGACTACGTATGTAATAGAAAAACTGAGAGATAGTTTCTTTGTTAACTTGGAAAAAGACAACGAAGATTGGTAAGAATTTTATTTACCTTTTGTTACTTATTTTCAGACGAGATTAAGAATGTTTTACATATCAAGGCAGCATGTACCGAGCGGTCCACATATAGAAGACAAAACAACTTGAAGACATGTCGTATGTAGTTGTGGTATTCAGTTAAGACGAGGCAATGAGGAAGATGAAGAAGAAGAAAAAAAACTTAAATAACGGTTCAAGTCACTCATACTAATAGGGTATTGGACTATTTTTTTTATTATTTATGAAAAATTAACTTTACCCAAGATCGAAAGACTTCAAATCCGTTCAAAATTAAGTAAGGTTTCAAATCTGGTGGAAGGGGAAACTGTCAAGTAACAGAAAAATGATACACACACTGACGTAACGTCATGCCAATAGGTTACGCGCGTACAAAAGAGAAAACGAGATGTCCTCACCATGCCTCCTAATGAAGTGCTGCTTTATTTAATAACCATTTTGATGTTGTTTTCAGAAAAAAAGATAATAATATTTTTAGTTTTATGTGTTGTTTTATGTAAAATATTTTACACAAATAAACACAAGCGAATACCCTATTTTGTTTAAAACCCTTGTTCAGGCATTCCAACCCACAAAACAGTGTCTACTGTATTAAAATTATCAACAAAGCTATGCTCACATCATGCAAACCACATACAAAATACGAATACTATTCCGAACACGATCTTTAAATCCTCCATTACATTTTCACTAAAGTTTAATAGAACGTGACAGCCCTATTGCGAGCCACAGCAAAAGAATGTACCTACCTACCCGCAGAAAAATATCCTGCACTTACCCAAGACGCGTATTACAACTACTTATGTTTTATGTCAAAACATAAAAGTATATACGGTTTTCTGTGTGAGAATAACAGAAATAAACGGGTGAAATTTAAAATGAGCGATGGTAAGAATAGCGATGGTATGAATATATGTGGATGCATATATAGATGTAGGGGTTTGTATAAATGTTTCTTTGAGAGAAAGGTGTAATGTTGTAACCACTCAAAAACAAGCTTGTTTTTCGATCAATATCGAAGAATAAGATTTGTTTTTGAGTGGTTTTGATGCTGATATTGTTTGCAGAAGAGATCAAGGCAACGTTAGAACATGAGAATAAATGATTTACATTCGACAGCCAATGAAATGATGATGCTGATTGAAATGTCCTGAAACAATAAAGAACGAACAATGAAATTATTCCGTTCAGCAAGAGATTGAATCCATGCGGATTATGATATACTTACTCGCGAACGCCGCAATATAAACGAGATTTCTATTTTTGATACAAAAAAGTTTTAATGCAACCTCAAAATATATTCCAAACACGGGCAAAGTAAGACTTAAGACCCTAAACTTTGTACTTCCCGAAAACCGACCGAACGGTGCTTCCGAAACTCGCCAAATAAAAAAAAACTTCGATCATTATTTATAATACTTTTTTTCACGTGGATAAATAAAGCCTCGAGCTAAATGCGGCCACTCTTGAAAATTTATTATGATCTATAGATTCTCAGTTCTCTCTTCATAAAAGTCTTACACCCTTCGTACAGGCCGGAAAGTTGGAAACTCAGCCAAAATTATGTCACAAGTTGGTACCCTTCTTACAAAAGTTATTTTACTACTCCACTAAGACTTTAAGTAGGGAATGAAGATGGGGGATAATATAAAAAAGTTCCTTTTGCAATATAAAAAAAATGTAAGGCCGATTTCTATGGAATTCGGTTGAAAGTCGCAAGGACCGTTTAGCTTTATTGGTTTCAAGTGGCAAGTGCCGTTAATACCAGTTTGGGAAACTTTATTATTGAAGCCTGGCGGGAATGAAATAAGACCATTCGCTAAGATGATGGAGGTTCAAACTCAGCAGCACTTGGCTATAAAATTGCGAAAATAAAAGTTAATGACACTGTTGATAAAATCTTTCATTAGAATTATATTATTTTATGAAAGCACGACGAAATTAATTAAGTTGAAACTTGTTCTACGAGCACTAGAAATTCCCTAATTTAAAATTCTGAATCTGCTCCACTTGCGTAGAGAAGACAATGATCTATCCGCGTACTTTCAAGAACAAAAAGACTCATTGCAATCTGCAATTTGGCTTCAATTTTGTTATACTTTTGGATATCTTCCAATCAGAATGCATTTTCCTTTTCCAATCATATCTTCCATTTTAGCAGTTATATAAGACTATTACTATCATTTATAGGAGGAAACTGCTCAGTAAATCTGTTTGAAAGAGGTTATGGATGGTGAGCATTTTCAATCGGATTTATCGTCAAATGAAATCGGAGACTTGCATACGTTTGAGTACAATAGTTAGAAACTGGCACATGAAATGTTCAGTTTATCTTATCCGAGATTTTGAAATCGTTAGCTGGCACTTCTTTAAGTCTATTGTCTATTAGAACTACATACGTTCTTTTTCCGCTCTCATGATTATGAGTTTATTTGCCTATATTTGAACCACGAATAGTACCAGTATCAGTTATTAGAGTTTCTGAGATGATACATTGCATGAACGTGCGAAAGAAAAACTGAGCTACAAAAGGCCTAAAATTGCAGTGTATCTGTACAAGGAAACCGGAAGTTTGAATTCGAAAGAATACGTCTCGTGGAGGAGTATGCTCTCATTGATGAGATGCACATTTTATTGTGAACTTTCTATCTAAAAATCAATATATGAATAAATTGGTTGCCAAGCATGATTCTTCTCGTAATAAATTTTATCATACTGTCATTTTCAACTTCCAATATTCGATTAATTACCCAAAATTACAGTATTTATTAGACGTTGTGAAAATATACATTTGGTTCAATCTGGCAACTTCCCGCACCAACTTGTTGGAAATAATTAAATTCCATTCTCGCAACATTCCCTTATTATTATTTATTGGTACAAACTACCCTCGGGCCAACTCCGCTATGTGTGTTATTTTATGAAATTTTTTGTTTTCCGTTGTAAACGTCGGGAATATTTTAAATAGTACGAATAAAGTTTGTTGCTTTTAAGAACGGCAACTGTTTTACTATGTCGTTGCCGTCGGTACGGTTTATATTGTGTCTGCATAGTTTATATTGTTATGGTATTTTCAACATTGGTTTAGCTTTTCGGCCGACGCTTGATTTTTCGGGGAATAAGTTAGGTTTTAACGCGTAACTATTCTCGTAACTTTAAAAATGAAAGATATTTTATTTGAATTGTTTTTACAGTGAAATGTTTTTTGCAAAGCACACTATTTGAAAATACGTACTGATTGACGGCATACGAATTTCCTGCAATCCATAGGGTTATAGTTACCCAACCCACAGTAAAACTGAAAGTCAAGATTTCTCGACGAAAACATCAACACCGAATACTTTGTTTCTAAAACCAGCTGCTTACAGTGTATAGGTACTCAGCTACGAGTAAGTTCACTATCCCTGAACCAAACGAAAAACCAACAGCAAACATTACTCCCAGAGCAAAATCACGGCAGCTGTACAAAAACTCCAATTTACTGCTGCAGCTCGATACCTTGGATCCGATCGTTTCGCAACAAAACTGCAGCTCGGTGCTTATTAGGTGGTTACAAGACGGAGTGGCTCAGATTTCCCCTGAGTCCTTGTATTCCGTTGGCGTTGGTCAATCTTGCACCGATCGTAGCGATGACGAGATCCTGTCTGTGTTGCAAGATGCTTTGTGTTAAATTTTGTTGTACAAGCAGCTCGTTGGAAGAAATTTTGTGAAATTCGATTTTGTCTGGTACCTGTTGCAGATTTGTTGTTTGAATGGGCAAATAAGTTTAAGATTGAAAGGAAGAAAACATGTTATGCCTACTTTTGATTAAGATTTTTAATGAGTGTTTCTTTTTATAGCTAAAAATGAAATAAATAATTAAATAAACGAGTTTTTGATTAGAATGTTTCTTGTCATTCAAATATTTCTCTTACTCACCTCTCGAAAACATTTTTGAACAAAACTTATTTTTCAAAAAAATAGAACCGACTTCCAAAAATTGCTAAATAACTTTAATTTCGGAAGTCGATGTCATAAAACGAAGACAAAACCAGAAACACCGACTTCCGAAATTAAAGTTACTTTTTTTTAACAAAAGTTTTTAATTTTCACTTTTTCGTTGTGGTTCCCCATTAAATTGTGAACACTACATAGACATACGATCGGAGCAATCGCAGTTGATTTGCTGTAATTTTTTGTCTGTGTTCGAAACTCATCATCATCATCTTCCTGTCCTTATCCCATGTTACTTGGGGTCGGCGCAACACGTTTTTTTCTTCCATTCTGTCCTGTCAGCCGTCACGCTATCACTAACTCCCATTTCTTTCATATCACTCCTCACACAATCCATCCATCTTTTCTTGTGTCCGAAACTCATCATCAGATCTAAATGAAATTTAAATGGGACCATTTCGGAATAAAGCCCTTTCGAACAAAAAAAAAAAAAAATACAAATCCATATATGACGGAGTTATGCCCGAATATACAAATAAAAATACAAACATCCGAATTGATTGATAACCTCCTCCTTTTAGAAGTTGGTTAAAAAAAAGTCTGCCCAGTACACCGTCTCATAATACACGTCTCATAATACAATGACAGTACTAGAAATGTCAAGCACAGGAAAAAGGCATGACACGCCCAAGCGAAAAATGTCAAAATATTCCATAAACAAGTTTTATTGTCGGTAGCAATAAGCACACTATGCCTAAAATTACTTTCAAAAAGTTATCAAATATAAAAATAAGTAACAAACTATCTTCCAAAATATCGTCCAAGGAACACAAACATACTAACAGACACTAGAACGTTTAAACAGTGTATCATACCTCATGCATAACGCGTCATCATTCGCAATTATACCTAACCCGTATGCTCACAGTCTCGCCACCTGCGCGAATCGGTTTGGCATGTAGCTACTTATACATAAAAATATTATTTTTCCGGACTATGCATACGCTACGTGCATAGCACGCGGTGTTGGTCGGTGACGGAACGGTCTAGTGTGCGTTGTCTCATACTTTCAATACAAAGAACACTTTTTAACCGACTTCCAAAAGGTTATCTCAATTCGGATGTTCGGATATTCGTATTTTTTTATTGTTTTTATGTTCGCGCATAACTCCGTCATATAAAGACGGATTTGCAAAATTCTTTTTTTGTTCGAAAGGACTTTATTCCGCAATGGTCTCATTTAAATTTCATGTAGATCGAATGATGAGTTTCGCAGACAGACAACGGATCTCTTCAAAAAAAAAAATATTCGGTCGAATTGAGAACCTCCTCCTTTGTTTTTCATCGGCAAACTAACCGCGATTGCTGCTATCGCATAAAATATATGCATTGATAACACAATTTAATGGGGAATCATAACTAAAAAGTGAAAACTAAAAACTATGTTACAAAAAAATAGAACCGACTTCCAAAAAAAAAAAAAACAAAAAAGTGCAAAATAACTTTAATTTCGGAAGTCGGTGTCAAAAAATGAAGAAACAAAACGAGAAACACCTACTTCCAAAATTTAAGTTATTATGCACTTTTTTTTTTTTTTGGAAGTCGGTTCTATTTTCTTGTAAAAAAGTTTTTATTCGCTTAACACGTTTCAAGCGCGGACACGGTATGATACGGTGTAGTAGGCAGACTTTTTAAGCGCCATCGATTTCAAACCGCCAGTTGGTTACAACCCCTGACCTTTCAATCCAAAATTTCACTCCACATTTTTAGTCTAAAAAACGAGTACGATCAAATCGTAAAACGCCCTCAATAGTGAAAAGAATTGCTACCACCACCGTCACGTAACTGCTCGCTCGTTCACTATCCTGATTGAATATCGATGGGCTCCCCCAGGGCAGGACCGCCATTGTTTTGCCATCGTGCGCCACCATGGGACAATAGATTAATGATTATACGTGCCCCACCAAATTGTTATGGCATAATCGTGGAAATTCTGTTTTAAACGGCCCATAATCGATTATATCATTTTTAATACTATAGTCAGAGTTAAAAATCAGTACATATAATAAAGGGATATACATAATTATGAAGGCGTTTAGTTTATTGGTTAGATTTGGTCTGCTGGCGCAACAGATACTTCTGAATTTAAAGAATTTAGAACGCAATCTGTTCGCAAAGACTATCAGATGATTTATTCGCGTTTGAAATTTAGTTCTAGAATTTGAGACCTCTTAAAAAAAATAAGGTGCTGTATTACTTTTTGTTAAAATGACGGGAAGCTTTAAGTTCTAAGTTCTTGAACTAACAACGCTTATCAATGCTCTCCCATGAGTGAACCGAAATACACAGATACTTGCCTACGGTTCCTGCTAGTGAGAGACCACAAAGAAACCTAAAAGGTTAATCAAATTCTGGACACTGCACACGAAATGGTACTCGTAGCAACTAAGAGCATTTATAAAAAGAACAAGGCAAAAAGAGAAGAAAAAAACGAAAAATTCGAAACAAGCGCTTCAAAAAATTCAAGTAAAATTGAGACGGACACACTCAAGCCGTAAACAAAGTGTGGCCGTCACAGAACTCGACACCTGCTCCTATTTCCCGTAAAAAAGGGCATAAAAATGACAGGATGGGGGGAAAAATAAAAAAAAGGAGGAATGAGGACATTAGCCAAACAAAAGGGAGCCGAGAGGGTCATAACTCGAAGCGCATTTTCCTTTGTCACTGTGACGTTGCTAAATCCGCAACTGACGTTATATTGTTTAGGCTGAGTGAGGAGTTGCGATTTTTTCGTGCGACTCGGTTTTGGAGCGATGAGAAACGGTGCTTGCTCGATCATACATATAACAGCTTAATTTATATCAAGAACATTATTAATATATTTTTTACCTCGTTCGTTAGTTAATAAAAAAAAAAATATTAAATTAAATTATAATATTCCCCACCGAATTATTTTGCTATGTTCGCAAAGTTGGTTTTCATTAAAAATGAATTTCCATGACAATACGTCAACCCTCAATTTTAATTCTTTTCTGGCCCTCCAATAGTATTCCTGAAAATCATCATCGCTCCAAGTACAAAAATAAATATTTATTTCGCTTTCACTGATGAAGTACCGATATAAATTATCGGTTTCGCCTGATAATCTATACCTTCTAACCTCGTGAATGATTGACTATACATACTACTGTGAAACGAATAAATTCATTGAAAAAGACCACTATAAACGATACAGTCGCAAACGTACACCCAGTCTAAATCCGCTGTGAAATTGTCCACCGTCGTACCTGGGGATCGCTTCAACTACTCATTTCATGCATATCATATGTAGGTCGGCAGAATTACAGGCGTACGAGTGTCAGGAACATTAATCTTGTAACTCCGAGTGGATTTGTGAGGTCTGCGCTGTCATTGTTTATCAGTCACCAAATGTGTTTATGCTGTACTGTTGTAGGATACTGGGTTATTGATGGCTGTTTTTAATGGACTGTTATGTTATAGAATTACAATTTCATCAATAAAACTGATACTGTGAGGTACCTACATATAGGTTTCTCCTGGACCGAACTCGGTAAATAGGATGCGTAAGTGCTACAGCACGAATTTATTCTTATAAAAACTCATTTTTAAATTATGTCGTAACCGCTTTATCTGCATACTTTTGACAATAAATCGCCATTCTGCAAGCTGTTAGGTTCTCTTCACCTGGGAACCTTTACAGTTCTCTATCAAGTTGGTAGCCTACCTCGTAAATGGTCATCACTGCTTGCAATTTGCAAAAACAATGGCCTCCTAAATTTGTCGCCATCCCAAAGGCAATGCTGATCATGTATTGTACTTACAAATAAAGTTGTATGAACCTATTCAGATTCAAGTACTACTTAAACGGACAAATAATGTAGTAAAATTTTTCACAATTGATATTATAAATTAATATAGAAATATAAATAATGAGTAGGTAGATAAACAACGAACGTATATACTCAAAATAAGTCAAAGAAAGATATAAAAAACGAATGGAGGCTCAAATGAAGACTCAGTTAGTTGAATGTGACGTCACATTGTTTACCTAAAATAGTTAATAATAAAAATCTGGAACCTACACAAAATATTCTCACAGAACTCCAGACTAATGTATACCATTTACAAAATTACCTATTACAATACAAACATAAAAAAGCAGTTTTATCTCCAGACTTAGTATTTTCTCCGCGTATTATTTCGATTCCAAAAACCAGAGCTATTTTTCCTGCAATCCTCCACAAAGAAGCCTATCTACTATTTCATTTACCAAGAGTCTATCTATATATCGATTCTTTTGTTCTGTCAGGAGTCCATTTCTCCTTGAATGGAGCGTACGTCGGCTTGCCTCGGGCAACGAGCCGCAATGTACAGACATCAAAATGAAATAAATGAATTTTGCAAGAGATCATACCCATTGAAGGTCGTTAGTTAGATACTTTTATTTGCGATGTATATCACTTTTAGAAATAGACAATACAAATAAAACAATGAAAATATGAACCTCGTGGAATTCTGTGTCTATTGACTTATCGAGTTTCCATTTTATGTAATCTATCTAAAGGGCTATTATTATTTGAGTATCCGTTCGGAGTGTTACCGACCTCTTGGAATATGGAACTTTAGTTGTATTTATACAAATTTGAGAATAACTTATCCTAAAGCCTCTCTCTATCAATTTATAGCTAGTCGTAAACATATTTATTGCAAACACTCAGCTCTGTGCCAAATGGTATATATATATATATATAGATAGCAACATTATCACTCAAGAACATTCATGAAGTCATCAATCTATCTTCCTATTACCATATAGTCTAAATAACATCATCCATCTATCCATCTTCTCTCTAACCCACGAATTAACCAACGAATTCATTTGAGCAAATCTTCAAACGTGTCAAAACGGGGATTACCCTTGACCTCTGGCCTAGAGGAAAACATGAGCGATAACGCGCGCAGCGTCTATTCATCACCCACAGTGAAAGCTTTGCAGATAAATCGCGGCCATTCTCATCGTTAAGTAATAGCACAGTCTCCAGGACCTTTCCACTTGGGTGGATATGAGAAAAATATGGACGTTTGTATTTGACTGCTAAGAGTCTTTATGTAGGTATCTTCTTAGCAAGGATCTGTATAAGAGCTTTGGGTGTTGTGTTTGTCGTTCACGGGACATCAAGCATGGTCATGAGTGATTCAATGCTAGAAAGAATTAAATATTAATATTTTTTTCTTAGAAAATACGTCACCTATCGTAATGCAAATATTGAACCCATATAACAATGGCAAGAAAAACATAATAGAGTAAGAGTGCGTCAAAAGTAATTCTGGAAATAAAACTAAAACCAGTCCAGTAGAAATATTTATTCATAAAAGCTTAAAATATTTGTTCAGTGAGAGACACAAAACCTAGAACATAAAAATATGAAAAATCAAGACCCATCTTTGAACTTTTGCCGCAGTGGGACAGAAATTATAGATGTTTTTTTGCCTTCACGTACTATTTTTCGCATTTTACGAGTATTATCCGGTTTTTCACATCGTTCAATATTCGACCTTGGAAAGTTGCGTGTACTTTGCGATTGACGAAAGAAACCACGCGATGAAACGTTATACTTAAATCTATTTATTTGTTAGTAGGGTGAAGACTTAGGGATCTTGCATTCATCGATCTATGAGGTGGATGTTACTTATTTTATGTTCCTTGACATGTGTAACAGCCTTTACTGCTATGTCTAAAAAACATAAACATAAAACATTGAAAATTAATTTTCTTTCTAAAATAATCATGATAAATGTCAATCAACTGCATTCTGTCTTCAAAAGGAATTTAAATCAATTCAGTAAGGTAGTTGGTAGTTGGAACCAGAAAGTCAGTACTTGGAAACAGAGTAAATTTTTGCAAACACCAAGGACGTGATACGTAAAGAAAACAATTTCAAGTGAGGTAAAGCGAAGGATTTGGTCATGCCATAAAAAACAGCCCATATGTACCAACGTATTTTATGACCCTAAAACCCGCTATTTCCTGCCTAGTTACTTTCTGATTTTTATCTAACATTCTTTTGACCATGACACGAAGAATATATTCAGATGGTATTGTTAACTTGCAATATACAGAATTTTCTAAGAAATAGGAACGAGGAATCTGAAGCACGACAGCAAAATATGGATACGATGTTGAAACATCAATGTTTTTTTCCAGGAAAACCGGTTTAAAAGTTTCTTTGAACACGTATTTTCTGTGATAGATAAAAATATCAAAAAACTTGGAACCCATGATTTAAATAGATGATGCAGTACAGCTAGATGATCAGCATACTCATCCTGTACAGGGCGGGCCAAACTTCTTAGCCGCTCTGAAGTTCGCTACAATGGCTGCGCAGTAGTAAATCTCATACTCGCGCTGCGCCTTGCGCATCGGAAATTCAACTTCAGGGCGGCAAAGATGATTGGCGAGAACTGTACCTACAGTTGTTTTTTTTTTTAATTTTTTTATTCATAGGCTCGTTGGACCACTATCTCACCTGATGGTAAGTGATGATGTGATTGAGGCTTGCCTAGAAAATCTATTCACTCTTGGCTTGGTAATATCTATCAGGTAATACAAGAAATAACAAAATACTGTTCCACATTTTGATTGACAGCAACATGCAGCAATAACGAGTTTAAGGCGCAGTTAAACGAATTCTAACGATTTTTAATTGAACATCACGTCTAAACGACTAGTTTTATTTCTTTGAATTAAATATAATGTTACTCTAGACAATATTTTTCGTAATTTGTTATGTGGATATTTGAAATTATATTTTTGTAACATAGTGTAATTAATTTGTAAAGTTATGTCTAACGTGGATAAAACATAGAGAATCACGCAAAAACTATATAACGTATTTTTATGAAACCTTCACCATTTTAAAGATCATTTAATTATTCATACAACAGTTTAGTACACGTGCTGAAGTATAATACCTGTTGTTTTATGTATCATAAATTAATAATGCGTCTAATTTGGGGCAGCGCTCTTTGATGGGCGAGTCCTATTACTGGGTGGATGTTCGACGCGTCACGTGAGCTCAGAAGAACAAGCAAGCTAACCACTCAAGCTCGTTGGTAGTTCATAGCGACTTAAGCTCATAATCCAAAATACAATCTACATAATATTAATATACAGAAAATAATAGAAGCTCAGACAATTGTATTTTCACCTAAGCGCCTCAAATTTCGATTACATATAGTTTAAGCCTTTCAATTTGGGTGTAGTCACAACATATTATTTTCGTGTGTATTTTTGTATCAAGAACAAACAAAGGTGACATTAGTTTTGTCCTGACGAAACAATCGTATTGGGTAAATGGAATATTTACGTTCTTTATTTGATATTGGGGTAAGTATCTTTCATTGTGTAGAATATTCGATATTTAATGTACGGTGACATAGTTGTCAACGTCTGAAACTATTTATTTATTTAATTCTTTATGCACACACAATTAAGAGGTGGACATAATGCATCAGGCATTTTCTATCAGTCAACCTTTGAGTGATGCCGAGGCAAATAGTAGTAGGTGCAATATAGAAAATTAAACGTGATGAATACACTTGCGTGCAATAAAATCGACTCACCCGATCATCCACGCGCGCCTCAAAGAGATAAGTGTCAGCCACCACTGACGGGGCCCATCGTAGCTGGTACCTGCATGCCTAGAGGGTAGCGGATAAATTCTGAAAATGAGTTACCGCACCCCTGGGCACTCAGGCAGGGAAGGATCAGGGGTGGGTTTTAGTCAGTAAGAGTCTGACACGCCCTCCCGCTCCACCCAGAACGGGAGAAGTCATTGGATGATTTCCCACCCCACCAAAAAAACGAGGGCACGAGAATGATGACTCATAATAAGTTTTTGCCTACTAATCTTATTATTTTATTAATCGTGTTCGAAATTGAAATCTTTTAGGTCGCTTTTTTTGCACGTAAGTGTATTTATTCATATAAAAATTTTCCATGGATTTACAATAGTTTTGTTGGAGAACTTATAATAAAACTTTTCCAGATCCGCCATCAGCGCCATTGTACCCATAGATTTGGGTTAATCTAAAAGAGTTTTGTAACTATTTTGGTGTACAATAAAGTTTGTTCTATCTATCTATATGATACTTACATTAAATCTAATTTTAAGGGTTTCTTACCAGAAGGGTCCAAACGGAGCCATATTGCCGTCATTCACGTATCCGTCTGTCTATTTGTCCGTCTTTCCGTCATCTGTCACACGGGTTTTACAGCCAAACGGCTGGAGCTACAGTCTTCAAATTTTCACAGTATAAGCATCTTGTCGACCAAAAATACATTTGGTACGGAACCCTACACCTGCGAAGTCTGACACGCACTTGGCCGGTTTTTTTTAATATTGTTGAAAGCTGTAACATATAACTTTAGAAAAGCATAAAAAAACATGAGTAACATCAGCGAAGGCCCCAATGTACATCCTTGTGGCACCCCCACAAAAAATGTAGCAAATATTATGAGATTACCACGTCTTGGCCCTTAATTCCTTCACTTAGGGAATTTTACCTCAAAAATGTGTAAGTTTCAAGGACACCGGCCGTGTCTCGTCATATCGCCGTCGCCGCTTTCGTTACAAAATTGTTGGAAACAAATCGTCTAATGAAACAAAGGACTCGTCTTACAGCCAGAGAATATAAATTTAATTACAAACTCTTACTTTTGGAGTTCATTACAGTTTAGGTAAGATAATATTATGTAGGTGTATCGTGGGTGGGTTTCATGAATATTGTTTTACTTGAGAAGTAAATATTTAGTAGGTAGTAGATAAGCTATTTTTCACCTGATTTCACGGGAAGAATTTTTTAAGCAAGTCGGTTTATGGAGGATTTGATTACAGCTAATGGTACTCTCAACAAATTTTTTTGGCCCTTGATGGAATTATTTATAATTTCAACAGGCTTTCAGTAAAAGCAATTTCTTTTTATTTTACAAGACGTACATAAAAGTCAATGTTGCTTTACAAAAGTACTCTTATACACGGGCACTTGACTATCAAATACAAATAAAAAGTAATTTAAAAATGAAACAGTCAGGCGAGTATTTACTACGGAAAGTTTCATGTTATGCAAATCACTGTATCTAAGTTAGGCGAAGAGATCTTGGATTCTCATCTGAAGGGCTTACTGATAGCCTGGGGCAAGGAGAACTAAGGGGTTTGCGAACCCCCCGGTTTGAAACGGAATATTGTATTAAACACGGATATCCCTTTCGACAACTTTTTCTTTGAAGCACCTGTTACAGCGGTGCTTTAATAACTTTCCGATACTTGGCGCTCTCTTTGACTTAAGTAAAAAGTCAAAGAGGAACGGATATCGATGACATGGCTAGACTATCTCAACGCAATTACATTGTGGCAGGTACTGATGTTGCTAAAGGTAAAGAAGCCTTAAGTTAAAATTTTGGATACGCGATTCTGTTTAGAAAACATGGTAGGAAATCGAAATGAAAGTATTATAATGTTACAATCTAAAGCCGCGTTTACATTATGCAAGTAGCCTGCATGCAAGTTGCAAATTGCATGCGAGTGGTTTTGAATTTGTATACAAAATGCGCAACTGACGCATGATACTTGCATACAATATGTGCAAGTATCATGCAATTTTGTGCGCGCAAATATCAGTTGCGAATTGTCAACGAGTCGCTGCTGTACAAGCACTGATACAAGCTCTGGTTCATGCAAGTTGCGAGCGCAAATTTCAGTTGCGAATTGTCAACGACTCGATGTACAAGCACTGATATAAGCTCTGGTTCATGCAAGTTGCGCGCGCAAATTTCAGTTGCAAATTGTCAACGAGTCGCTGTACGAGCACTGATACAAGCCCTGGTTCATACAAGTTGCGCGCGCAAATGTCAGTTGCGAATTGTCACCAAGTCGCTGTGCAAGCCCTGATACAACACTGATATACAAGCTCTGGCTCAAATACTTGCATAATGGAAACGCGGCCTTAGTAACATACTTAGCTACTAGAATAAAATCCAAAAGCTGACAGATATTTATTACTGCTTAAAAAAAATTGTGGGATCGAGTAGAATTGGTATTTACTTTCAACGTTCGCATACCTGCTAGTTTGGACCGACGGCGACGGCCCATTTACCGGTATCAAACGCTTAAGTTACGTAATTCACTTGTCTTAAAGTTTGAGTACTGATTTTCATGTACGTTTGGCAGAATATTGTTAAATAATTCATGACTAAATAATATCTTAACGATTAATTAGTTATTAATAATCTTATGCTGTTTAGAACCTCGATGGAGATTAAATTCACAAGGCTATGAAAGTCAGCGATGAATGTGGAGGATGCTAAATACCTTTGTTTGGTTTTTACAATATGATTTAAATATCAGCAAAAAAAAAATTGGCCGTGGGATCAAGCTAACATGTATGCAAACGTTTAAAGTACTTAAACACTCATCATCATCATCATCATCATCAACCTTTTAATGTCCCCACTGCTGGTGCACAGGCCTCCACTCTGTGAGAGGGTGTGAGCCGCAATCCCCAATGCGGATTGGTGGATGTCACGTTTCTTCGATTTTTTAGTTCAAGGACATGCCAGTTTCCTCACGATGTTTTCCTTCGCCGTTTTGACAGCAGTGGTGATGAAATAATTTACACAAAGTAAAGCACCTGTCTTGGTTTGAACTCACGACCTACAACTTGTAAGTCGCGGCCGTTACCACTGGGCAATGGCCCAGTGGTAAGCTCACCTACACACTGACCCTACACAGTCCCACATATGTTGTTAATCAGAAAGTAAGTAATGTCTGGCGGCTCTGAGATCTTAAGTACTCTCTCTGGTGTTCTTGTTTATAGTATGTCTATATTTGATGAGAGGAGTTGTGTAATTATTGCGAGACAAAATGGCTGAGGCTTATTATAATGTCTGACCCAGTCTTCAGTAGCAATATAGCAAAGTTAGGCTTGTATCGTTTCGATTTTAACAGACTAGAGAGATGTTTATACAGCTGAATATCGTTATTTACCGCTTAGTTTATTTTCAACAGACTATAAGAGCAGATTGGAGAAATGGCAACAGAAGCTGGAGAAAGTTGGCTTGAAAATCAGCAGAACCAAAACTGAATACATGTTCTGCGATTTCGGCGGTCTCTCCAGTTCTGAAGCTGTAGTGCTAGATGGCGCGCTTCTCCCAGTCTGCTCCGATTTTCGGTATCTCGGTTCACTCGTGCAAAGCGATGGCGAAATAGATCGGACTGTTAAGCACAGAATTAACACTGGATGGATGAAATGGCGGCAGGTCACCGGGACTATCTGTGACTCCCGCATTCCCCTAAAACTTAAGGGGAAGATTTATAAAACAATGGTCAGACCTGCTGTCTTGCATGGATCAGAATGTTGGGCCACAAAAGGGATGAATGAAAAGCAATTGCATGTAGCTGAGATGAGAATGCTAAGAGCGATGTGTGGTGTTACGCGCATGGATAGAATTAGGAATGAGTATATAAGAGGAAGTCTGAAAGTGGCACCGCTGACTGAAAAGTTGTGTGGAAATCGGTTGTCGTGGTATGGGCATGTGATGCGGAGGAATGAAGAAAATGTCGTGAGGAAAGTCTTGTGTATGGATGTGGATGGCTATAAGAGTAGGGGAAGGCCAAAGAAACGATGGTTGGACTGTGTGAAAGAGGATATCGGTAAAAAAGGGGTGACTACAGAGATGACGACTAATAGAGGAGTATGGAAGAAAAAGACATGTTGCGCCGACCCCAAATAAATTGGGATAAGGGCAGGAGAATGATGAATGATATAACTACAATACAAACTAAATAACACAACTAATCTAAATAGCTTAATAGGTATACATACAAACTGACAATAATAACTAATATTTACAAAGGCGTATGAAAACAACTCATTGGGCATCAAAATATTCATCCACATCGCTGTCAATGGAAAAAGTACCCATAACGCTGACATTGTCACGTTGAATGAAAATGCTGATTCGTTGGCCAAAGAAAAGCCCAGCCCTCTGGTCACGTGAAGAGACGACCAACGGCCTGCTGTTATCCCGAAAAACTCGATAAGAACTCGGACCGCATGGCTCTAGTGTTTCATGCAGTGTATTAATTAGACACTTAAATCGCTGACATCGATTCAAAAGGCCCAGCTAGAATAAGGGCCGATTTCACCAATTTTAAACGCCCAGTTTTCGACGTTTAAGCTCGTATAAACGCGTTTATCCGCTGTCATAAAGCTGAAGAGTTTGTTTGTATGTTTGGTTGAACGCGCTAATCTCAGGAACTACTGGAAAAAAATATTTTTGTGTTGAATATTCCATTTATCGAGGAAAGCTATAGGCTATATAACATCACGGTACGACCAACAGGAGCGAAGCAAATGTGGCAAAAACGGGAATAAAAATCCTTTTGAGAGCTTCAGTTGCGTGCGCTGCGTAAACGGTTAAACTTACGCAAAAAATATGTATGACGGAATTTATCTTCTTTTAAAGTTTAAAAAAAAAGTCCGCGACAGCATATGTTATCTTTTAAGGTTAACTTACTATAATCATTTATTTATTTGTATAAACATATTGTTTACATTTAAAAAAAATAAAAATAAAAAGGATAAAAAAAACATTCAAAAATAGTATGCCACCGGTATCGGGAACAGGGTCCAAGCTACCCGGGGTCAGGGCTCCAGAGAGAGGAACCACCTGACAATGCGAGCCGTGTCCAGAAGTACTACTTTCTGAATCAAGCCCTTGATCCAGCCGCCTAACGAGAGCCTCCTGAGGTGTTGGTCGAGGCTCGTGGCTATTAAGCCATTGGCTGACACGACTATCGGTACAATGATCGCTGAGTCCACATGCCACATGTCGACAACCTCGCGAGCCAAGTCGATATACTTGATTTGTTTGTCTTTCTCGGCTTTCACCAGGTTCTCGTCATGTGGGACAGTAATGTCAACAATCATTGCACGCCTCTTGATTCGGTCCACCACAACTATATCAGGCTTATTAGCTATAATAGTCCTGTCAGTGATGATGGACCGAACCCAGTACAATGTGATATGACCATTATCGAAAACTGGGTCGGGCACATATCTATAGTACGGCACTTCCGATTCTACAAGACAGTATTTCATAGCAAGTTGCTGGTGAATAACCCTAGCTACTAGGTTGTGCCTATGCAAGTACTCTCCGTTAGCTGGACGAGAACAACTATAATTTTTTGACGAGAATTGATTACTATAATTTTTTTATGGTTTTAATTTTTTAGCTAAGTTTAGTTCAGTAAAACTTAGTTCATATAACGAATGGTGAAATCAGCGCTAAATGGTTTGTATCACAGGAAGTAGAACATTAATTACACTGTGGCATTACGGTATCGTGCCATAATACAAACTGAAACGGAACCAATGATGGAGGAAATACAACAGCGATAGCAATCGGTGATTAACAGTACGATAGTACTTGCCTGCCTAATGGTATTGGTCAGAAATGCGATACCAATAAGTTTTGGACGCCGGCCAAATAGCAAGCTAGTCAGTAATTAGAATTACATGTGTTGAGCTGTACTGGCCTGTGCTAAACGAGGTTTAGTATGTGGTTGGTCTTAGCTACAAATAACGTATTAGTTTTTATAGATGTCGAGTTTGAAATCTGAAATAGTGGGGCCGATTCTGTTAGGCACAAACTAAACTTAATTTAGGTTATATATTTTTCTCTCTAATAAAACAAGAAAGAGACGGACGTAAATTAGAGCTGTCAAATTTAGTTGAACTAACATTTCCATACAAATTAAGACGACACGTAAAAACATGTCGACTAAAAACACGGTGAAGCGCAAAGCGTAAACTAGTTTGACATCTCTAACTTAGTTCATAGCTATAGTGGTCCTTTTCTCGCGCTGCTTTTTAGTAAAAGATAGCGATTCTCTAATTTTAGTTTAGTTATTGAACAAGAGAATCGGCGCCAGTGTCAAACATATTAGTGGGTCAGTATGGCTTCGAATTATGTTTAATTTAATACTTTAATTTATTGTATCACTATTGAAGTGCGTTTGCTTGGTTGGTACCAGAGAATAGCTTAAATAACTTTCTTGCTACGTTGCGTGACGATGAAACAAAAATTGTTTCATGAGTTAACTAATTTTTGATAACCAATGCTATTTTCGATAGCTTTTAAAAGTTAGTTTTAACAATTTTCCCTCTCTTCATAAACCCCTTGAAGCAGCTAGGTGTTCTGACAAGCTTTTATGTAATAATAATAATAATTTTATTACTAAGACTTCAATAAACATTACATCAATGTGGTCTCGACCCCTGAACTAGGACAACCTGTATGACAGGGATCGAAGTTAATCCGGTTCTATGGACCTGGGTGTGATAATGCAGTAATCATTTGTCTAAACACTGATTACTGCATTATAGTAGTTCACAAACTTATGGTAAAAATAAAAATAGTAAAGGAAAGAGTTATAAAGACAAAAAAAAATATAGAGGTATGGAGGTAGCGTGTGTATGTGAGATGTGTGTGTTTTTTGACTATGTTATGTTGCTAGGTTAGATTACTGATTAGAATTTTGTGTCATCGAAGCTATAAATTTCCAGCCACAGTAAGATTTCCTTTTTTATCTGGAAATTAGTAACATTTCTAACTGTTTTGAACTGACTAATTTTAAAGTAGAGGCGTGGCGCTCGACAGTTATAGTGCTTTCTGGCAAACTTGTTCCTTCCCTCCTCCATTTAACATTCAATGTTAGTCCAGTCATTTAAGCTTAAATTAGATAAGAATCTCGGAATTCTAGATACCCAACTGTAAGTCTGTAAATACTTGTGTATCGATAGTTCATCAACTATATATGGCGCGTTTTCGACCGGAGGCACCGGTTGACCTGAAGTGATGCTGTGACCGCTACCTCTATCTCGAAAACGGTTCACCGTATAAAATTTTTTTTAAACAAAATTTATAGAGAATTTTGTATTCTACAATATTGATAATAAATACAAATAGCAAAAATCATATAGGTACAAAAAAAGCGCAAAAAACCGATTTTTGTGACCTTTGACCTTGAAATTTAATAGTTGCGTACACCCTACCATATGTAGGTTTTGAGACAAGTTTTAGGGTGTCAATATACAAGTATTTACAGACTTACAGCTGGGTATCTCGAATTCCGAGGTGAACTTACTATAATGACTGGACTATGTTTCTATCTTGTCCTTTCCCCAATCGATTTCTACCACTTTCTTACCACTAAACCTCAAAAAAATATGCAAAAAATAAAGTCCCCAACACACAAATATGCATGATAGCCGCGATTGAATCGTGTTAGGGTGGCGATTTACGCCGGTGACGCGTTAATAAATTTTGCCCAACAGCAGGCGAACGGTAGCGGTTGGGGCGTGTACAGACTGTGATAGTTTACTTGCCGCTAGTACTGGACACATTTAATTTAAAGTTGGGGTACATGCAGATGGGATAAGGACATTTAGTACGGGAGTTTTCGACATTGTTCTTTTTTGTTAATGCTCATAGGATTGTGTTATCACATTAATTCCTAGCAAAATCTAAACTGGAGGTACCCACCCTTCCTTCTGTTTGTGTAGGTAACTTGCTATTAAAGTATGCATATAAACTAAACTAATAAGTAAATTACAACAATTATTCTTGGTGGAAGCCTCTTCCCGTGGCTTTGTTTCTATGGCCTATCCCACAGGAACCTAGCCTATGGCAGTTAGCGGTAGTATATTTTTTTACCGGTTAATTTTTTCTATAATCAGACAAATATTACTTTCAAAGATTCTACAAACGAATAAACAGCTAGCTTTTTGGGGTATACGACCTTCTTGAAAGACAGTGGGGCAGACGTGAGATGAGAACTGTGAAGGAACAGACAGAAACCCACCTCTCCACACTTCATCACTCCGGAAGAACATCTGCCACATGGACAGAAACTGGATGTCTCATGGATGTCCTGAGTCACATGATGTCAGACTCTTACTGACTAAAAACCACCCTAGTGTTCCTTCGCACATTTGTGTCGGGGGTTGCGGTTACGAATGAGACTGCCGCTGTCTGGGACTAGTACCAGCCCGCCATTCCAAACTCAGTGCCAGTGTGGAGCTTCTTCACAGGACAAGTAGCACCTCCTTGCCTGCCAAGCTTGCACAACCACCTGCATCTTGGATAATTAACGAAGCCAATGAGAAAGCTATTATAGGGACCTGGAGCAACTTCTCGTAGTGCAGGGTCCCTGGAGATTCTTCGTACGCGTCTAGGGGCTGTCGTACTCGCTGGCAGCGCGAGAGTGTGGTGTATGAGAGTGACTGCTTATTGTGTATGGAGTTATAAAGGAAAGAGGAATGGCGCACTTATACGTTATATTCAACAATAAAAATAATACATGTGCCCTTTTCGGACGGGCTGACTCAACTAACTATATTCATAAGAATATTTCAGAACACCATTTTAGCCCACACGTTCGGGCTTGCGGATCCCTAAACTCTCTGACACAAACGTCAAGCCTAAACTTTTTTCTAATTTAATTTCGAACGGCTTTGCAAGAGTTTCTAGAATGTTCCAAACTTCCAACGTGCCAGTCTCCACCATAAGGTCGCCAACATAAGGTCGTCACACTATCTAGGGCTACATACTGGTCGGACAAAATTGGAGTCAACGAAAAGAAGAAGTCTAACAATTTTTTTTTATTTCATTGTTCTATTTATTAAATTGAGCTTCTTTAAACTCATGACCAGAAAATGAAATCCCACTAGACTTTTCATCATGCACTCGCCGTTTCAACTCCACCCATCTGACCCCAACTTAGCGTCGCGCTTAACCGGCCCTTATTTCATTTGAAGTTATTAGATTGTTGGTACGCGACCGCCTGCATTTATGATAGGCTATATTAACACCCACTAAACGGTATATGTTTTAGAAATGGCGCGAATTATACCACATAATTTAGCGGGAAATTATGTTGTGTATAAAAATGAGGCAGGGTTATTGGTTGTGTTGAAAAGCGAGGGTTTATAGGTAATAATGGTGGTCTCAAGTTTCTTTGGATAGTAGAACACGAAAACTAAAAAATGTTCAATCCAGTTAGTCAAAGCATGTCGTGGATAAATTCGAAACAGAGTTATACCGCCCCTGGGCACTCAGGCAAGGAAAGAACAGGGGTGGGTTTTAGTCACTAAAAGTCTGACACGTCCTTACGCTCCACGCAGAGCGGGAGAAGTCATTGGATGATTGAACCCAACAAAAAACAAACATAAGCTAGTCAAAGCATTTATTTATTTGTTCATTTAGGTAAACATACAATTATTTTTACAGGTAAACCCAATATCCACCTTGTGCGAGGCCTTCCAACGCTGCGTCTTCCAGTACGCGGTCGCTATTCCAGAACATTTCGGCCCCATCGACCATCTGTTCTGCGAGCAATGTGCCCTGCCCACTGCCACTTCAGTTTGCCGATTCATCGGGCTATGTCGATAACCTTAGTTCTCTTGCGGATATCATCATTTCTGATTCTATCACGCAAGGAAACTCCGAGCATTGCCCTCTCCATTGCCCTTTGGGTGACTGTAAGCCTTCTGATGAGGCCCATTGTGAGCGACCACGTAAACAGCAAATAAAAATAAATAAATTAAAAGTTAAAGGAGCCCCCTCTAATTTGCCAGCCCAAAAAAAAACCTAAAACGTTTCTAGAAACGTGTTTTTTGTTGGGTTTAATTTTTCAGTTTCTGATACGGAACACTTCGTGTGCGAGTCCGACTCGCACTTGACCGGTTTTTTATTAAAAATCCCCAGAACTTTGTTTGCTTTATGGATCATCGAAAGAGCCTTTATCTAGTAAATAAGACCTGGATAAGGATGAAATGCCATTTTACTTTCTAGTTGTCTTTAAGCTGGAGTTTACAATGGAGATAATTAATATTATAAATACCAATTTAAGTTTTGTTACTCATTCACGCCAGAACGGTTGAGCGGTACTGGATGAAATTTGGCACGGAGATAGATTATAGTCTGGAATGGCATATAGCCTGTAAGTTTTAATGGTGGCAGTACTAATGCCACGCTGGCCGATGTTAGTCAGTTGATGAAACAAGAAATATTTTAATGATGGTGTGCCATGTCAAGTTAAAATAATGGTTACAGTTACTAATTTTGTTCAATTAAGCAAAACCGTAGCTCGTCACCGCTGCGTTATATGCAATTAATTACTATATTAATAACAGCAAGGGAAATCTTATTTTACGACGCATGCAAATAGTAAACATTTTTGTTGAAACTAGGCAACATTGGATAAGCCAACGCTCGGCAGACGAGCAGCATTCTCAAAGTCTAAGCTAATATCCAGTGGTGGTCATGAATGTAGAAATCATCGATGTAAAGATACATTTTCAGAATTTTTCTTAGGTGCCACCTTCAGGAGCGAGTAAATCGCAGCTCCTGCCAGTTTATTCCATAACATCCCTCTGAACGTGTCCCAACACGGCCGTACCTACTATCACGAGGCGATGCGACGAGTAACATTGACGTCCGACATGTTTGAGATTTTAGATTTAGAATGACGTCACTTAGCTTACCAGCATTGTCACCCAAACTAAAAATATATGCAAAAATTCAGCTCAATCGGAAATAGGGAAGTGGGTCAAATTTAATTTCTAAGATTTTTTACATAGTAATTAGGTGTAGCTAAATAAAGGCGTGTTAAAACGACCTAAAGGCAACGCACTCACTGCAAAAAAAAAAAAAAACAAAGAGCAGCAAGTTGTTGTGGAATGTGGACACGCGACGAGCCTGCGTCTGAAGATATTCTGAAGAATAATCGTCTCTTGGTGATCATCAGATGATAGTAGGCCGCACTCGAAGCAATACAATAAGCTCGTGGAGGTAGCGCCTTACATCGATGATTCCTAAAAAGAAACTAAAAAAAACCGGTCAAGTGCGTGTCGGATTTCGCACATTTAAGGTTCCGTACCAAATCTATTTTTGACTATTTGTGTGGCTTTGCGTCAACATGATGCTTATACTGTGAAAATTTGAAGATTGTAGCTTCAACAGTTTGGCTGTAAAATCAGTGTGAGAGACGACGGGCAGACAGACGGACAGACGGACACGTGAGTGACAGCAATAGGGCTACGTTTGGACCCTTCGGGTACGGAACCCTACATAGGATTAAAAAAAGAAAGCCATGGGTCATGTATTTTTCACTATTTGTGTGGCTTTGGGTCAACATGATGCTTATACTGTGAAAATTTGAAGATTGTAGCTTCAAAAGTTTGGCTGAACTGTGTGACAGACGACAGGCAGACAGACGGACACGTGAGTGACAGCAATAAGGCTACGTTTGGACCCTTCGGATACGGAACCCTACATAGGAATAAAAAAAGAAAGCCATGGGTCGCTAACTGAAAACGTTTTCTGGATTATATATTTCCAATAACTACTTAACTTATTGTAACTTATTGGTACCTATACAACGAACCAGATACGTAACTCCACTTTTGCAAACCTTAAAAAACACCAGAAGGTAAATTAATCACCACCCATAAATTACATAATAAATAATCCCCGTAAGACTCGAGTAAGCACTTCTTAGGGACTGAATAAAAAATATTATCATGGAGTTAAATAAATCACGGGGCGACATTAAACGTATCGGGGACCGGTTTTAAGACCGCCAGCTGAAAGAGTACACATTCGTGCAACATGAACAGTGATGTAAGGTACCTTCGAAGTACGAGTATGTACTGAGGTAGTTAGAATGTAGAGATGAGGATTCGTGAAGATAAATGGTCTAAAAAGTATCCTAGTTTTTTTCTATCATGGTTTAATTTAATCACTTGAAGGTAATCTAGATATCCGTCGTAAAAAAGGCAACACTTTTGATAAAAAATAAACCTATTTGGAAAGAGGACGTTTTGAGTTGAAGTTATGGGAATTGGACTTTTTGGGTATTATAAATTTGTGGTCGTTTTGGGCTAGTGGACGAAGTGGGAATTAGACATTTAGGGAATTACCATTTTGGGAACTGTATATTTTGAGAGAGTGAACGTTTTAGGAAGTGTTCGTTTAGAACCTAAAGGGAATTGACGACCAAGCATGATACATCTGGAGAATAATGAGGAAGATTCCAAATAATGGGATTAGTCTAATCTTGCATCAATTTAAAGGAAAAAAGCAGATTTCGTTACTAAAGAAACATTAAAAAAAGTAATGGAAATGAAAGTTAAAAAGAAAACGTAACCAACTTACAGATATGCCGTGTCCATAATGAAGAGAGGCAATAGAAAACCAAACTAAAGCAAAAAAATCACAATGCAATTGATAACATAACGAGGAATAGCAGTAAATTGAATAAAAATAAAATGAATGCCCACCTAAGAGGTTAGGGAACCCGACTAGACAGAGGGGCCGAACTAAATAAAACTGATAAACAGGAAAGTGGGGAAACGACGCTGTACAACATCACGGCACGGCAACAAGAGGACATCGATGAACAGCTACTAATATGCACATACTAATGAGATTACTCTTCCACGCTTCTACATCCCAAGCCCGCACGTACCCACTGCGTATACAGAGCGGGCCCTAACATAAATCGTAGGACGGTTGTCGTTACGGCAGCAATAAATCTAACCATTCACTAATACACCGCATTCAAATGCTACCGGCAGGGGGGAATCTCGTATGCGACTAGATTTCTTTCCACCCCCCGGACTTCACCCCCTCGCCTCGTTTCTTTGCACCTTAAAAGCGGTGCGTGAAGTATGACCACATTTATCTCAAGCGAGTTACGTTGATGTAAAGGTTAGGTTAAAGTGTAGGCGATTTAAATAAATCTTTGTTACGTTGTTATTGTAATTTAATGTGCTTTAAAGGGGAAGTTCTGGATGTTGACTTGAATCGAGTCTTTCTTTGATTCTTTCACTGGGTTTCAAACTTTTTAAGAGTGTGATAAATGAATTTGTCGCTGTACCTAGTTCTTTCAGGTTTTTTCTATAAATACTTATAGGTTATTTCATGTAATGTGCAACAAAATTCCCAGAAGCATCTTCAAATTCACGAATCAACATAATTAATTGTATGTGCTTTATACGAACCCAAATCCATAAAATTAATAAATCACATGCTCTCCAGAGTTCAATAAGATCACGTTATTCTCAAACACGAATCGTACTAACCATAGACATTTTTATGATACGGAAGGGGAAGTTAGTCAGTGAGGGATGTTGAACTCTTTGGAGGTCTCAAGGGGTTGTACGGTACAAGCATCTATCCTAAATGCAGCTCAAGGAAGGCACAAGTCTTTGGGTCATTGTGGTATGAGGAAAAATTACGAAAAACCCTTCAGTACGTACAATGAGTGAGTGAATTAGATTCCCGATGGTGCTCGAGTATTATGTTTATGGTTCAGAGTGAAGGTTTCCGGAATGTTAAGGGGTTAGCGGTTACTACTTATCGTAATGTATGTAATGGGATTGAAATGCTCTGTTGTGATCCGGCTTAATTTTATTGTTCTTAAATAACATTTTAAAGTCAAAACGTACTCACAGAACGAAAAGTTTTAAAAAACAAACATAACATTATTAGATAATTATCTAAATGATAACCAACTTTCACATAAGAAAATCAAGTAAGTTATGGCTCGCAAGGTTGTCAACATGTGTGATGTGGACTCGGCGATCATTGTACCGATATACTCGTATAATTAACTTCATCTTTCTGACTAACCGACATATTGACAGTTCAAAAGTGCCCGTACATGGTTTATTTGAAATAAATGCTTTGAATTTTGATAGTCGTGTCAGTCAATGGTTTTATAACCACGAGCCTCGACCAACACCTCAGCAGGTTTTATTAGGCGACTGGATCAAGGGGTTAATTCAGAAAGCGGTACTACTCGACACGGCTCGGATAGTGAGGAGGTTCCTCTCTTTGGAGCCCTTACCGCCAGACCCTATTCCTGATACCGGTGGGCCACTTTTTATATTTTTATATATTATGAACTAACAGACTAACATTCAATTGCAATAAATAAATATGCGCAATTAGCTAAGAGAAATAAACAAGGAATTTTAATGCCCGCTACCGCTTACCAAAATCCCCGCTTACATTATAACCTCGCTGAACGCGTGACGGCATTTCGTTTGCATCCCGTATTCTTTCGACATCTCTAATATTTCTCTCGTGCCAAATATTGTAGGGTATAAAACATCCCTCTTCTCAGATCTGGTATTTCAATCGAGCAAAGCTAAAATGTTGGCGGAAAGAATCTAAAATCTAAATGTATGTAGATTCAACGTTTTTGGGAAAATATTTCCCACTAGGTTTTCTTGTTTTAATATAAGATTTAACCAACAAAGTATAAAGTAGTAAAAGTGATTTTTTTATTTTGTTTTTCTACTAATTCTACGTTAGTGCCAATACAAACCTACCTAATGGCCAATTCACGTGAATAAAGGAACATATTCAAACACTTTTGCGATCGTATGAAATAAAATATTTATATTTTTTTTAAATAAAAAAACAATAACACGCTTCATTTTTTACCCATATGTTTTATTTTCTTTTCTTTCATTTTCTTTTTTTTGAAATACGTTGCCCCACAATATGAATTACTCCTGTATCGTGGGTGCGTTCACAGACATGTACATTCACATACACAAGACACCCAGACCCGGAACAACTATTTGTAGGTCGTACAAATATTTGTTCCGTGCGGGGATCGAACCCGCGACACGCAGCGCAGCAGCCGAACGCTCAACCACTGCGCCAACCGTGTCGTCAATATATCATGGAAATGCATAAAAAATAACTAGTGTTCCATCTTTAGGAGTCAGCCGTTTTTGATTTAAAATGACGTCACTTAGCTAACCATGCATTGTCATCGGTCCTTGATAAGTGTGCGAAGATTCAATTCAATCCGACATTTTATAAAATCACGTTCGTACATAGGTACATACCAAGCTAATAAAAGCGTATAAAAAATGAAAAAAAAAATGTAAAAGTTATTCCTCCACCATGTGGGAATAAAACAGAAACAACAACAACAATAACAACTGGTCAGAGAGAGAGAGGTAGAGAGAAGCGATAACTCTGTCTGTATCATGACGTGTGTTCGTTCATGGTATCGTTGATATAGGTATCCATTACAGGCTAGGCTAGTTTCCATTCAGAGTGCAGGTGGACATAAAAAAAGGCGGATCTAACAGCTTTTGTAATTTCACAAAAACTTCTGATAACAAAATGAAAAACCGGCGAAGTACGTGTCGGATATCGCACATTTGGGGTACCAAATGTAGTTTTGACTATTTGGGTCAAGAAGATGCTTACTTATACTGTGAAAATTTTAAAACTAGCTCCAACCGTTTGGCTGTAAAACCTGTGTGATGATGGACAGAGACGGACACGTGAGTGACAGCAATAGGGCTCCGTTTGGACCCTTCGGGAACGGAACCCTAAAAAGGGCTTAATACAACCGGTGTCCATGTCCAACGAACACAGTGACATTTGAAAATAACATAAAAAAGTAAAGGCAAATATTACACGAAATCACTCCGAATATAATCAATCTTTCTTTATGCAAGGTAGGGAAGTATTGAGTAAGAGAATTTGACGGAAAATGGAAACTTTATATTGAACGGCTCTCATCCAACTCATGGAAAATTGAACAAGTTGCTCGAGATATTTAAGAGCGAAGTTTATGTCGAATAATGGTAGAGTGCTGGCTCGAAAAGGAGAGTTACCTCAGTACAGGTCAGAGCAACTATGGGAACAAGGAAGTTTTTTTTCAAAAAAGGCAAATCATTTTTGAAAGCTAGTTGGAAAGTGACGTTCGATTATCATGTTGTCTTTATTCTGAGAGTGAAAACTAAAGGCTGGTAACGTTTTTGATAGACAAGAAAGGTTGTTCAATTGTTTATGAACATCAAAATACTAAAGTAACTTCATGACTAGCTGCATAACTTAGTTATAGGTACTGAATGTAACAAGAATGAGTGGTCTTATTTTAAATGATACTTCTGCTTATATACATGGATAACTTTCTTCAAGACAGTCATAGTCCAAAAAATAGTGGCACTCCGGGAGTACCGACAGAAGTGAAAACACGAACAAAAATGCTAAACGCGCCTGAAGAAGTTTTCACTTCAATCCGCTACGAGTGCTACGCGTAGTAGCACTCGTAGCGGATCGCGTGGCGGTGTTGATAACAGTGTTGTGAATTCAATTGTTTTTTCCCATCTCAAAAATGCCCGTGCTTTGCCTCCGCACGAAAATTGGAAATTTATATGCAATTTTGATCAGCTGAAGATAACTTTGTATGGAATATACATATTTTTTTAAATTTACTATGTTGTGGAATATATTTATTACTTCCTTGAAGAAAGTTTTGTTATTTCTATGGGCAGAAAAATAATTTAAAATAATATGACCACACATTACCGTTACACCCTGTATAGCTAAACAAGAAAAAAAGTTGGCCGTCACGGAACGCCCGGCAGATCTGAAACTTCTATTTTAATATTAGAATTCAAAATTGTTTTAGTTGTTGTTGGTTTTGTAGTTGTTGTTGTTGGTTGTTGTTGCAGTTGTTGTTATTGTTGTTGGTGTGTTGTTGTTGTAGTTGTTACTTTTTTTCGCATAGATATTTCTAGGGATAAAGGAGTCGAGAGCGGCGGCGTAGTGGTAGCATCGTGGCACGACAGCGTTTGGGCCAAAACAATTTAAAAGTACTGTCGTGCCAGCGACATGAAGAAGAAGAAGAATCGTCATGCCGGTTGCCGTCACGGCATTCGAGTCGATCTTACTGCCAAGCCGCGCCAATAGATGTTTCACATCAAAAGTGAAGAATTTGTTTATAAGCTTATAACAGGTCTAACAAAAGTTTAGACTCTGCTCACAAAACTTAATCTTGTAAAAGTGCTTCAAAAATAACAATTAATCTCTTCCCGAATACTTCACAATTACTCTACCATAAACAATGAATACCAAAAAAGCCGTACGTACCTCAACTTAGCAGCATTTTCAGCTAAGTCTAACATTGTTCAAAGTTAAGAATAAACAAGTGTTGTTTTAGTGTTCAAGTTACTTCTAGAAGAATGAAGTTTTAAGTTGATAAAATAAAATAAAAAACGAAGCGTAACATCTCAGGGGTGAAACTTTGAAAAAATAACTACAGCTCGGAGGATTGTTGGATAATTTTAGTTTTTTTATTTTCTCAGTTTGTGGCAGTTTTCTCGTTAACTTGAGTTACATTGATGTGAATCTGGGGATGAGTGAAATATGGTGTGTAACTTGATTAAAAATTTTGTGTCTTTTAAAAGAGTTACAAGGGTGTTTTAGTATCCTGGCCTACTAAGTATATTTTATTTTGTAAATAATAGGTACCATTTTATTTTACTAGACTACACTGTCCCAGTGCTGGGCAAAGGCCTCCCCCAAGACATTTATTTATTAACAAGGCAACTACAACAGGTAACAATCACAGTAGGGTGCTCCCCTACTGCACGGATCGCCCAGAGGACACGGTGGAGCATACGGTGGAGGTCTGCCCCGCTTGGGCGGAGCACCACAGTGTCCTCGATGCAATAGGCGGCAGCGACCTCTCGCGCCCGGCCTGGGTACAAACCATGGTACGGACCGATAGGGAATGGAAAGCAGTCTCCTCCTTCTGCGAAGCAGTAATGCTCGCGAAGGATGAGGCGGAACGGGTGAGAGAATCTCAACAGAGTGGCCCTTACGCCCCCAGCCGCAGCCGCCGCAGGAGTCGCCCTGGGCTTAGGACGTCGCGAGACGATCTCCGGCCACCGTAGACCCAGGCCTGCGGACGGCGAGTAGTGGGTAGTTAGTGTTCCACGCACACCTCAAAGAGATGATTGTCAACTACCACTGACGGGGCCCATCATGGCCGGTGCCTGCATGCCTAGAGGTAGTGGATAAATTCGTAACAGTGTTACCGCTCCCGAGGGCACTCAGGCAAGGTAGGAACAGGGGTGGGTTTTAGTCAGTAAGTCTGACACGCCCTCCCGCTCTACCCAGAGCGGGAGATGTCATTGGATGATTTCCTACCCCCAAAAAAAAGAGGGCTCCCCAACTAGAAACGTGTTTTTTTGCTAGATCTTAATACTGGCGTCAAGTAGACGCGTATAATCTTGTACGATGGGACAGAACCCTTTATGCGCGAGTCCGACACGCACCAGTGGCCAGTTTTTTTAAACTATAATACTAGCTTCGTGGACAGTGAAGTATAAATAAATAAATTTAACATGGCTATTCGCCGCACTATTGACAACGAATAGCGGTCCTGCGGTCAACATGGTTGCGTTTTTCATACAAAACAACTGCATGTAACTATTCTCTAACGTGGTCATTGTTGGCAGCATAAGTGCACATTTTTCCTTGATTAGTACGACAATTGTTAACTGGAGTCTACCATTACACTTGCACTTAGTACGTCGACTTATTATCGCATATAAGTGGTGGTTATTACTTGGCTTGCACATTAAAAACAAAAGAAAAGTAAACTTAACATTAGTGTTAGTAAATTGTTAAGCTGTTAATACGAGCTTTTTTCATTAAATATATTTTACTAGCCTGTCCGCGAAGATTAAACCTGAAATATTAAAATTTACTGCGCAACTTTTTTTATTTTTTCTTTTCTTGTAACCTTCTCCTGACAATAACAAACACAACAGTTGCAAATTAAAGCTTAATATCTATTAAACTACTGAAGCTACACACAAAAAAATACGTGTGTATAGCTGAAACTATAGAGAATCGATATATGTGAAAACTAAAATACGATAACGTGTTCTAAGTACTTTACATAACGTAACCGTTTTTTTTTTTTTTTTTTTGGGGGGTGGGAAATCATCTTATGACTCTTTCCGCTCTGGGGTGGAGCGGAAGGGCGTGTCAGACTCTTACTGACTAAAACCCACCCCTGTTCCTCCCTGCCCTACGCGCCCGGGGGCGAAGTACCTAACTCTTTCGAATTTATCCTCCACCCCCGGGCAGACATAACGTAACCGTTAGTGGTAGACGTTAAAATTTGTTTACCCTATGTTTTTACCAATTATTTTGCAGTTTGTGTCTATTAAACTAGACTATATAACCTTTTTATTGATACCCCTGAGTCACTACGTGAAATGATCTAAGTACCACATTAGACCCAAACAATCACCCTATCCCCACAGAATTTTAATTGGGTCAAGGTTACGCCAAGATGGAATATTTACCTATTTCCTCGTTTTTTTCACCCGTTTACGAGCTACGGTGCCACAGAAAGATACACAAACAGACACACACACATATCGGTCAAACTTATAACACCTCTTTTTGCGTTCGGGGTTAAAAACTATGGACCTTCTTTAATAAAAAATATTTAAACACTGATTAGGTACTAGGTTCTTTGAACCTATTGTTTTAGGGAGAATTAGAATTTAAAATTTTTCAACCAGAGTGCATATGGTTAGCTAGTTTTTATATATAAGACAATAACTGAGAAATATTAGCATATTAGATGCCATATGCATCTAAGTCATTAACCTTATTCTATATGACTGGTTAACAAACTTCAAAATAACTAAATATTCTCTAAAATCTTGAAACTTGAAGTAGATTATTAACCAATATAAATCTTACATTTTCAGCGAAGTATACCTTGAAAATGAAACTGGAATTTAATCTAATAATTGAAGTTTCAGTAAAAGGTGAAATAGAAGTTATTACAGAATTGAGGATTTTACTTCAAGCATGTTTGTTTACTGAAATTATATAACAAATTAACTAGCGACTCGCCCCGGTTCCCACCGGAGTAAAATGATTTAACAGGCACGTAGCGTCATCTAGCGTCCTTAATCACAATCAAATAATTTTCACCGCAGTATACCTTGAAAATGAAACTTGAATTTCATCTAATAATTGAAAGCTGGCGGCGCGTGCGTCATGTTGCAGGAAGCAGAATGTTGCCACTTAAATTTTAATATTTTTTTGCGCTGTATAATATTTTAGAAGTTTCACTCATTGTTTTCTGCACCGGTCGACGTCATGTCGTTGGCGCCGGCTGTCGCTGAAAACCAGCGCTGGGGCTCTGTCTTGCATAGGGTCATAGCACTTAAGCTGAGCGACGGCCGTTTTGCGTGGATGTGACGCATTTTTTCCCCCAATTTTTCTTTTTCTTTTTGTGTTTCTCTGTTTTTTGCGTCATGTTTACCGTAAATAAACGTATTTTCTTTCTTTTTTCTTTCTAAGTTTTAGTAAAAGCTGAAATAGAAGTTATTACAGAATTGAGGATTTTACTTCAATCATGTTTGTTTACTGAAATTATATAATAAATTAACTAGCGACTCGCCCCGGTTCCCACCGGAGTAAAATGATTTAAAAGGCACGTAGCGTCATCTAGCGTCCTTAATCACAATCAAATACAGCCTATCTCACTCTCTCTCTCTTACAGGAATAATGTAGCTTTCTGCTGATGAAAGAATTTTCAAAATTGGTTCAGTAGTTCCAGAGATACTTCCAACAAACAAACTCACACTTACTTAACTTTACCTCCTTATAATATTACTTAGCTGTCCCGGCGAACTAAGTACCGCCTCAGAATCAATAAAAAGCCATTCCATACATAATGTATGAGAACATTAATATTCTTCAATTTTTTTTTCGTGAATTTTTGAGATATATAGTTATTCTAATAATCGGGGTGGAGAAGAATCCAACAAATCAAAGATCATTAAAATCGGTCCAGCCGTTCTTGAGTTACAAATGGTCTAACTAACCCGACTTTGTTTTTTAGATAAAGATATATAGACAGAAAATAGATAAACATTTTTAGTGTAGATTATGTTTGTACCTATTCAAGCTGACAATTACGCAAAAGTAAAGCAAGAGCAATTTTATTCAAAAATTACATGGTTATGCCATGTGATAGGGAGAAATCAGGAAAACGTGCAAAGAATTTCGAGTAACAACGTGGACGTTTAGGTAAACGTTCGGAAAGTACTTGTGTCGCCGTATAGACCGGGAGCCAACGCCCTGTTGCCATCATTGTGGCAACTGCCTCGACGACACAGCGTAGCACACTGTTGAGGAATGTACAGCTTGGGCAGTGTAGCACCGCGACCTAGTCACGGCAGTCAATATTGCGGATAACCTCGCTTCCAAAAACAAAAAATGAGGTAAGTGTAAATAGACCGCGCGTCCCTCTCCTCGTCTACGTAGGGTTTCGCCATCAATATACATACATAAGTAACAATAATAGTTATGGATTGACCCCTCCGCCAGCTTAAGTATTTAGTTAATTAAAGCCAAGTGCACGCCTGCTGGATACAACCGCTGTGGTTGCAGTGCAGCTATTTGCGGTTACGTTGGTTCGGATATTACGGATACGATAACCGGAATCAGTGAGATAGTTAATATGAGATTGGCTGGTAAGTGAAATTTTCTATGAGGCTTATAAATAATTTTATTATATATTCGGTAAGATTATGAATGCTCAAGTTGAGGGTAACACAGGTTATCTTTAAAAAAAATTGTTAAAGTCAATTTCTAAACAAATAAAAAATGCTGTAGTAATTTATTTAACTTGTATAATTTGTTTAAATTTTCCACATAGCATGCACTTAGTTGAATTTTTATCCAAACCAATAAACTTTGTGCAAATAAAAATATAAATGTATAATTAAAAGCTTTTACGGTATATTTTTTGTTACTTTTTTGACCACTATCTCACCTGATGGTAAGCGATGATGTGGTCGAAGATGGAGCACGCTTGCCTAGAAGTAACCTATTCACTCTTGACCTAAAGACACACACACACACACATTTCTTGTCAAGATTTTCACTCTTCACCAAATGCGGATCCAAAACACTATACTGTACTAACAAAAATTTGTTTCATTTTTGCCCAATGTCAGCTTCCCTAACTTTGGCTTGTCTATAAAACAACCCCTCTGTAAAACGGTTGGCCGTGCAATAATGGCTCACAAACACATTTACATCAGTTCCCGTAATGTACCACATTAGGGGCTATTGCCTACAACGAGATAATATACGAGTACCTATCCGAGAAAACATCTCAACAGCTTGTATTGTACTCAAGTAATTTGTGCCGGCGGATCTTTTCGCTGAGCACCTATTGCTCGTGCGGATATTTATCCGATTTTGAATCGAGCGGCACTAATGTGGAGTTATGTTTATTTTAGTTTTTGTTGTGTTGGTACCAATTCTTGTGCGGCACGATATTTCTTCGTTAAGTACCTAGAAAATACACTATAGGTGATCACATAAGTTAACTGAAGAATATAATTTCCGTTTCTCTGTAGATTTAAGGAAAGTGACCAAAGTTAGGCAGACTTTGGTCACTTGAAATCAATTAGGTACTGTAACAATTGAACAACTGAAATAAATTGGGTACCCAATGATATACATGCGCTAAAATATAAACCAAATATTTATAGCGATCGATTTCCTAGAACGATGCAAGTTACTAAAGAAAATAAAATTTTCAAGTATCAAAAAATATGTAACGTTTGAGTGATATTGGTCAGATGGCTCCATGACAACACTGAGTTAGTGCGAAGACTAATAAGTGTAAAAAAAATTGAGTTAGTTTAGAGCAGTGTAAGTGAACCTAAACTGTGTGCGGAACCTTATAAAGAATACGTGAATCAAGTGTCTTACCCTTAAATTATAGTGAATAAGAAAGATGTTATTGAACGATTTCTTACTTATATAGTAACCTAGTAGTTTAAGTTATATTTAAAATACTAATTAGCCAAAAGGCTAGATGGTAATGTAAATAAAGTATCACCTATTGTGATACTTTGTAAAAGGAAAAAAAAAAATAAGATCACTTCTCATGATGGCCGTGATCTTCTAAGAAACGAATCGTTTTAATCGTCTTCTATCCTCCACTTTGCCCAGTTTTCCTAGAAATTCTACAACTCAAACTGCCCACTGACTTGCACAGTAATAAAACCCATCCTTAAGCATAATCCACACCAATAAGTTTTACGACTACATTAATCGCCACACTAAAACGTTACCCTAATTCGTTCGACAATAAAATCGAACGCCGCTGTGCGAACTGAAGATTTTTATGTAGGTAGGTAGGTAGGTACCTGGAACAAGAAAACAAAGTCGTTAAGTGCGAAGACGTAAAAACATTAGTAAAAATATATTATTATGTGTATAGTGGGAGCCAGTGTGGGTACTTCCTTATAGTTGGAACATCTTTCTTCATGACCCATAAGAGCGGCTACCAATGGTTTCTCAGGAGTTAATGTCTTCTTCAATAGCAGATTAAAAGTGACTTATAACGAAAACTAGGTTCTGCCAGCGGCTTTGCCCGTGTGGAATTATTCCTTCCTCTATTATAAATTACAGCCTGTGTGTAGTATTCCAGAATATAATCTATTGCTGTGCCAAATTTCATGCAGATCCGATCAGCAGTTCTCAACAAACTTCTATCAATCCAAAGGTTCGCATTACGCAAAACGTTTTAATGTTTAGTGATTTTTAAAAGAAAAATGTTATTTTTTTATGAAAAGGCTTTTCATCCAAAATTCCATAAACAACTTGTTTCTACAGATTATAACTACAATACAACTAAATAACACGACTAAACTAAATAACTTATTATATATATAAACAAACTGATAAAAATATTTAATATGTACAAAGCGTATAAAAACAACTTATTATGCATCTAAAAACTCATCCATATCGCTGTCTATGGAAAAAGTACCCAGAACGCTGGCAGCATTGCCACGTTGAATGGCAATGCTGATTTCGTTGGCCAAAGTAAAACCCAGCCCTATGGTCACGTGAAGAGTCGACTAAGTGATTGCTGATATCTCGAAAAACTCGATGAGCACTCGGACCCCACGGCCCTACAATTTCTTACTCTTCTGAACCTTACCTGACCCCTCATTTCTGAATTTTGAATTTGAAGTAACAAGTGCTTTTATTTATAATAAAATGAAAAAATAAAAACTAATGAATTAGGATTAACAAGCTAAAAGAAAGTAAAAAGTTAACTCCTCAAGCGCCGAGCCTCTTATCGCAGTTACCAAATAATTTGGTTGCGCTAATCCAACTAGAATTACAGTATTGTCGTTTCTTATAAGTTCTCAGTTTCTTACTAAGTACTTAGTTCTAGTTAGCAACCGAAATAATAGATAAAGTTGGCATTCCAATTACTATCTCCTCTACCTTAAATATTATATTATTATTATATATTCATATTTATTATTATATATAATTTATTATTATTATATTATATATAAATTATATTATTATCTTCCCGCACATTGCCTTTTCGTTTTCATGTGAGCAAGACGGCTACGCCAAGTGCCACCATCCGGTTAAATTTCGTCGCAACATTGAACCAGAAGAAGAATATGGCGTCGAGTGTCCAGAATAGCAGCGCGCGCGCAACACCTGCCCCTATTCGAACGGAACAAATTCGTGAAAATTGAACACGTAGCGTCACTGCAGGCCTCCACCGCACCCGGGCCTGCGGACAGCGAGCAATGGGTAGCTCGCCGTCCGATCAGCACCAGGCCCGTAAGTCGACGGCGCGTAGTGTTCCACTAGTGCCTCAAAGATATAAGTGTCAGCCACCACTGACGGGGCCCATCGTGGCCGGTGCCTGCATGCCTAGGGGTAGCGGATAAATTCTGAAAATGAGTTACCACACCCGTGGCCACTCAGGCAGGGAAGGAACAGGGGTGGGTTTTAGTCAGTAAGAGTCTGACACGCCCTCCCGCTCCACCCAGAGCGGGAGAAGTCATCGGATGATTTTCCACCCCCCCCCAAAAGAAAGGCCTCAACCGCATCTAGTAAGGTATTGTGCTTTTTGTTTCCTTTATTTCCCTATTTTTCTTTGCTTTGTAATATTCACGCATCCATAATTAATTTAGTTATGTTTTTCAAGTTGAATATTTCTCAAAATCGGTCATAGCCTGAAAGCTTTTCAAACCTTAAAATAAACACTAAATTAAACAGTAGTATTAATAATAATAGTATTAATAAACTAACATTAAAGTAAGGCTTGACATGTTTTTTACTCCAAATTTTCAATACAGAAACAGGCTCTTACTATAGCCAACTGAAAATCTAAACGAGGTCAAAAATCGTACAATCCATTAATCTAACAATAACCATTTATATCAATTTAACAGATTTCAACCCTGAAACGACTGAGAAAAAATAAATGTAAAGTACTTTTCAAACAGTATTCAACAGAAACATTGAAAGCTTTCAAGGCACGAAGTAGCTAGAAACCTTTTCGTTAAAACTTGTAAATCATATTAAAAGGTTTTCATGTGAAATGCCTCACCTGCTTGCGACTTCGCAGATAAAATAAATATTCTGAACGGGGTACGGAAAATCATTGGAAAAAACTTGTCCTACGTATTTGCAAGTAAGTGACTTTGTTTATTACGGAACTAAATATCAGTGCGTGGTATAATTGTTTTTGTAAATATCAACTACATTTTTAAACAGGAAAGAACTGTAAATAAAATATATCCATAAAAATGATAATAATTATGAGGAGCTCGTGGCTAAAGTAATAACAGCCGCACGGGACAATCCATCAGGTTAAGCTACGCTTGCCGGGGTTGGTCCGTGGATGCGTGACCATCTTTACATACCGAGACTCCTCCGTGCCTCAGAAAGCACGTTATGTCGTTGGTTCCGCTGTCAATCGTGGATCTTTGACAGTCGTTACGTGTCGTCAAAAGCCCGAAAGTCTGAAAACCTGTCTTACCCAAGGGGTATCGTATTACCCAGTTACTGGGTTGTGGAGATCAGATAGGCAGTCGCTCCATCTAAAATACTAGTATTCAGACGTACGGCGAAGTACCACTGGTTCATGGTGGACATCCCATCCATACGCACAAAGCGTTTTGAGAAAACATTAATTGTGCGTACAGCTAGGGAGTGGAATTCCCTACCGGAGTCTGTGTTTCCTGATAGCTACAACCTGGGAGTCTTTAAGTCAAGAGTGAATAGGTTACTTTCTAGGCAAGCGTGCTCCATCTTCGACCACATCATCGCTTACCATCAGGTGAGATAGTGGCCAAACGCGTGCCTATCAACAATTTAAAAAAAAGGTGCAAGCGGTTAGAGTGGCAGCTGACCCCAAGATAGTTGGGAAAAGGCTATGCAGATTGAAATGATGATAATTATGTCTAGAATGAGGTCGACTAGTGAGATGACGACTCGACAAAATAGAAATATAGAAAATCAAAAATGTTGCGTCGACCCTAAATTAATTGGGACGAAGAGGATAACGATAATGCGGTACCAATAAAAAGACATCTAAAACCTTTGCCACCTTTAAACTTTTACAGTAAGCCTCACTCTAAAACAAAAACCCGACTCTAAATCCACTAAACTATTGACTCCAACAGTCCAAATATCACAAATGATCCTTCAGTACATTAAACAAATCCGGCAGACTTAACGCCGAGTACACACAGCGCTCACTCTCACCTCTAAACCGTTCATATCGCTACGTTTCTAATTAAACCACCGAATTCACAGCGAAACGTCGACGCGCTAATATAATAAAGCCAGTATAAACCGCACTAAACGGGTTTAATATCAAGAGGGCGGGTGTAGCTCAACTTTTCGACGCGGTCGGGCGCATTACAACTTACAACCGGAGCGGATTAGCAGCGGTGTGTATTCAGCTTAATGTTGGCTTCTTTGTTTACTGAGAGCTTGTATCTTTGTGCGCTGATTACAGTTTTGTTCTAGACTAGGCTTTATTGGGTCTGGTGTTACATGAAAGTGGTGAATTAGCATTAATATGATAAGCATTTCGGGGAGCGTGCGTCGGTATTACATACGAGTATTTTATTTCTGCGAAGCCCGTTCCATTATCGGACCACTAGATGTACGGCGATGCGCCAACGACACATGGTAGACATCCCAACCATATGCACAAAACTTTTTGAGAATATATTCATTGTGCGTACAGCTAGGGAGTGGAATTCCCTGCTGGGGTCTATGTTTCCTGATAGCTTCAAATCGGGGTCTTTAAATCAAAGAGTGAATAGGTTAATTCTAGGCAAACGTACTTCAACGTTGACCACATCATCACTTACCATCAAATGAGATAGTGGTCAAACACGAGCATATAGTAATAACTATTTCTATAGACAAAATAAAAAAAAAACAATTGGGTGGGTGTAATTTATCTATAATATTTATGTATTTAGAAATATATAAGTATGTTTATCAGTTGTGTAGTACCCGTAACACAAGCTCTGCTTAGCTTGGGACTAGACGGCGTTGTGTGATAGTTGTGGAATATTATATTATATTATTATGTATTTGAAAAGGTGATTTCTACTCGGGACGAATCCCGGTGATTTTCCTTGCTCCCGCCCTGAGACCCTCAGGGAAAAGGAGGTTCGGATCCCCTGCTAACTCGTAATAAATACTGTGTCCCCCAGTACTTTGCTCAAAATAGTAACGGTATGAATGGCTGCTTGTTTTTGAATTATGTGTATGTTTATACCTGAGTCTAATTTGTCACAATATCTATGAATGCTTTTTGCTACTATTCCTGTCGCTCCTATTACTACCGGTATTACTTCTGTAGATGTATTCCACAATCGGGCTATTTCAGTTGTAAGCAGGTGGTATTTGCTTAGTTTTTCTATCTCTTTGGGCCCTATGTTATAGTCTGATGGTACTGTAATGTCAATTAAATATGTTTTATTTTCTATTATTTTATTATATTATTATGTATTTGAAAAGGTGATTTCTACTCGGGACGAAACCCGGTGATTTTCCTTGCTCCCGCCCTGAGACCCTCAGGGAAAAGGAGGTTCGGATCCCCTGCTAACTCGTAATAAATACTGTGTCCCCCAGTACTTTGCTCAAAATAGTAACGGTATGAATGGCTGCTTGTTTTATTATATTATATGATATTATATTATGTATTTGAAAAGGTGATTTCTACTCGGGACGAATCCCGGTGATTTTCCTTGCTCCCGCCCTGAGACCCTCAGGGAAAAGGAGGTTCGGATCCCCTGCTAACTCGTAATAAATACTGTGTCCCCCAGTACTTTGCTCAAAATAGTAACGGTATGAATGGCTGCTTGTTTTTGAATTATGTGTATGTTTATACCTGAGTCTAATTTGTCACAATATCTATGAATGCTTTTTGCTACTATTCCTGTCGCTCCTATTACTACCGGTATTACTTCTGTAGATGTATTCCACAATCGGGCTATTTCAGTTTTAAGCAGGTGGTATTTGCTTAGTTTTTCTATCTCTTTGGGCCCTATGTTATAGTCTGATGGTACTGTAATGTCTATTAAATATGTTTTTTTTTATATTAAATTATATTATATTATTATGTATTTGAAAAGGTGATTTCTACTCGGGACGAATCCCGGTGATTTTCCTTGCTCCCGCCCTGAGACCCTCAGGGAAAAGGAGGTTCGGATCCCCTGCTAACTCGTAATAAATACTGTGTCCCCCAGTACTTTGCTCAAAATAGTAACGGTATGAATGGCTGCTTGTTTTTGAATTATGTGTATGTTTATACCTGAGTCTAATTTGTCACAATATCTATGAATGCTTTTTGCTACTATTCCTGTCGCTCCTATTACTACCGGTATTACTTCTGTAGATGTATTCCACAATCGGGCTATTTCAGTTTTAAGCAGGTGGTATTTGCTTAGTTTTTCTATCTCTTTGGGCCCTATGTTATAGTCTGATGGTACTGTAATGTCTATTAAATATGTTTTATTTTCTATTTTATTTATGTATATGATATCTGGTCTGTTATGAGTAACTGTTACATCTGTCTGGACTGGAATCTCCCACATTAACTTTGCTGTCTCGTTTTCTTTTATCTGTGGCTGTGTTAAGGCTTCTTGCCACCAGAGGCTAGCAACTTCAAATTTGTGTTTTCTTGCTAGTGTCCAGAATATGTATTGTACGATATTGTTGTGCCGTTTGGTGTAGTAAGTGCCAGCCAGTTTTTCACACCCAGAGATGATATGTTGAGTGGTCTCATCTTTCGTCAGACATAGCCGACACTTACCATCGACAGGTAATTTTAAAATATCTCTTTCAAACTGTCTAGTCATAATAGCTTGATCTTGTATTGCAAAAATTGAAGATTCTAATGTAGATGATACTGGTTGTTTTTTGAGCCACTTGAAAGAGTATTTCCTATCTATATTTTCTATTATATTATATTATTATGTATTTGAAAAGGTGATTTCTACTCGGGACGAATCCCGGTGATTTTCCTTGCTCCCGCCCTGAGACCCTCAGGGAAAAGGAGGTTCGGATCCCCTGCTAACTCGTAATAAATACTGTGTCCCCCAGTACTTTGCTCAAAATAGTAACGGTATGAATGGCTGCTTGTTTTTGAATTATGTGTATGTTTATACCTGAGTCTAATATATTATATTATATTATATTATATTATATTATATTATATTATATTATATTATATTATATTATATTATATTATATTATATTATATTATATTATATTATATTATATTATATTATATTATATTATATTATAATTTTCTTTCGTGTTTTACTCAGCAAACCCTTTCATTTAATACCCATAACATGGGAATGCATACAAAATAACTAGTCCGCCGTCTTTGGAAGTCCGCCATATTGGATTTAGAATGACGTCACTTAGCATCGAAACTAAACATGTACGCAAAATTTCGGTTTAATCAGAAACAGGAAAGTGGGTCAAATGTAATTAACTACAGTTACAGTTGGAGCTAATAATTATAAAAAACTTTATTACAAAAAAACAACCGACTTCCAAAAAAAAATACACTAAAAATTTAAAAATAACTTTAATTTCGGAAGTCGGTGTTTGTATTTTATTTCTTCGATATATGACACCGACTTCCGAAATTAAAGTTATTTTTAAATTTTTAGTGTATTTTTTTTTGGAAGTCGGTTGTTTTTTTTTTTGTAAAAAAGTTTTTTATTTTTCACTTTTTAGTTGTTATACCCCAGAACTAAAAACCCCAATAACATGGAACGTGGAATTTAAACATTTGGAGAACACAAAAACGTCATCAAGATAAGCGTATTTTTCGTTTTTGTTCAGTTTCTCAAAAAGCCCGAAAGCAATTTCGATAAAAATTATATGGGACTACCTCGGGAGTATATCTTTCGGATAAAAAAAGAATTTTGAAAATCGGTCCACAACTGACGGAGAAATGCGCGGACATACATAAAAAAAAAACATACATACACTCGAACATAGAACCTCCTCCTTTTTCGAAAGTCGGTTAAAAAGTGTGTTAAAAACAGCAATCCAAGAGGGGAATATGGCTAATGATCTAGAGGGGGTGAAGTTGAACTGCCAATGATAGTGAAGATGCATGAGACTGGTTCTGGTTTAAAGAATTTAGAACAAGCAGGATCAAAATCCACTCGTGAATGTTATTTACTCGGATTAGGAAAATATATAAAATACCACTAAAAAAACTGGTAGCAAAATAAGAGATAATAATAAATTAAAACCTTGAGAATTGAAAACCCGTGACTGAAATAGCTTTGATCCATTACACGCGCAGTAGGAATTTAAATCCACAAAGGTAAATTTTACTTCAAAATATTCAACCCCTTTAATTCTAACCATTTTTCCCCAAACTACAAAGTTCTACCTAGAAACCACAGAAAACTAATTTAATTATATGAATCTGCGACTCTGACAGGGGACCCAACATAAAGCGGTTCCAACAAATTGAAACGAGAATCGAACTCGTGACCCTACACGTCGCTCAATAAACGGACCCCCGAATGTGTTTATCGGCATTTGATACTGGACCCTCCGTATCACAGTGTAAGAAAATAGAGAAGAACCACTTCTAATAATTTTATAGTTATGACGTCACATAAGGAAAGACTATCTTCTGCCAGCGGCTTCGTCCGCGTGGAATAAGTACTTCCTCAGTTTTAAACTTTCTCCCCCTTTTTCACTTCCTTTAGGGTTGAATTTCGAAAAATCACCATGTACCGAGAGGTCAAAATATACCCTGGTTTCCCTTTGGAGGTTTCTCCCCGATATAAATTCATCATCATTATCATCATCATAAGCCCTTTTAATGTCCCCACTGCTGGGGCACAGGGTTCCTCTCAGTGAGAGGGTGTGGGCCGTAATTCACCACGCGAGCCCAATGCGGGTTGATGTCACATTCGAATTTTTGGTTCTAGGACATGCCGGTTTCCTAGAACCAAATATTCAGCCGGTTTCTGCCCAGGGGTTGAGGATAAATTCAAAACAGAGTTACCTCGCTCCTGGGCACTCAGGGCAGGAAAGGAACAGGGGTGGGTTTTTGTCAGTAAGAGTCTGACAGGCCCTCCCGGTCCACCGAAGAGCGGGAGATGTCATTGGATGATTGCCCAACCACAAAAAAAAATGCCAGTTTCCTCACGATATAAATTAAATGACATATAATAAAACTTTATTTCAGACGATGTTCATCATTTGTGTTATTAATAATAGTGCTTGGCAAATATGTTAGTACTGTTAGTTTTTACAAATTACTTAATTATTTATTAATGCACACACCTATGACTGTCCCCGCACAGTGTGCCTGAAAGGGAAAATCCGCTCTGCCAACGATATTTTTTTAATGGTGTTGTCACTACCATGCAGGCGCTGTAGTAAGGTGGCTGCTTTATTTTCACATGATGCCATGGAAACTATCTGTGCGAGCCTCCGCGAACATTGCCGAAGCGCTAAAGCGCCATGGCAATGCCAACAACATACTAAAAGCATTATTCAATTGGATCTATGAGAACCGATAAAATATAACTTTAACGAAACGTGTCGTGTAGTCTTTTAAGAAGCAATTCGACATTCATATTTGGTATAGGGGAATATTACTTAACTGTGTTATCAAAGTAGCATAACCTTACAATACGCTATTGCATTACTTGATGTTCTATTAGTGACTCCTAGATACTAGAATGGAACAGTCTCGATCTAATACACGACAGATTGCGTATCAGACGACTAAGCTGTGGGTGGACTGTGGTCGATTATATTATCGTATGGAAATCGAATCTGGTAATGCCTAGTTCTGTCTGGCTGCTACTTACTTAACAATGCACCACGTGTGCTATGCAGCTAAAGGATATGTTACGCTAAATCACACAGGGTTAAGTGGAGTTCAGAAAGTTTTATATTTAATAGCATGATCAATATTTTGCACGGTTCTCATGTATGTTTATTTTTGATATGCCAATTTCTTTCAAAGAGCCTTTTAGTGTTAATGTGAAGCCATGTAAATAACTAGTTTATTCCAGTCGGTAAAATACAGGATCGGAATCGGATCTTATCCATTTAGGGTTCTGTACCCGAAGGGTAACCAACGGAACCCTATTACTAAGCCTGCGCTGTCCGTCTGTCTGTCAACGGGCTGTATCTCATGATCCGTAATAGGTAGACAATTGAAATTTTCACAGAATGTGTATTCCTGTTGCCGCTATAACAACAAATATATAAAAATAATAAAATCGTCCGGAACCGCACTCGCACTTAACCGGTTTTTTTTTCTTTTTTGCTTCGCACGGCTTGTGCATTCAGCCAGTTTAGAAAGTATTTAGTTTTTTGATACATACAGTCACTTTTTTCCATTAGAATGCAGATGTAGCACAATCTAATGTTTTGGCAGTATTTTGCAGCAAATGTATCGAGTCAGTCTTCTGGGGAAGACACCACGAATCAACTTGTGATTTATTATTAAAACAGCCACTGAACTTCACCCGAATAATTTCGCCAAAAACTCTCAAAGAGAACCAAAATTTCGAAGACATGTGGCATCTATCAACCCGCATTGGGCCTGCGAGGTGGATTCCGGCCCAAACCTCTCAGAGCTCAAGATGCAAATGCTATGTAAAATATTTTATTAGTAGGTATTTCTGTGGTCTTTCTGAACATATCTCTATTGTGACACTGGTCCTTCCTCAATTCATCCGTCCGTCCCTTCGTCAACGAGACGCGTGACGTAAATACAAGCACTTATATTTATACATACATTTTATTTTCTATTATTTAAGTGTCTAATATATTGTCCGATTTTCTGTGAATTGAATGTGGGTCTGGAGTCAAAAGGTTTTAGTGAATTTCCGGTGTAGGAAGAGTAGTCGAGCGCATACTGATGTGGGGTCCTTTATGTTAAGAAGATAATAGGGTGGAGAAAAATGCAAAGTGAATCTTTGTTGTGATCCTTTAACTCTGTTAGGAAACCCATTTTGAGTCACTAACAACCTAAAAAGCTCTATTATTCCTCCTCGTATGTGACGAGTATGGATAGAATTAGCAATGAGTATATATGTAAGAGGAAGTCTGAAAGTGGCACCGCTGACTGAAAAGTTGTGTGGAAATCGGTTGTCGTGGTATGGGCATGTGATGCGGAGGAGTGAAGAAAATGTACTGACTAAGGTCCTGTGTATGGATGTGGATGGCTATAGGAGTAGGGGAACGCCAAAGAAACGATGGATGGACTGTGTGAAAGAGGATATAGTTAAAAAGGGGGTGACTACAGAGATGACGGCTAATAGAGAAGTATGGAAGAGAAAGAAATGTTGCGCTGGCCCCAAATAAATTGGAATAAGGGCATGAGGATGATGATGATGTTCGTGTAACAATAAGAAACCGTTCCGCATGATGAGAATCTCGTAAAAGCTGCAAAGATTTGCTTATCAAGTATCTTTTGGCTCGTGAGGTTGTCGAATTTGGGGATGTGGACAAAGCTATCATTGTACCGATAGTCGTGTCATCCAATGACTTAAATGCCACAAGCCTCGACCAACTCACCCTAACGTGTCAAACCCTACTTTTATGTCAAAGTTTGAAAGACATTCAATTTAACGCTAATGTTTGACACATACCTAATCAACTTCTATGTTTTTATTAAAAAATCGGGGATAAATTACAACCAATATACGCAGTAGAATTCGCCGAAAAAATACATCATCTGAACCAGTTCCAATTCTCACGTAAAACCAATATCGACTCAAGCCCACCACATTTATATTGAACTGGTCTTAGAATCTAAGAAAAAATAAAACAAAACTAGATTTGTTCTCAGTCTACAATCAGGAGGAGACTCGACTCAATTAGCCAGAGAGCTCGAATACGCTCAAATAGGCCCCCGGGTTAGCTGAGCAAGGGGAAGACGGGGTATGGTCTAAGTAAGAGCCAGTAGCGAGAATGGTTGTGCAAAGCTCTTTTAGACACAGTCGGTAATGCAGTGGAGACTGAATGTATTTCCTAGGTTACTCGACTTGCGCGCCTTTATGTGTGTATATCTGTGGTCGTTGGATTGGCTTCAATAGGTGATGAACATTAGCAATGGCGGCCTGATAGCGGTTGGGGGTGCGTGTATGAATTGAAAGGCCCCCGACCCATGGTAGTGGTAGGAACTGTGGAGTTTCAGTCGGTAGGAGTCCAACATAACTCTCCGTTCGCCCAAGACGAAGAGTATTCATGCAGATCTCCCCACAAAAAAAAAGGTTACGTGTCTGGCTAGCGAGTTAAATCTCTTTCTTTGGCACCCAAGTGAGTAAAAGACTACGAAAAAAGATAAGGAGAAACTTTCGTGGGCCTATCCTTTTAACTCTTCATCATCATCATCATCATTCTCCTGCCCTTATCCCAATTTATGGTCGGCGCAACATGTCTTTTTTTCCCATACTCTTCTATTAGTCGTCATCTCTGTAGTCACCCCCTTTTTACCCATATCCTCTTTCACACAGTCCAACCATCGTTTTTTTGGCCTTCCCCTACGCTTATAGCCACCCTATCCTTTTAACTATTGCCGCCATAATAATATTCCCAACCTCTGCAACAAAAAAAAAAAACTCTGCAATTCCAGAAATCCGAAAAACTTTACATTTGTGATGATCCTGTGTCCTGGTCTCTTGCTGTGTCATAGGACCTATACTCATAATGTTTTTAGAGATTCTAGTTTAATATCAAACGAAGCGGCACCTCATCATCATACAGTCATGGATAAAGCTTAGAGCCTAAATTAAGCTCCCCGCTTTCATCCGAAACCTAGCCCATTATCCACGTATGAAGGGTAAGATCGTGTGAAGTGTCTAGGGAATTTTAAAGCGGTGTAATACCGTACGCGAAGCGCCAAAGGTGTTCGTAGTGTTTGGAAGATCAGTAGCAAGTAGCTCCCGATTCTCTAGGGTTAATTATAATGATAGAAGCGAGGTTCCTGTTACAAGCTGGCGTTTTAATGCGAGCCTTAAATACGTGGAGTTTATATGACAGATTTATGGCAGAGTGTATTAAGGGAGTGCTTTGTGATAATTTGGGTACAGCTGTTAAGAGGAGGGTGTTTAAGGCACGTGTGGGGGTAAAGTAGTTTTATTGAGTGATATTGTTTCACAGGCTGTGGGTTATGCGCTGAAATATAGAACTAAACGATCTAATGAGTTCGTCAGCAAATGTAGTTCGCATCTCTGAATTTTAGACCAAACGTAATATTATTTAAACGTATGTTAAAATTTTTGTACTTTCCGTTGAAATGCTAAAAAGAAGATGAAGCAGGTTGTAGTAATTTATTGAAAGACCAACGAAAGTATTTCGTTTAATTGACAAAATCCTGTTTAATGAACTTCCCACTCTCTCTTCAGGATTACCACCCCAATTCCCAGTACCACTTCTTCCATATCAACAAACTAACACCTCGAAATCCACTTCCAGTTTTTTTCGCAAACGAAAATCAAATCGAGCAATGTGAGCCGGGAGCGTACAACCGGTTTACACTAGTCGCGAACGGTGATAGTCCGAAGCCAATCAACACGGTTGATCCGGCTACCGATATCGATCCGAAACCCTGTTGAAACATATCGCCCTAGTGCATTGTACTAATCGAAAATGCCGGTTGATTTGTGCGCGACGGTTCATTTTTTGAAAAAAAGAAACTGTTGCGTTCAGTTTTGCAAGCATGCATGGATTCGTAGTTCGTACCCCATGTGCTGTGCATTCAGGAATGAAATGAGAGGCATTCCCGGCTGATGGTAAAAGCTGTGTTTTAATTGACAAATTACACGGCAGTGAAATTCATGGGAGCGTTGCAGAGGTTCGAAATTTTACGTACTCAGATAAATTGGGGAGTCTATTATATGAAGTTCATTATCATCGTGAATTTGGAGAGCTTATATTTCAAAAATATTGTGTAGACAGATTGCAATATTACTTTGAATAAAATTTAATAACAGCAGATAATAATTTTGTTCAACGTCAAATTCTTCAATCTTTACAGATGGGATCATTTGTTGCGACACTCACAGAACACGAAAAACTAGATATCCATTTATCCCCAATATCAGTGAAGACATGAAAAACTAGATAACCATCTATCCCCAAAATCAGTGAAGACATATCGCCACTGTAAATCTTGCAAAATCTTTTCGACGCAACGGATAAAATTACCAGGCGAACAGTGTCACAAGAGGATACTTACTAAGAGCCAGTGAATATCGTAAATCTCCTGCGACCTACTATTGTCCTAGTACTTTCTATTTTACTTTGGAGGTCAAAGCTGAAAGCATTATTTTAGTCTTTACGCGTTTTCGGGGACTTTTAATCGATTTGGAAAGTGATGTAGGTTCTGTGAGAAGGGGATAGAAGTTTAAGTAAAATTTATATTTGGATTAGCGGAGTGGTGTGGCTGTTTACGAGAGATATTGGGCGTGAGTTAATATAATGTGCTTAGAGGTGAACAGATCATGTAGAGTATATTATTCAAGTATTATTATTAGGTCCACCTATGAAATCAGCGTTTTGTATGGAGAATTTTAAAGAAGTTGCATTTTTCATACTAACATTTTCTTAATTTATTTAACAACTATGAACACTAATGTTTTAAACCTTTTATGCAATAATGTTTAAAAACTAAGATAACGTACGTATGCCACACTTAGATTAAGCAACAAAAATAAGTTTTGGCTAAGTTAAAACAAATAAGTGGTCATTACTGCTAACAAATAGAGGAGTTATTTTTAAGGTATTTTTTTTGTTTATAAAAGTATAAGTAATAAGGTTTTTTTACTTTTGGCAGTTGTTTATGACGGTCAAAGCAATTGATGAATATTTTAATTCATGGAAGTGACGACGTTCTCTATTTGTGAGAAAAAAAAACGCCAGTTTCATATGTAAGGACCCAATATAACAAAAAAATTACAAAGAAATGTGGTGTTTTTTTTTGCGTTTATAATTAATTAATTATTTTTTTTAATTTATTAATTTACTTTCCTTACCCTTGAATTATAACAAAATCGTACCACTATTCTAATGTCTTAAACAACCTTTTTCTTGAGCCTTCACTTCTGTGGCCTTATCTACAGGTACTATCCATTTTTTCGGGATATAACGTAGCGTATGACACCTCAAAGATAACTTAGCCAGTATGAAATATTTGTAATAGTAAAGATCAAACAAACAATCTACTAATATAATGATAGTGAAGATAACCAAAACACAACAAAATATCTTTCCATGAAAATAACTCACCCATCCATAAAATAACAAGACGCTTGTAATTTTAGACGTTTGAGAATTCGATAGTAAGAGCTCTCACTCTCACTTGAAGAAACTAGTTACTCAAGAGGCTAGGCGTAGTCGTTTGAACTCACTGCGGCTGCGGAGCATGGTGGATGATGTAGGTAGCCCTTAAATCACTCTCGTGTGATCTGAGGGCTTTGTTTTTTGCCCAATTATGCCTTTGAGCCTCTTTGAAGCGCGGTATGTGTGGTTGAAGGGTCATAGAGAAATTTTGGTGATATTTTTCAAGAGAATGTCTTTTAAATTTAGTCCATAACATATTTAGGACATACTTTAGTGGTATGTTTATTTTGGAGTCCTGATTTCTAAGTTCATGAAATTTTATTTCCAAAAATACGAGAATGGGTCGGTTAGGAATGCGGCAAATTCTGATTTAATGGTAAAGTTTTCTTTTTCTTTCTTTCTTTAAATCTAGTTGTAGTTACTCACATTTTTTACAAGTACACATGATTCAATCGAGTAGAAAATGCGATAAACAATCCATGTATATATACACAACCCAACCTTACATTCAAGGTTGACTATGAATAACCCATTTCAATGAAGATTGACAAATAGACAAGGGTTGAAATACCGCCGACATTATTTCGACAATATCTTACTTTTGTAACCAAAACAGTGTAAAAAGATTTGAGAAACTGAACAATCTTTATTTTGTGATATATTATAAACATATACACTACGAGATATACCTACCAATAAAATATCACAGTGTCACAAGAGAACCAAAGTTACCGACAAAGCCCGAAGAATTGCCAAACTGAAGTGGCAGTAAAGGGTAGGGCACACTGCTCACAGAACAGATGGTCGGTTGGGCCGAAAAGTTCTGGAAAGGCGAACGCGTACCGGAAGGCATTCCACAAGGTGGAACGAAGAACTGGTGAGAGTCGTGATAATCCGATGGATGCGAGATGCACAGGACAGGTCGTTATGGCAACACTTGGGGGAGGCCTATGTCCAGCAGTGGACGGCTTTTGCCTGAAATTGTGATGACACTATCAGATGAGCATTCTCAAATTTAAAAAAAAAAACACGTTTTCGCATCCCCATTTGCATCACTATAAAAGTCTCCCCGTAACCTAGGACACTAAATTATGATTATAAATGTTAGCTTTACCCAAAATATTGAAAATTAAGAGCTAACTAGCAGTTACAAATTGTAACTAATTGCAAAACAAATACAAAGACGCATAACCAGAATCTTAGCACCATCGACACAGCCGGAACAGATAAAGTTTTCCTGACAAACCTTCACATCTGTCGACCCCTTTGTTTCACAATTATAACAGAATAGGCAGCGCCCGGGGGCGACACTTGGCCGTTATTAACTTGGGGTCTCGGCACGTGACGAATTCTACGCGATTATGAAACTTGGCGAGCTTGGCAACTCGTGTTCCGAGGCGAGCTTAGTATATTTGCTTCGACGTAACTCTCGGCGAATCAGTTTACTAGGCTTGCATGAGTTTACGAGAGGTAGTTTGCAAACCGACGATTTGGTAGTAACGGGTTTTGTGAAAGATTTGGCTGGGGTCTTGAAAACTGTTTTAAACGTTCCGTACCTACCTATGGCAGTTGGTTATGGAGCTTAGTCATAATGCAGTAGTAAAAGCTAGTTTTATCGACTAAAGAAATGTAAAAGTCCTCTTTTACAAAAACTATTGTCAAAAGATGAAGCTAATCTGAGCACTGAAATCTAGAAACCTGCAAAAAGAACTCTTTAAATACAATATTTACAATATGATATATTGCATGAAGCTGAGATGAGAATGCTAAGAGCGATGTGTGGTGTTACGCGCATGGATAGAATTAGGAATGAGTATATAAGAGAAAGTCTGAAAGTGGCACCGCTGACTGAAAAGTTGTGTGGAAATCGGTTGTCGTGGTATGGGCATGTGATGCGGAGGAATGAAGAAAATGTCGTGAGAAAAGTCTTGTGTATGAATGTGGATGGCTATAAGAGTAGGGGAAGCTCAAAGAAACGATGGTTGGACTGTGTGAAAGAGGATACGGGTAAAAAGGGGATGACTACAGAGATGACGACTAATAGAGGAGTATGGAAGAAAAAGACATGTTGCGCCGACCCCAAATAAATTGGGATAAGGGCAGGAGAATGATGATGATTTACAATATGATATACTATATTTCAGACATAAAATACTCTCTTAAAAGAGCAAACGAACATAGAAAGCAAACATCAGAACTAAAGTATTATTAATAACAGTTTCTGGTGGTATTTTCCATGTCAAAGGGATAAGTTAATTGATTTTGTAGAAATAGTTACGACATATCTCATTAAGTATGTCGTAATGGATAAGTCGTGTGACAAATCTAATAATATTTCGTCATTAATGGATATCATGTACATTTGAGCAGGGCTGGATTTGAGAATGAAGTTTACCACAGTTATAAAATTAACAAGTGAGATGATGAAATAAATAAATATACCTAAATAGCACTTTAAATCGTAATTGATAACGTTAATGTCTATCACTAACGTTATTTTACAGGAAACTAGCTGACCCAGCGAACTTCGTACAGCCTCAGAATCAATGAACATAGGTAATATCAGTTCCGTACAACATTTTTTTATTTTGTGAGTTTTTTCGATGTTTTAATAGTTATTCTGCTATTCGGGGTGGAGACAAATCAAACAAATCCAAGATCATTGTAATTGGCCCAGCTGTTATTTAGATATAAATTGTGTAACTAACCCGACTTTGGTTTATTTCTATACATAGATATCAGCCCCCCTAGCCATATTACTGCCATATTACTTTTCTATTATCGTTTACGCTAACGCTTAGTACAAAATGTATGGCAATGACATTACCTGCGCAGATAAGTGTCACGTGACTTATCGCAGGTAATGTCATCGCCATACATTTTGTATCTAAGCGTTAGCGTAAACGATAATAGAAAAGTAATATGGCTAGGGGGGCAGGATATAACTTATTTAGAAATGAAACCACCTATAACGAAAACAAACGTTTTCAGGTTTCATTTTAATTGACAAAATCATCAACGACTGTCTTTTACAAGACAGTTAATTGCTTCGTTTTAAATATTTCCTTTTTATTAAAAAAAAAAAAACATTGCACAAGATTATTATTTAGACTTACAAAAAAACACAAAGCTACTTAATGCTTTAGGCATTCATTACCAATCAAGGGTGGTGAAGAGATTAGATGGCAGGTGCATCGTTAATCTGTTGGAAGTAAAAATTAAATTCAGGTATTATTATTATTTATTTATTATTATTAAGTGAAACTAGCCTAACTTAGCACCAAAATTCCAGAGAGCCTACTTAAATCCATCCCTGCACAGAATAATACCGTGTCCTTTTATATTTTCCCTTACGCTTAATAACTGGGAATTCCGTGTACATTACGAAGATGACAGCTCCTTCGTATCTCCGTCATTACTTTTCTTTTTCTCGGGCGGAGGTACAAATTAATCTTTCCCGACTACAGAGCCTTGTAAGTGGCAGTTCTTTTCTGCTAGTCCATTGTGTTTGAAATTTCCATGGAGCTCTGAGCGCGATGAGAATGTGGTGTATTTGTTGATTGTCTGTTTGAGTGGAATGTTTTGGTGATCGAAGGCGGTTATCGTCTATGTGTTGGTTTTTGACGCCATGTTTTTCTCTTTGCGTTGCTATTTCAGTGAAATGTGGTTAATTTATATATTTCAAAGTTACTAATAACGTTAGTAATTTCATTGATACGGTGCTTTTCTTGTGCCACTGTTGATTCCGGGTGTCTGGAGTTACAGTTGATTTGATTTCATAACCAGTAACAAGCCTTTTACCTACTGATCTTCAAATACTAGATATTTTAATAAATCATTTAATATATCACAACGGTAAAACATGATCCTATGTTATTACTATCTCTATCTCCGTCAATTTAAGATCCATTTTTTCCTGATTCCTAGTTACCTACCAAAGAGCAGCCTGTGCGAAGAATTCTCACATAGGTTGTAAAACAGAACAGTTTACAGGCCAGTCCGACGAATACTTTAATTTATTCAGTTAACTGGCTGCAGTCTGGCTCGCGTTTAATTGTTATTGCAAGCAGACTACACCGCGTTTTGGAATTTTAATAAATTAAATATTTTTAGTTTTGTGAGTCTGTTGAGTATTGGATCTCGCTGTCTGGTGTTCTGATGCTTGTTGAAGTACGTGATTTCATTGTGCCAAGTTATTAATACCTACCTACGTCTGTTTAACGTTTGGGGAACACACTCATTGTTGCTTGGAATTCCCTGCCAGAGTCTGCCAGTGTTTCGTGATAGCTACAACTTGGGGCTCTATATGATACGAGTAGATAGGTTGTTTCTAGCAATCGTGCTCCATCGTCGATCGCATCATTGCTTACCATCAGGTGAGATAGAGGTCAAGTGTTAATAAAACGTTGTTTTCGGCTTGAGGGTTCTTTGAGCTTTCTAACGCACCATCGACGCGCATTTACGCGATATGCACGCAAGTCAGACGGAGCATGTATCCCTTTGCACGTGCTATATGGAATGAAAAACAGGCACAACGCGCGTTCCTAAAACGCGCGTCGACGGCGCCTGAAAAAAACGTGGTGTGTAAGAGCTCTTACGGGTAGACAGGGGCCAGAAAATGTGACACCAGTCTTGCTAAGGAGTATTATGTTAGAAAGAAAGAAAGAAAGAAAGAAAGAAAGAAAGAAAGGAAGAAAGAAAAGAAAGAAAGAAACAGTTGTTCCATGTAAAATACTGGTATTCTGCTGCATCTAGTTAGACTGGAATTCAACCCTAACATGGCTGGGAAAAGGCCAGACAGATTTAATAATTTCGGCTTGAAGTACCATCAGAATAATTGCATAATCAGATTCTTATAGAAAAACTAACTAAAGGTACCTGAAATAAAACGTAAACATGCCCATGACGTAGGTATGTGTTACTCAAATAACGCTAACATAATTGGGAACAGACCAGACAGATTGAATGATTTCAGCGAAAAACCATTATTGTATCAATGAGATTGTAGACAAATTAACAAAAAATACCTGAAATAATTCGTAAACATACCCATGACATCATCATCTTCCTGCCCTTATCTTCCATTCTGTCCTGTCAGCCATCACCCTATCACTAACTCCCTTTTCTATCATATCACTCCTCACACAATCCATGCGTACTTTCTTTGGCCTCATCATAGTTACATCTTTTAGTTACATGTGATTCATTCCTCTTCTTCACATGACCACACCAAGATAAGCGGTTCCCTTTCAACTTTTCTGTGACTGGCGCCACTTTTAAACTACCTCTAATGTACTCATTTCTCACTTTATCCATTCTCGTTACTCCACACATCCATCTCAACATTCTCATCTCAGTCACATGCAATCTTTTTTCATCTTCACAGCCCAACGGACTTATAGATTTTCCCTTTTAACTTATCCGGCATCCGTCGGTCGCAAGTTGTTCCAGTGACCTGTCGCCATTTAATCCATCCTGAATATCTACTCAATGACGTATCTACTCAAATAAATATGCGTCACAGAATATAAACGGATCAATTTCGGTATTGATAGGTACTTTCATTTTGGGTAAATCAGTACCTAATAATCTCCTCTTCAATTCAATATACCCTATTTGTAACCGATACAATTTATCATCCAGATTCAATAATATACTCGTTTTATCGCTACTTTTTTTAATAATTGGTTTTCGAATTCGGCCTTTTGGGTATCAACAATATGGAAACGCCTGTAATCGTCTATGCTTTTACAGGCTTAGGTTAGTTTAAAGGGTGCATTATAGTGCAAGGACTCACGTGTCCATGCACTGTTAGCCGGTAGAACGGCTTTGAGCAAGCAATGAATCATTGGAGCAAAATGCAGCTTGCCACAGGTGATTTCAGTTAAATGAAAATTAAATTCAATGTTGTTTGAATAGACAATTATATAAAAAGAGAGAACAACAGTTTATCGCCATAGAAAGAAAAAAAGAAGAAAATTATTTATTTTGCACAGATTACAAATGCACATTAATTTACAAAGACCTCTAGTATCCAAGCAAAAACAAAATAAAAATAAACTAATTAACTAATGCCTAGTGATCTCGTTTCTGGTGCGGTGCACCACTACGCGCCATAGACGAAACGTAGGTCTATGACGCCTCGATCAATGACAATGACATTAGGAGATCACCACAGCAAACACATAATAAGCAAGCTGAAGTAACAATGAACAATTTTTTTTTTAAATAAAGCTTTGGAAACTAGCGTCAGGCACTAGTTGTCAGGCATTTATGCTGAACTGGACCTATTTGGCGCAGCCTTGGGGCGCACACTTCTTTTCTTTTGTAACTTTTTATTTTATCGTTTTTTTTTGTTCTCAAAGCCACTTTTTTTTGTTTATTTAATTTGTTTTTGTCGTGTGCCTCTAACTGTGGCAAATAAATGTATTTTCTTCATTTTTTTCTGTATGCCATACAAATATTTGTTACGTGTGGGGATCGAACCCGCGACACGCAGCGCAGCAGCCGAACGCTCAACAACTGCGCCAACTGTGCCGCCATTGCTACTTCATTCGGCCATATACCTACCTATGCTGTAGAACCGATGACCAATATCATCATCGGTAGACAAATGTTCTTGACTGGAGACTGCGAATCGGCAAACGTGGTAGGAGTTAGGATGCTTTCAGGCTAGCTAACCTAAACGCATCCTAACTCCTACTACACGTTCTCAACTGAGTGACGATCTTCACAAAGTAGGTTGTCACCAGCAGACTGTTGGCTGATGATGTTCTGTCACGTCTAAATTACCCACGCATCAAAGTCCAAATATTTTCATCAGAACCCATAAAAATATTACTAACAAAAAGTAGTTACCTAATAATCAAAAGCAATACTAATCTATCCATTCCATCAAACAACAAAAATCTAATAAAAAAAACTAACTTCGACAACCAGATCAAAAGTTAGATTAACATCAAAATTGCGAGCCGTAAAACTAAGGGTCAGAACTTATTACGTTGTATAATTCTCGGGCCATAAAACTGGCGGGAACTAAAACCTTATCTAATTAGTATCGACGGGCGTCATGTCACGTGACTGGGATAGGACGCGACGTAAATCCGTGCCGCAAAATGTACGTGATATAATGTTTGTTGGGGCCATTAAATGTGTGATTTTAATTACGAGTTGTTAATCTAAGTTAGACGTAAAAGCTTATTTTTTATTGGAAAATGTTCGGATATTTTTAATGTTGCAGATGAAAAGGCACGCCATCTTGGCTGCCATTTATACTCCGATCCTGAATTGAGAATTATATTTTAAGAAAGTGTATAATTTTAGCGTGGAGGTAAAGTTTGGCAATTGGGAAACCGGGGTCTATTCGTCTCAGTAAAATATTGATTTGAGCTGTAGGCCTATATTAGTTTAGAAATATAAAATGATTAACAAAGAATAAATTCTCTTAAAAAGAAATCTCCCTTCATGGATTATAATTTAATAATCGAGCAGGTTCTCTTAATTAATAGGAAAAATTAAATTTCTCTCTTCTCACTCAGTATAATTTTCCTAAAACGAACAACCAACATACACGGACCAGTTTCCAATGAATACACAGCACTGTATCAATTCACATAAAATTTTGCATGTTGCACTATGAATAGACAAGTAATAGAGTTGTTGTGTTGGAGTTGTAGAGTCCGATATCATATTTTCCTATTATTCACACTCAAAACTTCAAATTACGAAATCAAAACAACATAACGGCTTTTTAAAATTGCGTTTCTGCGTTTGCGTTGCGTTTTGTGTTGCGTTTTTTTTCTAACACTATGTAATAACTATCTAAGAATGCATGTGAACCATGCCACAGGATATAAGATCTTTAGTTATTTAATAATAGAGGTTTAAGCCGCGTAATCTACGCCCCCGCCTCTTATCGCAGTTTGACATATTTACGACCGGGCTCATAAAAAACAACTTGCTGAGGTTTCTATTGGAGCGAGGCACTTAAAGTAAACTTTTTTGGGTTGTTGAATAAACAGACCTTAGAATAACATGTAAACAATACTTGTAATTCAAGAGTTGAATTTTATTCAAATTCTGTTATCAACGATTTGTCGGGAATAGTGTGTGTGTGTGTGTGTGTGTGGGTAGTTGTTAAAACCACTGTATCAATTCACATAAAATTTTGCATGTTGCACTATGAATAGACAAGTAATAGAGTTGTTGTGTTGGAGTTGTAGAGTCCGATATCATATTTTCCTATTATTCACACTCAAAACTTCAAATTACGAAATCAAAACAACATAACGGCTTTTTAAAATTGCGTTTCTGCGTTTGCGTTGCGTTTTGTGTTGCGTTTTTTTTCTAACACTATGTAATAACTATCTAAGAATGCATGTGAACCATGCCACAGGATATAAGATCTTTAGTTATTTAATAATAGAGGTTTAAGCCGCGTAATCTGGTTCGGCATACGAGTATGCCGTCGGGCGTTCAGGGGTTTTCCATCTCGGCTCACATAGAAAAGTTGATAAATTCCTTTAGTCTTTCCACGCCAGAGGAAATTAGTACTATAAAAGGTAGAATCGAGCTAGTCAAGAGAGTTCCTAAAGGTGTGCATACACGGGTAATTTACGCTTATCGACAATCATTGCCAAGCAACAGATGTACATTGCAACCAGGTTTAGCAACGGTGACTGAAAACTTATGTAGGAATTTCATATGATGCGGGCTGAGGATTAATAAAAATAGAAATTAAAGAAAAAAACTGACCAATAAATTACTACTAAGACTGCTAAATAACGAAGGACGAAAAATAAAAATTCTAACCTCAAATTAATTGGAATAAGAGCAAGAGAATGATAAGTTAGTTGCACTATTAATTCAGATATTAAAAACTGCTTCGATTGCTTAAGCTTACCTCTCAGTGCTCCAAATCTGTTTTGCCTAGCTTACTAACTTGCTTCATATAAGCTCAAGGTACAACACTACTACCACAGAATTTAGAATATTTGATAAAAATTATCACCGCAGTAAATTGATGAAGGAAAACATCGTGAGGAAACCGGCCAACAACGAAACCATGTCCTCGAACCAATCAATCTGCTTAGGCCTTTTCCCAACTATCTTGTGGTCGGCTACCAGTCTAACCGGATGCAGCTGAATACCAGTATTTTACATGGAGCGACTGCCTATCTGACCTCCACAACCCAGTTAGTGGGTAATACAATAACACTTGGTACGTGGACCCGTAAGGACTGTCAAAGAGCCACGATTGACAGCCGGGACCAAAGGCTTAACGTGCTTTTCGAGGCACGGAGGAGTCTCGGTATGCAATGGTCACATCCACGGACCAACCCCGGCAAGCGTAGCTTAACCTGATAGACCGACCCGTGCGGCTGGTATTACTTTAGCCACGAGCTCCTCAAACATGTCCTCGAACTATAAATTCGAATAAGTGACATCCACCAATCCGCACTGGGCACGTGTGGTGGATTGATACCTATTCCCTCCCACAGAGAGAAGGCCCATGTCCCAGCAGTAGAAATATTAAAAAGGCTGATTATGCTTAATGTTGCCATGTCGCCTTATTTTTTGACCAATACTGCTCAGAATTGAGCAAATTTAAGTTGCCCGTGTAAGTGCACCTTAATTTTTATTTCAAAGTAGATATTTGTTTTTGTAGGTCGATATTTGTTTAAGCTGTAGAAGCTAGTGAGCTGGATAGTTTGAGGAGGTTTAAATAGCTGTGGGTGAAACGGGGGTAATTGAGCCAGTGTATTTTTAGTGCCGTCGTATTTCGTTATGGAAAAGTGATCGTGGTATTGGAAAAGTCTTAGTTTGGTATTGTTGGAACATTGAATTGCGGAAATTTCGTATTAGCTAAAACCTAGATTCTTGTTTGTCGGTAGGGATACTTACGATTGTGAATCTACGTTACATTACAGATACAATAAAAAAAAAGCAATACAACCGACTTTCAATAAAAAACACAACAACTGCAAAATAACTTTGATTTCGGCAGTCGGTATCAAATAGCGAAGATAAAAACTAGAAACACCATTTTTGGGTTTTTTTTTTGGAAGTCGGTTGTATTTTTTTTTTTTGTAAAAACTTTTTTTTTTCACTTTCTAGTGTACACCATAACTAAAACTAAATAATAAAGTTATGCCCGAATTGATAGCCCCAAAAACATGGAATTTGAACATTAGATGAAATTCAGGTGTAACAGGGTGATCTGTACAAATCTGTGTACCTTCAGAGCGTATCATTAGCATGATGTTATGTTATGAAGTGGTGAAAGCAATAAACAGACATGTGATTGCAGCAATTCCGGAAGCTTTACTATAATTTTTGTATCTTAGAAATTCTCCATCACATCTCATCAAATTTAAACGGACCTCTTGAAAAGTTTCAAACAAAAAAAAGAATTTTCCAAATCAGTCTAGGCGTCTTCGAGTAATCGAGGAACATACATAAAAAAATAAAACATTTAAAAAAATTGAGAACCTCCTCCTTTTTAAAATTCGTTTAAAAATAAGGATTTTAATTGTTTACAATTTAGCAGCGCCAGTGCCAAATTATTTTCAGAACAAAAACCACAAACGCTCCGTAATAAAAGACCACATGCACGAACACATTGTAAGACCCTTTTAAAGCATAATGAATACTTAATCATTGGAGAGCAAAATACCATCAAATTCAGCGTTATGTGACCGAAAAACAGGTAAAAACCATAGGCGGTCGGCGCGGCGTACCAACGCTCATTAGTACGGTCTGAACCTCAGAGAACCCTAACAAAACCGAAACAATTTTGCAAATTTGTCATCGCCACGGGATTACAAAGCACTGCTCCATTTTCGTCGGACCTTTAGTAATTAACCCAAACACTTTGTCATAGAAATTTATTCGGGGGCCAATTACCATCGTTTGTTGTGGTATAGGTCCATTTTTCCCCGCTCCACTATTTTGGGATTTCTATGCCAAAGGAGGTTTTTATTATTTTTTTGGCTGTTTGTCGTGGTAAGATTTTTACGTTATGCTTCAATTCTCTGTTTGGTAATTTCAACGGTTAGAAGAGCTACTGTTCCATTAAATGATCTTAATATTTTAGTAGAATAATTTCCTTATTAGTTACATCTTATATAATTGTTCATAACATTTCAACCCAGTATTCTCAGAAAGCCGTAACACAATATAACATCTTAAACGGGTTATTATTACACAAATTAGAAGGAACAACAAACTGTATAACTCTTTGTTTTCCTTCGAGATATTAATATGAATCATCAAGTCGAAACTTCCAAAGTGAAAATAATTATATGAATGAAAACGAAATACCTTGCATTTAAACTTCTCAAGTAATAATTAATAACGGTATCCCAAGTATTTCCAAGTAATTAATAAAATTCAGAAAGTTTGTGAGTTTTAATAAGCCTCTGATATGAAAACACGGGACTAGGGATTAAGAATGGGGCCATGCCTTACGTTCGTCTTTGAATGTGGAGCCACAAGAACAAACTGGTGGATAAGTGGTTATAACTTCTGTGAAGATTGTGAAGAAGTGAAAAGTCTAGACACAAAACTTAGTGTTAGTAATGAGTTCGTATGTAAATATTGTTTAGGCGGTTTTTTTTTTGCGATGGTACATCAGTGTAGAGTGAGAAAGTGACATGCATTTATGTCGTCATAAAATAATTATATAGCTAAGGTGAGGAACAAATTAACCATACACAGGCGTCCTCTCTGTGAGAGGGAGTGAGTGGCCCTTGTCCACCAAGACGGTTTTTTGGAACGAAGTTCCTTATCGCGTGTTTCGAAAGGGGGCCATACGGAAAAAATTAAGACCAAAGTTGTAACTACACTTTTTACTATAGTTGTAAGCCGTGCGGCGTATGCGTGTTTCTCTGTCTGCCTCTCTCTCTCTCTCTCTCCTTTAGAAAGCAAGCCAGTTATTTTCGTTTCGTCTTTCTATTTCGCATTGAACAGTATGAACATTGAATAAATATATAAGTAGGACTATATATATATCTCGTATATACTATCCTACTTATATATACTCATTGAACTTCGTTCCACCCGGGTGTCCCTTGACACCTCTCAAGTTTTTTTATTTATGGGAATCCTTCAAAATGCTCCTGTGTCTCCTAATGTGGGATTCTTACCTCACTGAAACCACCTCAGTGATCAGCATCAGCACATGGAAGGGGCCCCTGTTACCTCTTTTAAAATACCATTCCGCAACCCTTTCTGTACTCAGAGATGTGTCAAGCATTACAGCGCCTGTTAGGGCACATCGCTGAGTAAACCTTAAGAGGCTCCCCTGAGCCTCACTGTGCACGGCATACGTGATCGCAGTACCCTGGCATCATTCGGTGGGCCCAGAAAGATCAGAGTCCTCATTCTGAGCGCCCGAGATTCCACCATCAAGCGGATCTCGGGCGGGTTGGTAGATAGTCTACATAAACCAAGCTGTTTCAAATCCAGTGCGAAATAAATGTTAAAAAGATCTAGCATTTTATAAAGTATTCAAAAGTCTGGCAATATAATGCTATTTATTATGTTACTATTCAATACATATTTATTTAAAATATTCATTCTTTAGAAACGGAAACACAATGTGCTTGCATTTCTCACCTCAATTTCCATCTTTTACATGAATTCGATAACGTCTGGCAACATTCCAAAACTTGATCAAACGCAACCCTCTGTTCTAAAATAGGTATTGAGCTTCTGTTTAGATATGAAGCATATAAGATAAGCAAAATTATCTTACTTATACAATAAGGGTCTTATTTTGGAACATACAGGGTGTAAAAAAGACACATCACTAAGCCGTCATCTACGCATACTAAGCTGCGCATCTAACAAAGTAGCTTTGCGTAAAAATTATTGCTGGGAAACGACTTTTATTTTTAGGTATGAAAAAAATATTATTTTTTATTGTGCGCAATGTAACGCGAACCCAGGCAAGCGGAGTTAAGCCCTGCCCCTTCACTCTAAGCCACATAGGTATTTGTCGGATACGTTTGATATTCATTGCGTTTTTGTAACTTCAAATGCGTAATTTGCTAAGAAAAATCGAAAATTCTAGTTATGTTTGTTTGCAAAAAAGTTTAATTTTCGCAAAAAGTAAAAAAAAAAATTGCGACTTTGACCTTCAATATCTCCAGAACCAGTGGATTCCCAGGTATGGTCTAGTGGAAAAAAAAAATATCTAAATAAAAAATACCAATCTACATAACACGATTGACAGCCGGTACCAACGGCTTAACGTGCTTTCCAAGGCACGGAGGAGTCTCGGTATGTAAAGATGGTCACCCATCCATGGACCAACCCCGGCAAGCGTAGCTTAACCTGACGGATCGACCAGTGTGGCTGTTATTACTTTAGCCACGACCTCCTCCATAGGTAAACAGTTGAATTTGATGTATGAGACTTATTTTCAATTTAGAATCCTACTCAGTATTAGAAATGCTTAGCATAATGGTTCGCGAGTTTAATAAATAAGGCATTAAATGTGAATGTCTTTAAGTTCGAATGTTTGGTAATTATAGACGCCTCATCGCCTCAATGAATTTTTTACGAAATTTTTCACACGGGTAGACCTTAATTTGAACATCATAATCCCGATAGAACGTATCGCTAGGCTAATTTTTGGCATTTAGATGGTCAAAAATGATTTTGAATTATTTTTATTTATTTTTATTATTATTATTTTTTAAAGGTTATAAATAAAATTTTGCCACGTCAATATTTTTTGATTGTTTAAGTTAGATGAGACCGGTGTTTCCTAGAAGAAACACCGAAACAAATTCGGGGGTTGTCTCTTTTAAAATCCATAGGTACAGTGCGTACTGGTAAAATCATAAATTAGAACCAATAGAGACTAAAGTCTCACGTGTGCTTATGAGGTAGCGTAGCGGAGTATAAACACAACACAGGTTCTATTGTTAAGTTGCTTCTAGTAACATTATAAACGATTGATTAACTTTTAAGAGCGGTTTAGAGAGATCTGTCTTATTAAGTGCCAACATTTGTATTAAAATGTCTTTTTAACTTTCAATTAAGTGAATCCCCAACATTTTTCTGTTAATTTATCGCTGCCAAAGTATTGAAAGGTCTACATTTTCATTTCAAATTCATTCGAGCAGTGTAATAAATTATCAATTAGGGTACCGATAAATCTCCGGGGGCCCCCATTCAGCGATTGTACGTACTTTGACCTCCGATTTAATGGCCATCGACTTAATAACTTCAACTTTTTACAGAGCGAAGAACACTTTAACATGAATCCATATTCATGAGGGTTCCTTCTTGATGCCTTGAAATTCCCACCCAACACTGCGTTTTATTCAATTAATTCCCGATATCGGCGTAGATCTTAACCGAACCACTCAACGCTCCCTTTTAAAAGGATCTCTAGTCTATGAATATTCTGCAAAGTACTTGAGCTAACAAGTCTTAGTAGAAGAATTGTTGAATCGAAAGTATAACCTAAGATCGCATTAAGAATAAGCGTCGAGTACCTACAGCGATACATTAGAATATGGTAATTGCATTGTTACCGTAAATTTATCTCAAGGAGTTTTTAATATTACATTATTTTTATTTACGTGAGTCATTCAATACACAAGGGTTCAATTATAAGTATAGCTAAAACATTTCGGTAACAATGGAAGCGATATTAAAATACAGGATAGATTACCCAATATTTTTTCATAATTATATTATTCAGGCTTCGCAATTTTGTATGGATAACAAAACTTCACCTGTTTGCTGGCTAAAAATCTATAGTAGTAAGTATGTCGCTATCAAAGTAACAAATATTCTGATTTTAGTATTTAAGATAAACCATGACACTTTTCCTAAGATGAAGTTGGGGGTCAATTAATTCGTTACCCAAAAAAAAATGTTTATAAATAAATGGTCGTTTTTCAAATCAGGTTGGAATTTTGGACTTAAAAGTTAATAAAGTACAGCTATGGTCTAAAAGCTACACAAAACTAAATTGCGATTGCTCTTTAACTAAAAATGGATATCAAACAACGGCAAGCGTTCCTCAAAACGAAATAGTGGCAAAAAAGTTGTATACAATGAATTTGGCCACCCTATATGTCGGTAGATAAATTACACGTACTGTACGTACTACGAGAGTCGAGCTGAAACCATTTCAACTTGGTACTTGTAGTACACGTGAGAGCAAAATATTGGGTTTCACAAAGTGTATTTTATATTTGGTACTTTATTTACTTGAAAGCGCTATTTCCACATTAATTTGTATAAAATTACACAGTCGTTGTATGAAACAATGGTTTTGAACCAGTGTAGGTTAAATAAAATGAAAATATAAAATTGTTTTTAAATTGATGTGTGTAAAATGATATCAAATTAATGTTGAAAACTATCTTTTCAAGCTACTATTTACGTAAACTATCACATTCTACTTTGTAACCTAACTATAGCAAAAAATCCTCAGCGTCGTTGTTGGCTGGAAGTGTGCCCAAAAGACACGTCGTTGGTTTTTAATCTTCCGATGAGGAAAATTTTTTTCACGCGATATTTTAAGATTTATTTAGTTAAGATTTTTTTCTTTTTACTAATAATGTAGTTAGTTAAGTATTTTAATAAGTAGGTAGGTAAATAGTAAAAAGCAATTCTTGAATAAATAAATAGAGGAATACTGAAAAAAAAAATAATTGCGCTAATATAGGTGGTCCGGCGTTATGTCCACTTCTGTTGAATAAACTGTATTGTATGAGAGTTAAATGAGTACTTAATGAGTACATTTTTGGCAAGTTTTAGTCATTATTGTCATTGAGATTATAAGATTGTGAACAGATTTTGAACGATTTTTTTTTTTTGGCTTTCTTATTTTTAATAAACACTAATTCTACTCGTATAGACTCAAACAACTACACACACTCTACGTCACAGACTAACAACCACGAATCTGTACTTACAAAGTGCGAACAACCGGGGGAGACCGTATGGTAGGTAATAAAATATATAATTTGCATAATTTATGGTGTTTACTCAGTGTGGCTGTCATGATACGAACACGAATGTTTGGGGGTGAGCAGATGCGAACTATCGTCGAGCTTCAGCGCAGTTTGCAGACCACAGGGGAGTCTATTGCAATTTATGGGACATAGGTAATGTCAATCCCGGACTGTAGTGTAAGACTGTTATGTGAACATGGAGATAAATTGACTATGTGTTTTTTGTACCAACTACGTCTATTTTGTCTATTTTCACTTTTGCACACACATGCAACTCTTTGCTAGTATTGACCAGTTTTTTCGGTAGGAGTCGAGCTCGTCCCGCCATTTTTGCCTTAGTCTGCCGTGATATCGTCTGGCAATTACTGGGACCCATTCTTAGCTATAGGTGGAACTCTCAGCGGCCTTCAGCCTTCACTTCACGTAAACGGTTTGAATGGTTTGGTCACCTATCAGTAAGCCTGAAGAGCTTGGAGCCTCATAGCTAACATCATGGTACGATGCCGTCGAGCTGTATTGGAAGTACCGGTCCTGTTTGCGAGTAGTGATGCGAGATCGTCTTCCATGTTGCTCGGCTATGCTGTGTCAGTGGTGATTTTTGCCCTTTTCTCGTTTGAAAATTCTAACTCCTACTTAAGCTTAGCAGCTTTTTGGGTAACGTCCATGACATTGGATTTGACGCTCAGGGTTGCGTTCCTTACATGGTCCAAGCGGATAAATGTCAGACGATGGTAAACCGTGAACAGAGAGTGGCAAAGACCAGGTTTGTGCACCGTATGTATGTGTGGGGAGAATACACACGTGCTTATTTTATTGGCTTATTGTGCTATAAAAAAAAACAAGTCTTGGCGAAGTTGGTATATAAAAATGGCGCACAGTAAATCGAAAGCAGCATGCATTTTTAGCAGATTGTTTAAAAATCTACGTTGCAGATACCCGTCCTACCTTTTTTTTTTGTGGTGTGGGAAATCATCCAATGACTTCTCCCGCTCTGAGTGGAGCGGGAGGGCGTGTCAGACTCTTACTGACTAAAACCCTCCCCTGTTCCTTCCCTGCCTGAGTGCCTAGGGGTGCGGTTACTAATTTTCAGAATTTATCCGCTACCCCTAGGCACGGAGGCATCGGCCACGATGGGTCCCGTCACTGGTGGCTGACACTCATCTCTATGAGGCGCGCGTGGAACACTACGCGCCGTCAACTCACGGGCTTTGTGCTGCTCGCCGTCCCCAGACTCGTGTGTACTCGTACTACCTAATCTACGAAATCTTTATTGTACCTCAATGTAATATCACTTACGATTCTCATAAACGCTCATTCTATAGCCCAAATAACCGTACTGCGGAGACTATCGCACAAAGTGCACACGATCCGTTTAATTTCAGTTGCCAGTGTAAACGCGAATCCGACTGTACTCGTAATAAACAAGTGATTAGCTTTTATTTATTGTTGTCGACTGTACTGGGTGTTAATGACTTGGTATATTAGTATAGTGTGTTCGTTTTATTGTTGCTTATGTTTCATACATAATAAAATGTGTGTAAAAACGTCAATTTTTAACAAACTTTTATTTACAGCTTCACTTAACAAACTATGTAAACAAATCTTATAAGTTTTTGACTCATTTCCCGGTTTCAGATTAAGCTGAAATTTTGCGTACAGGTTTAGTTTGGATGACAACTAAGTGACGTCATTCTAAATCCAAAATGGCGGACGCCCAAAGATGGCGGACTAGTTATTTTGTATGCATTCCCATGTTATGAGTATTAAATGAAAAGGTGTGCTGAGAAGTACACGAAAAACAAAAAATAAATTGTGTTTTTTTAGTTTTTATAAACTACTGAAAATATTTGGGTTCACCTGCAACTAACTGTGTAAACAAATCTTAGAAGTTAAAAGTCCATTGCCGGTTTTCGATTAAGCTGAAATTTTGCGTACATATTACGCACGCCACAGCGGCGCGGTGCTGTTTGTTTTATTGCGTACGCATGGTTAGCTAAGTGACGTAATTCTAAATCTAAAATGGCGCACTCCCAAAGATGGCAGACTAGTTTTTTTGTATGTATCCCATGATATCGGGTATCAAATGAAAGTTTGCAGAGAAAAACAAAAAAAAAGTGTTTTTTAGTTCTTTTAAACTATTGAAATTAATTCTTATAATATATGATGATGAATAGCCGTGCAGCTCGTGCAGGTTGATTTCATGGTCACCCCTATCAGTTCTCATAGAAAGATGAGTCCCATGTGACATGGGCCATGTCAGATAAAACTGTGCACTTCAAATTCTCTTAAATAATAAAACATGCATATTTATTTTTTTTGTTTTTTGTTTATTAAGGATTTTTTTTATTAATAGGTAATAATATAAAATAGGTAGGTCGTTTTTTCTCTAAGAAACTGCTCAAAAACATGAATCGCAATATTATCAATTATTTTATTAAATAAATCACACTACTTTGTCACCACTTACTTGAAAAACTATAGAAGTCATGATCAATTCCAAAACTAAAATTATTAATTTCAAAACAGCCATTACCTGAAACAAAAAAAAAGTTAATTAGTAATTGTTTCAAATAGAATATAGTTTTAATTATTTTACAGAGGGCTCCTGTGTAGCATATTAATACGTAAATAAGTATAAATGTTCCCACTGCTGGGATTCAGGCCTTCTCTCTAGGAGAGTGTAGGCAGTAATCATACACGCAGACCCAGTGCAAGTTAGTGGATTTTACACGTCTTAGAATTTTGGTTATAGCCCATGCCAGTTTCCTCACGATGTTTTCCTTCACCGTTTTGATTGCAGTGGTGATGAAATAAATTACACAATTTAAAGCACCTGCCTGGGTTTTGAAACCACGACTTACAACTCGTATGTATGGCATGTATATTATATAATTATTAGGTGGGGGTAGGTGGGGGACCTATGAAATCAGCGTTTCGTATGGAGAATTTTAAAGAAGTTGCATTTTTCATCCTAACATTTTCTTAATTTATTTAACAACTATGAACACTAATGTTTTAAAACTTTTATGCAATAATGTTTAAAAATAAAGATAACGTATGCCACTTAGATTAAGCAACAAAAATAAGTTTTGGCTAAGTTAAAACAAATGTGGTCATTTCTGCTAACGAAAAGAGGTAATAAGGTTTTTACTATTGGCAGTTGTCTATGACGGTCATTATTCGATATAATATCAAGCATTGATGAACATTTTAATTTATAGAAGTGACGAGGTTCTCTATTTGTGAGAAAAAAACGACAATTTCATATGTAAGGACCCAACGAATGAATGGCAATGACATTACCTGCGATAAGTCACGTGACACTTATCTACGCAGGTAATGTCATTGCCATAAATTTTGTACTAAGCGTTAGCGTAAAAGAACCGGGCTGTTACTACTGGGCCACCACTGCTCACTGCTCATAAAAACATGCGTAAATTTACACAGCTCGTACATGATAAATTTTCATTAGCCTTCGCCTAGACAGGGTCGACCTTGAAAAAACTTTAATGAAAAAAATCCTGTTCTGGCTTCGTAACAATAACTATTATTTTCCATTAAACCGTGACACGCATTGTATTCTTTATAAAAGGGCCTTTCTTTGCTGGTTTTCTGATAATTTATTTAGAATGTAATCTTTCTGATTACTTACGTCTGTATTTCTAGGTATTAAGAGTGGGCTTTTTTTTGGCGGGTTGGGAAATCATCCAATAAAGCGGGAGGGCGTGTCAGTCTCTTACTGACTAAAACCCACACCTGTTCCTTCCCTGTCTGAGTGCCTAGGGGTGCGGTAACTCATGTTTAGAATTTATCCGCTACCCCTAGGCATGCAGGCACCGGCCAAGATGGGCCGTCAGTGGTGGCTGACAAACATCTCTTTGAGGCGTGCGTGGAACACTACGTGCCGTCGACTCACGGGCCTGGTGCTGATCGGACGGCGAGCTACCCCCACTGCTCGCCGTCCGGCCCGGGCTCAGGCCCGGGTCTACGGTGGCCGGAGATCGTCTTTCGACGTCCTACGCCCAGTGCTTCTCCTGCGGCGGTAGTGGCTGCGGGTGTGAGGGCCACTTCGTTGAGCTTCCCTCACCCGTCCCGCCTCCGCCTTCGCGAGCATTACTGCTTCGCAGAAGGAGGAGACGGCATCGCCCCGTACCCATGGCCTGAACCATGGCTAGGCGCGAGAGGTCGCTACCGCCTAATAAAAGTAATTGGCTTTGGAACTTTTCCCACCGCCAACGATGAGCGAGTAGCGAGTAGAGCTTCAAACTAAAAACGAGTTGCGAGTGCGTATGGACTTGAAAAGAGACTGACCCCTGAGTTTGTTTCGGTGTTTCTTTTCAGGGTAGTCAGCTAGGGAACACCAGCCTCACAATAAAATATTGACGTGTAAAAGTGTTATTTATGAGCAATTTGCAGAATAAATATAATTTATCAAAGCGAGTTTGTGATTTCAGACCAGGTTTCATCACGATTTTTTTCGTCACCGTTGAACGGAAAGGAACTCTGAATTGAAAAAATCACCATTGGTACATTTGGACCAGTTTTTACATTTTCTTCACTTATGTAGTATGAAACAAAGTAGCTTTACACCTTTGTGTTTATCCACTAACTCTTCCTTAACCATGCAACCGATTTTGATACGGTTTACAATAATAGTACGAGCGATAAACGTGAAGGTTTGTGTATATAAATTACATCCCTGCGAAAGCAGGGTCGCTAGTTCACAGATAAATCTTCTGCCCTTAACCTTAGAATATTACCGATCAGACAATCGCGATAAAGGTCTTCAATCATCTCTGTCAGCTTTCCCTTTCATTCAAGGACTGCACCGAAACATTGTCAAGCAATTTATCAAATACCTTGACTTATGGACCTGCAGTGACCAAGTGGCTATCATGTCCCTCTAATAGAGACTGGTGTAGGCAGGGTGGTTGACTTCCAAATTAATTTATTGTGAAAATATATTACTATCGCGGCGGCAGCTCGGAGAAATGCTTTGGGGCATTGTTTCAGTACTGTTTTCTTTCGACTAGCTTACGAGTAAGCAATAAATAACACTAGATTATTAAGCTTTTTAATGTCTGATCTTTGATAACTTTTGTGGGATGGAAATCCGCTTGAAAATGTTGTCAAATGGCTACGCCTAGAAATTGGTGTAAGCTAAAAGTACACTCAGGTTGTATTAACTCCTGCCAGGATTGTAGGAGTGATTCAGAGAGTCATGGCGGCCCTGGCTCAGGCAACTGAAGGAAAACGGATAGGTTCCACCCAGAGCGGGACAAATGGGATTTTTGAGAGAGGGAAATCAAAAATCCCATTTAGTTTCATAATTCACGAAACTAAATTTCTTTAAACTGTAAAGACGCTTACTTTTAAGTTATTTGGAAAAGAAAATAGGAACAGAAAACGTTTTGTACGTCTCTGAAATTTTTATAGCCACCTTTTAGAGTCATTTATAAAACTTCAGGAATTCTGAATCGAGACCTGGTAAAGATTGGTTCCTAACTATTATTTAATAGGGTCGCACCCAAACAGTGATTCGTGTATATCCAGGGATGGCACTCAAAATGAATTTATGGGACAAAAGGCTGTCTCTGAGGCCTCGTTCAAATACGAGGTAAGTTTTGAAAGGATCCACAAGGGACCGAAAAAAAAAATTACACTTTAACAACTTTGCTCTGTCATTTCTGTTTAGATAGCTTTTTTTGGTTAGCCTCTTTGTTTTAAAGCGTTGAAAAAGACGAGTTAATGTGCTTAGTAACCCATTGGGCGTTGGCGTCAGTTTGAATACAAATAAATTATATTTTGGTATTTTAAAGGCTGTGTCTTGCTATCAGTGGTGTGACAGTACTCTGAATTAGGTTTATATTTCAGAAAGAAAAAACTTTTAAATATAAATAAAGTGGGATAATATTGTCTTTTTTCCAAAGAGGAAGGAGGCTAATCCTTATTTTTCGAGTGTTCAGCTTATTTTTAGAAGTAGAACTATTTCTGCCTGATTCAAGATCCAATCGCAAATATTAAAGTTATCATTTACCACACGGGCTTTAAAGTGAATCCAGTCACGCGAAAAATATTGTAGGCAAACTTTTTGAAACTACTCGTGTACAGATCATCAATAACCAATGATTGAGTCCCACAGCACGCTAAATTTATCAATAATATCGTACAACCAACTCGACCGACAGACTACTACGAGCAAACTTTTAATTGGAACAAAATCCCTGTACCAAAGGCGTTTTAATTAGGAAAATTTCCTATGAACAAGCGGACGATATAATTTCTATGCAAATCGAGCGTTTAACTTCGCATAACGCAGTGGTGGGAACGGTTACTTCACAAGGAGGATACCGCAGTGTATTTCTGAATTAATAAAGAGCTAATTGATCAAGTTCTGCCGACGGATTAATAATAACTTTATTTGTTATGATAGGTTTTGGGTGATACGGAACATGTGAAATCATTTTGTATTCTTCGTCTATTTGTGAATATTCTTGATTTTTCCGTAACATATTTTGTTTCGTATTGGGTTTTTCATAAAACGACATTCCATCAGCGATAACGACTGTCAGAAGTTCAAAATATTGACTACATTTCGGTAGTGTATACCTACGCTTGGTGAAAGAACGTACTTGTTTCTAGGCCCTTACAGTGTGTCCCGGGATGTGGCCGAATAGGCGTTGCACAGAGGAGGTCCCAGACTGGACTTTAAGGTGCTATTAGCTGCTAACGACCTTGAGTGGTTAGCTTACGTGTTCTGTGCTGAGCTCACGTAACGCGTCGTATATCCACCCAGTAATAAGACTCGCCCATCAAGGAGCGCTGTCCGAAATTGAATCGAATTTGAATCGAATTTGAATCGAAGTTGAATCGAAATTGAATCGAAATTGAATTGAACTTGAATCGAATTTGAATCGAATTAGAATCGAATTAGAATCGAATTTGTATCGAAGTTGAATCGAAGTTGAATCGAAATTGAATCGAATTTCAATTGAACTTGAATCGAATTTGAATCGAATTTGAATCGAAATGGAATCGAATTTGAATCGAATTTGAACCGAATTTCAATCGACTTTGAATCGAATTTCAGTTGAATTTGAATCGAATTAGAATCGAATTTCAATCGAATTTCAATCGAAATTGAATCGAAATTGAATCAAAATTGAATCGAATTTAAATCGAAATGGAATCGAATTTGAATCGAATTTGAACCGAATTTCAATCGACTTTGAATCGAATTTCAGTTGAATTTGAATCGAATTAGAATCGAATTTCAATCGAATTTCAATCGAAATTGAATCGAAATTGAATCAAAATTGAATCGAATTTGAATCGAATTTGAATCGAATTTGAATCGAATTTGAATCGAATTTGAATCGAATTTGAATCGAATTTGAACCGAATTTCAATCAAATTTGAATCGAATTTCAATCGAATTTCAATCGAATTTCAATCGAATTTCAATCGAATTTCAATCGAATTTCAATCGAATTTCAATCGAATTTCAATCGAATTTGAATCGAATTTGAATCGAATTTCAGTTAAATTTCAATCGAATTTGAATCGAATTTGAATCGAAATAGAATCGAATTTGAATCGAATTTGAATCGAAATGGAATCGAAATTGAATCGAAGCTGAAACGAATTTGAATCGAATTTCAATCAAATTTGAATCGAATATCATTCAAATTCAATTCAAAATCGACTGAAACAGAAATACCTTAATTCACTCACTACATAACATATTTCTGACCTGACATCTCAATGAAAACTTTTTTACAAAAAAATAGTACTGAATCCGTCAATATATGACAGAGTTATGCCCGAACATAATTTAAAAAAAATACAAACATCCGAATTGATAACCTCCTCCTTTTGGAAGTCGGTTAAAAAAGTGCAAAATAACTTTAATTTTGGAAGTCGGTGTCAAAAAAAGAAGACACAAAACCAAGAACACCGACTTCCGAAATTGAAGTTATTTTGCACTTTTTTTGGAAATCGGTTCTATTTTTTTGAAAAAAAGTTTTTTGTGATTAGTATTTGGCAAAGACACAAATATTAATGTAACTATGAATTTAAAACTTAAATAACTATGAATTACAAATGGAAAGTAATAATACTTTATTGATGCACATTTAGTGCTACAACTCTGCTCACATTATGACTTACAACAAGTTCTCAAATTCAATACATTTAAAATCACACCTCTTTTACTGCTTACAAGGTACACTCATCTTTCATTGTTAAAAGTACCCTCCTTCTAGGGCAAAAACTGGTTTCGATTCAAACAGATCCTTAATTTCGCGCCTTCCATTCATGTCGTGGAGGCCTGTTCTTTATCTGATCTACAACTTACGCCCCAGGGTGCGAGTTCAAACCCCAGCGAGCACCAATGTGACTTTTCTAAGTTACATGTGCTTTTCTACGCGGCTATGCGCTAGAAACCACTGACTAACGGTGAAGGGAAACATCGTGAGGAAACCTGGACTTCGGTCTGAAATCACCAACCCGCACTGAGCAAGCGTGGTGATAAAGCTCATTCTGTGTGAGAAGTGGCCTTGCCCATAATATGGCGCGTCAGAGGCAACAAAACCCCTTTTTTTTTGTATATTTGTTACGCAATATCTCCGCAATTTATGAATTGATTTTGATGATTCTTTTTTTGCTTGTTAGGTCATATTTCAGAGGTGGGTCCATATATTTTATCGAAATCGATTCAGCACTTTTTAAAAAAATCAACATAAACAAAAAATATGTATACACAGATGACGTTTTGGTTGTCTAAAAATGTTCAATTTCCATGTTATCCATTCGGGCATAACTTAAATATTTACTTTTACTTCTGGTGTACAACAACAATAAAAAAAAAACTAAAAAGTGAAAAATAAAAAACTTTTCAAAAAATACTACCGACTCTTAAAAATAGCAAAATAACTTTAATTTTGGAAGTCGGTGTCAAATAACGAAGAAACAAAAATAAATATATACACCAACTTCCGAAATTAAAGTTATTTTGCAATTTTCAAGTTTTTTTCTGTGCCCAATAAGTTTTCTACGCCTTCCCTTTTTATGCCACTTTTACATATTTTATCATTTTTTTATCATCTTAATACTTTGTTATATAATAGTTTGTATTTATCTGTAAGTAAATAACAATAAAAGTTACTTGAATGGAAAAGTAATTAAAAAGATAATCATCTTCAATCGACATCGTATCGTGACGCTTAAACCAAGCTTTTTTTTACTTTTAAAAAAGTATGTATGAAATATATTGTTTGTATTCCTACGAAGAGTTACTAGGAAGGAAATAGGAAAATTACCGCTATTACCATACTAAAACGCAACAACGACACAAAGCTATCGACACATTGATATGTCACAGGTAGACAGAATCAAATGTTATCCCACGTCAACTATCTACGAGTACCTCTATTTACGTAAAGGTAATCAAATTAACTTGCCAAACTATCGCGCCACTCTGTGTGTCCCTCGTTCCAACGTTTGACAATTATATTCATAATCAAATAATTTGGAACACACCGTTTGGTATTTGTCTGTGTTATTAGTTACATTATCAGAATGATGGATTCTCGATTTCGAAATTGCATTGTGCTGACTTGCTCTCCTAAAATCAAAGTAGCAATTTGAGGTAGGTATTGTCTATTTTGGGTCACAGTTTTGTTGTAATCTTGTGCCACAATCATTTTACTGAACCTTTGACAGAACTTCACGTAACCTTTTTTTTTTCGAGGGAGGTGGTGGGATATCATCCTATGACTTCTCCCGCTCTGGGTGGAGCGGAAGGGCATGTCAGACTCTTACTGACTAAAACCCACCCCTATTCCTTCCTTGCCTGAGTGCGCAGGGGAGCGGTAACTCTGTTACGAATTTATCTGCTACCCCTTGGCATGCAGGCACCGGCCATGATGGGCCCCGTCAGTGGTAGCTGACATATTCTCTTTGAGGCGCGCGTGAAACACTACGCGCTGTTGACTCTCGGGTCTGGTGCTGATCGGACGGCGAGCTACCCATTATTCGCCGTCCGCAGGCCCGCAACTTCACGTATCCTGAGACCTTATGTACCTAGTTACCTTTGGGTAAGTAGTATGGAAGAAAAAGATATGTTGCGCCGACCCCAAATAAATTGGGATAAGGGCAGGAGAATGATGACTAATATAATAGCCGCATAGTCCTCGGTGAGTTGGATCGGTCTGCGGTGATGCCCTAGTGAGTCGGGGTGGTGCTGTCCCAGTGAGTGGGGATGATGCCCCAGTGAGTCAGAGTGATGATGTCCCAGTGAGTTAGGATGATGCTGCGGGCTCCAGTGGACTCACACCACAGCAGTGCCACGTAGTGGCTTGACTGCTGGCGTCGACCAGGAGAGAATCTTCGACCGGCCGAAAGTGCAGTTCGCTGTGCCAAAATCGCTTATGAGGTTGAGAGTGATTGAAGAGGCTGAGGATGCTGCCCAGATATGCGCGTCCGCTGCATGCTGGTGGTCAGAATACTCGTAGGAGCCGTGGGTACTGGCTGGGTGTATGACTCGCTTCTCAAGAGCTTGAGGAAGTGATAATAATGACGTCACGCTAGAATAGCTGCACGAAGGTTGCGCTGACGTTCATGATCGAGGGTCACCAAGCCATCAGACCAGACGGGTGTTGTGCCTGGTCCGGGCAACTGCCCGATGGTTGATTTCTGACTGTTGTACTCGTTTGTGTTCAAATCGCGCGGAGAACTCTGCTTGCGCGATGCAGGATTATAGTATTTATTGCCAAGTAATTTTCCTGAACTCTAACCACTAAGGCTTTATAATCTCGCTTTGAGTCTTACACAAAGCGTTTCTCAGAATTTAGCTCCTGAAACTATCGTCACGAACATCCCGAAAGTTAACACTATTCAAACAAAGTTAACGCTTTCCAAGAATTGTTTCCAAAGACACGTGTATTCTAAATTATTAGTGGTCTGACTGACACCTGCCTGAAAGTAAGTGCTCCTAAAATATTTGGCTTTGTGCCACCTTTTTAGTACGTAAGTGATAAAGGCCTTCCTAACCCCTTCTGTGTCTGGCCGGCTAAGCTATCGAGGCCTATCGTTTCGATCTAGTTCAGAGATTTTTTTATGTCTAATCGTCCAATGGCAACTGTGACATTGACGTAGCTTACGCCCACATGGTGTCCGCTTGCCATTTCGAGCACTTTCTCTTACGCCCACTTGGTGTCCGCTCGACACGCAAGGGAGCATACTTATGTTTATGTCTAGGGTACCCTTGAGTAAACACAGATAATCTTGGGTGTAAACTTTACTAAAATATTAAGGGTCTAAGTAGGTTCTGTATATTGATCGCTCACTTTGAAAGCCTTTAAACGAAATGAAAGAGATTAGACTTCTTATAATTTTCCCAATAAATTACAAGAATAAAGTAAACTGCTTGATCTATTTTAACCTCAGTTTTTATTTCATCGGATCCCGGGAATCCGACACTGGACCTTACGCTCAGTAGTAGCGCTTACGACCCCATTGGACCAAGAAGACAGTGTATCTTTTAATAATTTATATCTTTTTTATTTTATTTTATTTTATAATAACGTTACCCCATACTAAAAAATATTCCTGTATAGTAGGTGTGTTCGCAAATATGCAACTCCCCATACGCATGACATATAGACCCTGAACTACTACTGTCTGTAGGACATAAACCCGCGACAAGCAGCGCAGCAACCAATCGCTAAACCAATGCCCAAGCCGTGTCGTCAAAAAAATACGAAGTGTAACAATAATTAACTTTCAATTTTGTCTGTTTGTCTTACAACAATGTAAAACTCAATGACCACCAACATTCATCCGACACAATCGAATAGATAAAAGCGTCAAACTCCAAAAAGTTTCCATTCAACGCTCAATTAAATCGAACGGCTCGCGAATCGATTCAGCTCGGTACTCGATTGAATACCGATTGTAATCGACACCGAGTAAATTGATAACTTGGGGAAAAGACTTCTCCTTAATGAATATGCGATTGAGCTAAGAAAGTTAATATTGAAAATTAAGTCTAGCATTGGAGTAATCTCCAATTTATATTTGCATATCTATCTATCGCAGACCATCTATTAATCTGAAAAGGAAAAGGTTGAGAGGAAAGAGGATGAAATAGGTTTTAGCTGAGTCATAATAGATGAGATAATGTTCTAAAGGTCGGGTTGTTTTTGAAATGTTTCAGAGCTTTAGAACTTTTGTTGCCTTTCCAACTAAGTGGGTTTAAGATACACGAGAGTTAATGAAAACGAAGTTATAGACTAATCATAATGTGGCTTAAGCATAATCAGCCTATAATGTTCAAATTGCAGGACACAGGTCTCCTCGTAACAAAACGTTTTGAGAACACATTTATTGTGCGTACAGCTAGGGAGTGGAATTCCCTGCCGGAGTCTGTGTTTCCTGATAGCTACAACCTGGGAGTCCTTTAAGTCAAGAGTGAATAGGTTACTTCTAGGCAAGCGTGCTCCCCCTTAGACCACGTCATTGCTTACCATCAGGTGAGATAGTGGTCAAACGCATGCCTATCAACAATATAAAAAAAGAGTGAGTGGGTCGAAATCCACCACGCGGGCCTAGTGCGGGTTGGTGGTTGTCTCATGTCTTCGAAGTTTTTTGTTGTTTTTTTAGTCCTTACGATGTTTTCCTACACAGTTTTGAAAGCAATAACTTGCACTGTGTAAAGCGCCTTCCTGATTCGAACCCACCTGCGGACGGCGAGCAGTGGGTAGCTCGCCGTCCAATCTGCACCAGGCCCGTGAGTCGACGGCGCGTAGTGTTCCACGCGCGCCTCAAACAGATGAGTGTCAGCCACCACTGACGGCGCCCATCGCGAGCGGTGCCTGCAGGCCTAGGGGTAGCGGATAAATTCTGAAAATGAGTTACCGCACCCCTGGGCACTCAGGCAGGGAAGGAACAGGGGTGGGTTTTAGTCAGTAAGAGTCTGACACGCTCTCCAGCTCTACCCAGAGCGGGAGAAGTCATTGGATGATTTCCCACCCCACAAAAAAAAAAAAACTTACAACTTGTAAGTCGCGACCGTTACCATCGATGGTGTGGATTAGCTACAAAAATAATCTTAAATGTGTAGCATTATCAAGATGCTATTCAGGCCTTACAGGACAAGGTGATAATTGGACACTGAAGTGTTCCATATGTGTAATGCTGCGTACACATAGTGCGTACATATATGTAATGTTTATCACTATATATCATATTAAGGAGTGGGGTGACAATAAGAACAACTGATTAACTTTTTGGCAGCTTCGCCCGCGTAAGTTGACAAATATTTTACGGCAACATATTACCAGGATCAAAAAAAATCTTTGACCCAGGCTAGATCTGAACAACCTATGTTCTAAATATCATCCAAACCAAAAACATCCAAATATGCAGAATTACACACATTATGTTGCATCGGGTAATCAATTAACAACAAAACGAAGCACGCCACCTAGCGGCAACTATAAACAATACAACTGGCGCATTTTGACAAAGTCGGCGCATTTTGACAAAGTCGGCGCGTTTCCGGTTGACTTCGAGGTTGGAGAGGACCCGCTTAGTCGGGCAGTCTTAATCTGGGAGTCACGGAGTGAAGACGCAACGGAACTACCCTACGTTTTTTTGCTACTAGTATTTTATTGTACCAAGTGAAGTGAAGTGAAGTGTAGTATTGCGTAGCCATTGACGTTTATTGCACGATATACCTACGCAGACCCACCTGATAGCTGGTTGTAGCTCGACACATCCTGGCGATCCGACATATTATATATGTCATGTAGCAAGTTCATACATACTCGTATGTACAAAAAAGACCGCCCGGGCTGAATATAACACTTATCAAAATTGAATGACACAAAATACCTACAGACTAATGTCAAAAGAATTAAAACACCCATATTAGCAAACACTAATCAACACTCTACATAATTATTATTAGCAACAATATAATGTTACAGTCTCCAAACAAATACTTCTGGCAGACGTTCAAAGTGTAATTAGTCTATTATTGGTGCGGTGCGATCGACTGCCGCTAATTTATGATGACTATTTAATTTAATTACTCGCGTTATTATAATTATCGTTATTATTATTTAGTTTTTAGGATGCTGTAGTGGGTTTCTTGTGGCAGTGAGTGCCACCGAAAGCGCTATCGCATATTTATTTCTTATAGCAAGCAATATTGCTGTGTTCGAAAGAGTTACCGCTGCCAAGGGCCTTTTTTTTGTTGGGGTGGTATATCATCCAATGACTTCTCCCCCGCTCTGGGTGGAGCAGGAGGGCGTGTCAGACTTTTACTGACTAAAACCAACACCAGTTCCTTCAGTTGCATGAGTGCTCCACTGCCCAGGGCCTGTAGTCTCGACATTGTTAGCGGTAAAAGTTTTTCATTAAAATTTAAATAAATTGTAGGTTTTCATGAAAAATAGTGCATGCCAATTTAAAATTTATGCCATCTCTGTACATATTTCAAGAAAATCAACTATTTTTTCAGGTTATGACCTAAAATTTTTCCTGAAAAATGATGTAGTTTTTCTAGTAATTTAGCGATCGGGGCTAACGTAAGTTTCGCTATCAATGTCGAGACTGCAAAAGCTTGGCACGCCAAGGTCAATTTAAGGAACACGGGTAGTTTTAAGTTGGTCTGACACTGATCTCTCCTGCTCCACCCAAACGGGAGAAGTCACCTGATTGATGATTTCCATCCTCAAAAATAAAATAAGGTGGTAACACAGGCATGGCTTAACAGGCCTCAATTTGCTATTTTTATGGACGTGATCTAAAATTGTTATTGCAAACAAGTCTATGGGTTTGTGTTTTATTGATGTTTGGCTAGATTTGACTGTAATTTTCTTATACAATTCAACTAAAAATGTATCACAAACTAATGGGTTCTTCTATTGTTTCCCATAATGGTACCTATGAACTCTTTCATTAAAGTTGTAAAAAAACTGACATCAGTTGTCAAATCTTTTAACATTGAATGGTCAGCTCGTATCTAAATACCAGAGGAATCGAGTTATGTCACCGAAAAAATATTGACTCGGTTTTAAAACCATACAGAAACCAAAATGCCATCACCAACCCCAGTCATCCACACAAACGTGCGTGTTTTCACATAATCCCAAGATATAATCGTCTGGAAAGTTTTCAGGTCTGCACTATTGATATTCATGCAGTTTCCGTAAAGGGGTGAGCAGAGGTGGTGGGGCGGAAGTAATAAATCGACTTTTGTTTGTTAGTGGTCTGATAGCATTAAGGGTGTTTATAAATTGTAATGGGTGCATTTGTTGAGATTAATGACTGTAAAAATGACGGTATTAATGGGGGCTTCCGTTGGGACAGGTGAATTTGAATGCGATTTTTCTTTTGAGGTTTACGTAAACGGTTGCTGGGAAGTCGTTAGGTGTAGGGAATGATGGTTCGTGGTTTTTAAGTGGTTCAATAACGGTAAAATAAACTGCTATGACAATAAGAAACCAATGTAAGAGTTTATAACAAAGAAAATCTTATGATACAAGGGAAACTCTTAAGCCCCACGGTATTTCATCGGAAAAGTTGCACAAACTTCCATACAAGCTTTCATCTCCTGTTTGAAAAATCAAGCGTTATCTTTGAAATATAGCTTTTAGTAATGAGGCCGCCCATTGTGTCACCCAACGAAATGTTTTCTAAAATAGTATTTTCTGTATTTTAAATGGTGTACCTACATAAGAATAAATACCTATTCATTTTTTTTTCTCGGTGTGTTGCATCAAATAAATGTTTTATTTATTTATATATCTATCTATTCAGAGGTCAAACTAAAAGTTATTAGAAAATGACAAACGGAATGATGTAGAAATCTGTTAATATTTACCAGACTGCGCGACGCAAGGGAAGGTAATGTGTTTATCAGCCTATGTATGTATGCATTGCTTGTTCCTTTGTGGCGCTTTTGCCATCAAACGCGTAGGCCGAATTTGATAATTCTTATGTCAATTGATTCGTCTTAATCTTGCAAGTGATACTAAATACATAACAGTAATCAAACATTACAATATTATTATGTCGACAACCAGACGCCATATTGTGAAAAAGAAAAAAAATAATGTGAATGAACTATATTAAGTGGGTTATCAAAAAAGGGTTCGAGGAGGCGATTCCAAAAATGTAACTCACTAAAATGTAGAAAATAAAAAAAACCCGACTGTAAAAAATTCCAAACAAGTCACTCAAGCAGTCTGATGCAGTTGGTGGCATGAAATCAATAATTGAGCTAAAATAACTGCGAACGCTAAAGTAACGGCATCAGACTGCTTGAAAAGTCACTTGTTTGGAACTTTTTAGTTGTTTTTTGCGGTCTGGTTTTTTATTGCTTTTCGAAGTAATCTCTGTTCCGTTCTAAGCACCCCGTCACATGCGATGGAACCATTGAATGAAAACGTGGGCCCACTCTTCTTTATGGATCTCTTCCACGCCTTTTTCAAACACAGCCACGGCATCTTCAGCGTTAATAAAACGAATTTCTCTTAGTCATCTATTATGTTTGGAAATAAATAAAAGACATAAGGTGCCAGGTTGGGACTGTAAGGAGTATGACTCACTTAACTCCACACCTTCGATAGACAAATATTCGATAATCCGTCGGCGGAGTGAACTGGATCATTGTCGTGGTGGAGGAGGATCCTGCTTCTTAGGCGCTGCTGTCTAACATTTTACAAGACAACTGGTAAACAATGACTGACACCAATCTGCAATATCGGTCCTTTTATCTTCTAGGACAATTGTAGTGAAATGACTGACTTGACTTCTGCCCTTCTTTACTTTGGTCGGCAAGTCTTCGAATGGAAACATCCATTGGGCTGAGTTTAGTGTGACAGTGATGCGCGCGCATCTTAAAATTTCACTCTCATCATTTTTTCATGGCAATGACATTACCTGCGGAGAGAACTGATCGCGACGATAGATCGTGGTGGAGTAAATGAAATGGTAGTGGACTGTATAACAAAATATAATGAAGTAGTGATATTGAAATATATACACAGTTGTATATATAAACAGTTGGTTTATGAACAAAGGAATATAAGGTAAGAATTATTAAAAACGCGCAAGCGCAGCCGTGCGTTAAGGCGTACAACACTGACTGTCGTGGCTCGGGGGCCCACGCTCGGCCGTCCGCTGGCTGGCGAGCTGTTGTCCCCGCACCCCGATGTTGAGATGAGTAGACTCAACAAGAATTGTCACGTGACTCACGTCCAGAAAGTCATTGCCATACATTTTTTACTAAGCGTTAGCGTGAACGCTAACAGAAAAGTAATTTGTCTAAAGTCACAGTTAACAGTCTCCCCAAGTCAGTTACTACCTGTGTTTGTAGCTTTATAATCCTGCTATTTCGTCGGTACTTCAGTTTATATTCTGTATGTATCGCAACGCTTGTAGGGCAAATTAGTAAAAAAATGCAAGACTGATGATGAACCTACATAATTTTGTTATAAACTGAATATTTTTATGCAGATTATACTTATGACCAATTTTGGGAATAAGTACCTAAGTTTAAAAGTAGGTACCTACCACGTATTGACAATTAAACCAGTTGCATTTTAGGAAGTTCATAAGACGTAGCAAAGTGTATGAAAGAGAAACCAATCTACAACATCCTTGAAAACGAAAAAGCATAGATATAAAACAAAACGGTAATACCTTGGACGCAGTACAGAGCAATCAACTTGGGTATAATGGCTGAAAAGCGTCCATAGAGTGGTCAGGGGAGCCAGACTATTTGATATCACACTAACGAGACACTCGGTAACGCTTTGAGCTAAAGAAATAGTCACAGTATGAAACTGTCGAGGTGTGGTTTCGACTGGCCGGATTAAAACGGAGGTTAGAAGATTCAAAGGATTCATTCGTTCGGTTTTGTTGATCTAAACTAATAAGAGATAAACTTGGTTGGTTATAACAGAAGGTAATTTGAATTTTCATTATCAAGTCGATACGACTTGATTATAAAATCTCAAAGAAAGCTACACTATTTCAAAGTTCTGTAATGATAAATGTAATCCTTTATAAGGAAATCGAAACCATGCGAAACCGTGGAAAAAGCTGTTTTTAATAGTTATCTTTACAAAGTAATAAATTATAATATTTATTAATATTATTATTTTAATAATAATATAATAATAATAATATATAATTTTATATTATTATATTTTTATTTTATTTTAATTAATATTATTATTTTATAAAGCTGATTTTTATCAGCTTTATTAATAAAAAAGTGAGTCCAGTTTTAACTTTATTATAGTACTACTCCATTTGCAAAAGGACTAAGCTCTTAGTTCAACCGTAACTAAACCAATAACACTCGCGACCTCAAAACATGAGCCACAATACACTTCACAAAAAAACTAAAACCAGGCCGAATCTAAAAACAAAACACGAACCATCTGAGCAATATTTAGAAAAATACTGACCAGAATACACATTCGGACGGAATTAGGGAGACGCAAAAAGATTGATAAAACATGTACGGTGGAGGGGAAGCATTTTCCTTGCTGATGGGGAGAGCTTGAGTGCATCAGTTGTTTGAAGTGGCGCAACGGTTTTCAAAAAACGAATGTTGTAAAACTGGATTGTACTGGCCAGTTCTTTGGAAAATTTTGAGTTGCTTACATCAATTTTGTCGTTGAATGATTCTGTCATATTTTTTAAAAACAGTGATGAAGTTTTTGCTATAACTGTCGGCGGAATTAGAGGTTTCGAGTCGTTTTAGTCGCGATCTTTGTTAGGTAGAGTACTTTTACCAATACAAGGTATTTCAAATCATATCGCTGGAGCTAACTACTTAACTTAAAATTACCAGCAACGTGTATGCGAAAAGGATGGGGCCGGTCGATGTGATGATGCTTATGACCTCCGACACAAAGAAATGACTAGTTGTGTAGGCTTCCACCTAAACATGTTTCAAATTAGTCGTCACAAAGTTTATACCCGTCATCCGTACATTTGAACAAACCATAAAAATTCAACATATCGCTAACATGTCCAGTTGTATACGATTTCCAACTGGGTCGAGCGAGCGTCACTTATTTCGTATGTATGAGACGAATGTCTGCGGAGGGCGTATTTAAAAGTAGACATTTGACTGGACCGATCACCGCCTGAATACTAAGATGATTCACGTTTACTCGTATACTACTAGTGTAGAGTTGAAAACTATTTCATTTTTAACTAGCTGGCGTTCGCTTCGATCTCTTGGAGAAGTGGGGAGGTAAAAGTGAACGTATGTGTACTTATATTTACAAAATGGCGAGTATACGAAAACATTCAGGTTTTAATGCTATTACATTAATAGAAATTACTATAAATACCTAAGACCTATTTTATTTGAATAGCCAATCAAGATTGAAAAAGTTACATTCAAAGAAATTAATTCAGAAACGTTTTATTTTTGTAACTTTGTAGAAAATTACATGGAATAGAGATAGGGAACGAACCAGTTTATTTTATTTGAAAATTTCCAATTCTACAAGAGCAAAAATACAATCTGTGATAATAATCGTTGGCAAGCAAAATAATTTGAATTGGGAAAGTTAAATAAATAACATTAGTTGAGTTCAATTTATTTTTATTGGGATTTTGCTATTTGTGTAATTCAGCAATATTTTATGCAAAGCCTATTTTGATGGAGCTCTGAATAAATGATGAAGTTTCATTTTGGTGTTACCTATAGTAAAATATTATAAGCCTTTTTGAGTTTTATTGATACAGATTATAGTAGTTTATTTTAGTGTTTAAATTGGAATTATCTTATCAAGTTAGTGTTGGTATTTCAATTTCGAACAAACATGACCAATTTTTATATAACTGTGAATTTAAAAACACGTAAATTGTAATCTAAAATATAAAATACTCGTGTTACGGTGTTTGTGATTGCACTCCTCCGAAATAATAATATAATATAATAATATTCCACAACTATCACACAACGCCATCTAGTCCCAAGCTAAGCAGAGCTTGTGTTATGGGTACTAGACAACTGATAAACATACTTATATATTTCTAAATACATAAATATTATAGATAAATTACACCCAGACACAGAACAAATGATCGTGATCATTACACAAACATTTGTCCTGGGTGGGAATCGAACCCACGACCTCCGGCATAGCAGTCAGGGTCACTAACCACTAGACCAACAGGCCAGTCAAAAAATGGCTCAACCGATTTTAATGATTTTTTTTGTATATTTGGTAGGTATGAGAATAGGATGTATTTTTCACCCTCCTAACCCCTCCTTTTTAACCGACTTCAAAAAAAGGAGGAGGTTCTCAATTCGACTGTATTACCTCACAACTTCTTACTACGTGAACCGACTTTTTTTTTTTATTTGACAGCTGTTGCTTCACATTTGGTCCCATTTTAATTTGGTGAACATCTGATGAAGAACTTCGGAGATACACAATGGAACTCTTCAATAAATGATAGCAAACCTTCCAGAATTGCTGCAATCGCCTGTCTGTATATTGTTTTCACCACTTCACAACATTACATCACGCTGATGGGCTCTGAAGGGGTATACAGATTTGTATAGTTCACCCTTATACACCCTAATTTCACCAACTACGTTCAAATTCCCTATTTTTGGGACTATCAATTCGGGCATAACTTTACTATTAATTTAGTTTTAGAATGGGGTAAAACAACTAAAAAGTGAAAAATAAAAAACTTTTTACAAAAAAATACAACCGACTTCCATAAATAATACTAAAAAATGTAAAATAACTTTAATTTCGGAAGTCGGTGTCAAATAACGATGAAACCAAACTAGAAACACCGACTTCCGAAATTAAAGTTATTTTACATTTTTTAGTATTATTTATGGAAGTCGGTTGTATTTTTTTTTGTAAAAAGTTTTTTTTTAATCGTAGAACAACGTTTGCCAGGTCAGCTAGTTTCTTATAAATCTTACCATCAACTTAGCCTTCAACGCAGCCATTAAAAAGTAAAAAAAAAACGTTGCCCCTAACATTCCATGCGGTACCGTGTGTTAATATCAAGAAAAAAAAAAAAAAACAACACATAAGATACCTACATAACCAAAGAGGAAGCACCACAGCTGACATTGTCATATTAGGTCCTCACAAGCTCAGCAAAGAGACTCCTCCGGTAATCTCCGCAACCACGCAAGATAACACAAGGCGCCCGCTAAAGCCTAGACCAGATTATGTTAGTATTTTAGTCAGCTGACGAATATTTTGTTACTAAACTTAGGTGCTTTTGTAGGAGAAATGCAAGGCGGGATGGATATTTTGTTTAGTTCAACTATTCATAAATAGTTTTTTTTGTTGGTTGTTTTACACTTATACTGGCAACACTGAAGATGTAGACTGTGGACCTATACTTCAATGGTGCAGGTACATTCTGTGTAAATTGGTGTAAAAGAATTGTTTCTTTAAATAAAACTATGGACATCCAAACTATTAAAAGTTGTATAAATAAAATATACTCGTATATAATAGAATAGAACAAAACTTTATTGTACACAAAAATAGAGCACACACAAACACAGAATAAACAACAAACAGAACAGAACGGAACAGAACAGAGTATTAACAATTGCACACCTCATATCAAATCATGGAATCCACTGCTTCTGGAGATATTAAAGGTCAAATTCGCATTTTTTTTTACTCTTTATTTCAGCAATACAATTTATTTTCTGTACAAAAAGAAATTAACGATACGAGGCATGCACTTTTTTAAACATTTCGAATGTTATAAGTAGTAGGATGCCAAGAAGTTCTAAGAAGAATGAAAAATTGACATACGCTTTGGTTAACATTGGCTTGGGTCCTAGCTACTCTGCCAAAATCCTAATAAAAAAAACGACCTCTAAACATTCACTTACTCTATTTATATTTGGTTGACATAAAACATTTACAACAACAAAGACGAATCCTTCTCAAGAACCGAAAAAATTCGTGAAAATATTTTTCCTACATTTCCATTCATATCCTTCCCTCCCGCGAACAATGTAACAAATGTTCGACCACCCGAAAAAGCCACAAACAACATTACGACATGAATTAATGAACAAAAAAAAGAAACACCAGACTCCTATTCAACGAAAACCATCGGCTTACAAAACGTCCGACCTTTTTAAAAATAATAATTCAAAACAAAGAATAAAATCCGAAACGAAACAGAGTGGACTTTCCATATTCTGGTCAGAATGGCAAAGACGGGCCCTCAAGAGAAATGTAAATAATTTAGAGAAACGTCCTTTGAGTACCGGCTCCCATTAAATTCCTTCTGTTTGTAGCCCTAATTAGGTAAATTACTCCAGGGAATGTTTTTTCCTTGAATAAAAAAAGGTTTCGGTGAAATGAAAATCACGGTCGTAGGTGTTAAATTATTATGGACACGCACGAATTTTTTTCCCCTTTTTAGGGTTCCGTACCCGAAGGATCCAAACGGAGCCCTACTGCTGTCACTCACGTGACCGTCTGTCCGTCCGTCGTCTGCCACAAAATTTTGTTCCGAAGAATTTCTTAACTTCCCATTGACCTATGAACTTAAAATTTGGTTATAATGTTTATTAATGTCTGTCTCGTCTCTAAAAAAATCCTTGACAAACTTTCTACACAACTTTTACGATACAGAATATCTACTTTTTTATGCAAAGACTAACTACCTACCAACCCTAAAACATTCACTGAAACATAACAACACTTCTCACACCATCATTACACACACAAATAATAATTGAATAATCACATAAATACAATAATCATTATTAATAGATAACGATTGAATGAATTATAATTTGTAAAACTAGGTATATTCCAAATAAGGCCTCTACCTGCAATTAATTTATTATGTTAAAAATATTATGTATGGTCTTGTACCACTACCCTTAATACAAGTTAATTAATAACTTAGCAAGGGTGCTGGTTGCAATACCTACCTGATTTTGTTAATTTAAATGTAATGTAATCAAACTATTTTATTTAAATATAAAATTTTTGTATAAAATTTATTGTTATTCCATTTGTGGTTAGTGACCCTGACTGCTATGCCGGAGGTCGTGGGTTCGATTCCCACCCAGGACAAATGTTTGCTTAATGAGCACGATCATTTGTTCTGTGTCTGGGTGTAATTTATCTATAATATTTATGTATTTAGAAATATATAAGTATGTTTATCAGTTGTCTAGTACCCATAACACAAGCTCTGCTTAGCTTGGGACTAGATGGCGTTGTGTGATAGTTGTGGAATATTATTATTATATATATTATATTATAATATTTATTATTACTCCATTATTACGTATATTTTACTAACATTGATAATTGGTAAGGAACCCTAAATATGCGAAGTCCGACACGCACTTGACCAGTTTTTTGTCCCATTGTGTGTGTTTTTATCAGATCTTTGGTTGATTAAAACGTAACATTGCCTTTAGTTAATTCAACGAGACAGGCATGAAAGAAAGCATGGGGGATGTTAACGGGTAGTGGCTATAACTGGGTCGCTCAAAGGTTAGTTATGATGAAAAATGGTTGAAGAGGGAGAACGTATGACAATGAGTCTCTTTGGCACTAGAAAGATATAAAGTTGAATGGCATGCTAGCCTATTAAGTTTTATGAGCCCTGTAAACGTTGACCTTGAAAGAAAAATAAACAATTTGGCTTTGTGATGTTTGATTGCGAAATAGCCACATTCCATTCACGACCACATTCAAGTGTGCAGGTATGATTTTCGCCCCTAGTTAGCGATTGATACGAGTACAATATGTGAAGGGACTCTGGGCCATGAACTAATTTGCCTTGAAATAAAGAATAAAAAAAATTGAATATTTAAAAAAAAAACCCGTCTGCAAAAACAACTAAAAAGTTCCAAACAAGTCACTTTTCAAGCAGTCTGATGCAGTTGGTGGCTGTTGTTTAGTTCAATTATTGATTTCATGCCACCAACTGCATCAGACTGCTTGAAAAGTATATATATATAGTTATTTTCTACATTTTAATGAGTTATATTTTTGGAATCGCCTCGTTCGTCGACTTTTTTTTTTCTTTTTCACAATATGGCGTCTGGTTGTCGCCATATTGTATTTTGATTACTGTCATGTCTTTAGTAGCACTCGCAAGGTTAAGACAAATCAATTGACGTAAGAGTTATCAAAATCGGCCTACGCGTTTGGTCTCTATAGTGCCACAAAAGAACAAAAATACATACATAGGCTGATAAACACATTACCCTCCCTTGCGTCACGCAGTCAGGTAAAAATGCACCAAGTTGAACATAAAATATTAACAAAATGTGTTTCATATAATAAAAGTGTTGCAATATATTATACCGATAACATGAAAAATGTAATTCGAATGCGTTGATGAGCTTTTCATGAAAAAAATACTTATTTAAAGTACCGAACAGAGACATACTCTTTTTATCATTGATAGGCTCGCATTTGTCCACTACCTCACCTGATGGTAAGCTATAAAGTGACCCACGATGGAGCTCGCTTGCCTAGAAGTAACCTATTCACTCTCGACTTAAGACTCCCTTTGGTTGTAGCTATATCCGTTTACGATATACAAGGGTGTATCGAAAATGGGTGGTACTATTTAGGAACAGCTTCAACGAGGATAGCAGAAAACGAGTAGCTACCTCTAGAAGAAACTATGCAGTATGTGAGTCTAATGCTGTGAACACCGTTTTTGCGCAAAGACTAATCCGATTCCGAGGAAGTATGCTATATAATAAAATAAATTAATTAATTTCTATAGCCAATTGTTGCAAAAAAGAATGCAAAAGCAAGGTAATAAAGTGGTTGCTTACCTTAAGCTACACGGAAACTGAAAAGTTCCTTGACGTACTAAAATAATTTTCCAATATCTATATCAATACAATGTACACAAAAATCACACACATTTAAGCACATACGGTAACTCTATTATAGATGTACATAAAAAAAATATTTTATTCATATTTATATAAATACATATGTATATTATATATATATCTACACACCTCCACTTACATATACACACGTCCGTATGCTCTAATGCACAAAGCATGGACTTTTAGTTAAGTTTTCTGATGATGGGGGGGCCTGGAGTTCTAAGATACAGGCTTAGGCTTAGTTTAGACTCCAGATCTCCCACAAATTACATATTTCTATTTTAATTTAAGTACATACTTATGTTTTTCTGCCAAAGAACATAATGGATGTTTGAAGTGTAATTTGTGGAGATTAATAAATATTATTTTTTTTTTTTTTGAACTCATGGAAATGAACATTCTTCAAGGAAGTCATAGTAAATACATAAAAAATAAATGTACAAAAAAATCATCAGCAGATTAAAAGTATGTGAGCACCATTTTTTTTTCTTGAAAAATAATTGTTTACTTGTATAAGAATAAAAAAGCTCGAGCACAATGTATACACTACACAAAATTACATTCGCATACCACCATTATTTTCTAAAAAAGCACGCTCCAAAGCACATTTTAATTTGTAAAAAAAAGCAGAATAGGACAGAATTCACAGTACGTTTGGTCTGAATTCCACAACTTTTCAGGAACGAATACATAGGTAGGTACTTGAAAACAGAGCATTCTCACAGTCGTTGGGGTCATATCTTTTCAGACTGTTGAGTGCGAGACAAATTAAAGAGAAGTCCTATTGTAGGGTGACCATGTTTTGAGGTCGGATTGGGATAAAAACATAAATCTTAAATTAAATTGAGGTCCATTTAATAACAAATAACTAGATTCCACCAGCGGCTTCACCCGCGTGGAATTAGTAATTCCCCCGCTATAAATATGTGAAATTCCAGATTTATAAATCTTTCTCTATGCCAAATTTTATACAGACCCGTCCAGACGTACTGGCGTGATTAAGTAACAAACAAGCATCCCATCCGTCCAACCTTTCACATTTTAAATATTAACTAGGATTATTTAACACGAATGTTGTACCGCTATTCAATATGGTATTTAAAAAAAAGTGTGTGTTTTAACAAAAGCAAATTGTTGTGCGTTTCATGGCAAAAATTTGGCATTCCCCTTTGGTATGTAGATAGCTTATACCTTAGGTTAACACATAACTATGCTACTTTTTATCACGCGTAGATAGGCGGGTGAAACCGCGGAGTGCAGCTAGTATAATTAATAAAAGTTAGCCTGTACCGTCCCACAGCAGGGCAAAGACCTGCCGCCATTCCTTCTGCTATTCCCGTTTCTGTGTCACATTATTCCTTAACAATTTATTTATTTAATAGTAATTTATGTACACACAGAGATACAGTATTAATACACAGAAACTGTCACATCCTACTGTCTGGTATGTTTTGTAATGTAAAATATTCTATGTAGTGACATCAAAATATTGAGCCACTAAGCTTCTTGCCAAGAATATGTTTTCAGTTCATATTCCTTTACTAACGGGAAAATCGGATCATGGAATGGCAAACACGCTATATTTCATGTGAAACTTTTAATATGGTAATTGAGGATCGCGTTTTATAATCAGACTTGTAATTACTTTTTAAAAAGGTCGTTTTATCAAGATGTTAATTACTAGAAATGGTGACGTATTAAAAACTACTGAAATATTACGGTCATAAAAACCACAAATAAAGTAATAAACCGTTTTGATTTAATGTTCTAGTGTTTAAATATTCATTGTTTCGCCGAGTTTTAGCAACCGTAAGATATTTTATTTAATATTAGGATTTTGTAAATAAAATAACTACAACAATGCCATTGCACCTCTTTCTAATGAAATTATAATACTCGTAAAACTAGCAACCCGCCCCGGCTCCGCGCGAGTACAAATTATACAGGGTGTAAAAAGACACATCACAGAGCCGTCAACTACGCATACTGTACGTCTAACAAAGTAGCTTTGCGCAAAAATTATTGCTGGGAAACGACTTTTATTTTTAGGTATGAAAAAAAAATATATATTAAGTATGCGCAATGTAACTCGAACCCAGGCAAGTGGAGGCGAGTAATGGGTAGCTCGCCGTCCGATTAGCACCAGGCCCGAGAGTCGACGGCGCGTAGTGTTCCACGCGCGCCTCAAAGAGTTGTCAGCAATAATGACGGGGCCCGTCATGGCCGATGCCTGCACAGGGGTTGTGGATAAATTCGAAACAGAGTGCGCCCCTCTAGGCACTCAGGGCAGGGTAGGAACAGGGGTGGGTTTTAGTCAGTAAGAGTCTGACACGCCCTCCCGCTCCAACCCTAGAGCGGGAGATGTCATTATATGATATCCAACCCCAAAAAAAAAAACGCAAATGCAACCCTGCCCCTTTGCTCTAAGCCACGTAAGTACTTGTTGGATACGTTTGATATTCATTGCGTTTCTGTAACTGCAAATGCGTAATTTCGAAATTTTGAAAAAAAAAATCGAAAATTCAGGTAATGTTTGTTTGGATTAAGTTTAACACTTGGAATTCATTTTAGTAAAAAAAAAATTGCGACTGACTTTCAATATCTCCAGAACCAGTGGTTTCCCAGGTATGGTCTAGTGAAAAAAAATGATCCAAATAATGGGTACAATATGTGGCTTTCGGTTTCGGAAACTGTCTTTTTACACACGATATATTATACATAATATGATTTGAAATAAATAGGTAATATGTTACTGGAGATATTAATGGGAATAATGAATAGAAGAAGAAAACGTGTTGCATTGACCCCAAGTAAATCGATGATGAATTTACACATAGACGAAAAAACGACAGCCGCTCAGTAGGTATATATGTGTAGATATTATTTGACAAGGCCCTCAAGAGCCAGTGCCTGCCAGTTTTATTCAGTAAGAGTCTCTCCCGCTGCATCCTGAGCAAGAAAAGTCACTGATAATTTCCCACCAAATATAAGGTATGTGTACCTAATATCAAACCAAATTATATTTGTCTGTAAATCGAACGTAACCTCCAACACATCTGGGAACTAACACATACAAACACACTCAAGTAAAAGAGTCGTCTCAAAAGCCCTATTTCTAACTTTATATATGTGTCTATTTATATATATGTAGGTATTTTATATTATATATATATGTATGTTTATTGTTACTATATATAATTATATACGTTCGTAACCATTTTCTTCTTAGTAAAATTTTCTCAGTTTATGCACCTGCCATGTTATCGTACCAGCATCCTTGGTTGACTGGTAGAGAATGCCTAAGGCATTAATTCCGACTTTGTACATAAATGTGTTGCACAAAGTTTTAATAAATAAATACAGAAGTCCTAAACATTCCCGTTTCTTCCCTAAGTCCATGGCCACTTCCAAGCCACCGAGCCAGCGAAGGAGCGGCATTCATACAGCGTCGCTTCGCGTCTCGTTCCCCATTCATTGTGATGATTGCTCCACACTCATTATATGTACCTACTTGCAGTGTACCGTGACGAGTGTCCCGCCAGGATGTTTGACTCAACCGTTCTGAGAGATTTTTCTGCCTTTGTGCGATTGTGGACGGTTTTGTGATGAATCTGAATATTGGGTGGTTAATTCAGGCTGAAAACTTACTGAGAGGCGGCTTGCTTTATGTGGGCATACGTGTTCATATAAATAAAGCTAAAGTGGAGGATAAGGCTAAAGTGGAGTTCGTGGCTAAAGTAATAATAGTATCGTATTACCCAGTAACTGGGTTGTGGAGGTCAGATAGGCAGTCGCTCCATGTAAAATACTGGTATTCAGCTGCATCCGGTTAGATTGGAAGCCGACCCCAAGATAGTTGGGAAAAGGCTAGGCAGATGATGGTTTAAGAGGATGCATGTAACAGACAAACAAACGCGGAACGCGATTTTGTTTAATACTATGTAGAGAAGCAAAAGGATAACTCCTTTTGCTTAAGAGCGTTAATCGCGCGCGGGCTCACAACGTCGCATCTCGAGAGGTTTTTTGTGATTATTTTATTAAATTTAAATGAACTCTTCTCAGTCAATTAACTAGATCGTTTTATGTTATCATTATTTTTAACATTTACTCTAAGATATTTAATCATAATACATGGTAATACTACAAAAGCTACCACCGTATAGAAAATAGAAGAAGACTGCAAAAACGAAATAATTGACTTTACTGTAATTTTTCATGCTTTTAAATACCAAACGATCTAGTTAATTAACTGAAAAAATATTAGTAATTTGTTAAAATTTAATAAAACAATCACAAAAAACCTCTAGAAATGTGACGTTGCAGCCCGCGCGCGATGAACGCTTTTTAAGGATCGTGTTAGGTGCCTTTAGGACAGGACGAAAGTTTATGTCTATGAGTTTATCACTATTCCTCGCAGCATACCATCAGAGAAAACTTTACCAGCGGATAATGACGATCATTACTGTGCCGAAAGAGCTAGAATAACTTCCACTTCTAATAAAAATTACTGACTTAACAAAATTGTCCGAAAATAGTACCTAGAGAGGTAACTTAAACCTATATAGCTCTTCCACGTTTGTAGGTACGCAGCAATTCAGTTAAAGTATTACTCGGACCTGATTTCATTCCGGCTGAGATCAAAGACCTTCCAGTAAACTACACTTTAGGGTTCCGGGACCAATGACAAAATCTCGTGTTGCGAAAAAATGTCCCTAGAGCATTAGAATGGTTTGTTTGACTTAAATGTCTGAAAAAACTTTTTGAACCACAAGTGAATAAGACCATGACCAACTACCAAACCAGTGGTGGTGGTGGTGGGTAGTAGTAGTAGTGGCTACGACTTTTTATATCTGAAAACTGTTAAATCGTGTCGTGCCGTGCGATACATATTCGCGCGCAGTGTCCCGAACGAATAATATATTTTTAATACCTTTTTTTTAAACCAAAGACTTCAAATAAAATTCATGTGTGTACCAAATTTCAACTGAATTGGCCCAGTACATTCGGATCAATTTGGCTGCGACAGACGGAAAGACAGCCAGACGTATGAGTAATGCTATAAAGGTTCCGTTTTTACATTCGGAAGTATAGAACCCGAAAAAGTCAAAAGAAATAAGCAAACCGCAAAAGTAAAATCTGTGTCTATCCATAATTATTTTTGACAACACTAAGCAATTGAAAGTTGCAGCAGCACATCGACGTAGCCATTTTTAGTTCTGTAATTTTTAACTGACTGAAGAGACAGAAATTGGCATAATTGCTGCAGCAACACGGCAAGGATCTTAACTGTGTTACCTTCAGAAGAACACCATTAAGTCATTAGTGTTGAATAGATTAATCTAGTTAAATGTCGGGGTGCTTTAAACTGGAGCGTCCGTGGTTTTGTTTGTGTGATTAAGGTTACGACAAAATGGAGATGAATTCTTTTTGTCGTGTTTGGTTTAATGTGATAGTACTCATTCATCATCATCATCATCACCATCATCAGCCTTCCGCGCTCTGTGAGAGGGTGTGGGCCATAATGCGGATTGGTGTCACATGTCTTTGAATATTTTGGTTCTAGGACATGCCGGTTTCCTCACGATGTTTTCCTTCACCGTTTTGAGAACAGTGGTGATAAAATAATTTACACAAAGTAAAAGCGCGCCTGCCTGGGTTTGAACTCACGACCTAAAACTTAAGTCGCGGCCAATACCACTGGCCACCACTGCTCACCTATACAGGCTGTAACGGAAAGGTGTGGTCATATTTTAAGAACCGGTTTTGCCCATGGAAATCATCAACTTTTTCTAAAAAAGAACAGAAAAACCCAAAAGAAAAAGTTGGACTTCCCATACAAAGTTATCATCAGCTGATCAAAATTTGTATGGGAGGTAAAAAAAAATAATTGAGAATTTCCTCAGGTTTTCTTAAAGAAATTTGTTCATATCGATGGGCAGATGTAGTTCTTAAAATATGACCACACCTTTCCGTTACACCCTGTATATACAGTACCTATTATAATGTTTTTAATCTTGTCTGAATTTTTTTAATAGAAATTCTCTATTGTAATTAAAATTTCAAACTCACGCATACAGTTTTAGTGTAGAATTCTCTGCCTGGATGTCAAGACTCACGCGTTTGGTTCTGCCGTATTTTTTTTTTTTTTTTTGGGGAGTAGGAAATCATCCTATGACTTCTTCCGCTCTAAGGTGGAGCGGAAGGGCGTGTCAGACTCTTACTGACTAAAACCCACCCCTGTTCCTTCCTGCCCTGAATGCCCAAGGGCGAGGTAACTCTTTCGAATTTATCCTCAACCCCCGGGCAGGCATCGGCCATGACGGGCCCCGTTCTGTTTGCTGACAACTCTTTGAGGCGCACGTGGAACACTACGCGCCGTCGACTCTCGGGCCTGGTGCTGATCGGGGGGTGAGTTACCCACTACTCGCCGTCCGCAGGCCCGGGTCTACGGTGGCCGGAGATCGTCTCGCGGCGCCCGATGCCCCTGGTGTCTCCTGCGGCGGCTGCTGCTGAGGGCGTTAGGGCGACTCTGCCGTTTTTGAGTCTCCCTAACGTGTGCCGCCTCCCTCTTCGCGAGCATTACTGCTTCGCAGAAGGAGGAGACGGCTCCCCATTCCCTCTCGCTCCGTACCATGGCCTGAACCAGGACACGGCGCGAGAGGTCGCTGCCGCCTATCGCATCCACGAGGACACGGCGGTGCTCTGCCCAAGCGGGGCAAACCTCCACCGTATGCTCCACCGTGTCCTCTGGGCGATCCTCGCAGTGGAAACACCCGGGGTGGTTCTGCCGTATGCGGTAAAAATCCTCGTGTGAACGTGCCGTTACAGCTATTAGTAGTAAATAGGTTACTTCTAGTCAACAGTGCTCCATCGTCGTCAAAGCATCGCATGCCATCATGTGGAATAGTACCATCATCATCATCATTCTCCTGCCCTTATTCCAATTTATTTGGGGTCGGCGCAACATGTCTTTTTCTTCCATACTCCTCTATTAGTCGTCATCTCTGTAGTCACCCCCTTTTAACCGATATTCTCTTTCACACAGTCCAACCATCGTTTTCTTGGCCTTCCCCTACTCTTATAGCCATCCACATCCATACACAAGACTTTCCTCATGACATTTTCTTCATTCCTCCGCATCACATGCCCATACCACGACAACCGATTTCCACACAACTTTTCAGTCAGCGGTGCCACTTTCAGACTTCCTCTTATATAGTCATTCCTAATTCTATTCATGCGCGTAACACCACACATCGCTCTTAGCATTCACATCTCAGCTGCATGCAATTGCTTCATTCATTCCTTTTGTGGCCGAACATTCTGAACCATACAAGACAGCAGGTCTGACCATTGTTTTATAAATCTTCCCCTTAAGTTTTAGGGGAATGCGGGAGTCACAGATAGTCCCGGTGACCTGCCGCCATTTCATCCATCCAGTGTTAATTCTGTGCTTAACAGTCCGATCTATTTCGCCATCGCTTTGCACGAGTGAACCGAGATACCGAAAATCAGAGCAGACTGGGAGAAGCGCGCCATCTAGCACTACAGCTTCAGAACTGGAGAGACCGCCGAAATCGCAGAACATGTTTTCAGTTTTGGTTCTGCTGATTTTCAAACCAACTTTCTCCAGTTTCTGTTGCCATTTCTCCAATCTGCTCTGGATTTCAGGTCCATCTTCATCATGTGGAATAGTATATCAATAAAAATAAAAAAAACACTGCCAGTATTTATAATGACTAATACGAAGATACACCATTTTTAAGCAATATGCACCAAGACCTTAATAGTTAATAGGTTAATTCTAGGAAACATTACAGTACTCCATCGTCGTCAAAGCATCGCATGCCATCATGTGGGATAGTTTAACAATAAAAAAAACTGCCAGTATTTTATGAACACTGTTACGAAGATACACCATTTATATGCAAAATGCACCCAGACAAGAGGGTTGCAGTGGAAGCCAGAAAACGGGCGTCGTCACCGACGAAGACCTAGGAAATTCTTTCCTTTGAGTTTTCGAGAGATTGGCCGGAGAAGGCGAAATGCCGGGAGAGTGGAAGGCCATGGGGGACACATTTACCAGGGTGTTGGAGAACATAGAAGATTTTTTTTTACATCTTATCGTTTGCTATGTTGGCCTTATACATCGGGTCCTTTTTTCTAGGCTTTGTTGTTTAGCTAGTAATTTAGTTAATACTCGAAATATTAATTTACTCATCACTTCGCTTAAATCATTCAGCCCAAACTATAAAACAGTTACACTACAATTTGTCGAAAAACATTTGTACTACGAAAGTTTAAGTTACGTGCAAATTACACAAAATACGAGTAAAGTAGTCAGTGAACTAGAATTATCTTTGGTTTAAACTGAGTAGTAACTTGAACTATTACAGTCCAGTAATAATATCAGTGAAATTTTATACGAAACATTCATACTAATATTATAGATGGGAAAGTAACTATCAGTTTGTTTGTAAACCTACTTCAAAAAGGATGAGGTTCTCAATTCATCTGAATGTATTTTTTTTTGTATGTTCGTTACGCGATTACTCCGCCACTTGTGAATAGATTTCGATGATTCGGTGTTTTTGTTTGGTAAGTCATAACTTCAGAGGTGGTTTCATACAAATTTTATTTATTCATTACAAATACAGGGTGTAAGGTACATGAACGCACATACGTGTACTAGTGATTCAGTACATGATTCTGGACCCCCCCTTTTTTTTTGGGTTGGAAATCATCCTATGACTTCGCCCGCTCTGGGTGGAGTGGGAGGGCGTGTCAGACTCTTACTGACTAAAACCCACCCCTGTTCCTTCCTGCCTTTGAGTGCCAAGGGGCGAGGTAACTCTGTTTCGAATTTATCCTCAACCCACGGGCAGGCATCGGCCATGACGGCCCCGTCCCTATTGCTGACAACTCTTTGAGGCGCGCGTGGAACACTACGCGCCGTCGACTCTCGGGCCTGTTGCTGTTCGGACGGAGATCGTCTCGCGGCGCTGGAAGTCCCAGGCGTCTCCTGAGGCGGCTGCTGCTGAGAGCGTGAGGGCGACTCCGTTGTTGGTGCTCTCTCACGCGTCCCGCCTCCGCCTTCGCGAGCATTACTGCTTCGCAGAAGGAGGAGACGGCTTCCCATTCCCTCTCGCTCCGTACCATGGCCTGAACCAGGGCAGGGCGCGAGAGGTCGCTGCCGCCTATCGCATACACGAGGACACGGCGGCGGCGGTGCTCTGCCCAAGCGGGGCAAACCTCCACCGTATGCTTCACCGTGTCCTCTGGGCGATCCTCGCAGTGGAATTCTGGACCCCCTAAGCGTTGGAATTTTTCCTCGGCTTTTTCCTAATTTTGCTTGCTTAAAAGTGAAAAAAAAAAAAAAAATATTTCAAAAATTAGGAAAAGGCCGACGAAAAATTCCAACGCTAGGGGGTCCAGAATCATGTACTGAATCACTAGCACATGTATGTGCGTTCATGTACCTTACACCCTGTATGATTTAGCGCTTTTTTGAAAAAATCAACAAAACAAAATACATAATTATGTTTACACAGATAACGTTTTAGTTTCCTCCAATTATGTTCAAATTCCATGTTCCATGATATTGGGGTTATCAATTCGGGCATAACTATAATATTTAGCTTTAGCTCTGCGGTATAACAAGTAAAAATAAAAAACTTTTTTACAAAAATAATACAACCGACTTCCAAAAAAGAAAATACACAAAAAATTGCAAAGTAACACTAATTTCGGAAGTTGGTGTGAAATAACAAAGAAAAACCATACAAACATTTTTTCACATTTTCGTATATAAAAGTCTGAGCCAATTTTGATAAATTTTGGTAAAGATATCAAAGGATACTTTTTATCCCAGGAGAAGATCTGTTAGTATAGTTTTAGACTTCACTTCCACGCTGTTGAAACTGCTCACAGAAGTTAGTAAATTAGAAAGCTGTAAAATTGTTTATTTATGGCAACTTTGTATCCAGGAAAATGAACGGGAATGCTAGCTTATACCTAAGTATAACTCACCAACTGGACTAACTCTGTAATATTTCTTCTACCACTAATCAAAAATGTATTCTAAGAAAGAGGCCACTTTCATCAGGATACGAATAAAACATCTCTTACGAGTATGGCTCCATTTTCTTTCCAAGGTTATGAACAAACCAAAAAAAAAGTATGTGTCGGTTTTCTATTGCTTAAATTTCTGAGAGTACGTCGGAATTGCACAATTTAATCATACCAAGCTCGTTCCATCATCGGGCCCACTGGACGTACGCGTGAAGTATTACTGGTACATGGTGAACGGTGACGGCATGGTGACGGCACGGTTGGCGCAGTAGTTGAGCGTTCGGCTGCTGCGCTCCGTGTTACGGGTTCGATTCCTCACGGAACAAATATTTGTATGGCCTACAGATAGTTGTTCCGGGTCTGGGTGTCTTGTGTATGTGAATTATATATGTTTGTAAACGCACCCACGATACAGGAGTACCTAATTAGTGTGGGGCAACGTTTTAAAAAACAAAACAAACAAAATGGTAGACATCCCATCCATATGCACAAAACGTTTTGGGGACACTTTCATTGTGCGGACAGCAAAGGAGTGGAATTTCTTACCGAAGTCTCCTGATAGTTACAACCTGGGGGTCTTTAAGTCAAGAGTGAATAGGTTACTTTTATAGGCAATCTTGCTTCGCGCTTGCTTGCATCGCTTTACATCTGGTGAGATAGTTGTCAAACGCAAGTCTATCAATTATCAAAAGTTTCTCAAAATAATTACTTACACTAAGTACCTAAGAGTGTCAAGTTGAGCATCAGGAGTATTTGAAGATCGATTACCAACTAGCTTTCAGGCAATAAACGTCTTACTTGAACACTGGAATATTCAGGCTGGATACGTGAGCCAATACCTGCCTAAGTATCTGTCTACCTACGACTGGGATATTCAATAGGTAAGGCTAGCTTTAATAGAATTGACAGCCGTCGGATGGGCTAACGGGCCCAGCTTTCCACTGAGAAACTTGCCAGAAATTCACAGCTTGTGCCAAATGGAAAATATACATACCTAGCTAAGCATACGGGTTCTCCCTTAAGGTAAGACCGTAAGGCCCATAATATATGTCATCCAACTTCATTGTAATTCAAATTGGCACTAGTTCAAAACCGCAACTTCTAAAACTTGGGCAATAATCTAAAACTTGAAATTGCACCGCGGCAATCCGAAACTTTCTACCAATTATCCACATTGATTTGCATATTCAGAGTACAGCAATAACCTCCCCCACACTACTTGTACCTACTTGGTTAGTAACACCTTTGGGAAAAGAGCATTTCGCACTGGCCCTATACATTGCTCGTTACACTCAGGCTAGGCTAATATAGCCACTAAACATTTTGAATAATTAATGTACTACAACCGCAAAGATAATTATATCTTGTCGGATCGTTTTTGGAGCAAGGAATCGGAAAGTAGGACGGTGTTAGTGGATTCTTCTTGTGAATAAGTAATGTATTGTTTTGGGTAGAGAGTCCATCTACATTATGTATGGTTATAAATAAAATGGGTTTCATTTCCTGTTGCGTATTTCTTTGGATAAAACTGAAAACGGTTACATTATGTACCGAGCCTGTTGTTAAGGGATTAAAATGAACTTTGTTAATTCAATTCTACTTTTATTCCATATTGCTAACGAGAGACACGTAAATAAGAAGTTGTGCAACTTTCCTTACATCTCGTTATCCACTGCATACTAATGTTTGAGCATTGGGTATTAATTTAATTTCAAAATTAATAACTATTAATTTCCAGCAGTGCGATGTCGCGCAGTCAGGTAAAAATAAAATTAATGTTGTCCCGGTGTTTGTGGTTGCACTCCTCCGAAACGGCTCTACCGATTTTAATGTTTTTTTTTTGTGCATTTGTTAAGTATGAGGATAGGTCGTAAAATATTTTTCACCGTTCTACCCCCACCCCCCATTTTTTCTCAAAACAACGTTTGCCGGGTCAGCTAGTGTTGATATAAGTATCTGCTAATCTGTGTTTAAACTAATCATAATATAGTTAATTTTTATATGAATGAGGCCATTACTCTATAAAATGCGCTCAAAAAGCTGTCTCGAAGCATTTTTATTGTTGTTTTTAAGGCTCCGTACTATTGTTGTCATTCACGTGTACCGTCTGCCCGTCTGACCGTGTCTGTCTGTCGTAACAAATACGAATTGATAAATCAGTTTTTTTTTTAATCTTTCCATTTGGTACGGAACCCTAAATGTGCGAAGTCTGACACGCACTTGGCCGGTTTTTTTTTCATACCTCATTAACTATAATTTTTCAAGAATATTTACTTCGAGAATACTGTATTTAGCTTAGTAAAATGCGAACAACGCGCCACTAGAATAGCTACTGATTTAACATTCGCCTCAACAAACTGCCTTTCCGATTCATAAACACGACAGAGAACATATAAACTTCCAGATTCATAAATATTAGGATCAGATATATTTTGTGAGATGACTCAAAGCGACCGCAGACACATACGTACTTCAGGTCACGTTCGGCGTCACATGCCTTTCAGAAAGAGATCCTTCATCAAATATCGTTCACATTTCGCTTTTTTATATCAAGAGAATATATTTTTTATGTCTATAGAGATAGGAGATTTTTTTGGCTTTGACGTAATGAGTAGAGATTTGAGACTAACACCCGTTTCAACTTGAGTGGAGGACGTGTTTGAATAACGTTCAGTGAAATGGAATTGTTCGTTGAAATTCCCTTAAAATATGAATCCAAAATTAATACCTTAATAACCTGAACGTTTCAGAAAAAGGCTGTTTAGGAAGTGACTACCTACCTTTTTATGTCAAGTAAAATCAACTGCCTTCCGAGTCTTAACCTTCTTAAATATTGGAATAGTAGTTCCGTTAAATTGTGTTGAGTACGCCGCTCCCGCGCCGCTGCCTTCGAGGCCAGTTCCATAATTATAAATCCGTGGATTGAAACGCACCGCTCACCGCGCCGCAACCGCCGCCGCCGCCGCCACCCCGCCGCCCGCTGACTTCGTGTCTGCGGCCTAATGCCTAGTCACACGCGGGCTACACCGCAAAATTAGTATCATTATCATCATCATCATCAGCCTTTTAATTACCCCACTGTTGGGGCACAGGCCTCCTCTCTGTGAGAGGGTGTGGGCTGTAATCAACCCCGCGGGCCCAATGCAGATTGGTGGATGTCACATGTCTTCGAATTTTTGGTTCTAAGACATGCCGGTTTCCTCAGGATGTTTTCCTTCACTGTTTTGAGAGCAGTGGTGATGAAATAATTTACACAAAGTAAAGCGCCTGCCTGGTTTTGAAATCACGTCCTACAACTTGTGAGTCGCAGCCGTTACCACTGAGCCACCATTGCTCAAAATTAGTATGGAAGGAAGTGACAGAAGCAGTATTCATTTTTTTTAATTTAACAAAAATGTATGTGCGTCGCTTTCACATTATTCACATCACATGAAAGCGACGCGCAAGTTCGATCGTATATGGAGTACTGCTCTCATCTTTGGTACGAGAGCCAAGAGGATCATCGGATACGATAGGCTCGTTGAGTCGAAGCTCCAAAGTCTTGAGCATAGATGCCGAGTTGCTAGCCTGTCGGTTTTCTATTGGCTGCATTTTGGGGAGTGTGCGACGGAATAATTTGATTCCGCATAGCCCGTTTCATCAACGGACCACGAGACGTACGGCGAAGTGCCACCGGGTCATGATGGACATCCCATCCATACGCACAAAGCGTTTTGAAACCATATTCATTGTGCGTACACGGCTAGGGAGTGGAATTCTCTACCGGAGTCTGTGTTTCCTGATAGCTACAACCTGGGAGTCTTTAAGTCAAGAGTGAATAGATTACTTCTAGGCAAGCGTGCTCCATCTTCGACCACATCATCGCTTACCATCAGGTGAGATAGTGGTCAAACGCGTGCCTATCAACAATAAAAAAAACACATTTTTACAGTTTTTCTTTATTTTCTTTCTTTCTTTCAGTATTTAAAATATGTTTATGCATTTCCGATACAGGCTGTATATATGTATGTATGTAAGTAATATTGTAGCATTGAGATACTTATCTTAAACGCTTACCGGATTACGACTGACATTCAACATAATCCCTCACATAGCTACCCATATTTAAACTAACACCATAACTGGGTCTGTAAATAGATTTTCATTGCAGTAAGTACAAGTGTTGTGGCGTTTAAAGGGGTAGTTAAACCTGACCATGATTTGCATAACTTGTGATTAATGAAGTGGCAACCAGTGGTTGAGGGGCAACGAAATGGTTATTAGTTTTCAACCACCTGTGTTATTGCGTTTCGGACGCATGTTGTAAGGGTTATTTATGACTCAATCGGATAACGCATTACAAGCACTGGAAACGACAACAATGTAAAAATATAATTTTTAAATTAAAAAAAAAAATTCTAACCTTTATTCTAACCTCTATCTAACTTTTAATCGCCGGCATTATTATCTGTCTTTTCATTTTGTGTTTATTTTCCGTATTAATTTAAAAAAAAGAGTGGCACTCCGGGAGTGCCGACAGAAGTGAAAACTTGAACAAAAATGACAACGCGTCTAAAGAAGTTTTCACATCAATCCAAATAGCGGTGTCGGTGTCGCTGTCGGTGGCGAGTTCAATTGTTTTTTCCCATGTCAAAAATGCCAACGCGCCTAAAGAAGTTTTTACTTCAATCCGCTACGCGATCCGCTACGAATGCTACGACGCTACGTATCGTAGCACTCGTAGCGGTGTCAGTGGCTTGCGTTTTAACAGTTTTTTCCATCTCAAAAATGCCTAGCGAGCCTAAAGAGGTTTTCACTTCAAAAAAAAATAGAAGAAATTAAGTGGGACACAACGGGTTTATAATAAAACCTATTTTTAAAAGACTAAGGACTAAGACTAAGATTAGGTGTCGAAAAATGTGACATTATTGAGAATTTATAAGTATCTGGGACAAAAGAGGAAAAGTTCCCGATAATTGCTAAAAATAGGTCAGCAGGCTCAAATCAGTAGCACCAGCTCCATAGGCCACAAGCTTCTCCGACACCTTGTTACACGCGTCAAAACTAAAACGGGGTACGTGTCAATTCTCAACGAAAACAATTATGCTTGCAAACGGGCCGAGCAATTTACATAGAGGGGCGATGTCGCCCGGGGCGCGGGACCGCCCGATTAAAATCCCTAAAATACACGTCAACGTGTTGACGTTTTGATGAGGCGAAATAAATTGTGCGGGATAGAGGGGGTACCTCCTAACCCCCGGGGTATATGCGTGCCCCAAGAAAATGAAGGTAATCAGCCGACTGTGTCGCCCGTTTTTGCTTTGAAAACTGTGCCGTGCGCGAATTTTATCAGCTTACCCAGTTCAAATGCTGGGTTCTGTATATTTTTTTTGCGTTTTTTTTGTATTTCGTTCGTGTATAATCATTCGTCTTGGATTTTGTGTATTACGTGAGATTTTGCTACGGTGGAATGTGATTTAAGTACCAAAATTTTCTAGTCATTTACAACACATTTTCTCTGCTTCTTTGTAAGAAGCAGAGAAAATTAAAACTGCGAGATGATTTTAGGTACAATATAAATTAGATACCTATTTCTTTTTGATATAATAAATTAAATAATAAATAAATTATATTTTTTTGGTTCAATTCCCGCATGGAACAAATATTTGTATGGCCTACAGACAGTTGTTTCGCTTCTGAGTGTCTTGTGTATGTCAGTTTACATGTTTGTGAATAAAAAAAGCAATAATTAGAAAGCCACATTACCTAAAAATAAGTGAGACACTTCTTAATTTCTATAGTATTTGAAGCTCATCGTATTCATGTGACCCATAGGCAACGGGATTTTCCTTCCCCTAAACACTATAACAATTGACAAAACTTCAAATCTTCAAGGCCAACCTTCTCAATTTTCCCTCGACTGCCTACACACGCGGCCCACGAAAACCCCATATGGTTCAGAGTAGCCTCACGACCGAAAGCCACAACTTCACACGAAAGCCCCTCGAATCAAACTGAAACCATGCAATAATAGCCTCGTCACTACCCACGACACCTCGTCACCCACACAACACTGACCATTTAAAACTTTCCGAAACACGTGACAAGAGTTAACAACCTCAACACACGAGCAATTTTAAGCTTTATTGTTTGTGTAATAAGGTCGCTGCTGATGACAATGTGTTTGAAATATGGATGGGAAATTTAACTTTGTCGCGACGAGATGGAGTTGTTGCAAAAATATGGGGAAATGAAAATTTATTGTTGATGCATATGCTTTGGTATGTAGTTGTTTTTAGTTTTGAAGAAGAAGATGCTGTTATACAGGATGTAACGCAAAAGTGTGGTCATATTTTAAGAACTGCATCTGCCCATCGATATGAACAACTATCTTCAAGAAAATTTGAGGAAACTCACTTTTTTTTACCACCCATATAAATATTGATCAGCCGATGATAACTTTATACGAAAAGTCCAAATTTTTTTTTTTGGAATTTTATATGCTTTCTTAGAGAAAGTTGTTGATTTCCATGGGCAGAACCGGTTCTTAAAATATGACCACACCTTTCCGTTAGACCTTGTAGATAAAATTATAAGCTATTAGACATGTACTGTAAAATAATGCAATATTATTTACGTACAGTACAATGTCTGGACATTTTCTTGTAATCCTCGACGAAAACACTGGTGGAATCAATAGTTGCAGCGATACAATTTTTTTTTTATTTAGTGAACGATGTAGTTAATTAAATAAAAAAAAAATTTTAGCAATATTTTTTCGAACACGGAGTTACATATTGCAAAAGTATACGATTTCAACCAACGCTATTTAAAAAAAAAAATGCTGTAATACTTTTTCATAAATCACCAGGTAAAATATTGCTCATAATTTTTTTTTTTTTTGGGCGGTGGTAAATCATCCAATGACTTCTCCCGCTCTAGGGTGGAACGGAAGGGCGTGTCAGACTCTTACTGACTAAAACCCACCCCTGTTCCTCCCTGCCCTGAATGCCCAGGGGCGAGGTAACTCTTTCTAATTTATCCTCAACCCCCGGGCAGGCATCGGCCATGACGGGCCCCGTTCTGTTTGCTGACAACTCTTTGAGGCGCGCGTGGAACACTATGCGCCGTCGACTCCGTCGGCCTGGTGCTGATCGGACGGCGAGTTACCCACTACTCGCCGTCCACAGGCCAGGGTCTACGGTGGCCGGAGATCGTCTCCTGCGGCGGCTGCTGCTGAGGGCGTGAGGGCGAGTCTGTTGTTGCAGCCTCTCCCTCACCCGTTCCGCCTCCTCCTACGCGAGCATTACTGCTTCGCAGAAGGAGGAGACTGCTTCCCATTCCCTCTTGCTCCGCACCATGGCCTGGACCAGGGCCGGGCGCGAGAGGTCGCTGCCGCTGATTGTTCATAAATCTCATCTGGTATCTAGCAAATCATAGTATCACACATTAAACGAAAGCCGGTTGCAGATCAATAGCTTAGGTAAGATTAGCTCGCATAAGCATAGCCAGCCTATTATGTTCGCACTGCTGGGACACTGGCCCCTATGAGAAGGAGTGCGCTGTAATCGACCACGCCTGGCCCAGTGCGTTTGGTACATACCTTTTTTTTGGGGAAACCTTCAAAAGGCTCCCGGCCTTTGGGTACCGGGAGTCTGGGATTTTTATCACATTAAAACCACTCTGATGAGATCACCATCAGCACATGGAAGGGGCCCGCTACTTCCCTCTCTTGGCGACCAGGACCCGTGGCTCAGAGGCCCATGCAGAGCAGTCTTCGAGCGTATGTTTTGGGAGGTTCTATACCTTCTTTCGAAGATCATCATCAACCTTTTTTTTTTAATGTCCCCACTGCTAGGGCACTGGTTTCCTCTGTGAGAGGGTATTTCAAAGATAAGTTTCTTTAATTTACAATCTGTACTTCATTGTTAGATAGTTAACGATAAATTAAAAACGACGGTTTTGAACTGATATTTCCGTGACATCAAAACACAGTTAAATAATATCGAAGCATTGTTTTCGTTCACGTGAAGTTCGTTACGGCCGTGACGCCGAGAGTTGAAGACGAGAGCAATTTAACTTCGAACAATAGTGGTGCGCCGCGTGAAACTAAATTGATTGTTGCCCTACATCAACACTTGTAGAGTACTTATGGTTTTAGCTCATGAGCAGAACAGAATAGCCTACAATATTTTGCTAAGTATTTATTACACAAAATTTATTTTAGGGCCTCATCAGAAGGCTTAAAGTCACCCAAAGGGTAATGGAGAGGGCAACGCTTGTTCTTGCGTGATCGAATAAGGAATCGTGATATCCGCAACAGATCCAAGGTTACCGACATAACCTGAAGAATAGACAAAGTCCGCGAGCAATGTGTGCTCACTGGCAACTGCCAGTGAGCACACATTACTTGCGGAACGGATGGTTAATGGGGCTGAAAAGTTCTGGAGTGGCGACCGCGTACCGAAAGACGCAGCGTTGGAAGACCTCCCCACAAGGTGGACCGATGACTTGGTGAGGGTCGCGGTAAGCCAATGGATGCGAGACGCACAGGACCGGTCGTTATGGTGACACTTGGGGGAGGCCTATATCCAGCAGTGGACGTCTTTTTGAATGCAAAAACGGAAGCCTTAGTGTCTTTTCACACGCCCCGGTTACGGTACGGTACTCGGCGGCGAAGTGTATAGCCATGTACGTTAGCTTTCACACGTACCGGCGTAATTTATTTTTAATTTTTATAGGGGAGTCGGCACCGGTTACCTGGCAACCGGCACGTGTGAAACTGAAAAGGCACTTAGAATCACTCGTGCGTGTGTCAGTCTGTCCGTCTGCTCGTCTGTCACAGCCCATTTGCACCGAGTTTATAGGACCGATTCAGTTGAAATTTTGTTCACACATGAGTTTTGTTCAACGTTTGTGACTCAAACAAATACAGCAGAACCGTTTTTATAGTTAAAAAAAATACCTGTTTAAAAAATATCATTTGTTTGGAACCTCAAAATGAGGGTCCTGGCAAAGGATCAGAAGTATAACAGCAGCACGGTTTGTTCAAAGGTTAAACTACGCCTTCTGAGGTCGGTCAGTGGATAGGTACCCGTCATATATCGTGAAACCTCTCCGTGCCTCCGATAGCAATTTAAGTCGTTGATTTCTTTGTAGACCAACGAATGGCTGTCTTTTGTAGACCTTTGTCAGTTGTTCTGGGCTGGAAACTCTGACAACTGATCTTGTATGTTGGGTTAGTGTCCACAACTCCACGTTCACCTGCGGCTAGGCACATAATGAGGATTAATTACTTCAAATTGTTGACAAATACAACAAGATCTTTAAGCGGAGAAAAGAGCGGGCTTTGTTCGGGCTTTGTTACGATACTGAGTTACTGTGGGCCATAGCTTAAACTGAATATTCCCCCAACATTCATTTACTCAAACATATAAACATCAAATAGCAAACATCTAGAGATGCATATTATTTTAATTTGAATGAGCGTGTGCTTCAATAACATAGTCAAATTACCTCACATTCTGTAGGCAATTTATATAAGACGAAATTACTTATGTAATTGAGATGTATTCAAGCCGATGAATATGGAGTAATAACGAGCTTGTTTCAGGATACGTAGGTACACATATGATATATTGTCATGCCTGTATTTTTTTTCATGAGATGGAAAATTTCGATTCTCGAAACTATTTATAAGCTAGAACTATTTATTAAAACTTCACGAACATTTTCATGTTTTAGGCATTCTTTAGCAGTCAACCATGGGTGGTGATGATTTGACAAGACATCGTTAATCGGTTGGAAGAACCAAATATTTATTTATCTAACAATTAATGTACACACACACACACAAAAAAACAGACAAGAAAAAGGAAACAGAGAAATATGTACTAAGGTTATGCTTATTTCTAAAGAAATCTCTTACAGCTTACCTGCGAAAGGAGAGATGGAAAAAAAGAAAAAAATAATAAATAATAATAATTTTCTGTAGTTTAAAAAACAAAAAAATAACGCTTATTTTTTTATTTTACGTGTCCTTTTCAGCAAACCCTTTCATTTGATACCCATAACATGGAAATGCATATTAAATATCTCGTCCACCATCTCTAAGTGTCCACCATATTAAATTTAGAATGACGTTAGTTAACCATGCATTGTCATCGAATCTAAACAAGTACGCAAAATTTCAATTTAATCGGAAACCGGGAAGTAAGTCAAATTTAACTTCTAAGATTTGTTTACATCGTTAGTTACAAGTGGAGCTAATATAAGTGTGTTATAAATAAATTCCGACGTTCTAAAATAGACGTACATATATACAGGTTGTAACGGAAAGGAGTGGTCATATTTTAAGAAGCATACTGTACTGCATCTGCCCATGGAAATTAACATCTTTCTTAGAAAAAACAGAAAATTCCCAAAAAATAAATTGGACTTTCCATACAAAGTTATCATTAGCTGATCAATATTTGTACGGGAGGCAAAAAAAAAATTGAGAATTTCCTCAGGTTTTCTTAAAGGAAGTTGTTGTTGTAGTAGTTGTTGTTGTTGTGTTGTTGTTGTTGTGTTGTTGTGTTGTTGTTGTTGTTGTTGTGTTGTTGTTGTTGTGTTGTTGTTGTGTGTTGCATTTTTGTATGTTTATGTCATTTTCCATTTTTCTGTAATGTGCGTTATATCTGTGCAGAATAAATTATTTTTCTTTCTTTTTCTTTCTTTTTCTTTCTTTATATCGATGGGCAGATGCAGTAATTAAAATGTGACCACACCTTTCTGTTACACCTTTCTGTTACAGCCTGTATACGAATGTTTTTTCCGTTAAAACTTAACTTCATTTAATGTTATCAGCAGTTGATTATTAAGATTCTATAGCGACATTGATGGTCAGAATAAAAATATACCATTACTTATTAATGTTCTATTTAAATGGAATACATTCTGATTGATTATTATGTAAGACAGAGCTTGTCTAATATTTTTGTGTTCCATTACATTGATCTTAAGATTTAACAAGGGTACATAATAACGTCACATAACTTTGTATTTCACACATAATTTTAATAGGCCATCTCCCAATTACAGAAAAAAAATCGCCATTAAGCACCACCCTAACTCAGGGGGTTGAAAAGTGAACATTATTATTATAAATAAAGCAAAATGTCAAAAATGCTGCCCCTAAGGGCCAGGGCGAAGCGTGGTGACGCATAAAGAGATTCGTCCCTCCGTAAATGATTACAATAAAACTACCACCATGCGGGGGTAAGCAGGGAGGGAGGCCGATTTGCATAATTTTACTTTTATTATCGTCACACGCTTTGTTGAAAGCATCTCAAGTTATGGCCGGTTCTTTGGTTCATTTCGGTGAATTATTTCTTACAAAAGAATTTGTAAATCAGGAAAAGCAAATGTAATGCTATATGTTCTCTGGGACAGAATTTTAGACAGACAATGTTTTATTATTTCACTTTCAAATATAGGACTTTTAATACGTGTATTATTTTGTGTAGTACATTGGTTTATTGGTAGTTTAACGTATTCCCAGCAGGTGATATTGTGACCTTTTTGCTAAAATTATGTTCAGTCCGTTTAGATTATCAAAAAATAATTGACATGTATTTTCTGCTTTCCAAACCAATAAAAAACGACAGCGGTAAAACGCATCCACCAAGTTATACGTTGCACGTATACTAAACGATAAATAATTAAATTATCTTTAAAATAGTGAAGGTTTTATAAAAATATAATAAACAGTTTTTATGTGATTCTCAATTTTTTATCTACATTTGACATAACTGAAAATTGACAAAATAAAAATTTAACTGCTAATTGAAAACTTGTTTTCTCAAAACAAATGGTTTTGCGTGGCTTCCTTGGGAGCTTAATTGGTCCAAATAGGTCACGTCATCACGTCCTGCCACAAATACTAATTACCAATTACACTATAGAGGTAAACGTTCTCCATTTCTGAGAAAAATTCCAAAAATAAATTCAGATTTTAATCAAAGAGAAATCTCATAAAAACAGCATTAATTTCATTTTTTAATTACAGTAGCAGAGCATATCGTATCACATTCTCATTAACAGCAAAAGGTTTTTTCGACCGAAACACAATACCAATAATAAAGGTCTTCATTAAAAATACGGGGTATACGTATCCATACTCATATTACAAATGCAAAAGTAACTATGTAGGTCTGTTTGTAACATTTTCACGTCGCTGCTACTTGCTAAACTAATTATGATTAATTTTGGTATTAGGTCCAAGGAAAATTTGGTATATAGGACCTTTACGTAGCGGCATCTATCACATTTGAACTAATGACATAACGTCACACAAATCCTGCATCGTACAATCAAGGCTCTACCACGTGATTTGAACATATACAGTCCGAAATTAACCATCGAGCAGTTGTCCAGACCATACACAACAACCGTCTGGTCGCAGTTGCAAGACTTTCCACCCTGTTCCGCATATCTGTATTAATATTATAAAGAGGAAAGATTTTTGAAGTTATACTTCTTTTGGCGCGTTAGGGAAAATTATGAGAATAAATTTTTACGATGCGCACGCACACCGTCACACTAAACCGACACCCCGAAGTTAGCTAGAACTGACACGCTGAAGTTAGCTATAGTCTGTGGTTCATGAAGAATGATTGTTTTCCTTTTGTAAACTTTGTGACAGTTTGGTTTTTTATCGTGTTACGCCAAAGAAGTATAACTTCTTACGTGTGTACGTAAGTACAAACACACTTTTTTCGAATTTAACAATTTTTCACGAATAGAAAGATAAATAATTATCAGGGATTAACATAGGCTACTATTTATCCCGGGAAAAATAACAGTTCTCGCGGGATTGGTTACGGGAGCGAAGCCGCGGGCAAAGTGCTAGTATATATTTATATAGATACTTTTTATCTCGGGAATACGTTCCCTTGGGGTAACCTCCGACTAACACGCGGGCCAAGCCGCTGGCAGTAGCTAGTAAGTACAGCGAAAGTAACTCTGTACGTTTGTCACCTTTTCTCGCCTTAACGGCTGAACGAATTCGAATAAAACTTTCTATATGGGTAGACCATAACCTGGATGAGATCATAGGTGGATCATAGGATAGGAGTATAATCCTTGGGGTAGTAAAAAAAACATTTCAACTGGGCAAAATCGCAGGCAGTAGCTAGAACGAAATATCGAAACAGAATCGAAATAACGAAACATAATAAACCACAATTATCTGTAATTATTGCGTATACTGTGTCCAATTAACATCGCACATGGAAAACATTCCGATTTCAATTTTAGTAATTAGCGGGATTGCTGACTCATTTGTTTGAAGGTAGACTGCATATAATGTTTATCTTGAGGACAGATTACTATCAAGTATTGGTTTAATGCGGATCACTATGTTTTTCATCACGTAATCAGCAAATAGGTTGACTATGGTCGGGTTGAAGAGTACTGTTATACTGTGGTGTCTTTTTGTGTGGTAATTTAATGTATTTTCTTATGTCTTTATGCAATGCCATTGAAGGAATTTGTTTATGTAGAAGTAGTTCTGTCCCTCTACTTTAAACGTAGATTCCTATAAAACTGTAATCAGTCAGTAATCAGAAAACGAACGAAGCACACACACGCTGGATAGCGAACTCCTCAAAAAAAAAAATAGACACCGAGTGTCCACTTCACATCCACCATAAATAAGGGACGCTGCATACCCTTTAGAGTTATGTATCCGTAAGGATACTCCAAAACCACCCTAACCCAGGCTTTTAAATCAAACCCCCCTCGATTCTCGCATCAGGAATACCGGAAACAATTATTTTTGGACCCCCGTCATATCGACAAGGGTGGAATCGTTAGCCGTATAGATTTGATACAGTGTCGTATACATTTGATTCAGTGTCGTAATGCCATTTTGTTTTAAATGACTCGGGATAATTTGATTTATTGTGTTTTATGGGAGCAGGTGTTACGACTTTGTTCAGTTGTGCGCGAGCATCCCGCACTTGGCTTACCAAGAAACCAATATGACTAGAAGCTCTTAGGTTTCTAGTTATATTGTTACATCTGACTAAAGTTCGACTGGAATATCTCAGTGTTTGCAAATAACGATGATAATAACAATCATCCTATTTGTATGATGATTTTACTTAAGTCGAGAGTGAATAAGTTACTTCTAGAAAAGCGTGTTCGTTGACTACATCATTGCTTACCAAACATCAGGTGAGATAGTGATCAGACGTTACTGATTTGACATATCGTGACTGGTAGAAAATGTCTTGTTGCATTAAGTCCGCCTATTCGTATTCGCGTATGTACCACTATTCTACATGAAGTTTAAATAAATAAATATAATTACATTTGAAAGAGAGTGTGCGTTACTTACAAGTTGTAGGTCGTGAGTTCAAACCCAGGCAGGCGCTTTACTTTGTGTAAATTATTTCATCACCACTGCTCTCAAAATGGTGAATGTAAACAACGTGAGGAATCCGGCATGTCTTAGAACCAAAAAATCGAAGACGTGTGACATCCACCAACCCGCATTGGGCCCGCGTGGTGGTTTACTGCCCGCACCATCACATAGAGAGGAGGTCTGTGCCCTAGCAGTGGAGACATTGAGGCTGATGATGACGATGACTATGTTGTAATTTGAAAAAATACCTAAGTGACCTAATAGCTACTATGTTACCTAGACATTTTTTGATTTCTCTAATAAGTAAACACGAAAAATGCGTAAAATGGTTAATTAGGAGTTTGCAGGCAATCTTTATAAACGACTTCATTTCATCTGCTCAACGAACTCGCGAAACATAACTTACCCTCTTTAATTAAAGTCTCAAGAAAACAAAATCAAGCAGATCTCCTACAGGTGTCGTGCCTCATCTCAAGAAACCGCATCTCACGCTGTTCCAACTAATGTGTTTACACCAGCACATGCAAGCATCCAACCACCAGGGAACAAGACCTCAAGAGAAGGTGAGCAACTCGAAGGTCAAATAAACTGGTCGTGTTTAAGTATTTCGACAAACATCGTCGGCAACAGTCACGTTAAGTTTTATTACTTTCCTCTTGCAAATTATATGTTTAATATACGACCTGTCTACATTTACTGGTTTCCACTGAGATACTTTCCTTGTAAAACGATAAAAATGTGAAATTCTCCAAGGGTTTTGGCTGTTTACCGTGGTGATTCGAGCGCCCTGTTTAATTTATGACGCGCTCGTACATAACGCGAGGAATATGTGAAAATATGTGTTTGGATTACAATATTTTTTCGAAGTTTTATACCTGAAGTGATGGATATGGGTCGATGTTGACTGTACTGGGTAATTGATTAATTGAAATTGAACAGCAAACAACAAGGGTGTTGAGTAAACGCATAAAAATATGAAATAAAAAAGGTGCACGTGTTTAACTAATTCACTAAGCTAAACTTGAAAACAACCCTCAGCAAATGAACAAGAAAAGAGTAGCACTCCAGGAGTGCCGACAGAAGTGAAAACTTTAACAAAAATGCCCAACGCGCCTAAAGAAGTTTACATTTCAATCCGCTACGCGATCCGCTGCGAGTGCTACGACGCTCGTAGCGGGTCGCGAATTCAATAGTTTTTTCCCATCTTAAAAACGCCCAACGCGCCTATAGAAGTTTTCACTTCTAAAATGTTATGTTATATAAATAACTACAATTCTACTACTTTAATTGATGGTCCAAAGCTCAAAAAACACGGACAACAGTAGTCAACGTAAGAGAATCGGCATAACTTCTTCCAAACAAAAACTACAACATAACCAACACGCACGAAGCAACGAAAACTCCCATGAATATTTTCCCACATGCGGCTAGCCATTTTCATTTTTTTCGTTCCAAATTCAAAAAATAGAAAAAAAAGTCCACGATAGGCCGTGGAACACACAAATTCGTTGCAGATGCGTATCGCAGAACAAATTGACTGGCGCGGGTTACCCGGCGTCGATGGTCGAAAAAAAAGGGGGAAAAAATACAGCAATAGAATCAAAAATGTTAGATGCCGAACATTGGGTAGACACGAGGACGTGCCGCGTCATAGATTGAAAAAAAGATTTTCTGTATTGGCTTTTTAGTGGATTTTATTTAATAGAGGTTTTGGTTGAACTCTTGTTATATAATGTTTTGCTGTTATAAATTTCGATTGCTTGTTCTGTCTGTTTATAAAGATATACTAGCTTCTGACGAGAGCTTCACCCGCGTGGAATTAGTGCTTCCCCCCATTATAATTAATTATAGCTTATATGTTATTTTGATGTATTACTCTAAAGTTTCATCAAAACAAGTTCAATAGTTTTTGCGTGAAAGAGTAACAAAAATTATACATACATCCAAACTTTCACATTTATAATATAAATTTGTTGAATCTCTCGGTGGTTAAAGATATCAAATTTACCCTCTTCTGAGGTTTTTTATATATGAGAACGAACTTAGAAATGTTATATTGGATCCATTCCTTAAATATTTGTCTCCAATAATGATTTTTGACCTATAATGCGAACCAAGGATAACAATACCAGACTAAAAAAATGAAACCAATGAAGCAATCAAACTAAAACCGATAAAAAGTGAAGAAATATCACCGCTCAGGGAATAAAAATCACAAAAATATTCGAAACAGAATGCTAAAAAATATTCAAAAGCTAGAACAATTCATATTCCCATTTTCATTTGGACCGGTAGCTGAGCCAATTATAGATATTTATTTGGCATCAACAAAAGCCTTGCCAGACCAGGAGTGATCAAAAACAAAGGTTCGTAACTAACAATGAAATATGAATCTGATGTGTGCGTTGTAAATTTGAACGTCTGTGTGTGTGTTCTGGTTGTGTGTATCTACATTATTTTTTATTAAATAAAAATGTGGATAGGTGAAAGGATTGTGTATTGGTTGTTGGACTGTGCATCATATTGTGAAGGGATTTTGAAGTGGTATTCATGCTTTTACTTGGTGATCTATATAGCGTGATAAGTTTCAAGAAAAACCGGCCAAGTACGTGTCGGACTTCGGACATTTAGGGTACCGTATCAATTGAGAATTTTCAAAGAAAAATCTGATTTATCAGTAAATATATTTTACTAACTAAACAATTAACAACACACACACACACACATTTTAATAATAAACATTATCACCTCAAGTTCATAGGTCAATGGGAAGTTAAAAAATTCTTCGGAACTAAATTTTGTGATAGACGACGGACAGACGGATACGTGAGTGGACAACAATAAGGCTTCGTTTGGACCCGTCGGGTAAGGAACCCTAAGAAGCAATAAAATGTCGATAATGGTCGGTTCAAGGTATATTATGAGAGATTTATTTCAGCAAGAAATATTCAGGCGAAGGACAAGCAAAAGATGTAATTTTCGGTTACAGAAAAAATTGTAACTAATCTGTAAATTACCTAGTAATATATCTTTCAATCGTGATTTTCCATATACAAATGCAGGTGCTCCCATCATATTTATTGTATGTGAACAATACAACAAAACTCCCATATACCAATCGATACGTACTTAAAAATAGTGAAGAGGGTATTAGAAAAGGACCTTTCAATCGAAGGGAAATTGAAAGCACAGCCGAAATATCTCCAGCTCGTACAAAACGCGACCCCACGTCAAGGAGACTAGGGGAGACAAAATTAAGTACTACGACAGATATAAATCACTATCCATGGCCGCAAAATGTGCATGCATCATGAAAACTGGGTATTACCCGGGTGGATAGAGCGTTCTATGAAAATATGAGACCCCAACAGGGTGCGTAGAAGGCAGCAGATTTTGATGAGATGGATGTTTCAGAAAATCACAGGCATTTTTCATTAATGAAGTAATATGTAATAGTTTATTTTATGATGATTTATTTTATTTATTTTATGATGATTTTTGATATTAGCTATCTGTTTCTGGAAGGAAATTATAACACGTCACTAGTTACAATTTTTCACATTAAAATTTTGATAATTTATTTTCTATAAACTGAGCCTAAGCCATGCCCAACTAGAGCTTTGTATTTTACACCATAATTATAAGTAACATAATTATTGTGACACACCAATCCGTCATTGCTTCAAAATGTATGTTCTCAATGCACAGCAATAACTCTCATCCAAAGTTAAATCGAGTCGTAAAACAAATGGTCTAAAATCATATAACGAGGAACAATAGAAGCTGTTAATTGTATTCACAATTTATGACAGTTTTTAATCAAACAATAAATTCTAACAAAGTTTTGATTACATTCCATAACGGCCGGCACATTAGTCAAGGTTACAGTTTTAACAATACGAGTATTGTTTTAATTTCTGATGTGATCAAATTTGATTTGAGTTTTTGAATCATCATCTGCCATCATCTGCCTAGCCTTTTCCCAACTGTCTTGGGGTCGGCTTCCAGTCTAACCGGATGCAGCTGAATACCAGTATTTTACATGGAGCGACTGCCTATCTGACCTCCACAACCCAGTTACTGGGTAATACGATACCCCTTGGTAAGACTGGATGTCAGACTTTCGGGCTTCTGACGACCCGTAACGACTGTCAAAGATCCACGATTGACAGCCGGGACCAACGGCTTAACGTGCTTTCCGAGGCACGGAGAAGTCTCGGTATGTAAAGATGGTCACCCATCCACGGACCAACCCCGGGAAGCGTTGCTTAACCTGATAATCGACCCGTGCGGCTGTTATTACTTTAGCCACGAAAGTTTTTAAATAGAGAGACTAAAACTTAATTGGAGATAATTTAATAACAGATAACATGAATCTTGACGCATGAAATAGTTTTACAGAAGAAACTGGCTAGAAAGAAGGTGGCTGTTGAGATGACGAAAAAATATAGAGGTGTTGAAAAAGCAAACAAAGCAGCTTCGACTCCTAATGAAATGCAATAAGGTTATGAGGCTGATAATGATGATGGGTAATTTCACAGTATAATCAACCATTGACTATAACTCATTTTCAGAATTTATCCGCTACTCCTAGGCATGCTCTGCAATAAACTGTACAAATAAACAGGAATTTAACTACCTGCCCAACCACCGTATTCAAAAGAAAAGTACTGCATTTAACTAAAGAAGCTTTGGACCTAAAGCCAAAACCTCCTTCTACCGAAAACTCCTTCAACAGGCAGCCAAAAGAAAACGAGGACGAGGATTTCAAGCAATGAAATAAAACCCGAGCTGTTTCGAACAAATTTTCTTCGAACAAGCCAAGGAATTAATGATGGGACATTGGAGAGTAATAACTATCTAGTTAAACAATTAGTCCTCGACTTTTACAGATGAGTCCGAATAAATTAACTCAATTTGGGAAGTTGTTTGTTGTTGTCGAGTGTACCTACAATTAAAGCGAAGGGCCTTTTAGCCTGCCCTTTTCAGCCTGGATGAAGAGAAAATGGAACTAAAAGTTGTCGAACTTTTATCATTTGAATATGTTATTAGAAGATGGGACAATGTTGTAAAAAGGACTATGTAGTAAAAATAGCGCTAAAACTGCCAGAATAGAAAAAGGGCAAAGGCTTCAAGCCATTGACCTGGTAGTACAAAATCTAGAGAGACCTCAAGTAAGCCCATTTGCCAGAGCCGACAACCCAGGATAGAATAACCTGGCGTAGAATAGTGAGGAGACCCGACCTCACATAATGGGAACAAGACTGGTAGAGAGAAAGAAGAAGAAGATTGAGAAAATAAACAAATGTAACAGGCGTACATAAGACTGATCTTTATGTCATCATCATCAATCAATCTACCAAGCCTATTTATTTAATTTATTTATTATTTAAGCCTATTATGTTTTTTTTTTTTGTGGGGTTGGAAGTCATTGATTCTCCCGCTCTGGGTGGAGCGGGAGGGCGTGTTAGACTCTTACAGACTAAAACCCACCCCTGTTCCTTCTCTGCTTGAGTGCCCAGGGGTGCGGTAACTCATGTTCAGAATTTATCCGCTACCCCTAGGCATGCAGGCACCGGCCACGATGCCTATTATGCTGGGGTCGGCTTCCAGTCTAACCAAACGCAGGTACGAGTAACCAGTAGTTTTCAATGGAGTGACTGTTTGACCTGCATAAACCTGTAACTGGATGTGTGTTGTCATCATCAATAAGCTAGTTTCCTAAAAAAATCTAATCAGTTAGTATACCAAAAAATATTGGACTAAAAAAATCTAATCAGTACTAACTGATTAGATTTTTTTAGTCCAATATTTTTTGGACTAAAAACATCAAAAAAAAAAAAAAATTAAAAAAAAAATATTATTATTAAAAATTTTGGGTATTTTTTGGTATACTAATACCAAAAAATATTGGACTAAAAAAATCTAATCAGTTAGTATACCAAAAAATATTGGACATGTACTTTTTTTATGTCACGTAAATCAAAATGGTGGACGATGCAGTGCGTTGAAATTTCGCGTTAGGTCACACTTCGATAAACTTTGTACCGTTTAGTGACGTAACAAGCCCCTACTCCCGAACTTTGATGCGTTTTCTCTTTGTCATTTTATTGGTTTGGTAAAGCAAAAAATACGTGGCCAATATTTAATAATAAATTTAATAATAATAATTTATTCACTTAGACACACATATTACAAAATTGAAAAATTACAATGTAAAACTTAGAACTAGCTTAAAGTTTGTAATACATACATGAAGATTGGGATTTTCTGCATCCGAACTAGGCGGTAGCCTGTATCTCGGATTGCATTTCCTCCCCCTTAAAAATATTGTGCACCTTTATTAACCATTTATAAAGATTATTATACAATAATTAAATAATATTAATTTTTTGATAACATAAGGACTAAATAGAATTATTATATATTACTCAGGAAATATCCCTATTCAGTTTAAATACGTCCGCTACTGGACATATACCTTGTACAAGCGTCGTCTCATCTACCAGCTCTGTCCTTCATCTAATTGAATTATTTTCTGTAGTTTAAAAAAACTAAAAAACACTATTTTCTATTTTTCGTGTTTTTCTCGGCAATTCTTTAACTAGTCTGCCATCTTTGGGAGACCGCCATTTATTTGATTTAGAATCACGTAACTTTATTTTTTTGTTGGAAGTCGGTGGTTTTTTAATACTACATATGTAAAGAAAATGTTAAAACTGGTCCAAAAGTACCAATGGTGATTGTTTCAATTCTGAATTTTTTTCCGTTCATCGGTGACGAAAAAATTCGTGATGAAACCTGATCTGAAATCACAAACTCGCCTTGATAAATTATATTTATTTTGCAAATTGATTATAAATGACACTTTTACACGTCAATATTTTATTGTGAGTTTAAGCTAGATGACGCTGGTGTTTCCTAGCTTTTTCTTTTTTTTGTGGGGTGGGAAATCATCCAATGACTTCTCCCGCTCTGGGTGGAGACTTTTACTGACTAAAACTCACACCTTCTTCTTCAGATGCCTGAGTGTCCAGGGGCGCGGTAACTCTGTTTCGAATTTATCCACGACCCCCAGGCAGTATCCACGACCCCTGGGCAGATGTCACTTAGCTAACCATACATTGTCATTTAAACTAAATATGTACGCAAAATTTCAGCTCAATCAGAAACCGGGAAGTGGGTCAAATATAACTTCTAAGATTTGTTTACATAGTTACAAGTGAAGTTTGTACGTGTCTTAAAAATACTGTAAAAATCAAAAGACGTTCCCGCTAGATAACATCTTTACCTAATTAGTTCTAATGAAAAGCCTGATGTAGACAAAAGTAAATAGGACAGTTATATAAGACTACCTACTTCTAATTAATTTTCATTTCAATAGCCGTATTGCCTGTAACGTTGCTTATTTATTTTATACTCCCACATATGTACGCCTACATGACACGAGGCGTTCGTAATGAGAGCCTAAATAAGGTACAGATTTACTGAAACTACAAGAGATTTTGTACCAAAATCAGAAACAGCATTTGCACAACCCTATTTTCTCATCATAATTTCAGCCAAAAATCTCAGGGAAGGTCTATCTCCTATCTATCTATAAATGGATACTTTTGGAGATAGATCCTCCCTGCACGCGTAGCATGACCACCATAGAAACGGGTTTTGTCGACGGCAAAATAGACAAAATGACATTTATAGAAAGATTTCTACTGTCCTGAGCATGGTGATGTTAAAACTGAAGAGAAGAAATGTTTCTATTCTTCAGTCTACAATGTAAAGCATGATGCTCGGACAGAAAAGATATCGAGTTAGATAAAAAGAACTTTGTCTATTCTTGGCAGAATAGAGATAGAATTGGTCATGCCTACTGAGCTTCGAAACATTGACCGATCCTGTGTTTCTCGCATGCAGGGCTATTTGTGAAACAATAACACCTCGATGGCTGAATGATTTAATTTGGAAAACCATAGACCATGACTTGGACCTTGGTTGGTTGGTAACTTCCAACTTTTAAAGCGGGTAAGTCACTGGCAAAAAAAGTCACCAATATTTTCTTTCATTCCTGTACTATTCCTATTCACGGTAAGGTTAAGGTACGGAAACCACCTCCCATTTCATGCCAAACATTCAAGACCTCAGAACCAAACACAGCATGGCCCCACCCAACATGAGACCACCCACATTTCTTCCATTCTCAAACTTTCCCTATTCATGGTAAGCACTCTGAATAAATCAAAGCAGAGTGTAATATCGTTGACAATGGTTCATTCGGCCCGATGAGGCTGGCATGCCGTGCCGGCCGTCATACAAAGCGGACATAACGAGGGCAGGCCGGAAGCGGCTCGCTGGCGCCATGCAGCATCCGTCGCGAGAGGGCGCCACCGGCAATATTTCCGTTTGGAGTCTGAAGTGAACTGACGTGAGTTAGAAAGCTGCGCGGTGAGGGTTTATTTATTGGAAATTTATATGGTTAGAGAAATTATGTTAAGAGATGTGGTCACTTAAAAAGTTTTAGTTAGATGTGGTCACTTAAAAAGTTTTAGTTAAGTACTAGCTGTGCCCGCGACTTCGTTCGCGTGGTTGTCGAGAACAAAACAACGTCGTTTAGATAAGAGTATATCACCTTTTTGATGATTTAGATAAGAGTCCTGACTTTGGTATAGTTGATTACGTTAATGCTTCTCTATATACTATGTTAGCGGTGGAATTACCCGGAGCATATACAAAAAGGTTGTTTGGGTTGCTAACACGTGATAGAGAAACATAGAGTTGGCCGTGTGAAAAACAATCAAAAGTAAGGTCTACACCCGCAACGGATAACGTCTGGCCTTGGGCTTTATTAATAGTCATAGCGTAACAGAGGCTTACAGGAAATTGCACACGTTTGAAAGTAAACGGAAAATTATTGGGGATAATGGGTATCCTGGGAATGAAAACAACATCACCGGAGCCGCAACCTGTTAAGATTTCGGCTTCGATGACATTTCGTTGGAGATTTGTTACTCTCAACCGAGTTCCATTGCATAGTTTTGGTGGGCTTAAATTTCTGAGTAGAATGATTGGTACTCCGACTTTTAAATAAATTTTGTGTGCTGGAAGACCTGGTGTATTTAGAGAGTCTAAAAACTCTACTGGATAGTGGGTGGCATCTCCTTCTTCTAAAACCGTGTTAATAGATAAATATTCCCTACTTTCTCCAGAAACATGTACCAATATTTGAGAATTTATTGCTGCTGCTTGGTCGTTGCGAGGTGCCAAAATATCTCGTTGGCATAGCCAAGCAGCGTCATGGTTCGAGATCTCTGATGGATCTCCGTATACAGAGGAAATGAGTTCCTGCTGTGAGGCAACAGAAGAACACAGGCTTTCGACTAAAGTTACTTTACCTCCTTCTTGAGTCGGGTATGTGCCGTTACCAATTTGAAGTAGTAAATTTGAGAAAACCTGCGCGTTTGCGTCACCTCCCAAATATGCTCGCATATTAAAGCTCAAATTAGTTAATATGACACTACGCCATAAAATAGAGCTCTTTAAACAGGCACCTATTTCATCGGCCCTCGTTCCTCTGGGTATTATAGGGAGTGTCTGCCTGAAGTCTCCACAGAATAGCACCGTTAAGCCTCCCATCGGTCGGTCATTTTGTCTTATATCTCGCAACGTTCTATCTACAGCTTCCACAGCTTTACGATTTGCCATCGTACACTCGTCCCAAACGATAAGGGCGCAATCGCGTAAAACCCTTGCTTTATCACTATTGCGAGACACGTTGCAAACAGGGTTTTCTGTGCGGTCCAAGTCGATTGGTATTTTAAATGTTGTATGTGCAGTTTTTCCTCCTGGTAATAAAGTGGCAGCTATTCCTGAGGAAGCGACGGCAAGGGCAATTTTGTTTTGGCTCCTTATTTGAGCCAAGATAACTTTAGTGAGGAAAGTTTTACCTGTTCCACCAGGTGCATCTAAAAACAGCATTTCTCCTAATGAATGTTCTACACTACAGCATACTCTATCAAAGATTTGACGTTGTTCTGTCGTCAAATTTGAACAGCCATTTCGCAATATTTCTGCTAACTCTTCGGGGTTGTAATTTATTTCAGATGTATACTCCCTATTAATTCGTTCCCCACCAACTGTCGGTGTCGGCAAGCCGTATTGACTGAGGGGGTTCCCTCCTATACTTGTAACTATATCTTGTATAGCCAGCAAAGCCCTATTATGGCAGCTTTCACGTACTTGGTCAGAAGTTTCACTATTTATATTTTGCTGTCTCAAAAAATCTTCGGCAAACGCGTCTTTATATTTTTGCCACAACTGCCCAGCGTCCGATAGGCCACAAAATGTCAACAAAATGGCAAATAAATGGCGCAAACGATGTGGACTATCACTGACGCATGCTTCGGCTAAAGCATCATCCCAATGCTGATCGCCATCTAATAAATGCCGTGCGCGGCAAGCAGCTTGAAATGTGGGATATTCTATATCGTCCACTTTGCGGAGCTCAGCAAAAGAAGTAGGTCCTCGCACTGTGTGAAGAAGAAGGCGTAAATAATAACACTCTGCATTATTTGGGTGCACCGTGTATACTCTTCCAATCACGTGTTCTTTAAAAATGCCGGACTCGCCTTCTACAGCAGTTCCACGTCTCCTGCGATTAAAAACACCTTGCTGCTTGTTATAAGTATAATAATGTGGCACTTCATTGTACAACAGAGACTTAGCGAAATTGTCTCTTTCGCAAAGGCGAAAGAATGCGAGCAAGGTGGTTTGTCTTGGGTTGTTCATTCTTTCTGCCACATTTTCTGGCTGAAAGTAAACTCGCTGCCCGCCTTCCAGGTGCACGTCAAGATGGATGACTGGCGGATACCTTTCATGAATAGGGAAACTCAAAATGCGCCAAACTGCCTCCGAAGAGCTTATGTATCGGCCAGATTGATACCTTGTCACTTCATCAAATTGGTTGTTATTTCTTAGTGCTATCATGGCTTGATCACTACCTTTATTAACATATTTACATATATATTTTATAGATTCGACGCTATTACAAATTTCAACATTAATGTGTGCTTGAAAAGCGTTTGACAAAACTGGAGAATACGGTACCACCCAACTATTATTTAGAATTATTTCTTGTCCACGGAATCTGACAGTAGCTGTGAAACCACCTTGTGACGGTGATCTTCGCCGGTATTGCGGATACCCATTTTCCCCAGCCATAGTTAGTTCTTTCAGTGCTCTGGGGTATTTTTTTGAGCATTGACCATCTTTCATGCACGGTGATTCCCTGTTTAAGAGGCCACATGGCCCGTGAACCATATGTGTTTTTACTATGTCATGCAAAATCGGATCTGCATTATAGTCCGGAAATTCTGCACTTATGACACTGTCTATAGCATCGGGACGAATTTTTTCTTCCAGCCACAGAAGAATGTGCGCGTGGGGTAAACCACGCTTTTGCCACTCGACGCTATACATAAAACAAAGAGTTGAACCGAAAACTTTCTCCTTTGTAAGTAGATTAATCAAGACTTTGAGTTTTAAATGAAAAATCCTAGCAATAATGTCATGTCTGTCGTATGACGCCTGTCCTGTGAGAAGTGCCTGGCAAATCTCCGTCCACTTTGGATTTGTTGTAAATGTTATAAAAAGGTCCGGCCGGCCGTATTTACGGACGTAACAAAAAGCATCTTGCGTTCGTTCGTGCATATACCGCGGACCGCCTGTGAAACTGGATGGCAAAATAACCAATCGACCCAAGTTTTCGACGTTATTATCTGATTGCATGGCGTCCCGCAAGTGCACGTATTCTTCAGCGCGTAACCGTCGCTGGTTAGTGCGAATATACACTAAACGTTCAGTTTCTATTTTTGCGTACATGTCCACAATAAATTGGCTGAACAAACCACGAAATCGTTGCAAATATACGAAACTGTTTTGCCTTATTTGTAAAAGGTAGGAATAGTATTGTTGAGCAGATATTTTTTTTTGATAATTAGTGACTCTCGTAGTAGGGTTCACTTGGTACAGCCCAAAATTGTACCCATCTTCACCATGACAATAAATTAGTGGATATTGCAGGGCGTCGTAAGCTCGGTGGGTTTCCAAAATGCGTTGAAGGCGATCGTCGCGTGTACGCAACACGATATCACGTCTCTCACACTCCTGGTCGACTAAAACAACTGCAACTTCATCTGCGACGGGTGCATTGTGTCTTCCACGGTGTTCACCCACAGGACGTCTATCGGCACTTATAACAATTTTGAAATCATTGCTGCCTTGTGGAATTGACTCCAATGCAGCTTTGAATTCACGAACGTACTGGTTAACGTGATGCAGCAATTCTTGAAGTTGACCCAAAAGCTCAGCATTGAGCTGGGGAAAATTGTGATTTCTAACATTGAGCTGTTGCGTGTAATCGGATACAAAATAAATTTGGAGAAATTTGGGTTCATTTTCTGGCAGCAAAGATCCAATAAGGTGATAAACTTGACCTTGTACTTTGAAGGTTGGCATGAACGGTCCTTCCGTTATTTGTTTTGCCCCAAAGGAAGTCATTTGGAAAGCACTGTTATATAAACGAATATTATCCAAAAAACGGTTCGACTGGGGATGATCGCCATTCAGGAGACTTTTAAGTAAGTGTGGTGGATCTTGGAAATTTGGAAGAACAATTTTTCCATTTGAGCAGCACATTCCATCTGTCTCTTTCCTCCATTTCAAAGCATGACAAAAATTACAAATTTCTCTCATGTCACCCACGAAAGTAAAGCCAGCATAATTAATTCTAGACGAATATGTGAACCCTGATTTTTCCCTATTGTCCCAAGGTAATAAAATATTTGCATCGTCATTTTCCATGGACTCATCAGCTCCGCTATTTGTTTCTCTATTCATATGGTATCGAGCTCGTTCTATTTCTAGGCGAGATTGACGTTGTTCTGCTGTTTCTGCTCGTCTTAGTTCATCTATTCTTTCCCTTTCAGATGCAAGATAACTTTCATTGTTTCTTTGTACACCTACATAGTTATGTCTAGCTATTTGTAATCGTTCTTCTCTTTGGGAGAGAGATTCAGACTCGCGCGAGAGAGCGTGTCGCTCTCGGTCAGATGACAGACGTGCTTGGCGTTCCTCGATACTCTCTTGAGAACGCAAAGTCGCGGTCCGAGTTCTTTGCGAACTTAAGCGCGACTCCCTTTCTGTGAAAGTCTCTGACTCGCGTGAGAGAGACTGGCGCTCCCGATCAGCAGACAGCCGAACTTCGCGTTCCTGGATATTCTCTTGAGAACGCAAAGTCGCGGTCCGAGTTCTTTGCGAACTTAAGCGCGACTCCCTTTCTGTGAAAGTCTCTGACTCGCGTGAGAGAGACTGGCGCTCCCGATCAGCAGACAGCCGAACTTCGCGTTCCTGGATATTCTCTTGAGAACGCAAAGTCGCGGTCCGAGTTCTTTGCGAACTTAAGCGCGACTCCCTTTCTGTGAATGTCTCTGACTCACGTGAGAGAGAGTGGCGCTCCCGATCAGCAGACAGCCGGTCTTCGCGTTCCTGGATACTCTCTTGAGACCGCAAAGTCGCGGTCCGTGTTCTTTGTGAACTTAAACGTGACTCCCTTTCGGTGAACGTTTCCGATTCACGTGAAAGAGCGATGTGCTCTCGGTTAGCAGATAACCGTGCTTCACGATCTTCTTCCGATTCCTGAGACCTACAAAGTCTCATCCTTTTTGCATTTCGGCTATGCAGCGAAAGGTTAGTTTTTTTTCTTTGAGGCATTTTCAAGGAAAATTAAAGCAATAAACAAAACTAACAACACTTATGACTGAATAGCCTACAAACTTAAAAGATCGGTGCGTCGAACAGTCTAGTGTGACAACGTATCGTCTGTTCGTGGTCGTGACTCAACGAATTGGCAACACTAACTTACTGTATAACGATTGGCACTATTGGATTCAAACTACGAAGTAAATCAAATACAATCTTTACTTCGTACTTCAAACCAATGACCAAAGTTGACCAAACGAAACCAATAAGATAAGCAAATACTTTTTTTTCGACCAATTTAGAAAATCGATAAACCAAGCAACCAAAGAACTTTTACGACACACGCAAGAACTCTTAAGACACCTAACGAAACCCAATTTGCCTAGTAAACACGGTGGACGTCATCCTCGCGCGGAAAATCTTAACACCGCGATTCAGAAAATGACGTCATTTGCACAACGCCATCTATCGGATTTAGATTTCAACTATCAACATTAGTTCTATTTTTAGTCTTAAGATGTCGTTGCAAGTACTATACTTAATTGCGTAACGTAATATTTTACTTCTTGAACTCACTAAATTAATCATATCTTTTGATAGAGTGAACCGATTTCGATGAAACAAAAACTAAGTTAATCCTCAAGTTGCGTATAATTTTTGTATATAAACATTGTCAGCATTGAATTCGTAGATTTTACGTGATGTGCGCACAAACAAACAGACAAACAGACAAACAGACAAAAATTTCAAAAATGATGGAAATGGGTTCTGTTACTTATCTTTTCACACGCTGGCTATTTTTTGTTTCAATTTCTTCAATGTACAAAAATGACTTTTCTACAGATTTATTATATGTATAGATTAGAAAAAAAGTACCATCAAACAAAACATTAACTCACAAATAAGCAAAGGTCGAAATATGATAAAGATTATTTACAATATTTTAGGGTTTTTTTATAAGAACCTTTTAAAAATTTTATATGTACAGAAAATTTAAAATAACCACAATAATCTGCCTCTCTTCGTATTTAAAATTCATAGAGCTTTGAGAAAAAGTACAAATATTCGAACACAACTCCAAATCAAAAACAAAACTTGAAGAATCATCTCGAAGATCCATCCATACGTACTCGGAGCACAGCGCTCTCCCAGTCAGTTTCCTTGCCAAAAAACTTCAAGAAATACGTTTCTTTTTATCGTTTCCTGTACTGTCAGGTTATTATTTTGTGAGTGCGATGATTTATATTACAGCCGTAGCTTTATGGGATTTTAAAATACAAAGGCATGCTTTGTCACACCTTTCTGCATTTTTCTTTTTTGCATGAGGAATTTAATTTCCTGTTCTACTTGGGGGAAAAAATATTACCTAGCAAAGTTTTTACAAAAGAATGAGACAAAAGAATACGCTTTCATTTATTTTCTGACATAACAGAAAAAAGGTTCAAAACGTTATTTTTATGATTTTTTTAGGTACGTTTTTTTTAAAATCAATTTGGGTAATTGATTACAAATGTTATAATTCGATTTTTTTATATTCTAAACACATTGTATATAATATAAACCTGCCTGCCTGCCTAGCCTTTTCCCAACTATCTAGGGGTCGGCTTCCAGTCTAATCGGATGCAGCTGAATACCAGTATTTTACATGGAGCGACTGCCTATCTGACCTCCACAACCCGGTTGCCGGGTAATACGATACCCCTTGGCAAGACTGGTTGTCAGACTTTCGGGATTTTGAAGACCCGTAACGACTGTCAAAGATCCACGATTGACAGCTGGGACCAACGGCTTAACGTGCTTTCCGAGGCACGGAGCAGTCTCGGCATGTAAAGATGGCCACCCATCCATGGATCAACCCCGGCAAGCGTAGCTTAACCTGATGGATCAGCCCGTGCAGCTGTTAATACTTAAGCCACGAGATCGTCGTAAATAATATAAATAAACGGATTAATATTCGCATTTCTAATAATATTATTTTACTATTTGATATTGTGTACCTATTTGGTACATTCTTTATTTAATATTAAAAGGCAGTTGCCGACCGGTATCGCAAAATATTAATCACATTTGAATGAATGGTAATAACTAAGTTTAATATTATTTTTAGAAGATTCAAGAAATACTTTTATAAGCGAAGCGTAAAGAATTCCATTCACTTATTCAATCAGCAAACGACTCAGAAGATGTTTCTTTTTTATTATTTCCTGCTGAACTAAATGTTATTCCGCTTTATGAGTTATGGTGCGATTTCACGGGTTCACGAGTTTATTAGTTGAAACGTCACGTATTTCTTACAACTGCTCTTTGTCATTGAAAAATATAGCTTCAAAATGAAAGGTTGACGCTATATTAAAAAAAAAAAGATAAAAGGTTAGGAAGGAAAGTTACGGTTGAAGTTCAATGAAATTGAAACATGACAATGTTTCATTGAAATGAACATAATTTAAGGCGCATTTATACGACTTTTAATGGTTTTTAATTGAAAATCACGTCTTAACCACTAGTTTTATTTCTTTAAAAAAAATATATGTTACTCTAGACAATTTTCGTCGTAATTTGATCTGAGAATATTTGAAATTCTGTTTTTTTAACATAGCGTAATTAATTTGTAAAGTTATGTCTAACGCGGATAAAACATTGAGAATCACGCAAAAACTATAAAGCGTATTTTTGAAACCGTCATCATTTTATAGATAATTTAATTATTTATATTTTAATTTACGTGTTTTAGTTTATTACCTGTTGTTTTATGTATAGTAAATTAATAATGCGTCTAATTTCGGACAGCGCTCCTTGATGGGCGAGTCCTATTACTGAGTGGATGTACGACGCATTACGTGAGCTCAGCACAGAACACGCAAGCTAACCACTCAAGGTCATTGGCAGTTAATAGCGCCTTTAGTAAAAGTTCTCGTTCTCAACCCAAAGAATTAGCATTGCCATTCAACGTGGCAATGCTGCCAGTCTTCTAGGCACGTTTCCTGCTTGCCCAGATGACAGCGATGTGAAGGAGTATTTCGACACCAGAATGTATTACCAAATGTACATAGGTAACTTTTAGGTCTGCATCATATCTAATACGCAAAATATCAATATGTAATCTGCGTATAATGAAATATTACATTAGTTTATTTACCAGACACGATTAAGCTACGCTATGATAACTAAATCTTCTCATTCCTTCCACAATCATGTTAAAAGGTGACTTAGATATTTATGTCTAATCTATCTATACTACATTTGTTCTGTGTCTGGGTGTAATTTATCTATAATATGTATGTATTTAGAAATATATAAGTATGTTTATCAGTTGTCTAGTACCCATAACACAAGCTCTGCTTAGCTTGGGACTAGATGGCGTTGTGTGATAGTTGTGGAATATTATTATTTCGTATATTTATTTTTACACATATTATTTACATTTTTAAATATTTTTAAAAGAAAACATATAAAAAAACATTTAAAAATATAAAAAATAGTAGTCCACCGGCATCGGGAGCAGTGTCCAAGCTACCGGTGGTTAGGGCTCCAGAGACAGGAACTTCCTCACAATGCGAGCCGTATCAAGGAGTACTGCCTTCTGAATCAGGCCCTTGATCCAACCGCGCAACGACAGCTTCGACAGGTGGTCGTCGAAGCTTTTAGCCATCAGGCCATTGGCGGTAACGACTATCGGCACAATGACAGCCGAGTCCACATTCCACATATCGACAACCTCGTGTGCCAAGTCAAGATATTTAATTTGTTTCTCTTTCTCAGCTTTCACGAGGTTCTCGTCATGTGGGATGGTGACATCGATTATCATTGTGCGGCGCGCTAATCGGTCTATCACCACTATATCCGGCTTATTGGCAACAATAGTCCTGTCAGTGATGATAGACCGATCCCAGTACAACGTGACATGGTCATTTTCGAGAACTGGGTCGGGCACATACTTGTAATACGGCACCTCAGAATCCACAAGTTTGTATTTTAAAGCAAGCTGCTGATGAATAATCCTGGCCACTTGGTTATGCCTGTGCAAATACTCGCTGTTAGCAAGACGAGAACAACCAGAGATAATATGTCTGATGGACTCACCCGGACGGTGGCATGCCCGACACACGTCAACCGTCCCGTCCTTCATGATATGCCTCCGGTAGTTATTCGTCAAGATAACTTCGTCCATAATCGCACAGACAAAGCCTTCAGTTTCCCCGAAGAGGTCACTGAAACGTAGCCAGGCCACGGACGCCAAGAAATCTACATCAGGCCCATGAAGGGCCCGATAAAAGCGCCCGTGAAGCTCCTTGCTTTTCCATACCTCCTTGCGGTCATCAGTAGTGAGTATTACAGGTTTGCGCCAGTTCTCTTTAGCCATGGACAACGGGGTGAGTCCCTTGTCCACTGCGACCACATCGCGGTGCATACCCACGTCGGTTTCAAGAAAATATTATTATTATTATTACTAATATTTTAGAGAGGTAAATTTTGTGAGTTGTAGGGGGTAATCTCTGGATCTAACGAACCGATTTTGATTTTCTTATACCAATAGCAAGCCACGTTATTTGTGAGTGGCTATAAATTTTTGAAATCCACACTGACGAAGTCGCGGGTGAAGTGCTAGTTAGTAATATTAATATGACTCTCGATCGCTCACTTGGGGGCACACATAATAATATATCATCTTTTTTTTGTGTGCGCTGCTTCATTCAAATATAGGGGCTGGCGATATTGTGAAATATGTTTTAAGATACTATTTATATTCTGGTATCTTCATCGTGAGTAAAGGCCTTTATTCAAGTCATTTGGAAACTACAATACAGCACAAATAAACAAATTAATACTCAAATAACTAACTCAAATATTCAGCTGACATAAAACCTCCACACGTCCACCATACGGTAACCATAACCCTAAAATGCTAATAGATACATCACCGAGACCTAATAAACTCAAGTAAATGTGGAACACTCTAATACTAATTCAAATATCCAGCTGACATAATAACACCACACGTCCACCATACGGTGTCCATAACCCTAAAATGCTAATAGATACATCACCGAGACCAAATAAACTCAAGTAATGTGGGCGAGCGAGTATCAAATACTTGGCGATGTCAAAATAATCCGGTTGGAGAAAACGTATTCATGTCAATGTCTACGAACGGAAATAGGAATGTGGGCCGTCTGTCAGTGTGGAGAGAGGTGGCAATTCTAAAAATATAGTAGAGCCAAGTATTGGCGGAGTAAGTACGCTGTGAAGGGGTAAAATGTTATTCAATTAAGTTGTCAAATGCATAGGGTCGTTAGTTCAAAGTGACGTCCATTGCTGATAAGGACGTTTTTTTAATTACTAAGTAAGTATAAATTAATGTTGTCTTCCCATGCAGAGTACTTAGGTAAGTTCAATCGTTAAATATTCCGTTCTTTCTCTAAGGAACTGCTAAAAAACATGGAACGCAATATTATCAATTAATTCACTAAATCACACTACTCTGTTAACACTTACTTGTAACACAACAGAAACCATGTTCAATTTCAAAACTAAAATTGATAAATTCAAAACTGCCATTACCTGAAAAGAAAAAATAAAACAATTAGCAATTGTACCATTTGTAAAAGATATATTTATTAAAGAAAGAAAGACCCGGCGAAATTCGTAGTCACCCAAAATCCAATAAATGAATCCATTCTCAGATATCATGGGAGAATTATTATTTTTCTTTTTTTTCGTGCAATTTTCGAATGTTTTAACAGTTATTCTGTTGTTCGGGACGTAGACAAATCCAACAAAACAAAAATCATTAAAATCGGTCTAGCCGTTCTTGAGTTATAAATTATGTAAATAACACGAATTTGTTTTATAAATAAATATATATTATCACATTAATATTTTTTTTTCATTTTTTATTAAAGTTATCGATTGAGTAAACAAAATATTTTCGCTGCAAATACAACTTGACAAAATGGGGTTTTATAGACTTGTCCGATACCCAATGTGGGTGTGGTGACCATTTCCAAAACATGACTCACATACTGGAATGCCCCAACACCTGCACTATGGGAAACCTAATGAACGCTACTGACGCTGCAACTAAAATTGCCAGCTTTTTGGCCCAAAGTAGGAATTTAAAAAGTTAGATAATCATTGATTAGAAAGATAAAGAAGATCGATTGTTTTTTTTAATGATGAGGGCCAGTTCAGATGAGGAGCTCGTGGCTAAAGTAATAACACCCGCACGGGTCGATCCATCAGGTTAAGCTACGCTTGCCGGGGTTGGTCCATGAACGGGTGACCATCTTTACATACCGAGACTCCTCCGTGCCTCGGAAAGCACGTTAAGCCGTTGGTCCCGGCTGTCAATCGTGGATCTTTAACAGTCGTTACGGGTCGTCAGAAGCCCGAAAGTCTGACAACCAGTCTTACCAAGGGGTATCGTATTACCCAGTAAATGAGTTGTGGAAGTCAGATAGGCAGTCGCTCCATGTAAAATACTGGTATTAAGTTGCATCCGGTTAGACTGGAAGCCGACCCCAAGATAGTTGGGCAAAGGCTAGGCAGGCAGATTATTAGATGAGGCCAGTTGATATGTGCGGATGTGTGTGTAAGAATTATAATAGCTTTGTAAACCTAAATATCGTACAGCTGGTTCTGAGGTTACAAAACATACGTACAGACGTTACACCTCTCATTGAAGAATAAAGTTACACCCACACTCTGTTCAAAATAGCTTTATAAAAGAAGTATGAATAAAAGGTGGGTTAGATTAACAAATAAAAGTGTCACCGTGGCTTTAATCTGTTTCAGGGTAAGCAGAGATTTATGACTAAAATCGAGGTCAATGGACTACGGTTATAAAAACTGTCTTATATTTTAAAATTTATTATTCGAGAGCTCTAAGCATTCTTTAATAAAATATATATTTTTTTTAACCGACTTCGAAAAAGGAGGAGGTTATCAATTCGGATGTTTGTTTTTTTTTTTTTTATGAATGTTCGGGCATAACTCCGTCATATACTGACGGATTTGCAAAATTCTTTTTTTGTTCGAAAGGAGTTTATTCCGAAATGGTCCCATTTAAATTTTAAAAAGATCTGATGATGGGTTTCGGAGACAGACAACGGAACTCTTCAAAAATTGACAGCAAATCAACCGCGATTGCTGCTATCTTATGTCTATGAATTGTTAACACAGTTTAACGGGAAACCACAACTAAAAAGTGAAAAATAAAAAAACTTTTTTACAAAAAAATAGAACCGACTTCCGAAAAAAGTGCAAAATAACTTTAATTTCGGAAGTCGGTGTCAAAAAACGAAGACACTAAACAGGAACACCGACTTCCGAAATTAAAGTTATTTTGCACTTTTTTTGGAAGTCGGTTCTATTTTTTTGTAAAAAAGTTTTTTTTTTGTAAAAAAGTTTTTTTCATTCATAAGACTACAAGTACCTACTATAAAAATATTAATCATAAATCGTAATGACGTAAGTAAATTATGCGTTAAAATTTGTAACGTGGCAGATTTTGAAGATGACACATAAAACTGAAACACAAAGCGCCACCCAGTAACACGAAATCCTAACAAAAGCTTCGTTAGCACTTTCAACCCAATAATACCACTTGTTGCATCAAAAATTCAACACAACACAGACGTAAAATAAAAATGGCAATTCCTTTAAACTCCCGAATATCTTGCGCTCACACGGCTTTACTGAATACCATCAAAAGACATCTCGAGAACGTTTCTGTTGAGCCAATGTTGTATTTATTTCATCTCAGGCAGGATTAGGCTTTCCCACATCGAAACTCGGGGCAACAGGTGCCACCCCGTCCCCCGCACTACCTCCCCCCATGTAGCCAACAAAACAAGCACAACAAGATAAAATACACCCTCCGGTAACTTAACACTGTTTGTGCACATGAGGCCGAGAAAAGTACACAGTCTAGTGTAGATCGTTTCGGAGGAACAGTTCGGGTCTAGCCCGTGCGCCGATTGAGTTTGGCTTCGAAATTTCATTTGATGATACGTCAGACAAGTGTATGTTGTGTCGGGTGAAAAAGTCGGACAGTGGTAGTTTAGTGTGGAAATGTCATAGAAATTACTAACCAAGATGGCAACTTTTTGTATGACATAGCTCTCTTTGTGTTTTTATTTATATGCCTAGACCCAGCAACTTGAAACATCAACTAGAAAATTGTGCCAGCCTTGCATTTTCCACTTGATATAATGAAATTGGGTTATATGGGTGCACATAAAACTGGTCGCAATTGTATATTAATTTCTAGAAAATGTCACGACTTTAAACGAGCTGACTTTACACAGAAGACAAGAGCAGGGTTAAAGCGATTAAAACATTTTCATACCCATACAGATACTATACAAATTCTATTATGCTAAACTTAGAAAAAATTAAAACTATCTTTTTTTATTGTATTTTTCAGAAAAATCTGACATGATATCTCATGATACGTAATAGGTAGACAGTTGAAATTTTTACAGAATGTGTATTTCTGCATATAGCAATAAAAAAACGCGTATAATCTTGCACGATGGTACGGAACCCTTCATGCGCGAGTCCGACTCGCACTTGGCCGTTTTTTTTTTGTGTGAACTTGGTGACTATCGCCAAATATTTATACACCCGAAGGGTCCAAGCGGAACCCTATTGCTGTCACTCACGCACTGAAAAAAATAAGTAGTGAAGCATAGGTAATGAAAAAGCATTAATCTGAACTGCTTGAACAGTGCAGATTAATTCTTTAACAGTTCAGATTAATTCTTTAACAGTTCAGATTAATGCTTTAACAGCTCAGATTAATGCTTTTTCATTATGCTTTACTACTTATTTCTTTCAGTGCGTGTCTGTCTGTCGTCGTCAGTCACTCAGGTTTTACAGCCAAACGGTTGGATCTACAGTCTTCAAATTTTCACAGTATATGCATCTTGTTGACCCAAAGCCATACAAATTGTCAAAAATACATTTGGTACGGAACCCTAAATGTGCGAAGTCCGACACGCACTTGGCCGGTTTTTTTTCTTTCTTTCTTTTTATAAGACTATGAGGTTGCTATCAATATTGCTCTAGTAATCGATTTATATTCGTTTAGTTTAGACACACGCCCCCCTAGCCATATTACATTTCTATTATCGTTTACGCTAACGCTTATAACAAAATGTATGGCAATGACTTTACCTGTGATAAGTCACGTGACACTTATCTACGCAGGTAATGTCATTGCCATACATTTTGTTCTAAGCGTTAGCGTAAACGATAATAGAAATGTAATATGGCTAGGGGGGCTGTATTGGTTCAGGCCATGGTACGGAGCGAGAGGGAATGGGAAGCCGTCTCCTCCTTCTGCGAAGCAGTAATGCTCGCGAAGGCGGAGGCGGGACGCGTGAGAGAGCACCAACAACGGAGTCGCCCTCACGCCCTCAGCAGCAGCCGCCTCAGGAGACGCCGGGGACTTCCGACGCCGCGAGACGATCTCCGGCCACCGTAGACCCGGGCCTGCAGACGGCGAGTAATGGGTAGCTCGCCGTCCGATCAGCACCAGGCCAGAGAGTCGACGGCGCGTAGTGTTCCACGCGCGCCTCAAAGAGTTGTCAGCAAGAGACGGGGCCCGTCATGGCCGATGCCTGCCCGGGGGTTGAGGATACCTCGCCCCTGGGCACTCAAAGGCAGGAAGGAACAGGGGTGGGTTTTAGTCAGTAAGAGTCTGACACGCCCTCCCGCTCCGCCCAGAGCGGGAGAAGTCATAGGATGATTTCCCATCCCACAAAAAAAAAAAAAAAAAAGGGGGCCTTTATAGAACTGGAAGCCGACCCCAAGATAGTTGGGAAAAGACTAGGCAGATGATGATACCTGAATAGAAATCAAAGCATCTATTTCTAGTTTTCTGCTAACATCTATGTAAACGTATGGATATTATTATGTTTATTTTGTTTTGCCATACTTATTTTGTTTATTTTGGTAACTTGATTGCTATACATAGGCTGGATATGTTATTGCAGTATTAATTACGTGTTCATGTTGTTTTTGGTAAGCTTATACGTGTAGCTTAAACAGCGATAAACTTAACAACAACTTAAATTCAATTATAGTTATGTTTATGGTAAAGTAGAAAAGAAAGAAAGAAAGAAAGAAAAACGTTTATTTTGTGCTTCGCACAGAAAAACACAATTATTTTACAACAGGTAAAACAATAATAATACACAAAAAAACCACATAATCAAAAAATGTAAAGAAAAACATATGTAAGACCTGTGCGAGGCCAAAAAAGCACCTATCTCAGCGTATGCTGCGACATTTATAAAATAAATATCACAGCGCTGGTATTCTGATAGGGCCTGTGAAGCCACGGATACACTCACAGATTATATACGTAAAACTATAATAAATAAATAAAAAATAAAGGTGACAGTGAAACATATAATTTAATAAAAAAATATTTGTGAATGTGAATAAATATAAAATAAACCATAGGCCGACGGCTAACGCTCCGACAACATTTGTCAATGTCATAGACAAACCATGGAGCGCGCGAGCGTCTATGGACGGTTATGTTCGGCTATATTAGTGCTCTGTGGTTCGGTTAATCGGCTGCCAAAAAGATAACCGGAACCTAAATAAACTAGCTTTGTTGAAAACAGTAAAGAAACGAAATTACAAGATTGAAAGTGACTTCTAGCATCTAAAATAGCACCAGATAAATTAACTACTTGGAACAGAAGTAGTGCGGGCAGCGGGAGTTGCTACAGTTTGTGACTGCTGACTGATTGTGATAAATTAATTAATTGGAATAGAAGTGGTGCGGGCAGCGGGAGTTTCTACAGTTTGTGACTGATTGTGAAGTATAGTGTTGTTCTGGAATTATACTGTTATATTTGCTGCTAAGAACATTAAACTTAAAGTCACAAATACCGACTGCGTGCAAAATCTGGGTGAGTTTATGTGGAGGTTTCCTTCTGGATACGCAATAAGTGTTGCTTAAACTTAAAACTAAATGTACCAACCGTTTTCATAGCTCGAAAAGGCGGTGGCAAGTCGTTCCAGCAACGAGAGGCAGCAAATTTGAAACTTCCACGGAATGCAGCAGTATTATGGGACAAATTCAACAAAAGGTAGGCAGATGCTCTCGTTTTAATTTTGTTGACATCACGTGACCAAGTCAATTTATTATATAGGTATTCAGGTTTTTTTGTGAGAATTATGCCAAAGAGTAGGGTAGCCAGATGAAGTTTTCTCCGATCTGACATTCTCATCAAATTACCCTTATTTAAAAAAGGAGTTATATGAGATCTGGTAGGGACATTAAAGCAAAATCTCGCACAAGCATTCTGCACTCGCTGGATTAACTTATCGCTTCTACCAAGAATGCACGCCCCATACACAGTGTCAGCGTAGTTCAGCTTGGATAAAACTAGAGACTCACAAAGCATGATGCGCATATCCACACTTATGTAGGGACGTACACGGTACAAAAGCTTGAGACGGTAGAAGCAGTTGCGCACTGCCTCCATGATGTGAGTCTCAAAATGAAGGTGCTCATCAAATACCACCCCAAGATTACGGGCTTCCTGTACCCTCTCAATGGAACACCCATCAATCCTCACGTCCAAATTGACACAACCCATTTTATCCAAAAAATCTCTAGAGCCCATTATTAAATATTTGGATTTAACTGGGTTCAAAACCAAGGAGTTTCTCCTAGACCAGGCTGAGATCCTATCTAAGTCCTCATTCATCCTCTTCACAGTGTCAACAGCTTGCTGAGGATGAAAAGACAAATACATCTGCAGATCGTCAGCATAGAGGTGGAATTTAGTGTTGAGCAGACATTTGGTGATGTCAGCACTGTAAAGAATGAAGAGAAGAGGACCCAGGATCGATCCCTGTGGCACACCCCTGTTCACGCACTTTGGGCTAGATGACTTGACGGCTCCATCACTGTCGCTAGTCACCTGGACAAACTGAGAACGGTGAGTCAGGTAGCTCTCAAACCATTGGACCGTCTCAGGTTGACATCCATAATAAGACAACTTGGAGAGGAGAAGTGAGGTATTAATAGAGTCAAAGGCACGTGAAAAATCCAGCAGGGTAAGCATGGTGCCCCTTCTCTTGTCTCTGGCTTCCAAGATATTCCCAACCACATCAAGAAGGGCTGTGGCTGTGCTATGTCCCTTACGAAAACCTGATTGAGCAAGTGGCAAAATATTGTGCTCCTCAAGATATGCCCGGAGTTGGTTGTAGACAACCTTCTCCAGGACCTTAGAGAGACAAGGCAATATACTAATAGGGCGAAGTTCTTTTACGCTGGTAGGATTAGATACCTTAGGGATGGGTCTAACTATAGCCAATTTCCACAGATCCGGAAAAGAAGAGGTGGTGATGGAACGGTTTATGATGGCTGTAATAGCTGGCAGAGTACGGGGAAGAGTCATCATCAGCATCTCAAGGGAGATATGGTCACAACCCTGCGCATTGGACTTAAGACTGCGCAACAGGCTCAGCACCATGTCCTCCTGCACCGGTTCAAGCTTGAAATGAGTGTTACTAAATCTATGGTGTTCAAAGTATTTTAAGTCAAGTTAGTAGTTAGTACTTGTACATTCCATGTACAGTGCGACTGTAAATAGAACGAACTAAAAGGAATCTGATGCCGGAAAGTTTCTGTTTTTGACGAATTCGTTGGAAATCTTTCATGAGGTGCAAAATATTTATGTCCCCACTGCTGGGGCACAGGTCTCCTCTCTGTGAGAGGGTGTGGGCCGTAATCCGCCACGCGGGCCCAAAGCGGGTTGGTGGTTGTCACATGTCTCCGAGTTTTTGGTTCTAGGACATGCTGGTTTCCTCACGATGTTTTCCTTCACCGTCTTGAGAGCAGTGGTGATGAAATAATTTACAGAAAGTAAAGCGCCTGGCTGGGATTGAACTAATTATTTATGAATATAAACACCTTTTAACATAGGATCAAACTTGTAATCGACGTCAAGTTAGAAAATTTACACTGAATTTTTTTTACAAAAACATAGGACCGACTTCCAAAAATAAAACAAAAAAAGTGCATAATTTCTTTTAGTCGGAAGTCGGTGTTTCTGGTTTTGTGTCTTTATTGTTTGACATCGACTGCCTAAATTAAAATTATTTTCCACTTTTTTTTTGTTTTTTTTTTCACTTTTTAGTTGTTGTTCTCCATTAAATTGTGTTATCAATGCATATTTATGAGATAGCAGTAATCGCGGTTGATTCGCTGTCGTTTTTTGAAGAGTTTCGTTGTCTGTTTCCGAAACTCATCATCTCATCATTTCGGAATAAACCCCTTTCAAACAAAAAAAGAATTTTGCAAATGCGTTTATATTTGACGAAGACATGCCCGAAAATACTTACAAAAAAAATATATATAAAAATACGAATTGATATATCCATTTTGAAGTCGGTTAAAAATTAATTAGTTAAAAAAAAACTATTTATAACTACAAACTTAATTATATTTTCGCCACTTTTAACCGTTAACCCTTCTTAATTTAATTCAGTCACAATTTATACTAACATCGAAAACAACAATGAAAGCCAAGACAAATTATCAATTTTAGCCTTAATCACTGAACAGCTTTTACGGTAGGCCTAACACGGTGTAATCCCACCCCACCTCATTATCTACCCTAAATTACAAAAAAAATCCCGAAATGAAACTCTAACAAAAGATTTTTCACTGTCGCAACAAATTATTTGCGTATCACACTAATTAGGAATCAATTTGAAAGGGACCAGACAACATATTGTGTTCTTTCCAAAGGTCTAACAACCGCCCATTGTGAGGTGACCCATCACGTGGGTGATATGGGCATTCATTGTTCGGTTTTTGTAACAATAAAGGCTTTAGCACCACGGCGTTTTGCCAGCGTGTTTCTAGCGAGAAGGTAATTTTGAGCTACCTGCGTGTGCGTAGCGAGCACGCCACGTGTGTGTAACGTGTTCACAGCATTAGACGTAAGTGTCTACGAGAGAGTCATCATCTGCCTAGCCTTTTCCCAACTATCTTGGGGTTGGCTTCCAGTTTAACCGGATGCAGTTGAATACCAGTATTTTACATGGAGCGACTGCCTATCTGACCTCCACAACCCAGTTACTGGGTAATTCGATACCCCTTGGTAAGACTGGATGTCAGACTTTCGGGCTTCTGACTACCCGTAACGACTGAGAGTGAGATACAATAATAACCATCATCAAAACCTGACAAACTGCTAGGCATAGGCTTCTCTTTGCTTGTGCCAATCCCCATACTGGTGATCAAACCACATTTAGGTTCTACCCGCGGTGACAACAGTAATCTGCTGTTCACATCGTCGCCGGACGATCAACACTAAGATACGATTTTATAAAAACGCAGCAAACACGTCGCGTAGTCGCAGATAGTTCGCTTCAAGAGTCGCCTTACTTGAAACACGCTACCGCTCTCGGGATGGCAGGGTGGGTCATGTTATGTTGGATTGTTCGCTTGCCATTCTGGTATAATTGATTTCGCTTTTTTACGGTCGGGTGAGAGTGCTGCGTCACGCGTTGGGATGCGTCGGGCCCGGGTTAAATGGCAAGCGGCATATATTATGCCTGTTGTGAACAAAGTGGATGATTTTCGACACAGTTTTCTTTGAAAATGTTTGAACTCGAGAAAAATTGTGAAATAATTAATGTTATTTTACATGGGTGTATAATTTGTCTAACCTCTGACTGACTAGGGTCAAAATGTCACAGTCGCTTAGTTACGTTGTGTGTCTATGATATACGCATAGCACAATTGATCTATTTCGGACAAGGTAAGTCTTACAAATAAAATATTATTATCAAGAAAATGGTGCACGGGCCTGTCTAGTGTACTCGACTTTGTCAAGGGCAATATTTCTTCGACTGACATCTCCATTATAATTTTAAATATCTTAAAGTGCAGTGTCTGTTGTTATTCCAATTGAATTGAGCTCAGAAAATAATTCTAAAACCTATTCTAAATAAGCTTTTATTATTCTCACCACAATACAGATTAAATACATCGTTTCTAGGCAACGAGTGGATACAGTAAGTACCCATATTGTGAGAGACTGGCGCCTAAACTAAGCTTGGGACCTGTATTTCACGACACCAGGTCTCTAGCCGTTAGGTTATATAACATTCAATGCTTTAGCAAACAGTGGTCGCGAATCATTTAATAATTGAACATGTAATTTCTATTATGGTTAGGTTAGGTTCTTTCTTCTATGGTTAGTATTGTGTGGGGATGAAGGAAACTGTGAGTCTGTTTTTGTATAATTCGTGAGGATGTAGAATTTTCTGTTGCCTGGACATTTAAATTTCTACATATAGATCTTATTTTAAGTTTCTGAGACAGATAACGGAACTCATCAAAAAATTACAGCAAATCAACCGCGATTGCTGTTATCACGTAAATATGCATTGTTAATACAATTTAATGGGAAATCAGAACTAAAAAGTGAAATAAAAACATTTTTACTAAAAATAGAAAGGACTTCTAAAAAAAAAAACAGAAACAGCGACTTCCGAAATTAAAGTTATTTCGCACTTTTTTTGTTATTTTTTTTGGAAGTCTGTTCTATTTTTTGTAAAAAAGTTTTATTTATGAGAAAACTAGCTGTCTCGGTGAATTTCGTTCCGCCTCAGAATCAATGAACATTTTAATAATCGTTCCATACAAAATGTATGAGAAAATGAATTTTCTGCAAAAAATTTTTTCTTGTGAATACTTCCGATTTTGTAGTAGTTATTCTGCTATTTGGGGTAGAGACAAATCTAACAAATCAAAGGTCATTAAAATCGGTCCAGCCATTCTTGAGTTATAAATGGTGTAACTAACCCGACTTTGTTTTATATATATATATATATACTATGACTTCACTTAAAATATGACAACACATTTACATTACACCCTGTATAATACTTATTTTCACTGAAACTCCAGGTTTTCTCACCTTTTCCTTTACCGATATCCATAATACACACTTATTATTATTAACCTACTAACTAACACCAAATTATCATCTCACCCTATTCAATTTATCCTCCATAACTGCTGACTCAGTAAACACGGAGTTACACTCAACACCGGAGTATAAAGTTGCTGTTACAGCCCTAACCAATTTAGCAGATATTGTATGTAACTTAATAGTGATGAGCACAGGTAATACCCTTTCGAGTAAGACAGGCGTAGGGCTGCCTCGGGCGTTGAGTCTCGAGAAGTATCAGCTGTTCCGAGTTGGTGATGGGATTTTTGTTTCTTTAAGTTGGCAACAGTGATTTGCTTCCAAGCTTTTAAAAATACTCATGGAGGTGATATCAACACCACGATATTATTTGAAAAGTGATAGCGATATTTTCTGATTTATATGTACCGTTCCATAGGACAACGTTGCTATATAACTAACGGTATTTTTTATTTGTTTCAGCTATAAAGATTTAGCGGTCTGATATAAATTTCCAACGGATCATTTTCTAAATTTTATTTGCACGGATTCGGGAAATTTTAAATTGATTTTAGAATGAAAGACCATATTATAATTACCTCGTTATTTTCGTACGTTTTGACCAATTTTTTACATTGAATGTCGTCTTGAATTTTAAGATTTTTACTACGAATATTTTAGTGATTAATAAATACTCCTTCATATTAGTAATCATATTGTTATTATCTCGTATACCGATATATTCCTATTCACATACAGCTTTGTCTAACTATCTACTATTCAATTACTATCCCCTTACAAATTCAATTCAACCATTTCAATTCCCGGCAGCCCTATCTCAGAACCAATACCTAATAGCACAGTGATTATACTAATCACCTATGAATAACCAGTCGAGTGTGTGCAATTATACGCTCAGGATTATATCTGCTGGAGCGTTTAGCGCTGATTGTGATAAATCATATTGCGGATCGATATACTCTATTGTTGGGAGATATAGCCTGTATAATGCTGCTCTTCTATGGACAAGACTAAACATGGTATAAATTCTACTTACTACTAATATTATAAATGCGAAAGTTTGTATGGACGGATGTTTGTTACCCAATCACGCCAGAAAATCTGAACAGATCTGGATGCAATATGGTACAAAGAAAGATAATACCTGGAATAGCACATCTATGTATATATAAAAATGAATCCCTATTTCCCTTGGTCACGATATCACGCGTGAACGGTTGGACCGATTTCACTAATTATTTTTTGTTGTGTTTGTTATTTTCAGGAGAAGGCAGTGTTCCACGTGCGACTCATTGTCAGCAAAACATGACGGGGCCCATCATGGCCGAAGCCTGCCCAGGGGTTGTGGATAAATTCGAAACAGTTACCGCGCGCCTGGACACTCGGGACAGGGAAGGAACAGGGGTGGGTTTTAGTCAGTAAGAGTCTGACACGCCCTCCCGCTCCACCCAGAGCGGGAGATGTCATTGGATGATATCCCAACCCCAAAAAAAAAAGGGGAAGATTCTTATGAAAGAAAAAAATTAAGAAAGTTGCGCGGAAAATTAGAAAATTTCAGAAAATGACTATTTAGACTTGGCGCGTTTGACAGTTCACAGCTAAGACAGGACAAAGTCTGTCGGGTCAGCTATAGTAGAGTATAATTTATAGTAAGTACTAATTCCACGGGGGCGAAGATGCTGGCAGAAGCAAGTTATACATAATGTTGTTTACTGAAGAGTATTGTAAATAGGTATTACTTTGGTGTTTAACGAGAGTGATCGTAATTTTAATTGTAAATTAGAAATCTTTACTACTGCTGGGTGTAAAAGTTTACTTTTGAAAAAACAAGGTTTTAATGAGACTGGCTATGAAAAAAAATAGTAGGTGACAAAGAGAAAAAAAATGCTTAAAATGATTTAGGTTGAGTGTGTGCAATAGACGTTCAGGATTATATTTGGTGAATCGTTGAGCGATAATTGTGATAAATCATATAGCGTTGGGAAACGCTCTGCATGTTGTATAATACTTGGTATTTTTTTGCTGAAGCATAATTAGTCGAGACCAACTGCACGAGAGCAGTCGTGATGCGGTCGGGGCCTCCATAGACGGACTGCTTGGAGCAGTCAGTGCATTTTTAGCTGTGAAAACAAATGAACCGCTTGAGCGGCTTTATGGCGATCGTCAATTATGTATTGAAATGAACCGCTTGAGCGGCTTCATGGCGATCGTCAATTATGTATTGAAACTGCAGATCGCCCAACAGCGAACGCTTGAAGCTGTCGGCACTACTGCTCCAAGCAGTCCGTCTATGGCGACACTAATAGTAGGTAATAATCATTGATTAAAAGTCATCTAGACCAACATTTTGAAGGAGTCAAATTTTTGCTTGTTTATTCGTTTGATGTAATGTGCTAGAAGATCCTGATATCCTATCATCCTAACCTCCCACTATCACTGAGTACCAGAAGACACTTTTTATTCCGGAAAAATAGACAGTTACTATGGGACAAGATTTTCCATTAGGAATTACTCTGTAGCAGCCTGGAGTTTGAAAATTGGTGATGTGACACCCCCGTGCCTCGGATAGCACGTAAAGCTGTTGGTTCTGCGCCTGATGTTTCCCCGGTCGTGTTGGATTGCCGTCCCATTGGACTAGGAGAGTGAAGGAACAGAGAGTGCACATGTTGTGTTTGCGCACACGCTTGTGCACTATTATATCGCCTGCATACTTGGCTAATCTCTGTTGAGATTGGCCACCATGATCGAAATTCGGTCGGAAGGATTATTTATTTTATTTTTGGAACGAAGTTCCTTATCGCGCGTTGTGAAAGGGGGCTAGACGGAAAAAATTCTTACGAAAAGTTGTCACGACACTAATGAGGCTGTCCATCCAAAAAGATTGTGTTGGAAAAACAATCTAATAAAAACTTCTTGTATTTTTGGTGGGTAGGTACAAAGTTTGCAAGCAGATCAAGCATTATCAAACATTATTTGTTATAGTTGTTGTTATTGCTAAAGAGTTGAGCTGAGCTGAGCTGAGCTGAGCTGAGCTGAGCTGAGCTGAGCTGAGCTGAGCTGCGATGAGATGAGATGAGATGAGATGAGATGATGAAGTATAACTTCTTACGTGCGTGCGTGTGTGCGTAGTTAATAATAAAAAAAATAAAATTATATTACAATTCCTTCACTAATTAATCGAAAGGAACTTCGTTCCATCCGGGTGTCCCTTGACACCTCTCAAGTTTTTTATGTTGTATTTTTCACAAGAGATGACTTAGCTACTATTAAAACTAGCATAGTCAAGCAATAAACATTAAACAATTATTACTATCATCTACCACCGGTACATTGTGGACAATTCACCCACACGCACAGAAACGTTTTGGAAACATTCATTGTGCATGCATGTAAGGTTTGGAGTTCCCTGCCAGCTGTTTCCTAATAAATGCAACGAGGGGTTCTTTAAATCAAAAGAAAATAGCTAACTCCTAGGCAAGCGTGCTCTATCGTCACAATTCAATTTCTACTCCACCGCCATAAGCCACACATTGAGTATGTGCAATCACGCTTTTGAAAATTCTTTTTCTGATGAAAACCTGAAAATTCTCGTAAAATAAATAGACCTGCGTCTGTGTGATATTGTAAACTTATAGTGCCGTGTTGATTTTTGGAGTTTCAACCATTCCACCGGTGGATTATTCAAGATTTGTCTCGCCGGCCGGCGACGATACCAGCAGCCTCACGGAGTCACTCTTTACATCTCTGTGGGCTGATTATAGTCTCAGGAAGACACAAGGTACGTGGGTTTTTTGCTGCAAATCGTTGTATTAGTATTGGTGTTTCAGGGATTCCATCAATAGAGATTTAATTTTCATTTTTTTTACCGCCTTATTTTGTTGTTCTTAAAAACAACGCAAATGAGGTGTAGGCTATTTACACGCCACTCCAACATCCACAATTTGGATATAGTCCATCCCTAAACATCACCACATCAGCCCTTCTAAATACCGCTTTTTTTAAAACAGTCATATTTTCGGTTTTCAGAATGGACATAATCTTGAACACGAAGAAGAAACAATAAATACTTTGAAACTTTGGACTATTGGCTTCCCAGCTTCATTACACCGTTTCAAAGTTCACAACGATAAGTGAATGTTAACCAACTCATCGCTTACACTGTAACCAACAAGTGTAAAGATAACGTATTATAATTACATACGGTTCTCTTTGGTTGTTTCAACCAAATTGACATGGACACACATGGCACACAAACATGCACATGAAATACATGCATGTGCATTCATGGCATATGGTTACACTATCGGTCATAACTTTCGCTACCGGCTTTGCTTAAGGAGTTCGGTGGATCAAATGATTTCCCAACAAACTTGGCTCGCGAGGTGGTCGACTTGTGGGATGTGGACTCAGGAATCATTGTACTGATAGTCGTGTCAGCTAATGGCTTAATATCCACGAGCCTCGACAAACAATTCGGCAGGCTCTCGTTAGGCGGTTGGACTTGCTGGCTTGAATCAGAAAGCTGTACAGCTCTCTGGAGAGCTGACTGCAGTTAGCTTGAACCCGTTCACGATACCGGTGGGCAACTATTTCTTATATATATATTAAGTACAATAAAACAAATGAAAAAATAAATAATGTATTTTGACATTATATTTCCCTTAAGCAAAACACGTGCTTGAACCAAATGTTGCGGATATAGTTATCAGGCAATACAAAATAACCTATTGTTCGAAGTTAATCAATTTTGTTTGAACCATGTAACATTGCCATTCGGGTATCAAAGCAAAACACTTCAATCAAACGGTTGCAGTAGCTTTGAGTACTCAAGCTCTTCCCTTTTGTGTTAAATCGACTTAATTAGCCTTCAGAAATCAGCCGTAAGCAGATTATAAACAAACAAAGGCAGTATTTTGCACAAGTATTTCCGTCATTTGACAAATCTGTGTAATTAAATTAAAAATAATCCCGCCTTCAGTGAGCTTGGTTAATTTATATTATAGTACATTGTATTTTATTAGCCATTTTGGAGTTATGTTTCGTAATTATTATTTTGTTAATATTTTCATTACAACGAGAGGCCGAACTAAACCTCGGAATTTTGATTTTGTAAAAATTGTTGAACTTTTTAACTTATTAAATTGTCTTTCGTCCGCTTCGCGGATATAAACAATAATGGGGTGTGTTGAGTCTGAACGTGAATGAGAAGAAACTTGTTTGCCGCCATTTTGGAGCTAAGATTAATCCGCCAGATTAACACGTGGCTAAGTTTGCGACTAACTGGTGAGCGTGCACCAACCCCCGTGTTCCTTACCCATCCATCCAGACATCTCATAATATCCCGCTTATTTAACCAACATTTTACCAGTCCCTTTAAATGTAGTGCGAATCTTTATAATGTGCACATATCAAAATGAGGGAACCTATGCTTAATTTTATCGACAAATACAATATAAAAATAAATCTAAATCCTACTATTATAAATGCGAAAGTTTGTATGTTTGTTTGTTTGTATGTTTGTAGGTTTGTATGTTTGTATGTTTGGCTGAAGGTAACGCAAAAATGGCTGAAGAGATTTGAATGAAATTTTGCACACAGGTAGGTCATAGCCTGGATTAACACATAGGCTACTTTTTATCCCGGTAAATGACAAGACTTAGCGAAGGCTGAGGTGGAAGTAGAAAATCGGGGAGACGGGCTGAACGAGTGAACACGCTCACGAAGTACCAGGAGACCAGAAACATTAGAAGTATTTCCAGGGCTGAAATCATGACCGGTAAAGACTAACAAAGTACCAGGAGACCAGAATCATGAAGAGATATTTTTGGGGCTACAATCCTAAACTGTATAACTTCACAAACCACCAGGAGACCAAAATCAAGAACAAATGTTTCCAGGGTTTAAATCCTGAGCGGTATAGATTAACAACCTACCAGGAGATAAGAATCACAAAATATATTCAGAGGCTGGTATTAAGAGAGAGAGAGAGAGATTCACAAATTACCAGGAGACCAGAAACATGAGAAGTGTTTTGAGGACTGAAATCATGAGCGAAAAGGACTCATAAACTACCGGGAGATCAGGATTCACAAAAAAAGTAATTCCGGAGCTGGAATCATGACAGGTATAGATTTTAAAACTACCAGGAGACCATAGTCATGAATCAGTATTTTTGGGGTTAGAATCCTAAGCGGTATAGATTCACAACCTACCAGGAGATCAGAATCACAAAATATATTCTGAGGCTGGTATTACGAGAGATACAGATTCACAAATGACCAGGAGACCAGAAACTTGAGAAGTATTCTAGGACTGAAATCATGAGCCATAAAGACTCATAAACTACCGGGAGATCAGGATTAACGAAAAAGTGTTTCCGGGGCTGGAATCATGAGAGGTATAGATTCTAAAACTAAGGGGAGACCAGAGTCGTGAATCAGTATTTTTGGGGCTAGAATCAAGCGGTATACATTCATAACCTACCAGGATATCAAAAGCACAAAACATATTCCGAAGCTGGTATTAGAAGAGGTAGAGATTTACAAATTACCAGGAGACCAGAAACGTGAAGATGTAAAATTTCCGAGCAGTATAGATTCACGCACTACCAGGAGATGAGAATCACAAAAAATATTACAAAAAAAAAATGGGGTGGGATCAAAAGAGGTAAAAAAAAAGCAACTTGATAAGTATTTTCGGGGCTGGAATCCTGAGCGGTATAGATTCTTAAACTACCTTTCAAAAAGATCTGGCTCACAACCTAATTTGAATAACTGACTTTGGATTTAGATTTCTACAGTGTTTTTTTAACGTGCTGCTCTCAGGAAATACCACTCAAATTTATAATCATACTTTTCACGCGGGCGAAGCCGCGGGCAGAAGCTAGTAATTTTATATTGTTTTTTTTTTTTTTTTTTTAAAAAAAACGTTGCCCCACACTAGGAATATTCCTGTATCGTGGGTGCGTTCACAAACATGTCAATTCACATACACAAGACACCCAGACCCGGAACAACTATCTGCAGGTCATACAAATATTTGTTCCGTGCGGGGATCGAACCCGCGACACGCAGCGCAGCAGCCGAACGCTCAACCACTGCGCCAACCGTGCCGTGAAAATTGATGAAAAACAGAATTGATTTTTGCTAAAAAACATGTTTATTTTCAGTTGAAAGCAGTTTTTTTTTCACAATTAGAGTTACACCGCTTTGTTTTCGTTTGTTTTTTAATATAAAAAAAAATGATTTTGTGTTATATTTTTTCCGTCGATAAAATTAAGCATAGATTCCGTCATTTCGATATGTGCACTTTATAAAGACTCACACTGTACAGTCCATACCTGGAATAGGCACAAAGTTTAACAACATTTCTCAAACCGCTACATCAGCCGTGTTGGAGGAAGCAGTTGGAATCAAGTTGATTGCTGATTTATAACTACTTTAAAATTTAGGAAAGACTTCGTGATATTTATAAGTATCATATTCAAGCCCACAATGACAGACGAGGGGCTTCCCAACTCCACAAATGTATATGAAAAGGGAACTGTCTCTACGGTCGGCTTTATGTTGTTCAACTTTTATGGGATTATTTTTTATGCGGTTTGGTAAAGAAAGTGTAAAACTTAATTTTTTTTTAAATGATTTACACTAAATGCTAATTAAAATAATAATAATAATAAAAAATAACCCTAAAAAAAAACAGTTTTGATAATTTTCTGTTCAAATAATTAAAATTGTTTACATTTATAACTCCCGACGCACCCGCGATACAGGAGAAATTCTTAATGTGGGCAATGTTTTTTAAAAAACTAAAGATTTGAGCTAGCCTGCATAACACCAACATCAACGAGATCAAAGTAGATTGGCATCGCTAAAGCTAGTTCACAATAATCTATCCTCATTACATCGATTAAACGAAAATAGCTAAAACTATTTCAGTTGAACACAAGTCAGCTAATGAGAGAGGGCATTCATCAATGTTGCCAGCCACTTGCTGCTAGTTTGCATTCTGATTGGGCCACGAAAATATCGGTTACAGCGTTTTAACGCTACAAGCGTTCTAAACAATCGTCTATTTATTATGTTTCTCATGCTAATTCCTAACTAATCCTATCCTTCCAGTTTTACTTAATAGTATATACGAGCTGACCCGTCAGGCGTTGTCCTGTCTTAGCTATGAACTGTCAAACGCGCGAAGTTTAAGTAGTCGTTAAGTTTTCTGAAGTTTTCTAATTTTCCGCACAATTTTCTTATTTTTTTGTTTTATAAGATCCTTCTCTTGACAATAATAAACACAACAAAAAATAATTAGCAAAATCGGTTCAGCCGCTCACGCGTGATGACCAAGGGATATAGAAATTCATTTTTTTATGCAAGTTTTGTGAGAATGTATGTTTGTTACTCCTTCACGCAAAAACTACTCAATCGATCATCATGAAACTTTGTACACATATTCTTGGGGTTATAATTAGAAGTAACATAGGATACTATTTATGAAAAAAAAAAACGAAATATATATAAACTCGGGTGAAACCGCGAGCACAGCTAGTTTTTATATAAATAGATTTGAAAGTTTGTGAGGATGTTTGTTACTCTTACACGCAAAAACTACTGAACGGATTTTGGTGAAACTTCACAGTAATATTGCTTACGAGTATATGTACCTACTGTTATTTTCTTTACCTTTTGTTTGTTGCTGTTGTGTTGTGTCTGTGTCGAATAAATGTTTATTCTATTCTATTCTATATATAAAAATAACACATAGGCTATAATTTAATAAATTATAATAGAAGTACTAATACAATGCGGGCGAAGCCGCTGGCAGAAGCTGGTATTCTACATGCAAAAGTTTGTATGTTGTAAGTTTGTGTTACTCAGTCACGCCAGAACGGCTGACCGGATCTGAATGAAATTTCGATAGAGAGAGATTATAGGCTGGAATAGCAATTTACACTAGCAATGGGGAAAGTACCACGCGGGCGAAGCTGCTGGCAGAAGCTAGTATTATAAATGCGAAATAAGTTTGTTTTTTACCGTTTTTTTCGTTGTTTTTGTTTGTGACCGTTTCACGTATAAACAAGCGATCATCATAAAATTCTTCATATACGTTGTCCCGCCGTATCCTCGTGGAGGCGATCGGTTGCAGCGGCCTCTCGCGCCTAGCCCTGGTTCAGGCCATGGTACGGAGCGAAAGGGAATGGCAAGCAGTCTCCTAACGCTCGCGAAGGAGGAGGCGGAATGGGTGAGGGAGACTCAACAGAGTCGCCCTCACGCTCCCAGTAGAAGCCGCCGCAGGAGACGCCCTGGGCGTCGGGGGTCGCGGGGCGATCTCCGGCCACCGTAGGCGCGGGCCTGCGGACGGCGAGTAATGGGCAGCTCGCTGTCCGATCAGCATTAGGCCCGAGAGTCGACGGCGTGTAGTATTCCACGCTCGCCTCAAAGAGATGTCAGCAATAAACTGACGGGCCCCGTCATGGCCGATGCCTGCCCAGGGGTCGTGGATAAATTTGAAACAGAGTTACCGCTCTCCTGGGCACTCAGGCAAGGAAGGAACAGGGATGGGTTTTAGTCAGTAAAAGTCTGACACGCCCTCCTACACTCCGCACCTAGAGCGGGAGAAGTCATAGGATGATTTCCCAACCCCACAATAAAAGGGGTAGGTACTGACAAAGACGTTAGGTACTTTTCATCCTGCATAAAGTAATACCTACTGTTCCCGAGGGTAAGAACAATTACTTTTGACGGTCACAATTGTTTAAGGACGCTAGATGGCGCTAAGTGTTATAGTGGTCAAACGCGTGCCTATCAACAATAAAAATTAAAAAAATAAACTTGTCTTTCGAATTATTTTACTCCCGAGCGAAGCTGTAGTAAATAATATTTCCACTTTATTATTTTCATAATCTCAGCTGAAAGCACCAAATTCGAATTATGAATCGTTTTTAGAATTTCAGTTAGGAATTAGTAAAATTTTGAAATGAGTCTTAGAGGAATCTTTTACATAAGCGATAGATTTTTTTTTATCAGGTAATGGAACGTGTTAGCCCAGAAGATGCCTATTCTGAACGTCAAGGTTTACGGTTACTTTAATAGATATCAACTTTACCCCAGTGTAAATTGAGTTGATTTCGGAATGATTTCATAGGATACAAACGGTATGAAATCAATTTTTATTTTACATACGTATCACGTTTTTCACGCTCGAAGCTGACTTGAAAACGCTATAAGCGTTTTCGTGGCCCTCAAGTTAGTGTGTGTTAGTCATTTTAATTAATATTAAACTGTTGGTAATAAATTCGGTGGATTCAAGTGTTACGTTTGTATTTAATTTTGTTACTAGGTAATCAATCAGTTTATAGTTTTATATTGGTTTTGTGATTAATTGAGATTTGGATACCTGCGGTTTTTCAAATGATTAAATTGTTACCGTGTTCGTTTGTACCCAAAACCTGGCAATTATTTAATATGATAAGTAGGTAGGCGTACGTAGTGCTGGCGTCCGCGACTCCACGTCTCAGCGCATTTTTCGTTGGTTAGAATGGTAATCGTTGACCCTGTTACAATGCAATAGGTACACATAAATACAGGGAGCAAAAAGACAAAGCTGTTAACTACGCATACTGTACGTGTAACAAAGTAGATTTGCTGAAAAATTATTGCTGGGAAGCGACTTTTATTTTGTGTTCTAAAAAAAATAAAAAATGTTGCGCGCAATGTAGCGGGAACCCAACAAGTGGAGTTAAACCCTGCCCCTTCGCTCTAAGCCACATAGGTACTTGTCGGATTCATTTTATATTTATTGCGTTTTTGTAACTTCTAATGCGTAATTAAAAAAAAAAAAAACGAAAATTCAGGTAATATTTGTTTGGAAAAAAGTTTATTGAATTCATTTTCGTAAAAATGTAAAATAATAATATTGGGACTTTGACCTTCAAAATCTCCAGAATCAGCTGATTCCCAGATATGGTCTAATGAAAAAAAAAGATCCAAATAATGGGTAGAATATGTGGCTTAAGGTTTCAGAAACTGTCTTTTTATATCCGATATAATTCCGAAAGAAAGCCACTACAAAAGCAACACGTTGGACATTAACATATGCAATAAACTCATGCAGATACTCTCTAACATATCTAATTATACGACCATCACACATACCACATCGTTAAAAGACACTACACAGATTTACGAACATCAAGCCAGATTCCCCATTACTTGTCAAACGGCGATTACAAGCCATACACACTTGCCGAGCAATCGCGAAATTTAATAAAGCCGGAGAGGTTGGCGTGTGTAGTCATTTACATTTAAAGCACCAATTATTTGACGTCATTAGCGCCCTCTGGTGGTCATAAAACGCACCCAACACGCGCTCAAGCGCCCCTCTTTCACGTTTATAAATTAGAAGTAAAATGGCGATTTTTAATCTGTGCCTCCCGTTGAGCCAGCCGTTTGTCTGTGTCGGTGCGTTCCTTGAATTAATTTAATCAATTCCCTTGAAGTGTGTATGGGCCTTAATATTAGAAAACGTATGGGAAAGCAGCACATTATAGCTTGGATTATTTGAGGAGAAAACAATGGTTAATCACGAACTTTTTAACCCGAATAACATACCTATACATACAGAAATTTAGTGTGAGCATAGACATTTATGTTTATTGTATATCGAGACAGAAAAGTAGCTTCAAGTGTTAATAGTAAAACAACGATGTGTAAAAATAAATATTACAAAGGAAACGCTACAACCTCTTTAGTGTTCACCTCCGTACTTGAATACGCAAGTAATACCAGCACCCTACCAAGGAACTCTATTTGCCATTCTCCTATAAATTACCATTAGATTCACAAATCTAAACTAAACCAGCTGTTGACGTTCAAGAACAATACACAGCGCACCCGCTGCAAAGTTAATGCAAATTTCAAGTACCTAGCATTCTCACGAAACGGCATTTCTGAGCAGTCATTACCCCCTCATTTCAGAACAAGTACCAACGAATTTAAATCACATTCAAATTTAGCACTTCGATTAAAAGCTCTAAGAGTAGCGCGTAAGTGTTGAACAAACATTGGTACAGGCTAACTTAAACCTACGCTGGACAGGCCGGATTACCAGGAGCTCTGATCCCTAAAGCTTTGGCCCCCGCGTAATCCCAAATATTGTAGGTGTCAGGGAGGGGACAAGTGTCTAACTGAATTGGTCACGTTCATGTGATCCCAATTACTATGTGCAGAGAGCCAAGCCGCTTATGCAAATGACGATTTCCCGCGGACGCATCTAATGGGCCGTGAGGGGTGGTGGGGGACCGATGCACTTTTAGAAGCATCCTTGTTAGGGATGCCAGGCTTGCATAATTTAAATCCAGGTATTTTCTCATCCCACCCCTTTGTTATTTTCCCATATACATAAACACACGCCTTTTTATCCTGGGGTAAAAATACTGTTAAAATGAACCTGCTATGATTTTTAGATACTCCTTATATGCTTTGGGTTACGTCTATACATCTATCTAGTCAAACACACACACCGGTTGTGAGTACTATGCGCATGGCTTTTCTGTTATTATTTACACAATAATGTCGTTAGGAGCAACTAATGAAGAAACTGACCCAGTTACACATATTAAGGTCACAAATTCCATAATCCAGTAAATATACAACATGAGAATCGAGCCAAAAATATCCCAAAACTTTCTGCAACTTCGCAGCCTCAGTATTTTTTCATTAGTTCGTTCACATGTCATCAGAAGGAACCAACAAAAGAAGCTAGCCAAGTTACTTAAACAAACTAGAACAAATTGAAAAACTAAAAAACGCACAACCTGGGATCTGAGCCAAAAATAAGTTCAATAGCCAAAACCACAGATAATACAATACTAGCGTACCCAAAACCTTCTCAGTAACTTTGCACTTGATACGCCACGTTGTCATGACAACACAAACTAAACAGCCTCTATACTTGACAACCCTATACCTCTCTATCCCCCTTTCGGTGCTAAATCAGGATCACGGTGCAGAGGATAAAGTGACCAACGGATAGACACTGGCAGGTCGTGTAACACTCCAGACGATTGAACTCGGAGAGTTTGGTCTTTGAACGGCAATAAATGGAATTATTTATTTATTATGGAGTTATAAAAAGATATTGCTTCCTTTCTTCTGATATCGATAGATATATATATATTAAAATGTAGTGTTTGGAATATCATAGCGGATATAGTTTGGTAACGTCGTCCTTCAAGACTCTTAACGATGTATACTCATATTATTGACTAGCTTCAGCGGCTTTGCCCGCGATGTGCTTTTTCAGACTATAAACTATCTTTGTCTCAAATTTCATCCAGATCTGTTCAGCCGTTTTGCCATGATTGAGTAACAAACTGAGTATCCATTTATTCAAACTTTCGCATTTATTATATTACTAGTAAGAAGTAGGATATAGACTGTTCAAATATACTGCATGTTTTGTATCTTCTTGTCATGCCTAGTACAGTCAAAACTTAAAACAGGATCACTTAGGTACAAAGTGACTGATAGAGACTAGACTCCACACCATACAAGAAATCCTAGTACCTAAAAGCATTGCATTCTTTGCTATTTTGGCGCATTAAAGATATTTAAAATTATAAGATAATGATGAAGAAATCAAATATCTACAAAAAAGATCTTGTGTACCATCACAAAAATCTCCTGAATGGACTTCGACATAATTTCGTAATTTTATTTATTTCAAAGTTGTAAGCCCTATGTACGATTATGTTTTATGAGAGGCCCAAAAACTCTCCCCAAGCCATACATTGGCCGGGATCCCGCAATTTGATCAATTTATAACTAAAGCGAGCACTTTTATTGGCGCTTATCCCCTTTAATTGCCATGGGTGCGAGCACGTATCGTTTTGCTCGTTTTTTCGTCGAGGGTAAGCAGAGATTGTAGTTTGGTGATTTAAGAGAGCAATTACGACGTCCACTTTTAGTGGTTCTCGTGTTGGTGTTGATAGATATGTAGTTAGGTACAAGCGCCAGAATTTGTTGATGTAATTTTCTTAATAGCTTTTAACATTAATTGAATCTGGAAGTTTCTGCGTACACGTATGTCAGACGAAGAAGAAAAAAGAAGCCTGAAAGTCAGCGAATCAATTCTTATAAATGGAGATCATGTTATCTAGTATGGGTGGTAAGGTTCCAACAGGAAATTGCTTCATCTATACTATATAGTAATGAATAATAATATTATAAAGAGGTAAAGTTTGTGAGGTTAGGTTAGGGGGTAATCTCGATGGGATGAGGCCCGTAGACAGCGGGCCGGAACTAGTCCGGGGTAGCAGAAGTCTGATTCGCACCCGCAGCCCTCGAGTCAAGTACCTAAATGATAACACCGGTGTGGTTTTTAGTCAGTAAGAGTCTGACAGACCCCTTCGCCTGCCCCAGGCGAAGGACATCCATGAGGATTTTCCACACCGGCAAGAAAAAACAAAATAAAAAAGGGCTTAATCTCTAGATCTTCTGAACCGATTTTGAAAAGTATTTTACCTATAGATAGCCACGTTATTTTTGAGTGGCAAAGGCTATAAATATTTGAAATCCACGCGGAAGAAGTCGCTGGCGAAGTGCTAGTGTAAAATATTGATGTTCAACTGCATCTGCTTACGACTGGGAGTGGTCCGAAAACAGTCAAGGAAAGTGGGATTGGTTGATCTGAGAAGTTCAAAATAAACCTTCTCGAGCAAACGAAATTGGAAGATATTATTAGATAGATAAATCATTCTATTCGTTCCTATTATCAATATTTAGTTAGAAAACAGAACTTCTCTCATTCTGAACCTAAATCATCAACTCGAGACCAAAACACGCTAAACCCAACAATGGAAACTAACTATTGTTATTCTTGAGTTCATTGCTTCTTGACCTAAGAGTTAATAGACCGAACTCTCTTAAGGCGCTATTAACTGCCAACGACCTTCTGTTTTTTTTTGTGGGGTTGGAAATCATCCAATGACTTCTCCCACTCTGGGTGGAGGCCCTCCCGGGGCGTGTCAGACTCTTTAATGACTAAAACCCACCCCTGTTCCTTCCCTGCCTGAGTGCCCAGGAGTACAGTCGTAAAATCAAGGCCGTCGGCGCGTGCGTTATGTTGCAGGGAACGGAATGTTGCCACTTAAATATTAATATTTATTACGCTGTCTACTCATTTTTTTATTTTTTTTTATTAGTTTTACTCATTGTTTGCTGCACCGGTCGACGTCGTGACGTCGGCGCTGGCTGTCGCTGAAAACCAACGCTGGGGTTCTGTCTTGCATAGGGTCATAGCACTAAGCTGAGCGATGGCCGTTTTGCGTTGATGTGGTGCATGTTTTCCCCCAGCTTTCCTTTTTTTGTTGTTTCTCTGTTTTTTGCGTCTTGTCTGCCGTAAATAAACGTATTTTCTTTCTTTATTTCTTTCTTTCTTTCAGTAACTCATTTTCAGAATTTATCCGCTACCCCTAGGCATGCAGGCACCGGCCACGATGGGCCCCAGTCAGTGGTGGCTGACACTCATCTCTTTGAGACGCGCGTGGAACACTACGCGCCGTCGACTCAGGGGCCTGGAGCTGATCGGACGGCGAGCTACCCACTGCTCGCCGACCGCAGGCCCGGGTCTACGGTGGCCGGAGATCGTTTCGCGACGTCCGACGCCCAGTACCTCTCCTGCGGTGGTAGCAGCAGGGGCCGTGAGGGCCACTCTGTTGAGCTTCCCTCACGCGTCCCGCCTCCGCCTTCACGAGCATTCCTGCTTCGCAGAAGGCGGAGACTGCCTCCCATTCTCTCTCGCTCCTTACCACGGCCTGAACCAGGGCCGGGCGCGAGAGGTCGCCGCCACCTATCGCATCCACGAGCACACGGCGGTGCTCCGCCCAAGCGAGGCAGACCTCCACCGTATGCACCACCATGTCCTCTGGGCGATCTGGGCAGTGGTAACACCTGGGCGTTTCCTCCCGCCTAATCTGATGCAGGAACCTCCCGAAACAACCGTGTCCGGTGAGGACCTGCGTCAGGCGGAAGGTACGGACGCCGTGGCGCCTCTCCAGCCACTCTTTAAAGAGGGGCACTACCGCCGCAATGGTGGCGTGCCCAGCGCTGGGTTGCGATAGTCACTGTCTCCATGTCGCCATGGGGTCTTGAGACCTTGGCCTCCAGATCCCACGGCGACAGCCCGGCAAGGAGCCTCGCCGCCTCACAGGAGACCGTGCGGTATTCTCGGATCAGCCGAATGGCCATGACCCTTTGGGACGCGTTCAACCGGCGAGCTGGTTCGCCGGCTCAGGAAACACGCCCACACCGGTGCCCCGTACAGGGCCATGGACCGCACGATCCCCGCGTAGAGCCTCCGGAAGGAGGCGTTTGGACTCCCCAGATTGGGCAGGAGCCGCTTCAAAGCAGCACTAACCCGCTCCAGTCTGGGAGCCAAACGTCACCTTTAGTGGTTAGCTTGCGTGTTTTGTGTTGAGCTCACGTAACGCGTCACACGTCCACCCAGTAATAGGACTCGCCCATCAAGGAGCGCTGTCCGAAATTAGACGCATTATTAATTTATTATACCTTCATAAAACAACAAGTATTGTACTAAATCACGTATACCAAAATATAAATATTTAAATTATCTTTAAAATGGTGTAGATTTCATAAAAGTACGCTTTGTAGTTTTTTGTGTGATTCTCAATTTTTTATCCGCGTTGGACATAACTAACGTTGGACATAAAGAGGTAAAGTTTGTGAGTTTGTGAGGTTGTAGGGGGTAACCTCTGGATCTACTAAACCGCTATTGAAAATTCTTTTACCAATAGAAAGCCACGTTATTTGTGAGTGTCTTAGGCTATAATTTTTTGAAATCCACGCTGACGATGTCGCTAGCGAAGTGCTAGTATATAAAGTGTGTTTTTTTTAGAGGTATAGAATTTAAAATTTAAATAAAGCACAGGAAAAGTTTTTAATATCAATGAAATTGACTTTATTTCAGAGACAGGTTCATGGCATTTGTGTGGAGGTCCAATTTTCACACACTCTTCGCAGTGAATCAGCCTAAATTTCGGCAGTAACGCATCGAATGTTGGCGTCCAAGTGCTCAACGGTTTCTGGTTTTTGTCGTAGACTTGACTAAAATCATATTTAAACATAAATGCCATGAACATATCCCTCAAATAAAACTAATTTTATTGATATTAAAAACATTTACCTGTAATTATGTGTATTTAAAGGTCTATACCTCTAAAAAAACATCCAATAGATAAAGAACCTTTAGATTTTCAAATAAACCTCACTTTCAAAAGAGCAATAATATACAACAAGAGATTGTCTATCAAACTAATAATGCAAACAAAAACATGTGTTTTCGTGTACCGTATCACCGATTGATCAGTGTTTCATAGCCAGGCGGGCAATATTTGAATATAATTTGCAGCATTTTGCATAATTTCGAAATAATCGTGTGTTACGGACGGCTTGAATGTGGGGTAAGTTGTCGTGGGCTTTTAAATACAACAAGGTTTGTGAATAGGTAAAACTATGTTGATAAGTGACTTTTAAAGTGGAAATGAGAATGAATAGACTCTAGAAATATTTTTTTTGCCCATTCCGTGAGAAAAGGTGTGAGTTGTCCGTAAGATTTAAAGCAACAATGTTCCTCCTTCCACTTTTCTCTGTCCAGAGTAGATAGAGACCAATCTTTATGGAGTCCAGCTCATGATATGATGCCTCAAAGAGCTATCAGCAAACCGTGATGGGCCCCGTCATGACCGATGCCTGCCCAGGGGTTGTGGATAAATTGGAAACAGAGTTACCGCGCCGCTGGGCACTCAGGCAGGGAAGGAACAGGGGTGGGTTTTAGTCAGTAAGAGTCTGACAAGCCCTCCCGCTCCACCCAGAGTGGGAGAAGTCATTGGATGATTTCCCGCCAAAAAAAAAAGTCATTTATACATCCTACTTAATATTATAATTGTGAAAGTTTGGATGGATGTTTGTTTGACAATCACACCAGAACAGCAGAATGGATCCGGATGAAATTTAGCACAAATATAGATTATATATATCTACAGGGTGTAACGGAAAGGTGTGGTCATATTTTAAGAACTTGATCTGCCCATCGATATGTACAACTTTCTACAAGAAAACCTGAGGAAAGTCACAAAAAAAATGTTTACCTCCCATACAAATATTTATCAGCTGATGTAACTTTATATGGAAAGTACAATTTTTTTTTTTTGGGAATTTTTAGATTTTTCTTAGAGAAAGTTGTTCATATCTATGGGCAGAACCGATTCCTAAAATATGACCACACTTTTCCGTTACAACCTGTATAGTCTGGAATAGTACATCCTACTAATACTATAAATGTGAAAGTTTGCGAGGATGTATGTTTGTTACTCTTTCACGCATAAACTTTGGATGAAACTTTACAGTAATATTGCTTATTCATCAGAATAACACATTAGGCTATAATTTATAATGAGGAAGTACTAATATCGCGCGGGCAAAGCCGCTGGTAGAAACTAGTAGGCTAAAATTTATAATGACCGAAACCGTAGGCAGAAGCTAGAAGTAGGCACATCTGAAAACTCCAATTGACACTAGATTCCCATGCTCGTGTCAATTAATATTTTGCCTTAATAGTACACAGTATTCGAACTACCTATAAATAAAAAAAACTGACCAAGTGCGAGTCGAACTCGCGCATGAAGGGTTCCGTATTATCAAAATTTTATTTAATTATATTTTTTTTTAGCGAATATAGCAATACAAACTCTGTGAGCACATCAAGCGTCTACTTCTTGCCATTATTAAGATCAAGCAAAAAAAAAGCCAAAAAAACACGTTTCTAGTAGAGGAGCCCCCTTTAATTTTTAATATATTATTATTATTTGTTGTTATAGCGGCAACAGAAATACACATTTTGTGAAAATTTCAACTGTCTACAGATTACGGATCATGAGATACAGCCCGCTGACAAACAGACAGACGGACGGACGGAGAGCGGATGCTTATTGCTTATAACGTGCATGCGGGATAACATAAAGAAACACAAAATACAGGTCCGGATATGTTTGCCCATATACGCGTGCAAATATTTTCACTAGGAATAACTCCTGTATCGTGGGTGCGTTCACAAACATTTAAACTCATATACACAAGACACCCAGACCCGGAACAATTATCTGTAGGCCATACAAATATTTGTTCCGTGCGGGGATCGAACCCGCGACACGCAGCGCAGCAGTCGAACGCTCAACCACTACGCCAACCGTGCCGTCAAAATATGGATAGTCAACCCTCCATCGCCGGATATACAGCGTTTTTTTTTTAAGTTATCCTGATCTATCCAACTTCCTTATATTTCTCTCTTTTAGCTACGTGGGCAATTTGAGTTCTGGAGCGCAGCGTGGTGTTTCTTATTGCGTCATACAGTTTAAACCGCGATGTGATAACTTTAGAAACCAAACCTCTAATAAAATAATTAATCTAAATACGAGTCCGTCAGGCCATCAATCATTACCTACTCAACATGGATGCGCTTCATCATGGGCAGTCTCATGCCATCGGTATGATGTTGGGTGACGCGCCAAGAATCGACGCGCGCGTGAAAAGATCTCTTGTAGGGCTTGCACTATCAATTTATTTATAGCTTTATTTCTCACACAACTATATATAAATTGATATTTTAAAATGAAAATTTATTATTTTAATATGGGTAAAAACCTCCTCTATCTGTTTCCATTTGCATTTGTCTGTGGCAATATTGATCCAATTCTTTCCTGCAATCCCTATGATATCGTCGGTCCATCTTGTCCTTTGTCTTCCCAAGCTCATTTTGCCCATCGAACCTAACCATTCAGTTGTTAGAATAGTCCACCTCCTGTCCTTGTATATTGCTACATGTCCGGCCCAACGCTACTTCTGTTTTAGGCTAAACTATGGTGCATCGGTCAGTTTTGTTTTTTCCGGATGTCTTTATTTATTGTTTAGTGTGTCTTTCTCAGTTTCAAGAGGCTTCTTTTCATTGCGTATTGGCAGGACAAGATCTTGTTTTTAACCTTTTCAGTGTTTCCCATGTTTGGCTGTCACAGGTTAAACAGTGGAGAATGCAGGAATCATCACTATCCTTTTAGTTTTTGGGTCATAGTTTCCCTTCAGGATTTCTTTATTCGACAATTACAGTTAATCAATTACGACGCAGCCTTTTTTTCGAAAAACTACTTAATAAAGATTATGTTCACATTTGACACTAATATTTTGATAGTCACGTTTGAAGTGTTTAAACTATCAACCGAACTAACAAATCCATAGATGGACTGCTTAGAACAGTCGAGACCAACTGCACGAGAGCAGTTGTGTTGCGGTTGGGGTCACGGACTGCATGGAGCTGTCAATACATTTTTAGTTTCGAAAACAAATGAACTGCTTGAGCAGCAGTCCTTGTATGGCGATCGTCAATTTTATATTGAAACTGCAGATCGCTCAACATCACTGTTGGGTGTCGCCTGCTTAGAGCTGTCGGCACTCGGCAGTGACTGCTCCAAGCGGTCCGTCTATGGCGGCACTTAGAATTCTTTGGCGGAGCTGAACCGTAGGTATATGATATGTAAAATTGAGAGATATTTTCAGTCAAGAAGAAGAGAGAGATCTTATTGGATGCGAAAGGCACAGGAAAGAGAAGTATGGAAAGGTTTAAGGCCCAATAGCGAATAATACCATTACTAAATAATAATCTTATTTAAAAAGTAGGTTATGTACACCATTTATAACTCTAGAACGACTTTACTGATTTCCGTGATCTTTGATTCGTTGGATTTTTCTCCACCCCGAAAAGCAGAATAACTATTAAAATATCAAAAAAAAAATACGAAAAAGAAAAATTCTCATACGTTTTGCATGGACCGGATATTATGTTCATTGATGCTGAGGCGGTACGAAGTTTTCCGGGTCAGCTACTTTTATATAATGTAATTACAGTAATTTAGGTTAAGTTTTAAAGTTGCATTTTAAAAAATAATTTGCATTAGTTGCATTTTAATTTTTACAGATTGTACAAAGTACCTACTTCGAATGCAAAGATATATTTTAAACTCAAATAAAATTAATAAAAAAAAATTGTACAGTTGAGTTTAAAATATATCTTTGCATTCGAAGTAGGTACTTTGTACAATCTGTAAAAATTTACCAGCGATGTATAAACTAAATAAACGCGCTTGAGTACAAACCCTAGCGAGCAACACTGCACCATAAAATATGTGTGTCAACATTACTATGTCACTAGTAATGATAGATTGAACGATTATCGCTTTGAAGTGTCGTGGCACGCTGTTGAATCGATTTCAATTCGATTATTTAATCGATTTGCTCCGCATTTTGTGTGGACAAGACATTGCTATGTTGTGTAGTGACAGGTGGAAATTAATATTTGATTTCAATGCTGAATTAATGTGTCAAACAAATATTTGCAGTTTGATATAAGTTAAGACTAAATAATAAGTTTATAGTAATAATATTCCATATCATTTTCTGATAACTAAAACAATTTAATTGAAAGATGAAACTAACCAATACAGATTGGAATATTGATTGATTGGAATATTGATTGATTATTTCAATTTTAAATATTTGTTTAACTCAAAATCAATCAGTAGAAATATACAACAACAAGTGTTATACTAAAACACGTATACTAAGGTATGAATAGTTAAATGGTCTATAAAATGGTAAAGATTTCATAAAAATACGGTTTATAGTTTCTGCGTGATTCTCAATTTTTTATCCGCATTAGACATAACTTTAGAAATTAATTACACTATGTTATAAAAATATAATTTCAAATATTCACATCAAATTAGAAAGGACATTGTTTAAAGTAGCATATTATATTTTTATTTATTTATTTATTTCACAATTAATGTACGATACACACATACAAAAAAAGAGACAAGAAGAAGGAAACAGAGAAATATGTACAAAGGTTATGCTTATTTCTAAAGAAATCTCTTACAGCATACCTGCGAAAGGAGAGGCTAGGGCTGGGGGCTGGGGGCTAGTCGTTTAGACGTGATGTTCAATTGAAAATCATTAGAAGCCGTATAACCGCGCCTGAATCAAAGCTCCCTTACAGCCAATATTCACCCAATAAAATAAAATAAAAATTCAATAAAACCCCACCCACGGGATTGAAAAGTTGCCAGACCTAATGAAGCTTGCGATTTAAAAGCAACTTCTTTTTTTTTAATTTGCATACAAGTACGTATCAGACGGTTACAAACTTTTTTAATTTGGCTTTACCGACGGTTGGCGTAGCAACGTAGCACGCACTCTACGGCCTACGCCGTAGAGGGCGCGTAGCGGGTCTGCACATATCAAGATTATTATGTTTGGACAATTTGTTAAATACGGGCAAAAGTGATAATCGATTTCTAAAGTTTTGTGTATCTAAATCTTTTGTTTTAATAAAATTCAACTAATAAGATATAGTGAATAATAATAATATAATAATAATATTCCACAACTATCACACAACGCCATCTAGTCCCAAGCTAAGCAGAGCTTGTGTTATGGGTACTAGACAATGAATGTGTACATTCGCATGTTTAATCAACAACAGTGTGTGTGTAGTGCACTTTTTTATATCATAAAAGAGAATGGAAGTTTTGGATCCAGTGCTGTATCAAGTTGTGGTCCTGCTAAAATTAAATGACTAAAAAATTTTTCCCTACAAACTACTGATGTATTACAAATTAATGACGATTTTACTATGGCCTTTCAAATGGCATATACCGCAACTTGCTGCAGTACTAGGCACTAGCACATCATACAAATTGGCCATTGTCCTTTAATATGAACACTAAAAGCATAGTATCAAAATAATTATGCTAAATTCTCATGTTCCTTCATTTCCATTAAACTTACTTTCTTAACTTTCTCCATAACTAATACCAAACCCATTTCAAAATAATCAACCAAAATAAATAAAACCCATACCATAATACTTCCGTAAACAAATAATTAGTAAAACTAAGCCATTAGCGGGCCGAAGTGACCTTCCATTTTGGGCGAGGGTATTTATTTATTCATACTACCCAACTTGTCCCAGGACCCGCCGTGATTCTATTGTGATCAATAGTAATGAGTTTCTGAGGTGTGTTCGGGGATAAGCAGATGTATAATGTACATATTTTATTAGTTCCAGTAATACGTTGTAGGAAACTAATGACAGCTTGGGTTCAAGGTCAATTATTGAACATTGCCAGAGCGAGTGTTATGTGGTGCTCCTGTTCAGACTACGACCGATTTGCTGGAATTCCCCAGATGTACGTTTACCTGCACCATAGAGGATCTGAGCAACGCCTCCGATAAAGCAATAAACGTGGCTAACTACTGGGCCCAAACTGTATGATGAATATAATATACCGTCGAAACTAAAACAAGAAGAATATTGCCTAATAAGGCATGCATTCTATGACCATTACTGTTTACAAAGTTCTGTTCCTTTTGGGTTTTCTATCGGCAAAAATGACTTTCAAACTAACATCCTCGACTCAATCTTTCATACTATGCTCATTTCGTTTAATATGGAACTTGCTCAGATTTTCCGCTTCTAGACCCATTGGTATAGGCTATGGCGATGTCGTGCGTTGTTGTGATGTTTGTTGACACTGTCAGCGTAGCTGACATCACATACTACGTCTAAAGGCTTTTACCGACAAAAAGTTTAAGTTTAACTTTTGAAATAAGAAAGGTATCTTCATGGTCCACTTTATGGTATTACCTAAAGATAAAAATATTACCTAATCTAAGCATACTACTTCTAATAATAGTTTACACGGTATACTATAGTACAGACATTTAACTCGATACAATAAAGTAAGAACATACTAGCCACCACAGCAAAAAAATGGTTTAAAGCGAACAAACCGCGCGAGCCACCTGGGTAGGTTGAACGTTCCTGAGGAAATTTTTTGAACCAGCTAGGCCGCTGGGACGTTTCAGTGGCTAAACCAGAGCTTTATGTGCTTCAATCATGGACGAACAACAACAAAAGAAATTCCTTGTACTCTACTTTAGTACATCTGGAAAATTAGTGATGTATCACGGTCTCTGACCCTAAAAATCCAAATAAAAAATTGCACACATGCATCTCTGAGTGGTCGACTAAAAAGCTAGATAAGATTTGAAATCATAATTAGTTTTACTTCGTCAGACAGTGGATGTCTTGCAGCGCACGCCTTGTAAATATACTATTAAAATGGTTACTTATTACACCGTAATTATTTTAATAAACCTTCTATTATTCTCTTGTATCGTCTAGGTAGGCTCGCAATTAGTAAAACGATCTTAGAGGCGGACTGGACGCTATTGTAATACCTAGCGTCGGTCGTTAGGGGAAATTGAACATCTACTTTATGGACGAGTATGTTTCATGACCTTGCTGCTAATTTTATCTCGGAATATAATAATAGGTGACCTAGTGGATAAATAAAGCTGTAGTTAAGTCGATGTCGTAAGGGCACCGGATAAGTTACGGCAGATAATCTGGTGGATAATTCTGGAAATCAAATAATTAGTTAATTTTTAACTTTGTGGTGTTTTTGTGGTGGCTCTGTGGTATAACTAACGGCCGGGTCTAAGTTTAGGTTCTAGAAGATTCTGGTTTCCTCATGATGTTTTCCTTCACCGTTATGAGAGCAGTGATGATGAAATAATTTCCACAAGGTAAAGTAGGGCCTGAGTTCGAACCCACGACCTACGTTACGTAAATCGGAGCCATCCTTTTGTTGCATTTAACATGTTGCATTATATCTAATTTTTAACGTGATTTTTGTGTTTTTTGTTTTTTTTTTGGGATTTCTGTTTTTGTGTTTTTTTGTGTGATTTGTGTGTGTTTTTGATCTTTAGGCGCAGGTTGGCAGTAAAATCGACTCGAATGCCGTGACGGCGAACGGCATGATGCTATCTTACCACGATGCCCCCACTACGCCGCCGTTTATGACTCCCTTCTCCCTAGAAACATCTATGCGAAAAAAAGTAACAACACACAACTACAACAACAACAACCAACACCAACAACAACAAATAACAACAATTTTGAATTCTAATATTAAAATAGATGTTTCATATCTGCCGGGCATCCCGTGACGGCCAACTATTTTTTTTCTAGCATTTTCAATATATACCTTTGGCACACATCTACACTAATATTATAAAGAGCTAAAGTTTTTAAGTTTGTTTAGGAAGTAATCTCTGGAACTACAGAACCGATTTTGAAAATTCTATAACCAGTAGAAAGCTACATTATTCCTGAGTGACATTGGCTATATTGATTGTGATTAAGGGCAATAGATGGCGCGACGTGTCTTTCAAATCATTTTGCTCCCGTTCGAAGCCAGGGTGGAGCGCTAGTTTTATAATAGAGAACCTTCCTTCTAGCTTTCTACTTCCATCAATCAATAAAATATGACCTTCTACATTATAACAAATGCGTTCATTCTCATACCACTAATGAATAATCGACTGCACACTGGATATTCAATATGTGGGAACACAAGCCAGGCTTGTAGCCATTCGTTTTATGTCAAATTGATGCCCCTGGATTATGAAGGGTAGTTTTCCATATTATTATTTTATAAATTGTGTGTATATTGATTGGGACGGTGTACCGCGTAGGATGTTAGCAATAATAGTTAATTAATTTTATGTTATTATATATTGTTAAAAGCCAGTGACTTCGCCTGCGTGTAAATTTATTTTTACTTAGTTACTCCATATATAGTCATCTACTTGTCAGTAAAATCTTATCAAAATCAGCCGTTTCGAAGATTAGCCGGAACAAACAGACAGACAAAAATTTTAAAAACTTATTTTTAGCTTTAGTTTAAACAGACACTTTAATTTTATTTATTTGTATTGATGTGATTGATGGTAGAGGATTATTTGGTTTATAAATAAAGATAAAATACATACACTTTCTTATAGTCTAAGATCCCAGAGCCGCCAGAAAATACTTATTTTCTAATTAACAAAATGTGTCGTCCCAAACTAGCACGTTTGTCTGGGGGTTCTTGAATCTTACTCTAAGAGGTTTATATGGATTTTGTGTAAAGATTACTAAAACGAATCTACTTTCGACTGTTTTGTTTAAAGCAGACTGAGAGTTTAAAAATATACTGGTACTTTAGGCAGCTTACTGTTGTTAATATTTTTTTTTAAATAGATTTTTCATCATCATCATTAACTATGGCCAGACAGACCATAATATACGAATGAAAACTGCAATACGAGTATTTCAAAGAAAATATGGCATTTAACTTACCTACTACTACTTACAAACACTATGTAGTGGTCAGTAATTATGTTTTCTTCTATGTCCCTAAATTAACGTCACAAATCATAGCTATATTAAAATTATTTGATAAAGACATCTATAACGAGAAGTGACGATGCAAATTAAGAGAGTGGTAAGTGTGACTCCGAATCTCCTTATTACGAGTAGTGCAGGGCACATCACTGACGTGTTATTATTTCGTGATAGTACACATAATAATAAACGCGTTGCTTCGGTGGCTCGCCGCGTGACCGACGACATAGGGTTGGGAAGTCGAAATGAGAGCTTTTTTTCACATTCTTAGAAAATTTCGAATGAGTTCCGGGAGTTCAGGGTTGGAAAAAGTGGAGTTTTGTGGAATCTTTTATTGAATATTTCCTCATTTCTATGACAATTAATTGTAGTGAATTCTATGGGCTTGTATTTAAAAGATCGCTTTAATGCGCGCTATGAAAACAACTAAACGAATATCGCAAACGAACATGTTAATCGTTTTTTTTTGTCCCTAGTTTAATCATAGGCCTGTTAAAAAAATGTTTAATGCTAGGCACACACAAAGCTCATTTCCATCTACAAAAACAAATAACCTGACAAAACTTTCAAAGCCCAAATTCATTTTTCTATTCATACACACGCAACGTCAAAAGCAATTCTCATTCAGAATTTCAACGGAGAACTAATAAAATAACCCCACCGCAAAAAAAGCAATTCGTATAATATCCGCATCGCGCCAGCCCTAATTGGACGGGCGTACGTACATTATTAAAACTGTCGACTGACTCCGTAGATGCAATGCTATCGAAAATAAATAGCGACATCACTATGCGGCATATTCAAGTTATTTTTGTAATTACTCCGCGAGTTATGATAAAACGCTTTCTAGGATTCCTTGGGGGAGGGTTCTTATTTATTGGACTAGGGAACAGTAATTTTAATATTATTTTCTTAAGCGTTTAATCTTTGATCTATAAACTAACGTTCTGGCTACAATATTTGTTGGCAATTTGATTTATAAAATACATATTATACAGGTCGACGGCATCAATAGTTTTTTCTGGTCTGTAAAAAAATACCTGTTTTTTAGTTTTTTTTATCTTGTATTTTTTGTGTATAAAAATGCAGGTATTCAAAAACGTAGCACGAATTTTAAAGCAAAAAGTATTTCAGAGATAAAATTTTAAAGTTAATGGTTACAGTTCAAAACTTAATTTACGTTAAGTTCAAGGTATTAACATTAATCTCTTATCTTCAAAGCGGTATGAACATAATTCAGGCAATTAAACAAATTAGAGCGGTAGGCTGAACCACGTGCCGTTTTGGGTGGAGTACCCGAAATTTAACTCAAAAATCTGCTGGTGCAAACTTATAAGCACCGAACAGAAAATAAATTTCTGAAACTCGAGAAGAAATACTTAGGTAACAAATACTTAGATTTGCATTATCTTCAAAACGGTGAAGGAAAACATCGTGAGGCACCAGCATGTCCTAGAACTAGACTTCGAAGACATGTGACATCCACCATCTCACATTGGGCCCGCGTGGTGAATTACGGCCCACACCCACTCACAGAAGTCCCAGCAGTGGTAACATTAGAAAGGCTGATTTGCTAAGCTATAGAAGAAAGAGTCATATATATGTATTTATTTAACTAAGGCCTGTATAAAGAAGTCATGCTAAAGAGGAAGAAAAAAAAAGAAACAAAAATACATTTATTTGCGGTAAACATGACGCAAAGAGAGACCAAAAACCACAATAAAAGAAAAGCTGGGAAAACCATGCGTCACAACCCGGCCAATCCCAATTCCCAATCCCAATAAGCACCCCAAACTCCCCTCCCCCCCCCAAATCCCAATTAAATTGATTGATAATGATGTTTTTTTTTAACGTTATTAAAACATACCCAACGTTTAAAAAACAAAAACAAAAAAAATCAGAGAACCTCGTGGCTAAAGTAATAACAGCCGCACGGGTCGATCCATCAGGTTAAGCTACGCTTGCCGGAGTTGGTCCATAGATGGGTGTCCATCTTTACATACCGAGACTCCTCCCTGTCTCGGAACGTTAAGCGGTTGGTCCCGGCTGTCAATCGTGGATCTTTGACAGTCGTTACGGGTCGTCAGAAGCCCGAAAGTCTGACATCCAGTCTTACTAAGAGGTATCGTATTACCCGATAACTGGGTTGTGGAGCTCAGATAGGCAGTCGCTCCATGTAAAATACTGGTATTCAGCTGCATCCGGTTAGACTGGAAACCGACCCCAAGATAGTTGGGGAAAAAAAAAAAATGTTGGTAAAAGGCTAGGCAGATGATGTTACTAGACATACCCAAACTTCTTCCTAAATCATACTTCTGCGCTCTGGCACATTACACAGAGTTCTATTACTGGACCAGACAGTACGACAAACTCAAGCAAATTCACACGTTTACCAACTTCCGTTAAGTATAACTGCACTCGCTTCAGAGGATATTGTCTAACTTACGGCCAAGTGATGTGTTTTGCGGTCGAGGGTACATCTTGGTTTAGTTTAGTTTCTATGGGTACGATCAACTGGGAGTGAACTATACAGCTTCACAAGAAGCCTTTAGAAAAATATTTAGAATCTTAAACAGTTTTGTTAACGATAAGTTTAAACAGGTGTATACCAATACAGTGTTGTTGACGACAAGTTTAAACAGGTGTATACCAATACAGTGTTGTTGACGACAAGTTTATACAGGTGTATACCAATACAATGTTGTTGACGACAAGTTTAAACAGGTGTATACCAATACAGTGTTGTTGACGACAAGTTTAAACAGGTGTATACCAATACAGTGTTGTAAACGACAAGTTTAGACGGGTGTATACGAATACAGTGTTGTTGACGACATTTTTAGACAATACCAAGAGTATCGTTTTACCACTTTTTTGGTGAGAGTGAAGTCAGTTTAGTAAATAGAACCGACACAGATGGACAATAGCTCAACTGTACTGACAACTGGGTAGGGATTGGCGCGAAAAACTGTAATTTAATTATAAACAAATTATTAATTTACATGTACTACACTTAGGTAACTAATACAACAAATTAAACACTGTCCATTAATTTTAAGTTACTATTAGAGTAACATAAAATTAACGGACAGTATTTATTGACCAGTTTTTTGAACTCGTAGTCAGTTTTAAGTTATTGTTATATTTTAATAATTTTTAAGTTTTTGGTATTTAGTCAGTAGATACCGATAACCATCAAATCAGCGGGATATTGCTAATTTAATTTAATTTGGTCAAGTATATTTTTTAACAGTTTACTAATCAGAATTCTAAATACACGTATACACATTCCGTCCAATCCAGCGGGCAATATACAATACATCCCAAGACGTCTTGCATATCACAGTCCACACAACGAGTGACAAGACAAGACAAGTCTCAAGCTCCTCAAGGCACTCCTTGATTGTATAATCTTAGACTACCCACTCCGCCCGTCCACCGAGTAACTGCAAGCTTAAGGGAAGCTGTTGTGTTGGGGTCATAAATCTCCGGCTAGATTATCGACTACCTGTCTGGAAATAGGAGTAGTGCTTCTTATATAATGGGTTTTTTTAGGAACGGGTTGGTTTTAAAGTTATTGGTTTTTGTTGTAATGACCTTTATTAATTACCACCATAACCAGTCTTAACCAGATGTATTCAGATAGAAAAGTTAACAAGCATTGATTATACCACGACTGCTCACTATGTGTTTGCAATCTTCAGTTTGTGATGTTTACTAAGAAAGTTCACATAAAATTTAATTGAAGTTGGTTTTCGCTACTTTCCTGGTTTTAAAATCAACTTCGTATATATGAAGCAAGTGTGGTGCACTTGCTTCATATATATGAGTATATAATGTATTCGTATTAGTACCTACATAAATATTTGAAAAAAACAGACGGGCAAGTGCGAGTCGGCCTCGCGCACGGCAACGGCAAAACAATCAGGTTTGTTGTATGGGCGCCCCCTTAAATTTATTTTATTCTGTTTTTCAGTATTTGTTGTTATAGCGGCAACAGAAATACATCTGTGAAAATTTCAACTGTCTAACTAACACGTTTCATGAGATACAGCCTCTGTGACAGACGGGCAGACAGACAGACAGACAGACGGACGGACAGCGGAGTCTTAGTAAAAGGGTCCAGTTTTACCCTTTGGGTACAGAACCTTAAAAAACCGTAACGATCCGAAAATTATTAACTAGTAATACTAGGCTCAGTAGAAAAAATATTTTTACAGCTCATAGGCTGAGATCTGGACACACATGCCACTCAATTATTTTGGATTCTTAATGAAAAAAATTGATTCACCTAATTGTTAGGTTTGTGACACACTGGAGGATGTTATAAATTTATTGACGGAGTGTGTCAGATTTCAGTCTGCAAGAGAGGATTTACTTAGAGCTTGAGATAAATATGTACGATGTTAGCATGTTCCATCAAATTTTGGCGTCACCTAACTCCGGAGCTGCTTATAGTTTAAGTTTGTGTTGTTACGTTTTCCATAATTATAAGGTCCCATGGGACTTGGCATACATCTGTATAAAAGTCCCTAATAATAAATTATATATATATATATATGTGTGTAAAAATTGCAACGAAAATATCCTTTATTAAATTTTGGCGTCACCTAACTCCGGAGCTGCTTATAGTTTAAGATTGTGTTGTTACGTTTTCCATAATTATAAGGTCCCATGGGACTTGGCATACATCTGTATAAAAGTCCCTAATAATAAATAAATAAAAAATATATATATGTAAAAAGTGCAACGAAAATATCCTTTATTTATCCCTGAACCCCATGCACAAGTAACACCCGTGCTTGACAGTTTTCTTTGTTAGCTAACCGTGTCGTGCCACGCCGCAATGATTATTTACAAAACAAAGAACTAAACTAAAATGTTTTGAATGTGCCTCGATACGCTGTTAATGGTTATCTACGTAATGTACGCTGGTGATTAAAAATATTTTATGGTTTACATTTTTGATTATATTTGGTTAACTCACGGAGTTGAACTTTAATGTGGCTGTTATTTAAGGGTTCAAGTTTCAAAATAGGTCTTTACGTTGTTTGTAAGCAATAGGTCTCAGATCAAACACTACAAAACTCGACCATTATCCACTATTGGTGTTGTAAGTTTTTTAAATTACTTTTTTTTTATTGTTTATAGGCACGCGTTTGACCAATATCTCACCTGATGGTAAGCTATGATGTGGTCGAAGATGGAGCATGCTTGCCTAGAAGTACCCTATTGACTCTTGACTTGAAAGACTCCCAGGTTGTAGCTATCAGGAAACACAGACCCCGGTGGGAATCCACTCCCTAGCTGTACGCACAATGAATGTGTTCTCTAAACGCTTTGTTCGTATGGATGGGATGTCCACCATGAACCGGTGGCACTTCACCGTACGTCTTGTGGTCCGTTGATGAAACGGGCTTGGCGGAATCAAATTATGCAATTCCGTCGCACACTCTCCAAAATGTAATCGGTAGAAAACCGACAGGCTAGCAACTCGGCGTCTATGCTCAAGACTTTGGAGCTTTGACTCAACGAGCCTATCATTGCCGATGATCCTCTTGGTTCGTTTCTCAATTGACTCAATGGCATCAAGCTAGTATCTGGCAGATCCATCCCATAGATGAGAGCAGCACTGATGAGTGTGTATGTTAAATAAAGAATTATTATAAAATAAAATATTAATGCCAGATAGCATAGTCTTCTTACTGTTTTTATACATACGCTATGTATAAATTAAGAATTCACATCACCAATAAAATTAAATAGCTTAGTAATTTTTTTTATTCAAAAACTCTCCCCTACCATTAACCAAATTAAATTAAAAAAAAAAACAGAAATTCAAGGGAAAAAAAGTAAATGATTCCAATTAATGGTGGCAACACTCAAAACGAATTTGACGTATAATTCAAAGGCTTTGATGTTTCTAAAATCCTCCACGGAGCTACTGTGTTGCAGATTAGCGGATTGTGGAAGGGAAAAACGGCAGTTTGCACTCCTTCACCCGTGGATCAACTCTATTGAGAGTAAAATGAGATGGTATAAACGATTTGTGGAACGTTACGATGAAAGGAATCGGTATGTCTTTGGTTTCCGATGTTACTGACTTCTGGATGAGGAAAATGTATTGAGACGTATTCTAAAGTATTTATTTTGGTTTTGTTATTCCCACGCAATTTCTCACAAAAAAGCTAATTTTAGAATGTTATTGAATTTTTCTTTAGCAAAATTTTGTTTATCATACAAAAAAGAAAATTTAAAAAAAAACCCGACCGCAAAAAAAAACAATGTTTCAAAAAAATTACTTTTCCGGCAGTCTGATGTAGTTGGTGGTACTCGTATTTTGTTTAGTTCAATCGCAGTTTTAATGCCACCAGTTGCATCAGACTGCTAGAAAATTACATTCTCTCGGAAACATTACCCTTCTTCTGGGGTAGTCAGGTAAATATGGAAACTTTTATTCTTATTTCATACTAGCCAGAGCGGCTTCGTGTGAACGTCGAAGAACACTCCACAGGAATATGAACTACTGGTAGGTATCGAAGGCATCCTATGTGCAGACCTAGATTACGATCAAGCCTGCACAAATACTCCAGTGCCCTGACCAAAGGTAGGCAAGGAAATAAACCCCTTTCGAACAAAAAAAGAATTTTGCAAAACCTACATGACGAAGTTATGCCCGAACACATACATCAAAAAAAAAAAAATATAAACATCCGATTTGATAACCTCTTCCTTTTTGAAGTGGGTTAAAATGAAGATCACGATCGCACGTGTGTGAATCCGTTCAGATGTTTTTGACGTACTAACAAACATACAGAATTTCACTTGTGTACTATTAGGAAGCTGGTTGGGATAAGATTTTATGTGTAGCATAAAATCAACATAGGACAGATAAAATTTGTAAGGTTCTTACGCCATTAAAGAATAATAAAATAAAACGAACAGTGTCGACAGAACTTTTGACCTCTTTTGTAAAACGCATGACTACATTCATTAAGGCGGCGCGCGTAGGGTTAGGTGAGCAGTTTTTTGTTTTACCCTCATTAATTGTTTCTTGATGAGAGGCTGCTTCCTGCGGTCAAGACGCGCTTTGAAATAATTATGAACAACATTTAGGTACCTAGCTTTTATGTAGTCTGAAAGGATTAAGTAACAGAATTTGGAATTGTTAATTAATTTTGCCGTGGATTAGAACAAAGGCTTTTTTTGACTGTTGTTTGACTCCTAAGTTACAGGAATTTACACGTAGTCTAGGATCAGAGCGTTTGAAAGTAACCATTTTTTTAACTTCTAACTAATTAATGTTTTAGACCGTATATTTTGTAAAACCAAGATAATGGTGAAAAATAAAAACAAAAAAATATATATATAAAGGTTGACTGGAAGGCCAAGCCAGTCGGGGCCTTAATAACCAAGGACTTCAAAACGCGCGTTGGGTCGACGATATCACCAAAGTCGCGGGAAACACCTGGATGAGAGACCCTCGGAACCAGAAAATATGGTAGAAAGGAAGCCTATGCCTATGTGGGTTATTCTAGGCCGATATGATGCTGCTGAGTATAGACCTGTTATTGTGATAAAACTATGACTTTCAGTGTGCACAAAGCACAAAGAGTAATTAATGCTCTTTCCTCTTTACCCTGTTATTGGGACTTAACAAATAGGAACCATGTACCTTTATATAGTTGCCTTATGATCGCGTCAATTCTTTAAAAAAATAAACCCTGTGGAATTTCCTGCCGACGGGGTCTACCCTGTTATTGGGACTTAACAAATAGGAACCATGTACCTTTATATAGTTGCCTTATGATCGCGTCAATTCTTTAAAAAAATAAACCCTGTGGAATTTCCTGCCGACGGGGTCAGTGTTTCCTGATACTTCACTTCCTGATACTCTAGGCAAGTCTGCTCCATCGTTGATCAAAACCTCGCTAACCATCAGGTGAGATAGTGATCAAGCGTCAAAAAAGCTAAAAAAACCTTCTCTTTATAAATCTAAACTGTCAAATCTCATACTCCTTCGTGAACATAATTTTCTTGTCACAAACTCTCCATTTTACAAATACGTTTTTAATATGAACGATCATCATCTTTCTAAGCGTAATGAAAACATAGCCGTACCACTTACGATCCTCTATTACATCTTTAACCAATATTTATCGTTTACCGTTTGTCTCCAGTATAAAGTGGGAAATTTCCCTTGTCTGGAAAACCACGGAAACTCTGAATAGAAACAAAGTCTCTACCAGATCGGAACCCAAGGGGATTCGTGGTGGAACCTTTCGGATATAACCCGATTTTGAAGGGACAAGACGGGGATTATTAGGAATTTTAATATTTTACAAAGGTTTTATACTTCTGGGATACTGCTTTTCAAACAATCTTTTTATTTAGAGGCCAAGATGTCGCAATTTAGAGTTCAAAGTGCTTGTGATTCTACACTTTTGATACCACGAAAATGAAACTCAAAAAACAATTGTTTATTTCGCTATTGTTAAGTAGGTACCAATTTTAATTTGTGCATATGTAAGCATGTTCTATAAAGCGGACATTACAATAATTTAGGGACCTGAGCAAATATAACATTTTTGACAAAATAAACTAACTTTGATGATAACCCATAACCATTTTGTAGAAAACAGTTAATTATAATAATAGATTTTGCCTGAAGCCAAGTAACCTAACCCGCTAAGGCGGCTTTCTTAGCAACTATGAAGGCACTATACTTTGTCCTATGCATCCGCTTCAAAATTCATCAATGGATTACAAACTTTGATGAACTTCTTGTTGATACACCAGCATGCTAGCATTAAACTGCAGCCTCAAATCCACTGAACTGAGCGTATGATTATGGAGATGTGCGTCTAAGATAGTTCAGGAACCATTTCTGGAAGCATACGTTTAGAGAACAGGGGAGTATTAAGATTTTCGGTTTTCTATCGATTACATTTTGGGGATTGTGCGACGGAATTGCATAATTTGATTCCAAGCCCGTTTAATCACAGGACCACAAGACGTACGGCGAAGTGCCACCGGTTCATGGTGGACATCCCATCCATACGCACAAAGCGTTTTGAGAAAACATTTATTGCGCGTACAGCTTGGGAGTGGAATTCCCACCGGAGTCTGTGTATCCTGATAGCTACAACCTGTGAGTGTTTAAGTCAAGAGTGAATAGGTTACTTCTAGGCAAGCGTGCTCCATCTTCGACCACATCATCGCTTACCATCAGGTGAGATAGTGGTCAAACGCGTGCCTGTCACCCATAAAAAAATATATATTAAGTAAGTGCATTGCCTTCATGGTCCAGTGAACGCAAACGGTACTGCTTAGCAAGAGGGTTGGGTTCGATTCCCTGGTCGAAAGTGTTATTGGGTTTCTCTATCTGGTGTATCTCAGTAGCAGCCCAAAGTCTGTTACATATTTGTGCCTGGGTTGATAGGCCCCATACCTCACGGAACTAAACATAACTTGAGCAGTTGTGGCACAGTGGTAAGACCTCCAACTTACATGATGTACGTCGTGGGTTCGAACCCAGGCTGGCACTTTACTTTAAGTAAACTATTTCTTCACCACTGCTCTCGGTGAAGAAAAACATCTTGAGGAAAACCACAGGGCCTAGTACCACTAACTTCGAAGACATAATTATGATATCCACTAACCCGTATTAGGCCCGCGTGGTGAATTACGGCCCATACCCTCTCACAGAGAGGAGGCCTGTGTCCCAGCAGTGGGAATATTCTAAGCTTATATTAAGATTATGTTATGTTATAATAACGTTAAGGCTCCTTACTTATGACCAGACATCGGAATCTGGGCGTTATTCCAGGGCCGTATATAAAAAAAAATATTATTCAATTGAATAGATATTTTTCAATTTTTTTTTTTTGTTTTAAAGATAATATTAGACGGTTTAGCGGTCAAATAATATCTTTTGGTACGAAATAATTGCTTTTAGATTAACAATACCTATTAAAATAAATATATGTTGGATTCAAATTTATTGAAAATCTATTCAATTGAATAAGATTTTTTTTACGACCCTGGAATGACAACCAGATTTCGATATCTGCCTACGAAACCAAACAATATTGTTTAATACAAAGTTCTTATACTAATCCACTTCAAAACAGTGTATACCTTGTTTAATATAAAGACAATGTGTTGCAGGCACTACCGAGAAAACGAGAACAATACATTTTAACGAGAGAAACTGGTATGACATAAAGATATTTATCTGAGATGACTGTAAAGGCGAAGAGGGTTGTTCGCTTCTATCTAAGTCTTTTGATTACATGCATTTACCTGGTTCGAAGCTAAGTTATGCATTGTATCAAGTGAGCGCAGGTTGGATGGACTCAGTCAAGATTGTTGTATGAATATTTTGTTGTTTTATAAGAAAGGAGATACGCGGTGGAACAGTTTTTCATTTACTGTGAGTAACTGTTGAGTTATTAAGAAAAAAGATAAAAGAGTATTAACTCTATACTGTCTATACAATTGGAACTATGACTTTCTTTGTATACAATTTTAAAACCCTGACTTTACGGCAGCTGTATCGAGAAAATTACGTTACTAGGAAGAGGTAGCGAGACGACCTAGACCTTACCAACCTAGATCTTGCCTAACGTAAGAGCTGGTTTGACGTGGCTCGTGAAAATAAAACCTGGAATTATTAGGAGGTCTTTGTTCAGTTATGGGACACTATGGGTTAAATCATAAAAAAACTAAGATATAGATAAAACGAAAACACGGTACAAATCAATATTTTTACCAGTACGTTGTACAATGCGTTGGTAGAATTATAAACGTCGGTGTCTGGTTAGATTCCTATTCACCGCAATAATTGGAAGATGCGTAAATTCTACACCTGCTAATTGGCGGGCATCCGATAATTGTATACCAAGTTGAGTTGTATACTTAATTGAGTAGTGTCGTGTGGTAGCGAAGACTAACTATAGCCTAATTGAAACCTGAATCAAGACTCGACTATGTGATAAATGTGAAAGTATGTGTGTTTAAATCTTAGACTATGAAAAAAATATAGACGGAGTGTCAAAATCCAGAAATCTGAAGTACCAGAATGAGAAGCCGGCTTGTATCTGTACACGCGAAATAAGCTCACTTATACAAAATGAGAAACCGATACGTCATCGTTACGTTCGTCAAGGTCACTCACAGATTTTAACGATTCTGCTTCATTTAATGTCCAATGACGTTCCGTCTATAACCTTTCATAGTCTAAGGTTTAAATTTTAACATTAGATTTCAATGATGGCCCAGATACTACTCGTGAGATATTATTTGATCCAGGTTTCTGTTCTCGAGTTTCACGTGAGCAAAGCTGTTAGAAAAAGCTAGTCATTTTAAATACAATGAAGATTGGACTGTTCATGAGCCTCTCTAGCGTTTCTTATGATTGCTAGATTATGTCTGAAACGAAATGTTTTTTTTGTAACGTCTCAAGCTTATTGTAACGTTAGTCTCGAGATCAAATTGCAGAATAGCAATTTGAGTAAACGTATTAAATTGGCTTTAACTTCATAATTATATACTGTCCCAATTTATTAAATATTCTCTGCGCGAAAGAGCTGCGCCTTTCAGTGAGACAAAACTATGCTGATAATAGTTACCAAAACAAATTTTCATTTATTTGATGTACGTTTACTCCACACCGCAGTTCGGCCTTTTCAAAGGCATATTAATCAATGCGACAGCCATTTCATTACAAACATATTTCAGTGTTTAACTATGTAAACTAATGTAGCGAATTCATGTTTGTCAAAACGTATCGATAAACCGGTTTATATGAAAGCAAACCGAGGGTCAATCAATTTTAATATCAGAGCAAATTTGCTGTATTTATTTTACGTATCAATTTTGTACTCAAAGTCTGTGTTTACTGAACACAAATATTATTTCAAAGAGCTGAGTCCTAGACATTTATTTGTCTACTATTAAGTCTTTTGTTGCTCTATCATGATGTTTGTTAACCATTACATTAATATCAGAGTAAATGTTGTTCTGATACATTATTCTCGAATCGTAAAAGTATTTAATTTTTCAACCTGTTACATTGATGTAGTGCTTTCAATATTGTAGCAAGAATATGTACTGCGTTTTTCTTACTATAACAAGGGTAATAATTCCTTGATGATGATGTTATATTACAAAAAACATAGCTTAATGACACGCCTGTATGTTCCAAAGGGTCGAGCAGAGGAGCATACACAGAGACATCATGTGTGTCAACATCATACAATATTTAGGATACTTTTCATTCGGTTAAATAAAGCAACAAATAATATGGACTAAAAAAAATCAACTACTACTTTGTAAAAGCTTATTTATTCACTGAAAAACCAAGTCAATTTCTAATATTTATCTTCAACCTAATATCCCTAATCCTGAAACTCAAATCAAAAGCTATTCAATATTTAACTTGAAACGAATAAATTTTAATGATTTCAAACAAATTGTTTCCTTTTTGGTAGATAAAGATTTTATTGATATTATTTTTGTACTATTATGAAGAAAAACGAAAACATAAAAAAATATACATAATATCAGAAAGGTCTTCGTTTCTGATTTACTGAGATGGCTCAGTGTATCATAATATCATTTGATTGTAATTATGGAAATGTTTAATTCCGATTTTCTAAACACATCCAACTTTTGGCCGAATTTTCTTGTGAATTTTCCGGTCGATTTTCAATTTAACATAGACTTCTCCAATTCATTTGAAGCCTTGTCATAATTTTGTGAATGAATGAGTTTACATACAAACGAATAAAAACTATGGTTCACAATCTAAGTTAAACATAAAACAAGTTCATTCATGTATGTGTGCAATGCAAATGTGTGCCCATGATGAAATTCAGAGGAAAATTGTTATTGAATTCCACTTTCGTGTTTACATGTGACTGTACCAAAATATTTGTTTTCATGGAAACGCCTCCATCACTATCAGTAAAATATTTCTGGAAATACATTTTCCTGCTATATTTGCGTCAGGATTGCTATAGAAATCGAATATCCGACTGATGTAAGCCTGATTTCAGCGTTGCCTGAAAGCCGTGTCTTTTCAGAAATTCTGCGTACTTCAATTTGGGGTCAATCTGCAGGATATCTTCATTACGTACTCGTAAATGTGCTATAATAAAGAAATTATTAAACAATTTAAAGAAAAAGCCTCTCACCGTTTAATGTAACTGACAAGCCGGCCGCTTTCGCGTGCAACACATCAAGGAACCACGTGATTGGGAACAAAACATCGCAACAATGCCGTCACTATTTTAATTTCTCCATTTAATTAGGTTTTATTTAATGAATTGACAAACACAAACACTTGTTATCGCGAGCGTATGGCGGGGAGCGTCGGGGTGTAGCGACGCGTCCGTTTCTGCCGACTGCTCGGCAAGCACTGCCGGCTGTAGCTTCGCCCCCGCCCGCCCTTTACAGGCCTTTCTTTGTTTCCCTCATCTCCCCCCACTTCGTGTTAAACAAATCTCCGTGTGCCGTGATCTTCTTCGTCAATTGATTTGTGACGAAATAATTTCGCCGTGATAATTGTTTTAGAAGGAATTAGCGAGTGTTTTATGCTCTGGGCGGGCTTAGGGCGGTATTAAAATTGTTAAAAGAGCTCGTTTTGTAGGAAATAAAAGTCTTGTTGCAGTATACTTAGATGGATGATACTCGTAAGTACCTGGGGGTCTTTACTCTGATGTGTTTTACGCAGTATCGGCCGAATGTTCGGACATATTTGTGTGAAGTGTTAAAGTGAATGTGCCATAACTAAAATTGTAGCTCTTCTCTGAGAGTTTTTTCCACCAAAAACATACGTAATGCCATTTCGCTACAATTTTAGGTATGGCACATTCACTTTAACACTTCACACAAGTATGTCTGAACATTCGGCCGATACTTCGTAAAAACACTTCGGAGTAAACCCCCTGGCCTCTTTAAATTGCAATAGAGCCTCAATTTAACAATGTAACTGTTTATTTTGGTTTTTAAATCACCCGTGGTACGCTTTCCGCCTAAATGTAATATAATTATGGATATATAATATCTATTTCAATCATTATCATGATATTCTGTTATAACTTTAATCATAATCAAACGATCCGTTTTATATTACATCGTGAGATTAAAATTTGAAACAAGCATTTAACAAAATCAATGGAAAAATAATGTGTTATAGATCATAGAATTATTTGTTCAGAGTAGACATTCCTGAGTTCCTCTAGATGACTAGACGTACAGCGATGCGCCATCGGTACATTGTAGACATCCCACCCACATTTTTTTTTTTTTTATGTTTGATAGGCTCGCGTTTTACCACTATCTCACCTGATGGTAAGCGTTGATGTGGTCGAAGATGGAGCACGCTTGCCTAGAAGTAACCTATTCACTCTTGACTTAAAGACTCCCAGGTTGTAGCTTACAGTGAACACAGACTCCGGTAGAGAATTCCACTCCCTAGCTGTACGCGCAATGAATGTCCCATAAGCACGAAACGTTACTCACTTTCATTGTACGTACAGCTAAAAAGTTGAATTCCCTGCCGGGGTCTGTGTTTCTTGATAGCTACAACCTGGGGGTCTTTAAGACTAGAGTGAATAGGTTACTTCTAGGTAAGCGTACTTTTAACAAGTCATCATTCTCCTGCCCTTATCCCAATTTATTTGGGGTCGGCGCAACATGTCTTTTCCTTCCATACTCCTCTATTAGTCGTCATCTCTGTAGTCACCCCTTTTTTACCCATATCCTCTTTCACACAGTCCAACCATCGTTTCTTTGGCCTTCCCCTACTCTTATAGCCATCCACATCCATACACAAAACTTTCCTCACGACATTTTCTAGCGTACTTTTAACAAGTATTTTTATAAAAAAAGAGTATGTGCTTTTCATGACAAAAATACTTGTTAAAAGTACCGTAACAAGTATTTTGTCATGAAAAGCTCATCAACGCATTCAAATTGCATTTTTCATGATATCGATATAACATATTGCAACACTTTTATATGAAACGCATTTTGTTAATATTTTATGTTCCAAGCTTTAAATGGAATATGACCATTATCCTGGATTAACATGCTTTCACTATTGGAAATTGTAACAGGTTTTTTTTAATGCCTTGTGTTTCAAATAGATTTAAAAACATGTGTATAATCATATTGCACGTAGGTGTAACAAAATTTTATTATTCTTTCTTTCTTTCTATTAATTCCATATTTATTAATAAACTATTAAAAATTCATACTAAGTTATTTTCATAATTAAGTTAGTCATTTAAAGCTCTGTTTTTTATAGAAATATTTGTACACCATATTATGGCAGGATATGCTAGAACCAATATCGTAACATCATTTGATTTGATTTGATTTCTTTAATAACCATAAGTGGTGGTTTGAAAGTGACACCGCTGACTGAATAGTTGTGCGGAAATCGATTGTCGTGGTATGGGCATGTAGAGAAATGAAGAATCTGACTTGAGGAAAGTCTTCTGTACGGATGAGGATGGCTATAAGAGTAGGGGAAGGTCAAAGAAACGATGGTTGGACTGTGTGAAAGAGGATATGGGGGAAAAAAGGGGGGTGACTACAGAGATGACGACTAGTTTGGAAGAAAAAGACATGTTGCGCCGACCCCAAATAAATTGGGATAAGGGCAGGAGAATGATGTTTCTTTAATAATCCTAAGATATTTTTTTTAAAAATACGATCACTGGATAGACGAATTATGTATACATAAAGATAACCTAATCAACCGTATAATGTACCCACTGCCGGGACCGAGGCCTACTCTCTAGGAGAGAGAATGGCCCAGAATCCACCACGCAGGCACATTGCGGGTTGGTGGACGTCACATGTCTTCAATATTTTGATTCTTGGACATACCAGTTTCCTCACGATGTTTTCCTTCACAGTTTTGAGAGCAGTGGTGGTGATGGTACTTATTACCCAAAGTAAAACGCCTGCCAGGGTAACCTACGACTTACAACTCGTAATCTCAAATAAATTGGGATAAGGGCAAGATAATGATCATGATAAACTAATCTCTGCATTTTTTTTTTGTTGGGGTGGAAAATCATCCTATGACTTCTGATGAGGGCGTGTCAGACTTTTACTGACTAAAACCAACCCTTGTTCCTTCACTGCCTGAGTGCCCAGGGGCGCGGTAACTCTGTTTCTAATTTATCCACGACCCCTTTTTTTTTTTTGTGGGGTGGGAAATCATCCTATGACTTCTCCCGCTCTAGGTGGAGCGGGAGGGCGTGTCAGACTCTTACTGACTAAAACCCACCCCTGTTCCTTCCTGCCTTTGAGTGCCCAGGGGCGAGGTAACTCTGTTTCGAATTTATCCTCAACCCCCGAGCAGGCATCGGCCATGACGGGCCCCGTCTCTTGCTGACAACTCTTTGAGGCGCGCGTGGAACACTACGCGCCGTCGACTCTCGGGCCTGTTGCTGATCGGACGGCGAGCCACCCATTACTCACCGTCCGCAGGCCCGGATCTACGGTGGCCCGAGATCGTCTCGCGGCGCCGGAAGTCCCAGGCGTCTCCTGAGGCGGCTGCTGCTGAGGGCGTGAGGGCGACTCCATTGTTGGTGCTCTCTCACGCGTCCCGCCTCCGCCTTCGCGAGCATTACTGCTTCGCAGAAGGAGGAGACGGCTTCCCATTCCCTCTCGCTCCGTACCATGGACTGAACCAGGGCAGGGCGCGAGAGGTCGCTGCCGCCTATCGCATCCACGAGGACACGGCGTGGCTCCGCCCAAGCGGGGCAGACCTCCATCGTGTGCTCCACCGTGTCCTCTGGGCGATCCGTGCAATGGAAACACCTGGGCGTCACCTCCCGCTTGATCCGAAACAGGAGCCTCCCGAAACAGCCGTGTCCGGTGAGGACCTGCGTCAGGCGGAAGGTGAGGGCGCCGTGAGGTCTCTCCAGCCAAGCCTCAAAGAGGGGCACTACCGCCGCAATGGTGGCGTGCCCAGCGCGGGGTTGTGACAATCGCTGTCTCCATGTCGCCATGAGATCCTACCGGAGCTCTGTCCGCCGAGCCGCGAGTTGTCGCGGCAGCGGAGTTTCGCCCCGGCGTTTCGCCTCCTCGCGCTCCTCATAGAGGTTCGCAAGGATTTTTGCCTCCAGATCCCATGGCGATAATCCGGCAAGGAGGCTCGCCGCCTCGCAGGAGATCATACGGTATCCTCGGATCATTCTGATAGCCATGACCCTTTGGGACGCGTTCAGACAGCGAGTAGATCGCTGCCTTAGCGAACGCGCCCACACCGGTGCTCCGTAAAGGGCCATGAACCGCACATCCACGACCCCTGGGCAGGCACCAGCCATAACGGGCCCCGTCATTTTATTGCTGACATCTCTTTGAAGCACGCGTGGAAGACTACGCGCCGTCGACTACCTATCCCCTTGAAAACTACAAGTGTGATAGTTTGTCACAAGCAAAGGATCCTCTTGAAAACTACAAGTGTGATACTTTGTCACAAGCAAAGGTTGTAATTAACAAAATTTCGTTGCCTAAAGCTGGGTACGACGCTGTACCACCGTACCGTACCGAACGGGGTCCACACTAAGGAACGTTCTTGGATCGCGACGCCATTACGATACGAAGGTACGGTATGGACAAAAGAACAAATCTGGACCCAACTTTATGTTATGGTGATAAAAACATCAGCTTTCAAGATCAAACCGTAAAAGCTAAGCATCATTCCCACCCGAAGTTACGTTTAGAAATTAATAAGATTTTTTTATTACATGAGTAGCAAATTATATCGTAAAAATTCCGACATCCAATGATTACAGATCCCTCCCCATCATTCTGAACGTAATTGGCAAATGTCATTAATGAAACGTGAAATTGTAATTTGCGACGATATTTTTTATTGATCTATCTCATGTTTGACGACCAATCGAATGTCATTTCTTCTTCTTATTTTTGTATCGATGGTTATAATATGGATGATGGGTTGAAGTAATTGTTCTATTTATTGTCATTTACCTAGCCTTGTTTTGATGTTTTTCCATATCGGTATCAGTACCTAGCACGCTTTCAATCGCTAGACTAGTATTGCCATTCATGAAAATTGATAATCTGCCTAACCTTTTCCCAACTGTGTAGCCGGCATTCATTTTAACTGCTTCGTAGTTTTCGAGGTCGCAAACGCGACTGCAGAACGTGGGTTTGCTTCTTGGATCGGGAAAAAAATGCTATTGGCTTTTTGTACTTGGAATTACTCTGTATTGCAGCCCGGAGTTATGAAGTTAGTAGTATGACACCCCTGTGTGAATATTTTTGCCCGTGGAAGCCATTTTTTTTTGGGTCTTGCACCCCTGTTCCTTCCCTGCCCTGAGTGCCCAGGGGTGCAGTAACTCTGTTACGAATTTATCCACGACCCCTGAGCAGGGATCGGCCATGACGGGCCCCGTCATATATTGCTGACAACTCTTTGAGGCACGCGTGGAATACTGCGCGCAATCGACTGGCAAGCGCAACCCATTACTCGCCATCCGCAGGTCCAATGGTATTGGCGCCTTATCTCTGGTTGTCGTGTCGGATTGCCGTCCCATCGGAATATGAGAGTGAAGGAACAGAGAGAGTGGTGTATCTGTGCTTGCACACACACTTGTGCATTATATTAGCTCTTGCGCACTTGGCTAATATGCGTTGAGATTGACCACCGTGGTCGCTATTTTGTCGGGAGGATTATTATGTTAACTGGATGCAGTAACCGAAACTTTACATGTACCGACTTTTTATCAGATCTTCACAACCCATTTATTGGGTAACATGTGTAAGGTGATCTCTTCAAAACGCAAACGCAATATTTTTAACCCCAAAACAGAAGGGGGCCTTCATAAGTTAGCCCGCTATCTGTGTGTGTATGTCTGTCCGTCTGTGGCACCGTAGCTCTTAAAAGGGTAGAGCGATTTGAATACGGATTTTTTTTTATTTGAAAGCAGATTTTCTTGCAATGGTTGTTAGACATGTTTTATCAAAATCGGTTCAGCCATTTCAAGGCCGTCAGCTCTTTTGTGTTTTTTAAATGTTCGTTTTCTTCTAAGCGTTGGGTGTTTTTTTTAATTTAATTGGTATTTTGTCATAGGAAAACTATCATCATGACAGTTTAAAAGTGCCTGAAACTGGTCGAATTTCCCAAACCAACTTATCTTTTAATAAAGCTATCTTTGACGGCCATCTAATTGGCCAGATCCATGTCAGTTTCAAGTGGCCGAATCAGGGTTGTCACTCTTGAATAAAATCCTAAAAGCTGTATCACGATGCGGGCCAACCCTCGAGCAGTGATTACCTAATATCATTAGCCGAGCCGTATTGACGTTATTTCATTAAATTCGGTTAATTGATGAACGATGTCGCAGGCCTTTGGTGGTGTGCTAGCTATTCAATTTGTTTGTCATCAATTTGAACCATGATCACCAAAATTTGCAGCCCTATTCTATCCATTGCTGCCCTTTTGTGCTATTCTTCCCTGGTGGGTGAAGTGACAATGTGACAATGGCGTGATTTTTATAAAAATAAAAAAAAAAATCAGGTAGGGGTTGTCGGGGTATACGGCCGTTGGTTTAAGGGTCTACTACCGGCCAAGAGGCGCCCTCATTTAATAAAAAATCATAGCATAGCCTAGAAAATAAATATTCAAGAATCCAACGTCGCGTTTGTTACAAATAAGATAAAGTATTTTTACGTTGTTAAAACAGTTCTCAGAATGTTTCGTATCCAAAGTAGTAGGCAAAAGTGTCAGAAACGGCCGCTTTTGGTTATTTATTTTCTATGCTATGCTACGATTTTTTATACAATGAGGGCGCCACTTGACCCGTAGTACGGCCTTAATGTAATTCGAAAGAGTTACCAATTCGAAAGAGTTACCTCGCCCCCGGGCGCGTAGGGCAGGGAGGAACAGGGTAGGGTTTTAGTCAGTAAGAGTCTGACACGCCCTTCCGCTCCACCCCAGAGCGGAAAGAGTCATTAGATGATTTCCCACCCCCCAAAAAAAAAAAAAAAAACGGCCTTAATGTGAAACGTCGAACGAGTCGCTTTTATTTTTTTTATTTATTAAACTTAATGCACAAGTAAAAATTACTGTACAATGGCGGACTCCAGTCGACCTTAGGGTAGTGCAGAGACGGAACGTGGCAGGTGCAACTTAAGGGAAAGAATAGACGGAAAATAAAAATACAATAATAAATATATACTTAAATACATACATACAACAAAATTAAAAATGTAATTGAGAAAAACGAAAACAACGAATCAGCGTTGTGACGATTTATCGAACTCCTTGCGAATGTGTTCACGCGCCTTCAACTTAAAAGAGAACCGACTGGTTGCCGTCCTGATGTTCGGAGGGAGCGCATTCCATAGGGGCTTTTAGTGGTTAAGATTGAAAAAAAAACAGCTAAGTGCGTGTGGGACTTCGCACGTTTAGGGTTCGGTACCATATGAGAGAAATCGATATTTTGGTATTTGTTAGTAAAATATACAAAATAATAAACATTATAACCAAATTTCAAGTTCACAGCTCAATTGAAAGTTAAAAAAAATCTTCGGAACAAAATTTTGTGACAGACGACGGACAGACGGACACGTGAGTGATAGCAACAGGGCTCCGTTTGGATTCTTCGGTTACGGAACTCTAATAAAAACAAGTAAGCAGTAAAGGTGCTAGCGGTGAAAGCGTCGTTTACTAAGCGTGCCCTGACAACTCTGAGACGCTTCCGAAACCGCCTAACTCCAACACGGAAGCCCAGTGCGGGTAGGACGTCTCATTAGCTTAAACTTAAGGCGCAGTTAAACGACTTTTAATGGTTTTAATTGAACATCACGACTAAACGACTAGTCTTATTTCTTTGAAAAAAATATATGTTATTCTAGTCTATTTCCGTCGTAATTTGATCTCAGAATATTTGAAATTATATTTTTATAACATTGTGTAATTAATTTGTAAAGTTATGTCTAACTTCGTGTTTTTTAAACTTTCACCATTTTAAAGATCATTTCATTATTTATAATTTAGTCTCAGTATTTTAGTTTAATACTTATTGTTTTATGTGTAATAAATTAATAATGCGTCTAATTTCGGACGGCGCTCCTTGATGAGGCGAGTCCTATTACTGGTTGGACATACGACGCGTTACGTGAGCTCTTTGCTGAACACGCAAGCTAACCACTCAAGGTCGTTGGCAACTAATAGCGCCTTAACTCCAATTTTGGTTCTAGGACATGTTCACCGTTTTGAGAGCTGTGGTGATGAAATAATTTACACAAAGTGAAGTGCCTACCTAGGTTCGAACCCAACATTGAATTGTGATAGGACATTTTGATCGACACATCAAAAGCCGAATAACTCGGTAAATAAGTATATGAAATTGAAAAACAATAATGAAACAGTTCCCATTTCCTTTTCCAATCTCTCAACAAGCTGATCTGTGACTGACAGTTCATTATTAATATTTAAATAGGAACTTTATTAATTACAAAGCTTATATTTGCCGACGGCCAGTGTCAATACGAATTAAATATGTTTTAATTTCGCGTTCACAGGACATCAGTCACACGGTATCTGTTAATTAATTATATTATTGTTACGAACTCGTCGGTCCATAGTAATGTTGATATTTCAGGTGAAAAATTATTGAACGAATCGCAGTTCAGCTTTTTAATGTCCCTACTGCTGGGGCACAGACCTCCTCTCTGTGAGAGGGTGTGGGCCGTAATCCAGCATGCGGGCCCAATGCGGGTTGGTGGATGTCACATGTCTTCGAATTTTTGGTTCTAGTTCATGCCGGTTTCCTCATGATATTTTCCTTCACCGTTTTTAAGAGCAGTGGTGATGAAATAATTTACACAAAGTAAAGCGCCTGCCTGGGTTTGAACTCACGATCTACAACTTGTAAGTCGCGACCGTTACCACTGGGCCACCACTGCTCGTTCTTTCTCCGGTAGGTACTCGTGGCAGTTTAATTTAATCGGAAATTTGAAGCCAACAAGATTTCTGCTACTCATTTTCCTGTTGTTGTATTTAAATGTTGTCTATGGATTTCTTTAACAGAACAATGCATATGAATCTGACTTATTTCTGATAGTCCTAATATTTAAACATTCGTAAAGTAATAGATCACTCAATCTGCCTAGCCTTTGCCCAACTATCTTGGGGTCGCCTTTCAGTCTAACCGGATGCGGCTGAAAACCAGTATTTTACATGGAGCGACTGCCTATCTGACCTCCACAACCCAGTTACTGGTTAATACGATACCCTTTGGTAAGACTTCTGGGTGGAGCGGGAGGGCGTGTCAGACTCTTATTGACTAAAAGCCACACCTGTTCCTCCCTGTTCACCCCTGTTCCTTCCCTGCCCTGAGTGCCCAGGGGCACGGTAACTCTTTTTCGAATTTATCCATAACCCCTGGGCAGATTTATCCATAACCCCTTTGGTAAGACTGGTTGTCAGACTTTCGGGCTTCTGACGACCCGTGTAACGACTGTCAAAGATCCACGATCATAAAGTAATAGATATTATGTATTAGAAGAAGGTACATTGTTTGTTCGTCGGAGTTAAGTCTGTGGAACTACTAATACGTTAACAAAAAGACTTACACACTTATATTTACAGTATCAGGCTTTGCATTCCGAAAAAATGCATGGTTTCTGAGGGTCAGAGAAACGAAGCCGCGTGAAAAAAGCTAGTTTGCAATAAACACAAAATAATCACATAAATTGCTGAGTTAGAAGTTTCAAATCAGATAACCTTCTACTAATGACAAAAGCTCCGTACACACAGACGATTTAACAAATTCCTGATCGTGCGATCTGATAAGGTAAAGTGGTTTACTTACCGTTAATACTTGCAGATTTTCAGTGCGAACTGAATGCGATTTATATAAATACTAGCGACACGCCCCGGCTTCGGACGGGAGCAAAATGATTCGAAAGACACCTAGCGCCATCTAGCGTCCTATAGCTATATATTTATTCATTAAGTCATTTGATTCCATAATAATTTAAAAATACAATCATAATTCATTCAATAATAAACTTTCAATTATACATTAAAATAATAAATAAAATGAATTGCAGTTATTAATAATATATTATAAATTAAATAAATGGATTAATAATATTAACTCAGCGGTCATTGTACCGATAGTCGTGTCAGCCAATAGCTAAATAACCACGAGCCTCGACCAATACCTCAGGAGGCTCTCGTTAGGCGGCTGGATCAAGGGCTTGATTCAGAAAGCAGTACTTCTGGACACGGCTCGCGTTGTCAGGCGGTTCCTGTCTCTGGAGCCGTGACCACCGGTAGCTTGGACCCTGTTCCCGATACCGGTGGGATACTATTTTTTATATTTTTAAATGTTTTTTTTTTATCTTGTTTAAGAATCAATATTTAAAAATATATAAATTATGTATGTACTAATAAATAAACGGTTTAATAATAATATTAATTTTGAATTAGTTCATTAGCATATATGTTTCATCATTATTATATTTTCAATTATTAGGGACCTCTCGACGAGTATAGGCCTCCTCCAATTTTTTCCACTTTTCTCTTTCCTGAGCCAATGTCATCCAGTTACCCCTAACCATTTTCTCGATTTCTTCTGACCATCTTTCTAGTGGTCTTCCTCTTTTCCTTTTACCGGTGCTTTACATATATATATATAATTATTATATATGTCGTGGATTGAGGGCGCTAAGAGCGCGATAACAGCGCCATCTAACAATTTGTTTCGAAAACTAGTAATGACGCGACCGAAATCGCAAGTGCGTGCCTCACCACCTCACTTGAATACGATCGTCGGTAGAGGGGATTCAGCGAGGACAGTCAGGCTCAGACAGTCTAGGCGGAACGCTCAGTACCAACGCACCTGTTTGTTTCCTGACCGTTACTTTGATAAAGTTATTTTGATTTAATCCAAATTATCTTTTGTTCGAGTACCCACGACAGTGTCCACATCTAGTATAAATTATGTCGGGTTGTAAAGAAGACTCGATGTTTCGCATCTCGGCCACCCAGGATGTGACATATATATACACATCCCATGCCAATTTCGGCTAAGGTGACTGGTTTCTGTGCAGTCCCACAGAAGTCAGTCATACCAGAGCACATGCTCGCAACCCATAGTCATGGATTGCGAGTATGTGGCTCTGTTATGGCTAATATAGCCTATCTTGTCTTGTGAAGGTGCGGGCACAGTGCGGACACGTTAAAACACCACTGTCGTAATGGTATTGGATGTAGGAAGGCGGCTTATTTTTGATGATCTCTCGCCTGGTGTTGAGATCGTCTTGTAGCAATAAGTGAACGTTGAAAGTAAGCGTTCTTTCCCTCAGAAACCGTACTCTTTTTCTGGATGAAAGGCATCTTTTGTCTTTTTCTGTACCCCTGACAATGCAAAATTTCATGATTATGGGTTTAGGCGTGAATAGGTAACAATCAAAATTACTTTCTCATTTATAATATTAATTAGGATTCAGGAATTCACAACCATTGGATGTAAAATGTCTCTTCTACGACATAATTCTTATATTGGTGGTGCTTCATTCCTAAAAAAACGACTTTCTTTGCTTACTTTAGCTGCCCCTATATCACACGGAACAATCGTGTCTATTAAAGCCAATTCTAAATTAATTTTCTAGAATCCTAGCTCCATTGCTCGAGACACTTCTCGGTAAGAACATCACACCACATCATGTTTGCTGGCCAAAAACTAAAAAAAAAAAATCTATCCATGCAAGTCTTCTGATACTACCCGTTCTCCGCCCCACTTTTTCGCATTAACGATGAGAATATTTCACATTTCAACGTACATTGCTCGTTCACAGGTGGTGCCTATCCCAGCTACCGTGGAAACGGTACCCACCAGTCAATGCATAATGTATGAACTGCGAGCGTCGATCGTCGACACAATCTGTTTTGTTAAGATGTTGCTCATCTATTGGAAATTAGGGTCACATTAAAGGTTCCTTTGAAACGAAAGAATTTGTAGGAAAAGCATTTATTACCACAGAACGGACATGCATTCAAACTAAGAATTTAAAACTAGAAAAACACAACAGACTTTCAAAAAAGAAAATACACTAAATCTTGCTTATTAATTTCTGAAGCCGGTGTTTGCATTTTGTTTCTACGTTATTTGACTCAGACTTCCGAAATGAAAGTTATTTTGCAATTTTTCGTGTATTTTCTTTTTTGGAAGTTGGTTGTATTTTATGTAAAAAAAGTTTTTAATTTTTTGCTATTTTAAAACTTAATAATACAGTTATGCCCGAATTCATAACCACAATAACATGGAACATGGAATTTGAACCTAATTGGAGGAAACCAAAACGTCATCAGTGTATAGGTTGTTGGTTGTACTTACATATTTTTTTGAATTTTATTATTATTATTATTTTTTTATTATTATTATTTTTTTTTTTTTTCATAAAGCGCTGAATAAATTTCGATAAACTTTATGTGGGACCACCTCTGAAAAATGACCTACCAAACAAAAAAAGAAATGGTAAAATCTATTCACAAATGGCGCAGTAATAGCGTAACAAACATACAAAAAAATAAAACGTATTGACGAATTGAGAACCTCCTTCCTCTTCCTTTTTGAAGTAATTAAACTAAACTAAAATTTTGAAAGGACAAAAATTATTCAGCTCGTCTCTTTCTTGAGCTCTTATTTGAAGTCTATGAGAATACTTATCTAGTTTGTCTTCGTGGTGCTTGCATACTTCTATCTTAAAATGAACTAAAGTAGAGATAATAACAGATGATAATAACAAATAGACATAGGCAGGAGTTCCATTCTAGATGATAATTATGTTATCCAAGAAATTATTAATTGTATGTAGTCAAAAGTTTACAAGGTGACTATACATCAACAATACTTATCATTATGAACAATTGTACTAGATGGGAGCAAACAAAATCGCGAAAAAAAATCTGCTCAGTACATTTTGTCTTTCTGTCTCAGTTCTAAGAGTAACGAGAGATTATAAAGTTACTTCATCGTAGTTCAAGAAAGTATTTTTTTTTAATTCAATTAAATATTTAAAAACAAAATACGCAATAAAATTACGCAACACACTTCACTGGGGAAATGTACTACACTAGGCATATCTTTTGATCTCATTAAGTATTTGAGCACAATCACGTCTGAAAGAAGAGCTAATCCACCTCGATGCGAAGAGCTCTTCAATCTAAACACATGACGTCCCCTATTTAATCAAGTCCCCTCCTCTATGTCTTTATAAACTCAAAAACACACTTGATTAAACTAAACACGTGAAAAATAAGTCCAAAATGCTTCCGTGTGAGGATCAGAGTGAGTGAGAGTGGGTGTGCTGTGTGTAGCCACAAGAGAAGTACGATGCAGAAGGCCAGCTTTATACAATGAACGAAAAAGCACGCACTCATAGAAATCGGGTTTTAATCAGAGATAACAAGAGCATTCTCTGATAAAAAACTAAACTGAATGATTAAAAACCGGCGAAGTGCGTTTCGGACTTCGTACATTTAGGGTTCCGTGCCAAATGAAGACTTTTCTGACAGATTTATCGACATAATGGTATTTGAATAAATATACGTAATAATAAGCATTATCACCATTTCAAGTTCCTAGGTTAATGGTAAGTTACAAAATTCTTCGGATCAGAATTTTGTGACAGACGACAGATAGACAGACGGACACGTGAGTGATAGCAATAGGGCTCCGTTTGAATCCTTCGGGTACAGAACCCTAAAAAACCAGCCAATAGCGAGTCGAACTCACGTATGAAGAGTTCCGTACCATAGTACAAGATTTTACGCGTCTACTTGTTGACATTATTAAGACCGAGAAAAAATCGCCAAAAAACACGTTTCTAGTAGAGGAGGCCTTTTCAATTTTTATTATTTGTTGATAAAGCGCCAACAGAAATACACATTCTATGAAAATTTCAACTGTCTGTAATAGTTATATTACGGAACATGACACAGCTCGCTGACAAACAGACGGACGGACGGAGGGAGGGATGGGCGGATGGACGGACGGACAGCGGATTCTTCATAATAGGGTTCCGTTGGTTACCGTTCGGGCACGGAACCGTAAACGGGTGAAATTGTTTATTAAAGTCTGGTTACTACCTACATTTTTTTTTAAATCTGTGTAGCTATGTGAATGTGGATCAAATTTTCAAGAAAAATTATGGATAGTCTCCAAAGACCCCTTTCGTGTAGCTGCAACGGTTAAGGTATTACTGCCCCGCTGAAAGTTTCCACCCTATAAGTATCTGCCCGGGGGTGGAGGATACATTCGAAAGAGTTACCTCGCCCCCGGGCGCGTAGGGCAGGGAGGAACAGGGGTGGGTTTTAAGAGTCTGACACGCCCTTCCGCTCCACCCTAGAACGGAAGAAGTCATAAGATGATTTCCCACCCCCAACAAAAAAAAAAAAAAAAAAAAAAAAAAAAAAAAAAAAAAAAAAAAAATATACAACAGGCACGCTAAATGGGCCATGCAAAAAGTATGCAAGTACAAGCTACTTGCATACTTTTTGCATGGCCCATTTAGCGTGCCTGTTGTATATATTTTTTTTTTATATTTATCATTATATATCATTTTGAAATTCACAATTTAGAAGCTTTAGTTCAACAGCAATACCTGCACCAGAACACCGCTGTAATTTTTTTATATAGTTAAAATTTGTTATCACTAATACATTAATCACTTTTGCCAAACTGAAACAGTTTGTCGTCTTTCGTGTCACATACAATTACAAACTTTGTTAAAATGTGCTAGTGGGTGAAGTAACTAACTGAAATATTACGCTAATTATACAATTAAAATAACGCAGTCAAGATAAAACATTGACACCTTTTTTACTAGCATTAATAATTTTTATCGTCCATAAATGCAAAATACGAGGTTTGTATATGAGCCGTACCGATGTGTGCGTGTGTTTTTCCTTGTTGTATTGACTGAAACTTCTGAGACAACCTGTTTGGTGGTGCTAGCGTGCACTTCAAAGCGTTCGGTTGCTAAGCAACGGGACGACATACCGCGTCGCGTGTCAACCGTGCAATGCGACCGTTCTAATTAACCCCCCCTTCCCCCCCCCTGCTGACACCTACGCTTGCGATATATTGGGATGAAATCGGGTTTATTTTGGAAGTGTTATTGTAATATATAAGGAATAGTAGGTATGATAAACAGCCACAAAGATGATTGTAGGTAATTTTGTGAGAAGTATGACCAAATGAGTTATTTCCCGGTTTGGAACTATTTCGGAAATTCTTTACATATTTTTATCCTATAATTAAATCAATTTAAAATTAAAAACAACTAGCGATTTAAAAAAAAAAATTGAATAGCTACAGAGCCATACACAGAGAAATGTGAATCATCCTACTAATACCACCCCTATTATAAATTAAAATAGCCAATGAGCTAAAAGCCTAGGTACTTAGACTATGAAAGGTTATAGACGGAACATCATGTAGCAGGATATTTGAAATGTGTGAGTGACCTTGACGAACGCAACTAATGGCTCAATTACACCTTCCGATTTCAACGGACCCAATTTAGGAAACAGGAAGGTGTAATAGCAGTTAGAGCAGTTAGTGTCCGATTTAGTGAGATTGAAAGGTCCCGATTTGACTTCCTAAATTGTGTACGATTTAGGATAGTGTAATCGCATCACCCCGATTTAGAGCTAAGTGTTGCCAATTTAGAGACTTTGTCGCTACAAATAGGCTAGTAGTATTTTTGTTTGTGTTTAAAATTAAATTAAATTTCACAAAGTCCCTTTCCCAGAAAAAAAATCTGAGTCCGCTCTTTTTATTTTTAAGTCCGCTCCTGGTAGAATCAGTTTTTAAGAGACTTTAGAGCGACTTTTGATATTCTGTTTAGGGACTCGAATTTGTAAGTGCTGGCAACACTGCCGATTTAGGAGTTCAATTTAGGATAGTGTAATCGCTCGCTTCCTGCTTCCTAGTTAGTTTGTTCCTAAATTGGGTCCCTTGAAATCGGAAGGTGTTATTGAGCCTTAACGATGACGTTTCGGTTTCTCATTTTGTCTATGTGAGCTTAATTCGCGTGTACAGATACAAGCCGGCTTCTCATTATGTTACTTCAGATTGCTGGATTTTGACACTCCGTCTATAACCTTTCATAGTCTAAGCCTAGGTACAAATTCAATGCGGGCAAAGCCGCTGACAGAAGCTAGTATTTCAAAGTATAATAGGTAGTATTAAGCCTGCCGTAATAACTGAAGACCTCGAGACCGTATGTTCGATTCCCAGAAATTATCTGTTATTTCCTCGGCTATTATTTTAATGATATAGTTGAAGCCGTACTAACAACAGCGTAGGCATAAAAGTCAGGAACGCATATGAAACTGAAAAATCTTCAGTTGTACTAACAAATAATCTCAGAACAATAAAGCAATAGGGTTAGATTACCAAAAAATATTGGACATATATTTTTAATTTTGTTTCGATAACCAAATAATAATATGAGGATGATATGGTGCTTTGCGATTTCTCGTGACGTCCTACCTACTTAAAAAAATTACCACTTTTTAACCGACTTTCGAAAAAGGAGGAGGTTCTATGTTCGACTGTATGTAAGTTTTTTTTTATTTATGTCCACCGATTTCTCCGTCAGTTGTGGACCGATTTTCAAAATTCTTCTTATTTCCGAAAGAATATACTCCCGAGGTGGTTTCATATAAATTTTATCGAAATTGCTAAAGCGCTTTTTGAGAAACTGAACAAAAACGAAAAATAAGTTTACCTCGATGACGTTTTGGTGTACTTCAAATGAGTAAATTCCACGTTCCATGTTATTCGGGTTTTTAGTTTTATAACAACTAAAAAGTGAAAAATAAAAAACTATTACATTCCGAAATAAAAGTTTATTTTTATTTTTAGTGTATTTTTTTTTAAAGTCGGTTGTTTTTTTTGTAAAAAAGTTTTTTTTACCTACAAGTGACGTTAGAAGCCCCTTGATGTGTTATATGTTTGTTATTGTAATATTGGTTTGGTAAAGCAAAAAATACGCATCCAATGTTTTTTGGTAGCGTAACTTACGAAGTAATAGAATTAGTGTTTTTGTACCCAGAAATAGAATAGAGTACAATAAAATTTTATTGTATACCAAAACAGTCAAACAATTGTTAGATACGAGCTTAAATCTATGGGTACAGTGGCGGTCTTATCGCTGACAGTGATATCTACCAGACAACCTTGGGATGGACTGAAAGAATTTAAAATATAAAAGGGGGTAGTCTGCGGTGTACTGCTAATAAAATAAAAAGACATCCATACAAAAAATTATGACATGTTACATAATTTCGAAAAGGAGGAGAAAAAAAATTGAGAAAAAGTAATAAAAGGAGGGTTAATGATGGAAGAGATGAGAATATATAGAAACAGAAAAGCGTAAGAGAGAAAGGAAATGCTCTTTTACTAGATTTATAAAAGAAGCAAGTAACTGGGCTTGCCTAACTGGTATCAGCAACGCATTCCACAATAGCGCAACCTGAACTGCGAATGATTTGTTATAAAACTTGGTGGAATGTGAGGGCATCAAAAGTATCAAATTTTCCGATGATCTCAAGCGTCTAGAATGTGTGCCATGAAGGCACTTAAAACGTTCTTTGAGATAAGAGCAGATTGTAGGAATAAACAGAACACTGAAAAGTAATGATAAAACATGAGCATTCCAGCGAAGGCGGATTGGCAGCCAAGACTCATATTTATTAAAGAGTAAAATTTTCTATCCAGAATTTAAATTAAGAATTCAATTAACAGGAGTTTGTTTAACTGTTTCCGAGTTAACTTCAGGTACAGGCAGCATATTCTAAGCAAAATAGTACATACCTACAAAATTCACAAACTACACAATTATGAGAAAATCATGTGCAAGATCAACAAATGTTGCCGAGCTTCCCGTGCTTAAAATAGCGGGTTCTATTTTCGCGACAACGCTGAAAGCAAAATACGGCTGCGGTTTACTTGTTGCGACTGGATGACTACGTACTTGTGTGAAATAATAATATCTGCAGTGCTTGGGATACATCCGTGGTTTTTAAAAGTTTACACATTGATGGGACATTTTTACCCAACTTCCCTAGAAAGATGGTAATGCTTTTTGAGAGTTTGTATTGGGTTCCCACCTATGAAATTGGCGTTTTTGTCTCACAAATAGAGAATCTCGTCGCTTCTATGTATTAAAATTTTCATCAATTGCTTGGTATTCTATCGAGTAATGACCGTCATAGACAACTGCCAATAGTAAAAACACCCTTATTATTTACAGTTTTATACAAAAAAAAAAAACCTTAAAAATGGCTCCTCTTTTTGTTAGCAGAAATGAAACCACTATTTGTTTTAACTTAGCCGAAACTTATTTTTGTTACTTATATAATCTGAGTGGCATACGTTATCTTAGTTTTTATACATTATTGCACAAAACGTTTTGAAACATTAGTGTTAAATAAATTAAGAAAATGTTAGTATGAAAAATGCAACTTCTTTAAAATTCTCCATACAAAACGCTGATTTCATAGGTATAATTATACCAGACCACCAAGACCGTACCAGCCGCAACAAGTAACCCGCAGCCGTATTTTGCTTTCTGCATTGTCGCGAAAATAGAACCCGCTATTTTAAGCACGGGAAGCTCGGCAACATTTGTTGCTCTTGCACATGATTTTCTCATAATTGTGTAGTTTGTGAGTTTTGTAGGTATGTACTATTTTGCTTAGAATATGCTGCCTGTAACTGAAGTTAACTCGGAAACAGTTAAACAAGCTCCTGTTAATTAAATTCTTAATTTAAATTCTGGATAGAAAATTTTACTCTTTAATAAATATGATTCTTGGCTGCCAATCTGCCTTCGCCGGAATGCTCATGTTTTATCATTACTTTTCAATGTTCTGTTTATTCCTACAACCAGCTCTTATCTCAAAGAACGTTTTAAGTTCCTTCATGGCACACATTCTAGACGCTTGAGATCATCGGAAAATTTGATACTTTTGATGCCCTCACATTCCACCAAGTTTTATGACAAATCATTCACAGTTCAGACTGCTCTATTTTGGAATGCGTTGCTGATGCCAGTTAAGGCAAGCCCAGTTACTCGCTTCTTTTATAAATCTAGTAAAAGAGCATTTCCTTTCTCTCTTACACTTTTCTGTTCATCATTAACCCTCCTTTTATTATTTTTTCTTCCTTTTATTTCTCCTCCTTCGAAATTAAGTAACATTTCATAATTACGTATTCGCTCGTGGCTAAAGTAAGAACAGCCGCATGGGTCGATCCATCAGGTTAAGCTACGCTTGCCGGGGTTGGTCCATGGATGGATGACCATCTTTACATACCGAGACTCCTCCGTGCCTCGGAAAGCAAGTTAAGCCGTTGGTCCCGGCTGTCAATCGTGGATCTTTGACAGTCGTTACGGGTCGTCAGAAGCCCGAAAGTCTGACATTCAGTCTTACCAAGGGGTGTCGTATTTTCCAGTTACTGGGTTGTGGAGGTCAGATAGGCAGTCGCTCCATGTGATATACTGGTATTTTGCTGCATCCGGTTAGACTGGAAGCCGACCCCAAGATAGTTGGGAAAAGGCTAGGCAGATGATGATACTAAGTATATATTTTTTGTATGGAAAAATTATAATTTGCTAATATATATTTGCTTGTGAAAATATATTTTTTATGAGAGAGTTTTATGGAGTAGGTACTACGATTCAGTTGGCTAACAACCTGATTTAGTAGGTGGTGATTGATCTAAGATAACTTATTACAAAGTGGACTATTAGAAATTTTTTGTTGTATTTTGCTTTTGAAAATATTTTTTTTATGAGAGAGTTTTATGGAGCAGGTATTATTTTCTGTTTACAGTTATTTGTTTTATTTATTTTATTTATTTGAACTTTATGAAGGGAAGAGGTACATTGATGGACTTTATGCAAAAAGACATACTCTACCAGTAAACACACAAACAAGTCAACCTCTACAATTTGAAAAACAATGCTTAAAGTGTGGATCAAAATCTCGACCACGCCCTTGTTGATTGTGCTTTAACTGCTGAGCTATTTACGATTTTTTTACTTCTATCATACTATGTTTGATTTACCTGAGATGTAGTCGAAGTTGTAGCAACCTTGCCTTGATGTAAACCATTCACTCTTGACCTAAAACCTCCTTCAGTTTCAATAAGTCATGATTGGCTACTTATTACAGCGTTTAAAAATAGACAGTTCATTTTAAACTCTACTACAGAGAATAGTCACATATGCGCCAAACTCAATCAATAACACTTAAATTACCACCACATAATCACCGCCCACTCGGCCGTCGACACACGATGACTAATATTCATATATGATGACATAGAGTAAGAATACCGTGTAGACTCGAAACTTGTCTACCTGTATCTTTTCAGAGGCGGGTCGTGATATTACCTGACTAATCGTCCCGCTATGACGCTGAAAACCTGAGTGTACGGATCATACCGCTAAGCACCGAGAAACCTCGCTGGTTAAAGACAGCATCGTCAAAACCTTCGATACAAACCAAGCGTGTCACCACCGTTTACTCATAGAAATTGATACCCCGTGACAATTTTAACCATGGCATTGACGGAACGGAAACAGGTAGAGCGTGGTCAAGTGTGGAGCCAAGTTGCAAACTATGCTGCAGTTGCTGTCCTGCCCTCTGTGCCCCAAAACATAAAGCACAAGTGACCTCTGCGCTACCACCGACGCAGACGACGCCGTAGAATTGGCAAAGTTTTGGGCCACAAAAACACTGTCGTGCCAACTACACGAAGAAGAACAAGTCCATGGCTATGACAACCAAAACTTGTGTGTAGCGCACATCGTGTGGGGACGAATAATATGAGTAACGACGCCTCTATTAGTTATGGCTTTTGGTCACCAACGATTGTATCTCGGATTATATCTACACGTCACTCGCATGTTTAACTCCACGTACAAGAGCGTAGCCATTTTTTTTTTCGAGGAAAACCTTTAGAAGGCGCCTGGACTTTTGGGAAAGACCTGTGGGATTCTTATCTCACATGGAAGGGGTAACCTCTTATAAGACCACTCCGAAACCCCTTCTGTGCAATTCCTGTTTTTTGTGGGTGCGAAATCATCCAGTGACATATCCCACTCTGGGTGGAGCGGGAGGGCGTGTCAGACTCTTACTGACTAAAACCCAACCCTGTTCCTTCCCTGCCCTGAGTAGCCAGGGGCGCGGTAACTCTGTTTCGAATTTATCCACAACTCCTGGGCAGGCATCGGCCATGATGGGCCCCATCATTATTGCTGACAACTCTTTGAGGCGCGCGTGGAACACTACGCGCCGTCGACTCTCGGGCCTGGTGCTGATCGGACGGCGAGCTACCTATTACTCGCCGTCCGCAGGCCCGGGTCTACGGTGGCCGGAGATCGTCTCGCGACGCCGGAAGCCCCAGGCATCTCCTGCCGCGGCTGCTGCTGAGGGCGTGAGGGCGACTCTGTTTCCCCCTCGGCCATGCCGCCCCCTCTTCGCGAGCATTACTGCTTCGAAGAAGGAGGAGACCGCTTCCCATTCCCTCTCGCTCCGTACCATGGCCTGAACCAGGGCCGGGCGCGAGAGGTCGCAGCCGCCTATCGCATTCACGAGGACACGGCGGTGCTCTGCCCAAGCGGGGCGGACCTCCACCGTATGCTCCACCGTGTTCTCTGGGCAACCCGTGCAGTGGAAACACCCGGGCGTTTCCTTCCGCCTCATTCGAAACAGGAACCTCCCGAAACAACCTTGTCCGGTGAGGACCTGCGTCAGGCGGAAGGTGAGGACGCCATGGAGCCACTCCAGTCACTTCTCAAAGAGGGGCACTACCGCCGCAAGGTGTCTCCCCTGAACCTCGCTGATTTAATAGTGACGAAGCAACACCACTGTTCTCTTTCACTGAACGTATTCTACACCCGAAAACTGTAGGCGCGTTTAAAGTGTTCGATACAAAACTTTCGGTTCTACGCAACCATATTCTATGCTAATATTCATAGCCGATGGACAGCGGCTAATAAAACGCACAAAACCGTCTCTGGCAACAGTGCGACGCGACACGGGTGATTGATGACGCGCGATCGATTACCGCCGAGTCGTGGACGAGTCGCTGTCACTGTACGCAAATGTGTAGACGGCCTTATGTCATCGTGGGGATGTGTTGGTGGGCTAAATGGAACACACGGGTGCCAAGAATTTAAATATTTAATATTTTTCAGAAGCAAAAGGAGGTTGTAAGGATCGTAAGTAGCAGGCGGTGTTTTTTTATCTTGAGATCTCCCATTAAATGAAACTGGCGAAGGTCTCGGGCATCTGCTGGATCCGAGAAACAAGGAACTAAAGGGGGGGTGGGCCAGCTTTAGACGTATTCCAGCTGAAATGATGATGATCGGATGATGAATAGAAGCTCACATTTTTTGACATTCAAAAAGTTGTCTTGTTAGAATCAACGCAATTTACCTTTCATTTCTAAGCAATGCACCTTTATTTGTTATAAGTTTTTCTTACAGAATATTTTTCGGGCTAACGCAGCAAAGCCTTAAATCTTCAGACGACCAAAAAAAGTAAAACAAATCTCTCTTGATAAATATCTTTCAGAACTGGCCATTCACAAACCGGACTCCAATCCCTCAGGTAGTTGAAGACATGCTTTTTCGATAAGCCTTACGGGGCATTTCCATCCATTTTGGACTTAACTGAAACAAGGGCCCAAGCTCCTTAGTATGCCCTTGGGCATTGCATCCATTTTGACCTTAGACGAGCTTAGTGTTTGTGCATAATATTCCCTTCCCTTCTCAGTTTTGAAATGGAATCTTAATCTGAATAGAATATTCAAGTTTTCGGCCGGAGCATGTGCCTTAAATTCAATGTCCATTTATCGGATTTTACATAGGTGCTTTGCTTACTGAACTGTAATTCGATTAGAACAACCTCTATGGGCAACGAAAGTATACCGTCCTTTATACGCCTAGGTAGTCGTTCCATGCACTATTTTTGGTAATTAGATCAACTTCGCTACGCTTTTTGTAAAATGAGACATAAAAGTTAATGAGAGCGCATTTTTTGTGCATTAAAACGCAATAGGACCTTCATGTTTTACCCGTAGTCTTGGCTAGATTTTTTATTATTATTTTTTTTTTATTTAAAAAAAAACGTTGCCCCACACCAGGAATTACTCCTGTATCGTGGGTGCGTTTACAAACATGTATACTCACATACACATGACACCCAGACCCGGAACAACTATCTGTAGGTCATACAAATATTTGTTCCGTGCGGGAATCGAACCCGCGACACGCAGCGCAGCAGCCGAACGCTCAACCACTGCGCCAACCGTGTCGTCAATGATGAGATGTTTTTATAGCTGACTTGGCTAACTTTGTACCGTCTCCATCAATAAATGAATCCGTCGAGATATCATGAAATACAATTTTCTGTAGTTTAAAAATACTCATCATCATCATCAGCCTTTTAATGTCCCCACTGTTGGGGCACAGGCCTCCTCTCTGTAAGAGGGTGTGGGCCGTAATCCACCACGCGGACCCAATGCGGATTGGTGAATGTCACATGTCTAAAATACTAAAAACTCACAATTTTTTATTTTTGATATTCTTCTCAGCAGACCTTTTCATTTGATACCCACATCATGGGAATGCATACAAAGTAAACTAGTCCACCATCATTGGGAGTCCACCATTATTGTATTTAGAATGCATTGTCATCTAAATTGAACTTGTACGCAAAATTTCAGCTTAATCACAAACCGGGAAGTGGGTTCAATTTAACTTCCAAGATTTGTTTACATAGTTACAAGTAAAAAAAATGAAAAAGTGTTTATTCACAACAACACAGCAAACCCTCGATTTTTTACCTCTGCCAAACTGCACAGCAGTTTGTTGGCAGATGTAGCTCCTTTTCTTTAGCATATTATATATACAGATAAACGCAAACGTAAATTTATATATTACTTTATACATTTCATTTATATATTCTCAACAGTGAGGCTTTGACAAAACACATTGAAGAGTGTACCTATGATTTTTGTTTTTAAAAGACGCCTTTGTGATACAATTGTTTATATCGACTGGAAGGTTATTAAAAATAGTTGGAACTAAAAACTTTCTACATCTTCGACCATAATAGTTGTTACAAGTGGGTACAATAAACCTTTTCATATTATTGTTGCAGTTTGTTAAAAAAAATCCCATTCCTTATATAAGTATGAGAAAAAAAATTTTCTTCATGTTTTCGTTGTTTTCCGATATTTTACTAATATTCTGCTATTTGGGGCGCAGAAAAATCCAAGAAATCAAAGATCAAAAAGATACAGCTATTATAAATGGTGTAACTGACCTGACTTTGTTTTTATCTATAAACAATATCATAGTTATTAAACGAAGTTCTGAAAATAATACAAGTACAAAGTGAATAAAATACGAAGTAAAATGATATTTACAAATAAATTCGAGCCACGGTGAGCCGTAGCAACTTATTGATATTGACATAAATGATTGACGATCGGCGATCTATAATAAAATACTCTGCAGTGGACATTTTGTGGGTCGATACAAAGGTACATATTGTACAGTCACGAGCAAAAATATGTACACAAGCAAACTTTACTTGTAAGCTCGAGTATCATAAATGGACGGTTTTAAGATATAGCTTACAAGTAAAGTTTGCTTGTGTACTGACATATTTTTGCACTTGACTGTATTATATGTGCTTACTATCATATTATTTATCCGACTGCGGAAAGAAGTTACTGTTTTTCTAGAATAACTATGTATGTATATATGTGTGTATGTGTATGTCCCTGCCGTGGGTATTGTTGTGAACTGATACATAGGTACACATTGTACATATAGAAGTGCTTATACTTCTATTATAAATAAATAAAAATTGAAGTTTCTGTTTGTAGTTTTTTTTTAAGCTCATATAGTTATTTGCACTATACCTATGCCTGAAAATCAGTTTTTTTTTACACAGACAAAAGTAAAAACTGTTTGTTCCGGCTAATGTTCGAAACGGCTGGATCGATTCAGATAAGATTTTACTGACAGGTAGCCGACTATATAACGAGCAATTTAGGCTAATAAAATTCCACGCGAAGCTGCTGTCAGAAGCTAGTTTGTATATAAGGAAAACGGAAAGAATGAAGGAAAGCTTTTGCTCAGCAGAGGGACAGTACAAGCAACTTATCTAAATTATGTAGATTGCAGAAGATTTTTTAACTCCACCGCTGTTTTTGCGTCCAGCTTAAATGCCTCGATTTTTATCTGGTGGTCATCACTGATGAATCCGGCTTTCAGGAAGTTGCAGTGGTTGGGAATAAGGTATCGGGCTTGTCCCAAAAAAAAATATAAAATATAGCAGAAAGATGCTGCCAATTTCATGATGATTATGTAGCACGAATTCACAAATTTTTAAGTAGTTGTAATCCCTCAATCATTCTAAAGCATTTTAGTACAATAAAATCATGATTACTGATTAAAATAAAGGTAGTTGCGCCAATTTTCGGCCTATATTCCTTTTGGTAAAATACTAAAAATCAAAGCCGTAATTATTAAAAGCAACCTGCTTAAGAACACATTTTTTCAAGCCGACATTGTGGCTGTGCCTAATTTCGGACGTTCCGCTTATAATATGCTCAAATTGCGGGTAGAATGAGCTTAAAATATTCAAGACAGGCACCAACGTGGGCCGGCACACTTATACGCCAATTTGAAGTCCACACAGTCGCCGTATTCATTATAAAAACTAATGGAAATGTAAAATGTAGAGCGGTTTGAAAGAGAGATTTTGGGACTGAAAAAGTCTGAAAGTTTAAATTGTATCTGTTTTAAATTAAAAGCCTCTGAAAGTGGAACAAATGGAGGGTAGCCTTTTCTCAGGATTAGATGAAATGGACACACTATTGAACAAAACAAATCACTTTTTCTCTAGATTGACCAAAGTGCGGGTACATGGAAAATCTGATCTGGGGTTTCATGTTTCATCACTCATCTAACAGAAACACAACCCCAGTAATAAGTAAAGCTGTTTCTAAGAAATCGATCGATCTTTCGAGTCAAATTGTTTAACGCACGTACAGTAAACTATAGTGATGAGAGTAGTCGTGGCCCAGTGGTATTGGCCGCGATTTACAAGTTGTAGGTCGTAAGTTCAAATCTAGGCGGGCGCTTTACTTTGTGTAAATTATTTCATCATCACTGCTCTCAAAACGCTGAAGGAAAACATCGTGAGGAAACCAGCATGTCCTAGAACCAAAAATTCGAAGACATGTGACATCCACCAACTCGCACTGGGCCCGCGTGGTGGATTATGGCCCACACCCTCTCACAGAGAGGAGGCCTGTGCCCCAGCAGTGGGGACAATAAAAGGCTGATGATGATGATGAATAAACTATAGTTATCAATCTTCCCATTTGCAGCCCGTTAGACTTAAATAAAATGTAAACCGGTTATTCAAACAATCAAATACCAGAAATCAAATTAAATAAAAACCACCCCATAATTTTTTTAAACCGACACGTGTCTAAAATAAAGTGGAAAATAAACTTTAAAGTACTGAAAAACAATTAACACAATTAAGGAGGAACCATCTTCATTTCCGTAGCTTTGTTGTTTCGGATAGCACAGAAAGAGCTCACGGGAAAATTATTCAAATTTGGGGTAAGTAACTAAATCTTACGGGCGGGTGTAAGGTATGGGGGGAGGTAGCTTATGATGCTAATTTAATTATTGCTGTGACGTTTCATCAAGAAGATTTAGACTTTAGACACGATAAAACTGTCTTGGGTCCCGCAAAAACGGTGGAGTAAGAAAAAATCAGGTAAAAAAAAAAATGCGGCGCAATCAAATTTTGCCAGTTTTATTTAAGTTTTTGTAATAGGAGGGCGAAGGTTATTGCCATCAAACGTGGGCAAACCCATGACTGCGGGCTGCTAGAGAAATTCCAGAAAAATATCATAATAACTTTTATAATGCTCCCGCTGCTGGGACTCTACTCAAGTGGGCAACAAAGTGCGTGTTGACGGGTGTCACATGTCTTCGATATTTTGGTTCTAGGGCATGTTGGTTCCCCGTACGATGTTTTCTTACACCGTTTGTAGAGTGCTGGTAATGAAATAAATTATACAAAGTAAAATGCTTGCCTGGGTTTTAACCCACCGTCGCAGGAGACGCCAGGGGCTGCGAGACGATCTCCGGCCACCGTAGACCCGGGCCTGCGGACGGCGAGTAGCGGGTAACTCGCCGTCCGATCAGCACCAGGCCCAAGAGTCGACGGCGCGTAGTGTTCCACGCGCGCCTCAAAGAGTTGTCAGCAAAGGACGGGGCCTGCCACGGCCAGCAGCTGCCCGGGGGTGGAGGATAAATTCGAAAGAGTTACCTCGCCCCCGGGCACTCGAGGCAGGGAGGAACAGGGGTGGGTTTTAGTCAGTAAGAGTCTGACACACCCTTCCGCTCCACCCTAGAGCGGAAGAAGTCATAGGATGATTTCCCACCGCCCAAAAAAAAAAAAAAACCACATACAACTCGTAAATCGGGATCGTTACCACTGTGCTACCACTGCTCCTTCGAAAGATACATAAGTCATATTTACGTAAGGCCTTGACAACTGATAACTTATTAATATTTTATAGGTCTTCTTATAACCAAGGGGTTATACACGTGCCTTGGTCTTACTATTCCATTTCCTTCCTCAATATTTCCTCAAGGTCATTAGCAGGCAATCAAAAACAGAGCTGTCATAAATGAGTTACAATCTGACGGAAAATCAGTCGTGTTGTTGACACTGAAAACATGAACAACAAGGCTTCTTTTTAGGGTTCAGAACATCCGAATGAAAAAACGGAACCCTAATTGAATCACTTATATCTGTATGCTCCGAATCTCCACATCATCGCTTACCATCAGGTGAGATAGTGGTCAAACTCGTGCCTATCAACAATAAAAAAAAATAAAAAAAATCTACTGCACCAATTGAGTTTAAATTTAGTGCACACATGATATCTGTGACCCAAACCCGGACGTGTAACGTAAATACAATAAAATTTGAAAGTTTTATATTATTGTTGGAGTTAGAAATCTGTTTTTAATTTTAAATAGTTTTAAATTTATATAAGAAAATAGATCAAAAATTACCATTCAATCTCCGGAACTACAGAGATCAAAATTTTGAAAAACGTACAGATATATTGATATATCTTTATTTATGAATTACATTTAAAATTATAGACAATGGTTTAAAAAAATAATTCGTTCGGAACCCTTTGCACGCAATTCGGACTCGCACTTGGTCGGTTTTTATTAGGTATTATTTCATAGTGAGCTAGTTTTTGATCAATGGATGATTATTAATTGCTTGTTGGTTCTTTCTACTTTCTCATCTATTTCATAGCTATAATGCTCCATCTAGTTAAGTAACAATTGGCCTCAAAAGAGATTATCAGCATCAACCGACGGGGTCCGCTAGGGTCGACGCCTGCCTGGGGTCGTGGATAAATTCGATAGAGAGTTACCCGGCCCTTGGCACAGGCAACAGAAGGAATAAGGGTGGGGTTTAGTCAGTAACAGTCTGACACGCCCTCCTACTTTACCCAGAGCGTCTAGTCATTTGATGATTTCCCACTCTCCATAAAAAAAAACTGGCCAAATGCTTGTCGGACCAAATATTGGTATTTGTTAGTAAAGTATACGTAATAATAAATATTATCACCAAATTTCAAGTTCATAAAGTCAATGGGAAGTTAAAAAATTCTTCGTAACAAAATTTTGTGTTAGACGACGGACGGACAGAGACGGACTCATGAGTGACAACAATAGGGTTCTGTTTGGACCTTTCAAGTACGGAACCCTAAAAAGGTATGTTACAATTTGAATGAAAAGGATGCCACGACAGTGCACAGCTACACACAACCTAAAATATTCCACCATACTTCACTCAAACACTCCCTTTGAAACCTCCACTCTGTCCCACATACCATCGTATTTATTTCAAGAGTCCATCGCGATCGAGTTGGAGCGTCACCTACTCCACGTTAAGCCGTCAAAGCCTTGTTACGATCCCATGAATAGACCGTCTGTCGTGCGTGCACTAGTTACATGCCGTCCGACCTAATTGTTCGATGCGTCACCACCTTTGTAAGAGCACAAAATGGCGGACGCAGGGTGTAGAGTACTATGTGCAGATGTGACCGACTATGTGATATTTGTGTAGTACTTTAGGCAGTATCAAGTCAGCAACTTCAATGAGTCAAGTGGATGCACTGAACGATTTGTTTGGAAGATAGTTTTAGTTGATCACATCAACATATTTTATATAATAGTGGCGCAGGATCGAGTTTAATTCTAAAAAGAGATGGAGACTTTTGTCTTGATTTGGGATGCTGAATTAATATAATAATAATTAATTCAACAATTTCGATGAAACTTGTAGACAATTAAACAGTAAAAACAAAATATTTTTTTTAAAAAATCGCTCTAAAAGCAGTGTCATGAAAGTCTTAACATTTCAGTGTCTAGCGGCACACATGTGCGCCACCGAGGAAATTCCGTTTGCCTTGCCAAAAAAATTGCCAAAAACCCGTTTCACGAGTTTTAAACTGCTATAATTTCTTATTACCCAAGGTCTTTAGATCTGTGGCAAGGTTTACACACCCGGAACATGACAAAGTCTGTAGTTACACGATGGCCGACTTTCAACGGGGCTTGACAGACTGATGTTGACATTTAATGCGCGCGGGGCCTAAGCCGAATGCTACTTGCCTGTTTCTAGGTATTTATTAAAAGGTTAGCTTTTGTAGATTCCAAAACTGCAACATGCTTTTCAGTAAAAATATTTTGTATAAAGTTCTGCCACTTATTTGAGCCATTTAGCAAAAACAGGGTAAGTGCGAGTCGAACTCGCGCATGTAGGGTTCCGTACCACTGTTTATGATTATAGGTATCTAATTGTTGACATTATTAAGATCGAGCAAAAAAAAGCCAAAAAAGACACGTTTCTAGTAGGGGAGCCCCCTTTAATTTTTAATTTCATTTAATTTCTATTATTTGTTGTTATAGCAGCAACAGAAGTACACATTCTGTGAAAATTTCAACTACCTACCTATGACGGACCATGAGATACAGCCCGCTGACAGGACGGACGGACAGCCTTCGGGTACGGAACCCTAAAAGTTACACGCGTTTGAGTGGCTTTAGTATGAAATATTTTGACACGACCATGCTTTTTAAGAACGGTGCCATGCGCTTAGAGTCAAAGCCGCAAGTATAAAAGAATCGCGTCTTTGATGCATGTTTTTGAACAGCTTTGCAATGCGCTGCGGGTTGGAATAAACGCCGACACAGGTGTCGCAGTCATTTAGCGGATGGTCATAGATTAAGTGGGAGAAGATGGTACATATTTGCATAATCTTGTCGATGCTAAGTTTTGAGATACAGACAGGATGAAGTATTTAATTCAAAGGAGCTCTGTGTAGTGTTGCGTGAAGAAAACCCAAGAAAAAGTGTCAGACTCTCTGGGTGGAGCAGGAGGGCGTGTCAGACTCTTAGTGACTAAAACCCACCCCTGTTCCTTCCCTGCCTGAGTGCCCAGGGGTGCGGTAACTCATTTTCAGAATTTATCCGCTACCCCTAGGCATGCAGGCACCGGTCACGATGGGCCCCGTCAGTGGTGGCTGACAATCATCTCTTTGAGGCGTGCGTGGAACACTACGCGCCGTCGACTCACGGGCCTGGTGCTGATCGGACGGCGAGCTACCCACTGCTCGCCGTCCGCAGGCCCGGGTCTACGGTGGCCGGAGATCGTCTCGCGACTTCCTTCGCCCAGTACGCCCAGTACCTCTCCTGCGGTGGTAGCGGCCGGGCCGTGAGGGCCACTCCGTTGAGCTTCCCTCACGCGTCCCGCCTCCGCCTTCGCGAGCATTACTACTTCTCAGAAGGCGGACACTGCTTGCCATTCCCTCTCGCTCTGTACCATGGCCTGAACCAGGGCCGGGCGCGAGATGTCGCCGCCACCTATCGCATCCATGAGGTCACGGCGGTACTCCGCCCAAGCGGGGCAGACCTCCACCGTATGCTCCACCGTATCCTCTGGGCGACCCGCGCAGTGGTAACACCTGGGAAGTTCCTCCCGCCTGATCTGATGCAGGAAACTCCCGAAACAACCGTGTACGGTGAGGACCTGCGTCAGGCGGATGGTGAGGACGCCGTGTCGCCTCTCCAGCCACTCCTCAAATCTAAACCAGGCTGAGAGCCTAAATGCGAAGAAATATAAAAGTTTTTACACTAATACGAGTACATGTGTGTACCGCAGTAAACTTACTACATGGTGTTTATCTATACTAATATTATAAAGAGGTAAGTAAAGTTTGTGAGTTTGTGAGATTGTAGGGGGTAATCTCTGGATCTACCGAACCGATTTTGAAAATTATTCTACCAATAGAAAACCACGTTATTTATGTGTGTCAAAGGCTATAAATTTTTTAAGTCCTCGCGGACGGAAGTCGCGGGCGAAGGGCTAGTTTTGTATGTTTAGATTTCTGTCTAAATATTTGATTTTTCGAATAAAATTAATAGACAGAACCTAATACGTGTACTTCGTGCACAAAAGAGACACATCTCACTTGCAATAATAATATAACAAGAACCAGTATCCCAACAAACACTTCACCCAATAACAAATAATGCTACACATAACACCAGAGTCGCTCCAGTACGACAACTATTCTGAAGTTGAACGCGATATGTAATATCTCGCGTATTTCACGTTTGATCTGTCTGGGCCAGCCCGACGACTCTGGTGCTTCAACAGACAGACTACAAGCCTTGACAAAGAGACGAGAGGAACTCAAAGTGCTAGGTAGCAGTCAAAGAGCTATTGAAGGGAACATCTAAGTACTCGAACGTGTGATACTCGTCTTTACAATCTATTTTCGATTTCACGTTTAATCAGCTGAACCAGTGTGATGAATTTTAGTATGAAGATAGATTGGACTTTAGAAAAGGACATACTCCCTCGAATTAAAGTATCCGAATACTTTAATTCGAGGGAGTATGTTCGCTTGGGATATTTTTTGGCTTTCACGCGGGTGAAATCGCAGGTAAAAGCTAGTTTTCAATATGCGAAAGTATGTCTGTCTGTTACGTTCTCACTTCTAAACCGCTGGACAGATTATGATGAAACTTGACACATGGATATGGTCATAACATACTTTTAATTTCAGTGGTAAGTTTCCGTAGGATAATAAAAGACTTATCACATTAGCGTTACCGTGGGCAAAATTTAATTTTCAATAAGTTAAATCTGTGTAAAACATTTGACTGAGCTATTTTAAGAAACTGTTGTGTTATTAAAACGGTTAACAGCTTTTTTATTAACAGTTTTTATTACGTAGACGAGGCCAAAGAATTAACGATTCACTTTTGTGATTATTTATTTTGGTAGCTCATTATCTAAAAATATTATTTTATCACGTTTGTAGGTAAATGTTTTAGCCTGTCATGCCAAGGCGCAAAAAAATATATCATAAAACTAACTTCTGACTGTTCACAAATATTTTTATCAGTTACTAAACTAGCGACACGACCCAGCTCCGCACGGGAGCAAATTTGAACAGGCTTCTTCTGGGTAAGCTCGCTCCATCGTCAGAATTGTTTCTGTCACCTCTGACCTAGACTAGAGTCAAGAGCAAACCCATCCAAAATAAAAATAAAAATTAAACAACCCTTCGTTTATCGCTCTTTATATTAGTGAAAACCGTATCAAAATCCATTGCGTGGTTTAGAAGAAGAAAGCGAAAAAACAAACAGACACAGACAGTGACTTTGTTTTATACTATTTGGGGATAGAGACAAAATTAAATATTTTACTAATTTAATGAATCGAATCATCAAAGAGCAAAAATCTAATATATAAAACTCTGTCACGGTGTTTGTGGTTACATAGGGTTTGGTTCCCTCGACGTCTCGTGTCTCGAAATCCCGGGACTTTTTGTAATTTTAGTTGTCTCGAGTCCCGGGACTTTCGGATCGAGACTCGAGACGAGACAAGTTTGTCAAAATTTTTACCTCACAGTCTTTAAACACGGACTTTTTTACCTCGAATATTAGTAAAACTGCACTAATTGGCTTTGCGAAAGAACTGGATTGTAGTCTTTTCGAAAATTTCCCTATTATTCGGACACCAGATGTGGAAATAATGGGCACTGAACCTAGTACCAGCAGCTCTCAAGTACACAACAAACATGACGAGTCTCTTGTAAATCAAAAGGAACAAGCAATAAAAAACTACTTACAAGTTGTAGGTCGTGAGTTCAAACCCAGACAAGCGCTTTACTTTGTGTAAATTATTTCATCACCATTGCTCTCAAAACGGTGAAGGAAAATATCGTGAGGAAACCGGCATGTTCTAGAACCAAAAAATCGAAGATATGTGACATCCACCACACCGCATTGGGCACGTATGGTGGATTACGGCCCACACCCTCTCTCAGAGAGGAGGCCTGTGCCCCAGCAGTGGGGACATTAAAAGGCTGATGATGATGATGATGAAGCAATAAAAAATATTCAAGAAAATGTACCCGAGATTCTGGAAAAAAAAAACAAAAGCAACATTTAAAAAGGAGTTTCAGTTGTTTGAAGCAACCGGAAAACATACAGAAAGCTCGGAACTACTGTATAAAGCCTTAAACACAATTAAATTGCCTTTTTTAATACGTTTCAACAGAGATTAACTCAAATTAATTCTCTAAAAAAAAATCGAAAGGTCTAGTCCCGGGAATTCCCGGGAATTTGATTGCAGGCTGTCTCGTGTCCCAGGACTTTGAATTTGTCGGCATTTCCCAAACCCACACCTCCGAAACGGCTCGACCGATTTTTTCTTTTTTTAATTTTGTAGGTATGAGAATAGTTCAAAGTATTTTTCACCCTCCTACCCCCCATTTTTAATTGCAGAACAACGTTTGCCGGGACAGCTAGTAATAAATAATAAAATACTACAATAATGTCTCATCTCACTTTTGTAAAAAGCACGTGGCTTTCTGTGCGATCCTCACAAAGGAAGCCATGCGATACAGTTGAGCAGAGTCGTAAATAACGCGGCATGACAGTAGGTAATATACGCTCAGCTGTGCCCCGATAGTTTGCTATCTACAACTATTCTGTGCTCGATTGTACGTGACGTGTTGTTTGGAGTTTCTGCACTTAATCGTTTCTGATCTCTGGTAGAAAATATTGCAGTAAAAAACGTTGAGATATATTTTATTGATGTTTTTTTAAGTAGGTTTTTTATTTTTTTATTGTTACAGTGTAATATTAAATTACAAAGTATAAACAAGATAATAAGGGATGAAGACAGGAGAATGATAATACAAACTATTAAAAAATAAATAAAATATGTGCAAGCGGGAGAAAAAAATGAGGCGTAAAACACACTGGGCATCGAAAAATTCGTCCACATCGCTGTCAATCGGAAAAGTGCCCAGAACACTGGTACCTAGGTTTTATTTTAATAACTTGACACCTACAAACAGGGCTGGCCCAGAGTTGCCCAAAACCAGGAGGAATGGAAAGAAAAAAGGGGTGCCCTTTACCTTGCAACTCAGGCTAAAAATTAATTAAATAAATAACTACTTAATTTTACATCTTACAAATTTAAAATTTAAAAAACCCAACGCTTAAAAGAAAAGCGATTATTTTAAAGAAAAAAAAGAACTGATGACCGGAACTGATTTTGATAAAACATGTCTAAGAACCCTTGCTAGGAAACCTGCTTTCAAATAAAAAAAACCGCAGTTAAATCGGTTCACCCGTTTAAGAGCTACGGTGCCCCAGACAGACACAGACACATAGCGGTCAAAATTAATAACACCTTTTTTTTTGCGCCAGGGTTTAAAAAACTGTTTCGAAAGAAGTTTAAAGTGGGTTGTAGCGCAAGAGCTTAAACTAATTTATCGTTGCTTGCATATATAAGGTCACTTTTCATACTTACATGACAAGATTAAAAAGTTAGTAGTAATAAGCGTTTGGAATTAATTAAATTACAATAGGGAATATGCATGATTTTTGTTAAAGTATCTCACCGGTTTTTCGAAAAACATACAAGATGGAACACTAACAGTAAAAACAGAATCAAAATTTATCGAAAAATAAACGAGTTATAACAATTTTAAACAAATATATTGATAACTGTTCATCTCTCGAAAACGCAGTTTTCTATGGCAGCTGTATGGGCGTCATGTCCTTCTCTTTCTATTTATCATCTTTGAAGCTTCATAACTTCGGTTCTGATATATAGACATTAAAACAAAATATCTTGCATAGTTGTTTATTATAAGTATTATATTTAGAAATAAAAAATGGCATTCATATTATGTTTGCTATTGTCCAAGAAATGAATTTACCTACGTATAGAAATACTGTCTTATTTTGTGTGTATTGAATAGAAAGCGCCAACGTAAATTAACCCTCCAACACCCAAAACAAAATACAAGAAACCATTCCTACCTCAAAAAACCTCGAATTTCATAGGGAAAACCTCACAGTCTCAAAATACGGTTACGTGTAGATACGGTTTTCACCAGCGTCCAATAATTAGTTTCGGCATCCTGTCGACTTCGTCACTTGCAACACTGAGAGCCGCAAACCCTTTTTATTTTAACCCTGTTGCTGCAACGGTAAATTGTTGACAGAATTATATTTTTTAGACCGCCGGTCATTCAGGAAAGGCGACTTTATTTTAATAGTGAGATGCAATAATGATTGCGTTGTAGTACTCAAGTTTATGAAGTTGATATATCGAGGAAATCGGTTTATTTTTAATTTTCTTAGTTTTTAATAATAATGTGCTAAAAAATCAAATATCTCGACTTACCACACGAGGTTGTCGATATGTGGAATATGGACTCGGCGGTCATTGAGCCGAGTCCGTAGTTGTTACCGCCAACGACCTGATGGCCAAAAACCTCGACAACCATCTGTCGAAGCTGTCGTTGTGTGGTTGGATCAAGGGCCTGGTACAGAAAGCAGTACTCCTTGATACGGCTCGTATTATGAGGAGGTTCCTCTCTCTGGAGCCCTGACCGCCAGTAACTTGGTCCCTGTTCCCGATACCGGTGAGATACTCTATTTTTTTTAAATTCGGTTCTGTTTGGCGATTCTGGGTTATCTTACGGATATCATCATTCCTGATTCAATCACGCAAAGAAATTCCGAGTATGGCCCTCACATTGCCCATTGGGTGACTTTAACCATTCTGAAGAGGCAAATTCTGAGTGACCACGTTTCAATTCCATATTTTATGTCATCACTGGCAACACACACTAGTCAAACCATTTGTCTTGAGACACTGCGGTATGTGGGACGAGGAGATACCGCGCAGCTTCTCGAACGCTGCCCAGCCAGGTCGAATTCGACGGTTAACCTCTTTCTCGAAGTTAGCTCTACCTAACCGGACCGTTTGTCCAAGGTAAACGGTACTGGTATAAAACTTCGAGTTTAGAGTTTCAGATCTTGATAGGAGCGGATGCTACATGGGTATTTACCATGACCTTGGTTTGGTTCATGTTCATTTGAAGATCCACTCTTTCGGAAGCTCTATTGAAGTCATAGAGCTTTGTACTGCAGATGTCCTCCATGGTCTCAGCCATGACTACTATACCATCGGTAAATTGAAGGTGAGTGATGTACATTGACGTCAATGCCTAGCCCTCTCGAGTCCAGAACCTTGAAGGCATCCTCCATTGCGGCTATGATAAGTTTCGGAGAAATGAAGTCTCCCTATCTCACACCCTGCTGCAGGAGGATAGGTATCGAGCTCTGGTTCTGAAGTTGGACTGACAAGGCGGTGTTCTCGTATAAACACTTCGGTACCTCCCGATGGTCAGTACGTCACCGTTGGAGAGACTGCAGTACAACCCTAGTCTCGATCGAGTCGAAGGCTTTCTCGTAGTCCACAAACGCTAAGCAGAGAGACAGATTATACTCTTCAGTCTTCATATGTAGGTATGTGGTCTACTGCGGAATCCGGCTTGCTCGGGACGCTGTCGTCGTCGACGTCGTCAAACCTGCACGCAAGATTGACTCTGGAAAACAACTTTTATACATGACTCAGAAATGAGATGGACCTGTAATTTTTAATCAGGGCATTATAACCCTTCTTAAACTCTTGTTTCACCACACCTCTGGTCCATACCTGTGGCGTTTTCCCGTCGACTGTGACGGAATCAAACAGATTCAGACATTTACATTATAATGCTGAGACAAAAAAAGGTGATACCACCTATATCGTTAAAAAAGAGGTGAGCTATTATCAAAACTACATAACCCTCCTTTTGGGGCAGTCTGGTCAAAAGTGTGGCGAAGGTGGTTTAAAGTGTGGCGAAAGTGGCGAAGGTGGTATAAAACGGTTCAGAACTAAACCGCTTAAAATAGAAATTTTGATTTAGCGAAACACACTATTATAACAATCCCAAAGCCAATGTAGTCAATTTCAAATTCTCATTTCTATTTATTTAAGTAAGGCCGTTCATAGACGGACTGCTCAGAGCAGTCAAGACCAACTCCAAGAGAGCAGTCGTGTTGCGGATGGGGCCTCCATACACGGACTGTTTCGAGCAGTCAGTGCATTTTTTGATGCGAAAATAAATGAACTGCTTGAACGGTTCGTGTATGGCGAATATCTATTTTGTATTGAAACTACAGATCGCCCAACAGCAACCGCTTATGACTGTCGAATGTTGGCACTGACTGATCAAAGCAGTCCATCTATGGCGGCACAGTACCAATCCAAACTACAAACAAAAACGCAATTAACTTTTCAAAATAAATTATATTCCAGACTGAAAAAGAGAACTTCTCTGCAAGTTCACCCCTTTACAATCTGTTGGTGGTTTAATCAATCATGAGTAATCTAGGGTTCCCTTTACGTAAATATTAGCACTGGGCCTTTGGTATGCTACTTTTTCAATCAATCAGATGGTACTCGTACCTTTGGTTGATTGATTAATCTTTTTGCTATTTTATCGTAGGGCTAGGTGGATTGGAACGAATTGGGGGAATTGTTCTTAATGTTTACAAGCTACAAAAAAACCTGTACCTCCCATACAAATATTGATCAGCTGATGACAACTTTGGAAAGGAGGTAAAAAAATGTTTACCTCCCATATAATGACAATCCATAACAAATATTGATCAGTATGGAAAGTTAATTTATTTTTTGGGATTCTTTTTTTTTTTTCTTAGAGAAATTTGATCATTTCGATGGGCAGAACTGAGAACCGGTTCTTAAAATATGACCACACCTTTCCGTTACACCTTAAGTTACCGTTAAGAGCCTATAATTAGCAAATAAATAATCTTATCTTATATTACAGGTTATCAGGTCCCTCCAGCGGTTAGCAACCCGCTATGACAGAAATGTTTTATATATAGCTTAGAATTTAAGAAAATTTCAAGAAAGCTTAATTTCGATATAAGGATAAAGACAAAGTTAAAAAGATTTAGAAAATATTACGAATTTTCGAGAACAACCAGGGTGTTCATGAAGTGAAGAGATTGTGTTTGTGTGTGGGTGCGTAAGGTTTATGGAGAGAATATCTTTGATGACAGAAATGAGGTGCGAGTATGCGTAAAGGTTAAAGCAATAAAGCAAGTAAATGTTTTGTTGATATTATAGGCTTCGTAGGCGGCACTTAACATCACCTAGACCGCCAACTTGCTTGCTACTCTATGGCATAAAAAATTCCTTCAGAGCTACAAAATTTTGTTATATATATTCTAGCAAAACAAACCTAGAAAAAAATGAACAACTTTATTACCCCCGACCTAATCACAAAAACATCATGAGTTTGCAAAAATCCGCTTCATTTCGGGCATCACTCGAGCAAAAGTAATCTCGTTATCAATAAATTGCTTTATCGACCGAGTTATGGACCTCTTTGGGTCCACATATGTTAGATACCGGACCTCGTCTGGTCTCTGAAATTTACGTGCGTGTATGTAAATCGGTATGAGGTCACAAACAACGGGTTGATTTTGTACAGTCGCAAACAAAGAACATTTCTGTTCGTGTTTCATTTAAAATGAAGTATTTAAAATGATGAAAATTCAGCTTCTAAAATGGGACTCAACAAACTCCAATTTTGTTATTTTAATTTTATTAGTTTAAGGGACAAACTCAATCCAATTACGCAATACTAATTACGAGAAAGATGTAAGTTTAACGTAATTAATAACAATTCCATCTTGATTAATGTCCAAGTTCTTTGGAAGGCTATTATCGGAATTGGAAGCTGACGACATTTCTATTCTTGTTTTTGTAGTCTCAAGATGTGAGATAACACTGTCTCCTTTTATTTTAAAGATAAAAAGAGACAAAATGATTTTCAGAGTAAGTAATTTTAATTGATTATTGTGCCTTGAGTAATTAAATTAATCAGTGGATTAAAGATACTTTTAATTAGACCTGAATCATTGATTAGTACGAGAACGTGATTTTTATTGAAATTAGAAAAGAGACGAAGAGTAGGTATAAACCACGAGCAGAAAACAAAGTCTAGCATTTTTGACCCCGACCATACCTATATGTAAGAACGCCAGGTAAATTCCGTTCACTCTCAACCTGAATGTTTTGTTCCGTCCCTTAGGGTGGGCTAAATTACGCAGCCCTTTTAGTCTTGGAAGGCAATACATAAATATAAAACAATAGGGCTTTGTCCATTAAACTTCATGCGAAACCAAAATTTATTTCGCTAAACTTTCTGATTGGATACCCTTGGATTTTGTTTATCAGGCCTGGCCTATGCCCATCTGTGGGACAGACAGCCGAGATTGTGGCCCTGCTTTTGACATTGAAATAGGTATCAATTTAGGTTTTAACGTGGGTCGGATTAATGTCTTACTTAGAGCTGCGAATTCTCGAAACAAATTTTATAAAGCAAAATAAGTTCGAAATTCAATTATAACGGGTGGTAACGTATTTCAATCCAAGTTATTTTACCATACACCGAACAGAAAGATTGGACTATAATTAGATTTTTTAGAAAATTATAAACATTGAAAAAAATTTAACAGCAACATAATTCAATAAGTGTTTTCTTCGACTTAAGAAAGAAAGAAGACTTCTTTCTTTTACTTCTTAAGTGTTTTCTTTTATAAAAAAGTTGCCCAATGGTAATCTAAAATTTAAAAACAACAACTATCGGTAGGCCATACAAATATTTATTCCGTGCGGGAATCGAATCCACGACACGCAGCACAGCAGCCAATCGCACAACCACCGTGCCAACCGTGTCGTTTCGCATTCAATTTGTCGTAAAATGACGCCCATGTTTATCTATCTTCTAGAAACAAATTTTACTTCAACAAGAAGCCTAAAACATTCATAACCATATCTAGAAGTGAAAAATCCGCTTCAGTAAGAGGTCAAGTCATCGGGGACACGATGCTTTGGGTTTTACCTGAACCCAAGCTCCTATGAAAGCCCCGCTTTACTGGCAACAAGTTCTCTTGAAATATAACAAGGCTTTAAGAAAATATGATAAAACACTTCACTGAGAAAGTAAAGAAAATATTTTTAGGAAAAACGAAAATCTTGTTTTAGAGGTTATAGTAAGTGTTTAGAGGGCTATACTTTCAGGTTATGGGTGAAATGTTAAGAAGTAATATGAAGCTGAGGATGAGATCAACATTATTGTTAACAGACTCCAAAAAGAAGGTTCTGTATTTGACCCGTATTTATGTATGTATGTTTGAGCCGTTTGGGGTTGAAATACTAGGGCCATGGGGTCCGAGTGCTCATTGAGTTTGCCGTGACGTCAGCAAACATTTAGTCGACTCTTCATGTGACCAGAAGGCTGGCCTTTTTTCGGCCAAAGAATCAGCATTGCCATTCAAAGTGGCCATGCTGCCAGCGTTCTGGGAACTGTTTCCGCTTTTTCGACGCCCAATAAGATAAACTCTTGTTAATAAATGAACGTCTTTTTTTTTTTTTATGTTTGATAGGCTCGCGTTTGACCACTATCTCACCTGATTTTAAGCGATGATGCGGTCGAAGATGGAGCACGCTTGCCTAGAAGTAACCTATTCACTCTTTTATGCCGCTTGTACGTATTTTATTTTATCCCATTAAGTAGGTAAGTTAATAAATAGCTTACTTTTATAATATGTATATTGTATGCATGTATCTTTGTTTGTCCGCGATTCTCTCTTAAACTACTGATCTTATTTAGAAGTCTACGTATTTTACAAGAAAGGTTTTAGTATATAATACATTAGGATCTGATAAAGTTCTGCGGAGATGGACAGTGAAACTCTTCAATAACTAACAGCAATAATAACTCGCGATTACTGCGATCGTTTGTCTAAGTATTGTTAACACAATTTAATGGGGAACCACAACTAAAAAGTGAAAAATATTTTTTTTTACAAAAAAGTAGAACCGACTTCCGGTAAAAACAAAAAAAAAATGCAAAATAACTTTAATTTCGGAAGTCGGTGTCAAAAAAGGAAGAAACAAAACCAGAAACACTTCCGAAATTAAAGTTATTTTGATATTTTTTTTTTATTGGAAGTCGGTTCTATTTTTTTTTAAAGAAATGTGTGTTTAAAGGGTGTAACGGAAATGGGTGATCATAATTATTTAACCCTTTTTTTGTCCGTGGAAACCAACCACATTCTTCAAAGAAGTCATAGTAAATTTCCAAACAAAAGTAAGTTAGTTTCCCATACAAAATCATCAGCTGATCAAAATTATTATGGGAGGTCTAATTTTTTTTCGTATTATTTCTTTGGGCAGAAACAGTAATAAAAATATATGATCACCCATATTCGTTAAATCCTGGGTTTTCTATAGATCCGCTCGAACTTTGATAGTATATAGCGGGTAGTTAAGCTACAGTTGTCAAATTTGGCGTGTATTCTTATTTAATCTTGACATTTGATCGGGGAACCTTAGATACACGATTCTATAACACGTTAAAATCGTTAAATTTTTAGTTTCATAATCAGTGATCTGTTCCGTCTGTTTTCCTAACGTTCACTCCATTGAGATAGTGTGAATTAACCACTCGATTATTTTCTGTGGGGCTACGTGAAATCTTTAGTCTATTCAGACAAACTACAAACAATTGAAAGAAAGTAAAAGTATTTATTTGCCACAAATAAACAATATACATCAATATGATTTTGCTTAAACTTAACCCATATCGATAGTGTTAGTACAACAGAACTCATGTTCTTCAAAAACTCGGGCCCATATGCGAAGATGTCATCCGAAATGTTTTCAATGGGCGATTCGCAAAGCCGCGGCGGTCGTTTGCCACAAAATGTCATCGAATGCACACTAAAATTAAAAAATCAACAGTACCAAAAATGACTTAGCATCTTTTATGCCGGTTGTAGACGCTCGTTGAGACACCACGAGACAGATCAAGTACGAGTGTGTAGAGCACCAGAATCGAGATAACTAGGCATTTTTTTATTTTTTTTTTGGGGGGTGGGAAATCATCCTATGACTTCTTCCGCTCTAGGGTGGAGCGGAAGGGCGTGTCAGACTCTTACTGACTAAAACCCACCCCTGTTCCTCCCTGCCTTGAGTGCCCGGCGGCGAGGTAACTCTTTCGAATTTGTCCTCCACACCCGGGCATAGACCTACGTTTCGTCTATGGCGCGTAGTGGTGCACCGCACCAGAAACGAGATCACTAGGCATTGGTTAATTAGTTTAGTTTCATTTTATTTTTGCTTGGATACTAGGCTTTTGTAAATTAATGTGCGTTTGTAATCTGTGCAAAATAAATAATTTTTCTTTCTTTCTTTCTTTTTAGATGGAGCCCTCATCGCGTCGCGACGAGTCTCTCGGTGGCTCTCCAGTCGAGCCTCTACGCGATGCAAACAAAACGAGTGTGTACAGCCGGCATTAGATTGCTCGAGACCTTGAAGTCCCGGAACTTTGGAAAGCGTACGAGAGACAGAAGCCAGCTCGCAGAGGCCTCTTTGACGCTTTTTATAAAATGAGATTTTTTTTCACAATGTGGCAAAAATCATTATGTCATCGTTTAGATTTTTCAGGATCCTGAGGTCCCGGACCTTTGGAAGGCGTACGAGGAGCCGAAACCAACTCGCAGAAGCCCCTTTTTTTTTTTTTGGGGAGTGGGAAATCATCCTATGACTTCTTCCGCTCTAGGGTGGAGCGGAAGAGCGTGTCAGACTCTTACGGACTAAAACCCACCCCTGTTCCTCCCTGCCTTGAGTGCCCAGGGGCGAGGTAACTCTTTCGAATTTATCCTCCACCCCCGGGCAGGCATCGGCCGTGGCAGGCCCCGTCCCTATTGCTGACAACTCTTTGAGGCGCGCGTGGAACACTACGCGCCGTCGACTCTCGGGCCTGGTGCTGATCGGACGGCGAGTTACCCACTACTCGTCGTCCGCAGGCCCGGGTCGCAGAAGCCCCTTAAGACGCTTTTTATGAAATGAGGCGGCACCAACAAAAAATATTATTATTTTATTATATTTATTTAATTAATAAATATAAATAAATAAATAAATATTTATTTAATTTCTAAGTTCGAGCGCTTTTCAATTAAACTCATTTTTTTCTTTCTCTTAATATTGATTCATAACCACCTTTGCCTATAAAAATCAGAATATTCTAGATCAAAATCTAATCAGCTTTTACCGGCGGGGTAAAAGCTGATTAGATTCAACTCAACTTCAACGCCAGCCCTCGCGAACTAAACCAATGCTCTAATAACAAAAAATAAATAAAAAATATCTAGTTTAAAGGCGCCAGTAACTCGAAGTGGGTTACAGATTCCGTTTTATGATTTAAATCAAAATTGCAAGGCACAAACCAGATATAAAAGACCTCTTATTTATTTTATCAAATATGGAAAGGCTTGTGGGAAAAGATGTAGGTACCTCAGTACATTTTTATCAAACGGGGCCCTAATTGCTGTCAATCAAGTGAGCGTCTGTCCGTCTGTCTGTACATCGTCTGTCACAAAATTTTGATCCAAAGAATTGTTTAACACCCCATTGACCCATGAACTTGAAATTTGGTGATAACGTTTAATATAACGTTTAATTTACTAACAAATAACAATTGATTGATAAATCTGATTTTTCTTTGCTAATCTTCACACACACAGAACACACACAGGGGTACAGAACCCTAAATGTGTGAAGTCCAACACGCACTTGGCCGGTTTTTAGATTTGTCCAACTTCTAATAAGTGTTTTTGCACCGATTGAATAGTTGAGAGGATTATAATAATTATTAACAATTCTGACAAGCGGAGGAAGATTTTGAGGCATGAGGAACAAGATGAAAAACTCCGCATCTTCGACCAAACAGGAGTTGTGTCTGGTAGGCTATGACCAACGTCGACTGTTGTTGTCAAGTTTCTACATGCAGATATATTTACCACTTGGTAAACATACCTAATACCTAGTCCAGGTATGTATATCACGATCCAGGTTGATATATGACAGTACATCGATGTTGGTAAAAAAACCCGACTGTAAAAGTTCCAAACAAGTCACTTTTCAAGCAGTTGGTAGCATTTATTTTAGTTCATTTATTGATTTCATGCCACCAACTGCATCAGACTGGTTGAAAAGTGACTTTTTTTTAATGTTCTTAGTTGCTTTTTTACAGTCTGGTTTTTTTACTTTTTTATTTTATAAATTTTATTGAGTTACATATTTTGAACCGTCTCCTCGAGTTCTTTATTTTGACACCCCAGATGACCAGGTAAAAAAAAAATACGACTATACTAGCCTACTTGCAGCCGCCTCATTCAGCCAATACCTCATTTGTTAAAATCTATCAAGCCATTTTGGCTACAGCACGTGCCAAAGAAATAGACATACAAACATACACACATATATACATACTCTCGAAAAAATTACCCTCCTTTTAGGGCAGTTGGGTAAAAATGGCAAAAATACATAATATTATTATGCCAAGAAACCCTAAAAAAAGAAAAATATCTAGTCTTAAAGCAAAGTGAAGAACATAAACGAGTGAACCTCTCTCTGCAACAAATGAATCAAAGTGGAATATTTTTTGTGAAGCAAAGTTTTGCTCAAATTATGAATACGGTAGGCAACTCACCTGTTCCTGACAAGCTTCCTGTCGTCTCCTTTGTTGCTAAATGTGAGAAAAATGTTCAGGGTGAGTCAAATGCACCCGTTAGGCAGGGACTACAGAAATAAAATCTTCTTATGAATAGAAATTATATTTTAAGAGTCGGTGTCTTATTTGTGCCCCAGCAGTGGAGACATTAAAAAAAGGCTGAAGATGATGATGAAATAATTTTAAGAATATAGGTACCTATTTAAGATTTTTTTTTTATGTTTGATTGGCTCGCGTTTGACCACTATCTCACCTGATGGTAAGCGATGATGTGGTCGAAGATGGAGCACGCTTGCCTAGAAGTAACCTATTCACTCTTAACTTAGACTCCCAGGTTATAGATTACAGGAAACACAGATCCCGGTAGAGAATTCTACTCCCTAGCTGTACGCGCAATGAATGTTTTCTCAAAACGCTTTGTGCGTATGACATGACCTAAAGCGTGGTCACTCTTGGACTGCAATTTATTGCAAAATATGATGAATTTTATAGCTTTTTATCGTTATCAAAACTTAGTTGAGCTATTAAAAATCTAAAACAAAAAAGTTGTTTTCAACAGCTTCAAAAGTTTTAACAATAAAAAACTTTTTTACAAAAAAATAGAACCGACTTCCAAAAAAAGTGCAAAATAAATTTAACTTCGGAAGTCGGTGTTCGTGGTTTTGAGACACCGACTTCCGAAATTAAATTTATTTTGCACTTTTTTGGAAGTCTGTTCTATTTTTTTGTAAAAATGTTTTTTATTTTTCACTTTTTAGTTGTGGTTCCCCATTAAACTGTGTTAACAGTTCATAGACATACGATAATGGTTGATTTGCTGACAATTTTTGAAGAGTTCCGTTGTCTGTCTCCGAAACCCATCATCAGATCGATATGAAATTTAATTGGGACCATTTTGGAACAAACCCCTTTCGAACAAAAATTTTGCAAATCCGTCAATATATGACGGAGTTATGCCCGAACATACATTAAAAAAAAAAAACTAGAAAAAAAACAAACATCCGAATTGTTAACCTTTTTCTTTTTGAAGTCGGTTAAAAACACAAATCCAATACAAACAGAAACAAAATACAAATAACAGAACAAGTGGCATTCAAGGTTTGAAGATTTTCATTTAAGATTGGCAATGCTGATCCTTTTAGGCACTTTTCCCATTGACAGGGATGTGGAAGAATTTTTTTTACGCTAGGAGCACTTTTTAAATTTCTTTCTTCTTTAGTTTCACTTGTAAATATTTAAAGTGTTATAGCCTATAATCAAAAATATGTAGAAAATGTGTGATATGTCAAAATTGAAATACCAAAATTTATGTTTTATGCCAAATGATAGATCTTACAACAATATAATATTAGACAAGAATGTAAGGACAAAGCGGTTCACGAAATTTTTGTATTAGTTTGTAATTGTTTGCGTAATATTTTCTGAAGTCAGTGGACATACAAATATTTGTAAGCTTATTTTAACAGTTCCGAAATCTGGGAAACAGTTGTTTTCGTAAGTAGTTAGAATTAACAGTTTGATACTCCTAACCTATCCACTAAAACAACGCCTACCGCGTTATTTAGTGGTTAGGAACACTTTTATGCTATTTCCAGTTTACGTGATAGATTTTTATTCAAAATAGATCAAACTGGCCGCTGCGAATGATTGACCGTTTTTGTGTGTCAATGACGCAAACTATCATTTGTATGCAAAATATCTGCCAGAACATTTGAGTGGATTCTGTGTGGAAAATATACGAGTGCGTTTTACGTATAATAAATTTGAATTCACAACTGAACTAAATTTTAGTGTATGTAGGAATGAAATCGGCGCCATTGACATTGTTGCCATCTTGGGTACCTAGATGAGGTTGGCACAAGAGAAGAATATAGAATAATAATAATAATAAGAATATATTAAGAAAATATATAAGAAAATAATAAGAATAAGAAAAGAGAGATCCCTTAATTCATATAGGGCAATAAATATAGTATTTCATATTAATTTTTTGTTGACGAGATAAAAGAAAAAAATCGTATCCTATAATTTTTAGTATCTAACTGACGATAGACATCAAATACGATTCCGATGAATTTAACTGAGCATGTTTCAGCTAAAATGTGTAACTATTTTACAAATCTCCATACGAAAATATCACACGGATGTATTGGGCTTAGATATGAAACTGTGCGCAAGAAATATTTTTTAGATCCCCTTTATGAGAAATAACATCTGAATGAAAGTAAATTTGCAGGTATTTCTAGGGATTTATTTTAAGGTTTTTTTTTTTGTGGGTTGGGAAATCATCCAATGACTTCGCCCGGTCTGGGTGGAGCGGGAGGGCGTGTCAGACTCTTACTGACTAAAACCCACCCCTGTTCCTTCTCTGCCTGAGTGCCCAGGGGTGCGGTAACTCATTTTCAGAATTTATCCGCTACCCCTAGGCATGCAGGCACCGGCCACGATGGGCCCCGTCAGTGGTGGCTGACAATATCTCTTTGAGGCGCGCGTGGAACACTACGCGCCGTCGACTCACGGGCTTGGTGCTCATCGGACGGCGAGCTACCCACTGCTCGCCGTCCGCAGGCCCGGGTCTACGGTGGTCGGAAATCGTCTCGCGACGTCCTACGCCCGGTACGCCCAGTACCTCTCCTGCGGTGGTAGCGGCCTGGGCCGTGAGGGCCACTCCGTTGAGCTTTCCCCACGCGTCCCGCCTCCGCCTTCACGAGCATTACTGCTTCGCAGAAGGCAGAGACTGCCTCCCATTCCCTCTCGCTCCGTACCAAGGCCTGAAACAGGGCCGGGCGCGAGAGGTCGCCGCCACCTGTCGCATCCACGAGGCCACGGCGGTGCTCCGCCCAAGCGGGGCAAACCTCCACCGTATGCGCCACCGTGTCCTCTGGGCGATCCGCGTAGTGGTAACACCCGGGAAGTTTTTTGGATGGCTTTTAAACTGCTCCCATCTGCCGCACACCATCATCATCTGCCTAGCCTTTTCCCAACTATGTTGGGGTCAGCTTCCAGTCTAACCGGTTGCAGCTGAATACCAGTAGTTTACATGGAGCGACTGCCTATCTGACCTCCATAACCTAGTTAACCCCTTGGTAAGACTGGTTGTCAGACTTTCGGGCTTCTGACGACCCGTAATGATTGTCAAAGATCCACGTTTGACAGCTGGGACCAACGGCTTAACGTCGGCGTAGCGAGTCTCGGTATGTAAATATGGTTACCCATCTCCATACCAACCCCGGCAAGCGTAGCTTAATCTAATAGATCGACCCCGTGCGGCTGATATTACTTTAACCACGAGCTCACAAAACGTTATGAAACTTTTTCTAGCCTCGTTAGTAATAGCATTACTACCTACTTTTCAACTTTTCTTACAAAATAATGATCCTATTAAATCCAATAAATAACGTAACCATTCCTATTTACAAATAACGTTCTCAAACGCACCTGTCACAACCAACTCCCAACTAAACAAGTACCAGGGAGGTAAAACCCGACAGCATCTGCGAATGTCTACGATATAAATCGCGTCGCACCCCACATCGACGTTACTTCACCAGCGACTGACTCAATTTGATCAGTATAACAGCGTTCCAACTGTCGCCCAGTAACCGCGGCCCGTTCGCCATCCAAGTCACGGAGTTGGGTGTGGTTGCTGTGACAGCGAGCAAAGAAAATAATATTAAAAAAGATTTTTATGTTCGGAACAAAAGAGTAAGCGTAAATATTTTCATATTTACAGCGAGCGAAGAAAATATAAAAAAGAGGTTTGACTATTCGGAAAAAAAAGAATAAGCGTAAAGATTTTCCAATTCACAACGAGCCCAGCGAGCGAAGAAAATAAATATAAAAAGAGGTTTTTGTGGTAAGACACACAAACGGGCGAGGTATCAGTTGATAACGAAAACTATTAAATAAGTTCTAAAATCAATCTCACTTACAGCTGGTTTGTTTAAGCTAAAGTGATTGTTAGCGTGATTAAATATAATTATAACTATTTCTGCTCTTGCAGTGTATTTAAGTGAATAAGAAATCACTGTGGTTCATCTTCGTATGGAAAGCAAGTCCTAAAAACAAAAATAAAAGCCATCTTTACTCCTCAACTAACCCGATAGACGTACGTTCAAAGTTAGGGTGTTACTAAACCAATCAATCGATCGTCGGTAAAATGGATTAGTCGACGTGAATCGAAAGTTTCTATTACACCAATTGATCGATCGATGGTAAAATGTATTATTCGACGTCGATCGATGGTAGAATGCATTAGACGACGTCGACCAATCGATTATTTATCGACCGGTACCCGTCGATCAGCAAAAGCTATAACACCAATCGATTGACGTCGATCAATTAGTGTAATAACACCCTAACTAACACTACTCAATCCCACTTTCGTTAAACACAAAAAGTAATATCTGGATGCTTTGGGGTGGGGGGGTTTGCACGAAGAGTTAGCGTTAACAGAAAAGTATTTTGTCTAAAGGCTCTGGGCTTTTACTCCATCCTAAACATCTATCATGATTTTTGTTTCCAATAATTTAAAGGCCACTTCGCATTGCTACATTTGTCGAGTAACAACTGGCACCACACATTTATGAAGACCGCGGACAGAGTTCACTAAGAGGTGTTTGTATTGAAATTGATTTATGTAAATTTTGAGGAGAAGACGCGTCCGCCCCGTCGCCCGGCGTGCAGATCGTTAAAACGAACAGATTTAGTTTTAACTTTCACGTGAAATATTGTTGAGGAAAATATAACTTCGGACTTTTTCAAGCTCGAATAGTGTAGGCGTAGTTAATCACTACATAGTATAAAACAAAGTCGCTTTCTCTGTCCCTATATCCCTATGTATGCTTAAATCTTTAAAACTACGCAACGGATTTTGATGCGGTTTCTTTTAATAGATAGAGTGATTGAAGAGGAAGGTTTACATGTATAATTTGTACCCGAGCGAAGCTGGGGCGGGTCGCTAGTGTGCAATATGTTTGTTCAATTTGTCAGCAGTGTAAAATGTTTTAATTGAGACTAACTTGTGCCAGCAGCTTCGCCCGAGAAAAATTAGTACCTACTTCTCCCATTTTGACTATTAGCCTCTGCTATTCTAGACTTATCTATCTCTGTGTCTATCTGGTGTGAATGAATAGGTAACCACCCTAATAGCATTTAGTGTTGGCATTTGGTTGGGTCAACAATAAATGCTATAATTATATTGTTGGCCCAACTATAAATGCTATTTGGGCAACATCCACCTAGCTATTCAAACTTTCGCATTTATAATGTGAGTAGAATACAAAACAATTATAATAAAATTTTATTTTGTTAAATAAAAAAAAAAACTTGAGAGGTGTCAAGGGACACCCGGATGGAACGAAGTTCCTTTCGATTAATTAGTGAAGGAATTGTAATATAATTTTATTTTTTTTAATTTATAATATTTTTTTTATTATTAACTACGCACACACGCACGCACGTAAGAAGTTATACTTCATCATCTCATCTCATCTCATCTCAGCTCAGCTCAGCTCAGCTCAGATCAGCTAAGCTCAGCTCAGCTCAGCTCAGCTCAGCGTTCCAAGCTCCGCTAGATTTAACACACGAAATTGGTTAGATAATGCTTGATCTGCTTGCAAACTTTGTACCTACCCACCAAAAATACAAGAAGTTTTTATTAGATTGTTTTTCCAACACAATCTTTTTGGATGGACAGCCTCATTAGTGTCGTCTTGACTTTTCGTAAGAATTTTTTCCGTCTAGCCCCCTTTCACAACGCGCGATAAGGAACTTCGTTCCAATAACTGAATATTTTTATTTTTATTAATGTATGCAAACACACCCCGTGTTTGTGTCTGCTGACTTAACAAAGATGGGTATTGTGAATAAGTCCTGTTACACACGAGCAAACAAAGCAAAGCCATGATAATGAAATTTTGATGTCTTTACATTTGTAGCGTCTACCCAATTCTAAGAAAAACATAATATTTTCGTATGAAAACATATGATATTTCACTAAGCTCATATACCACTTCGTCCCATCAGGGAAAAACGTCATATAAAAATTACGCAACTCCCAAATTCCACTCTTAAGGATAACATAAAAAAAAAATAAAGAACAGGCATATTTTTCCACCATGACACACATACATGGCCAACGTAGACGTGAAATGTGTCTGTAAACATCTCTTGAGAGTTTCAGTACATTATAATCATGAGTCAGCGTTTGATGGGAATCCTACAAGGATTAACTTTCTCTGTGCTATGACAGGATCTTATAAAGGATCTGAGAGAATGAAAAATATGCCTGAAAATAGGTTTAGTTCAGTTAGTCAGGACTTTGAATTTATATAAACAGATATGAAAATTTATATATAGGTATCTTAAGTAGTTCTTGTTTTTAAGAAGTGAAAAATTTTTGTCCTGCATGCAATTCCTAGTTACAAAGTGTTTGATTTCTTAAATGAAAGACGACTGATTTTTATCTGAAATGGCACCACAAATATATTGTTTATTGAATTTGACCTATGTGTAATAATTTGACATTTTTATTTAATTTGACACGTTTTTAATTTGACATTTTTATTTTTTAATGTAACGCTATTTGAAATGTATTCTGTATATTTAATTTTGCGATTAGTACCTTATTAATTTGCACACCTCATTAGGTTAATAATACAATGCAGGTATTGGGAGTTATATTATATGTTTGAGCCGTTTGGGGTTGAAACACTAGGGCCATGGGGTCCGAGTGCTCATCGAGTTTTCCATGACATCAGCAAACTTTTAGTCGACTCTTCACGTGACCAGAGGGCTGGCCTTTTTTTCGGCCAACGAATCAGCATTGCCATTCAACGTGGCAATGCTGCCAGCGTTCTGGCCACTTTTCCCATTGACAGCGAGGTGGACGAATTTTTTGATGCCCAATGAGCTTTACTACTACCGGATTTTTTATGCCTCTTGTACATATTTTATTTATTAAGTTATTTATCAGTTTAGTATAATATGTATTGTAATTATAGTCTGAAAATAAAATATGCAGGTACCTTTCATACCTGTAACTCCTTTTTGACTTTTATTATGCAAATAAATATTTTGATTTTAATGAATTTCATTGAAAATTTCCAATGTATATAAAAATTGCAAGCTCTTACTAGCCATATAAAAATACCATCGAAACAAGGTCACAAACGAAAAAAAACCCCGCTAGTTTTATGTAACTAATAGGCTTGTAACGTAGAGTGAACTTATACATACAAGTAACTCTAGCCGGTTTACAAAATCAACCCAACTTAACTTTATAAGGAAGAAAAAAACACCTTATAAATATTAAAACCCGCCCAGTTCGTTCCTGCCCGAAATCCAAAAAAAAATCTCTTTGACAAAACTTATTATTGCTAAATTTATGAAATATTGATAATGTACACACCTTTCTACCAAAAAATAACGCAAAACACTTTGATCCTATATTCCGGGCATTTTGTATTCTAGTGACGGAGGTTGTAATCAAAATTTATACGATCACGGCCCTGATTCAGGTTTGTTTTGACAGAGATCCAGTTTGTACAGTCAGCTTCGTTAAGATCAAACATCAAGCGGACTGGAGATGGATGTGGGCAATGGGTAACTCGCCATCCGTTAAGGACCAGGAATGGGTCTACGGCTCGTAGTGTTCCACGCGCGCTTCAAAGAGATGTCAGCAAGAATTGACAGGGCCTGCTAGAGCCGATGCCTGCCAGGGTTGCGGGGAGTGATCGAAGTGGGTGGGTTTTAGTCAGTAAGAGCCTGACATGTCGGTCACACGGGAGAAGTTATTTGACAATTGCCACCCAAAAAAAAGCTTCGTCAAGATCAGACATCAAGCTACGCATTGATAAAATTTTCTGGAGCAACGAATATATACCCTAATAAATTTATCCATACCCATGTTCACATATTTTAGAGGCTGACTGTACCTCTGATAGACATGGAATCAAACTGTTCGTCGTGTCTTATGAATTTTGTAACAGATACAAAGTTGATATGATTATAATTTTATTGAATTATGTGATGGAGAACACATAACTCGATTTTAAAAATAAAAGAAAATGTTGAAAGAGGTCAAAAAATACTTTTAATCTGTGATATTTTTATGATCTTTTTAAGCTTAAAGTAAAATAAGGTGCTAAAAACTTAGGTTTAACTAAAAAAAAATTAGGAAATAAAATCATTTTTATAAAGCTCAGCGTCAATTTAGTGACATTAGAAATTTCAGTTAAATTTCCATCGGATAGGTTTAACCCCTTGCGTGTGGACACCAAGTGGTCGTAAGAGAAAGTGCTCGAAATGTCAAGCGGACACCATGTGGGTGTAAGCTACGTCATCGTCTCAGCTGCCATTGGACAAAAACAAACTAGATCGACAGGCATCTAGGCCTCGATGGCTCAGCCTGACAGACACGAGAAGGGTTAATTACATGCAGGTCTCTACGCAACTAAATATATATATCAGTTATCTGCATAACTAATGGCAAGTATCATCTATACTAATATTATAAAAAGATATTTTTGTTTTTATGTTTGTACTGAATAAGCTCTGAAACTATTGGACCGATTTTTACTATTTTTTTACCAATAGAAAGCTAAATTATCAGCGAGTAGCATTGGCTTCTTTTTATCCCGGGAAAAATAACAGTTCCCGCGGGATAGATCACGTGAGTGAAGCCGCGGGCAAAGAGCTAGTTAATAATAAATCTAATATAATAAATAACATGACATTGATCAACAAAAAAAAATTGCCTCAACACTCCATCAGACTTCACGCGTCAAACCCTGGAGACGCCCGACATCCGCCGGTCGATTAAACGCTTGAATTAGTGCGAAGGGACTACACAGCTGGGACCCTATCATATTTCAATATAGAACCCCCCGAGTAATGAGACGTTACGGTGATTACTGCAAGCTTGATGTACATTGCCCCTTGAGTACTGAGCTTCGTGACGGGAATACTAAAGAAGCGTTCGTGGGTATAATATGGTTTATGATTTTCTTGAGTTTATTTTTGTGGAAGAAAATTGGAAAGGATCTTTCAAGATGTTGTTTGGAAGTTTAAAAGTAAAAGTAAGGTTTCTTATTAAAAAGAGTTTTGCGAGCGAGTCTTTATAATCGGAACTAATAACGTAATCGATCACTTTTATAGTAGCCGTAACTTTCACTAAAAAATTCGTATTGAATCTTCGTAAATGTGTCCGTATCACATTAAACTGGATACATCTCCTAAATTTTGAACAAGGATTTCAGTCGGATCTCGGTAAATTATCAAAGATTATTATGAAATTTTGTAAGACCCTGAGATAAATAATAACAATATTAAACACTGTTTTCTCAAACGATCCTTAAAATACAACTAAAAAATACTCACACCTTCGATCGCCCACAATGAAAAGGCCAAACCAGTCTTCAGACTCACCACGCATTGCATTCGCAACAAGTAGAAATACACGCCCATCATTGAGTCCTGCACCAGGTGTCCCCAAGACGGACATAACGGCTAATGCACCTATTTATGTTTAAAACTCAATATCTTCAAGACAGTAACAAATGGCTTCAAGGCAGCGGTAATCAGTCTTTCCTATTGTTTAATGGAATTGCCGAACTCCTTTAGGCTCTTGGCATACAGATTTAACGAAAAGAGAGAGGATAGCGCGAGTGTCAAGCAAAACCTATTTAAATCAATCTGCCTAGCCTTTTCCCAAATATCTTGGGGTCGGCTTCCAGTCTAACCGGATGCAGCTGAATACCAGTATTTTACAAGGAGCAACTGCCTATCTGACCTCCACAACCCAGTTACTGGGTAATACGATACCTCTAACTTGGTAAGACTGGATGTCAGACTTATGGGCTTCTGACGACCCGTAACGATTGTCAAAGATGATGATTGACAGCCGGGACCAACCGCTTAACGTGCTTTCCGAGGCACGGAGAAGTCTTGGTATGTAGGGATGGATGGTAACCTGACGGATCAACCCGTGCGGCTGTTATTACTTTAGCCACGAGCTCTATTTAAATATATAATCTAAAATGCAAAGCAAATGCCTAATAAATAAATAAATAAATAAATAAATCAGTAAGTGACGTCAGCTAGCAGTTAGTCGACTCTTCACGTGATCAGAGGGCTGGCTTTTTTTCCAGCCAAAGAATTAGCATTGCCATATAATTTCAACCTTAACTTCGGTGTACAATTAGACACCTATTTCGTCTTTAACACCAACCGGACTTGTAATTGGTAATAGTTGTGTTAGTAGCTAAGATTGTTTTTTTTCAATCCTATAGAATAGAAGCCAAAATTGAAAAAGAAGCGAGAATTTTGCGGTTTTTCGAACACCACACAGTTAGCACTGGTTTTTCGAAACGAAACTTGGCTGTAGACTATTGGTTTATATGTTATGGACCAAGTAATGAATCGGGGCTTTTTCATAATGCCTGCGCGTTAAGAAAAATGATAAGCTACTTATGGTGAAATAAATAATTATAATTTGAACTTCCTTATTTATCACACTGCCTCGACATTATAAATATTGCCGTGTGGTCTTTGGGCAATTTGATAAATTGATAATACACAAGTATGGTTGCGTGGAGTAGATTAGTATCCAGTAAAAGACAATAGTTACAACGCGGCTGCGGAGGCACTCCCAGGATGGCAGTGCCTCTGCCGCCAGCAGCACGCTCGGACCCAAAAATAACACCGTTGGAAACCGGCAGTACCTACTTTTTTCTTTGTTTTATTTTTAGTATTTAGTCCAAGAGTGACCGAAGCGAGCTTAAGCAAGTTAGGTTAGAAGGGGATGACAGGGTCCAGTGACCGAGCGAAGCGAGTGAACAGACCCTGCCAGCCCCTTCCTTTATTTTTTTTTAAACCATTCAGAAGTAAGAGCACTGCGGAGCGGGGCTTCGTCGACCACCTCATCTTATACGGGGCTCCGTCGTCTTCCCTTATTTACGACTGTCGTTAGCACATAACATCTCCTTGTAATGTTGATTCTACGTTTGAAATAAAAATATCAGTAATAAAACCTGGTTTTAATTGATCTCCCCAATAGGTGACTAGCGTTATAAAAAATGCCCGGTCAATTTGATTATTTCAATGATTGTTATCACACTGCCCTCTCATATTCGGCATATTTCAAACTGCCCGGGCATTTTTTTTAATGTCCTAATAATGGTCTCACTTGGTCCATAAAATATTTACGGTGATTGGCCTAAATTTCAATTATTTGAATTTGATATTTAATGGATTGTTATTGAATTTCGACAGGTAACCGACCTGTACCTATCTTTGTTTAATTAAACTTTGGAGATTAGAGGCACGTTAGAATTGCTAACAAGTTAGGAAATTGCTTTAACTACAAGTTAAAGTTCTTGAAGCCTTTTCAACATGCAAAAATAATTAATTACAAGCTATCTTAAGTATAACTACCCTATATTGTCTTACCGCATAGGCCTCCTTCTCTCGTTTCTGCTAGTACAGGCCAGTGTTTGTTCCGCCATTTTCAACTTATTCTGCTGTGATATTGCCTTTATTTTAGGGGGATAGGAAATCATCCAATGACTTCCCCCGCGCGGTGGAGCGGGAGGGCGTGTCAGACTTACTTACTAAAACCCACCCCTGTTCCTTCCCTGCCTGTATGGCCAGGGGTGCGGTAACTCATTTTCAGAATTTATTCGCTACCCTTAGGCATGCAGGCACCGGCCACAATGGGCCCCGTCAATGGTGGCTGACACTAATCTCTTTGAGGGCCGCGTGGAACACTACGCGCCGTCGACTCACGGGCCTGGTGCTGATCGGACGGCGAGCTAGCCACTGCTCGCCATAACGCAGGCCCGGGTTGTGGTGTTGAATGAGACACATTCAGTGATTATTTTAGTCCTTCCCATTTCTCACTTCACATGCGGCATAGCAGGTTTAAAAGTAGTATTATAAAGTTCACTTAAAAAAGTTTGCTTTTAAAAAAGCATTCAAAATTTATTTTTGTTTAATTCTACAGTCTCTACATACACGTATACTTAGCAATAACAATAACAGATATCAGTTGCCACACACCCGTAAATATATTAAATTAATGTTAAAACCAAAAATAAAAATGTTTAATTAAACGTTATAAAATGTGCTCAAAACAATTATCGATTTAATTCCAGGGGCACACACGCCAAACTTCTGATTAAAAACTCTTTCCAATAACGGGCAAACTGAGCATTTTCAAACGTCAGCTGATTAAAAACTGACCGAGTTGAAAAACCAAATAGGTTGAAAAACCAAGCGGGTTCGATGTGGGAACTTTCGTTTGGCACTAATCTTTGGAATGGGGTACACTCTCATCAATAACATATTATGGGCAGGTTGGAATTGTAGCTTTTGGTTGCAGGAATCCGGGTTCAAACTAGCGTGTGTAGTTTAAACTGAGACTGTGTGAATATAAATGGGCAGTGCATTTTAATTGAAAAAAAATAACATGCAGTAAATTACTAATCGTAGAACTAGGTAGCGTTTAGTTAGATAAAATAAATAATGTGGCACAGGGAGAAAACGTTTTGGAAGTGAAAACTTCATAAGAGGCCTCTTACAGTCCACTAGCGCCGCCAATCGAAAAAATGTCATAACTCGTAAATAGAATCAAAAATACAAAATATGTTCTATTATTAGTGTGGAAAAGGCAATAACGTAATTGTATAACACCTTATCAACACTTGAAATATAGCTGTTTAGCTAAATCGTGCATTCAAAACATAAACGGCCGTTTTTGTTACAAATGCACGATTTAGCTAAACAGATATATTTCAAGTGTTGACAATGTGTTATAAAATTATGTTATTGCCTTTTCTACACTAATAATAGACCACATTTTGTATTTTTGATTCTATTTACGAGTTATGACATTTTTTCGATTGGCGACGCTAGTGGACTGTTATAGGTCCCTTAAGGCAATTTTTGAGAAGGGAAAAACTATTGAACTCGCCACCAACACCGACACCGACACCGCTATTTTGGATTGAAGTGAAAACTTCTTTAGGCGCGTTGAGCATTTTTGTTCAAGTTTTCACTTCTGTCGGCACTCCCGGTATGCCACTCTTTTTTTTTCAAACTACTTTCTGTGTGCTGTCTTAACTTTTAAGTTATCCCTAGAGAACGTTTAAATAAAATTCGTCTAACTGTTTGTGATTAGTTAAACAACCAACATGCAAATAAATGAACGTCTGAACTTTCCATAGTCCATTGCCTAACCAAACAGACATTAAAATACTTTAAAATGCACCCTCATCTTCAACACCACTAAATCACTCACGAATAACCCTTTAAAAACACGAATAAAATCTTGTCAGTTAACTTCGTCGTACCTGAAGCTGAAACAAAAAACGGGTTGTGTAATATTTCAACCGAGGTTTTTTACCCTATCAAACATCACTTGGGCGCTTACCGCGGTCGATAAGGTCGGGTACCCACTGTATTATCTTGCGTCCTTCGCACGGCTCACTCTAATGCTCTTTATGTTTTTATTCCATTACTTAGGCCACACCGCGAATGTACCCGCAGGTTTACGTTCCCTGCGGCTGTCGTTAAGGTAACGTATTGCTATAGGTAATGCCTTTTACCAGCGTTGCTTATTTTAACACGCGAATGTATTTTCTGTAAGTAAAACAATGGCAAGTTGATACTTATAATACGTTTTTGTTGGGTATGCTCTTGGGGTTTTTATTTCTTTCTAATATCAGTTTCGTCAAGGTTGTTCGTTTTTATTAGGGTTCCGTACCCAAAGGTTCACATTGCAGAATACCGCAAAACTTGGAGCCGCGTCATATGTGGTCGTGATCCTCAGCAGTGAACGAAAACGACGAAGAAGAAGAGTACCCAAAGGGTAAAACGGGACCCTATTACTAAGACGCCGATATCCGTCTGTCACCAGGCTGTATCTCATGAACCGTGATAGTTACAGTTTTTTTTTTGGGTGGGTGGGAAATCATCCAATGACTTCTCCCGCTCTGGGTGGAGCGGGAGGGTGTGTCAGACTTTTACTGACTAAAACCCACCCCTGTACCTCCCTGCCCTGAATGCCCAGGGGCGAGGTAACTCTTTCGAATTTATCCTCTCAACCCCTAGGCAGGCATCGGCCATGACGGGCCCCGTCATGTATGCTGACAACTCTTTGAGGCGCGCGTGGAACACTACGCGCTGTCGACTCTCAGGCCTGGTGCTGCTCGGACGGCGAGCTACCCGTTACTCGCCGTCCGGAGGCCCGGGTCTACGGTGGCCGGAGATCGTCTCACGGCGCTGCAAGCCCCTGGCGTCTCCTACGGCGTGAAATTTTCACAGATGATATTATATTTCTGTTGCCGCTATAAAAACAAATCCTAAAAAAACAGAAAAAAATAAAAATTTAAGGGGTTCCCATACAACATACGTGATAATTTTACCGTGTTTATATAGATAATGGTACGGAACCTTTCGTGCGCGGGTCCGACTCGCACTTGGCCGGTTTTTTTGCCGTATCCTCAAATTATTTACCAGTGTGCGTATGAATTATTTTATCTCGTGATAAAGTTTATGTCTAGCTCAGGACCCAGGGAATTTCATTTATATAATGTAAGAAACATGTCAATAAGAATTTATTATAATAAACAAAAGATTCTTGTTTCTAAGAAAGAGGCCTTAGTTCAAATCTCTCTTATTTTGAATGGCAATGCTGCCAGTCTTCTGGGCACGTTTCCAGATGACAGCGATGTGGAGGAGTACCTTAACGACTGAATGTATTTTGTTTTTGTATATATGTACGTAGTTAGGTAAGATTTTTTGGTTATAGTGGAGTTATAGTTAGTTAGTTATTTTAAAAATACGTAAATCTATCTTATTTTGACTGACTTTTCTTGTAGCACCACGTGATGTAAATCTATTTCTATTAAATATAAAGCATATTGAAATTACCTAACAGGATCACTAAACTTACTTTTCATCAATCTTTAAAGACCGAAGCCTTATTATAAAATTCGCTCACTTGGATAGGTGCACTACGTAAGTTCAACGAACTGCCAACACAATCTTCCATCCGATCCAAAAATAGAGCTAACTGTATCTCAGTAGCTTATCAAGCCTCGCAAATTGCAAGAGTCAACAGGGCGGGCGAGTTATTTATTTAACCCACCTGTTACTACTAGAGTGATATATTAACTTGCCTCTTTATAACACTTCGTTAACTTTTTAAAGTTTACTTGCACTGCAGTGTAGTGTAGCTAGAACGTGACAATGCATTTGTGTAGTGTGATGGAGAACTGACTTGCTGTTTGTTGAACTTTGAGTTGATTTGATTTTTTTTTTTGAGTCTAAATCGATACTGTTTTACAACACTAAAGAACATATCTCATCGCGGTTAGAACCTAGATGTGGCTGGTACAGGAATGTGGGGATTGGCATAGGAATGGAGAAGTATTGGCAAAGTGGTGCTGTGAATGACGATGATGATGATGATGATTTAACAATACTAGCCAGAGTAATGAAAACACTAAATTTGAAGACTTCAGAGTATTAAAATACCATGGTTTTCAAGAAGTTTAAACAATCTTATGCTAACCAGGCTATCATGTTATTTTAAACACAAATATGAAACACCAAGCTAATAAAAATTCTGTTAATAAACCAACTAATCTACTCGACCCAAGCGCCGAAAACTGCAAAACATCATCACACCCCAAACGCAGACAAAATATTTCCTGCAAAATTGAATTAGGGAAAATTTGCAAAACAACAGTCTAATCTAACAGCCCGCCGAATTCTAATTAAACAAATTAGTTACCAGAGTGTTCTACGATCTGGCGACAAATTCCAAGTTTTGAAAAGTACGGACTTTACGTACGTGAGTAATTTACTAATGCACCGACGTCGCAGTTTCGTATCGCTGTGGGAATGAAATGTGGTGGGCTGCGACTCCGGGTGGCGGAGAGGGCGCGATAGCGATTAATAGGAATGATTTATAGCGCTTGGCCGGTGCGTTGCCCCTTTTCTTTTCTGAGCGTGGGTTCACACCCACTGCCGTGTGTCAAAATTATCTTATAATCCGGGTAGAATAAAATTGTTATTCACAACGGCCCAAAGGTTTCAGAAATAGGTTTCAAAACCCGCTATTTCCGATTTAGATGTCGGGTACAATAGTTTGTACCTAACACCTGACACTTTAAATCTTATAAAGAATCGTCAAATCAATGTGCTATTTATACGAGGACTATCACTAAAATTTTATGAGAAATGTCAAGTGGTATAATTATAACCCTCCTAGTGGCAAATGGCAGCGAAATAATGTTTTCTTTTTTGTAAACCCTGCCATTATAAATACCCGCTATCAGCTCGTCTGCGTCCTGTCCCGAAATCCTCACCACCCGGAGCAAAGCGCGCACCTCTCTCATCATATTTGCAGCTTTCATTACAGATATTAAAAAAACTATGCAGTCGGGATTTCGATTCATTAATACGAAAGAATGCAAAATGCTACACTATTTTTCTATTAATTCCAACAGTGTAAACATAAGTGGGAATTCTTGTATCTGTTAGTACAGTTTGGGAGGAATTTTACCGACATTAAAACATTGCAGATTTTTCAACGTTGTGTATATACGTCTACGAAATTAACGTAGATTTAACTGTTGTCGTGGTATGGGTATATGATGAGGAGGAATGAAGAAAATTTCGTGAGGAAAGTCCTGTATATGGATATGAGTAGGGGAAGGCCAAAGAAATGATGGATAGACTGTGAATGATGATATGGTTAAAAAGGGGGGTGACTACAGAGATGATGGCTAATAGAGAAGTATGGAAGAAAAAGACATGTTGCGCCGACCCCAAATAAATTGGGAGAAGGGCAGGAGAATGATGATTAACTACGACGTATAAAAAAACTCCCGCAGACAGGTGTTTGCTATAACAATGCAATAGCGTGGCACTATTTCTGAGATGAAAAGTTGCTATTTATGTAGAACAATTTCGATGAAGACGTTTTGTCGCATTGTGACGTAGCGCTTGTTGCTGAACCTTAAGGGGCCTTTTACAGTCCACTAGCGCCACCAATAGAAAAAATGTCATAACTCGTAAATAGAATCAAAAATACAAAATGTGGTCTATTATTAGTGTAGAAAAGGCAATAACGTAATTTTATAACACATTGTCAACACTTGAAATATAGCTGTTTAGCTAAATCGTGCATTTGTAACAAAAACGGCCGTTTATGTTTTGAATGCACGATTTAGCTAAACAGCTATATTTCAAGTGTTGATAAGGTGTTATACAATTACGTTATTGCCTTTTCCACACTAATAATAGAACATATTTTGTATTTTTGATTCTATTTACGAGTTATGACATTTTTTCGATTGGCGGCGCTAGTGGACTGTAAGAGGCCTCTTAAGTGTAATTCTCGTTTTCCACATTCTTTTGAAACATATTATTAATTCAGCCTGAAAATAAAGACAATTCCGTTAAATGCCCCATTTCACGGCGTCCTGGTTATTTAACTGCCATAAAAACCGGTTCCAGTTTTCTGCTTATCAATAATTCGTAGAATATTTTAGTCTCGATTCGATGTTTACTGTACACGTAATTTTCACGATTCTGAATTTCTGAGAAATGAAACGAAACATTCAACTTATTTAACACTTCTACAAATTATTTTTATTTTGCTTTGACGAAGCTATTTGTGTCTTACTCGTATTTATTATTATCAAATAAGAACAGTTATTTATTTTTATCTGAATAGGTCACAGTGGACATATTTCAGCTGAAATGATGATGATGATGATGATGTCACATTGTGTTTTCATGGTAAACCTATTTTACCGATAAAAAGTAACACTATCGCCGAATAAGCTTATCTTACTAACATTATAAATGCAAAAATTTGGGTGGATGTTTGCTACACCATCACGCCAAAACGGCTGAACGGAACTGAGTGAAATTTGGTACAGAGATAGTTTACAGTCTGCAATAGCACATAGTCTATAACTATTTATAATGAGGGAAAAACTAATTATTTGCGGGCGAAGCCGCTAGCACAAGTTAGTATTTCAATAATTTTTAATCGGTAAAATGAAAACTTTACCCAAAAAAATCGAATTTGCTGCCAATTATCGACTTTACAATGAAGATGATTGATTGATTGATTGTTTTTGATTGATTTATTAGTTATAATAATTATAATCAGCACACAAAAGTTTTATTCAGTTATTATTATTTTATTCAGATGTTATTATTTTTTTTTTAAATTTAATAATTTATTCATATTAATCAAGAGTCTATAATAACCACGGGAACCACAAAATTACAAATCAAATGCAGTTACTACTATGTACAAAGAAAACTATGAAATGGAAGTAAGTGTATGTTATTGTAATGTTTATAATGATCTTCCTGCCCTTATCCCATGTTACTTACTGAGTCGGTGCAACACGTTTTTTTTCCATACTGTCCTGTCAACCGTCACGCTATCATTAACTCCCTTTTCTTTTATATCACTCCTCACACAATCCATTCATCTTTTCTTTGGCCTCCCTCTCCCTCTCCATCCATCCACATTTATACTCACAACTCTTTTAGTTACATGTGTTTCATTCCTCCTCTTCTCATGCCCATGCCAAGATAAGTGGTTCCCTTTAAACTTTTCTGTCACTGGCGCCACTTTTAAACTACCTCCTAATGTACTCATTTCTCACTTTATCCATTCTCGTTACTCCACACATCCATCTCAACATTCTCATCTCCGCCACATGCAATTTTTTTCATCCGTCTTTTTCACAGCCCATTATTGTAATGTATATAAAACTATAAAATCGAAGCGCACTCGAAAATATTTTAATTAATGCAATACAAGCTGTCAACGTCAAACACTCCTAGGGTTGTGATTTTCTATTTTTAGGGATAACTCGTTGGTAGAATGTGGTGGAATAATATGACTAGATTTCATGTCAGTTAACTTTAACATAAACTCGTAACCTTTTTGCCATTACACACAATAATGAAAATTTCATTTGAATTACTTAATGAGGTACATACAGGGTGGAAACTTTCAGCGGCGCAGTAAGGGGTAACCTTAACCATTGCAGCCACACGAAAAGGGTCTTAGGAGACTGTCCATAACTTTTTGTGAAATTTTGATCCCCATTCACAGATTTAAAAAAAAATTAGTTAGCAAGAAAATGGCCATTTTACACGAAACATTTTTTGATTTCAATCGATCCTGTTTCTAATACTGATCAAAAACTATAAACGCGCTGCCTTGTCTTAAAGCGAATTAAATAAAAAAACAATACGAAAATAATAACGCGAAACTATAGGTATTACCCGGGATAATGTAACGCTTCTAACGATACCACATACATTGATATCGGTTAAGCCGTTTAGAAGTTATCCTACTAATATTATAAATGTGAAAGTTTGTGCGTGTGTATGTATGTTACTTCTTCACGCTCAAACGGCTGGACCGATTTGGAAAAAAATTTGTATGTAGATAGCTTATAGCCTGGAATAACATATAGGCTACCTTACCCTTACCTTTCCTCCTCCTTTTCTTTTTTTCTTTTCCTTTCCCTTTTCTCCTTTCTTCCCTTTTCTTTCCTTTCCTTTCCTTACCTTTTTTTTTTTCTTTTTTCTTTCTTTCTTTCTTTATTCCGGTCTAGGCGGGTAAAACCGCGGGGTGCAGTTGTGGTGGAATAAAGAAATCCACAAACTTACATGAACCCTGAAAACATAAAACTCACCCTTTTTTTCCCAAAACACTCCTTTTTTTTGGGCAATTGTGTAAAAATGATAGATATTGCAAAAATCTTTTCCCATACATTTTGTATGGAAATTTTACACAAAAATTATTTTGATGTCAATCGATCCCATTTCTAATACTGATCAAAAACTTCTATCGGACCAACCATCGTAGGAGTACTAAAAAGTCAGAAATCCTCCTCCTCCTTTATCAGTAAATTGACGAAACATTAAAAAAATTGTAATTCAGATTCCAAATGACCATGAAATCCAAATTTTGTTTAAAATAAAACTGAAAGCAATTTTAGAAAGTGAGACAACCCTGAACACGTCGCGAGTAGTGAATCAATAGCGCACGTTTTCCAGTTTAATTAAATTTTCGACATAATATTACCTTTGAGCGACCCTACATTGTACTCGTAACAGCTAGTAATTAAGACTGCACTGATAAATAACTTCAATTTCACATTATTAAAGAAAAACGTGGGCTTTTTTAATCGGTATTATTATTAGGTATTATTTAATCGTTATTAATATTAGGTATTATTTATGCAGCCACCTACGCCTACGCAAGGTTATCCATACTTCCACCTTAGTTTCGTATATTTCACCCTAAAATAATGACAGAATGATTTGACTACCGTAAAACACCGCTTAACTAAACCTAAGCAACACACAACACAAAAATAAAAAAAATGAAAAATCCCGTCCATATGCAGACAACAAATAATTCACCTACCCACATGCTAAGCTTAATACGTAGAAAGAAAATTCCCTACAACATGGTCTCTTTAACCTTTGACCGCCATAATACAAATCACTTTCCGGGTGCCGTACGCTAAAAATATAAGTTGAGGCATTTTGTACATTTAATAATAGAATTTGGGACCCTTTTGTCCTGCACTGAATTGAGGGATTAATGATGATTGAGGAATAATAGGACCTCATTATTTTGGTCCACTTGTAATTCTTTAACCTCTATTTGTTTAAATATAACTTCATACTTGTATATTGAAGCTAGTGAGGTGCTCGTGGCTAAAGTAATCTGGTTAAGCTACGCTTGCCGGAATTGGTCCATGGATGGGTGACCATCTTTACGTACAGAGACTCCTCGGAAAGCTTGTTAAACCGTTGGTCCCGGCTGTCAATCGTGGATCTTTCTTTGACAGTCGTTATGGGTCGTCAGAAGCCCGAAAGGTCTGACAACCAGTCTTACCAAGGGGTATCGTATTATCCAGTAACTGGGTTGTGGAGGTCAGATAGGCAGTCGTTGCATGTAAAATACTGGTATTCAGCTGCATCCGGTTAGACTGGAAGCCGACCCCAAAATAGTTGGGCAAAGGCGTGGGCAGATTGGCAGCTGTTTATTTGAATAGGACGTCTGTCGGGTAAGTTACTTTTATAAAATAATGAATAAGGTTGCGAAGATCTAAACAGAATATCATCATAATCGGCCTTTTAATGTCCCCACTGCTGGGACACAGGCCACCTCTCTGTGAAAGCGTGTGGGCCTTAATCCACCACGCGGGCCCAATGCGGGTTGGTTTTTTGTAGGGTGGGAAATCATCCAATGACATCTCCCGCTCTAGGGTGGAGCGGGAGAGGGCGTGCTGATGGGACAGCAAGCGAATGTCACACGTCTTCGAATTTTTGGGTCTCCTCACGATGTTTTCCTTCACCGTTTTGAGAGCAGTGGTAATGAAATAATTTACACGACGCAAAACGACTGCCTGGGTTTGAACTCATACTGGACGATATAATATATAGCTTTTTTTGTTTTACCTTAGTTACTTAAAAATTTATTAAGATTGTAGCATAATATTATAGATTCAAGTTCTTCAAACTTAACAGACAGATGTGTTGCCGAGAGTTTGTTGGCCACTTCTTATTCACAGCTAAAACACTAGGAAGTGGTGACGGGAGGGCCGTTTTCGGGGAACTGTCTTTATGTAGAACTTTGACGTTCAAAAACTGCTGGCTCTCAGCCTAGTTTGAATAAATGACTTTTGATTTTGATTTTGACAACAGAAATTGAAATAGAAGATGTTTACATTAAATGTATCTAGAAATTGCACCATAATTTACAATCCGTGGATAATAAGAATTCAAACACTCGCTTATTTTACACCTTTATCGTTCACTAAACAAAAACATCTATTTATCTTACACATTCTCTATACATTGGGCTGCAAACCGACCTTAATTGAAAACTGTCCCTACATCGGCTTTAGGCTATGCCTTGATTTTAATAATAGATAACATTGACGTCCATAGTCTTCAGCCGATGGCTTTGTACCGGATTAGTGGTAGTTTTGGTAAAGGTTTACTAGAAAGTAAATAATTTATGTTTTTAAGAGCGTATCCATTTTTCTTTAATATGAATCTACCTATATGGCTATAAATATTATATGAGACAAAGTCGGGTTAGTTCCACCATTTATAACTCGATACAATTTTTAGTTATAACTCGAGAAAGGCCGGGCCGAATTTTATGATCTTCGATTTTTTGTATTTGTCTCCGCTCCGAATAGCAGAATAACTATTAACACATCGGGAAAATTCTCTACAAAACGAATATGAAGATAATTCATTTACTCATACATTTTATACGGAACGGTTTTTTTGTTTATTGATTCTGAGGTGGTAAGAAGTTCGCTGGATCAGTTAGTCTGTACTAATATTATAAAAAGGAAAAAAAATCGTTTGTAGGTACCCATTAAGCTCCGAAACTATTGGACCGATTACAACAATTTTTTAACAAATAGAAAGTTAAATTATAAGCAATTAGTATAAGCTATTTTTTATTCCGGGAAAAATAACAGCACCCACGGGTTAGAACATGGGAGCGAAGCCGCGGAAGTGCTAGTTAAAATAAAATACAAAGTTAGTTTTTGTAGAAAATAATGTTTTCGTTTTGAGTTTGAATAGAGTAGGTCCATGCAGTGTTTGTTTGCATAGAGCACTTGTAACGAAGAGGCATGAGGCATTTTTTTTTAATTGTTTATTTAACATTGTTCTCATTTAAAACATTTTATGTAAATAGAATTTTTGTAATACATAACATGGTTTAAATGAGTGTCCATGGAGTTGCTTGCACGTTCTTCTCCATAGAGATCTACGCCTTAGAATGTGCAATTAGCTTCATTTTTCTGATTGACCAACTCATTGACAATTCAAAAGTGCCTGTAAGTGATCTGAAATGCTACAAACCTTTGCTTTTGGTAAACGATGATGTGGTCGAAAACGGAGCTAGCTTGCCTAGGAGTGTTTAATGAATGTGACTTCTTCCTAATATCAGAATTGAACCAAACCACCAAATCACCCAGTCCCAAAAGAAAATTCCATTTCAGCCCATTTACCATAACTCCCCAACTAATGATCTTTATCTCATGTTTTATTAAAATCTCATGCAGCAAAGGCAGTTTGTCCCGCCACAAATAAAACCATCTTCACGAATGTTGGCGGAAAGTTTCAATTGAAATGTCACGATAACGAATAACAATAGTCTGCGCCTGGTACCTCGACCGACGCAGTTTCTGACAACTTTTTGTATCTATGGCAGCTGGTAGGATCGAATTATTTTTGTTGTTGATTTAGTGGGGAAAGTGATGATGTTATTTATTTTTTTCTTTTAGGCGTGTAACTTTAATAGACGAAATTCATTTTTGCGTTATTTATTTTCCACCTCAACAAAAGGATCGTAGGTAGCCATAATGCGATCTTTACTTTTACTAAATAAAGTCCCATGATTTTTATTGTTTTTTTTTAATGTTTTATTTAATTTTCCATATACCATGAAAAAAGAATTCAAGAATATGAACACAAACTATTTTTATTTACTAACTATTTGGATTTGTAAAAACAATAATCTCTCGCGAGATTTTATATATCATCGGACATAATTATCTTTTACAAGTTAAATCTTAAGGAAGTTTCATAAAAGCTACCAAGAGCCCTCAACAACTGAATTTAAACTACGTGAATGATTGAACTAGACTCCTTCACTACTCTAAACCGTGTAGACATACGTACGATGAATCATCTTTTTTTTACTCGTTGCTACGATACACGGTACACCTTCTCGTAACAGTTTAAAATAACAGTAGGTACATAGTAAAGTACAGAGTAGAGAACATATACGTACATACATACGTAAGTTAAACACACAACGATTGTCACATTAGCAAACATCTTAAGAAAATTGTTCAACTCACACCCTTCATTGATTGACCATCAAACGTCACCCCTCTTATCTCAATCTCAAGGAAACATCAATGAATGTGCGAGTGTCTCTACTTCCTTATACACAAGTGAGATAAACATGCTACGGGTAATGGTGAGGGGGATTTTGTTCACAAATGTCTTTGAGAGGTATAGACGTAGACAGTAATTATTGCAGGTACGGTGGGTCTAGACAAATAAATTTTCTTTTAGCGTTCACGCCAAACGCTTAGTATAAAATGTATGGCAATGACATTACCTGTGGAGAAGTCACTTGGCAGTTCTTTCCGCAGGTAATGTCAATGCCATACATTTTGTGTGATTTGTCTAGACCCCACCCACTGATATCGTTTTGTTCCTGTAAATAGATACACATCATCATCATCATCAGCCTTTTTTAATGTCCCTACTGATGGGGCATAGGCCTCCTCTCTGTGAGAGGGTATGGGCCCTAATCCACCACGCGGGCCCAATGTGGGTTGATTGATGTCACAAGTCTTCGAATTTTTGGTTCTAGAACATGCCCGTTTGCTCACAGATGTTTCCCTTCACTGTTTTGAGAGCAGTAGTGATGAAATTATTTACTTAAGTTAATAATACTTTTAAGTTACGCAAATGCAATGAATATCAAACGTATCAGACAAGTACCTACGTGGCTTAGAGTGAAGGGGCGGGGTTTGTTAGTTAGTGCCTGTGTTCGCGATACATTTCGCGGAATAAAAAATAGTTTTATTTTTCATACCTAAAAATAAAAGTTGTTTTCCAGCAATAATTTTTGCGCAAAACTACTTTGTTAGACGTACAGTATGCGTAGTTAACGGCTCTGTGATGTGTCTTCTTACACCCTGTATATGTTTGGTGTTACATTTTACATCAAATATTTTTCGTTACTGTCTGATCAGATACATTAATTTTACATAAATAACTAAGTTACACAGGATCGATTCCAACAGAAACACGAAACAGAATTTTAGCATCAATTTGTTCATACAACATGCTTAGTTCCTGAAAAATTCAAACGAGTTACTACTACTTTGTTTGTTAGTAACCCATTCCCGAACGTTATCTCTACTACTGATAAAATTTTCTAACCAAACGCAAACACTCAATAATTGTAGACACTGTTAATAACTTCCAAACAGAAAACAATCTCCTCTACAGAAAATGCCCGTCACAACACTACTCGACGGAACACCGTCAAAGTTAACACCTAATAGTTATCGAGGGAAAATATTAAAGAGCGAGATGACGCCCATCTTCAGTTTATTGACCGTCTGCAGTAGTTACAGAGATCGCGAGGACCTAATCAGGGCCCAGGTAATTCTAGCGGCTCGCCTGTAGGAAGCACCTGATTGGATATCGATCCCCCAGCATCCTTGCCTTGCCTTGGGTAAAGATAGTTTCTGTTATTGATGAACGCCTGGTAAGAGACTTTTGCAATCTCATGGTTGTAGGTACTTTAGAGTTAAGTGTTGGAAGTTGTCTGCGTCTTTGAAGTCTGCTGTTTGATTTTTGTTGAAGTTTGTGTCTTGGCTTTCTTCAAGTTTCATTAGGGAATGATTTGATACATTTAATAATTTATTTATGTACTTCTTGCAAACAAATATAACCTACAGAGACGGATTCAAGTTGTACGACTTAACGTTCGTCAAGTAGAACTTTGGTTTATATTCAAGTTGACGTCTAAGGGCCGATTTCACCAATTCTAAACGCCCAGTCTTTGACGTTTAAGATCGCTTAAACGCGTATAGCCGCTGCCGCATAAAGCTGAAGATTTTGTTTGTTTGTTTGCTAATCTCAGGAACTACCGGATCGAATTAAAAAAAAAATTGTTTTGAATAGTCCATTTATCGAGGAAGGCTATAGACTATTGTAACATCACGTTGCGACCAAGAGGAACGAAGCATCAAATCCATTTGAGAGCTTCAGTTGCGTGCGCTGCCTAAACGGTTAATGTTACGCAAAAATTATGTATGACGGAATTGTTCTCCATTTAAAGTTCTAAAAGAAAGTCTGCGACAGCATGATTATGTCTGTTTTAAGGTTAAGTCACTATAATATTTTTATGTTTTTTATTTTTTACGCTAAGCTTAGTTCAGTAAAACTTACACAGAAAAGTTGAAAGGGAACCGCTTATCTTGGTATGGTCATGTAAAGAGGAGGGATGAAACACATGTAACTAAAAGAGTTATGAATATAAATGTGGATGGATGGAGAGAGAGGCCAAAGAAAGGATGGATGGATTGTGTGAGGAGTAATATGAAAGAAAAGGGAGTTAGTTTTAGCATGACGGCTGACAGGACAGAATGGAAGACAAAAACGTGTTGCGGCGACCCCAAGTAACATGGAATAACGGCAGGAAGATGATGAGTTCAGTAAAACTTAGTTTATAGAGCGAATGGTGAAATCGGCTCTAAATAGTATAAGTCGCCGATTGCGTCTGTGTTTCTCCGCTTACTTAATTTAAACCACGTTATGGATATTGATACGGTTTTCACTAATATAAATAGCGATAAACGGTTAGATGTTTTGTGTATGTAAGCTTCACCCGTGCGATATACCGAGGCGGGTCACTAGTTAGGATGTAATTCTATCCGGAATCTCAGAATAACCAAGATTTCAGAAATAAGAGTTCTTATTCAAGACATTACAGAAATATCAGCCGTAGAGACTCACTCAGCATTTATACCTATCCTTCTCCAAAATATATTTAAGCCATATGTGTGTTTTAGATGGTTTGTGTACATAAGTTTCACCGGTGCGATACCGGGGCGGGTCACTAGCTGATTTAATTCTATTCCGGAATCTCAGAATAACCAAGATTTCAGAAATATCAGCCGTAGAGACTCAGCATTATACCTATCCTTCTCCGAAATATGTTTAAGCCATATGTGTGTTGCATTTCTGCTTTCCTATAAATAATAAGTACCTGGATGATCGAGCATCGCACCGTCTTTTTTTTTGGTAAATCGGGTTTTTGGGAATGAAACCTAGCTAGGTCAGTTTATCGCCCCCGAAACCCACTGCATACAAATAATTTCATGAAAATCGTTGGAGCCATTTCCGAGATTCAGATTACATAATATATACATATATACAAAAATTGCTCGTTTAAAGGTATTAGATAGATTAGATTAGATTAAGCTTATTATAAACTTTATTAATCCTTTTCTGATAAACGAGTAAATCTATCAGCCCGCACTACAGTCCGCAGAATCCGAAGTATGTATTTACCGGTATATAAGTTAACTTCTATTTTATAATAATAATAGCCAGTTACACTCAAAATTGTAAAAAAGTACTCAACACGAATCGTTGTTAAGGAGCTTAGCATTTAATATTGGTACATGTATCAAAAGGCTATTTATACAAAATATCCACTACTGAAGCGTACTTTCCGATTAATAGGCCAGCGAACAATGATCTTACGCATGAAGTTACCTACATTGGAGCGGAGTATTAATATCTGGCGCAAGACACACACGGTCGCGAACCGAAAGAGAAATAAAGATATCTTATTGTTGACTTTTTTCGACTTGGAAAGAGAGTTTTAACATGCAGCAATGGGGTTAACAAGCCAGATTCTACAGAAAATAGTTTTTTTTTACAGTCGATTTTAAATTACAGTCAGCAGCACTAACGAAAATGATTTTGATCGTCATTTCATCATCATCATCATCATCAATTTCAACCGAAAAACGTCCACTGCTGGACATAGGCCTCCCCAAAGTGTCGCCACAACGACCAATCCTCTGCGTCTCGCATCTATTGGATTCCTGCATATTGACATGTATGTAACTTGATGGAATACCTAAATATATCAAGAGATATAAAAAGGTACAATCGGTAAAAGAGAAAACCATTACTGGACATCATCATCATTCATCATTCTCCTGCCCTTATCCCAATTTATTTGGGGTCGGCGCAACATGTCTTTTTCTTCCATACTCCTCTATTAGTCGTCATCTCTGTAGTCACCCCTTTTTTACCCATATCCTCTTTCACACAGTCCAACCATCGTTTCTTTGGCCTTCCCCTACTCTTATAGCCATCCACATCCATACACAAGACTTTCCTCACGACATTTTCTTCATTCCTCCGCATCACATGCCCCACGACAACCGATTTCCACACAATTTTTCAGTCAGCGGTGCTACTTTCAGACTTCCTCTTATATACTCATTCCTAATTCTATCTATGCGCGTAACACCACACATCGCTCTTAGCATTCTCATCTCAGCTACATGCAATTGCTTTTCATTCATCCCTTTTGTGGCCCAACATTCTGAACCATACAAGACAGCAGGTCTGACCATTGCAAACCATTACTGGACATATTGCAGTAATTTTTCGGCTGAATTGGTGATGAAAGATGGCCACGTGAGAAGTTTACTGGTTTATTCTAAACAAGCTCATTTTAGTTTGCCTAATTTAAGACGCTCCTTAGACTTTTGACCAAAGGCGGACCGATGACCTGTTAAGGGTCGCGGGTAGCTGATGGATGCGAGATATAGAAGACCGGTCGTTGCGGCTACACTTGGTCCCGGGAGGCCTATCTTCAGTAGCGAAAGAAAGAAAAAGAGAGAAAAAGTATTTATTTGCCACAAATTAACGACATACAACAATATGATTTTGCTTAAACTTAACCCTTATCGATAGTGTTAGTAATTCTTATGTTAGTATAGACAAGTTTAACAAAAAAAAAAATATGAGTGTAAATAAATAAAAGCAGATGCATGTCGTGGTTGTGGCAAGAAGGCTTCCACTCAGCATAATGCTGTGCCGTAGGGGGCCTACAGCAAGGCCTTGATTATCAGTGGTCGCCTAAGACGTGACATACGGAAACCAAAAATAAAAAAAGGAACGATAAATACGATGATGATGATAGACTTTTGAAATCCAAATTATCTTCCTTACCAGTCGCTTCTAACTTGACTACCCTATCAACAATATAGCAACATAATATTCTAAGCGTAGGGCAGATGTGTCACACTGGCCGCACGTTAACACACGGGCGCGCTCGTCACTACCCAGTGACTTAGCCTATTATCGGACACTCTCGGATATAGGCTTCTTTTGAAGTTGTTGCTAAGCTGGGAATAAATAAGTTACCATTCATCTTTAATAAAACTGTGATATCTAAGGCCGTCCATACACGGACTGCGCAGGACAGTCGAGACCAACTGCACGAGAGCAGTCGTGTTGCGGTAGGGGCTTCCATAGACGGACTGCTTAGAGCAGTCGAGACCAACTGCATGAGCGCAGTCGTGTTGCGGTCGGGGCTTTCATAGACGGACTGCTTAGAGCAGTCGAGACCAACTGCATGAGAGCAGCAGTGTTGCGGTCGGGGCTTCCATAGACGGACTACTTAGAGCAGTCGAGACCAACTGCATGAGAGCAGTCGTGTTGCGGTCGGGGCTTCCATAGACGGACTGCTTAGAGTAGTCGAGACCAACTGCATGAGAGCAGTCGTGTTGCGGTCGGGGCTTCCATAGACGGACTGCTTAGAGTAGTCTAGACCAACTGCACGAGAGCAGTCGTGTTGCGGTCGGGGCTTCCATAGACGGACTGCTTAGAGCAGTCGAGACCAACTGCACGAGAGCAGTCGTGTTGCGGTCGGGGCTTCCATAGACGGACTGCTTAGAGCAGTCGAGACCAACTGCACGAGAGCAGTTGTGTTGTGGTCAGGGCTTCCATAGACGGACTGCTTAGAGCAGTCGAGACCAACTGCATGAGAGCAGTCGAGACCAACTGCATGAGAGCAGTCGTGTTGCGGTCTTGGCCTCCATAGACGGACTGCGTGGAGCAGTCAGTACATTTTTAGCTACGAAAACAAATTAACTGCTTTAGCAGTCCGTGTATGGCGATTAACAATTTTATATTGAAACTGCAGATCGCTCAACAGCGACCGCTTGAAGCTGTTTGCAGTGACTGCTCCAAGCAGTCCGTCTATGGCGGCACTAAGGAGGTTGCATGAAAAACGAGCCGTTTATCAGCAGACAGGCTGGTCGGTCAAGTATACTTTTAAAAAGTGGTGCAAATTTAGAATAGGATTTAAACTAGAATGACAAACCGGCCAAGAGCGAGTCGGACTCGCACGCAAAGAGTTCTGAACAAATAATATTTTTTTCAGGTTTATTTTAGACTACCTTCTTCTCTATCACGAAATGAATTATTTTCTTTCTTCTTTCTTTCTTATGACATAAGTTTTCTTTAATTTAGAAGTAAAAAACCACTTTCGTTATTTTTTTCAAAATGTTAGGCCCAGTGGTGTGGAGGAGATAAGGGGAAGGGGAATGGTAACTTTTATCTATTTTCTTAAATAACGTTGAAACCAATATTTTAAAATTATGAAAAAAATACATTTGAAACCCTCACAATGTGCCCTTTCATTTGATATGTGGCACGACACAGTGAGAAAAAAAAATAGGGTTCCGTAACCGAAGAGTCCAAACGGAGCCCTATTGTTGTAACTCACGTGTACGTCTGTCTGTCCATCCTCAACGGACGGTGTCACAAAATTTTGTTACGAAGAATTTTAAACTTCTCATTGACATATAAACTTGAAAGGTGATAATATTTATTATTACGTATACTTTATTAACAAATACCAATATTTGGTACAGAACCCTTAATGTGCCAATTCCGACACCCACTTGGCCTGTTTTTAGTTCCCAATACGTTTCGTGCGTATAGGTGGGATGTAAAATGAGGTACTGGTTGTTGCTATGGTAGCTAAGATATTCATTCAAAGCAAAATGTTAGTTAAGATTTTTAGATATATTATATATTTCGGGTTTTTTTTTTTAAACAAATTAAGTTACATTCATCAAGTAGGTGGGTGAATTTTACACAGAGATCGGAAGAATCACCACCCCATGTTTGACAATATTGAACCTGCGCCATGTAGAAACATCAGCAGAATATGGCAAATCGTAAAGTCAATATTTTTATAATGTACCGACAAAATCCAAAAACTCTGAACAAAATAAGGAATTTTACTGAAATCACTAACGTGACCACGCTTTCAAAGTTGTCGGACCAAAAAAGCTGTTACTAAAGACTTTTGAATTTTACAAGTATTTTAATTTTTATAAAACATTTTCAAAACATCAGTGTAAATCACTAGTTTCAACATTAACGGTTAAAATCTTCACTCAGTGTCTGTCTACTTTATGTTTAGCGAAGGCTAGGAGCGTGCTACGGCGTAGCCCTAATGGCGGCCGTCAGCTACGCGGCTCCGAGTTGCTACGACCTGCTACGAACACTAAAACTTTTATAACGTCTCGAAATGGTTTCAGTATTTTATAAGTAGTAAGTCACACATTATGTGAGAATGGGATTATATTTTGATAAGGATTTGACTAGTTTTAGTGGTATTAAGACACGTCGGACCTTTAGTTAAGAACTTAATGGTTTATTTAGGCGCGTTGGGCATTTTTGAGATGGGGATAAAACTATTGAAACCGACCCGCTACAAGTGCTACGACGCATAGCGTTTAAATGACTGCCCCGCTGTTTTACTGGTCGCAAGCGCTACTGGAGCTAACCAAGAGATCTTTGTTTCGACTCTTGGATCGGCAAGTGTTATTATTAATTTAAGACAAGCTCGTTACACTATTCTCAACCACTGCAACTCCTTAAAGCCAGAATCAAGAGCGGTGACCTACAGAAAAACATAGGCAATCAAGCTCGACGCGTCCCGGAGAAACTATTAAACTGTCTTACGTCCCGCAACGAAATTAATCAGAAAAAAAACAACGGAAGAGTAGGAAAAAAATTAATTTCCAAAATTACAGTGTTATTGCGTTTTTAACCAACTTCAAAAATGAGGAGGTTCTCAATTCATCGGAACCTTTCTTTTTTATTTTTATTTATTTAAGTATGTTCCCCGATTACTCGAAGATGGCTGGACCGATTTGGATTTTGTTTTTTTTTTAGAAAGTCCCCTTTCCCAGGTGGTCCCATATAAATTTTATCAAAATTGATTTAGCAATTTTTGAAGAAATCAACATAAACAGAAAATATGTATACACAGATGATGTTTTGGTTGTCTCCAAATGTTAAAATTCCATGTTATTGGGGTTATCCATTCGGGCATAACTTTAATTTATAGTTTTACTTCTGGGGTAACTTTTTCACAAAAAATACAACCAACTTCTAAAAGAACTTTTAGAAGTCTGTTGTATTTTTTGTGAAAAAGTTTTTTATTTTCCATTATATCTAGATTTTTTTCTGTATCACCACAGAGTCTAGATTTATATAATGAGAAACCTAACATCATACCTGCATTCCGCATAGAATTATTACTGAGGTGTACCAAATTTCAAAAGTTATACGTAGTTAAGTTCTATGTACTTGTGGGTCAGCCCATTACCTTCTACTACTAAGCCTGATTTCGGGCTGCTACTAAGTTATTCAATCTCAATAATGTTTATTCAGGTCTAATATATTCTCTGTCCATTCCGCTATTTAGACTTGATGAAATATACTCGACAGTAAATCTGTATGCACTACCAAAATACCAGGAATTATGACGTGCCCAACTTGTATGCAAGTGTTACGCAGATTTGAATAACTATACCCGATGGTAGGTCAAACTGCTAAAATATCCATTGCACAGCCAATATTCTTCCAAAGCTCATAGTACTAGGAACTGCCAACAAAACTGTTTATAACAACGATTGAATGAATAAACGTCCGACAACCGAACCGAAACTTTGACAGTCGTTACGGGTCGTCAGATGCCTGAAAGTCTGACAAGCAGTCAAGAGGTATCGTATTTCCCAGTAACTGGGTTGTGGAGGTCAGATAGGCAGTCGCTCCATGTAAAATACTGTTATTCAGCTGCATCCGATTCGACTGGAAGCTGACCACAAGATAGTAGGGAAAAGGCTAGGCAGATTGATTTGATCGTGGAACCTTAGATACATGATTCTATAACACGTTGAATTCTTAGTTTCAAAATCAGTGAACTGTTCAGTCTTTTCTCCACTGTCCATTGGGATATTGTGACTTAACCACTAGATTATTTTCTGTGTGGCTACGTGACATCTCTAGTTTATTCAGACAAACCACAAACGACTGGAAGCCGACCCCAAGATAGTTGGGCAAAGGCTAGGCAGATGATGATGATGATGTCCGACAATCGAACCGAACCGTATCGAACCGCGTCGTCAAAAGGTACCTTACATTAAGTCTACCTGCCCGATAGCCGGATGCAGCTGAGAACCAGAATTTCACATGGAGGGATTGCCTATCTGACCTCCATATCCCAGTAACTGGGTAACACGATGCCCCTTGGCAAGACTAGTGTCAGATTTCCTGGCTTCTTATCAAAGATCTACAAATGACAGCCGGGACCGGTGACTTAACGTTCTATTCGAGGTACGAAGAAATCTCTACCCACAATCAATAACCCTTCCCAATCTCACAGTACCACGAACAGCCAACAAAACTGTTTATAACAACGTTTGAAGAAATAAACACGTTGCATTTAACGTCCGAGAACCGAACGTCTTCAAAGGTCGGAGTGTATAATACATTTGTTACACGCGAATCATATTCCCTACAATATCATTTCGTGAGTCGACGTAGCATGAAATACGCCCTGAGTGACTCGGCACAAGACGCCGACACTAAAAACGATAGGTTCGTGCTGTATGTGAAGCTATGCTATGTTTTTGAGACGCTTCAGAGATTAAAATTGAAAAGCTCGTGCTTGACCACTATCTCACCTGATGGTAAGGGATGATGTGGTCGACGATGGACCACATTTGCCTAGAAGTAACCTATTCACTTTTGACAAACACCCTCAGGTTGTAGTTATCAGGATTTTGGTTTGGAACTAATACATTGAGAGTAAGACAATTTTAAATGGAATAGTTTTGCTATATAGAATTTATTTGTTTGTTTTAACTATTAACTGTATTCTTCAAACCAAGAGCCAAGCCTATTTGCTCATTTTCAACCACGTTATAACATGCAAAGGTGATCGTCAGGAATTTTTATCACACTAATATTATAAAAGCGAAAGTTTGTGAGTGTGTATGTTTGTTACTTCTTCACGCTCAAATGGCTGGACTGATTTGGATGAATTTTGGTATGTAGATAGCTTATACCCTGGATTAACACATAGACTTTATATCCTGGTGTACCCGGGTGAACCCGCACACACCCTTTCTAAAAGCAATTGTTTATCTGCCAATGAATCTGTATATATAAAATTCAAAGTCCTGACTGACTGATATATCAACGCACAGCCTAAACCACTGGTAGACATGAAATTTGGAGGGTGTGTTCTTTGAAAAGACGTAGGTATCCACGTAGAAAGGGTTTTTCGAAATACAACCCTTAAGGTGAAAAAGGGGATGAAATTTATAACGGGGGAAGTACTAATTCCACTCCTGCGAAGCCGCTAGCAGAAGCTATAAATCTATATGATCGATCCAAACGTAAAAAAATACTAAATAAACTCAAACTGACTGACTTGTTGCATTGAGGCGCAGTTATAAGACTTTTAATAGTTTTTAATTGAACATCACGTCTAAACGACTAGTCTTAATTATTTGAAAAAAATATATGTTATTCTAGACAATATCCGTCGTAATTTGATCTGAGAATATTTAAAATTATATTTTTATAACATAGTGTAATTAATTTGGAAATTTATGTCTAACGTGAATAAAAAATTGAGAATCACGCCAAAACTATAAAGCGGATTTTTATGAAACCTACACCATTTTAAAGATCATTTAATTATTTATAATTTAGTCTCAGTGTTTTAGTTTAATACTTGTTGTTTTATGTGTAATAAATTAATAATGCGTCTAATCTAATTTCGGATAGCGCTACTTGATGGGCGAGTCCTATTACTGGGTGGACATACGACGCGTTACGTGAGCTCAGCGCAGAACACGTAAGCTAACTACTCAAGGTCATTGGCAGTTAATAGCGCTTTAAGTCCGCATACTCGTATGTACCACTATTGTAAATGAAGTTTAATTAAATAAGTAAATAAACTGTACCGAAAAATCACTGCCAAATTTGACTTCAAGCAAAGAAATTGCATCGTACAGGTAGGTACAGACATAGCCCATAGTATCTTTGCTTTCCCTACCTCACACGCCTTACTAACTCGTCCTTTTGGAAACGAACCTTTCCCGTTGTAATATTTCATCCCCCCGCGCCCCTCAAATCATGAAACTTCTTTTACAGTGATTTGATGATATTGCACTTTGACGAACGCCAGGCGCGGGAATACACAGCAAAAAAAAAAACAAGATGGATGGCTCGTGCGAATGAATGGAAGCAGATTGGAGGGTCCTTGAGACCTTACAAAGCATATGTTGAAGAGTTTTTGATATTTTTTTACATGCTTTCATCTTGATTAAAATGTTTATTCCTGACAGTTTCATTGTTACTTTTGCTACATTTGATATTTTCATCGTACTACAACATTCTTTAGAGTCGTTCGCTTGTGATTGATATCAACATCTCAATCATTTTGTACTTTTGGTCTTTAGAGACGCAGGATTGCGTGAATAAAATTGGAATGTAAGGTGAATTTGAAACACTAAATAAAATATAGTTTTGTACAAATGATGCATTGGACTTATTTTTAAACTGTTGCCTTTACATAAACGGGAAAACAATAAAAAGTAATATTTTACATTATTTTCTGTTTCCTTTTTGGAAATTAGCATTTTTACCATAAATTATTGAAAAATAGGCTCTGCTTTTTTATAATTTTATACACCTATAACTTTAAAATATATTTATGTATAACAAAAACTTATACAGTAAATACGACGGATAGAGAGGACCTAATAAAAAGGCCTCTAACTGTATATAGCCCTCGCAAATAAAATTATAGCGCACGATTATGTAAGGCTAAAAGGTCGATCTGAAAACGGCAATTATCAAGACTTGTAAAATAATATAGTCGTTTGACTTTACCTATCCATATTTACAGTTTTTTTGTCTCTTATTTTAAATAATACACATACCTGTCAGTTCCACCGGCCATTGCCTTGTAGTCTTGTATATCCATGTCGCCCATGTACTGAGAGAAATCTGAAAAAAGATACGTAATTCATTTAGAACTTCCGACTATAATCACACTAATATTATAAAGGAGAAACTATGTGAGGATGTATGTTTGTAACTCTTTTACGCAAAAACTACTGAACGGATTTCGATGAAACTTTACAGTAATATAGCTTATACATCAGAATAGCATATAGGCTATAATTTATACTGGGGGCGAAGTCCTAATTCCACGCGGGCGAAGCCGCTGGCAGGAGCTAGTCTATACTTTAATAATTTTACAAAGAGGAAAGATTTGTATTTTTGTATGTACCGAATAAGCTCCGAAACTATTGGATCCATTTTAACCATTTTTTCATCAATAGAAAGCTAAATTATCAGGAAGTAACATACGACTAATTTTTATCCCGGGAAAAATAACAGGACCCGCGGGATAGGTCACGGGAGCGAAGCTGCGACCAAAGTGCTAGTTTATAATAATTATGTTGTCAATACGAGACGCACAGGACCGGTCATTAAGGCGACACTTGGGGGAGGCCTATGTCCAGCAGTGGACGTCTTTCGGCTGAAATGATGATGATGATGATGAAAGGGTGGAACGAAAATCGGTGGTCATATTTTAGTTTCCTACTGCTTCTGCCTATGGAGATGTACATTTATAGAAAATATCAAAAAAAAGGACTTTCCCTACAAATATATCATCAGCTGATCAAAATTAGTATGGGAGGTCCAATTTTTCTTTAGGAATTGGCAGAATTGGCTAAATTAATAACAGCCGCACGGGTCGATCCATCAGTTTAAGCTACGCTTGCTGGGGTTGGTCCATAGATGTGACCATCTTTACATACCGAGACTCCTCCGTGCCTCGGAAAACACGTTAAGCCGTTGGTCCCGGCTGTCAATCGTGGATCTTTGACAGTCGTTACGGGTCGTCAGAAGCCCGAAAGTCTGACAACCCGTCTTACCAAGGGGTAAGTATCCAGTAAATAGGTTGTGGAGGTCAGATAGGCAGTCGCTCTATGTAAAATACTGGTATTCAGCTGCATCCGGTTAAACTGGAAGCCGACCCCAAAATAGTTGGCAAAAGGCTAGGCAGATTGATTGACAGACTTTCTTGAAGATTTTTGTTTATTTCTATGGACAGAAGCAGTATTTTAAACATGACCATCCGTTTCCGTTACACTCTGTACATAGATGTTGATTTCAAAATGAGGTTTATTATTGAAAAAAAAAAGAATTCAAAATAAAGAAATGTCGTTGATATTCATTCCGGCAATAAAATATTTCCGTGATGTATGACACTTTGTGATTCGATTGATGTCAAGAAGGGCAAAGACGAACTGGTATTCCGAGTTCCTGACCTACCCATCATAATTCTTAAAAATACAAAATAAAACAAACGCATCACCATATATAAATCAAAGCGAAATCTACGAGACGAATGCCGAATTATTAATAACGCAAACGATTTTCGACATCAATTGGCGGCCCTGGACGAAATTCGTCGCGATTTTGTATTCGGACCACGTGGCCTCCCTTCGGCGCGTTGACGGGGTTGGGGGGCGAGCGACAAATCACGCGCACACTGTGGCCAAGCCACTAAATGAATATTGACATCCCACTAGCTAACGGGTTGAATTGATAATCGGGTGGTGATAGAGTATTTTGTTGGTGTGAAGTTAATTTGTGTGCTATGTTTTATGACCGTAGCTGCATAGGATTTAGCGTTGCCACAGTAACGTCTGGTTTTTAGTGTCCGCTACGCGATGGTGTACGTTTACCTTAAAAAAATACCTATTTGCCACGTGACTTGACCCTAAGGACCTGACCCAGCTTTAACAAGGCCCTTGCATAAACATGACAAGCATTGTGAATATATTAAAGGTACAAAAAATATTTTTGAAAACAAGCTTTTATCTGGGACAATGAACTAAAAAGTTAAAAATAAATTCTAGTAAGTTTGGCGTGTAGGTATTTACCTATATTCTTAAAAGCTAGAGGCACTACCCGTTACAGGTTACAGGTTAAATACTTACTCTAATTCTGTGCCTTTCATCCAATGTCATCTCCCGCTCTGGGTGGAGCGGGAGGGCGTGTCAGACTCTTACTGACTAAAACCCACCCCTGTTCCTTCCCTGCTTGAGTGTCCAGTGAAGCGGTAACTCTGTTACGAATTTATCCGCTACCCTTAAGCATACAAGCTTTTAAGAATATAGGTAAGTACCTACACGCCAAATACTTACTAGAATTTATTTTTTAACTCTTTATTTAACTGCCGCAGATAAACTTGTTTTTAACTTTTTAGTTGGTTAGTATTTTAGAGTAGGGTTTATGTTTTAAAATATTCTACGGATATTTTGATGTGATCTAAAAGTGCTCCTCAAGACGAATCAATTGAGCCTAAACTCGGTGGGCTTATGTTGTTTTATTACAGAGATGCTGTGGCCATCTGCCTGCTTCATCATCAGACCCTGGATATCGTCTAGGCGCAAAATGCTCCTCAAGAAGAATCCATCGAGCCCAGACTCGATGGGTTTATCTTGTTTAGTTCAGAAGTTCCTATGGCCATTTTCCGTCTCCATCATCAGACCAGCTTCATGGTAACATATCATTGTATCGTCACCGAAGATACATTAGTATACCAAATTTGTAGTACACCAATCGGACACCGGGAAGTGGGTCTAATTAGAGTTGCAAGATTTCACCCGAACAAACATAGTTACATAAATAAATACATTGCAAGTTAAGTAAAAGCTTGTTAAAAGCATTGTGATAGCTCCTCAATAGACTGTTAGCACGTGTGTAACTGTCTATAGACACGTAAATTGCACTGTGTCATCATATTCCTGCCCTTGTTTCATATTACTTGGGGTTGGTGCAAGTATTGCAATTTACGGTTTCTTGTGAAAATTTTGGTACCTATTTTCCGCGCAACTTGTTACTTCTTAATTTTTTTTCCATAAGAACCTTCTCCTGACAATAACAATCACAACAGAAAAAGAATTAGCGAAATCGGTCGAGCCGTTCACGCGTGATGCCGTGACCAAGGGAAATAGGGATTCATTTTTAACAGACTTCGCAACAAGGAGGAGGTTCTATGTTCGACTGTATGTATGTTTTTTTTTTTTATGTATGTCCACTGATCTTTCTGTCAGTTGTGGAGCGATTTTCAAAATTCTTTTTTATCCGAAAGAGTATACTCCAGAGGTGGTCCCATACCAATTTTATCGAAATTGCTTTAGCGGTTTTTGAAAAAATCAACAAATACAAAAAATATGTGTATACATATATGACGTTTTAGTCTCCTCCAATTAAAAGTATGTTCAAATTTCATATTCCATGTTATTGGGGTTTTCAATTCGAACGTAACTTTAATATTCAGTTTTAGTTCACAGCTAAAAGGTGAAAAATAAAAAACTTTTTTATAAAAAATACAACCAACTTCCAAAAAAGAAAATACACTTATAATTGACAAATAACTTTAATTTTGGAAGTCGGTGTCAATGAACGAAGAAATACAAACACCGACTACCGAAATTAAAGTTATTTTTAAATTTTAAGTGTATGTTTTTGGAAATTGGTTGTATTTTTTGTAAAAATGTTTTTATCTATACATATCGCCATTATTCACGTAAGATTAGTTAGTCGCTTGGGGAAAATTGTGCATTTTAGTAATTCGTTGGCAAAAATTTAAAGCAAGCGAAAACGGTTTAAAGTGTAATACTTATATAAGTGTAATAATTAAAATTACTTCAGCAGGTGCATTTTAGATGAGTACCTATTATTGAACTACTTAATTCTACAACTCAAAAAAATAAATGTAAGCTTATGTAACCACTTAAATGATGACAAATGATCATGAGAATTTACGCAGCAAGTTCTTTTAAGGATAACAATAACACAAAGAAGAAACTGTCAACTCTCACCCCCCGAAAATAACTTTTTCTCACAAAAACTTAAGCATGATAAATATCGAATAAAATCTGCTACCCTCACCTGTCCAATTTAAAATCCGCAACGCAACGGAACAATGGCAAAGACTCACCACTCGGCAAAAATTGAAACAGATTGCGCAATCTATCTTCTATATATTTTTCATAATTTCCAAGTAAATAATTTTGTCCATTCCTCAGAGATAATGGAGGGGGTAGAGTGGGGGAAGAAAAGAGAGGGGGTTAATGAATGGCACAGATTTTGCATAATTAAAAAGGGGTGCTCCAGATGATTGCTTATTTCTATGAGTAATAGCGCCGTTGACAAGCGACGGTTTCGACTCCGTATCGTAATATTGCGACGTCTTTGGGAATATCGTGGCAGGCGTGGAATACTTTTGATAAATGTTTAATGGACGGACAAAAGTGGTGAGGCCGTCAGTTCTTAGGGTGAATTGCGAATGCTTTGTTTATTTTTGACGTTTTCACGATGATGCTCTGCCATGAAGAAGAAACTGAACTTGTATATGAACAAAAAAACAGTAAAAATGCTTCATACAGTGATAGCTCGTCTTACGACAACAAGACCACTATACTGTATGAAATTAAAAGTTATGCCAACTGTTAGTATGTCTATTCTTAAATGGTGGCCTCAAATATAATTAATTATACTCGCGAGCAATAATCTGGAATCACATCATCGCACGTTGCTCAAAACATTTTTTTTTCAATTTCTATGTTTAACCATTGACTGTGGTATATCATTTGAAAGGTGATGTTAGCTTTCAGATGTTATCAGTAGGAATTGAATTTTCTGCCTAACTTATTTTTTTAAGGAATTCTTGCAATAGGTCGAAGTTGTGAACGTCTGTATTTACAATTTATGTTACCCCCCTGGATCCTAATGACTGCCTATAAACGGTGTTTCATTGACCGAATGAGTTCCCTAATGGAATCCTGTAGGATTTCTTACCACTTTTCGACTGAAGCAGTTTTCAGGTCTTCCATCGACGCTGGAGCTGGACATATTCCTCGTACCCGCCTTTTCAGCTCGTCTCACATATGTTCAATCGGATTCAAGACAGGACTGCACAGGCTGCCAAGCCACGAGCCTCGACCAACACCTCAGGAGGCTCTCGTTAGGCGGCTGGATCAAGGGCTTGTTTCAGAAAGCAGTACTCCTTCCTGCACACGGCTCGCATTGTCAGGCGGTTCCTCTCTCTGGAGCCCTGACCGCCAGTAGCTTCGACCCTGTTCCCGATACCGGTGGGATACTATTTTTTATATTTTTAAATATTTTTTATCTTTTTTAATAAAATATTTAAAAATATAATATGTATATCAAACGAATAAACGAAATAAAATTTCAATTAAAAAAAATAATACTACACAAGTATTCATGTCAAAAAAGTAAAAAAAAAATGTCATCTGTAATATTTTTAAATGGTCTATCCAACGACACCCCACACCATATGAATGATAGATGAGAAAAAAAAACCCCACTTAACTTGTACATGAGGTACCCTAAAAAAATGTTTTTTTTCATGATTTTATTTTACCACTTTGTCGCCATGATTACTACATGTCATGCCATGCCAAATTATAGCTTTCTAGTACTAAGAGTCTCTAAGCTAAACTGCGAATGGACGGACAGGCGGACATGGCGAAACTATAAGGGTTACTTGTTGACTGCGGAACCCTAAAAATGATCGCATTAAGTCCTAAAAGCATGACGGTAAGACTTACATAAACACCCAATTAGTTTAAAAAAAAAACAACTTTTCATAAAGAAACGACAAAAGATTTTTTGTTGTTGTTGTTAAAGGACAGCTTAACTTGAAACTTTATGTAAACAAAGTTAGGCCAATAACCAACTTACGCGAAGTTTCCTTTTAGTACGTACACAGGTATTTTGTTATTATACGTAAGTACCTTCACTGAGCGTGTAAAGTTGATACACTTTACCTAGAAATCCTTATACATATTGAGAGCCGAAAAAAGAAGGATACTGCTGGTATGTATCGATTAAAACCTGTTTAAACATATTTTGAGTATCGGTGTACTTAACAACTCAGTTACGGGATTACAACCAAGTAACTGGTTATTAAGGCAATCGTCTCTTACAATACTGCTACTAGTATTTAGAAGCTTACTAATTTCAATTTTCAGTCTGGAAGCCGACTTCAACATAGTTGGAAAAATTTATTTGTACATTTTCGAAAATCACCAAAAAAGTTTCGAACAAGTCACTTTTCAAGCAGTCTGATGCATATCAGTAATCTCTTACTTTGTAAGCATAAGTATCAGACTTTAGGGATAGTTCAAAAGTCTGACAGCCAGTCTTACCAAAAAGTATCGACCAGCACAAACCCAGATTCAGTGTCACAACCCAGCATCGGTGTAACAAGCAAGTAACATGGTGGCTCTTCCAGAAAATGGGTAGCAACCCAGTATTGGTGTGACAACACAGTAATGGGTTTACAACCCACAAACAATCTAAGCATATTTTGAGGCGTTCCTCCAGCAGATTGCGGTTTGAGAGAATAATTTGGAACATTTAATTTATTTTTATTTTATAACAATTTAATGCTTTATTGCTTTTTCTCTCAACTAATCTTATATGGTTTCAACCATATAGAAAGTCTTTAGTACCTACTGGCAACTCCAATCATTTGCAAAGCCTTTTAACAATAAGTTAAACATTACTATACTGAACCCCCAAAACAAAAGAATGTCCAAAAAAAATCTTACACAGACACACGCCAAGTAACACAAACTCGAGCTCGGAATTTTATGACAATCCTCAATTTTCAACGACAGTTACTTCTAATTCGTTCCTCAGGGAGCCAGCTACTCGCAACATACTTTTGCAGAGCTAAATGGGGCACAGACGTTTCTCTTGTTCGACCCAATCCCATGGGAAATGGCCTACTGAAAGTTTTGGCTGAAAAAGTGCTTTATTTATGGGAAGTATGACATGTAAGTGGGCTGTATGTATGGCCTGTTTATGTCTTGTTATGAGGCTGAGCTTTTAAAAAGAGAACATTTTTATTCGTTTAGGTAATCTGCTTTATTCTGAAAGATACTCGTGTGAAAGGGTCTAGGGGTATTTTGCGTTCGGTTTTTTGGATTTTGAAAGTTGTATGCCAACTTTTTGCGCTAGACAAAGTGAATTTTATATTAGCGATTATGGTTTCAATTAGTTTTTCTTTAAGGCGTATATAGCCGCCAAGTGGCGCCCTCATTGAATAAAAAATCGTAGCAAAGCCTAGAAGATAAAGATTAAAAAATCCTATGTTGCGTTGGTTACAAAGAGTTTCAGGTATTTTTACGTTTTTGAAACAGAACTCAGTGTTTCGTACCCAAAGTAGTAAGCAAAAGTACCAAAGACGGCCGTTTTTGATATTTTTGCCAACTACTTTGGATACGAAACACTTTAAGTCCATACCATATCCTATTTGTAACAAACGCAACATAGGATTCTTTAATCTTTATTTTCTAAGCTAAGATACGAATTTTTATTCAATGAGGGCGCCACTTATGGGGAGGTAGGCCCTCAAAAATCTCTGCCCGCACTAAAAATTTCTTCTTTTCTTCTGTATCAGGGGTGCATTTACAAATACTCAGACACGGAACAACTATCTGTAGGCCATACAAATGTTTGTTCATCGCTTGTCAATTGCTCAGCCACTGCACTGCGCCAAACTTGTCGTGACGTCGTTGTGTCGTATGGAATTAACATGAACTATCGAAAGGTCAAGTCCAAAATATTTTAACTGTCATCACTGATAAATTGTCACTTAGTCTAAGGCAGTTGTCCTACCACCGGCGAGGAAGCGACTAACTATCGGCTATTTTGACGCTTAAGAAACGTACAACAGATATACATTCCGTGTAAACAAAAGAGATGCATATATTAGTAGTTGATCGCTGACTGTTCACACTGCCGGCGAGTACCTACTCGCTCCACAAGTTTGTCGCTGAGCGACAAGATCTATCAAAGTTCACTCGCTCAGCGACTCGCGCTCAGCGATGCTCACTTGGCGGTTAGAACTCACGCCGAGAGACCAACCAGCGGTCATTTCTATTTAGCGCGTGCAGTGTTGCGCAGGACTAGCCACCCCCAGAGAGTGGTGCGAGTAATCGCTCGTCGCACTCGAACACTAAAACACAAAACTATCGGAACTACACATTCGCTTCTCGCTGCTTGCCAACTTGTGTTTAGTTTGAAGCTCTACTCGCTACTCGCTCATCAATGGCGGTGGGACAAGTGCCTAAGATTTTTATAAAAATGTAAATCATGTGATTAGTTTAAAAACTGATCATCAGGTTCTAAATTCAACATATTCTATCTTGAAGAAGGATTTGATGGGTAGTAAATAACCGACTAATCATTTGAAGGAGGTTTTGTCCTATAGACAGCTGAATTTGATGGATGAGATGTATTCAATCTTAAATTTAGAATCAATATTTAAACTAAGAATATGGCTAGCGAGTTTTACAAATAAGGCTGTTTCTATTACTAAATATACACATTCTGTACACTTACGCTATAGTGTACGGTACCTATTGTCGTAGTAAGGAATTATTTTGTATATTTCACAGGAGTATACTTTTTTTGAAGTGAAACTTCTGTTACGTCGAACGTATTTCACTGGAACGTTCGAGAATGTAGTCGAAGTTTCCAGAAGTATCCACTACGTTCGAGAATATTCCATTGTGGTGCTGTGTAGAAGTTCATAGATGTTTCTAGTATATTCCAGTATAGAATAGTTCGACAATGTTCTAGAAACTTCCATGACTGTATAAATAGGCCGGACGGCGGGCGAGTGAGTCAGTCTGTTTTCGACTACGAATGCGAACGGAAGCGAATACAAGCGATTACGAAGAGAATTGTGATTATTAGCGAATTAGTGTTTGTGTAAAAAGTTTTTGAGTTAATAAAGAGTATTTGGTTAATTAATTGGTATAAAATAATTTATCCCATACCCAGCTCGTAATACTTCTAATGCGACTTTCAACAAGGTTGCGTTAAAACGTTTAACGCTACCATGGCTGTTGCGTTAAACGTTCAACGCTCCTGGGGAGGGGGAATAAGAAGTTTCACTTCTTCCGCGCGGAGGGACTCCACGCACAATTTTTTGATGTGTAACATCTTTCCCCTCGCTTTCCTGCAATCTTCGTGCTATTTGATTTGACCAATAAGCGCGCGCGGTGGTAGAGTTGGCCGTCAGATGGTACGCGCGTGCACGATAAGTCTGCGCGCGGTCGAAATCGGAACTAAACGTTTTAGTTTTATTTTTCAGGATAGAATGTTAATGTTGCTTATTACCAAGGTGAGATGTCAAATGTTAACATCTTAAGTGACTACTGTATGGCTCGCTCGTTTTTTTTTTATATGGGTTGGAAATGAGATCGGTATGTTGTCATTTTGACACCCATCAAAATTACGTCAACATAATACATTTCTGACGAAAGCAAGGCCTTGTAATTAGATTATATTTATCTGTCATATCTTTCTAATGAGAAACGGAGTCTGACATCTTGGTTTTTTTTGGTGGGTGGCAGGAGGGGGGAGGAGGTTTGTTTTTTTTGTGTATTGGCACTTTGTTTTTATATACATGTAAATTTAAATAATTTTATTGTGATTCTGTGTGTTGTGCTGTGTCTTTTGTATGCACTGAATATTTTTTTCTATCTAAAGAATATTTAGTGACTCGGTACCCTTCATAATAACTGTGCAAATCAAACACACAACATCTACGTCAAAAAACATTTTGTAGTATTTATCCAACCCGTGTGTGTAACCACCGGAAATAAGCAACTGCAATTAATGAGATTGCATCAGCAACCTGTTATGTTTATCAAGTAATCCTAAAACTGAACAGTTAGCAATGTTGAGCGTATTTGAAAACTTATAACCCCACGTTGGTTGGCGAGTAATATTTAATAAATTGATTTCTGAACAATTTTCCACAAATACTGGACTTTTTTAGCAGTTTAACTAAATCATTGTAGGGTGCTGTGAATGACCGAAAGTAATAATCTTCACTTCTTGAAAACTTCTTTTATTATTTTAAAACTTCTTAAAATATCGGGTGTAAAAAGACTGTTTCTGCAGCCGAAAGCTAATTCTACCCCTTATTTGGATATTTTTTTTCCACTAGACCATACCCGGGAATCCACTGGTTCTGGAGATATTGAAGGTCAAAGTCGATTTTTTATTTTACTTTTTTACGAAAATGAATTCCAAGTGTTATTACTACTAATTTTCGTTTATTTTTTTTCGAATTTTCGAAATTACGCATTTAAAGTTACAAAAACGCAATGAATATCAAACGTATCGTACAAGTACCTATGTGACTTAGAGCAAAGGGGCGGGGCCTAACTCATTTGCCTGGGTTCGCGTTACATTGCGCGCAATAAAAAAAGCTTCTTTTTTCATACCTACGAGTACAAATAAAAGTCGCTTCCTAGCAATATTTTTTGTGCATAGCTACTTTGTTAGATGTACAGTATGCGTAGTTGACGGCTATGTGATGTGTCTTTATAGACCCTGTATATATTAGCTCGCTATCCTTCTCCCACAAATACCCTCTCATTCACTCATCGCTGCATTCATAACCTATTTAATTCTTAAAATTATGATATTTTTCGAATTAAAATCCTACTGCAAAAAGATCGAAATATTAATTACCAGTCAAAACATTTAAACGCTTCTTTGAATTTCCATTTAATGGCTCCATCTATTCTCCCATAAATACACTGTCGATGAATAATGACGTAGCCGAAATTTATTTTCCCTTTATTTTGACATCAAGTTATTACTTAAGCGTTCGAGAGAACAGCGCCTGTTTAATAAATCGTTGAGACTATTTGTCTCTGTACTTTGTTACTTAAGGCGCTATTAACTACCAATGACCTTGAGTAGTTAGCTTGCCTGTTCTGTCCTAAGCTCACGTAAAGCGTCGTACGTCCACCCAGTAATAAGAATCACCCATGATGGAGCGCTTTCCGAAATTAGACGCATTATTAATTTATTATACATAAAAAACAGGTATTATCATTTAAATGTCTAAGGGCACACCAGTGTGCCAGTGCGAATATGTTGTTTGTCTTGTCAAAAAAATTGCCAAAATCCCGATTCACGCGTTTTAAACCGCTATTATTACTATTACCCAAGGTCTTTAGACGTATGGTAAGGTTTACACACCCAGAATATGACATAGTCTGTAGTTACACGATGGCCGACTGTCAACGGGGCTTGACAGGTGTTGACGTTTGACGCGCACGGGGCCTGAAGGGACTAAAACACGTATACTAAAATGTAAATAATTAAATGATCTTTAAAATAGTGAAGGTTTCGTGAAAATACGCTTAACAGTTTTTGCGTGATTCTTAATTTTTTATCCGCGTTAGACATATCGTTGCAAATTAATTACACTATATTATAAAAATATAATTTCAAATATTCACATATCAATTACGACGGCAATTTAGAGTAACATATTTTTTTCAAAGAAATAAAACTAGTCGTATAGACGTAATGTTCAATTAAAAATCATTAGAAGTCGTGTAACTGCGCCTTAAATACACAAAATTTCAGCTGCAAATCTGTTTAAGTATAGGCTAGGCGAGGTAATAAGCAATATTCTAGAGTTAAATAAAATCAAGTTTCAGTTTCAAAGTCATTACTGTTATACTGAAATTTTATTGGTCATTTATTCGTTCATTTACTTTTTAACTTCCGACGCAAAAAGAGCTGTTATAGGTTTGACCGCTATTTATGTATATGTGTCTGTCTGTCTGTGGCACCGTAACTCTTAAACGGAAGAACCGATTTGAATGCGATTTTTTATTTGAAAGCAGGTTTTCTAGCGATAGATCTTAGACATGTTTTATCAAAATCGGTTCAACGGTTTAAATGTTATCAGCTCTTTTGAGTTTTCTTAATGTTCGCTTTTCTCTTAAGCGTTGTGATTTTTTTTTAACTTTTGATGTAATAGGTATCTTGTTATTGAATTATTTTACAAGTGGTAATTAGCTTACAAATATACAGTACCATAAGTACGAGTAGTTGTTCTATTTTTGTTTTGGTTGTGACTTGGTTTTGTGTCAAAAATAAAAATAAATTTGAGTCTACCGACTCACTCACTGTTGAAAGTAATTTGTCAAAATATATTATTTTGAGCTCGTTGAACTATTGGGTCAACTTATCGAAATATTAAAGTCATTTGTTCGATATCACTAAGCCATATTCAATTTAACTTAGGTTATTTATATTACTTTTAGGGTGCCCAGCCTCCGAATGAAAACATGGAACCCTTATAGGACCACTGGTGCGCCTGTCTGTCTGTCACCGCCAATTTGTTCCGAATCTGCTGGACCAGCTGAAATTTAGTACACACATGTATTTCTATGAGCTAAATACGGTCGTCAAACATAAATAAATAAATTCGGAACATGGCCACTTTTGAAATGTAGGTAGGTACACTGGAAAATTAAAAATATTTTTTGTTATACTAAGTGCGATATATCAAATAAAATGGCATATTGAAAGGGTCTTAAATATTTTTTTCATAATTTTTAAATATGTAGTTTATTTTTTTAAATTAGTTAGATAAAAAATGACTATACCCCTCGAAATGACTGACCCTAAAATTTTAGAATACAAACAGAGAACAGCTCTTTTCTTATACCTAATATACAGAAAATGGTATAAGAAGTCTATAATATTTAAAAAATATATATATGTTTGGAACTCTTTGAGCGCTAGTCCAACTCGCACTTAACCGATTTTTTTTAATGTCGGCCTTATACTCAATCAATTTAACTCCATTTATTATAATTATTTGAAGCGACGACGCTGCGAAGCTTTATCAATCACTTTACAAAAGACTTGGAGCAATCAATTGTATTTTTATTTTATTAACGATAAAGCAGTCATTTTCTCCTCGTCATACTTTATTGCACGTTTCTTATTTAGTTAGACTTCAGAAACTCGAGTTATCAAGTCGTACCTTTTTAGGTACCCGCGAAATTACGGCAGTCTTGGATCCGTGGCACCGAAAACTTTCCAAATTCTCCTACGTTTTCTTTCGAAATTGTTTTTTATTTCACACCGCACCGAAGAGTTTCTTTTTTCTCAAGTGAAATGTGCCTCTTTATAAATTGCAAAGCAGCGGCACGGATAACTTTTGTAACGATGTTCGCGTCAACTCGAAAAATTGGCAATTGACAATTTAGGGTGTAATTTGTGAAAGAAAATAATTTGTAGGCTCCACTGTAGCGAACATTATAGCTGGTTGTGGGGTTAACAAAGAGTGGGGATCGCGACGTCAATAAGGAAGTTGCGGAGAAGATAATGGAAGTCAAGTGCGTTTATAATAATTTCTTATTTATCTACTTAAGACCGAAAATTTACATTTTTAGGGTTCCGTACCTGAATAGGAAAAAAGGACCCCTTATTATAGGATCACTTTGTTGTCCATTTGTCAAGACCATTTTTCTCAGGAAGGCGATTTAAATTTTAGCTTGATAGCAGGAGCTAACTCCTGTATCAAGCTGAACTGGTATTGTGGTCTGCAATCTCTTGGAGCAATGAAAAGAAAAATTCTAAGTCAAAGTAGATTAAGTTAAGATTTTTTGTGACTGCGCTATCACAAAAAAAATACAACCGACTTCCACTACTACTTACACTAACACTAACAAAGAATGCAAAATAACTTTAATTTTCTTACATCACGTATTCACGTGTCATGTGTTGCCATTTTGTTGTTTTGTTGGATATAATAATATAACTTTACCCCACGCTATCGTTTATCGGACTTTAATTTACGCTTTTATTTGAACATTCTGCTGTGCATATTGGACTTGTTCTTTTACGATTTGGATTGTGACGCTCACGAGTCACGATTTCAAGGTGCCTGAATTGATGTGTATGTGAACTGAGGGAGCAAAACTTAAGGGGAAGATTTATAAAAATGGTCAGACCTGCTGTCCTGTATGGTTCAGAATGTTGGGCCACAAAAAGGATGAATGAAAATCAATTGCATGTAGCTGAGATGAGAATGCTAAGAGCGATGTGTGGTGTTACGCGCATGGATGGAATTAGGAATGAGTATATAAGAGGAAGTCTGAAAGTGGCACCGCTGACTGAAAAGTTGTGTGGAAATCGGTTGTCGTGGTATGGGCATGTGATGCGGAGGAATAAAGAAAATGTCGTGAGGAAAGTCTTGTGTATGGATGTGGATGGCTATAAGAGTAGGGGAAGGCCAAAGAAACGATGGTTAGACTGTGTGAAAGAGGATATGGGTAAAAAGGGGGTGACTATAGAGATGACGACTAATAGAGGAGTACGGAAGAAAAATACATGTTGCGCCGCCCCCAAATAAATTGGGATAAGGGCAGGAGAATGATGGATGACCTTAAAAGACACTTCAGAAGTTAAATTAATCTGCCTTCCTCTTTTTTTTTTTGAGGGTGGGTACTCATCATATGACTTCTTCTCTCTGGGTGAAGCGGGAGGGCGTGTCAGAGTTGACTGACTAAACCCCACCCGTGTTCCTTTAGATACCTAAACGTTTACGTTACAGAGCCGCTGTAAATCCTTCCGCGACCCAATCTGCTTAGCCTGACGGATGTAGATGAATATGAGACTCTTATAATTTCGACATTTTCATTCAAAACTTCACCTACCTGACAGCGGCCACCATCTTGTTTCTTTTTAACCGACTTCAAAAAAGAGGAGGTTCTCAATTCGTCTGTATGTTTTTTTTTTTTTTTTGTATGTATGTTACGCGATTTCTCCGTCAGTTGTGAACCAATTTTCAAAATTCTTTTTTTATCTGAAAGAAAATACTCCCGAAGTGGTCCCATATAAATTTTATCGAAATTGCTTCAGCGCTTTTTGAGAAACTGAACAAAAACGGAAAATATGTGTACCTCGATGACGTTTTGGTGTTCTCCAAATGTTTAAATTCCACGTTCCATTATATTGGGGTTTTTAGTTCTGGGGTATAACAACTAAAAAGTGAAAAATAAAAAACTTTTTTACAAAAAAAACAACCGAGTTCCAAAAAAAAAACACTAAAAATTAATAAATAACTTTAATTTCGGAAGTCGGTGTCAAACAACGAAGAAGTAAAATACAAACACCGACTTCCGAAATTAAAGTTATTTATTAATTTTTAGTGTATTTTTTTTTGGAAGTCGGTTGTTTTTTTTGTAAAAAAGTTTTTTTCGAGATTCATTATAACTTATGCCAATGTCGCGTTTAAGAAGAATGTAATGTTAACTCATTTTTTAAAAGCTACGTGAAGTGTCAAATAAATATACATACATGCATGGTTCTTTCTGTGGCAATCGGGTAAAAACGTGCACCTCAAGAGCTTTGAACTGATCAGTTACGGAAAATCCCGCCCGTCTGACCGCGTCCTAAGTCATCTTTTTTATGCCACGAAATGGGTTCCCCTAGAACGTATTATAGTGACATTATGGCATACGATGATTACTTATTTGGGAGCGAAAATTTACGGAGATTGTGAGAAAATTATTTTTATTGGGGTGATCAACTTATCATCATCTGACCAAAAAAAGTATCCACTGGACCGTCGATCCGGGAGCGTTAAACATGCATGAAACGTCCTGCACGCGCACGGGAAGGTTTCCCGATCAAGCGCCCCGAGATGGTTCTAAATTAAAGCTTAATATCTAGTAAACTACTGAAGCTACACACAAAAAAAAATACGTGCGTATAGCTGAAACTATAGAGAATCGTAGAAAGTACATTTTTTTTGGAATTGACTAAAAATATGACCATGTTACACCCTGTACGTGCATATCTGTATCTAAATATTCTGTGGAAGTTGTAAAAACGTTCACCTCAACAACTTTTTGAACTCATCATTTCCGGGAAATCCCTCCCGTCTGTCCGCGTCCTAAGTCATCTTTATTATGCCACGAAATGGGTTCCCCTAGAACGTATTATAGTGACATTAGGACATATGAAGATTATTTGTTTGGGAGCGAAGATTCGCTGAGATTACGGAGAAAATGATTTTTATTGGGGTGTCGGAATAGATTCATATATCGTTATTAAGGTGAATAATGGGAGTGTTTTGGATAGGGAATAATAAGATGTAAATGGTGTCGCAGTTTTGAGCTGTTTAGGATCGTTACCCTTGGTTTTCGAGCTCTGTAGTAGGTGTAGTAAACCTGCAGTCTAATTTTATTTTGACTGTCGTTGGTTGGGAAGGAGGATAACATGGGACGGTGGGTTGGAAGATTTGGGATTCTACGAATAAAACACCAATAACTATTGTTAATTAGAATAAACATTAGTCTAGTATTTTGATTTCTATAAAATTGTGACGAACTATTCTTTCTGATTCTGCATAATTGAATTGAATTTGTTTTATAGGCACTATGTAGAGATAAAATAAATAGAATATTTTCAAAAAACCCGACTGTAAAAAAACTTCACACGTTCCAAACAAGTCACTTTTCAAGCAGTTTATTTTAGTTCAATTATTGATTTTATGCTAAATTTTAGTGAGATATTTTTGGAATCGCCTCCTCGATCCTTTTATTTTATTAATAACCCCACATAATATACCTAGTTCGTCGACTTTATTTTTTCATTTTCACAATATGGCATCTGGTTGTCACCTTATTGAATTTTGATTACTGTCATGTCTTTAATGGCATTCGCAAGATTACGACAAATCAATCGACGTAAGAATTATCAAATCAGTCCACGCGTTTGGTCCCTAGAGCGCCACAACGGCTACAAACATACATACGTAGGCTGATAAACACATAACCCTTCCTTTGTGTCACGCAGCCGGGTAAAAACCAAAATCCAATTTCAACAACACACCAAGAAATATGCCATCCACTACGATTTTTCCGAATCGTACCTACAAGTTCCCTTCCCGGCTATATTTCTTGATCCCCTGTCCGAAGCACAATATGGGTGTGCTGTTAATCTTTTTACGTCGACTACATTATTTTACGTGGGTTCCCTACTTTATTTAAGGTCCTTACGTAGAATCCTGTTGAATTTTTCCTAAGGACAGAAAGGTTAACGCTAGTGTATGGAGGTTTAAGTAAATTGGGTGATGTATATTTTGGGATTTAGAAGTGGTTGGGAGGTTATGGGAGTCAGTTTGGGGAATATAAATAAGTTTATAACGGATCTTCATAACTTTGCGGGATCTGCTGCCGTATTTTTGGATAGTGAGTTTAGTGGACAAGGGCCGCGGGATCGTTTGAAAGAGTTATTGCAGCCCAGGAATACAAAGGGCAAATTAAGGAACAGGGGTGGGATTAGTCAGTAAAAACCAGAGCGGGAAAAGTCATCACATAGTAAACCACAATAAAAAAATGGGCAAGAACGTTGAATGGTGATCGTTTATTTATACAGCGACAACAGCAAAATCATCTTGGAAATATTTAAAATAAAATTGTAACTTCGTGAAGATAAAGTTGCTTGACAAGTCTTGTCAGGTAAATAAGTACCGCTGACGCGGTTTGATAAGCGGAATAATGTTACTGACAGATATGTCAATCACCAGCTATCGAGGGGGCAGAATGTGGTCTTGTATAAACGGAAAAGTAATTTAACATGCTAAGATCGATATACTTCGTTGCCTTGTTAAAAAAAACAACCTTCCTCAAACCAGTAGCCGTAGCGACTAAGCACGGCCCTTTTTAGGGTTTCATACCAAAAGGGTCCAAACGGAGCCCTATTGCTGTATTTCCGTCTGTCTTTCTGTCCATCGTCTGTCACAAAATTTTGTTAGAATTTTTTAACTTCCCATTGATTTATGAACTTTAAATTTGGTGATAATGTTTACTATTACGTATATTTTACTAACACATACCAATATATTGATAAATCAGATTTTTCTTTGAAAATTCCCTTATTTGTTTTATTGTATTTTGTCAGAAACGGTACGGAACCCTAAATGTGCGAAGTCCGTCACGCACTTCGCCGGTTTTTTTTTTAATCGGCCAATTGCGATTCTGATTCGCACACGAAGGGTTCCGTACTATCGTAATTTTTATTTTATATTCTGACAAAAATAAATTTGAATAATAACAAAATAAGTTGTATATTCATCTGTATAACATAATACGTTGCGGTCAATTGTACAGCTAGAAATTTAAGTTACAATAGCCAAAAAAATGTGTTTTTTTTTTATTGTTGATAGGCACGCGTTTGACCACTATCTCACCTGATGGTAAGCGATGATGTGGTCGAAGATGGAGCACGCTTGCCTAGAAGTAACCTAGTCACTCTTGACTTAAAGACTCCCAGGTTGTAGCTATCAGGAAACACAGACTCCGAGTAAAACTACTAAGATTATCGGACTTTATACTCGACCTTGCTATTTGCCAAATTTCATGAGTCGTCAATGATAAATATAGGTGTTGGCGAGTGGCATTCAGAATCGTGTCTTTTGATTGCGTTGACTTAGAAGTTTGGTTTTATTGAACTTGATACCTCCACGCGTTCCTGCAAAAAAAAGTCTTAAAATATTGACAACGAAGTGACCCTTCACGGGATCCTTTTTTCCTATGGTGCAGAACCCTAAAAATAACAAAAATCTATCAAAAATATCCTCAAATATCATTCTACTCTGTAATGGTAATAATTTTTGTGTAAGAACTCTTAAGTTTTCGGGTTCTCAAATTTAATCTGACTACTATTTTCATCGTAGCATGATTTTTTCTCTATTAAAGATGACTGTCCTGACCAAAAGGAAAAAACACAAAATGAAACCCTGGTCGAAAACTGAACTGGTTGTACGCAATGAAATTAGAATGCACACTGTTCACCGATAGACAAAATTAAACTTTTGTTTACTTCCTCTCCAGTTTACCGCCCCACCTTGAACACTTTTCGGTTTTATACACTGCCGTTCAAAAGAAAGTGCAAGCGCCCTTCCCATTCGTATTCAATACACACCCCACGACGTGGCTCAAAATTTTTAAATTCTATTGCCACCGCAATCACAAACCCTTGACAATTTACCGCGATCGAATTTTAAGGACGAATACGAATTTGAAAGTTTTTTTGTGGAAAAAATGCAATCGTAAAACTTTTTAAACGTAACAAAATTACTTAGTTGATCTTAATCATTCGTGTTGTTAAAAGGTATTGTTAACTGATATCTTTGAAAGAGGGGGTTTGAATATAGAGGAGACAGACGGACCTAAATAATTCTGGACTCGCGCAATACCAATAACATAATGCCACAACGATTAATTAGATAATGGGTTCTAAGATAGTCATTATTTTGACGACACGGTTGGCGCTGTGGTTGAGCGTTCGGCTGCTGCGCTCCGTGTCGCGGGTTCGATTCCCGCACGAAACAAATATTTGTAAGACCTACAGATAGTTGTTCCGGGTCTGGGTGTCTTGTGTATGTGAGTATACATGTTTGTGAACGCACCCACGATACAGGAGTAATTCCTAGTGCGAGCAAAGTTTAAAAAAAAAAAATATTGTAGCACAAAATTTAAGAGTATCTTTTTTAAGCAAAACTATAGAGTAGAAACGAACTTTCAAATAATATAGTTTTCAAACAAACGGCTTTGAAACACATCATGCACCATCACTAACTTGCCAATCCGTCACACAATTCTCACCCCAAGCAGACAAAACTCAGGAGTTCGAAGAAAAAAAATCAACGCAAAAGTGAATTTCCGACAGTAGGATTAGCATAAAGACGGCGCGAACTGTAATCATTGCCCTGGCGCATCGTGACTCGAATGCCAAATGAGCGTACAACTTGACTGTCTGTCTAAGATGCCGGCCGTCATTTCTTTTGTAATTTATTTGGTAATTTTTGGGGAGTGGTGGTTGGTAAAGGGACAGTTTTTCTTATGGTTTTGAGATTAAGGGGAAAGATCCCAGGAAAGACGGTGTCATAGTAATCGCGTCCTGCCTTGCACAGCCCGGCTCAGACCCCTTTACAGTCTCCTCAGGGATGTGCCTTACGAGTGAGGGAGACTCAAAGGAGTGGCCCTCACGCCCCCAGCCGCAGCCACCGCAGGAGACACCCTGGGCGTCGGGGATCACATGCCCAGGGGTCGCGGATAGGAGAGGTACTGGGCGTAAGACGTCACGAGATGATCTCCGGCCACCGTAGACCCGGGCCTGCGGACGGCGAGCATAGGTAGCTCGCCGTCCAATCAGCACCAGGCCCGTGAGTCGACGGCGCGTAGTGGTCCACGCGCGTCTCAAAGAGATGATTGTCAGCCACCGCTGACGGGGCCCATCGTGGCCGGTGCCTGCATGCCTAGGGGTAGCGGATAAATTCTGAAAATGAGTTTGTCACGGTACGGAGGGCGTGTCTCGTTGCGGGACCGGAGTGGTGGTGTGACACGTAGAGGAGGTCGTAGGGTAGGAGGACCGTAGATGAGGAGTTCAATAAATAATAACACGACGAGTTAACACATTTACAACAGTGGGCTTTAATATAATATTAAGAACACAAACACTGTGACTAGTAATTAAATTGTATTAATGCAAAATTCTAGGAAACTGGTAACTGACACTTCAGGAGTCAAAAAATAACAATGAGGAGCTTCTACTAGCTCGGCTGCCGAATTAGAACTGACTTTTAATATAAAAACAAGACTATTGACATAGAAAACAAGTAATTTTTGAATTTGAAATTAAAAAAGGTAGCAAAGAACGTAATTTTGGAATAGAGGTCAAAAAATAAACAAGGCTTTAACACTGCCTTGTTACAAGTTACCGCACCACTGGGCACTCATGCAGGGAAGGAACAGGGGTGGGTTTTAGTCAGAATCTGACACGCCCTCCCGCTCCACCCAGAGCGGAAGTAGTCATTGGATGATTGCCCACCCCCCCAAAAAATAAAAGAAAAGGGGTCGCGGATAAATTTGTAATAGAGTTACTGCGCCCCTGGGCACTCAGGCAGGAACAGGGGTGGGTATTAGTCAGTAAAAGTCTGACACGCTCTCTCGCTCCACCCAGAGCGAGAGAAGTCACAGGATGATTTCTCAACACCAAAAAAAAAGGGATGTGCCCTAACAGGCTTTGTACAGAGGGGGTTCCGGGGAAGTCTTTTATGAGGTCACGAAACCCCTTCCATAAAGTAAAAATTCGATACTCGTTAGTCTTTTCCTTAAAAGTCCAGGCGCCTTTTGAAGCGCCGACAGCAAAAAAAATCGGCCAAGTGCGTGTCGGGCCATGCGCATGGTAGGGTTCCGTAGTCTCCCATTATAACATGTGGGCTTAGAATGGAGCTTTATGTTTATTACTATGATCATATTAATAGACTTCACGGTATAACAAAAAAAGATTGAATTTTTCCAAAAAATTACATGTACACTACCCATTTTAAATATAAAATAACGGACGCCTGGGTATTTTTAAAAACAACCACATTTCGGAGGCAAGGCAAGGATTTGTGTTTTGTGCAAAATTATCCAAGTAGGTAAGTTTTATAAATTGGGCGACTATTACTCTAAAACTAATTAACAGAGCTAACTTGGCCGTGATAGTTTTCCTTCAAAGTTTGTATTTTATACATACTACCATCAAGATTTTTTTTTAGATTTTTCAAGCCAACAGCCTCGATTAGGTTACGTCGTCGACTTACGTATAAAAGTATCAGAAATCAAGGAACTCAGAATGTATGAACGTATCGAACTCGGAAATATTTGCACCTCGGGTAGGTTACGTCGACGAATTACTCAGAATACCATCAGAATCAAGAAATGTGGAGGTGCTCGTGGCTAAATACAACAGTCGCATGGGTCGATCTTTAAGTATAAGCAACGCTTGCCGAAGTCGGTACATGGGAGGGTAACCATCCATTCTATATCGAGACTCCTCTGTGCCTAGCAACGCACGAGAGAGGACGAGGAATGACATGGACACTTCTATACAATATATTTTATTTTCATCTTTATCCATTTTCACATTGCCCCAACGTTTAACAGCATGACGTGTACTTTAAACAATAATTTTCTGTAATTATATTTCGTGTTTTTCTCAGCATACACTTTCATTTTATACTCATGTCATGGGAATACACACCAAATTAACCAGTCCGCCATATTGGATGCAGAATGACGTCACTTACCCGACCATGCATTGACATCCAAACTAAACATGTACCTATGGACAATTTCAGTTTAATCGCAAACCGGGAAGCGGGTTGACGATTTGTTTACGTAGTTACCAAATGAAGCTAATCGAAGTATGTTAAAATGTTTAGAACACCTCAAGTTATATAAGAAACTACGCGACGAGCAAGCCACTACTTTAGTTTCAAGTTTCGTCTTAGTAATACTGGCGCATTTTATATCGAGAACATAAAAGTTAGTTAGGACAAAATGAATTTCTTACGACTCGTAGTTTTCTAGTAAAACGGTGCAAATTTTGATAGCTCTGTTTACGAAGCTTGAAAGGTTGAGATATAAAAAGTTTATGTCAACAATAACACGGTAATAAGTGAGGAGATTAAACGTTAAAATTTCATAGGTCTCTGTTTTGGCACTGCGGCTGAAAGAAACAACAGCAGCAAAAATAAATTAATACACATCTATACTAATAATATTATAAAGAGGAAATACTTTTTTGTTTGTTTGTTGGTACCGAATAAGCTCTAAAACTGCAGGACCAATTTTAACCATTTTTTCACCAATAGAAAGGTAAATTATTAGCGAGTAACATAGGTTACTTTTATCCCGGGAAAAATAACAGTTCTCGCGAGATAGCCCACGGGAGCGAAGAATAATATATATTACTGAACTAGGTACTTACTTTGCAGATTTTAGTTTATGTTTTGCTGCTTGCTAGCTGCTAGACTTGATATTTTTTCGGATCTAATATACAGGGTGTTACAGAAATGGGTGAGCATATTTTAAATAACGCTTCTTCCCATGGAAATGAACAACTTTCTTCATAGAATCAAAGTCAATTCCCAAAAAAGGACTTTCCGCACAAAGTTACAAAATAAGTAGGTCCAATTTTGTATTCGGAGTTGTTTAAGCCTTTCTTGAAGAAAATTGTTTATTTTATGGGCAAAAACAGTATTCAAAATCTGACCACCCAGTTTCGTTACATCCTGTATTTCTTAACTACTTTTTATGGTATCAAAGGTGTATAACGAAATTCACGATATTCGTAATCATTCTTTATACTAATTCTATTACCAATTTTCGCAAAATAAAAAATAATAAAATCTATTAAATAACTAAAATTCTATATTATGTTAACTCTACTTTGAACAACGTACACTAATATAAATAAGTTACACTGTCTATGTCAAACGACTACCAGTGCTAAAAATAGGCATCTCATTTACTACAAGGAATGTTTGGCCGACAGATTCTTGATCGCCAAATGTCATCTTCTAGGCACTTTCCTTGAGCTGTTTCATTATACAAATTTTCTAAAACTACACTATTTTTTACAGCAAAAAATAAACAAATTTCAAATACCTAATTGGGTTCCAGACATCAAGTACATTTCGTCTGAAACAAAAACAATATCAAGGGTGAATAAGGTACAATAACTCAATAGGAATGTCCCATAAACGTTCCCATATAAAGGCAATCGATTGCATTGAATCTTTACAAATGAAACTGTCGTACCTATGTCACACCGCGACCCTACCCGTGAACTAGGTGTGGCATGTGGCTTCACTTGGGTTACCATAAAACATGCAACCAGTATAATGACTTAATAGAAATTGTTGGTAGATAGAACTTGAACCTGATTTATTCGTAAAAGCTTAAAAAAGTTAGCAGAGCTATCATATTTTTGAAGTTATACTTCTTTTGGCGCGTTAGGGATAAATGATGAGAGTAAATTTAATCTTTACAAAAAATCTACAACCTGAAGTTAGCTAGAACCGACACCCTGAAGTTAGATAAGGTCTGTTTTTCATGAAAAATGGTTGTTTTCCTTTTGTAAACTTTGCGACAGTTTGGTTTTTTATCTTGTTACACCAAAGAAGTATAACTTCTTACGTGCGTACATAAGTACACAAACACTTTTTGTTTTTCGGTCGAGAAATCTCTGCTACACATGGGACTTCAATGTAACATGGAATTATCAGCTCAAATAGAAAAAAAGTCAATTTTTGAACAGACATATAAAAAAAAAAATGTCTGATACTGTCATTTGACAACAATAGATGATTTCTGCCAATACCCAAAATTTCTGATCATCTTCTTCTTCAATTGTGCTCTTATATATTGTATTTTTTTATCTCCATGTATTGTACCAAATAAATATTTTATCTATCTATCTAAAAAATGTACACAACTTTTTTTACTTATTACAAATAACTTCGAGTAAAAAGTATATATACGAGTATATATATTTCGATACGAAAAGTATATATATTTGTCGATATCTACGTAGATACATATGGCGACATTTTTTATTGATGCTCAAGCTATTGAAAAAATAACCACAAAACAAAGTTGAAAACTCCAAATTAACGTACAACACCCAGACAAAACAATTCGAAAACAAAGTTTAAGCAAAATTCGGCAATTTCGATTGGTTCGATAAACCGGCAATAATTCACGGGAATTGAAAAGCAGCGTTCGATGGTAATTAGTATTCGAGGGGTAGCACTAAGCCCTAATAAATATCTTCTAATTGGTTGTGTCGTGGTTAAAGCCGAGCAATCCTGGTGACGTGGACTTGACGTACAAACTGACAGGTATTATCGAGTCGTATTAGAGGTGAAGATTTACGTGTGTCTTGGATGTGTTAGGTAAATTTGGGTGGGAAAATGTTTTCCTCAACGGGTCTTAGAATTATTGATGTCAGTTTTATGTGTGCATGAAAAAAAGCATTAACATTATTTATGATTATAAACTCTTAAAAAAAAAAAAACAGTTGTTTATAAATGTTGTAAAAATTAAATAGTTTAATTTGGCGCCACCTGCAGGCGTAGCATGACCAATTTCTATCTCTATTCTACCAAGAATAGACAAAGTTCTTTTTATCTAACTTGACATCTTTTCTGCCTGAGCATCATGCTTTACATTGTAGACTTTTGTCTATTGAAGAATTCAGTTTTAACATCGCATGCTTAGAAGGGTAGAAATCTTTCTACAATCTGTCATTTTGTCTATTCTTCCGTCGACAAAACTCGTTTCTATGGTGGTCATGCTACGAGTACGCGTGCAGGGAAGTTTTTTAAATATTTTCGCACAGATTCTGGATCAAAAATTGAAAATGTTTGCTTGAAAAAAATTGTTAAATCATTTCGTGTATGAAATCATAATGTTCTCTTCCTACTTACTCGTACATAAGTTTCATCAAACTAAAAACCTTCTGCTCTGCTAACGTAATAACGGTCCGAAAAATAAAAAATACATAGAAAAAAAAATGGATGACCTATCAATCTTTTAGCATAAACCTTTTATTCCAAAAAAAGAAACCATTCGTCCCATCATTTTTTTACTTATAATACAAAATCTACTTAGCCCTTATCATTCGATATACACAATAGTTTTATAGAAACTCAGTCATAGATATTAGGGGGTAGATACCCCTAAAAAGGTTGACCAATCCTTTGTCGTAGAATTCCAATATCGGATGAATGTATAGAATTCAGTTCTATAGGGGATGGCCTATTCATGTTCCCTACTGCGGGTACGGTTGGCAGACAAATATTGTCAAGATAAAATTAGAGAATAGTTATTTTAGTACCTATTTAGTCTTTGTCGTTCTTTCCTTCTAGTCGACAGCGATGAGAAGTTTTTCGACGACATATTTTAGTTTGTTTTTTGAGAAGCTCGTGGCTAAAGTAATTTAGAGAATAGTTATTATAGTGCCTATCTAGTCTTTGTCGTTCTTTCCTTCTAGTCGACAGCGATGAGAAGTTTTTTGACGACATATTTTAGAATATAATAGAATACAATAGAAAAGAATAAAACTTTATTATACACCAAAACAGTCACACAATTGTTTTTTTTTAGAAGAGCTCGTGGCTAAAATAATAACAGCCGCACAGGTCGATCCATCAGGTTAAACTACGCTTGCCGGGGTTGCTCCATGGATAGGTGACAATCTTTACATACCGAGACTCCTCCATGCCTCGGAAAGCACGTTAAGCCGTTGCTCCCGGCTGTCATTCGTAGATCTTTGACAGTCGATACGGGTCGTCAGAAGCCCGAAAGTTTGACAGTCTTACCCAGGGGAGCTTGTTGAGAAAAGGCTAGGCAGATTGGATTTTAGTTTGTTTTTAGGCTTTGTTATTTTTTTTAAGTATGCATGCATCTAGTTATAGTTAAAATAAATAGCATTCTATATAGTTTTATCCTTGTAAATTAATAAACTAATTTTCTTTACCAACATAATACTTTAGAAGTTATTTCCAGTGATTTCTATCCCTAAAATGTTATTCACACGGAATGGTTTATTTAATACAGAAGTTAAATATCTTTATGTAATTTATGGTCTAATTGTAGTACAACAAAGACAGATTTCCTAAATTGTTACCTGTTACAAACTTTTCGTTAAAAAAAGTCCCGAATTATTTTGATATAAAATACAAATTTATTATGATTTATTTTAAGATGAAATAACCTTTCATTTTGTTTGAAATGTAAATATGACTAACGTCGTTCCTCAGTTCTTAGTAAAAGCACTTTGAAAGATCTTTGATGCTTTTATAGCACTTTAAATTAGACAGATCCAATTGATATAAAAATATAAACTTCAAATATTTTTGGATGATATGATTTTATTTGCTAACGCTACTTATAGTGAAAGAATCTGACCTATGGCATTGTGAAGCCCTCCAACGGATGATTATTAATTTGTCCACCATAATACATTACTTGTTATTAATTGGTATCTGCTCTTTGGCTTCAGATGAATTATTATTATTGTTCGGAAAATTCCTGGAGGCTAAATATTTATCTTTAGAAGGTTGGTCCTTGCGTATTTTTGCTTTACCAAACCAATAATAATGACAATGATACAACGCAACAAAGTTCTCGACTAAAGTCTCAACATCATCTCAGACTTTTTAATGTCTCCGGGTTAGCAGATTGTTGTGTTGATTTTCTTTTGCTACTTTTCTTGTATCAGGATATGGTACACGAAAACTGCCTATGACAAAGACATTTTTTAGTTGTTAGCAAGTTCAGAAGCGATTTTTTTAAAGTGTTGCCACTCTTTTTTTTTTGGAGGATGAAAAATCATCCAATGAATTTTCCCGCTCTGTGTGGAGCGGGAGGGTGTGCCAGATTTTTACTGACTAAAAGCCACTCTTGATTCAATTGCCTGTGTGCCAAGGGCCGCGTAACTTTTATTTCGAATTTATCCACGACGCTAGGCAGGCATCGGCCCTAACCGGCCCCGTCAGATATTGCTGATATCTCTTTGAGGCGCGCGTGGAACACTACGCGCCGTCGACTCTCAGACCTGGTCTTTATCAGACTGCGAGCTACCCACTACTCGCCGTCCGCAATCCCAGGCAGCGTTGCTTCACCCTAGGAATTACTTCTGTATCGTGGGTGCGTTCATAAACATACAATCTGACACTCAGAACTGAAACAACTATCTGTGGGTTATACGTATATGTCGATCCGTGCCCTGGTTCAGGCCATGGTACGGAGCGAGAGGGAATGGGGGGCCGTCTCCTCCTTCTGCGAAGCAGTAATGCTCGCGAAGAGGGAGGCGGCACACGTTAGGGAGACTCAACAGAGGCAGAGTCGCCCTAGCGCCCTCAGCAGCAGCCGTCGCAGGAGACGCCAGGGGCTGCGAGACGATCTCCGGCCACCGTAGACCCGGGCCTGCGGACGGCGAGTAGTGGGTAACTCGCCGTCCGATCAGCACCAGGCCCGAGAGTCGACGGCGCGTAGTGTTCCACGCGCGCCTCAAAGAGTTGTCAGCAAAGGACGGAGCCTACCACGGCCAATGCCTGCCCGGGGTGGAGGATAAATTCGAAAGAGTTACCTCGCCCCCGGGCACGTAGGGCAGGGAGGAACAGGGGTGGGTTTTAGTCAGTAAGAGTCTGACACGCCCTTCCGCTCCACCTTAGAGCGGAAGAAGTCATGAGATGATTTCCCACCCCCCAAAAAAAAAAAAAAAAATACGTATATGTCGATGCTTCCGGAAAAAAATGTCGTAAAAGCCATTTTGGCGAAAATGAGCTTAGAATGCAGCCCTACTTAATTTTTGGCGCTGCGTCGATCTGAAAATGTGAAACTGGAATTCGTCTCAAAAAAATACTTGTACTCCCAAATTTTGTACTAGTATAGTCAAGGTCTTTTTAGAAAAGACGGTATTTATAACCGTACAGGGTCGTAATACAACGTACAGACAGCGGTCGATCGTATTAGTGGTCGTAAATACCAACTCCTTGAATTTTCTGGGGTGTATATCCTAGCTAACTTTTAGAGTAAGGCTATGACATAAATAGCAATGACATATTATGAAACGTCATCATATTTTACGTATTTCGTGTATACTTAGAATATTATTTTACTAATTTTAAGTTAAAAAATATAATTATGCCAAAAACGATTTTTATTTTTGTTTTTTTGTAAATTAAGAAAAGGTCTTGCTATCAGAGGCATCGCTTTGTTCAGTGCGGGATTCGAACTCGCGACACGCAGCGCAGCAGCCAATCGCTCAACTACTGTGCCAAACGTAACGGTACCTATCTTCACATACGGGCAGGCTCATTAGAAATATGAAATGAAGTTTACTAAAACCGCTAAACAAGGTAAAATCAGAAAACTTCATTGGTTTGCACCCTATTGTCACTTTGCACCACGTCATCAAATAATAAGATCTGTTTGTCTATGAGACAATTCAGACAATTTTCAAACTTATCGGTGAGAGACAGTTTATTGGGAATTGTCGTCAAAAGCGGTATATTTTCTAACTGTACTAAAACACGAATACCAATGGAAAATGGTGTCAATTATATTTTAGCGCATGAAAAACTTACAGAAATAATTTATTTTATATTTAGGCATGGTGCTCGATCAAATGCGACTTCATTATTACACCATGCTACTAGATTTAAAAGTCAAGATTGTTTATGTTTTTCATGTAATTTACTTTAGTTTTACAAGGAATGCTAAGCTGGGTACACGTCATAATGAGATTATGTTGCACGCTACGCAGTACATACATAATAAACTGCGTTGCACTGTTTAGAAGCAAAGTAAGTAATTTTTATGTTAATAGTGTATCTTTGACAGTCGTTACGAGTCGTCAGAAGCCAGAAAGTCTGACAACCAGTCCTAAAAAGGGGTATCGTATTACCCAGTAACTGGGTTGTTGAGTCCATGTAAAGTCCTGGTCTTCAGCTGCATCTGGTTAGCCCGGAAGCCGAACCCAAGATAGTTGGGAAAAGGCTAGGCAGATTGATTGAGTCTTCCTTAGAAATCACTTCAACAAACATCATTTGTCTTCAACACACCACGCATGTACTTCTCGAAGAGCAACCCATTTAAAACGAGCCTAATCCCAATTTCAGATGAAAAGTCCTGAGGACGCTTTGCTTGATCCGGGACTCGAATCCAGAACCTTACCTCACGCTTACACCAACTAAACCAGCGAAGCAGGCCAAGTGTCAAACAAACAGTATCAACAACACATCTGTCTTGCTTATCACTTTATTTTAAAACCCGAAAAGGATAATACACTTTTTCTACCCTTTATTTTTACCCCTTTTCAATAGCGCCAATCTTATCTCCATCTTGACTTGAACGATACAAACGAGTGTAACATCAAAATGGCTTCCTTAATCAAGTTTAAAGCAGTTCAAACCGGTTAATGCCGGTCTGTACACCCTATCTATTATGTTGTCCCATCTACCCTTCAAAAATCCTTGGTAACGGCCGTTTAAAATTTCCAATGGTATATTGATTTCTGCCGACCCTCTGGTGCGTCGTGAGGGTTGAAAATAAGGGTGCGTTGTCAATAGTCAATATGGTATTGGCTTGGGGACGTGTATCACCCGCGATAATCTAAGTATAAGTAAAAAACATTATCTGTAACACGTGCTGTTGAGGTGTTTATTTTATTTTATGGAGTATTTTTCTTTAAAAAATTATGCGTCCTTCTATTTCATTTGCAACAAGAAGAGAATAAGTTAAAGTTAAGAAACTTTTTTTATTAAAGTTTATAAACCAGCTATCAGAATTAGATGTGTACACAAAATTTCGTGTCCGTGCAGTTCAGCATTGAAGAGTTCCATTATCTGGAGCTAATTCTAGTCATGCTTACCGTAAAACTGCATTGTCGTTGGAACTTAATCACCACGTAAGAATTAAGTAAAAAAAAATTAAATAAATGAAATTTAAATAAATTAATTCCGTAAGAAGAGAGGAACTGTGGTTCTAATTCAGCTTGCAAGATTTGAACCGAACATACTTACAAACGTTACAAGTTAAATAAAGCTTTAATAAAAAAAACCCCAATTTCTTTTGAATTTTGAGAGTCGAACTGCTTTGAAAACAAACTTCGGGAAAGAAGTCCTTGATATCACTTCCAGCAAGTACAAAATATAGAAAAAAACTTTTTTCCAAAAAATACAACCGACTTCCAAAAAAGAAAATACACTTAAAATTGAAAAATTACTTTAATTTCGGAAGTCGGTGTTTTTATTTTATTTTTTTCGTTAATTGACATATTTTTCACTTTTTAGGTACACAATAAGCACTAAAGCAATTTTGATAAAATTTATATGGGACCACCTCTTGTATACTACAGTATACTCTTTTGAATAAAAAAAGAGTTTTGAAAATCGGTCTATAACTGACAGAGAACCGGTGGACAAACATTAAAAAAAAAACTAAAAGTACATACAGTCGAACATAGAACCTCCTCCTTTTTGCGAATCTACTTAGAAAATTATAGAAAAAAAAACAAAGCGGCAACTATCAAAAAGATTAGCAGCAACTTCAATATCGATTTCCAAACCTTCACCAGCAGACCTTACACTCGATTAAATACCCTCTTCCACCACAGAAAATAAGCATGACTACCCTTTCAACTCAAAAGGCCAAATCTAAATGACTTTGGGTAAGTGAAACCGTAACCTTCATATAAAAAAAAAACTATACGCACGAATACATTACTCTATGGACCAAACATGGTTGCTCAGGCGGCAAATTGATTCAAAAATATACCGTCAAATTGAATCGCCGTAAGTGAGTTACGTCCCGAAATGTTTCAAGCGTAACCATAAGCTATATTGCTTTGTGTGGGCCTTTTTTGTTGCTGCTGATTTTGGTTAAGTGCGTTGGATAGTTAAAAGAGCATTGAGACGAATTAATTCATTATCTGAACTGGATATAGTAAGCTGAATACAGTTGGAACACAAAATGACATCTTGATGGCATTCTTCGAAGGGTTAGCTACATGCGTATCTATAGTGCACCTAAATTTCTCCAGTTTGTAGATGTCTCAGGCAATAGAGGGCGACCCTATTGCCATAAATGGAGCACATAACGAGATCCCGAGCAAAAATCCAGGAGGAAAACCCAAACAGCTTCCGACCACTGCCCCACTGTGACATCTTTGTGTTTGTTTTTGGTCCATAGAAGGGTGACCATCTTTACATACCGAGATTCTTCCATACCTCGGAAAGTACGTTAAGCCGTTGGTCCGGCTGTCAATCATGGATCTTTGACAGTCGTTACGGGTCGTCAGAAGCCCGAAAGTCTGACAATCAGTCTTACCAAGACCAAGGGGTATCATGTTACCCAGTAACTGGGTTGTAGAGGTCAGATAGGCAGTCGCTCGATGTAAAATACTGGTATTCAGCTGCATCCGGTAATACTGGGAGCCGACCCCAAGATAGTTGGGAAAAGGCCAGGCAGACAGATTAATTGTATTTGGTTTTGGTTTGTGTTTGTGGTGGTTTTCATTCCCGGGTTAGGAAATGTGTTATCGGGTTTTCCTCCTGATTTTTGATTGATGACGTCATAGTAGGAGGGGTAGAACCAACGATGCAAGCAAGAGTATCTACTCCGTGATCCAACTATGTTGTCCAATATTGTACAACCCGTTCGAAACGTTGTAAACTTTGTCCAACACGTTATAACAAGCTATAAAAACTCCTTAACCCGTCAAAGCCTTTAGACAAAATACTTTTCTGTAAACGTTAACGCTAACGCTTAGTGCAAAATGTATGGCAAAGACATTACTGGGCGTGAGTCACGTGACAGTTCTGTCTAACGCTTCGTGCAAAACGTCGTTGCCATACATTTTGCACGAAGCGTCAGCGTTAACGTTTACAGAAATGTATTTTGGCTAAGGGTGCAGGCCTCGCACGCCCCACATGTGGGGCGCAACAATAGGTTTTTAATTGTGTCTGTTATTCCGGGGCCTGACGGATAAAGGTAAACATCGTTTCCATGAACCACAATATAATTTAAAAAAAATTATCTCCTTTCCCTGCCTTTTTATCTAATACTAGCAGTCCCGGCAAACGTTGTTCTGAGATTTAAAATGGGTGGTGGGGGTAAGAGCATGAACAATACTTTAAGATCTATTCTCATATTTACCAAATATAAAAAAAAAAAACATTAAAATTGGTCGAGCCGTTTTGAAGGAGTGCAACCACAAACAACGTGACACGAGATTTTTATATATTAGAAGATTACTTCGTCTTTGAAACTGGAATTATGATGATTTTAAGTGAAAATAGTAAAGGACCTACTATGCAATAAAGAATTTATCTTTTTTTTTGTTGGGACCAGCCCGCCACACTGTTCCCAAACCACTGTAACTTCTGTAAGCCAGAATCAACAGTGGTGACCACCAGAAAAAAACGCCGAGGCAATGAAGCTCGACGAGTCCCAGAGAAATGATTAAACTGTCTTGGGTCCCGCAACGAAATTAATCAGAAAAGACAGCGGAGGAGTAAGAAAAACATAATTTCCACTTCCCTCCTAATCAAACGGGAGACGAAAAAAACTAGGCCATTAGGCACAAAGGGGGTTTTTACAACTGGGGTAAACCCAGTTGCCAAGCACCACTGGTTAAAAACACAAATATTAATGGGTCCTAAAATTGTGAGCTGTTACACTTTTTTTTTTTTTGGGGGGGTGGGAAATTATCCTATGAATTCTTCCGCTCTAGGGTGGAGTGGAAGGGCATGTCAGACTCTTACTGACTAAAACCCACCCCTGTTCCTCCCTGCCCTGAATGCCCAGGGGCGAGGTAACTCTTTCAAATTTATCCTCAACCCCCGGGCAGGCATTGGCCGTGGCAGGCCCCGTCCTTTTGCTGACATCTCTTTGAGGCGCGCGTGGAACACTACGCGCCGTCGACTCTCGGACCTGGTGTTGATCGGGCGGCGAGTTACCCACTACTCGCCGTCCGCAGGCCCGGGTTGAGCTGTTACACTTGATTCCAATAATAGGTATGGCAAAAACGATTGAACGCACGGAAATTCGTTCCAGTTTCCACAAGGTCCGTGTAATAGACAACTCCAGACGTAGGCTGAATACTATCCAATATAATATTGCGCTCAGCTTGCCAAAGAGTACACTCCCACAGGATATGATGTGCGGCAAGAATTTATCTACTCCGTGAGCAAACTATGATGTCCGGACCCTCTCATACACGTTCTCAAAAAGCACCTACAAAATTAAAAAAAAAAAACTATAATCCTCTTTCCCTGCTTCCTTTCTATCTTATATTAATTCCTCTTTAAAACCGTCCTTTATGTTCTCCTTCCCTCTATCGGCAAAGTAAAAAATTACATGGCAAGAGACTACCAAGGAAAACATAAAAAAAACAGTATTTATACTTTTAATTAGTGTTTATTTATAGGGCTAATTAGCGGCTCTTAGAGGACCATTTTATTTTATTTTATAAATAAAAAGTTTTGTTTGTGTTTCGTTGCTGTCTCGTGTTGAGTTTGTAATAGATTTGCTTTGAAAATAAATTTCTGGGGCTAGTTACATGGTAAAGCTTTGGATTGCATGTATAGATATTCTATTTCTCAAAGGTTGATCTTGAATCTGTGTGTAGATTATTCAAATGGACATTGTTTCTGTGTGCGTAAGCTATATTTTATGACACCGAGCGCTCTGAGCATACAGACACACACAGAAAAAAAGTGTACGTAAACTTAGGTGAGATAGAGCAACTATACTTAACTCTAGTATGTGAGTTGTATGTTTGTTAATCTTTAGTTCTGAAATGGAAAAATCAAAGGCATTAGATTAAGAAGAAGAAAAATGGAGTTAATAAATTCCAAAGAAGTGAAAAAGATTTAGCACAAAAAGGTGGAAGGAAGATTGGAACACTATCTTTAAATTATGGATGGAAGAATTACACATATTATGTTCTTATGTAATTGACTTTAGTTATTTGTTTAAGTTTTTTTTATAACCTAGTTGAGGGTTGGCACAAATAAAGAGGGACTATGCCCACCAACAGAATCAGGAATGATGTTATCCGCAAAAGAACTAAGGTTACCGACATAACCTAAAGAATCGCCAAACTGAAGTGGCAGTGAGCAGGGCACATTGCTCGCAGAACAGATGGTCGATGGGGCCGAAAAGTTTTGGAGTGGCAACCGCGTACCGGAAGACGCAGCAATGGAATGCCTCCCACAAGGTGGGCTAATGACTTGGTAAAAGTCACGGGTAGCCGATGGATGCGAGGCGCACAGGACCGCACAGGCCGACCGACCTTTAATTTAATTTAATTTTAATTTAAGCTGTGTATCATGCAGAAGGTACTTAACTATCCTTATTACTGTCATCATTAGGCACGTAAACATCTCATTAGCGATATCAGTATGTTATAATTGTCGTTCCTGAACTGTTCCATTCTTTTTCCGTTAAAGATCAAAGAAGCGACAGTCATCAACAAATAATTGTATGTATTGATCCGAACCGGAGTAATTGGGCTCCAATATGTAACGTATCCGACGGATGCTGCTCTCTTTATAACATTTTAATGGGACATGTTATGAACAGATGTGCATTTAAATGTATACTGTTGCGTACATTTTAATTTTCAAATAGATCAGCTGCAAAAGTGGTGTGTGGGTATCAGAAGTTGGGTAAAAGAAGTGTTGATCTTTTTTTGAAGTGAAAACTTCTTTAGGCGCGTTGGGCATTTTTGAGGCGGGAAAAACAATTGAACTCGCCACCGAAACCGACACTGACAACGACACCGCTATTTGGATTTAAGTGAAAACTTGTTTAGGCACGTTGGGCATTTTTGTTTAAGTTTTCACTTCTGTCAGCACTCCTGGATGGAGTGCCACTCTTTTTTTTTTTTTTGTGAACTTGGGAAATCATCCAATGAGATGACCCCACGACTGACGGACCCCGTCAGGTATTGCTGTCATCTCTTTGAGGCGCGCGTGGAACTCGGTGAGCTACCCATTACTCGCCGTCCGCAGACCCGCGCCTACGATGGCCGAAGATCGGCTTGCGACCCCCAACGCCCAAGGCGTCTCCTGCGGCGGCTGCTGCTGGGGGCATGAGGGCGACTCTGTTGATTAAGAAGTGTTGATCTTGCGGCGGCATGAGGTGCAGGCGAAATTGTTGCAATCGCGTATGGAACTTGAATGAGACTGGTACTGGGATAGGAGCGTGAGTATTGACATTAGCAAAGAAAGGCATAATAATGCCCAGCAGTGGCTGTTATCAGGCAGTGGGCGATGATGATGATGAATATTATTTTTCAGTAGTATTTTTTTTAATGTATGTATGCGAATCCGAGACTGTTTGGGCTTGGTTTACTGAATAGTTCGCTTTTAATAACCAGTCAGCTATAAGTAGACAGCAACGCCAAACATAATCAATTTATACTGTCTATAAAACCTCCCTAACAGCATTTAGTGTTGGCATTTGGTGGAGCCAAAAATAAATGCTTTAATTTTATTATTGGCCCAACAATAAATACTATGGGCTTCAATTGCCAATCATGAAATAAAATTTAAAAAAAAATCATTAATAACACTCAAAAATTTGATCGATTATTATCGAACGAATGTCTATAGTCCGTTCTTGGTGAATAAGCCATCAATTTCAATAAAACGCTGGAGTGAGACAAAAAATGACGCAATCAATCATACGACCCGTCATTTTGACGTCGCGTTCCGGGGTGGCCAACCATCGACGTAGGGGAATGGATTGAGCAATACCCTAGCAAAATTTAGTACTGATTAGACAGAAAAGCGACTGTGAAGCCAATACCCGTCTCTTTCTAAATTCTCTATACCTATGTGCATCATACGACCTGTCATTTTGACATCGCGTTTCGGGGTGACCAACCATCGAAATATAGAAATGGACTGAGCAATACCGTCACAAAATTGACTACTAATTAGAAAGAGGTAAAAAGACGGTGCGGCCAACACCCGTCTCTTTCCACATTCTCTATGTCTTGTGGCTACGTAATAACAGCGGCAAGGACCAGTCTTCAAGGTTAATTAAGCAACACTTGCAGAGGTAGGTCCGTGGTTGTGTGACTCCTTCGTGCCTTTGAAAGCACCTAAAGCCGTAAATCTTGCCTGTTATTTGTCAAACTTTGTCAGTCATCACGATAGTCAGAAGCCAGATAAACTGACACCAGTCTTACCAAGGAGTATCGTGCTACCCAGATACAGAGTTGTGGAGGTAAGATAGGTAGTCACTTTATGTAAAGTACTGGTACGCAGCTGGATCCAGTTAGACTGAAAACTGAACCTAAGATAGTTGTGAAAATGCTAGGCAGATTGATGTGCAGAACTCATCTGCTCCTGCAAGTTTGTGATGTAGCCCAATCAGAATACAAGGATAAAAACAATAATTGGCCGCAGAAACGCTTTCGCTGTCCTTCTGCTGAATAAGAAACACTCCGTTCATCCTTCTATGTCGATGTGGCCGACCAACGCGAGAACGCTTTGTTTTCCAAAGGTTTCCCCATATTATTATTATTATTCGGGGTTGCACCATTTGTTTGTACAGAGATATTACCTATAATTTTGTCGATGGGTGCAATAACCCTCGTGTCATTATTTTGATGGACGGAGGTAAAATTTTATCGTAAAACCAAGAGCACCTGCATACATAGGTATATTTACTCGTACAACTTTGAAACAAATGGAATAATAATAAAAAAATATTTTTCACCAAAACTATGTAAATACAATGGATTACATGACATAATACACTATAGGCTAGTACTTAAGATTAAAACAACATAGGGGTATCTCGGCAAATAGCGCCAGTCCCTCAAAATAGGCAAAATCGCTTAGCCTAAAAGAGAGAATGGGAGGCTCATTCTTTTTTCGGAACTTGGGAATCCCAAATTCTTAAAGAAAGCTGTCTAAATCTATGAGTTACTTAGCAGTATTTTAAATATTACCACGCATTTCCATTATACCCTGTAATAGGTAGGGTAGGTACCTAATGAGGTTTGCTTCGTCAGGCCCTGTCTTCAATATCAGCTAATAGTCTTGATTACCAATTTTTGTTGCCAATAACCAACTAGGTAAGCAAATATACAGGGTGTAACGGAAAGGTGTGGTCATATTTTAAGAACCGGTTCTGCACATGGAAATGAACAACTTTCTCTAAGAAAAAATAGTAAAAACCCAAAAAAAATTGGACTTCCCATACAAAGTTATCATCAGCTGATCAATATTTGTTTGGGAGATAAATTTTTGGAGGAGCACATGGCAAAAGTAATAACAGCCGCACGGGTCGATCCATCAGGTTAAGCTACGCTTGCCGGGGTTGGTCCATGGATGGGTGACCATCTTTACATACCGAGACTCCTCCGTGCCTCGGAAAGCACGTTAAGCCGTTGGTCCCGGCTGTCAATCGTGGATCTCTGACAGTCGTTACGGATCGTCAGAAGCCCGAAAGTCTGACATTCAGTCTTACCAAGGGGTATCGTATTTCCCAGTTACTGGGTTGTGGAGGTCAGATAGGCAGACTGGAAGCCGACCCCAAGATAGTTGGGAAAAGGCTAGGCAGATTGAGGTAAATTTTTGTTTTGAGAATTTCCTCAGGTTTTCTTGAATAAAGTTGTTCATATCGATGGGCAGTTGCAGTTCTCAAAATATGACCACACCTTTCCGTTACACCCTGTTCACACAGGTAGGTGCAATATAATGAATACAGTAAATATAGCTTAGCGATATAAACGTTAGGCTGGGAACACATTATCGGTTTCTCGTTTGAATATGGGAAACGAAAATTTTATGAAATTTAGGTATTCACTACCATATCTCTACTGTACATGTAAATGTCTGTTACTGTGTGTTCTAAATAAACTTTTGTACAAAAATATTGAACAGTTTAAAAAAAAAAAAAAGTGCAAAATAACTTTAATTTCGGCAGTTGGTGTTTCTGGTTTTGTTTCTTCGCTTTTTGACAGTGACTTCCAAAATTTAAGTTATTTTTTACTTTTTAGTTATGGTTCACCATTAAATTGTGTTAACAATACGTAGATAAGCGATCCACGTAATCGCGAGACATTTGCTGTTAGTCATTGAAGAGTTCCACTGTCTATCTCCGAAGATCTTCATCAGATCATTGATTCACTGTCTATTTCCGAAGATCTTCATCTTCAAAAGATGGATGGATTGTGTGATGAGTGATATGAAATCACTCCTCACACAATCCATCCATCTTTTCTTTGGCCTCCCTCTCCCTCTCCATCCATCCACATTTATATTCATAACTCTTTTAGTTACATGTGCCTCATCCCTCCTCTTCACATGACCATACCAAGACAAGCGGTTCCTTTTCAACTTTTCTGTGACTTTTAAACTTTTAAACTACCTCTAATGTACTAATTTCTCACTTTATCCATTCTCGTTACTCCACACATCCATCTAGAATTCTACTATTATGTTATAAATGTGAAAGTTTGTGAGATATATGTATAAATATTTATTAATGGAAATCATCCAATGACATCTCCCGCCCTGAGTGGAGCGGGAGGGCGTGTCAGACTCTTACTGACTAAAACCCACCCCTGTTCATTCCCTGCCTGAGTGCCCAGGGGTGCGGTAACTCATTTTGATAATTTATCCGCTACCCCTAGGCATGCAGGCACCGGCCACGATGGGCCCCGTCAGTGGTGGCTGACAATCATCTCTTAAAGAAAAGAAAGAAAGAAAACATTTATTTGCCACAGATAGAGGCTCATTGAGGTACGCGCCGTCGACTCACGGGCCTGGTGCTGATCGGACGGCAAGCTACCCACTGCTCGCCATCCGCAGGACTGGGTCTACGGTCTACGGTGGCCGGAGATCGTCTCGCGACGTCCTACGCCCAGTGCCTCTCCTGCGGTGTTAGCGGTCGGGGCCGTGAGGGGTATTCCGTTGAGCTTCCCTTACGCGTCCCGCCTCCGCCTTCGCGAGCATTACTGCTTCACATTTAAGCGTCTAAGGGCCGATTTCACCAATTATATATAATTAATTCCACGTTTAAGCGAGCTTAAACGTGGAATTAAAACGTTTAGCCGCTGTCATAAAGCTGAAGAGTTTGTTTGTTTGCTTGCTAATCTCAGGAACTACTGGATCGAATTGAATTTTTTTTTGTGTTGAATAGTCCATTTATCAGGAAAGGCTATAGGCTATATAACATCACGCTGCGACCAACAGGAGCGAAGCATCAATGAAAAATGTGGCAAAAACGTGAAAAATGCTTCAGTTGCGTGCGCTGCGTAAACGGTTAAAGTTACGCAAAAATTATGTGTTACGAAATTGTTTTCCTATTAAAGTTCTACAAAAAAATCCGCGACAGCATCTGTCTATCTTTTAAGGTTCTGTTAGTCACTATAATCTTTTTAATGGTTTTTATTTTTACGCTAAGCTTAGTTCAGTAAAACTTAGTTTGTAGAGTTAATGGTGAAATCGGCCTGTAATGGTAAACTAAACCGTCGAACTATGTAGGACTATATAAAATCTTTTCTTGCACCGTTTCTCGTGTCCCGACCCTTACAACAACCCATATACTCGTAGCTACATAGCCACGGAATGCCCAGATGCATTGGAATGACAGCCCGAAGCAATATGCTGGAACTATTATTGTATAGCCAAGAGTCTATTAATACTGAGTAAGCCTTTACTGTTAAGGCCAGCATTTGAGTGTAGCATTATGTTGATGGTGATCGGGGACTGAAAGGGAAAATATTGTAAGTGCGAAGGGCTGTTTTATTACCAGATTTTATTTAACTTGATACGTTCGTGTGTAACTTGTCTGACTGAAAACTTTTCAACCATTTTCGACCACTTGTTGGTTTCTGATTGAGCTGAAATTTGGTACACTTATGTAAGTTCGGTGACAATGCAGTATTATAATACAATCAAGCTGATCTGATGATGGCATCGGGATGTAGGGACCGGAACTCCCTGATGGCAAATGGTAGGACAGTTGCTTTGGGCTAGAATGTTTTGTCATCAGGAGTATACTCGGAGTATAATAGTATAACGAGTATAAAACCAGTGTTAAAAAAAAAACTTTTAATTTATTTTATATTAAAGGTTCAATAACAATCAATCATTGCGAATATGACTTTAAAAGCAAAACAGTTACTGAGTTTCAAAGAAACTATGGACGAACTGTGTGAAAAACGATTTGGCGAGAAAGAGGTGACTAATAAGACGACGATTTATAAATCGTCGTCTTATTAGTCACCTCTTTATTTCTTCTTTTTCTCTATAGAGAAAAAGAAGAAATATTGCGCTTACCCCAAAAAAATTGTGATAAGGGCAAAATATTAACGAATAAGCATATGCAGCCTTAAAATGTTCCCATTGCTGGGACTCAGACTTCTCTAGGAGAAGGATTGGGCTGTAATCCACCACGCGGGCCTAGTGCTGAGAATTATAATGATGGCGCATATTAGTTGGTATTGTTCTAGTATGTCACAGTCCATATATTAAATAGTTTTTTTTTACTATTACTAGGCTCGCGTTTTACCACTTTCTCTCTTGATGGTAAGCGATGATGTCGTTGACGTTTGTGCACGCTTATCTAGAAGTAACCTATTCAGTCTTGCCCCAGGTTGTAGCTATCAGGCAAGAAACTCCACAGGGATATCCCCTCCTTAGCTGTACGCACAATTTATGAGTTTTAAGTTTAGTTTCCTTAGTTAGAGATTTTTTATGGACTAGATGGCAAATAGTAAACCGCCAGCCTGGATTCGAACCGACAACTTGTAAGTCAAGTATCATTAAGTTTCTGAAGCTTTCGAGAGGTAATTTAAATTTGATCAGTGTCACAATGTTGTTCGTATAATTTCAACCCTCTTACGTCGATACAAAAATTGCAATACACATAAATTCTCTAACAAGAGTTTTACGAAGTGTTATATAAGCTAGAAAATCTTACTTCACACCCTATACCGAACAATCTCAACCCCTACACAAGAAACGTAACGAACGAAAACTCAGAACCGCAATTCCGACGAATAAAAACAATTTTGCAAAAACATTGACCGCACCACAACGACTATTAGCTGTTACCGCGCTCTAGCTAGTATGGCTTCACCCCGTTGCGCCCGACTGTACTTCCTAAGGCTTCGAGGTAAGTAATGAAGCAGCCGCTTGTTTATGGTACAGTCGAGTACTGCAGCGGGTTTAATTTATTTTTGCTATTAAAAATAAAAGCGAAGTTTTGTGATGACTTGGCGCTAAAATTGTTGGAGCACAACGAAGTGAAAAATTTGTTGCTCCTAATGTATCAACGTGTGGTTGAATGTTAACTACCTATTTCCGGTCTCGAAATACTCTATATGAATAAAAAAAAATAACGGGTTGCATTCTGGGAGTACCGGCAGAAGTGAAAACTTGAATTCTCTACTCTCCCTCAGTCTTACAAATTTTCGCTCAGGTCACGTGTCCTGACGCGAGTTTAACATTTTATATCCATCCCAAAAAAGTGCTCAACGCCACTAAAGAAGCTTTCACTTCAAAAATAATATTTTCAAAAAATAATACTAAAATTTTGAAACAACACGTTTTCTTTTTTCAAAAAACCCGACTGAAAAGACACTTGAAAATCACTTTTCAAGCAGTGTGATGTGTGACGCAGTTGGTGGCATGAAATTTATAATTTGTAATAAATTATCATATTTTCTACATTTTAGTAAGTTATATTTTTGGAGTTGTCTCTGATACACCAGATGATCATGTCACAAAAAATAAAACCTCGATATCCTATTAACGCCGCCATTTTTTTTCGAGTAAAAATACTAGATTCCAATATTATTTGAATTTGGCGTGATACGAGGCTAGAATCAGGTACAAAATCATTGTTACAGATTTTCTATTACAATAATTTATAAATGGTTCAGTTACTTATTATTAATAATTAACCTCACTCAACGACAAATTTGTTTGAGTAAAGTCCCACTCTAATAAGCCATATTAGTTCCGCGGCAAGCAACAGACGAAACGAGACAAATCTTTCAAAATGTACTGAAATAAACTTTCTAGAAACAAACACGGCGTAACTTTGAAATGTGAAGCAATGTTCACAAAGGCGTTGAAGCCCAGCAAAAAGAAGTTGACCCGAACACGCCATGTTTACACCGAGTGTTTAAAGTTAAAAATGAAAACGATACATGTTTGGTATAACACGGGAAAAATTGTGGCAATATCAAGATTAGTCTGCCATTGGCTTCGCCCATAAGAAAGGGAAATATATATATTTATAGGTAGTTACTATATTAAATATATATATTATTAGTAGGTATATTATTATATGTTTTCGTTCCCGTTTTTTGCATTATTTTTACTTATTATTACTTTGTTTGTATTCTTTTATGCACCTGCCATATTATCTCTCCACCACCCTTGGTTGACCTGTTAGAGAATGCCTTTTTTTGTGGGGTTGGAAATCATTCAATGACATATCCCGCGCGGGAGGGCGTGTCAGACTTTTACTGACTAAAACCCACCCCTGTTCCTTCTCTGCCCTGAATGCCCAGGGGCGAGGTAACTTTGTTTCGAATTTATCCACAACCCCTGGGCAGGCATCGGCTATGACGGGCCCCGTCATGTTTTGCTGATAACTCTTTGAGGCGCGCGTGGAACACTACGCGCCGTCGACTCCCGGACCTGGTGCTGATCGGACGGTGAGTTACCTACTACTCGCCGTCCGCAGGCATAGGTGTAGAGAATGTCTAAGGTATTAAGTCCGCTTTTGTTCTTTTGTAGCATGAAGTGTAAATAAATAAATAAAGAAAAAGAGAAAATTATGCCAAGAAAACATACACCCGGGATGAAAAGTATCCTATGCCCTATTCCAGGACACGGGCTACCTGTTTCCAAGTTCCATCTACATCCATTTATCCGTTCAAACGTGAAGAGGTAACAGACAGTGAGAGTAACTTTTGCATTTATAAAATAAATAACAGTATGGATTATATAAGAGTATGGTTATGAATATTTTTAACTCATTCGTAAATTCAAATTCACTGCAAAAAAGAAAAATATTGTGTTTTTCTTAAAACTTTAGTTAAATTATGTACCAGTGAAGATAAGGCAGATGTAGTTAAAATAAATACAAGATGCGAGTCACTGTACACACAGGCAACTGAAGGAACATGGGTGGCATTCTAGGAGCCTGTAATTTCTCCTGCTCTGGGTAAAGTTATTTGATTCCACACCCAATAAAAAAAAAGCTTGGCTGATAGAACTCAAGTTTGACTGTTTTATTTTTGAGTTTTTCCGTTTAAGAGGTCACCTTATATCCGTTATTATCCCAAACTTAGAATTACTTTATAATGATGCTAAGTATAGTTATTTAGGAGTTATGTCAAATTCATTAAAGTTCCGATTTTCAAAGAAAAATAAATTAAAATGTTTCAAACATTGTTGTTATCTTAGTACCGACTCGTCAAGGTTTAGTACAGTCAACAGAAAAAGTTAAAAATCATAACATAATACATAGGAAATGCGAATCACGAACTGTAACGTCTCACAAAACTACTAGGAGGCCAAAATCATGAAGAAGTATTTCATAAACATTGGAAAAGAAGTAGCGAACATTAGCATGATAATTTGAAAATAGTCTATACACAACAATCACTATCCTTCATTCTAAATTCAAAAAATAACTTCACTCTTTTTTCAGAGTTGCTCATTTCGTTCGTGCCCCGAGGCTCTAAGCTCAAATGCTCCTTCCATGTTTGATTCTTATTTACAAGGCGGCAAAAGTAAATTACGTTCCAGCTTGCGATTGATTGTTCTCGGCAATCCCTCGAGATTGCGACGTGCAATTTTATTGCAACCTCTGTTGGCCTTACTAAGAGAAGCGTAGATCGACTTTGTTTCTGTTACTACGTATTTTTTGAGATGATGATCTCCTGCTTTGCTTTCGAAAGTTTGTTGTTTTTCATTATTTTTTGTTTGATATTTATGTGAAAGGAAACTATTGCATGTCTAGTATTCTATTTCTCCATTGCATCTCTGGAGTGAAAATGTACATTCATGTACCAGACACTTTCAAGATAGATTGCTAGGTACTTGTTTTATTATAACAGTTGCTCTGTTGGCCTCACTAAGAATCGTAGATCGTTTTGTCGAGAAACTTTCGAGCTTTGCGTTCGAAAGTATGTTTTTGATTATTGTTTGATATTTGTAATAGGACATTTTAATTATGTTTGTAAATAGCCTGCCCGTACTAGAGTGAAAATCCAGGCATCAGAAACATTTCCGTAGGCGCAGGCCTGCGGACGGCGAGTAATGAGTAGCTCGCCACACGAACAGCACCAGGCACAAGAGTTGACGGCGCGTAGTTTTCTACGCATGCCTCAAAGAGATGTCAGCAACAACTGACGAGGTCCGTCATGGCCGATGCCTGCCCAAAGGTCGTGAATAAATTTGAAACAGAGTTACCGCGCCCCTGGGCACTCCGGCAACTGAAGGAACAGGGTTGGGTTTTAGTTAGTAAAAGTCTGACACGCCCTCCCGCTGCACCCAAAGCGGGAGAAGTCATCGAATAATTTCCCAACCCTCAAAAAAAAAAAGCATCAGAAATATTTGAGGTAGGTTTCTAATAAATTTATATTTGATGTCTATAATTATTATTATATTTATAGTTTCTGCTTTGAATGAAAAATTTTAAGTTTATGATGGAGTAGCTACCTAATAATACCTAATAATAATAATAGGGTGTGGGTGACTAAAAAGTATATTTGATCCATCAGCTGAACTACCAAAAAGTATATTAAATCTGATCCATCAGCTGAACTACCAAAAAGTATATTTGATCCATCAGCTGAACTACCAAAAAGTATATTAAATCTGATCCATCAGCTGAACTACCAAAAAGTATATTTGATCCATGAGCTGAACTACCAAAAAGTATATTAAATCTGATCCATCAGCTGAACTACCAAAAAGTATATTTGATCCATCAGCTGAACTACCAAAAAGTATATATTTGATCCATCAGCTGAACTACTAGAAGGTATATTTGATCCATCAGCTGAACTACTAGAAAGTATATTTGATCCATCTGCTGAACTACCAAAAAGTATATTTGATCCATCAGCTGAACTACCAAAAAGTATATTTGATCCATCAGCTGAACTACCAAAAAATATTAAACACGTATTTTTTTTCTTTTGTCACGCAAACAAAAAATGAGGTCGAACCTACTAATCAAAAATGTAACGATTTTTAACAGCTACAAGTGACGTAACAAACCCCTACTCCTTACCTTTCATGCGTTCATCTTTGTCATTTTTATTGATTTGGTAAAGCAAAAAAGTGTCCAATATTAAATCTTTTGATAATCATACTTACGGACTCATCATCTTCCTACCCTTATCCCATGTTACTTGGGGTCGGCGCAATACGTTTTTTTCTTCCATTCAGTCCTGTCAGTCGTCACGGTATCACTAACTCCCTTTTCTTTCATATCACTGGACACACAATCCATCCATCCTTTTTTTGGCCTCCCCCCCCCCTATCCATTCATCCACATTTATATTCATGACTCTTTTAGTTACATGTTTGTCATCCCTCCTCTTTACATGACGGACTAAAAAGAATGTTTTGTTTTGCACCCAAGAATCATCCGTATTACAAAGTTTTAATTGATCGTAACTAAAACACGTTTGAGCAGTGGTTGCCCAGTGGTATTGGCCGCGACTTACAAGTTGTAGGTCGTGAGTTCAAACCCAGGCAGGCGCTTTACTTTTTGTAAATTATTTCTCCACCACTGCTCTCAAAACGGTGAAGAAAAACATCGTGAGGAAACCGACATATCCTAGAACCAAAAATTCGAAAACATGTGACTTCCACCAATCCGCATTGGGCCCGCGTGGTGGATTACGGCCCACACCCTCTCACAGAGAGGAGGCCTGTGCCCCAGCTGTGGGGACATTAAAAGGATGAGATGAAAAAAACTTTTTTACCAAAAAAAACGACCGACTTCCAAAAAAAAAAAAACTTAAAAGTAAAAAATAACTTTAATTTCGGAATTCGGTGTTTGTATTTTATTTCTTCGTTATTTGACACCGACTTCCGAAATTAAAGTTATTTTTTTTTTTTTTTTTTTGGAAGTTGGTTGTTTTTTTTTGTAAAAAAACAACCGACGAAGAACTAAAAACCCCAATAACATGGAACGTGGATTTTAAACATTTGGAGAACACCAAAACGTCATCGAGGTATACGTATTTTTCGTTTTTGTTCAGTTTCTCAAAAAGCGCTGAAGCAATTTCGATAAAATTTATATGGGACCACCTCGAGAGTATACTCTTTCGCATAAAAAAATAATGTTGAAATCGGTCCACAACTGACGGAGAAATCGGCGGACATATATACAAAAAAAAAAAAAAAAACATACATACAGTCGAACATAGAACCTCCTCCTTTTTCGAATGTCGGTTAAAAACACGTTACGCATCCGCACCAAAAAAACTCGGTGACCACTTCTCAATTAAAGATACCCCAAAATTTGCCAACAATCTGTAACCAGTTACCTTAATCGCAATAAAATAAAACCCTAAAGTACTGAGCTTAATACAATTTTAAGGATAATACGCGAGCACTCGTAGTAAGCTCGCTAAGTCGGGCAAATGTTTCCCGCAAATAAATAAAGGTGCAGAATTTCATCTGGCATTTATAGACGTGGCTGTACTTTACGACGTTTTTGTTGACTATACGCGTGAATTTGTTCAGTAGATCTGTTGATGACTGTGAGAAAAAAAAGTAATGCTTTGCTATAACTAATTTATTAATGTGGAGTGCCACTATACAACTAATTTATAAATTTATGATTTTGAAATATTTGTTTTGTATTTTTTCTTAACACAAAAATAATTTAGGTCTGAAAATAAAACTTTTTTACACTTGCTAACCTAGATATGAACATAAATAATACACGTGATTTAATTATAAAAAAATGGCATGTCAAAAGTACTGTGAGAGTTGCTTAGTTATGAAAGTTTTGTTTACTTAATAATGTTTTAACTTTTTTTTTGTTTTCTGTTATTTATTTGGTATGTCTAACTAGCTGACCCGACAGACATTGTTCTGTCTTAGCTATGAACTGTCAATCTCGCGAAATATTTCTAATTTTCCGCGTAATTTTTAATTTTTCTTTCATAAGAACCTTCTCCTGACAACAACAAACACAACAAAAAAGAAATACGAAATCGGTAAAGCCGTTCTCAAGTTATAGCGTGACCAAGAAAAATACGGGCTAATTTTTTTATATATAAGATTAAAAGTTCAATAACATCATTGAGAATATGGCTTTAGAAGCAAAACAGTTTCAAAGAAACTATGGATGAACTGTGTGAAAAACGATTTGGCGAGAAAGGGGTGACTAAAAAGACGACGATTTATAGAGAAAAATAAGAAATATGGCGCTTACCCCTAAAAATATGACAAAGGCAAAGAATGTTAACTTTTAATACTTTAAATGAAAAAAAGACTGCAGATCTATAGGGTAATTCTGTTGACGTTGCTAGGTCTGTTATACACATTGTAGCACCTACTTTAGCAGTAATTTTTAATAATTGTATAGATTGTGGTGAGTTTCCTGATCTAATGAAATATAGTAAAATTATTCCATTGTTTAAATCGGGTAGTACGAGTACATCAGACCCTACTAATTATAGACCTATATCAATGCTACCTACTTTTAGTAAAATTTTTGAAAAAAATATTTTAGATCAAATTCAAAGATATTTTAATAAACACAAATTATTACACAACAGTTTAGTTTCACAAAGGGTCGTTCAACAACTGATGCTGGTGTTGAACTTTTGGGACACATTTATAATGCATGGGAAGATAAGTGCGATGCGTTGGGCATTTCTTGTGATTTGTCTAAGGCTTTCGATTGCGTTCTCCATGAAACATAGATCAGGAAGCTGCACTACTACGGAGTCCGGGGCGCCTCTCTGGATCTTCTTACTTCATACTTGAGTAATAGGATTCAGAGAGTTGATGTGAACGGCAAAAGGTCTCCCGGGTCTCTAGTCAGAATGGGGTTCCTCAAGGCTCAATTCTGGGTCCTTTTTTGTTTCTAATCTATATCAACGACTTGCCTTACCTCATAAAGGATAAACATGATATAGTGCTGTTTGCAGATGACACTTCACTTTTATTTAAACTCAAACGTCAGCAGGTGGTTGTTGAGAATGTAAATAATGCTCTTTCAATTGTAGTTAACTGGTTCAACATCAATAATCTTCTCCTTAACGAGAAAAAAACAAAATGCATAAAGTTCACATTACCCAATGTAATACAAGTGAACACTAGTGTGTCAATAAAGGGTGTAGAGTTGAAACCCGAGGATTCCACAGTGTTCTTAGGTTTACCTTTGGATGCGCAGCTTCAGTGGAGCCCCCATATAGATAAACTGTCCAAAAAACTTAGCCCTGCAGCATACGCCGTAAGGAAAATTCGTGGTTTAACTGATTTAGAGACAGCTCGTTTAGTATACTTTAGTTATTTTCATAGTGTGATGTCGTACGGCATTCTGTTGTGGGGAAATGCCGCCGATATTCAGACAATTTTTGTTTTACAGAAAAGGGCTATTCGTGCAATTTATAAATTAAGTCCCAGACACTCCCTCAGAGACAAATTTAAAGAGATTAATATTACGACTGTTCGCTCTCAATATATTTATGAGAATCTCATGTATGCACATAAAAATATTAATCTGTTTAAAAGATACAGTGATCCGTAGCATAAATACTAGGAACAAACACAAATTTATTGTACCTAAAACCAGGCTCAAGAAAAAAATAGGTGATCGTTTAGATGCCAATTTATACGTTTCTATAATGAACTTCCTAGCCAAATTCAAGAACTAAGCATAAATAAATTTAAATCATTTATTAAACGTAAGCTATGCCAGAAAGCTTTTTACACAATTAATGACTTTCTTGAGGACAAAAAGGCGTGGGATTGAGCTGCTTCAATGATATACATGAGCCATTGTTTTCATATGTACTACTTACTGATAAAAAAAAATTATATATTTATTTATATTCGTTTTTGACATGAATACTTGTACAGTATTATATTATATTTTTATTTTTTTTTATTGACATTTTATTATTATTTGTTTATTTATCTTTTTAACATATTAAATACATTTTTAAATATTTCTTAAAAAAGAATATATAAAAAACATTTAAAAATATAAAAAATAGTATCCCACCGGTATCGGGAACAGGGTCCAAGCTACCGGCGGTCAGGGCTCCAGAGAGAGAAACCGCCTGACAATGCGAGCCGTGTCCAGAAGTACTGCTTTCTGAATCAAGCCCTTGATCCAGCCGCCTAACGAGAGCCTCCTGAGGTGTTGGTCGAGGCTCGTGGCTATTAAGCCATTGGCTGACACGACTATCGGTACAATGATCGCTGAGTCCACATCCCACATGTCGACAACCTCGCGAGCCAAGTCAATATACTTGATTTGTTTATCTTTCTCGGCTTTCACGAGGTTCTCGTCATGTGGGACGGTAATGTCAACAATCATTGCACGCCTCTCGATTCGGTCCACCACCACTATATCAGGCTTATTGGCTAAAATAGTCCTGTCAGTGATGATGGACCGATCCCAGTACAATGAGATATGACCATTATCGAGAACTGGGTCGGGCGCATATCTGTAGTACGGCACTTCCGATTCCACAAGAGAGTACTTCAGAGCAAGTTGCTGATGGATAATCCTGGCTACAAGGTTGTGCCTATGCAAGTACTCACCGTTAGCTAGACGAGAACAACCAGAGATTATGTGGCGGATTGATTCTCCCGGACGATGACATGCCCGACATATGTCAACCGTGCCGTCCTTCACAATAAATCTCCGGTAATTTTTCGTCATGATAACTTCGTCCATAATTGCACAGACAAAACCTTCGGTTTCCCGAAAAATAATAATATAATATATATCTCGTTTTTATTATTATTTCGTTTATTCATTTGTAAATACATATAAATTATATAAGTTTTTATTATTATTATTATTATTCTTTTGACTTGAATACTTTGTTAAGTATTATATTTATTTTTATTTTTTGATTGACATACACTTCTGGACACATCTATTGGCCCACCTTAGAGTTTAGGTTTCGATGGCCCCTACCGAAATATGATTGCTAGATTGAACAAAAACTGTTGATGCAGTTTTAAACCTGATACATTTTACCATCTTTTTCGATCGTATTGTTTTAAATTTGAATTCAGAATATCATACGACATGGAGCTACGCCTAACAAGTCGGATATGCGCCTTGTTAAAGGCAATTGATTTTTGAATAAAAAACATGTTTTATCAAATAAAGGTTTAATTTAATAACGCGTGTTGCCTCCATGGGCATCTACCACAGCTTTCATACGATTAGGCATAGAGTTTATCAACCGCTCTATGAAATTTTGAGGGATCATCTCCCATTCCTCTTCTATGGCAGTTTTCAACTCCTGCATCGTCTGGGCAACTGGCTGACGAGCCCTAACACATCTTTTTAGCTCGTCCCACATGTGCTCAATGGGGTTCATGTCTGGGCTTCTGGCTGGCCAGTCCATAACTGTGATGTTCACATCCCGAAGATATTCCCTGACGATGCCGGCCGCATGGGCTCTTGCATTATCATGCATAAAAAGGAAATTTGGGCCCACATAGTCCGCGTATGGTATCACGTGAGGTTCTAAGCACTCACGAATGTACCTTTCAGCATTTAATGTTGGCAGCCGTGGTCCTGTAACAACCTCAAGTTGAGTTTTGCCGCTCGCGGATATACCGCCCCAGACAGTCCATGAGCCACCGCCATAAGCAACCCTCTCTTCAAAGCAGCATTGTGCGAAACGCTCTCCCTTACGTCGGTAGACCTTCTTCCTTCCATCATTGCTATGTAACACAATTTTAGACTCATCAGAAAAGAGTACACGGCTCCAATCTTGCAGTGTCCAATTTAAATGACTGCGTGCGAAATGAAGGCGCGCTGTTCGGTGGGCTCGCGTTAGTTTGGGCCCATTAGCTGGCTTGTGTGGTACCATATCGCGTTCTTTTAACCTTCTCCGAACAGTTCGAGCACTCACAGATACTCCGTGGAAGTCGCGAAGTTGGTTTAGTATCTCAATGGAGGTAAGGTGACGATTTCTCAAGCTGGTCGTCACGATGGTTCGATCCTGCCTTTCAGTTGTGACCCGAGATCGTGGCCTTCCTTGGCGACGAACAAAGCCGCCAGTCTCTAGGTACCTCCGATAAACATTTCGGACCGCAGATCGACTTAAATTAAGTTGAGCACTCACGTTTCTTTGGCTGTGTCCGGCCTGAATAAGTGCCACAGCTTGGGCGGCGACTTCAGGTGAAGTATCCATAGATTATTGATAGAACCTCACCTTAATGTTAAGAATAAGTAATGTTTGTTGCAAAACCAAAGATGTCAATCACTTTTTCAAGAATTAAATCCAAGTAAACCAATAAAACCAAGTTTTCTTAGTATTCGATTGTTTGATATCAACAAACAGGCTCCAAATTGTCTTTTGTTTCTTTAAATTCTGTGTTCGAAATTCAAAAAAAGACTATTGAATGAAATTGTGAATGTGCCAGGTTCAAAACTGCATAAAAACTTTTTGCTCGACCTAATATAAAATTTTAGCTAGGACCAAACGAAACTAAAAATACAAGGTGGGCCAATAGGTGTGTCCAGAAGTGTATTATTATTGCTATTTTGTTTGACACGAACATTTACTTTGTAAAGTATTATATTTTTTTTGATTACTTAATTATTGTAAATGTGAGGAATATGTGGGTTGTTATTATTATTTTCACCTCCTTTTTACAGTAATTTTTAACGTTGTCTCGACAGTTTGAGTACTTTTGCGGCCTACCCAAATGTTTTTTTTTTGGTATTGTTCGTCATGTCATTGAGCTCCTTAGTGGTTTTTAAGTTGAGCTATTCGACTATTGACAAATGCTTGCACTGAGTGGACAGGTCCACTCAAATATGTTTGGTTCTTTCTTCAAAAGACCACTACAGACACTAAGCTGCATGGTCCTCATATAGAATAATGTGAATGCGAGAACTATGTATGTCGTTATATTCATGTAGATTTTGTGATTGTCTGGCAGTTTGAGTATTTTTACGGCCTACTCAAATGTCCTTACTGACTGGTATTGTTCGTCGGTTCGTTGAGCTCCTCAAAGGTTCTCATATGATTTAACCAGTATACATTGTATGGATTTGACACTTTAAAAGAGACTTTGACCTCTGAGTTTGTTTCGGTGTTTCTTCTCAGGGTAGTCAGCTAGGAAACACCGGCCTCATCTAGCTTAAACTGACAAAAAACATTGACGTGTAAAAGTGTTCCTTGTAACCTATTTACTGAATAAACATCATTTATCATTTATCATTCATTTATCATTTAACGCATAAACATATTCAGCCTAAAAATGTTCCCATTGCTGGGACTCAGACCTCTCTAGGAGAAGGAATGTGCTGTAATCCACCACGCGGGCCTAGTGCTGAGAATTCTAATGATGGCGCATATTATTTGGTGTTGTGTATATATACAGCAAGTAACAAAATCCCTGTCCGATCCTGAAGGGTGTAATACCCTTCAGGATCGGACAGGGATTTTGTTGGTATCGTACTGCGTACACATATAACTACGTAATCATTTAATAGATACGAGATAATTATTTTTCCCCAATGAAAATATATAATAAAAAAAAAAGAAAAACTGAGCATGCAACACTGAGCGCTCGACAAAGTTCACCTACTGTTTAGTGTCAAACATGCCGCCTCGAGACAGAGTGCCTACAGCGCGGCTATTGCAGGGCGGTATCGTTTGAAATAAAAATAGGTAAAAATGAAAAGTTAAAAAATTTCCCCGGCCGGTGGAGTGTTGTCAACTTATGAAAATTTGCCATATTTAGTGTTAAATTTTGCATATTTCATAAAAATAAAAAATGAACTTTTGGTTTTTGTGAGATACATTTTTTTTACAACTTTTTCTAGTACGTAATTATGTTAACCAGGAATACGCCTTTATTGGATCGGACAGGGCTTTTGTTACATGCTGTAGATGTGAATTGTGTCTTTAGTTATTGTTATGAGCTCTAAACGTTGTTACAAAAATAAAATAAACAAGCCGCCTGCGCCTCTTGATATCTTTTGGCTTTTTTTTTCTATTTCACTCTTTAAAAATAAGACTGTGTGATACCACCATTAACTTTTGAGTCTTGCCCAAGTTAAATAAAGTTTCATTTCTGGTTACATATTCTTCCCGGATTTTGACCGACCAAGAAGCGAATAATGAATTCATCGTCCCCCGTAATGAAATCACAAAATTTTCACTTGCTACTGAAATTTAATTATGAATTCCTGAAAACCAACGTCTGAAACCTTCGCCCAAGTTCCGTCGGAATCGTTTAATAGTTTCTTTTTAACCGTTTCAGCGTTCCAGTAATTATTTGAGCCAAGTCTTGAGAGTTAACATAATTTTTTAATTATATGAATCGATAGTTGTACTTATTAACGAGGAGCTCGTGGCTAAAGTAATAACAGCCGTACAGGTCGATCCGATCGATCATGAATGGGTGACCATCTTTACATACCGAGACTCCTCCGTGCCTCGGAAACCACTGAGTGTCAAGCAATCAAAATAAAATCAGTAAGAATTTTCCGTAAGTGTCAAGCGATCAAAATAAGATCGCCGTTCCCGCGAATCGGTTTTGACCGTTGTTTTATGTGAAAACTATGTCCAACGAGTAGGGAGAAAGACAAAGATGGCATGTATCATAACTCAAGTCTTCGAATCGTACCACCGCTGAGTATAGAATTCGCTAAACCAGTCTCGTTTCGAGCGCGGAATTGAATGATCGTTGCGTGTTATAACGTGCGCATAAGAACGAAACGCATGTATAAGAACGGAAAGCATGACCCGGCTGTCAATTGTGGATCTTTGACAGTCGTTACGGATCGTCAGAAGCCCGAAAATCTGACTACCAGTCTTGCCAAGGGTTATCGTATTATCCAGTAACTGGGTGGTGGAAGTCAGATAGGCAGTCGCTTCATGTGAAATACTGGTATTTAGCTGCATCCGGTTAGACTGGAAGCCGACCCCAAGATAGTTGGGAAAATGCTAGGCAGATTGATTTAGTTGTACTTATTAACAGTCTTTAAAAAGGAACTTCTTTTTAATTGTACTTATTATCAGTCTTCAATAAGTAACTTCTTTTTAGTTGTACTTATTAACAGTCTTCAAAAAAGAATTTCTTTTTAGATCCTACATAAGTAGGATCTAAAAAGAAGTTCCTATTTGAAGACTGTTAATAATAACAGTCTTCAAATAGGAACTTCTTTTAACCCGACTGCCCCAGAAGAAGGGTAATTTTTTTTTAATATATCTATAATTTCTTTTTAACCGACTTCAAAAAGAAGGAGGTTATCCATTTTGATGTTTTTATTTTTTTTTTATAAATAGACATGTTCAGGCATAGCTACCTACGTTATATATTGACGGATTTGCAAAATTCTTTTTATGTTTGAAAGAGGTTTATTCCGAAATGATCCCATTTAAATTTCATATAATTATGTATATCTGATCATGAGTTTCGGAGACAGACAACGGAATTCTTGAAAAATTGACAGCAAATCAACCGCGATTGCTGCGATCTAATGTCGAAAAGACCGACACAAGAGTGGGAGAAGTAATTGGATGATTTCCCAGGACGCGTAGCATGACCACCATAGAAACGGGTTTTGACGACTGAAGAATAGTCAAAATTACAGATTGTAGAAAGATTTCTACCATCTTAAGCATGGCGATGTTAAACTGAAGAGAAGAAATGTTTCTTTTCTTCAGTCGACAGAAGTCTACAATAGAAAGCATGACCACCAATTTTTCTCTACTTATAGCACTTTTTTTTTAAATGTTAGAAACATTTCTTCTCGACAAGTGTCAAATGGTCTACATCACATCGGACCTAGATAAGATCTATATTGATTTTAAAAACTGTTTTCTGTGACTCATTAAATATTTAAAAACTGTAGTGCATCTTCCACAAAAGCCTAATATTAATCAAGAGTTGAAGTCACATACGAGTAGCATCATAGGTTGAACTTTTCTAAAAAAATAGTTATTTGTTATCCAAGGCTGCAAAGTTGTGTGTTTTTTGTGCGAGTACTTATAAGCCTGAGCAAGCAAAGGATTCTAGGATTGAACCTATGACCGAAGCGAGTGGTTCAAATGTAGAGAATCCTGAGCGTAGCGAGGGTTTCAAAGATACGAGACGCAGAATAACTTTGACGGACAGACGAACAGATGGACAGACGGACAGAGGGACAGACGGACAGAGGGACAGACGGACAGACGGACAGACGGACAGGCGGACAGACGGACAGACGGACAGACGGACAGACGGACAGAATGACAGACTGACAGCTGGACAGATGGACAGACGGATGACGGACAGATGGACGAAGGACAAACAGACCAACGGACAGTTGGACAGATAAAAGACGGACAGATGGACGACGAACAGACGGACAGATGGACGATGGACAGACGGTCAGTCTGACAGACTGACAGACGGACGACAGACAGATGGATAGACGAACAGAAAGACAGACAGACGGACAGACGTACGACGGACAGTCGCACAAACGGACAGACAGATACGTAAGTGACAGCAATTGGGATCCGATTAGTCGCCTGAACGTAGCGTCTAGAGGGTTTCAAAGGTACGAGACGCAGAATAACTTTGACGGACAGACGACAGATGGAAAAACGGACAGACGCACAGACGGCCAGACTGACAGACAGACGACGGACAGACAGACACACGGACAGACGGACGGACAGCTGGATAGGTGGACAGACGGACAGACGGATGACCGACAGATGGACAGACGGACAGACGGATGACGGACAGATGGACAGACAGACAGACGGAAACACGGACGACGGACAGACAGAGGACGGAAAAACAGACAGACGGATAGCTGGACCGATGGACCGACGAACAGACTTACAGACGGACAGACTGACAGACGGACAGACTGACAGACTGATAGACGGACAGACTGACAGACTGACAGACGGACGACGGACAGATGGACAGACAGACAAACGGACAGATAACAGACGAACTTATGGACACATGGACAACGGACAGACGGACAGATGGATAGACAGACAGACGTACAGCCGAAAAGATGTACAGACGGACAGACGGACAGACGGATAACGGACACATGGACAGACGGATGATGGACAGATGGACAGATGGACGACGGACAGACGGACGACGGACAGACGGACGAAGGAAAAACAGACAGACGGACAGCTGGACCGATGGACCGACGGACAGACTGACAGGCGGACAGACTGACAGACTGACAGACTGACAGACGGAAAGATGGACGACGGACAAACGGCCAGACGGACAGTCAGACACCTGAGTGACAGCAATATATAGGGCTCAAATTAGACGCACTAAATTTTGTGTCAGACGACGGACAGACAGATAGACAGATGGACAGACGGACAGACGAAATTGAAAGAATGAATATAAATTAATAATAATAATATGTACATATATATAAATAAATCTATAAATATAAAAATGAATCCCTATTTCCCTTGGTCATGGCATCACGCGTGAACGGTTGGACCGATTTCGTTTTTTTTTTTTGTTCTGATTGCTATTGTCAGGAGAAGGTTCTTATGAAAAAAAAAATGAAAAAAGTAGCGCGGCAAATCAGAAAATTTCAGAAAACTTGACGACTAAATTAAATTTTAAATTAAATTAAATAAACTTAAATTTCGCGCTTTTGACAGTTCATAGCTAAGACAGGACAACGTCTGTCAGGTCAGCTAGTAGTAATATATTTTTATAATTATTGAAAGAATGAATACATGTCTTTGTCTTCATAGAAATGTCAGTCTACGGGTTGCCCGGCGCCCCATGCTCGGGCAGAAGAGAACTCGAACTCGACATAGTTGGATAGAAAGAACTTTGTCTTTTCTTGGTAGAATAGAGATAGAAATGGTCATGCTACGCCTGCAGAAGGCTGTGCCCCAGCAGTGGGAACATTGTTGGCTAAATAAATGAATTATGATACATAAACACACACAAGTTCACATTCACTTCGCTAGCTAACGAGGTATTGCTAACAAGAAAAAAAAGTATCCGTTTTACTACGGCATAGCTCTTGTAACGTGGTTTCTGCTAGCATAGTGTAGCAGTGCTGTACAGCGTGACGCCGCAAACAAAATACCACACGACGTCGATCAACGTCATTGACGTACACACACACACGTTGACGTGACGTCGGGCGCCGGCGCAATTTATCTTAGTCATTAACTGTTGGCTTTAAATATTCTCTAAATATGGGAGATAAAAGTGTACTGTTTGGAGTCAAATATGGTTTAATAGTAATCACATTTTTTTTTTTTTTTTCAGTTTATAGATAAATATCCAGCGAAGCATGGCTTACAAAAAATGTGTCTTTTTAGTGACCGAACCCTCATTACGTGGTTTTTGCTAACATAGTGGCCCTGTGACACTAGTTGATGCCGCAACCAAAACGCCCGTGGCGTCGAACACCGTCATTACTACACGTTGACGTGACGTCAGGTGTCTGCGCAATTATCTATTGCTTAAGGCCCTACTAACGGCCAAGTGGCGCCCACATTGAATAAAAAATCGTAGCATAGCATAGAAAATAAATATTAATGAATCCAACGTCACGTTTGTTACAAAGAGGATAACCAAAAACGGCCGTTTATGACACTTTTGCCTACTACATTGGATACGAAACATTCTGAGACCTGTTTTAACAACGTTAAAATACTTTATCCTCTTTGTTCAGGCCTGCTGACTTGTCAGGCCTGTTGGTCTAGTGGTTAGTGACCCTGACTGCTATGCCGGAGGTCGTGGGTTCGATGCCCACCCAGGGAGCACGACCGTTTGTTCTGTGTCTGGGTGTAATTTATCTATAATATTTATGTATTTAGAAATATATAAGTATGTTTATCAGTTGTCTAGTACCCATAACACAAGCTTTGCTTAGCTTGGGACTAGATGGCATTGAGTGATAGTTGTGGAATATTATTATTATTAACTACTTTGTGTCATCATTCTCCTGCCCTTATCCCAATTTATTTGGGGTCGGCGCAATGTGTCTTTTTCTTCCATACTCCTCTATTAGTCGTCATCTCTGTAGTCACGCCCTTTTTACCCATATCCTTTCACACAGTCCAACCATCGTTTCTTTGGCCTTCCCCTACTCTTATAACCATCCACATCCATACACAAGACTTACCTCACGACATTTTCTTCATTCCTCCGCATCACATGCCCATACCACGACAACCGATTTCCACACAACTTTTCAGTCAGCGGTGCCACTTTCAGACTTCCTCTTATACACTCATTCCTAATTCTATGCATGCGCGTAACACCACACATCGCTCTTAGCATTCTCATCTCAGCCGCATGCAATTGCTTTTCATTCATCCCTTTTGTGGCCCAACATTCTGAACCATACAAGACAGCAGGTCTGACCATTGATGTGGGAATCACAGATAGTCCCGGTGACCTGCCGCCATTTCATCTATCCAGTGTTAATTCTGTGCTTAACAGTCCGATCTATTTCTCCATCGCAATGCACGAGTGAACCGAGATACCGAAAATCGGAGCGGACTGGGAGAAGCGCGCCATCTAGCCGCCGAAATCGCAGAACATGTATTCAGTTTTGGTTCTGCTGATTTTCAAGCCAACTTTCTTCAGCTTCTGTTGCCATTTCTCCAATCTGCTCTGGATCTCAGGTCCATCTTCACCGACCAGAACAATGTCGAAATAACTACTTTGTATATTTAATTAAATTAAATTTTTAATAATTAAATTTATTATTAAAATAAATTACACATTAAATACATGATTTTGTGTTCTCCGTTTTATCCCTTTACGATTCAGGTAGTGCCGAACTGCCGATTAGTCTTTTTTTTCATTGGATCATTGTTTTAAGTTCACTGTTCACTCTTCGCAATTACAGATCCAAACTGTAAAGACTAGTGGTGCTTATGCTTAGTACTCTAGTAACTTGATACGTTTTGGATAATGAAACACAACACAAAATGAGCGTACGAACGAAATGTAACGCGGCACAGCAACACAGAGGAATGGAAGCTCAACTCTATTGCAGATGCACTAAACTTGCTAAACAAATACTATAGTAGTATTTGCTAAACTACGAGAAGTATATTGCAAAAAGGAAAATAAAACAATTACACGCTGACGCAGGCAGTCATTTGCAATTCCAGTGTGGTCATACGAAAAAAAACCTTCTGCACGTTTTCTAAAGGTACCAAAATATAACTTCTGCATCATTGTACTAATTAATACAATTAAAAACCTCATTATGCTCGAATTTATATACCTATATAAAAGACTAACATGTGATTTTAATTTTATTTCTTGATTTAATTTGTATTAATTCTAAAGGAATCTCCCAGTATAACAATAATAAATTTAACTGTGGTAACACCGCAATTTTGCTTCTCCTAACTAGGATCATAGACGGCGCTGTTTTCAATAAAAAAAACGGAATTTTTGTTTTACTCCTAGTTGCCACAGCATGGCTTAAATGACTCCCGCTTTGTAATTTTGAGCGTAGTTTTCATGTATGTTACCCCTTAACTGTGGGATGTACATCAGCTCTAAATTTTCAATGAATGTTTAGTGATCGCAAAGTCGAATTGTGGCTATTCAGGTTAGTTTTTTTTAAATATTTTGCCTGAATGCAGCAAATTAATATCTAAACGTGAGCTAAAAATAATCAATAATAAACCTATGAACTTACACATTACGAGTAACATAGAGCCTGTATTCCTCGAAGGGTCGGGCAGAAAGGTTTTGTAATACCTACACCTACGAGTACACACATCGCCAGTTACTATTTAGTTTCTTGTAAATCAAAGCCTACTTTAATCGACCAACTTTAGAATATCATAACGTAATGAATACATATTTTTTGTACGCAACTTTATTAAAACGTATAAACAACTAGCTCCGGGGTTTTATTAAAAAAATATTAACATTTTAAAGCAATATTGCATAACCCGTCGTAAATTTTTACTAAGCAGGCAGGGTAGTGAGCATTGTTATGAAATACCAACCGAAACGAGAGGGGGCGATGCAAAAAGAGACGAAAATATTATGGAACAAGCCCAGTTATTTATTAATTAATTTGTTTTACTTTAACAAAAATGACTATCCACCAGTTACATTAGTTATAGAAGATACACAAAATTCACAGTCATCTCACAGAACTCCAGATATACTGCTATGATCGTCTTCCATTCATCCGTAAACACATGAAAGTCAGGGTACGCGTCCAAGAGAGCGTTGAGCGCAGAGAGAGTGCGAGGGACAGTGAACTGGGCTCGCTCAACGATGTGACTCAAAGGCACAGCAAACAAGCTATAACTCCTGATGCGGCTATATTTAAGTGGGGCACAAAGTTGAGACAGCTCCGCATGCAGCTCTGGAGCATCAGTTTTTTCATGAAGTATTTTACACATAGTCATCATCAATTGGTCATGTTTTCTTCTGACCTCAAGTGTTATACACGAGATAATGCTTGGCATACAAAGTCTAATAGAAATAACGCAAAACCTGAAAACAGGTTATCGTACCCATCATTATGAATAACTAACTTTAAGAACAACCTTAAAATCGCTCCCAAAGAAATTAGCTGTTCAGTACATTTTGTCGAATCATGAGAATACGTATAGAGCACTTGTTTTTTTTTCGCGACTTTAGGGTTGGTCCCATTGAAAAAGTTGTTCATATTGATTAGTATAATGACTACATTTCCGGTTTTGCTTTATTTATGTTACTTCCTATACAGGGTGTAACAAGAAGGTGTGGTCATACTTTAAAAACTGCATCTACCCATCGATATAAACAACTTAATTCAAGAAAACCTAAGGAAATTCTCAATTTTTTTTTTAACCTCCCATACAAATATTGATCAGCTGATGATAACCTTGTATGGAACATCCAATATTTTTTTTTGGGAATTTTCTATTTTTTCTTAAAGAAAGTTATTCAATTCCATATACAGAACCAGTTCTTATAATATGACTACACTTTTCCGTTACACCCTGTTTATACAGGCTGTAACGGAAAGGTGCGGTCATATTTTAAGAGTTCTTAAAACATGACCCCACCTTTCCGCTACAGCCCAGCGTTAGCGGTCAGAAAGATGTTCATATCGATGGGCATATGCAGTTGCATATGCCTATCGATGTGATCATCTTTCATCAAGAAAATCCGAAGAAATTAAAAAAAAAAAACCTCAAATATAAATATTAATCAGCTGATGATAACTTTGTATGGAAAGTCAATTTTTTTTTGGCAATTACATTTTTTCTCTTAGAGAAAGTTGTTCATTTCCATGGGTAGGACTGGCTCTTAAAATATGACTACACCTTTCCGTTGCACCCTGTATAGATAGCAGTTGTAGTCCAGTGGTAACTAGAGAACAGTGATCAAATGTTTCGACTTACGTGTCGTATGTCGCGGGTTTGAAACTAGGCAAGCACTTAAAGTAAATAAATGCACTGTAAATTATTTAATTACTCAAAACAGTCAAGGAAAACACTTTGAGGAAATCTGAATATCATAGAACTATCACTAGCCATTCCCTCCCACAGAGAGGAGGCCTATATCCCAGCAGTGGGAACTTCAAAAGCTGGGTTTGCTATGCTATGTTATGTTGTATAATACAACTCGTCTTATTTGGATGTACTCCAAAAAAGCTTCCAAAATAACCGAACTTACATTCCCATCTGCCGAGTTCGCCACCTAAGTGAAAAGTTAGAAGCAAAATTACATTTCGTCGCGCCAGTAAAAAAAGGTATATTTCGGTATTTCCGCAGCACGTCCGCGTTAAGAATATAAGAGGCTTAGAATAACGCAATCCGCGTGTTTTTTCAGAGTGTCGCGAGAATTTCTTGGCGTGGGGTGCGCTGCGAAGTTTTTTCATTCGCGGCAGGATCGCCTGGGCCTGGGATACTCAACCTGTGGCTGTTACCATATTGTGTAGGGCTAAGCTCTTTATGGGAATAATTTATAATGTTGGGCGATCGGGATCCGTGCATGGGTCCCGTGTAATATTATCTCTATGGTAGCAGGTGTCTCTTTAGGTTGACCTAAAAAGACACCTTATTTAATTATCTGTATATATAATATTCAAAGTCCTGAGTTCTTCTGCTGGTCCTAGAGACATAAAATTTGGAGTGTGTGTTCTTTGTGAAGAGTAGGTATCCACAAAAAAAGGGTTTTTCACAATTGAACAGTTTTTTTTTGGCGTTGGAAAATTATCCTATGACTTCTCCCGCTCTTGGTGGAGCGGGAGGGCGTGTCAGACACTTACTGACTAAAACCCACCCCTGTTCCTTCCTTGCCCTGAGTGCCTAGGGGCGCAGTAACTATTTCGAATTTAACCACGACCCCTGGGCAGAAAAGGGGGTGAAAACGGGGTTGAAAGTTTATACCGCGAGAGATACTAATTCCATGCGGGCGAAGCCGCTGGCAGAAGCTATTATTAATATAATTCGTTTACTGAACCCGTGATTATAACGTGTTGCGTAAAAAAGGATGTATTTAAAAAATTGCAGCTTTTTCTTCCGTAAGTGTACAAAGGTTATTGCTACACTTGACTCGACTGGAGATTAGGAATGATTCTTGGGTACAAAAATAATAATTATTTTTATTCCGTAAGATAGATTTTATCAAAAGATATTGCACTCAAATTTTCTAAAATGACAAAGATAAAACGCATCAAAGTTCTGGAGTGTGGCTTGTAACGTCACTTCTAGTTAAAAAGTGGTACACTTTAGACGTAGGTATGACGATTTAACGCACTGTAGCGTCCTCATTTTTTGTGTACGTGACAAAAGTAAAAATACGTCTACAATATTTTTTGGTAAACTAATTTACGGACCAAATATAAAATTTTAGTTATTTACCCTATTATGTGGACCTTACCTACTAGATGCATTACCTACGAAGGTCCACGGTCCACTGAAGAGTGGACCGTAAAAAGTTTGAGCATCGCAGATCTAAACTTAAAATCCGGTTTGATTTCGTTCGGCCGCCCATAACTGCTACTTATACACAGGTGGCTCCCCTTTTTCACAACTTTATGCAAAATAGTATTCGACTTTAATATCTCGTGGAAGGTATTACGTTTTATAAATTACTTCGCGACGTGGCCCAAAACAAAGTTTTCGGTTCGACTGGGAATTTTTATTCAAATGAATTAAAACTTTCCCCTAAGGCATACGATCGAAAAGATGGTATTATAAGTGTATGGTAATGCTGGTGAAAATGTTTCGTGTTCCCTTTGAGTTTGTTAGTTTACAAAACTTTATGGAGCTAAAATAAAATATTCTGTGGCTTATGTACATTAATGTTTAGTTGGTAATAATGGTGTAAAAACACAAAGACATAATACGATGCTTTGTAAAATATCGCCCAATGGTCAGGTTAGTTTAAGTTTTAAAATAGTACGTGATGGTAAACTTACTTATGTTCGCCAGCTTGCCGACTTTAAAAAACCTGAAAAATAGAGAAATTTTTTAATAAATCTTTATCTCAATAACCGTTTTATGATCATATTTTATGATGAGATTCTTGATAGTCTTTATCTTACATTGCCTCTGTCATTGAAAAATAGTTGGAACTAAATTTTATAGTTCTTTGAGCTTGTCTTTTATGACTTTTCAAATGTAGTTACCAAATGGTGCATCCACACCGAAGTTACCTTTTATGGAATACTATTTTGCAACATGAAAATCCTTTGTCATTTTCATGTTCCACAAAATATTACTTCGGTTTGGACGCACCATTAATAATATTCCCACTGACCACATTCAACATCTTCATCTTCGTCTTTTTCCACCTATGTTGGGATTGACTTCTAGGGTAACTGAATGTAGCTCAATTTCATTATTATATACAGAAAATTTAGTATACGATGCAATCAAAACACACAACCAACCGAACAACATTTAATTTCGACGCTTGTAAGCATAATTACAGCCAAAATTTTAATTTAACAACCTGTCACCTGTCACCGCGTCAAATACATGTCGCTGGGAGCATTCGCAATTATTACCACCGCCGCCATATTGTAGCGAGACGGTGAAAAGCGATGACAGATACTCAGTGGAGATCAAATAATGAATAAAACGCAAGACTAAGGCGGTTTTCACCCTCGTGCTAACGAGAAAAGTTGAGTTTGGCTGATACGCTCCGAACCGCACATTTCACTCTTTTTGGGAAGCGGTTTTGGTGTTGCAGGAAGCGATTTGACTTAACTAACAGATCGAGGATTACTTAATATGCAATGCAGCAACTGGCTATGTAGGGGTCAAACGTAAAAGAGTTTTTTTTTTATAAATAGTTCAGTCAATAGAGCCTTTTCTAATACATATTTTAAAACAAAGTCCCTGGCTGCGTCTGTCTGTTTGTTTGTTCGCGATAAACTCAAAAACTACTGAACAGATTTTCATGCGGTTTTCACCAATAGATACGAGTGATTCGTGAGAAAGGTTTAGGTGTATACTGTACCCGTGCAAAGCTGGGACAGATCGCTTGTATCTCATAAATTAACTTTACTACTTTAACCCACTTTTTATGAGACAGCTATAATAAGGTGTAATCTTCAAGCACCTGACTTGATAAGAAGAAAAAAATACTATTGCAAAACGGAAATTTTAATAAATATTTTGATTTCGATAATAACCTTATTGAAAAATTTTCACGAAACACGTAACGGGAAATGCTTTTACACAGCCATGAAACCCGGTTTTTGGAAGTCGGTTGTTTTTTTTTGTAAAAAAGTTTTTTATTTTTCGCTTTTTAGTTGTTATACCCCAGAACTAAAAACCCCAATAACATGGAACGTGGAATTTAAACATTTGGAGAACACAAAAACGTCATCAAGATATGCGTATTTTTCGTTTTTGTTCAGTTTCTCAAAAAGCGCTAAAGCAATTTCGATAAAAATTAATATGGGACCACCTCTGGAGTATATTCTTTCGGAGAAAATCGATCCACAACTGACGGAGAAATGCGCGGACATACAAAAAAAAAAAAAAACAAATACAGTCGAACATAGAACCTCCTCCTTTTTCGAAAGTCGGTTAAAAATTACAGCCCATGTGCTATTTCAGACTATAATCTATCTCCGTGTCAAATTTCATCAAGATCAGTTGAGCTGTTACGGCGTGATTGAGTAACAAACATCCATCCATCATACTAAACTTTCGCTATTTATGATATAATTATCTCATCTCATCCGCTCCGCTCATCAACCAAACGCACAGACTCACACAGAATTGCCGCTCGCGACTGTCAGCGTTTCTAGTTCATCTGCCTCGTTAGAGCACAATTGCCGACGTGAAATTAAAACCACCGCCCATCTGAACGTACGTACACGTCATTGTGAAACGTTGGAAACGCGATCAGTTATTGTTCAAAATTGATGGCCCTTTTGTTCATTGTAGTAGGATTTTGATTTGCGGTCCATTGACGGGTGTAGAATACCCCATTGTGGTGTTTAGTTGGAATCTGGGATGGTTTTGTTAATTAAAGCTAGATTTAGTTACGTTGAGGACTACGGACGGCGATGCCAGAGGCCATTCTCTGATTTAGTTTTGAAAATTAACAAACACACTGACGTTGGTCCATCAGAAGAAGAATGGTTACCGTTTTTATTAAATATAGTAATATAAGACTCAAAATGGAAGTATATTTAGCTGAAAAAAAGATGTGCTTAATTTTACCGACAGTTGCTCATCTCAGCTTCACTGCAGAAAAAAATATTCTGGCAGTGGTAAAAATTTTGACTTTTTTTTTCAGAAAGACCTGTTCCATTTTCAAAATCTATTAAGCCTTGGTTCTTACAACTGCCAACTACTACATGTGGTCGTTATCATGCATGTGTCTGCAACAGTTAGCGGCTTGTCACGTGTTGTCAACATGGCGTTCAATTTTGACAACATAATGTTGATTGCCGTCTACATATCGCTGAAAGTGATCGAACAGTTCAGTGTGTTTACATAAGAAGACTATTGTCTATATTTAAGCGCCTTAAATCAATAAAGGACATCCACAAAAAATCATGTATATTTTCGACTTCAAGATGCTTAACCTTTTCATTCATTTAGTGTACATTTGTTCTTATTTTTCCATATGTAAAACGTAGTTCCCCTCAGTAAAAATAAATCTAAAAACTCGATTTTTTGTAATCAAATCTGTGATAAAACTAAAATAAATTCAGCCAAAATCATGAGATTGTTTGAAAAAAGACTTGTTTGGAACTTTTTTGTTGATTTTAGAAATTGATATTTTTGAAAATTTTCATATTTTTGTGTCCTTCATTTTGATCTCGACTAGTACTCAAAAAAAAACGATTTTCAGTAAATAACTTAAGACTAACTATAATGAAGCAATGACCAAAACAACTTTGTAAACATAAATTCGAACTACCGAAAACATATCCACTACACAGTTAAGCATCATTTTGTCTATCCATCCCCTCAGACACCCTTAGAAGACTCCCCGTCTGTCTGTACGGCAACAATCGTAGTAATTATTGTTGGAGTACCGGCAGAATGATAAGTGCGTTGTAGATTCATTGCGAGCTGTCGCAAGTAGTGGGGGGTGTACGATACGAAAATAAATATGTGCAAATAATAGGCGGCTTAACTTTTTGAATCAATTCAGTGGTGGTTAGGCTCTCTACATAAATCTATTTGATATTTTAATTTCAGTGAAATTGCTACATTATTTTAACAACATCACATCTGAAGTGGCAGTGGGTACATTGCTCGCAGAAAAGATGGTCGATGGAGCCGAAAATTCTGGAGTGGCGACCGCGTACCGGAAGACGCAGCGTTGGAAGGCCTCCCACAAGTTGAACCGATGACCTGGTGATGGTCACGGGTAGCTGATGAATGCGAGACGCACAGGACCGGTTATTGTGGCGACACTTGGGGAGACCTATATCTAGCAGTCGACGTCTTTCGTCTGAAGATGATGATGACATTTGTTTTAGTATATTATTATTGACTCATTGAAAATTACAAACAAAATAAGATAATTTTAATGAGGTAGAAAAAACATCATTATTTATTTCGGAAAATAGTACGTTGTTTACAAATACTCATCTCATGGAACATATTTTAATCTCCGGTACTAAATAAGATAAAGTGGTGTACATAATTATATTCTAGTCTAATGTTATATCTCCACTGAGGCTTTATGAATATATGGCAGAAAATCAGTTCGTTCTACCTTTGATAGACGTAAATATCAAATTTGTAATAAGACTTCAGAAAATAAATTGTAAAAGTTGAAGTTTTCTTTTTTAATCCTAATCTAATTTAGTAGTTGCCCCTACTAGCTTCCACCAGCGGCTTTGCCCGCGTGGAATTAGTACTTCGCCCACTCTATATTCTAGTTAATGTATTATTCTAGACTATAATTTATCTCTAGTGGTGGTTAATATATAGCATAATAAAGCACCGTGTTTATTATAAATATCATACAGCAAATGCTATCGTGGCTGTCACTTATTATTTGATTCTTTATTGTACACCAAAATGTCACATAGTACCTACGAGTACTTAGTGGTTACACAATGCATGTACAAAGGCGAGCTTAACTCAATGTTTCTCCCAGCAAACATTTGAGTGATAGAGAGAGATCACATTTGAGGGTAGGATCCAGTGCACAAAACATATAGACCTACATATTAATAAATACCAATATATACTAATATTTTTTTTTTTTTTTTTATGTTTGATAGGTTCGCGTTTGACCACTATCTCACCTGATGGCAAGCACTTCCTTTCAAATTATGTCAATTTGAAAGGAAGTGCTCTTTGATTTTCTTCTAGAAGACATCTAGAGAAGGACTGTCGCGTAGTGAGTGTGGGAGAGAGTTCCAGAGACGCACTGCAGTTACAGAAAAGGAGCCATTATAGCGGCTGGAAGTGTGACGCGGAGTACGAAGGAGAAGAGAATTGGCAGTGCGACAGGGTTTAACCCCTCGGAATGAAGTACTCGAACCGTTCACGAAGGTATTGTGGAGAATAAGGATTGTGCAGGATAGTATAGAGAAGAGATAGAGTATCGCTATCTCGCCGACACCGAATCGTCAGCCACCTCAATTTGGTCCGAAACTCCGACACATGGTCGTATTTGCGGAGGCCAAAAATGAAGCGGATGCACAAGCTCTGCAGTCGCTCGAGTTTATTTAGAAGTACCTCCGTTGCATCTAGAAAACAGACATCCGCATAGTCTATTAGCGGTAGGAGAAGAAATTGTGCAAGAGTGACCTAAGTGTGAAATGGTAAGAATTTTTGGAGACGTTTAAGAGACTGAAAAGAGTAAAAGACCCTGTTACTAACATCTGCAATATGTACTTTCCAAGAGAGGCTGGTGTCCATATGGACGCCTAGATTTGTAGCACTTGTTGCTATTTGCTTATTTTGTTTTACATCGCACTCTTTGCCTCTACAAGTAGCAACAAGCAACAACTAGCAAAGTAGCAAGTAAGCAGGAGCGGCGCGGCGGGGTGCGGATGGCCAGTCGTCGCATTATATTAGTGCTCTGTGTCTGTGCGTCGCATGCTAGCGATTGCTATCGGCCGCGTGCGTAATTATTTTAAGCATCACGTGCGAATTTTCGATCACGGCGGCCCACGTAATAATGTAATGTAAATAAATGCTATTTTGTTTCGAGCTTTTTGTGTAAATAAACAGTGATAGGACACGCATTATTGAACCTATAATTGTGTAAGGACGATTGATTGAGTGAGATATTGTGTTGTTGTTTCGTGTGATTTTGTGTTTTTAACGGACGTAAATGAAGGAACAATGATTTGCCATTGTTAAACTATTTTGAAAAGTCCATTGATGGCAGTAAAACTGCTACTTGTAATTACTGTCGTTGAGAGGTGTCGTTTAGAACGAGTGTTTCAAATTTAAAACAACATTTAAAACTAAAACACATTTCGGTGTACAATAATTTACTGAATTTTGAACACCACTATCTGTCTCTATGGTAATCATCGAAATCCGTTCAGCCATTCTGGCGTGATTGAGTAACAAACAAACCTTCGCATTTATAATATTAGTAGGCTAATCGGACTACTGGGAAAAAGCTTCCCCCCTCTCCCTTTCCGCACATGTTCCCCGTTCCTCGCTCCCCGCTCCCTTTGCTCTACTATTATTGGACCTATAATCCTTAAGAAGTAATGTTGCTATCAGAAAATGAATGGATATTACAAAAAAACTTTTTTACAAAAATACAAGCGACTTCCAAAACTTACAAAATAATTTTATTTTCGGAAGTCGATGTTTATAGTTTGATTCTTCGTTATTTGACACCGACTTACGAAAATAAAGTTATTTTGTCATTTTTAGAAGTCGGTTGTATTTTTTGAAAAAATAAATTTTTTATTTTTCACTTAGATGTTGTACCCCAGAAGTAAAACTAAATAATAAAGTTATGCCCGAATGGATAACCCCAATAACATGAAATTTGAACATTTGGAGAAAACCAAAACGTCATCTCAGTTTACATATTTTTTGTTGATGTTGATACTACAAAAAGTGCTGAATCGATTTCGATAAAATTTACAAACAAAAGAAGAATTTTCAAAATCGATTCACAAATGGCGGAAATATCGCGTAACAAACACCAAAAAAAAAAAGAAAAAAAAAACATACGGATCAATTGAGAATCTCCTCTTTTTTGATGTCGGTTAAAAATACAAACCACTTCACAAAATCAGCCTAGCCTAGCCTTTTCTCAACTACCTTGGGGTCGGCTTTCAGTCTAACCGTCTAACCGGATGCAGCTGAATACCAGTATATTAAGTGGAGCGACTGCCTATCTGACCTCCACAACCAAGTTAGTGGATAATACGATACCCTGTAAGACTGTTTGTCAGACTTTCGGACTTCTGACGACCCGTAACGACTGTCAAAGATCCACGATTGACTGCCGAGACCAACGGCTTAACGTGCTTTCCAAAGCACAAGGAGTCTCAGTATGTAAATATGGTCACCCATCCATGGACCAACCCTGGCAAGCGTAGCTTAACCTGATGGATCGACCCGTGCGGCTGTTATTACTTTAGCCACGAGCTTCTCACACTTTTCACTCTCTTCGAAGGCATACTATTCCATCAACGATTATTTAGAAGATAATAATAGTTGGTCGCTGTGTTGAACGCAAGACAACAACACTTGATGTTCTTTCTTCATATTTTGCTTATGGTTATGACAGATTATATGAGGTTATAATTGTTTACTGATTCTAGTGTGATGGCCCTAGTTCATCACTTGTGGCTTCGAGTCACAGCCCTTTGATAGATTCTATCTTTGATCGTGTAAACAGGCACACCAGTTATGTATGGAAGCTTATTTAATTTGGTTTAGTGTTTATGCTTGAGTTCGTTTTTAATGGCATAATTGAGTGTGCTAGCTAACAAGTGGCGGATTATTTAATTTTATGATAACATTTTAGACGATATATCTTTATTTTTCTGCTTTACATATGTTAAGATTGTTGCTCATAATTATATAGATTCAAGTTCTTCAAACTTAACAGACAGATGTGTTGCTGGGGAGTTTGTTGGCCACTTCTTCTTCACAGGTAAAACACTACGTAGACGGGCGGGCGTTTTTGGGGGACTGTCTTTATGTAGAACTTTGACGTTCAAAAAGTGCTGGCTCTCAGCCTAGTTTAAATAAATGACTTTTGATTTTGATTTCACAAAATGAATTATTTTATTTTATTTTTGTTATTGTTTATAGGCACGCGTTTGACCACTATCTCACCTGATGGTAAGCGATGATGAGGTTGAAGATGGAGCACGCTTGCCTAGAAGTAACCTATTCACTCTTGACTTAAAGACTCCCAGGTTCTAGCTATCAGGAAACAAAAACTATGGCAAGGAATTCTATTCCTTAGCTGTACGCTCAATGAATGTGTTCGCAAAACGTTTTTAAACGTGAATTAATCATATTAGCTTTAAAATATTTTTCAAGTGATAGTTAGTAATAATACTTAAGTAGGAAGCTTTTTCGAGCGAATGCTGCTACGACGAAGCAGTAAGCCGATTAAAATCCCCAATGAGACTTATATATGGGGGGTGACACACGGTATTGTTTAATAAAGAGCTATTTTTCATCATTCTCCTGCCCTTATCCCAATTTATTTGGGGTCGGCGCAACATGTCTCTTTCATCCATACTCCTCTATTAGTCGTCATCTCTGTAGTCACCCCTTTTTTACCCATATCGTCTTTCACACAGTCCAACCATCGTTTCTTTGGCCTTCCCCTACTCTTATAGCCATCCACATCCATACACAAGACTTTCCTCACGACATTTTCAATAAAGAGCTATTTTTATCATGTGTTTTTTGAGCGTCCGTTTTCAGCTCTTATTTTTAAGGGATTGCAGGAAATGGGCATTAGTGTTAAAAAGGTTTTAAAATAGCTGATAGGATTAAAGTATATTATAATATGGATTTACGGCCCAAACCCTCTCACAGAGAGGAGGCCTGTGGGACATTAAAAAAACTTTTTAACAATAAATTAAACCGAAGAAAAAGACCTTTTTTTTGGGGGGGTACGAAATCATCCAATACGATATTTTTAATCTAGTGGAAATGTAGTGGCAATTAGTGTCAAAACTTAGGCACTTAACCTTCCTTAAGCTGTCTAATCTCGAAGGTTTTTTTTTTTTAGGGGGGTACGAAATTATCAAATGACTTCTCCCGCTCTGGGTGGAGCGGGAGAGCGTGTCAGACTCTTACTGACTAAAACCCACCCCTGTTCCTTCCCTGCCTGAGTGCCCAGGGGTGCGATAACTCATTTTCAGAATATATCCGCTATCCCTAGGCATGCAGGCACCGGCCACGATGGGCTCCGTCAGTGGTGAAAGACCTAAAAAGCATTAGTTGCATGTTTACGTTTGTCAATAGCGAAAAAAAATTTGTTAAATTGTGTTTTAAATAGTTTAGTGTCTGTATATGTGGTGTTTTGAGTTTATATATTCATTGCTGTTATTATTACGTTTTGAAGAAATATTACGTAATAACATTCTTTGTCAAGATCAACCGGTTTTGTTGACATTATTATTGTGAGCGTGAAAAAAACCGACTTCCAAAGACGAAAATACACTAAAAATTTAAAAATAACTTTAATTTCAGAAGTCGGTGTCAAATAACGAAGAAATCAAATACAAACACCGACTTCCAAAATTAAAGTTATTCTTAAATTTTTAGTGTATTTTCGTTTTTGGAAGTCGGTTGTTTTTTTTTTTTTTTTGTAAAAAAGTTTTTTATTTTTCATTTTTTAATTGTCATACCCTAGAACTAAAAACCCCAATAACAGAACGTGGAATTTAAACATACTCGTAATTGGAGAAAACCAAAACATCATCGATGTATACGTATTTTTCGTTTTTGTTTTCGATAAAATTTATATGTAACCACTTCGGGAGTATATTCTTTCGAATAAAAAAAAGAATTTTGAAAATCGGTCCTCAGTTGACACACAAATCGGCGGACATACATAAAAAAAAAGCATACATACAGTCGAACATAGAACCTCCTCCTTTCGAAAAAGTTCGGTTAAAAACAGCATCAAAATTGGTTATTAAATGAAGCAGCAATTACCAGTTCTAATATTGGCATAAGGAAGAGCGGAGCGTGGTGAGGACATCTCGCTATCACTTTTGTACGCGCGTAACCTAATAGCGGTGACGTCTTATGTGTTTGCATCTTTTTAGGGTTCCATACCCAAAGGGTGAATCGGGACCCTATTACTAAGACTCCGCTTTCCTTCCGTCTGTCTGTCTGTCTGTCTGTCCGTCTGTCACCAGACTGGATCTCATGAACCGTGATAGTTAGACAGTTGAAATTTTTACAGATGATGTGTTTCAGTTGCCGCTTATACAACAAATACTAAAAACAGAATAAAATAAATATTTAAGGGGGCTCCCATACAACAAAAGTGTTTTTTTGCCGTTTTTGTAGATAATGGTACTTAATCCTTCGTGCGCGAGTCCAACTCGCTCTTTGCCGATTTTTTTGTTACTTGACAGTTTGCCCTTCCATAAGATTTTAAAGGTTTCCAACTTACTTAATTTTGAACAGATATGTAAAATTCTTTCAATTTTCGATGTTGGATAAAGTAACTTTTTGATACAAATAATAAAAACAATTGAGTCAAATACCCTATTTGGGTAAGAGTATCTACGTTATCTATAAATACTGATCGCATAAAACATATTTTAATCTCTGACACTAAATAAAATACAAGTGTTGTGGATAATTATATCATAATTCTCCTGCCCTTATCCCAATTTATTTGGGGTCGGCGCAACATGTCTTTTACTTCCATACTCCTCTATTAGTCGTCATCTCTGTAGTCACCCCCTTTTTACCCATATCCTCTTTCACACAGTCTGACCAACGTTTCTTTGGCCTTCCTCTACTCTTATAGCCAATCCACATCCATACACAAGACTTTCCTCACGACATTTTCTTATCATAACATGCCCATACCACGACAACCGATTTCCAAACAACTTTTCAGTCAGCGGTGCCACTTTCAGACTTCCTCTTATTTACTCATTCCTAATTCTATCCATGCGCGTAACACCACAAATCGCTCTTAGCATTCTCATCTCAGCTGCATGCAAAAGCTTTTCATTCATCCCTTTTGTGGCCCAACATTCTGAACCATACAAGACAGCAGGTCTATTTTTTTTTTTTGGGTGGTGAGAAATCATCCTATGACTTCTTCCGCTCTAGGGTGGAGCGGAAGGGCGTGTCAGACTCTTACTGACTAAAACCCACCCCTGTTCCTCCCTGCCCTGAATGCCCAGGGGTGAGGTAACTCTTTCGAATTTATCCTCAACCCCCGGGCGCCTGCATCGGCCATGACAGGCCCCTTCTGTTTCCTGACAACTCTTTGAGGCGCCCGTGGAACGCTACGCGCCGTTGACTCTCGGGCCTGGTGCTGATCGAGCGGCGAGTTACCCACTACTCGCCGTCCGCAGGCCCGGGTCTACGGTGGCCGGAGATCGTCTCGCAGCGCCCGAAGCCCCTGGCGTCTCCTGCGGCGGCTGCTGCTGAGGGCGTGAGGGTGACTCTGCCGTTGTTGAGTCTCCCTCACGTATGCCGTCTCCCTCTTCGCGAGCATTATTGCTTCGCAGAAGGAGGAGACGGCCTCCCATTCCCTCTCGCTCCGTACCATGGCCTGAACCAGGGCACGGCGCGAGAGGTCGCTGCCGCCTATCGCATCCACGAGGACACGGCGGTGCTCTGCCCAAGCAGGGCAAATCTCCACCGTATGCTCCACCGTGTCCTCTGGGCAATCTTCGCAATGGAAACACCCGGGGGTCACCTCCGCCTTGATCCGAAACAGGAACCTCCCGAAACAGCCATGTCCGGTGAGGACCTGCGTCAGGCGGAAGGTGAGGGCACCGTGGCGCCTCTCCAGCCACTCCTCAAAGAGGGGCACTACCGCCGCGATGGTGGCATTGTTTTATAAATCTTCCCCTCAAGTTTAAGGGGAATGCGGGAGTCGCAGATAGTCCCGGTGACCTGCCGCCATTTCATCCATCCAGTGTTAATTTTGTGCTTAACAGTCCGATCTATTTCGCCATCGCTTTGCACGAGTGAACCAAGATACCGAAAATCGGAGCAGACTGGGAGAAGCGAGCCATCTAGCACTAAAGCTTCAGAACTGGAGAGACCGCTGAAATCGCAGAACATGTATTCAGTTTTGGTTCTGCTGATTTGCAAGCCAACTTCCTCCAGCTTCTGATGCCATTTCTCCAATTTGCTTTGGGTCTCAGGTCCATCTTCAATGACCAGAACAATGTCGTCGGCAAACAGCATGCACCAGGGTGCCTCCTCCAGTATTTCCGACGTAAGAGCGTCCATAATCAATAGGAAGAGGTAAGGACTTAAAGCCGACCCTTGATGCAAGCCTACAGCCACACTGAACTCGTCGGTAATCGGCCTCTCGTGGATAATTATATATTCAAGTATAATGCTATTTCTTTATAGAGATAGTAGTTGTTGGGATGTTGTACCCGTTCAAATCTTGCAGATAACTGATAGTGCGATGTAAGATTTATGTAACTTCACCTTTTTTTGTAGGTGGTTCTTATGTGTAGCTGCCACTACATACTCTTACCAGAGGATAAACTAGTACGCTTCTCTGAAGCATAATAAAAACAAAAAAAACTTAAATTTAAACATTTAAAATTAACATTTTATTACCCTACACTGGCACTAAAACATTTAATAGTGCACAGATTTTAAATTCAAAGACAGTTAGAATGTTGTTTTATGAGTAATATTTGCAAAGTTAAAACACAAATATAACAGACCAAGGACTAATTAAGTGCATTGTTCTGAGAACGCAAAGTTCAAAGGAACCATTTTGAATTTCAGCGCTATTATATTTTTGTCTTCACCTGAAAATTGCAACATTTTTAGAAGACAGTTTGGAATTTACGATTATTGTTCGTAATTGTAAGACGAAATGTTACTTACCAACAAAACAACGGTATGTGCTTAGTCACAGACAAAATCAAATAATTCTCGGAATTGTGTCTTGCATTTAAATTTTTCATAGATTTTCAAGAGTATTTTTCATAAAGCTGCAAGAGTTGGCTCTTTAATGTGCAGAAAATAATGTCTAGTAAAGTATTATTACTAATCCTTTTTTCAATCTTCAATATAATTCATACATGCATGAATGCATACTGCTATTTTCCATAGGTAAAAATATAGTATGGATGCTATTAAAATTTTTGTCGTTGGATGAACTAGACGTCCGTGTGTCACACATAGATTGAGATAGAACCGTTCTGCTTCCATAGTTCTATAAAACCCTATTTTATAACGCATAAATTCTGAATACTTAGGGGAACTTTGTTCCCTATATTAAACTTATATCAGTATTGATTAAGTATTCCTTTGATAAATTATTTTACAGGATTATGTAGTATTGATTCGCACAAAGGCAATAGGCAACCTTGGTAACTAATTACAAGCTTTCACAGGATAAAATCAAGAAGTTATGGTCTTTTTGGTGGTGGCAAATTAAAAGAGACTGTAAATGTAAAGGAATTAAATCTAATTTTCATTTCACCTGAATATAATAAACAAGCACTTTGCCCGCGGCTTCGCTCCCGTGACCTATCGCGCGGGAAATGGTATCTCACCCGAGATAAAAAGTAGCCTGTGTCACTTGCTAATAATTTATCTTTCTATTGGTCACAAAATGGTTAAAATCGGTCCAGTAGTTTTGGAGCTTATTCGCTAAAAACCAACAAATAAAAAATAAAAAAAAAAATTTAGCACAGGAGGTCCTGTGCTAATTTTAAAATTATTTTTAAGAATGTAATCCTCTTGAAATATCACATCAAAGACGAAGAAATTGATGCTCGATAATGACTATCATGTTTTGTTAAAGATTAATCAGATATTATAATATTATTAGGTACTAGCGACCCACCCTAGCTTTGCACGAGTACTAATTATACACTTAAACCTTCCTCATGAATCACTGTCTATTGGTGAAAGGAGCATAAAAATAAATTCAGTAGTTTTTGAGTTTATCGCGAACAAACAGACAATCGTGTCACAAGTGTATAAAATGTAGTGATAAAATAAAGGTAGTTTTGGGTCACCATCTCCGAGTTGTCATCACCGTGTCTATGATGGCATGTAGTCAACCAACTTACCAGGAAATAAAAAGTTCAAAGTACCTAATAAGAAATACAGCTTACCCTTTGTATCGAAAATAAGTTGTTCGGATGATAAACTCTCCTGCTTGATAGAATGTCGAGTCACGGTAAATTCTAATAAAAATCAACGCGACGTATCAAACACTAAAATTTCGTACAAAATCAAAGATAAAAATCGAAATAAAAAAGACTACATAAAATATATAAAAAAAACACACAACACAAAATATGTAATAACTAAAATTTTAGTCACATTGCTCGGCCATTTGTCTCACAACTGAGAAAAAGTAATGACATAGAAAAGTCACGGTATTTTTATGATTCGATAAGTATGTCTCATTGTTCGTTGCCAGTGCCGTTTTTATACAAAGGATTTAATAGTTTTCAATCTTGATAAAACTTTTTGAACCTTTTATGGCCCTTGTTGATCTTTATTGTTTCATCACCACTGCTCAGAAAACGATGAAGGAAAACATCGTGAGAAATCCGGCCATGTTCTAGAACTAAAACTTTGAAGACAAGTGACATCCACCAACCCGCTTTGGAGCCACGTGTGGTGGATTACGGCCCACACTCTCACATAGAGAGGAGACCCTGTATATTAAAGGCTGATTATGCTATATGCTTTGTTTGTCTAGTAGTCGCAAGTGCTATTTCTGAATATGAGGTTTCGGGTGCGATTCTTGGTTTGGGTTCAGTAGTAGCCCAGAGATCGGCCCGATTGATTGCAAGACTCCTATTACATGGGACACAAAAAAAATACACTAAAAATTAAAAAATAACTTTAATTTCGGAAGTCGGTGTTTGTATTTTTTTCCTTCGTTATTTGACACTGACTTCCGAAATTAAAGTTATTTTTTAATTTTTTGTGTTTTTTTTTTGGAAGTCGTTTTTATTTTTTGTAAGAAAGTTTTTTATTTTTCACTTTTTTGTTGTTATACCCCTAACTAGAAATCCCAAAAACATGGAACGTGGAATTTAAACATAGTCGTAATTGGAGAACACCAAAACGTCATCTAGGTATACGTATTTTACGTTTTTGTTCAGTTTTTCAAAAAGCGCTGAAGCAATTTCGATAAAATTTATATGGAACCACCTCGGGAGTATATTATTATTCTTTCGGATAAAAAAAGAATTTTGAAAATCGGTCCTCAATTGACAGAGAAATCGGTGGACATACATAAAAAAAAAATGCATATAGTCGAACATAGAAACTCCTCCTTTTTCAAAGTCGGTTAAAAAAACAATAAACTTAAGCATCTGTTTAATCCTTCGGGAAATACAGGTGTGATATTGTGTTGTGATTTGTTAGGGAAGCTGAGCGGTATCCTCTCGTCTCACATACTCAGTTTCTGAAGATGAAAGTCATAGACTCAGATCTGGACACATTCCATGTAATAAGTTTGCGTTCATGATGAGGAAAACTACCTCACCTAATTGTGTGGATTGTGGAGTTATCGAGGACCTACATCACCTATTGATGGATTGTGTACGATATGAGTCTGAAAGAAATGATCTCTTTGGGTTTTTAATGTTGAACCGACTTGATGTAGGCACACTCCATAGAATTCTGTCTCAACCAAATGGTGATGATGCGAGGAGTTTTTTTAGGTTCATCGCCCAAATGCTATAGATAGTATTTATTTAGGATATGATGGGACTGTCATACGCATTGCGTTTATAAAAGTCCCTAATTTAAATAAGAATAAAAAAAAAAAAAAAAAGATGAAAGTCACCAGTGCGTGTTGCCAGTGACGACATATGACTCTGAAACGTGGTCACCCACAATGGGCTTCATCTGATGGCTTAAAGTCACCCAGAGAGCAATGGAGAGGGCTTTACCCGGGGTTTTCTTGCGTGATTGAGCCAACAATGAAGATATCCTCAGGAGAGCCATGGTTACCGACATTGCCCGAAGACTCGCCAAACTTAAGTGGCAGTGGACAGGGCAGATTGCTCGCAGAACAGATGGTCGATGGGGCCGAAAGGTTCTGAAGTAGCGACTGTGTACCGGAAAAACCCTTTAAGGTGGACAGATGACCTGGTGAGGGTAGTGGGAATCCGATCGATGCGGACGCACAGGACTGGTCGTTGTGGCGACACTTGTGGGAGGCCTATCTACAGCAGTGGACGTCTATCGACTGAAATGATGATGATGTGATTAGTATTGTTCTATAAAAATAAATTATCTCAAGTGTACTTAGTTAGTAATCAACTTATAATCATTTCTAAGCGCAAACAGCTTTTAATTCCTAAACAAATTCAAATAGAAAAATACACAGCATAAAAAAAGCTGTTTTCATTCGTGTTTTCAATACTGTAGACTAATCCTCTGAACAGATTTTCAGCAGTATCGTCTATATTGGGACTAAATAAAAAAGAGCCGGGTTTTTTCAGCGCACGAAAATGCAAATCGAACGTACCCATCTTTATAAAAATGCAAAAACGTACCGTGAAGTTTATAATCGTATTTTATCAAAGTCAAATCGTGTTTCGGCATTGTGAAAGCTTTGGGGCTTTAGAGTAGTGAGAGATGAGCTAAACTATGTGAGTGCCTGCCCAGCGGTTGAGGATAAATTCGAAACAGAGTTACCTCGCCCCTGGGCATTCAGGGCAGGGAAGGAACAGAGGTGGGTTTTAGTCAGTAAGAGTCTGACACGCCCTCCCGCTCCACCCAAGAGCGGGAGATATCATTGGATGATTTACCACCCAACAAAATAAAACCTATGTGACTGCGCTTACACATTTTTATAACGCGCTATATTTAGTAATGCAGGTGTGTAACCAGGGTAACCGACATAGCCAGGAGAATTATCTAATTTAAAAGGAAGTGAGCAGGAGAATTTGCTCACAGAACAGATGGTCGATGGGTCTCTGGAGTAGCGTCCGCGTACCAGAAGAAGCATCGTTGGAAGACCGCCTACAAGGTAAATTGATACCCTTGTGAATACTGCGAGATTCTGCTAGATACAACAAGAAGCCGCAAACAAAAGCATATTGATTGCTCAATTAAGTATGTGTCGTGAAGCAGCATTAACATACGGTACTTACTTCTTGTTCCAGTTTCGTAGTGTGAATCAATCGATCCTATAGATTTGGAGCAAATTGGTTGTGACAGACGGACAAACAGACTCACGAGTGATCTTATGGGGTTCCCTTTTTAACCGACTTCGAAAAAGGAGGAGGTTCTATGTTCGACTGTATGTATTTTTTTTATGTTTGTCCACCGATTTCTTCGTCAGTTGTGGACCGATTTTCAAAATTATTTTTTATCCGAAAGAATATACTCCCGAGGTGGTCCCATATAAATTTTATCGAAATTGCTTTAGCGCTTTTTGATAAACTGAACAAAAACAAAAAATACGGATACCTCGATGACGTCTTGGTTTTCGCCAATTACGAGTATGTTTAAACTCCACGTTCCATTTTATTGAGGTTTTTAGTTCTGGGGTAAAACAACTAAAAAGTGAAAAATAAAAAACTTTTTTTCAAAAAAAAAACAGCCGACTTCCATAAAAGAAAATACACTAAAAATTAAAATATAACTTTAATTTCGGAAGTCGGTGTTTGCATTTTATTTCTTCGTTTTTTGACACCGATTGCCGAAATAAAAGTTATTTTTTAATTTTTAGTGTATTTTCTTTTTTGGAAGTCGGTTGTTTTTTTTTTTTGTAAAAAAGTTTTTTTTTCCATTCGGAGTTCGGAACCTTAAGAATCACGTTTTAGCACTCTCTAGCTTCGCTAGCTCTGGAATCATAGCTTTCCACCTGACCTGATTGCATCGCAAATTGTTCATGAATAAATAATATCGAGACAGTATACTTAAGGGGAATCACTCTTACAAAACTGATTGTGTATGTAACGTAATTTCTTTACTTTGAAACGTTTAACGTACCTACTTTATTATTTTATAAAATACGAGAAAACGTACGCTTTTAGCAGATCCCTTTGGTGATTCTGTAGTCTGTTAAGTTGGTTTTAAAATATTTATACGGAAAATATTTGTATGAATTTTAAAATATACGAAAATGGCAAAGTCATTACTATGTTTTTATGTATACGAGTATGATAGTGTTGTTTTTGTTGTAGTAGGTGCAAATTTTCTTTCGATATTGATACCTGCTTATAAAATAGGTATTCGTAGTAATTTTTTTTACAGTTAGTGTTATCTATCCATCTGATTGATCCTACTTATTATCTTCACAGTTGGGTTGATTAAAAAAATTAAATAAAAAGAGATGGTTGTTATAAAAATTATAGAAAGTCATACGCTATCTTCAAAATATCAATTAACTCTGCTTGCAGGAAAGTTGCAATATAAAATAATATAAACGTAATAAGATGAATCCGTTATCGATGTTGTTCTGATTGAGTTGGTAAGATCCACCAAAAAAAATTATATCCGACTGTCCCAGAAGGAGGATAATGTTTTTCGAGAGTCTGTATGTGGGTAGGTATGTATGTTTGTGTGTATATTTCATTGCCACGCCCTGTAGCTTAAATGGCTGGATGGATTTCAACAAATCAGATTGGGAAACAACAAAATGGCGGCCGCCATTAGGTTAGAATCGACTTATTTCTTGTGACATTATCATGTGGGATATCAAAATTAAGGGCTCCAGAAAACGATTTCAAAAATATAACTCACTAAATGGTAGAAAATAAACTATAAAATATTTACAAAAACCCGACTACAAAAATGTTTCAAACAAGTCAATTTTCAAGCAGTCTGATGCAGTTGATGGCACTTATTCAGTTCAATCATAGATTTCAAGGTAGGGGCTTAAACATATTTGGCTATATAAGAGTGTACTATTAGGTACACTTCTTCATAACCTGTTCAAAAAAACACACGTGATGTTACATTAAATTTGTTATCAAAGCCTCTCGAAAACCTTCTTAGGAATCCTTCAAATAAGTCAAGAAAAAACAGTCTAACAATAGGAAAGGAAATATAAAATACTGAATAGAAAACTCCGATTTCAGACCGGTCAGACAAGGCACTAGTGATGACCTAGTAAATTATTGAAGAGGTTATAACCTAGGCATGCTGAAAACAACCTTATTTTATTAACTGACTACCCAAGAAGGAGGTTAATGTTTTTCGAGTGTATGTATTGGGTCCTTACATATGAAATTGGCGTTTTTGTCTCACAAATAGACTAGAGACCTCGTCACTTCTATGAATTAAAATATTCATCAATTGCTTGATATTTCATCGAATAATGACCGTCATAGACAACTGCCAATAGTAAAAAAACCCTATTATGTTGATTCATCACCTCAACGCAGCGAGCGAGTGGACCAGGAAGGGGAGCGGGGAGAGAGCGGCGCGGCAACAGCTGCGTCATCGCGCCCAACCAGTACCCGAAACCAATCGACATCGCACCAACGCGCTCGCGCATCCTAAACCCATTTTTTTGTTTGCCATTTTTTAATATTTATTGTATCAAGTTTAATATTGTAATATACGCGTCATATTTATACAGTCCACTCATTTTTACCTAAGTATATACTTCAACTACGCTCAGAACCAGTACTTATAGTTTTAAAAACAAAAAAAAAATACCTAAAAAAATGACTCCTCTTTTTGTTAGCAGAAATGACCACTATATTTGTTTTAACTTAGCCAAAACTTATTTTTGTTGCTAAATCTAAGTGGCATACGTTATCTTAGTTTTTAAACATGATTGCATAAAAGTTTTAAAACATCAGTGTTCATAGTTGTTAAATAAATTCCGAAATGTTAGTATGAAAAATGCTTTCTTTTTCTTTAAAATTCTCCATACAAAACGCTGATTTCATAGGTGAAGACCATGTACGTATGTAGGTATATCTATTTATTTGGAACGCCCTGCAGCCTCTAAACGGCTGGATAGATTTCAACAAATAAAATATCATTAGATTTGTCTTGACCGTCGAAGTGACCTGGGTATAAGAATTTTGAAAAAATAAAAACAAAATAGCGGCCGCCATTAGGGAAGTGTGTTCGTTTTTATGGTTCCGTACTTGAAAGGTACAAGCGGAGACTTATTGCTATCACTAACATGTCCGTCTGTCCGTCGTCCGTCACTCAGGTTTTACAGCCAAACGGTTGGAGCTACGGTCTTCAAATTTTCACTGTATAAGCATCTTGTTGACCCAAAGACATATAAATAGTCAAAAATACATTTGGTACGGATCCCTAAATTTGTGAAGTCCGACAAGCTCTTGCGCGGTTTTTTTTTGCAACAAAATCCCAGTAACTAGGTAATTCGATACCCCTTGGTAAGACTGGTTGTCAGACTTTCGGGATTCTGATGACCAATAACGACTGTCAAAGATCCACGATTGACAGCCGTGACCAACGGCTTATCGTGCTTTCCGAGGCACAAAGGAGTCTCGGCATATAAAGATGGTCACCCATCCATGGACCAACCCTGGCAATCTTAGCTTAACCTGATGGATCTACCCGTGCGGCTGTTATTACTTTAGCCATGAGCTCCTCCATCTAATCTCAAAATCATAATTATAATATTGTAAAATATTTAATCTGTGCATTAAAATGAAATGTTATTATTTGGCTATGAATGTAATGGAGTGTATGGAAACTAGTGCCACCTGTCCATTTTGTTTATGCTTCAAATCGTTGGAGAAACTTTGCCATGTTTTATTAATAATTTAATCATGTATTATTTAACACATTTTTACTACGCCTCTATGCCTAACCTTTATAAAAAGTAACCCTTCCAAGAATTCAAGTAAAACCGTCATATCAGTCATATTGAATAGAAAAGTCTAAATTTAGACCGCCATTGGAAGCCACCACTGAATTATTGAAGAGGTTGTAATGCAGCCGACATGCCAGTCTGAAACCCATGCATGGCTGTCATAGATCGAAGCGGCTTCAAAGTTTAATGTTTATACTAGACACAAACATTTCAACGAAGTACGGTCAGCCGCAAGAATATGGTAACACTAATCTTGAACAACGAAAACCATCTTTACCGCTACGAAATAATCACGAATAATAATTAATAGATGACTGTATCTGAATAAATAAAAATAATAAGTAGGTTAGGTTAGACAAAAGTTTTTGACCGGTAAAGTATATTAAAAACATAGGTTAATATTGTCATTGTGCCATCAGGAATCGTCAAGTATAAAAGCAATGTCGGATCGTAGTCGTGTCGGTAAGTGGCCTTTTTAGAATTTATCCTAGGACCACTCCTTAGTTACAGCTTTCTTTCTAAAACTAAAGGAGATTACAAATGAATCTCTATCTGATGAATTTCAAAGAACTAATCAGTTAAGAGGATCAAAATTGAAGTTTTATTCAATCTTTTATTCAATACTTAGATAAAGTAGGCATAACGTCTTATTGGACATGAAACGGTACTTGAACAAAATTTTCGAAGCTGAATTAATGATTATATTCTTCAAATAAATTATTGAAGTACTGATCTATGAATCGAATTAGACTGGAGTGGATCTTTAACTACAATATTGAATTGCCTAAAATAAAACGTTGAGTATTTTAACATCGTTTAATTTCTACGGATTTTGAAGCGTAATCACGATCCGTTTAACATTGCATGCACTTTACTATGTGCAATAATAATAATTAATTTCATCACTACAGAACTGAAATAGTGAAGGTCAATATTGTGGAGGCGTAACCTAGAACAGAAATTTCGAAGACATGTTGTGACAACCACCAACCGGCTCTGCTGGTAATGTTCCCACTACTGGGACTCAGGCCTCTCTTGGACAGGAAATGGGCCGTAATTCACCACTCGGGACTAGTGTGGCTTGGTGGATGACATATGTCTTCGATTTTTTGGTTCTAGGACATGCCGGTTCCCTTACAATATTTACCTTCACTGGTTTGAGAGCAGTGGTGATGAAATAAATTACACAAAGGACCAGGACGAAGCCCAAATTATACTCTTACAGAAAATGAAATAAGTCCCTTCTAATAGCTATGTGTGGTCCCAGTAGATGAAACAAGTTGTTATGCGCATTATCTAACTTTTATAATCTTAAATAAGTGAACTGTATCATTTTCTTATGTGAGATAAAGATTTTTAAAACCTATTCCAAATCATTGCCTACTCATCAGCATGAGATCCATAATATCTTCATCATTACCGATACGTTTCCGATCCGATAATGAGTAGAACACAATAAAAGCCCTATTCCCATAATAGTACGGTCAATACGCGCTTTGTATCGCCGTATCCAAGTAACTGTCGACCTCATCAACTATTGACCGGTCCGTATCGACCGGCACACTTGTCTTCGATACTATGGTAATTTGTGTTATTGAACTCTGTATTCATTTATGAGTATGGTATAGGAGGGCTAGTCTGAAGTTTTAAGTCCTATGGGGCAAAAAAGATCACGACCGGAGAGATCAGGCGCAATAGCTCAACGTGTTTTCCAAGACACTGGGGCTGTCTCGGACCAACCACAACGTCACACCGTCAACTTCCAAACTCCGTGCTGTTACTGAGAAATACTCAGAAAAGTTTTGTAACTGAGGGCCAATTTTACCAATGGACGCGATCAGCATCTAATCCGCCTTTAAGAGCTAATAGTGTTATCATTGTCATATTGATATTGGTGTCATTTCTGTTGTGCACAAACTACACTTAATTTAGGCTATTAAATTGCTATCTTTTTCGCTCTAATAAAACAAGAAAGAAACGTAATATTTCCATACAAATTAAAGGTCCATACAATTTAAACCTACACGTAAAACATGTCGACTAAAAACACGGTAAAGCGCAAGGCGTAAACTAGTTTGATATCTCTAACTTAGTTCATAGCTATAGTCGTCCTTTTCTCGCACTGCCTTTTAGTAAAAGACCGCGATTCTCTAATTTTACTTTAGTTATTGAACAAGAGAAGAGGCACCATTAGAAACTTTTTAGCTTGGTTTAGTTGAACTGATTAATAGCGTTCAGTTTTATTGATGAAATGCACCCTGAATTATATACAGACAATGCATCAGCAGTGAGGAAAATGAATAAGAAGATAGCTAATAAAGGGCTTAGAATATAACCGTAAGTTCTTCTGAAAGAGACTTCCTCCACTCCACTCAACTCAGTTTCAATAATAAAGAAAAAAGCTCTCGAGTGCAGAACGTATGTAGGTACCTACCTATTATTAGTATACATAAATATCCTCTATGCGTTCATAAACCAGATTATGATGAAAATTAGGTAGGGTCTTCTAAGGACACCCACGAGGATTTTTGGCCCAAATCAGTTTCAATAATAAAGAAAAAAAACTCTCGAGTGCTGAACGTATGTAGGTACCTACCTATTATTAGTATATATAAATATCCTCTATGCGTTCCTAAACCAGATTATGATGAAAATTAGGTAGGGTCTTCTGAGGACGCCCACGTGGCATTGCAACGCATGCACCTAGCTAGTGTTAAATAAATATCAAGCTGAGTAGAGAATATTGCTTAAAATATGGGCAGCCTATACCTATTTAAATTAATGTTTCTAAAATCTAAGAATGGCCCACAGCGCCACCTGTCACCTAACACATGAGTTACCGCCACACCGTTATGATTGGCTGCCAAGCATGCGCCGCAGTCACCGACGCCAATAAATCATAAAAATGAGAACACTCTATCTAATAAAATGTCTATGCTCTCTAGCCATATTCTAGTACGAAGACTGGAGCATTGTATTATTGCTGGTGTGTTTTTGAATCTTGAGATGGACTATATAGATCAGAGAGACAATAATTTCAGTAACTAAAACGTTCAAAATCTTGTCGCAATTTCATTATAGCGACAATCAATGTCAGGAATGTCGGGGAATCATAGGTATGTTTGAAATATTGAAGCTGAGATTAAAATGCAAACGTTCTTGATAATTCGAAATAATTATCTTCTCTGAGTACCTACCTACATGAAAATTTGACATAATTGTTGTTGGTATACAAAATTGTTTTGACATAATAAGTATCTAGGTACTAGCACAAGCTGTCGGTCGATTCTGTTAATAGCTCACCGTGAAAACTTAGGTTGAGTGAGTGTGAAGTGAATTGTCATTCCACCTTGATTGTATGGAGTGACAGCCCAGTTCACGTGCACTTCACCTAAGTTTTTTACGGTGAGATTTTACAGAATAGCACTACAGATGTGGATGTAACTTATCGTTGCTTAAGTTCTAACACCGCGTAAGTCAAAATCGGGAACTTTTCAAGAGCTACGAGTAAATGACTAAAAAAATAAATTATTGGTATTGTTTTGGTGTTAAATTATGCGTCACCATTGGATCAAATCCTCGTGTAAGATTTGTCAAGTCGTGTCGATTTCCTATTTAACATGTGTTATGTTTTTTTTTTTTTTAAACTTACCTATATTCTTCGTTTCTTTCTTCTTTTTCAGTTATTTGAAGGTCCAATAGCTATTAATGCAGACTGCCAGAAGAGTCCTGGAGTGAAAACTAACCCCCAGCAAGTTGGACCGATGTTCTTTAAAACCTCAAATAAGTTTTTAATTCCGTCCCTTCTTTTGTCCCATTCCAGGCCACCGTCTGAGTTAAGCCTAATTCAAGTATTTCTCCAAAAACCAATTGAGAACTCCATAATTCTGCCAGTCTGACCAGATTCAGCTGAATACCAGTATTTTAGATGGAGCGACTGCCTATCTGACCTCCACAACAGTTATTGGGTATATATACCCCTTGTAAGAGAGACTTTCGGGCTTCTGACGACCCGTCACGACTGTCAAAGATCCACGATTGACAGCCGTCCAATGGCTTAACGTGCTTTCCGAGGCACGGAGGAGTCTCGGTATGTAAAGATGGTCACCCATCCACGGACCAACCCCGGCAAGCGTAGCTGAACCTGATGAATCGACCCGCGCGGCTGTTATTACTGTAGCCACGAGTATAATTTCTATAATACCTATCCATATAAATGCGTCATACAAACTTTACCATGTCTCCTTATTACACCCACTAGCAACCCACTACACAAATATTTTCATTCTTGCTTAACATAATAACTAACTGATTAATGTTTTAATAAGACAAGCTTGTACGCGATAGAAAATACGAGACAATGAATCATTCACAACAAAGAGCTTCAGAATGCTTATGAATGAGCCAACAAACAACGTAGCAACTACACACTAGTAACAGTGGGTACTACATCATGTCAACGATCCTAAATTGCATGGGAAATTGTATTATGTCGAGATTTTCTAGTGACTTATACTTATAAGATACCTATTTTAAATGTAAGCATTAACTGAATAGTGCTTGATTGAATTAATATTAGTTTTCAACACACTCACTTGAAAACCCGCTTCAACCCCTATCGCTTTTAGGATTGCAATGTAGTGTATTTTGCACTAGCGCGGAAAAGTGCGGTGGGGGCCAATTTACTATATTTAATGTTTCAGGCTAGTCATGCGAGAACCCCCACTGGTCGCCATTTCTTACAATAATTTGTTTTTAAATATTATGTTTATGAAGTTTTAGTTCGTTTGGATGTGGTAAAGTAGGTATTCTAAGTCATTAACTCTGATACACTGGTGCCGATTCTCTTGTTCAATAACTCAACTAAATTTAGAGAATCGGTATCTTTTATTAAAAGGCAGTGCGAGAAAAGGACGGCTATAGCTATGAACTAAGTTAGAGAATAAGATGTTAAACTAGTTTAGGTACGCCTTGCGCTTCACCGTGTTTTTAGTCAACATGTTTTAACGTGTACCCTTAATTTGTATGGAAATATTAGTTCAACTAAATTTGACAGCTCTAATTTACGTCCGTCTCTTTCTTGTTTTATCAGAGAGAAAAAGATAGGAATAGCCTAAATTAAGTTTAGTTTGTACACAACAGAATCCGCACCAGTAACTAACTGATATTTTACTAATTAATAAATTGATCTGGCAAACCTCTTTATCTTCACCACACGTGCGGTCGCAAGATCAACGAAGCGTGACAATTCTAATGCGGTTGCCAAAAGAGTTAACTGCACGACAGAATCAATATATCTGAATCCGTAACCACATGCAATAATTAGCTCTAAACATAATGATACATTGATAGATAACTATGACAAATAAACTCATTCAATATAAACACAAGAGGGCAATTAATATCACAGTCCGAAATAGTATCAGGTCATCGCTCTGTGAATCAGTGTAGTGTTCCAACATTTATGTTTTAGTGAATAATTTTATGCTAATAGGGTTTTAGCGAGTATCATATTGAGTTAGTGATTGAATTATGTCACTGATTTTGAATTATTTAAAAATTAGTGGGATGTAACAATGGGCTGTCCAGTTAATTCGATAAACTTGGTGAGGCTTCACGCATTATGCATAGCATAACCATGTAGCATAAATGATCAGCGTATTATGTTTTCACTGCTGGGACAGGGGCCTTCTCTTTGTGAGAGGGTGCGTCAAGACGGGTTTAAATTTTGCAACGTCATCACAAATATTATTCTTAGCGTATCGATGGCAAATTTAGTTATTAAATATTATGCTAGGCCCAGTATGCACCCACGGCAACAGCATTCGTTGAAAAACTTGGAAACGTTGGACGCACTCATAAGGTCCTCATGCGGCGCAAGATGAGAGGTGGACCGTGATCTGCGGAGAGACGCCGAACCTATGGAGGTTGTCTTAACTGCGGCCAACCTGAGTAGGGAGTCTATGGGTCTATCTAGAGGTGGTATATCTAGAGGTCGGCCACACGTGACCAGGTGAAAGGCTCTCCGATGGCTTGATGAAATAATCAGGTGGACCGAGTTTCTCACGGCAGAGGTCGTATTTTTCTAAGGCATAACAATTGACCCGGGTCTGCGGACGGCGAGTAGTGGGTAACTCGCCGTCCGAGCAGCACCAGGCCCGAGAGTCGACGGCGCGTAGTGTTCCACGCGCGCTTCAAAGAGTTGTCAGCAAAACATGACGGGGCCCGTCATGGCCGATGCCTGCCCAGGAGTTGTGGATAAAGTCGAAAGTGAGTTACCGCACCCCTGGGCATTCAGGGCAGGGAAGAAATAGGGGTGGGTTTTAGTCAGTAAGAGTCTGACACGCCCTTCCGCTCCACCCCAGAGCGGGAGATGTCATTGTATGAAATCCCACCCCACTTGCTTGACATGTTGCACGTCATAATATTTATTGTCTAAAAACACAAACCTGAAAAGGTTTTCAGTAAAACTGGCTTATTGAAACGTCAACCATTTTGAAGAATCCGGTAAGCAAGGAAAACGGTGTGACGTTTTAGAAGCCTGTCTAACATTTTCTAGTTTGTTTTTTCTTTATCACTGATAGGCTAACGCTTGACTACTATCTCACCTGATGGTAAGCGATGATTTCACCTCACGATGGATCACGCTTGGCTCGAAGTAACCTATTCACTTTGACTTAAAGATCCCCAGGTTGTAGCTATCAGGAAATACAGATTCCGGTAGGGAATTCCACTCCGTAACTGTACGCACGTAGCTCCATAACTGTTATTCAAATGCAATAAGATCAATTTAAAGTAGATAGGAACTTATACTAAGCCATGACATTACCATTGTTATCTAATAGTAGATTGCAGTGTAGCATCTGAGTGCATAGGTACTCAAGATATTGTGGCGTTTATGTTAAACATATGTTCCAGTGTTTTCTATAAGGACCACACTCAAGCGGTTGTCGAAATGCCAAAATGTAAGTGGTTGATCATGTCACATTTCGAAGGCGTTTGTCAATCACATTTTGGACTATATAACAACCGTAATTGTCACGTTTTCTAGAGCCTTAGAGTACTGCGGCACGTGTGAACCCGGCACTGCTGGCTGGTTATACTGTTCCATATTTGAAGAGTAATTCGAATGATGAACTAGAACAGGAAAATATTAACTATTCTATTGTTTGAGGAAGTATTCCAGAGTAGCCCATTGAAGAGGGCACATGTTTGTATTAGCTCAAAATGTAACAGTTTTACAGTGCGGTTTCTTTTTCCCTTATTACACTTCTCAAGTAAAGAATCTAACACTTGCTACACGTACCCCTCGCTGCCAGCGAGAGATATAGCTCCCCAAGCTATAGAAGAACCCCTGAAGCCCTGTAGGCTTCACAGTACCGAGACACATTGTAAGTGAATGCTAGAGAGGGCTTGGCATAGGCAACTGAAGGAACAAGGGTGGGTTATAAGTCAGTAAAAGTTGGACACGCCCGGCCACTCCACCCAGAGCGAGAGAAGTGATTGGATGATTTCAGATCCTCCAAAAAAAAATGTTATTGTCACTCGAGACGAATTTTATGATACCTTATTTCTGAAAATTCAGCAAGCCGTTAAAGCTGCAGGTCGTGCAAACGGTATTTTTGACACATTATAGACAAATACAACAGAAACGTAAACTGTAATGATTTGCTCCACATTAAGCGGCTGGAAAATATGCTTTGGTTGTTTCAATTTTAACTAGAGACTTGTAAACAGTAGATAGAGTATCGTTCGGCCGTTTTATAACCACAAACGACCACTGAGTACAGTCCATTGCAGTAACTATTATGGCTGTAATTGCTGTTCTACAGTAATATTGTTCTCGCTGTACGTATTTGCATTACCTATTATCTGCAGATCGGCGAGTCTCAAGTGAATGTAGTTTTTTGAACCTACACTACCCCACAGGAAGTAGAAGCTCGTGGCAAAGTAATAACAGTCGTAAAGGTCAGTTAAGCAACGCTTACTGAAGTTAGTTCGTGGATGGGTGACCATCAATCATCATCATCAATTTACATACCAAGACTCCACCGTACCTCGGAAAGCACACTAAGACGTTGGTCTCGGCTGTAATTAGTTGATCTTTGACAGTCGCTAATATAGTCAGAAACCAAAAAATTAGACACCAGTCTTGCCTAAGTAATTCTTGCTACGCAGTTACTGGGTTGTGGTGGTCAGATAGGCAATCGCTCCATTTAAACTAGGTACTTAAATTGCAGCATTCGCGGGTTTGACTTGAAACAGATTCCCACATAATTTGGCAAAGGCAGGCTAGGCAGATTTATTAATTCACTGAAAAAATGTCCCATATAGGGACATGTCCAAATGTCCCATACATTTATATATTTACACAGTTACTTCTAGGACTTGATTATGAAGAAACGGAAAAACTGCTTATTATCTTATCCTAGTCTACTAGCGTTTTTCATAAATACATACCGCGACCCTTCCACGCACACATTCGTATACACATCCATCTTTATACGTACACATACGGGTGCCCCAATTCGAAAAATAAGTAAGTCTACGTCTAAGTCCACTTTTTCACTTTTGAACTGTGAGCTAAACAAGCACAAAAAGAAATCCTGAAAAGACTCGAATGTGTTACAGAAATAAAAGTACCACCAAATCATAGTACAAAAAATATGCTTTTATTTAAGTTTGAAATAAAACTTTTTTAATTATTATAAACCTCTTAATTGGAAAGAATAAATTTTGGACTTATCTTAAATCAACAGGACTTAGGGGTTTCTATCGTTTCCTTTAAGGACTTAGGTATTTTAAAAAACTAAAATTTTATAACGTTTTCTTCTTCTGTTTAATAGGGTCCTGTCCTGGGTATAAAAATAATAATTCTATTTAGTCCGTAAGTTAGATTATCAAAAAATATTGGACACGTATATTTTGATTTATTATACCAATAAAAATGACAAAGATAAAACGCATCAAAGTTTAGGAGTGGGGGGCTTGTTACGTCAATTTTTTATTACAAAGTGTATACGAGATGTGACGTCACGCGAAATTTCAACGCACTGTATGGTCCGCATTTTTGGTTTACGTGACCAAAAAAAAAAATACGTGGCCAATTATTTATAGTAATTTAACTAAAGTGAAGTATTTGCTCAAAGCAAATGATGGTCCACAAATGATGAAACAGAAATAAACAGAGTGCTTGAGCAGGACTTTCAGTTGTGCTCACCAATTGCACCTATAACACCAAAGGAGATTGCCAGAGAAATCAGGCTCATGGACGAGAAGAAAGAACTAGGGTATGATTTGATAACACCCAAAATCTTGAAAGAACTACCAAGAAGATGTATTACTTTTTTGCCTGTTTATTTAATGCTACTCTTCGAACAGTTCATTTTCCAGATCTATGGAATATATCTCAAATTATCATGATTCACAAATCAGGAGAACCTGCTCACGAGGCCTCATCATATAGACCTATAAGTCTCACCCCTGTCCTATCTAAGCTATGGGAGAAATTATTTCTCAAACGACTTCAGTCATGTTTGGATGACAGTGACATTATACCAACACATCAATTTGGTTGCCGCAAATCACATTCAACCATCGAGCAAGGCAACCGAATTTACCAAGCAGTCAGACAGTCTTTCGAAAGCAAACAGTTCTGCTCTGTAGCCTTTCTGGATGTGCAACAGGCTTTTGATAGAGTCTGGCATAAGGGCTTGCTGTCCAAAATTAAAGAGAGCCTACCACACTCAATGTTCTCAAGTGTTGAGTCTTACCTAATGGATAGATCATTTCAAGTTAAACAGGCAGATGCTAGATCATCTTTATATGAAGTTAATGCCGGTGTGCCAACGGGTTCAGTTCTGGGGCCTGTATTGTACAATATCTTCACATCAGATATTCCTACTTCACAAGAACTAACAATTGCCACATATGCTGATGATATCGCTCTCCTAACTAGTGACTCCGATGCCACCCTAGCCAGCATCAAACTGCAAAGCGTACTTGACAAAACCCGCAACTGGCTCCAAAAATGGCGTATTCGCGCCAGTGCTCAGAAGTCACACCACATTACATTCACTCACAGAAAGGGCAACTGCCCCCAAGTGAAACTTGGCGATGACATCTTACCACACTCAGATTGTGTCAAATACCTTGGTTTTCATCTGGACAGAAGACTAACTTGGACAGAACATATACAAAACACAAGAGGGATGAAATTAACATCAAGTACAGAAATATGCTCTGGCTCATGGGTAGAAACTCTGCTTTGTCAGTCGACAACAAGCTTCTCATTTACAACTCCATTTGAAAACCAATTTGGACATATAATAATAATAATAATAATATTCCACAACTATCACACAACGCCATCTAGTCCCAAGCTAAGCAGAGCTTGTGTTATGGGTACTAGACAACTGATAAACATACTTATATATTTCTAAATACATAAATATTATAGATTATTTTTCCGACCCAAATATCGACCAATAGAATTGCACCATTCGACGTCACGTGGTACAACCTACATGGTATTATACTGAAAATTTTTTGAAAATTTTCTAGGTTGTACCACGTGACGTCGAATGGTGCAATTCTATTGGCCGACATTTGGGACGGAAAAATAATCCCCCGAATACCACACGAGCTTCAAAATTATCTGGTATTTCCCGATAGGTTCCCTGCAAACAAATAAAATCGTCAAGTTTTTCAGGAAAAATCACTCGCGCTTCGCGCTCGTGATTTTTTAACCTGAAAAACTTGACTCCTTCATTTGTTTGCAACGAACGGAAATACCCGATAATTTTGAAGCTCTTGTGGTATTATAAGTGATAAATTACACCCAGACGCAGAACAAATGATCGTGCTCATTACACAAACTTTTGTCCTGGGTGGGAATCGAACCCACGACCTCCGGCATAGCAGTCAGGGTCACTAACCACTAGACCAACAGGCCAGTCAAAAAATATGGATGGAAAATATGGAGTCCAGCTCTGGGGCGTCGCTAGTAAAACCAACATACTCTGTCTTCAGAGAGAGCAGAATCACATCCTTCGAGCAATCGTTACTGCACCTTGGTTTATTTATTTATTTATTTAACACTTTACGCACATACAAGTACAGAGGCGGACTTAATGCCTCAGGCATTTTCTACCAGTCAGCCAGTTGCCAGTTGGTTCTCTAAGAACAGTGAAATACACTAATACCTCAACATGCCTACAGTTGCAATGGAGATCGAGCGATACAAAATTCACCACGAAAAGTGCCTGAGTAACCATCCAAATTCATTCTCTTGCTACCGGGCTACAAGCCACCAAACATATTGCCCAAAGACTTAAAAGGGCTAATATTCTCTGAAAGGGTAAAAGGGCACTGGCCTCCAACCCCTATCAGCCATCTTCACTCAACGCATCCGCTTATAGTCTCTCGACTGATTGCAGATTTAGAAAAAAAAAAAAAAAGTTGCGGCTGTTTTCTACGAAACTTTCCGATAATTTAATAAATGAAAGAGGGTACTAAGACAAACTTTTTCACGAAATCAAAGAAAAAAAACTTCGCACATTTTGGGTTCCGTAAGAAACGTATTTTTGACTATTTGTGTGGCTTTGGGTCAACAAGATGCTTATACTGTGAAAATTTGAAGACTGTAGCTCCAATCGTTTGGCTGTAAAACCTGTGGCAGACGACGTACAGACAGTCAGACGGACACGTGAGTGACAGCAATAGGGCTCCGTTGTACGATGGGCTCTACGGGTACGGACCCTAAAAAGATCAGGTTACAACCTGAAAGCAAAATGAAGCAGTTCGAAATTTGTATAGTAAGTGCTTTTTTAAGCACAAATGGAAGGACTTAGTGATTTATGGACATAAGGATATTATTATTAGGAACTGAAAATACCTTAAGTTTATTTTATATTTATTTATTTAACAATTTATGTACACACAAGATAAGCAAACAACAACAACAAACATACAACAACAAACAAAACAAACAACAAACATGCAACATACTTTGGGAGTTCATAATAAAAAATCGTTGACACTGGTCTAAAGCGAAAAAAAAAGCTCTGTCAGCTGGAGTTGTCAGTGTAAAAATGCCTAAGTTGGACTGAGGGACTTTTCGAATTGGGGCACCACACACACAACACCATATTATTCTCTCTCACACACACACACGTACACATACCATCACAACACTTACACGTCACCTTCCACTTCACACACTAACAAACCCACACACACATTTTTATTTTTTTCATTTTATTTTATTAGTACTTTTCTTGTATCCTATTACTTTCTTACAATAATCCTATATGTTCTACAATAATTGTGATAATTCTAATCTCGGCAAGGGAGGCCAGGAGTCCATAGCACAGGGTATCCTAGTTTGGATTCCTGACTCCCACAAACTTTTGTACCTTAATATTTTTAACACCTCTATATTATAATTGTACCTTGTGGGAGAAAATATATATTTATTATTATTATTATATTATTGTTTATCTTCGGCTTTTCTTTTGCTTTTTGTGATTGTTTGCTTTTGCTGACCAATCTAAAACTCGCTAGGTCGCTGACGATGCTCGTCTTCTGGCACCCACTGCGTGAAAACCCTGATCTATCTCTTTAACCTATCTTGTGTAAGTATGTATGAGTCACCCAGTTCTGTTTCAGCCCCGCGCGCGGTCTATTTGCCATTTTTTTGTTTTTTGTTAATAAAGAAAATGCGAGTAGGTATATAATAACTGAAATATTCAGGTCAACCCATAAAAAAGCTTGTCAGAATTCAGTGAATCATTTCGATAAATATGTAGACACAGGAAGTGAGCAGATAAATCTTTTTGGTAAATCACCGTCTTTGTTTTTAGAAAGAGAATTAATTTTTGTGCCCGTTTTTGTGTGCCCCAAAATCTGATATCAAAGCTACTTTTGCACTTGGCTCACCAACACTGCATCACTCGGGGCGGCATGGTCGGTCAAATCAATTAAATTTTGCTGTAACATTAACACGAAGCTAAGGAGAATTCCTAGATGGATATTATAACTGAAAATCGTTAAAAGAGACTTGACTTTCTATTACTGAGTTCGGTAAAATAGCAAAATTATTCCGAAAAAAACACATGTAAATCGATATAATTATAATGAATGGCTATATGTGTTCTTATGTGCAAAACTCGAGAACAGCAGCACCAATTTGACTGAACTTTTTTGTAAACTATTTGTTGAAGTCGGTTCTTGTGAAGATAAAAATAGAAAAATTATACACGGCTGAAACCGCAGGACACAGCTAGTAAAAGATAAAACCGATCAAGAGCGAGTCGGACTCGTGCACTGAGGGTTCCTTACCATCATAATATGTAAATATTTTAGATGTGTTACTTTACAAATTTTTCACAGAATTTTAAAACTGCGGTGTAGAATATTGCAGTTTTAGATCAGCGTCATCTGCTGACAGATAGTGGAACTAATGTAATTTTTTTGATGATGATTTCTGAAAAAGTGTGCTATTTAAAGACATCGTTTCATTTTATTCTGTACTCTTTACAAAACTTCTATCACATAGAATCATTTCAGATTTTTCTCTATGCAAACTTTGGAAATAACGGAACGGTATTTTTTTACATTTTTCATCAAAAGAATGTGCAAACAGCACTCTTTTATAATATGATACCCCACATGCCCTAGTATCCTCAATTCAAATTTTTAAGACCCTCTTTCAGAAACTGTCGCAAAAAAAAAAATCTTCTAAAAAGTTCTTATTTGTAAAATAGTTGGCCAAACGTCATCTAAAACAATTTCAAATTTCTATGACAGACGGACAGACAGACTGAGTCGCACTATGAACCCTTCATTTTTATAATTTTAGTGCGGAACCCTAATAAAAAGAAATTCCTGTACAATTGAAAATACACGCTACTAAACATGAAACGGCGAGTTGCCAATTAAACACAAATGTACGAGTACCCCATTCATTGCTTCATACGACTAGGTATGTATGTCACCTATTATATCATTTATTCACATAACGATTCTAATGAGGATGTACAACGGTAATAAAAAACCACAAAATGATATAATGTTAAGATTTCAGCATAATTTTTTTGGCAGACATACACAGAATGTCTCTGTAATAAAATTTACGGAGATTAGCTTATGTAAGAGGAAATTGAATGTATAATGTTACCGATGACAAGTTGTACATGTTGTTGAAGACATTTTTTATTTGAGAACAAAAGAATTATGTTTATTGGAATATCATGTGACTTTAGATGTGGGTGTGTTTTATTGAGAACCATGTCTACTCCGAAGATATGTTGTCATCTGAACAAGAATTCCAAACATGTTTGCATCAATCAAAGTTTTACTAGTAAAAACAAGCAATGACGTTAAACGTTGTTGACTAACAGTACCATGGTCACATTCGTGTTTTTTTTTAAAGCCTACTATCTTACCAATATTATAAATGTGAAAGATTGTGAGGATGTATGAATGTAAGCAGTAAATTTATACACTCTAGAAGTCTCTATAACAAGAACAAATTATGGCAAATATACCTAATATAAGATTTGAGGGAGCCAAATTACACATAATATTTATTTATTTATTTATTTCAGATCAATCAAATCCATATATTGTTAGTAAAAGTCTTAAGAGGGAACAGGGGCTGCGATTCTCCATACAAATGTGTTCCCCTTTTTTCTTTCTGAATAATGCCTCTAGAACTATCTTTTTTTTATAAAGTCATGGTCTGCTGTTGACACGTCCCTGTCATTTTCTTTTTTTCAGCAACTAATAAGTAAAGAAAATATGACCCACCAAAACTGACAATAAATGGACCTATTTTTACCGCCGTTCTTAGAGGACTACCAGACAAATTCGAAAAGTTTTAACATAAAACCTTTAACAGGGACCTAGACATACTCTTTCTTAAAAATTTGGTGCCAAAAACAAAAAATAATTGAATCAGCTCAGTTTTCGAGGAGAAAAAAGGGGAATACGAAACGTCGATTTTGTCAAAAATTTAGTGATAAAATCGGTCTGAGTTGCAACTGTCCCTATCGCACTCTACAGGGGCAGGCTTGAGAGAGCACGATGGCAATAGTTTCTTCAAATACCGATTTTGTAAATTCGTCGCAGGCCCTGTTCCCTCTTAACATAATGTTAGTAAAAAAAAAAACACTCTATATACAAAATTGAAACGACTGACTCCTACGTGTGCAGCCGTATCCAGTGAGCATGCATATGGGGATTGTAAGTGACGTTCGATATACTTAACTAATTTAAATGGTCATTTTTCCCAATGTTGTACCTATAAGTATTAATTAAGTTTTTTTTTTTGTTTCTCTTGTAAGTGAATATTGTAAAATTATTTTAGAGAAATAAATTTTTGAAACCGAATGTATGTATGGATGTTTATTACTCTTTCACTCAATAACTACCGAACGGATTTTGATGAAACTGTACAGTAATATAGCTTATAGATCAAAATAACATATAGGCTATAATTTATAGTGGGGGAAGTACTAATAACATGCGAGCGAAGTCACTGGCAGTAGCTAGTAATATTGGAACGAAGTTCCTTATCGCGCGTTGTGAAAGGGGGCTAGACGGAAAAAATTCTTACGAAAAGTTGTCACGACACTAATGAGGCCGTCCATCCAAAAAGATTGTGTTGGAAAAACAATCTAATAAAAACTTCTTGTATTTTTGGTGGGTAGGTACAAAGTTTGCAAGCAGATCAAGCATTATCAAACATTATTTGTTATAGTTGTTGTTATTGCTAAAGAGTTGAGTTGAGCTGAGCTAAGCTGAGCTGAGCTGAGCTGAGCTGAGCTGAGCTGAGCTGAGCTGAGCTGAGCTGAGCTGAGCTGAGCTGAGCTGAGCTGAGCTGAGCTGAGCTGAGCTGAGCTGAGCTGAGCTGAGCTGAGCTGAGCTGAGCTGAGCTGAGCTGAGCTGAGCTGAGCTGAGCTGAGCTGAGCTGAGCTGAGCTGAGCTGAGCTGAGCTGAGCTGAGCTGAGCTGAGCTGAGCTGAGCTGAGCTGAGCTGAGCTGAGCTGAGCTGAGCTGAGCTGAGCTGCGATGAGATGAGATGAGATGAGATGATGAAGTATAACTTCTTACGTGCGTGCGGGTGTGAGTAGTTAATAATAAAAAAAAATTATATTACAATTCCTTCACTAATTAATCGAAAGGAACTTCGTTCCATCCGGGTGTCCCTTGACACCTCTCAAGTTTTTTTTTATAAATGTGAAATATTGGATGGATGTTTGTTGCTCAATCACGCCAAAACAACTGAACGGATCTTGGTAAAATTAGGCACAGATATAGATTATTGTCTGGAATAACACATAGGTTATAATTTATAATGGGGGAAGTACTAATATCACGCAGGCAAAGCCGTTCGAGTAACAGTAATATTTATTGTGAATGTGAAAATTTGCTCAAAAATAACAGAACGGATTTTTATGAAACTTTACAATAATATAGCCTTAAACTATGAAAGGTTATAGAAGGAGTGTCAAAATCCAGCAATCTGAAGTACCAGAATGAGAAGCCGGCTTGTAACTGTACACGCGAAATAAGCTGACAAAATGAGAATCCGATACGTCATCGTTACGTTCGTCAAGGACACTCACACATTTTAACGAGCCTGCTTCATTTAAGGGTCTATTACACGCCAAGTGGCGCCCTCATTAAATAAAAAATCGTAGCATAGCATAGAAAATAAATATTCAAGAATAATACGTACGTTTGTAAAGCAAAAGTACCAAAAACGGCCGTTTTTGACACTTTTGCTTACTACTTTGGATACGAAACATTTTAAGACCTGTTTTAACAACTTAAACACACTTTATCCTCTTTGTAACAAACATGACGTAGGATTCTTTAATATTTATTTTCTATGCTATGTTACGATTTTTTATTCAATGAGCGCCACTTGGCGGGTAGAAGACCCTTTTTTTTTTGGGTGGGAAATCATCCAATGACTTCTCCCGCTCTAAAGTGGAGTGAAAGGACGTGTCAGACTCGAAAGGGCGTGTCAGACTCTTAGGTTTCAGACATTTTTTATTGAAGTAAAACTTCTTTACGCATGCTTGACTTGGGGAGTAAGCTGGTGAAATTTTTTTTGTGGTTAGGGAAATCATCCAATGACTTCTCCCGGTGGAGCGGAAGCTCCACCCTAGAGCAGGGGTGGGTTTTAAAATTACTGACTAAACCCACCTCTGTTCCGCACTAAATCTTTCGAATTGCGGGACTTTACACCCTGTTCCGCACACCTCCAAACTGTTGACCCTCGAGCATGAACGTCAGCGCAGCCTGCGTGCAGCTACTTCAGCGTGACGTCATCATCATCGCTTCCTTCAAGCTCTTGAGCAATGAGTCATTCAGCCTGCCAGTACCAACGGCTTCTACGGGTATCCTGACCACCAGCATGCAGCGGATGCGCATTCCTGGTTAGCATCCTCAGCCTCTTTCATCACCATCAACCTCATCAGCGATCTTGGCGCAGCGAACAGCACCTTCGGCCGGTCGAAGAACCTCTCCTGGTCGACGCCAGCAGTCAAGCCACTACGTCGCACAGCACCGCTCCGACCCACTGGAGCCTGCAGCATCATCCCGACTCACTGGGACATCATCACCCCGACTCACTGGGGCATCATCTCGACTCACTGGGATAGCAACACCCCGACTCACTGGGGCATCACCGCAGACAGTTCCGACTCACCGTGAACTATGCGGCTCTTCCGGTTCCGACTCACTGGAACCAACCTTCCACTGGCCCGGCAAGCATCACAAGATGTATGGACGACTCATCAAGAACCATCGATCTCCGATCTCCGGAGGGGAGTGATGTAGCGACATCTATGACGCCACACACGAACTAAAAATAGCAAGAATTCTACATCGCGCAAGCAGAGTTCTCCGCGCGATTTGAACATATACAACAGTCCGAAATCAACCATTGGGCAGTTGCCCGGACCAGACACAACACCCGTCTGGTCGGAGGATCCTCCCTTTTCAATGGAGGTTTGCGGGACTTTACACCCTGTTCCACGTACCTCCAAACCTTAATGGCCAATGACGTTCCGTCTATAACCTTTCGTAGTCTAAGAATATAGCTTATATATTAGAATAACATAGGCTTAAATTTATAATGAGGGGAAGTACTAATTCCAAGCGGGCGGAGCCGCTAGCAGAAGTTATTAATAAATATGTTTATGTGTTAAATATAATGAGATTTAACACTCTCTTTTAAATATAAAAGAGAGTGTTAAATATGAGAGAAGATAAGATTAATAAAAGTTAACTGGCTGAATCGCAGCTGTTCTCTATACAGGCTGTAACGGAAAGGTGTGGTCATATTTTAAAAACTGCATCTGCTCATCGATATGAACAACTTTTTTCAAGAAAACCTGAGGAAATTCTTTTTTTTTTTTACCTCCCGTACATAAATATTGATTAGCTAATGATAACTTTGTATGAAAAGTCCAATTTTTGTTTGTGATTGTTCTATTATTTCTTAGATTATTTCTCTAGTTGTGTTACTGTACAGCTAACCGTGAAAACCTATAATTGGCGTAATGTCTCTTATTCTAGTTTACTTATTGGATTTATGTAAAGCTGTTGGTTTTCCATGTGATAAATAAATAAATAGAAAAAGTTGTTTATTTCCATCGACAGAACCGGTTCTTAAGATATGACCACACCTTTCCGTTACACACTGTATAGAACCAAAGTTTAGACCACAAAGTAAATAAAAACAGTTTATTGTAAGATCGGACGCAATGCTACCCGGAATAAACAAAACTATAAAGATTTTGTTCCCAATACTGAAATCGCTCCCCAGACTGCTTAGAAAGTCTATACCATTTAGGATATCGATATACAGGGTGGAAACTTGAAACGAACCCTGGAATTACCCTAAATGGATGTTAGGTAGGTATATTTTTTTACTAAAAGGAAACATTTGCTTTTTTCAAGTAATTCAAATAAGTATCGGTTGTACCCAAAGATGAGAGCAGTACTCCATAAGTACTGCTTTTTGGAACGGATCTGTCAGATACCAGCTTCATGCACTTGAGGTAATTGAGAGGCGCGAAGAGAATCATTAGCAATGATAAGCTCGTCGATTCAAAGCTCCAAAGTCTTGAGCATCGATGCCGAGTTGCTAGCCTGTCGGTTTTTCTGTCGGTTGCCTTTTGGCGAGTGTGCGATGGAATTACCGCCAAGCCCGTTCCATCATCGGACCACAAGACGTACGGCGATGCGCCTCTGGTTTAAGGTGGACATCTCACCCACACGTATAAAACGTTTTGAGAACACATTAATTGTTCGTACAGCTAGGGAGTGGAATTCCCTTCTGGAGTCTGTGTTTCCTGATAGTTACAACCTGGGAGTCTTAATTAAGTCAAGATTGAAAAGGTTACTTCTAGGCAAGCGTGCTCCATCTTCGACCACATCACCGCTTACCCTCTGGTGAGATAGTAGTCAAACGCGTGCCTATCAAAAGTTAAAAATATATAAATATATATATAAAAACGAAGAGTCTGTGAACTCTGTAAACACCAAAAAAATACGTTTCTTCTATTGGGATCTTCTTTATTGTTTGCTTATTTTTTATTAATCTTCGATAGAGCGACCATGGTAAAACATCAGTGAAAAAATTGAAGAGACTACCTGTTTCTGATTCATAAATACAGTATTGTGACAAACAGCAGCGTAGGCTTATTAATAGGGTTCCGTATTTCATTATTTGGGTAGAGAAACCTAAAAAGAACATTCACTGGAACTCAAAGGGCAACTGAAGTAACTCTTTTAGTCAGTTTTTAGTCAGTAAGAGCCTGACAAACCCTCCAAGTTCCATCAAAGGCTAACACCTCCACCAGTTCTTCTCATCGGTTCGCGAGCGGCTGGCTAGGACACGGCTGGTGGTGGATCACTGTGTTGCCCAATTTCTCACAGGTCATGGCAACTTTAAGGGTAAATTATTTTCCTTCAAGCTTGTTTAATCGCCTTTATGTCAATGTTCTACATCTGATTGCGAATACAATCTGCACATCATATCCAATGGGAGCAAACTGAACGCAATATTATGTTGGATAGTATTCAGCCTACGTCTGGAGTTGTATTTTACACGGACCTTGTGGAAAGTAGAACGAATTTTCGTTCGTTTTGTTCAAGCGTTTTTGCCATACCTTTTATTGGAACCAAATTAATGTGTGCGCACAATTTTAGGACCCATTAATATTAGTGTTTTTAATCAGTGGTGCTTGGCAACTGGGCTTACCCCAGTTGTAAATACCCCCTTTGTGCCAAATGGCCTAACTTTGTTCTGTTTCCCGCTTGATTAGGAAGGGAAATTATGTTTTTATTACTCCTCCGCTGTCTTTTCTGATTAATTTCGTTGCGGGACTCAAGACAGTGTAATCGTTTCCCTGGGACTCGCCAAGCTTCATTGCCTCGGTGTTTTTTCTGGTGGTCGCCACTGTTGATTCGGGCTTACAAAAGTAACAGTGGTATGGGAATAGTGTGGCGGGCTTGCTCAAAAAAAAAACAAGCCCTTTTAAAAAAAAAGTATCGTAGTTTCTGTTTTAATAAATGTATCTTTCCTTTTGTTAAAAAAGGGTGTCATCAATATATGTACAATATTTCCCCTCTAGAGCCCTGTTCAACTTTCCACCCTGTTTAGGTATTCTTTTTTGTTTATTCAGAAGGCAATATTCGGTAAGTGTGGACAATACTCCGTGAGCTCAAATATGCCCCGGAGGACCTATTACGGTAAACATACTCCTGGAATAAACACATTTAGCTTATGTAGAAGAGGCTAATAGAAATAATAAAGGCAGTAGTGTAGTGTAAGAAAGCTTGGAAATATGAAAGTATGTGCAAATAAATTTTTAATCTTGTGATATGCGGTTAGGTTTCAGACATCTTTTTATTGAAGTAAAACTTCTTTACGCACACTTGACTTGGGGAGTAAGCTGGTGAATGCGTGACAAGAGCGTTACGAAAAGTGTGATCGGCAAGGCGAACGGCAGTTGAGAGGGCGCAGGCTTGACTTGGGGAGTAAGCTGGTGAATGCGTGACTAGACCGTTAGAAAAGTGTGATCGGGCGAGGCGAACGGAAGTTAAGACGACGCCCGCTTGTTTTGGGGAGTAAGTTGGTGAATGCGTGACGAGAACGTTACGAAAAGTGTGATCGGGCGAGGCGAACGGAAGTTGAGAGGACGCACGCTTGACTTGGGGAGTAAGCTGGTGAATGCGTGACGAGAGCGTTACGAAAAGTGTGATCGGGCGAAGCGAACGGAAGAGATGGAGATAAAGAAGTTTTACTTCAGTCGTGTGGTAAAGCACACTCATTGTTTTTAATTGTTTTCGGGGGAACCTTAAAAAAGGCGCATAGACTTTTTGGAAAAAGACCAGAGAGTGTGGGTTTTTACTCACTAAAACCACCCCGGTGATCACCTTTTGTACACGGAAGGAGCATCCTGCTTCCTATAGAACTAATGTTAATAAAACAATAGTAATAAAAATAAAATAACTAATAGGTACTGACAATAAAATTATTTAGAGGTCAGTTTTGGTCCAAACAGAATTTGATTAACGACCACTAATTACCTATTTGATAAATGAATACCAAATTACTGTGGTTTACCTTTATCGGTTTTGCGATTTTATCGAACTGTTTTAGTCAAATATTAAAGGTAAGGTAAATAACAATATACTTATCACATACACATGGAGGATGAGGAGCTCGTGGCTAAAGTAGTAACAGCCGCACGGGTCGATCCATCAAGTTAAGCTACGCTTGCCGGGGTTGGTCCATGTACGGGTAACCATCTTTACATACCGAGTCTCCTTCGTGCCTCGGAAATCACGTTAAGCCGTTGGTCCCGGCTATCAATCGTGGATCTTTGACAGTCGTGACGGGTCGTCAGAAGCCCGAAAGTCTGACATCCAGTCTTACCAAGGGGTAACTGGATTGTCGCTCCATGTAAAATACTGGCATTCAGCAGCATCCGGTTAGACTGGAAGCCGACCCCAAGATAGTTGGGAAAAGGCTAGAATAGATATACACATCGTCTTAATCGTAAAATCCAACTGTCTTTATCTTTATTTATTTGGAGTTGGGGTGTCATTTGCATGTATTCTTCTTCTAAACTCTAACTAACTATAACTATAATATAACATTATCAGTCTTATCATGTTCCCTGGGCCTCAGGATGCCTCTCTAAGAGAGGGAATGGGCCGTAATCTACCATGCTGTTAGTGGATGTCACATGTCTTCGATTTTTTTGTTCTAGGACTTGCCGGTTTCCTCACGATGTTTTTCTTCACCGTTTTATGAGCAGTGATAATGAAATAAATGTCTCAAAGTAAGGCGCCTGTCTGGATTTGAACCCATAACCTGCAACTCATAAGTCGCAGCCGTTACCTATTGGGCCACCACATTTCTATTCTCTATTTAATCCATCGTTTATTTCTTTGTCATCCCAATAATGTCCTTTCCAGCTTTGACATCTTCAAAGATGCTAAAACATAAGGGTTTGGTAAAAAGATTATTTTTATATTTAAGCTTTACCCGGGACTGTCTCGGATAAAAGTCTTCTACAGATTTCAGAATCGGATCAATACAACGTGGCGCTACAATGGTGACATTAATTTAACACACGGGTAGGGCTACTGCCCATTAATCATTTAAAATAACGATAGGTTCAAATAATTCGAAAATTGAAAAAAAAAAATTAACATACTAAATAGTAGATAATGCAAACTTTTTTACAAAAAATAATTACAAAAAACGAAGAAACAAAACCAGAAATACCGTGTTCCGAAATTAAAGTTATTTCGCACGTTTTTTGTTAGTCGGTAGATACTATTTTTTTTTGTAAAAAAGTTTGCATTACGATTTAGTACGTTGTTTATTCAGAGACCACATTTTACAAGCAAACAAACGATTTAACCTCTTTATATTTACAGTTTACATGTATAATGCCCTCACACAGTCACAATTCCTTTATACCAAGGCTGAAACAAGCGTCACTTTTAATTTCTTAAATGCCGAGACCCACAGGACAATTGGTCGGCCGTAATACTTACGCTTGATTTTATTAAAAGAATTAAAACTTTTTACAAAAAATAGAACCGACTTCCAAAAAAAGTACAAATTAACTTTAATTTCGGAAGTCGGTGTCAATAACCGAAGACACAAAACCAGAAACACCGACTTCCGAAATTACACCGGTTCTATTTTTTGTAAAAAAGTTTTTATTTTACTTTTTTTAGTTGTGGTTCCCCATTAAATTGTGTTAACACTACATGGACATACGATCGCAGCAATTGCAGTTAATTTGCTGTGACTTTTTTAAGAGTTCCGTTGTCTATCTCCGAAACTCATCAGATCTACCACCTTTATACATAAAATTTAAAAGGGACCATCATGGTATAAAGCCCTTTCGAACAAAAATGAATTTTGCAAATCCGTTTATTTGGCGGAACACACATAAAAAAAAATACAAAAATCCGAATTGATAACCTCCTCCTTTTTGAAGCCGGTAAAAACTCGTTGTTTCAGCCCGGGTTTAAAGTATATGACATTATTTTCTCGAAAAATATTAATGTTTTGGTCCTTTACCCATACTGTTTAGCCTTTTCCCAACTATCTTGGCTTCCAGTCTAACCGGATGCAGCTGAATACCAGTATTTTACATGGAGCGACTGCCTATCTGACTTCCACAATCCAGTAACTGGGTAATAGGATACCCCTTGGTAAGACTGGTTGTCAGACTTTCGGACTTCTGACGACCGTAACGACTGTCAAAGATCCACGATTGACAGCCGGAACCAACGGCTTAACGTGCTTTCCGAGGCACGGAGGAGTCTCGGTATGTAAAGATGGTCACCCATCCATGGACCAATCCCGGCAAGCGTAGCTTAACCTGACTTATCAATAATTATTACTTTAGCCACGAGCTTCTGGTCCTTTTCTGGATCTGACTACTACACCAATCTATTCAGAATGCATGACCATGTTTATGCCGACCAAAACAATAATAAGCCTGTAGTTAAATCAAGTGTTAAAATGCTCAACTAGACTGCACTAAATGCATTTGGAGGCGTTTTCCCTCAATTCGCCAAGCCGTTGGCGGGTACTTAGGGTTGCCAAGTGCTGAAATTGTTTTTTAATGTCTCCTCTATTTTTAAACTTGGAACAGAAATGTTTTACAAAAACGGCCAGAGTTAAAATCTGTGCTAAGTGGTCGCTGTGTCGGGTTTCTTCTCAATTGGGGCAGAAAAAACTAATGATAGAGTGGTAGTCAGTTATTATTAAGCGGTATCATAAAAAAATATGAAATGGTGCCGATTCTCTTGATTAGTAACTAACCTTAAATTAGCGAATTGCTATCTTTTACTAAAACTGAGAGCGAGAAAAGTACGACAGTGGTGTCGATTCTCTTATTCAATAAGTAAACAAATAAGAGAATCGCTATATTTTACTAAAAGGCAGTGCGAGAAAAGGACGGCTATAGCTATGAACTAAGTTAGAGATGTCAAAACACTTACTGGCCTGTTGGTCTAGTGGTTAGTGACCCTGACTGCTATGCCGGAGGTCGTGGGTTCGATTCCCACCCAGGACAAATGTTTGTGTATGAGCACGATCATTTGTTCTGTGTCTGGGTGTAATTTATCTATAATATGTACGAGTATGTATTTAAAAATATATAAGTATGTTTATCAGTTGTCTAGTACCCATAACACAAGCTCTGCTTAGCTTGGGACTAGATGGTGTTGTGTGATAGTTGTGGAATATTATTATTATTATATTATTATTATTATTATTACTTTACGCCTTGCGCTTCACCGTGTTTTTAGTCGACATGTTTTTACGTGTACCCTTAATTTGTATGGAAATACGAGGTTACGGACGTAAATAAGAAGCTGTCAAATTTATTTAAACCAACTAAATTTGACAGCTCTAATTTAAGTTCGTCTCTTTCTTGTTTTATTATAGAGAAAAAGTGAGCAATAGCCTAAATTAAGTTTAGTTTGTGCACAACAGGATCCGCATTAATATCAACTTACAGAAAGTCTAATTAGATTTATGATAAAATTAAATGTTTCCAACCACGAATACTTTATGAATATTGACGTTAACTTAGTAGTAGTAGTTAGACTCCTAAGTTCATGCCAAAGTTTTTTTTATTTTAAGCCGGTTGTGGCCTGTGCCCAAAAGTCGAAAGCAAAAAGCTTTTACTAAATCTCTTAATTCTGCTTTCAGATCGATAAAATCCGCATGATTTTCAAAGACTGCTTTATACAGGGTGTACCGAAAAGGTGTGCTCATATTTTAAGAACTGCATCTGCCCATCAATATGAACAGCTTCCTTCAAGAAAATCTGAGGAAATTAAAAAAAAAAAATTTTACTTCCCATACAAATATTGACCAGCTGATAATAACTTTGTATGGAGTCTAACTTTTTTTTGGGAATTTTCTATTTTTTCTTAGAGAAAGTTGTTCATATCCATGGGCAGAACCGGCTCTTAAAATATGACCACACCTTTCCGTTACACCCTATATAATATGGTACTAATTTATTATTAACCTCCTTTCATAAAATTCCGGCCCAAAATTGTATAAAAGCCTTTTTTTTTTCTTTTTTTATCTATGACTAGCGGACGTCACGTGGTTTCACCTGCGTAGTTCCCGTTCCCGTGGAAGTACGAGGATATTACTCTCCTATGTTACTCGCTGATAATGTAGCTATCCATTGCTGAAAGAATTTTTGAAATCGGTCCAGTAGTTTTTAAGTTCATTCGTTATATACAAAAATACAAATCTTTCCTCTTTATAATAATATTATTAGTATTAATATAGATAGGCTCGCGTTTGACCACAGTCTCACCTGATGGTAAGCGATGATGTGGTAGAAGATGTATCTGTCACCTTTACCGGGTTCCGTACCCGAAAAGTCCCAACGGAGCTGTTTTGCTATTGCTGTCACTCAGTGTCCGTCTGTCGCAAAATTTTGTTCCTAAGAATTTTCTAACTTCCCATTGACCTATGAACTTGAAATTTGGTGATAATGTTTATTATTACGTATATGTTACTAACAAATCCCAAAATATTGATGATCCCTCATATGTTACAGAACCCTAAATGTGCAAAGTCTGCGACTTGAACTTGAAAGACAGGCTTTTTAGCAGTGGATAGGCAAATATTTTGAGTAACTTACCTAGCGTTGGTAAGTGGTTAACTTGTCTCACTTCGTTTTACTGTCAAAATAATCCAGTATATGGTAATAAACGTCCCTACCCTGCAATAAATTTTCAGAAAATTCTTCGGTCAAAATTCAAGACGCCTCGTAAATCTATATGTTTCTAACTAAATCAGAGCGTTCGACAACCCTCGGCGCACAGCACAAACTGCACTAATTGTTTTGGAGTCGATCCAAAATATATACTTACCAAAATTTCACTCGTAACACGGTGCATTTGTGAATTGTTTCAGGAATATAGTGGGTGCAAGATTAATGTCTAAAGTCTTACATTTATTGGAATTTATAGACACAGCAGCTGGTTCAATTTTGGGGACTCTTTAGCGTGTTTCGAGATGTATTTAACAAGAAGCCGGTTAAGCAATCTGGATTTACGCCATTGTTTTTGCTACCAAAGGAATGTAGATGAAATATCCTGTATTTCAAAGTTTCTTGCTGTCCAATACCTTGGGATTAATTTATTTGTGGTTCAAAAGAGCCTAGGGTTCTCCCAGAGGAGGCCAAGTTTTCGCGTGCAAAAACTTGGCTGTAAACTCGCCGAGGACTTTGCTGATACGTCGTTTAGTTTCCAGTGAAGAATATGATATCCGTGTGTATGGATGGCTTAGGCTGGGTAGGAAAAAATATATAATGCTTCTGCCACTGGCTTCACCCGCGTGGAATTAGTACTTTAGGTGAAAGCTCCAGGGTAGCCCGCGAAATTCAAATTTTCTTGGGTTTTTTGCAATTTGCAGGTCAGTATCATTTTGTATGTTGGACAAAATATGATTCGCGGTCGTAACAAGTACGTAGTTTACGTAGGTACGTAGGTTTAGTAGGAGTCAGGCATTAAAATATTTCTTTTATCCTTGACAGACTCGTGTTTGACATCATATTTTAAGTAGTTTATTAGTATCTGTATTTGATTTATTTCAGTTTTTTGTATTTTATCCTGATATTATGTAAAGGTTTTTGTTTCCGTACGTCACATCTTAGGCGACCACTGAAAATCAGCGCCGTGCTGTGGGTCTCCCACGGCATAGCATTATGCTGAGTGGAAGCCTTCTTGCCACAACCACGACATGCAACTGTTTTTATTTATTTATACTCACATTTTTTTTTTGTTAAATTTGTTTAATTTAACATTAAATAAGAACTACTTACACATCAGCCTTTTAATGTCCCCACTGCTGGGGCACAGGCTTACTCTCTATGAGAAGATGTGGGCGATAATTCACCACGGGGGTCCAATGCAGATTGGTGGATGTCACATGTTTTCGAATTTTTGGTTCTAGGACATGCCGTTTCCTCATGATGTTTTCCTTCTCTGTTTTGAGAGCAGTGGTGATGAAATAATTTACACAAAATAAAGCGCCTGCCTGGTTTTGAATTCACGGCCTACAACTTGTAAGTCGCGGCCAAGACGCTATGTTAAAGCAAAATCACACTGTTCTACTCCGTTATATGTCGTTAATTTGTGGCAAATAAATACTTTTTCTTTCTTTTTTTCAATGGTATAGCAGATACTGACGCACGTTAGCCTGGTAGTAAACTATAATCCTCCCGACCGAATTTAGATCACAGTGGTTAATCACAACGGAGATTAGTCAAGTACGCGGGAGATATTACAGTGCACAAGCGCGTGCGTAGACACAGGTGCACCCTCTGTTCCTTTACTCTCATTGTCCGATGGGACGACAATCCGACACGACCGGGGAGAGATCAGGCGCAGGGCTTCCCAAAGTGCTTTCCGAGGCACAGGGGTGTCACACCGACAACTTCCAAACTCCGGGCTGCTACAGAGTAATTCCTAATGGAAAATCTAAATAGCAATTTTTTGTCGCGCTTAAGACCACGAGACCAACGAGGCAGCCTACAAACTGAACACTCATGATATAAAGACCTTAAGTTTAAAAGTAATCAGGAAATAAAGTCCGGCAGGGAATAAGGATGTTTCCTAAGTATATAAAAAAATAAACAACCGTCTTCCAAAAAAGGTACTTACACCAAAAATAAAAAAATAACATTAATTTAGGAAGTCGGTGTTTGTATTTTATTTCTTCGTTATTTGACACCGACTTCTGAAATTAAAGTTATTTTTTTATTTTTAACCGACTTCAAAAAGAAGAAGGTTATCAATTCGGATGTTTGAATTTTTTTTAATGTATTATCAGGCATAACTTCGTCATATATTGACGGATTTGCAAAATTCTTTTTTTTTCGAAAGAGATTTGTTCTGAAATGGTCCCATTTAAATTTCATATAGATCTGATGATGGGTTTCGGAAACAGACAATGGAACTCTTTAAAAATTGTCAGCAAATCAATCGCGATTGCTGCGATCGTATGTCTATGAATAGTTAACACAGTTTAATATAGAACCACAACTAAAAAGTAAAAAATAAAAAACTTAAAAAAAAAAATAGAACCGACTTCCAAAAAAAGTGCCAAACAACTTTATTTTCGGAAGTCGGTTTTGTCTTCGTTTCTTGACACCAACTTTCGAAAATAAAGTTGTTTTGCACTTTTTAGTTGTAATACCCACGATACCCCAGAATAAAAAACCGCAATAACATGGAACGTGGAATTTAAACATACTGTATTTGGAGAAAACAAAAACGTCATCGAGGTATACGTATTTTTCTTTTTGTTCACTTTCTCAAAAAGCGCTGAAGCAATTTCGATAAAATTTATATGGGACTACTTCGGGAGTATATTCATTCGGATATAATAAGAATTTTGAAAATCGGTCCACAACTGACGGAGAAATCGGCGGACATACATAAAAAAAAATAAAAAAAAAACTTACATACAGTCGAACATATAAATAACTCACCTTTAGTAATAAATAAAAATAACAATAAGTTAAAAATAATTAATTGATATGTATATACGAACGAATAATCAAAGTGAATAAAACTATAATATAATAATGGTTTTACACAATGCTAGGTACTAACTTATTAGTACATGATTAAAAAATAAATTAATAAAAAACAATATAATTGTTTAATTGAATTCTATTAATTGTATTAATAAAACAGTAGTTGTCTTCCTCCTCTCTCCTACTTGATCTATGCTGTGCCCGACAGGGTCCATAATTGTGACTAATATAATAATTTCCCTACCAACTATAAACATTATGGTACGCAATAAAGAATTGAGAATTGAGAACATAGAACCTCCTTCTTTTTCGAAAGTCGGTTAAAAATGGTATTATATTTAGTCCGTAAGTTAGATTTTCAAAAAAATATAGGACACGTATTTTTTGTTTTATAAAACCAATAAAAATAACATAGATATAAAAACAATATAATAACATAATTATAAAAGTTAGGTTGAATTTTAAACTGAATTTTATATACAGGCTATAAAGGACAAGATACCGCAAACTTCGCGAAATGGTTACACCTAATGCCTGTAACAAAATTGTGATATTTATTAATCACGGTAATGATTGGTTACAGAAATTGTCATTGTTGAGCGCGCAATGCATTGTAAACAATGTGATCTCTACGGTCCGCACTAAGCGCCGCGCCGCCTGCTCGTATTACGTATTAGTAGGTATTACGTGATCTCAGAAATTAACTCTAGCGAAACAGCTGTGCGTAGAACTTTCGTATTACATTGCTGTTTTTAGTGTTATTAGCTACTTAATTACTTATTGATTAAAACTCTCATTCGGTTGGATAGGAATAACGATTTTGCACAGTCTACAGTAAAAAAAAACTGCAGAAAAATTTAAATACTTAGGAAAACGCCGACGGAAAATTCTAACGCTTGGGGGTCCAGAATCCGAGCCTGCGGGCGGCGAGTAGTAAGTACCTCGCCGTCCGATCAGCACCAGGCCCGAGAGTCGAGTTCCACGCCTCAAAGAGTTGTCAGCAATGATGACGGGACCCGTCATGGCCGATGCCTTTTTTTTTTTATTTGTTGCCGGGGTGGAAAATCCTCATAGATGTCCTTCACCTGGGGCAGGCGAAGGGGTCTGTCAGAGTCTTACTGACTAAAACCACCCCGGTGTTCCGTCCCACACTTGGACCGGGGATCGTGAGAGCTAGTACGACTTCCATGATCCCCGGCTAGTGCCGGCCCGCCTATGCGGGCCACCTCTGGCTCGCGGGGAGAGTGAGGTGCCCTTTCCCCGCGACGTCTAATAGGGGCGCGCGTGGAACACTACGCGCCACCGCCTCGGGTCCAGCTGGATGGGGGGCGGCGTACGACCCCGAGTCCGCCGGCCCTCTGGACCTATTTAGGGGGGCTGGAAGAGGGCGTTGTCCGCCCTCCGCCGACGCCTGGTACGCCTGCTGCGGATCGGGAGAGTGGCCACGGCCTGGGATCTCCCTCTCCGCAGCCTCCTTCTGTGAAATTACGGCTTCACAGAAGGAGATCACCGCATCCCACGACTTGGTGCTCCCGACCATCGAACGAGCGACGGGTCATGGCCGATGCCTGCCCAGGGGTTGTGGATAAATTCGAAACAAAGTTACCTGGGCACTCAGGGCAGGAAAGGAACAGGGGTGGGTTTTAGTCAGTCAGAGTCTGACACACCATCCCGCTCCACCCAGAGCGGGAGATGTCATTGGATGATTTCCCACCCCCAAAAAAAAAGGTGTTCCAGAATCATGTACTGATTCACTGGTACACGTATGAGCATTTATGTGTCTTACACGGTGCGTACAGATTCTGTTGAAAACAACCACATTTGTTCATAGTAGAGATTCGTTTTTTGAGTTCATGATAACAATGTTTGCCAGCTTACCCAATAGGTACCTAAAGGAAAAACGAGATACACTGACCTATTCCCAGTAAGGTACCGTTGATGTAGGTACTCGTATTTATGTTTCATTGAGATAGTACGGAACTAATTTATTATTAGATAGCAACTTACATAATATAGGCATAAATTGTTTCGAATATTAAAACGTCTCGCAAATCAACTGAAGACGAGGCCCTTCCTGCACTGATAATACTTTGTTAGACAACAAAATATTACAAGCATACTCGTTTTAATCAAAGTGAACATAAATATTCTATTTTACGAATGACGACACGGTTGGTGTAGTGGTTGAGCATTCGTTTGCTGCGCTGCGTGTCGCGGGTTCGATCCCCACTTATAGAAAACAGGTTACTCACAGAGAAACAATGTGCACGTGAACACAAATAATTCAAAATTATATTGTTAAATGAGAAGAAAAAAAATGAGAAGAATTATTTCGATTTAAACTATACAGGTTATTTGTATGTAAACCAAGGTTTTATTGTGAAAACGCTTCATATCACTTAATTTGTTTATTTAATTTTAGACTTTGAGTTAAAAGTGGATGACAATAGGGACGATTCTAGGGTAAAAGAATAATAATTCTACTCAGTCGGTAAGTTAGATTATCAAAAAATATTGGACACGTATTATAAATGAAGAATGGCAAAGATAAAACGCATCAATGTTCAGGAGTGGGGCTTATTACGTCACTTTTGAGTATAAAGTGGTACAATTTTAACTCAAGTGTGACGTCATGCGAAATTTCAACGCACTGACCTCATTTTTGTTTATGAGACAAAATCAATCTGCCTAGCCTTTTCCCAACTATCTTAGGGTCGGCTTCCAGTCTAACCGGATGCAGCTGATTACCAGTATTTTACCATATGTAAAATACTGCTATTCAGCTGCATCCGGTTGGGTTGTGGAGGTCAGATAGGCAGTCGCTCCATAGCGACTGCCTATCTGACCTCCACAACCCAGTTATTGGGTAATACGATACCCCTTGGTAAAACTGGTTGTCAGACTTTCGGAGTTCTGACGACCCGTAACGACTGTCAAAGAGCCACGATTGACAGCCGGGACCAACGGCTTAACGTGCTTTCCGAGGTACGGAGGAGTATCGGTATGTAAAGATGGTCACCCATCTATGGACCAACCCCGGTAAACGTAGCTTAACCTGATGGATCGACTCGTGCGGCTGTTACTACTTTAGCCACGAGCTCTTCTATTTTTAGTTCACGTGACAAAAGAAAAAATACATGGCCAATATTTTTTGACGAACAAATTAGTTTTTTTTTAGTCATAACCCATATCACGCGACCACTCAGGTTTCGCTAGAGAGCGCGACCACTGTAAGATTAAACAGAGAGCGAATGAATTAATAATTATTAGATTTATTAACATGAAAACAATACAATTTTCTCAATATTGGTAGCCCTTATGGCCAACTTATATTTATTGAATGCAAAAAGACATCTTATTTTATACTGAATCCGAAAGTAATTACTCGATGAACAGACTGAAAAAATTACGTAGGCTGACTAAACAATATTTCACCACAGTAGATACAATAGCCATTTTCCATAGCCAGAAATAAAATATAACTCCCGTAGTCAAGTGACTCATAGTACCCAGGGTAGCATTGTGTATCGGGTCGTTAGGCTTTAGTGCAGCGGAGCTAAACTACGCGTTAAACTTATGAACCAGTTCCTAGATATACGGGCTAGTGATAGTAGTTAACTGTTAGTATAGCATATACCATATCCTTTACTCCATATATTATTGATATCCATACATCTGTGGTGGCCCAGTGGTATTGGCCGCGACTTACTTGAGTTGTAGGTGGTAAGTTCAAACCCAGGCGCCGCTTTACTTCGTGTACATTATTTCATCACCACAGCTCTCAAAACGGTGAAGGAAAACATCGTAAGAAACCGGGTATGTCCTTGAACCAAAAACACGAAGACAAGTGACATCTACCAATATAACCAACAAATACCAAAGGCCCGCGTGGTGGATTACGACCCACGCCCTCTCACAGAAAGGAAGCCTGTGCCCCAGCAGAGGTACATTAAAATGATGATGATGATAGGCCGGACATGTCTACATCGCGGCAGAACAAAGCGAAAATGGCGGGACGAGCTCGACTCCTACCGAAGAAACTGGCCCGTACACTAGCACGGGCCAGACCCTTCGGTAGGACTGGCCCGTGCTAGTAAAAGACAGAGTGCCTCTCCTATTACTCGAGACGTAAACATGTATGAGAATACGTCTGCTCGCCTCTCCAGGGAATACTGGCAAGATGTATTAATTTAAAGTACTGTGTTCAAACTAAGGCCTACGCATAAGACCTGTGATATTGAACAGGTACAGAAAGATAGATTATTCGCATTTCCTATGTCACCTCTAACGCCCACAGCTCTTCGGGAAGATATATATAGCCATCAGAAATACTACTGACATTTTACTTACAGGTAATATTTTTATCACACTGTTTGTCAATCAACTCTCAGCGTTTACGAAAATAGAGTTGTTTTATGACATTGAACATCGAGGAAATGGCTCGTGTTTGACGTATCGCTTAACGTGTCCTAAAAATCTTAGAAATAGTGAGTGTAAAATTAAAATAAAATAGTTAATAATTCCTTTTTCTCCATTTGTTTATTTATAAAAGAATTTAACTGGAATATACGTATACACAACTAAACTAACAAATTATTTCAGTCAGGTCAGTATCAGGTTGTATGTTGGTCAAAATACGATTCGCGGCAAGTACGTATTTACGGAACTGTAATAATTAAAATCATCAATTCAACTGTCTCACTTAGAATTGTTGCCAAATGTCATATTGTTCATGAAATACTTACATTTAGCATCAATTCTAACTGAGAGAGTTGTATTGATGATTTTAATTACTACAATTCTATAAATACATATTTGCCATGGCCGCGAATCAAATTTAGACCCTGACACTGTCCTGCAAATTGCATAAAACATAAGAAAATTTAAATTTCGCGGGCTACCCTCAAAGGCGCATCCACCTTAGAGTAGTGTTGCCCAAAATCGGTCTTGGTCTTGCAGTCTTGGTCTTGTTCTTGCATTTTCGCAAGACCAAGACCAAGACCAAGACTGCCTTATTGTAGCAAGACCAAGACCAAGACTGAACCCTGCAAGACTTGAGCAAGACAAGACTTAAGCCTGCAAGACTCTTGCGTCTTGCAGTTAAGACAAACTGAGATTTGGGCGTTATTAAGTAGGTATTTGGTTTCAATCCCGATTTTGAGAGACGTTCCCCAGTATCAAAACCGTAGGTATCGTCATAACACTAAACTAAAGGCTGCAGTTGTATCTGCAGTTGGCAACGTGCCGCTCGTCTGAAGGAACCCTAAAAGGTTGTATTGATTAGGTAGGTAAGTACTTATTATGTTTCAACTATTTATTAAGTAGGTAGCGTGATTCTTTTTCTGGCAAATAGGGTTGCCGGGACGTCCAAACTCACAAATCTGTTCCCATCATCCCATGTGATAAAATGTACCTAGAATAACTTTCTAGCAAAGTTCATACCTTGTAGGTATCTACCTATAATAATATATTATGCTTGTTTATGTCTAATGTGCAGATCTAACGTCAGTACTCGTAGGTTGGCTTAAAATTGTAGCCAACAAAATTATATAGACATTATGTAGGTACCTACTTATGTTTCAAAGTTTATATTATTCTTCTATTCAGCAAAATTTAAAACTAACAGCGAGTCGAGTAGGTCTAGTAATAGTTTCTACGGCAGCCAATGTTATGGTACAGACGCCAGCACATCAAGCTACCACAATCTGTCAAACTTTAACAGATTTTCAACTTTATCGCTAAAGAATTAAGGTTCAAGGTTGATTGGGAAAATGTGACGTTCTGCAAATAAACTGTTGGTCGGTTGGTGTATTATATACCTACTTATTTGATAATTTACCGACAAAGACGCCGCGGTTTGCAACAAGTGTATCACAGCATTTGACACTGTTTGAGCGCCGCATTCGGCGACAAAGAGTACGGACAGAGGCACACAAAATTGTTACCTATTTTGGTAGGGTTGGTACAGGAGGATAAAATTAAATGACCTTGAAGATGTCTCAGCAGTAAGTAGGTATAAATTGAATGCTCTGAGTTTCTTGTATAAATACATTCACACACTGGCTCGAATTCGAACACTACAGTGTTTAAAGCTGTCGGGGAAGATGATAATTAATAACTAAGTAGGTATTGCATCTATTGAATTGCGAATATTTTGATTTCGAAATAACCATTGTTAATATCGGTAAATGATAGATAGTGAGTGATATACCTAGGTACTAAAATGTGAGCAGCAAGATTGAAAATTGATATTCAAAGGTCGAGGAATGAGTTTGACCTTGAAAAAGTCATTTTTTTTTTTAATAATTCCTCGACCTTTATGAACTTGGAGGGTTGTATTGATGATTTTGATGATTATAATTCTGTAACTACATACGTCTTACAGCGCGAATCATAATCTAAAATCTAAACTAACGTGTTCAATAAATAGCAATAGGCTAATAGGTATTTGCAAGACTTGCAAGACTTGCGAGACTCTTGCTGCAAGACCAAGACCAAGACCAAGACTGAGAGCGCAATACCAAGACCAAGACCAAGACCAGGTGTATTGACGCAAGACCAAGACCAAGACTGGCCTAAGTCTCGTCTTGGTCTTGCATTTGGGCAACACTACCTTAGAGTATTTGTTCTTACTAAAAGCATTATGAACTAAAACCGCTAAGAGTACCTCATAATAATTAATTTGTGGTAATAAAGTTACAAACGCAAAATGGAAAAGTATATATACCGTCGAATTGAGAACCTCCTCCTTATTTTTCGTCAGTTAAAAAATAACAAAATATTCCTACTTCCTACTAATATTATAAAGGTTAAAGTTTGCGAGGATGTATATTTGTTACTCTTTCACACAAAAACTGTAAGATACAACCTGGGAGTCTTTAAGTCAAGAGTGAATAGGTTACTTCTAGGCAAGCGTGCTCCATCTTCGACCACATCATCGCTTACCATCAGGTGAGATAGTGGTCAAACGCGAGCCTATCAAATATAAAAAAAAAAAAAAAAACTACTAAACAGATTGTGATGAAACTTTACAGTAATATAGCTTATACATCAGAATAACACATAGGCTTTATTTTATAATGGGGGGAAGTACTAATATAACGCAGACAAAGCCGCTGGTAAAAGCTAGTAATTAGCACGTAAAGTAGGTACTTAGTTATACCCCTATACATATTGCATTTGGCCGTTATTGAAAAGAATGCAGAAAGATGATTTAATCCAGTTGGTTGACATGCTAAAAATCACAAATCTGCCTCAGCTTTTGCAACGAAAAGCGCTCACACCCAGCCTATTAGTTAAGAATAGAGGAAAACACATAAAACTTTAACAACCACGTGTTCAAAAGAACAACATTATTTATTCTTAACAAACGATTTTATAACCAGCTGGTTGGTGACAGCACTACGTCCGTGCACCGCGAATGTTTTGCGTTGCAAACCCGAAATGTATAATTACACTCGCGAGCGCGAGGTCACTGCCTATCCACCTACGCATTTTATTTTCTTCTGTGCATCGTTGAGTAGGTAAATTTGCAATATTTGTAATTTGCAATGTGTGTTTTCTTTGTTTTTGAGACGCAATAATTATTTTGTAGAGGTCAGTTTAGTGGCATAGTGACGTATGTGGCTGTCTTTAGTTTATGATACTTTGCTAAACAGTTCATTCTCAGGATTAAAATGGTCTGTGTAGTGACTTCAGGCTATGTCGTCAAGATTTTTATGAAGTTTAGTAGTTTTAATGTTTAGGTATTGTTCGCGGTGAAGTTCTTCAGTTCTTGAATTAGGTAACAGTTCCAACTATCTGAAATCCCAGCATACACATCTGCAGCATAATAATAGCATACACTGAAAAAAATAAGTAGTAAAGCATAATGAAAAAGCATTCATTTGAACTGCTTGAACAGTGCAGATTAATTCTTTAACAGTTCAGATTAATGCTTGAACAGTTCAGATTAATGCTTTTTCATTATGCTTTACTAATTATTTTTTTCAGTGTAATCAACCTATTATGTTCCCAGTGCTGGGATACGGGCCTTCTCTCTGTGAGAGGGTGTGGGCTGAACTTTTGAGAAAGTTGTCTATAATCATGAGTACAATCACGTGTTTAAGTATCGGTTACTAATTAACAGTCACCCTATAGAAGATAGTTGGGAAATGCCTAGAAGTAGCGGATAAATTCGTAACAGAGTTACTGCTCCCCTGGGCACTCAGGCAGTGAAGGAACAGGTGTGGGTTTTAGTGAGTAAGAGGCTGACACGCCCTCCCGCTCCCCCCAGAGCGGAAGATGTCATTGGATGATTTCCCACCCCACAAAAATAAAAAAGGTAGTTGGAAAAAGGCTAGGCAGATTGATTTTCATGATCCGTAATAGGTAAACAGTTAAAATTATCACACAGCGTGTATTTCTATAGCGGCAAAAGAAATACACATTCTGTGAAAATTTTAACTTTGTAGCTATTTGTCGGATCATGAGATACAGCCCGCTGACAGACAGACAGACAGCGGCATCTTAGTAATAGGGTTCCGTTGGTTACCCTTTGGTTACGGAACCCTAAAAAGTAAAGTGCCTGTCTGGGTTCAAACCAACGAAACGTACACAGGTCGCGGCCATTACCACTGGCCACCACTTTTATCAGCCTCTTGATATGCAGCAGGTAGGTGTTGGCTTCAATGACACGAGTTGTAACATACGCTGAAGCAAGAGTCTTTACAGCAAAAAAAAATGCCAAGAAGAAGAGAGAAATTTGTTTACCAGAACAACCTTTACAAAGTCGATCACAAAGCTGTTGAAAGATTATATTAAATGAATATTATAATTTCCTCCCGTCGAACGCTTGATTCAGTTGGCGAGAGACCAGTCAAAAGTTCGTGGAACATAATTACGAAATTCAGGCCAGCCTTTAATTGTAGAGAGGTATTCCAAGACGATACAAAGTTTGAATTAGATTAAACTATTCGGCTTCAGTTGTCATTTTGTCATAATAAAATTAGCTGAGAAGAAGTTAGCTTATACTTTCTAAACACGACAGGCTGTCAAGATCAATAAACTGTAATATTCTGCAGACCTGGGGGTCTACTGCAAAGTGTGTTTACGAAGTATTGGCCGAATATTGGACATAGTGAATGTGCCGTACCTAAAATTGTAGCGAAATGCCATTACGTATGTTTTTGGTGGAAGAAGCTCTCAGAGAAGAGCTACAATTTTAGTTATGGCTCATTGACTTTAACACTTCACACAAATATGTCCGAACATTCGACCGATACTTCATAAAAACACTTCGGAGTAGACCCCCAGCGGTTTCTAAGATATGGACTGGTCTGCAAAAGTAGTGTGTTTGTGTGTGTGTGTGTGTGTGTGTGTGTGGTGGTTTTGTAATCTGTGCAAAATAAATAATTTTTCTTTTCTTTCTTTTATAAGTTTTGCAGACCAGTTCATAAACAAAAACTGCTGGACAATATTATTTGAGAGTTACGAGTACTTATAGGCAAACGTTGCCTACAAGCATTTGGAAGGATAGAACGTGAAATACAGAAAAAAAACATTATCATAAAATTGGGAAAAATCTGGAACGTGAATCCAGCAGTGCATACTCCTGCTAATATAATAAATGTGAAAGTTAGTCAGGTTCGATACCTGATGTTTGTTACTCTTTCAAGCAAAAACTGCTCAACGGATGTTGATGAGACTTTACAGACATGTAGCTTATACATAAAAGTAAGATATAGGCTATTACTTATAATGAGGGGAAGTACTAATTTAACGCGAGCGAAATCGCTGGCAGAAGTTAGTGATAGGATACATTGACCTTTACTACACAAATACTTGTCAGCACTACACGTTCAGCATCGCTGCCGCGACAACTCGCGGCTCGGCGGACAGAGCTCCGGCAGGATCTCATGGTGACATGGAGAGAGCGACTGTCGCAACCCAGCGCTGGGCACGCCACCATCGAGGCGGTAGTGCCCCTCTTTGAGGAGTGGCTGGAGAGGCGCCATGGCGCCCTCACCTTCCGCCTGACGCAGGTGCTCACCGGACATGGCTGTTTCGGGAGGTACCTGTGTCGGATAAAGGCGGAGGTGACCCCTGCGTGTTTCCACTGCGAGGATCGCCCCGTGGACACGGTGGAGCATACGGTGGAGGTTTGCCCCGCCTGGGCAGAACACCGCCGTGTCCTCGTGGATGCGATAGGCGGCAGCGACCTCTCGCGCCGTGCCCTGGTTCAAGCCATGGTACGGAGTGAGAGGGAATGGGGGGCCGTCTCCAACTTCTGCGAAGCAGTAATGCTCGCGAAGAGGGAGGCGGCACACGTTAGGGAGATTCAACAGAGACCGAATCGCCCTAGCGCCCCCAGCAGCAGCCGTCGCAGGAGACGCCGGGGGCTGCGAGACGATCTCCGGCCACCGTAGACCCGGGCCTGCGGACGGCGAGTAGCGGGTAACTCGCCGCCCGATCAGCACCAGGCCCGAGAGTCGACGGCGCGTAGTGTTCCACGCGCGCCTCAAAGAGTTGTCAGCAAAGGACGGGGCCTGCCACGGCCAGTGCCTGCCCGGGGGTGGAGGATAAATTCGAAAGAGTTACCTCGCCCCCGGGCGCGTAGGGCAGGGAGGAACAGGGGTGGGTTTTAGTCAGTAAGAGTCTGACACGCCCTTCCGCTCCACCCCAGAGCGGAAAGAGTCATTAGATGATTTCCCACCCCCCAAAAAAAAAAAAAAAAAAAAAAAAAACACGTTCAGCATACCTACATATTTATGCCTTTAACAATGTTTTGAAATCCAAAGGATTAAGAACTTGGTACTCAGCCAACAATTCGGTCACTTTGCCGAAAAGTTTTAATTAAATGCATCTCAGCTAATTTTACTTTTTGATTCAAATGTTGTCTTGAAGTCTGATGAACAAACGCACAATAATTTATAAAGAAATTATAGAAGCAGGTGCTTTTTGAATTTCATTGTTTTCAATGTGACCGCAACTATTTATAAAAGTAATGCACAGATTTCTAAACATTCTTGTAAAGATTGTCTGCGATGAGATTTTGAGATTTCTTTTTTGATTTAGGTAGTTTTTTTTTGGCAACTCTTATTTTTGTACCTGTTCTTAGCGTGTCGATGCTATAAATAATATATGTTCTTAAGGGGATTTACTCTTGCCTGGCCGAGTATTTGGCCAAGGAAATGCCGTCCGATTTCCTTGAGCAGGTAACAGGGAATGTAGCGCAAGATGGATAGTGGGACATGGTCTGCGGAGAGACGCCGCACAAACTCTGAAGATCGGAACCGTCCGAGAAACCCCACCAGTAGAGGTTTTCATTGCTGTGGATATGGAAATGGATGGAAAACTAAAGTAATACTAAAGACGTAGCGAAAATTTGCGCAAGGCTTAAGCTTCATTATCAAGGTGAGTATAGACTAGAGCATTTACTAGTTACAGAACATCGAGCATTCGCTGTTTTTAAATTTACTCGAACAACACCGCGAATATGACGCTCGATGTTTTGTTACAACCTGATTTTAAAAACCAATGAGCGTTTTGGTGTAACATTTTGTCGAGCAAAGGCATGCAACAAGGTCCGATATATCAACAAAGAGTGTACGCAAGTTAGAAAGAAATGTAAAGGTGAGTATAGACTAGAGTATTTACTAGTAACAGAACATCGAGCATTCGCTGTTTTTAAATTTACTTGAACAACATTTCGAATATGATGCTCGATGTTTTGTTACAACCTGATGAAATTTTACAGGTAAATGCTCACTAGCCGTGAGCATTACATCAAACACAGAGTCGAACAATCGCAAGAACGTTACATTACATGGAAATGCTCTAAGTAACTGAGCATTTGCCTGTATTGTACCATTCGTAAGAACGTTACATTACATTGTAATGCTCTAGCAAATGCTCTAGCCTATACTCACCTTTAGAGGTAAATGCTCACTCGCTATGAGCCTTACGTCGTACACAGGGTCGAACATTCGCAAGAACGTTACAAAACATGGAATGCTTTAGGAAACTGAGCATTTGTCAGTATTGTACCATTCGTAAAAGCGTTACATTACATTGTAATGCTCTAGTCTATACTCACCTTAAGACAGCAAAGGCTCTGATTTTGGTCAAATTTAGGCAGTTGCGTCTATATATTTTTTACAATTAAAATCTATTAAATAGCTTTACTTTAAGGAAGACACATATTCACATCAAGATATATGGACTTACGAAAGCAAAAATTACAAATCTCTTATCAACAGTTTATCAGTATGTTATATACTAGTATGATATAACATAATAACTAACGATCAAGGAATAAAGATAAAGATAGACGGGCACGACAGAAATGCGTTGACCTATGTGACGGGCTCTGATAACCCACAGGTCGGTTGGTTCGTCCTAATGGAGCGTGCACAATTGATGTTTGCATATTTTTGCAATTTTATTTTTTATCTCTAGCTATACTAATATTCTAAAGAGGTAAAGTTTGTGAATTTGTGAGTTTGTGAGTTTGTAGGGGGTAATCTCTGGATCTACTGAACCGCTTTGAAAATTCTTTTACCAATAGAAAGCCACGTTATTTGTGAGTGTCATAGGCAGCATATACAGTTTTGAAATCCACGCGGATGAAGTCGCGGGCGAAGCGCTAGTCTGTTATAATTTTGCTGTCGCATTGAAAAAATAAGACTAATAGGATTCGTCAAGCAGTTGGTGCCAGAAAATGGAAGTCTTCGTTGAAGGAGGGCTAGGAAATGACTTCAAAGTATTCATTACAGATTGGTCAGAACAGAGAACACATAGAGAAGAATGGAGAGTATGTGAGATCGTCGGGAAACGACACTTTTCAACACACTCGAATACGACGCTTTTCAATATACTCAAAAATAATGAGTAAAACTTCATAAACATAATATTTAGTACCAAATTCGCTCGCGGATATTTTTTCTAGAGCCTTTGTGGGGGCTGACCAGCGACCAGCCTGATACAATAAATATAATAAAAATGTGGCGGGACCTGGTCGCCACACTCTTGCGCACTAGTGCAAAATAAATACACTACAATGCGTGCCTAAAAGCAGTAGAGGTAGGAGCGGGTTTCCGACTGTGTCAAATAAAATATTTCATGATTTGCAATCATGAAATATTTTTCCTATGCCTATGAAAAATTGACACGGAGTCTCAAAGAAACCATCACTGAGGTAGCGGGAAGTGTAGGCAATTCGGAAGACTTTTTTTTTTTTGAGTTTTTGCTTTCTTGCAAGGAGGTGACGCAAAGTTTTGACTGATAGCTTCCTATTCTTCAATTGAAAAGTGTCTTTGCGCAGCGTTATGTTTCATTCTTTCTGTAAAAATACTCTATCAATCAATCAATCTGCCTCTATTCCCAACTATCTTGAAGTTGGCTACCAGTCTAACCGATGCAGCTGAATACCAGTATTTTACATGGAGCGCGTGCTTATCTAACCTCCAGAACCCAGTTACTGGGTAATACGATACCTCTTAGTAAGACTGGTTGTCAGACTTTCGGGCTTCTGACGATATGTGGAAAGATACGAGTATTACTCTATAATGGTAGATTATTTTTCTAGACAATACGGATTCCAAATACTGAACAATAAACAGGCTTGTTTGAGATTCTGAGAAATTATTGTTACAATTGCTGTCTCTAGGAACCGCCATCGCATATCTAGGCGAATTGGGTGGTGAATAATTTGGTCGCAGCGTCGCCGTCGTCGTGGCGTCATTTTTTATATCGATCTAAACTACTTTCTCCCTTCTCTTCCTCTCTTTTCTCTCTTACCTCTCTAAATTATTATTTTGAAGTGATAATATTTCGTTTGTTTATATGTTTGTTAAAGGTCAGTAATCTCTGGAAGTACTGATTCGATTCCGATTTTTTTTTTAGCGACTAATCTATACTTACTATCGCTGAGCATCATCATCCTCACCTCAGCCGAAAGTCGTCTACTGCTGCACATAGCCTCCGCCAAGTGTCGCTACAACGACCACTCCTGTGCGTCACACATCAATCAGATTCTTGCGACCCTCACCAGGTCTTCGTTCCACCCTGTGGGATGCCTTCCAACACTGCGTCTTCCGGTACGTGATCGTCACTCCAGAACCTTGTAGTCCATTCAACCATCTGTGTTGTCATCATTGTTCAGCGAGCAATGTGCCAATGGCGTAACGTACACGTAACGCGTTGTACTTCCACCCAGTAATAGGACTCGCCCATCAAGGTGCTGTCCCAAATTAGACGCATTATTAATTTATTACACATAAAACAACAAGGATTATACTAAAACACTTATATTAAAAGATAAACAATTAGATTATCTTTAAAATGGTGAAGATTTTATAAAAATATGCTTAATAGTTTTTGCGTGATTCTCAATTTTTTATCCGCGTTAGACATAACTTTATAAATTAATTACACTACGTTCTAGCAATATTTACATTAAATATTTACAAATCAAATTACAAAGAAAATTGTCTAGATTAACACATATTTTCAAGGACTAGTCGTTTAGATGTGATTTTCAATTCAAAATCATTAGAAATCGTATATGCCTGCACCTTAAGGTGGTTAAGCATTTCAATTTTCATCTCAGAAAAATGCATAGTTGCCATAGGATAGGTCCTCGGAGTAAAACCGCGGGAAAAATCCAGTGGGCTATAAGCGTAAAAGTTTCCTAAATTATATTTGCAGGTATATGATGAACAGTTTAGTCACTAACCTATTACCAGAAAATGAATTAATGACGCTGCTTTCTTTCATCGGCTTACGATTGGATCGTTTGCCAAAGTCAACAAAATGGATAGGTCTTAGGACGGTTAGCATAGAGATATTAACGTACTTCATAACTTATTTAGATGATTTGGTGTAGGCACTGAATCCTGTAACACAGGTATTTCTATATAGCGCAGAAGTTTGGGGTGTACTTTGTTGATTTATCAACACAGAAAAAAGTAAAGGTAATTTTTTGGTCGATTTAATTCTTGATCAAAAGCATAATGGAACCATGCGTAAGATAGTTATTAAAAAAAATATGAGTAAGGGGTCCGAAATGTACTTATCGTTTTCTGATCGAATATTAATTTGAACGATGGATTCCAACGATGGTTCAGTTTCGGGTGATTTTTGACATTCTTATTTTTCGTCTGCTAAAAGTATCTATTACGTCTCCAATCTTTATAAATTGTTCAGTCCGTGTGCATATCCGAACGCAGCCATGGCTGTCACACCCTTTCTTTTTATACTCTATGACTTTTTTCTGTCATATGTCACTTTTTGGCTTTGACTGTAGTGAAAAAACGTGTTGAAAATGTAGTTTTGGCTTGCGATTTAATCTAGCCGAATCTATTGGTTTTGAACCTAATTGTTTGCTATTGAACTAAATTTGATTAAAGCCCCATTTGATGTAGTGATGAAACGCGATATTTTGTGAAAATATTTGGAAGTTTGGTTGGTTTGCGAGAGACCGCGCGCTGGGTGAGATTACCGGCGCCTTTTGAGGTCACCTTTGGAGTCTGGTATACCTACTGACAAGCACTACACTACCACATTTAACTCTGACATACACACATTTAACCAGATTGATCCCCGGACGTAAGGCTGCTAAACATTGGGTAAGTTGTTCAAAACGTTTGTAAATTATTCTGTAGCTCTGCGTACTTGCAGACAAGTTTGCGGCCAGGTTGAAGCCGGGGGTCCGACGGGCACGCTTCCACACTCTTGTCTCCTCAAGTCGGATCCTTGCGCTGGCTTGCAAACATACATTTTGAACATCAAAACGTGCTTCCGTTTTTAACCGACTTCAAAAAGAAGGAAGTTATCAATTTGGATGTTTGTTTGTATTTTTTTTATGTATGTTCGGGCATAGCTCCGTCATATATTGACGGATTTGCAAAATTCTTTTTTTTTCGAAAGGGATTTGTTCCGCATTGGTTCCATTTAAATTTCATATAGATCTGATGATGGGTTTCGGAAACAGACAATGGAACTCTTCAAAAATTGACAACAAATCAACCGCGATTGCTGCGATCGTATATCTATGAATTGTTAACACACATTCAATTCAATTCAAAACATTTATTTCAGACAATAATAGTCCATAAATTGTAAGCCACAACTAATATAAACTAATACAATCAAATCACACAAACACAAACCAAAACCATCATAAACCTAAACCAAAAACACCGACCAAAACCAAACCAAAAAAAGCCAATCAACCAACCCACCACAAACCACACCACCAATCATATGAGTTGTCAAAAACGAAGACAAAAAAAATAGAACCGACTTCCAAAAAAAGTGCAAAATAACTTTAATTTCGGAAGTCGGTGTTCCTGTTTTGTGTCTTCGTTTTTTGACACCGACTTCCGAAATTAAAGTTATTTTGCACTTTTTTTGGAAGTCGGTTCTATTTTATTGTAAAAAAGTTTTTTATTTTTCACTTTTTAGTTGTGGTTCCCCATTAAACTGTGTTAACAATTCATAGACATACGATAGCAGCAATCGCGGTTGATTTGCTGTCAATTTTTGAAGAGTTCCGTTGTCTGTCTCCGAAACCCATCATCAGATCTTTTTGAAATTTAAATAGGACCATTTCGGAATAAACCCCTTTCGAACAAAAAAAGAATTTTGCAAATCCGTCAATATATGACGGAGTTATGCCCGAACATACATAAAAAAAAAAAAAAAAAAAAATATACAAACATCCGAATTGATAACCTCCTCCTTTTTCGAAGTCGGTTAAAAACCAGAAACACCGACTTCCGAAATTAAAGTTATTTGCAATTTTTTTGGAAGTCAGTTCCATTTTTTCGTAACAAAGTTTTTTATTCTATATCTTATTGAAGAAGCAGAATTCAAGTCTGTTTTTTTTCTCTACTTTTAAGTTTACACCCATCTTATAATAATAGTTGTTCAGCCTAAAATGTTGCCAGTGCTGTAAAACTGGCCTCCTCCCTGTGACAGGGTGTCCATAATCCACGCCGTTGGAACGTGGGTTGGTGGATGTCATATGTCTTAGAATTTTTGGTTCTAGGGGGTGTCGGTTTCATCAAAATATTTTCCTTTATCGTTTTGAGAGCAGTCGAAGTTAAGACAAAAGCAAAGACAAAGCTAAGCCTGCATGGGTTTGAACCCACGATCTACAAACTTGTAGGTTGGCGTTACCACTGGGCCACCAATGCTCCCTTACAGTTAGAAGGGAATAGGGACACACTTAAAAGTTAATGAAAGCTTTCTGCTATAAATGACTGTATCGAATACTTAATGGTTTATTATGTAGGGGTGGGTTACGCCAGGTGTGTTCTTTCTCACGTAACCATTAAAGCTAAAGACCGAAGTCGTCTACCAAGGCATATACAGTATAATCTGTTAAAATTATTATTAATAACATGGCCTACATAATTTACTTTGAACCATCTATGTTGTAAATATTTCAATAAAACAGTGAACTACTTATTAAGTTAATGATAAATGATGTTTATTCAGTAAATAGGTTACAAGGAACACTTTTACACGTCAATGTTTTTTGTCAGTTTAAGCTAGATGAGGCCGGTGTTTCCTAGCTGACTACCCTGAGAAGAAACACCGAAACAAACTCAGAGGTCAAAGTCTCTTTTAAAGTGTTGAAATTCATACAATGTGTACTGGTTAAATCATATGAGAACCATGTACGTTTATGTCTGGGATGAGTGTTTTGAAGAAAGCAACACACAAATTCGAGTGGACCTGTCCAGACAGTGCAAGCATTTGTCAGTCATCGCGAAGCTCAACTCAGGACTTTGGGGAGCTCAACGAACCGACGAACAATACCAAAGTAAGGACATTTGAGTAGGCCGCAAAAATACTCAAACTGTCAGACAATCATAAAATCTACATGAATATAACGACATGATTATTTTGTTAACAAATAGACGAAGATTCGTAGAAAACCATTTAAACTTTAGCTAGGTAGAAACATAACTTAACACCTTGCATATGTTGGCCGAGAACAATGTTGAAATTTTTTTTATAATTGCCTCTAACAAGTTATCTAATAATAAATAAATAAAAAAAATAGCACGATTTACAGACATACATATCTCTGAATTTACTAAGTAATCGTCGCAGCCGAATATGAACTCTAATCGCATCACTCTAGTCTAAGAATAAGAAACGCTTATTTAACTTAGCAACGTCAAAGACATCTGTGAGTCTTGCTCTAGGTCCGAATGATAGAAGTTCCTCTAGAGACCACACTCTTACTAGGACGTCAGTTACAACGTACGATCTCCTTCGAGGCGGCGAGCCTCTTGGCTGGTTCACCATCTTGGCATCTTGACGCTAAAATCTTCGTGTACATTGGTGATGCTGGGACGCGCTGGAGCTGGGCAAGCACCTGATTCCTCGTCTTCCTAAGCTGCACACATTCGCCAGATCATAGTGTTGGATTGGGAGCGGCAAATTGCGCACCAGCACAGGGCACACCATAGTAGCTGCGGTGAGACCGGTCATATGGGAGTGGCTGGCGAGACGGCATGGCATCCTTACTTTTCGGCAGACACAGGTATTGTACTTGCATGGGTGCTTCGGAAAGTGTTTGTGCCATAGAGGCCGGTGCCACCGCCCAGTTGACACCATTGTGGTAACTGCCGCGACGACACGGCATGGCACACCGTTGAGGAATGCCCAGGCTTGGCCATGTAGCGCCGTGACCTCGTCACGGCAGTTGGTGCTGCGGATGACCTCTTGCTCCCGGACGTGGTCCAGTCCATGGTCAGAAGCGAGCGAGTGGTATATCGTCGTCTTCTTTTGCGGGGAAGTGATGCTTGCAAAGGAGGCGGCTTAAAGGGTGAGGGATAATACAACCTATCCGTAGTAGACGCATCTGGTGCAGGAGGGCGTAGAATGACCTTTGGCCACCTGAGGGTGTGGCCTGAGGTAACAGACTTGAGGAGTTATTGTTACCTGAACATGACTGCCCAGACGGTGGCGCGCCGTTTTTCGCGCGTGCCTCTCTAAAAGAATCCGCAGATGGTGACGGGGTCCGCATAAATTCATGCGGGCTAATAATTTGCCGGGGCATCGTGACGAAATGTAGCTGCAGAACACAGTGTGGTTTTAGTCATTAAGAGTCTGACAGAACTGCTCCACCCGCCCCAGGGGGGAGGACATCCACGAGGATAACAAAACGATAAAAAAGGACTTTAGTTACAAAATGTGGGTATAAAGTGTAGTGAGAATACTATTAATCCTTGGAAGAGGAAGCCAGATGGAGACCCTTTTCCACTAGTACTAGTGGTATGAAGGTAAGGGTAAATTACCAGTGCTATTGTTATCATAATAAGTAGGTCAGCATAATAAGACTACTTGTACACAATTAATTGATCATTTATGTAAGCAATAAGTGTGTATTCTACTTTATAACTGTGTAAGTATGCATTAGAGACGCCGTTTTAACTTTTAAAGGTCGATAGAGGGTTACTTATTAATTAAAGATTTTATTAAAATATAGCTGAAAACATTATTTTTATAGGCATAGTGATATTTTTTTATTAAACTTCTTGAGATTTCTTTCATAATACAAGTCTTATGAATATAACATTGATTTGATGTAGTGTGTCTAAAGTGTAAATACTCTATTCATTACAACGTAATATTATAACTTCAAATAAACTTGTACTAAAGTAATAACACCTGACGAGAAAAATCTCCACCCAATAAAATACTCATAACCATTCCATAAAAAGTCAAGTAAAAGTTACATCACTTTTCGTATCATAAGGACGTTTCAAAGTTACACGATTCTCTATCAAAACTCGCTAACTTAGATAACTATTTAACGAGAACCCGAGACTCATAGCAAAACTGTCAAGAATGTTGATCCGAATTTTTATGTAACGCTTATTTAGCACCAAAAGTTAAATTCGACAACATCGACGATAAAAACCGAAATAAAGAATAATCACTGTTCCAAAAACGAGACATTACGTCAATAACTCTCATAAAAATACATAATACAGTGAAAGTGGTGTAATAAACAATTAAAAACAATAATAAAAATTAGCATAATTCACTCACCGGTCGGATCCGATAAACATCAAACATGCACACACCACAAATTGAACCACACACTCACTGCACGTAATTGGGACGGATTCCCCGTCGAAAAGTTTTGCTAATCAGCCGGATTGTTAGCAAACTTTCGTCCTAACACCACGTGTTGCTCACTTTCGTACGGAAAACAATTTTATTTCATGAGCGTCGGACGCCCCACCCGGCCTTCTTTCCCGCAACTAACTGACAACTGACTGACCGTATTTTCTTGTACATATACATATAAACAATTTATTTTCATAGCGCATCGATGCGACTAATGTTAGCGGTGGATTTTTGATTTTAGAAATATGATGATGGTATTTTCGTTTAGCCAATGACGTGATAGTATCGGTTCGGGGTTTGCGCGAAAAGATTTAAGAGCTATTAGGCCGGATTATTAAGTAGGATAATAGTGTTCAAAGGTGAGTGTGACGTATTTTTTGTTTGAGTAAATAAAATGATACGGTTGAGATGATGATGGAACAATAAAAGCTTTTGATCGTGAGATGTCTTGCAAATTTATTTTAGAAGTCATAATTCGTAAGATTGTTAAAGTTATACTGTGTTATTTTTATTGTATATGGAATAAAACGGTAAGGTATAAAATGGTCAAAATCAAGGTCATGGTAAATACCCATGTAGCACCCACTCCTATCAAGATCGGAGCCTCTACACTCGAAATTGTAGACGAGTACGTCTACCTGGGACAAACGGTTCAGTTAGGTAGATGTTTATGATGATGATGTTGATGAAGGTATAAAATGAGTTGACTGCCATTTTATCTTAGATATAATAAACAATATCTTAGATATGGCGCACAAATAACAACTTTGAAATTCCACCTAATAAATTTTATCGAAATTGCTTCGGTGCTTTTTGAGAAACTGAACAAAAACGAAAAATACGTATACCTCGATGATGTTTTGGTGTTCTACAAATGTTTAAATTCCACGTTCCATGTTATTGGGGTATTTAGTTCTGGGGTATAACAACTAAAAACTGAAAAATAAAAAACTTTTTTACAAAAAAAAAACAAACGACGAAAAATACACTAAAAATTAAAAAATAACTTTAATTTCGGAAGTCGGTGTCAAATAACGAAGAAGTAAAATACAAACACCGACTTCCGAAATTACAGTTATTTTTTTAATTTTTAGTGTATTTTTTTTTGGAAGTCGGTTGTTTTTTTTGTAAATAAGTTTTTTATTTTTCTATAATAGGTATAATTAAACTCAAATTCACAAATAAATTACAGGAAATTAAATGACTACAAATAAATATAATACAATTATAAATGTTAACAAATAATAAGTAAAATCAAACTACATTTACCATATTATTTGCTTCAGCATACACTATTTATTATTATAAACTATATGAACAATAAAAAAATAATTGTCACACACATCAAAAAAGGGGGTCGATTTCAAAAGCTTTTGTCCAAAATCAAGGGACACACAAACACGCGAAGAGCACATTACCTGTGTAACAATAAAAAATAACAATAGAGGACATTATTATTTAATATCGGATTAACAATAAACAGTATGTTTATACTGTAAATGACAAAAAAAAGAATTACTTAATGGTAGAGAAAGCCCTTGACGCATTGGATGAATTTTTCTTTAAAAGGTCTGATATTTGCCGTGATTTTATAGTATGACCGAATTTTAGGCGGGTAGTGATCAGTTCTGGGTACCTAAGTAAAAGTATCTGTGTATCCTGATCGCTACAACCTGGGGAACTCTAAGACAAGAGTTTACTTCTAGGCAATCGTGCTCCATCGTCAACATCGTCGTATCGTGAGATAGTGATCAAGTGCGAGCCTATCTGTATATATATAAAATTTAAATTCCTGACTGAGTGACTGATATATTAACGCACAGCCTAAACCGCTGATCTTAGAGACATGAAATTTGGAGGGTGTGTTATTTGTAAAAAGTACCTAAGTAAGAAAGGGTTTTCTGAAATTCAACCCTTAAGGTGTGACAAAGGGGTTGAAAGTTTATAACGGGGGAAGTACTAATTCACACGCAGGCGAAGCTGCTGGCAGAAGCTAGTCAATGGTAAAAAGAAAACCTATAGTTGTTTCGTTTTAGCATGATAATAACAATCTTGCCCATCATCATCATCATTATCAGTCTTTTAATGTCCCCACTGCTGGGGCACAGGCTACCTCTCTGTGAGAGGATGTGGGCCGTAATCCATCACCAGGGCCCAATGCGGATTGGTGATGTCACATGTCTTCGAATTTTTGGTTCTAGGACATGCCGGTACCCTCACGATGTTTTCCTTCACCGTTTTTGAGATATCTCATAGTAGAGTGTATTTTAGTACCTGCATTGGTTACTAATTTTTAACCCTTAACGAGTTTTTAAACCCTTAAATATTATAAATTTGGCCACTGCTCTTAAAAGGGTGAACCGATTTGAATGCGGCAAAATTTCAAATTTAATCGATATCTTGTTAATAATGATGACGTTTAATTTTGTTTATAATTTTTAACTTCCAACAGATAAACGATGCACCAATCTCTTCACCACCCTTGGTTGACTGGTAGAGAATGCCTTGGGCATTAAGTGCGCTTTTGCACCTTTGTGCATGTAGTATAATTAAATAAACAATAAATGCCAACCAATAAACAACGTATATTTTTTCATAACCATTAACTGAAAACGTATGCATATCGATTCAGGACGGCTTTATTTGCATTTGTACGCATATTATAATCGGGTGAATGACCGCTATCATCATGTTTAAACGCAACAGCTATAGCATATCACAACGCTGCTACACTATGTCTCTAAGGTATAGTGTAGCATTTGTCAGTTTTCACATCATTAACTATTTGAAACTGCATTGTACTATGTCACACATCTTATCTATCACGTTGTAAAGACTTTATCATTTGACTACAAGGTTTATTTTCGCCCGGGTGAAATCTGTGGGATGAGCTGGCCTTCGATTAAAAACCTCAGTAAGCTTAGACAGAGAGGAATGGAAGGAGAGTAGGAAGGTCTTCACTCTTTCTTTTTTGTCTTCTTCCGCTCTGGAAGGACTGGGAGGGCGAAGACTTTAACTGACTAAAACCTTTCAGTTGCCGGTGCCAAAGACCGCGGTAACTCTCTTTCAAATCTACCCGCGACTTTAAGCAGAGATTTTTGCCCTACTGTGCGTTAATGCAAAAGTAACTCTGTTTGTTAGATACCTCTTCATGTCTTTACGGCTGAATGGATTTGGGTGAAACTTGGCACATGGAAGGATCATATTTCCCTGGAATAGGACATAAAATAGGAAGTATGTTCCTTTGAGATAATTGTCGACTTTCACGCGAGTGAAACCGCTAGCAGAAGCTAGTACTTACTTAATAAAATAAATAAGACAGAAGTGAAAACTTGAACAAAAATGCCAAACGTGCCTGAAGAAGTTTTCACTTCAATCCGCTACGCGAACCACTACGAGTGCTACGACGCGTGGTGTCGGTGTCGGTGTCGGTGTCGGTGTTGGTGTTGGTGTCGGTGGCGAGTTCAATTGTTTTTCCCATCTCAAAAATGCCCAACACACCTAAAGAAGTTTTCACTTCAATAAATAAATAATGTTCTTCTTCTAATGTTGTTTTAATAATAAAAACCCGGCCAAGAGCTAAGCCGACTCGCGTGCAAAGGGTTCCGAACAAATCATATTTTTCCTAGTTGTTTTTTAAACTACTTCCACCATATAGGTTTTCCTGTAATCTATAAGTATAGAACTATTTTCTGTATTTTTTTTTAAATTTTATGCCCATTGGTTCGAGAATAAGGGCTCCGGGATTAGTAAAATTTTATCTATTTTCTTAAATAACTTTAAAACTATATATTTTAAAATAATGAAAAAAATATATTCAAGGCCCTCTTAATGCGCCCTTTCATTTGATATATCGCACGGCACATTTGATAAACTGTGTTTCTTAATTTTTCGATTGTCACCCCAAAAGTGATCCCCATATTCCAAATTAATTTATTTAGGGTACCTACCTAAATATTTCAACTCTGTCGGTCCAGGAGATTCGAAGCAAATTGGCTGTGACAGATGGATAAACAGACAGACACACGAGTGATCCTAATTTCAGCCGAAAGATGTCCACTGCTGGTCAAAGTCCTCGCCCAATTGTCGCCACAACGACTTGTCTTGTGCTTCTCGCATCCATCAGATTCCCTTGACCCTCACCAGGTCATCAGTCCACCTGGCCTTCCAACGCTATGTCTTCCGGTACGCGGTCACCACTCCAAAACTTTTCGGCCCCATCGACTATCATTGTTCTGTGAGCAATGTGTCCTGCCCACTGCCACTTATGTTTTGCGATTCTCCAGCTAAGTCGATAAACGTGGCGCTCCTGCATATATTTTCATTTCTAACATTATAATTGTGTTATACTTTTAGACACCTCTATATTACGCTAAACTTAACATTATCCTACTTCCTAGTAATATTATAAATGCCAAAGTTTGGATGGATGGATGGACGTTTGATACTCCATCACGCCGGAAAGGCTAACCGGATCTAGATGAAATTTGGCACAGAGATAAGTTATAGTCTGGAATAGCACATAGGCTATAAATTATAGTTGGGGAAGTATTAATTCTACGAGGGCCAAGTCGCTGGCAGAAGCTAGTTATTTTTAAAAACAAAACGTTTGCTAAACCGCACTGTAGCAGAATTTGTACCTCAACGTTACTAAAATAATGAGTTATTGTGTGTCTTGGATATCAAATTGTTTTGTTATGATTTCTCCTGGCAACCCTGAACCAATATTAGCTAATTGGTCTGAATCACACCGAGAGTATTACAATGAAAATAATTGATTTCTTTATAAGACTTTTGTTGTCATGTTCGACGGAGAAAATCTTAGCTAAACAAATAGCTTTTAACAATTTAAGCTACTGATGTCGGTTGTTATACAAACCAGCTGCGGTTACCCGTTATTATTAAAGACTACTGACCCGCCCCAGAGGTGGGAGCAGTGGTGGCCCAGTGGTAACGGCCGCGACTTACAAGTTGTAGGTCGTGAGTTAAAACCCAGGCAGGCGCTTTACTTTGTGTAAATTATTTCATCACCACTGTTCTCAAAATGGTAAAGGAAAACATCGTGAGAAAACCGGCATGTCCTAGAACCAAAAATTCGAAGACATGTGATATCTACCAGCCCGCATTGGGCCCGCGTGGTGGATTACGGCCTACACTCTCTCACAGAGAGGAGGCTTGTGCCCCAGCAGTGGGGTCATTAAAAGGTTGATGATGACCCGCCCCAGCTTTGCACGGGTACAAATTATACGTACAAACCTTCCTCGTTTATCGCTCTTTTTATTAGTGAAAATTGCATTTAAATCCATTGCGTGGTTTAGGAGGAGTTAGCGGAGAAACAGACAGACGTGGAAAGTGACTTTCATTTATATTATGTAAAGATAGAGATTTCTGTAATTCCGTTCAGAAAATTTAAAAAATACAACCAACTTCCAAAAAAGAAAATATACTTACTTAAAATCGAAAAAAACTTTTTTACAAAAAAAACAACCCACCTCCAAAAAAGAAAATACACTAAAATTAAAAAAAAATGACTTTAATTTCGGAAGTCAGTGTTTGTATTTTATTTCTTCATTATTTGACACCGATTGCCGACATTAGAGTATTTTTTTTTATTTTCTAAAAATAAAAAAATAAAAATATTTTATTTTTAGCGTATTCTCTTTTTTGGAAGTCGGTTGTTTTTTTTTGTAAAAAAGTTTTTTATTTTTCACTTATTAGTTGTTATACCCCAGAAGTAAAATTAAATATTAAGATTAAAGTACGTCCGAATTGATAACCCCAATAACATGGAACATGGAATTTGAACATACTTGTAATTGGAGGAGACCGAAACGTCATCTACTTATACAAATTTTTTGTTTTTTGATTTTTTCAAGAAGCGCCAAAGCGATTTCGATAAAATTTATATTGGTCCCATATAAATTTCCTCTAGAGTATACTCTTTCGGCTCAAAAAAGAATTTTGAAAATCGGTCTACAACTGACAGAGGAATCGGTGGACATGCATAAAAAAAAAATTAAACGTACAGCCAAACATAGAACCTCCTCCTTTTTGCGAAGTCGGTTAAAAACGAGACTTATCTCACTGGCAAAAAAAGCAAAACTTTGGTATCAATTAATGTATGATGCGTAGTTCTTAATTTTAGTACAGTCAAACGCGCATTATTCTCCTTTATATCATCAGAATATTCATATTATTAATATCCAGAGCGTATGTAGTATCCCATAGCTGGGCTTCTCTCCATTCCTTCCGCTGTTCTCGGTTCTGTGTTAAACCTCATGAACATGCTTGTAACAAAAAAACGCAATATTTAATACTCTCCGAAAATTGAGGTAGACAATTCTAATCCAGGACCGTCCAATTTTTCACCCTCACAAACAAAACAAAAGCTGTTCACGTAATTACGTCCAGGCGGTGTACCTCAGTTGTAACAAAGGTAAGGCTAGCTAAAAGCAAATGACCAAATCGATACGGCCTTTAATAATTGATAGGACTGTGGACATTGGGCTTGGAATTTACTTTTACATGTCTTATCGACCGGGTTAGGTTCGATGTAATTGCGGTTAGGGGAGGGTAATAATTGTCGATAATTTTGGTGTGTTTCTTTTTACTTGTTTGGGGATACCAGGTTCCTGATCGATGTTGTAGGTATATTTTATTATGTATGACAAAGTTGTCTTTTTACTCAACTGCAAAGCAAAGGAAGGTATTTATGTGTTTCAGTAAACATATAGTTATGTTAATTTTTGTGCCTTTAGTTTCGGCAATAACCCACCAAGCTTGAAAGCTTCTTTATATCCTGTGAAATAAAAACCAAAAATGCCTAATAATTCAATGGTTTCTTCACCTACATACTTTTAAAAACATTGCAGATTACTCAGTTGCAAACTACAGACAAATAGAAAAGCTTTTTTAATCATTGCCAAGATGCTCATATTCCATTAATCACGATAGATAGTTAGCTCCTCATTTCTTCATTAAAAAACCTTCAACGCAGCAGTCATATCGACCGTCTGTCCACTAGAAACAAAAGGGTTGTTCGTATACGTATCGATAATTCTATAAATAGAGTTGCGACTACGCGAGTTGCATTCTACGGGCTTCCAACAATGAGCATGATAACTAAGACGGCTCGCATGTTTATAGGGCATGCGTTGACACAGAAAATGAATAGAAGTGTCTGTTATTGTTCAAGACAGTTGTGGGTATGTGGTGAGTTGGCTACTGGAAAGACGGGAATGGAACGGGGAGCATTTAAGTTGGATTAGGTCGAAGTGTGGTCACGACACTTCTCCGAGCTGGTTCCACACAGAGAAGGAGACGTCGGGGAGGCAACCGCCGCCGAAACCCCGCCTGCAACATTTAAGGCAGGCTTGAGACAGGCGTGAGCTTTCAGAGTGGGATTCTGTGCGACCACCAAGTGTCCCTAGGAAAGACGGTGGCACAATGATCACCATGCTGCCGTGCACAGCGAGGCTCAAGGAAGACCCCTTTACGGTCTACTCAGGGATGTACCCCAACAGGCGTTGTACAGAGGAGATTCTGAAGTAGTTAACTTCTTAAGTGATCCTGGGGGTCCTGTGACCAAGAGGTCACCGCCTTCCATTTGCTGATGATAATCGCCGGGGTGGGTTTAGTGAAGGAAAATTGCACAGTCCCTGATCATTTCCTCAAAAGGCACTTATCGAATATTTCTCCCCGAAAACAAAAACAAACAAAAATGTGGTTACAATAAAAACAGCATTAAAAATGCAATTTTTCAACAAAAGCCTGCCTAATTTTCATAATTTAGGCTTTACTGAATAATTATTAAGTAATATAATTATGACACTTCCTTTAAGGAGCTCTTGGCTAAAGTAAAAACAGCCGCACGGGTCGATCCATGAGGTTAAGCTATGCTTGCCGGTGTGGCTATGGATGGGTGACCATCTTTACATGCCGAAACTCCTCCGTGCCTCGAAAAGCACGTTAAGCCGTTGGTCCCGGCTGTCAATCGTGGATCTTTGACTGTCGTTACGGGTCGTCAAAAGCCCGAAAGTCTGACAACCAGTCTTACCAAGGGGTTGCTACCCAGTAACTGGTTTGTGGAGGACAGATAGGCAGTCGCTCCATGTAAAATACTGGTATTCAGCTGCATCCGGTAAGACTGGAAGCCAACCCCAAGATAGTTGGGAAAAGGCTAGGCAGACGCAGATGCAATTATGATACTTGCTTTATCCATATCATAACGGAACCAATTTATGAACAGAAATGAATGTTTTCCTGTTAACCTGACCTTTACAAATGAAGCCTGAAGGGTCGAACATGTAAAGGTCAAGGTATAACATGGATTCACCGAAACATGCTTGTCGGCTTCATTCACATAATATTGTGACGTTCAAAGGGGAATGAGATAATCATAAACCTTGTTAACAGAAAGGCAAGTTTAGCAAATATATTTCTTATTATGATGATCATCATCATCATCATCATCATTTCAGTCAAAAGACGTCTACTGCTGGATATACGAGTAGGCCTCCCCCAAGTATCGCCACACTGTCCGGTCCTGTGCGTCTCGCATCCATCGGCTACCCGCGATCTTGTTGGAGGCCTTCCAACGTTGCGTCTTCCGGTACGCGGTCGCGGGATGATGATTATGAATACTGCAAATAAAGAATTAGTTTAAATATTAGAAGAAGAAAATAATTGATTGCCTAAAGATGAATTATATAACATACTCGTACCTAGCTGAAACGGCAAACGTTGTTTTGGTGATTTAATATTTTTTTTTTCTTAAAAAAATATAACTGTCTTCTAAAAATTTAAAAATAACTTTAATTTCGGCAGTGGGTGTTCATATTTTTGTTGTTTCTTCGTTATTTGACACCTTGACTGGATGTATTTTTTGAAATAAGTTTTTTATTTTTCACTTTTTAGTTTTTTTTTATTGTTGTTGTACACCAGAAAGTAAAAGTAAATATTTAAGTTATGCCCGAATGGATAACATGGAATTTGATCATTTGTAGACAACCAAAACGTCATCTGTGTATACATATTTTTTGTTTATGTTGATTTTTATAAAAAGTGCTAAATCGATTTCGATAAAATTTATATGAGATCACCTCTGAAGTATGGTCTACCAAACAAAAAAAGAATAATCAAAATCGATTCTCAATTGGCGGAGATATTGCGTATAATATCTCGATAGCCAGCCAATGTCTTAACCAAACTAACCTGTAATTGCCTGAAGTCCATTGGCCGAAGCATGTGAAATTCAGCATGAAATGACAATATATGTGGGAACTCTCCGTATGTGGTTAAAACCGACCGCATTGACTGCGGTCTATCGGACAGCATTGTGAACACTGCGATATGTGTAGCATTCAAATGACGAATACTTCATTGGACTTCAATCAGCTTACAACAAAGTAGGTAATGTAGGTAGGTATTGTTTTCCCTACTTTTGATTAACAATTTCTTTATACTGCAGCATATTATAAGGTTTGGAGGAGCTCGTGGCTAAAATATTAACAGCCGCTCCACGGGTCGATCCATCAGGTTAAGCTACGCTTTCCGGGGTTGGTCCATGGATGGGTGATCTTTACATACTGAGACTCCTCCGTGCCTCGGAAAGAACGGAAAGCCGTTTTTCCCGGCTGTCCAGTCGTTACGGGTCGTCAGAAGCACGAAAGTCTGACAACCAGTCATACCAAGGGGTATTATGTTACCCAGTAACTGGGTTTTCGAGTTCAAATAGGCAGTCGCTCCATGAAATTGTCCAAGATAGTTGGGAAAAAGCTAGGCAGATTTATTGATCTTATACGATTCGGGTCCGCATCTCTTGTTACTTTTGAAAACCCTCTGGTAGAGTTTTCCTTTTGTGAGTTATTGCCTTTTACCTCACTGCCCAAGAAGAAGGGTAATATTTTTCGAGAGTGTTTATGTATGTAAGTGTAATTATGTTTAAACGTTCATTTTTTTGGCACGCCAGTCGGCCAGCTGCGCTTGCCGGGCTTGGTCCATGGATGGGTGACCATCTTTACATACCGAGACTCCTCCGTGCCTCGGCAAGCACGAGCAAGATCTTTTCTGATCTTTGACAGTCGATAAAAAGTCTGACAAGCAGTCCGACCAAGGGGTATCGTATTACCCAGTAACTGGGTTGTGGAGGTCAGATAGGCAGTCGCTAAATGTAAAATACTGTTATTTAGCTGCATCCGGTTAGACTCGAAGCCGACCGTAAGGTAGTTGGGAAAAGGCTAGGCAGATTGATTGGCGTTAATTTTTTTAGCACTCCTTTAGTCTAAGCGGCTGGATGGCTTTTAAAAAGTGAGGTGTAATATGATTAATCTTAGCTGGCAAAGTGAGAAATAATTTAAAAAAAATAAAAAAATGGTGGCTGCCATTAGGTGAGTGTGGTTGTTTTTTTGTGACGCGATACCAAAAATGTTACTCAATAAAACGAAAACATTATCTTCCTGCCCTTATCCCATGTTACTTGGGGTCGGCGCAACACGTTTTTTTCTTCCATTCTGTCCTGTCAGCCGTCACGCTATCACTAACTCTCTTGTCTTTCATATCACTCCTCACATAATCCATCCATCTTTTCTTTGGCCTCCCTTTCCCACTCCATTCATCCACATTTATATTTATTAGAAAGAAAGAAATAGTATTTATTTGCCACAAATTAACGACATACACAACAATATGATTTTGGATTACCCTCCCCCCTCCCTTATGGATTACGTGTTATAGTTACAGGAAATAAAAAAAAAAAATGTTAAAAAATCTGACTGCAACACTTTCTTCTCAGCAAGCAATTTCTTTACATTAAAAATCTTATAAGTTTTGGGTCTGCATACCTTTTTTATTGGAGGATTGAAAATCATCAAACGGCTCGAAACGCTGTGGATAAAGCGGGAGGGCGTGTCAGACTCACACAGGCTAAAACCCACCTTCGTTCCTTCAGTTGCCTGTGCCAAGGGCCGCGATAACTCTCTTTTAAATTTATCCGCGACCTGTCCGCATCCCTGATGTCTACATTCATCATCATCATCATCATTTCAGTCGAAAAACGTCCACTGGTGGACGTAGGCTTCCCCCAAGTGTCACCACATTGACTAGTTCTGTACACCTTGCATCCAGTGGATTCTCGCGACCCTCACCTGATCATCGGCATCGGTTCACCTTGAGAGAGGCCTTCCAACGCTTTTTTTGTGAGTGTTATTTAATTAGATAACTTCTCCCGTTTTGGGTAGAGCAGAAGGGCGAGGCAGACTCTTACTGACTAGAACCCAGTCATGTCCCTTCAATTGCCTGTGCCAAGGGCCCTTTCAAACTCACCTGTGACCCTGGCGGGCACCCTTAATTACTACTGACATCTCTTTGAGGCACTCCTGAAACACTACGTGCCGTCGACTCGGGCATGGTCCATTGGACGGTGAGCTAACCGTTACACGTCGTCCTCAAGTCCGCGCGTACGGTGGCCGGGTATCGGCTTGCAACTTCCGACGCCCAGGTCTCCTGTGGCCTTCCAACGCTGCAACTTTAAGTACGCGGTCACCACTCCTGAACCTGCCGGTCTATGTCAACATCTTAACTATTATTTATTTATAATAATAATATTATAAATGCGATAGCAAGTTTGTTTGATTGTAATCTTTTCACGCCTAAACCACTAAATCGATCATCATGAAATTTTCTATAATTATACGTTGTACAGAAAAGGACATAGCGTACCTTTCATTAATAAAAAAACACTGTTTTCGAAGGAAAGAACAATAACTTTCGAAGGTCACAATTGCTTTAGGACGATAGATGATGCTACGTATCTTTTAAAGAATTTTGCTCTCGTGCAAAGGCGGAGCGGGTTGCTATACTTCCCAGCCCCAAAAATGTATAAAAAAGTATTCAATAAGATTATAATGATCGTCTCAACTAACAACATTATTAAATACTCAACAGATGTCGCGACGAGCTCAAACTTTCCCTACACTTAATTATATCAAATCCTGTACATATGAATGTGCAATTAAAAATACACTCAAAACTAGGTCATTTGCTAATGTCGTTACAGGCTATTACTCCGTAAATAATTCATTCATATTTAGCCTATACTGCTTGAATATTTTGTTCTGCAGTATCTGGCTGTACGCCAACAGTGTGTTGGTGCATGGTCACTTTATAACTGGCATCTCGGAAACTATCATGATCTGGAAATTTAATAAAAAATAACCTTGATTTAATCTTTGATACCAGCGTTGCGAACGGTCAGTGTTCTTCCATGTTTTTTTTTTACTATACTAGCTTTTATTTAATTGGAATGTCTAGTTGTTCGGGTCAAATCTTGCAAGATAAATTAGAACTCCTCTTATCCCACGGAGTTGAATTTTTTTTACATGTTGGTTCAGTTCCGATGGCAATGCATTTTTATGCTCAGCATGATATGTATCGATATTCAAGATTAACTCCAGATGGTTGAAATGTTCAATGGTCAACAGCTCAGGCATAAAATTTTGTGTATGAAGTTAAAACTTGTTACAAAAAAAAAAAACTAATAATTAACTCATTTGCAAATGTGTTTGAGTGTGGCCCGTGTTGTGATTCCTTATACATAATTATGTATGTTTATCAAAATTACTAGAGCCAATACTGGATTCATAACCTGTTTGATAGATCAGTGTGTAGATAAAATTTTGGAATCAGACATACTCGTACATAATAAGTGTCACAATTTATATTATATACTGGATAATCCTGCTAACAGATAGAAATCTTCAAAAAAATTGTTGATTTGTGCATCCAGTTTTATTTTCCTAGGCCGGTATTCTGTATACTCTTCAGAGTACAACCCTACCGTATAGCTCCCATAGTGTTTCAGGTCTATGATATTTAGCAGAATTTGTGGCCTAACTTTTACCGTGTGTAAATAGCAAATGTGCTTCAAATATTTTGCCTGCAGCAAGCTCAGGGAAATGTGCTTCTAATATTTTGCCTGCAGCAAGCTCAGGGAAATGCTGCTAGATGTAAGTTTTCTGTTGCTCTATATAGCACAAGGACATAGCGGTTAATTTATGGTTTCTGATTGGCTACTGTTGGCCTGTATCATTTAAGTGCTGAGTAAACGCCTCCACCTTTCAGCTTTAATCTGTTTCGGTCCAGAGCTAGTATGGTCCATTGGTTACTAATTACTGTTATCTAATGTTTTTTGGTTAGTATCTATACTAGATATTATAACGAGGAAAAATGTTTTTTCTGTTCTGTTTGTTTGTTTGTTTGCACCGAATAAGCTTCAAAACTACTAGACCGATTTTAACCACTTTTTCACTAATAGTAAGCTAAATTATCAGCGAGTAACATGGGCTACTTTTTATCCCGAGAAAAATAACAGTCACGAGAGCAAAGCCACGGGCTAAGTGCTAGTATATATTGTATTTTTGTCTGAAACTAAACAAAAGGAATTAGCAGATCCATGTGATAGGGTTTAGCAGACCAATGTGAACGAAATATTGTTACTGTCATGATTATGCCATCTAATAAAGCTACGAAATCTTCAGCTGCAACTTGCATTGTAATATAATTTACGATACCTTAAACCATTACAATACAGAACGATGACAGTCTTGAATCTCATAACAGCATGTCGATTCTGTAAAATTCAAACAACAACTCGCGTCTCACTTCACTATTCACTCTCACTTCGCTTACGATTCAAAATGACCTTGAGTTTGCATTCTGTAAGCATCACCTAGTCGAAAGCGAAGTGAAGTGAGTTCCGAAGCGACCAATATTATACTAGTGATTGCCACACTCAACAAAATGTTAATCTAGTTTTATCGGTTTTATTTTTTTGACACAATTGTTGAGTTATTGATGCAGAATTTTAGCTAATATGATGTTTAAATTAAAATGTATTATTCTAAGGAATTTGTGGCAGCTAATAAGTAAAAAAAACAGAAAACTCTAAATTCGTTCCATGAATATTTATGCTACCATTACGAAAAAAAAAAGAAACGTCAGTGTCAGACAGACAATATTTTGGTAGTGCGTTCATGCGTTGTGTTGTTTGTTTGTTTTGATCGTTCAGTGCCGAAAATAATTGTGAAATAATCATGAAGTAAGTTTATATTTGTGGTTGTGAAGTTTATAAATGATATAAATTAAAATAGTATTTATTTTGTTTTCTAATCCAACAATAATGTTCCAGTCTAAATGAGACACGTTCCTCTCACCCATCGTCGGCTCAGGTTGAAACTCTGGTAGAGTTTATGGAAAGAAACCCTGGCATGGCGAAGGGTTTCTTGAGAACTCAAAATGCCAGAGAGCGAAGTCGACGCCAGTGGGAGGAACTAGCCGTACGCCTAAATAGTATAGGTGGCACAATCAAAAATTACAAACAGTGGACTAAGGTTAGTATCGCTTTTTTTTTACATGTTAGTTAGAACCACTTAACATTCCTCAAAGCAAACCACTTAAAATGTGCGACGAATCTTGGTTTAAAGTGTGTTCCTTGGTTTCATAAATTTTATCTTATTGTTAATTTTACTCAATCAATGACTATTAATAATAAGAGAATGGAGTTTTTTAATATAGTTTGAAAAATACTTGTTTATAACAGAATTGTTATATAATTTCTAAAATTATATGTCTGATTGTAGTATTGGGCTGACAAAAAAAGTGCCATAAAAAGAAAAGTAGCAGTGCGCTCTGCTGCTAGGCGTAGGACTGGTGGTGGGGTGGAGGATGTAGTGGAGCTATCAGAGCTTGAAGAAAGAGTTGTTGCTTTGTGTGGTGGTGAAAGTTTTTCAACAGGAGATGCACATTTAGGCATACAGGCATTTCCGGTAAGAAATTTAGAAATGCAATAGGTACTAGCTTTTGTGGCATCAATCCTGTCTGGCTGGTAGTCGCCAAGAATTGTGCAATCTGTCTGTTAAAAATACATATAATATAAAGTGTATTTTTATTTGAATTATTTGGCAAATTCACTAATATTATTATTACCTGTTTCAGGAAAATGATACTCAATCTCCATCACATGAAGCGCAACAAATACAAGATGCTGATAGTGACAATGTATGATATTTAAATTTAATTCATAATTGTATGTGATTAATGAATGATATCTAGCATTGATCTGTTTATATTTACTTATTATAGGTTCATGTACCCCAACAACAGCAGAGTCGGGCACCTACAGAGAACCGCCAGCTATTGTGATTTATGTAAGTTAATATTATATTACTAACTACTGGGTACATACCCACTATTATAAATCTGCTGATGTGTCTAGATTCTATTCTATTAGATCTAAATGTAGTACCTATCTATATATCCAATTTACTTTTTAGGGTTCCGAACTGATTGAGGATACTCAAGAACACAGTTGTAACAGACTATCAGATCCTGTAGTTTCAAGAAGAAGACTGTTTGCTTCCTCATTCAGCTCAACTGTTGGAACAAGCCAAAGCATTTTGCAGGTATGTGTCTGGGTAGACAGAGTTGAGTTATCACAGTAACTGTATACTGTGACTGTGACAACTCAAATCATATCTTGAGAACGGATCCACTACACTCTGACCCGAGCTATAGTTTTGGGAGGTAGCAACTTACCTACTTTATTTTTTTTATTTTTGTTGATTATTATTTAATAACATCTACTTAAGAATTTTTTTTAAATTTCTTTTTGAAATTTTAAGTGCTTTAATATTATTTACTGCGGCACTTTAGCAACTTTCCTTAGAATTGTCAATATTTAATTATAATATAGGTAAGTGGGTTTCCTTTTTAGGATTGTTTCTGTTGTTTCAGAATATCCAGATAGAACACACTCCTCCTCCAGATCCCCATATATATCATCCTAGCCTGTCCCCTCCACCAATAACACTTTCACACACACCCACACCCACACCTTCTCCTTCACGCCGCGGTGCCACCCAAGTAGCTTCCCCAGTGATTCGTCGTCGAACTGCTGCTTCGTCATGTAAGTGACCAATAATGCTAAACAACTTTCACTACTATTAGGTCCCCACCTACTAAATCAGCGTTTTGTATGGAGAATTTTAAAGAAGTTGCACTTTGCATACTAAAATTTTCTTAATTTATTTAACAACTATGAACACTAATGTTTTAAAACTTTTATGCAATAGTGTTTTAAAACTAAGATAACTTAAGCCACTTAAATTAAGCAATAAAAATAAGTTTCGGCTAAGTTAAAACAAATAGTGGTCATTTCTGCTAACAAAGAGGAGTAATTTTTAAGGTATTTTTTTGTTTTTATAACTATAAGTAATAAGGTTTTTTTTACTATTGGCAGTTGTCTATGACGGTCATTATTCGATATAATATCAAGGAATTCATGAAAATTTTAATTCATAGAAGTGACGAAGTTCTCTATTTCTGAGAAAAAAACGCCAATTTCATAGGTGGCAACCCAATTTTATGTGGTTTTGCTCATGCTCGATGATGAACTCAGTTCATAAACATACATATATCTGAGTTGATTTGTACTTTTATTTTATACCTATTTGATTTAGGAAAAAAATGAGATTATAGAACCTTCATGTAAATATTTATCTTTTTAGCTTCACGTCCCGCAACGCCAATTGCTTCCTCTTCTCGCCGCCCTAGGACAAATACGGCTCGTGCTAGTCGAGGTGCTCGTTCCGTGTGTAAGTAATTACAAAATTAAAATAACTATCAAAACTTCATTTTTCAAACGAATTATAACGAAAAGCTGCTATTTATGATTTTTTATTTACGCATTATAGTAATTTGGTGTTCTTTTTTCAGCATCACGTCACACGTCTACAGTTGCTGCTCATCCACCATCTCAACGGCGAACGGAATTCTCCACCACTACTGAGAGATTCCTGAGGGTGGAAGAACAGCAGCTGGAGATACAACGACTAAATGCACAAATCCTGCAGTCCTTTTTGGAGAGGAGTGCAGAGAGAGACAGGATTTTAGCTGAAGCTGTGGCTGCAGTGGGAAAAGGGCTGCAAGCATTGGCAGAGGCTAACAATATAAATAGGGTGTAGTTATTTAATATAATCTATATATATATAACAAAGTTGTGTTTGTTACAATACCTCGAGAACTACTGGACCGATTGTCATGGTTTTTGATTTGTTGGATTTGTCTCCGCCTCGAATAGCAGAATAACTATTAAAACGTAATGGTAGTGGTACTGGTATTTTATTTTTTCTTTATACTTTACGTGGCATTGCATCGCATGCCAGGTACAGCTAGTATACAGGGTGTAACGGAAAGGTGTGGTCATATTTTAAGAACCGGTTCTGCCCAAGGATATGAACAGCTTTTTTTATGAAAAAATAGAAAATTCCATAAAATAAAATTGGACTTTCCATACAAAGTTATCATCAGCTGATCAATATTTGTATGGGAAGTAAAAAATTTTTTTTAGAATTTCCTCAAGTTTTCTTGAAGAAAGTTGTTCATATCGATGGGGAGATGCAGTTCTTAAAATATGACCACACCTTTCCGTTACACCCTGTATAATAAATAAAACACTTTTAAACGGATACTAGAGCGGTTTTATTGAATTTATTATTTTGTCCATTGGTGATAAGTTTGGATTTGGTTTGATTTTATACATTTCCCGATGTGCTAAAAATAGAAATTTATTGAATCTACCACCATTTCACAAATTGGAAGGCCTCCAAGAAAGAAATAGCGAAAGAAAACTTAAAAAGAGTGCACAGTAAGCAACGTCAATTTCAACCGCGTGGCCAACTATTAAAATTTGATGAAAGTTTGCTAGGAATTAGTGGTCATTTGTTACTATACACACCACTGTTCCTGAATTTGTTGCAAAAAAAACTAAGACACTATGACCAAAAATAGTTGGCCGCTAGAACCGCCACTTGCCGTACCTACCTAGTCATCACCTGTGATTAATTACACAGAAACTAAATAACGCAGATAGGCGAATGATGCATCAAAAGGAAGGTCCTAATTTGTTGTTGTATTTGTTGCAAAAACAACAAACCTCAAAACGTAAATAAACAAAAAGTTATGCAATATTTAGTTTCCAGGAATACAATGGCGTTTAACAAAAAGTTATACCTATAATATTTAATAATAATAATTTATTCACCATAATAGTGACACACATATTACAAAATTAGAAAATTACAATGTAAAACTTAATTAATACTGGTTTAAAGTTTGTAATACATAGGTATTAAATTTGAATTAATTATGACGTGAACGCCATAGCCTATTAACTAAGTTTCGCCTTCGTAATTGCCCAAGAGCTAAATCGGCGTTAGAAGGCAAATCCCTAGTTTGCCTCCTTTGAACTTCAGCAATTGTTTGGAGCTCTTCTAGTCTCTCTTCCTCTGAAATTGTGAGTGCCGGCATTCCTGCGCGATTGCAGATGTTGTGCAAAACACAACATGCAATAACAATTTTTGCAACTATGTCTGGATGATAGTTGAGCACTCTGTGTACTAACAAGCACCTAAATCGTCCTTTTAGGAGACCAATTGTTCTCTCTACAGAATTGCGAGCAGTTAAGTGACGGTCATTGTAGAAGGCTTCTGGGGAATTATCTTCAGCACCACTAATTGGAGTCATAAGGTAGGCACGCTGTGGATATCCTGAATCACCTGAAAAAAATTAATAAGTACCTATCAAATAATTATTTAGTTTTCATAAGTACCTAATTAGGCTAATATTCTGAAGTAGGGCCAGGGAGGGATTAACTAACCGAGCAAAACAACTTCTTCACCAGCATTTGTTAATGCCTCTAAGTGGGCTTTTATAACACCATAGTTAAAAATGAAGCTGTCATGAGTAGCTCCACCATATGTTGGATCCACATTTAAAATATTTAGATCTGCATCTGTTATCTGAAAAAAAATATATAATTAAGAAACATTAAGTAGATCTAATTGAATACATAATAGTACTTAATAGATTACAACATTGAATTCCATTTTACCAATTGCACATTTCTTGCATGGTAACCTTTGCGGCAGTAGAAACGTTCTTCATTCTCTACTGGTTTTTTCAATGCCACCAGAGTGCCATCGACACATCCAAGAGCTGCTGGAAAGCCAAACTTTTTGTAGAACCTGCAATTTAAAGTAACCACTTAACATTATTAACTATCACAAAAATGTAAAAATCAAAGAAGAGTCACTTTAATTAATATACCTACTAACCTTTCTTTTAACATTTGTCTTTCTTGTATATTTTGAGGGAACCTTATATATTTTTTTACTATTTCTGGATTATTAAGCGCTTCCACTACTTCATTTATGCAACGAGATGCTGATGGTTGCGATAAATATGTCCTTATATTTTCTTTTATTATCTTCTGGTAACTACCATTAGCCAAGAATGACAAGGTGCATAATATCTGTGAAACAATAAATCAATAAAAAAATTAAGTAATCTAGATCTAGTAAAAACAAAATAGGGACCAATATGGTTATTACATGCATAATAATAATAATACCAAGTACCTACCTATATTATAACTATATTAAATAAGGGTCCTTAAACTAACATGAAAACAGCTAGCAGGGCAACAACATAAAGGGAATACTGCTTATTATGAAGTGTTTTCATGAGTTATGTGATAAATTATGTTGGTGTGCTTGGCTACAAATCTATCAGCTATATACTGTGTAAATACTAACAAAAGTATAACTATAAACTTACTAAAATGAAGCACTTACTTTTACACGAGTTGAAAGTCCTTTGCCTCGACGTTTTGTGGGCTTTATCAGAGGCAGTAACTCATACTCTAGTTGGTCAATTAGTTCCTTTGACAATCTATACACGCTCACATAGTCGTCATCTCGGGTTAATATAGATAAACTTCGAATTTGGTTAGATTGGCGACGCTTTTCTAGTTTATCCAAAGTATGAGCCTCTTCTAATAAAGATTTCAACAAAAACATTCTTGCCATCGTATTCACTTTACAAAATTAAATAGTTATTGTACTAAATATTAACACTGTGACCTAAAAATATTATTTTAACACTATTTCTAAAGGATTTCTTATATTTTCACTCGTAAAATAGATACTTATAAATTGACACTTTGAATCGGGTTCGAGATCGAAGGGAGCGTCGAAGTGACGGGGGAATTACCTTACTGAATACCACTTCTTACGTCATCCCATACTTTATCTGTCAAAATCTCCCTGTGAATTTAGTTCAACTCGCTGACACACTCGCAAGGGCAGCGCTAGTGTAGAGTCGAGTTATCAACCGAGTTTTTAGAATGCCAATCAAGAAACTCACAGCGGATTCAGACTCGAAGTTTCGAATGTGCTCTTACAGAATCGCACTGCAGAATTTCATTGCTACAATATTGAATACTTGCGACTGATATTTGCATAAACGTTCAGTATCAATATAAAATAAAGCTGATTCCGTCTGTTTGCTTTTTTGATATTGGAAAACAAAATGTGCCTTTGACTGCATGTCGCGTGTTTGTGCAGTTTGTAATATGGAGAGTAAGTAAATAATGTACTACTGAGGAATAAAACGTTGCTTGCTGACAAAGTTCAGAAATATAATGTAAAATGTGAAAGGTGTTTTTAAAAAAATAATTTCACAAGGTGGAGACGGCAGCTAAAGTAATAACAGCCGCACGGGTCGATCCATCAGGTTAAGCTACGCTTGCCAGGGTTGGTCCATGATAAATGATAAATGATAAATGATAAATGATGTTCATTCAGTAAATAGGTTACAAGGAACACTTTTACACGTCAATGTTTTTTTGTCAGTTTAAGCTAGATGAGGCCGGTGTTTCCTAGCTGACTACCCTGAGAAGAAACACCGAAACAAACTCAGAGGTCAAAGTCTCTTTTAGTGTTCAAATCCATACAATGTGGACTGGTTAGATCCTATGAGAACCATGTACGTTTATGTCTGGGATGAGCTTTATGAAGAAAGCAACACACGAATTCGAGTGGACCTGTCCAGACAGTGCAAGCATTTGTCAGTCATCGCGAAGCTCAACTCAGAACTCTGAGGTGCTCAACGAACCGACGAACAATACCAAAGTAAGGACATTTGAGTAGGCCGCAAAAAATACTCAAACTGCCAGACAATCATAAAATCTACATGAATATAACGACATACATAGTTCTCGCATTCACATTATTCTATATGAGGACCATGCAGCTTAGTGTCTGTAGTGGTCTTTTGAAGAAAGAACCAAACATATTTGAGTGGACCTGTCCAGTCAGTGCAAGCATTTGTCAATAGTCGAATAGCTCAACTTAAAAACCACTAAGGAGCTCAATGACATGACGAACAATACCAAAGAAAAGACATTTGGGTAGGCCGCAAAAGTACTCAAACTGTCAGACAACGTTGAAAATTACTGTAAAAAGGAGGAGAAAATAATAATAATAACCCACATAGTCCTCACATTTACAATAATTAAGTAATAAAAAAATAATAATAAAAATATAATACTTTACAAAGTAAATATTTGTGTCAAACAAAATAGTAATCATAATATGTCAATCAAAAAATAAAAATAAATATAATACTTAACAAAGTATTCAAGTCAAAAAAAAATAATAAATATAAAATGTCAATAAAAAAATAAAATAAAAAATATAATACAATACTATACAAGTATTCATGTCAAAAACGAATATTAAAAAAAAATATATATATATAAAAAATTTTTCATCAGTAAGTAGTACATATGAAAACAATGGCTCATGTATATCATTGAAGCAGCTCAATCCCACGCCTTTTTGTCCTCAAGAAAGTCATTAATTGTGTAAAAAGCTTTCTGGCATAGCTTACGTTTAATAAATGATTTAAATTTATTTATGCTTAGTTCTTGAATTTGGCTAGGAAGTTTATTATAGAAACGTATACATTGACATCGAAACGAACCACCTATTTTTTTCTTGAGCCTGGTTTTTGGTACAATAAATTTGTGTTTGTTCCTAGTATTTATGCTATGGATATCACTGTATCTTTTAAACAGATTAATATTTTTATGTGCATACATGAGATTCTCATAAATATATTGAGAGGGAACAGTCATAATATTAATCTCTTTAAATTTGTCTCTGAGGGAGTGTCTGGATGTGTAACCATCTTTACATACCGAGGCTCCTGCGTGCCTCGAAAAGTACTTTGGTCCGGGTGTCAATCGTGGATTATTGACAGTCACTACGGGTCGTCAGAAGCCCGAAAGTCTGACAACCAGTCTTACCAAGGGGCATCGTGTTACCCAGTAACTGGGCTGCGGAGGTCAGATAAGCAGTCGCTCCTTGTAATATACTGGTATTCAGCTGCATTCGGTTAGACTGGAAGCCGACCCAAAGATAGTTCGGAAAAGGCTAGACACATTTGTGGAGACGGCAATACAATAATACGAAAACTCTGGAAATCATGATTAACTTTTACTATACATAGGAACAAACCTGAAATCGCGAAAAAAATAATCAGCTGTTCTGTGTTTTCATTTCTTGTTGTATTATCGTCTCCTCCTTGCATGATAAAAATATCCCTACAACTATCTTAACTGGGTAATTATTTCTTTAGTAGGAACTAAATATCTGTAAGTCGTTTTTAGGGTTCTGTACCATTTTTTTTTGGGGTGGGAAAACATGCAATGATATCTCCCGCTTTGGGTAGAGCGAGAGGGCGTGTCAGACTCTTACTGACTAAAACCCACCCCTGTTCCTTCCTTGCCTGAGTGTCCAGGGGAGCGGTAACTACTATTTGATACTAGCGTTGCTAACGGTCAGTGTTCGTTCATGTTTTTAGGGTTCCGTATTCAAAGGGTAACCAACGGGACCCTATTACTAAGCCTCCGCTCTCCGTCCCTCCGTCTGTCTGTCTGTCAGTGGCCTGTATCTCATGATCCGTAATAGTTAGTTGCCACTATAATAATAAATAATAATAAAAATAAATTACAAATTAAAACGGGCTCCCTACTAGAAACGTGTTTTTTTTGGCTTTTTTTGCTCAATAATGGCAACAAGTAGACGCGTATAATCTTGTACGATGGTATGGAACCCTTCTTGCGCGTGTCCGACTCGCAATTGGCTGGTTATAACTTAGCTGAGAGGTATCTTAAGCAAATCTTTTGAGAAGTAATTAGTGTAGTTTGCTGCTTTATGACATTGGTGTAGATTGATTGAAGCATTTCGTGCGGTACTTGCCCGTGGTCCCTCAGTCTAGTTCCTCTTGGTATACCATGAGTAAATAGTTTCGCCCGTGGAACCCCCTGAATAACAGTCTTCTTATTAAGTACAAGCATAGCATAACCATAATCAATTGCATAGTTTAATTCCGCCAAGCCCGTTCATCGGACCACTAGATGTATGGCAATGCACCACCGCTGCATGATGGACATCCCACTCACAATCACAAAACGTTTTGGGAACACATTCATTGTACGTACAGCTAAGGAGTGGGATTCCCTGCCAGAGTCTGTGTTTCCTGATAGCTACAACCTGCGAGTCTTTAAGTTGAGAATGAATAGGTTACTTTTAGGCAAGCGTGTTCCATCTTTGACCATATCATAGTCAAATGCAAGCCTATTATTGATAAAAAAATCTGCCTATAATGCTGTCACTACTGGGACACAGGCCTCCTCTCTGTGAAAGGGTGTGAGCCGTAATACACCACGTCGGCCCAGTGCTAAAAAGGGCATGCATAAAATGAAAGATAGGTATACGGAATCTTGGAAATAAGTAGGTACTTGCAACGTACCCAGTATGCAAAGAATTGTAAATTTCGTTCACGAGTCGACCCGAAATGAGTAGGTAATTATGGATACAAAGTTCATCATATTTTATACAACCATTAACCAACCTTTATGGAAAAATATCACAACACTATATCTAGTAATCACTTTCCGCACACTGAGTGAAACAAAAACATTCCAAGCCAAAAAATTCCATCTAATATTTTTTTCCGTTACACACTCTTTTAGAGGAAACACGGAATAGTTGAAAAACGATTGGGAGACGGGACACACCGATCGGGAGGAACAACATCCTCTTGGCAGATGGCCAGCAATCTCGATTGATAAATACTTCAGTTAGAATTGTAAAATACCTATCACAACGTACCGTACGAGTTTTGGCTGGAAACGAAATTATTTTTGCACACTTGATTTAGGTAGGTACGTAAGTTTGTGTTCATTGATAGGTATTACTGCTCTCAAAAAGGTGAAGGAAAACATTGTGAGGAAACCGGCATGTTCTAGAACCAAAAATTCGAAGACATGTGACATCCACCAACCCGCATTCGGACCGCGTGGTGGATTACGGCCCACACCCTCTCACAGAGAAGAGGCCTGTGATCCAGCAGTGGGGACATTAAAAGGTTGATGATGATGATAGCTATTGGGCTGTGGAGGCCCAGTGGTAACGGCCCAGACTTACGAGTAGTAGGTCGTAGGTTCAAACCCAGCGTGACCTACTTTGTGTAATTTGTTTCACAACTGCTCTCCAGTGTAGGAAAACATCGTGTGGAAACCAGCACGCTCTAGAACAAAAAAATCGAAGACATGAGACATCTACCAAGCCGCACTGGGCCCGCGACGTGTACGAATATTACAGGCCAATGCCTCTCCTAGCGAGGAGGTCCGTAATAGTCCCAGCAGTGGGAACATTATAAGGCTGTTTTTGTTATCGTTACGTCGACCGTATTACAATGGAACGATCGAGAATGTGGTCGAAGTTTCCAGAAGTTTCCACTACGTTCGAGAACATTCCATTGTGGTACTGTGTAGAAGTTCATAGATGTTTCTAGAATATTCCACTATAGGATAGTTCGACAATGTTCTGGAAACTTAAACTATGACTGTATAAATAGGCCTGGCGGCCGGCGAGTGAGTCAGTCTGTTTTCGACTACGGATGCGAACGGATGCGAATATAAGCTATTACGAAGAGGATAGTGATTATTAGTGAATTAGTTTTTTTGTTATGTTTGTTTTTTAAAAAGAGTTGCCCCACACCAGGAATCATTCCTGTATCGTGGGTAAGTTCACAAACATGTAAACTCACATACACAAGACACCCAGACCCGGCACAACTATCTGTAGGCCATACAAATATTTGTTCCGTGCGTGTGTTAGTATTTGTGTAAATAAGTTGTTGAGTTAATAAAGAATATTTGGTTAACCAATCGGTGTAAAATAATTTATCTCTCTCTCTCTTATTGTATTTTTTAAGAATCTTAATTAGATCAATCTAATTATTTTCTTAGATACAGTTATAGATATACTATGACTTATCATTTGATTTTGAGAAGCTACTTTTGTGCTTCGTACTTGCCGAAATAACTGTCTCAGATCTACAAAATAATAGCCGGGACTAACAATTTAAAATGCTTGTCAAGGCACCAAGGAGTCTCGCTATATAATGGAAGGTCACCCTTCCATGGACAGACGTTGGCAAGTATTGCTTCTAACCTCGAACCCATGCAGCTGATGTGTTATGGTCATGCGAGTCCCTCGAACAAAGTCTATAACAGATTGAATATATCAAAAGAATCGTCAGTAATAATAAGCTCGTCGAGTTGAACTCCAAAATCCTAGAGCATCGACGACGAGTTGCTACCCTGTCGGTTTTCTATCGGTTTCATTTCGGAGAGTGTGCGTCGGAATTGCATAGTTTAATTTCCTTAAGCCCGTTCCATTATTGGACCACACTGGTACATGGTGGACATCCCACCCACACGCACAGTGTTTCGGGAACACAATCATAGTGCTTACAGCAAAGGAGTGGAATTCTCTGCCAGAGTGTGTTTCCTGATAGCTACAACTTGGGAGTGATTAAGTCAAGAGTGAAAAGGTTACTTCTAGGCAAGCAGGCTCCATCGTCGACTACATCATAGCTTACCTTCAGGTGAGATAGTAGTCAAAGCCTATCAATGGTAAAAAAATAATGGCCAAGATCGAGTCGGATTCGCACACTTTGTTTTTGTAATTTTCGATTTTCAGCCCAAAAGTGACCGCCATATTCCAAATTAATTAATTTAGTGTACATGTTCGTGTTTTAGCGACAGATATTTATGTGTGTTTCAACTGTATATGTCTAGCAGATTCCGAGCAAATTGGCTGTGATAGACAGACAGACACACGAGTGATCCTATTTTTTTTTGTGGCGTGGGAAATCATCTAATGACTTCTCCCGCTCTGGTGGAGCGGGCGGGCGTGTCAGACTCTTACTGACTAAAACCCACCCCTGTTCCTTCCCTGCCTGAGTGTCCAGAGGTGCGGTAACTTATGTTAGGAATTTATCCGCTACTCCTAGGCATGCAGGCACCGGCCACGATGGGCCCCGTCAGTGGTGGCTAATAATCACCTCTTTGAGGAGCGCGTGGAACACTACGCGCCTTCGTCGACTCACGGGCCTGGTGCTGATCGGACGGCGAGCTACCCACTACTCGCCGTCCGCAGACACGAGTGATCCTTAGGGTTCTTTTTTTCCTTTAAGATTTTCTGAACCCTATAAAATATATTCCTCTAAAAAATCGAAATGTGCTTGTTCAGGATATACTTTCTATCCTGAATGGCGCTTGTCAGGCGGTCGTTAGTTGTATTAGAATCTTTGTGGATACGAGTATGTGCACCGGTGCGAAACCGAGAAGAAGTCTTCTAATGGACACGCGCTATAAGAATATTAAATAAAAACAGAGCAAAAGCACGGCGAACAGCTAGTGAAAAAATAATTTCCGAGACAATCATACCTCAACCTGACACATATTAAGCGCCATTTTTATTTTCGTCTAGATGCTAGATCGTGGAAGTTGAGCCTAGTTTATGTGGAGATACATTTTTGTCAACGTACGTACTGATTTGTAACAGTGGGCCGATTTGGAGAGAAGCCAAACGACACTCAATTGCGAATGAGTGACGTAGGTACTCCTCGTGTAAGATTATGATCATTTGTGATCATAGAAATTAGGCAGATGTTTCGTAGAAATTAGGCAGATGTGTCATAGAAATTAGGCAGATGTGTCAAATAAATTAGGGAAATGTGTCCTGGAAACGGGTTGTTTTATTATGTTAGGTGTGAGAGCGTTCAGAAAGAAGATAATTGGTGCTATCTTCTTTGAATGTGCAATGTTGGATGAAAATCATTTGTCTTTATTACCCGACTGCCCAAGAAGGAGGGTAATGTTTTTTGTGAGTATGTATGTAAGTTGCATTTACGCCCGTTAAAGTTTATGTGGAGAAGAAGTGAAAAAAGCTAATATTTTTAAATATTATGCAATAAGAATTAAGTAAATTAATATAAAAAAACATTACACACATTGCCATGCATTTACAGTCATGTCAAGTCATATTTATGGTCTATGACAATGAAACCCAAAGTTCAAACTTAAAATTTGAATTAATTGTGGTCGAATTTCGATCACCGCGTGACCACTAGTTAGAATAAGCTTGACAGCCGAAGTGACATAAGCTACTTGAATTGTGAAAAACGAAATGGTGGCCGCTATACGATCCCTTTTTTTATCCCTACCTAGTTGCTATTCCACCAATTCGCACTAAGCGTTTCCAATCGTCTTTCATATTGCGCACAACAAAGGAGTGGAACTCTCTACCTGCGTCTGTGTTTCCGAATGCATACAACCCTAATCTATTCAAAGTTAGAGTGAACAGGCTTCTTCTGGGTAAGCTCACTCCATCGACGACTTTGTTTCTGTCACCTCTGACCTAGACTAGAGCCAAGAGCAAACTCATCTATAATAAAAAATAATAAAAAGTGTGGTCGTTTCTTTTTTGTGTCCCATATGGTATGTCAAAATAAAGGGTTTCAGGAGGCAATTTCAAAAATATAACTCACTAAAATTCAGGATTTTTTTTTTGTACTTTCTATTTCAATAAAGACTGCTCATCAATCTGCAATGGACTACGTTCGTAACCCAAGTGGCCCTTGCATATTTCATAACTGAATTTTTAGGGTTTCGTACCAAAATGATAAAAAGGACCCACTAATCCTATCAGTTTAAAATTTGGAACAGTTTTAAGTTAAAATTAAAAAAAACCGTTCACCCCTTATCGCCGAAGTTTGCATAGAGAAAAATATGAAATTATTATGTGTGAAGTTGGCTATCCGTGACTCCCGCATTTCCCTAAAACTTAAGGGGAAGATTTATAAAACAATGGTCAGACCTGCTGTCTTGTATGGTTCAGAATGTTGGGCCACAAAAGGGATGAATGAAAAGCAATTGCATGTAGCTGAGATGAGAATGCTAAGAGCGATGTGTGGTGTTACGCGCATGGATAGAATTAGAAATGAATATATAAGAGGAAGTCTGAAAGTGGCACCGCTGACTGAAAAGTTGTGTGGAAATCGGTTGTCGTGGTATAGGCATGTGATGCGGAGGAATGAAGAAAATGTCATGAGGAAGGTATTGTGTATGGATGTGGATGGCTATAAGAGTAGGGGGAGGCCAAAGAAGCGATGGTTGGACTGTGTGAAAGAGGGTATGGGTAAAAAGGGGGTGACTACAGAGATGATGACTAATAGAGGAGTATGGAAGAAAAAGACATGTTGCGCCGACCCCAAATAAATTGGGATAAGGGCAGGAGAATAATGATGATGATGAGAAGTTTATGTAAAAAATACAGGAAAAATAAAACTCTGTCTCGAAATAGCACACTTTTACAGAAATTATCAATTAAATTACATTAGTTCCACTATTGGTCAAGAGATGACGCTGACCTAAAACTGTAATATTCTACACCACAGTGTTAAAATTCTCTGACGAATAAGTAACCCATCCAAAATATTTATATAGCATCCTATAGGGTTCCGTTCCCTACCATCGTAGGGAACGGAACCCTCGGTGCGCAAGTCCGACTCGCTTTTGACCGGTTTTACTCAATTAATATTATGTTCATAGTAATAAACCTAAAGCCCGCGTCTAAGTCCGTATGTTATAATAGGCGGCTACGGAACCCTACCATGCGCGTGGCCCGACACGCACTCGGCCGGGTTTTTTTTTAAGTTGCCCTATCTCCTTTCCTTCTCTACTCTTTGATGACGTTAGCATTCTCTTGTCTGTTGATATTATCATCATGATATATTATTTTGTGACACAATTCTGTTATCTCGACATTCTAGTTGAATTCGTACAGATTTTATCAGTATTTGAGACGGATTTGAAACTTTCATCAAAATGAATATAATTATATTAAGAAATTATAAAAAAGTGGATACATTTTGTGTTTAGCATTGTGTCTGAAATAGAAGTAGCTAAGGTAAGGCAAGGTTGTCTGGTAGATATCGCTGTCAGCGATAAGACCGCCATTGTACAAATAGATTTAAGTTCGTTTATATAAATTGATTAACTGTCTCTATACCATACTGTTTCCTCTAATTACTAAGGATTGCTGAAGAACTTCTAATCTTCTAATCTTCTTCTAATTTTCGAGTAAAGTAAAAGTAAAGTAAAGAGATAAAAAAAGAAAATACTAAGAAAATAAAGATCTAAAAAAAATATCAGTAAAATAAAAATTGTAGGTATAGGCTTTTTATTTTTATTTATATACTGTAACACACGTACTTAGAATTAATTATTAACACAGACTGTCAAGTGGTATAACCTGAGATCATCGATGTCATAACAGTCCCGCCGGACGCTACAAGATGGCGCTGTACGAATACGTCACGATTCTAGATCGCGGTGTTAAGATTCTCCGTGAATTAGTGACCCTCGACAGATTAATTATGGCTCCTCGACGCTGGATGGAGTTGTACAAATACGTCACAGTCCTGAATCGCGGTGTTATGACTCTCCGTAGCCTAATGACCCCCTAAGGGAATTGTAAGTCAAATCAAGCTATTTCTCCTGCAATCAGCGAGGTGCATCGGCGGATCTAGTCCTTGTGGGAAAGGTCACGCGGGACACCCATGATAGTTTGGCGGAGTAGCCGAGCCATAGTATTTTTTTGGTTTAGAGGACTAAGTCCCCAGCTCTCGTCCTGCGCAGCGGACTCGGCTGTGTGGACCAGCGCCTATTTTATATAAAGTTTAAAGTCAAAGTATAATTTGTAAACACTGTAATCCTGCTGCTAAAATATACGTCTTAAGTCATCTCCGAGTTTCCTTCACTTCTGTGACGACATCGACCAAACCTCCTACAATACCTATATATTTTTTCAGCCTGTCCCGTTCCTCTTCTGTGCAAATACCTCCTTTTGATTCTTATTAACCAATTACTTATTTATTTATATTTCAGCTGGTTATTACTGGTTGATTACTCTCACGAAAGAGAAGGATTCAAAATAGTAACTAAGCAGAAAATTATTTCACCAAGATTTATTTTCATATAATCCAGCTTCTTGTAAGAACAGAAATATTACGAAGTAAGATCAAAATTCCTTGTTACTTTAGTGTTTCAAACAAAGGAGCAACTAGAAATTTTACCGCGGTAAAATAAAGTCTCAGGAGCGAGCTAAAATTATTCTTGTGTAGTTTCTTAACGCACGGGTTGTGTATTTCATATTTTGTATTTCGGGGAATTTCACGAATATCAGAATGTGTGTCGAAATAGAAATTGGTGTAATAAATACTGAGAAAACATTAGTTTTTTAAGAGGTTTAAAAAAATCCAAACCAAACCTAAAGCTATTAGTAATTACTCAAAAGCGATTTCGATGCGATTTCAGCGGATTTGATATCTAATAGGCTTGTACTATTTGAAATTGAAATAAATGTTTTATCTATCTATTTCTTGGTATAAAATAAAAAAAATACAGACTGTGGAAAGATTTTTAGGGCGCGATCAACAGTCTAGCAAAACACTATTATAAAAAATCTAGCTTTTAGGGTTCCAGAAGTCCAATGAAAAAAAAAATATATTTCCTATCCTTATCTTATCCTATATATCATTATAGGGTCACTCGTATATCAGTATCCCTTTATCTCTGAAACTACTGAGTCTAAAATTTTTAAAAAGGTAAAAAATATTGTTCTTTACTAGAAATTACAAGAAAACCTATAATATGAAGTTTATGTCTTTAAACAAATTATAAAAACGAATCATAATTTTAAAAAAAATCGTTCGGAACTCTGTACGCGCGAGCCTGACTCGACTCGCACTTGGCCTGTTTTTTTACGCGGCTTCGCTTCTTGTGGCCTAGCCCAAATGAAAAGTATTTTTTTCATCCAATGACTCGTCCAATGACTTCTCCCGCTCTGGATGGAGCGGGAGTGCGTGTCAGACTCTTACCGACTAAAAATCACCCCAGTTCCTTCCCTGCCTGAGTGCCCAGAGGTACGATAACTCATTTTCAGAATTTATCCGCTACCCCTAGGCATGCAGGCACCGGCCACGATGTCAGTGATGGCTGACAACATCTCTTTGAGGCGCGCGTGAAACACTACGCGCCGTCGACTCACGGGCCTGGTGCTGATCGGACGGCGAGCTACCCATTGCTCGCCGTCCGCAGGCCCGGGTCTATGGTGGCCGGAGATGTCTCGCGACGTCCTACGCCCAGTACGCCCAGTACCTCTACTGCGGTGGTAGCGGCCGGGGCCGTGAAGGCCACTCCGTTGAGCTTCCCTCACGCGTCCCGCCTCCGCCTTCGCGAGCATTACTGCTTCGCAGAAGGCCGAGACTGCCTCCCATTCCCTCTCGCTCCGTACCATGGCCTGAACCAGGGCCGGGCGCGAGAGGTCGCTGCCACCTATCGCACCCACGAGGACACGGCGGTGCTCCGCCCAAGCGGGGCAGACCTCCACGTATGCTCCACCGAGAGCTTATGAAACCTAGTCTAGCTTTTTATCAGTGTTAGTGTTGTCGCAATTTTATATGTACGAGTATGTAGGTAATAGAGATCCCACAAACAATCAGTTTTACCTCATTTTCATATTAGGCGAGATACTCGTAACTATGGCTATTAAATTCACAGTCTTTTTTTCTTCGAAAGCTAAAGCTGGTAAGCCGTGAGTTGATACGCTTTTAATGAGCAAGCGAGCTTACTCGTTGACCGCATCGTAATTCCATACTATTATCATCGTTTAAGTTATGCAAGCTTGTTATTAACCGACTTCAAAAAAGAGGAGGTTCTCAATTCGTCTGTATGTTTTTTTTTTTTTTTTGTATGTTTATTCGTCCTAGATCTGGTCATGAGTATAATAATATGTGTGAGTCTAGGAAACTATTTAAAGAAAAATTAAAGTACTGCCAAAATAACGAATGTCAGATAAAGATGGACATCATTGCGGAACATCATACAAATAAAAGCTTTGGTGATTTTTGGAAAAATACCCATAAACTGAATCCAAGGTCTGGCTCTGGCTCTCCGGCGAGTGTAGGTGGTGTGCATGAACCGCGGGATATAGCCTGCGCCTTTCAGCGACATTTTAGTGTGGTATCACCGCTCGGGTCCGCGTTGCAGGTGCTCGCGGCTGAGGATCGCCCTGGGCATGTTAACATTAGATTCTCTGCCAAGGATGTGGGCCGAATTATAAAGAAGATGGTGAGAGGCAAGTCCCCAGGTCACGATAGTCTTAGTATCGAGCATTTGAAGTACGCGGGCGTACACCTTCCAAGAGTCCTTGCACTATTATTTAACTTATGTGTTAGTCATAGTTATTTACCCGATGATTTAATGCAGACAGTCGTAGTGCCAATTGTTAAAGACAGGACGGGTGACTCATCGGATCTGTCTAATTACAGACCGATCTCGCTTGCGACTGTCATAGCTAAGGTGCTGGATAGTTTGCTTGACCAACAGTTGGAGAAGCACCTCCACTTGCATGACGCTCAGTTTGGGTTCAGACCCGGTTTGTCAACTGAGAGTGCTATCCTCTGTCTCAAGCAGACTGTTCAGTACTATACGGACAGAAACACACCAGTTTATGCATGCTTCTTAGATCTTTCAAAAGCTTTTGAGCTGGTGTGTTATGACAAGCTGTGGCAGAAGCTACAGTGTGAAACAGATGTGCCGCATGAGATAGTGTCTTTGTTCCGGTACTGGTATAGTGGGCAGCAGAATACCGTAAGATGGGGGGATGCGCGGTCGGACGTGTATAGGTTGGAATGCGGAGTGAGACAAGGTGGTTTATCCTCGCCTCGCCTCTTTAACCTGTACATGAACCGGCTGATCGGTGAGCTCAACAGCACTAATATTGGATGTTCCATAGACGGAATGTGTATTAACAACATTAGTTACGCGGATGATATGGTGTTGTTGAGTCCATCGATCGGTGCATTACGAAGACTTTTGCGTATTTGTGAGTCATATACGGAGGCCCATGGGCTCAGTTACAATGCTAAAAAGAGTGAATTTATAATCTTTAAAGCCGGTACCAAATGTTACTCTGTACCTCCTGTCACTCTTTGCGGCATTCCTTTAAAAAGGGTGCAGCATTTCAAGTACCTGGGCCACTGGGTCTCTGACGACTTGTGTGACAATCTGGATATTGAGAGGGAGCGCAGGGCGCTGTCTGTCCGGTGTAATATGTTGGCTCGTAGGTTTGCCCGATGTACTAGACCTGTGAAGGTGACTTTATTTAAGGCATATTGTCAGTCGTTTTACACGTGCAGCCTGTGGACCAACTTTACGCAGCGGGCGTACAGCGCACTGCGCGTGCAGTACAACAATGCCTTCAGGATACTGTTAGGGCTTCCGCGATTTTGTAGTGCTTCGACAATGTTTGCTGAGGCGCGGACTGATGACTTTTTCGCAATCATAAGAAAACGGAGCGCTTCGCTATTAAGTCGCCTGCGAAGTAGCCCGAACAGTCTCCTGAAGGTGTTGTCCGAGCGGTGGGACCTGTCCCTGATACAGAGGTGGATGCAGCTTCATGTTGGCGCCTCTCCTCGTATTATTTGATGCGTATTTGTATTGTGTGTCTAATTTTGTTATTGTATTAATGTGTAATATTTTTAATTTTGATTCTGATTTTTATTTTTGTTTTTAATTTTGATTTTAATTTTAATTTTGACATTGTAATCCTAATGTGTATTTTTAATTTTTGATTGTACGTGTGTGTGTATGTTATCTGACTGTAATGTTTTTAATTATGGACTCTGGTCTGAAATAAATTTATTTATTATTATTACGCGATATCTCCGCCATTTGTGAATCGATTTTGATGATTCTTTTTTTTGTTTGGTAAGTCATACTTCAGAGGTGGTCTCATATACATTTTATCGAAATTGATTCACACTTTTTGATAAAATCAACATAAACAAAAATATGTATACACAGATGACGTTTTGGTTTTCTCCAAATGTTCAAATTCCATGTTATCCATTCGGGCATAATTTTAATATTTAGTTTTACTTCTGGGGTACAAAAACTTCTGGGGTACAAAAAAAGTGAAAAATAAAAAACTTAATATTTTGTTTCTTCGTTATTTGACACCGACTTCCTAAAATAAAGATATTTTGTAATTTTTAGAAGTCGGTTGTATTTTTTGTTAAAAAGTTTTTTTTATTTATAAATACCACAATGCGACATTTAATAGGCAAAAAAAACCAGCCAAGAGCGAGTCGGACTCGCGCGCAAAGGGTTCCGAACAAATCATATTTTTTAAGGTAGGTATATATATATACTTCTTATAGGTTTGCCTGTAACCTTTAAGTAAAAGTTTTTACATAAAATATTTTAGGTCTAGTGGTTTCGGAGATAAGGGCAGAACAGTAATCAACCGACTTCGGAAAAGGAGGAGGTTCTATGTTCGACTGTATGTATTTTTATTTTTTTATGTATGTCCACCCATTTCTCTTTCAGTTGTTGATGATGATGAGGTCGAAGAAGGAGTACGCTTGCCTAGAAGTAACCTATTCACTCTTGACTTAAAGACTCCCAGGTTGTAGCTATCAGGAAACACAGGCTCTGGCAGGGAATTTAACTCCTTAGCTGTACGCACAATGAATGTAATGAACTAGTGCCAAATACACTACCTATATAGTAAGCTTAAAAGCGGAAGGTGTAGGCGTGGGTTTTCGAGTAATTTCATTGAAAAGGATTTTTTATATTTATACAGCGTTTATTTTTCTTCACCACATAGGCAATGCATAAAATTACAAATTTATAAAATATACATTGTTAAAATAGGTAAGTTTATTATTGGCATTTATGTTGTGGAGACTGGAGCCCTGTACTAGAAATACCTGTCTTACAGGCCTCCAACTACCCGGATAAGTTACAGTTGTTCGAACGAGGAGCGATAATACTATGATTTGATGGAAAATACATAAACAATTTAAAGAAGCAATGACATATAACTAATAATAAGTGCGTGTTAGTCCGAGTAAATAATGTACCCGGATATTATTATACCGCGGTAGTGTACTAACTACTGCGGTATTAAAATATTCTTTTCAAACTTCTAATAATTACGCAAGCAAAACCGCTGGTGAAAACCAGTAACATATAAAATTCACTGTAAAAGTTAACCTATAATAATAATAATCGTTTATTAGCAAAAATTTTACATACATAGAAATTAATTTGAAACATAGCTACAATAAATTAAAAAAAAAAAATGCAAATATCTATGCGCAAACAACATAAACCCTGCCTCTTAACCTAGGAGAAACCTGTATCTTAAGAGACAGTGAATGAATCGGCCAAAAAGATATATGAGATTTAAACATCAGGTGAAGCATGACGATTAGTACAATGAGGAAACAAACGTCATTTAGTTAAATTTGTGAAATGTAGAGCGTAGAAGTGTGTGATGTGTGATGGTGTGATGGTGTGTATGTGTGTGTGTGTTTTATGTGTCATATATATATTTGTGTATATCTATACAGGATGTAACGGAAAGGTGTGGTCATATTTTAACACCTCAAGGCTCTGCGTCGACGAGAGGCGACAGCAATCAACACCGTCGTCGGGCCCCGCCTCGCCATAAGCGGCGGCAGTTTCGCGCGCTTGAATACTCTATTATTACTAATAAGGAACGATTTTACTCCGGCAGTGCTGATCCGGCGGTGCTCCGGCGGTGCGGGGCGACAGTGTTGATCGCTGTTGCCCCTCGTCGACGCAGGGCTCTGACGGGTTGAGAACTGCATTTGCCCATCAATATGAACAAGTTTCTACAAGAAAATCCGAGGAAATTCTAAAAAAATTTTTTACCTCCCATACAAATATTGCTCAGCTGATGATAGCTTTGTATGGAAAGTCCAATTTTTTTTGGGAATTTTCTATTTTTTCTTAGAGAAAGTGGTTCATTTCCATAGGCAGAACCGGCTCTTAAAATATGACCACACCTTTCCGTTACTCCCTGTATATTCAAGTGGAGATTAATAACAAGCCTCAAATTAGGGGTTATTAATGCCCAATTTTCTGACATTCAAATAATTTTCGTCTACTTAACTCAAGAATATAATTATCAGCATTATAACGATGGTATTCACAATAGAATAAGTTAAGTAATATTCCACATTTTTCCTGAAGATGGAAATTGCCGTAAATTGCCATTGAGTGGCGACGGGAGGGCGTAAGTGCGCCGCCATTTTATGAAGTCCTTCCAGCGTTGAGCATAATCGTTCTTGAGATGCCTAGAGTTTAGATGTTTAGAGTAAAACAATATGGTATTCGCCGTGTTTATTTTTGTACAATACGAGTATATCTTAAGAAATAACAAATAAAGTTTCTGAAAATAGCATCAACATTGTTAGTTAAATGAAGCAGCAAGTAACATTTCAAATATTGGTATAAGAAAAAGTGAGGGCGTGGTGAGGACATCTCACTATCTCTTTTGTATGTGCATAACCTAACGGCGGTGACGTCTTGATACAAATAATAAAAAAAAATAGTCGACACAAACAAATTAAACACACAGGATATTTAAAAAATCTAAGTTGTGTATTTAAATTATTTTGGTCAAAGTTAAGCTTGATTACAGATTGTCTTACTGCAAGAACATAAGCTGAAACTTTGGTATATAAATCTTTACATTTCATAAATCAAAGAAGCTTTCCGCGTCTGTCTGTTTCTCCGCGACATCCTCCTAAACCATGCGTTGGTCACTAATAAAACGAGCGATAAACGAGAAAGGTTTTAGGGGTGTAATTCGTACCCGAGTGAAGCCAGGGCGGGTCACTAGTTAGTAATAGTTACTATAAAAATAATAAAAACAGGGGAAAATTACTTTTTCATCTTTGCTGTTTAAGCTATTTGTAAAGCCAGATGCAAAGAAATATGATTGTAGCAATTTGTTCCCTTGACCCTTAAACAATCAGTCAGAATTTTCAGTATTTCTAAGACTCTTTCAAATAGATACATTTTCACATATTTTTCATTCCATGAATCAGCAAAAAACCTTTTTTAACCGACTTCAAAAAAGAGGAGGTTCTTAATTCGTGTGTATGTTTTTTTTTTTTTGTATGTTTGTTACGCGATATCTCCGCCATTTGTGAATCGATTTTGATTATTCTTTTTTTTGTTTGATAGGTCAGAGGTGGTCCCATATAAATAGATTCAGCACTTTTTGAAAAAAATCAACATAAACAAAAAATATGTACTTACTTATACACAGATAACGTTTTGGTTGTCTCCAAATGTTCAAATTCCATGTTATTAGGGTTATCCATTCGGGCAAAACTTTAATATTTAGTTTTACTTCTGGGGTATAACAACTAAAAAGTGAAAAATAAAATTTTTTTTTACAAAAAATACAACCGACTTCTAAAAATTTCAAAATAACTTTAATTTCGGAAGTCGGTGTCAAATAACGAATAAACAAAAAAAATACGAACACCGACTTCCAAAATCAAAGTTATTTTGCAATTTTTAGAAGTCGGTTGTACTTTTTGTAAAAAAGCTTTTTTTAGACCAAACTTTTAAAGTCACACACAAGATTACGTGTTATGCTGTTAGCTGTTGAAGAGCTCAGAGGAGCTCTTCAACAGCTCCAATAATTGCCAATTGCCATTGTGAATTGCCATTCAGAATTAGCTCCAGATAGAGATCTGGAGCTAATTCTGAATGGCAATTCAGGTCATGCTTCCATAAAAATGCATTGTCAACGAAACTGAACCAAAATGTAAAAATTCAACTGCGTAGGAAAATAGGAAGTGCTTCTATTTCAGCTTGCAAGTTATATAAAAGCTTGCAGAAACAATACCTGCAGTCACAACCCCTGAACTTTCGCAAATTCAAATAACTTTACCCACAAACACCAATACATTTTAGGCCAATTTAAACAAAACAATATGTCTTCAAAATCGAAACATTTGTTCATTTGAAACGCAGAGGTCGTTATGGTCTACCTCCAGCATAAATTCATTGTAACACAAATCGTTTTCGCTCGGTGCGCCTTCGAAAATGGTCTTTAACGTCTACGGGGCTTTGTGTAAATAATGTTCTTTAAAATTTATCGCTATAATAAATGTTGGGTACCCCTTTTTCTATGAAAATAAGTTTAAATTTACTGGACGCTGTAGGTCAAATGGTTGTTCTCGTTTTGTTTGTTATTTTATCATTATTAATAATTTAATTCAAGTAACAAGACTCTTATGTGTTAGTAACAATATACTTACAAACTATGTTAGTAAAACATTAACACAGAAACCAATTTGTGATATCACTGTGTAGGCTTAGAAGTTAAATTTGACCCACTTCTCGGTTTCTGATTAAGCTGAAATGTTGTGTACATGTTTAGTTTGAATGTCAATACATGGTTAGCTAAGTGACGTCATTTTAAATCCAATATGGCGGACTTCCAAAGATGGCGGACTAGTTATTTCGTATGCAATCCCATGATAATTATGGGTTTCAAAATGTAAGGGATTGCTGAGAAGAACACGAAAAAAAAGTATGTTTTTAGGGTTCCGTACGTTCAACGGAGCCTTATTGTTGTCACTCACGAGTCCGTCTGTCTGTCCGTCCGTCGTCTGTCACATAAGTTTGTTACGAATAATTTTTTAACTTCCCATTGACCTATGAACTTGAAATTGGGTGATTATGTTTATTATTACGTATACTTTACTAACAAATATCAGTATATGGTACGGAACCCTTAATGTGCGAAATCCGACACGCACTTGGCCAGTTTTTTTAGTTTAACTACAGAAAATTATTATGATTTCAATTTTTATCCACGTTTGGTGATTATTAGTGGCTTGTATTTTGTTCCCCACTGTCGACCACTGGAGAGACGGGAAGATAAAATAAAAATAATTGCGGGAAGCGGCTGGATGACTACAGCAACAGACAAAGATAAATGGAAAGCCGTAGAGGCCTTTACTCAAATTTGAGATACATGAGTAGAAAAAAAAAATATGTTAGGGCTCATTTACACGGGTTCCGTCATTGACGATTCGTCATTAAACACTATACGTCATGACAGATGGACGTTCACATGTGCATACGAAATCGTATTTTATCACGATTCGGCAGAATATCCCATTCGTTTCGTGATTCAGAGTTTAGTGTTGGATGAACTATCGAAGCAAATCCGTCACAAAAAATTCACGACTCGTGTCTTTTAAAAGACAATACGTGATTTAAGACAAGCCGTGTTAATATCTGTACGATACACTGGACAGTCCAGCTGGCCAAAAAGATCTGTACCGGCTTGCTAGAGCCAGAGAGAAGCAGGCGAAGGATGTTAGTCGGATAAGATGTGTAAGGGATGAAGCTGGAATGCTTCTATCAGAGGATAAAATTATTAAGGATAGATGGAAGGGCTTTTTTTATGTTTGATAGGCTCGCGTTTGACCACTATCTCACCTGATGGTAAGCGATGATGTGGTCGAAGATGGAGCACGCTTGCCTGGAAGTAACCTATTCACTCTTGACTTAAAGACTCCCAGGTTGTAGCTATTGTGAAAGACTGATGAATGAGGAGTGGTGTTGTAGATAATAAACCAATGAATGAGGGGTTAGTGACAATGGTCAGTGTGGATGAAGTGAGAATAGCAGTGAATGGAATGAAGAATGGTAAGGCAACTGGTCCAGACGGAATACCAATTGAAGTGTGGAAGTCATTATGGGTGGACGTGGTTATCTTTGTTCTTCAATAAGTTGTTGATGGAAGAAGTCATACCTGATGAATTGTGCAACAGTTCGTTGGTGCCCATCTTCAAGAACAAAGGCGACGTGCTGGAGTGCAACAACTGTAGAGGAATAAAGCTAACGTCACATACTATGAAAGCGGTTGAGAGAAGAGAGTGAAATCTCACAAAACTAGTTCGGTTTTATGCCTGGTCGGGGTACAACGGATGCCATTTTCACTATCCGCCAGCTGTTCGAAAAATACAGAGCTGTGCATAAAAACTTGCACATGGTGTTCATTGACCTCGAAAAGGCATAATTATGACCGGGTGCCTCGAGAAGTTTTGTGGTGGACCCTTAAGGTGAAAGGTATGCCTGTGAAGTATGTGCAGTTGATCGGAGCAATGTATAGTAGATGCAGTACCCAAGTCCGGTCTGGACCGCTACACTGAAACTGTCAGTGGTGCCTACTCTTTTTTTTTTTTTGAATTGGGCACTACTGACAGTTTCAGTTTAGCGGTCGGTTTGTACCAGGGGTCGGAGTTCAGCTCTTACCTCTTCCCGATGATTATGGTCGCTCTGACGTCGGACATCCAGGAAGAGGCTCCCTGGTATAGTGCTGTTTACTGATGACATTGTGCTGGTTGCCGAAAGCGGCTTAGAGGTCCAGAGCAGATTGAGACGTAGTGGCAAAGACTGGACAGTGTGGGCCTGAAATTGAGCAGAACCAAAACAGAATATCCGTTCTGCGATTTCGGTAGTCTCACTAGTCCTATGCCTGTAGCTCTCAACGCTTGTTTAGGGGAGTGGCGATATAGACCGAGACGTAACGCAACTCAGGATGGATGATGTGGCCACAGCTCACTGGAACAACTTGCGACCGACGGATGCCCCTTAAGTTAAAGTTTAAAATCTATAGGACCGTGATTAGACCTGTCGTACTGTATGGGTCAGAATGTTAGGCTGTGAAAAAGACGTATGTAAAAAGATTGCATGTGGCGGAGATGAGAATGTTGAGATGGAAGTGTGGAGTAATGAGAATGGATAAACTGAGAAATGAGTACATTAGAGGTAGTTTAATAGTGGCACCAGTCACATAAAAGTTGATAGGGAACCGCTTGTCTTGTGAAGAGGAGGTATGAAACACATGTAACTAAAAGAGTTATGAAAATAAATGTGGATGGATGGAGAGGGAGATAGCCCAAAGAAAGTATGGATGGATTGTGTGAGGAGAGATATGAAAGAAAAGGGAGTTAGTGATAGCGTGACGGCTGACAGGACAGAATGGAAGAAAAAAACGGGTTACGCCGACCTCAAGTAACATGGGCTATGGGCAGGAAGATGATGATTATGACATGATTTAAGACATGTCCGACATTTTTCACGATTTGTGATGCATGTGGACACGGGCATTTAAAAAGCAAGCCGCCGTCAAAAAAAAAACGAATTGTGAAAAAAACGATTCGTCAAAAAAACAAATCGGCTTCGTGTGAATGAGCGCTTAGAATATTTTTAGCATGTTAAATAGTAGGTACTTACTATTTATTATATCTTTTAAAAAATTTAGTTAAGGCCCTATACCGGCCAAGTGGCGCCCTCATTGATTAAAAAATCGTAGCATAGCACGCTACGATATACGCTACGGTATGCTACGATTTTTCATTCAATGAGGGCGCCACTTAGCCGGTAGTAGACCCTTAATATTCATTGAATCAATAAAAAGGCTTTATTTTGTTCTAACAATGTCTCCAAATTCTCTTAAGCCCAGAACTTAAAAATTGATTTTGATGTCAACTTTTAAAATCGATATTCCAACCCCTTATTCACAAATTTTGCTTTTCTATTAGAAACTAAAAATTTAAAATAAATAAGTACCCATTTTCCTGCAAAATGGTAGGTAGTGAACTCGGTAATAGAGTGTCGTATCATTATTATACGCATACTATCTGTTTAATATACTTCATCCCTTAATATTCCCTCCCAATCGTCTTAGGGATGGGACACGTCTTTGAAAATTCAATAATAAAATTAAGGGATGGAACATGCTGTGCTTTTCAGTGTTGGAGTATTGCAGCCAAACATAGACTTGTTTTTTTCAGTATTACCAGCAATTGTGATTACTAACATCCTTATGTACAGTACAACTATTTTTTAATGTCCCTCGGCAATCATCGCTTCTCCGAATACAAACGATGGCTAATTTCCATGACCATCAATTATAAGATTTATCGTGTGTGATAATTTGAATTCAGAACTAAGTATTTTTTTCAATTTTATGATGCCCAATGAGTTTTTTTAATACGTTATTTTAAGGCAATTCTAGTATACAGCTGAAACCAGTGTGAATCTAATTTTTTCAAAGTGATTGAATCGTGCTTAACGTGTCAAATTTATCAAAATCCTTTCACCCCCGCCTTTGCCAAAAGTCAATCTCGTCCCATCCCTATTAAGGTGCGCGTGTAACATATTCGTAGATAATTCAGATAATAAACCTTATTAAACCCGGTAGGGTTGGGTTTTGTTATAGATGTTATCACGCCCTAATCATTGTCAACCCTCTTTTAGGGATGTTTTGATGTCAATATCAGGGTCGCAAGTAAAACTTGCTTGAATGAGATTGTTTGCAACTTTTCTGTTGCGTAAATTTTAATAACATGTGTGATTATATGGAAATATGGACCAGATATCGGCCATAGTTGGTCCTTTGGGATGATTAGGGCTTGTTGTTATCTGGTTTTTGGGTTTTGCCTTGTTCTGAATAGAATAATAGTCTACTATAATAGCATTACTGGCTTGTTCAACATTCAACATTTCGGGTTGGTTTTTTAATAAAATGAAAACTCATTTATTCAAACCAGACTGAGTGCCAGCACTATTCGAACGTCAAAGTTCTACATAAAGACAGTTCTCAAAAACGCCCGTCCATCACCACTTTCTAGTGTTTTAGCTGGGAATAAGTGTAAGTAGTTGTCTGTCGAGCTTTTGTTAAAGAACTGTATTTTTATTTGTGATCTTCAAAACGAGCAGTCTCACAAAAAACACAGACCTTCTTTTCGCATTTAATTTAAACTTTACCATACTTTAAATCCCAGCCAACATAGCCACACAAAATAAATCAAACAAAGTACAAATTTCGCAAGCATAATCTTCAATAAGAAAAAAAATGTCCAAATAAAGTCGGCAGGCCACCCCAAGCCCGTTTTTATCTGCTCAGTTGAGACCATCTAGCCGGTCCTCTGCAAAATTTAATCCCGGGATAAAGAGTATCGCTAGCCGGTATTCGTTGGTATATTTTTGGGTATATTCCCGGGGTTATATTCCGTCGAGTGGTCACATGGGGGATTTGCTAGCGGTACCCCGGCACCCCCCTCACTGCAAATTTCTTCTCGCAATTGCCACTTTTATTTTGTCAGAGTGAACTTAATCTACATATTTGTGCAACTGTACAGGATTTTGACTGGTTTTTTTTTCTGGTGTAATTTTCTCTCCTTTGGGCGAATGTGATATGAATTGAGTTGTTGGCGCGGTCATGGTTAATTGCAAAACCAAATAAAAACTGAGAATCATGTTGTTTATTATTTGCGAAACGTGTGGGCAGATTGTGAAGCGTCTGGTGAATATAACTTTATTTTATCGTGTGGGTTCATCAATTCTATCTAAATAATCTTTAGCTTTATGAAGGAAAGTTACAGACTCTAAACAAACAGAAATCCATAAATTTCACGATCAAAGCAAGTAAGTAAAGACGTCAATGTCAATGATCAAAATATTAATTACGTCAAGTTCAAAACCTTGATGTCGATTAAAATCATACAAGGCCAAGTTCTATTTGCTCAATGAAATCTGCTAAATACGACTGGAAAGACCATATTGCTGAAATATCCCGATCACCGTCGAAGTTTGCCGAGATGACACGAAGTTAACTGTGTCTTGTTTGAATATAATTAGGGAATGCTCTCACTTGACGTGGCGTTGAAATAGTGGTTAGTTCAACGCTTTGATTTTTTTGTGTTCAATATTTTATTTTTGATCATTTTGGTTTGGTCTGATGTTGAGCGATGATGCATGCGACGATGAAGCATGCTCGCCTAGAAGTAACCAATACACTTTAAACTTGCCTGAAGATTCCTAGGTTATAACTATCAGGAAGCATGTCTTCTGGCAGAGAATTCCACTCCTTAGCAAACGCACAATGAAAATATTCCCAAACTGTTTTGTGTGTACGGATGGGATGTCTAATATTATAATTTTAATTTCATTTTGTTGTGCCCACTGTAGAGTTATTTTATTGGTTTGCCAGCACTTTTGTAAACAACTCCAGTACAATCAGCTTTCAGATTCTGAATTTCAATCGAAATGTAGTTTTTCTGTGCATGAAATTGCCTTCACGTTCGAACAGGAATTGCCTATCTTTATCCCTTTTTTAATTTTTCATCTTCCATTTTTTTTTTCGTATTCCTAAGTTTTGGTTTCACCTAATGTTAGTGAAAACGGGCGGTAGGAATTCTAGGTGTAACTTAAATCTTGTGAAAGCAAGCCATCTACTAACAATTCCAAGCTGTCATTATAATAACTCATAGCAATTTTCCTCTTCAGATTTCATTGCAGCAAGAATATTAAACTATATAAAATTCAGTTCATAACCTGGCTCACAATGAAGAGCCATGTTTACTAAAAGTTACTAATTAATTAAAACTACTAACAAAAAGTTCACAAAACCAGCTTACTTGTCCGTAAACAAAGTTAGACAGCTGAGACACAGATTTTAGAAACGAGCAACACTGAATTTAGCTAGTACACCGACTTGGGGCAATATCTAAACTTTTCTGTGAACCGAGCTAAAACTTTACTCATGTATGCCCAAATTCTATGTAGTTCATAATTTTAAACTTTAAATAAGGCTAAATACGACTTTTAATTCAGCAGGAACCGAATAATACCAAGTTACGATGCATGATCTACATACTACTGTAATTAATCATTCGTAATACTACATTTTTATAATTTGCGGCTCCTCATCATCAGTCTTTTAATGTGCCCACTGCTGGGGCACAGGCCTCCTCTCTGTGAGAGGGTGTCGGCCGTAATCCACCCTGCGGCACAATTGCGGATTGGTGGATGTCTCACGTCTTCGAATTTTTGGTTCTAGGACATGCCGGTTTCCTAACGATATTTTCTTCATCGTTTTGAGAGCAGTGGTGATGAAATAACTTACACTAAGTAAAGTGACTGCCTGGGTTTGAACTCACGACCTACAACTTGTAAGTCGCGGCTGTTACCACTGGGCCACCACCGCTCTTGATAGCGCTTATTAACTATAGAATTCCATTCCAGGTGCTTATTCTCAATAAATTAAAGTTACAGACGCAGTACTTATTGTCCGTTATTTAGTGGTCAACATCAACCGAAATTGATGAAAAAAACGTACAAATGTAACGCTATCACATCATGGCATTATTTTAAGATTAATCCAAACGCTTATTCAATACTTCGCGTGACCCAAGGGCTGGCTTTTAGCTCTGCCATACAAAGTGGCAATGCCGCTAGTCTATTGGACACACTTCTCCGTCTCCTCCTTCTGCGAAGCAGTAATGCTCGCGAAGAGGGAGGCGGCACACGTTAGGGAGGCTCAGCAACGGCCGAGTCGCCCTAGCGCCCCCAGCCGCGACCGCCGCAGGAGACGCCAGGGGCCGCGAGACGATCTCCGGCCACCGTAGACCCGGGCCTGCGGACGGCGAGTAGCGGGTAACTCGCCGCCCGATCAGCACCAGGCCCGAGAGTCGACGGCGCGTAGTGTTCCACGCGCGCCTCAAAGAGTTGTCAGCCAAGTGTAGGGGCCTGCCAAGGCCGGTGCCTGCCCGGGGGTGGAGGATAAATTCGAAAGAGTTACCTCGCCCCCGGGCACTCGAGGCAGGGAGGAACAGGGGTGGGTTTTAGTCAGTAAAAGTCTGACACACCCTTCCGCTCCACCCCAGAGCGGAAGAAGTCATTGGATGATTTCCCACCCCCCAAAAAAAAAAAAAAAAAAATTGGACACACTTCTAGTCGACAGCGATGCTGAGGAATTTTGTGACGCCATATTCTGAGTTTTATTGAGTAATTTTTTTTTTTTTGTAAATTAAGTATTTGAAAAGTCAAAATAGGATTAATCACGTTTGGACTACACTTTACATTTAGATCTTACTTTGTTACTGCATTTTCCAATAGTTACCGTCTTCTAATTAAACCAACAGTTTCTTTTAAAAAAGTTCTATCTAGTAGTATCTTATCACACTAGGCTTCACGAATTAGCACTTGAGTCTTAAAATTTTGGTAGAAAATGGAAGCCTATCCAGTAGTTGGACTGATGCCGAGTAGAATGATGTCGTCTGAATTCTGGCTAGCACAACAGTCAGGTAAATAAGTCTGCCAGTAAGTGAGCCCACACAATAGCGTCAGGCTAATTTATTAGACAGCGCTTAAGGACAGTTGGGCCAAGGAAACCGCGGAGGTGGAGGAGGCAGCGATCCTGAAACCAAAATTAAAATTGCTGGTAAAAACTCCAGGGTAGCCCGCGAAATTCAATTTTTTACGTTTTTTGCTACGGCCGCGATTCATATTTTGACCAACATACAACCTGACACTGACCTGCAAATTGCAAAAAACGTAAGATACTTTGAATTTCGCGGGCTACCCTGGCACTTCCACCTTAAATGAAAGAATATTGTATTTTGATGATCCACTCGGCCCATTATAACAGCTGTATTCTTATTGTACATTACACCAACTTGCTGGGATTTCAGTTTCATGGTGATTATGACACTTTTCCCTTCCAGTAGATGGCCGGTGCCTGCTTAGGGGTTGAGGATAAATTTGAAAGAGTTACCTTGCTCCTGGGCATTCAGGCAGGGAAGGAACAGGGGTGGGTTTTAGTCAGTAAGAGTCTGACACGCCCTCCGGCTCCACCCAGAACGAGAGCAGTCATTGGATGATTGCCCACAACCACAACAAAAAAAAAATCATTTATTCAAATTAGGCTGAGAGCAGTTATTTTTGAACGTCAAAGTTCTACATAAAGACCTATAATAATTGCAGTCCCCCAAAAACACCGGCCCTTAACCAACATTAAGGCGTATATAGCCGCCAAATCGCGCCCTTATTGAATATTAAGTCATAGCAAAGCGTAGAAAATAAAGATTAAAGAATCCTATATGTTGCGTTTGTTACAAAGAGGATAAGGTATTTTTACGTTGTTAACAGGGCTCAAAATAATTCATATCCAAAGTTGTAAGCAAAAGTGTTAAAAACGGCCATTATTTTCTGTACTAAGATAAGATTAGGTGTAGGTAGACCCTTAACCAATAAAAATTTTTACAAAAAAAATACAACTAACTTCCATAAATAATACTAAAAAATGCAAAATAACTTTAATTTCGGAAGCCGGTGTTTCTAGTTTGGTTTCTTCGTTATTTGACACCGACTTCCGAAATTAAAGTTATTTTGCATTTTTTAGTATTATTTATGGAAGTCGGTTGTATTTTTTTTTGTAAAAAGTTTTTTATTTTTCACTTTTTAGTTGTTGTACCCCATTCTAAAACTAAATTAGTAGTAGAGTTATGCCCGAATTGATAGCCCCAAAAATAGGGAATTTGAACATAGTTGGTGAAATTAGGGTGTATCAGGGTGAACTGTACAAATCTGTATACCCCTTCAGAGCGTATCAGCGTGATGTAATGTTGTGAAATGGTGAAAACAGTATACACGCATGCGATTGCAGCAATTCTGGAAGGTTTGCTATCATTTATTGAAGAGTTCCATTGTGTATCTCCGAAGTTCTTTATCAGATCTTCACCAAAATGGGACCACATGTGAAGCAACCGCTTTCAAATAAAAAAAAATCTTCAAAATCGGTTCACGTAGAAAAAGTTATGAGGTAACAAACAAAAAAAAAATACAGTTGAATTGAGAACCTCCTCCTTTTTTTGAAGTCGGTTAAAAATAAAAACAGAGCTGCGGTAACCATTCCACTTCTGTCTTGAGGCGTGTAAGATACTCGTATGTGGCAAGATCAAAAACAAATGCAAGTACAGGATCCAAGATGGTAACGATCCTGATGACATCCGGTTGCATAGGTTTAATCAGTATAAAAATTGCGTTTATTATCTTTTTTACGATTCTCTTTGATAACATCCTTTGTACTCATATTTTATAATGTATTGTATATATTATTGTTTCCTGTGTGTACATAAATAATAAAATAAATAAATGATGCTTCATTGGAACGACCAGCAATAAGAAAATCCTGCCGGTGTCTGTGTTTTCTGTTTTTTTTTAAATTGATTAGGTACCTACTCTATTATAAATTAATAAGTTGGGACATTTATAACCCTATGTTACTTTTAGGCAAGCATGTTTCATCATCGACCACAACGTTGCTAGTGTTCAAGCGTGAGCTTAACAAAATTTAAAAAAAATGAAATCAAATTCCAAGCACTAACTTCATGGCCCCACAGCACAGGGTAGTTGGTGAAATTTACACCCTCTAGCTTGTGGCGCTCTCTTAACAAGGTTTCTAACAAACACTGAGCAGAAATTATATGAATTCACCGCCTCGGTTATTAATACTGGTTACTTATGTGTATAGGCAGCTCGTGTCTTGTGTGAGCTTTTGATTAATTTTATTGTCGGGGGACGTTGTTATTATTTGGGTTCTCGTTTTATTACCCGACTGCACCAGAAGACCCCTGTTTTTCGAGAGTATGTATGTCTATTGTTTTGACCTTGGGACGTCTTGTAGCCAAAACGGTTGGATGGATCTCAACAAATTCCACTAACTGCTTAAGACTGCTTAAAAGTGGAATCTATGGAACTTTTATGTTATTATTATTTCGTTTATTCACTTTCATACTATCAATTATAATTGAAAATACTTCTTACATATCATACAAAAAAAAAAAAAAAAACATTTAAAATTATATTATTGTAAATTATTATTTTTACTTAGTTGTTTTTTGTCAATCGGGTTCTATTTAGCTTTTTGTTTTTCTTTGAACGGTTGGTCTAAATTTATTGGAGCAGGGTAGCTGTTAATAAAAGGGCACAAAGTGAAGTCCTATCAGCGATAACGATTGAAAAAACCGGCAAAGTGCATGTCAGGATTCGCACATATAGGGTTCCGTACGTACGTTTTTGTATGGCTTTGGGTCAACAAGATTTATGTAGTATACTGTGAAAATTTGAAGACTGTAGCTCCAACCATTTCACTGTAAAACCTGTGTGACAGACGACGGACAGACAGAAAGACGGACAGATGGACAGACGGACACGTGAGTGACAGCAATAGGGCTACATTTAGATCCTTTGGGTACGGAACCCTAAAAAATAAAAAAATGTAGGGGATTTGACATGCGTTACCGAAATGTCACATAGTCACAATCTCATACATTATAGACTTTTGACATAAATCTGGAGCCCGAAGTATGTTTTGAATTTTCAAATCGTCATAACGAAAAGATTAATCGGAATATAATAAAAATTACGCCCACAGGTCACTTTCTATGTAAGTATCAAATTCGAGTTTCCTTTTAATTTGTCCACCCCATGTTTTGAACATAAAATAATAGTACACGACTCTTTTATTATTCCAAATGATATCAAAATAGTACAAGAAATATTAATTACATCAAAATTTATTAACAATTCTTTCAAAAAGCAAAACTAATCACACAGTAATAACCCAATACCAAAACAGAAACACATGAATAAAATACAAATACAAACCGAATATAATTTCTAAGGATTCTCATTAATTAGAGAGAAAACCGAAAATGGAAGAGCTCTCGAATGCCTGAATAACTTCCCCTGTTCATCATTATATCACCCCTTTTAGAGGGTAGTTTTAGAATCAATAAATAAGAGGCTTATATCGAGCCCGTTGCAATTAGGGGCGGAATATCGAAAATCTAGTAGGATGTTTTAAGTAGGTGCTCGGGTGTGCTCGTTTAGTTAGTTTGGACATTATAATAAACGTGTGTTGTTTTTCGGTTAATTTTAAAATATGGATACGTTTTTACTCAGCTGCCCCAGAAGGAGGGTTATGTTTTTCAAGAGTTTGTTTATTTGTATGCCCATTCCTTTGCAACACCTATTACCTTATATGTTTTTTTTTGTCCTTTAGAACTTCAGGTGCCAGGTGCCGAGGTGAGAAATGAGTCCATTAGAGGTAGTTTAAAAGTGGCGCCAGTCACAGAAAAGTTGAAAGGGAACCGTTTATCTTGGTATGGTCATGTGAAGAGGAGAATATAAAAAAGTTATGAATATAAATGTGGATGGATGTAGAGGGAGAGGGAGACCAAAGAAAGGATGGATGGATTGTGTGAGGGGTGATATGAAAGAAAAGGGAGATAGTGATAGCGTGAAGGCTGACAAGACAGAATAGAAGAAAAAAACGTGTTGCGCCGACCCCAAGTAACATGGGATAAGGGCAGGAAGATGATGAGAACTTCAGGTACCTATGCCAGGGCAAATAACAAATTTATCCGCGACCAGCCTAAGCGACTGGAAAGATTATAGCAAACGAGCTATCATTAGATTCGAAGTGACTTAGGATATAGGCATTTACAAAAACATTTTTATAAAAAAAAATAGAACCGACTTCCAAAAAAAGTGCAAAATTATTTCAATTTTGGAAGTTGGTGCTCCTGGTTTTGTGTCTTTGTTATTTGACATATATATGACGGAGTTATGCCTGAACATACACATAAAAAAAAATACAAACCGAATTGATAACCTCCTTCTGTTTGAAGTCGATTAAAAATAAAGAAAACAAAATGGCGACCGCCAGTCTGTTAGTGTAGTCGTATTTTTTGTGACATGGTCCTGTGAGGTATCAAAATAAAGTGCCCACTACGATACCCCTTGGTAAGACTGGTTGTCAGACTTTCGGGCTTCTGACGACCCGTAACGACTGTCAAAGATCCACGATTAACAGCCGAGACCAACGGCTTAACGTGCTTTCCGAGGCACGGAGGAGTCTCGGTATGTAAAGATGGTCACCCATCCATGGAGCAACCTTGGCAAGCGTAGCTTGCCCGCTGGATTGTGTGATTGGATAGCAGATTTCCTGAGGGATCGGTCTATCCGAGTAGTCATAGATGGCTGCTCGTCCGGACTGCTGGCTATTAATGCCGGTGTTCCTCAGGGGTCGGTGCTCTCGGCAACATTGTTTTTGCTGCATATTAACGATCTGCTAAAACCCAGTACCTTTGGGTATGCAGACGACAGCACTGTTGCCGAGAGATACGTGCCAGACGCACGGGTTAGTGGGTCTCAGGTCCGGTCTCTCCGAGAGGCTATGGTTGGGCGCTTGAACTTGTCCTTGCAGGCTGTCTCAGAATGGGGCAATGCCAATCTGGTTAAGTTCAATGCTGCTAAGACCCAGGCGTGTCTTTTTTCTGCTAAAAGGAGCCAATTTCACCCGGCTCCATGTTTCCGAGGTTTGACCGTGCCGATAACCGACCGACTTGATCTTCTTGGTGTTACTTTAACATCTACCTTCAATTTTGGTCCCTTCATAGAAGCTAAGGGTCAAGTGGCTGCCAAAAAGTTGGGGGTCCTCGCAAAGGTGAGACGATACTTCACGCCGGAACAACTGCTCCAACTCTATCAAGCGCAAGTCCGATCGTGTATGGAGTACTGCTCTCATCTTTGGGACGGATCTGCAAGATACCAGCTTGATGCCCTTGAGTCAATTGAGAAACGAGCCAAGAGGATCATCGGCAATGATAGACTCGTTGAGTCAAAACTCCAAAGTCTTGAACATAGACGCTGAGTTGCTAGCCTGTCGGTTTTCTATCGATTACATTTTGGGGAGTGTGCGACGGAATTGCATGATTTGATTCCGCCAAGCCCGTTTCATCTAAGGACCACAAGACGTACGGCGAAGTGCCGCCGGTTCATGGTGGACATCCCATCCATACGCACAAAGCGTTTTGAGAAAACATTCATTGCACGTACAGCTAGAGAGTGGAATTCTCTACCGGAGTCTGTGTTTCCTGTAAGATACAACCTCTCTTTAAGTCAAGAGTGAATAGGTTACTTCTAGGCAAGCGTGTTCCATCTTCGACCACATCATCGCTTACCATCAGGTGAGATAGTGGTCAAACACGAGCCTATCAAACAAAAAAAAAAAAAAAAGCTTAACCTGATGGATTGACCCGTGCAGCTGCTATTACTTTAGCCATGAGCTCCTCATATTTTTTGCGTTACCAAACCAATAAAAAATGACAAAGATAAAACGCATCAAAGTTTAGGAGTGGGAGCTTGTTACGTCACTAAACGGTACAAAGTGTATCGAGGTGAGGCGTCACGGGAAATTTCAACGCACTGTATGTCCTTGTGTGACAAAAGAAAAAATACGTGTCCAATATTTTTAGGGTTCCGAAAGTCCGAATGAAAAAACGGAACCCTTATAGGATCACTCGTGTGTCTGTCTGTCTGTCTGTCCGTCTGTCAGTCTGTCACAGCCAATTTGCTCCGAATTTGTTGGGCCGATAGAATTAAAATTTGGTACATACATGAATATCTTTGACCCAAACACGAACATGTACCCTAAATAAATTAATGTGGAATATGAGAGTCACTTCTGGGGTGAAAATCGGAAAATTAAAAATCAAAGTTTTTCAAACTGTGTCGTGCTGAAATCTCAAATGAAAGCGCACATTGTGAGGGTCTTGAATATATTTTTATCATAATTTAAAAATATATGATTTTGAAGTAATTTAAGAAAACAGATGAAAAATGAATATTCCTCTCATTTTCAAAAAAAAAAATACAGAAAGTAGTTCTTTATTTATAGATTACAGTAAAACCTATGAGGTGGAGGCAGTTTAAAAAAAACCTGAAAAAAATATGATTTTTTAGGAACCCTTTGCGGGCGAGTCTGACTCGCTCTTGGCCAGTTTTTTGGTAATGTAACTGACGAACTAATTAGATTTTTTTAGAAAACTAGCTTAATAGTACTTCCCCTATTGTAAATGTGCTATTTTAGAATATAATCTATGTCCTCAAATTCGTTTAGTCGTGATTGTGTAACAAACATCAATCCATACTTTGGCATTTTATTTTTTTTACTTTTTTTAGGCACGCTTTTGACCACTATCTCACCTGATGGTAAGCGATGGTGTGGTCGAAGATGGTGGTGGTGGTGGTGGTACAATTCCATTATTTTACATGAAGTTAAAATAATTAAAAAACCATAGACTGACTGGACAACCACAATCTAGACTAGGCAGACTGATTGAGGTGTCTTTCATAATTAAGCTCATAATAAAGGCCATAGGTCAAGTTTGATTATAGCTTGTCGTTATCACAAGGCTGACAGGTAGATTACCTAATAGTGATCTAGGTGTGACCTTATCAGCTGTTAATTAGTGAGTGACGTATTCACACCTGGGCCACTGGATTAAGGTTGTCTATGTACTAAAGGGGATAGCTAAACACCTGCAATATATACTCGTAACATTACATCAAGTGGTTCCGAACATAAGATTTTGGTAATATGGTGCCTACTATCTTGAGCACCTGTGATCGGCGTCTTTTAGCAATGATTTTATTTATAACTAGTTTTTAGGGTTCCGTACCCAAAGGGTCTAAACGGAGCCCTATTGCTGTCACTCACGTGTCCGTCTGTCCGTTTGTTCGTCGTCTGGCACACAGATTTTACAGCGAAACGGTTGGAACTATAGTCTTCAAATTTTCACAGTATAATCCAAAGCCATACAAATTGTCAAAAATTGGTACGGAACCCTAAATGTGCGAAATCCGACACGAAGTTGGCCGGTTTTTTTTACGGTTTTGTGCTCTGGTCTAACCTACAGTTTTTCTACCTACAGTGTACCTATCGTGTGTTTTTCAGGACAAAAGCAGCCTATGGCTCTCAACAACAGTGTAGCCTTCTTACATCATTATCATTTCATCCAAAAGATGTCCACTGCTGGACATAGGCCTCCCCAAGTGTCGCCACAACGATCGGTCCTGGAAGTGGTCCTGGAGTGGCAACCGCGTACCGGCAGACGCATCGTTGGAAGGACTCTCACAAGTTAGACCGATGACCTGGTTAGGGTCTCAGGAGTACGATGTATGCGAGATGCACTCGAACTCTCTCAATAAAAAAAAAACAACCGACTTCCAAAAAAAAAATACACTAAAAATTAATAAATAACTTTAATTTCGGCAGTCGGTGTTTGTTTGTTTGGGTTTGTCGGCGTTCTTCGTTATTTGACACCGACTTCCGAAATTAAAGTTATTTATTAATTTTTAGTGTATTTTTTTTTGGAAGTCGGTTGTTTTTTTTGTAAAAAAGTTTTTTATTTTTCACTTTTTAGTTGTTATACCCCCAGAACTAAAAACCCCAATAACATGGAACGTGGTATTTAAACATTTGGAGAACACCAAAACATCATCGAGGTACACGTATTTTCCGTTTTTGTTCAGTTTCTCGAAAAGCGCTGAAGCAATTTCGATAAAGTTTATATGGGACCACCTCGGGAGTATATTCTTTCAGATAAAAAAAGAATTTTGAAAATTAGTTCACAACTGACGGAGAAATCGCGTAACATACATACAAAAAAAAACATACCCACGAATTGAGAACCTCCTCCTTTTGGAAGTCGGTTAAAAATACTTTTCGTTTTTCAGATCAGTACTTTCAGAGTTTACCTTGCTTTATTTTCGACACACATATGTTGACTGACGGAGAAGAGGTGTTTAAAAAGTAAATTATGCTTGAAAATTAAACCATCTATGATTTTCAAATTCTAAGAAGTTTAAAAATACGTCCTGTTTCACTTATAAAACTGAAATATAAGTCAAAAGTTTCGAATACAGCTTCAGTAAAATATTTGTCTTGTACACGTTGGGAGTAATTAGAAACTTTGCACCCCACTTGAAAGTTCATGCGTTATAAAGTGGCGTATTTAAGCTTAGATAAATTAGTCAAAATTTACCCCTTCGACTAAAAACGATTGACATTGATGTTAGGGAAATGGAAGAGGCATGAATTAGAGCGATAAAAACAGTTTGAATTTTTAGGAAATTTACCCCTTCGACTAAAAACGATTGACATTGATGTTAGGGAAATGGAAGAGGCATGAATTAGAGCGATAAAAACAGTTTGAATTTTTAGGGTTCCGTACCCAAAGGGTAAAACGGGACGTTATTACTAAGACTCCGCTGTCCGTCCGTCTGTCTGTCTGTCCGTCTGTCACCAGGCTGTATCTCATGAAACGTAATAGTTAGACGGTTGACATTTTCACAAATGATGTAATTCTGTCGCCGCTATAACAACAAATATTAAAAAACAGAATAAAATAAATACTTAAGGGGGCTCCCATACAGCAGACTTGATTTTTTTGCCGTTTTTAATAGATAATGGTACGGAACTCTTCGTGCGCGAGTCCGACTCGCACTTGGCAGGTTTTTTTTTGGCTCCTCTCTTATAAGATCATATTTGACGTATATTTGAATTTGGAATTCGAGACAGTTATTAAATTTTGAAACAACACACTATATGCCATGCATGACAAAGTTAAAATTACACTGCAACCCATACTTTTTCTAGAACTATTATTACATAATGGTCACTTACTAAAGTTGGTTAAAATCACCTTAAAATACATAATTTTAAAGTTGATACTTGAATTGGTGGCATCGACATTATCTCAAATTGTTAATTCTCAAATTTATAAAATGCTTCATATTATCTAATCACGTGCGTTAGCTACTCTATATTCCATGAAGTAAAAAGTGTATGTAGAAAATGCACTAAGGCTTAAGCATTAGACAAAATTACATTATTATCAGCTATAACTATTTTCATAAGTATTTTTTTTATTGGGACAAGCCCGCCACGCCACACTATTCCCAAACCACTGTAACTTCTGTAAGCCAGAATCAACAGTGGCGATCACCAGGAAAAACGCCGAGGCAATGAAGCTCGACGAGTCCCGGAGAAACGATTAAACTGTCTTGGGTCCCGCAACGAAATTAATCAGAAAAGACAGCGGAGGAGTAAGAAAAACATAATTTCCACTTCCTTCCTTATCAAGCGGGAGACAGAATAAAACTAGGCCATTAGGCACAAAGAGGGTTTTTACAACTGGGGTAAGCCCAGTTGCCAATCACCACTGGTTAAAAACACTAATATTAATGGGTCCTAAAATTATGAGCTGTTACACTTGATTCCAATAATAGGTATGGCAAAAACGCTTGAACGCACGGAAATTCGTTCTAGTTTCCATAAGGTCCGTGTAATAAACAACTCCAGACGTAGGCTGAATACTATCCAACATAACATTGCGTTCAGTTTGCCAAAGAGTACACTCCCATAGGATGTGATGTGCTTATTGTTCGTATTCGCAATCAGGTGTTTAACATTGACATAAAAGTGAGGCAACAAGCTTGAAGGAAAACAATTTACTCTTAAAGTTGCCATGACCTGTGAGAAATTGGGCAAGACAGTGATCCACCTCTAGCCATGTCCAATCCAGCCGTTCGCTAACCGATGGAAAGAACTGGTGGAGGTGTCTGCCTTTGTTGGAACTTTCCCACCTACATGAAAAGCTCTTCTTAGAATTTTATCCAGGGATGAGTGAATTTGGTCCGACCATCTAAGTGGACTGGGAGCTCTAGGACGCTTGTTATTCGTTTTCTCGCAATGTGACCAAAAATCTCCAGGATTCTTTGACAGACAATTAGTAGAAAGTCTGGTTTGTACCTTTAAATCGTAGAAAATAAACTCATTAGTAGGGAATGCAATCCAGGGTTATAATCGAGTTTTACTGAAAGGCTTGTCTCCGAAGCGTAGCTGAATATGTAGAACACCAAGGATTTGACCAATTTAATTTTACTTGTCATGTCAGATATTAAATCCCTTACATTTTAAAAGGTCACTCTTCACGTACTTTTTAGTTTGTCTCTCTCTTCGGTAATTAAGTCAAGAGACTCTCTTCTCTTAATATTTTACGCCTTAACAATGGAAATAGCTATGGAATCTGTTTATGCTGTTTCTAAGACGACATTAAATAAGTTCAAACCTACTCATCATTCTACTGCCCTTATCCCAATTTAGTCGGGGTCGGCGCAACATGTCTTTTTCTTCTATATTTCTCTATTAGCCGTCATCTCTGTAGTCACCCCCTTTTTGCCAATATCCTCTCTCTTCACACAGTCCATCCATAGTTTCTTTGGCTTTTCTCTACTCTTGTAGCCATCTAAATCCATACACAGGACTTTACTCACGACATTTTCTTCATTCCTCTGCATGGAAAAAAAAAACAAAAATGCCCATACAATCGATTTCCACACAACTTTTCAGTCAGCGGTGCCACTTTCAGATTTCATCTTATATACTCATTCCTAATTCTATCCATGCGCGTAACACCACATATCGCTCTTAGCTTTCTCATATCGGCTAAAGTTCAAACCTATTATAATTCTAAATACTTAGGTGATTCTGCAATTTTTTTAACGGATTCAAACACGTACGCGTATGACAAGAGAATCAAATGTAATATCTCACGCTCCAAATCCACTCATCAAGATTGACAAGGGAACTCGACTGCTTCATTTTTTAACCGACTTCTAAAAAGGAGGAGGTTCAATGTTCGACTGTATGTATGTTTTTAGGGTTCCGTACCCAAAGGGCAAAACGAGACCCTATTACTAAGACTACGCTGTCCGTCCGTCTGTCTATCTGTCATTCCGTCTATCACCAGGCTGTATCTCATAAACCGTGATAGTTAGACCTTTGAAATTTTCACAGATGATGTATTTCTGTTCCCGCTATATCAAAAAATAGTAAAAATTAGTATAAAATAAATATTTAAGGGCTCCCATACAACAAACATGATTATTTGCCGTTTTTATAAATCATTATCTATGTGGACGGAACCATTCGTGCGCGAGTCCGACTCGCACTTGGCCGGTTTTTAAAAAAAAATGTATTTCCGCCGATTTCTCTGTCAGTTGTGTATCGATTTTCAAATATTTTTTTTATTCGAAAGAATGCACTCCAGATATGGTCCCATAAATTTTTATTGAAATTGCTTCAGCGCTTTTTAAAAAAATAAATAAAAACAAAAAATATACCTATACATTGATGACGTTTTGGTCCCCTCCAATTACGAGTATATTCAAATTCCATGTTCCATATTATTGGGGTTATCAAATCGGGCGTTACTTTAATATTTAATTTTAGTTCTGGGGTATAACAACCAAAAAGTGAAAAATAAAGAACTTTTTACAAAAAATACAACAGATTTCAACAAAAAAAAATAATAATTTCGGAAGTCAGTGTCAAATAACGAAGAAATAAAATACAAAAAAAAAGAAAAAAGTTTAAAAGATTTTTGAATGCCTCTTCCAGTACTAGGGTTATTAAACGCTGGAGTGCGAATGTTCCCGTAAGATAAGACCCACACGCGACTGCTTTTTGTCTCATAATGCCAGTCTTAACGTGTGAACCTTTGTATTAAATTGTTAGCTTTGGTAGGATTAGCTCAAGTTCGTATAGATCCATGTTTAAATAACGAGAATTCGTTAGTTCTAAAGTTCGTGTTAAGTTTCCCGCTTCATTTGACTTAAGTTGACTTTGTAAGAAGATAACGTGATCTATCTTTACTTTAAAAATAAGTTACTGGTATATTATGATAATTTTTAGGGTTCCGTACCCGAAGCCCTATTGTTGTCACTCACGTGTCTGTCTGTCTGTCCATCCGTCATCTGTCACAAAATTTTGTTACGAAGAATTTTTTAACTTCTCATTACTTATGAACTTGAAATTTGGTGATAATGTTTATTATTACGTATACTTTACTACCAAATACCAATATTTGGTACGGAACCCTTAATGTGCGAAATCCAACACGCACTTGGCCACTTTTTATTATTATTTTTTTTATTTCCATGTTTGTTTTAAATTATTTTTGTTTAAATATCTTTCTACTCTGTGAACGACGTACTATTGATGACAAAGGTGCATGGAGAGCCTAAGGTCGACTTTTGACTGTGAGGTTTTGCATTACGTATCATGACTTTCATGAGACGACTAGATGGCGCTGTTCAATAACACTGCAAAGCTTATAAACCTTATTATGCAGAGGCAGATAATAAGGTTTTTAATACCTAAAATAATTACTAAGTAATAATAATATATTTATATTCAAATAAACAAAAATTACTATATTTTCTTATTTCCGAGTACTTAATACAGCGCCATCTAAACCAAACTAAATAAGCCAATTGGTATATCGGTTAATTCGACTACAGATGGCGTCGATCATAAATAATAAAAATCCCTACATTCACAAAATAGCTCTTATTTTCACGTTCCAGAATAAATAATCAGTAGCTCAGGTGGATAAGCACGGCAGAATAACATAGATCGTTCAACAGGGCACCGGTTCGCAACCCAGCTCTCTGTCGACTTTTTTTAAATTTAATTATTATAATACAGTATGGATTCGACATATGGGCAATAAATGAAATCACATGCTTGTTTAAGAGTTTACTGACGATGTGCAAAAAATGAACGAAATCGGTCCAGTAGTTTAAACAAAAAAAATAGTTTTAATTTTCAGTAAATTTGAACACTCTGTAGAATTGCAGCACTAGGTCAATGATCTAACATACTTTGTTCCTTAAATCCTTGAACTTTGAAATGCGACGCACCGCGCCGCGCCACGCCGCGCCGGTGCCGTCTCGTCTGCATTTGAGCTGTTGCCATTCTGTACTCTAGGTAAGTAGGTATTGTACCCACGTTCTCTAAACAGAGTGTTTGACTTTTACTGAATTTATTTGATATTTATTTTGTTTGAAAATTTAAGTTTCTTAATTTTTTGAATTTTAATTTAATAATAAATTTTGTTATACTTCTGTGGACGAGTATAACTCGTGATTTCATTTATTGACCATATGTCGAATCCATACTGTATATAATTTATATTTTATTTTTTGTATTTTTAAACGTTTTTATTTTATTTTTTTGTTATAAATAATATAAAAAATATGAGGTATAAGATGTATAAATGAATATAGGGATAATATACAAGTATACATATACTACTATATATAACATTATATAAATATATATTATATAAATTACTTTCATAATTGGTGGTAAGTATTAGTATTATTAGTAAAAAACATTTATGTAAGAAGATTTAGATATATTTTTCTTACAGCTTAAGATTTACTAAGTTTAATTCTCGTAAAGGATAAGAAATGAAACTATTTTATTGATTATAGTTTAAGACATTTAATTCTCAAAGAAGAATACAATTTATGTCTTTCTTTCTTATAGAATGTATAACCTAACCTAGCAGTTTTACATCCAATGATTTAATTCACTTGTTAAGGAGAAATACAAGTAAAATTTATAACTGAATAACTCTATTACAAAATAGAAGACCTTAACAAAGTAAAACTGTATAATAGATATTATAAGTATTCTAAATCAAAACTGTGTTGTGCTATTCTTCTATTATTTAGTTTTATTTACATTATGTTATAATAACTTTCACTATATATGCAACCTTAGTTCTGTAAATATTTTACCTACTCATAAATTATAAAAATTTTACGTTTTGCACAATTATGTTTAGTGGTATTGACTATAATGATTGATTTGTGCATTATGTTATGACTAAGGTTCATAGCTTAAGTATTCGTTCCAGAAGGAGGAAGAAATTGAAGCTAAACCTAAAATCAATAACAATTGTAAGACCGGGTTATAGCTGTCATTTTTGGACCGAATTGTTTATAATAATAAATAAATAATTTATTATGTTGGAAAGGAATCTATATTTATATTGTTTTTATTTTAATTTCTTATATTATATGAGAAATCAAAATCATTAGTGTAATAACATTTTGTTGTTATAAAGTAATGTATAAATTTATCCAACTTACACCAAGTTTGATTACTGTAATTTATCATATAAATTATAGCTACCCCGGTTTTTTCATTTTTACTCAATCATTATTACTCAATTCAATAGTCAACACTTTATATTCTTTAATATTTCGTGTATCCGCCATTTTGATCGATTACAGCTTGCAACCGCGAACCCATGGAGTCTATTAATTTTTCACATAAATTGTGACCCCGTATAGAATCCCATACCTCCATGCAGTGAGTACTCAGTGCTTCCTTAGTCCTTTCGTTCCTATTGTCCCACTTTTGAACCATAACGCCCCATAAATTTTCAATGGGGTTTAAATCTCTGCCCGGGGGTGGAGGCCTGCCCGGGGGTGGAGGATACTGCCCGGGGTGGAGGATAAACTGCCCGGGGGTGGAGGATAAATTCGAAAGAGTTACCTCGCCCCCAGGCACTCGAGGCAGGGAGGAACAGGGGTGGGTTTTAGTCCGTAAAAGTCTGACACACTCTTCCGCTCCACCCTAGAGCGGGAGAAGTCATAGGATGATTTCCCACCCCCCAAAAAAAAAAAAAAAATGGGGTTTAAATCTGGCGATCTCGCAGGCCAAGGAATAATTCGTATGTCCGATTGCTGGCTAAACCACTCTTGCACAATTATGGAACGGTGTATAGGACAATTGTCCTGCACGAACGTTATTACTGGCATGTCTTCTACAGGAAAAACATTCCGCACAGTAGGCAACATGACGTCATTCAGCACATCTAAGTAGTTAACACTGTTAGCACGACTGGGTATTACAGTAAGTTCTCCTGGCCCTGCAGCCGTCATCCATCCCCAAATTTTCACTGTTATACGACCGGATTCAGAGTTAGGCACAACGTGATCACTATCATAACGCGTATTATTCCTACGCCACAACCTAACTCGCCCGTGCTGGCTAGACTTGAAAGTCTTTTCATCACTGAAGATAACGTTGCTCCAGTCGAAATGTCTGTATTTCAAAGCGAACTCCAATCGTGCTCTTTTATTAGCTTCGGTTAGCAATGGCTTAATAGCATGCCGACGATAATGCAGACCTTCACTATGAAGAGCACGATACACCGTCCGCAAAGATGTATCAAACAACTCTGCGTAATATCTTGTTGGTGTAAAGCCATTTTCCTCATAACCTTGCACCATAAGTTGACGCTGGTCTGAGTCAATATGGCGTCTTCTGCCAGATCTACTGCGGTGTTCCAACGAACCCTCTTCTTGAAACCGCTTTATCCATAAAGTGACAGTCTTTACCTATAAGGGAAATGTATTATGTATTATTTTCGTGTATCGATAACCATGGATAACAAAATAAATAACGAACAGTGATTTTAAAACATTACTTACGTTTAAGCCAGTTTCTCTCGAAATTTCAGAATAATTTAGGCCTTGATTATGCAATGCTATTATTTGGGCCCTCGTAGCCATATCAATATTAGAACGCGAGCTCATGGTAAAGATAAATATTAAAAAATTGTTAAATGCAATCGTAACTGAACTTACTCAAAGATAGTAAAGAACGTTATGATTGAACAAAAAGATTTAATTTTTATACAGTCAATATTAAACTACCCTCAATTCTTTTGAGATTTATGATACAGGTTAAAGTCGCTAAACAACTTCGATATAATAAAGAGTAGGATAATTTCAACTCATTGCGTAATGACGCAATAGTCCAGTGGCTAATGGTATCGCTAAATTTTATGCCACCGAGTTCGAATCCTAGTTATTACGAGCTTTGCTTTATAAGGTTTGTAATGTCGTAGGAGAATTTGTGTTAAAATTAAGTAATATTGTAACTAGCAAAAAACAAGATAATGTTCTTTAACGAGAGATGTATATTTTCCAATCCAACTACTATACTAGCGCCATCTATGTCGTTCAAGACGTATTATTAAGGCGATGAAACCCTGTACAAACGATTTTGGTTTGGAACTCTCCATGCACTTCTGTCTTCATTAGTACATGCCTATAAGTGACTTCTTTACATAGGATCCTCTTGTAAATGTGTTACATATATTGAATGGATTTTTAAATAAGTCGTTAGTGTGCCTATATCAGATAAATCAATCTACTACGAGTGCGAAAACTTCAATGGCAGTGGCCAGAGCACATTGCCTAGGATAGGGTAGTGGTTCTGGAATAGCCACCGTGTGCCGGAAGATGCAGCATTGGAAGGCTTTCTACAAGTTGAAACGAAGAACTGGTCAGCTTTGGGGAAACTCCAGGTCACCATTGAAATGTCCTAAACGCACTACGTGAAATTTGCTTTAATAAGACAAATAGGGCAATAGTTCGTGAACGTATTGTCAACTTTACGCATATTACCCGTTTAGGTTAAAAAAGGATTCGGACTTGATCCTGGAACCATTACGTTCCACACATCATTCTCATCACTCGAGTGGACTGTCAGTCGGTTGCACATTGCGATAATATTATGCCATGCTATGTAATTAATTTAACTACAAACCTACTATAATTCTATCTTAACTCTTGCCATGTCCATAAGGAACGTAATTATAATCTATATAAATACATAGTAAAAGACGATGATATTTCATCTTGTAAAGGACGACAATTATAGATATAACCAACAGACATTCTATGATTAATTAGCATCTCGACAACTGTAACTATCCATACAACTACAGATAATTATATACCTACATACCTACAGCTCACAAATCTGTCGACAATACAACATCTACAGCACATTGAAACTAATTAGAACTAGTCCAGCCACAACAATGCCAGGGACATAATAACGTGACAATATGGCGCGTGTGTACATACGTCACTGATGACGTCATCACTCTCGCGGAGGCGATCAATCAGAATTAACTATACGTTACGTCGAATGTGTTGACAGATTTAGGGCACTGGTGCGGGTTATGGTGTGAATGGTCATCTTTTAATCATTTTGGTCTACTTCCCTTCGACACAACCATGGAAAAATAAATAAAAATATGAACTTTATTGGGATATATCAAAATATTAAAGCTCGATCTTTATCATAACCTTTGTTTCGAAATATCCACTTATAATAACTCTGTTCAGATCTGCATAAAACAGAAATTGAAATATAATGGTTATAGCACAAGATAGAGGGACAGTAGGAAACCAAACTAAAATAGAAATCATTATTTTTTGTAAACTATATCATACTCAAAGCATTCTCATGCTCTTGAACAGATGAGTTAATCTACGGTATTATTTTTTTATTTTTACAAGCTATGTAAGTTGTGTAAGTTGTTCGTTTCAAAATTTGCAAAGCATTTTTTGACCACTTGTTAGTTTCCGATATAGCTGAAATTTAACATACTTAGGTAATATTATGATACCATTGAGCTGATCTGATGATGGCGCCGGGATGTAGGGACTGGAATTCCCTCATGGCAAATGTAGGACAGTTGAATTAGGGCTAGTATGTTTTGTTAACATGATTAGGTACTTTCCATTACACATACTCGTACACTAAAGCTTTTTTACAAACTTTTATTTAACTAGCAATGTTTGTATGTATGTAACTATGTTTGGTATTCCGGTGGAATCTTGCAGCTCAAATTAGACCCACTTCCCGATGTCCGATTGGACTCAAATTTGGTGTACTTATGTATTTTTGGTGACAATACAATGATATGTTACCACGAAGCTGTTCTGATGATGGAGACGGAAGATGGCCTTAGGAACTTCTGAACTAAACAAGATAAACCCATCGAGTCTTGGCTCGATTGATTTGTCTTGAGGAGCATTTTACGTATAGATGATATTCAGGGTCTGATGATGAAGCTGGAAGGTGGCCACAGCATCTCAGTGATAAAATAACATTACCCCACCGAGCTTGGGCTCGATTGATTTGTCTTGAGGAATACTTTACACCTAGACGATATTCAGGGTCTGATGATGAAGCTGGAAGATGGCCACAGCATCTCTGTGATAAAACAACAAAACCCCACCGCGTTTGGGCTCGATTGATTCGCCTTGAAGAGCACTTTACACCTAGACAATATCCAGGGTCTGACGATGAAGCTGAAAGGTGGCCAGGGCATCTCTGATAAAACAACAGAACCCCATCGAGTTTGGGCTCGATTGATTCGTCTTGAGGAGCACTTTACATCACATCATTATATCTCTACGGATATGCTCGAGGCACAGAAGTATAGTAAGTATCTAATCTGTAACCTGTAACGGGAAGTGCCTCAAGCTTTTAAGAACATAGGTAAGCACACACGCCAAATATATAAATTAAAACTTATTTTCAACGTTTTAGTTCATTATCCCTGATAAAAGCTTGTTTTTAAAAACATTTTTTTACAATTAATTTTAAATATTTATTTGTAGCTGGTATACCTTCGTACCATACACTGTGAAATGGAAGTTAATAAAAACAAATGAATCATCAAAAACAAAACAATATGTAACTTCAGACCTCAAAAGTTGAAACTCCATTATAAGGGTTACCGTGAGTAGAAGAATTTCCCCTGTCTCCATTTGATCGGGGTCGAAGCTATTAGCAAATTGGATCCCGAAGTACATCAATCAATGTTCAGTATTGACCGAGACCTGGTGATTTATTGAGTGAATGAGTGAATGCATTGTTTTTTGAATGGTTAGACTGGTAGTGACAGGTTGGAGCCGTATGGTTTGGAGGAGCGGGCTTATCCTGTGGTGGGGGTTGCATTCATTATTCGAGGATAAGTCATTTTTAGAATATTGGAAATGACATTTTAGCAAAGCTTTCAATGGTCACTATTCAATAATGCAGTTATGATACCAATGGATTTCAAAGACCATTTTTACCCATCTGCCTAAAGGAGGGTAGTGTTTTTCGAGAGCAGGTATGTATGTACATAATTATGTATGTCTGTATGTCTATATTTTTGGCAAAGGCTGAATTAATTTTAACAAATGAGTTAAGAGATTGGTCTTGACAGTCAAAGTGACATAGCCTACATGAATTTTTAAGAAAAAAAACAAAATAGCAGTCGCCATTAGGTATGTGTGGTCGTTTTCTTTTCTGTCATGGTCATGTGGGTATATACATAGAGGGCTTTTCTTTCTACTTCACCCTCTCTGGGTGGAGCTGAGGATGTGTCAGACTTTTACTGACTAAAACCCACCCCTGTTCCTTCCCTGCCCTGAGTGCCCAAGGACGCGGTAACTCTGTTTTGAATTAATCCACGACCCCTGGGCAGGCATCGGCCATAACGGGCACCGTCATGCATTGCTGAAAACTCTTTGAGGCGCGCGTGAAACACTCCGCCCGTCGACTCTCGGGACTGATTCTGATCGGACGGCGAGCTGCCCACTACTCGCCATCCGCAGGCCTGCGTCTACGGTGGCCGGAGATCGTCTCGCGACCCCCGACGCCCAGGGCGTCTCCTGTGGCAGCTGCTGCTGGGGGCGTGAGGGCGACTCTGTTGAGTCTACCTCACCCGTTCCGCCTCCTCCTTCGCGAGCATTACTGCTTCATAGAAGGAGGCGACTGCTTCCCATTCCCTCTCGCTCTGTACGATCGCCTCCACGAGGACACGGTGGGGCTCCACCCAAGCGGGGCAAAACTCCACTCTGGGTGATCCGCACAGTGGTGACACCAGGGCGTTTCCCTCCGCTTTATCCTACACAGAACCCTCCCGAAACTTCAGTATCTGGTGAGGGCCTGCATCAGGCGGAAGGTGAGGACGTCGTGGCGCCTCTCCAGCCACTTTACAAAGAGGGGCCTTACCGCTGAAATTGCGGCGTGTCCAGCGCTGGGTTGCGACAATCGCTCTCTACATGTCGCCATGAGATCCTGCTGGAGCTCTGTCCGAAGAGCCGCGAGGTGTCGCGGCAGCGGAGTTACGCCCCGGCGTTTCGCCTCCTCGCGCCACTCATAGAGATGCGAGGACCATTGCCTCCAGATCCCATGGCGACAGTCCGGCAAGGAGGCTCGCCGCCTCCCCGGAGACCGTGCAGTATCCTCAGATTGTTCGGATTAAATGTAGGGCTTGAGAAGACGAGGGGGCTGCAATAAAATGTAAAATTTTCAAAAAACTCGACTTTTCAAGCAGTTCGATGTAGTAAGTAGGTGACAGTCGGGTTTTATTTTTTCTCATCGCGTTTTCGGGATAGTTATTGGCATTATTGCAAACCATACTTGCCTGGTTTATTTGGTAAGCGGTGTCTTAAACACTTTAATTTTTTCGCTCGTCTTTAAATGGAAGAAGAAATTGAGCACAAGAGAAAGATAAAAATTATACGGACATAACACAAGAGAAAAAAACGTATTCGAATAGCTTACTTATAATTTATATTCAATGACGTGACCCTATGAGATAGCTTCGATCCGCATAGGGTTTCTCATCTGGTAAGATTGCACAATATGTCCTGTCTCTTACTATGTCACTACTGGCCTGATATAATAAATAAAAACAATCAACTACAATGCCCAAACTATCAACAACCATTATCAATTATCGATCCCAAAACAAACTGCGTTCCATCACACGATAGCATCTCACGTTAGAGACGTATTGTCTAAAACTCCATTGTGTGGTAACTTGGAGATTGTTCTAAGGAGAATTAATAGAAGTTTCCACGTTCAGCCCGTGCCTGGAGCCCTATTGTACCCCTGATTTATCGGCCAAGAACAATGATAAATCAAATCGGAATTGCCCCGGCGTTCTTCGAATTACCTTCGGTTTGGCTCAGAATGTACTCGTAGGTGGGATTTGCGGGCTGGTTTTGAACTTCATTTTCTTTATGAAGGGGTTTAATTAAACAGAACGTGAATGCTGGTTTCTTTAGAACATGTATAATCTGTAGCTTCGCCTGTCGAGTGAAAAGTGCTCTGGTTTTTCAAATATGCAAGATATTATCACAATTGGTAATTTATGACTTCGCCTGAATAATTTGTATGCGATTTTTCAGAATGAAAGGCTTTTTAATTCGAAAATCGTCTTAGTCGTTTTGGAATTCCTTTCTTTGAAGAAACGACAAAGTGACTTGACATTTATAATATTCCTAAATGGAGGGTGTATGCACACGTCCCATATTTATGTAGATGAAATGAAAGCTCCTTCTCCCCTTAATCGTTTGAAAAAGCACACAAGGGGAACATCAAATTGTTAGAAAACTTTGTCGAAGTATATCTTAGAAATGCAGTGAGATTTGGTGAAACTTGCAATGCGAAGCAAAGCAAAAAGCTGTATTCAATTTCCAATATTATTTTTTTACCTACATTATTACACATTATACACAACTGAAATAATAAATAACTTAATAGCTATATACGAGTATCATACTGATAATTATAATATGTGCAAACGTGTATGATTGGGCCCGCGTGGTGGATTACGGCCTACACCCTCTCACAGAGAGGAGGCCTGTGCCCCAGCAGTGAGGACATTAAAAAGGCTAATGATGAAACGTGTATGAGAACACTTAATCGGGCATAAAAAAAATCATCCACGTCGTTGTCAATGGGAAAAGTGCCCAAAACGTTGGCAGCATTGCCACGTTGAATAGCAATGCTGACCCGTTAGCCAAAGAAAAGTCCAGCTCTCTGGTCACGTGAAGAGTCGACTAGCTGTTTGCTGATATCAAACCTCTTGATACATTTTAACACGGATTTTTACCTGCAACAATACCAACTCATGATTTAATAACACAGGTTTTAAAATATTAATTAGAGATGCAACAGACATTTTGGCCGAACAACCGGCAACCGGACGTCCGGTTGAAACTAAAATCCACAGAGCTTTATTCATTTTACATAAATAGAGCTTCCTGTGCGGTGGGTTATGTATTTATAGTGCGGTCTTTATACTTTTCAAACTTATAAAGGTAAAAGCAGACTTAATTCTATATTCTGAGTAATCTCCTTCAGTTAATCAAACTGACAGTTATATTTATTGACATAACCCTTGATTTTGGCCCTTACGTTGAAGTCAAGGCTCAACTGGCTGGCAAAAAGTTGGCAATCCTAGCAAATGTAAGACAGTGCTTTGCGTTGAAACAGACTCTCAACCTTTATTAAGCGCAAGTTCGATCGTGTATGGAGTACTGGTCCCATTTCTGGGATGGATCTTACAGATACCAGCTTGAGTGTTCCGATAGATGAGCCAAGAGGATCATCGATAACGATGCACTCGTCGAGTTGAAGCTTCAAAGTCTTGAGCATAGACGCCAAGTCGATTTTCTATCTGTTACATTTTGTGGAATGTGCGCCGGGATCGCATCTTTTAATTCCGTCAACCTCGATGAGCCATGGATACATGGTGGACATCTCATCCATACGCTCAAAACGTTTTGAGAACACATTCACTGTGCTTACAGCTCTGCCGGGATCTGTGTTTTCTAATAGTTCCAACTTGGGGGTCTTTAGTCAAGAGTGAATAAGTTACTTCTAGGCAAGCGTGCTTCAACGTCGACCACATCATCGCTTACCATCAGGTGAGATAGTGGTCAAGAGCAAGCCTATCAATGACTTAAAAAATCGGCCAAGTGCGTGTCGGATTTCGCACATTTAGGGTTCCGTATCAAATGAATTTTTGACTATGTTTTATGGCTTTGGGTCAACAAGATGCAAAAACTCAAAAAAAAACTAATAAATTTTAAGACTACAGCTCCAAACGTTTGGCTGTAAAATCTGTGTGACTGACGACGGACAGACGGACATGTTAGTGATAGCAATAGGGCTTCATTTAGACTCTTTGGGTACGAAACCCTAAAAAGGAAGGGGGGAGGAGGGGGATATATAATATTAAGGGACTTAAAGTTTATTGATATACAAAATATTAACCATCTAAGCTATGATATCCAAGGCGCGACTCACCTTATCGATTCACCTTTGTTTGGTAATTGGTATTCTTTGGTAGGCCAGTCTGAAAGTAATTACAAACAATTTGATTTCACTGACAAAACTACTAAGTAAAGACTCCTAAAACTAGAAACCGTTTATGAATAATTAAACTCCATTCCAGCCGTAGATTTTTATAAAAAAGGTAAATAAACTGTCGATAGGAGCCCTCCAGCGTCCACGTTTGCCCCCAAGCCTCAGCATTCCAGGCACGTCCCATACTTCTTTCTGAACGGAATTGCTTCCAATAATCTCGTAAACCAATTGAATTGAAACCTTTTTGGGTTCGTAACACGCCACATTTTGGCACGAGCCGTGTCGACGCAGTGATTCTCCAAGAAAATCTGAAAATCTTTCTGTGCTGTACACTTTGTATGGATCGGGGGTTGTCGTGTTCAGGAACGGTGCGGCTAAGGCTTTTACATCAATTTTCGTATTACCAATGGATTAAATCCAAGGGTTATCCCCCTAAGGAAAGTTTCCGATTGGATTGGGAGGTTGTCGTGAATCAACGTAATAAAATTTGTATTCAGGTGTGGTTCCTTACTTTCTCTGGACGTTAGTTGGGGTGATTTTTTAAAATTGTTCGCTATGTTTCATGAGTATTGGCGTATGAAGGATTTATTGTGTGTGCTGAGAATCGGGAATAAGTTTTTCTTTCTACGTTTGCTGCACAAGTTGTCGAGAAGTGGTGCATTGGATTTGAAGTGTGATTTTAATTCAAGTCAGGTTGGTCGCAGTACTGAAACCTTATTTTACCATTTGTGACTACTTTAGCTATACATTCCGACTTTTCAAATTCTGACTGTCGATTTTTCAAACACTAAAAACAAGAAAATAAAATTAAGATTATAACTTTTTTTTAAATTATTATTTAAAAAAAAGTTATAATCTTAATTTTCCTTCTTTTTTTTTTTTTTTTTTTTTAATCCTAAATAATAAGATGGTCTCTCGTTTGACCACTATCTCACCTGATGGTAAGTGATGATGTGGTCGACGATGAAGTTCATCTAGAGTTAAGAGTAAAAAGGTTACTTCTAGACAAGCATGCTCACGCTTGTCTACAAGTAATCTATTCACTCTTGACTTACAAAAATTACATCGGCACGGTTGGCGCAGTGGTTAAGCTTTCGGCTGCTGCACTGCGTGTCGCGGTATCGAGTGAATAGGTTACTTCTAGACAAGCGTGCTCACGCTTGTCTACAAGTAACCTATTCACTCTTGACTTACAAAAATTACAACGGCACGGTTGGCGCAGTGGTTGAGCTTTCGGCTGCTGCACTGCGTGTCGCGGGTTCGAGTGAATAGGTTACTTCTAGGCAAGCGTACTCACGCTTGTCTACAAGTAACCTATTCACTCTTGACTTACAAAAATCACAACGGCAGGGTTGGCGCAGTGGTTGAGCTTTCGGCTGCTGCACTGCGTGTCGCGGTTTCGATCCCCGCACGGAACAAATATTTGTACGGCCTACAGATAGTTGTTCCGGGTCTGGGTGTCTTGTGTATGTGAGTTTACATGTTTGTGAACGCACCCACGAATCCACGATACAGGAATAATTCCTAGTGTGCGGCAACGTTCCTTTTTTAAAAAAAAAACTCCCTAGCTTATAGCTATGTACTTTCCTTAGTTCGGACTCTCCAACAGAGCAGACAGAAACATTGCTTCAGTTGAAGTCTAAACTTTACGTTGCTGTTTCTCGTTAAGTTAACCACTATGAGTTTTGTGGATATGGATAAGAGTTTGACTTTGGATTGGGGCTTATTTTTGGAACATTAATCTGCTTAGCCTTGTCCAACTATGTTAGGATTGGCATCCAGTCTTACCAGATGCAGCTGAATACCAGTGCCCGACTGCCACAGAAGGAGGTTTATGTTTTTTGAAAGTTTGTATGTATCTTTGTTTGTATTTCCTTCAAGCTTATTGCCTCGCCTTTATGTCAATGTTCTACACCTGATTGCGAATACGAACAATCCGCACATCATATTCTGTGGTAGTGTACTCTTTGGCAATCTGAACGTAACATTATGTTGGATAGTAATCAGCCTACGTCTGGAGTTATGGACTACACGGACTTTGTGAAAACTGGAACGAATTTCCGTGCGTTCAAGCGTTTTTACCATACCTATTATTGGAATCAAGAGTAACAGCTCACATTTTTAGGACCCTTTAATATTAGTGCTTTTTAACCAGTGGTGCTTGGCAACTGGGATTACCCCAGTTGTAAATACCCCCTTTGTGCCTAATGCCCTAGCTTTGTTCTGTCTCCTGCTTGTTTAGGAGGGAAATGGAAATTATGTTTTTGTTTTTCTTACTCCTCCGCTGTCTTTTCTGATTAATTTCCGTTGCGGGACCCAAGACAGTTAAATCGTTTCTCTGGGACTCGTCGATCTTCATTGCCTCGGCGTTTTTCTGGTGGTCGCCACTGTTGATTCTGGCTTACATAAGTTACAGTGGTTTGGGAATAGTGTGGCGGGCTTGATCCAAAAAAAAAAAATGTTTGTATGTCTATTTCTTTGGCACGCCCTGCAGCCTAAACGGTTTGATGGATTTCAACAAATAAGGTATCATTAGAATGGTCGTGACCGCCAAAGTGACATTAGGCTGTACGAATTTTGAAAAAACAAACAAAATGGCGCCCGCCATTATGTAAGACAAGGTCATAGGGGGTATCAAAATAAGAGCTCGAAGAAACTACCAAAATATAACTCATGGCATTAAATCTGTGAATGAACTAAAATTAATTCCATGAACTGCATCAGACTGCTTGAGAGCGACTTGTTTGGAACGTTATAGTTGTTTTTGGCAGTTGGGGTTTTTGAAAATTTAGGTTTTTTTTAGGGTTCCGTACACGAAGGATCCAAACGGAACCCTATTGTTGACACTCACGTGTCCGTCTGTCCACCTGTCTGTATGTCCGTCCGTCGTCTGTCGCAAAATTTAGTTACGAAGACCTATGAACTTAAAATTTGGTGATAATTCTTATTATTACGTATACTTTACAAACAAATACCAATATTTGATACGGAATCCTTAATTTACGAAATCCGACACGCACTAGACCAGTATTTTTTTATATTTATTTTTCTGTAGACTGTTAGTGTAGAGAGTTATGCATTTAAATAAATATTCCGAGGCACAGATGGATATCGATATATATTGAATGGACACCAATCCACGGAATGTTCTCAGCAAGCGTTTTTTAACGAGAAAAGGCCTCATGGCAATTAATTATTGGCGTCGACGGGTTCGCCGCGATCATGCGGAAGCGATGCGCTTCCATGATGATGCGCTGGCGCTCCTCCTCCAATGGCATCCTCAAAGTATTTTCAGACCGGTGGGACTCTCCCCTCTTACGAAGCTGGGTAAGAGTTCAAACACACTGATACATAAATTGATGTACTCACCATTGAACAAACAGGTCAATGATACATTGGCCATTATTGTTCATTTAAATTTAATACTAACATTAGGTTAAGTCATACTATTTCTAACATTATATGGATTTCCTTATCTGAAATAAAAAAATTTAATTTGAATTTGAATTTTTTGACATAGCCGTGAGCCATTATGAAAATTAAGGGTCTACTGCCCGCTAAGTGGCGCACTCATTGAATAAAAAGTCATAGCATAGCATAGAAAATCAATATTAATATTGAGTTTCTATGCTATGATTTTTTATTCAATAAGGGCGCCACTTGGCAGGTAACAGGACCTTAAAATCATTACGCTCCTAAAAAAATCTGATTGAATACACCTACTCCCTCGTGTTAATGAGTTGGGAACTAAATTAAAAACCTTATGAAGGTTCATTTTGAGTTTAGTCTACATAAGTAACTGTCTATTAAAAGATCAGTTGAAATTGAAATATTGAGTGCATCAGAACCAGAAGAACGTCGAATAATTTTATGGCAATTTTTTACAGTACTATAGTATTTTGGTAAAAAGGCGTGTAATGTCTTAAAGACACACCTAATATACAAAAAGGGGAAGTTGGTTCAATGGTCACGCGCAATGTCACGGGAGATTCCGAGGTCAAACAACAGCGTTCGACCGTGACGAGGTCATCGAGGTCACGCGGTTTGACGATGCTGATATTGTTGACGGTTCTGTGTTGTCTATTTATTACAACCTATGTTATATGTGGGGCCATGGGGTCCGAGTGCTCATCGAGTTTTCCGTGACATCGGCAAACTTTTAGTCGACTCTTCACGTGACCAGAGGGCTGGCCTTTTTTTCGGCCAACGAATCAGCATTGCCATTCAACGTGGCAATGCTGCCAGCGTTCTGGGCACTTTTCCCATTGACAGCGAGGTGGACGAATTTTTTGATGCCCAATGAGCTTTACTCCTACCGGATTTTTTATGCCTCTTGTACATATTTTATTTATTAAGTTATTTATTAGTTTAGTATAATATGTATTGTAGTTATAGTCTATTAAAACTTATCTACTTATTTCATTTCTAATATAAAACTTACCTACTTATGTTCGTTTTACTAAAGAATAGTCGGAGTATTTTGAGAGATGAAGGAAAAAGAAGTTAATCCATTTATGAATGGTTTCTGTAAAAACAAGTAAAAGCATCTGATAGGTTTATTGGAACAAAGAAAGACAATTAATACATTAATGTTAAGAAATTGTTTTTAAAAACAAGCTTTTAATATCAGGGACAATGAACTAAACAGTTGGAAATAAATTCTAGTATTTGGCGTGTAAGTACTTACCTATATTCTTAAAAGCTTGAGACACTACCCGTTACAGGTTACAGGTTAGGTACTTACTATTCTAGAATTTTATTTTCAACGTTTTAGTTCATTGCCCCTGATAAAAGTTTGTTTTAAAAAAAAATACTATTAATTTATTTTCAACTTTTTAGTAGGTAAGTATTTTAGAGTAGTCGTGATATTTTAAAATATGCCAAAGATATTATGATGTGATGTAAAGTGCTCCTCAAAAAGAAATAATCGAGCCCAAACTCGATGGAGTTCTGTTGTTTTTTTTTCCCCAGAATGCCCTGACCACCTTCCTGCTTCATTGTCAGACCCTGAATATCATCTAGGTGTAAAGTGCTCCTCAAGACGAATCAAATAATCCCAAACTCGGTGGGGTTATGTTGTTTTATCACAGAGATGCCGTGGCCGCCTTCTAGCTGCATCATCAGACCCTGGACATTATCTAGATGTAAAGTGCTCCTCAAGATGAAATAATCAAGCCCAAACTCGATGGGGTTCTGTTGTTTCATCACAGAATGCCCTGACCACCTTCTAGCTGCATCATCAGACCCTCGAAATTATCTAGATGTAAAGTGCTCCTCATGACGAATCAGTAAAGCCCAAGCTCGATTGGGTTATGTTGTTATATCACCGAGATACCGTGGCCAGCTTCCAGCTTCATCATCAGACCCTGGATATCATCTAGGTGTAAAGTGCTCCTGAAGACGAATCAATCGAGCCCAAACTCGATGGTTTTCTGTTGTTTTATCACAGAGATTCCCTGGCCACCTTCCAGCTTCATCGTCAGACTCTGGATATCTTCTAGGTGTAAAGTGCTTCTCAAGACGAATGCATCGAGCCCAAACTCGATGGGGTTCCGTTGTTTTATGACAGAGATGCCCTGGCCACCTTCCAGCTTCATCATCAGACCCTGAATATCATCTAGGAGTAAAGTGCTCCTCAAGACGAAGCAAACGAGCCCAAACTCGTAAAATAGTTACATACGTACATACATATATTGTAAGTTAAATAAAAGCTTATAAAGTAGGTACTAAGTAACACTGTAATTGCATTATTTTTTGTAAACTTTCCATCAATATTATGACAGCTAGAAGACATGACGACATAGAGGCGTTTATGAGAGATTGGCCGACGAAGACAATGCACTGAGATGATGAACAGATGTTACTTTTGCCCCGTACAGTACTGCACTCGAACAATATCGGTAGAAAAAAGGTTAGCCATGATTTCAATAGATAGGTCGTATAGAAGTATTCCCGGAGAATCGATAAACTAAAGTTGCAATGGGCAAGACACATTGCTCTTAGAATAGAAGGTCGATGGTGTCGAAGAGTTCTGGAGTGGCGATCGCGTTCCAGACGCACCATTGGAAGGCCTCCTACAAGGGACCGATGACTTGGTGAGGGCCGCGGGAATCCGATTGATGCGAGACGCAAGGGACTAGTTGTTGTGGCGATACTTGAGGGAAGCCTATGTCCCGCAGTGGACGTCTTTCGGCTGAAATGATGATGATGATGATGATGAGGCCGTATAGGTAGCTTATTTATAAAACGGGCCAAGTGGTTTAGTTTTCTATACCTAATGTATTTTTGACTATTTGTGTAGCTTAGGGTCCACAAGATGCTTATACTGTGACAATTTTAAGACTGTAGCTCCATCTGTTTGGCTGTGAAACCTCTGTGAAAAACGACGGACAGACTGACAGACAAACGGACACGTGAGTGACAGCGATAGGGTTTATTATATTTGGACCCTTCGGATACGGAGCCCTAAAAAACGGACAATTACTGCCGGTACTAAAATGTGCAACTCTAATTCAATTGTACTAACAACATTAGAAAAATACACCACTATCGCAACTTAATAAAAGAATCGCGTGTACATTGCCTCTAAGTCGTTAATAAGTTACAATAAGCACTAAACTTATTATGCTTAGTGCTTAGACTGGACTTTTAGTTTTATAACTAAGTGTCATGCAAGAGAACGAACTTGATTGAACCATTTTTATTCTTATCGAATGCATTTGTAGAAGGTTATGTGTTTCAAACCGTGGTTTTATGAGCAAATGAGGTATTGACACGCTTTGAGTGTTTGCAAAGTAAGTGCTACCTGTGATAAAGTAACTGGGCCCTAGGTTTTACTTGCTTGTGATTTAAGGCGCTATTAAATGTCAATGATCTTGAGTGATAAGCTATCGTGTTCTGTGCTGAGCTCATGTAACGCGACGTACGTCCACCCAGTAAGGAGCACTGTCTGAAATTAGACGCATTATTAATTTATTATACATTAATAAACAGGGATTATACTAAAACAAGTACATATATATAACTAATTTAATCATCTTTAAAATGGTGACGGTTTCATAAAAATACGATTAATAGTTTTTGCGTGGTTCTCAATTTTTTACGCGTTAAACATAACTTTACAAATTAATTACGCTATGTTTTAAAAATATTAATAAGGTAAGGTAAGGAAAGGGAAGAACAAGTAAGGGAAAGAAATTGTTTAAAGTAACATTTTTTTTTTTTCAAAGAAGTAAAACTAGTCATCTAGACGTGATTTTCAACTAAAAATCATGAGAAGTCGTATAACTGCGTCTTAATTAACGTTTGATGAAGGTGAACAAGGGCGATTGATAACCTAGTGAGCACCGCGGGAGTCACTGGATGCGAGAAACCGGTGGATGTTATGACGTTTGAAGGAAGCCTTGGTCCAGCAGCCTAGCAGTGGAAGTCTGTCGACTGAAATGATGTTGATTAATTATTATTATTAGCCCTTCACCGTCTACTACTTGGTATAGGTCTTTAACTGGGTATTGTGTTGTGAAGCTATTGGTGTCAGAATAAAAAAAAACCGGCGAAGTGCGAGTCAGACTTGCACACGAAGGCTTCAGTACCATAAACTGAAAAAAAAATTTTTTTTGGCCTCTATCTTATGATCCGTAATAGGTAGACAGTTGACAGTTAAATTAAAGAGGGCTCCCTAGGGAGCTTCTTTAAATTTTAATTATTTTTTATTATTTGTTGTTATAGCAGCCTTATAAATACACGCTGTGTGAAAATTGCAACTGTGTAGCTATTACGGACCGTTAGATACAGCCCGCTGACAGATAGACGGACAGCGGCGTTTTTTTTGGGCTATGTCTCATGATCCGTAATAGGCAGATAATTGAAATTTTCACACAGCGTGTATTTCTGTAGGTGCTTCAACAAATAATGTAGTGTTTTTGTAGGTGCTTCAACAAATAATAAAAATATAAATAATTTAAGAATTAAGAGGGCTCCCTAGGAAGCCCCCCTTAATTTGTTTTTATTTTTATTATATTTTGTTATTATAGCGGCAACAGAAATACACATTCTGTGAAAATTTCAACTGTGTAGCTATTGCGGATCAAGAAATACCGCCCGCTGACAGACAGACGGACAGCGGAGGCATAGTAATAGGGTCCCGTTGGTTTCGCTTCGGGTACGGAACCCTAAAAATTAAAGACTAATTGGGTAAAAAATAGATACCTTACTGAAATCCTTCTACTTCAGGTCTTGTTGTAGTCTATATTGCCTGTTTTCAGCAAATCGTCGACCTTACCATCGCTTACCATCAAGTGAGATAGTAGTCAACACGATCGTTACAATAATAAAAAAGTTAAGATGGCTCCTCCTCCTTTTCTATTCCTGTTTTTAGCATAATATCTTCTTTCAGCTTCTGTTGTCATTTTCTATGTTTTCAGTTTCAACTTACACTTCTTGGCAATCATAATGACGCCATCACTCGTGAGATGACAAAAGTGACCTATATTTTATTGTAAACCAGACAATAGAGTTTTTCTACCTTTTTACCATAATTATTCGCATTCACACTCCACGGCTGACTGAACTCACCACCTTCCGAGACAGTGCATAGACGGCTAACTTCACGCTTCGTCGCTCACCCTGTTGCACTTGTGCCGCAAATCTTATTGCATCGTCGCTATCATGTCATGGAGATACCTCTTACTCAATGAGGTACACCATCAGCCAATTTCTGAAATTTAAAGGCATTGGCTTTAGACTAATATAACATAACCATCCATAGACGCTCGCACGCTCCATGGTTTGTCTATGACATTGACAAATGTTGTCGGAGCGTTCGCCGTCGGCCTATGGTTGATTTTATATTTATTTACATTAACAAATATATTTTAATATAAATATTATGTTTCAAAAGCACTAATTATTTTTTTTATTTTTAAGTATCTGTTCCGTGAGTGTATCTGTGACTTCACGGGCCCTATCAGAATATCAGCGCTGCGATATTAATTTTATAAATTTCGCAGCATAAGCTGAGATAGGTGCTTTTTTGGGGCCGCGCACAGGTCTTTGCTGTTTTTAACCGACTTCAAAAAAAGGAGGAGGTTCTCAATTCGACTGTATTTTTTTTTTTTTTTTTTTTTTTATGTGTGTTACCTCATAACTTCTAACTACCGGAACCGATTTTGAAGATTTTTTTTTATTTGAAAGCTGTTGCTTTACATTTGGTCCCATTTTAATTTGGTGAAGATCTGATGAAGGACTTCGGAGATACACAACGGAACTCTTCAATAAATGATAGCAAACCTTCCAGAATTGCTGCAATCGCATGTCTGTATATTGTTTTCACCACTCCACAACATTACATCACGCTGATGCGCTCTGAAGGGGTATACAGATTTGTACAGTTCACCCTGATACACCCTAATTTCATTAACTACGTTCAAATTCCCTATTTTTTTGGGGCTATCAATTCGGGCATAACTTTACTATTAATTTAGTTTTAGAATGGGGTAAAACAACTAAAAAGTGAAAAATAAAAAACTTTTTACAAAAAAAATACAACCGACTTCCATAAATAATACTAAAAAATGCAAAATAACTTTAATTTCGGAAGTCGGTGTCAAATAACGAAGAAACCAAACTAGAAACACCGACTTCCGAAATTAAAGTTATTTTGCATTTTTTAGTATTATTTATGGAAGTCGGTTGTATTTTTTTTGTAAAAAGTTTTTTTTTATTATGGGTTTTCTATGTTATTATTATTTTCGTTTGATGTAGTTACGACCTACATCAAATAAAAATAATAGTAACATAAAAATGTAAAAAAAATATATTGTGTTTTTCTGTGTGAGGCACAAAATAAACTTTTTTCTTTTATTTATTTGTTGCTTTAAGACTTATTCCTTAGGCCTATTTATTTATGTGTTGCTTTAAGACTTATTGCTTAGGGTCAACTCACACCAAAAGAGCGTCGAAGCGCAGCGCAGTTTCAGTGTCATATGAATTTTAGCTTTATTTTCATTACTGCAATACTTATTATCGCATGAGAAATAGACTTCGCCGGAATTCCCGCGGCGCCGCGGGCATCCGCGCGACTCGTTCGAGTTTCTCATGCGATTGTAGAAGTATTGTAGAAGATTGAATAAGTATTGTAGTAATGAAAATAAAGCTAAAATTCATATGACACTGAAACTGCGCTGCGCTTCGACGCTCTTTTGGTGTGAGTTGACCTTTAGGCCTATGACCATTGGGTCGCGGATAAATTCGAAATAGAGTTACCGCGGCACTTGGCACAGAGGAAACTGAAGGAACAGGTGTGGGTTTCAGTCAGTAAAAGTCTGACACGCCCTCCTGTTCCACCCAGAGAGGGAGAAGTCATTGGATGATTTCCCACCCAACAAAAAAAAAGGCCTAAGACCGTTGGCCGTTTAGAATTTACAAATTTTTCTATATACAAAGTTAGAAAAAAATATTCTGCGATGCTGGTACATGTAAACGTAAATTTTGATACATTTCTTATCCAGGTGGGTGTAAAACCCACCTGTATAAAAATAAATTTCAAGCAAGAACAGTTGTCCTTTTTTATCATTGGTAGGTTCGCGTTGCCTTCTAATGAATGCTAAGAGCGATGTGTGGTGTTACGCGCATGGATAGAATTAGGAATGAGTATATGAGAGGAAGCCTGAAAGTGGCACCGCTGACTGAAAAGTTGTGTGGAAATCGGTTGTCGTGGTATGGGCATGTGATGCGGAGGAAAGAAGAAAATGTCGTGAGGAAAGTCTTGTGTATGGATGTGGATGGCCATAAGAGTAGGGGAAGGCCAAAGAAACGATGGTTGGACTGTGCGAAAGAGGATATGGGTAAAAAGGGGGTGACTACAGAGATGACGACTAATAGAGGAGTATGGAAGAAAAGACATGTTGCGCCGACCACAAATAAATTGGGATAAGGGCAGGAGAATGATGATGAGGGTCGCGTTGCTTTCAGCTGAAAGACATCCACTGCTGGACGTGGGTCTACCTCAAGTGTTGCTACAACGACCAAATACCTGCATCAAAAGATAATTGCATCTTTATTAACGTACCAAAAAGAGACTTGAGGCTCTACTACCGACCCGGGCCTGCGGACGGCGAGCAGTAGGTCGCTCGCCGTCCGATCAGTACCAGGCCCGCGAGTCGACGGCGCGTAGTGTTCCACGCGCGCCTCAAAGAGATGATTGTCAGAAAGCACTGACGGGGCCCATCGTGGCCGGTGCCTACATGCCTAGGGGTAGCGGATAAATTCTGAAAATGAGTTACCGCACCCCTGGGCACTCAGGCAGGGAAGGAACAGGGGTGGGTTTTAGTCAGTAAGAGTCTGACACGCCCTCCCGCTCCACCCAGAGCGGGAGAAGACTTTGGGTGACTTCCCACACCTCCAAAAAAAAAAGGCCCTACTACCGGCCAAGTGTTAAAAAAAAAAAAACGGGACTCAAAATGTTTCGTATCCAAAGTAGTAAGCAAAAGTGACAGAAACGGCCGTTTTTTGGTACTTTTGCTTAGATACGAAACATTTTGAGTCCTGTTTTAACAACGTAAAAATACTTTATCCTCTTTGTAACAAACGTGACGTTGGATTCTTGATATTTATTTTCTATGCTATGCTACGATTTTTTATTCAATAAGGGTACCACTTGGTGGGTATAGTAGACTTTTAATAATATTTTTTTTTGATCAGGTCATAAAAACTCCGTTACTAGATGTTGAGACGAGCTGGACTCCTACGCAAAGGATTGGGGTCAGATTTCCAAAGACAGAGAAAAATGGCAAGACGGAATGGAGGACTACAAGATGCAGCCCACTACAGGCCTTCTTTTTTATGAGCCTAGTAGTAGTGTAGTACCCCAGGACTATAAGCTCATAAGATTTGAACTAGCTACTAAGTTATTATTAGAGCAGCTACGCGGAAATAACAAACAAAGTAATAGGTAAAGGTAACGTGCGTCATCATCAATTTATTTGCAATTAGAAACATCACAGTTTACAATGCCATTGTTATCGACACTACAAAGAAAAACCAAATTTTTATCATGACAACTACAAATTATCTACTTAACATTGGTTATTGTCTCTTTGTGATGCACACGGCATCTATGATGTCTCTAACCTCTACATGCTTTGTCACAAGTCCTCAAAATTATATAGAAGCAGCATATGTAGAGTTACCACCGAAGAACCAAAAGACTTATGAAGAAACGTAAAAGAGAATATGAAAGTGACAGATTTCTACGCCATGATTTATAAAATAATAATAATTTATTTATTTAGTACCACAAATTACAGAGAAAGTAATTAAATAGTCTACAGACATATTTTTATAATTAATTTGTGGAAGACTGGTGCCTAAACTAAGTTTTTTACAAAACTTGTATGTTAGGTCACCAGGCCCCCTAAACAAAGTTATACATTATTATTGTTGTACTGGAGAGAATCTGATTCGCATATAGTATTCAAAAAGTAAAAACCTCTTTAATCATTTCAATACTGATCATATAACTTTTAATTTACAAAAATAAAAATAGAGATAGTGAAATAAAATAATTTATTATGGATATATGCAAGATAGGATGTATTTGAATATGTGTGGTATGTGGGGTGAGTGTGTGTGATGTGGAGTGAGTGTGTGTGGTGTGGCGTAATTGTGTGTGCGTTGCAACAATAAAATACTCGTACACTCCAGCATCCACATACACTTCATAACTTTAGTCTTTCTTTAATTTTCATTTTATTATTTCGTGTTGTTACTCACACAAACAAACTCATCTATAAATTTATTATTACTAATTTTTCTGATGTCTGGGGGAAAGGGGTTTGATGACCCGTAACACATGTTTTGTTTATAAACCTACTTTAGGGCACCAGTCTCTTACAATTGTAGAATTTGCATTGGTAATAATATAACTACTTTTAAAGTAACCAATATTGTGAAAAGAGAATAAATGACCTTTGAATTCAAAATTAAGTTAACGATTTATGCTAGTCTTACACACAATAATATGTTGAGACCTACCAAAACTGTTAACTTCTGGACTACTCTTACCCTTGTTATAGTGATTATTCACTAAGTGAACAATGTATGTTCTTTTATAATAAATAAAGAGTCTTTAACCAAATTGAATTAAATTGTGACATTGGATAAATGGAGATCGCTCAGAACTATTTGGACGTAATTGACGATCGCCATACACGAACCGCTCAAGCAGTTCATTTGTTTTCGTAGCTAAAAATGTCCAAGCAGTCGTCTATGGAGGCCCTGACTTCAACATAACTGCCCTCGTGCAGTTTGTCTCGACTACTTTATGTAGTCCGTCTATGGACGGACTTAGATTTTACTGGCAACTCATGGAATTTACCATTTATCAGGCTTTCAGTAACACATACATAAAATCATAACTTAACCTTCTAGCTTTACCGTAATCGGTTTACAGCAACAAAATCTTTTCAGTAGGCAGTAGGTACACTTTACGACGCAAATGTTTGCACAGATGATTAACATAGCATTACACACCACGTTATGTTTTATTTGTGACTCACGCAGTAGCTGTTTGTAGATTCTATTGTATTATCTTCGCATACAAAAAAATGTTCAAACGCAAACGCGCGCGTTTATGTTCTCAAAATACTGACAGTAAATATTTATTGTGTTTGTTTCTTTGTTTTGAACGGAGAATGTGATGTTGTACACAATGTGAATATTTTGCAAAATGGTTTAGGAATTGATGGTAGGCTGCGTGTTTCATTTGCTATCAATAACATGCTTGGACTGATTTCTGAGTCTGAGAGGGAAGATGCTTACTTGGTTTGAGTAGCGCAGTTTTGGGGCAACAAAATCTAATACACACAATCACACAATGTACAGTCGTGCCAGCGACACGAAAAATAATCCCAATTTTGGATTATATATCAATAATGCATGTATTTTGTTTCATATCTTCATATCCATCACTTGACATCACACACGAAAGACGTCCACTGCTGGACATAGTCTTCCCCACAAGTGTCGCCACAATGACCGGTCCTGTGCGTCTCGCATCCATCGGCTACCAGCGACCCTCACCAGGTCATCGCCGGTCCACATCGTAGGAGGCCTTCCAACGCTGCGTCTTCCGGTACGTGGTCGCCACTCCAGAAATTTTCGGCTCGTCGACGTTCTGCGGGAAAAGTACCCTGCCCACCCGTTACTTCAGTTTGTCGATTATTCGGGCTATGTCGGTAACCTTGGTTGTCTTGTGGATGTCATCATTCCTGATTCGATCACGCAAGGAAACGCCGAGCATAGCCCTCTCCAGCTAACTATTTTGGTCAATTTAAACACCAAAGCATATGAATCTACTACAAAGCATGGAATGGCTACGCACCGGGAGGCAGTCCCTACATTTTTTGGCCCACGTATTGTGCATTGAGCAAAGACTGTCATAGCATATAAGCATACCTTTTTATGTTCCCACTCCTGGGAAACAGACCTCCTCTCTGTGAAGTGTGAGTACCGTAATCCACCACGCGCCCCCAATGCCGTTTGGTGGATGTCACATGTCTTCGAAGTTTTTGTTTCTAGGACAGCCCATTTCGTCACGATATTTTCCTTTACCGTTTTAAGAGCAATAGTGATGAAATAATTTACACAAAGTAGCCTGCCTGGGTTTGTACCCACGACGTACAACTCGTAAGTCGTGGCCTTTACCACTGGATCACCATTGCTCTAAGACTGTCATATCCACAGTCTGTCACGTCAATGTCACGCACCGTGAATTTCTATGAGAAAACGATGACACTCACTGACAAACCTAGTTTGTATGAAAAGTGATGGCAACGTTTCTCTACTCTTACATGTAACAAAGAACAGTAACAGAAATCATAACAAGATGACAGCACTATTAATAACATAATATTCTTCAAAACAAAGTTGGTACTTACATATTAGATTTGTCTACTGTTAATAAACTGTGAAACATTGTGTGTACATCGTCTCAGAGGCAGTAAATTTACCTGCCAAATTCGAAAGAGAGTTACCGTGGCCCCTGGCACAAAGACAACTGAAGGAACAGAGGTGGGTTTCAGTCAGTGAAAGTCTGACACGCCCCCCCGCTCCACCCAGAGCGGGCGATGTCATTAGATGATTTCCCACCCCAGAAAAAAAAGGGTGTAAGGTGTGTTTGAAACAGTCACTGTGGCTCTGGCAAAGCCAACGGAAGAAACACGGGTGGTTTTTAGTCAGCAAGAGTCTGATAAGCTCTCCCGCGCCACCTAAAGCGGGAAAAATTATTAGATGATTTCTCACCCAAAAAAAAGTACTAAATTTTATTGGTTGGAGTCCTATAGGCTATATTAATTTTATCTCGCGATTAGTCATGTTGGTGATGACATCGGAGATTAGAAGGAAAACAATATTCAAGGTCCTCTGGTATCCTTCTTAGAAGCGATTAAAGGATTTTCGTTGAAGATGAATCAACTCAGTAAAATGCGGATTAGATGAAAATGAAAAGGTCTAGCATGAATTCTAACAAATACTCTTCCTGTTTATCCATTTACCTGGCCCAGGAGTGTTAGCTCGCGATGCCTAATGCAATGAAATATACTTTTTACTTCCTTCGGTGCTACAACCCTTTGTGGGTCCCCCATTCGATCTTCTTCCATTTTACTCTGTCTTTGGCTTTCCATCGCCAAGCTATTTTGCTCAAATCTTCCTCGACGCAATCCCACTGACGCTTTCTGAGTCTTCCTCTGGGTTTATTCTGTTGCGGAGTTTACTCGGACATGATTTTAACCTCCCTAGTGTAACTCGTGCTTTTCAGATGACCTGCTTATCTTTCGCCTTTCGCCTTTGTGACTTGCAGAACCTGACAATCGTTTCCTTATGACTCATGTTATCTATGAAATGAGATATACTAGTTCTTTATTTCTGATCAATGATCAAACAGTTAATCATCATTCTCCTGCCCTTATCCCAAATTATTTGGGCTCGGCGCGACATGTCTTCTTCTTCCTTACTTCTCTATTAGTCGTAATCTCTGTAGTCACTCCCTTTTTGCCCATATCCTCTTTCACACAGTCCATCCATTGTTTCTTTGGCCTTCCCCTACTCTTATAGCCATCCAGATCCATACACAAGACTTTCCTCACGACATTTTCTTCTTTCCTCCGCATCACATGCCCGTAGGGGCGACAACCGACTTTCACACAACTTTTCGGTCAGCGGTGCCACTTTCAGACTTCCTCTTATATAACTGATCACACAGTTAATATCAACAATTACCTGCAACTCTACTAACCTCATTTAGACCAGGCATAAACAACCTCTAAACACAAATCAAAGGTTATTAAGCCTAATTAACAATACTACACTAACAACTTAGCTTGTTACAAGATATCGCGTGTTTGTCTTAGATAATATTATACTCGTAATAATAAGATGAATCTAGGACAACAGAGACGTCGTCGGTAAACTTGTTATAGAATAATGAGTGAGTTTAGACAAGACAATGTTATGTCTTCACATAATAATTATATATAACAATAATAATGCCAGCCTGTCAATCTGCCTAGCCTTTTCCCAAATATCTTAGGGTCGGGTTCCAGTCTAACCAGATGCAGCTGAATACCAGTATTTGACATGGAGCGACTACCTATCTGACAAACCAGTTACTGGGTTGTGGAGAGAAGACTGGTTGCCAGACTTTCGTGCTTCTGATAACCTGTAACGACCTTGCTTTCCGAGGCATGGAGGTGTCTCGGTATGTAAAGATGTTGATTAATCGACCAACCCCGGCAAGCGTAGCTTAACCTGATGGATTGACCCGTGCGGCTGTTATTACTTTAGCTACGAGCTCCTCTAATAATAGCTCCTCTAATACCAGCCTGTATTAGTACTAAAAATAATAATTAGGTCCATCAGTTAGATCACTAAAAACTATTTGACACGTAGTTCATCTTTTGTCACTTAAAATAACGAGGATGACACAGTGCGCTGAAATTTTTCGTGACGTGACATCTACGTAATCATCTGCCCTTGAGTCAATTGAGAAACGAGCCAAGATGATGATCGGCAATGATAGGGTCGTTTTTTTTTTTTTTTGGGGTTGGGAAATCATCTTATGACTTCTTCCGCTCTAGGGTGGAGCGGAAGGGCATGTCAGACTCTTACTGACTAAATCCCACCCCTGTTCCTCCCTGCCCTACATGCCCAGGGGCGAGGTAACTCTTTCGAATTTATCCTCGACCCCCGGGCAGGCATTGGCCGTGGCAGGCCCCGTCCTTTGCTGACAACTCTTTGAAGCGCGCGTGAAACACTACGCGCCGTCGACTCTCGGGCCTGGTGCTGATCGGGCGGCGAGTTACCCACTACTCGCCGTCCGCAGGCCCGAGATGATAGGCTCGTTGAGTCGAATCTCCAAAGTATTGAGTATAGACGCCGAGTTGTTAGCATGTCGGTTTTCTATCGATTTCATTTTGAAGAGTGTGCGACGGAATTGCATAATTTGCAAATCCGCCAAGCCCGTTTCATCAACGGACCACAAGACGTACGGTGAAGTGCCACCGGTTCATGGTGGACATCCCATCCATACGCACAAAGCATTTTGAGAACACATTCATTGTGCGTACAGCTAGGGAGTGCAATGCCCTACCGGAGTCTGTGTAACCTGATAGCACGACAACCTGGGAGTCTTTAATTCAAGAGTGAATAGGTTACTTTTAGGCAAACGTGCTCCATCTTCGATCACATCATCGCTTACCATCAGATGAGATGGTGGACAAACGCGTGCCTATCAACAATAAAAAAAAACGTAATTTACGACTTTTATCAACGAGTGACGTAACAAGCGGACTTTTGAACATTGATGCGTTTTATCTTCGGCAGTTTTTATTGATTTGGTATAGCAAAAAATACATGTCTAATATTTTTTGATGATTGTTTAACTTATGGATTATATAAAAAAAAAAAAACTTTTTATTTCAGACATCCATATTCATATTGTCCTATTACAGGGCAAAAACCTCTGAAAATACAGATAATGCATAAACATTGGTGATTCCAAACAAACCGATGGGTTACCTCCTCGAATGTCACCCTTTTTTTGTGGGGGTGGGAAGTCCTCCAATGACTTCTCCGAGGGCGTGTCAGACTTTTAATGACTAAAACCAACCCTGTTCCTTCATTTGCCTCTGTGCCAAGGGCCGCGATAACTCTATTTTGATTTTATCCGCGAACCCAGGCAGTCGCATGTCACCCTGAAAACTGTATTTAAAATACCTGCGTATCTATCTTATAACAATGCTTAATTTTTTGATAATTTGCGAAACTAGATAGGTATCTTTCGTTACAAAAAATATAATTCTGAATTCTAAGTTCATTCATACTATTAATTAAGTATGAAATTAAATTAGCTCTCAAAGCGTTCATTAGGATGACTTTGTTTTTGTGACGGTCAATGTTCCCACAAATTAAAGTGACGACTTCAAACACTGTAAAAATTTACGCAAAAAATCTAAGAAAAACTCGTCGAAAATCTCCTTCACAAATAAGAATTTAAATATATTTTAAATAAGTATTCCAATGTTTTTTAGAGTCAAAAAGCGTTTTTACAGTTTGAATTTAAATTCACACGGTTGCCGCAGTAGCTGAGCGATTGTCTGCTGCGCTGCGTGTCGCGGGTTCGATTCCCGCACGGAACAAATATTTGTACGACTTACATAATATGTAAGTCGTACACACACAGATCCTGAACAACTATATTATAGTTGTTCAGGATCTGTGTGTGTGTAATTAATTGCACAGAACCACGATACAGGAGAAATTCCTAGTGAGGGCAAAGATTTTTTTTAATTTTTAAATCTACTAATATAAACTTTAGGTATACTTTCAGAAATCATCACAAAAAAAATATAACTACAACTCACTGGGTTGAAGATTAATGTTTCAACTACTGATGAATAGGAATAAAAACAGATTTCATCTACTGTTCTATAAATGTTTCTTTAACTAAATGTTTACCGTGTATGGCTAATGACAATGTGTTGAAGCGTCAGAGTACCTCTCTAGTATGGAAAACCTGTCTCAAATGGGTGGTTTCCGTCATTTTGCAACAGGATATTGAGACATACTTACTTGTTTAAGTAAATGCTTGTACATGTTACACGACTGTATTATAAATCAAAAGTATTTTGGCCGAAGCTATACTACCGAGAAGCTTCACTTAATGCTGGTCTTGGTAAGTAGTGTAGCTCAAACAATTGAAAAATTAGTCATGGAGCATGGCAGTAAGTGTCAGAAAATACAAACATACGTAGTTACGTTGGAAGCAAGTCTCTAAGCAGTTCACTGGGACCTGCCTACGGACTTTCCTGCGAGTCATACCCGCCGGAAATCGCTGCTGTAGGTTTTATTTCAATGTGTAAACACACAAACAAAATCCCTCCTTTTTACCCACTTTTCTTTTTTTTTTTGTGCGGTGGGAAATCATCCAATGACTTAGCCCACACGCCCTCCCGCTCCAACCAGAGCGGGAGGGCGTGTCAGACTCTTACTGACTAAAACCCACCCCTGTTCCTCCCTGCCCTGAATGCCCAGGGGCGAGGTAACTCTTTCGAATTTATCCTCAACTCCCGGGCAGGCATCGGCCATGACGGGCCCCGTCCTGTTTGCTGACAACTCTTTGAGGCGCGCGTGGAGCACTACGCGCCGGAGACTCTCTGGCCTGGTGCTGATCGGACGGCGAGTTATCCTTTTTACCCACTTAAAGGTCAAATTTTCAAAAACCTCTAAGTGCTCCCCTACTTTATAAAAGGAAGCCGTGTGCAAAATTTCACGTTTCTAGTCCTTTTAGTCCTAATAGTTTCAAATGTGCATTGATGTGTCAGTCAGTTTCCCCTTTTATATATTATAGTACTAGACTACACTATCATTTTTGTAATTTCAACACTCATGTCACCTGATGCCTAATCTTTTTGCGAAATAAATGATTGTTTTCTTACTGTGTGCTTAGTGTGTAACTTTCGACTAACTTCCCGAAAGTAAAAAGGTCTGGACGCAGCATGACCACGGACAAGTCCATCTCGTAGATTTCCCCCTTTTGCACTAAGCGCAGCACCTAGCTATTTGCTTTAACCTTCAACTACTAGATAAACTATAATAAAAGATATTGATGCAACCTGCGTGTTTCCTTAATAAAATTTACAGTATTATTTAACACTTAAATCGTGCATGGCCATCGTATCATATCCAAATATGTTAATATAACAATTAATTGTTATTCTGACATTGGTCGAAAATGCAAAAATTTATCGATTAGGTATATCAAAAAACCGGCCAAAAGCGAGTCGGACTCGTGAGCAAAGGGTTCGGAACAAGTCAAATATTTTCTAGATTGTTTTTTAAATTACCTTCTCCTTATAGGTTTTTCTGTAATCTATAAGTAAAGAACTGGTTTCTGTTTTTTTTTAAAATTTGAGTCCCAGTGATTGCGGAAATAAAGGGGGGAATGGTCATTTTTCCAAATACATTCGAGACTTTCACAATGTGCCCTTTTATTTGATATATCGCACGCCACCGTTTGAAAAACTTTGTTTTTTAATTTTCACCCCAAAAGTAACCCCCCATGATCCAAATTAATTTATTAAGGGTACAAGTTTATGTTTGGGTCACAGATATTTATATTTGTATCAAATTTCAACCCTATCGAAAGACACACGAGTGATCTTATAAGGGTGCAGTTTCTTCATTCGGACTTTCGGAACCCTAAAAAATATGAATGTTAAATAATAACTGTACCCATGCGTATTCGTGAGATCATCAGTAACCATGAAGACAATAAAGTCGGTTGAAACAAAAAGATTGTAGTGCTAAACGGTGTTCACAAGGTTTTTTATAATCTTATGAACATCACACTTTGGCGAGCTTGATAATCCTGTTGCTACCAGCTAAGAAAATGAATTATAATAAACTCAGGGCACTTTATGTCTGAGCACACCACAATTGCGGCCCCTATTTGAGGAGTGGCTGCAGAGGCGCCACGGCACGGCGTCCTCACCTTCCACCTGACGTAGGTCCTCACCGGACATGGCTGTTTCGGGAGGTTCCTGTATTGGATATGGCGGGAGGAAACGCCCAGGTGTCATTACTGTGGATCGAACAAAGGACACGGTGGAGCATACGGTGGAGTTCTGTCCCGCTTGAGCGGAGCACTGTCGTGTCCTCGTGGAGGCAATTGGTGGCAGTGACTTCTCACGCCCGGCCCTGGTCCAGGCCTTGGTCCAGAGGAAGAGGGAATGGGAAGCAGTCACCTCCTTCTGCGAAGCAGTAATGCTCGCGAAGGAGGAGGCGGAATGCGTGAGGGAGACTCAACAGAGATGCCCTCACGCTTACAGCAGCTGTCGCAGGAGTCACCCTGGACATCGGGAATCGCAAACCGATCTCCGGTCACCGAAGGCGCGGGCTTTCGGACGGTGAGTAGTGGGTGGCTCGCCATCTGATAAGGAGCAGCCCGGAGAGTCGATGCAGAAAAATAACAAAACCTCTGCCCACTGTGACTTAAGTTTGGCGATCTGGATCGATCGACCACTTACTGTTGAACTGTCTTATACCAGGTATAAATCTCTTGATTGAACCCAGTCTTCTAGAAAACTGATCAAAGTTGACACCAAAACGAATCAATAACTATACTAAAAGTTTGTAAGTTTGGATGTACGAGGTAATCTCCGAAACAACTAATCCTATTTCAAACGACCACATTAGCTAAGCCGCGGGCGAAGTGATAGTGCCTTAAAAAGCAGTGAAAACAAAAAAATAAATTTCATAGAGATTTTGTGATTATTAATTTTCTGACGTCCTTTTAGTACTTATTGTCTCTGTTATTTAAAAAAAAATCGGGTAGACACCTTCTAAATGCGCCTAGAACTTTGGGGAAAAGAATGGAATTTCGGTTTTAACGAGGTAAGAATAATACACCCAGGGAGTGTGGGATCCTCTTTCTGCGAAGCAGTAGGTAATGCTCGCAAAGGAGGAGGCGAAACGGGTGAGGGAAGCTCAACGGAGTCGCCCACACGTCCCCAGCCGCAGCCACCGCAGGGGACGCCCTAGGCGTAGGACGTCGCGAGACGATATCCGGCCATCGTAGACCCGGGCCTGCGGACAGCGAGCAATGGGTAGCTTGCCGTCCGATCAGCAGGCCCGTGAGTCGACGGCGCGTAACACGCACCTCAAAGATATGTTTGTCAGCCACCATTGACGGGGCCCATCATGGCCGGTGCCTGCATGTTTTTATTGAATTGAATTTATCCGCTCAGGCGGGGCGCGGCGCGGGGACCGGGAGCGCAAAGGCAGCACGGCGCTCGGCATTGCATCAATCGACACGACCGCGCTCAAAAATACCCCTTTTGATTTGAGTACTTATTTGCTATTTGTGAACAACCTAATAAACCCTTCTAAAATACAGTCCGCTTGCTTTATTAAATGCCTGGGTCTATAAACCCTTCCTTCCCCTTCCCCGTTACCTCTTATAATACCACTCCGGAATCCCATCTGCGCAACGCTTGTTAGGGCATATCCTTGAGTAGACTGTAAGGAGGTCTCCCTTGAGCCTTGCTGTGCACGGCAGCACGTGGCCACAATGCCGCTGTATTCCCTGGAATCACTCTGTGGACAATCAGAGTCCCCACTATAAGCGCCCGAGATTCCAAAGTCCCACCTGCGTTAAATGATGCGTTGAGGAGGTTCTCCTCGAAGCCTTCTTCTCTGAGCGGAATCGGATCACTCACGATCCCTCTTAGCGTGCTCGTCCTGAACCATCACGGGCTTACAGAAGGAGTCAAGTCATTTCCAGCTGGTATAGCTCTCACAACTGCTGGCAGAGACAGGCTTCGCCCGATCCTGGTGACCAGGATCCAGCGCTCGGCGGCCTAAGCAGGGCACTCCTCGTGTTCAACTAAAGTACCTAGGGTCTCTGTTATTTCATTGACCTACCTGAAAATATAAAAAAAAATTAACAACTTTTGCTAACAGGACATCACATCCTTCTCTTTCAGCCTAATGAAATCGACCCATTTCAATTACTGAAATGAGTTCTGTAGTTCCTAATCAATTTGTGGATAAAATATGATACCCATAAAAACGAGTCTGGTTTCTAACAAGAATCAGTTTTAAATTCGAGTTTTTTTTTTCATCAATAATTTTTTTTTAAGTGAAAACTTCTTCAGGCGCCTTGGGCATTTTTGAGATGAGAAAAAACATTGAACTCACGACACTGTTACCGACACCACTACGCGATCCACTACGAGTGCTACGACGCGTAGCACTTTTTGCGGATTGAAGTGAAAACTTCTTTAGACGCGTTGGTCATTTTCGTTCAAGTTTTCACTTCTGCTGGCACTCCCGGAGTGCCACTGTTTTTTTTTCTTTATCCTCGTGTACATCGTAAGGACAGATCCTAATATTTTACAATCTAGCTTTGTATGAGACTAATAAGTTATTTATTTCTATCTTAAACTAATAAATTGTCTTTACTAAGAATGTTTCCAATAGCTATTTTCTTATTGTAGTTAACAACGCGAATACATTTTATTCTTGTGTTCATTAGATGACACTTGCGCTACAATACACTATAATTCACTAAACACTAATTCATGAAAGTAAACTTTAAAAAGTAAAGTTATTCATGAAAATAAAGGAACAGAGTAATATATTTTGATACAGTTTTAGATTTTTAAATGGCTCTAATGGGGTTTCTCTTCATTATGTTAAATTATATTCAAATTCAACTTAGAACAGATAACAGATTATAAAGTCTAGATTTTCTTAGTCCGGAAGTAGACAGCAAGTTTCTAAACATTGCTAATTTAACAATATGAAGACCCTTTCAAGATATAGTGATGTTCAGTGACCATATCGATGGTAATTACTCCGTGTTTTTATTTTTACCAGTCCGAAGTTAATTTCCATAACTGAGTAGTGTTGTGCGCGGTGTACCGTAGCATGCTCTGACGCCGCTAGTGTTGGGCATAGTCGATATTCATTAGTACCCCTGTACACTTTTAGTTCTTACAGGTAATTCTCGCATTTTTAAAAAACGTTCGAATTAGCATCGCAGTCGCAATCTGTGAAAAACACATCTAATTACCATACATTTTCACAAATTTTTGACATTGACTGAGACTGAGAGAATATTTTGACTTGAATTTGAACGATTTTTAAGTACGAGGATTGGCATTCTGTTTACAGTTGTGAATTTTTATTTCAAATGGCTTGTTGAGACGTTTCTGTAACAATTTGTATAAGTGAGATGTTCGAACTTAACCTAAAATATATAAAAAATACATTCTTCAGAAGATAAGACAAAAGAAAAAGAGATAAACATATAGATAATAAACTCAAAAACAATCGAATAGGTAGGTACTATTCAATTGTTTTTAATACTACCGCGTAATACAATTTTACTAACACACCAAACCGTGACCCATTAATATTAACAGCAGAATAAAAGCCGACATAACTCAAGAATCACTCGTCACTATAAAAATAATAATATCGATATAATCGCTCATCACTCGAGCGCACCTTCCGACTCAGTTCAGTGTTACGTGCTAAGCGCATGCGCGCGATTGTGTTCTAAATTTAATTTAAAATTTATTTTTATTTTTTTATATGGCAGTGGTGACCCGACCGTGTGGTGAATTGCGTTGTGTTAGAAGCAAATCATGCATGGGAAGGACTTCTAAACCTGGCTGGGTAATGTTCATTCTTTGTACCATTGACCTTGTTTGATGTTTACCTAGTGATACTGTAATTGAAGAGTCAGGTTTACGAGTAAAAAAGTTGTATGTAAAAAAAGTGTGATTAGCGAATTGATCTTTTTTTCTTTGAAAACATGAACGGTTATGGCACGAGGTCTTTGTCACAGCGCGTTAGTTGTTTTCAAGCTGATTATACGGTTCTGCAGTACATAGTGATGCAAATACTGTGTTTATTGCTGTCTACCTGTGTGTAATATTGTTTATAATTCTTGAATGAAAACGGATACTCACTATTTTAGATGTTATTATAATAATCAAAAAGTGATAGGTTTACTGGTTGGAAATGAAGTCACTAAGAATAAGATCTTATGTTGGTTTGAGTTTGAGTATTGTAGTGGAAAGTGTCTGAGATAAGATATATCCGAAGACCACGAAAGGCTTCCTTTATAAAATACTAGCTTCGTAATGGTTTTACTTATTACTTTCCTCACGACAAATTAAAGCTTATGTGCTATTTTAGACTGTAATCTATCTCTGTGCCAAATTTCATCCGGATCCGTTCAGGCGTGATTGAGTAACAAACATTCGTCCATCCAAACTTTGGCATTTATAATATTAGTGGAATAGGCAGTGGCTTCCCCTACTATAAACTATAGTCTATATGTAATTCTGATGTATAAGCTACATTATTGTAAAGTTTCATCCAAATCCATTCAGTAGATTTTGCTTGAAAGAGTAACAAACATCTATACATATATACATCCTTACAACATTTCACATTTCATTTTATAATATTACTAGCTGACCCGACAGACGTTGTCCTGTCTTAGCTATGAACTGCCAAATGCGCGAAGTTTAAACAGTCGTTAAGTATTTTGAAATTTTCCGCGCAACTTTCTTATTTTTTTCTTTCTTAGAAACCTTCTCCTAATAATATCAAACACAATAAAAAAAGAATTAGTGAAATCGGTCCAACCGTTCACGCATGATGCCCTAACCAAAGAAAATAGGGATTCTTTTATATATATATACTTATGAGATATAGATTAGTAGGATAGTAAGATTGATTAGCACAAAGGCAAAAGGCAGCCATAATAACTAAGTACCAAGCTTCCATAGGATAAAATCTATATAAATTAGCAGGATTAAATCAAATTACGTTTATCTTTATAAAAAAAAATCTACCCCGCACTAAAGCATCGACCTATTCAACAAGCTAAAACTGCTACACTTGACACTGGCTAAATGCACAAACCGTGCGAAGCCAAAACTAAAAGAAAAAGTTAAAATTGATTCTAAATTCAAATGAGAGTTCAAATCCCGCCATAGACTACTATATATATATTAGGATCCAGCAAAACTATTTTTCAGCCAGCCTGCATGTTCATTCACTTTAACAGTACTTTTTTTTTAACAGTACTTGATAGAGTTTTGTATTATTATTACTTTTGGTTCGTTAAAAGTTAAATATCTAATTTAACTTTTCACACATCGATTGCACACCAGGACGTGTGCAGATAACAATTAAAATCTATTGTGTCTGCTAATTGGACGTGCGACGGGTTAAAATGTATGGCGTACATTTCAGTATGATAGGGACGTCAGAAGCCCGAAAATACCAAGGGGTCTTGCCAAGCGGTACTCCCCTTGGCAAGACTGGTTAATAACGGGTAATACGATAGTATAATAAATGGGTTGTGGAGGTCAGATAGGCAGTCGCTCCATGCAAAAAACTGGTATTCAGGTGCATCCGGTTAGACTGGAAGCCGACCCCAAGATAGTTGGGAAAAGGCTAGGCAGGCAGCGTTGTAGCATTATCAGGCGTTCTGTAGTTTTTACTTACCCCCATGAAAAAACGCGAGACTTCATGTAACATTTAGAACATGGTTTAGAAACTAGAAACTTTACAGAACACAAAACTTGTAACAGTACTCATTTTTATTCACTTAACCTTCAAGCGGGCGCGTAGTCATTTTTAACGACAGCGGTCGCGCGTAACCCAAAAGACCTATCGGAGATTTCTGGCATTTAGAACATGAATTAATTTATGATAATTCATTGGGTTTATTCAGGCATTAGCTATCTTTCATTTAAAAAAACAATGTTTAAACTGAAAAGATAATTAATTATAAAATTAAACAACTTTAATTGGATCATGAATGATGAAACAATTTGGCTCGACGAAACAAGATTTTTGTTCTTTTCTGGGTCTTTAGACTTTTTTTTGAATAAGCTGTACTTATTAGGTCGAATAAAGGGCATTAAATTGTCTATTATCAACTTAAGTTTAGTTTTCTTCAGAATCAGTCATCTCGTCAAGGTAATATTAACAGGCAGGCGCGCGTAGTCTTTTCAACGCCTCCGCCGTGTCTTAAACTAATGCTTTTTGTGCCAATCGGGAGGCACGGAGAAAGAGGCAATGCACTTGTTTTTGTGTGTAGTGAAGTCATGACAGGCTACTAGAAATGACAAGTACATGTGATAAGAAATCTCGAAATTATGAACGAAAATGTATCGAGTGCGGTCGATTCGACGCCGCGCGACCGCTTGAAGGTTAACCATAAAGCCTATTACATCCTGCCAACATTCGTTTCTTATTTTTATCGAAAAGGAAATCATTATAATGTTACATTAAGTAATTATGAAACTTTTTTATATTTTCCTTATCGCTAAATAACGTACCTAACGTTGTACATTTAATGTATAACGTTAATAAGATAGGACTATGGAAAAGCGTACTAAAACTTCACTTTACTTTTGATACCTACTTCTTTTTTAAACCATATATTATTATGCATTTGGATAAAAGGCCAACCATAGATCAAAGACTTCTAGCATTAGAATATCTATCAGTTGTATGCGCGGCTTCTCTGTAGCTAACATTATATTTTTCTTTTCTTATAAACATGGCCTAGGAAACAGATAGACGCTCCCATAAAGACCGGCAGGGAATTTCACGCCTAAGCGATACGGGTTAAGGAGTCCAATTCCCAGCCGGAGTCTATGTTTTCTGATAGCTACAACCTGAGGGGCTTTAAGTCAGTAGTGAATAGGTTACTTCTAGGCAAGCGTGCTGCATTATTGACCACATCGTCGCTAACCATCAGGTGAGATAGTGGTCAAGGATGAGCCTAACAATATTTCAAAAAAAGATAGGTTGTTGCATCAATAAGACACCTTTAAACAAAATATACTGATCAAAATGCCTATCAAAATGTAAAAAATAAAGCCATTACGAAAAACCATCGAGATTTGTACATTTATGTTGCTGATAGAAAAGTACAGGTACCAAGAAATGCGGTGACTTTTTTAAACATTCAGTATTTCCCAAGATATTCATCTGCTACATGGAATTCTTGTGAAAGAAAACAATGTAGGTCGTTAGGCATTGATAGCCATACTTTATGATGAATACTCAGAACCAGGCCTTTGTTCTACTAGGCAATAAGACCATAAAAAGTTGGTGTTAAATGTTGGTGTTTTGTGTTACATCATCACGCCTATACTCCCCAAGGGTCAGGCAGAGGTAAAGTTACCTTAATAATGCCCTCATTTCACTAGAAAGAAAGTTAAGATTATAAGTATAAGGAATGTATACAGGGTGTAAAAAGACAGATCACATAGCCATCAACTACGCATACTGTACATCTAACAAAGTAGATTTGCGCAAAAATTTTTTTTGGGAAACGACTTTTATTTTTAGGTAATAAAAAAAAACTAATTTTTATTGTACGCAATGTAACGCAAACCAAGGCAAGTAGAGTTAAACCCCGCCCCTTTCCTCTAAGCCACGTAGGTACTTGTCGGATACGTTTGATATTCATTGCGTTTTTATAACTGCAAATGCGTAGTTTCGAAATTTCGAAAAAATACATATCGAAATAAATACCAGGTAACACTTGGAATACAATTTCCTAAAAAAAAAAAAAAAAAATTGCGACTTTAACCTTCAATATCTCCAGAACCAGTGGATTCCCAGATATGGTCTAGTGAAAAAAAATACAAATAATGGGTAAAAAATGTGGCTTTCGGCTTCGAAAACTGTATTCTTATACCCGATATAATCCTCCCGACTGAATTTCAATCACGGTGACCAATCTCAACAGGTGAAAACACTGTTCCTTTATCTCATAGTCCGATATGACGGCAATCCGACATGACCGGTGAGAGATCAGGCGTGGGACCAACTTCCAAACTCAGTGCTGCTATAGACAGGAATTACTATCTAGCAGTCTGGAGTTTTACTATGGAAAAACTCAATAGAACTTTATGCCTTATTTTTTGGGTTGAGAAATCATCCATTGACATCTCTCGCTCTGAGTGGAGCGGGGCGTGTCAGACTCTTACTGACTAAAACCCACCCCTGTTCTTTTCCTGCCTGACTACCCAAGGGAGCGGTAACTCTGTTACGAATTTATCCGCTACCCCTAGGCAATTTATCTGCTACCACTAGGCATAGCACTTTATGCCTGACCCGGGAATTGAACTCAGGACCTCACGCTCAGCAATCACGCTTTCGACCACGAGATCAACGAGGCAAATGTGTATAGGAGTCATGTAGTATAGGAACGAGTCCATTGTCATAAATCGTACACAAATTCAGACTCCGGGCTAACTAAGCAATAAGCCCAAAAATCCTCATCTTTAGGGTTCCAAACTTCCGAATGATAAAACTGAACCCATAGAAGGATTACTTTGTTGACCGTTTGTCCGTCTGTAAAGACGGTTGAAGGTTTGCTGAAATTAATATCAAACACTCAGGTCTGCAATCCCTTTAGTGTTCCAAGAGCACCTCAAAGAGATGTCAGTAAAAACTGACGGAGACCGCTAGGACAAATGCCTGTCTGAGTCGCGGATAAATTCGAAAGAGAGTTACCGCGGCCCTGGCAAAAGCAACTGATGGAACATGGGTGGGTTTTAGTCAGTTAAAGACTGACATGCCCTCACGCTCCACCCTGAACGGGAGAAGTCATTAAATGATTTCCCAGCCAAAAAAAAAGTGTGCAATCCCTTGGAGAAGTGAAAAAATCAAACTGATATTTTATTTATTACTATGCACACATACAACACATGGAAGAGAAAAAAGAACAAATACAGATAGAAGAGTACAAAGGTGCTCCTTATTTCAAAAGAAATTTCTTCCAGCAAACCTGCGACTGGAAAGTTGGATGAGAAATGTAGATACAGTGTGAATAAATATAGAATATAATAGAATACTTACTCTTTATTATGTACACCATTAAAATAAAAAAAAAAACAAAACCTAACAAACACACATAAACACACACACACAAAAACTTAAAATAGACGAGAATACATAAGTAATTCGTTCATAAAATATACCTAATTTTAAAATAAACACATGTACATAATTAAGTATATAATAAATATAATTACGGGATGGTGGAGAGATAAACTTCTAAGTCAACGCAATCAAAAGATACGGCCGTGCATGCTCCGTTCATGTCGCATATTTTGATGCTCTCAAGGGAATCAAAACCTATAGGGTACTTCCCGTTGACCTAAAATCATGAAATTTGCCATGAAGCATTGGCATAGAGTTAAGGAAAAAATTCGAAATCCCTATACACACAGACACACCAATACAAAATAATGTATTTAAATAAAAAGTGCGATGGAGGCACTCCCTAAAAAATATGATTCGTTCGGAACTCTTTTCGCGCGAGCCCGACTCGCTCTTGAACGCCTTTTTATTTGTTATTGATGAACGTGCATTTTTTGTGACATCCCATAATCACTTCATTTCTAATTGCTGAAAATGACTATTGACTCGGTTACGTGATGATCTTATCTAATAAGTATCTTAAGCGCCTAAATTACTTCAGAATGCAGTCATTACTTACCATTAGTCAACATGTTGGCTAATCATAAAGATACTTTTATAACTTCCGGTAAACTCTTTATTGAAGACCGTACCGACACGGTAGAGGTCTGCTCCGCTAGGGCGGAGCACCGCCGTGTCCTCGTGGATGCGATAGGCGGCAGCGACCACTCGCGCCCGGCCCTGTACCAGGCCATGGTACGGAGCGAGAGGGAATGGGAAGCAGTCTCCTCCTTCAGAAAAGCAGTACTGCTTGCGAAGGAGGAGGTGGAATGGGTGAGGGAGGCTCAACGGAGTGGCCCTCATGCCCCCAGCCGCAGACGCCGCAGGAGACGCCCTGGGCGTTCGGGACCTTCAGTCGCAGGACGATCTCCGGCCGTCGTAGACGTGGGCCTGCGGATGGCGAGTAATGCGCAGCACCAGGCCCGTGAGTGGATGGCGCGTTGTGTTCCACGCGCGCCTCTAAGAGAGACATCTCTTAAACCACGCCGGCCATGACCGGGGTAGCGGATAAATTTGTAGCAGAGTTACCGCTCCCCTGGGCACTGAGACAAGGAAGGAACAGGGTTGAGTTTTAATCAGTAAGAGTCTGAGACGCCCTCCTGCTTCACCCAGAGCAGGAGAAGTCAGAGGATGAATTGCCACCTTCCAAAAAAAAAAAAAGGCCTGTTTGACTTGGGCACGCCACACTTGCCCCCTTAGGCCCCTCTTTAAGGATTGGCTGGAGAGGCGCCACGCCATCCTCACCTTCCGCCTGACGCAGGTCCTCACCAGACACGGCTGTTACTGGAGGTTCCTGTTCAGGATTAAGCGGGAGGAAACACCTGGGTGTCATCACTGTGTAGATCATTTAGCGGATTCGGTGGAGGTCTGCCCCGCTTAGGTGGAGCACCACCATGTCCTCGTTGAGGCGGTTGGCGGCAGTAACGTCTCGAGTCCGGCCCTGGTCCAGGCCATGGTACGGAGAGAGAGGGAATAGGGAGCTAACTCCTCCTGCGAAGCAGTAAATTTGCAACGGAGGAGGCGAAGCGCGTGAGACGCCGCAGGAGACGCTTCGGGCGTTGGGGGTCGCAAGCCAATCTCCGGCCCTAGCGAACTACCTCAGTTATTGCTGATATCTATTTGAGGCGCTTTGTCACCGGCCATGGAGCGCAACATGAAAGGTGCTAAGAAACACCACCCTCCACTCCATGACTCAAGTAGCAGATGATATGTAAAAAACGCCAGGTTGATTTAGCTGGCTACGTTGAAAGAATGCACCCAAACGAAACAAAAAAGTTGTGCAAAGCCATCCTACAGGTGTATTCGCTAACTCAGTTGACATCAATTTAATAGGCACTATGCAATACATTGCTCGGTGGACATCGATTAAAATTGACACTACGGTTTTCTCTTCTTAGCAATGTACGGCAAAGTGCCTATTAAATTGATGTCAACTGAGTTAGCGAATACGCCTACAGGTCGATAGCAGCGAAGGTGGAGTGACTAACTGATCATGTTGGCGGTGCAAACTTGGGCAGAAATCGACCAATACAGGGAAGTTTGGAAGCAGAAGGGCCCAGCAGTGGTATTTACGGATCATAGCAGGTGCCGTTTCTGCACGTAGCAGTTTCTGTCCACGGAATAAAAAAAACAAGTGGAAGTCCCCATAAATTCAATTTTGACGAAAAGCTTATTTGTTCTTCATACAAAATTAAGACTTATTACAACTGACAAAGGTTGTTAATATGTTACATATTTTTCCGCAAAATTGTGACAGACGCCGGAGAGCTGCGTGGGCACTTCCACTTGTTTTTCTGGCTATCCTCATGGGTAAAACGCACGAGTTCTTATTCTTCTGTATGTTCCCAGTCATATATTTGTTTCTCGTGTTTCCTTGAAGACAATAGCAACTTAACAATATACTTAAGTGCATTATAATATAGGACCATTTCGTGAAGGATATCTCTTGCTCATGAAAAACAATTCCGGAATCCCCAAGGTCTTTCTTGCTTGTAGAAGAGTAAGTCCAAGGTTTCTTAGTGATTACATTTTCATTTTAATGCCATCAAAAATTCATTACAAGCTACATGAGTTTCTTTTTCCTGTAAGTTAGTACTTAATTTTGACCTTGTGGTAATATAAAATCGTGGTCTGGCCTTCCTGTGGGTATTAGTAGCTCTACGAGTTCTTTCTGTACCATATAAAACTCAATTATCTTAATCGACATTAGCAAGTTTTTGAGATGCTTTAACAACAATAAATTAATCTGACTAGCCTTTTCCTTAGGTACTATCTTGAGGTCGGCTTCCACTCTAAACGGATACAGCTGAATACCAGTATTTTACATGAAGCGACTGCATATCTGACCTCCACAACCCAGTTAGGTAATACGATACCACTTGGTAAGACTGGTGTCAGACTTTCGGGCTTCTGACGACCTGTAACGAGTGTCAAAGATCCACGGTTGACAGCCGATAGGAGTCTCGATATGAAAAGATGGTCACCTATCCATGGACCAACTCCGGCAGGCGTAGCTTAACCTGATGGATTGGACTTCAACAACGACTTGCCAACAATTTTATTTTATAAATCGGATTAAGCCTACTCAGATTTAAACTGAAAGGTACCTGTAGGTAACGCAAATAGCTGGTCATGACATACTGCTGCTTCCTATGGAAATGAACTACTTTCTCCAAACAAGTCACAATAAATTCCCAAAAAATAGAATATTTTGAAAACTTTAAATAACAACTAAAAAGTTCCAAACAAGTCACTTTTCAAACAGTCTGATGCAGTTGGTGGCAGTTATTTTAGTTCAATTATTGGTTTCATGCCACCAACTACTTGAAAAGTGATTTGTTTGGAACTTTTTAGTTGCTTTTTACAGTTTTGAAAATATTAAATTATTTTATTTTCTACATTTTAGTTAGTCATATTTTTAGAATCACCTCCTCAAACCATTTATTTTGATACCCACTTAATATTAAGTTCGTCAACTTTAATTTTTTCTTTTTCACAATGTAGCGGCTAGTTGTCGCTATATTGTATTTTGATTACTGTCATATATTTAATAGTACTCGCAAGATACTACTGAGAAAAAGTGGTGGCGCCACTAGGTGAACATTCAATTTTAACAGCTCCGTATTTTATTAATTGATTAAAAATAAATTTACGTAAACAACAACATATTGTTGTCATCAAAGTGAAGCTAGAAGGACGATTAACCAGTGGAAGTGTTATCCAAGGCTTCAGTGCCTTAATTGTGCGAAAAACTTAAAATTTATTACGAAACCATATGCGCTGCAAGAAACAGTTTGGATTGTGTAAAACGTCACAAGAACAAGTCGAAAATTTGTGCAAAAATCTGTGGAATGTTAGCCCGATGACTCAATAATACTACAACAATATCAATTGCTTTCATCAAATGGAGATCTGTAATTTTTTTTGTAAATATACGTACGACGCGACGCCCGTGTCGTTACCGAGGCAACGGTCGCGAAGGAGCGCCCTCAGTAACCCTGTGCGCCGTCACGTCAGTGCAAGCCGTCAGACAATATTTTGACTTTATAGTTTGTGTTTTTTTATTTTAATAAATTATTTATAGTATTTGTGTAATTTATAGGTAAGTGGAATCCTTTTTTTATGTCAAACGCTGACTGTAGCGACGCTGGAAACTGTAGCAGTCAACCTGCCACATCGCTCGACACTCAGTTGGTAAGATGTCCCCATTGCTCCCAGGCACGTTTTTTTAAAGGTGAACGAGGGTTAAAGATACACTATGGCAAGGCTCACAAACCACATAGTGTACCTTTGTGCCCCCCAGCCACATCTCAAACATCAACACCAGCCACATCTCAGACACATAACGAATCACTTTGGAAAACACTGTCAAAATTAAAAAATTCAACTCCCATTCTGAAGCGAGTTCCCCGGGGCGCAAGACGGTCTGTTGCGCTGAGTTTAGCACGATGCGTCCGTCTTGCGGCCCAGGAGAACACACAAAGTGCCTGGGAGGAATTACTCACCTTCCCTTATAGGATTCTACATGTTCAAAAAAATTTGGCTACAAAAAAAACATTAACGACCCAAATTAAAGACAATTGCAACAATTCGGCCTACATTTTAGATCCAAAATTACCAGCTTTTAATAACGTTCCCCAGAAAGGTTTATGTTCACATGTAGAATCCAAATTAAGCGATGGTGACATAAGGGGAGCTGCTAGGCTACTTTTCAGCAGTGATGTGGTGGCGCCTTACTCTCCAGAAACAATTTCAGCCCTGGAGAGTAAACACCCAGCGCCTGCGGATGACCTCACTTTCCCTGACCCTCCCGACTCCCCTAATCCTGATTCCTCATTTTTCCAAATTACAGCCCCCCAGTTGCTAGCAGCCGTGAGCTCCTTCAGAAACGGTTCCGCCGGCGGCCTCGACGGCCTGACTCCTCAGCACTTGAAGGATCTTTTAAGCTCAGGCGCCGGGGAAGCTGGTGAGTCGCTTTTGAAGGAGCTCTTGGCTTTAGTTACCTTAATGCTCTCCGGCGGCGTGAACGATGCCGTCGTCGATGTCTTGTACGGGGCCAACCTATGTGCCCTGCACAAGAAGGACGGCGGCATTCGTCCCATTGCCGTCGGGTGCACCTACAGGCGTATGGCAGCCAAAATTTGTTGCAAAATATACAGCAAATCACTGACCAACAAATTCCAGCCCCTACAACTTGGTTTTGGTTCCAGAGGGGGCTGTGAGGCTGCCGTACACGCCCTTTCCACCTTTCTAAATTCTGGTAAAGGTGAGGTCATCCTCAAGGTTGACGTTAAAAACGCCTTCAATTCAGTTAACAGGGACACTTTGTTGGCTGAAGGAAAAAAAGAGTTACCAGAAATTTTCGGCTTTTTGTGGCAATGCTATAGGCATCCATCAAAATTATTATATAAAGACAACGTTTTGGAATCTGCAGTTGGATGCCAACAAGGTGACCCTCTCGGGCCAGTCATTTTCAGCTTGGCTATTCACCCAATAATTCAACAACTAAATTCAAAATTTAACCTGTGGTATTTAGATGATGGAACACTAGGAGGTGACGTAGACACCGTTTTAGAAGATTTAAAATTCCTAAAGAACCAGTTTCAGTCCATTGGCCTTGACCTTAACTACTCCAAATGTGAAATATTTCTTTGTGACAATACCGACAGACAATCGACCATACAGAAATTTAGTGCAATAGCTCCAGAAATCAAAATTTTAGAGAAAAGTTCATTACACCTCCTAGGTTCTCCAATATTGGAAGACAGTTTTTCTTCATTCATCGACGACAAAATTAAACGTTTTAACGATATTTCAGATAGACTTTCCAAAATTAATTTACATTCGGCGGTCACCCTCATCAGGTATTGCTGTTTCGGACCAAATTTCATATATTTTCTTCGCTCTTCCCTTTTATGGAAGCAGCCACATCTCTTGGACAAAATCGATCAAATTATTCGTTCCACTCTTACGTCCATCTTAAATGTGGCCCTGGATGACCGAGCATGGCTGCAAGCCACGCTACCCATTCGCTTTGGTGGGCTCGGCATCCGCAAAATTTCTAGTGTAAGCCTACCGGCGTTCCTGTCTTCGGTCCACAGCACTCGACAGTTAACCACACGAATTTTAACCCCATCGCTGGTTAACTGTGAGGTGCCGAGCTTGACCGATGCTGTGAACGCCTGGAAAGCGGCTTGCCCGAACACGGCGTTGCCCGAGAACCCATCTTCCCAGAGACAGTGGGATGAGCCGCTCTGCAGGTTGGTACGGAATAATCTCATTAATACGTCCACCAATACTGCTGAGCGTGCCCGCCTACTGGCTGTGGGTGAGTGGGAGTCGGGCCTTTGGCTACAGGCACTACCGTCACCCAACATTGGTACCATGCTGAGTGACGCTACTTTCCGGATCGCTACATGTTTGCGTCTGGGTGCTCCGAGTGGAGCTCCACATCGTTGTCAATGCGGTGAAGCAGTCGACCGCCTCGGACACCACGGCCTATCCTGCGGTAGGAGTGCTGGTCGGATAGCACGGCACGCAAGCATTAATGACATCATCCGTCGGGCTCTTGTCACCGCCGGGGTGCCAGCTGTTTTAGAACCCAATGGCTTAGCACGTGACGATGGGAAGAGGCCAGACGGAATGACCATAATGCCTTGGAAGTTGGGTAGGCCTTTGGTGTGGGATGCAACATGTGTCGACACCCTTGCGCCATCCCATCTTCTTAGCACGGCAGGCTGTGCTGGGGCGGCTGCTGCAGGTGCAGAAAACCTCAAACGGCGCAAATATAACAACCTTATAGGGAGTTACATGTTTGAGCCGTTTGGGGTTGAAACACTAGGCCCATGGGGTCCGAGTGCTCATCGAGTTTTCCGGCATATCAGCAAGCTGTTAGTCGACTCTTCACGTGACCAGAGGGCTGGGCTTTTCTTTGGCCAACGAATCAGCATTGCTATTCAACGTGGCAATGCTGCTAGCGTTCTGGGCACTTTTTCCATTGACAGCGATGTGGATGAATTTTTTGATGCCCAGTGAGTTGTTTTTTCATACGCATTTGTACATGTTAGGTATTATTGTTAGTTTGTATATATATCTTTTAAGTTATTTCTATAAATATTGACCTATTAAATTGACGACATTGACGTAAGAATTATCGAAATCGGCCCACGCGTTTGGTCTCTATGGTGCCACAAAGGAACAAACATACATACATACATAAGCTGATAAACACATTACCCTCCGTTGCATCGCGCAGTCGGGTAAAAAAGAGAGGTTCATTATTTTTTGCGGAATCCACTATGACTTTGTTTCAGTTGTTATTTTTTTGTGGGCAGAAGTAGCATTTAAAATATGACCACACATGCCCGTTACACCTTGTATAAAGGTTTATTGTATCTTTTCCCAAAACCAAGGTAAATGGGATGTTTTGCAAAAGTTACTTTAATTTTGGAATGCCATACAGAATCAGTTTATTTTACATGCGGTGAAGATGATGCGCTATTTTCAGGGTCCAAACGGAGAGGACTCCACCTCCATCCTCTCACAGAAAGGAGGCCTGTGCCCCAGCAGTGGGGACATTAAAAAAAAGGCTGATGATGATGATGATACTTTACTAACAAATACCAATATTTGGTACGGAACCCTTAATGTGCGAAATCTGACACGCACTTGGCCATTTTTAGGGTTCCGTACTCCGTTTGGAACCTTCGGGAGGTTCCAAACGGAGTCCTATTGTTGTCACTCACGTGTCCACCTGTCCGACTGTCTGTCCGTCTGTCGTCTGTCACAATGTTACGAAGAACTTTTTAACTTCCCATTGACTTATGAACTTCAAAGGTTATGGATAAGGATAATGTTTATTATTACGTATAGTTTACTAACAAATACCAATATTTGGTACGGATCGCCTAATGTTCGAAATCTGACATGCACTTGGCTATTTTTTTTAATTTACTGTTCACGACTTTTGCAATGCCAGACGGATAATTTGCAATGGCGCATTAGATACTAGGTACCTGGTTAGCTTTAGTTTATACGCAGCATAATAATATATTACGATAACGTACCTATGTATGACCTAATCACTTGAAAAATTACAAATAAGAAGGTTGAGTAGATATTTAAAAAAAAAATATAGGTATTAAATGTAATTACGACATCGAGTACTGCTGAGCGTGCGCGTCTGCTGGCTGTGGGGGAATGGGAGTCGGGCTTGTGGCTTCAGGCACTCCCGTCACCCACCATAGGCACTATGATGGAGGCTGGACTGATTTGGATGAATTTTGGTATAAAGATAGCTTATACCCTGGATTAACACATAGGCTTTTTACTTTGTATCCTGGATTACGCGGGTGAAACCGCAGGGCGCAGCTAGTATGATTATAAACGCAATGTCAACTGCGTACGCGGCGCGCAAAAAATGCATAATTGAGAATGAAGACAAATAAAAAAGAACGCGGGATTATGCAGCCTTTTTTTTGGGGGTAGGAAATCATCCTATGACTTCTACCGCTCTGGGTAGAGCAGGAGGGCATTTCAGACTCTTACTGACTAAAACCCACCCCTGTTCCTTCCCTGCCCTGAGTGCCCAGGGGCGCGGTAACTCTGTTTCGAATTTATCCACGACCCCTGGGCAGGCATCGGCCATGACGGGCCCCGTCATGCATTGCTGATAACTCTTTGAGGCACGCGTGGAACACGACGCGCCGTCGACTCTCGGACCTGATCCTGATTGGACGGCGAGCTACCCACTACTCACCCTCCGCAGGCCCGCGTCTACAGTGGCCGCAAGACGACTCGCGACGTCCGACGCCCGGGGCGTCTCATTACTGCTTCGCAGAAGGAGGCGACTACTTCCCATTCCCTCTCGCTCCGTATTATGGCCTGGATCAGGGCCGGGCGCGAGAGGTCGCTGGGAATTGTGCAGCCTGTGGGCTAGATATACTCATAAATCGTACGGTGCCCTCCGCGTGCAATACAACAACGTATTCAGGGTGCTGTTGAGGCTGCTTCGCTACTGCAGCGCTTCAGGGTGTTTCTATGCGTAAACGCTGTACGTGCCTGGTGCGAGGGGTGTGGGGCAGCGGCAACAGTATCCTGTCTTTAATTTCAAGCAGGCTGGACTGTCCGTACGTTAATCGCTGCTGTGCCATGGAATGGTGGACAGGAATGTTTAAATGTTTTTTTTAGGATGTAGATATGCTAACATAGTATAAGTTCTTTACTAACAAATGAGTCATGGTTACTTGTTTTTTTTTTTTTTATTGTTCGAAAGAGTTACCGTGTTCCTGGAACTCAAAAGCAACTGAAGTAATACGGGTCGGTGTAGTGTCAGTCTCATCACCATGTGATGGTTAGCCACCCTCAAAAAAAAGTCACAACTGTCTTTGCGAGCCTCTATACTATCAAGGCTCCTGCAGACGGCTGCGACGCGAATACGCAACAAGGATGTCACGATGCTTTTCGATGTAATTGTTCTACAAATTCGTCTTATGATCAGTGTGCACCTTGCTACTTCAAAATGACATAGTCTTGGTTAGATTCATGTAAACGTATGTGCCAACCAACCATTGTTAGCACTCCTATGCAAATAATTACAAAGACCGTAATGACGTCACGCATACCAGTAACACTACGGCTAATCTCCTTATATAAGAAAATGTGTGTGAAAACATTATTTATAACTAGGGTTACCAGATTAAAAAAGGAGAAATGGAGACAAGACCATAGCACGATCAGCCTATAATGTTCCAACTGCTGGGAAACAGGCCGTCTCACTGTATAAAAATCAAAAAAAGAGAAATCCGGACTAAATTCCTATTTTTAACCGACTTCGACAAAGGAGGAGGTTCTATGTTTGTCTGTTTTGTTTTTGGTTTTTTTATGTATGTCCACCGGTTTCTCTGTCAGTTGTGGACCGATTTTCAAAATTCTTCTTTTATGCGAAGGTGTATACTGCCGAGGTGGTCCCATATAAATTTTATTGAAATTGCTTCAGCGCTTTTTAAAAAACTGAACAAAAACGAAAAATACGTATACATAGATGACGTTTTGGTTTTCTCCAATTACGAGTGTGTTTAAATTCCACGTTCTATGTTATTAGGGATTTTAGTTCTGGGGTATATAACAACTAAAAGTGAAAAATAAAAAACTTTTTCATATAAAAACAACCGACTTAAAAAAAAGAAAATACACTAAAAATTTAAAAATAACTTCATTTTCAGAAGTCGGTGTCAAATAACAAAGAAATAAAATACAAACACTGAATTCCAAAATTAAAGTTATTTTTTTGTGTATTTTCCTTGGAAGTTGGTTGTTTTTTTTTGGAAAAAAAGTTTTTTTCTGTGTACGGTATTAGGGTACATCGATTAGATTATATTAAGCGCCTCGTAGGTCGTAAACTCGACTGCTGAGCGTGGGGTGCTGGGTTTGATTCTCGGGTCGGGTAAAAAGTGCTTTTGGATTTCCATTAGGAAATACTCTGTAGCAACCTGAAGTTTGGAAGATGATGGTGTTACACCGCCGTACCTCAGAAAGTACGTAAAGCCGTAGGTCCTGCGACTTATCTCTCCCCGGTCGTGTTGGATTCCGTCCCATTAGACTATGAGAGTAAAGGAACAGAAACTGCACCTGTGTTTACGAACATGCTTGAACACTATAAAATCTCTTCCGTACTTGTCCAAATCACGATCAATCTCCGTTCAGATTGACCACCGGGATCGAAATTCGTTCAGAGAATTTATACAAACACTGGGAGAGAGCTAGAGCAGACCGCTATTTTATTTACTAAAATTATAATGATGTTGATTTTTTAACCGACTTTGAAAAAGGAGGAGGTTATCAATTCGGATGTTTGTATTTTTTTTTTATGTATGTTCGGGCATAACTCCGTCATATATGTTGACGGATTTGCAAAATTATTTTTTTGTTCGAAAGGGGTTTATTCCGAAATGGTCCCATTTAAATTTCAAAAAGATCTGATGATGGGTTTCGGAGACAGACAACGGAACTCTTCATAAATTGACAGCAAATCAACCGCGATTGCTGCGATCGTATGTCTATGAATTGTTAACACAGTTTAATGGGGAACCACAACTAAAAAGTGAAAAATAAAAAACTTTTTTACAAAAAAATAGAACCGACTTCCAAAAAAAGTGCAAAATAACTTTAATTTCGGAAGTCGGTGTCAAAAAACAAAGACACAAAACAGGAACACCGACTTCCGAAATTAAAGTTATTTTGCACTTTTTTTGGAAGTCGGTTCTATTTTTTTGTAAAAAAGTTTTTTTATCAAAATGTAAAATTAATTTTATTCATATTTCGATTACCTTTTCACTAACTTGTCCCTATTCCAATTGATTCGTGGTTGTTGCAACATGTCTTCTTACATTTTTCCTAGTTATTTGTCATCCCAGTTGTCACTCCCATTTAGACTACCATCCTTCATGCAAACCATCCAACATAGACGTCGATTTTTGTTAAATTTCCGGACAGCATGGAATCCCTTCGTATCCCGGACGAAGATCTATATTACTGGACAAAGGTATCCGGAAAATTCCAGACGTATGACGACCCTACTCATAACAGAAAGTATAAATCATCAACAGTCTATAGTTACTAATGAGTGATTGTCCAAAGAAGATCGCGTGCGCAGCCAATTCACTCTCTAACCATTAGACCATTACTTTTTATTTCCTAACTATTCCAAATGACTAAGTAATGCACATAATTAGCGCTAGGAAAATAGCTGTTAATGTAATAAAATGTTAAAACGTAAGATAACTTTGTAATGATTGCATCTGCAGTTGAATGATTATTTTCTTAATTTTTATTTACTTTGTATGAGTGTTAAATGAGTTCAATGGGCTTGAATTCTAATAAATTATACAGTATACCTACTGTGCAGTCTAATGTATTTTCGTTGATTATAATTATGTAATACAATACAATAATAGGCTCGTTGAGTCGAAACTCCAAAGTCTAGAACATAGACGCCGAACGACGACGTTGCTAGCCTGTCGGTTTTCTATCGGTTACATTTTGGGGAGTGTGCGACGGAATTCCATAATTTGATTCCGCCAAGCCCGTTTCATCAATGGACCACAAGACGTACGGCGAAGTGCCACCGGTCATGATGGACATCCCATCCATACGCACAAAGCGTTTTGAGAAAACATTCATTTTGCGTACAGCTAGGGAGTGGAAATTCCCTACCGGAGTCTGTGTTTTCTGATAGCTACAACCTGGAAGTCTTTAAGTCAAGAGTGAATAGGTTACTTCTAGGCAAGCGTGCTCCATCTTCGACCACATCATCGCTCACCATTAGGTGAGATAGTGGTTAAACGCGTGCCTTTCAACAATAAAAAAAAATACAAAATGTAACATAATCAGCTTTTTTATGTTCCCACTGCTAAGACTCAGGCCTTCTCTAGCAGAGGGAATAATATGTATCTCACCTGATTGCAAGCAAAGATGTGGTCGACGATGGAGCATATTTGCTCATTGTCATTCATTGCATAGAAATTGTACAAAATGGATTTTGAACAATGCGATGAAGTGATTCCAGGTTATTCCTTTTTTGTTTTGTGTGTTGTGGGAAATCATCCATTGACTTCTCCCGCTCTGGGTGGAGCGGGAGGGCGTGTCAAACTCTTACTGACAAACCCACCCCTGTTCCTTCTCTGTCTGAGTGCCCAGGGGTGCGGTAACTCATTTGCAGAAGTTATCCGCTACCCCTAGGTATGCAGGCATCGGCCACGATGGGCCCCGTTAGTGGTGGCTGACAATCATCTCTTTGAGGCGCGTGTGGAACACTACGCGCTGTCGACTCACGGGCCTGGTGTTAATCGGACGGCGAGCTACCCACTGCTCGCCGTCCGCAGGCCCGGGAGGTTATTGCTTGCGAGTGTAGTTTAATTCCGCCAAGCCCGTTTGGTCATGTGCCACCGGCACATGGTGGATAATCCCACCCATGCGTACAAAACGTTTTGTGAACACATTCATTGTGCGTACAGTTAAGGAGTGGAATTCTCTGCTGAAGTCTGTGTTCCCTTTTAACTACAACCAGGGGGACTTCAGATCAAGAGTGAATAGGTTACTTGAAGGAACACTGGTGGGTTTTAGTCAGTAAGAGTCTGACAAGCCGTCCCGCTCTGTCCAGAGCGGGAGAAGTTATTTGATGTTTTTCCACCCCAAAAAAAAAAGGCGCTGTGGACTGCGAAAGTCTGAAACTGTAATGGAACTAGCTTTATATTCCATTTTGCGTCAAATTTATTCAGACACAGGTCACATTGGTTCTATACAGTGCCTCGCTAAACAAGACCAAAAACATTTCGTCAAAAGCATTTTTAGTTGCGAAAATATCCTGCATAGGTTAATGACATTATTTTATTGTTGTTTACAATCTCTTTATTCATGAGAATTGTGAATGTCAACAAAGAAAAAGTAAAATGGCGTCTAGTGATTCGACGGATACCGTGACGTCATAATGCTTTACTGAAACCAGGCGGAAAGTACTTACTTTTTTGGGTGGGCATTGATCAAATAACTTCTCCAGCTCTTCGGGTCAAACTTTTACTGAACCCGTGTTCCATTAGTGGCCTGTGCCAGGGCCCCTATGAATCTTTTGAACACTCCCGCAAGCGACTGGCAGAAAGTACTATTCTGCACGAAAGACTATGGACCCAGAGTTTTTACCACAACGCATTCGTGCCAAGATTTCTAAATTACTTAAACCTTTTATCCGAATGGCTATGTAGGTGGAAAAGTCTGTTCCGTCAAAGGCAGACACCTCCATCAGTTCTTCCCATCGTTTCACGAAGTCTGTTGCCCAATTTCTCACAGGTCATGGTAACTTTAAAGGTAAATTAATTTATTCAAGCTTGTTGCCTCGCTTTTATGTCAATGTTCTACGCCTGATTGCGAATATGAATAATCCGCACATCATATCCTATGGGAGTGTACTCTATGGCAATCTGAACGCTTATGTTGTATAGTATTCAGCCTACGTCTGAAGTTGTCTTTCCGTGCGTTCAAGCGTTTTAGCCATACCTATTATTGGAATCAAGTGTAACAGCTCACAATTTTAGGACCTATTAATATTAGTGTTTTTAACCAGTGGCACTTGGGAACTGGGCTTAGCCCAGTTGTAAAAACCCCTATTGTGCCTAATGGCCTAGCTTTGTTCTGTCTCCCAGTCTTCAGTTTCTCTGGGACTCATCGAGCTTCATTGCCTCGGCGTTTTTTTTCTGGTGGTCGCCACTGTTGATTCTGGCTTACAGAAGTTACAGAGGTTTGGGAATAGTGTGGCGAGCTTTGCAGAAAGTACATACCTTATAATAATAATATTTAGTTGGAAAATATTTGAGCGAGCAAAGCATCCCTATTACCGATGACGGAAGATATTACACCATTGATTTCATATTTTCTTATTATTTTGTTGGGTTTGATAACCTTAAAGTGAGTTAACACAACCACCTTTGATTTTTTGGGATTTCCTCAAACTCAAAGAATTTATTTGAAATAAACCATTTACAGGCACTTTGAATTGTCAAGTCGGTCAGTCAGAAAGATAAAGCTTATTGCACTTTTCAAAGCGTGGATCTCTATGGAGAAGACCGTGCAACAAATCCATGGACACTCTTAGTAGTCGTAGTAGTAGTAGTATAGGGACTCCGCTGTCCGCACTTAGACTCTCATTTGGTCCGTTGTGCGTGGGGGGTCCTGGCTAACATACGAGTAGCCAGCCTAACTCCACCCAGAAGCACAGAAGCTTCCAGGGAGCTTCACAGGCTTCGCGGAGAGACCTCACTGTTCCAAGGAGGTGTGCACATTGGGTAGCCACGGCCTCGCATTCCAGGATGACGTGAGCGACTGATTCCGCAGCGTCAAAGCAACCTCTACAGAGAGGGCTGTCTGTGGACATAAACACTCTTTTAAATCATGTTGTTGCTTTTATTAGACTCTGTAGGTGCGTAGCCATCTCAGACACAAAATTCTAATCTCATGGATTACATCGGCACCCATGCCCTTCAAACCGGAACCATTGCAAATTCATTAAAATTATTCGTGTTCGTGAAAACATGTCGAGTTTTTATTCTATAGAACACTAGTTTCTGCCAGAGCGGCGTGTTACTTTTTTATTTTAGGGTGGAAATTCATCCAATGACATCTCACGCTCTGGTTGGAGCGGGAGGGCGTGTCAGACTCTTACTGACTAAAACCCACCCCTGTTTGTTCCTTGCCTGAGTGCCCAGGGGAGCGGTAACTCTGTTACGAATTTATCCGCTACTCCTTGGCATGCAGGCATCGGCCATGATGGGCCCCGTCAGTGGTGGCTGACATCTCTTTGAGGCGCGCGTGGAACACTACACGCCGTCGACTCTCGGGCCTGGTGCTGATCGGACGGCGAGCTACCCATTACTCGCCGTCCGCAGGCTCGGTAGGAACGTACTCCTAGGATGGTAACTATAACCAGTCTCTGTGCCAAATTTTTTCGAGATCCGTTTAGCATTTCTGGCGTGATTTAGTGACAAACATCTGAAACATCCATCCTTTCGCATTTATAATAGTACTCGTAGTAGAAAGTATGATGTCATATTTGTGACCGCAACTTCTGATATTGTCTGACTCAGCATAATGTTCACTAAAAAAATTTCGCTGAATACCTTGCAACGGAATGCTCAAGCCAACCTCAGCTGAACCATGAGTTATTAAACTAATAACATTCAACAAGGATCTATTGTGTCCTGCACTTACATATGATCGCTATAATTATGATGATAATAATATGATTAGTTGTAAATAACGATTATAGACTTTAACGCTTGTTATGAGATACCATTGTTAGTGGTCACCTGTAACATTTACCGCTTGATAACAAGCAGTAAGCTGTGCACTAGCGATCCGCCCCAGCTTTGCACGGAGAAAAATTATACATGTAAACCTTCCTCATGAATCACTCTGTCTATTGGTGAAAATCGCATAAAAATCCGTTTCGTAGTTTTTGAGTTTATCGCGAACAGATAGACAGACAGATGCGGCGGGGGACTTTATTTTATAATAGGTGGTTTATAAATCGGGAGAAAAATCTTCAAAGGCGCCTGGGCTTTTTTTGGAAGTCGGTGTTATTTTTTGTAAATATTATAGATTAATATAGATTTTTATTTTTCACTTTTTAGTTGTGGTTCCACATTAAATTGTGTTAACAATATAAAGAAAAACGATTTCAATAATTGCGAGTTATTTGCTGTTAGTTATTGAAGAGATCCATGGCCTATCTCCGAAGATCTTTAGCAGATCCTCATGTTTTATATACTCAAACCTTCCTTGAAAAATATTCATTTGAATGACGAAAACCCCATCCAAATTGGATAAGCAGTTTTTGAGAAAATTGCGGAAAAACTTACATACATACGGGTCGAAAACAGAACCTCCTTTTTTGAATTCGATTAAAAACCATGTGGGATTTTTACGTCACTGAAAACCACCCCGGTGATCACCATCGGCACATGACAGGGGCCCTCCCGTAACCTACTTAATTTTGGAAGTCAGTGTTTTGTGTCTTCGTTTTTTGACACCGACTTCCAAAATTAAAGTTTTATTCCACCTTTTTCTGGTAGTTGGTTCTATTTTTTTGTAGAAAAATTTTTCATTTTTCACTTTTTAGTTGTAGTTCCCCATTTAAACTGTGTTACCAATTCATAGATGTACGATCACAGCAATCGCGGTTGATTTGCTGTCAATTTTTGAAGAGTTCTGTTGTTTGTTTCCGAAACCCATCATCAGATCTATATGAAATTTAAATGGGATCATTTTTGAGCAAACCTCTTTCGAAAAAAAAAAAAATTGCAAATCCGTCTGTAAATCATGGAGTTAGGCCCGAACACACATAAAAAAATACAAACATTCGAATTGATAACCTCCTTCTGTTTGAAGTCGGTTTAAAATAAAAATATGGTTATAATTATATTGATTGTTTCAGTAATTGGCACCCATTGCTGCACTATAACAATGAATATGTTGGTGATACCGTCACAAATAAACACGTACTCAATTTAAAAAATACTACGTAAAATAAAACAAAAGACGTTTTATCTACAATTAAATGAGGCTATTCTTTACTACGCAGCACCCATAAAAGTCATTGACACTTCTGACTCACTTAAGAATTACTTACATTATATTCCAAGTTACTTTAAAAGAAAAATACGTATTGTATCGAACAAAAACCATATATCGTGATGTTCAAAGTACGGTTCCGGGATTACACCTGTTTTTCAGACACAGTAAGGTATGTCCGACGTATCCATTCGATAAATCAGTACGTAGACTAACGGAAAAGTAAATTATTGGGAGTAATTAGTGGGTATTAACTATTATGTATTAACTGTAGGTAAAGTTCATTAACTCTTGTCGCGATCACGAATGCAATTTTATTGTTCGTTAGCTGTGGTCGCATTACAAAACTCATTGTTAATAGGTTTTAAAACTATTGGTTGCGATCGTATGCTATAGTTGCCCCTCTCACAGAGAGGAGGCCTGTGCCCCAGCAGTGGGGACATTAAAAGGCTAACGATGATGCTGTAGTTGGGGTGCCATTTTTAAGGTTCCATATCCTAAGGGTCCAAACGGAGCCCTATTGTTGTTACTCACGTGTCTCTCTGTCTGTCCGTCGTCTGTCACACAGGTTTTAAGTCCGCTCTACACTCGCGCCGCGAAAGCCCGCGAAGGCTGCGAAACGTGAGTGTGGATGTTGTCGCGCCTTCGCGTTCGCGTTTCGCGCCGTTCCGCGATCGTTGTCGGTTTTTTGTCCCGCGACAAAGGGTTCGCGCTTAGTTCGCGGCGCGCGAACGCATCTACACTTGCAGTTTTTCACAGTTGCGTAGAAGACACCGTCGCAATGCGCGAACGTAAATGCGAAAGGTTGCGAGTGTAGATGAATTCGTGGCGAGAATTCGCGGCGCGATTTCGCGCGCGAGTGTAGAGCGGGCTTTACAGCCAAACGGTTGGAGCTACAGTCGTCAAATTTTCACAGTAGCGTCTTGTTGACCCAAAGCTATATAAATTGTCAAAAATACATTTGTTAGGAAACCCTAAATGTGCAAAGTCCGACACGCACTTGGCCAGTTTTTTTTTTGGGGAAATCTTCAAAACCTTCCCTGGTATTTTTCCCAGGTGGGTACCTGGACTTTTGGGAAAAGACCAGGGAGTGAGTGATTCGTACCTCTCTAAAATCACCCGGTGATCACCTTCAGCACCCCTTGTGTGCTACACCACACAAGTAGTAGTTAAGGATCTCTGTGGAGACAATTAAGGCGCAGTTATACGACTTGTAATGGTTTTTAATTGAACATCACGACTAAACGACTAGTCCTATTTATGTATTTGAAAAATATATATGTCACTCTAAACAATGTCCGTCGTAATTTGATATGTGATAAATGATTTTATTTTTGTTAGTAGGTTTTAACAAAACTTTTACACGTCAACATTTTTTTGTCAGTTTTAGCTAGATGAGGCCGGTGTTTCCTAGCTGACTACCCTGAGAAGAAACACCGAAACAAACTCAGAGGTCAAAGTCTCTTTTAAAGTGTTCAAATCCATACAATATGTACTGGTCAAAACATATGAGAACCATGTACGTTTATGTCTGGGATGAGTTTTGAGGAAAGCAACACACAAATTCGAGTGGACCTGTCCAGACAGTGCAAGCATTTGTCAGTTATCGTGAAGCTCAACTCAGAACTTTGAGGAGCTCAACGAACCGACTAACAATATCAAAGTAAGGACATTTGGGTAGGCCGCAAAAATTATTAAAACTGCCAGACAATCATAAAATCTACATGCATATAACGCCATACATAGTTCTCGCATTCACATTATGCAATATGAGTACCATACAGCTTAGTGTCCATAATGGTCTTTTGAAGAAAGAACCACACATGTTTGAGTGGACCTCTCCAGTCAGTGCAAGCATTTGTCATTAGTCGACGATTAGTCGAGCTCAACTGAAAACTACTACGGAGCTCAATGACTTGACAAACAATACCAAAGAAAGGACATTTGGGTAGGCCACAAAGGTACTCAAAATATCAGACAACGTTAAAAATTACTGTAGAAAGGAGAAGAAAAAAAAATAATAACCCACATAGTCCTCACATTTACAAAAAAAAGTAATCAAAAAAATAAATAAAAATGTAATACATACTTTACAAAGTAAATATTCATGTCAAACAAAATAGTAATAATAAAATGTGAGTATTTAAAATTATATTTTATAAGATAGTGTATTAATTTGTAAAGATATGCCTAACGCGGATAAACAATCGAAAGTCACGCAAAAGCAATAAAGCGTATTTTATGGAACCTTCACCATTTTAAAGATCATTTAATTATTTATATTTTAGTTTAATATCTGTTGTAAATTAATAATGCGTCTAATTTCGGACAGCGCTCCTTGATGGGCGAGTCCTATTACTGGGCAGACGTACGTTACGTGAGCTCAGCATAGAACACGCAAGCTAACCAGTCAAAGTCATTGGCAGTTAATAGCGCCTTAAAGGGTCTCCCCTCCCGGGTGTTACCACTGTGAGGATCGCCCAGAGGACACTGTGGAGCACACGGTGGAGATCTGCCCCGCTTGGGCGGAGCCCCGCCGTGTCCTCGTGGAGGCGATCGGCGGCAGAGACCTCTCGCGCCCGGCCCTAGTCCGGGCCATGGTACGGAGCGAGAGGGAATGGGAAGCAGTCTCCTCCTTCTGCAAAGCAGTAATGCTGGCGAAGGAGGAAGCGGAACGGGTGAGGAAGAGGCAATAACAACAGACTCGCCCTCACGCCCCTAAATCTCGCTGTGCGCGGCAGCAGTTGACGGGCATTTTTTATCTCACCATAAATATTGAGTTCTTTTTCATATACTCTCTATAATAATTTCTAAAGAGTAGGTAACCTCTAAATTAAGAAATGATGACTCTCCAAACTCTTTTGAAGATCGGATGGTTACATTTAAAAAATTTTCAACAATTATTTGGAAGCAGTTTTTACCACATGTTTCTATTCCAAGCTTAGAACTGGGTACCAGATACAAATTTCGAAATAAATATGTCTATCTTTACACTTTTTTTTTTGGAGGGGGGGAAACCATTCAATGACTTCTACCGCTCTGGGTGGAGCGGGAGGTCGTGTCAGACTCTTACTGACTAAAACCCACCCCTGTTCCTTCCCTGCTTGAGTGCCTAGGGGTGCGGTAACTCATATTGAGAATTTCCGGCCACGATGGCCGGGTCAGTGGTAGCTGACAATCATCTCTTTTAGGCGCGCGTGGAACACTACGCGCCGTCGACTCACGGGCTTGGTGCTGATCAGACGGCGAGCTACCAGTGGGTAGCTCGCCATCATGTGTAAAGAGCAATGGCTCTTTACACCTGATGCACTAATTAATTCATAAAGTATTAACTTAGTTTGAAGTCATTTCTTGTTATTTTTCGGTAAACTAACGGGTTATTAGTTTTTTGTTTACTTTACCGTTACCAAAGGCAGGATGTGTTAGTTGCATAAAAATTCTTGTGCATATTTTAATTATAATACGTATTATTTTATTATATTGCGTTGGACTTTTAGTGTAATGTAAAATTTCTTCACTGTTGTATTCCTTCAAACTAATGCAAGAAAAGACAGAAGATTGTTATCGATGTAGATGAACAGTTCAAGTGTTATATCCTTAACATCATTGATACAGATTTTTGAGGATGTTTCCAAAATCACCTCTATTTATAGATGTGAAAGAAGTGTGGTAGCTGTTATTAGCAGAAAGAAGTATACCAAGCCCAAAATCTTAAAAATCTTAAACCAATCAGTCACCAAAGAACTGACAAAAACTTAACTTGAACTCCAAACTATTCTACGTAACTATCCACTTGTTAGTCTTCACGTAATCAATCACTTGTCATCGGAACTATGACGAAATGGTAGGATCATTGCAATATCACAAACAGTCGACAGATTTGAACCACTGGACTGGAGAACCGGGGCTGTGATGTAAGAGTTGTGCTGGAGAAAAAAGGTTCTAGTTACACAAGGTTGGGAAATCTACCTGAGAATGCAGACAACAGATCTACCAGAATTGATAGGTCTGAAAAAGTGCTGGCGAAACACAATAAACACAATTTAGGGCAGATACAAACAGTGAGAGAGAGTGAGAGGGAGATAAGATAAAAACAGTGGTAAACTTTTTGCGTTAAAAAAAAAAAATTTTTTTAGGGTTCCGTACCCGGAGGGTTCAAACGGAGCCCTATTTTTATCACTCACGTGTCCATCTGTCTGTCTGTCTGTATATCTTTCGTTTATCACAAAATTTTGTTCCGAAGAATTTTTTAACTTCTTCTGACCTATAAACTTGAAATTTGGTGATAATATTTATTATTACGTGTACTTTACTAATAAATACCAATATATCGTGCGGAACCCCTAACGTGCGAAATCCAACACGTACTTGGCTAGTTTTTGTTCTTTTCTTTTCTTTTCTTCTCTTCTCTCTTCTTTTCTTTCTTTTCTTCCTTTCTTTCTTTTTTTCTTCTTTCCTTACGTGTCAAATACACGGTAAACGGTCGAATCCAAATTAGGGTTTACGAATCCTGTTGTAATCCAGCTTATTTGGTTTTAGTGATAGACTATGCAATAGAAACTGATCTAAATATCTTGAACACCAAAACGAACGAGGATAGTGGGCTTATAATTACAAACTGTATTGCAAAGACAACGGTAATCACATCGATTTATTTCAAAATAGCCCTAAATAAATGCTGTAGTGTTAATTTTTTCTTTATCTGAAAGAAGCATTTCTGAGGATTGGTGCCAATAATTTATAAAACCGCGCAAGTCGCTCCCCATTACAATGACATTTGACTAATTAAAAAGATATGCCTGTTAGAGATGTCAAAGAGATTTGTTCCGCACTAATTAGAGGCCTGTGCTACTAAGAAGGAAGTTCAATTATTATCACTATGTTAAGAACTTGACATAAATGTGTTATCGTTCACATCACAGTTTAATGAACAATCTTTTAGTCTCGAGCCCCAATCTAAATACTTGTTTGTAAAGAATGAAAATTCCAAACAAATTATGAACACAGTTTCCATATGCAATATAGTAGATAATAATCCCTGATGACATACATAATTAAATAATACAGTATCGTCAATACGGTTTAATCAGTTTGCGTCAGTGATGAGTAAGGGCACTGAAACGTAGTCGCTCACAAAGTTCCTCATCAAAAGATTTAAAGTCACCAAAAAGATAATGGAGAGGGCTAAGCTCGAATTTTCCGTGCGTGATCGAATAAGGAATGCAGATATCCGCAGAAAAACCAAGGTTACCGACACAGCCCAAAAAATCGATAAAATTAAGTAGCAGAGAGCAGTGCACATTGCTCGCAGAACAGGTGGTCGATTGGGCCGAAGGGTTCGGCAGTTGCGATCGCGAACCAAAAGACGTAGCATTGGAAGTTCTCCTACTAAGTGAACCGTGGGCCTAGTGTAACACGTTTACTCGTACGTAAACGTTCGCCTTAGTCAAATTATATAGAAATAAAGAGGTTACCTATTATTGTCACCAGGAGGAGCTTATACAGTTTTAGTACAAATTGACGTTTACTTTAACGCGATCAAGTAAAAGAACTCACACTCGGCGTATCGATAGCCTGGTGAGGGTTGCCGGAACCCGATGGATACGAGACGCTCAGGTATGGTCGTTGTGGCAACACTTGGGGGAGGCCTATATCCAGCAACGAACGTGTTTCTGCTGTAATAATAATGATGATTGCTGTTATGGATCATTAACTACCCTGTATAATATTAACAATACCAGAACAACTTTGTTTTTATGCTCTCATCCGTCTCCCATTTCACCTGCTAAATATATGATTAGTTTTGAACTTCCAAGACCCGTGTTACAGTTATAATTTAACTTATCTAGTTTATTTTCTTTTCCAGACACTAAAATCAACATGCGAGTTCATAAAAACACAGCTATGCACCATAGCAATATCTCTGACGCTGTTCAACTCAGTCCGTCTCCCTAAAGAAGCCTTTAGATATGGAGCAGTTCCTTACCTGGTGGTCTACTCGTTCTGGCTGCTGGCTGCGGGTTTGCCGACAACGCTGCTGCAGCTCGCCATGGGACAGCTGAGCCAGCAGGATCCTGTGGGAGTGTGGAGAGCTGTGCCAATTTTGAGAGGTAAGAGTTTATTTTATGTTCTATGCGTATTCTGTTGAGATTTTGAACTGATTTTTAACAACTTGATGTTAAAAATAGCAGTGTCAGCCAGAATAATAAACTTGTGATGATTTTAAAAGTAATCGAAAATTAAAATCGATAACTGTAAGAAACACAGGATCAGTCATTGAGGCGAGGCTTGGGGAAGATATTTTAGTGGGCATCTATCAGAAAATAAATAATTATGGTATATTATATACCATAAATCCACTAGCCGAGGGGATTATTGATGTCCACTACCACAAAAGTGGGCAGCTTTCGTTTGGAAGAGATACAATTGCATGACTTAGGTGACATTTGAAAATTACTAATATTTTATCCTCACCTTCTTGACGCAGACAGACTAAAACCGCAATCTAAGAACACAACCACATAATATTGTAATATGTATGTCATGTAAACATGTAGTCAGTATGCATAGGTATCAAGTTAAGCCTAAAAGGTAGATAAAACTCAACTCGCTACCTTGTGTGCTCAGCGTGCAATCCGATTATAATGTTCACATAGATGCAGTGGTTTGTCTTATGTAAATGTGTTTAGTGGAGTGATTCCTGCTGTGTACAAAAATAATAATTCTATTTAGTTCGTATATAATTATGTTAGATTATCAAAACATATTTGACACTTTTTGCTTTGCTGGGTATTTTGTTCTCTATGACCATTTAAATATAACTTCGCCATCGACAGAAGTAAGAAAAATAATCATGTTCACTACATGTTTTAAATCAAATTCCCCCACCGCGTCTGTCTGTGTATCTGTTCTCGATAAACTTAAAAACTAATGAACGGATTTTCATGCGGTTCTAAACAACAGACAAAGTGATTCATGAGGAAGGTTTAGGTGCATAATTTGTACCCGTGCAGATCTAGGGTGAGTCGGTTTTTTTTTCACTTATTTTGTATTTATTGTACACTAACAGTAATGATAAAATAAGTAAAAAAAAACAGCCAAGAGCGAGACGGACTCGTGCGCAAAGGGTTCCGAACAAATCATTTTTGTTCAGGTTTTTTATAAATATACTTCTAGTAGGTTTTCTTCTCTAATCTTTAGGTAAAGAACTAAGTACCTTCTGTATCTTTTTCAAAATTTTTGGCCCAGTAGTTTCGGAGATATGGGCTAATAATGGTATTTTTTCATCTATTTTCCTATATAACTTAAAATATCTATTTTAAAATTATGAAATATTATTTTTGAGACCCTAACAGTAAGCCCTTTCATTTGTTATGTAGCATGGTACAGTTTGGAAATGTATTTTTAATTTTCCGATTTGCATTCCAAAAGTAACCCACAAATTCCAAATATTTTTATACACTTCCGTGTTTGTATCACAACAGTACGTGTGTGTACCAAATTTCAGCTTAATCAGTCCAGTACATTCGGGGCAAATGGACTATGATAGACGGACAGACAGACAGACAGACACACGAGTGATCCTGTAAGGATTTCGTTTTTCATTCGGACTTTCGGAACCATACAATCTGTAAAATGTTCAATATTTTACACACAGACATGAAAATAAACCGGTATAGCTGTGCCAAATATTTATTGTTTAACAATTTACGATGTCTGTAACCTACCATGATTAACAGTCGTCACTCAAACAACATGAAATAAATCAGTTTTAATTATGCTCATAAATCCATAACATAATAATACCTATGTAATTTACAGGTGTCGGCCATTTAAAAGTGTTGACGTCATACGTATGTTGCGTGTACTATATGATGTACGTAGCTCTATCATCTGCTTACCTCGTGTGGATAGCCAAAGGGTCTTTCCCTTTGAAGGATTGCACTAAACTGCACATAACGCCGGTAAGCCGCTTTGTTTTGCATTGTTCTGTAAAATGAGGGATGTTTTAATAACTGCTAGGCTAAATTTTTAAGAGGAAACAGGGGGTGCGATTCTCCATACAAATGTATTCCCCGTTTTTCTTCCTAAATAATGCCTTTAGAGCAATTATTTTTTTATAAAGTCAAAAAAAAGGTCTTCTGTAGACATGCCCCTGTCATTTCCTTTTTTTCAGCAACTAATAAATAAAGAAAATTATGACCTCCCAAAAATTACAAAAAATAGCCCTATTTTTACCGCCGTTATTAGAGGACTACCAAGCAAATTCGAAATTTTTAACATAAAACATTTAATAGAGACCTAGACATACCCCTTCATAAAAATTTGGTGCCAAAATAATTGAATCGGCTCAGTTTTCGAGGAGAAAAAAAGGGAATACGAAACGTCGATCTCGTCAATTTTTTTTTTATAAAATCGGTCTGAGCTACAGCTGTCCTTATCGCACTCTACGGGGCAGGCTTGAGGCAGCACGATGGCAATAGATTCTTCAAATACCTATTTTGTAAATTGCTCGCAGGTTCTGTTCCCTCTTAAGAGCAAAGATAAAAATTGCTTGGTATTTGTAGATTTCTGCTGTATTGCACATCAATAGCTATTATAAATACCTATTACTTTCACTATACGCATACGGGTTTGACAAAGATGATAATCGTTTTTTTGTCGATCATAACTTAATGAATTAAATCTAATTAAATCCTAAATAAAAATCACTATAACAAAAAATAAAATTGATGTTTTTAGCCACGCAGTGGGACTGTATTTCAGCTAATGCGATTTAAATGACATTGAATAACGGTTTCCAGGAAAGGCTAAGCAGATAATGATATATTTATTGCAATGGACCTTTTTTATTATCTTATTAAAATTGTATGTTTCAGAATGGATATGAAAACAAAATGAACGCGACCGAGTGTTTCAAGTATGTATGTTTATCAATTGATCATAAAATATAACTTAGCTCTTTTCAATTAAGTTTTATCGCAGAATTTACATTAAACAAAATCAATTTCATTGGCTTTGTTAATAACAAACAAAAAAACGTAATCCTGTAAAAACTTATACTGTATTGATATACATAATTATGTATACGACACTGGCAATGTTCAAAATTCCGAGGTGGTCTAGGCAATCAATAAAGTATATTTTGTCTATCGTTCACCAGTATATACCCTGCCTAGCCATTGTATAGAGTGCTGGGAGGGGATCAGGCAAAGTATAAAAAGAAGGACAAATAAAACTTCAGTTGTTAAAATGTATTTAGGATTCATATACTCAGAGGTTGACTACAAGCAAGGAACTTAGGGTAGCTATATTGCTAGTTGAATACTCGGCATTGTATAGAATAAATATTATTTCAAATATCATCTGAACGATTAGGTATTCTATAGAATTCCAGATTGTACAAATGGCCGGTAACGTATAACCAATAGAAATATGGCTAATTAAATATAATACCCCTAATTTATTATATTATGCCTTTTCTATATTGACAAGAAAAGAAGGAGCTCTGTACCACTAAAAGACTTATTTATAAACACTTACTGCTGAACTTCTGGATATAACAATATGACAAAGAGAGTCGTAATAATTGCGTAGAATGATTAAACAATCTAATTACGTAGATACGTATTTTTTTGTTTTGTCACGTAAGCAAAAAATGAAGACGATACAGTGCGTTGAAATTTCACGTGACATCACACTTTAGTTACAATTGTACCACTTTTTACTGAAAAGTGACGTAACAAGCGTGGGGGCTTGTTACATCCTGAACTTTGATGCGTTTTATCTTTGTATTTTTTATTGATTTGAAATAGCAAAAATACATGTCCAATATTTTTTGAAAATGTAACTTACGGACTAAAGAGCAAAATTTTTTTTCTACCCTGAAATCATCACTGTTATTATGTATCAATTCACAACTCTTTAGGACGTTCTCTAGACTCTCTTACACCTCTTATTAGACAAAATCCGAGGCATAAATTGAATTTTTAGTCACTATTTCTTAATAGGCTCTCTGTTACTTCTACCACTATCGTAATTTTAAATTAGACTAAGTTTTTAGTCGATGGATTTATAACAGTACGATGAGATTGACATCGTCACATACCTAAGTGTACGAATATCCCTAAAATAAATAAAGAATAAAAACCTTATTGTAATTCCTAACAACCTGTTCCTTTAAAACCCGATTATCACCCATTATCCTGCCTAACAGATTTTATTTTAACTTTCAGTTCAACATTTTTGGCGCCTTTCACGGAATATCCTCAGTATCTTGGCATAATGGCGATTTTAATATTTCTTCTATGGTTCTTCGTGCCCATTCTGTGAGTAATAATACTCTTATTACGTGTAATATTTCCTTCTTCGTTTGTAATAAGCCATTTGTTCGAATTTCTTTAAGCTGTGAAAATTTTGTGAAAGAATATTGGGAGTTGGATCAAAAGTTGAATACCTAGATTAAATTGTTTAGTTTTTATGAGTTGCTCATAATAATGTTTCACAATCTGTTCCATACAAAGGATTATTCCTACTATTATTTTAAACTGGTTTCAATTTCCACATCGAATAGCGGTAGGTCTAATACAGAAACTCCTCCGTATTTGCACCTCTTTGTTGGGCTGCTAGAAAACTATTAGTGACAGCTTGTCAACGGCTTGGCGACTTAAGTGATCTAATGATAATCTTTGTCGGGCGTTAAAATAAACGACAAAAATTTGGAAGCTTTTAATTGCACCTGACCCACCCCAACTATAACAATCATTTTTAAGTTTTTTTAATAAATACTTTGCCCCACCCTTGGAATTACTTCTGAATAGTGGGTGCGTTCATGAACATAAACTCACATACACAAGACACCCAGAACTGGAGCAACTATCTGTAGGCAATACAAATATTTGTTTCGTGCGGGAATCGAACCCCCGACACGCAGTGCACCAGGCAATCGCTCAACCACTGCGTCAACCGTACCTTCGTAGTTCCTTTGGTCTAGAATAGTCTGGAACATGGTAATTCACTTACATTCCAATCAATGAAGAAAATTATTTGATTTGATACTAAATTAAAAAAAAAAAAACTGGCTAAGTGCGTGTCGGATTTCGCACATTAAGGGTTCCGTACCAAATATTGGTATTTGTTAGTAAAGTATACGTAATAATAAACATTATCACCAAATTTCAAATGATTCACGTTACACCGTGTCGCCACCGGGCCGCACGGCCGTGGCACGGTCAAAGATTGTTGCATACATTTTGTATGAAGTGATTCATGTGAGACCATGCCCCGGCCGTGCCCCGGCCAGGGCACGGCATCGAAATGTCGGTGGCAATTGTTTCCCGGCTGGGGCACGGCCCGGTGGCGACACCGAGTAACATGAACGTGTGCACCGGTCCCGGACGTGCCCCGGCCGGGAAACATTTGCCGGTCAAACAATTGCACAGTCAAATATCTATAGTATACTTTTTGTGTGAAATGATGCATGCTTGGTCGTGCCCCGGATGTGCCCCGGCCTTGCCCCGGCCGGGAAACATTTGCCGGTCAAACAATTGCACGGTCAAATATCTATAGTATACTTTTTGTATGAAATGATGCATGCTTGGCCGTGCCCCGGATGTGCCCCGGCCGGGGCAACCGTCAAATAAATCTAATCATCCTTAAGGCTCTGTTTGGACCCTTCGAGTATGGAACCCTTAAAACTGGCCAAGTGCGTGTCGGACTTCGCAAATTTAGGGTCCCGTACCCTATGAGGAAAATCAACGTTTTAGTATTTGTTAGTAAAATATACATAACAATAAACATTATCACCCTTTCAAGTTCATAGGCCTATGGAAAGTTAAAAATTCTTCGGAACAAAATTTTAGAAGAGACGACGTACAGGCAGACAGACGGACAGACGAGCATACGAATAGACAGACAGACGGATAGACGGACAGCCCGACAGACGGACACGTGAGTGACAGGCTCCGTTTGGACCCTTCAGGTACGGAACCCTAAAACATATTGCTACAAATCCAGTTTACTTAAATAACCAAATACGGATCTTGTTTACATCAAATTAAAAGACGTAAAACCTAGGTAAGTATTTTTAAAACTGTCCGATTACGTTCAGTTTTAAAATAAACATACGCTTGTCTCTCATTTGTGTTGCAACTAACAACACAATAATTTGGCGCAATTAGTATAATTTGTTGAAGTCAAACGTGCAAAATTTCGGCCAAATAAGTGTATACGTCTATTTATAAAAATTAGGACATGTTTTCCGGGTGTCAGTTGGGTATTTTGGCTTTGAATGACTTTAATGGCTACAGTTTTGATTCATCACACGAAATAATACCGAGTAATATGGTGTTTAGTAGCACGATATTTAGCAGTTGGACTATTGCTTGATTTTAAAAGGGTATCCCTGAAGTTTCTTGCACATTGTTCTTCTTAGAGATCTAAGCTTTAGAACGTGCAACATCTTCATCTTTTTGATATGCCAACATCGACATTTAACCCAGGCCTGCGGACGGCGAGTAATGGGTAGCTCGCCGTCCGATCAGCACCAGGCCCGAGAGTCGACGGCGCGTAGTGTTCCACGCGCGCCTCAAAGAGTTGTCAGCAATCACGATGGGGCCCGTCATGGCCGATGCCTGCATGGATGATGCCTGGATTGAGGATAAATTCGAAACAGAGTTACCTCGCCCCTGGGCACTCAGGGCAGGAAAGAACAGGGGTGGGTTATAGTCAGTAAGAGTCTCACACGCCCTCCCGCTCCACCCAGAGTGGGAGAAGTCATTGGATGATTTCCCACCCCACAAAAAAAAAAAAACATCGATATTTAAAAAGTGCCTGCAAATGGTTCGATTGAAATAAATGCTTTGATTTTGCGTACAAATTATTAGACAGTCAGTCCAGTTTTACTTCTAAAAATGCTTGAATATCAAGCCGCAAAATTTTCAAAAAAAGACCGCTATTCGTACTAACTCTTACTTAACTCAATTTTGACGCTATTAATTTTCAAAACAGATTTCTTCAAAACCCATTTCAGTCCACGCGACTATTGGAACAAAGCTTCATCAATTCCATGACGTGTTTTAGGAATCCTATATGAATACCGTGTTGCTAACAAAGAAGGATTAGTCGAAATACCTCTATTGTGCATACCATCCACGCATTTCACGTAACGTTACTGACAACGCAGACCTGAACATTGTGCACGTAAAACCTTTTAACAGAATATATGAAAGATGGATGAGAATCATTTCAATCAACTAGAGCGGCATCCTGTTACTGGACTGCCCATCTATTGCGGGTCCTAAAATCATTTAGGACTTATGATTTTATATCCGACTAGCACTTCGGGCGCGACTTTGTCCGCATGGATTTCAAAAAATTATAGCATAATACACTCACAAATAACGTGACTCTAGTGCTAAAAGAATTTTCAAAATCGGTTCTGTGGATCCAGAGATTACCCCCTACAACCTCACAAACTCTACCTCTTTATAATATTAGATATAGATAATACGGTTAGTTTGCATAACCCTACTGCTGGGCAGAGACTTCTTGTTGCAATGAAAACTAAAAATAAAAGTAATTAGCAGTTTTATTTTGAAAAATGTGCAGGTACTGCAACGAACGACATCAGTTGACAGAGGGAGAGCAATGAAAAGACGCTTGGGGCGCGCGGATCGCACTTACAACGAAATGTGAAAGCGCATTTCACACGTTTCTTTATAATGCATTCAGGACATTCCAATACTTATTTCCATGTTTTTCTTTTTTTAATAAGTCTATAACATAGGATTAGTTTCCCTCTGTTCAGCTTTATAATTTTCTGTAAAACGTGAATGTGCAATCGTTACAGTCTCACAGATTCAGTTTAGTTGTGCTTCTTCTTCTTCGTCGTTCCCTCAATGCTGAGGATCGCGACCACATATGATTTTTTTTTTTTTTTTTTTTGTGGGACTTCTCGCAGGTCAGCCTCTGAGGCTGTCGTCTGCTTAACTGGGCTTGCCTGTGTGACCACGCTAAGGGCACTCCCTGCGGAGTACGAGCCTCGGCTTAGGGCGTCACTGGGGGGCAGCAAGGGAAGGCTGGATCTGGTTACCATTAATTGGGGAGTTTACTGGCTCAGCGGCACGTGCTGGCGAGAGACGGGGAGGGCAATGACTTAGATTTCGCGACGGGCCTCGCCGGCGAGGTCGGAAAATCGGCGGTATGAAGTGTTTTCTGATAGTGCTGGTTTCCCTACGGCTCTCTTGGAGCAGGGTTGTAGCGTCATCAGGGACTAAGAGGGTATGCCGGGGGCGGCGAATCCTAGAAATTTGGGAGGGAACGTATCGAGTAGCCGATGCGATAAGGGGGTTACGATGTTTAGCAGCAGTTTCGAGGAAGCGCTTGGTGGAGCGTTCTGCTGCAAGGTGGGGATTTTGAGGTCAACATGCAGCTCCTCATTTCTCACAAAGTAGGGGGCATCCACTACCCTGCGGAGAAAGCGGTGCTGCAGTGTCGACAACTTGTGGAGGTGACAGGGCTTGGCATGTGCGAACACTGGGCAAGCATAGGTCATGATTGGTCGGATGACCGCGGTGTAGGTACGCAATTTGCACTTGAGTGACAATTTGCTTTTACCATTTAGAATGAAGTGGAGTCTACCTTGAGCAAAGGCTGCTCGCACGACCACATACGACGCGGCTCCAAGTTTTACGATCTTCTGCAATGTGGACCGCTCGGTATACGCTGCCTCCAACAGCTTTCTTTATCCTGTTCGACCATCTTTCCGGTGCTCGGCCTTGAGCGCGTTTTCCTTCCACCTTGCCCAGTATTAGTAGTGCTTGGTAAGCTTAAAACATCGGAACATTTAAGCCCAATTAAATCCACTTGACGTGTTTTTTTTTTGGGTTGAGAAATTATCCAATGACTTCTCCCGCTCTGGATAGACCGGGAGGGCGTGTCAGACTCTTACTGACTAAAACCCACCCCTGTTCCTTCCTGCCCTGAGTGCCCAGAGGCGTGGTAACTCTGTTTCGAATTTATCCTCAACCCTCGGGCAGGCAGTGGCCAACACGGCCCTGTTTTTATTGCTGACAACTGTTTGAGGCACGCGTGGAACACTACGCGCGCTCGACTCTCGGGCCTGGTGCTGATCGGACGGTGAGCTACCCGTTACTCGCCGTCCGCAGGCCCGGGTCACTTGACGTGTTAATTAGGACTTTTAACCCGTATAAAAAATATTACAACTGACTTTTAAAACATTCTATTTTTATTTTTCAGTTTATACCGCCTCCACAAAACCTTGAAAACGACACTTGCCTTCTTGACTATAATCGTAGTAGTTATTGCCATACTACTGACTTCATTTCTGGCTAAGACCGCAGTCCTTGATTCGATGTACGAATCGTGCGTGCAATGGACTTCGCTACAGCAGCCTTACATTTGGCACAGTACGTTGGTACAGGCGCTAATGTCGACGCAAATTGTCAGTGGATACCTGACAAGTGCTGGTGGATCCGTTTACAGACATTCTGATGTTCGATGGTAATATTTTTATTTATTTGTGATAGTTGCTTCTGTTATTAGTAAGGCATTCATTATCTTAGTTATTTTATGAGAAATGTTTAGTAAGAGTGGTTTGTCATCAGAGTTTCTTTTGTACTATAAGCAGTCAGGAAGACTTCACAGGAAATTGACAACAAAGTACAAAATAACTGCTTAAGATCCCAGATTAAATTTTCGCGACGTGCTTTGCGTTACTGACTTGTCCCGTTACGAATTTCTCAGTAATAATTGCTGATTTCCTGACAGATTGAAATACGCTCACCCCCTGTTATATGGAACATCATTACTGACGAAATGTACATATTTACTGTGTGTATATTATGTTCTCAATTCATCAAGGAATTTATTTTTTTATATTTAGATCAGAGTACTGCCACATCAAATACATTAAATACAGGAGAAGACCATAAAAACACTATATTAAAACCTATTTTCTTTCCACCTTTCAGGACATCAGCCCTAGTGATTATGACAAGCATATTCGCGGGTTGGCTATGGGTGTTACTTTGGGAATCCATTGGTGGCAACAACAGAAAAGACACCAGCTATATATCGATTCTAGTCTTAATATACCAATCTTCTGTGTCTGAGAGAAGGAACAAGGAATGGCCGCTGCTTGCTTTCGGAGTTGTCTTCTTCTCTGGTATTATAAGTGTGGTATGTGTCATGTTTTTTGTTAACCTACATTATGTCCCACTTCTGGGCAAAGACCTCCCCTTTCTCCTTCTTAACTTCTCTGTCTTGGGCGATTTCTGGCCAAGTTTGCCCCACAAACATGATCAGATTGTTATTTTACATTCGCGGCGGCTGACCTCAATGGTGACATCCTCCCTCTGGCGTCAAATGAGTTACGAACCTTACCCTCCTGTCCGGGTGTACTCTTGCAAGGTGACTAGCCTACTCCCACTTCAGCCTGGCTGTTTTTCTTCAACATCTGCTTCTTGAGTTATGATGTATCATTAGTAAGATGTATCATAAGAGGAACGGTAACACCAATAATATTTAATTTTAATAAACCATCTCCGTAGTGCAGGGCCAGCCACTCTAGAAAGTGCAAGGATACGTCCAGACATTGATCTCTTTCACCTGAGATCGTATTAACACAGACTTTGTCCTGACAGTTACGAACGGGCAAGTGCGTGTCGGGCCACAAGCATTGTAGGGTTCCGTAGTCATCCGTCATAACATGCTGACTTAGAAGGGGGCTTAATGTTTATTAATATGAACATATTAATTGAATTCACGGTTTTACGGATAGTTAAAACATTTAAATTAAAAACGAAAAAAAATTGTTTTATTTTTCCATAATGGCAACTCAGTAAAGTTTGTCCCTTGGCTCAAAATATCAAGTTGTACTAAAACAGTAATTTGATCTCTGTTGTAAGTTTCTAAGTTGTAGTTAATAAGTTGTTAGTACTCTTAAAAAACATCAGATGTAATAATAAAGTTATTCTGTGATATACACTTTCTTTTAGGCTTTTTGTAGGTGAATCAGTTTTATGCTAGAAGTTTTGTGAGAGCCTTTTTATGAGCTGTGGACCCTTTTATAATAAAAAAACTTTTTACAAGGCTTGAGGTTTAAAATATTAGGTTGTCCATTATAAAAGTCATTTCATGTTTAGTCGTGGTTAATATACTTAACTGTAATACAGAATTATGTATAGATCATCGCAATCACAAAACTCGGTAGCTAATAGTGGCTATTAAGAAGGGCCGTTGTTTGTAAAAAACCTGATTTTCTTGCCAAAAGTCGTTTTTTAGGTTTCCGTACCCAAAGGGTAAAACGGGACCATTTTACTAAGACTCCGCTTTCCGTCCGTCTGTCTGTCCGTCTGTCACCAGGCTGTATCTCATGAACCGTGATAGTTAGACAATTGAAATTTTCACAGATGATGTATTTCTGTTGCCGCTATAACAAAAAATAGAATTAAAAATATTTAAGTGGGGCTCCCATACAACAAACGTGATTTTTTTGCCGTTTTTATAGATAATGGTACGGAACCCTTCGTGCACGAATCCGACTCGCACTTGGCTGGTTTTTTTTTCTAAGTTGAAAGTTTACACTTTCTTCCCAAACCTGAATAAGTATGTAGCTAAAAACTTTACGAGGTTTATTTTCGCTTTCCAGTTGATACTCCTCTACCCAGTTTACGACAAGCTCCACCGAATGACAGGCGATCACTGGCGGGTGTTCGCCTGCGCCACCTCAGCAGTAGGCACAGCCCTCACCGTGGCAGTCCTGGCTCGAGGGTTGGAAGTAGCCACCATCCTGGATGAGTTGATTGTACCGGTTCTGGCTGTGTTTACTTCTGCTGTAGAAGTGGTTGGATTTGTGTTTATTTATGGTGAGTCACCTAGTGGAATAAATTAGTTTTGTTTGGCTACCATACATTTTAAGATAAGCTAAACAAAGCTGTGCGACGGAAGTCATTAGTGCTTCAGATTTTAGATTTGTTTCTACCTGCGTCATTACAATCTCACACGCAAGAAACAAGTAAATTTGTTTGCAGTGATATTTTCGTACTAATAACGGCAACATACCATCTGACTTCTTAAAAGACCAATTACTATGGTGTCTTGCTTCTTTGTTTCTTGGCATCTTTACATACAGAGACTCCTCCGTGCCTCGGCAAGCACGTCAAGCCGTTGGTCCCGGCTGTCAATCGTGAATCTTTGACAGTCGTTACGGGTTGTCAGAAGCCCGAAAGTCTGACATCCAGTCTTACCAAAGGGTATCGTATTATCCAGTAACTGGGTTGTGGAGGTCAGATAGGCAGTCGCTCCATGTAAAAAACTGGTATTCAGCTGCATCCGGTTAGACTGGAAGCTGACCCCAAGATAGTTGGGAAAAGGCTAGGCAGATTGATTGACTATGGTATCTTGTTGCCCTATTATACGAATTGTTGTAAAAGCTACCCAAGTAATCATACTTAGGCTAATTGTCTATCTAGGTTTTTTAGAAAAAAAAAAAAATATATATAAAATAATGGATAAGCTTTAATTTAAATTTATGTAAATTTCAATTAAAAATAATTGAAATTTGAACTCTTATTTTTTTATTTAATCAAAATAATGTACTTATTACCATTTGAGCAATACCGATAGTGGAATTACAAATTCTCAATCATGTACCGTATCGTTCCTTACTAATTATTTTATTGTTTTCCCATTCCAGGTTGGTATTACCTCACAGTAGACATAGAATTCCTCACCGGAGCAAGACTCCCATACTTCTGGGTAGCCACCTGGTGGCTAACCCCTGTCCTCTTCATAGGAGTCTCAGGCTGGTGGCTCCGGTCCTTGCTGAGGATATCCTGGGACAATGGCCTCACGCTCTGGCCTCTGTTGGCAGTCTTTGTAGTTATATTAGTGGTCATGGTCATGTTGGCAGCAGTGGCTGTTGCAAAGGAGGAGCAGTTTAATTTAGTTACAGTGAGTATTCATTTGAAAGAAGAATGTTCATATTTGACCTGACTGTGTATAGAAATGAAATAAATCTTAAAATATAGCTTATTGAATTGTATATTAATTACGCTTATCACAATGTTAAAAGAAACGCAGGAAAAAAAGATATTTTTACATTTATTTAAGCTAATTCTAAACGTATTGTCATATTTTGAACGCATCCAAACCATCAATTCTTTAAAATCCGGGTTGTCAAATTGAACCCCGACGACAACCCGGGTTGACAGTCGATTTTTTTTTTCTCTTTAATTTTTTTTTTTTGTCCGACTCACCAGTGAGTCGCGGGGCTTCACAGGTTAAAACGTTCCATTTTACAAATTGCTGGTTGACCATATTTAACTTTGTTCCTTAGTTTTATACTTATTTTACGTTTAATTCGACCAGTAAGTATTTTTTTATTAGTCATGGGATAAAGTAAATAATTAAACAATAACACAATAATTGAATTAAATTAATCATTCAGTATTTCATTGAGTGTGCGCAAGTGAAATGGATTTTTTTGACATTTGACAGTTCTGTGATTTGCATCGGCGCAGTCCTTTGTTGTTGCGCTCGCGTCTCGTTGTGTACTGTGCCATTTTGTATGTGTTTCTTCTTATTACGACCCTATTTACCGCCCCTGGACCCCGATATCTTCCTCATCTGACGACCTTTGCTTACCATACCTGATACCGTTGTAAATCTGTTCTGTTGACAATGCCGCCATCAGCAACAAGTCGACGTATACTTTGCATAAACTGCAATGTCTGCATAAATACGTTTCGACTAGTTAGTATATACCTAGGTATACTTAATTAAATTAAAAGCAATTAAAAGTGTGATAACAATGTACTTATTTAACCACAAATTGTACATATTATGTGGTGTTAGCCAGCAGGTAGGTAGGTAACCAAATGTTAGTCTTAGAAAATAAATAATTTGTAAGTAAGTACTGGAGAATGCAGTTTTCAACTCGACACTCATTTTATAGTGACAATCATGGAGTCTTAGCATTGACTTAGCCAGGGGCAGTTAGTTTCAAGGAATTAACTGAGTAAAAAAGATGTTTTAGACCATAGTTAGCTAAATATTCCTATTTTAGAGTAAACTACGAGTGTTATTAATTAGTTCATGCACGTTTGTTTCATTAATTCTGGTGACGGCAAATCCTAACCTAAAAAGAAACATTAATATTTTTTGAACTTCGTGGCGTTTAAATTGCCGAAATGACTATTAGACATTACTTTCTAAACTTACGGGAAGTATTTCTACTATATCTTATAACTATACATATACTTTCATCATCAGGTTTCTAAATGTATGGAAGGTGGGCATTGTTCTTTGGTAGTTACGTTAATCATCCGCATTGGCGTGGTGGATTACGGCTCACACCTTCTAACAGAGAGGAGGCCAGTGGCCTAGCAGTGGGAACATTACAAGGCTGATTATGCTATTATTATGATATGCTATGTTAACCATCGGATGCAAAAGCACAGGGACGATCAATGTGGCGACGCTTGGGGGAGGTTTTTTTTTCAACAGTGGGTGTATTTCGGCTGATAAGATGATAATGATGCTGATTTTTGAATAAAGATTTCAGAGCTTGTTATTTGTATAAAAGTTGAGAAACTATGCTTATATATTTGGAATAAATAATAGATGTCACAAAGAATGAGTTAAAACTATTTGGCCAAACACATAAAAACCAATTTTGGAAGTTTCACAAAAACCTGCAATAGTTAATTTTTCTCTCCGTGACTTTAAAGAAAAACCTTCAATATCCAAGAATATACAGTAATTTTTTTTTTTTTTCAGAAATTAGCATCAGCGTTCCGCCCATCCAGATTATGGGGTCCTGAAGAGCCCATGGCGAGATACATCTGGATGTCACAACGATACGTCAACGAAACACTTAGCACTGACAACGAATCAACTTCCGAACCAAACAACTACTCAACCATAATGTTCAACAAAGAAAAAGAAAAGAAATACCAAGAAGAACTATATAGAAATGATATGTACCAAAGGAACTATAATAATTATAACAAAAACGAAGTTTTTAACAATGATAATCTTGTATACGGAGGCGTTAGATCGATATATGGTACTCACACAATACCCAGAGGTAAGAAAAAGAGTACAGATGAACAATATCGGTCTCCAAATATTTGTATAGCCAAAGGTAAATTAGGAGGTCCCATAGAATGTAGCTGTAACAGACATTTTACACTTAACGTTCCAGATTTGAGGAGCAATGAAGTAACTACCAGTCTATAATACGTACAACGAAAGTAACCTAGTCGAATTATTTATATAAATTATGTGAACACTTGAACAAATAATATATGAGTAGGTTGTGATGGCAACCGCAGTGAGCACTTGGAGTGATGTTTAATAAATTATGAAATCTTGTTGTGTTGTTTTATTTTAATCATTTGTTCACTGCTCTTGTCACCGCGCGCACCTACCGTATTAGAACCAAGTGGCTTGGTACGTGACGATGGGAAGAGACCAGATGGCATGACGTTGGTGCCGTGGAAGGTGGGTAGGCTTTTGGTGTGGGACGCAACCTGTGTCGACACCCTTGCGCCATCTCATGTTCCAAGTACGGCGGGCTGTACCGGTGCTGCCGCTACAGCTGCCGAGGCCCTCAAGCGGCGCAAATACTGTAACCATATTGGAAATTACAGTTTTGAGCCGTTTGGGGTCGAAACGCTCGGGTCATGGGGTCCGAGTGCGCGTCTCCTTTTCAAGGATATTTCTCGCCGACTGATCGACACTTTACGTGACCAGAGGGCTGGCTCGTTCTTTGCTAAGAGAATTAGCATTGCCATTCAACGTGGTAATGCTGCCAGTCTTCTGGGCACGTTTCCAGATGACAGCCATGTGGAGGAGTACTTTGACACCTGAACGTATTTTGTTTTTGTATATATGTACGTAGTTAGGTAAGGTTTTTTTTTTTGTTTTTAGTGTAGATTTAGTTAGTTAAGTATGTTATAAATATGTAAATCTGGTTACCCAAAACTTTTCCTGTTTGTGTTCCTTTCGATACAGGACCACGGGGCTTCATGGTGAAGCCCCTCGGACGAAGACTCGAGATTGACGCTTACACGATACGATGCGATACAGGTTATCTATTGTTTTATCTAACTTTTTTATCCATAATTTAAAGTGCCATAACTTTTTTTTGTCCTAATCATCATGTGTCCGAATGATAACTTGCCCGAACTTAATGTCACATACATGCCATAAAATTGAAATTCCTAAATACATTATGCCCTAAATATTACAATCAATAATATACAAAAGACTTAAAATCGTTTTCAATATAAGTTAAGTCCTAAATTCAAATTATTTAATGTTTATTTATCCTAATAATATTTTTTTTACTTTGTTTAGCAAAGCTGTTGCAATGAACTTCTCTCAGGCGTTACGTAGATACGATTTATATGCAATATGAGATATATAGCTATTCTATTATGAAATTAGCTTAGAATTGGTCTATAAATTATCAATGAATTAATTAATGTATTTACGTTTACGTAATATTTTTTTTGTAATAAATATTATCTGTATTTGTATTACAATTGTTTATTATTTTACCAAATCGCATTGATACAATACATAAATAGTAAAGATGCAAAAGCAATAAATGGCTTTTGTCAACAATTTTATTATAAATGAACATTCGGAATAATTACTTAAGACATATGACTTTGTGTCATTCAAAATTAGAAGATTGAATTATTATTAGAAGTAAAAATGATTATGTAAAACAAAATTTCGAATTTTTGAACATTATGATTACTGAAATTTATAGCAAACGTGTTATGAATAATGATTTTCGGACAAACAATTTTAGGAGAAGAATGGGAGCACGATGCGATTGAAGTCTATGCGACGATATGTACGCGATTTACACGTATTTACTTCCTTCGATTCTCTCACACTCGACACTCGACGACATCTTGCTCTCACTAGTCCTTGTCGCAAATAGAGTGAAAGGGAAGAACACTTGCTGTAGCCGTCCCGCCCAGGAGTCGTATACCACCAACAATTCGTTTGTCCGACAGAAAGAACAATATTGTAACTATAAGTCGATTTTCGGCGCAGCCAAAGCCGATAATCCTCCCGACCAAATTTCGACCAGGGTAGCCAATCTCAACGGAGATTAGCCAAGTACGCAGGAGATATTATAGTGCACAAGCGTGTGCGCAGACACAGGGGCACTCTCTGTTCCTTCACTCTCATAGTCCGATGGGACGGCAAGCCGACACGACCGGGCAGAGATCAGGCGCTGGACTAACGGCTTTACCTGCTTTCCGAGGCACGGGGGTGTCACACAACCAACATCCAAACTCTGCTTCTACAGAGTAATTTCTAATGGAAAAACACATTAGTACTTTTTGCCCGACCTGGAAATCGAACCCAAGACCTCACGCTCAGCAGTCGCGCTTGCGACCGCAAGACCAACGAGACAGTCTACATCCGGCCAAGTGGCGCCCTCATTGATTAAAAAATCGTAGCATAGCATAGAATATAAATATTAAAGAATCATATGTCGCGGGCCGTTTTTGACACTTTTGCTTACTACTTTGGATACGAAACATTTTGATTCCTGTTCTAACAACGTAAAAATACTTTATCCTATTTGTAACAAACGCGACCTAGGATTCTTGAATATTTATTTTCTATGCTATGCTACGATTTTTTAATTAATGAGGGCGCCACTTGGCCGGTAGTAGAGTCTTAAAGCGATACAAGCACCTATACTAAAGGAACCTATGAATCCACCTGAACAGTACACTTTTATAAATACTACCAGTAAATTACGGTGTCCCTAAGGATGGTGGAGGCAGCCACTTAGATGCTCCTACAAAATAAGGGGAGATGTGATCAATTCTTAGGCAAAGAGCACACAATGCAGACCCGACTACAAAGCATATTTTTTAGGGTTTTTATTTATTAATTTGTACAAGTACTTGTAAGGGTTTTATGTACACATAAAACATTTATACAAGTACTTGGTTTTTAATACAAATGGTAACTTAAAAATCAACTTAAAACCTAACCTAACCCAACGCTGAATAGGGAGACTCGACAACAGCCGAGTCGCCCTAGCGCCCCCAGCCGCAGCCGCCGCCTGAGACGCCAGGGGGTTCGGACGCCGCGTGACGATCTCCGGCCACCGTAGACCCGGGCCTGCGGACGGCGAGTAGTGGGTAACTCGCCGTCCGATCAGCACCAGGCCCGAGAGTCGACGGCGCGTAGTGTTCCACGCGCGCCTCAAAGAGTTGTCAGCAAAAGGACGGGGCCTGCCACGGCCGATGCCTGCCAGGGGGTGGAGGATACATTCGAAAGAGTTACCTCGCCCCTGGGCACTCGAGGCAGGGAGGAACAGGGGTGGGTTTAGTCAGTAAGAGTCTGACACGCCCTTCCGCTCCACCCTAGAGCGGAAGAAGTCATAGGATGATTTCCCACCCCCCAAAAAAAAAAAAAAAACCCAACGCTGAAGTCGATACAAATACGGAATGAAATTACCACGAATTATGAATTCAAGTATACAATGATAATAAATCTAAATTAGGAACCAGAAAAGAAGCAATCACTTTTAAGACTAGAATACGAATTTATATGAATATAAATACAATATATACAGGGTGTAAAAAGACACATTACATAGCCATCAACTACGCATACTGTACATCTAACAAAGTTGCTTTCAAAAATTATTTCTGGGAAACGACTTTTATTTTTAGGTATGAAAAAAAAAAGTATTTTTTATTGCACGCAATGCAACGCGAACCCAAACAACTGGAGTTAAGACCCGCCCCTTCGCTCTAAGCTGCGTAGGTACTAGTCGGATACATTTGATATTCCTTGCGTTTTTGTTTTTGCAAATGCGTAATTTCGGAAATTTTAAAAAGAATATCGAAAATTCAGGTAATGTTTGTTTGGAAAAAAGTTTAATAATAACACATGGAATACATTTTCACAAAAAAATAAAAAATAAAAAATGCTACTTTGACCTTCAATATCTCCAGAACCAGTGGATTCCCAGGTATAGTCTAGTGAAAAAAAAATATCCAAATAATAGGTAGAATATGTGGCTTTCGGCTTTGGAAACTGTCTTTTTACACCCGATATGTCGACCTATCTTTTTTCCAATAAGTTTAGGTGTACTTCAAGTATAACGGGTTGTAGCTGTAAATGAGTATTTTACATGGTGACTCTGACCGCCAAAATCCAGCAGCTGGTATACACGATACCCGATGAAAAGACTGGCGTCAGATTTTCTGGCTTCTTTGTACCCGTAACGACTGTCAAAGATCTACAAATGAGAACCGGGAACAATGGTTTAACGGTATGGAAGGATGGTCACCCAACTACGGACCGACATCGGCAAGTGTGTTGTTTAGCCTTAAAGATTGAACCGTTCGACTGACTTTTTAGCCACGAGTTTCTCAACTGCAAAGACAATAAATTCAAATTAAGAACCAGATAAGAATACCAAACTTTTTTGAAATGAGGATTTAAATAAACATTTGAATGTAAAACGTTGTTCCTATTTTGAAAAGGACCACGCGGGTGTAACTGACAAAAGAATCTCACAAGATTTTTTTGGGCTAAGAAAAACGAGAATGATAATCGTTCACACAGTGAGAGACGGGTATGGGGGGGAAAATGAGAAATGGACGAACTTTTTAACATAAATCTCGGACAAAAAGTATGAAAAGTATTACTTGTGAGAATCCTGCCCTCGGTTTGAGTGTACTACGGTTCTATTATATAGGTATATGTTGTAATGTTAGGATAACAAGAAAAACTTTTATTAGTGTATGTATTTGATGATATTTTCACTGTATCTAAATTAAATCTTCTTATTTTTAGTTAGGATAGAAATAACCAACTAGGTCATCTCTATGTTTTTTTCTGAGCCGTACGCCACGTGTATCTAAGTCTAATTTTAGATGACATTTCTCTTTGCGATATCCAATTAGGTTTTGTGATAAGTAACTCACTAATTAATTGACATTGTGTAAGTAGAACGACAAAAGAATCGTAAATAAAGTTAATTTATTTCCTCAGATAAGCTAAAAGAAAGAGACCTGACAACAAAAATACCTATTTTATAAAGGCTGGTATACACTCGCCTTAGTTAGCAATTTTAATGATAAGGCACGCGTGCCGCATCGTTTTGAGCTCTAATTTAATTGAATCACCTGCCCTTAATGAAAATAATAAAGTTTATCAGGGTATAGCTTTAAGGTGTGGTCTTGCCGCTGCGTTGGGGCGACAAATATATATATAATAATTCATTATATTTTTTTTTAGTATGACTGCTTTCGGTTCTTTAGTCATTTTATAGTACACTAGCACCTGACAGCGGCTTCACCTGCATGGAGTTTTTTTTTTTATTATTTCATACAAACCCGATCAGCCGTTCTGGCGTGACTGAGTAACAAACATCCATCCATCCAAAACTAACTTCATATTCTCCTGATATCTTTTCTCGCCACTTATCATCTATAGCGTTTATTTTAATTTTAGCTCTTATATCTACTGACAATCATACGTCTAGGTAACTCTGGTAGATCAGTCCACTAGATAATATAAGTACAAACTTCATTTATTTTTGAAGTAAAACTTCTTTACGCACGCTTGACTTGGGGGTTAAGCTGGTCAATGCGTGACGAGAGTGTTACGAAAAGTGTGATCGGTTGAGGCGAACGGAAGAGATAGAGCTAAAGAGGTTTTACTCAGTCGTGTAGTCTAAATCACACTCGTTTTTTTTTTAACATTATCTCACCAGGAATTCTATTTTTCTTTTCTTTTCTTTTACAAAATACGATAGAAATTACTCACGTATCGTGGGTGCATTTACAAATATGTAAACACACAAACCTAAGACACCCAAACCCGAAACAACTATCGGTAGCTAAGTATGAATAAGCTAATTACTAATTCGTCGCATTAACAAAACCAGCCCCTAAACAGATAATATAAAATTAAGGGTCGCGCTACCAGATGCCTGAATTTTTCAATATCTTGCTCGCAGTAAATGAGAATTTATTTGATAACTGCTACTTGAGCACAGCTGGTGACGAATTATGGTTACTTAATCATGTTCTTCATCATTTTGGGACAACTTCTAATGGAAATTGATACAATAATTATGTGGCTTTGAGAAAAACAGATGGGGAGTATTGTTTCTTGGATATTTTGCCTGGCTTAAGATTCGGTCATGGATATATAATTTTGTTTTGAAGTAAAAACTTCTTTAGGCACGTTGGGCACTTTTGGGATGGGGAAAAATCACCGAACTCGCGTGAAGCTAAAGAGTTTTTGCTGTACAGTCCTAAGATTGACAGTTTTTTTTTAATCATACTGGCTTGATTTTACTATCCACTTTACGAAATCAATTATTTTGCCAATCTGCCTTGGGATTTTACAATCCCGTTTGACACATGTGAATGTGGTGCTCTTTTCCAGAAAATGGCCCACATGCTGTAGTATCCAAGTACACTTAGACCTGAATTATTGAAGACCTAATGAACGCAACTGCACCGCTATGCAGCTATAAACCACCTAACTGGGCTCAAATAACATGTTATTGAAAAGAATAAGAAAAATAATTTGAGTGGGCTGAAATACCTCGCAGCCGGTTTTTGGTCCACTTCGCTCTGTTTCCCCACTCCGCTTCCCAGATCCACTTCCTCGCTACGCTTTTCAGTATTGTGTGAATTTTTATACTAGTTTGCAAATCCCTGTCCGCTGAAGCGAAGCGGAGATTTTATGCAATCCCATTGGTTAATATTAGCACAGCTCCGCTCCGCTCTTCTCCTCTCAGTTCCAGTGGACGGGTTATCATCGTTGAGATTTGTTAGTATGATGGACAATTCCATCATACTAACTAATTTGAACTATGATATATAGATGTCTTTTTGAATTAGATAATAAAACTCGAAAGGTCTTTTTACGTAGATAGGTACATATAAATCACAAGGGAACCTTTGATTTCAAAAGAGTATATTACTGATAGTTTTACAAGGAACAAGAAAAGAAAACACAGTTCTACCTATAGTATACATAACTACGTAACATTTATATTTTTTACTAATATTCCAAACCTGTATTGTCCCACTGCTGAGCAAAAGTCATCCCTATAGCCGTCTACACTTCCATTTTTTAATTTCCCAAAAATACAAGAACAAAAAAAAAACGCCGCATCAAACATTCACCAGAAAATTTTCTTATTAACGTCTGGAATGGGACCGATAAAAGACCGACTGATATAAATTGAATGATAATTTGTTCCATGTCGGAGGCATAGGGAAAAATCGCTTCCCAACGTCTCGAACAAGATAGATGCCCTTAGATAACGACCGAGCTATTCCTTACATCGAGCTTTTCAATTGGAAATATCGATTTAATCAATCGATATGGAAAGTGTGTGGTATAAGTTGGTGTAATAAGCAAGTTATTTCAGTGGGGTTATTCGATGGCCAATTTTTCAAAAAAATTATGTGAAGTAACTGAGCGATGATTATGTTCTAGAGGTCAACAAAGAAATGGACAAGAAATACCAAGAAGAACTTTGGACAAACGATCTGTAACAATGGAGCTATAATAATTATAACAAAAATGAAGTTATTAATAATGATTATCATGTATAAGGAGACATTAGATCGATATAAATGGTACTAACACAAAACCCAGAGGTAAGAAAAAGAGTATAGATCTACAATACATTATAATTTTTCTTTTTATGCACTGGCTTTATTGTGTATTGTTGTATTTACTTATTTCTTCTAATGACGGCTGATGGCTGATTGCAAAGCCGGTATCTGACGCGATTATGCGTCAATTGCATCGAACGTCGCGTTGACTGATGAGCAATGTTTTCGCGTTATTTTATTTTATTATTGTGGATAGAGTAGAAAATTATAATTTGTAACCAGCATGGCACATATGTATTATTTAATATTTTCTTATTACTTTACACTATTTATTTACGTATTTTAATTACAATATTACCTAATACATAAACATTGATATTTAATTCAGTTATTATTTTATTTACCCTCGTCCGTGCGTCACTGCGGGGTGCCAACTGAAAACCAGCGCTGGGTGTCCAACGCCCAGCAAATGCTGAGATGGTAACCCTTTCGGTATGGGCACGCTCAGTACAATTTTATTGTATCTTTGTGTACCTACTGTTATTTTCTTTACCTTTTGTTTGTTGCTGTTGTGTTGTGTCTGTGTCGAATAAATGTTTATTCTATTCTATTCTAATGGGGTCATTTGACTGAAATTAAAGAGAGACTTTTCTACGGTATATATACATTTCATCATACCGTACCTGGACCTAACCAGTATGTAGTCACGTTTCTTGCTTTGTCAGAGGCATTGCTCAGACCATTGAGGCACTCCAGCAAATGGGACATATTAATCTGAATAGGAGCACTGTAATTGCACTACTTCTTTTTAGGCTTAAAAATAACCATAGGTTTGTTGAATGCCACTACATAATATTCTTTTAAAACCAAGCCAATTTTATTAATGCCATCACTTTTCCCCTAACAACTTTAATAAAGAACCGTATAGCACAAGCCACAACACACGCTAAATAATTACTTTAATATCGCAGATAAAAATGTAAAAGGAAGCCGGGCCATCCAGAGCACGGTGGAAGGAAGGTAATGCCAGTAATAACCAGTGTATAAGAAATCTCGGGAGGCTGTGTGAGTTACAGCCACATTTGTCGCTGTCGTGTGACCTACCTATCTGATTGTTGGGGACGCTAAAAATACGCTTTTGTGTGGCTTATTTTCTATCTTGAGGATGTTACGGTTTTCAGGATTGATCGTTTTAACCATGATATTTTAAGGATATTTTTTTCGAATGGAAAACTAAGAACTTCCGTTTGAGCTAGTTTATTATCATTATCAACTATAACCTAAAAGTGTAGTAAAATAGCTGTTAAAATGCCACGAGGGACTTTTTGTCAAAATAGGCACCCAATTTGTAAAAGCTCATGTAAATATTGCTATCGATTTTTAGGCTTCCGTACCCGATGGGTCTAAACGCCCTATTGTATTCACTCACATGTCCGTCTGTCTGTTATCTGTCACAGCATTTTGTTCCGAAGATTTTTTTAACTTCCCATTGACTTATAATCTTGAAATTTGATGTTATTGTTTAAGCATCGTTCCAGCGTACGGGCTTAATACGGTCAAGAATGAAAGTAATCTCCATTCCTTGTTACTACAGACTATGTCACATCAAAAGTGACATCTTACCGCTCCGCCAGATAAAGTCATTATTAGTCGCTATTAATTCCCTACAACCTCTCTTTTCTTGCCCGTTTTTATCATATCGGACAGGGTTCCACTCATTTTTTGTACGGAGTCTGGTAAATGCCATAATGTTAGCAAAAATAGGCATCCCAACGTAAAATGTGTTCAAGAACTATGTGATAATTATTTACTTCGAATTACATTGCGGAGAAAGTTGCATGACAATGGAATGATTTTGAATTGGAGTATCTACATGGTAAGACAAAATGTCATCTGACGCGATATTATAGTGAATCTATCTAGATACATAAGTGCAATAATTTCACTAATGTAGAGGGCTCGTGACTCCTGATTTCTCCAGCCAGCGACTACCTATTACGATGTTAAAAACAAATCACTCAGGCATTTCTTTTACCATCGTCGGATGACTGACCCACTGCTGGGCAAAGTCTCTCCAAGTCCTTACAGGAACTCTTTTCTCGTGTTTCCTCAAACCAGCCGTCGCGGTACGCGCCGAGGTCGTCTTAGACATAAACCAAAAAATATTAGAAGCTACCATCGCGCTCTGGCAGCTCTTTGTCATTCCATATTATTGGTCAGTCCCGTCACATTGGTGAAGCTGATTTTGGACATAGCGTAAATTTCTTCTTTGTTCTTCTAGGTAGGTACCTATCTAATATTATTTACATGGCTATTTTTCTATACAATACTCTATGATGTATAAATGGAAATGCTGCCTCTGTTAAACAATTATTCATGATTAACAGTTAAACTGAATGTTCAAGAAGCGGATTAATGCTAAAATATATACCTGCGTGGATTTTCTGTAATCTGTATTGGAAAATAAGGACACAAGCAATTAACTTCCTAATCAAAGTGCAAAGCGCTTAACTTAAGAACTAAGTTCGCACAAACAATATTGCAGGTAAAATGGTGAACAGCAATTAAGAGGGAAACCGAGCTAGGCAGACAGGTGGCTTCCTTATTAAAGTTGGTCCGGCAACGGGCGTAATTTATGTAACTATCAACTTACCCGTGTTATGGACATAACTGGATGTTGGGGTTTTGTATTAAGTTCTGTATTCGAGGTGTGGGTGGTAGGTACGTGGAGTTTCTTGGGTCGGTCTTTGTGTGTGGTTGCTCTGAGAATATGGTCCATACGCTTAAGTAATGCAGTACTTTGGAAATTAGTTACTGCAAATTGGATGCAGCCAAATATATGACGAGAATGCCGTTGCATGCAGACACGACAAGAAAAAATTGTCACCAAAAGTTCAATACGGAGGAGAGGAGAGAAGCACCAAGGTAACCGACATAATTCGGAAAAACGCCAAACATAACTTACTGAAGTCAGGGCACGTTGCTCGCGAAACGAATGACAGGTGGGAAAGATTAGTAGAGCCTGCGGACGGCGAGTAGTCGGTAGCTCACCGTCCAATCAGCAGCAGACCCGAGAGTCGGCAGCGCGTAGCGTTCCACGCGCGCCTCAAAGTGTTGTCAGCAAAACATGACGGGGCCCGTCCCTGCCCAGGGTTCGTGAATAAATTCAAAACAGAGTTACCGCACCCCTGGGTACTCAGGGCAGGGAAGGAACAGGGGCGGGTTTCAGTCAGTAAGAGTCTAATACGCCCTCCCGCTCCACCCAGCGCGGGAGATGTCATTGGATGATTCCCACCCCTAAAAAAAAAAATATAGGAAAGATTGCTTATTAGTGGCTGCGTATCGTATAACGTAGCGTTGGAAGGTTTCCAAAAAGTGGACCGAAAACCTGGTGAGGGGATGGATCCCCGAATGCGTGATGCGGTCGATGTAGTGACGCATGTATTGGGGAAGACCGATGTCTAACTACAGCAGTAAACGTCTTTTAACTGAAATAATTATGATGATAAAACACCTACTTGCTGTACATGTGCGCCGACTCATGAACGGGAGATTTATTCATGAACGGTTAGGCTATTAAAGGAAACCGTCTTCATTGAGACTTGTCCTAGAAAACTCATCTGAAATTGAATCTAAACTTTTATCGAAAGTCACTAATCCTTAATCTAGAAGTAGGTAACCTTATTTTTCTTATTTACCAGATGGCCTATAACATCTTCAATATACAAGAAATTTTGCCACAAACTTGGCTGTATGAGTTAACTTACATAATAGATATTGTGTACAGAAACTGCGGTACTTCGGCTGATATGGAACAACTTTACTATGTTTGCTGTAATGCACTAACAGTTGAATTAAGTACAAGACCGGTCATTGTGGCGATACTTGAGTAAGGTCTATGTAGAGCAGTAGACGTCTTTTGCCGGAGTGATGATGTTGTTACTGGTGGAATAGTAACCTGGTTTACTTTCCTCAACTCAGGACACCTATTATATTTAAAATCTGACCAAATTACCTCGGCACTTGTTGCAGGCAGTGCAAGGATGCCATGCCATACCTGAACAAAAATCTGACCAGAAGCCTTCTGTGACTTAGGAGAGGCAGTCTGCGCCTGGTGACGGGGATCATCACCAGACACTGCTCACTTAATAAACACTTCCACACAAAGGGTGACGGTAGTCCCCTGTGCAGAGCATGCTTGGAGACAAAGGAAACGGTGGCGCACGTCCTCCCGTTGGCACGGGCGTCACCGATATACGCATACGAACCTTAGGATCACCAATTCCTCATGCCTTGATGCCTTGAATAAACGAGGAAGTGAAATCAGCTTCTGGAGAGAGGTTTGGTCCACCATGGACTAAGTAGGTACGGCAACTAATTCCAGATACCTTTCAGAGACACCCTTCAAGAACAAGTTCAAACACTCAACCATAGCCTAATTGAGTGACTGGATCTGTGATTCCTAGCTCCTGGGATAACCCAGGAGCTAGGACGTAGGACGGGTGTATAAACACGTATCTCTCAGCAACAGTGCTGTTGTCTGTATACCCAAAGGATGTTTAAGAAGATCATTTATGTACAGCAAAACAGGCCATTTATTCCTAAACCGAAAAGTAGATATTGGTTTTTCAGTCAAACTCATTAGTTGTTATATACGAGTACTCGTATTTTAGCTAGTAAAATAATTCAGTTCAATCATTCAGTCAAATAATTAGGTACAAGATGTTTTACTTAGTAATACTTGAATTTATTGTAATAGTCTTGGAAACAAATCGAACAAGTAGGTGGTAAACTCCATAACAGAGTCATACAAAGTAGGTACTTTGTATGACTCTGACATGGAGTTTGGAACATACTTATCGATCGTCAGAACTGAACTACAAAATTGGGAGAATCTGAAAGCTAGATTAATTACGAGTAATACTCAATCTTGTAATAACCATGAGTCAATAAGTTTATTATGTTGAGGACTTTGCAGAATCCTCCCTTCCTAATCGAACTATAATCTGTTCGTAATAGTTTAATAGTTAGTGAACTAATAGGTAAGCATTTTCAATAACATTTTCCACGAAAACTACAATATTGAAGGACCAAAATTAAACTTTATTCAACAATTAGTAGTTGTATTACAGTTCGAGTACACTTAACATAAATAAGTTATTAAGCTATGTTTTTATCTCTAAATAAAATAAACAATTTATTATGAAAGATAAAAAAAAAACTGTTTCATTGAACCACATGATGTTTAAAGTTATTTTCTAAACTATCCGACAAAACGATATATTAGAAGCACACCTGAAATTTTGTACCCGAACTCCCAAAGAATGAATAACTGATAAATATTAAAAGTCAAATCATTAAAACAATCTAAACGCAGCATCATGACCCGTTCTATCCGCTATGGCAATGAATAATTCGTTCGAAGTTCCACCGTACAACTTTATACAAATGGCGGGGTGGGTGCCGTATTACAAACGGAACAAGTTATAAGTGACAGTATTAATTGGGGGAGTCACTTCAGGAAACTAATTTTCCGCTTTTAATGTTGGGAGAAAACGGAGAAGAATGGGGGCTAACAGAAACAAATGGGGGAGAGGCAGCACGTTGCAGTAGTCATATTTTTAGGAAGAATGTGGCATTCAGTAACTGTACGCTGATAGGATATATAGCTAAATAATAATAAAAAATAATAAAAAAATAAGACATTGATTCGGGACAACAATATAAAGAAAACGGAACACACAAACGAGAAAATAAGAAGGTACGAACACGAAGGTTATTATTGTGCGGAATTTCCAGTCAAACAAGGCAAAATACTTAAGATTGACTTGAGTAAATCAATCGTGAATTCAATAAACTGATGGCACATAATAAAAAAAAAAATAAACACTCACATACAACAAATAACTGAAACTTGTCTTAATAAATTGCTGAGAAATATGACTTCTTTTTGTCAGTTTCAGGTTCGCAAGAGATTTGTCAAATAATAAGCGAATACAACTAAAACTTATCTTACATGTGGTTGTCATAAAAAAAGAAGATGGCCAGCACGGCATTACTCTGAATGCTCACGACAACAAAACTCTACCAAACGTAGGAACTTCCCCTTTGAACCTATAATCCACATTGTCAGTCCAATTCAACAGTCAACAAAGGCTCCCAAAAAAACAAAAGTACAAACGACAAAATCGCCACTCGCTTATGTCCTCAACTTGTTCACTTTGACAAAATTTACTGCGTTTTGCACGATTGTTGCAATCCAACATTTTGGGTTATTCCCCTGCACCCATTCGTGGTTCGTTAACTTTGTTATACGAGTATTCGGTGCTTAGTTCATGATGCTGGGAACGGTCAGTGTGGTACAAAAACTAGCTAGAAAAGGTTGGATTTGTGTGGCGTTACTTTTTTGGCTGCACCTGGTTTACAGTTGGTGGTTCTGCGCTTTGTTTGTCTGGTTGAGAATTATGGGATGTTGTAAAAGTGTTAATGATGTACTTGCGCAAAGGCACAATTTTATTTTGAAAGCTATTGCTTTATTTGCTTATGTGGGGATTTTTATTGTAAGTGTACTTTATGGTATTTGAACTATTCACGATTAAGAATTATCACAATTAGAAAATATTGTTTATTATCCAAATTCATTATATCTGCAAGTCGTGACAAATATGAGCATAAAGTTCTTTTTCGTGGTCCCCAAAGATCACAAGTCATTCTCTAAGTACTCCATTATTCATCATTTCAGCCGAAAAACGTCCACTACTAGACATAGGCCTCCCCCAAGTGTTGACACAACAACCGATCCTATACGTCTTGAATCCATCGGTTACCTGCAACCATGAGTTGACCAAGCAGGTCAACTTAACGAATTTTAGGCTAATCTCCACATTAACTAAATCGATATAAAATACTATAGTTACTCACATCTACTTTGAGCAATATATTACACAGCGATCCGGGAAATATAACTGCCTGTGTGTGATTTACCCCTGAGCAATTTATCATAGGTGTGTCACAGACAAACTATTTCAAACGATAGGAGTTAAATAATAGTTTTATGGAGTAAATGTGGCTATAAAATTGTGAATCGAATTGTTTTTTTGTTAAAAGCTCTAATTGGATTAGTATAGAAAATTGTTCAAGATAATGGCATGCCCCTCAACTAGGACATTAAAGAAAGCATGATAAAGAAAATGTTTTGCATAATCATGAAGATCTGTTAGAAATAACAAGATAGGAAAGGTACATTGTAGTTGGTAAGCAATGAAACGGTAAAGGTGTGCTTGTGTTGTAAAGTTAACTCAAAGTCTGCAGTATGTCTACCAATTATAACAATAAGATTGGTATGGTTGGTATTTGGGCCAAAATACTTAACTGTTTTGGTATCGCAATTGTCTGTTTCGTTGAAAATAACTTTTTGAACGGTTTTTTTATGATGTAACTTAATGAAACAATAATATTTTACTAGTCATATCGTTAAAAAAAAACAAATAAGTAATCCTAATTAAATTTTCTTAAAAATTAAATATAACATTTTGAATTTTTATGCAGTTATTTTTGTTTTACCAAAACAACTTGTCCTAGACAAAGTCACACTCTACTAGTGATAAGGTGTGTCTACAAGTCAAAAACAACTATATGGGATTGGCAAGTCAGACCGTCACTTGTGGGTGATGTTACATTCTCAAAGTTCTCTTGTAAGTAACAGGAATCTAGTAAAAAGTAGCACCACAAATATACGCAGTATCATAGCCTCATTATTCAACGGAGTTTAGTCTCACCGATGTACTAATCCTGGAGAAGTTCCGGTAATTAACGTTCTTCTCTAACGATGTTCAGTTAATTTCTCTTTTTTTTTCACATTTATATCCTCTTAGAAACGCTCAAAGGATTTAATTATTACCCGTCGGTTCTATTTTTCCATTTGCTGGAAGGGTTAAAATTAAGTGGTGAGGTACTTTTGTGTTAGCCTTTGTTTCTTAGGACAAAATTTATTAGCATTTGTGCAATTTCCGTTTCCTTTTGAATATCCGTCGGTATACCTATAGGTAGTTGCTGGTGTATTGGCTTAGCTTGTTGAGTTTGAATTTAAGAGTTTTCGCTCATGGATCCATAAGAATAGTTTATTAAGTCGCAGATATATGCTAGCGGCCCTAATATTTAGCTAGCGTGTTCCCTGCTAAGCTCACGCAAAGCGTTGTACGTCAACCCAGTAATACGCTTAATAGTTTTTGCGTGGTTCTCAATTATTTATCTGCGTTTGATATAATTTTACAAATTAATGACACTATAAACATATAATTTCAAAAATTTTACATATCTAATTACAAAGAAAATTGTCTAGAGTAACATATATTTTTTTCCAAATAAACAAAACTAGTCGTTTATAAATATAATAATAATAATCTATATAATTCAGAAATAAATTACATATCTTTACAAAATTGTTAGTATCACAACTTACCAACTATGTTAGAACACAAATACAAATACAAAGATTGTATAGACGTGATGTTTAATTTAAAATCATTAAAAGTCGTATTTCTGCACCTTAATTTGGGTTTCCAGTAAAGCTTATACAGACACAACGGAATGCTAGAAGGTTCTTTTACATGTATCGCCTATAGGTAACTGAAGGGGTTTAGTTATAGGAGACCGCGGTGTGCACATATTCCTATACTAGCGACTCGCTCCGGCTTCGCACGGGTGCAAATATTATATAACATCGTCTTCCTGCCCTTATCCCATGTTACTTGGGGTCGTCGCAACACGTTTTTTCTTCCATTCTGTCTTGTCAGCCGTCACGCTATCACTAGCTCCCTTTTCTTTCATATCACCTCCTCACACAATCCATACCTACATCTCTCCATCCGTGGATGGATTTATCTTCATAACTCTAGTTACATGTGTTTTCACTAAATCCATTCTCGTTACTCCACACATCCATCTCAACATTCTCATCTCCGCCACATGCAATCTTATTTCATCTTTTTTTTAATAATTATGTTATCACCAAAATTTCTATAAGCTTATTTCCAAAGAGACATTCGATCTACTTAATAAGTTTGACCTTCAATAAAGACATTACACTACTTCTTACTTACGAAGCCGAAACACGTGTACTGAAAAAACAAATTCATCATAAATTAATTCTTAGTGACGCTCATAATTGAATTTGCTTCTAAAAGCCTTCTTATTTTAACTTATACGAGTAAGTTAGAAACGTGTATACCAACATAAACGCTGTTGGTGTGGCGGATATCAGGAATTTGTACATCATATCCGGTGTGCACGGCAGCTTCCGGCCGTGTGTGCTCCGCTTCCGGCGTAAAGCTAAGGCGCGACGTGAATGACTTAGGCAAAGGTTGGATTTATTTTTGGTACCTCATTTTGGTTGAGGTAAATTATTTTGGTGTATATGGAGGTTGTATTTTTCCTTTTCACCTAGTTACCAAACTTGGAGTCTTCAAATACAAATTCAACATTTATACTTAGCCTCATTTATGTAAAAAAAATTGTATGTTTTCAAAAAACCCGACTGTAAAAACGACTAAAAAGTTCCTGATGCAGTTGGTGGCAATTATTTTTGTTCATTTATTGATTTCATGCCGCCGACTGCTTGAAAGGTAACTTGTTTGGTACTGACCTTCCAAGCAGTCTGCATTTTCTTCATTTTAGTGAGTCATATTTTTGGAATCGCCTCCTTGAACCCTTCATTTTGATACCCCAAAAATAGTTAGTCGACTTTCATTTTTTTCTTTTTCACAATAAGGCGCCTGGTTGTCGCCATATTGTGTTTTGATTACTGTCATGTCTTTAGGAGCACTCGCAAGATTAAGGGCCGATTTCACCAATGAAACTAATCGTTATTAGTTAAACTATACTAAACTCAGTGTATAATCGAGATTAGAGCTTCATTTTGCGTTTCACCACAACAAATTAAACTAGTTTAGGCTTAACTTAATTTAAATTCTAAACGCCCAGTTTTCGGTGAAACGCAAAATGAAGCTCTAATCTCGAGTAAACGCATAATCTGAATTTAGTTTAAACTAATCGCGATTAGTTTCGTTGGTGAAATCGGCCCTAAGACGAATCAATTGACGCAAGAATGATCAAAATCGGCCCACGCGTTTGGTGTCTAAAGTGCCACAAAGAAACAAATATACATACATAGGTACTTAAATAGGCTAATACACACATTACCCTCCCTTGCATCGCGCAGTCGGTTAAAAAAATAACCATTTGATTAGTCCCCTCAAGGCCCTGCGTCGACGAGGGGCGACAGTAATCAATACCGTCGTCAGGCCTCGCCGTCGCCATAGGGCGACGGCAGTTTCGCGAGCTTTAGACACTGACTAGCAGGTTCTTATTTTAACAGTTTCTACCTAAAAGAAGGGTAGATGTGAGTGGTGAAGTACCTACTAATTAATCAATTTAAGGAGATTTCTTGCTTCAAACAGTTGTTTTTTTTTGTATTTTTTATGTATTGCAGATATTCACCTGTTTGGGAGAAGACACTGATTCCGCCCACTCAGCACAGCAGTCACTGTACTTGTACATATTAAAAAAGAGTGGCGACAGCGTACCGAAAGACGTAACGTTGAAAGGCCTCCCATAAGGTGGACCAAGGACCTGGTGAGGGTCACGGGTAGCCTATGGATGCGAGACGCACAGGACCGGTGGTTGTGGTGACACTTGGGGGATATGAATGCATATGTCCAGCAGTGGACGTCTTTCGGCTGAAATAATGACGATGATGACTTTTAAAGGTTAATGCAAATTTAGAATAAATTTTTCAATTTAGTAAGAATTATTTTTATTTTGTTTTAATGCATTCTATAGGAAGCCATCGATGTAGATAGTCACATTGATTAATTATAACGTATCAAGTCTTGCGATCGCGTGTTTCCTTTCGCACACATCAAATCCATAAGACACACCCTCAAGAACTATATGCCACTTTCTTTTTTTTTTTGGTGTGGTGGGAAATCATCCAATGACATCTCCCGCTCTGGGTGGAGTAGGGGGGCGTGTCACACTCTTACTGACTAAAACCCAACCCTGTTCCTTCCCTGCCTGAGTGCCCAGGGGAGCGGTAACTCTGTTACGAATTTATCCGCTACCCCTAGGCATGCAGGCACCGGCCATGATGGGCAATCATCTCTTTGAAGCCCGTGTGGAACACTAAGCGCCGTCGACTCACGGGCCTGGTGCTGATCGGGCGGCTAGCTACCCACTACTCGCCGTCCGCAGGCTCGGGTCTGCGGTGGCCGGAGATCGTCTCTCGACGTCCTACGCTCAATGCTTCTCCTACGGCGGTAGCGCCTGCCGGTGTGAGGGCCACTCCGTTGAGCTTCCCTCACCCATCCCGCCTCCGCCTTCGCGAGCATTACTGCTTCGCAGAAGGAGGAGACGGCATCCCATTCCCTCTCGCCCCGTACCATGGCCTGAACCAGGGCCGGGCGCGAGAGGTAAGTACATGCCGCTGGCTCTGCCTTTCATTTACGTAGTCCTACATCAGAATTCTGTATATATAGGTACTGAAAAAAAAAAACTACAAGTCCGCTCAAGTCCATTTATTAGATTACTAAGTCCAAAAACTTTGATTCTTAATTCTCCTCCAGCGTTGGACGGGCGCAAATTGTGTTAACGTCGCGAGATCACAAGCTTTATCCGGATTTCATTTAGATAATTGAATGAGAATCTATTCTGACTGAGAAAAGGTCCGAAGCGAGTGAGTGGCGGTGGGGCTATGAAGGCCGCGAGAAGTCTATTGAAATACGTCTTTTATGCATGTACTGTTGTGTACATGTTGTTACGTGTCGGAGTTATCAATGTGCAGGGATGTGAGGAGTTCTGGAGGGGCGACCGCATACCGGAACATGCAGCGTTTGAAGGCCTGATCAAATATACTTGTAAAGGGGCCCACAAGGTAGCCCGATGAACTGATGAGGGTCGTGGGAATCCGATGGATTCCAGATGCACAGGATTGGTCGTTGTGGCGACTCTTGGTCACTTGGGGAGGCCTTAATAGGGAATATGCATGAAAAAAATATTTGTAATCTAACCGGTTTATCGATGCATATACAAAAATAAAGTTCAATCAAAATTGATCGAAAATTAAACGAGACAGATATATTTCTTTAAAATTGTTATAGATATTACAATTTTAAACAAATATATCTGTCCCTCTCTCGAAAACGCTGTTTTCTATGGCAGTTGTATGGGCGTCATGTCCTTTGAAGTCAAAAAACACGTCGGACTTCTCTTTCTAATTATCAACTTATAAGCTTTGTAACTTCGTCGCTGATGATGATATTTTGAAAATTCCTTCATATTTGTGTAATAATTCAATTGAACAAATAAAAAATATCATGCATATTCCCTATTGTCTATGTGTTGATATGAGTTGATGATGATGATGATGATAATATGTGTGATATTGTGGAGTGGAGCTATAGGCAGTACGAGGAAAAAAAGCAACATATAGGTTGTTACCATAGGCTACTGTATACCTAAAGGCACTGATTCCTTTGTCAAGAATTCTTTTAGTTCTACTCCTGACAGAATCAAGTCAAATCGATCTACTGATGATGTTAATTAATAGAACAAAATTTTTAGAAAAAAAACGGCCATAAATTATCGTCATTTTCATTATTTTAACTGAAAACGGCCCAGCTAATGCAGCCACATCGCTAACAACTAGTGGTGGCCCAGCTAATGCAGCCACATCGCTAACGACTAGTGGTGGTCCAGCTAATGCAGCCAAATCACTAACGACTAGTAGTGGCCCAGCTAAGGGCTTCCAATCATCTATTTGTACCTATGTTGTTGGCTATGTATATTTGTGTATTAAGTTTATTCATAAGAGTATATATTTTATTTGTAGTTTACATATGTATTTATGTTCCTTTGCATTTCAATAAAGATGCCCTGTTTTTTTTCCGCACCTACCACTATTTGTTTCTGCATCACCCTAAGGTTGACTGGTAGAAAATGCCTGAGGCATTAAGTCCGCCTCTGTACTTGTATGTGCGTAAAGTGTTAAATAAATAAATAAGGGAGCCACATCACTAACGACTAGTGGTGGCCCAGCTAATCTAGCCACATTGCTAACGACTAGTGGTGGCCCAGCTAATGCAGCCACATCGCTAACGACTAGTGATGGCCCAGCTAATGCAGCCACATCGCTGACTAGTGGTGGCCCAGCTAATGCAACCACATCGCTAACGACTAGTGGTGGCCCACCTAATGCAGCCACATCGCTAACGACTAGTGGTGGCCCAGCTAATGCAGCCACATCGATAACGACTAGTGGTGGCCCAGCTAATGCAGCCACTTCACTCTAAACGATGAAGGTAAACATCGTGTGGAAACATCATGTCCTAGAAAAACATGTGACATCCACCAAACCTGCATTGGACCAGCGTGATGGATTACGGCACACACAATCTCACGAACAGTAGGCCTGTTTCGCAGCAGTGGGAACATTATGGGCTGATTATACTACGCTATAATCGCTAATGCTACCCGCTCCGCTACTTTCCTAGCCCAACATAACCAAACGCTGACTACAACGCTATCACACGGCTCCGTGTGATTAATTCTATACGTTTACCTGATCCGGTTCCGCAGTTAACCGCGATCACTAACAAGACCCTTTTTCTTGGAGATTGGGTAAGCGGTAATGTCTGATAGCTTCACGCTCGCTCTATTTTATGGGTGGGCAGATTGCTAATAAGTGATCCTACATTAAATGGGAAAGTGCGAGGTGGGGCCTTCTGTTTTTTTGCTTACAGAAGATCTGGGTGAAAATTTCCTTTATGGGTGAATTAGTTAACATGAGAGAAAAAAGACAAATGTATGAAAGAGCAGTTCTGTCGATTCTTTTGTACGTGAAAATTGAAAAGCGCCTGGTGCTTTTGTATAAGCAAAATTTTGCACACCTACTTTTTCATAAACTGATTGGGTAGGCGCTTCAAGCTTATGTGTTATAGAATAATAAGGCTAATGTGTAAACAGTTTACCAAGACTCTATCAAAGACCCATCCTTAACACAGGTAACTAAATAAATATAGCTAAAACATTAATAGTCTGCTGTCTAGTCTATCATTTGGTGACATGAATTCTGAATCAATTTTTTTCATCAAAATAAATCAGAACAACATTACCAAGTTACCAAATGCTCCAATCATGTAATCAGCTTAAGTGCTTCGTCCAAACTATCTATAGGCCTAATGTCCATCTTAATTAGTAGCGATGTTATGCGAATAGTGGACCATGTAGGTACAGTTGGCTCCACTGGGCCATAAATGATTGTGAAATGTCTTAATTGAACTGTTATGCTGATTATCTTATTGTTTTAGTACTTACAGTAATTAATTAGATTGGTAACCCAGGCAAAGAAGGGTGCATTGTTAGCTGATTGTTGAGCAGAAACATTGATTAAGCTCAAAGTTTTAGACCATTGATGTGATTTTTTTTAAATATGCATTTCCGAATTGGCTTGATAATAATATTATATAAATAAATTTAGTCTCAGATCGGAGTCCATAAACAATAGAATTGACTATAGTAATATTATTTTATGGAACTAGGTATGCCTTTGTCAAACAACTATAAATTGAACCAAACCACACAGCTTTCTTTGTATTCATGTTTGTTAATTTATATTATGTATACACAGAATCTCATAAATTGAATCATTGGTCCAACTCATATTGTTTTTACTGTCAACCCTAATAATTCTAATTAAATTGCTATCGATGCATCTAATTAAAAATAGGATTTTAATTGGATGAATCGACAGCAAACTAATAAACACCTAGTGAATTAATCCATAAACTATCGTAAATGCATTGGTGACAAAATGATTACTTTGAAAATATTTATATACCAAAGACATTTGATACTGCCTCGGACACATTATTCCACCTAGGTGCATTATTTCTTTCGTTTTTCAATTCTCATTACTTATGCATCAGTTGAGTATCCATATAGTATTTAATAATAAAACGAATTTTATGTGACTTAACTGTCGACGCTGTTACACTAAAGAATTCACCAAGGTAATTTCTTAGGTCCATATTTTTTTGAGTCATTGATTATTGTCATTTGCTGCTCTTACGAAAGCAATAAAAATACATACATACATGGGAAATAAAAATAAAAAGGAATTTATTTAAGATTTTCTGTATTTATCTATTATAATAACATAATAAATGGAAGCCTGAATGCAAACAATAACAATGCTTTCAAGGCTGCCTCGCTTCTGTATCGCATCAGCGATGTTTACGGAAATGCGTATTGATTGCTTTTATATATTAAAATCAAAGTAGTAGGCAAAAGTACCAAAAACAGCCGTTTCTGACACTTTTGCCTACTACTTTGGATACGAAACATTTTGAGACCTGTTTTAACAACGTAAAAATGCTTTCTCCTCTTTGTAACAAACGTGAAGTTGGATTTTTTAAATATTTATTTTCTGTGCTATACTACGATTTTTTATTCAATGAGGGCGCCACTGGACCGTTAGTAGGGCCTTTAGGCGTAAAATATATGCATCCATGGTGAAAGCCAGGTCAAACAGCATCCTGGGCATGATTGCTGACAGGCTGAAGTGCTGTATTATTAATCGTTACTCCAGTATTTCGGCTGGACTACTGAAGCAATGATTAATTATTTGTGTAGGTGTAAATGTTTTGTTTTTGTGTCAATATCATAGTTTATTTATTGTTACTAACCTTCTTAGTCTCATTGTAACTCGAAACAAAGAAATTAATAATAAAAAACTGACATTTTGAACACCTGCCGAATAGTAAGAAAGTTCATGCAAATCGAGGAAAATTAAATTTCTTCATAACATTAATTCCTCATCTTAATAACTAACAACTTGTTACATGGACTTGGTTCGGCCCGTTTATATAGCTTTATAACATAGAGCTCAGAAAAACTGCACGTTTTCCTAAAATAATATAATACTAAGGTGTGAGGATACAAGGTGTCGCTAAAAATAATTCTGGAGGGGCATGGGGGAAGCCATTGTCCAACAGTGAGTCTGTATAAATTAAACAACAAAAAAAGTGTGACAGTTCATGGAGAATTCTGAATTACATGAAACTTCTAAGCTATTATTACCATCTACATAACTAAACTATAGGGCGTTCCAAATAAACGTGCAATAACGGTCATTGCGGCCACCTACATTTATTGACATTTTTAATTTGAAAAACGGAATTAATGACTCAAAGCTGTCCCGAATCAACATCTCTCGTGATCCTTAACATTGTCTAATAATGAAAAACGATTTATATTTAATTGTTCAGGTACCTACGAAGAGTTATTAGGGAAAGGTCAATGTACTTTATTGCAAATTTATCTGAAACATAGTTTAACATATATGATGTGCCCAACTATCAAGACCCTTGTCACGGTACGGAGTTGGTGTCACGTTGCAGGACCGGAGTATTGGTGACTCGTAGAGGAGGTCGTAGGAGTGACACGCAGTGGAAGACGTAGGAGTGACACGCAGAGGAGGACGTAGGAATAGGAGGACCGTAGGTAGATGAGGAATTGGATGAAAGAATCACACACGACAAGTTAACACGTATATTTTATTACTTACAAAAGTAGGCATAAATATAAGAAGCACTCATTAAAGTACAAACACATACACTGTGACTTGATACGTAATTATATTGTATAATTGCACAACTCTTGGAAACTGGTAACTGACAGTCGAAGAGTCGAAAAATGATAATCAAGAGCTTCTACTAGCTCGGCTGTAGAATTAGAACTGATCTTTAATATCAAAACCGAGACTTGACAGAGAAAACTAAGTAATTTTTGAATTTGAAATTAAAAAAAGGTAAAAAGTCAAAGAACGTAATTTTGGAATAGAGGTCAAAAAATAAACAAGGCTTTAACACTACCTTGTTACACCCTTACATACTGAATGCCAATCAACACCTACATTATCTCAAGCTTTGGAGAAATCCATCCAGAAAGGAGCTTTTGAAGCAATTCTTGCCTAACCAAGTCGTAGCCATGGGATAGGCTTCTGGAAGAGTTGTTCGTTCAGCTCCCACATTGAACTGTTTCAAAAACCGATTGGACAGATTAAATACATCCAAGCTATTTGAAATATACGCATCTGCTAATAGCTACTATTATACATATATATACCTATAGTCGTGACTCATGATGCTCTCGTTGGGCAGTTGGGTCAAGGGCTTGATCCAGAAAATAGTATTCCTAGACACAGCGCGTATTTTAAGGAGATTCCTCTCTCAGGAGCCCTGACCATCGAATGCTTGAACCCTAATCTGATACGGTACTCGGTCACTATTTTTATATGTTAATATTTAAAAATGAAAATCTAATCTATAAAATTCTGTCGCGGTGTTTGTTACCAAACTCCTCCGAAACCGCTGAACCGATTTGTATAAAATTTTGTGTGCATATCGGGTAGGTCTGAGAATCGGCCAACATCTATTTTTTATACCCCTAAATGAGGGTGACCCACCCCTAAATATTTTTTTTATTTTTTTGACAAAATTTTAATTTTATTATGATTTAGTATATACATATAACCCTTAATTTTCACCCTCCTACCCTCACTCCCTATTTTTTAATTGCAGACCAACGTTTGCTGGGTCAGCTAGTAATAATATATTATGTTAATACAATAATGTACCCTTCTCCTGTCCAAATAAACATTCACAATAGATTTTAATTGTGCCTCGAACAGAAGATGACTGTTGAACTAATAATAAAGAAATCACTTTTTTGCTGTTTGTAACATTGTCATCAAAAGCCTAATATCATCAGCCATGAATCCATGATTCACCAGAATCATTCGTTACCACCTGAGTTCCGTTTATTCCGGCTAGGTGCACCGTTTGTTCCGCCGTTCGACTCTAATTAACTAGCAGTCAATTGCAGGACGCCTTCAGACATAACCCAGCCGGGCGGGGCCAATTATACGCCAATTAATTTTGCAATAACAACAGGGTTGGTAACGGTGTACTTGTGTGGGGTAAGTGAATTAGATTGTGTTAGATGGGAAGAAAGGTTCCTATGATTTAAAAACCGGTCAAGTGCGTGTCGGATGCCGCATATTTTGGGTTCTGTACCAAATATTGGTATTTGTTAGTAAAATATACGTAATAATAAACATTCTCACCAAATTTCAAGTTTATAGGTCAATGGCAAGTCAAAAAATTCTTCGTAATTAAATTTTGTGACAGATGACGGACAGACGGCCAAACGCAGATGACAGATGACACGTGAGTGGCAGCAATAGGGCTCCGTTTAGACCTTTCAGATACGGAACCCTAAGTAGTAGAATGACTTTTTATTGAATGTAATTTTTATTGAACGCTATCTGTTATGTAATTTTATTTTCATCATCTTATTTTTAGTATGGGTTACTCCTCCGCTGTCATTTTCTGATTATTTTCGTTGTGGGACCTATGACAGAACTTTCTCGTCGGAGTTTCACTGCCTCGACGTTATTTTGGTGGTCGCTACTGTTGATTCTGGCTTTCAGGAGTTGCAGAGGTTGGAAATAGTTGGTCGGGCTTGCCCCAAAAATAAACATGAAATAAATGAACGATTTTATTTTTATTTTATTTTAGTGTAGGAAAAAAAGGGCAACCTGAAAGTTTTAACTAAGATTTTTCTAACACTGTTGTACCTCTGCTGTGCTCTATTTTTAATTTACCGATAACATTTGATTGTCTATGTTGTAAAGTCCCGGTAATATTGAAACGTTTTCAATATTTATGGTAGTTTCAGTGAACTAAAGGCGTATATAGCCGCCAAGTGGCACCCTCATTGAATAAAAAATCATAGCTTAGCGTAGAAAATAAAGATAGAGAAGAAGTACCAAAAACGGCCGTTTTTGACACTTTTGCTTACTACTTTGGATACGAAACACTTTGAGTCCTGTTTAAACAACGTAAAAATACCTTATCCTATTTGTAACAAACGCAACATAGGATTCTTTTATCTTTATTTTCTATGCTAAGATACGAATTTTTATTCAATGAGGGCGCCACTTACGGGGAGGTGGGCCCTTAAAACATTAAACTGTTTTTTGTCGTCACCCTATTGTGCTTCATTTATAAATCTACTGCTATCTTGAAAGCCCTTGAAAAATCTTGTCATTTTAGCCAATAACTTCTTCAGGTAAAATGTTTTAGTGTCCTTTGATATAGTGTTATTTCTCGTATTATGTATAAGATTTTCTATGTAATACGCTTGTTTTACGCCTATATTCGCTCCTTTGAAATCCTCAGGAAAAAGTGCAAACTGTTGTGTCTAAAAATATTTATCGACTTACAGATTAGATTGAGCCCCGAGAGCTGTAGCGGACTTACTCAAAAGTTGTGGTTTCAAAAACTCTCACCACTACTCTCGAGATCTCAGTCATTAATCTTTTACAACATTTCAAAGAAGTGCCCTCTAACTTGCGACACTTTCATGTTTACTACTCAACACTCTGAAAACAAAGTTTAAAACCTTAAGAGGAAACTTTCAAATGGAAAACTACGTCAAAATCAAGTTATTTACGAGATAAGTATATCAGTCTACAGGTTGACGGTATTTTTAAGGTACTGGTGATAATTTTTTTATTTATTGACATTTGGATAAGGATAAACATCCCATAGGCTTTGTTATTAATTACTTAAACTATGTTAGTATAATACACACAGACTTAGACATACACACAAACACAATACAAAACAGCACACCAACTACCATCTTTTGGATCCACTTGGCAACAACACATGTACAGTGCACAAGTGCCCCATCAAGTAGCCCTCAGTTTTACTAGCAACAATACTCAGGAGGCTGTTGTCGCTGTCCCGCATACGACACAGCAACGATGCAGATCTTTTACGCAATATTGCAAAAAAATCGTCGGGACGCGCTGCTACGAACATCTCTGCCGCATATATGCAGTAGTGCCATTCTGTAAAATCTCACCGTGAAAACTTAGGTGAAGTGAACGTGAAGTGGGCTGTCATTACATACAATCAAGATGGAATAACAGTTCACTTCACGCTCACTCCACCTAAGTTTTCACGGTGAGCTGTGAACAGAATCGACAGGCAGTACTTTTTCACAAACGGTGAATGATCATATAAATTCAGTTTTAGTAATCACTTCCGTATATTGGGGTAGGTATGGTGAAACCCATCCATCCACAGTTTTTTCCTCCCATACATATTACGGTTCGGAAACTTGGCTAAAGTAGGGAATACCAAGTAACTTGGGGTTGGGAAGTGGGGGGGGGGGCGGATAGTTGGTATCACTGTGTACTATGTTAGTTGTTTGGTGTACAAAAAATAATTAAGACTTAAAGTAGGCTAAAAAGGCTTATGGATTCCCAATTGTGTGTTAAAAAAAATGTTTAATTTTAAATGCCTCTTACTAAATATTTTCAATATCATAGAACACCAACACGAAACTCTGCACACCCAACAAACAAACTAGAACATAATAATTTCCACGGCCACTTTAATCGAATTAGTATGTTTTCGCAAACAATTTCACTCCTAACGAATTTTTGACAGAAACCACTTACAATCAAAACTACGTACGCTTACAACTTACTAATTAAGTGATCTATGTTAATATTGTGGAAATGTTCGATACCACACTTGAAGTACTTGGTAACAAATATTTGCTAAAACATTTATTAGTTAATATTCGCGAACTATGCGAGGCCAATGAAGTAGAGATAATTCAATTAAATGGTGCTTCTAAATTAATTAAGTACTAGTAAGTAGTGCCCCTGTGTTTATTATAGCGTACAATATTCGTAGTCGTTTATAGAGAAAGTATTTACGTTGATAAGGTATGTTTAATCTTTCAGTATCATGGCGTCATCATTTTAGAGCACCTCTTCATTAACATCAGTTTTTTTTTGTCATTGATCATAGGTTCGCGTTTGACCACTATCTCACCTGATGGTAAGCAATGATGTGAACGAAGATGGAGCACGCTTGCCTAGAACTCTCAGGTTGTAGCTATCAGGAAACACAGACTCCGGCAGGGAATTCCACTTACTTACTTGCAACGGGCAATTCTCAAGGTTGCGGCGGGCCTTCCTTTTCGGTTCCCTACTGCACAAGTTTACAAAAAATGGGATGTCTTGACAGTCAGACAGACGTTTTTACTTAACATAATTTAAAAAAAGCACTCCCAATTGATGGACAGTGGGGACTTCTGTAAAGGAAAATGCAGGAAGGGTGCGGTATGCCATAACCCTTTATTTAAAACCAGCTTTTCTCACAAATTCTATTGCTTCCTTGGTTCATTCATCTACTATAAGGCAAACACCGCTCTTTCCATCTACCAGAAGCCCAAAAGTGGCTGTAAGGCTTCTGTGAGTGAGTGGGTGAAAATTATGGATTATGAAGCTACTGAAAATTTATTGACTCCTTTAACTTGAATTACACATATCTCACAAAACTACAAACGCTACACCTACACAAATCAACTCACTTACACTTACACGTGTACACAACACTCAATCAAATTCACGCTCTTATGTTTCCATTATATTTTTTATGTTAATTACGTCACGTTGTTTTTCTTTCGTATTTGTATTTTTTTTCATATATTGTTAATTTTCTTCAGCCTCATAAAGAAACCCTATGTAAGCTTGTACATAATGAAGCGTCGTGGGGTCCTGGTGACTTTTACCACAGGCGTTGCTTGCAATGCCTATTTCAAGCACCAGTCTCTCTCAAATGTAAACCTATCCTTAATTAATTTAAGCACTACTACTGTACATTTGTGAAGAGAAAATAAATTACTATTATTACTATTACTTAGCTGTACGTTGCAAAACGTTGTTATAAAACCTTTCTAAAACCTTTACAAAAAATTCTAGGTTTGAGCTGCATTCATAAGAGGCTCTTCATCTCAATAAAAAAAAATCTAGTATTTAAATTTGTAAACTGCAGCTGTCAATATATTATTCAATGAGTTTTTACGTTGGAACTTCTCCGGGATCGGTAGGTGACGGTTCGTTTTCTTTTCTCTCAGAAAATGACCCCTCAGTACCAGGGACATTCATTCGTAGCTACTACGGTTCGTAGCTACCATTCGCAGTAACCGCTTCCCTAATGCATTTGTTGTGTTAATTCCGTATTGCTTATTAAGAATTCATGGCAATTTACTTTGACATTATTCTGAAACTGGAAACCTTAGGTGAGGAGACGCTTGAGTTGGGCCCTTAGAATAGCGATTGTGAAAGTTTAATGTTACAAATTGAATTCGGAAGGAGCATGGTTTATTACTATTATTGTTATTTCGTGTAGCAATTATTGTTTATTTCAAAGCTAGAAGTTAGTCCTGTTAATCGAAAAGTGATGTAACACGTTGAACACAAAGTTGTTCTACAATAAGAAATGTTTTCTTTTCATGTACAACTTAATATCTTATATTCCATATCGTGGAATCCATATCTGGCGTCCTCCATCGCAAACTGCCTTGACCTTCACGCTTCTCCTCACTCCGTTGTTTGTCGCATGCACCAACACGGTGTGTCACCAGGTTTGACGGGGACGGCCAACCTTTCTTTCCTCTTGGTGATTCCAGTCTAATGCTTGCTTAATTATATGATTGGTATGTTGTGACGTTTGACCTGGCGGTCGATCGAACTTTCATGGTGTTTCTCTAACAGATCTACGCTAGAGATAGTGCCCGGTCAGTAGATTCCGAGGAAATGACGAAGACATCGGTTGACGAAGACTTGGATCTGGTGTGAGATGTCCTTTGTGATCTTCCACGTTTCGGACCTATAGAGCAGCACGAATTCAAACTGTTTGTGGAAAGCGAAGAACTTTGTGTTGTGGTTCAATTTGGAACAGGTTTTTGTCTAGCAAAAGACTGAAATTGACTAAAAATGGATTGATTGTAATTTTAGTCATAATGGTTGTGGTATCAGTCTTTGCCTAGTCCAGAGGCAGCCTTGTGTAATGTTGTAATTCTCGTAAAGAACATCTCTACTCGCTCACTTCTACACCTCAGCCTCGCGTTCCTCGAGGCCTAGACGCAAGACAAGCGATACATATTATATTAGAGCAAGGCGCGCACTCAAGTAGGTACCTCGACACACTGCAGTGTCGAAAGCTTTGAGCCGCCGTTTTATTAAGTGTTCTGCGAATTTCATGCCAAAGGTTATTTCACTGAATACAGAAATATTGATGAAGATAATCCTTGCATTTCTTTTATAAGACTTTTTTATTCCCATACGGGAACGAAGGATCAATTTTTTTTTGATATAATATTTCCGGTGTGTACAAATTAGATGCTGAAAGGATTTTCAAAGAGCATAAAATGCAACGTCACTGCACTTATGGTCGAACAGAGTAACGCAAGTCTATTTAGAATTTATTGATAGGGATTCTAAAACCAGTTGCTGGATTGATAAATCGGCGTTAAGAACATTTCAAAATACTTTGATGCCACACTTTGACAGGTTTTCAGGCGAAAGTAGAGATTTGTCTCTCATCGTCTTTTAAAATTGATCAAACTGTACTAACCAGATGTTTTCTCGTTTAAAGAGATTACACACGATTGCTTCCACTTAGAGGAAAACTTCTTTGATCTTAACGTTTTGAAACCTATGAGCAGTTTGTTAAGTATATACTACTCTTGACTTAAAGACTCCCAGGTTGTAGCTATCAGGAAACATAGACTCCGGCTAGCTGTACGCATACTGAATGTGTTCTCAAAACGTTTTGTGCGTGTGGATGGGATGTTCACCATGTACCGGTGGTACATCGCCGTACGTCTTGTGGTCTTTTGATGGAACGGGCTTGGCGTAATCAAATTAGCAATTCCGTCGCACACTCCCCAAAATGTAACCGATAGAAAACCGACAGGCTAGCAACTCGGCGTCTATGCTCAAGACTGGCGCTTCGACTCAACGAGCCTATCATTGCCAATGATCCTCTTGGCTCGTTTCTCAATTAACTCCAACTATTACTATGTACTCAAACTCTCATCTATAAATTAAATATTTGAGTTTAGCTCTTTTTCAAATTGGTACGTAACATTTTTGGTTTGAACAACAATGAAAAAATTATTTACCAAAACTCTTACACTTTTCTTCAATTTCTTATCGTAGCCCCCATAATCCTATGGAGATGACAATACCCTTAAAGGTATCCACAAAACCTAACGAAAATCAATATCCTGCTGCTATTTCCTTAACTCCCCAGCGCGTGCAGCTTGACAAAGCGATGTATAAAAGTGCAAAGCCATTGAAGGCCAGGTAATCGCCCTGACAAGGGTTCCACGTTTGGACACCTGCGCGCTTGAAATATTATGCGGAGGTCTGAAAGGATTTGACGAAGGAATTTGGAATTTTTCGCGACGAATTATAATGTAAAGATATAAAGTTTTGAGGTTGAAGTACCTGATTTGGAATACATTTTAGAAGTAGATCTGGTACTTTTTTGATATAGTTAAAACAACCAAACAACCAACCAACAATCAACAGCCAACAACCAGCCAACAGCCTTACGTCTAGGGCCTGTTGGTGTTCAAATTTAGCGATCAAAACTTTTAGAGAATTTTCCATGATTACAGTGGAATAGATCCGACAAAGTGGCATCTCATGAGATAGTGTTTGAAGAATTTAGTACAACTTTCAAAGATTTTCCTTATGATTCACTTTCGTAACATCATGATTCTTCAATACGTCTTCATGATTGCGAGTTAAAATAACAAGACATAAATGTCTTGTCTGCTCTGGTTATTGACGGAAAAGTTAAACACAAAAGATGGGGTCTTTTGCATCTGCCATCTTAGATTTAGCTCCCATCAAAATGTAAATGTGTTGTCTGCTATCGCGAACACACCATCTTTTGCGTCTGCCATCTTTGACTTAGCTCTCACAAAATTCGAAGATACACGACATTCTTGATCTAAGAGCCTGTTTACACCACCCACTAAAACGCAGAACTCAATAAACATCCTATTGGGTGCCAACAGCTCGACAGGTGAAAAACAAACGGCACTCCTTTATCGCCTTACGTCAAATCCACCGGCACTTTAACTGCCAAATGGGCCATTATGTCAAGTGTGGGTAAACCGGACGATTTTGTTTGACGGATAAAAATTCCCCTTTGTTTGGTAGCTGACAGATAAGACGGGTTGTGTTGAGTGTGTGGTTGTTAAAATGATATACTTACTGACATAAAGAGTAATCCTTTACGTTGAATACTGTACGATATGTACATTGTACATACATAGGTGCATCATTAGCTGAAAAAAAAAATTGTTGGCGGTATTTATTTTTGTTTAATCACAGATTTGACGAAATGAATGCGACACGCACAGGACCGGTCGTTGATGCGACACTTGATTTGACGTCACCAAATGCTTTAAACTGTTGGAAAAGTGATTTTTTTGAAGTTTTTATTGTTGTTTGCTGTGGTTTTTTATTAACCGACTGCGAAAAAGAAGGAAGGTTCTATGTACGACTGAAAGTATGTTTTTGGAACGAAGTTCCTTATCGATCGTTGCGAATGGGGGCTAGACGGAAAAAAATAGTACCAAAAATTGTAACAACACTCTTTGATTAAGACCAAAAGTTGTAACGACAGTTTTTGCTATAGTTGTTGTTATTTTTTTTTTTTTGGAACGAAGTTTCTAATCGCGCGTTCGCGAGATGATGGGGTTGAGATGAGATGAGATGAGATGAGATGAATTGAGATGAGATGAGATGAGATAAGATGATGAAGTATAACTTCTTACGTGCGTACATAAGTACACACACACTTTTTTTTTTAGTCTGTGCGTAATAGCATTTTTACATAAGTCGGCAGTGCGGTTAATATTACAATATATTTGTTAATAATAAAAATAATAATATTATAACTTAAAAAAAATAAAATTATAATACAATTCCTTCACTAATTAATCGAAAGAAACTTCGTTCCATCCGGGTATCCCTTGACACCTCTCAAGTTTTTTTTTTATGTATGTCCACCGATTTCTCTGTCAGTTGTGGACCGATTTTCAAAATTATTTTTTTTATCCAAAGAAATATACTCCCGAGGTAGTCCCATATAAATTTTATCGAAAAAACTAAACAAAAACGTAAAATATGTATACATAGATGACGTTTTAGTTTCCTCCAATTACGAGTTTGTTTAAATTCCACGTTCTATAGTTATTGGGGTTTTTAGTTCTTGGATATAACAACTAAAAAGTGAAAAATAAAAAACTTTTTTAAAAAACAAACAAGCGACTTCCAAAATTTCGAAATGACTTCCAAATATATTAATTTTCTTTTTTGGAAGTCGGTTGTTTTACTACTACGTCAGGTAAAACAACTACTTCACGTTCCTCGTAGACAATTTTCAGGTCATGGAATTCTTAAATGGAGCATATGGCTCATAAGTGGTCTTGAAAATATTGTCTTGATTTTGAAGAAACTATTCAGTGATATACCACTCAATAAAGTACGATTATTTTTTCGTCTCAATAGCCATTTTGTTTTTTATGGCAGCCATTTTAATTAATAAAAACAAGGCTACCCTATAATCATTGCTCTGTTTAGACAAATTGATAAACACCTCATGTTTCCTGACTATGTTGTTGAGCAGCCAGTTAAAGTATAGATCCATTTAGAGACAACTATCCACCACCCTTCAAACCAATTTTGGTCAAACCTAAAACACTACCAAAATAAAACCAAGAACACACAATATAGAACAACAATCTCTCCAAAACCTCAGGTCTACACTCACCCTAACCCGAGCTTATTTAAACTAATAAAACCCTCAGCGAGTTTCTCGCAGGCCATTCCTACGATGTCCTGTATCCCTGGTAGTGGTACCCTGTAGCCTGTTGCTTTTATTTTCATTTACCCAACCTAACCTAATAAAGTGGTGTTCTGTGACCACAAAGAGTTGTGCCATTTTCATTAAAAAATCATATTTACTAAAAGCTTTTGTTGTTCAGAAAACGTGATCTAATTAGATGTTTTAAGGGTTTTTTTGTAAGATTTGTTTTGTAAGGAGTTTTCATGAATCTTTATGTAGAAGGCTGAATGTTTATTAATCAATTACGCATGAACGACTGGATGCATTTGGATGAAACTTGACACTCACAATGGGCCTCATCAGAAGGCTTACAGTCACCCAAAGGGCAATGGAGAGGGCAATGCTCGGAGTTTCCTTGCGTGATAGAATCAGAAATGATGATATCCGGAAGAGAACTAAGGTTACCAACATAGCCCGAAGAATCGGCAAACTGAAGTGACAGTGAGCAGGGCACATTGCTCGCAGAACAGTCGATGGGGCTGAAAAGTTCTGGAATGGCGACCGCGTACTGGAAGACGCAGCGTTGGAAGGCCTCCCACAAGGTGGACCGATGATCTGGTGAGGGTCGCGGGTAGCCGATGGATGCGAGACGCACAGGACCGATCATTGTGGCGACACTTGGGGGAGGCCTATGTATGGAGGTCTTTCGGTTGAAATGATGACACTCATATCACCTGACACCATGTCCTTTTTAGGGTTACGAGAGTCTGAATAAAAAATAGAACACATAAAGAATGACTCGTGTGTTGGTCTGTCCGTCTGTCACATCCAATTTGCTCCGAATTTGCTGAACCGATAGAGTTGAAATTTGGCACACATATGAATATCTGTGACCTAAACACGAACATGTACCCTTAATAAATTAATTTGAGGTCCTACTACCGGCCATAAAAAATCGTAGCTTATCATAGAAAATAAATATTTAAGAATCCAACGTCACGTTTGTTACAAAGAGGATAAAGTATTTTAACGTTGTTAAAACAGGTCTCAGAATGTTCCGTATCCAAAGTAGTGAGCAAAAGTGTCCGTAACGGTCCGTAATGGTACTTTACAACATTAACAACGTAAAAATACTTTATCCTTTTTGTAACAAACGTGATGTTGGATTCTTTAATATTTATTATCTATGCTATGCTACGAATTTTTTATTCAATGAGGGCGCCACTTGGCCAGTAGTAGACCCTTAAAATATGGGGATCACTTTTGGGGTGAAAAACGAAAAATTTTAAATCATAGTTTTTCAAACTGTGCCGTAGCGACATGTTAAATGAAAGGGCACATGGTGAGGGTCTTCAATGTATTTTTTTTCATAATTTTAAAATATACAGTTTTAAAGTTATTTAAGAAAATAGATGAAAATGAGCATTCCCCTTATCTCCAAAACCACAGGGCCTAAATTAAAAAAAAAAAAATTAAATTAGTAATTCTTTACTCATACTCATAGAAAACATATAAGAAGGAGGTAATTTAAAAAACACCTGGAAAAAATATTATTTGCTGGGAACCCTTTGGGCGCGAGTCTGACTCGCTTTTGTCTGGTTTTTTTTTATTTTCGGGGGGGAAACCTATAATAGACGCTCGGGCATTTGGGATAAATCTGAGAAGTGTGGGATTTTTACCTCACTAAAACCAGCCCGGTGATCACCATCAGCATATGGTAGGGGCTCCGTTACCTCTGAAAAGATCACTCCGGAGTCCCCTCTGTGTAACGCCTGAATATTAATGAGGTAACTGTAAAGGGGGTCTTCTGAGCCTCGCTGTGCACGGCAGAACGTAATCACTGTGTCACCGTCTTCCCTGGAATTACTCGATGGGTGAACAGAGTCCCCACTCTGAGCGCCTGTGATTCCAAAGGTCTATCATATCCTGGAAGACATAGGATAATTTTATCCTTGGGATCATTTCCTGGAGCGTAACCCCTAACAGAAGTTAGTGTAAATACCATTAATATTTCTGAGAAACCGGCCAAGTGAGTGTCGGACTTCGAACATTTTGGGCTCGCTACCAAATGTATTTTTAACTATTTGTATGGGTTTGGGTCAACATGATGCTTAAACTGTTAAAAATTTAATACTGTAGCTCCAACCGTTTGACTGTAAAACCTGTGTGACAGATGACGGGCAGACAGACGGACAGACGGAGACGTGAGTGACAGCAATATAATACATTTGAACCCTTCGGGTACGGAACCCTAAACAAAACATTTAAAACTTGTCAATAACTACTCCTTATTCCGGATACTATTCAAAAAGGCAAAGGTGAGATTAAAACAGAAAAAATAAAAACCTTTTTAAAAAATAATCTTTACTACGCGTTAAAAGTTGTTTTAGACATTTTAGAGTAACCTACTATGTATTTAAACGTGACTTTCATTATTTCACAAAATAAAAAGGTAAATGCAGAAAGTTCACAACAACAAGCAAAAAGGTTATGCCTTTGAACTCCTGTGAAATTTTTTTCCAGTTATTTTCCTTACTTCATGACGGCAATTTAGCAAAAAATAAAATAATTGACTACTATAATCATCATTATCACAACATATTATAAAACAAACCCCCTCCAAACAAATCCCTCACCACGTCTGTTCGCGATAACTCAAAAAGTACTAAACGGATTATCATGCGGTTTTCACCAATAGATGGAGTGATTCATGAGGAAGGTTCAGGTGTATAATTTGTACTTGTGCGATGCTGAGGCGGGTCATTAGTAATATTATAAAGAGGAAAGATTTCTTTGTGTTTATTTGTTTGTACCGAATAAGCTCCGAAACTACTCGACCGATTTTTACCATTATTTCACTAATAGAAAGCTAAATTATCAGGAAGTAACATAGTTTACATTTTATCCCGGGAAAAATAACAGTTTCCGCGGGATAGGTCACGAGAGTGAAGCCGCGGGCAAAGTGCTAGTATACAATATACTCGTATGTCCTGCACTTACAAGTACTATTAGGCACGTTGAAAATCTAAAGAAAATGTAGTGTTGAAAAATCATGCGTTAAAAGTGTCTTTGATTGATACTCAATTACTTGAAAGAACGGAGATAAAATACTCAAGCAGTACCTTTTTATATAAGCATTTGATGCCGATCATCATCATCATCATCATCATCATCATCATTTCAGTCGAAAGCCGTCAACTGCTGGACATAGGCCGCCCCCAAGTGTCGTCACAACAACACGTCTTATGCAATTCGCATCCATTGTATTCCCGCAAACCTCACCAGGTCTTCAACCGACCTGGGAGGCCACTGCGTCTTTCGGTACGCGGCCGCCACTCCAGAACTTTTCGGCCCCATCGACCATCTGTTCTGCGAACAAAGTGCACTGCCCACTGCCACTTGAGTTTAGTGACTCTTCAGGCAATGCCGGTAACCTTAGTTCCTCTTGAGACGTTAAAATAAAAGAAGAATTATTTACATTTCTAGGAATCTGTATGGATCTGACCTTTGAGTATTTTTGCTTCTTAGTCCATTTTATTAGTAGATATAGTAGTAGAGAGTTGGCAGATGTATTAAAAAGAAGACGAATAAATATAGCGTGTTTACAGGAAACTAAGTGAAAGAAAAAAGGCGAGGAAAATTGGTGAAGGATACAAGTTTTTCTATTGTGGAAGTAACGGTAATAGAAATGGCGTGGGAATAGTATTAGATAGTAAATCGAAAGAAAGTGTGATGGAGGTTAAAAGGATTAATGATAGATTGATAGTTGTGAAAGTTATGATGGACAATGAGACGCTGAATATAGTTAGTGTGTATGCCCCGTAGGTAGGATGTGATGAAAGGGTGAAAGAGAAGTTTTGGGAGGATTTTGATACAACTGTAAGCCCGTGCTTGAGAAATTGATAGTTGGAGGTGATTTTAATGGGCATGTAGGAAAAAAGAGAAATTTTTATGAAAGAGTACATGGAAGATGGGGTTTTGGATGTCCCAATAATGAGGGAGGGACACTTTTGCAATCCGCTACCGCATTCGACCTCGTAGTAGCCAGCACTTGGTTCCAGGAGAGAGAGATGAACACCTAATCACATACAAAAGTGGTAACCACAAGACGCAAATTGACTATTTTCTAGTTAGGCGCAACCATATTGAGTACGTCAAAGACTGCAAAGTGCTGCCAGGATAAGATTTGGTCTCACAGCAAAGGCTCCTGGTTATGGTATTAGCGATAAAAATACAGTGTACAAAAAAAGAGCGTCCTCTTTTTTAAGAATAATTGTGTGAAAGAATTTAGAGAGCGAGTAGTAGACAAAATGATAGAAATAGGAGACATTAACGATCGAAGTGTAAATCAAAGTAGGAATGAGATAGCTGTGTGTATTAGGGACGCAGCGAAGGATAATTTATGAGAGACAAAAGGAAGAGGCACAATAGAGAGGGATACATGGTGGTGGTCGACAGAGATACAGGAGGTGTTGAAGGAAAAAAAGAAGAAATTCAAGGCATGGCAGAGTGTAGAACTGGAAAACGTGAGTTTGAAAGCTGAAAAAAAGAGTGAGTATGATGAGTTAAAAAAAAAATCTAACAAAGCCGTAGCAATAGCGAAAGCAAAAGCTCAGGATAAACTGTACGACACACTGGACAGTCCAACTGGCCAAAAAGATCTGTACCGGCTTGCTAGAGCCAAAGAGAGGAAGGCAGAGGATGTTAGTCGGAAAAGATGTATAAGGGATGAAGCTGGAACGCTTCTCTCAGAGGATAAATTGATTATTAAGGATAGATGGAAGGGCTATTTTGAAAGACTGATGAATGAGGAAAATATCTGGAGTGGTGTTTTACAGAATAAACCAGTGAACGAAGGATTAGAGAGAATGGTAAGTGTGAAGATGAAGAATAGCAGTGAATGGAATGAAGAATGGTAAGGCAATTGGTCCGGATGGAATACCAATTGAAGTGTGGAAGTCAATACGGGTAGATGGATGTACGTGGTTAGCTTTGTTCATCAATAAGTTGTTGCTGGAAGAAGCCATACCTGATGAATGGTATCTTCAAGAACAAAGGGGATATGCTGAAGTGCAACAATATATATAGAGAAATAAAGCTAATGTCACATAGTATGAAAGCATGGGAAAAAGTTATTGAAAGGCGGCTGAGAGAAGAGAGTGAAATCTCACAGAACCAGTTCGGTTTTCGACGTTGTCGAGGTACAAAGGATGCCATTTCCGCTATCCGACAGCTGTGCGAGAAATACAGAGCTGTGCATAAAAACTTGCACATGGTGTTCGTTGACCTCGAAAAGGCATATGACCGTGTGCCGCGCCACGTTTTGTAGTGGGCCCTTAAGGAGAAAGGTGTGCCTGGGAAGTATCTGTGGTTTTTTTTTTTTTTGGGGGGTGGGAAATCATCCTATGACTTCTTCCGCTCTAGGGTGGAGCGGAAGGGCGTGTCAGACTCTTACTGACTAAAACCCACCCCTGTTCCTCCCTGCTCTGAGTGCCCAGGGGCGAGGTAACTCTTTCGAATTTATCCTCAACCCCCGGGCAGAAGTATGTGTGGTTGATCCGAGCGATTAACAGTCGATGCAGTACCCAAGTCCGGTCTGTAGTGGGCACCACTGATAGCTCCAGTGTGGCAGTTCGTTTACACCAGGGCTCAGCCCTCAGCCCTTACCTCTTCGTGATGATAATGAACGCACTGACGTCGGAAAGAGGCTCCCTGGTGTATGCTGTTTGCTGATGATATTGTGCAGGTTGCCGAAAGCGGCTTAGAGATCCAGAGCAGATTGGAGACGTGGTGGCAAAGACTGGAGAGTGTTGGCCTGATATTGAGCAGAACCAAAACAGAATCCCTGTTCTGCGATTTCGGCGGTCTCTATAGTTCAACACCTGTAGGTGCGCTCACCGGAACGCCTATACTGGTCTGCTCCGACTTTCGGTACCTCAGGTTGCTTCTCCAGAAGAATGGCGATATAGACCAAGACGTGACGCAACTCAGGATGGATGAAATGGCGTCAGGTCACTGGAACAACTTGCGACCGACGGATGCCACTCAAGCTAAAGGGGAAAAGGATGGATGAAATGGCGTCAGATCACTGGAACATCTTACAACCGACGGATGCCCCTCAAGCTAAAGGGGAAAATCTATAAGTCCGTGATTAGACCTGTCGTACTGTATGGATCAGAATGTTGGGCTGTGAAAAAGACTGGTGAAAAAAGATTGCATGTGGCGGAGATGAGAATTTTGAGATAGATGTGTGAAGTAACGAGAATGGATAAAGTGAGAAATGAGCACATTAGAGGTAGTTTAAAAGTGGCGCCAGTGACAGAAAAGTTGAGAGGGAGCCGCTTATCTTAGTATGGTCATGTGAAGACGAGGGACGAAATACATGTAAATAAAAGTGTAATGCATGTAAATGTAGATGCATGGAGTGGGAGAGGGAGGCCAAAGAAAAGATGGATGGATTGTGTGAGGAGTGATATGAAAGAAAAAGGTGTGATAGCTTGACGGCACACGGACAGGATGGAATGGAAGAAAAAAAACGTGTTGCGCCGACACCAAGTAACATATTATAAGGGCAGGAAGATGATGAGTTATTTTATCTGTACAGGAAAAAATTACATCAGTTTGCAAGTGTGTCTGTAGTGAAACTTCTAATGCATTCCTGCTGTACGATTATTTCTCAAGAGTTAGATCATAAAACTTACATTTACGTATAAAGTCGAGGAGACGCGGAGACAATGAACATTTTATGACCAGACTTCACTGAATTATAAATAGAGATTTTTGTTTTACGAGCCTTTTTTTGTTGTATACTATGAATAAATTGAATGATATTTTGATAGCGTTACCAATTTTGTATAAAACATTGTCTAGTCGGCTATTCATGAAATTGCTGTGTTGGCATATAAAAGGACTATGATTTTTATATGGGCTTAACTTTTAAGTAACCCTTAGCTTAACCTCTCTCTTTAAATCGTTTTTACTAGGTTTCTATACTTTTTGTTTCATAATTATTAATATATATATATATAATAACTGCGCCTCGCGGTTTTACCCGCCTGCACCGGAATAAAATGTAGCCTATATGGTTAATTTATGCTATAAGCTATCTACATATCGAATTTCATTCAAATCGGTCCAGCCGTTTGAGCGTGAAGAAGTAACAAAAATACACAGTCACTTTCAAATTTATAATATTAGTAGGATATCTATCATGTTTTATTTGTATATATTTATCTATCATGTATTTATTGTACCTATATGTAAATAGTACACCTAAGACTACCTACAGTACTGTCTTTCCTTTTTGTCTATAAAATCCATCCAAAGGTTGTCTTGAAAAGATCGCTTATAGCGATAAGGCCGCCCATTGTGTCACCCTATGTAAAGTTTTTTTGCATTTACATGTTCTGTTATCTAAATGGTGTACATAAAAAAGAGTATTCTATTCTATTAACAAAGTAGTTTTATGTATTTCAGACCACAAGTTTATCGAAAAATCTTACGATTGTTTTTACCTACAAAAACAAAACCGGCCAAGTGCGAGTCGGACCCGCGCAGGAAGGGTTCCGTACCATTATCTATAAAAACGGCAAAAAAATCATGTTTGTTGTATGCCCCCTTTAAATATTTATTTTATTCTGCTTTTTAGTATTTGTTGTTGCAGCGGCAACAGAAATACATCATCTGTAAAAATTTCAACTGTCTTACTGTCACGGTTTATGAGATACAGCCTGGTGACAGACGGACAGCGGCGTCTTAGTAATAGAGTCCCGTTTTACCCTTTGGGTATGGAACCCTAAAAAGACGAATTTTAGGTAGAGTTAACGGAAAAGCTTAAAAAACTCCCGTGTGCTTATTTTACCAAAAGAAAACAGAAGAAAGACGCATATTTACACGTAGTCTATTTTAAAACCCCCTTCCCTTATCATCTTTGCACAAACTACACGATCGGGACGTCACCTCCTATATAAAAGTTTTATGGTGTGGAAGAAAAGGGGTTCCTATCAAGAAAGTTTTTGCATCAACTTATATTTTTTTACGGGAACATTTTGTTTGCGGACCCTCCGAAGTTGAACGACCGGCCAAGATCAATTATACGGGGTGTAAAACTTTTACGGAGTTTGTTACCTCGTTTTTTTTATCTATAGGGGTGCAAGCACCCCTGCGACATTGCACCGGGGAAGTGTTGAGCCACTTAAAGAAAAAAGTCTTTGAAAATGAGTCAAATTGCGTGAAACTTTTCACTTTTTACAAAGCATTTTGCTTTGCGTAATTGACAGAAGAAAATCAATCAATCAACTCAGCCTATCGCAGTCCACTGCTGGACATAGGCCTCTCCTAGGCTGCGCCACAACACCCTGTCCTCCGCCTTCCGCATCCAGTCTATCTCAGCTACAGTCCATCTAGCTGGTGGGCGTCCCACACTACGCTTGCCGATACGCGGTCTCCACTCCAGGACTCGTCTGCTCCATCGGCCATCGATTCTTCGACAAACATGACCAGCCCACTGCCAAAAAAAGAAATGATATATTCTAATAAATTTGACTACAATACTACAATGGTGATGACTTGAATTAAAAATATTAAAACAAATGCTAGTGTTTTTTCTGTAACATCGGAAATAATTATTATCCCTACATTATGTTACCTAATTGGGGTTCGAAAGCCCGAATAAAACTGTGGAAAAGAATCACTCGTGTGCCTGTCTGTCTGTCCGTCTGTCACAACCAATTTACTCCGAATCTACTAGATCGAAAATGAAAACCGTCAACCGACCGTGACCGTGAATTGAAAATTGGTACCTACGTGAAAATCTGTGACCCAAATCCGAACATGTAACGTAAATAAATGAATTTACAATAATAATTATGATAGCGACTATGTGTCATCATTCTCCTCCCCTTGTCCCAATTTATTTGGGGTCTTTTTCTTCCATGCTGCTCTATTAGTCGTCATCTCTGTAGTCACCCCTTTTTTACCCATATCCTCTTTCACACAGTCTAACCATCGTTTCTTCGGCCTTCTTAGAAAAATAAAAAAAATAAAGATATTTTAAATTGTACCTGTGTGACATATCAAATGAAAACCCATATTATGAGCGCCTTAAATGTATTTATTTCATACTTTTAAAATAAATAGTGTTAAAGATAGAAAATAAAGGAAAACTGACCATTCACCCTTATCTCCGAAACTACCGAGTTTATTTTTCTTAGTACAGAAAATAGTTCTTAACCTAAAGAATACCCTTTGGAACTCTTTGTAAAACAACTCGCACTTGGCCAGTTTTAATTTTATTTTTTATAGAGTTTTGGGGCTATTATAGGTACTAAAACTCAGCCTTACATTTTCAAATCCATGAAAACTGTTACAATATTCGTGGAAATTATCAAAAAAGACACGTCCTCTCCACAGTGGCGGAGTTTCCTTCAAACAAACGTGGCTTGAAGTTAGTGCACGGTTTTAAATTTATTTCTAAACTCGACACCGGGTTCGACAAAATGTTATCCTCCTGAGTTCTGCTGCGGGGTTCAAAAATTGTGGAGTTTTGTTTCTATATTAGTATTGTCAGCTAGTATTATATTATCTGTGGTATTGTCTAAATAGCTAAAATAGCTATTAATATCTACTACGAACATGGTCAAAAGATTCATCCTTATAATTTCAGTTGAGAGACTACCATTCCTAGATATAGGCCACTTTCAAGTGTCGCCATACTCGCCGTTCCTTTACGTTCAGTGGATTCACGCTCTCTTCACCAGGGTCATCGAACCACCATAGGGGAAAAAAAAACAAAAAAAAACACGTTTCTAGTACCCCGGAGCCCGGTTTAATTTATTTTTATTTTTTTTGTTAGAGCGGCAACAGAAATACATACTATGTAAAATTTTCAACTGTCAACCTATTACGGATCATAAGATAAAGCCCGCTGACAAACAGGTAAAAACTTCATTTTTATTATAATTGACCCGAGAGACGTCGCGTCGTTCTGTTTAAAGCTAGTGGACTGCATTAAATCAAATCAAATCAAAGCATTTATTTCAAATAAACCCTTTACAGGCACTTTTGAATTGTCAATAAGCCTAATTGTAAAATACTATAGTACTTTTCAAGTATTCTTGTCAAAAAAAAAAAGTTATCTGTGTATAGAAACGCTCAAAGTATAAACGAAAACATTGGCTCATGTGTTATCACTGAAGCAGCTGAATCATCATCTGCCTAGCCTTTTCCCAACTATCTTGGGGTCGGCTTCCAGTCTAACCGGATGCAGCTGAATACCAGTATTTTACATGGAGCGACTGCCTATCTGACCTCCACAACCCAGTAACTGGGTAATACGATACCCCTTGGTAAGACTGGTTGTCAGACTTTCGGGCTTCTGACGACCCGTAACGACTGTCAAAGATCCACGATTGACAGCCGGGACCAACGGCTTAACGTGCTTTCCGAGGCACGGAGGAGTCTCGGTATGTAAGGATGGTCACCCATCCACAGACCAACCCCGGCAAGCGTAGCTTTTTTGCGGCTGCTATTACTAAGCCACGAGCTCCTCCATTGCGCATTGAAGCAGCTGAATCCCAAGCCATTTTGTCTTCAAGGTGGTCTTTCATTGTGTAAAAAGCTTTCTGGCATACGTTTAATAAATTATTTAAATTTATTTATGCTTAGTTCTTGAAGGCTAGGTTAGGTTAGTTAAGTTTATTATAGAAAGGTATACATTGGCATCTAAACTATGGTAGTCCCACGTGGTTTTTATGGTTTTCCATTCATTTTTTTTTCTTCATACCTATCTGAGACTTCAACGAATATTTAAAAAACAAAACATCCAAATAATTGGCCCAGCTATTCTCAAGTTTTGCGCTTAGCAGCATATTTAGCCACACCTTTTTATTATATAGAAGATAGATAAGTAAGCATATATGTATCAGCTGTAAGATTTTCAAAGAGATTAAAATAAATCAAAGCCGGAAAAGAGCCTTTTCATAGATATATGGATTTCTACCACGCTTTCGCGTAATCTGTGGCAAGTCGAAGATCATCAGAAGAACATGAAATCATAAAGTTCATAACTTCTAAATAAAATAAAAAATACAAGACAAGAATGAATGGACAGACCCATTTTAAGATTGCACCTGGGCTTAAGCCCACAAAATTTAGGTACAAAATGATGACCTCGTATTTTGTCTGAATATTTTGGCAAAAAAATTGCCTTAGCAGTTCAAATTCAATATTTCAGGCCATCTGTCAACGTTTTACGGAAAAAGCGGAAAATTATGCCTTTATAGTACTGCTAACGGTTTTATTATTTCAATATATCGAAAGAGACAGGTTTACGGTCGTTTTATAGGCGATCAAACTTAACCATTGCGAAATTCAGTTTTTTTCTTGATCCATAAAAATGTTGGGTTGTGAATTTTGATTCTTTTCAGATTTTAGTACCTAGTATGGGCTTTAAAAATAGACTTATCCATGTATAGTAACGTTTGAAGTATCAATAAGGGTACTAACCTAATATTTCACCATCATTCTACATACAAAGGTGGATAATATATTTTATCAATTGCCACCTAATCGAGCTCTTAGACAATAAATAAATAACATTATTTGCTTGCGGTCACTAAACTTATCAATCAGACAATCATAGGTTTCTACATATTTTACCTTGCTCGGCCAAAGGACAGGCAGGTTCTTTTGAATGAACTAGTTTTGGATTTTTTTTTCAAATTTTAGACTAATTTTAAACCGACTTCCAAAAGGAGGAGGCTCTTAATTCGTCTGTATGTTTTTCTTTGTATGTATGTTACGCGATTTCTCTGCCATTTGTGAATAGATTTTAATGATTCTTTTTTTTTTCGATAGGTCATACTTTAGAGGTGGTCCAGTATAAATTTAATCGAAATTGATTAGAAGACTTTTTGATACAATCAATATAAAAAAAAAAATAATAATACACAGATGACGTTTTGGTTGTCCCCAATTATTCCATGTTATTGGGGTTATCAATTCGGGCATAACTGTAATAATTAGTTTAAGTTCTGTGGTACAGCAACTTAAAAGTCAAAAATAAAAAAAAACTTTTTTACAAAAAATACAAATACCGACTTCCGAAATTAAAGTTGTTTTGCAATTTTTTTATGTCGGTTGTATTTTTTGTAAAAAAGCTTTTTTATTTGTTTATTTGTTCAAACTTCATGGCAACACAAATGTACCTATATAAGTGGACTTAATTCCTTAAGCATTCTTTACCAGTCAGCAAAGGGAGGATAAAGGGGGGAGAACAGTAATATATCGTCTATTTTCTTAAATTGCAATTAAACTATTTATTTTAAAATTATGAAAAAAATACACTTGTAACCCGCACAATGAAGCCATTTGAAATAACGCACGGTTCATTTCAAAAACTTAATTTTATTATTTTTTCGATTTTCACCCCAAAACTGACCCCCGAATTTCAAATTATTTTATTTACTTTACACGTCCGTGTCTGGGTCACAAATATTCATGTGTTGACCAAATTTCAACCCAATCGTTTCAGTAGATTTGGAGCAAATTAGCTGACACACAGACAGACACAAAAGTAATAGTTGATAAGGCTTTCGTTTTTTCATTCGGACGTTTGGAACCCTAAATGTACTCAAACACTTAGATAAACTCCCTTTCCTGATAATACTCAAATACTCGACCAACTCACCCTTTTCCCTACTAATCGGATATTCGATTAAAGAAAATAAAGGAGCCACTCCACCTAACTTGTAGTACTAGTTAGGAATACAAACGGCAGTGAGAGTCTAAAAATATTTGTTCGGTAGGCTGTCCCCGGTCCCGAAACGGTCGTTGGACGAGAGCCTCTTTGAGGGGCGGCCGTATTCTGAAGTCACTATAATAGTATTCTCGGAGTATTTTTTGTGTCATTTTCAAAAATGGACATCTTGGTTATTAAAAAGAAAGAAACAAAGAAAAAATATTTATCTGGTGACAGTTATCAAACATTTTAAAAAAAACCAGCGAAAACAAAACAAACAACAGAAACCAAAGTGGAAATTTCAGACAAATATGGCGGGAATTCAAATTCAAAGCATTTATTTCCAATAAACCATGAACAGCCACTTTTGAATTGTCAAGTCGGTCAGTCAAAAAGATGAAGGTGATTGCACAGATTGAGACAAACTAGATACCTTCTTGAGCGATGAAGCTACTACAAAAACAGTCGGGTGTAGTGAAAAGATTGGAGAGAGGTCTTATAAGTCCAGCGGTGTCACAATGTAGGCTAAGAAATAATTGTAATAACTAGCAGGAGACAATGAAATCAATTATCTTAACTTGGGTTGCGAGGTTGTTGACATATTGTGAGATGTGGACTCAGCGATCATTGTACCGACAGTCATGTCAGCCAATGGTTTAATAGCCACGAGGCCAGACCAACACCTCTGGAGATTCTCGTTAGACAGCTGGGTTAAGGGCTTAATTCGGATATCGTTACTTCTGGGCACAGCTCGTATTGTTAGGCGGTTCCTCTCTTTGGCCGCGTTCTGACCGCCAGCAGCTTGGACCCTATTTCCGGTACCGGTGGGATACTTATAATTTTATGTTTTTTAATGTTTGATTTTAAAGAAATAAAAAATGAAAACTACTAGTTAAAACAATAGATAAACGATAGTGTAACTTTCAAAACAGTAGGGATTATAAATAACAAATGTTTGATTCATTATAACTATAACAAAAAATAGATATGAACGTAGTTAGTTTAGTGGGTTTAGTTAGTCTAGAGCGGAAGAAGTCATAGGATGATTTCCCACCCCCCCAACAAAAAAAAAAAAAAAGAAAACCCCTGGTTACTTTTATTTAGTTAGGAGTTTTTGTTTGATTTAGTGTAGATATAGTTAGTTAAATATTTTATAAATATGTAACAGAGGAAATGTTTTTTTTTTATTTATAGAGACACCCAAGTATTTTTTTTAAATTTGATTGAGTAGTTATAAATACCTGCTCAACTATATACCTAGAAACATCTTGTCAACAGACAGTTCGAACCGTCGAACGGATATGACGTAATCATGCTTCAACCATACTATTTACTAACTAGTCTGTTTGAACTACTAACCCGGAACGTGACCTTGAAACCTAAAATCCGGCGGAAGAAACAAAACAAGTTTAACTTTTTCTAATCGGTATTTAGTCAAATGAGACTATCTCAACGAGTTTATCTGGTCAAGGTCAAAAACAAAATATAGATCGATCTCTCATCGCATGGACAGAAATCAATCAAATAAATGAGTTAACAAAATGACAATATTAGAAAGTAACTTATGAAGAAGAAAAAGTATTTGCCCTTACTGTATGCTTCTAGAAATGTGAAAGTAAGCTTGTTAACCAACGGGACCCTATTACTATGCCTCCGTTGTCCGTCCGTGTCAGCGGGCTGTATCTCAGGATCCGTAATAGCTACACAGTTTTTTTTTTTATTTTTTTTATTAGCAACACAGTTGATTTTTTTTACAGAATGTGTATTTCTGTTGCTGCTATAACAACAACTAGTAAAAATAAAAGTTAAAGGGGGCTCCCCTATTAGAAACGTGTTTTTTTTTGGACTTTTTTTGCTCGATCTTAATAATGGCAACAAGTAGACGCGTTTATCTTTTCACGCTTATACCACGGAACCGATCATCATGAAATTGTGCATGTATACGTTGTCATGGGTACAGAAAAGAACATACATAGGTACCTTTCATTCAGAAAAAAATACAGTTCCCGAGGGAAAGAAAAATGACTTTTCACGGTCACTATATTGCTTTAGGACGCTAGATGACGTTACGTGTCTTTCAAATTATTATGCTCCCGTGCGAAGCCAGGTCGGGTAGCTACTTTAAGAGGGAACAGGGGCAGCGATTCTCCATACAAATGTATTCCCCTTTTTTCTTCCTGAATAATGTCTCTAGAGGAATCATTTTTTTTATTAAAGTCTAAGTCTGCTGTTGAAACGTCCCTGTCATTTCCTTTTTTCAGCAACTAATAAGTAAAGAAAATATGACCCTCCAAAAATGACAAAAAATGGCCCTATTTTTACCGCCGTTCTTAGAAGACAACCAGACAAAATAGAAAAGTTTTAACATGAAACCACTGTCCCATTGTGTTTTTCTGTATATGTTTTATGTGTACAATAAAGAATAATAATAATAAACATTTAATAGGTAGACATATTCCTTCTTCAAAATTTGGTGCCAAAAATAATTGAATCGGCTCAGTTTTCGAGGATAAAAAAGGGGAATACGTAACGACGAACTTGTCAAAAATTTTGTTATAAAATCGGTCTGAGTTGCAGCTGTCCCTATCGCACTCTACGGGGGCAGGCTTGAGGCAGTACGTTGGCAATAGTTTCTTCAAATACCTATTTTGTAAATTCCTCGCAGGCCCTGTTCCCTCTTAATAATAATTATTAAGTAGTTACCTACTTATTATAGTATGAATGACTAACCACGTCATGTCATTGACCTGTTGTACGATCAAACATTTCCTACACTTTTTGCTAGCTTCACCCAATTTATTTTGTAGGTCAAACTGTTTTTCACATACGTCAAACTGTTGTTGCTTACTTTTTGATGACGTCAATAATATAAATACGTCAGTTGAGTAGCATGATAATTTCTGATTATTGTTATTTCATTTAAGCAATTGCTACGACATCAAAGATAAAGTGGTATATTAATATTATTTTGTAAATCCAATCCATCGCACAACAATGCAACACATTGTATTTATTTAGTAAAGTAACACATTGTTACTAACATAGAAATATAAGATCTACTAACACTATCGATAAGGGTTAAGACTTAAGTTAGCAAAATCATATTGTTGTGTATGTCGTTAATTTGTAGCAAATAAATACTTTTTCTTTCTTCTTCTTCACATCAAAGGACCCAGGTAAGCAGTATTACATTTTTAGGGTTCTGTACCCGAAGGGTCCAAACGGAGCCTTATTGTTGTCACTTACGTATCCGTCTGTCTGTCCATCCATCGTCTGTCACAAAATTGTATTACGAAGAATTTTTTAACTCCCCATTGACCTTTGACTTGAAATTTGGTGATAATTTTTATTATTGCGTATACTTTACTAGCAAATACCAATATATGGTACGGAACCCTTTAATGTGTGAAATCCGATACTCACTTGGCCAGGTTTTAATATGAGCACAACTGCAGTACCAATTACCAATTTAATTCAATTTTTTTTTCAAATCTAAAGTATACCCATTCTATTCCAAAGGATCAATTTGACTACATGAAAAAGGACCAACTCATTCACCGTTCTAGTTTTCAGAATAACCCTCAGAATGGGTACCGACTGCGGACAACCCGTATTGTTGTTTTGATTAAATTTTGACAGAGAAATGCAGATTGTTCTTTTTATGCAGCACTGGAAAAATTGAACTGGACCGAGCTAGAAATGTTTTTATTGACAACCCCTTTTGACTGCAGTAGGGAAGCACCATTCAATGCAGTTAGAAATTTCAATTCTTTTATGGTTTTATAAACCTGTGTTTTTTTTATATACCACGATCTGTTATAGGATAGATTGAGTGCAAACGTACATTAAGGGTGCGACTTACAGGCGAATGACTAGTTAAAAGCTTCTAAAAAAGACAAATATCATAGTCTTGCCAGTTAAAAAGAGTCATATAACTTTCGAATCCCACAAAAAAGTAGACTATGTATAAAAAGTTAAATCAATGTCTCATCTTTAACAATAAGCAAAAAAAGATAACATATTACGACAACGTTAGCGACAATAATTTACATATGTAACGGCACTAAATTCTAATAGACGCGTGATGCTATCTAAAATAAGACTTGGTTAAATTGAGCATAACTGTGACAAAAAAAGAATGGCAACACCTTAACGGTTCATCGATTTCTTTTACATCGAATATCAACAACAAATAAATACACAAATATCAAACTGCTAATATTATCAACGTGAAAGTCAATGTCGAACCGTTAGACAGCCATATGTTAACTTATTTCTAATTTCCAATACAAATGCAATAGATACACAACTGTAGCATATCACAATGAAATGTAATTTGTGTTGTCCCAGCAATCGGTGTAACGCTCCACCGGTTGTCTCGATCTTGTCCCTGAAGTGTTGCGGTGCTTACCCAACGCTTTCCTCATCATCCAAACTAAGAATAAACTATAAATAGCTTCGACAACAGCAGATCAGCACAGTCAATCAGCAAACATGAAGTTGTTAGTAGCAGTGGCACTTCTGTGCCTAGCTTCGGCTTACAGTCGGGAGTTGGGTGAAGAAGAAAAGGATCTTGTGGCAGCAGCCAGTGGAAAGGGAAAAAGCAGTCATCACGAGTCAGGTGGTGGCAAGGAGCATCACGCCGACCACCATCATGAACATGGTGAGAAAGGACACAAAGGTCACAAAGGACATCATCACCACCACAAGGGCGACCACGGTCATCATGGTAAGCATCACAAAGAAGGACATCACCACGAGCATGGCGGCCATCACAAAAAGCACTGGGATGAACATGACCATCATGGACATCATCATGAGCACGGACACCACCACAAAGGAGGCAAACACGGCCACCACAAACACCATGACAAGGGTGAGAAGACCGACGGCTACCACAAGAAGTACCACAAGGACGAGTTCCACAAGGACCACCACTTCTACGATGACGACCACAAGGAAGGCAAGCACCACAAACACGGTCATCATCACGGACATCATGAAGACAAAGGGGGACACCACAAGAAGGGTGGTCATCACGAACACGGCCACCATGAGCATCATCACGGCAAGCATGGACACCATGATAAGCACCATCACGACGAAGACCACAAGGGACACAAGGGTCACCACGGCCATGAAGAACACCATCATCATCATCATGATCATGGCAAGAAGGGAGGTCATCACGACCACAAGGATTGGGGTTTCCATCATGGAAAGCATTGAGTTGCCAAAAATATGCTGTGATACTATTTTATATTTTTGTTACGGGTTTTTGTTAGTTTTTTATAAATTATTGAATAAGCATCGTTACAAAAATGTGCGAATAAAGTTGTTATATTTTTAATAATTTGTTTTTATCACCCTAACAGTATTTAGTGGAGAAAGTTTCAAGCAGCGGTGGCATTAAATTAAATATGTATATCGAGACAACTCAATCTGCCTAGCCTATTCCCAACTATCTTGGGGTCGGCCTCTAGTCTAACTGGATGCAATGCTAAATACCAGTATTTTACATGGAGTGACTAAGAAATGTATCAGGAAACTGTAGTTAAAAGTTGAAATGATTTTCTTACTGATTAAACATTTTGATCTATAACATAATGGTTTAAACAATTTGAATAAAAGTGTTTGGGTATCTTTAATTTAAAATACAAAAACACAAATTTTAAAAGTAACGGAAGTTTATTAACGTGTCAGGCTTTTAATTTTGTTTTTGCGTTTATAATCATAATTTTTAATAATTATAGTTTATTTCGCCAAGCCTCACTGGTGCGGCGTAGAGTTGTGACGGGTTAAAACAGATTGATTTCGAAGGTAGAGATAATATCGATTAGATTATTATTAATTTGAGCAGCATACTTTACGCGTTTAGTTTTTTTTCTTCTTTTTATTATAATCAAGATGATATCCTCGAACTAAGTCATCATCGCTGTTCCACATATTCAGGAGTGTGAGATGCTCAGAACCGGGAATTCATTTCAGATTGATGATGATGTAAGTCACTTGAAAGACCCAAATCATGTATTTTAATCTACCACTAGTGAACAAAATGGAGTCTGAAAGTAAGGCAGGCTACCAAAGGATGCGTTAGTATTCATGGTAAAGGCATTGTGTGTGTAGGTCTTGTGGTCTCAACCGCGACTGCAAAGCGAGGGAATTCGATTCCCAGGTCGGCTAAGTTACTTAGGTTTTTCTATCAAACATTTCTCAGAATCAGTGCGGCGATTAAAAATTGGCGGTGTTACACCGCCGTGCCTCGGAAAGCACGTGTAGCCATTGATCCTGCGCCAGATCTCTCCCTGGTCATGTTGGATTGCCATTTCATCAAATGGGTCGGATTGCCAGTAACGCTGTTTTGAAAATGCTTTATCACACATTCTGCCAATCTGTTCTCAACTACTGCATCATAACATGGGGTGTAGCTCATAAAACGCATTTAATGAAAGTGGAGCGCACTCAAAGGGCTCTACTTAAGGTAACTTACAAGAAACCCATGCGCTTCTCGACTGACACACTGTACCAAGAGACTGGTGTTCTGCGTGTGCGCCAAATTGTATATCATGGCCGTGGCACTGAGGTTCCACAAAAATGCCCACAGTGCGTTAAAATACAATAAAGTGCGCTCTCTCAGAAATGCAAATAAGCCCAAGTGGCATAAACCTTAATGTAGACTCTTTTTGACAACAGATGCTTTCTTTATATGGGACCATTTATTTACAGTAAGCTCAATAATGAGATGGATATACTGACCATGACTAGAAATAAAACTATAAAAACACCTTTCAAAATTACTGGCAGGAATGGACTATGAAAGCACGGAGAAGTTCCTTAACTCATGAGTACAACACACACACTCATCACACTAATACTTATAGGCTGATTTGGACCAGACGAGTGTATGCTTGCTCTGTCCCCACTTTTCCGATATCCCTTTCTCTAAATGGATTGGGAATATTCTTTCGTTGCGTTCTTACCCTTGAACTGGTTTTATCTTCATTTGGTCTAAACCCACCTTAACTCACTCATTCATCACACACGTATACAGCACACTACACACGTTTAAATTTAATGTAATGCAACTAAGTTTGTTAATGTTTAGTTGAATTTATTGTAGGTATTTGGCTTAAAACTCGATTATTGTCGCCTCACAAATCGAACCGACCGACGCACGTTGCGTTTGTGTCCCCCTACAGTACCTACATATGTATGTTATAAAATTGTAAGACGAAAGAGACTAGTCTCCACGACACAGGGAATCCTAGTGTGGAGGCTAGTGCTATTTTGAATCTGCACGGCTTTCTTGAATAATAAAGATTTTTTTTTTTTTTTTATTTTATTATCAAACTATGAGATATTAGGAACAGAGAGTGCAGATACAGAGAGTTCAGAGACTGGTGCACTCTCTGTAGTCTAATATCACCAGCGTAGGTACGCTGGTGATTGGCTAATCTCCGTTGAGACTGGTCACTGTGACCGAAATTTGGTCGGGATGATTTTTTGACATATTGCAAACAGTAATATAACTAATGTCAAGAAAAGTTTTAAAATGGGTATATTTATGTAGGTACTAATTCAAACTGTATGCAATATTACGACATTTTTTTTTCGACTGTAATAAAAATAAAGGAAGACCTAAGGAGAACCAAAAAAGAATTGAATGAAAGATGATATTAAAAATATCTCAGTGTACCTAACACTGAGATATTTTATTACATGTACGATAAATTCTTGATGAGCGGAACCTGAATATACATACACTATTTAATAGATCCACGTCAGCTTACCAAAGTATATAGTTTTATTATATTATATTGTAGAAGTATATATTTTTTTTATGTTTTTTTTTAAAAGAACCTAAGAAAAAACATAATTTGTTCGTAACCGGCCAAGAGCGAGTCGGACTCCGACTCGCTCTTGGCCGGTTTTTAATTTAAACGTTTGTAAAACCATGAACTACTCGTAAATAATATGTTCATAGTAATAAACATAAAGCGCCTTTCTAAGTCCGCATGTTATAAACGGGTGACTACGGAACCTTACACTGCGCTGTGCAAGACCCGACACGCACTTGGTCGGTGTTTTTTAAACTACAAAAAAAGAGTGGCACCCCGGGAGTGCCGACAGAAGTGGAAAATTGAACAAAAATGCCCAACGGGCCTAAAGAAGATTTCACTTCAATCCGCTACGTGATCTGCTACGAGTGCTACGGCGTGTAGCTTGTCTGTGTCGGTGTCGGTGTCGGCATCGGTGTCGGTGTCGGTCTCGGTGGCGAGTTCAATTTTATTGTTTTTTCCCATTTCAAAAATGTCCAACGCGGCTAAAGAAGTTTTCACTTCAACAAAATTTTGCGTTCTGGAGCGCAGTCTGCTAGATGCTAAGCTTCAAAGCTAGTTAACATAAAGAGGTATCCATATCTATCATTTTACTAGAGATTGGACATCTCAATTCTGAATTCGAGATATCCAATTATTTAGATTTCTATGAGATTTTTATTTTAGTGTTTTAACTAACGCACATACATTATATTTTTCAGGTAGCTATAAATAATAACAATAATAATAGGATATCGTGTGATGTAACTATAGGTTCAATGGGTACTAGAACTGAGCCAGCGGAGGTTCATGTGTTAGAGTTCAATTGGTTCCTGTTCCAAATCATCATCAGCCTTTTAATGTCCCCACTGCTGGGGCACAGGCCTCCTCTCTGTGAGAGGGTGTGGGCCATAAGCCACCACGCAGGCCCAATGCGGGTTGTCACATGTTTTCGAATTTTTGGTTCTAGGACATGCCGGTTTCCTCACATATATATGTTAACTGGACTTAACCAAATAAAAATTGTACTAGCTACGTAATATAAGATACTAGCTTCTGCCAGTGGCTTTGCCCGCGTGGAATTCATACTTCTCCCATTTTAAATTACAGCCTATGTGCTATTTTAGACTATCGTCTATCACTAGTCTAAAGGTGGTTTTATACTGGCGAGGCGAGGCGTGGATGGGATGGGCGAGAATTGAAATCATGGTTACCCTTTTACACCGAAAGATGTCTCGTGATGGCCAGCACGTCCTTGCGCCGGATCGCGCCGGCACGCGACGGCCATCGCTTCCTCACGCGGGCTCGCGCTATCACACGCCGCCCGACCAGCCGTGTTTCGAGCGCCTACTACGTTTTGTGGAGAAAGAGCCAGTACTGTGCGACCAACTTTCGGCGGCTTGTCGGCGTGTGCTGGCGCATCCCAGCGCAAGACATCGCGAGATAGCGCTAGATGGAGAGAGCTCTCTCGATGGCCGATGCGAGATTTGTATATCCGTTTTACAAAGTAAATAAATACTCTATTCTTAGAGCAATAAAGTTCAATATTGTACTAAAAAATATTAAAATTCTCGCCTCGTACACCCTCGCGCATCAAGACCTTTTACACCAAAGATGGGCAGAGCGTGGATAAAAATTTTGCCATACATATTTCAAATGTTGCCCATCCCATCCACGCCTCGCCTCGCCGGTGTAAAACCGCCTTCACTTCAGTTCTGGCGTGACTGAGTAACAAACATCCATCCAAACTTTTGCATTTTTAAGATAGTAGGAAGTATAATGGGTGAAATAACACAAAATATGGTATAAAGGGTTTTCTTTCAAAAATAAAATTATTATGTCAATCAAATGTACTATGAACTTATAATTTGAGATAACTTTCAAAGGGCATTGTCGGAAATGGCCCCAGGACTAACAAACCTCTGACATACTTAGTAATTATATTTTATTATACTTATTGCGAATATCTGTATAAAACGGACACTCTGCGTTCTGTATTGAACAATTAAAAGAGCTTAAACGATTTACGACATCACAAATCAAAAATGTTGCCATCTTTGACAATTAAATTTGAGATTTGACATGACAATTAGTGATGCCCAATCTTTTATTTCACTCACATCGTTGTGATAAGATAACATGCATCCTATATATTACTTATCTTTTTCTATACAATTACTACACATAAGGACGTTTGTGCACTAGCTCGTATTCGATTCAATTCGTGTTTTTTACGAACAGCATAAAACGGATCAGAATTCTAGAATGGGCGTTGTGCATTTACTCATAGTCGATTCGTATTCGTGATTTGTTTTGGGGAATTTTTATGGTCCGTTTTTAAAAATACAAATCGAATATGAAAGTCCACGTGCACCAATCCGAGATTCGAGTATTCACTAAAAACAAACACTCGAATCGAATCGAATATGAGTGAACAAAACGCCATTTATCGCCGCCATTAAACGCCGAATATAAAACACGAACACGAAGCAGTGCACAAATAACCACACATTTATTATGAAGGATAGTTCGAATCGTTTTTTCACGAATACGAACCGAATACCAGTTACGGCACACACGCCTTAGGTGAGATGCGTTGTAATATTTCAAATAGAATAGCACGTTGTACCCAAAGTATTGACCGGTATCGATTATGTTTAAAATATATCGATAAGGATTTTATAGGGTATCCCTAATCCTTGTCATGCCTAATGTCAATCATCTCAACTGTCACCTGTCTGACTGCATTGTGTAGTGATTTCATTTTGTTATTTTTGGAATACATTCGAAGACCTTGCAATTTTTTCCGGACTCTGATTGCTTTTATTAACGTGTTACCTGGCTGTGATAATAAATAGCTTTAGTGACAGGCATTTACTAGCATATTTCTAAGTATTGAAGGGATTAATTCTTACTAAAAAAAACCTCAAAATCTTTGTTTTCTTTTTAAATAAATGCTTTCTACGATGTGTCCGTCATTAAACTTTGCCTTCATGGGTATGTACTCGTAATTTAGAACACTAATGGATCTGGGGCGAAAGATGTATGGATGCAGAACAATCTCCTTTCGGAACAACAACGCTTATCCAATAGTGTGAGATCTCGTTGGATAAATCTTTCAAAATCACTTCGGGGTTGTGACGATTATTTTTCAAAGAAGTGATTCGTTAGCGAAATAGTGATATTTTTATATCGAGTCGAGCGTCCTCCCCTAAAAGCTAAAATGTTGGCTTGAAAAATGTGAAAAAAAATCGTTATGGTAGTATGCCTTTTGAACTTTGAAGGAAAACTATCATGGCTCAATCTTTCTATTAGTTTAAAAATAATAGTCGCCTTACTTTACCTACTTGGAAAATTTCACACAACAAACAAAATTCTTTGAAAAAAAACTTAGATGAAGTTGTTACCGACATATTTAATATATAAAATTGGTAGTAAACATGAAATTTTGGAAAAAAGAAATCTTTCTTTTTCGTTTTCAATATAAACGTTAATGTCCGTAAAACCGTAAACTCAATTAATATCATCATCTTCCTGCCCTTATCCCACTTACTTGGGGTCGGCGCAACACGTTCTTTTCTTCCATTCAGTCCTGTCAGCCGTCACGCTATCAGTAACTCCCTTTTCTTTCATATCACTCCTCACACAATCCATCCATCTTTTCTTTGGCCTCCCTCTCCCCCTCCATCCATCTACATTTATATTCATTACTCTTCCAATTACATGTGTTTCATCCCTCCTCTTCAAATGACCCTACCAAGATAAGCGGCTCCCTTTCAACTTTCTGTTACTGGCGCCACTTTTAAACTACCTCTAATGTACTAATTTCTCACTTTATCCATTCTCGTTACTCCACACATCCATCTCAGCATTCTCATCTCCGCCACATGCAAACTTTTTTCATCCGGATTTTTCACAAACCCAACATTCTGATCCATACAGCACGACAGGTCTAATCACGTATTCGTAGACTCAATTAATACGTTCATAGTAAAATCATCACTTTAAAATCAACTTAAAATACACAAAGCTAAAGTCGATATTTGAGTTGGTGGCAATGAATTGAAATTATCTCGAATTATTTTTACAATTATAGAAGTAGGACACTGTTACAGGTGGATTAAATGGGGCGCTGGATTACCGCGGGACATCTGTATTTCCAAATACTATATTGGCTACAAATTACGGGCTATGTTAAAAGTGAGGTAAAATGAAGAACTATGATTGCTTTTCTTTGCTTCCACTTTCTTAACATTTACCCGTTGCAGCGAACCAATAAAAACAAATTTCTAAGCATTATTTTTAATATTCACAAAAATAAAGTTAAAAATCAATGGAACGTGTGAATATGTGTTTTTGCACTAAGAATTTGGCATCTACCGACAGGGAAGCATCCAGAATCCTAATTTTGTCACAGTAAAAATAACTACATAGTTTCAACAATTCAGTACATTTTACATTTTCAACACTAGACTTCTCAGTAAATCGGAGAAGCTCGCGAAATACTGAAGACTTTTAATTTAATTTCGCCGCGCGGAAACCATTTACTCTTGACCCTGAAATGCCGCGACGCTTACACAACGCTTTCCTCATCATTTAAACTAAATTAATACTATAAATAGCTTCTACAATAGGAGATCAGCACAGTCAACCTGCAATCATGAAACTGATAGTAGCAGCGGCACTCCTGTGCCTGGCCGTGGCCTACGCTCGAGAGCTGGACGAGGATCAGAAGGATCTCGTTGCAGCAGCCACCTCTCACAAGGGAAAAGGAGGCGGCGGCGGTGGTGGCAGCCATCACGAAGAAGGCGGTGGTCATCACCACCATGCCGACCATCATCACGAGCACGGAGACAAAGGACACAAAGGCCACAAGGGTCATCACCATCACCACAAAGGCGATCACGGTGACCACGGTAAGCACCACCATGGAGAACACCACCACGAACACGGTGGCGACCATAAGAAGCATTGGGATGAACACGACCATCACGGACACCATCACGAACATGGCCATCACCATAAGGGCGGCAAACACGGCCATCACGAACACCACGACAAGGGCGAGAAAGTCGACGGTTACCACAAGAAGTACCACAAGGACGAGTTCCACAAGGACCACGACTTCTACGACGGCGACCACAAGGAAGGCAAGCACCATAAGCATGGACATCATCACGGACATCATGAACATAAGGGAGGACACCATAAGAAGGGCGGTCATCACGAACACGGCCACCATGAGCACCATCACGGCAAGCACGGACACCATGACAAGCATCATCACGATCATGACGATCATAGTCACAAGGGTCATCACGGACATGAAGAACATCATCATCATCATGATGATCATGGCAAGAAGGGAGGACATGGAGACCATAAAGACTGGGGATTCCACCACGGAAAACACTGATACGTTCAAAATAGACTGTGATATTTTTTTATATTTTTGTTACGAGTTTTTGTTGATTTTTTGTAAATTATTGAATAAGCATCGTTACAAAAATGTGCAAATAAAATTGTTATAGCATTATGTTATTGGTTTTCTTCTCCTGCCTTTTCTTAATTTATTGCGAAATATCTTTTAGAAAATTATGTCTGCTAGAGAGCGCGCACGTTATGTCTGCGCCCGGTTGAAATCGGAACTAAATGTTTTAATTTTGTAATATTATGCTAACGAAAATAATCTAGTACATAAATTTAACCAGCTAGATATTTATTTCAATTACAAATTGAGTTACGTAATATCGTGTTTAATTTAATGAAGGAAAACAGATTTATTTAGGCTGGCAGTAATTTCCTAAAAAAATCTATTTAGTCCGTTACTTAGATTACCAAATATATTGGACATGTATTTGTCGTACCAATCAATAAAATCAGATCTTTGAAAACATCGACTTCGCTTCTTTTTTTTCTCTTCAAAATAATTTTAAACTATAATAGTTAATTTAATGTTTACTCATTCACTCTCCCTCTCTCTTTCTCTGTTGTTTGCATGCCTGTCTATGTTTAAGTTCACTATTAACGACTTTTCTGTTTTAATAGCTTAGAATAGCGCACTGTTAGGTATAACTTTTAATATGTTGTGGAAAATGTCGTAGGTTATACATTTGTAACATTTGTATATACAGGGTGTAACGGAAAGGTGTGGTCATATTTTAAGAACCAGTTCTGCCCATGGCTATGAACCACTATTTATAATAAAAAATTGAAAATTCCAAAAAAAAATATTTATATTTTGCATACAAATTTATCATCAGCTGATCAATATTTGTATGGGAGGTAAACATTTTTTTTGAGAATTTACTCATGTTTTCTCCAAGAAACTTGATCATATTGATGGGCAGATGCAGTTCTTAAAACATGACCACACCTTTTCGTTACACCCTGTATGAAACTTAGTATAAAATTGTAATGTATAACTGTTTATTTTCCCGAAAAAATAAAATGAAATTAAACGTTCTCGCATCGTACTGTGCACCGGTTAAAAAACGCAAACGAATCTATTTCTTTTGCCATTTCCAAATTCTAAACAAACCTAAATTGCAAATTAAAATGTAATTAGCATGAAAATCAAACTGGCTCCACATAATAACGTTCGTATCACGCTGACCGTAATCAATCTTGCCAAAAAGATCACCTGTCCCTTTGGATTAATAAGGGGAGTTCGTATGTGGCTAATTTCAAATCCTGGGTAATAGATGACTTTGTGCCATGGACACTTGGACAGTTCTAAGCTTAGCTGGATTTAGTTTTTTTTTTATGGGATCTGACTTTTTATTTGTCGGGAGAGGTGGTCACCGGTTGTAACCAAATTGTGACTTGACAACTGTTATTCTATCAATCTTGTACTAGTAGTATGACTATCGGCAAACGCAATGTAACATCAAAAATCATTGTTGTGGGCACAGGTTATATATAACAATGATTTTTGTTGCTGTGGATGATGACAATGAGTGTGACCACTGTAAAAATCGAAGAAACAAAGGAAAATGGCAAATTGTAGAAAGATTTCTGTGTTCCAATGTCAAAAGTAATGAACAGAAAAAGAAATAAGAAATTATAATGCCGCATTCTAGTGGGACTTTAGCAGTGTACATACTAAAATTTTGTTATAAGTAAATAATAATTGAATATCTCATTATGATCAATGACATTTTAGTCTTTTGATCCAGTGGGTGTTTTTTTTTTGAGGCGGTGGGGTATCATCCAATGACTTCTCCCGGTCTGGGTGGAGCAGGAGGGCGTGTCAGACTTTGAGTGACTAAAATCCATTCGTGTTCCTTCAGTTGCCTGAGTGCCAAGGGCGCGGTAACTCTATTCAGAATTTATCCACGACCCCAGGCCACATTCACCACGAGACACATCAGAAGTATTATTGTTACGACAGCCATAAACCGTCCGGTATCCCGTAAGGTGTTAATTGCTATATTAATCAATAACATTTGCTTGTAAATGCACAGTCATCATCATCATTCGCCTGCCCTTATCCCAATTTATTTGGGGTCGGCGCAACATGTCTTTTTCTTCCATACTCCTCTATTAGTCGTCATCTCTGTAGTCACCCCCTTTTTACCCATATCCTCTTTCACACAGTCCAACCATCGTTTCTTTGGCCTTCCCCTACTCTTATATCCATCCACATCCATACACAAGACTTTCCTCACGACATTTTCTTCATTCCTCCGCATCACATGCCCATACCACGACAACCGATTTCCACACAATTTTTCAGTCAGCGGTGCCACTTTCAGACTTCCTCTTATATACTCATTCCTAAATCTATCCATGCGCGTAACACCACACATCGCTCTTAGCATTCTCATCTCAGCTACATGCAATTGCTTTCCTCTCTCGATTTTTTGTATCAGATTTATCCATCAAGATATTCTGTAAAACTATTCTACCTACATTGCCTCTGGTAACCTATCTTGCACTTGATAAACAATATTCACTTAAAACTTTGTGATCTCCTCTCAATATTCTCTAAGTAACTAACAACTAATTGACTTAAGAGTCGATCCAATAATTCGCTCTTTATCCAATTACTCGATGTCTACAAGCAAGATCCTAAGAAAATAGATTGGAGCAAAATTGACAGAGGCCCAAGTAAGGACTCTAAGCTAAAATAACGTTGTAGACATGCCGTAGATTACAATACAATACGTTTAAATACATATTAGATTATTCTAGACCTCCCGGGACCTAATTGGGTAGAGGTACCAATTACAACGAGTGTTTTTTGAAGATAATTCGAGAATTTTATGGCATTGTCTTTACCTTAAATGCAGAATAAATGTGGGATACCCCAAACAAAAGTGCTTGGTCCTTCATTTAGTTAGTTTAATCGATCCCATAGTGGTACTGGTTTCAGGAAAAATGCACAACGTATTATTTAAACATACTTTTAGACTTCTTCTCTCCATGTTAGATGAGGCAGCCTTGATTATTTTACAGTACATATACCGGTATAACACTTGTATGATTGACGTACAGTATAATTTGTATATCAGTCAATACAATATAGCCTCCTAGCGCGCCATCAGCTCTAAAATACAATCCGAACTCATTGCTATATTCACCAATTTACCAAGACGGTGTTCGCTGCAACTCGCAACCCACCTTCAATCTAATATAGCGATGTCTGCCGCAAAGTTCACCCATTTGCTAGCAGTAACTGCTAATGTTTGACCCTAACTCTAGTGACGTAGTGCAAACTTCAGCAATGTTGTAAGTATATTTAATTGGACAGAAATCACAGCACAAATCTGGATTGTGAGGTTGAAAATACAGTTGTTGTTTTATTCAGACTTTTTGTGAAACTACATATGAAGGTAAGAAACTTGTCAATTTACAACATATCTGACTATACAACCATGGTTAAAGGTTTTATATGAAATTATTTACTAACATTGAATAGGCTCGTGCTTGACGACTATCTCACCTGATGGTAAGCGACGTTGTGATCAACGATGGCGCTTACCTATCAATAGTAAAAAAGTAACCTATTGAAAGAAAAAAGAAAGAAAATACGTTTATTTACGATAAACATGACGCAAAAAACAGAGAAACACAAAAAGAAAAAGAAAAACTGGGGGAAAAAATGCGTCACATCCACGCAAAACGGCCGTCGCTCAGCTTAAGTGCTATGACTCTATGCAAGCCAGAGCCCCAGCGCTGGTTTTCAGCGACAGCCGGCGCCAACGTCATGACGTCGACCGGTGCAGAAAACAATGAGTAAAACTTCTAAATATTATACAGCGCAAAAAAAATATTAACTCTACACTTAAACTCTACTATGGCTATGGCTATGGCTATTGACTCTGTACTTAAACTATTAGGAAACACAGACTCCAGCAAGAAATTCCACTCCATACCTGTACAAGGAATGTGTTACCAAAACGTTTTGTGCATGTATGTGTGGTTATTATAGTAAAGCTCATAATATAGCACAATATAGATTTATTGATTTTTAAACGAAGCATTCCTAATATATGTTTGAAAATTGGTACGTCTTACTTCTCAGTCAATCAACAGGTAGCTGCAGTACCAATATAGGATAAAAATCCAAATGTACATACGAAGCTTTAAAGTCAGGTCCAAAAAATATCTACGACCAATAGTGAAGTCTTATTTGAAACTGAAATATCCTAGAACTATATAAACGAACAAAACAACACCAATAGAAAATAAGGAAAATTGGATATTTCTAAATAATGGATTACATTTGGATACGGTGAACTCCTTGTGACATACGCAAATCGGAATAGCACGTGAAATGCTGAAGACTGTCATATTACACTCGGCATGCGAACCCATTTATGCGTTTTGCACAGTAAGTCATAAGCGGAAAGCAGAAAACTAGTCATACAATTGATTTCATTTTTAAGGTTCCGTACCCGAATACTGTGCTATTACTAAGCCTCCGCTATCCGTCTGTCTATCTGTCAGCGGGTCTCATAATCATTAAAGCTTAGGTAGACAGTTGAAATTTTCACAATATGTGTAATTAAAAGTTACCTTGTTTTAGTTTTGTTTTCCTCGATCTTAATAATTGCAACAAGTAGATGCGTATAATCTTGTACGATGGTATGGTACCCTACATGCGCGATTCCTACTCGCACTTGGCCCGTTTTTATTTTTGGCTTAGCCTGGTTCTGTATTAGTTAGCCTGGTGGACAACTAGCCAGGAATAATCATGCTCGAAAAAGTTAAAAATCCTGAGAATAACAAGAGATATTTGTCTATGTTACCTGATAGCTATAATTTGTGGCTGATTTAGTATAACCGATAGGCGACTTTTGTATTTTTAGTACTGTACTTAACCTTCGTATACACGCGCGTTGGTCTGTGAGACCACGTTTAAAAAAAAAAAGTAATTACGTACCAAACTTTCGCTCTGTGAGACCATGCGTGGGTATAGGTGTGACAATTTTTGGCACGGGTATAATATGTTCTGTTGCGAAAATGTGAAAAATATATCTCTCTTCTCTTCCCAATCATTCTTCCATTCTCCAAAAAATATATATATTTCTTATTTTTTATCCTCAGGATAAAAAATAAGAAATATATATATTTTTTTAACAAATACAAAAACGGCCTTTTTTTTGGGCCTTGCACCTCTTTTACTCAAAAGTAAATAAATTACTTCGATAAAACGTTTTTTACATAAAAATAGAACCAGCTTTCAAAAAAACAAACAAAAAGTGCAAAATAACTTTAATTCCGGAAGTCGCTGTTTCTGGTTTTGTTTCTTCGGTTTTTGACACTGAGTTCCGAAATTAAAGTTATTTTGCACTTTTTGTATTTTTTTTTGAAAAGTCGAACACTGTTTTTTTGTAAAAAAACCTTTTTTTTTAGTTGTGATTCCCCATTAAATAGTGTTAACAATGCATATTTATGCGATAGTAGCAATTGCGGTTGATTTCCTGTCATTTTTTGAAGAGTTCCGTTGTCTGTCTCCGAAACTCATCATCAGATCTGAAATTTAAATAGGACCATTTCAGTATAATCCTCTTTCGAAAAGAAAAAGAATTTTGCAAATCCGTCTATATATGACGAAGTTATATAAGTTGCCCGAACATACATAAAAAAAATTGTATAGGATGACTGGTAATTAGTGACCGATATTTAAACACGTGATTGTACTCATGATTAAAAACAACTTTCCCAAAGAAACTTTTTTTTTATACGTATTCACTTTTTTCACAATTACATCAGTTTAAAATTCGCGTGTCACGTGTTTAAGTATCGGTCACTAATTACCTGTCACCCTATATATACAGGGTGTAACGGAAAGGTGTGGTCATATTTTAAGAACCGGTTCTGCCCATGGAAATGAACAACTTTATCTAAGAAAAAATATAAAATTCCCAAAAAAAAATTGGACTTCCCATACAAAGTATTATTCCATCATCAGCTGATCAATATTTGTATGGGGAGTAAAATTTTTTTTTGAGAATTTTCTCTAGTTTTCTTGAATAATGTGGTTCATATCGCTGGGCACATGCAGTTCTTAAAATATGACCACACCTTTCCGTTACACCCTGTAGAAGCATCCTAATTGATTACCTCCTCCTTTTCGAAGTCGGTTAAAAAAGCGTACTTTATCGTCATACACAATCAGCTCTTACGATGAGGTAAAAGTGTAGTTAAACGCGAGTCTTTTAAAAATATTATTATTATATTTATTTAGTTACTAGCTGTGCCCGCGGTTTCACCCGCGTTTATGGTTACGTGATGTTATAAAGTCTATAACCTTCCTCAATAAATAGGCTATACAGTGCAAAATGGTACCTCGCAGAACTACTGGCGGCGGCCGGCCAGCATCATGAATGTGCGCGTGGTACTTGATTAAAACTATGATATCTCCTAAGATATTCGTTGAAATCAAATGATGTCAAGGGTGTAATGTATTTATTTGGATAAGGATTAATATCATGCTTATGTTAACACCTTCGCAAATAATGCATTAATTTCGACCAAATTTGATTACCATAAAAAAGGTTATAGTGAGTCAATCTTAACCTGTGAAGCCCCGACAACTCACCGGTGAGTCGGACCAAAAAAAAAAAAAATTAAAGAGAATAAAAAAAAAAAAATAATCGGCTGTCAACCCGGGTTGTCCTCGGGGTTTAATTTGACAACCCGGATTTTGCCATGGGGCTTGACAGGCCCCTCAACGGCCGCGGCCTCTTATCGCAGTTTGACATATTTACGACCAGGCTCATAAAAAACAACTTGCTGAGGTTTCTATTGGAGCGAGGCACTTAAAGTAAACTTTTTTGGGTTGTTGAATAAACAGACCTTAGAATAACATGTAAACAATACTTGTAATTCAAGAGTTGAATTTTATTCAAATTCTGTTATCAACGATTTGTCGGGAATAGTGTGTGTGTGTGTGTGTGTGGGTAGTTGTTAAAACCACTGTATCAATTTACATGAAATTTTGCATGCTGCACTATGAATAGACAAGTAATAGAGTTGTTGTGTTGGAGTTGTAGAGTCCGATATCATATTTTCCTATTATTCACACTCAAAACTTCAAATTACGAAATCAAAACAACATAACGGCTTTTTAAAATTGCGTTTCTGCGTTTGCGTTGCGTTTTGTGTTGCGTTTTTTTTCTAACATTATGTAATAACTATCTAGGAATGCATGTGCACCATGCCACAGGATATAAGATCTTTAGTTATTTAATAATAGAGGTTTAAGACGCGTAATCGGGATCGGCATACTGGTATGCCCGTGGCCGTTCAGGGGTTAAAAGATAGACATTTACATTCGGGACCACTTTTTTAGATCATTTAAAGAGTAATAATTCTTGTTTTCATATTTTTTGGGTAACTTGATAGTTTACGCAGCGCACGCAACTGAAGTCTTCAAATATGAATAGTTTTCCTCGTTTTATCAAACTTTTTCACTGATGCCTCGCTCCTATTAGTTGCAGCATGATGTTTTATAACCTATAGCCTTCCTCGATAAATGGACTATCTAACACAAAAATAATTTTTCAATTCGAACCAGTAGTTCCTGAGATTAGCGCGTTCAAACAAACAAACTCTTCAGCTTTATAATATTAGTATAGATGACATCTTTGGGTCCACAAAGAAGTGTTGGTAGGTACTTATATAACTATGTTAGTACCTTTAAAATGTGATTTTAAAACAAGGATCGAGAGATCGTTTTAAATTATATTTAAATGAACTTTAATAAACAATACAAATAAAAATTAACTCATAAAATTGTTAGTTGCAGAATAATATAAAATCAATAATTGAAATGTCAGTTGAATAAAATTAAAAATTTCGATTAAAAAACTCTAAAATGATTTATATAATTATATTAAACAAAGTCGGGTTAGTTACACCATTTATAACACAAGAACGGCTGTACCGATTTCAGTGATCTTTGAGACAAATTCTAGACGAATCGAACAAGGATTTGTCTACACTTCGAATAGCAGAATAACTATTAAAACATCGATAAAGATCTCGAAATAAAAAGTAATGAATAAAATTCATTTTCTCATACGTTTTGTATGGAACGAGTATTATGTTCATTGATTCTGAGGCGATACAAAATTCGCCGAAAGAGCTAGTTTACAATAAAATACAATACATAATTATAAAAAAAAAAAATATATGAAAAAAAAAAACAGTTTCTAAACCAAAACTGAACTGACCCAAAAACAAGGAAATAAAAATAATAAAAATCTCTCTCAATGCTTTTAACTTGGACCAAAGTAATCCCGAGCCTGATCCATTGTACGCATGGTGTCATAGTAACTTGAAGCATCGTTCAAGCGTATCCTTTGAGTGCGTTCACTTTGCTCATCGGTACGTCACTTGTCAACTGCACTACATATTATACATAATTATGTACCGTACGTTTTGTGTCGTACAAATTCAAGGAATTCGAACTATTTGATTCCGATGTGTAACTGGATGGAAAGGAAAATATTTTCTGTTTTATTCATGGACTTTACAAAAAAATCTATGTTTCTACAGTGTGTAGTGGAAACAATAATAATAATAAAACTTTATTGCAGACCATAACAGATCCATAAACACATAATTTCTAAAAAAGTACAAAAACAATTCGATTAAATTAAGTTAGAATGTACAAAAATGTCAAATAAATAATCATTATAATTAAATGTTAGTTAATTAAAAAAATAAAATTATAAATTCATTCAAAAAAAAAAACAATGTCAATAAGTTATAATAATAAATAAGACAAAAAAATTAAATAAAATCAATAATACAATAGAACAACCATATAAAAAAGAAAAAACAATACAAAAAAAAAAGAAAATGGCACAACACAGTATACACTCAAGCAGCTATTTCCAGCCATCGCCTGTAGGTCTTGGTAGCATACATTCTATCAGCAAGTTCTTTTACTATACTGTCTATAAAATGCGTGATTGTATTTTGGATTCTGCTTTTGCCTATGAAAATAAAAAAAACTTTCTTCAAGGTAATGATAATACATTCCCAAAAAAAACTGGACTTGCCATAAAAAGTATTATCAGCTTATCAAAGTATGGGATTTCTAATTTTTTTTCGGTTTTCACTATGTCTACAGCATGTAACAAAAACCCTGTCCGATCCTGAAGGGTATTACTTGGTATCGTACTGCGTACACATATATGTAATCATGTAATGGATACGAGATAATTAATTTTCCCTAATGAAAATAATTATTAAAAATGAAAAGATATACTTATCAAAGGCAACACTCAGCGCTCGACAAATTCCACCTACTGTTTCGTTTCAACGATGCCGCCTGAGCGAGACAGAGTCCCTACAGCACGGCTAGTGCAGGGCAGTATCGTTTGAAATAAAAATAGGTAAAAGTGAAAAGATTTCGCCGGCCGGTGGAGTTTTGTCAACTTATGAAAATTTGCCATATTTAGTGTTAAATTTCGCATATTTTATAAAAAAAGAAAATCTATTACTCTTGGTTTTTATGACTTACATTTTTTTTACAACTTTTTTTAGTACAGACTGTTGTCAGCATTACCTGACCCACCCTAAAATCAAACGACTTTGGACCCTCTGCATGTAACATTAAGGTTTATTTAATTTATATGAGCTTATCAGACAAGTGCTCGAGCACTCGATGAACAAAAATACAATAATAACACAGACACGCAAATTTGATCTTTAACACGTAACGTTAAGGTAAACCCACCCAACAAAGTCGGAGCCACCGGCATTATATATGTTTTTGTTAAGCTATTTTAATCATTATCTCGTTAACATTAAAGTTGAAAAGCTTTTAAGTCACACTACATAATTACAACCCAATCTTTAATTTCGCGTATTCCCAACAAGTTCTTGTGGCTTTCTATATATTATAATGTACTCTGTGCTTGTGGCTTAGCGGTTTGATGCTGGATTGACGATGAACAGCATGTGGGTTCGAAAACACAGTCCACCTATACATCAGTTTCTTTTTTAATTTGTTTTCATTTCTACAATATTGCTTGCAATATTAAAGAACGACCAATATGATTTTCGCCTAATAACTTATCTTGTAAACGGGTGGGTAATTTAAAAAACTTTAAGTTCACAGAATTGATATTTACCAAGAATGGTTGGTTGTGAGGTAGATCATAAATTCATCTAAGTAACAAAATTTACACTACGCCTAATAGCAGTGATTGCGCACACACATTTGTAAATCGTTTAACTCGTTAAGTATTTTGAAAGAAATTTGCTGTAATATAGCATCATGTCGCAACTTGACGACTATACCAAACATAAAATAATATTTTTACATGAGCAGAATGTTGGAATTAGAGAGATTGGTCGCCGACTTAATATAGCAGTAAGTGTTTTTTTATACCTATTTTATTTTATTGATTGTGATGAATGAACGCGTAGTTGGCTATTTTACCATTACATTCACTCCTTACAAGTTACATACACGGTTCCAAAAATGTTTATTTTTGTTTTAGAGAAATACGGTCAGGCTATGGCTAAGACGTTATGGAGACAATGGAAATATTCAGCGGATTCGTCCAGGAGCAAAAGCCATTAAGTATAGTCCCGAATTCGAACGTCACCGGGCTATTGTTTCAAGCCACGTTGAAAATCCATTTTTGCCCATTCGTGCAACCGCAATAAACCACAATATTTCAGTGGAAACAGTGAGAAGGCATTTACACGTTGCTGGTATAAAGAATTATAAACCTATAATATAAGATGGACGTAAAATCTTATGGCGGAGGAAAGGAGAACGTTACAACGAGAAGTGCTTGCTACCTTGTAGAACCAGCGGTAGAATAACCCTGGGCTACTGGGGCTGGATGTCGTCCATGGGACCTGGTGAATTGGTGGAAGTTGGTGGTAGGTTTAATAGCAGTTTGTATTTGGAGATTCTGCGTGACGTCATGCTGCCGACTGTGCGAATTGCCTATCCAACGTCACATATTTATTTCATGTATGATAACTGCTCCATCCATCGTGCAGGCATTGTGCGGGAATGGTTAGCTGCTCAAGAAGGTGTGACAGTTATTAATTGGCCATCTAAAAGTCCTGATTTGAACCCTATAGAAAATCTATGGGGTCAAATGGTTTTAAATTGGGACACAACGGAAGTGCGAAACAAACACAACTTGGCTGAGGTCGTGACATCGACTTGGGAGCACATGAGATTTGTGTTGGAACATGGTGCGCAGTATGCGTAGCCGCTTACAACAACTTATAGCAGGGGACGGTGCACCACTCCGCTACTAGTTCATCTAGTAGGTATATTAAAACACACCATGCAAGTAAATGCTCAATGGATTGATTGTTCAACCATTAAAATGTTGCAGATGATGTGGTGATGTTATTGTTATAAACAGATTTTTTCTGTTTAAATAACATGTTTATTCACTACATATAGGCAGCTATAAATTTGTAAAGCATTTCACAGATGAATTCATTTTCTCGATAACAAACTTTGAAGCATATGCATGCCTTTTTTAATGTTTATATGGCATACTAATATAAAAAGTATATTAATTTGGAAATATATGAGCATTTACTTACTTTATCTTACATAGGTGTTTTAATGAAATAATAAACATTTTAAACTTGCAATTTTTTAGTTTTATTTCTATACAAACTGCCCGTTTAAAAAGACAATAACCTACGTCGTCTATTAAAAAATTGTAAAAAAGTGTAATATAATATCTAAATTTAGGTTAAACTTGGTTTCGAACGTAGACAACGATGAATATCGCACTACCTTAGTGACCATAAGACCAACACAACTCTTATAAGCCGCATTGAAATTTGATCTTAGTTGTAATGCTAGACGCAATATTCAAAAAAATTTGAACCATATAGTATACTATCATAAAGTTTATTCTTGCACAGCACGAGCAGCCATCTTCTCCTCGTGCAAATTATTTTGTATTTTAAATAATCACTCCATAGTAGCATTTGAATACCAGCTTTATAATGAATACGAATATTTATTTTTCAACTACCCACTTATTACAAGTTATGTGAAAATATTACCATTTTAAAAAGTTTATGACTAATCTGTAGTTCTTTACACAAAATATAAGAAATAGTTTTGAAATATAAATTTTATATTGAAAGCAAAACAATATCTTTGTCGCAGGATTTGATCTCGAACCTCGTTTTTCACAGTCTTACACACAGACTACGAGACCAGAATTACTTAAACTCAGTTATTAAAATAAGCTATTACACTTATCATATTATAACAAATAGTTATAAAATATAACCTAATGCTAACGTTTTAAAGATCAAATTTGCGTGTCTATATTATTATTGTATTTGTTCATCAAATCCTCGAGCAGTTGTCTGATAAGCTCATATAAATTAAATAAACCTTAATGCTACATGCAGAGGGTCCAAAGTCGTTTGATTTTAGGGTGGGTCAGGTAATGCTGACAACAGTCTGTACGTATGTTAAACCAGGAATATGCCTTTATTGGATCGGACAGGGTTTTTGTTACATGCTGTATATAATGTACAGTGCAACTATTTTCTACAGGGTGTAACGGAAAGGTGTGGTCATATTTTAAGAACCGGTTCTACCCATGGAAATGACCAACTTTCTCTAAGAAAAAATAGAAAAATCCAAAAAAAAAACTTGGACTTTCCATACAAAGTCATTATCAGCTGATCAATATTTGTATGGGAAGTTAAAAAAAAATTTTAGAATTTCCTCGGATTTTCTTGAAGAAAGTTAATCATATCGATGGGCAGATGCATATCCTAAAATATGACCACACCTTTCCGTTACACCTTGTATATGTCCCTCGGCAGTCATCGCATTTCGGAATACAAACGAATGCTAATTTTAATAATTATTAGATTTATCGTGTATAATTCAGAACTAAGTACTTTATTGTTGTTTTGTTTTAATTTCCGTGTTCACTAAGTACTTATGGTAGGCGCCAGATAAACGTGGAATAACGGTCAATGACCCACCTACATATTTTATTGACATTTTTAATTTGTAAAACAGAAATAATAACACAAAGCTATCCCGAATCAACATCTCTCGTGATCCTTAACATTGTCTAATATTGAAAAACGATTGATATTTATTTCTTCAGGTACCGGACCAGGAGCGGTTTCTTCAGGTGAAGAGTTATTACTCTATTCCACATTCATCTGGTGCCTACAATAGTAGTAAGTATTGCCGAGGGACATTAAGAAAATAGTAATTGTACTGTACTTTCTTCAAGACAGTTTATTTATTTTATATAATACATACACCAATAAGTACAATATCTTACAGTATGACCAAGACGATGTTATACACACTTATTAAATTACCTATATGAAGTATACTTAAACAAAAAAATTCAACAAAATAATAATAAAACTTAAATATTTAATAAAAATTACAATACTTTTTTTTTCAAATTTGTAAATTTACTCATACATGCTCGTAGGTCAGAAGCAGTATTGTAATTATACTTTATTATTATTTATTTATTTTAATTTTTACCCATTTCCGTTACACCCTTTATGAACATGTGTTCGATTTGTGGCATTTATTTCTAGGAATTTGAGTTGTTTGATAGATATGGAGTATTGGACCGTGTGATATTAAATTGAATGGAAAGGAAAATATTATCTTTTTTCAAAAGAATCTATGTTTCTATAAATGTGAAAGTTTGTATGTCAATCACACCTCGACGGGTGAACGGATTTGGGTTTGAAGCGCAAATAGGCCATGGTTTAGTTTAGGACATATGGTAGTTTTATCCAAGATTACGTTCCAGTGGAATGGTTTTTGACTACGACGCGAGTGAAGAGAAGAAGTTTCTGTTTAACAAGTTTTGTGTTGTTTTTTTTTAAATACCTACTTTAGGCTCATTAAATTCGAAGATAAGGGCTAACTGATCCCCCTTAACTCAATCTTAGTGGTAATTTTCCATATATTTTCTTAAATAAAATTAAAACTCTACATTTTAAAATTCTGAAAAATAAACATTTGGTAACCTCATAGTGTGCCTTTTCATTTGATATGTCGCACAGTACTGTTTGAAAACTTAATTTTCCGATTTTCAGGTCAAAAGTAACCCCCATATTCCATATCCATTTATTTACTTACGTTAATCATTCATGTTTAGGTCACAGATCTTCATGTGTAATATAAACATGAACCATGTGTGTACCAAATTTCAACTCAATCAGTCCTATAGATTCGGAGCAAATTAGCTGTGACAGATGGGAAGACAGACGTAAAGACACACACAATCGAATGTTCGGAACTCTAAAAACATAAATGTGTTAACACTAATGAAATCGATATAAGTTACAGACAGTTGTCTGGTACCAATATGGCTAAGTGGCCAGAACTGCATCACGAGTTAACTACTTGCCTGATATTTGTTCCTATTGCTGTTTCTGCGTGTATTAGTCGAACACTTTTAGAGTATTCCCGTTAAGGACTCCTATTTAGGACCATTGGATCCTATAAAACTCTAGAATATTGAAGGATTACTTTTTCTTGTCTTATAAATTTCGAACCCTCTCAGAGATCAACTTGCTTTAAATCAGTGCTAAGGTGATGGTCCTCCTTATTCTTTTCGAAACTAATGAATCAACTCAGTCTATTGCAACCAATTCTTGGACATTGGACTCTCGGCAGCTTTTCTTTCACTATCTTCCATTTAAATGGGGAGAGTCCCACACTATGCGCGCCTATGTGTGGTCTTCATTTCAGGATTCTTTTGCTTTATCGGCAATCAGCTCTTCTGCAAATAATGCTAGCCCACTTCAACTTGCTAACTCTGCTATGTCGGTAACACTAGTCCTTTTCGAATAATTTAAGTTTTCATTTTCTATTATGAGGCTATATAGCTTTTGCCTGATTAGTGAGATGTGATGATCCATAAAAAATGATTATCTGGTTCTGTGATCATCTTAAATAAGGAGCTTCAGTAAGCTCCATTGCTCAAACTGGTTTTGCTTTTTTTTTTGTGGGGTGGGAAATCATCCAATGACTTCTCCCGCTCTGGGTGGAGCGGGAGGGCGTGTCAGACTCTTACTGACTAAAACCCACCCGTTTCTTCCTGCCCGTAGTGCCCGCGGGCCAGGTAATTTTGTTTCGAATTTATCCTTAACCCCCGGGCAGGCATCGGCTATGACGGGCGCCGTCCTTATTGCTGACAACTCTTTGAGACGCGCGTGGAACACTACGTGCCGTCGACTCTCGGGCCTGGTGTTAATCGGACGGCGAGCTACCCATTACTCGCCGTCCGCAGGCCCGGGCCTACGGTGGCCGGAGATCGTCTCGCGGCGCCGGAAGTCCCAGGCGCCTCCCTCTTCGCGAGCATTACTGCTTCGAAACTGGTATTACTTGATTTAGTGTTTCATTCTTGTCATGGCAACAGTATCAAGTAAAGAAACGTAAATGAGAATACTTCGATGTCTCGATAGTTGTATTACAGTAAGCCCAGGGAGTTGGAATACAAATCGCTTTTGTTATAAAACTCCAGTCTTATGCATATTTTGTGGTCTCCTGTGGACTGTTTAACGAACGGAGTGGGTAATTGTTTCGATAAGTTTCGTCTGTTTAATTTGTATGGCTTGTTTGGAGTTTTTCATTAAATGACAATCTTTTATGTACCTGGTTTTGGGCTTTGAAAAATTACCAGTAAACTGCTTGTACGAGAAAGTACTATACATATTCTAATTCACGAAGGCTAAAGCTATTTTCTAGACACCTAGCGCACCGAGCTTACGCACACAGAAACAATGTGCACCTGAATCAACAGACACATCGAAGTTCAACCCGCCTTGGTAAGGTACTAGAACAACTGTACCACTGTAACTGCTTCTGCTGACTGGATACATTTTAGTCTAGGAGTGACTGATAAAATTACAAACACATGACAATGTTTGATAAAAATAACGTTGGGTTTTAGCAGGAATTCATCCTCTAGACGATTTTTACTGAATCCTTCATAAAACCAACAAAATTTTATAAATGTCCAAAACATAAATCCTCTACAAGGCATAGAACATAAATATAAAAATGTATAACATAATAAACATAACATTTACCACTACCCACAATTAAGCGCAGTTGTTTTGTGGTTTAACTGTGGCCAGTCACAGTTAAACCACAGTTAACGATGGTCAAGTTACAATGATTTTGAACAGTTGCGTTTAGATACAAAAGGTCATTGGAAATACGTTTACGTTCAATGGTTAGTTACGAGCGAAGTGTTAAAATTGACTATTACATGTTGTTAGGTAATGAGTCAATGGCTTTTGGTTCAATGGTGTGTAAATGTAACATTTTAGGCAATTTAGAAGTTAAAGTAAAGGCTTTGGGAGAACCGTCGGACTTGCCGGATTTAGAAAGAAAGAAAGAAAAACTGATTATTCACGTGAAAGCGACGCACATACATTATGTTACAAAAAAAATATATATATATACGGTCAAATTGAGAACCTCCTCATTTATTTTTCGTCTGTTAAAAATGAATAAAAAATATATCCTAGCTAGAAATATGCACCACTAACGCGATTTAAAATGATTGTTTCAATGGACGCTAGTGGAGTTATGGGGTCTCCTGAATTAAGACTCAAACATGAGAAACAATTTAGAAGTTGAAGAAAGGGATTTAAGAAAACTGCCTAACATGCGGAATATAAAATGGTATCAATAGATACTGGTGGCATTACAGGGACCACTGATACTAACCTCAAAACACCCATATCTCAAAAGAAATGGCAACTTGCGAGGTATTTATTGCAATTGCTAATAAAATATACACCTCTCAACATCACTCAAACAGAACATTAGGTAGTTCTGTCTCCTACCAGGATTAGGGGAGTGCTTGAAAGTCACCGCAGCCTTGGCACAGCTATCTGAAGAAACATGGGAGGGTTTTAGTTAGTAAGAGTCTGACACGCCTCGAGTTACTTCTCCCGCTCTGGGTGAAGCGGGAGAAGTAATTAGATGATTTCCCACCCTCAAAGAGAAAAAGGTAGTTCTGAGTGTGTTTAACAAAAAAAAAGCGAGAGTTACTTGATCAAACGATAATTTTCACAAACAAAGATAGCATTAAACTTTTGATAAGGCAAAGATAATTATAACGGCCTTCACGTCTCCAAAAATTCTAAACTAACCATGACAACGCGAATCATGAGAGCGACTCTCAAAAATGCCCCATCAAGCTGCAGCCATAAATCGCCCGGTGTGCGGAGAGCACCATCTAAGTTTGCTCAACTTAGACCTCGAGGGCATTGTATAACTTAATGGAAGTAACTTGGAAGATAAAGGTATATCTGGTGGGGAGGGATATTATTAATAGGATATAAGCATGATAATGCTCCCCGTGAGCACAAACTTAGTGTAATTTTATATTATAGTGTTTCGTGTTAGATTATTCGGAATGGCTGGAAAACTATTGAAACAAGTTTTTTTTTTTCAAAATAACTCATTTATTTGTGTAATCCCAGGGTCAGGGGAGTGGTTGAAGGAGTCACTGTGACCCTGGCACAGGCTGATGTACACGGGTGGGTTTAGTAATTAAGGCGCAGTTATACGACTTTTGATGATTTTAAATTGAAGATCACGTCTAAAAAACTAGCCTTATTTCTTTAAAAAAAAATGTATGTTATTGTGGACAATTTTCTTTGTAATTTGATATGTGAATATTTAAAACGTAGTCGTACGTCGTGTTTATTTTTAAAACGTAGTGAAATGAATTTATAAAAAAAAACTTGAGAGGTGTCAAGGGACACCCGGATGGAACGAAGTTCCTTTCGATTAATTAGGAATTGTAATATAATTTTATTTTTTTAATTTATTATATTTTTTTTTATTATTAATTACGCACACACTCACGCACGTAAGAAGTTATACTTCATCATCTCATCTCATCGCAGCTCAGCTCAGCTCAGATCAGCTAAGCTCAGCTCAGCTCAGCTCAGCTCAGCTCAGCTCAGCTCAGCTCAGCTCAGCTCAGCTCAGCTCAGCTCAGCTCAGCTCAGCTCAGCTCAGCTCAGCTCAGCTCAACTCAACTCAACTCTTTAGCAATAACAACAACTATAACAAAAGTAATTGTAATAAAATTTTATTTTTTTTACTATAGCAAAAAGTGTCGTGACAACTTTTTTCGTAAGAATTTTTTCCGTCTAGCCCCCTTTCACAACACGCGATAAGAAACTTCGTTCCAATTATATCTAACGAGGATAAAAAAATAAAAATCACAAAAACTATAAAGCGTATTTTTATAAAACCTGTCGGCGCATCGTCTACGAGTCACTGAGGAAGACGCGGGGTCGGGTGTCGAACCTGACTACGCGCGTATGCCACTGCGCGCGACTCTTTCTCAGCTGACTGACGCGATAGCATACGGGCATTTCCTAGTTATTCGTAGGGCTTATCGGTATTAAAACTATTTTATACAGTCCACTTCTTTCTGTCCGACTGAGCCCTATCATTTTAGTCCTTCGAGCCGCCACCACACGTCACGCCCTTCCGCTTCACCCAGAGCGGGAGAAGTTATTTGATGATTTCCCGCCCAATACAAGCCATGGTACAGGTACCTTTATGTACACTGCCTGTGCCAGGCTCAACAGAATGTCACTATGTTTACATGCATTTATCAAACTATTATTGGGTTGTCCACGTGACGTGACATTAATTTCGACTTGTAAACAAGCACTACCATTTAAAGAGTCTAATTTATATTAAAAAATAAGCATGTGATTAGACACCTTAATTTAAATTTTCTAAGCAGTATTTGTTTTTAGAATCCGAGCGAGTTTTATAAAAATAAGGGTTCTTAAACATAAAGTAATATTTTTTGAAGAAAATTGTTTATGTATTATGGGCAGAAGCAGTATTTTGATTAATATTACCACGCATTTCCGTCATATTCTGTATAATGTCATTTTATCTAGAGTCCAAGATCCGATAGTCATCTTTTATCAACAAACAGAATTGACCTAACCCAATATTCTTAATCCGCTTTGAATACCTTGCTAAAACCAACCTCAAAAAATCACAGGTAGGTACCAATCCTCCTCAAATACGTGCTTACACCTAATCAATGAAACAGAGTGCACTTTACAGAAAACGTGCCACCTGTAGAGAGCGAGGGATATCGCGCGTGTACACAACGGCGCGTTTTATCCCGCCATGTGTGCTAAGCTTTATTTAAACTTTTTCGTTTTATTGGACAGTGCGTTCGCACCTTTGTTTTTCGTGCCGTGTTTGTTGTGGTGTGATGCGGGTGCTATCGTCTATGTTATTGTTTAAGTAGCTACACATCTGTCTAACCTGTGTATATGGTTTTAGTTTGCATGAGATGGGAGATTTCTCATGCGGCGCTGCTATGATGCGAAATAAAAAACATTTTTATTGCATGCAAATATTATGTTTCGTGTCGATGTTCTATCTTTACTGTAGTTTAAAAGTAGGTATCATTATCATCATTTCAGCCGATAGACATCCACTGCTGGACAGAGGCCTCCCCCAACTTTTGCTGCAACGACCGGTCCTGTGCGTCTTGCATCCATCAGCTACCCGCGACCCTCACCAGGTCATTGGTCAACCTTGCGAGAAACCTTCCAACGCTGCATCTTCCGGTACGCTGTCGTCACTCCAGAACTTTTCGGCGCCATCGGTCACACACATGTTCTGCAAACAATGTGCCCTGCCCAAAGTAGGAATCGCGCTCATGGATTTCATTGAATTAAGTACTAAATAACCTACTTGAAATAAGAATCAAACTTAATTGTTAATCTTCTCTACATATCCACCAACATAGAACAGAATATAGAATAAGGCTCATAAACAAACGCTATCTTATATAGCGCTATCTAAGTAGGCGTAATGAATGACTCACACATTTGACCCAATTTTTAGGGTACTGTATCCGAAGGGTCCAATTCTATTGCGGTCTGTCCGTCGTCTGCCACAAAATTTTGTTCCGAAGAATTTTATAACTTCTCATTGACCTTTGAACTTGAAATTTGGTGATAATGTTAATTATTACATATATTTTCCTAACAAATAGTAACATATTGATAAATTAGATTTTTTCTTTTAAATTCCCTCATTTGGTACGGAACCCTAAATGTACGAAGTCCGACACGCACTTGGCTAATTTTTAGTAAGGCGCTTAGACTTTTTCGAACACAGTATGTAACTAGGTAATTACAAGAAGTACAACATTTAAGTAATTATTATAGTCTTCTGTTTACAATGATGAAAGAAATAAAATGTTTAATAAAATCTATTACACACGTCGATATTCTTACTGAAAAGTAAACTAATCCCAGGTTTCTTTTTTATTATCTCTTTTACCCATTTTCGTCAGTTAAAAGGTGCATTCTCCCAATTTTAACTTATGATGGACAGGTATGATCTTTGACTAACATCCGGCAGTACTAACTCAAGGTCTACCAACGCGTGATGGAGCGCAGCATACTAAATGTTAAACTGTCTGACCGTACAAGAAATACCATGATAAGGTACAGAACGCAAATTGCTGACGTAGCTCAATAAGCTGCAGGACTAAAGTGGTATTGGACAGGTCATGTCTTTTGGATGTCGACAAAGATGTGGGCCCGTATATCGAAAGACTGGAGCCTTGTCACAGCTAGATGGAGTCACAGCAGATCGAGGAGAAGATGGCGGGACGCTTTGGATGGCTTCCTGGCGAATAAATGGTCGGATAGACGGATAGATAGATACACGAGTGATTCTATAAGGGTTCCATTTTTCATTCAGACTTTCGGAACCCTAAACACAGGTTACTTCGGCTTTGTTTAACAAGCAACAACTTAATAACCATCTTATTAGCAACAACTTATCAACATTTATTTCGGTTGATAAATGATTTCATATAGGTAAACAGGTTTTAACAACACTTTTACACGTCAACATTTTTTATATGCCAGTTTTAGCTAGATAAGGCCGGTGTTTTCTAGCTGACTACCCTAAGAAGAAGCACCGAAACAAAGTCCACTGCGAGGATCGCCCCGTGGACACGATGGAGCATACGGTGGAGGTTTGCCCCGCCTGGGCAGAACACCGCCGTGTCCTCGTGGATGCGATAGGCGGCAGCGACCTCTCGCGCCGTGCCCTGGTTCAGGCCATGGTACGGAGTGAGAGGGAATGGGGGGCCGTCTCCTCCTTCTGCGAAGCAGTAATGCTCGCGAAGAGGGAGGCGGCACACGTTAGGGAGACTCAACAGAGACCGAGTCGCCCTAGCGCCCCCAGCAGCAGCCGTCGCAGGGACGCCAGGGGCTGCGAGACGATCTCCGGCCACCGTAGACCCGGGCCTGCGGGCGGCGAGTAGCGGGTAACTCGCCGTCCGATCAGCACCAGGCCCGAGAGTCGACGGCGCGTAGTGTTCCACGCGCGCCTCAAAGAGTTGTCAGCAAAGGACGGGGCCTGCCACGGCCAGTGCCTGCCCGGGGGTAGAGGATAAATTCGAAAGAGTTACCTCGCCCCCGGGCGCGTAGGGCAGGGAGGAACAAGGGGTGGGTTTTAGTCAGTAAGAGTCTGACACGCCCTTCCGCTCCACCCCAGAGCGGAAAGAGTCATAAGATGATTTCCCACCCCCCAAAAAAAAAAAAAAAAACCGAAACAAAGTCAGCGGTCAAAGTCTCTTTTAAAGTATTAAAATCCATACAATATTATGTACTGGTCAAATCATATGAGAACTATGCACATGAATATCTAGGATGAGCTTTTGAGGAAAGCAACACGCAGATTTGAGTCGACCTGTCCAGACAGTGCAAGCATTTGTCAGTTATCGTGAAGCTCAAATCAGAACTTTAAGGAGCTCAACGAACCGACGAACAATACCAAAGTAAGGACATTTGGGTAGGCCGCAAATGTACTCAAACTGCCAGACGATCATAAAATCTACGTGAATATAACGACCTACATAGTTCTCGCATTTACATTATGCTATATGACGACCATGAAGCTTAGTGTCTGTAATGGTCTTTTTAAGAAAGAACAACACATATTTGAGGGGAACTGTCCAGTCAGTGCAAGCATTTAAAATTGTCAATAGTCGAATAGCTCAACTTAGAACTAGTAAGAAGCCAATGACTTGATGAACGGACATTTGAGTAGGCCGCAAAAGTACTCAAAAAGGAGGAGAGAAATAATAATAATAATAACCCACATAGTCCTCACATTTACAATAATTCAGTAATCAAAAAAACATAATTATATGTTTATAATACGATTGATTCAATTTTACGAGCAACGGTATACTGTTTTCGGTTTCTCTAAATCTTACATTAGCTTGAAAACAGTAAAATTCTAATAAAACTCGATATATATTTTCAAATCGTTCTAAATAAGTAATCAACAATTTTATGACGTATTTGTCGAATTACGAACAATCGAAGGTCACAATTTTATTTTGCAATTTTATTACACAAGCCTTAAAAATATATTTCCGAAGAATTCAATTTGGTTTTATCGTTTACCTGTGTAAAAAAATTCTATTTGCACGATTAGGATATTAGGTAGTAGGTACCTACCTAGAAAAAATCATTCACAGAATATTTGCCAATAGAAAGCTAACTGGCCAAGTATACACTTATTCTCTTTAATAGTCCAATCAAATCAAAATTCGTTTGTTCAAACTAGGCTGAGAGCCAGCACTCTTTGAACGTCAAGGCTTTACATAAAGACAGTCCCCCAAAAACGCCCGCCCTTCACCATTTCCGCTGTGAAGAAGATGTGGTGCAACAAACTTTCCAGCAACACATCTGTCTGTTAAGTTTGAAGAACTTGAATCTATATAATTGTATGCATCAATCTTAAAATATTTAGTATGCAACATAATTATGTTAAACAGAAAAATAAAGATATAGTCCAAAGTATAATCATAAAATTAAAATATCCGGCACTTGTTACTTAGCACACTTCATTATGAGATCAAAAACGAAGAAAAAACTCAATCATGATCATTAATACAAATTAAATAAAAGCCCACAGAACTGGTATGCCTGCTTACATGTGTAACGGTAGAATCTATCTATAGGTCTGTGACTCTGTGGTTCGAAGCTACAAGTCATAAACTTCGACACGTTGCCACATTGTTTCCGTAAAGTGTGATAGAACATCCGACAAATCCGGAGACCTCAAGTTATCAGGCACTATCATTACAATAGGAAGATAATTACACTACTAAGCATCATTCGCCGATAACAGTCCAATGCTGGATATAAGCCTTTCCGAAAGCATGCTATTATTAGGAGCTGGGTATGGGATAAATTATTTTACAGCGATTAATTAACCAAATATCCTATATTAACTTAACAACTTATTTACTCAAACACTAATTCTCTTATGATCACTATTTTCTTTGCAATCGCTTCCATTCGCATTCGTACTGACTCACTCGCCACCCGCCCGACCTATTTATACAGTCATAGAAGTTTCCAGAACATTGTCGAACTATCCTAAGGTGGAAGATTCTAGAAACATCTATGAACTTCTACACAGTAGCGTAATGGAATGTTATCGAACGTAGTGGAATTTTCTAGAAACTTCGACTTTCTCGAACGTTCTAGTGTAATACGGTCGACGTAACACTATTATAATAATTTTAGGCGTGTGTAAGTGAGTGGTGTATGTAAGTACTTCTTGAAAGTGAGGATATTCTGAGTGCGGAAGGAAACACAGGCCTGCACAACTTGATATTTTTCTATTATGTAATTGGATTGTCCTCATCGATGGCTCCCAATGGACTACCGTTAAACCAAATATTTAACTGTAACTTAATTTAAAACCTATTCTAAATTGGCATCACTTTTTAAAAGTATATTTGCTCGAGCTGCCTGCCTACTGAATAAGGTTCGTATTTCAAGCGACTTTTAAGTCACACTATTATCTCGATTCTCAGCAAATCTCATCCAGTTGCTACCAGTCACCCCGCAAAGATCATCGTTCCACTTACCCTGAGAGCGTCCCACCTTTCGCAGGAATGCCGTTTCAAACAGCCTTTATGTTTATCCTCCTCCTTTTGGAAGTCGGTTAGTAAATAAGGCTAATTATGTTCCAAATATTAAATAATGTCACTGGTTGACTTGAAAACCAAATTAACGATCCTTGCAACATCGTCGTTCCTTTGTTTACACCTTCTACTAAAACAAAATTCTACACCACTCTTCATCTCGTCATGGCAACCTACTTCATAAATTACGTTTGCATTACACTAAATAATGCAGCAGATGAGCGTACAGCTGATAAATGTTGCAGACTAGCGGATTGCGAGTGTAGGGAGCGGGCTAATCAAATATTTTTATGATCGACGCCATTTTTACGGCCGTAGAGGTGGGTTCTGGTGTGAAGTGAAAGAAAATGGCGGGTATATTGTTGGAGAGAAAGCAGGGGAGATGATTTATTTAGGAATCTAAGCTGCACACATAGAAGAATCAAATGAAACAAAAAATAGCCAGAAACATTTATTTCCCACGCATACAAAAACAGTAAGTCCCTGTCAACGTCTGTGTCATTTACATCTAATCCGTAAAATTTTATATTTAACGTGAATGGCTATAACTTCTGGGTAAGTAAGTTCCATCATAGACATTTCTATGTTTTTTTTGTTCCTTCAGTTGCCCTTTGTGTTCCAGGGCTGCGGTAACTCTTTCGAATAATACTGCGACACTTTTTTTTTTTGTGGTTTGGAAATAATCCTATGACTTCTCCCGCTCTGGGCGGAGCGGGAGGGCGTATCAGACTCTTACTGACTAAAACTCACCCCTGTTTCTTCATTGCCTGAGTGTCCAGGGGCGCGGTAACTCTGTTACGAATTTATCTGCGCCCCAATCCTGCGACCCTGGCTCTATCATAGACCTAAATCATCGTTTTGGTGAACACGTGACATAGGCAAACTGATGGAACAAACATACACAAGTTCTTGTGACTTACACCAAGCTTATATACACAAGAGTTCTTCACAACGATTGCTCATTTGTGTACATAATTTGTTTAAGGAAATAAATGTAAATAATTTAAGCGGCGCTAGACGACGGCTTATTGTCGAGATTTTAATTTTGAAAAGAACCCTTTGATCTTACTTGTCGTACTTATTTTTATAATACAAAATGTAGGTTATTATTGCGGCAGTGTGTGTCAAGTTGCCAAGGTATTCAAGAATGATACCTACAATAATAAGAAGAGATCGTTAAATAAAATAAGTTACGGTGTATTTCTACGACTACAGAGACACCTTAGGAAGTCACCTACCTTAAATTCGAAGTCAAAGTCAAAACGTTTTTTGCGAACTAAGTGTACAATGTTGGTGTTACATTATGTTGGTACTTATGATATAGCAGCCTTATACAAGCATTCCTCGCGCTGCTCTTGGAGTGGTGCGAGGAGGCCAAACGCCGGCGCGAAACTCTGCTGCCGCGACACCTCGCGGCTCGGCGGACGGAGCTCCGGCAGGATCTCATGGCAGCATGGAGACAGCGGCTGTCCCAACCCAGCGCTGGGCACGCCACCATTGCGGCGGTAGTGCCCCTCTTTGAGGAGTGGCTGGAGAGGCGTCACGGCGTCCTCACCTTCCGCCTGACGCAGGTCCTCACCGGACACGGTTTTTTCAGGAGGTTCCTGCATCAGATCAGGTGGGAGGAAGCGCCCGGGGGTTGCCACTGCGTGGATAACCTAGAGGACACGGTGGTGTATACGGTGGTGGTCTGCCCCGCTTGGGCGAAGCACCGCCAGCATGCATTAAACATTATTAATACTTAATTATTTTCTTTTTATTAATACAAATAAATTGAGAAATATTAGAGCTTATGTTGGGATAATACTTTACCATTGTTTCACTTTATACATATTTCTTGCTGGTACCAGAGACCAATTTGAAGGAAGTGGAAATTAGTATTTTTTTCATACTCCTCCGATGTTCTTTTCTGATTAATTTTGTTGCCGGACGTAAGACAGTTTTAATCGTTTCTAGGACTTTCGAGCTTTAGGCTTTAGGGTTCCGTAACAAAAGGGTCCAAACGGAGCCCTATTGGTGTCACTCACATGTCCATCTCTTTGTTCGTCGTCTGTCACACAGGTTTTACAGCCAAACGGTTGGAGCTACAGTCTTCAAATTTTCACAGTATAAGCATCTTGTTGACCATGGATGGAGTTATTCAAACAAAAGAATTAGCACATAGACACAAATGTGATTGATTTAACATTCAAGTCTTGAATGTCAAAAATATTCGCACTTCTCATTTTCATACGATAAACTAAATATTTACAGTATAGTGTGCAAATATGCTGTTAGCTAGCCTTAAGTACTAGACAAAGTGACATTGAATCAGTGATACCGAATGCACCAAAGTCAAAAGATTGAGATGCGCTACCAAAATGTCACGTGGTGAATCTCTTACATATTATTATTTAGGTCTTTTCGAGAACCGCTATATTGCTAATAGAATGCCACTTTTCCTAGAGTATGTTTATTCTACCTTTGGCAGAAAGGACCGACCACGTCATCGGTTTTTAGGGTTCCGTACCTCAAAAGGAAAAAACGGAGCCCTCTGTCGGTCACGACCCTTTATCTCGGGAACGCGTGGAGGTATCGAGTTGAAATTAAAACCATATACTCAAGTCTAGCCCCTTGAAGCTGTGAAAAGAATGAATCAAACTTCTAAGTTAACATTAAAACAGATACGGCCGTTTATGCCGCAAAAAACGTATATTTCGACACTCTAGGGAATCAAAATGTATAGGGTTTTTCCCGCTGTCCTACAATCATGAAATTTGGCAGGAAGCGAAGTCTTATAACACAAGTTAAGGGAAAAGTCTGAAAACCGTACATGTTTAATTACATCACAAAATTTGGACCCGAAATCCTTGTATGGGCTATCCCATACAAAGATTTCGGGTCCAAATTTTAAAGTGAGGTGAGGTGGGTGAGTGAGGGGAGGTGAGGTGAGGTGAGTAAGGTGAGGGTGAGGTGGGTGAGTGAGGTGAGTGAGGTGAGGGAGGCGGTATCATGTGGGGCATCGTATGAAAGATTCTCATTACCACAAACTAAAACAGATTTAAAATTATTTTAATCACGTCTAATTTTCGATTGCTGATCAACCGAAAAATTTACAAAAAAAGTTTTTCTGATTGATTTTTAGGCAAGAATTATCGAAACTCTATTCCCGAACTATTTATATACCCGCAAGCTTGTACTGAACCCTCGGTGTGCAAGTCCGAATCGCACCTAGCCCGTTTTTATTATTTGTTGGTTAGCGTTTGATTTTGATTGTTAGCGTCATGAGAAGTAACCACTCTTTATTAAAAGATCCCCAGGTTGTAGCTTTTCACTCCTTAGCTGTACACACAATGAACGTGTTCTCAAAACATTTTGTGCGTGTGGGTCGGATTCCCACCATGTACCCACCGGTGGACTTAACATGTTAATTCGAAGATTCTTTTAAGATCTTTCAAATAAACTGTGCACTAGAACTTACAATAATTGTCTACAGCTAGCCAGACTGTAACTAATTCACCCAAGGACTTTTTCTAGGCACCCAAACAAAATTTCCTTTTTATAATTACCGAGATTGCACATACAAATCTACTGTGAACAGTTCAGAATCAGTTTTTGTTCGGACGGTGACCCTGATCGGTCTGACCGTTCGTTCACGTGTTCCTTTGTTAACGATGATGTAGAAAGATCACTGACCCACAAAGTTGCAAGCAAAAACGTTGTATTGCGAATTTTGTTAGACTGTGGCTGTTTTTCAAGAGCACGTCTTGTCTGGAAAAGTTGTTCTTCAGTATTTGAGACTAGATTCTGCCAGCGGCTTCGCCCGCATGGTGTTAGTATTTCCCCCACTATAAATTATAGGCTATGTGCTATTGCAGACTAAAACCTATCTCTGTGCCAAATTTCATCCAAATCCAATCTGGCGTGCATGAGTAAAAAACATTCATCCAAACTTTCTCATTTTATACTCATATATTTTGGTTTTGACCCTTTTATGTATTGTATTATATTATAGAGCAGTGCTGGCCCAGTGGTAACGGCCCGCGACTTACAAGTTGTACGTCGTGAGTTCAAACCAAGGCAGGCGCTTTACTTTGTGTAAATTATTTCATCACCACTGCTCTCAAAACGGTGAAGGAAAACATTGTGAGGAAACCGGCATGTCCTTGAACCAAACATTCGAAGACATGTGACATCCACCAATCCGCATTGGGCCCGCGTGGTGGATTACGGCCCACAAGAGGGTGTGGGCCACAGAGAGGAGGCCTGTGTCCCAGCAGTGGGGACATTAAATGGCTGATGATGATGTATTGTATTTGTGTAATTGTGGGCCACATCAAAAGTGATTATCAATGAAGTTACAATAAGACGCGCAAATATGGTTCCACAAATTGATAGAATATCTTTCTGGCTTTGTGTTAGGTACATTTAAATGCACATCGATATAATATAACAGCACCTTATTTTTACACAGTGCATTTAAGTTAAAGCAGTAAGGAGGATTGTTCTAGTGAAAGTGTTATCACTGATGTGCATCTGACTGCATTTCCTGGTGGTACTCGACATTGTTCATGTGTTAGTTGTTCATGTATTCGAGTGTCCATGGAGTTTCTTGCACGTTCTTCTCCATAGAGATCTACGCTTTGGAATGTGCAATTAGCTTCATCTTTCTGACTGACCGACTTATTGACAATTCAAAAGTGCCTGTAAAAAGTTTATTTGAAATTAAATGCTTTGAGTTTTAGTTTGTTAAGTGCTTGTATACAGGGTGTAAGGAGAACGCTGTTTGAGCTAGACATCCTCGTGTACAACCTAAATGTAAACGGATACCAGTAACCTTTCGCTTTACGTCAGCATCGCGTGGACGTGGTCGTTCGCCACGCGGCTGTCGGCGAGTGCACGCACACTTTGAACTCGAGGTAATGTGCAAGCGTCAGCTGATATTTTTCAAATATATTGCATGCTAAAGTTGTAAAGAAAAAAACTTTAATCACAAAAAAAGGTTTCATTTAACTTTCACAGCATATTGTACGCAAAATGCAAAAAAATAAAATAAAATTGCATTTTTTTTTCCCAGATTTTTTGATGGTATCGTATCAAGAATCACTAGCTTTATCACCTGTCTCCATTTTTGGAAGTGTTTCCCTTACACCCTGTATAAGTATAAGTGCTCTAAGACTACTCAAAATGAATCCTACTTATAATATTATAAATATAATATAATAATTATATTCTACATATAATATAAATGTGAAAGTTTGTGAAGATGTTTGTTAATTTTTGACGCAAAAACTACTAAATGGATATTGACGAAACTTTACAGCAATTTAACTTATACATCAGAATAATGCATAGACTATAATTTATAATATTGAAAGTACTAATTCTGCGCGATGAAGCCGCTGTCAGAAGCTAACAGACCATAGAAAGCAAAAAATCATCTCAAAATTGAATCTACAAATGGACTAAGATAAATATGCATTATGACAAAAATCTAAAATAACAGTGGGTTTCAGTCAGTAAGAGTCTGACACGCCTTCATGCTCCACCCAGAGCGGAAAAAGTAACAAGATGACTTACCACACCTAAAAAAAAAAAGATTGCCTGGAAGAGATTTCAGGCTTATTCCACTTGTACCCCAGAGCCATTGTTCTCAAAACACAACAATACAATCATTCCAAGAAGTAAGTACTTCAATTCCACTTAAACTCCAAAAATAGTTATCTGAAGCTGTGATCTTATATTTTTAGAAATTAGTTTACTGTAAAGATGAGATGGTTGGACTGTGTGAAAGAGGATATGGGTAAAAAGGGGGTGACTACAGAGATGACGACTAATAGAGGAGTATGGAAGAAAAAGACATGTTGCGCCGACCCCAAATAAATTGGGATAAGGGCAGGAGAATGATGATGATGATGAGTTTACTGTAAAGAAATTCTAATCTGATCTCGATCTAATTTAGAAAACAGTTTACTGTATAGAAAAGAATTTATTTACAGTAAACTAATTTCTCAAGCTGAATTGTTATTCTTAAGAAAATTGGAAGCTGTGATTTTGCCTTTGACCCATATTATTTCTAGAGTAATAGCATAGTTTTTAATTATAGTTTTATAGTCAATCATTGTTTTATACCAATGATTAAATGTGTGTTATAAGTTCCTAAAACTCATGTGTTTTATTTATGCATCCTGCAATTTTGCTGTTGACTCTACCAAAACTGTTTTAGGGTTGTGAAATTGAAGTACTTATAGAAATATTTCTTAATTTAATTTGAAAACCTAAAATCGCTTTGCGGTTTAAGTGGAATAAGCCCGCGGAATGCGATGAGGCCGCCAATTGTATGTTTTTTAGTGGAAGATTTCCTGTATGTAATCTATTAACACTAATCTACACACTATTTATAAATAAATAAATACCTACCACTTCCCTACACCATTTCATACAGACGAGACAGTTTTCTACGAGACCGTCTGTTTCACTTTATATACTCTGTTTATTTAAACCACGGAACCACTAAGATTATATCGGCACCATCACTCACTGATCCATAGCATTATATAGGAAGTGGGACATATACCATGGAGCGCGCTATAAATCTGGACATGTTTGCATAAGGTCCTCGAGATTATTGCAAATAATCCCGTCTGCTGATTTGATGGGATATTTAGAGCGTGTTTTCTACTTTGTATTTATGATTATGTTTGTTTCGAGAAGGTTCATAATCCCTGGAAGGTGGGTGTGTTGTTTATCAAACTTTTATGAGTAGGTCCTGTATAATCCTTTACTTTTAAGCCTTAAAAATTCAGGATTAGACACAAATCCATCAGGGTATCTGCCTGACCCAGATTGTTTTCCTACATAGTAGCTACATAGGCTTTTCTGGAAAGCTACAGATCAGACTTATTGATATTTTTCTGTTTATATTTAGACTTATATTATAATTGCTGTTAGGTACACTATAACGCCTTTAAAGAGGCACAAGTCTCATTACCTAATATTTAGATAAAACATATTTAAAAAAATTGTATATGTACCTAAGGTATGGAAATACAGTTTATTTATTGTTTTGGTAACCAGTTTTGTTATAAATACCGTTTTAACAAAGTCCAAAGTAATAAACAAAACTATTAGCATCTGCGAGCGCCTGCGCCCGTGTAGAATTAGTAGTGCCCCCACTATATATTGTAGCCTATGTGCTATTCCAGACCATAATCCAGCTCTGTGCTAAATTTCATACATATCCGTTCAGCCGCTATGAATGGTGTCGGGGTAATGCTTAGGGGTAGCGAAATGCCTAGGGGTAGAGGGATGCCTAGGGGTAGCGGATAAATTCTCAATATGAGTTACCGCACCCCTGGGCACTCAGGCAGGGAAGGAACAGGGGTGGGTTTTAGTCAGTAAGAGTCTGACATGCCCTAAAAAAAGGGGCAAAACGGGATAAATGAAAAGCAATTGAGATGAGAATGCTAAGAGCGATGTGTGGTGTTACGCGCATGGATAGAATTAGGAATGAGTATATAAGAGGACGTCTGAAAGTGGCACCGCTGACTGAAAAGTTGTGTCGAAATCGGTTGTCGTGGTATGGGCATGTGATGCGGAGGAATGAAGAAAATGTCGTGATGAAAATCTTGTGTATGGATGTGGATGGCTATAAGAGTAGGGGAAGGCTAAAGAAACGATGGATGGACTGTGTGAAAGAGGATATGAGTAAAAAGGGGGTGACTACAGAGATGACGACTCATAGAGGAGTATAGAACAAAAAGACATGTTGCGCTGACCCCAAATAAATTGGGATAAGGGCAGGTGAATGATGATCCGTTCAGCCATTCTGACGTGATTGTGGAACAAACATTCATCCATCCATCCAAACTTTCGCATTGATAATATTACTAGCGGACGTCACGCGGTTTCACCTGAGTAGGTCCCGTTCCCGTGGGAGTACGGGGATAAAAATATAGCCTATGTTACTCGCTGATACTCGTAATATACTTGTAGCTATATGCTGAAAGAATTTTTCAAATCGGTCCAGTAGTTTCTAATGGCGACAGCTAGGTCACTGGAACAACTTGCGAACGACGGATGCCCCTTAAGTTAAAAGGGAAAATCTATAAGACCGTGATTGGACCTGTCGTATTGTATGGATCAGAATGTTGGGCTGTGAAAAAGACGGATGAAAAATGATTGCATGTGGCGAAGATGAGAATGTTGAGATGGATGTGTGGAGTAACGAGAATGGATAAAGTGAGAAATTAGTACATTAGAGGTAGTTTAAAAGTGGCGCCAGTCACAGAAAAGTTGAAAGGGAACCGCTTATCTTGGTATGGTCACGTGAAAAGGAAGGATGAAACACATGTAACTAAAAGAGCTTTGAATATAAATATGGATGGATGGAGAGGGAGAGGGAGGCCAAACAAAAGATGGATGGATTATGTGAGGAGTGATATGAAATAAAAGGGAGTTTGTGATAGCGTGACGGCTGACAGGATTGAATGGAAGAAAAAACGTTTTGCGCCGACCCCAAGTAACATGGGATAAGGGCAGGAAGATGATGAGTTTTTAAGTTTATTCGTTACATACAAAAATACAAATTTTTCCTCTTTATGATATTGGTATAGATTAGGATAAAGAACGACGTTTCCCACCTGGCTCACATTTGGCAGATATATTGTATAAACAAAAATTTCAATAGACACTGACGAGATTCAACAATTTGACCAACTTTTTTCTGACCTCCATATCAGAGAAAGTGACTAGTTCCAGCAAATCAAAAGCTGACTAATGTTAAAACACACGGACAGTGAACACCTTTCTCAATTAACAATTAAGTATTATTTCTTTTATTTACTCGAAAGCAACACTTATGTGCGAAAAATGACGAGTAGCCATTTATAACGGTACATTTGGAACGAAAACTGTACCTACAAAGATCGAAATATAAAAACCGGCCAAGTGCGTGTCGGACTTCGCACATTTTGGGTTCCGTACCAAATGTAGTTTTGACTATTTGTATGGCTTTGGGTCAACAAGATGCTTATACTGTGAAAATTTGAAGACTCTAGACGACGGACAGAAAAACAAACGGACACGTGAGTGACACGATAGGGCTCCATTATACCCTTCGGGTACGGAACCCTAAAAGTATATCAACACTTTCAGTTTTATTTAGACTCGATTATTTTTGACCAACAGATGCATAATATATCTCTTGGAATTGCGCTTACTATGAGGGATATCACTGACACGCCTGTGTTTTCTTTACTGTACGTTAAAGAAAGCACAGTGGTATAATTTTAGTGCCACTTAAATTCTATTCGTTATAGATTTTACTTAAAGGTATTTGATTTTATTTATTTAAGAATTACCAACGAGCATACAAAACTTGGACAGCACACATTATCATGAGATGCATACTCAATATACTAAACAACGCTTACAATAGGTATGATTGGAATTTTGTACTTTGGGCCTGTTGATATTAAACTTGGATTTAAGATGAAAAATATGTGACAAGCAACTTAAATCTTCTTTGTAAAAGTGATCTTAAAGGTTCCGAATTCGGTTAAAGGTTGGTAGTTACCGTAAACACAGTAAACATTCCTGTGGTTAGGAGTTAAACCCCAAGAAACCTCACTCGTTGACCATTCCACGAGGCAAACCGTAATCCTGCAGTAAACGCAACAGAGTAAAAAACCCTTTAAAGCGATATCCACAATAACCCACCATTCATAGTCAGCCTCCCTCTTTATGACAGACTCTATTATCAGGCAACGTCGATGGGCTACGGGAAATATTTCCCTTTCACCCCTTTGGACGCTGACCGTTTTTAGGAACCTCTTTGTCATTGTCAATCGTATCGATTTTCACAAGCCGCTCCTGAACGATAAAAAAATGACCGAAAATTGAATCGTGTTGTGTACAAGTAGCGGCACGTAAGTCTAGCGCTGAACGATAATTGCTGCGCATGGGTGGGTGGCGCGGTGGCGCGCGGGGGCGCGTGGGGAACAGAATGCGACTGGAGAGCCAATCGGCGCTACGCACGCTCGCCCTTCATCCCGCTAGCCCCCTCAGGTACCTTAATTTTTACTTCTGCGCAATAACGGTCAGCGCTAAAGTTTCGTGCCGCTACTTGTACGCCAGTGAAGGCTGGAGGTATCAAAATATGTGTGTTCGATGATGATATTCTTTAATACACATACCCGGAAACCTGCTCCTACTTCAAACTGCTTTTATGCTCGCAATGTAGTGTATTTCTCACTAGTGCGTAAGATTTCGACGGTCAGGTCCTGCCATAATTTATTATATTTATTGTTTCTGATCCTGATTTCCAGGTACTCTGGGTAGGCTCCTCATCATGCTAATCAAAAATATGTATATGAAGCTTTATTTATTATTTTCGAGAAAAAGTGATAAGGCGCAGTTATATGACTTCCAATGTTATATATATATTGTTAAAAAAACTTAATCGAACATCACGTAACGACTAGTCTTATTTCTTTGAAAAAAAAATTGTGTTACTCTAGACAAATTTCTTCGTAATTTGATATGTGAATATCTGAAATTATATTTTTATAACATAGTGTAATTAATTTGTGAAGTTATGTCTAACGCTGTTTATAAATTGAGAATCTCACGCAAAAACTGTAAAGCGTATATTAATGAAATCTATACCATTATACAGCATGCAACAAAAACCCTGTCCGATCCAATAAAGGCATATTCCTGGTTTAACATACGTACTATAAAAAGTTGTAAAAAAATGTAACTCATAAAAATCAATAGATAGAGATTTTTTATTTTTATAAAATATGCGAAATTTAACACTAAATATGGCAAATTTTCATAAGTTGACAACACTCCACCGGCCGGCGAAATCTTTTCATATTTACCTATTTTTATATCAAACGATACTGCCCTGCACTAGCCGCGCTGTAGGCACTCTGTCTCGCTCAGGTGGCATCTTTCAAACGAAACAGTAGGTGAACTTTGTCGAGCGCTCAGTGTTGCTTTTGATAAGTTTTTATTATTTTTTTTAATTAATTATTTTCATTGGGAAAAAATAATTACCTCGTATCCGTTCCGGATGGCATGAGGACATTGTAAAGACAGCGGGTCCGAAATGGGTACAAGTTGCACAGAACATGGGCAAATGGAACCTTTTGGCGGAGACCTTCACCCGAGGCCCGAGGTAATTAGTAATAATAGGTATTAAGCTATTTTTTTTCTTTGGATTGCAATAAATTAGCTTTTATATTTTATTACTCTGTAATTTAAAAAAAAAAACCTTTTTTACTATGTTTAAAAAGAATCCCAATCCTAGTCAAAAATACTGATTGCACAGTAAAATAGAGTTACCTCAAAATATTATTTTAGCAACAATTCGACTTCGTGACGCATCGCTATTAATTGAAAAGGAGTGTTGCGGATACTGAAGATAGTAGCATTATTTTATTTATCCCAAAATTTGCCTAGGATCTCTCTAAAATGACGAATATTCAGCCGGAAATGTGCTAACGACAGTCGTAAGGTAGGTTGACGGAGCCCCTGACTGCAGGGTTTAAAGGAACCTAACACTAAGGGGATGATGGGGGCTGTCATCCCCTTCGAACCTAACTTATCCGTGTCGGGGTGCCGTAAGTTCACTCGCTCTTGGACAACGGACGTCGCAATGGTAAACTTTCTGGTTAATTTGATGTGCAATCAGTATAATTATTTGAATTTCAATAATTTATGTTGATTAAAAAACAATGATGTAAATAAGTTGACGGGTGATATGTTTTTTGATGTGCATTTAAAAATAAGTCCTAATTATTTAAAAATTTTGTTGGTGTAACGTTATTGCCATGTTATTGTGAACCATAGGAATGAGAGAAATGTGACAAAAGTTATCGAGTATGAGTAGATGGCTATAAGAGTAAAGGATGACCATAGAAATGATGGATGGACTGGGTGAAAGACGATAACGCTAGCAAGTGGGTGACAACACTAATAGAGAGAAGTATGGAAGGAAAGGAATAGATACACGTGTTACGCTGGCCCCAAATAAATCGGGACAAGGACGAGAATAACTAGTGTTATATTTTAGTCGAGAGTCCGGTAGGTACAGCTAGCATGGTATACGAGTATTAAAAGTGTTGCGAGAATAATAAAGTGCAATTATATAGTTTTGGTGATCACGTAGATTATTTTATTTCTTAATAGACATGTTCGAGAAATAGCCTTGTGAAAATGATGTTATTGTTTTGGTGTATAACCGGTTGCAATCCAAAACGCTGTTTTTGTTTTTGGGGTGGTGGGAAATCATCCAATGACTTCTCCCGCTCTGGGTGGAGCGGGAGTGTGTGTCAGACTCTTATAACTGACTAAAACCCACCCCTGTTCCTTCCCTGCCTCAGTGCCCAGGGGTGCGGTAAGTCATGTTGAGAATTTATTCGCTACCTAGGCATGCAGGCACCGGCCACTATGGGCCCCGTCAGTGGTGGCTGACACTAATGTCTTTGAGGCGCGCGTGGAACACTACGCGCCGTCGACGCACGGGCCTGGTGCTGATTGGACGGCGAGCTACCCACTGCTCACCTTCCGCAGGCCCGGGTAATCCAAAACGCTGGGCAGATGATTTGTTTAAGTATGTTTGGTAGATACCTAAATAACTTGTTGTTTATAAAAGGTATCCGGTTTAACCGTTTCTTCTCTTTACTGTGGGATAAACTTATTGGTAGGTACCTAGTCCAAGTCCAAGAATGTGATTTTAACCTTTCAAGAGAGGGTAATGTGTTTATCGGCATATCCATGTACTCGTATGTACGAGTATGTATGTTTGCTCCTTTGTGACGCTTGCTTTAGAGACCAAACGCGTGGGCCGATTTTGATAATTCTTACGTCAATTGATTCGTCTTAATCTTGTGAGTGTCGCTAAAGACAAAAAAAATCAAAAGGCGACAACCAGACGCCATATTGTGAAAAAGAAAAAAAATTAATCGACGAACTATAATAGGTGGTGTATCAAAATAAAGTCACTTTTCAAGTAGTCTGATGCAGTTAGTGGCATGAAATCAATAATTGAACTAAAACAACTGCCAGCAAGTGCGTCAGACTGCATGAAAAGTGACTTGTTTGGAACTTTTTCATTGTTTTTTTTACAGTCGGGTTTTTATTAAACCAAACAATTTTAGAGACGGTTGCAATTAAAACTCAAGAGATATTTATTTTGTTTATACATTTTTGTTACATAAGAAAATGAAGATTTAACACAGAAATGCCTAACATAATTATTATAAAATTAAATTTATGTATAGTCAATCTTACCAATTAAAAACCTATAACCTACTTGAGCGTATAATTATTGGAAAACCATTAGAAAACTTACCTAAATTTACAAACTAAAAAATATTGTTGAACTGGACACCAATATAATATTTCAAATGAATTAATTGTATACCACTGTTTATATAGAATTCTTCTATATAGTTTGTGTGTTTTATATTAAGCCCCTTCGTCACCCGGTTTCCACGTGGCGCGTGAGTGGATAGAGGGAACTTCCCGAAAGACAGTTGTTCATTTAGATGGCCATAAGCACCCCGTATAGGTACAGACGTCATTTTTCAATCCGCTGCCAAAAACTTATTTTAAATAGTTCACTCCGTTTACCTAAACACGAGGCTTAAACCTGAGCCAAATATCCCGGTCCACAACTCTTCCAAAGTTATGGTCTACCATGTTTAACTTTGACGGAGTTTTGGCACATGGTTCGATTTCATAATTGTTCAATAACGCCTTGCTTACATTTTTTATAATTTTCAAAGCCAGCTGTTCGCCTGAAACAATAAAACAAAAAAAATATGATTTTTTTATAGTGTTTAAATATTATGCAAGGTAAGGGACTACAATACAATCCCTTTACAATAGCATTTTTACTAATACTTAAATTTTAATTTTAAAACAATAAAAAATAACAACTGAATCTCAAAAATTCGGCTATTACAATTGACAAGGCGCATTCACAAGTATTCACTACTGAATGACAATCACAGAACTTCATTTACGTCAATTTAAGAGGCCGTATATAAAATACTGCCGAGTTTGCTGATTTAGGTGTTTTTACAGTTAAAATAATATATTTTTATGTGTGCTAATGCACAACAACCAAAAACATTTCAATTGTGATCTATTAAATGAGCTAGTTTTTTAAGCGACTTTCGAAATAGGAAGAGGTTCTATGTTCGACCGTATGCATGTTTTTTTTTTATGTACGTCCGCCGATTTCTCCGTCAGTTGTAGACCGATTTTCAAAATTCTTTTTTTATCCGAAATAATGTACTCCCGAGATGATCCCATATAAATTTTATCGAAATTGCTTAAGCGCTTTTTGAGGAACTGAACAAAACCGAAAAATACGTATATCTAGATGACGTTTTTGTTTTCTCCAATTACGAGTATGTTTAAATTCCTTGTTCCATGTTATTGGGGTTTTTAGTTCTGGGGTGTAACAACTAAAAAGTGAAAAACGAAAAATGTTTTTTTACAAAAAAACAACCGACTTCCAAAAACGAAACTACACTAAAAATTAAAAAATAAATTTGATTTCGGAAGTTGGTGTCAAATAACGAAGAAATAAAATACAAACACCGACTTCCGAAATTAAAGTTATTTTTAATTTTTAGTGTAAGTTTATTTTTTAGTTTTATTATAATTAAGATTAATTAATCGATAACAAACCGAAGACAGTTTTCTGAATTTTTGCTTTAAGAGGTTTAGAATTTCACATAGATACGAATCGTTTTGACGTCTAAACGGTATGAAATGAAAAACTTTTTTCAAAAAATACAACCGATTTCTAAAAATTGCAAAATAAGTTTAATTTCGAAAGTCGGTAAATATTTTTTTTTGTTTCTTCGTTATTTGACACCGACTTCCGAAATTAAAGTTATTTTGCAATTTTTAGAAATCGGTTGTATTTTTTGAAAAAAGTTTTTTATTTTTTACTTTCTCTTTTTTTTATTATTGTTGTTGTACACTAGAAGTAAAAGTAAATATTTAAGTTATGTCCGAATGGATAACATGGAAATTGAACATTAGTAAACAACCAAAACGTAATCTGTGTATACATATTTTTTGATTATGTTGATTTTTTTTAAAATTGCTGAATCGATTTCGATAAAATTTATATGGGACCATCTCTGAAGTATGACCTACCAAACAAAAAAAGAATAATCAAAATCAATTCACCAATGGCGGAGATATCGCGTAACATACACACAAAAAAAAAATTAAACATACAGACGAATTTGAGAACCTCCTCCTTTTGGAAGTCGGTTAAAAATTAGAATGTTTTGTTATGAAAGTCTTGTATACAATATATGCATTACTTTTATATAAAATTTTTGAGTACAAAAATATTTAACTTAGTCAAATTTTAGAGAAAATGGGCAAATAATTGCTTTAGATTTTGGCTACGAGTATTTAGAACTCTCGTTTATAAAATTAAATAGCAAAAATATATTTCAGTTCAAAATCAATCCATTTTCTGAGAAAAAAATGTAAAGATTACAAAGGAAATTAAAAATCTTCTAAAACAACCCAAATCTTGACTACGGGACGCAAGCTTCGAGTCTAGCTCATTCATTAGATCATAATTGAAATAATGTTTCATGTTGTGCATTAAAACCTAAGAATACATAATTTTATCTGTTAAATTGGAATGACATAATATACTTTACTAAATTAAAGCCATATAATTTCATAAGATAGGTAAATAGTTAAAATCGTTACAATTAAGTGTTACAGCTGCTGTTTGAATAGATAATAAATTCTCTTCATCTGTCGTAACTGTAACATGTTTATTGTAGTTTTGTTACCAAATGTGCACAAAAATAACCTTTTTTAACTTCTCTCTAATGCTATTATAAATTGAGTTAGTTTTCATTAATTTATGGCCGCCAATAGATAGCTAAGTGTGGGATATCAAAATAAAAGGCTTATAATCAAAAATGATAACTCAACATGAAATAAAAAAAATATAATTATAATATCAAGCATGCAAGAATTTTAATCTGTGACTGAACAAAATAAAACCTACTGCATCAGACTGCTTGACCTTCCAAGGAGATGTAATTGGTAGAACTAGTTCGGAACTTTTTTTAGGGGTTGTTGTTTTTAGAGTTCCAAAATTCCGAATTAAAAACGGAACCCTCTTAGGATAACTCGTGCGTCTGTCTGTCTGTCCGTAAGTCACAGTCAATTTGCTCCGAATCTACTTGAATATGGGGGTCACTTTTGGGGTGCAAATCGGAAAATAAAAAGTAAAAGTTTTCCAAATTATACCATGCAACATATCAAATGAAAGGGCTTATTATAAGGGATCCAAATATTTTTTTTAATAATTTATAAATATATATTTTGTTAGTTATTTAAGATAAAATGAAAAATGACCATTGCCTCCCTTATTTTCGAAACCACCAGGCCTAAAATTTTGAAAAAAGCTGCTGCATATCTTTACTTATAGATAAAATATAAAAGAAGTACATAATTTTAAAAAATACCTGAAAATATATGATTTGTTCGAAACCCTATACATGCGAGTCCAACTCGCTCGTGGACTGCTTTTTTTTTCAATCGGCTTTTTGTAAATTATAACTATTTTAGTCATTTACATTAATTCTCAAAAATTTTCTGACGACATATCTACCTTAAAACTACCTCAACTAAAACAAATACAATAAAAACATATGACCTGAAAATAGACAAAGATTATGTTTATTTTTGTTAATTTTCAGGTCATAAGTTTAATGAATTTAATAAGGAAAGGTAAACATTTGCATTAATATTTTTATCAAAAGCACATGGTGAGAAACCCAACGAAACGAGTTCTACAAAAGTAAAAGCAAACTAGTTTTTGACCTACAGCTGACTTCATGTTTATTCATAAAGTTTCTCGTACTATGAGTTCTAGTGCAGTCTAGTCTTGATGCCGTACTCAAATCGTAGGTCATTTGAGGCAGTGGCAGGTCATAATATTGAGTTTTAATGTTTGATTATAAGGTCAAACAATGTTTCATATCATGAAATAGTTACAATATTTGCCGCTAGTGACGCTGATAGCATAATGTAATGTAATTTTGACTTTTTTTATGAGAAGCAATGTGGCAGCAGAATCTTTTACTTTAAAAGTCAAGTTAGGTTAGTTAAGTTAAGTTGTTGAGAAGAAAAGTGTAGTGATTTGAAGAGAGGTAGCCACCGCCGATCGAATCCACGAGGGCACGGTGGTGCTCCACCCAAGCGGGGCAGGCCTCCACCGTATGCTCCACCGTGTCCTCCTGACGATCCACACAATGGTGACATCCGGTTGTTTCCTCCCGCCTTATCTGGAACCTCCCGAAACAGTGTGTCCGGTAAGGACCGTCAGGCGGAAGGAGGACGCCGTGGCGCCTCTCCAGCCACTCCTCAAAGAGGGTACTCATCGCCACAATTGTGCCAAAATAAAGGGCTCAAGGAGCCGATTCCAGAAAAAAACTTTTTAACAAAAAAATTACCGACGAAAAAGAATTAAAAAGCAAAAAATAAATAAACCTTTTAAGCTTTGAGTAATGAGCTTATTTACCTACATAAAATATCAAATTTTATATAAAGTAATTTTGAGTCGGCGCCAAACAACAATCTGTTTATTAAATATCTAAATTTTATAAGTACTTACAAATGAAGAAGGCTGTAAGTAGGTAATTAATCATTTTATTAATTGGCGCCGACTCAAAATTAGTTTATATAAAAGGAGTGAGGGCTGATTATACACAAAATATATATAACATATATACGGTCGAATTGAGAACCTCCTCCTTTTTTTCGTTGGTTAAGGCGCAATTATACGACTTTTAATGGTTTTTAATTGAACATCACGTCTAAACGACTAGTCTTATTTCTTTGAAAAAAATATATATTAATCTAAACTATTTTCGTCGTAATTTGATCTCAGAATATTTCAAATTATATTTTTATAACATTGTATAATTAATTTGTAAAGTTATTTCTAACGCGGATAAAAAGTTGAGAATCACGCAAAAACTATAAAGCGTATTTTTATGAAACCTTCACCATTTTAAAGGTCATTTAATTATTTATAATTTAGTCTCAATGTTTAAGTTTAATACTTGTTGTTTTATGTGTTATAAATTAATAATGCGTCTAATTTCGGACAGCACTCCTTGATGGACGCGTCCTATTACTGGGTGGGCATACGACGCTTTACGTGAGCTCAGCGCAGAACACGCAAGTTAACCACTCAAGGTCGTTGGCAGCTAATAGCGCCTTAAAAACGTGACTAACTAAAATATATAAATTCCATATATTTTTTTTTCAAATAACCCGCCTGTTAAAAAATAACAAAAAGCCTCCAAATAAGTCTCTGTAGGTAAGTAGGTAGGTTCAAGTAGTCTGATGCAGTTAGTGGCATGCACTCTACGATTGAACTAAAATAACTGTCACCAAGAGCATTAAAGTAAGGTGTAACTATAAGCAGGTGGCAGTGTTCTGTAATTTTTACCTTCGCCAGAGACATGAAAAAAACGTGCCATAGACCACGTAAGTTTGTATGGAACATTGAACATACGACGAATTTTATTAAAAATGACTCTAAAACTAACTTAAGCAAATCACCTGGTCATCTAGGTTTCCAACACTCCACTTAAATTTCTACCTACTATACAGAAAACAGGGTTACAGCCACAATCAACAGACTTTCTAAATCATTCACATTTCCAAGAGCTGTTGAGAAGCACACTTGCAATATCATTGTGCTATTTATCATAATAACTTTTGCGACCTCGATGACTATGTAAGCGGAAGTAGAGAAAGCCTTAAATATATATACTAAGATGGAAATGCATATATAATGGTGTCAGATAGTTGCTATGATCTTGTGGTATCATTATTCAATCTGCAGCCTTTTCCCAAATATCTTAGGGTCGGCTTTCAGTCTAACCGGATGCAGCTGAATACCTAACCCAGTTACTGGGTAATACAATGCCTCTTGGTAAGACTGGTTTTAAACTATCAGGCTTCTGTCGACCCGTAACGACTGTCGAAGATCCACGATTGACAGCTGGGACCAACGGCTTAACGTGCTTTCCGACGCACGGAGGAATTTTGGTATGTAAAGAACCTATCCATGGACCAATCCCTGGCAAGCGTAGCTAAACCTGGTGGATCCACCCGTGCGTCTGTTATCACTTTAGTCACGAGCTCCTCTTGTGGTACCATTATTGGCATTATTGGTATTATATCCTAAATCCAGTCATTGTTCAGTTTCCTTACTAGTTATCAGAAAAACGATTTGTTTTCTTATAGTTCTTGGTACGTTAATCGTTCTTAATTCTTTATTGTACACCAAATCTTAACATAAAATAACAGACTCTTACTGACTAAAACCCACCCCTGTTCTTTCCCTGCCTGAGTGCCTAGGGGAGCGGTAACTTTGTTACGAATTTATCCGCTACCCCTAGGCATGCAGGCACCGGCCATAATGGGCCCCGTCAGAACGCGAACCTCCAATGACATCTCCCGCTCTGGGTGGAGCGGGAGGGCGTGTCAGACTCTTTTCCTTGCCTGAGTGCCCAGGAGGGTGGTAGCTCTGTTATGAATTACTATTACTATTTTTCATTGCACGTAATGTAACGCGAACCCCTTGGCTTCGCAATACATCTCCACACAAGTGGAGTTAAGCCCCGCCCCTTCACTCTAAGCTACGTAGGTACTTGTCGGATACTTTTGATATTCATTGCGTTTTTGTAACTTCAAATGCGTAATTTCGAAAATTCGAACCAAAAAAACGAAAATTCAGGTAATGTTTGCTAGGAAAAAAGTTTAATAATAACACCTGTGACATTGACCTTTAATATCTCCAGAACCAGTGGATTCCCAGGCATTGTCTAGTGGAAAAAAAAATCAAATAATAGGTAGAATATGTGGCTTTTAGCTTCGGAAACAGTCTTTTTATATCTCTCGCTTTTTACACCCGTTATAATCAAACCAGTTTCTGCCAGTGGTTTCGCCCGCGTGTTATTAGTACTTGCCCTACTATAAATTATAGCATAAGTGTTATTGCAGACTAATAATCTATCTCTATGCCAAATTTCGTCCAGAGCCATTCAGCCGTTCTGGCGTGATTGACTAACAAACATCTATCGATCCATCTAAATTTTCGCAATTAAAATATAAGTAGGATTGAATTTTGAAATGAAATTGTTTATTTTGCCAGATTAACATCCTTTTATACATGCACACACATAGATGACAATAAATAATAAATAATGGTACAAAAGTACAACATAAAATAGATTACATAATACATATTATGTAGGACTGCCACTTTTGGTGTAACGGGCTGTTGTCCCAGTTTCGATTCTAGTCCATGACTCTTCGGTAAGTATCTCTCAGTCTCGGCTCAACATTTAAATTTGAACAACCGTGGGCATAATACAACAGAAACTTATGAGTCATTGTTGAAGTACCTAACTTTCCAGTATTATTTACCGTTCTGACGCATATGTTCATCCTCAGTTAGACATACGGTACCAATACTAATTGCTTTGGCACTCAAAGCCACAGAGCAGGAAATGCGTTGCGAAATATCACATAGAATTTAGGCACAAAGGCAAATTATTCTTCCGTCGAAGATAAAGTTATGAGTACAGCAAGATGCTTGTACTGTGAAAATTTGGAGACTGTAGCTCCAACCGTTTGGCTGTAAAACCTGTGTGACAGACGACGGACAGATAAACGGACAGACGGATACGTAAGTGACAGCAATAGGCTCCGTTTGGACCCTTCGTGTACGGAACCCTTAAAAGTACTTAAAGTGGTTTTAATAGTAGAAGGGACATCCCTTCTACTTTAAAGAATAACGTATACCAAAACAAACAAAAATTAATGTTGACAAAATACCATTCATTTATCTACTCTTGCAGCAAAACATACGTGACATTATGATCATCGCATATACTAATAATAATACTTATAAAGAACTGAGGTTTCCGAGAATGTTAACATGTTATTTTGCTTGTATTTAATTGCATTGACGCTAGTTGAGACGTCTAGTACTTACATACGAGTACATCAGTTGCATATACCTTGGATAAAGATCGTGAGAATATAACGACAATTGACGACAGATGCAATGATACATCTTACCGTTAAATATAATTATTATGTATTCTGGAAACGTCAACGTCAGGGGTCGCAGATGATTTCAAAACAGAGTTACGGTGCCCCTTGGCACTCAGGCAACTGAAGGAACAGGGGTGGGTTTCAGTTAGTAAAAGTCTAACACACTCTCTCGCTCTATCCAGAGCGGGAGAAGTGATTAGACGATTTCCCAGCCCCACAAAAGAAAAAGGAAAGGTATTGCCGAAATCAAAATCAAAATTCATCTATTCAAATTAGGCTGAGAACCAGCACTTTTTGAACGACACAATTCTACATAAAGACAGTCCTTTAAAAACGACCCCCCGTCACCCCATTCTAGTGCAAATAAATACTGTAACGATATTCTGTTACAGTATTTGTCAAACTATAGGAATAATGACAGAAAATATTCATTATGATGTATTGACAAGGAGTGCTTGCTAATATCGATTGTAACTTACTCTTTTAAGTAATATAGTTGTCTCTTTTACCCGACTGCGTAATGCATGGGAGGGTAATGTGTTTATCAGCCTATGTATGTATGTATGCTTGTTCCTTTGTGGCGCTTTAGAGACCAAACGCGTGGGCCGATTTTGATAATTCTTACGTTAATTGATTTGTTTTAATCTTGCGAGTGCTACTAAAGACATGACAGTAATCAAAATACAATATGGCAACAACCAGACGCTATATTGTGAAAAAGAAAAAACATCCTTACCTATGCATTTCCTAGGTCCAGCTCCAAATGGTAAGTAAGCATAACAATGCTTAGAAGCTCCTTCGTCATCCATAAATCTATCAGGATTAAAAGTATCCGCTTTCAAATAGTGTTCTTCATCCCTGTGCAAGGCCATTACAGGAACGTTGATTGTTATTTTCCTATCAATCAGTAAACCGCCTTCTGGATGATAAGTCTTCATGCATTGTCTTGCAATGATTGAATATGGAGGATGCAGTCTCAATGCCTCTTTTATAGCCACGTCCAAATATTCATCCCTATTGTGTCTCGAAACTGAATTCCTGGACTTCTCTTGCACCTCTGGATTCAATGCTAGTTCATAGAGCAATGCTGTTAACGCATTCAGACAAGGTATGTACCCCTCAGTTATGAATGACGATATTATTGAATAGCCAAATTCTACGTCCGAATGACGCTTTTTATTCTTTTCTTTGATTCCAAGTTGATAAACGTTGCCCAAATTCTTTATCTGCGCCACCAGTTTTGACTTTTCGATTTCACTCTTTGTTTTTGCAGAGGGTTCTCCAAAAATTGTAGCCAATCCAAACATAATATACAAAGACGGGAAAATATCCTTTAAGTAACTCTTAAATCTTTCTATCAATGAACGCTTTTGTATTGCTGATCTCACTTCCTTTACAACTGACCCTCCACCACTACCGAGAAGCAAATCCTCGAAGACTTTGTCCAATACCTTCGACAAAATCTCTTGAACGTTAGCATCACCATTTGTTCCCGGCAAACAGTCACTCAAACTCTCCAATTCACAGTCCATGCTGCTCAATAAGGACTCGTAACCTTCACGCAATAAGGTCCACTTTTCTCCGTCGGCGTAAAACAAATTGTCTCGTAAACAAACATCCTGAGATTTGTCCAAGCAGAGACCTCGGCTATGGAAATTTGCGAAATTCGTTGACAACATCCTTTTTACTGTATCGGGATCTTTCACAATCAGGTCGGGAATCCTGCATTTCACTCGGCCGACAAACTTGTCTTTGGGATACTTGGAGTAGAGTGTGTTGACTTCTTCGGTGCTGCTCCTGATTCCAAGGACGCGGTGGTAGTCGCCTCCGAAAAAAGGAACGGATGACTTGTAGGGTACATGTCGGACGTACCAGTAGCTGAAGAACTTCGTGACATAGTCGACAATTAGCGCGATTATAAGTACGATGATTATGGCGAGATTTAGGAGGAAACTTTCGAAAAACATGTTGCGTTCGGCCGCCGTGAGGTGTCGTCGGAGACTGTAAGCTTGTTGCAAGAGGCTCTCAAAGTAGGTCGCCTACGGTACTATGAGTGATCTAAGAGGCTTTGCGTTCATCTTCGTGGCATTGAACTTAACATTGTGATGCTGTAATTATACGCACTTATTTTTAAAAGTAGTTAAGTTGATTATAATAATTGCTATATTATATGCACTGTTCTAATCAGTTTTAATAATATTGTTCAAGGTTCTAGAATCAAATAGAGACTTCTGCGTGCTAGGATGACTAATAACTCAAAACAAACACGTTTGTTACTTCTAGATTCATTAACTTTTTCTAACAAAAATACCTTACTTAAGTTTCTAATTACGTTATGCACAATTAATTCTAACTAAGCTAGTTGATTAGATGTGGTATGTGTCTATATTTTTTGGCTTGGCACACCATAACAGATTTTTGTCTTGCCTACCAACAAAAGAAAATTCAACGTTTCTAATTTTGTTTCAATTTTGTCATCTTTTGTGAATAGCAACAATATAACGCTTATCAAAGTGACAGTTTGGCTTTCGTTCTTGATGAGCGCAATTCTGAGCAATAAAGAGCCTCCGGTGCCTTGGATTCGATTTCTGCCAACTAGCAGAATTAGATTCTTACAACGCTTAGACCGCGGACACGAAGTCAGCAGGCGCGGGGCGACGGCGGCGGCGGCGCGGCTTCGCACCGGGACAGACTGGTGCGCATCACTCGTACGCCGCTCCCCGCGCCGCTGCCTTCAAGGCGAGTTCCAATCTATACCACAGATAATATAATGTTAGCGTATCTATGCATTGAAATGAGCCGCTCCACGCACCGCCGCCGCCGCCGCTCTGCCGCCGCCGCCCGCTGACTCCGTGTCCGTGGTCTTAGAGATATCTTATTTTAAATATATTTATGTAGTTATTGTTAGAAATAGCCGACACAATTAAAAACCTACTGTCGCGTCTCTTTAAGGAGACGCGACGGGCCTGACGGATTAAATAAAAAAAAAGTATATCTGTGTAGATAAGTCAGTTTCATTCCTGCACACTGTAGGTCCTGTACATGTTGGGTTTGTCGCGTGCCGCCAAAGCGAAAAGTTGTACCTACAGCCCGGCTAGACGTGCTGCAGGCACAACTTCGAAATAAAATAATAGGTAAAAATAAAATGATTTCGCCGGCCGGTGGAGTGTTGTCAACTTATGAAAATTTGCCATATTTAGTGTTAAAGAATCATGTCCAGTCTTGACCTGAAAATTTTCTAACGCGTCTAGTGATGTAAAATATCTTAAAAAATTCGTTTTTTTTTCCTTGTTTCGCATCGCTTAACTGAATTTTCAAATAAAGGCCAGGAAAAATATATTTTACTCTGTTTATCATACTCAATAGACTTTTGGGACTTGTAAGACTTTAAAGAAAAATAAGTGTACAGTTGACAGATTACGCATAAAACGAACTTCTTTAACCGCAACGATAAGTGAATGATGTGCTACATACATCTGCATTCTAATTGGGCAAAAAAATACGAACTAACTGATGACTAGGCAGCATAGTCTTTGACCTTAGCCTGTTCCGCAAGGAACAAAAGAAAAAAAAAATGAGAAGCTGTCATTTGTTTGACGACAATTTATTTTAATTATCGTATAGTTTTTGAGGTTATAAAAGCTGTCAAACCTTATCTGACAACTGTTTTGACCTCAAAAACTTATTTACCTAATAGCATTTTTCCCTGGCCTCTAAATGAAAAGGTGATAAGTTATTGTGTTAATATAAACAATAATTGTTTTTATGAAACACTAGTTGTAGGTAGAGACGACTTGTGAAACAAATCAAGTGACAGGTCAATCAATGTATGGAAAGTGGGCATGATTTTTTCGCATGGTTTATAAAAATAAAAAATCAATAACTTTTGGTTTTTATGAGTTATTTACATTTTTTTACTATTTTTTCTAGTACGTATGTTAAACCAGGAATACCAGGAAAACCGCCTTTATTGGATCGGACAAGGCTTTTGTTACATGCTGTATAGTTGTGTAACTCAATGTAGGTAATCTTGGTTCCTTTCATTAAAACAAAACGTCGAGAATTTATTGTAAATTGCTGCCCGTCAATTACATACTCGATACATAGCTCTAATCTTGTGTAATGATCTTACATGAAGGTATGTACCTACTTATTATCAACTTGAGAGGTAGGTACCTAATAAAATGAAAAGGTACCTAATTAATAACTGTACACATATACAGGGTGTAACGGAAAGGTGTGGTCATATTTTAAAAACTGCATGTGCCCATCGATATGAACCACATTATTCAAGAAAACCAGAGAAAATTCTCAAAAGAAAATTTTACTCCCCATACAAATATTGATCAACTGATGATAACTTTGTACGGGAAGTCCAATTTTTTTTTTGGGAATTTTATATTTTTTCTTGGATAAAGTTGTTCATTTCCATGGGCAGAACCGGTTCTTAAAATATGACCACACCTTTCCGTTACAGCCTGTATACCTACCTAATAAATTAGTAACCAGCTTAAAGTTTTTAAATTGTTCTAACTTCCTTCCATTTTTGCTCTAAACACTAGTTGTTTAATCAGGTATTTATCTTTTACCAAAGAACCTTTAAGTTAAAACATTTACTATAAAACTTGACTCGGCAAATAAGACCTATTAAAAATGAGTCAACATTGAAGTTAATTATGCATAAAATTGAAATAATCAATAGAATAAAAGCAGCCATTTACAGTTTACTGCTACCGAATTACCGGCTTGAAGAATTTTAATAACTCAATCCATACATTAATTTAGCGCCATCTAACATTTAGATGTGTAACTTTTTTCACTAAAAGCTGCAAAACTGCGTGACAGTGCCGGTTTAGAATAGCGCCATCTATGCATGTCTTAACATACTTCTAAAGCTTAGAGTGAACTGTCATTGGAAGATTGTTATTAGCTGCTTGATGTGTCATTTGTGTATTACGTTTTCAATAGGTGGCACGACTAGTATCAATTGATTTAATTATCTTTAACTATTCCACTTTGCGTTTTCGTTGACATCTGTTTACCAAAGGTTGCCTTTCTTTTATTTTATTTTACTTACCAAAAATTCCCATTTCCATAAATATAAAAGACAATAAGTACATTCAAAACTATACCAAAACCACTAAAATCGCTCAGAATTAACTGAAAGTTTCTCCTACATAAAAAGGCAGGGAGTGACTTGCACACTCAATTAATATGACTCCAAAAAACGTAGTGTGACGTGGCAACAAGGAGGCTACATAATCTGAGTTCTTTAAGGAGTGCAAAGGTTTATCATGGCTATCAGGACAATCCCGGAAGTATGGTCAAGATCCCTGCCTGCATCTTATTGGATTATACCTACATCCTTCTCCCGAGCACGATTGCTCTTGCGAATCTCCTCTCAAGCCGGCCAATAAAGGCAAGCCGGAGATGAGGAACAAAAATTCTCCCGGGAGATCGGGTCCGTGAGGTTGCTACTGCCCAATAGCTCGCTATAAAACTGCCCTGCGGATTGTATCTCTTTTAGTCTGGCCCCTCATTCTAGATATGTTGCGGCAAAATTAAATCTTTCGATACAGGCCTAGGGTTCATTGGGGTGCGCAAGCCCCACCACGACGTCAACTTAGAGATACGGCAGTGGTATTACGTAATTTTTTTACCAAGTTAAGAAGAAATAAATTTATGCTTTAGTAACCGACTTTAAAAAAGGAGGAGGTTCTATGTTCGACTGTATGTATGCTTTTTTTTTTTTTAAGTAGGTATGTCCGCCGATTTCTCCGTCAGTTGTGAACCGATTTTCAATTTTTTTTTTCATCCCAAAGAATGTAGTCCCGAGTTAGCCCCACATAAATTTTATCGAAATTTTTTACGCGTTTTTTGAGAAACTGAACAAAAACGAAAAATACGTATATTACTCGTAAATATAGAAAACAAAAACAAAAACGTCATCTATGACGTTTTTGTTTTCTACAATTACGAGTATGTTTAAATTGCACATTCCATGTTATCGGGGTTTTTAGTTCTAAGGTATAACGACTTAAGTGAAAATAAAAAACTTTTTTACAAAAAAAAAACACCGACTTCCAAAAAAGAAATTACACTAAAAATTAAAAAAATAACTTTAATTTCAGAAGTCGGTATCAACTAACGAAACAATAAAATACAAACACCGACTTTGGAAATTAAAGTATTTTTTTAAAAGTTTTATTGTACTTATTTTCTATTTTGGGAAGTCGGTTGTTTTTTTTTTTGTAAAAAAAAATTAAATAGAATCCTCAAAAAAGAAACGTAATTATAACTGCAAAATTCGAAGCTCGAATGACCGATGCTTCTCATATTCTAGGAGAAGCATCGGTCATTCGAACTTCGAATGTTCAAAAGAACAAAATTTTGTACTTCGTTTCTAGCACTGAGTCGTAGTCACAACTTAACGTCCTTCCAAATAAAAGAAATCCTGCTAATATTATAAAAGTGAAAGTGTGAATGGATGTTTGTTACTCAATCACGCCAGAATGGCTGAACGGATCTGGACGAAATTTGACAGAAAGTGAGATTACCTATTGTCTGAAATAGCACATTTGATATAATTTATAACCAAAGAAGTACAAATTTCACGTAGGCGAAGCCGCTGACAGGAGCTAGTGTCTTATAAATCACATCCCTACAACCAATGCATCATCAATAAACCACAAGTACCTACTTAGTTACAAAGTTAATCTATCTCTATGTACCTATATTGAGTCTGCTAGCTACAAAGTCATTATTCATAGGGCAGTCCCACACAGTAGTTACTACAGCATAGGTAGAACATATTAATCTGAGACAAAATGTAGGGACACCCTAAGGGCACAGCCCGGTACAGGTATTGTGGTGATCGGTCCTTCGGTAGATAGGGATGAATAGGGTTTCTTGATAATTTTGCCATGCCATGAATGAATTTGTTTGTTGGCAGAGTGTAGAAGAAAATATTTGGGATACAGTTTTGCGACGGTAATATATTGCCTCATTTATTAATCCTACTAATATTTTAAATGCGAAAGAATATATATTTGTTACTCAATCACACTAGAATAGCTGAACAGATCTGTATGGTGGCACAGAGATAGAAGTCTGGAATAGCACATAAGCTATAATTTATAGTGGGAGAAGTACTACTTCTACGCGGGCGAATCCACTGGCAGAAACTAGTCTTATATATTTATCAAATTCTAGCCTAGCAACTATATTAAAAACTTTTTTACACAAAAATAGAACCGACTTCCAAAGAAAGTACAAAATAACTTAAAAAAAGTACAAAATAACTTAAGTAGGTTCTATTTTTTTGTAAAAAAGTTTTTTATTTTTCACTTTTTAGTTGTGGTTTGCCATTAAACTGTGTTAATAATTCATAGACATACGATAGCAGCAAACGCGGTTGATTTGCTGTCAATTTTTGAAGAGTTCCGTTGTCTGTCTCCGAAACGCATCATCAGATTTATATGAAATTTAAATTGGACCATTTCGGAACAAACATCTTTCGAACAAAAAAGATTTTTACAAATCCGTCAATAAATGACGGAGTTATGCCCGAACATACATAAAAAAAACCACCTACCCCTAGGCATGCAGGCACCGGCCACGATGGGCCCCGTCAGTGGTGGCTGACACTTATCTCTTTCAGGCGCGCGTGGAACACTGCTCGCCGTCCGCAGGCCCGGGTAACACTGTTGGATCTTGCGTTTAAGATCTCAATATGAGCTAGGTTATACCGACGTATTAGTTCCATGCACGAGGCTCGGAGCAACGTTGATCGGTAATCCTGAGGAGCAAAGCATCATACGCTGCTATGCAAACCTGTCACCCCTAGTCTTCAGAGATATAACCTTTAGTCATGAAGGGGGTCATAATATTATAAATTCTAAATTATGTATCTTATATTATAATGATAGCTAATTGGCCAAGTTTGTTCGTGGAGTTCAGATCTGAAGCCACGATGTATGAGCTAAGTTACATTTTATTTGCAACTCTGATCAGAAATCATGAGGAGTGAAGCAGCACACACTGTTACGTAGGTCTGTTGGTCGCATCTAGCCGCAAAGTATAGATACAGATATAGAAAAAGCTCTAAGGTAATGTAAGAGGTCATCAATTTGTTTATTCTAAATTATTTTTTAAGTAAAGTTCATACAATGATATTTTACAAAAGCTACTCTGTCAAGTTGGTACGTAAAATTTAGGTCTCAAGCCACAATATATGAATCAGGTTGTACTGACGAATTAATCAGTTCCTTACACGAGGCTCGAAGCAACGCTGGTCAGTAATCATAAGGAGCGAAGCAGCACACATTGCTACGCGGACCTATCTGTCGCCCCTAGCCTCGAGGGATACATACAGATGCAGAGAAACCTTTAGTCGTGTCCGGTCATAAAATTGTTAATTCGAAATTGCTTCAATAATTATAAAGGTTAAATAAAGCTGCATGTTTTCATTGGTGGAGTTGCACTAAGGAGTTGAAGTTCTAAATTTCGATAAAACTTGGCTCGTTGCAGTATTGTCGAAATCGATCTCTACCACATTACATACCACATTTTACAATATTTTGGGTTTATTCTGTTCTGGTGATTAATCTTTTCACGATAATAAATATGTAGTATAGACTTATTCATGACGCTCATGATGTCTCTCTAGGCGCCACAAACTAACCCATTTTTCTGAAGTTAATAATTATTTATTAAAACATTTTCAGACAGGCTCAGGGTGTGCAGGAACAAATAAATCAACATCCTGGGCAACAGGCTGGTTCGTCGTGAGTTCCACTGCTCTGTGATCATTACCTCACAGACCCATAGTCATCCAATAAGTAAAGACTTCATCTCAGCCTTTTTAATGTCCCCACTGCTGGGGCACAGGCCTCCTCTCTGTGAGATGGTGTGGGCCGTAATCCACCACGCGGGCCCAATGCGGGTTGGTGGATGTCACATGTCTTCGATTTTTTAGTTCAAGGACATGCCGGTTTCCTCACGATGTTTTTCTTCACCGTTTTGAGAGCAGTGGTGATGAAATAATTTACACAAAGTAAAGCGCCTGCCTGGGTTTGAACTCACAACCTACAACTTGTAAGTCGCGGCCAATACCACCGGGCCACCACTGCTCATAAAGACCACCATAAAGACTTACAACCATCAAATTGCTTACTACGACTGCAAGGTAGCCGCATAATGTATGTAAGCAACTGCCCTGTCCCAATGCACCGGCCATATGCAATTTATTTCCCTTTAAATGAAGATGTAGTGCCTTGGTATCTAAAAATAGATAACATGCTACCTACAAATAGAGTAGCACGCAATTCTTGGCTGTCCCCCAAGGCTGTCATATGGATGGGAGATATTAATCTATAGATTACTTCTATCTAATATCGATATCTTAATCATCTATGATGATTTGCGGTGATAGTAGATTTCTATGTAAGTGGTCATTTTTCATAAGGGTTAAGCTCAGTAAAACCTTTGTCTTCTGCAGGTTTTCAGTTACATTAAACAAGCCGTAGTTAGGTATTTGAACTCTGTTGTGAAAGCCTCGGGCAGAAGCTCGTTTTTTTGTGTTTTTAAGTTTGAGACGTACTTATGTGTATGCTACGAATAAGTATTAATTACTCATAGGGTATATGACAAGTTTCTACTAGCGGCATTATCCGCAAGTTTTAACACAAAATACATGGCTCTCGGCAGTAGCGATGCTTTCTATCATCAAAATATTTTCTGTTATCGGATTTCTTACTTGCAGAGATTAGTTTTAACAAGCATATAATAATTATATCTCTTTGTAGTTTAGATTATTGTGGAATTCTGGTCCTCCTACTTTTTATCACTGATAGGCTCGCGATTGACCACTAGCTCACCTGATGGTAAGCGATGATGTGGTCGACGATGGTGGTCGACGCTTGCCTAGAAGTAACCTATTCGCTCTTGACTCACATACCCCCAAGTTGTACTTTAAGACCAAATTGAAACAGCCACAAAGTTACACATATTACTCGTAATCTATCACTTCTATCATCGATCTATGCGCGTGCGCATGATTCATCGTCCTGTAGGGTTGTCACGGATATTATCTGCAATCTAGTAGATACATGCAGCTGCAGTTAATTTAAAAATGCTACATTTTCGTTGCTGGGTAAAAATTTCTCTTTTATAGAACAATCAGATTTTTTTAAGTGAATACTTCATTAGGCGCGTTGGGCATTTTGGAGAAAAAAACTATTGAACTCGCACGACACCGACACGTGTTGGGCATTTTTGTTCAAGTTTTCACTTCTGTCGGCACTCCCAGAGTGCCAATCTTTTTTTAAAAAAAAAGCCACGTTCATAGATGGAAATAAATTTAAATGATATCAAACAGGTTAATTTCTGATAGCAATGAGTAAATTCTAAACTACAGAGGTATTAACGTTTCTATCAGACAACATCAACTTTCTACCGAAAGATCAAATATATCCCGTTAAAAACTTTTTTACAAAAAAATAGAACCGACTTCCAAAAAAAGTGCAAAATAACTTTAATTTCGGAAGTCGGTGTTCCTGTTTTGTGTCGTCGTTTTTTGACACCGACTTCCGAAATTAAAGTTATTTTGCACTTTTTTTGGAAGTCGGTTCTATTTTTTTAACCGACTTCGAAAAAGGAGGAGGTTATCAATTCGGATGTTTGTATTTTTTTTTTTTTTTTTTTTTTTTTTTATGTATGTTCGGGCATAACTCCGTCATATATTGACGGATTTGCAAAATTCTTTTTTTGTTGGAAAGGGGTTTATTCCGAAATGGTCCCATATAAATTTCAAAAAGATCTGATGATGGGTTGGGATGGGGGTAAAAAAGTTTTTAATTTTTCACTTTTTAGTTGTTATTACCTCATTAAACTGTGTAAACAATTCGTAGACATACGATAGCAGCAATCGCGGTTGATTTGCTGTCAATTTTTGAAGAGTTCCGTTGTCTGTCTCCTAAACCCATCATCCGATCTTTTTGAAATTTAAATGGGACCATTTTGGAATAAACCCCTTTCGAACAAAAAAGAATTTTGCAAATCCGTCAATATATGACGGAGTTATGCCCGAACATACATAAAAAAAAAAAAAATAACCTCCTCCTTTTTCGAAGTCGGTTCAAAATCTAAGACGATCACAATAAATGACATCAACCACAAATCTTGATAAAGCACGCTTGCAAGGTCGATCATTACTCACTCCATTGTATGATCAAACAAATGTTCTATGACAACTTTAATTGTTAGACCATATTAATTGTAGGTAACTTTATCTGTTCGTGGACTTAATGAATCACTCGGAATTCTTGCGCCTACATTAGTGCTTGAGATTTTCGATAAAAGCGAGGAATTCATGGGGTTATTAGTAGTATGGTGTAAGTATCTATAGCTACAGGTCTTCTGCGTCTGTGTTTCCGAACGCATACAATCCTAATCTCTTCCAAGTTAGAGTAAACAGGCTTTTTCTGGGTAAGCTCGCTCCATCGTTGACTGTCTCTGTCACTTCTGACCTAGACTAGAGTCAGTACCAAACCCATTTCAAATAAAAAACAGGAAATGTATTCAGTTTTTTTTAACGTTGCTAGTGGAAGTCAAATTGTTGTAAAATTGTGTAGTGTCAGAAGATTAGTTTCTATTAAAGCCTCAAAGATCAGAAACTTTTCACATAAAATAACCTTTTCAGTTGGAGAGCTGTCCTGTTGATTGACTATCACGAATGTCATGTGTAGAAAAGAGGTTTTTCATCAGAAGCTGGTACAATTAGGTACATTGTAGACCCAACCATCCGTCCAGGGAGCCACATGGTTATATCAGAACAAAGCCTCAAACAAATTTGACAAAAATTCCAAAAAACATAATAGGATCCTTTGATGGACCTCTGGATTCCAAAAAGTCTGGATTCCAAAAAAAATCCAATCAGACACTCAGTGACCCCAAGAACGACAAAAAATCACATCTATAGTGGTTGTGACCGTTTTATTTGCGACGTAATCAAAAATCGAGATCGATTCCATTCAACAAAAGATCTATAGATCACTGATCGATCTCTCACTGTGCTCAGGAAAGTGATCTATTTGAGTGTATTATTGATTTTAAATCGGCCGTGGAGGTTCCACCACAAAGGGTTTTTGATGGCACGTGGTACTTAATAGATATTTTTTTTGCAATTTCGTGATGCATCAGAACACGAATTTCTTTTGTGAGAAGCTTCTCCTGACGCTCGGTTCCTACGCCCAATAGTCAAGTTTCATTCTATGTTGTCGATCACAATAATTTAAATTTTCATTTTGGGTCCTTTGAACTGCTTCTGAAATCTCTTCGAATTATAGTCCTCCGCTAAACTGTTAGCCCTCATATGACGGTCATCGAATTTACTGACCTTTTGTTTTTTTAATAAATAGACTTCATCATATTAAACTTTATTTTTATAAAACTTTATTATACCACCATAATTTTTTGCCATATCGATCCGTCTACAAAATTACGGTTTTCAAATCATTAATAAAACAAGAATATGAGGCGACACAATGTCGGAGATCCTGCGCATTACCCTAATGACCACAGCATTATGGTACCTGGCCATACCCTTGTTTATTACCCTTAATAAAGGTAACGAGTTTTTTATGAGTCCATATTAGCTGTTTTTGGGTATAAGTGTAGTACAAATTATATGTCTAGGACTAGGGTTTTGGACTGATACGGTATGGTCAGTGATCCTAATGTTATGATAATCGGTTGACAATAGACGGTAATAGACGGGTTTTCACGCATGAATTTATTTTTGATAAACAATTTTCTAATGTACAATACTTGGGATCATTTTCTGTCCGTAAAACATCACTATTATTACAAAATATTAACGGCGCCAGTTATCAATGTAAAGATCACCATAAATTTACTTTAATACCAGTCTCATGTATCCGAGACGTTACCAGTAACGAACCATTGGCCTGGGCATACTCGTAGATTATTGCAGACAAATTTTAAGTTTGACCATATCATGAGAATTTTAATAGCCTACTTGAAGAACTATCTCTGGCTAAACGCAGCCTCCAAAAATGTTGACATCTCAAATATAAACACGATTCAAAATACTTTATTAAAATCAATGAAGCGGTACCAAGGCACCTGAGATCACATGACATGCGATAGATATGTACGTCATAGACGATAGCGTTAAATTTACGGCACCAGTAACATCCCGGAATATAATGTTTAAAGTCGACCAAAATAAAGTTGAACAAAACTATATAATGGCCAATGCTAACCTTCAATTTTTTGTAATCCAAAAATTCAAATCAACAAGATCCAAAATCACTTTACTAAAATCAATGAAGCGGTACCAGGGCACCAGTTATAAAAAAAGATTAAATGAACATGCGATAGATACGTCACAGGCGATAGCGTTAGATTGACGGCGCCAGTAATTTCGTAAGCTGTGTAGCGATGCGCACGAGATCACCGCGCTTGCGTAGTATGGATTGAATGAAGACTTGATCTTATATGGAAGGTGTTTGGGATTGCGTTTACAGTTGTAAGTGGTGTTAAAACTAAATTAACAGTCGGTAAGTATATTGACATTTACCAGTACTTGCTTTGCGCCCTTATCATAGAGATTCTTTAATTAATCTACCCTTTGAAAAGGGTAAAACTCTTTATTTTTTTAATTACTTACTTTAAAGTAATTTGTTGAACTTACAGCTTTGCTTAAACATAAGTGTATTTTTAGGGTAACTTGACGTGAGTTACTCTAAAGTTATAAGAAAATATTGGTAAGTTTGCGTAACCTTTTACCAACTATGTTGGAGTCGAACTATGTGGGAGTCGACTTCCAATCTAACCAGATGCAGCTGAATGTTTTTTATATGGAGCGACTGTTTTGACTTCCACAACCCAGTAGCTGGTTATCACAATACTCCTTAGCAAGACTGGTGTCAGATATTACGGCTTTTGACTACCCATAACTACTATCAAAGATCTTTGTAACGACTCTTAAAGGTTAAGTCGGGACCAACAGCTTCACTTGTTATCCAAGGCACGGCGAAGTCTCAGTATGTAATGGATGGTCACCCAACTACTACCCAACCTTGGTAAACGTTGCTTAACCTAAGAGCAACACTTGAGGCTGTTATTATTGGGTTAGCAGCTCTAAAGAAAATATTTATCTATCTGTTTAATTACTATTAGTGACTTTTACTACAATTTTTTTTTATGTTCGTACAATTCTCATTAGATAACTTTCACAATTTATTAATTAGTAAAAAGACTTAAACCGAACACCTTACAAACACAAGTCTACCAAAATAATCCAAAAAGACCAACTATTTATTACTATATTACCGGCGGTCGCCGAAGGACCAAATAAAAATGCAAAAGTTGTTAGAACCTGACCTTGCGGTCTTTGGGACCGTTATACAGATCCCTTTTTTGCCACAAAACCATGGGGCGCAGCTATTCCTCTGATCTTTTTAAACGCAAAAGGAGCGAATGATATAAACATTATAGGGAACGAATACACTGGGGTAAAAGGTTTATTCCATTTAATAAAATTTTTGGATGCTGTATGCATATTATTGGGTACAGATCATTGGATTTTGTTGCTAATCTAGACATCATGAATTTGAATAACGATAAACTTTACTTAATCCAAGTAAAGCATTTGTAACTTCAGTATTGAAATTGGAAACCTGCAGTATTTTTTTTTGTTAGCAGGTTACTCGTACTTTGTAGTGAGTTATATTTATGAAATCACCTCCTCAAGCTATTTATTTTGATATCCCTCATACTCTCGAAAAACATTACCCTCCTTCTGCGTCAATTGGGTAAAAAGGTTAAGGGCCTACCATCCCATAAGTGGCGCCCTCATTGAATGAAAATTCGTATCTTAGCCTAGAAAATAAAGATGAAAGAATCCTATGTTGCGTTTGTTACAAATAGGATAAGGTATTTTTACGTTGTTAAAACAGGACTTAAAGTGTTTCGTACCCAAAGTAGTAGGCAAAAGTGTCAAAAACGGCCGTTTTTGGTACTTTTGCTTACTACTTTGAATAAGAAACACTTTGAGTCCTGTTTCAACAACGTAAAAATACCTTAAGCTCTTTGTAACAAACGCAACATAGGATTTTTTAATCTTTATCTTCTACGCTTTGCTACGATTTTTTATTCAATGAGGGCGCCACTTGGCGGCTATATACGCCTTAATTCTTTAGTTGATGCGGTAGTGCAACGAGCCATATGCGCTCCAGATTCTAAGGAAAACTCATAATATCTAGGTCCAGGTTATCGCTTTGGTATCCTTATTAAAAATGCAACATTTTGTAAACTCTGCAATCACATTATGAAATAAACTATTATTATGTAAGAGACCTGGAACTTTATAGTGTGACTACTACAAAGCATTTACATAATAACGCCCCCTTTCTGAATAGAGCTCATCCTGAACTTACCCAAGTTCTCAAGTCCACAATCAATAGCCCACATACCTTATCAGACAGCAAATAACATTCAAGAACTTTTTACCAAAGACAAGCGAACTAAACTTTCCTTTTTAAGCAGTACTGATCCAGTGTACACTCCTCCCTACAGGTTTCGCCGGGACGCTATGGCGAGGACAGTTTTGACTATAAATAAGTGTGGTATTGTATTCAATGTAGCTACTGTTTGCCAGGGCGGCAGACCACAAAAGAATTTGGAATCTTTTTACAATAACTAGCCTTGCCAGCCGGTTTTGTTCGCATAATCGAATAGGTGAATTGTTTTTCAGTTTCATTTTTTCTTGTTTCGTATTGAAATTATTGTTGGTTACATTGTTATTATTGTAATTTAATTTGTATTTGTGTTTTTATTTAAATGGCGATCGGAATTTTTGTATTCATAGTTATGTAAAAAGTTTGAATAGATTTTGGGCAGCTGCATCCAGAGTAATCTTCAAGCGACTGTAATTCCAAAAGAGAAAAAATGTCGTCAATTTTACCCTTTCTTTGTTACGCTATAAACTAAGAATGAATTTAAACATCTTTCAATCAAAAACATCCCTAAAATAAAATGTCACCAAAAAGACATACCTACATACTCACCCACCTTTCTTTCTCCAGCCAAATATAACTGTGGGACTGAGGGCCGACTTTTTTTTTGCTTAGAAGCCACTACGGTTATCGTGCCGCAAGATTTGGGACGTATTAGCGGCGCACACACATCGATGCGTCATTATCAAGCATGCACGAGATTTGTGGTGTAAAAAAATATTGAAGAAGTCAGGTGTAAGTTGGTGAGGTGGTATTTATTATTCATACTGGTTCTTTGACTACTGGGCTAGTAAATGGAGATATTATTATGGTCTGTATGTGTCGGTGAGATATTGTTGTAAATCAAGCACGTTTTAGACAAATGTACTTGAATAATAAATTTATTGTTTTTTATTTAAGATAATTTATCCGCCCTCGTCATCATGTGTATTGGAAAGTATTTATAAAATAACAAAACATACTAGCTCAAATTGAACTGTCCTACCATTTGCCATCAAGGAGATTCAGTCCCGACATCCCGGTGTCGTCGTCAGATTAGCTCGATGGTATTGTAATATTGCATATTCACCGGATAAGTATACCATATTTCAGCTCTATTGGAAACCAACAAGTAATAAAAAAATGTTTAGCAAATTTCGAAGTGGATAACTTACTTAAGAGCATTTAAAGTTAAAAAACAAATATTGCAAAAAGGGATTTAAATGCTTGGAGAGGGGCCAGTTTCCACGTCGGTGGAAGACGGGGAAGCTGGTCCTGATCAAGAAGGTGGGGCGCCCTGCGGACTCTCCGTCCGCTTACCGGCCCATTGTGCTGCTCGACGAGGTGGGCAAGCTCTTTGAAAGAGTAATTGCAGACCGCCTCGTCGGGCAGATGGTGCGGGTGGGGCCGGACCTGGCGGAGAGCCAGTACGGCTTCCGCAGGGGGCGCTCCACGGTGGACGCTGTCATGCGCGTAAGAGCCCTCACGACGGGGGATGCAGTGGCCCGGGGTAGGGTCGTCTTGGCGGTGTCTCTGGACATCGCCAATGCCTTTAACACCCTGCCCTGGAGTTGCATAGTGGAGGCACTCCGGTATCACCGGGTGCCGCCCTACCTCCGTCGCGTAGTCGAGGCGTATTTGACGGACAGAGCCGTCATCTACCCCGGTCATCAGGGAGTATGGAACCGGCGAGAGATGTCGTGCGGTGTTCCACAGGGATCGGTCCTGGGGCCGCCCTTGTGGAACATCGGATACGACTGGATGCTGCGCGCCGACCTCCCCATTGGCGTCAGCGTAGTGTGCTACGCTGACGACACGCTAGTCTTAGCGCAGGGGAGGTCGCACGAGGCGGCGGCCGACCTTATGACACGCGGGGTTGCGACAGTCATAGAGAGGATCCGGCAACTGGGACTCGAGGTGGCATTGCACAAGTCCGAGGCCATGTGTTTTCATGGTCGTCGGAACGCGCCACCGTAGGGTTCCCAGATCACGGTGGGAGGGGTTCGCATCGGCGTCGAGGGTACGATGAAGTACCTGGGACTCGTCCTCGACAGCCGGTGGAACTTCGTCGAGCACTTTCGACGTTTGGCTCCCAGATAGGACAGGGCCGGGGCCGCCTTAAAGCGGCTCCTACCCAATCTGAGGGGGCCAAACGCCTCCTGCCGTAGGCTCTACGCGGGGATCGTGCGCTCCATGGCCCTCTACGGAGCGCCGGTGTGGGCGCGTTCGTTGAGGCAGCGATCAGCTCGCCAGATGAACGCGTCCCAGAGGGTCATGGCGATCCGTATGATCCGAGGATACCGCACGATCTCCCGCGAGGCTGCGAGCCTCCTTGCCGGACTTTCACCATGGGATCTGGAGGCAAAAATCCTCGCGCACCTGTACGAGTGGCGCGAGGAGGCCAAACACCGGGGCGAAACTCCGCTGCCGCGACAACTCGCGGCTCGGCGGACGGAGCTCCGGCAGGATCTCATGGTGACATGGAGAGAGCAACTGTCACAACCCAGCGCTGGGCACGCCACCATTGAGGCGGTAGTGCCCCTCTTTGAGGCTTGGCTGGAGAGGCGCCATGGCAACCTCACCTTCCGCCTGACGCAGGTGCTCACCGGACACGGCTGTTTCGGGAGGTACCTGTGTCGTGTCAAGGCGGAGGTGACCCCTGAGTGTTTCCACTGCGAGGATCGCCCAGAGGACACGGTGGAACATACGGTGGAGGTTTGCCCCGCTTGGGCAGAACACCGCCGTGTCCTCGTGGATGCGATAGGCGACAGCGACCTCTCGCGCCGTGCCCTGGTTCAGGCCATGGTACGGAGCGAGAGGGAATGGGCGGCCGTCTCCTCCTTCTGCGAAGCAGTAATGCTCGCGAAGAGGGAGGCGGCATACGTTAGGGAGACTCAACAACAGCCGAGTCGCCCTAGCGCCCCCAGCCGCGACCGCCGCAGGCGACGTCAGGGGCCGCGAGACGATCTCCGGCCACCGTAGACCCGGGCCTGCGGACGACGAGTAGTGGGTAACTCGCCGCCCGATCAGCACCAGGCCCGAGAGTCGACGGCGCGTAGTGTTCCACGCGCGCCTCAAAGAGTTGTCAGCAATAGGGACGGGGCCTGCCACGGCCGATGCCTGCCCGGGGGTGGAGGATAAATTCGTAAGAGTTACCTCGCCCCTGGGCACTCAAGGCAGGGAGGAACAGGGGTGGGTTTTAGTCAGTAAGAGTCTGACACGCCCTTCCGCTCCACCCTAGAGCGGAAGAAGTCATAGGATGATTTCCCACCCGCCAAAAAAAAAAAAAAAAAAAAGAGACCTATGCTGTAATGTTGCTGCAGTACCTACTATGAAGTTTGGAATTCCCTATTAATTTACATGATGTTTTATCGTCATAATTCTCTGGCCCTCATGATCATCATTTCAGCCGAAAGACGTCAACTGCTGGACATACCATAAGTCTACCTCAAGTGTTGCCACAACGACCGGTCCTGTACGTCTCGCATCAATTTGCGACCCGCGACCCTCACCAGGTCATCGGTCCACATTGTGGGGCCCTCTTGCCCTCTAGAGAACTCTCGCTCTCATTCCAACATATTTGGGTTCGGTGCAATATGTAATCTTCTCCAAGACTTATCTATTAGTCGTCATCTCCTTTCTAGATATTAGAATAATTTATCAGTTTTCACACAGTTCAAACATCGTTTATTTGGACCTTTGTTGTCAATTAAATATCCGAAATACTTTCATTTATTTTCCTAAAAATGGGATAGCCTAAAGTTCTTGTGTTCTTTCCCCTAAAGTTAACATACCCAAATATTTCTATTCACGCAATATTTAGCAAATACTTTGGTATGCCCATTTGACATTGGGAAATCGTTAGCTAAACAGGACGAAAAGTATAAAAAGGTGAACATTAATTCAACGAAAAGTCAGGCATTTGTTGAACTTAAGATAAACCTACAATGAACAAATACCATTTGCAATTTAAAAAAAAAACAATTAACTTCCACGCATACCCCACGTCAAATACCGGACAACTATTTCAGCCTGATAGTTAAAATCTTATTAAAACCATCCCAATTTGGTCACTTCCAATATAGTCTGTCCATAAATCTAGAACCCATCAGACGTATGAATGGGGTTGGGCACTCAAGTTAATAAATTAATCGCTCGTGATACAATTATTATTGTAATGATCGGCTCCCGTCTGCGAGAGTAAAATAAAATGGATAGTATCGTAATTGAATCTCTTGTGGAACGCGTTACGAAAGAACTGCTTGTAAAACTGCTACTTTTCACTGTTATTTTTGATAGCTGCTAATTATAACGTTGGTGCAGTTATATTAGTAACACCACTCCCCCTAATCAACTATGCTCTTACCTCTTTCAATTAACCAGCCTCTTACAGTGATCTACCGAAAACAGACGATTTTTAAACTGACTACACCTATTACATTATGCAAATGGAGTTACCGATCTTCAATTAACAGTTCTAAATTATGTTCTGACTATGCAATAAGGTATCGGCCGTAAAATTGGCTTTGACGTTCACAGTTAATTTAGTAATTAACATTTTTTGTTAATTTAGGGTTAAATTCATCTCCGGCTGTAGCTTTTTGTTTCCGTTGGTCATCTATAATTTGATAATTAACGGTTTGTATGTACTTCTGGTTCTTAAACACTTTCACCGATACTATACGATAAGAATTTTTGATTAGTGTTAAGAAAACTTTCCGTGTTTCTTTTGTGAATGTTCTCTTTTTCTTGTATGCTTTCAGGCTCATTTTATTTAATTTTGATTTTCAGTACACTATCACAGTTCTTTTATTTAGCTACTGGTATCTTAGCTACCGTTACGTACTGTTCCACAATACTTGCCCAACACTAGAGTACAACCTCAGTCTGGTAGAGCTGCACCACATCGTCGCTAGCAAGTTTATGGTTTTTTGATCTAAATCTAAAATTGCTTTTGCGTCTTGATATTGCTTCTTCAATTACATCAAAAATACTATGGCGCCTTGTAACAATGCATGGTTCTGTTTGTAAATAGTTTAAAATTTTATTTTTCTTAGATAACATATAAAGTACGAGTATATAGCAAATATCAATTTCACAGTCTATTCTTGTAAACTCGTCTTTGGTTAGTATCTACACAAATGAGTGATTAAGAAAACTTATCTCGCAAAAATCTTCTAAGGGTTAAATAACTAAATAATTATGTAGAACTTACAAAAGAACCCAACACGTGCGTGCAAAGGACGTGTATCTGAGATACGAGTAAATGATGAATAATGTCAAAAATTAAATGATACCATTATCTAAGTAAATACTTAATATTTTAAAACAAATTCAACTCCAATCTTCTTTCCAAAAGAAGACCAATCTAAATCATAAAGTGACAAAACCATATAATCAAGCAGCTAGTATAAACTCAAAATTGGACGCAAGCAGACGGTAGCTGAATCGAGTCGTATCCATGATTATAGTAATTCTACCACGTTCCGAGTAGCCATTTGCTTGATATTGCGTTGGTATCGATTTCATTAGATAGGCTCAGATTTTTATAATAAAACGTGCCGGATGGTATATGTAAACTTTTTGTAACTAGAGTAGTAATTACAATGGGTAGGTGCTGGTATCGGTATTGGTGTGGCCTTAAAAGTAGCGAGTAATACAGCAATAGCTACTGAAGCAATTTTGAGCGATTTTCTAGTAATTGGTTATCTATGAGTTGTCTTGTCTCCTTCCTTGCTCATAGGTTTTTCTTAATTTGCAAAACACCCTTATTAATCAACGTGAAATGTAAACAAGAAAGTGACCCAGAATAATTTTCACATTTGCCATAAATTTTACGAAGTTTTAGTTGGGTATGAATGTCTGTCTATTGCAACATTACCAAGTTTCCTAACAGTTTCATGGGGTCCATGGTGTTTTCCTTTAGTTTTTTAATAGCCTTTTCAGTTATACTAATCTCTTTCTGTATCGTTTGAGGAATGAAGAAGAACCAGGGCTTAAGGCACCTCATCTTTATTTGAAAACCTATGTATATCCGCACCACTTTCACCGCCAATTTCCTAGCCTTACCAATATCCGAAGTACTAGCAACATTAATGATCCATGCGCAGACAGCGATTGATTGATTGACCGTTTTATTGGCGTCAGGCGATGCGTCTCTATGTGATTATCAGAAGTCCACTTTATTAGGGCATTGTGTTCGTACGATGTAAAATGATCACCAATATACAGTACGTGCTTGCTTGTAATATGGTTATTGCCCGCGGCTCTGATTGTGTATTAATTAAAGATTGAGTTGATGGAATAATTTTTAGCTGTAGGTACCCTAGTAGCATTTATTGTTGGGCCAACACTAAAATGAAAGCATTTATTGTTGACCCAACCAAATGCCAACACTAAATGCTATTAGGGTAGGTAGTTGGAGAGAGGATCTCGAGTACCCAACCCTTCCCTGTGTTGTTCATTTCCTTTGTACAATTCAGATTCAAGTTATTGAATATGTTCGAACTGTTAATTTTTATTTGGTTGGACTTTTACGCGCTTTTATTTATTTCTACAATTTGATAAGTCATCGTTTTTGTTTTTCAGCGTCAAATATTCTCCTCGTGAATGAAGGGAGACTGAGAATGTGAATGAAGGCGAAAGGTTTTCAGACAAATACTGAAATTATAAGGCTGTTCCATTTCTCACAGGAAAGATTCTAAACGTGGTCTTAGAACTTTCATCATCCTTCTGCCCTTATCCCAACTAATCGGGGTCGGTAAATAATTTCAACTTCGTCCATCCATCCCTATTTATCGTCATTTCAATAGTTACGTCCTTGCTAGCCACAAATTTTTTCACACAATCCATCCATCGTTTTTTGGTCTTAGTCATTTATGAAATGGAAAAATGTCCTAAAGAAAAATGATGAATTTTTACAGCTTATGAAAGCAGTTTCAAGATAAGAAATGATTGTGTTTGCAGACGACATTCTTTTTCTACATTAAAATGGAATTTCATTAATAAGTTAATGCGCGTAATTACAACCTATGTACAGTTTAGCAACATTGTGCAAAATGTTCTGAAGAAAATAATTTGCAACAATGTTTGACATAATTATCTTAACAGCTATCGGTTTTATCTTAAGCGAGATAATATTGTAATGAAAACGCTTGATAAAAATTAAGTACAACTTACTTATGCACATTCCTTAAACAAGTTCTGTGTTCCTAATGATAAGCCAATGTTAGTAAATATTGTTTTAATTGCTCTATTAAGGAGTAAGTGCGAGGAATCATAGGTTAGAGAATTAAGCTATTCGTTTAACATTAGCATATTTTATAGTAGGTAATGTCAACCATCGTGTTTGTGTCTTTAGATGTAGGTGATAGATGCAGATCTTGCAATATTCATTCAATTTAGGATAAAGCAGTGATGTTTAATCCTCAGCTGAAATCTGATTTATAGAATATTAAGTTAAAAGAAATTGGTAACTTATTAAGAAAACCTATTACTGTTCGTAAATGGATTTCGTGAAAGCCTCACTTTTTACGTCTCAGTTATTTTTAATGCATTTTTTTTAAAATAAATTGTCATCATTTTCTAGGATTTGTTCTTCGTTTAAAGATGTCCCAACTAACACTTACCATAAACTTGCATTACACAATGGTTATAGGAACACCAAAAGACGATAAAGAAGAAGTTTTGGGAACACATTCTTTGTAAGTTTAGGTAAGGAGTTTGATTCCCTGCCGGAGACTTTGTTTCCTGATAGCTACTGCATACTGAACAGGTTAGGTACTTCTAAGCAAGCTTGCTCCATCGTCGACTACATCTTTACTAACCATCAGGTGAGATAGTGGTCAATTGTGAGCCTATCAATGATAAAAGAGAAGTTCTGTAGTTTATTAAACTACTAAAAATTAAACCTGATAACATCTTACAATTGAAAAGCTTAGTTTCGTATTTCACATTCCTGGGCAGAACAAGAAGTGAAACAAAAATATAGGTTGCATCAGGAAGTTCTTCCCGTCCAACATCATGTAAGAGTTAATTGAAGGAGAACAGGTTCCAACCTGCTGCTAATAGGCCATTGGCTAAACCTGTCACTAGGGGTATAGGATTGCAGTTTTAGATATTAATTTACTAGCGTGTGTGTCTTAAACGGTATCAGAAGTCGTTTTGTATTATATTTTCTTATATTTTTCTTGGTTTCTTTTTTATTATTTATTAGAGTTGATGTTGCCTGATTTTAGTGTAAAAAGATGTAATCTGTATGATTTATTTATTTATTTATTTGTTTATTTATTTATTTATTTATTTATTTATTATACAAATAATATCAACAATATTTTAAAAAAGTCAAGTGTAGGCGTGCTCAACATTCACAGAATAGGTCTAATTAATTAATACAATATACTACGAATTTTAAAAATAAACAATAAACATTAAAATATAAAAAAATCAATAACGAATGACGGAACTTTAAATTAAATCGTTAACATTATTACAATTCAGTATGATTATCTCATCATTGTAATGTCTTCGCATAATCCTGAATCCATTGTAATCTTCCTGACCGAATTTCAATCACGGTGGACAATCTTAACGGAGACCAGGCGCAGACTAACAAGTGTATGTGCTTGACGAGGCACGAGGGTATCACAGAACCAACTTTCAAACGACGGGCTGCTACAGAGAAATTCCTAATACAAAATCTCAATAGCACTTTTTGCCCAACACGGGAATGGAGCCCAGGACCTCACGCTCAACGCTTGTGACCCCGAGATCAACGAGGCAATCCTGAATCCATAGTTATATTATTCATGCGAAAGTAAACTGTCCTTCTGCCTGTCTGTCTGACATCTTCATGTCTTAATGGCTGAACGGATTTGTATGAAACTTGGCACATGGGAGAACCATGCCCTGAAATTTTTCAATTTGGCTGCCAAAGGCCTCTCTTTTCACTTTTTCCGGTCTATTGAGATTGTTGACGAATCCTTTAAAACGAACTCTAGCGCATGGTGGAAACTGCGAGGATCGCCCAGAGGACACGGTGGAGCATACGGTGGAGGTTTGCCCCGCTTGGGCAGAGCACCGCCGTGTCCTCGTGGATGCGATAGGCGACAGCGACCTCTCGCGCCGTGCCCTGGTTCAGGCCATGGTACGGAGCGAGAGGGAATGGGAGGCCGTCTCCTCCTTCTGCGAAGCAGTAATGCTCGCGAAGAGGGAGGCGGCACACGTTAGGGAGGCTCAGCAACGGCCGAGTCGCCCTAGCGCCCCCAGCCGCGACCGCCGCAGGAGACGCCAGGGGCCGCGAGACGATCTCCGGCCACCGTAGACCCGGGCCTGCGGACGGCGAGTAGTGGGTAACTCGCCGTCCGATCAGCACCAGGCCCGAGAGTCGACGGCGCGTAGTGTTCCACGCGCGCCTCAAAGAGTTGTCAGCCAAAGGAAGGGGCCTGCCACGGCCGGTGCCTGCCCGGGGGTGGAGGATAAATTCGAAAGAGTTACCTCGCCCCCGGGCACTCGAGGCAGGGAGGAACAGAGGTGGGTTTTAGTCAGTAAGAGTCTGACACACCCTTCCGCTCCACCCTAGAGCGGAAGAAGTCATTGGATGATTTCCCACCCCCCAAAAAAAAAAAAAAAAAAACGCATGGTGGAAAAGATTCACTAGTTATTAGCCAGAAGTTTGACTTATAACCTGACCTAATTGACCTTGATTGATTGATTGAGTCCGTCAAAGTTCACATTTTAGTTTAATTAATTAATTACACTCCCAAAACAAATGAAGTCTTAGCTCTGACGATTTCTTTGCGATCATGCGGTCCTACGCATGATCGCAAAGAAAAGTAAGGTTGAAGGCCACCTGTGTGCAGTACATGTATTGTTACCAGGTGTCTCTAGAAGGTGGAATAATAATATAAATTAATATTAATTTAATTATAATTGTACTAACATAGTGTTTAAGTAATACTAATACATATGGGTATGTACCTGAAGTAAATTTATAAAATAAATTAGCTAATCTCCAGCCAACAATCAACTCTAAAAACATTTACAAATAAATTACAAGATTCAATAAAACCCAATGCTATATGATTTCATCAAAATTGAACCATACGTACGCCTGGCTTATAAAAGCGAAGTGATCTTTAAATTAGACGGTAACACAGGAAGTGGCTTCTTAGCCCGTCAGTGTAGCGGTGATTAGCAATCGCCGATCACCGATCGCCTATCACATCTAGTGAGCAGTTGATCATTGACGGTTGAGCGCACGTAAAAAGTTTTTCAGAGATTATGAGTTAGGTTTGCAGATGGGACACGATTTTATGTTTTTCATAATGTCATTGCGAGAACTATGTAGGTCATTATATTCACATAGATTTTATGATTGTCTGGCAGTTTGAGTACTTTTGCGGCCTACCCAAATGTCCTTACTTTATTGTTCGTTAGTTCGTTGAGCTCCTCAAGATTCGGAGTTGAGCTTCACGATAACTTACAAACGCTTGCACTGTCTGGACAGCGCCCTTAACCAAAATACATTTCAGTTAACGTTAACGCTAACGCTTCGTGCAAAATGTATGGCTACGACATTTTTCACGAAACGTTAGACAGAGAACTGTCACATGATTCACGCCCAGTAATGTGTTTGCCATACATTTGGCACGAAGCGTTAACGTTAACAGAAAAGTATTTTGTCTAAAGGCTCTGGTCTACTCAAATCTGCATGCTGCTTTCCTCAAAAGATTGCATCCCAGACATTAACGAACATGGTTTTCATATGATTTGACCAAAACATATTGCATGGATTTGAACACTTTGTTTTCGGTGCTTCTTCTCAGGGTAGTCAGCTAGGAAACACCGGCTCGATCTAGCTGAAATTGACAAAAAAAAATGTTTTAAAAACTTACATAATTAAATAAAATCATTTATCATGAGTTAATATTTTACTGTTAAAACTTATGTAATCATCAATTTTTAGGGTTTCGAAAGTCCGTATGAAAAAAGACGTGTGTCTTTCTGTCCATCTGTCACAGCTAATTTGCTTCGAATCTACTAGACCGATTGACGATTTTGATAATTACAGTTATGAAAGCATAATGAACTTGTTACAAAAGTTTAAAAAACCGTACATAAACGGCATAAAATGAATCCTTTATTTATTTTAATTGTATGTACAGTAGTGGTAGACGGATCAAATGCAACACGGCATTCTATAACAGTCAATGATTTGGTTAAAAAATACTACACTGTGATACCCTTTCTTCTCCTAAAATTGTTTGTCCGAAAATCACTATCCGTAACACGTTTGTTATAAACTACAGTAACCATAATGTTTAAAAATTCGAATTTTGTTTTAAATAATCATTTTTACTTCCAAAACTATTCTGTCATAATATCGAGTACTTTAATAATTTAATCTTCTAATTTTGAAAGAAATAAAGTCATATGTCCTAAGTATTGTATCATATAATGTGTATTTCGAATGTTTCTAAAAATTGTTAGTCCTAAAACATTTGCTAAAAATTAGGTTTTAGTGACAGGAAAGAATCACTGTAAATCACTCCACGCAGTCTTGTCTACCCTACCCATAGAATGTAATTTAGCAGGTGAGCGTTAAACCATCTGCGACGATAAGCTCGCGTGGGACCGCCGGCGTCTCGCAGCGCCGCAGCCATGACAGAAACCATGCCTCCTACATGTTGCATGCTCGCTTGCATGCTTGCTTGCATGCTACATGTTGCATGCTTGCTTGCATGCTACATGTTGCATGCTTGCTAGCATTCTGGATGCTTTTTTGGATGCATACTGCATGCTTGTCTGCAAGTTACACGTTGCATGATTGCTTGCATTCTGGATGCTTGCTTGCATGCTGCATGTTACTTGGATTCTTGCATGCTGCGTGCTTGAATGCATGCTCTCTTGCATGCTGCATGTCGCTTGCTCACATGCATGCAGCATGCTTGCCTGCAAGCTACATGTCGCATGCTTGCTTGCATTCTGGATGCTTGCTTGCATGCAGCATGTTGCTTGCATGCTGCGTACTGGCTTGCATGCTCACTTGCTTGCTGCATGCTTATTGTATGCATGGTGTATGCTTGTTTGCATGCTTCTTATAGGGAATTAAAAACCACATTCATGTTCACAATCAACTGTTTTATTGAATGATTTATACATATGCGGCGCCGGAGCCGTGACAAAAGCCATTTATTGCTTTTGCACCTTTACTATTTATGTCTTGTATCAGTTGTATTTGGTAAAATAATAAACAATTGTAATACAAAATTAGATTATATTTATTTACAAAAAAATGCTACTTAAACGTAGATTTGTAGATCAATTCTAAGCTAATTTCATGATAGAATAGCTCTATAACTCGTATTGCATATAACTTGTGTCTACGTAACGCCTGAGAGAAGTTCATAGGAAAAAAAGGTTTGTTAAACAAAGTTTAAATATATTATTAGGGAGGTTTGGATTAGTAATCATTCGGACAAATGATGATTAGGACAAAAAAAATTATGGCACTTTAGATTATGGATAAAAAAGTTAGGTAACACAATAGAGAACTCTGTGGTAGATATACAAGAATATTAAAAAAACAAAAATATTTAAAATCGGATTGCGTATGTCGTAGGTACCATTTTATTCTTGACAGCGACCTATATCTTTTCGGCTAAAACCGAAAAGGACCACACTTTCTGCAACCAACCTACTCTATGCAAAACCAGTAAGCTCGCAGTGTGTTTAAGTATGGCACGATAATTGAAGATATGCTCGTATCATACTGCGGAGCCACTTCCACAGACCTGACGCCTGATTACTTTGTACCAAGCTGAATGAGATTACGGTTTGGGCCATGAAGTTTGTGGTTGCAATTATTTTTTTGCCCTTTTTGTCATTAGAAGACAGTGAGTAGCCCCGATTTTTGATTTAATGATTTAAGTATTTGAGAATTGACTTTTTGTCAAACTAAACATTAGCCTGAATACCTAAGTTTATGTTTGAGCCGTTTGGGGTTGAAACACTGGTCACAAGGTCCGAGAGCTCATCGAGTTTTTCGTAACATCGACAAGCAGTTATTTAGTCGACTCTTCACATGAAGGCTGTACTTTTTTTCGGCCAAAGCATCAGCATTGCCATTCAACGTGGCAATGCAGCGAGTATTCTGGGCAATTATCCCATTGACATCGATGTGGATGAATTTTTCGTTGCCTAATGACTTCTACGCCTCTCCTATTTATGCCGCTTGTAGGTACATGCATATTTTATACTATTAACTTGTTTATACTTTAAGTTGAATAGTTTGTAAATCTGTAAATAAATCGTTTATTCGGTGGATTTAAACCCAAGTATTAAATCAACCGAATAAAATAAGTTTTTTTTTCCAATATTTGTAAATCGTTATCATTGTCCTGCCCTCATCTAAATCATAATATTTTTAAATATTTTATTGCTGCCATCTATGTCTCTTTTTAAATTATTTAATTAAACACGTTTTAAACTCAAGTTTTAGGGCCACAAAGTTATCGCATATTTTATTCTGTCGCAAGTAATCAAGCTTTACTGACGTTATTAAAGTTGACGTTGACGATTTTTAAAAGGACTATAAAATCATCTAAAAACTGATATCTTGAAACTCAAAAGGGCGTTAGTGATATTGGCAGTCAATAATGTCCTTGGGTCTTATTAATAAATTCTAGCCAAACGCAAGGAGGATCCCAATGTTTCGAATAAATCTACCGACTAATAAATTATTTTACTTTTTTCTTTCTTTCATTGACATCGAGTCTTTAAGTCAAGAGTGAATAGATTACTTCTAGGCAAGCGTGCTTCATCTTCGACCACATCATCGCTTACCATCAGGTAAGATAGTGGTCAAACGCGTGCCTATCAAGAATAAAAAAAGATTCTTCTCTCTCTCTTTGTTTAGCCTTATCCCATTATTTGGGGTCGCCTCTTCGTGATTCTTCATCAGACGTGTCTGTGCTGTGTCTTCGAAATACCCAAATTGACTGCATTGCCTGCCTTCAGGCCATTTTTTACGACGAACATCCATGTTAATGAGGGTCTTCCAGGCTTAGTCAGAGCTGTATCGATTTTCAGGACTTATCTGGTCATGTGTTCTTCGGATCTTCTCATTTCATGCCCGTACCATCTCAGGCGTGTTTCAGACAGCTTTTGTTGGATTGGACAGATCTTAAAACTTCCCCGGATATGTTTGTTTCTCACCCTGACAAGCAGAGTGACGTCTCCTGCTCACCTCAACATCTTCATCTCCGTTGTGTGCAGTTTCATAATGTGGATCTTTTTTAATCAACTTCGAAAAAGGAGGAGGTTCTATACTCAACTGTATGTATGTTTTTTTTATTTTATATATGTCCGCCGATTTCTCTGTCAATTGTGGACCGATTTTCAAAATTCTTTTTTTATCCGAATGAGTATACTTCAGAGGAGCTCCCATATAAATTTTATTGGAATTGCGTCAGCGCTTTATAAATAAATTCATAAAAAAAAACAAAAAATGCCACTGGAGCATGCTTAAAGGAGCCTTAAACATGCGCGGAACGTCCAGCGTCCGCAAGGAAGGTTTCCCGATCATGCACCCCGCGCCGGTTGCAAATTAAAGCTTAATATCTAGTAAACTACTGAAGCTACAAATAAAAAAAAAACGTATGTATAGGTTTTTTTTTGGGGGGGGGGGCGTAAGGTGAGGACGCCGTGGCGCCTCTGCAGCCACTTCTCAAAGAGGGGCACTACCGCCGCAATAGTGGCGTGCCTAGCGCTGGACGTGTGTATAGCTGAAACTATAGAGAATCGACATAATTGTGAAAACTAAATTACGATAATGTGTTCTAGTACTTTAGAAGAAATGTAAATGTTAACGTAACCGTTAGCGGTAGACGTTAAAATTTGGTTAACCTATGTTTTTACCAATAATTTTGTAGTTTGTGTAGTCTTTTTTGAAAGTCGGTTATATTTTTTGTAAAAAACTTTTTTTTAATCACGCACTCGTCACCATAGATGTGCGCAGGGCGCAATGCAGTTTTGTAGGTTTTTCCCTTTACAAGTATCGGCATTCTGTAATCCCATAATTGAATTGAACTTAGTTTTGTTGCTGAGCCACAACCCAAATCTTACATTTTTTTTTCCTTCTGAGGAAAATCAAACTCTCCTGTAGTTACGTGCTACATAGAAAAGTTTAGTAAGTAATTATTCTTTTATCTCTGATTATAATTTAAAGAAAAGAGGAGCTCGTGGCTAAAGTAATAACAGCCGCGGGTCGATCCATCATGTTAAGCTACGCTTGCCGGGGTTGGTCCATGGATGGGTGACCATATTTATATACCGAGACTCCTCCGTGCCTCGGAAAGCACGTAAGGCGTTGCTCCCGGGTATCAATCGTGGATCTTTGACAGTCGTTACGGGTCGTCAGAAGCCCGAAAGTCTGACAACCAGTCCTACCAAGGGTATCGTAATACCCAGTTACTGGGTTGTGGAGGTCAGATAGGCAGTAGCTTCATGTAAAATACTGGTATTTAGCTGCATCCGGTTAGACTGGAAGCCGATTCCAAGATAGTTGGGAAAAGGCTACACAAATTGATTATAATTTAAAGAACAGAATTGGTACTGAACGCACTTTCAAATCAGTACCACTTTGAAATATGATGCACCTGCATTACGCATAAAAAGTTTTAAACGAAACGAGGATCGCGATTAACGAACATATCGAATGGAATTAACAATATCATCCTGCGCCTGAGTTGTGAAGTAATCAAAGAAACAACATTCATTTTTTTAGTCTCGGTTCCCGGTATAATCATAACGTACGCTCCTTGTGGTGACCAGGATTCTGCGGAACACAGGACTGGTACACATTTTAATAGAATACTAGCGATCCGCCCCGGCTCTGTACGGGTTTTTTTTTTTGGGGGGTGGGAAATCATCCAATGACTTCTTCCGCTCTAGGGTGGAGCGGAAGGGCGTGTCAGACTCTCACTGACTAAAACCCACCCCTGTTCCTCCCTGCCCTGAATGCCCAGGGGCGAGGTAACTCTTTCGAATTTATCCTCAACCCCCGGGCAGGCATCGGCCACGATGGGCCCCGTCGTGTTTGCTGACAACTCTTTGAGGCGCGCGTGGAACACTACGCGCCGTCGACTCTCGGGCCTGGTGCTGATCGGACGGCGAGTTACCCACTACTCGCCGTCCACAGGCCCGGGTCTACGGTGGCCGGAGATCGTCTCGCGGCGCCGGAAGCCCCTGGCGTCTCCTGCGGTGGCTGCTGCTGAGCGCGTGAGGGTGACTCTGTTGTTGTTGAGTCTCCCTCACATATCCTGCCTCCCTCTTCGCGAGCATTACTGCTTCGCAGAAGGAGTAGACGGCTTCCCATTCCCTCTCGCTCCGTATCATAGCCTGAACCAGGGCAGGGCGCGAGAGGTCGCTGCCACCTATCGCATCCACGAGGACACGGCGGTGCTCTGCCCAAGCGGGGCAAACCTCCACCGTATGCTCCACCGTGTCCTCTGGGCGATCCTCGCAGTGGAAACACCCAGGGGACACCTCCCGCTTGATCCGAAACAGGAACCTCCCGAAACAGCCGTGTCCGGTGAGGACCTGCGTTAGGTGGAAGGTGCGGACGCCGTGGCGCCTATCCAGTCACTCCTCAAAGAGGGTCACTACCGCCGCAATGGTGGCGTGCCCACGGGTACAAATTATACACACAAAATTTCCTCGTTTATCGGCCTATCTATTTGTGAAAATCACATTAAAATCCGTTGCGTGGGTTAGAAGGAGTTAGCAGAAAAATAGCAGACGGGAGTGTTTGGCGGGATTTTTTAGTTCAGTGGCTGTTTTAATTATTCGCAAATTGATTCATAGTGGATATTGTGATGTTAAATTGGTGTGTGTGTCTCACGTGTCTACGCAACGTGGGATCACTGATTCAGACGCAATCTCGATAAAATAAAGCTGAGAATTTTGTAGTAGTATTGACTACTTCAGCGAAGCTTGCCGAGAAGGCTGACTTGACTCATTTGCTGCCAAATACTGCAAAAATATTAAAATGTGTTACATCTGCATTCTAATAGGAAAAAAGTGACAGTATTCTGTATCAAAAACTTAATGCTTTCTTAACTTGACACTGGCTAAATGCACAAACCGTGGGAAGCAAAAATTAAAAAAAAAAAACAGCAGACGCGGAAAGAAATTTTGATTTATACATTAAAGAGATTTTGACTGGGGATTAGATGTTCTTTTTTATTGTCGTCCATACTAATAAACGCGAAAGTTACTCTGTCTGTGTGTTATCACTTCACGCCTTAACGGCAGTACGGATTTAAATGAAAATTGTCAAATAGGTAGACCATGTCCTGGAATAGGACATATTATGTGACTTTTTATCCTGGGAGAATGTTTCCTTGGAATAAATCCCGACCCGGACGAAGAAGCTTTAAATGCAACATTTTCTAACAAATATAAATATAATAATAATAATATTTTGTTTGTTTATGGCAACTAGGCCCAAATTGTTAGTAACATAGTTCTTAAAAAACTATTGTTAGTAAACAAACAGAAAAAACACAGAAACATAAAAAGAAAATTGTAAGTTTAACTGTGGGGTCTTCTGACCAGCACCTCTACAGCGTGCGACAACCAAGGTGCGTCGCACTTATCCATCAACATACTTAGGATGCTGTTAGTACTAGACCGCGCTCTTGATAAGACGAAATTTGGTTTTTATTCGCATTATGGCGTAAAAATCATCGGTATGCGCAAATGCCGGAACATACCAGACGCACTACAAAAGCGCGGCAGTCCCAACAGCATCCTGAAGCAGTTATTATATTGAATACGCAGGGCATCTAGCCTATGTGTGTAGTAAAGTACTGTACTAATCATTTGAAGGAAAATTTTATCTTAGAGGCAGCTGAATTTGGCGGTAAAGACGTATGCTATGTTGAATTCGCTAATCACTATTTAAACCAAGCTTAAGAAAAAAAAAGGATAAGCGACTTTTATATAAAAGGATGTTTAAAATACATCGTGTTTTGTCGTGTCACTTGTGCTTGTGTGTGTCTTGTGTGTTTCTACTAACAACCTAGTCCTAGCAAAGTAATAACAAATCCCACAGGACACGAAACTCATGGTCACACTGTCACCGTGATTGTAATAACTGGGAGCAAGATGGGCCGCGCTAATGCCGCGCCCCGGGCTCGCTCACTATCGGTAGCATCCGATGCTGCAAGCGACGTGCCATTACACGCAACCAACGTTCTGACTTCGTAGTTGTTAGTGTGGAGTCTTGCTTATTCCTTTATGGTTTTAGCATCTAAGAGGCAGATTTAGGAGATTATCAGATCTTCTACTTTTCGTTTCAACGTTACATTTTTAACCGACTTCGAAAAAGGAGGAGGTTTTATGTTCGTTTTTTTTTATGTATGTTTACCGATTTCTCCGTCAGTTGTGGACCGATTTTCAAAATTCTTTTTTATCCGAAAGAATATACTGCCGAGGTTGATGAACAAAAACGAAAAATATGTATACCTCGACGATGTTTTGGTTTTCTTCAATCACGAGTATGTTTAAATTCCACGTTTGATAAAATGTTTATTGGGGTTTTTAGTTCTGGGGTATAACAACTAAAAAGAGATAAATAACAAACTTTTTTACAAAAAATACAACCGCCTTCCAAAAAAGAAAAACACTAAAAATTAAACAATAACTTTAATTTCGGAAGTCGGTGTCAAAAAACGAAGAATTAAAATGCAATCACCATTTTTTAATTTTTAGTGCATGTTCTTTTTTGGAAGTCAGTTGTTTTTTTCTTCGACATATCCCGAAGAATAGCTGAACTGAAGTGGCAGTGGGCAGGGAACATTGCTCGTAGAACAGATGGTCAATGGGGCCGAAAAGTTCTAGACTGGCGACCACGTACCGGAAGACGTTGTAAGGCCTCCCATGAGGTAGACTAATGACCTGTTGAGGGTCACGGGTAGCCGATGGATGCGAGACGCACAGTACCGGTTGTTGTGGGGACACTTGGGGGAGGCCTATGTCCAGCAGTGGACGTCTTTCAGTTGAAATGATGATGGTACATTTTTTAATCATACTGTTTTTTTTTTTTTTTAGGGGGTGGGAAATTATCCAATTCTATTAACGTTAACGCTAACGCTTCGTGCAAAATGTATGGCAAAGACATTACTGGGCGTGAGTCACCTGACAGTTCTCTGTCTAACGCTTCGTGCAAAACGTCGTTGCCATACATTTTGCACGAAGCGTTAGCGTTAACGTTAACAGAAAAGTAGTTTGTCTAACCCCCCTGATTAGTCAGCGATGATGCGGTTGACGATAAAGCATGCTGACGTGCCTGCAAAATTATTGTTGCCTCGACATAGACACAAAACAAACAACACAATCACTGGACAAACGACTGGTTACAATTTATTTTATAAGATACTTTTCATTATCAGCCTTTTAATAAGATACTTTTCATTATCATTATCAGCCTTTTAATGTCCCCACTGTTGGGGCACAGGCCTCCTCTCTATGAGGGAGATACTTACATGTGAAAAAAGTATGGCAAATCAAAGCTCAGAAAAATGGTTTGAAAGTTTTGAGACTGCAACCGAATTACGAACATCGCAAATTAATTGTAAAAAGCAACTCGGGTTCGGTTGGATTTATTGTACCAATATTATAGGATTGGGAATGGCACCCTAAAATTTTGAAGTCAAACCAGAGATATGACACTGATAGGTCAGGCTCCCAAGATTCATCGGAAAATGTGTTTGCACTTTCCAAATTTATACTAACACTATAATTATGTAGATATCGTACGATCCGTACACCTACTTATCTGAAGTTGAGGAAGTCAATACTTGGTATACTGAAGCAATGATTTACACTCATTACACACTCGTTTTCACACTACGGCCATAATGTGTCTGTGTTAAAGTAAGTAAATGGACACTAAGTTGAGTCATTGATTTAATAGCAGGCTGGAGATGGCTCACACTTATGAGATACTGTACTCAATCCATGGATTGAGTGGGTTAAGTGTGATTAGATTTTCTGGTAAAGCATGATTTAAATTGTAATAGGTGTGAGCAATTATTTAACAGACTTCGAAAAAGGAGGAGGTCCTATGTTCGACATTATGTTCTTTTTTTTAGGTATGTCCACCGATTTCTCTGTTAGTTGTGGACCGATTTTCAAAATTATTTTTTTTATCTGAAAGAATATACTCCCGAGGTGGTCCCATATAAATTTTATAGAAGTTGTTTCAGCGCTTTGCTTTTTGAAAAACAGAACAAAAACGAAAAATACGTACACATAGGTAGATGACGTTTTGGTTTACTCCAATTACGAGTATGTTTAAATTACACTTTCCGTTTTTCTTAGTTCTGGGGTATAACAACTAAAAAGTGAATTTTGTAATTTTTAACCGACTTTCGAAAAAGGAGGAGGTTCTATGTTCGACTGTATGTATGTATTTTTTTTTTTATGTATGTCCGCGCATTTCTCCGTCAGTTGCGGACCGATTTTCAAAATTCTTTTTTTATCCGAAATAATATACTCCTGAGGTGGTCCCATATAAATTTTATCGAAATTAAATTGCTTTAGCGCTTTTTGAGAAACTGAACAAAAACGAAAAATACGCATATCTTGTAAGGTTAATTAGCCAAGATGTGGGTATTTTTATTTATAAAATCCTATCTAGTATGCCATACATACAATTATATTATTATCAAATTTAGTAAATATTAGATTATTCTAGTAGTATTCTATTTAATCATGAATTAAATCGATTATTTAAATGTATCGAATCAGAGATGATTATGACAATACTTTGTTTGACATTTTTGACGTTTGAAAGCAAAGTGAAAGTGATTCATTCCTTGTTCGACGGTTGAAACGAACACTTGTGAAGAAATAAATCCGTTTAAATCAACACAATCATCTTTTAATTTGAGAGATAAAGAGTAGATCCTTTATCTCAGAAGTGGGATCAATCAATTACGCCCACAATTTTGAAGAAATATTACCATAAATAACCACGTGGCATTTTCTTTTTCTGCACGAAAGTCACCGTTTATTATCCAAGTAAAAAAAATGGATAAAACTAGCGGTAATCGCAAGAGCAATGAGCGTAAACGTCGCCATGACCGGAGCAGAGAAACAAGAACAAGCACTACGCAAAAGCAGAAGCAGCGAAGGCAGCGATCGACCGATCGCGATGGTTCGTTGGAATCTCATCGAAGTGGAGGCCACAGTTCCCGTGAGCAGCCTACGAGACGCCGTCATCAACCGAGCCGGAGTCGCAGCCGTGACGGGTATCGCAGTGAGAGCAGCAGATATGAGCAGCGCCGGCGACATCGTCGCAGCCGGGACTTGGAGGAGAGACGCAACAGGCGAGGCCGCAGCAGCTGCTCAGAATCCAGCATCGAGCGTCTTACACCTCCACTCCCTGGTCACGTGAGTACTCCCAGTGTTCTTAATAATGACACGCAAGCGTTTCTTGCTACTTTGGTGGAAGCTTTAACCAATAGTCGACCTCAGGGTAACAAATTTCCCATGCTAGGCAACGTGATTCCAGATTTTGACCCTATGATTAAGAGTCAGACTATAGTTATGTGGATCAATAAAGTTGACGAATGTGCGAAGCTCTACGGTTGGGGCGACGACCAGATAATACATTACGCTCTGCCTAAACTGTCAGGGATTGCTAAATCGTGGTACCAGGCCCTTCCATCTATGTCGTATTCATGGTCTGAGTGGAAAAGCAAACTGGAGCAGTCATTTCCGAGTAGTGAAGACTATGCCGAATTACTCACCGAGATGCTATCAAAACGTGTGAGATTTAACGATTCTTTGGAACATTATTATTATGAAAAAATTTATTTAATAAATCGATGCGAAATACGCGGTAAACGTGCGGTAGATTGCCTACTATATGGGATTGAGGATCGGTCATTGAGGTTAGGCGCGAAAGCAGCAAAATGTCAGGAGCCGGAGCAGGTTCTCACATATTTTCAATCAATCAAGCAACAGCTTCGTGAACCAGATAGGACAAAGGTGAACTATGATAAACGTAACAACGCTACTTCTTCGGTATCCAGTAACAGTGTTAGGCAGACGGCTAATGGCAGCGAAACTAAGACTTCGAAGTCACACAATAATGCGTCAATTGTATGCTTTAACTGCAATGAACCTGGGCATTTTAGTACCAAATGCACAAAAAAGATTTTGAAGTGTAATGTTTGTGCCAAATTAGGCCATTTGTCAATTAACTATCCCAGATTACCCCCTGACTCGGCTAATAAAACTGATAAACCTAAAGAAAAAGATGTAATGCGTATTGAAACAAATAATTCTAATGACAATAAATATTTAATGTATCTGAAACTCAACGGTGAAGTTATTCAAGGCTACGTGGATTTGGGCAGCCAATGTACGCTGATTCGTCACAGTGAGGCTGTTAGGAGGGGACTCACGTGGACTGATAGCAACTTACCGACTATGAGGGGTATAGGCGAGAGTATAGTAATGCCAATGGGTGTATCAAACGTCATTATTGAAATTCAAGGTATTGTGGAGGAAGTCAACGCGTACGTCGTTGATGATAGCGTTATTAAATATTCAGTTTTAATTGGACACAGTTTCACAGAAAAACTAGGTATCGTCATAACGAAAACTACACATTCATTAATATTTACTCGTGATGATTCAGTTAAATTACAATTAAGTTTGAAAACCGATATTGTATTACCACCTAAGGAAATGTATCCATTACCGTGTATTTCAACAAACAAATATTCGGGTGTAGTCCACGTTAGTGGCTCCTTACGCGGCACGTCACAGAAAGAATATTATTTGATGCCGGGTGAATATGAAATAGAAAACGGAGAGGTTAGGATACTGGTGCAAAACTTTAGTGACAGTACGGTTTGTTTAAATAAGGATACGCTCATTACACGAGCTGTATGCACCAGAGACTACTTGAGTATAAATTTATTAGATTTTGAAAATGCTGAGACTAATTTTGTTTTCAATTATGGCAAACAGCTAAGCGAAAATGAGGTTAATAAATTAAAAGAGCTGCTCAAAAGGTACGAAACCTGTTTCTCAGATAACCTAAAAGACCTGGGATTAACTAATGTAATTAAAATGGAAATCGAATTAAGTAACTCGCAACCAGTAGTTTATCGTCCGTATAGGCTCTCCTTTCCGGAGCGTAAACAGGTTCAATCTATGGTGAACGAAATGATCGATGCAGGCATATGATAAATGATAAATGATGTTTATTCAGTAAATAGGTTACAAGGAACACTTTTACACGTCAATGTTTTTTTGTCAGTTTAAGCTAGATGAGGCCGGTGTTTCCTAGCTGACTACCCTGAGAAGAAACACCGAAACAAACTCAGAGGTCAAAGTCTCTTTTAGTGTTCAAATCCATACAATGTGGACTGGTTAGATCCTATGAGAACCATGTACGTTTATGTCTGGGATGAGCTTTATGAAGAAAGCAACACACGAATTCGAGTGGACCTGTCCAGACAGTGCAAGCATTTGTCAGTCATCGCGAAGCTCAACTCAGAACTCTGAGGTGCTCAACGAACCGACGAACAATACCAAAGTAAGGACATTTGAGTAGGCCGCAAAAAATACTCAAACTGCCAGACAATCATAAAATCTACATGAATATAACGACATACATAGTTCTCGCATTCACATTATTCTATATGAGGACCATGCAGCTTAGTGTCTGTAGTGGTCTTTTGAAGAAAGAACCAAACATATTTGAGTGGACCTGTCCAGTCAGTGCAAGCATTTGTCAATAGTCGAATAGCTCAACTTAAAAACCACTAAGGAGCTCAATGACATGACGAACAATACCAAAGAAAAGACATTTGGGTAGGCCGCAAAAGTACTCAAACTGTCAGACAACGTTGAAAATTACTGTAAAAAGGAGGAGAAAATAATAATAATAACCCACATAGTCCTCACATTTACAATAATTAAGTAATCAAAAAAAAATAAAAATATAATACTTTATAAAGTAAATATTTGTGTCAAACAAAATAGTAATCATAATATGTCAATCAAAAAATAAAAATAAATATAATACTTAACAAAGTATTCAAGTCAAAAAAAAAAATAATAATAATAAAATGTCAATAAAAAAATAAAATAAAAAATATAATGCAATACTATACAAGTATTCATGTCAAAAACGAATATTAAAAAAAATATATATATAAAAAATTTTTCATCAGTAAGTAGTACATATGAAAACAATGGCTCATGTATATCATTGAAGCAGCTCAATCCCACGCCTTTTTGTCCTCAAGAAAGTCATTAATTGTGTAAAAAGCTTTCTGGCATAGCTTACGTTTAATAAATGATTTAAATTTATTTATGCTTAGTTCTTGAATTTGGCTAGGAAGTTTATTATAGAAACGTATACATTGACATCTAAACGAACCACCTATTTTTTTCTTGAGCCTGGTTTTTGGTACAATAAATTTGTGTTTGTTCCTAGTATTTATGCTATGGATATCACTGTATCTTTAAAACAGATTAATATTTTTATGTGCATACATGAGATTCTCATAAATATATTGAGAGGGAACAGTCATAATATTAATCTCTTTAAATTTGTCTCTGAGGGAGTGTCTGGGACTTAATTTATAAATTGCACGAATAGCCCTTTTCTGTAAAACAAAAATTGTCTGAATATCGGCGGCATTTCCCCACAACAGAATGCCGTACGACATCACACTATGAAAATAACTAAAGTATACTAAACGAGCTGTCTCTAAATCAGTTAAACCACGAATTTTCCTTACGGCGTATGCTGCAGAGCTAAGTTTTTTGGACAGTTTATCTATATGGGGGCTCCACTGAAGCTGCGCATCCAAAGTTAAACCTAAGAACACTGTGGAATCCTCGGGTTTCAACTCTTCACCCTTTATTGACACACTAGTGTTCACTTGTATTACATTGGGTAATGTGAACTTTATGCATTTTGTTTTTTTCTCGTTAAGGAGAAGATTATTGACATTAAACCAATTAACTACAGTAAGCGAAGTATGTCAGTGTAGTATGCGAGTCAAATTCACCTTACGCTAGCCCAGTTTTGCTGGTAAAGAAAAAGACTGGTGAAAGCAGATTATGTGTCGATTATCGTGCATTAAATAATAAAACAAAAAAGGAACACTATCCACTGCCTTTGATTGATGATCAACTTGACAGACTAGCTGGTAATTCTTTATTTGTAAGTTTAGATCTTGCATCTGGCTACTACCAGATTCCAGTAGAGGCAAAGTCTCAAGACAAGACTGCATTTGTTACTCCCGATGGGCAATATCAGTTTAAACGCATGCCTTTCGGATTAGCAAACGCTCCTTCTATTTTTCAACGAGCGATGAACAAAATATTGTCGAAAGTCAGTTATACGATTATTTATATGGATGACGTATTGATTCCTGCACAATCCTTTGATCAGGGAATGAGACGGCTAGAGGAGGTACTTCAACTTATAAAATACGCAGGTACAAACACACTTAAGGTAAAAAAATGTAGTTTTTTCTGTACCGAGCTAGAGTTCCTAGGATTTCATGTAAGTGGTGAGGGGATACGCCCAGGAAAGCGCAAAACATTAGCTATAGAAAACTTTCCAGTTCCGCGAAACGTTCATGATGTCAGACGATTTATTGGCCTAACTAGCTTTTTCCGGAGGTTCGTTAAAGACTTCGCCCTGATTGCTCGTCCACTGACAGACCTGTTAAAGTCTAAATTCGAGTGGAAATGGACGGTGGAGGAGGCGGAGTCGTTTAGAATTTTGAAGGCAAAATTAGTTGAACGCCCTATATTAGCTTTATACGACCCTCATTTAGAAACCGAAATTCATACAGATGCTTCGAAACTAGGTATTGCAGGGATTCTCCTACAGAGAGGTAAAGACGGTTTACTTAGGCCAGTGGCGTATTACAGTCGTAAAACTACAGTAGATGAGCAAAAATTTCACTCCTTTGAATTGGAAACATTAGCGGTTGTCGCATCTTTAAATCGTTTCCGAGTCTATTTGCTAGGGCTAAGATTTAAAATAGTCACCGACTGCAACGCACTTCGCACCACTCTAACTAAGAGAGATCTTGTACCACGAATTTCTCGCTGGTGGATCCAGTTTCAGGAGTACGACTGTGAAATTGAGTACAGACCGGGTTCGCGTATGGCTCACGTTGATGCTCTTAGTCGTGCCCCTGTCAGTGAGCCAACCGATATGGATACGGAGCATGTTCTTGATGTATTACACGTAGACGTTCGTGACTGGATCGCTACTGTACAGGGTGATGATAGTGAGATAAAACGTATAAGAGGCATCTTAGAAGACGACAAGACGAAGTTTGTAGCTGACGTGCGTAAGAATTATCAGTTGAAAGGTAGTTATGTGTATAAAATTTTAGAAGAAGGATTGCGATGGGTAGTTCCGAGGGGATGTAGGTGGCAAGTGTTGCGCATGAACCACGATGAGGTTGGACATTTTGGCTTCGAAAAAACTTTGAGTCGTATCAGAAGCATATTTTGGTTTCCTAAAATGCGTAGGTTCACTAAGAAATATGTCTCAGCTTGTTTAGAGTGTGCACACTATAAGGCACCTGTTGGTCCTAAAGAAGGAGTATTGCATCCCATACCTAAGATAGAGAAACCATTCCATACACTTCATGCCGATCATCTAGGCCCGTTCATTCGCTCTAGGAGAGGCAACATGTATTTGCTTGTTATAATTGATGCCTTTACAAAATTTATCAATATACGAGCTGTAAAAGATACTAAGACAACCACGGCAATCAAGGCATTTAAGGAACAGTTTAGTTACTTCGGCGTTCCTTCTCGCCTTATAACGGATCGTGGCTCTTGTTTCACAAGTGCAAAATTTAAGAATTATATGAATCAATTAAAAATAAAACACATCTTGAATGCAGTTGCTACTCCAAGAGCGAATGGTCAGGTCGAAAGGTTTAACCGAACCATAATTGATGCTCTGGGTACAAAATGTCATGGCGGAAATGACAACTTATGGGACGATTACATTGGTGACGTACAGTTAGGTATTAATACCACTATTAATAAGACAACAGGGAAGAGTCCCTCTGAGCTGTTGTTCGGTTGCAGATTGACGAATGCATCGGAAAATGTATTGACTGACGTAATTGCAGAAACAACTGAACGAATTGATGGTGATGCGTTAGTAAAACTAAGGTCGAATGCTAGGAAAAGGATAGAAAAACAACAGGATTATGCTAAAAAGCAGTTTGATAAGCATAGAAAGGGTCAGACAAAATATAACGTAGGTGATTTAGTCAGGGTAGAAAGGACCGTAATAGACAAAGATCATGTAGGTAAATCACATAAACTCATCCCCAAATTCCAAGGTCCCTATCGAATCCTCAAAATATTACCAAATGACAGATTTCTCGTCGAAGACACCCCATTAACAAGAAAAGGTAACAAGAGGTATGAAAATGTTGTTGCGCTAGATAAAATCCATCCCTGGATGAACTTCAAAGGTTACACCAGTGAAAGCACTGACAGTGATCAGAGTGAGGGTACAGAAATAGAGGTAGAGAGAGAGTGATCTATTATTTTACGTAGTAGGTGGGAATAAAAATTATTCAATTCGTCGATAGCAATAAGATGCTAGTTTACATTGATTAATTAACTTCCCTGATTAAAATGAGTGGAGACCGCGTGTCATTGTTAAGGATATATATTACTTATACATGAGCAATCAGTGCAGATAATGAATGGCATTGAGAATTCGATGTCGCACATATGATTGCAAGATAGTGAGTAAGATTATATGATGTGAGCATAATTTGTCATAGAGGTCAGTGCAGAATATGAATGGTACCAAGATAACGGTGCCGCACAGTTGACCGAAGATCGTGACAGATTGTGCAAGAAACAAAGAATGAAAATGCAGATCCAGCTTCATGAATTTGAATTGTGATAAAGATTTGTGACCTAGATTAAAATGATGAGCTAGATTGAGATAAAAATAAATATAATATGAATATAAAGACACTTCGAAATTTTGATTGTAATGAGAATTTGTTACAGACATAGATTGTGATAATAATGTAGTATCTTGAGCTATAAAGTAAATTTCAATTTATGTTGTGATAATGAATTATTGAAAATGAAATTAGTTGTAAAGTATGTATTTATAATCAAGTATTTATAACCTATATTTTTTTTTCTTTTTTATTAGTTATGTATTGTTACGTAAATTGGTTATTATAACAATGTTTAACAAGCAAGTGAGAGGACTCACTTACACAGGACGGCCGAGTTGTAAGGTTAATTAGCCAAGATGTGGGTATTTTTATTTATAAAATCCTATCTAGTATGCCATACATACAATTATATTATTATCAAATTTAGTAAATATTAGATTATTCTAGTAGTATTCTATTTAATCATGAATTAAATCGATTATTTAAATGTATCGAATCAGAGATGATTATGACAACACTTTGTTTGACATTTTTGACGTTTGAAAGCAAAGTGAAAGTGATTCATTCCTTGTTCGACGGTTGAAACGAACACTTGTGAAGAAATAAATCCGTTTAAATCAACACAATCATCTTTTAATTTGAGAGATAAAGAGTAGATCCTTTAATCTTGATGACGTTTTTGTGTTCTCCAAATGTTTAAATTCCACGTTCCATGTTATTGGGGTTTTTAGTTCTGGGGTATAACAACTAAAAAGCGAAAAATAAAAAACTTTTTTACAAAAAAACAACCGACTTCCGAAAAAAAATACACTAAAAATTTAAAAAATAACTTTAATTTCGGAAGTCTGTGTCAAATCACGAAGAAGTAAAATACAAACACCGGGTTCCGAAATTAAAGTTATTTTTTAAATTTTTAGTGTATTTTTTTTTAGTGTACTTATTTTCTTTTTTGGAAGTTGGTTGTTTTATTTGTAAAAAAGTTTTTTTTTTTTATCTTATTGAATTCAGTACTTCCCGATTACGAGTTATACGTCGTGGGTTCAAACCCAGGCAGGCGCTTTACTTTTTGTAATTTATTTCATCACCACTGCTCTTACAACTGTGAAGAAAACATCGTGAGAAATAGGCATATTTTAGAATAAAACGTTCGTAGACATATGATATCCACCAACCCGCACTGGGCCCGCGTTGTAGATTGCGGCCCAGTACCTCTCCTAGAGTGGAGGCCTGAGTCCCAGCAGTGGGAACATTATAAGGCTATGTTATTATTTAAAGAAAGAAAGAAAAGAAAGGAAGAAAGAAAACTAGTTTATTTGGCAGACACAGATACACACAATGTGGGTACAAATAAAAAATCAATATACAAAAACCGGTTAATTGCGAGTTTAACTCGCACATGAAGGGTTCCGTAAGATTTTATTACTTGTTGTTAGAGCGACAACCGAAATACACATTTTGTGAAAATTTTAACTGTCTACCTAATACGGATCATGAGATACAGCCCGCTGACAGTCAGACGTACAGTGGAGGCTTAGTAATAATGAACAGAAAAACACAAAAAAATGAATGAAAAATAATCAAATAAAATAAATGAATAATGAATATCGTGTGGTAATCTGTGATCGTGAAGTATTGGTATGGAAACCAACCATAGGAACAAAACTGGATATAGAGTGCCGGCAAGTTGGACTGGAAAGTGGCGTGCTTGAATGGAAACGGGCTGAAGGAAAGACAATAGGCAATATGCATAATATTTTTTATTTATTCAATTGAAGACTTATTAACTGTAGTGTTGTTCACTATTATATGAAGGAATTTTTAAAATATCGTCATCAGCGACGAAGTTTTAGAGCTTTAAAGTTGATTGTTAGAAAGAAAAGTCCGACGTGTTTTTTGATGTCATAGGACATGACGCACATACAACGCCATAGAAAACAACGCTTTCGAGAGAAGGACAGATATATTTGTTTAAATTGTAATATAATTCGTTTAATTTTCGATCAATTTTGATTCTGCATTCACTGTTCGTACTCTATTTTAGTATATTCATCGATAAACCGGTTCGATAACAAATATTTTTATGCCATATTCCCTATTCGATAAGTACCCGAACACTATTAATTATTAGCTTCACTTGTAATACGTAAACAAAACTTACAAGTTAAATTTGACACAATCTCCGGTTGCCGAATAAGCTAAAATTTTGCGATCATGTTTAGTTTGGATGCCCCTTAAGTTAAAGGAAAAAAACAAAAAGTTCGTGATTAAACCTGTTGTACTGTATGGGTCTGAGGGATGAAACACATGTAACTAAAAGAGTTATGAATATAAATGTGGATGGATGGAGAGGGAGATAGGCCAAAGAAAGTATGGATAGGTTGTGTGAGGAGTGATATGAAAGAACAAAACTTTTTCCAAAAAAAAATACAACCGACTTCCATAAATAATACAAAAAAAAAACTTAAAAAAAAAAAAATACAACCGACTTCCATAAATAATACTAAAAAACGCAAAATAACTTTAATTTCGGAAGTCGGTGTCAAATAACGAAGAAACCAAACTAGAAACAACGACTTAAACCAAAAAACCAAACTAGAAAATCTTCAAAATCGGCTCACGTAGTAAGAAGTTATGAGGTAACACACATAAAAAAAAATACAGTCGAATTGAGAACCTCCTCCTTTTTTTGAAGTCGGTTAAAAACGGAGTTAGTGATAACGTTACGACTGACGGCTGACAGGACATATTGGAAGAAAAAAACGTGTTTCGCGCACCCCAAGTAACATGGGATAAGGGCAGGAAGATGATGTTTAGTTGGATGACAAGGTGTTGATTCTGTTATGCACAAACTAAACTTAATTTAGGCTATTCCTATCTTTTTCTCTCTAATAAAACAAGAAAGAGACAGACGTAAATTAGAGCTGTCAAATTTAATTGAACTAATATTTCCATACAAATTAAGGGTACACGTAAAAACATGTCGTCTAAAAACACGGCGAAGCGCAAGACGTAAACTAGTTTGACATCTCTAACTTAGTGCATAGCTATAGCCGTCCTTTTCTCGCACTGCCTTTTAGTAAAAGATAGCACTTCTCTAATTTTAGTTTAGATATTGAACAAGAGAATCCATGGTTAGCTTAGTGAAGTCCTTCTTAATCCAATATGGCGGACAAAAATGGCGGAATAGTTGTTTTGTATATATTCCTATGATAAGGGTATCAAATGAAAGGGTTTGGTGAGAACAACACGAAAAAAAAATAAAGTGTGTTTTTTTAGTTTTTCAAACTACAGAAATTTATTATTATTTTACAATACGCTTTTGTTTCAGGAACTCGAAAGCCTCCAAGTGATGAACATCTGGTGCTTCCTAGTTTATTTAACAAAGTATTAAGCTTATTAACAACTGATATTTTTTTTCGTCTAAAAATAATAATGAACCCCTCAACCCCCGCGGCCAAATCCGGGTTGTCAAATTGAACCCCGTCGACAACCCGGGTTGACAGCCGATTTTTTTTTTTTTTTTTTCTCTTTAATTTTTTTTTTGTCCGACTCACCAGTGAGTCGCGGGGCTTCACAGGAATGTAATTTATAAAATAAAATAATAAATTAAATGAATAAATAATTAATTAATTAATATTAAACAAATTTATATAATTATTTTTTTTTTATAAATTAATTTTCGTTTATAAATATTATAGGGATAAGTGCAGGAGAATGATGATGATGATTTTTTTTTCATCTAGGCTGCAGTCCTCGTAGCAGCATAGCTCAAACAACCAATGTATCTAATGCTCATTTACACACAACATAATTAACATCTCGCTAGAACCAAAACTTCGAAGACATTGTAACTTCCACCAAACCGTATTTGGCCCGCGTGGTACATTACGGCCCACACCCTCTGTCAGAGAGAAGGCCTGCCTCCCAGCAGTGGGAACATTATACTCCCAAAAGATTAGGACGTTTAAGGCCCTTCTCACGGTTCAGTAGCGCCCTCATTGAATATAAAATCGTAGCATAGCACAGAAAATAAATATTAAAAAAACCAACTTCACATTTGTTACAAAGAGGATAAAGAATTTTTGCGTTGTTAAAACAGGTCTCAAAAAGTTTCGTATCCAAAATAGTAGGCAAAAGTACCAAAAACGGCCGTTTCTGTCTGGTTCTATATCCTCTTTGTAACAAACGTGAAGTTGGATTTTTTAATATTTATTTTCTGTGCTATGCTACGATTTTTTATTTTATTCAGTGAGGGCGCCACTGGACCGCGAGAAGGGCCTTAATAAGATGCTTACATTTCACTAGTTATGTTAAGGTCCCATTATATGTATATAAGTACATGGGACTTCATGGCAATATGGCGAGCCTTTTTCCATTCACCGAGTATCTAATTTCGACATAATATTTTTTTGGTTACCATATTGTTTCCTAAGAAAAACATAATATTACCCACTCCGCGCAAATAAGCTAAAAATTTGAGAACCCCTTCTGGGCCTGTGTTTACTTGGTAACAAAATAATATGACAGTCGATTTGAAGACATTGTATAAGAGTAAAAAAAGCTATTATTCCATACAGTAGCCCTTGCGTTCGCCCTGCGGAGGAGAACACTGCAGTATTGTATAGTCGGCGAGAAAAGCACTTCAATTTATTTATAAGTGACACAATGGTGACATTTTTTTGCAGAGATATAAGTTAAAAAGGGATTATTTTGTTTTTTTTTTTTTTAATAAAAAGTTAAAGGTAAATTACTGTTCGATTAATGTAGTAGTGTTAGTGGCATTGTCAAAAGTAGTTTCACTGCTAGGTATGTTAATATAGCCAATATGAGGTTTAATTACAAATATTCCTTAAACAATGGGCCAGGTCTTGCAACTAACTTGGAGTAAATAAAATAACCCACTCTGGCGTAAGCAAGCCATAATACAGGAAATTTTCTAAATGTAAAGTACATGACGATAATTCTCTTAAATTATAAGACACTTACTTGCTGCGCTAAAACTACTACTTCAACTATCTTTCATATTGACAGCAATTTGAAGCAGTACTAATAAACCATTCAATATTTTAACATAGTCACAACGACAGACGACGGATCCAATCGACAGTTACTATAATAATGTCCACACCTTCCTCAATCTCTTTACTAATCGAAAAAACATATTAATAGCCGCGTCAAATTGCGAAGTCTAAACTGGAGCATATTATTAAAATCTATTAGACTCAATAACACTTTAGTGCGCGCCTGTATCGCTGTACTGTGATTATTACCAGTTTTTGTGGAGTCCACAGACACGTGGAGCGATGAAATTATGGTAATCACAGCTGGTACCAATGCAAGCCACTGGTTTTTAGGGTACCTTTGGTGTAAATAATGTAGGAAATTGTTATTTGTACGCGATTGTGGAGAGAGGAACAGCGGCCGTTGCTAACTTGTGCTAAACTGCTTGAAAGATTATTTTAGACAGAATTTAGGCGCCATCAAGTAAAATGAAACTATCGGATTAGTAAAACCATACCATTTTGTGAACGTAAATTAATCCATACTTTGTCGCTCGCGTCCGTACTATATAAAGTTTTTTTTATTAACATACTTAAGTAAAAATTCAATTTTTATTAAAAAAATAATAAACTAAATATAAGCAAGCACCTTTGATAGTAACTTTGAAACTTCGAAGGATGAAATAAAGCATCTAGATGTTTAAAAAAAAAAAACAAAGCTAAAGCTCGTGTACAAAATATTATATTAAATTCTCTAAGTAGTAAGTTAGTATTTTACTTTACGGAACCCAACCAACATAAACAAAACAGTGGCACAAGGTAATAGTGGTTTTTTAAAAACAATAATTGTCGCCGGCATTCATCAACATCTGGTCTATTTGGACCATCAACATCACGCATACGTTTCAGTATCACCAACTACAATAAGGGAAAGTAGCGACCATAGTAGATTTTGAAAAGCGATATTTCAAAGAGAAAAGCTTTAATGCAAATACTCGTACAATAGTTTTCTTTCAAATGTCAAATCTTGTTTGAAGATAATTATTATAATTGTATGCTTTTTTTTTGGGGTGGGAAATCATCTAACTCCGCGACATCAGCAAACATTTAGTCGACTCTTTACGTGACCAGATAGCTGACCTTTTCTTCGGCCAAAGAATCAACAATGCCATTCAACGTGGCAATGCTGCCAGCGTTCTGGGCACTTTTCCTATTGACAGCGATGTGGACGAATTTTTCGATGCCCAATGAGCTGTACTCCTCCCGGATGTTTTACGCCGCTTGTACATATTTAATTTATTAGTTTAGTAATGTATATCGTAATCAAATAATAAAGAAAACGCTCTAGTAACTTCTCGCGGTCTTGGTGGAGCGGGAGAGCGTGTCAGACTCTTAGTGACTAAAACTCACCCGTATTTCTTCAGATACCTGTGCCAGGGCCGCAGTGACTCTGTCAAACACTCCCGCTGGTAATTGTAAGCTTAAGTAGAAGATAAGGAACAGTGTCTTTTTTGGCACACAGACCATCCAAGATCAACCACCAAACATGAGAATCAAGCTGTTGGAAGGACACCACCTACCACCAGCCGACTTCTTGAAACCCCAGAAAGATCTGCCACCTAGATGTGAATTGCAGTGACTTATATGGAAAGCACTACATCGCTTGCGCACTCAAAGGTAGGCCGCTGCAAACACAACTTGGCAAAATAGGACTTTGTAGAACCATCAGATACCCAATATGAATGCGGTACCCCAGTTCAGAAAATGAGCCACACGTTGAAGTGCCCCAAGTGCCCATCCACTTGCACTTTGTAAGACTTAATAAAGCCAACGATGCTGCTAATAATGTAACCACCTACTGGGTCTAAACAGTCTAAGGAGTTAACCATTGACTCGAAAAGAAGACGAAGACATGTCACCTCAAGATATTTTCGTCGAAATCGCTGTATGTGATATCAAATTGGAAATTAACATCTAGGTACTTCTTTTTACACATGCTCAAGAGGCAATCAACCTTCTCAGTTCTTTACTGTATAATTTATTGTACATTATGTTAGTCTCCTAAAATCAAAGTCACCGTAAGTCACTAGTCGTGTCATTATGTTATGAACTGAATTAATTGAAAACTCGATTACGGTGCGAAACAAACAAGATTAATAATTTTGATCAATAAAATACTTGTCGTTTTGGCTTCGCCAAGACTTGTTATAAAGTCTTATTAGCACACGATCCATTATAAACCTTTATTGAGGTGTTTTTATTTAATCTATACTAATATTATAAAGAGGTAAAATTTGTCAGGTTGTAGGTGGTAAACTCTGGATCTCCTGAACCGATTTTGAAAATTCTTTTACCAATAGAAAACCATGTTATTTGTGAGTGTCATAGGCTATAAATTTTTGAAATCCACGCGGATGAATCCGTGGGTGAAGTGCTATGCCAAGGGTACCGGATAATGCCAAAGGGTAGCGGATAAATTATGCCAAGGGGTAGCGGATAAATTCGTAACACAGTTACCGCTCCCCTTGGCACTCAGGCAAGGAAGGAACAGGAGTGTGTTTTAGTCAGTAATAGTCTGACACGCCTTCCCGCTCCACCCAAAGCGAGAGATGTCATAGAATGATTTCCCACACAAAAAAAAAATCTTCGAAGTGCTAGTTTAATAAGTATATATTCTTAGTGTCAAATTGAAAGACGATCTTATATTTAATTGATGTTCGAACTATTTATTTATTCTACATCTACTACTACTTATAGTATCCGTCAAACTTATTGGCGTGTGCGAAGTTAGCTGCGAATGCAACTGCGCGCAGGTACATTCAAGTCGACACTAATTTAGGCCATTAATTAAACTTTTTATAACTGTGTGGAAGCTGTGTGAATATTTTTAGGTGTGTACGGTACCTACCTTTTTTTCAATTAGGAAGTTGGTGATATTTCCACACGCCATTAGGTTTGACGAATATAACTAAACTTTGTATTTGATCTACAATTTTTATCTAGTAAGTAACTTTATATCTGACGTCTTTCTTTTGATCTGGCGAACTTCGTACCGCTTGTATGGGACGATGAATTTTCTTCACAATTTTTGTCGTGAATTATTGAAATGCTTTAATGATTATTCTGCTATTCGGGGAGGAGACAAATCCAAAAAATCAAAGGTCGTTAAAATCGGTCCACACGCTCTTAAGTTACAAATGGTGTAACTAACCCGACTTGATTTTATGTAAATATGGAGAAGGAGATAAGGATTTTATGTGTATCTATAGATAGGGAGAAGAAGAATAAAATAATAAAACCACAAAAATCTACATACAGATGTCTGGTTCAAAATTGTATTCTAATAAATATTCTAAGAACTAATAAATAATAATATACATAATTTATCCAGTAGCGGTACATAAATGACTTTTTACAATAGAGAGTCACATAAATTTTTACTCGAAAAATTGAGATGTTTTTTTTTTGGAGAACGGATTATTCTTGACTATATTTTTGTGTAGTACCTATTGGTTGCTTATTTACTTTATCGCTGTCACTTATGGCTGTAACCGCACCATAACTTCAAAAGCACCGGTACAAAATCGCACCGTCTTCATACACGTATGTATAATTAAGAAAGAAATGCTCTATTCGTGTTTTTAACTCAAAACAAAATGTTTTGTCGCGAGAATTATTAGTGCGACACAAAGGTGGGAAAGAATATTCCAATTTTAAATGTTTATTTTAGAATAAAAGTCATTTTTGTAATGACTTACCTACTTGCGTTATGTTGCTTAATGTAAAAAGCAACTGTTTTTAATAAGATGTCACCAATTTTGGCTCATTTTAGCAAGCTTGCTGTGTTCGTTCTTGTTGATCTAGATTGTAAGCCCATTATTTTTAACTTTTTTTATTTAATTGCATTGTCATTTTTGCTGAAAGTAATTAATACTGACACTTTGTATTTGAGTACTCTATGTAGACATACAGGGTGTAATAAAAAGTCATTTATTTGCCAAAACAAAGCAGACATTTTCATACAACACTAGCATCAGCCAATTAAAATCAGAATGGTAAGTACATTTTTTTTTTTTGGAATTGTCTATGAGTCTCTTGAAGCAAGTTGTTTTCTTGCTATGGACAGAAGCATTATTGAAAACATAACTACCCATTTCCGTTGCACCCTATATTATAATTTTAAGTCGGAATATACTTTTGGCCGCGATTGTACTTAATTATTTCTTCCATACTTCTCGGCAAGTAGAACTTTAGCTGCCCAAATCCATAGTCCAAAACCTTTCTGTCCATAGCCTGCAATTATTTATTCTGCAGCAACCAGGGATTGTCCTTTGCTGCACTACACAGAGATTATAGTTTATCATCGACTGGTACTTTTAGAAATTAAAAACGTCTAACGTCGATCCCTAGCGTCAATTCCTTGCCGAGGTCTGGTTTCCTGATAGCTACAACCTGGAGATCTTCAAGTCAAGAGCGAGTAGGTTAGGTACTTCTAGCCAAACGTGCTCTAACTTCGATCATATCATTGCTTACCATCAGGAGAGATTTTGGTCAAACGCAAATCTATCAACAGTAAGAAATAAAAAACTTTTTAAAAAAAATCGAAATCAACTTCTAAAAATTACAAAATAACTTTATTTTCGGAAGTCGGTGTCAAATAACGAAGAAACAAAATATAAACATCGACTTCCGAAAATAAAGTTATTTTGTAATTTTTAGAAGTCGATGTATTTTTAAAAAAAAGTTATCTATGTTTTACTTTTTAGTTGGTATACCCCAGAAGTAAAACTAAATATTAAAGTTATGCCCGAATGAATAATCCCAATAACATGGAATTTGAACATTTGGAGAAAACCAACACGTCATCTGTGAATACTTATTTTTTTATGTTGATTTTTTCAAAAATTGTCCGAATCGATTTCGATATTTATATGAGTCCACCACTGAAGTATGACCTACCAAACAAAAACAGAATCATCAAAATCGATTCATAAATGGCGGAGATATCGCGTAACAAACATATAAAAAAAAAAACATACAGACGAATAAAATTGATAACCCTACTTCTTCCCATCCTCTTTTTTGAAGTCGGTTAGAAAAGGCCTTCGGCCCCTCGTACCTACATTTTCCAAAGGACCGGGACCTCTGCGACAGGAGAAAGAAATGTGTAAGACAAAAAAGTATTATCTTACCCGCCTGATACTATCCCACTGTGTCCAACTGTACATACCTGTTAAATTGAAATCCTACGAAATGAATGCGATATAATATTTTATTAATCAATGGGAAAATTTGATTGTATTTTTGTTACTCAATCACTTTTTAGTGGAGAAGTATTAATTACACTTTATATTCAGTGAGGGCGCCACTTACCGGCTATATACACCTTACAAAATAAATTAGTTATTTTAATTTAATTTAAAACAAATATTGAGTCAAGGACCTCGAAGTGCAAGCGGTCAATGTCATCCAAGACTAATGAGGCAATCTATCAGATTCAGTTATTCCCATAAAACAAAAATCAATCCAACATTGTCGCTCAACTTAAAAGGCGGTCTATCTCAGGATTATCTTGAGAGTAATTAAAAATTATTGGAACATAAAATCGGAAAGCTTTTTAAATTTTAATAGAACAAGTCAAAATGCTACTGTTTGTCAACCATCAATCATTAGGCTTTCAATAAACTAACTTTTAACCGCGACTTTGTTTGGACTTTATTTATTTTAGATGGTTCTGTAACTATAAACCGTTACTTTGTTTACCTTTAGCACAACACTGGATAGCAGACGATTGAGAATTCATTTATTAATATACATACTTATACATATTCATATTCCCATAATATGCAAGTAATTTAAACTTTTTTATTTTTTAAATATACATTGTATTGGACCATAGAATCTGCAATTACTGCTTGATTAAAGCGTTTATACAATCAGTAAAATTATTCATTTAAGGACTAGAAGTAAGATGTAAACAAGGCGAATCAAGGTAAGTGACGTCACAGTACAGCATTGACAGTCATGAACGTTTGAAGTGTAGTAGAAAAGTGTAGGAGTTAAATACTTTTTTCGAGTTCTTGAATTTATTTTAAAATAGTTTTCTTGAGTGTATAGTACTGTAATTTATTGCTTTAAAAGAAAAAAAAAATTACATGCATATTCCCTTATTATGGTTAACTCTCTAATGATTATGGCCCTTGTTAAAAAGTCATGACCATGATGAAATAAGAAAATCATTTGCAAGAAAAACTGTGCGCAACTAACTCTTCATTAGTGACATTTATGTCGTCAACATCAGAACTATTGATAGGTTCTATTCTGCATCAGGAGAGACCCCTTTATAGTCTCCCCAGGGAAGTACTCTAGTTACCGTGCACCTGGGCACTCAGGCAACTGAAGTAAAAGGGGTGGGTTTTAGTCAGCAAAAGTCTGACACGCCCTCCTGCTCCACCCAGAGCGGGAGGTGTCATTGGATGATTTCCCAACCCCACAAAAAAAAAAGGAATGTACCCAAGGCGTTGCATAGAGAGGATTCCGAATTGGCCTTTTAAAAGGCCACCATCAGCACATCCCGTTAAGACCCCTAACTTGTGCTGATGGTTATCACTGGGGTGGTTTTAGTGAGGAAAGAACCCCACACTCCCTGGTCTTATCCCTACAAGTCCAGGCACCTTTTGAAGGTTCCCCAAAAACCATCTGGGTCTATTCTGCCAAAAGCTCTCGGGAAAAGAAGTAGTTAAACTTGAAGTTACCCATATGCAAGACATTTAAAACTTTTTTATTTTTTAAATATACATTGTATGGGACCATAGAAACTGCAATTACTGCTTGATTAAAGCATTTATACAATCAGTAAAATTATTAATTTAAGGACAAGAAATAAAACGTAAACAAGGTGAATCGAGGTAAGTGACGTCACAGTACAGCTTTGACAGTCGCGGACGTTTGAAGTGTAGTAGAAAATTGTAGGAGTTAAATACATATATGAGGCAATTACAAACACAAGGTGGAATGACAGCTCAACTCGTCTAAGTTTTCGCGGTGAGTTTTTAGAGAGTGTAATGATTGTCATCATTTAGCACAGAATTCGTGAAACAGGAATAGGGTACATGACAAAAAAATCATATTTGTGAGTCCATCAGTTAGTGTACCAAAAAATTTGGACCCGTATTTTTTTTTGTCACGTAACGATACAATTCGTTAAAATTTTGCGTGACGTCACCCCTACGAGAAAAATGTAAGTACCACCTGTTACTTAGAAGTGGCGGAACAAGCTTCCACTTCTACACTTTGATGTGTTTTATCTTCCTCATTTTTTATTGAATTGGTAAAGCAAAAAATGCGTGTCCAATATATTTTGATAATCTTAACTTACATACTAAAAACAATTATTATTTTTGTACCCAAGAATCATCCCTGTTCATTCATTTCAATAGCTCCGATTGAATATTCGCACAATACCTACTCCATAAAGCAGCTAATCCCAGTAATTGTAGGAAGTACATTAACTCACAATTTCCTATGGCCCTAATATCGCCCACATCACAATCAACCCATTTATATATTTACTTAGCTAATTGGTTGTAAATCCGACTCGGATTGTTGAAAATGGTCGGCAACGATTTTGTGTAGTAAAACTCATAAACCTCCCTCGCGTTCGTTGTCGGTTAATGGTTCCATGATAAGGCCTTTATGGTCTAATTGGGGATTCAAATGTAGTTCTCAGAACATTTTTTGTCTCAATCATTATTAATTTGAACGCCAATTAGTCAGATGAGGTTCTGTTTTTGTTGCTTGTTTTATATTGATAGTGAGATGTGGATGGAGCAATTGAAGGGGGCTTGACTCAGCTTTAAATAACCAAATAAGACATCTTCTGTATTCGTATTTACGGTGTTATACATTTTAACATCGCACGCAGTTGAAATGCTCGTATATTTGGCAAAAGTCACAAGCTACGCAGAAAACAATTGAGCAGAGATTGAATGTGGCTCCGAAACCCAGAAGGTTATATTTATATTCCTTATTAGTTTACACCCACTCTAAGAGCAAGGACCTCTTCACTCAGATTCCACACCGCACTCAGCGATTTATTATTACTTTGGTAGAATCAATCACCAATAAACAGGATCCTTACTCGTCCCAAAACATAATTTTTCATAACCTAAAGCATTTTGGGTACAAATTTATGGGCCACGGGACCAATTTACCATTGGACAAGGGTATAGTAAATCGTCAGCGCATTATTACGTCATTACCATAATGCAACCGAATTTTGGATGTATGGTATGAATAATATGACCATTTGTATGTATGAGTTTGTTACAACCTAAGTTAATAGTTTAAAAATTCTGCGCACGATTAGTTTTTTTCGAAAATGATTTGGTGGTATATGTAATGGTGTGGCATCGAGTAAGCTCTGAAATGTTGAAGAGCTTATGTACAATAAATTCTTGAGATATTATTATAAAGGAGTTGATTAATAAATTTTATCAAAGACGAATGCAACTGACATAACAATATACTTTCTGAATTTGTGATCAACATGACAAGATCCAATTATTATTACCGTCCAAAAATATTTTGAGCTTCCGGAAATCAAACCAGGTATACCGGTCCTTCCGGACCGGTAGATTTATGTCATGTGGAACCACAGTCCATTCTGTGACATACGAAAGAAACTGATTGTTTTGATATCTCTATAAATTTTGTGAACTTCTGGAAATATAAACCTCACGCCAGAAATCAAACGCAATCAAGTATATGCCATTGGCTGTTAATAATTAATTCAACCAATCACGACAGTTAAAGAGTCTTCTTCTTCCTCGTGTCACTGGCACGACAGTGATTTTTTTTTTTTTGGCCTGTGCAGGGGGCATTTGTGCTGTATGTTTAGGAGCACAGAAGGCAGGACACCAAGTACAGCATCGCTAAAGCTAGTTTAATAATTTGTGATGTTAATTTTGCGATCATTTTCATTCCAATATCCCCAATAACCCAAGCACTACCTACTTATTCAATGAATGTATACAGTGTAGCAAGCTACTGTTTTTGAAGAAAACTACACATCAAAAATGTTCAATAGTGTAAAATTAGATCCTCTCGTGCAAAAGGCTATCATGAATAGATCTCATCGATTGGACCTATTCAATAAGCGAGAACGTTATCAGACTTATATGAATGAGTAGCAATATGGCTGAACAGGTTTTCGTTCAGCAGACAGGGATGAATCTGAGGGTTCCCATTTATATAGAATGTCCTCAGGTACATTTATTTTGTGCCCTTTCTTAGTCAATCCATTGATAACTAATGATGGTTTGAATAATAAAACATCAGTGCATTACCATACTTCTTATTAAAATCAATCCTGGGTTACTTTTTGACGTCTAATTCAACATTTCATACCAGTTTTTCGATGATACTTTTCCCAACAACTAATCAATGCAAAGGAATTGCCATTTTTAATCTTTGTGATAACGAGTCACAAGTCTATGATTGAGATTATTAGTTTCAGACGTTAGAGCATCAGCATTTAAATGACGATTTTTTATGTAGGTTTAAGTATAAGAAATTTTATTAAGAGACATTGTTTTTAAGTTTTTGGCTAAATTTGGTTTAAATCCTTCTCGAAGGACTAGCCCAAAATAGCAGCAGACTGGGGAAAGTGGAAAGAGGGAAGGGAGATTTCTGCCATGCAGTGGGACAGCACATACTCATATAATAATAAATGTAATGTATCTTCAAAGGCTATTCGACAGAAATCAGTTTGTATCTAGTCACCATCTCCAATCCGACCCTGTACAGGATATTACCCGAGTGTAATTATTGGGAGGGATTCATTATGACGTTACGTGACAGCCACTGAGGTTCATTTCATCATCGTATGCAATTTGCTGGGAACATTAAATTATAAGATAGGAACCGAGGACCATATGACTCTCGTCTTTGATCGGAGGCAATACAGTCGATATTAACAATAAAATTTGACGAATCCTGTCATTACATCCCTCCGGCTTCTGTGGGCTGTCACTGTAATGAAATGTTTGTTGTGGCAATGATAGAGATAATGCAGGACGTAATGGTGATTTTGAAATACTCGAATATGTATGTTTTTGTTCTTTTTCAGTTTGGTACGTGAGGGAATGTAATTGGTGTCAGTGACAAGGCCACTGATGCCAATATTCTTCTTACAGTAGATCTTTCGTAAGAGCCATGCAACTTTGCTTCTGTGGTTAACTAAAAAATGCCAAAGGTGGCTTAATTTTTTTTAAAATAAATGTGCAAGAATCAATATTCATTGATGAATTTATGAAAATCATATCGTAATGTAACAAAGAAATTTTCATAATTTCCAATAAAACCTGAATTGTTGGCAGCAGTAGTATTTTTTTTTTCTGGGGTCGGACATCATCCAATGACATCTCCCGCTCTGGGTGGAGCGGGCGGGCGTGTCAGACTCCTACTGACTAAAACTCACCCCTGTTCCTTCCCTGCCTGAGTGCCCAGGGGAGCACCAAAGGTGGCATACATTTTTTTAAAATAAATGTGCAAGAATCAATATCCATTGATGAATTTACGAAAATCATATCGTAATGTTACAAAGAGATTTTCATAATTTCCCATAAAACATGATTTGTCGGCAGCCTAAGGCCGCTTTCACATTAGGACGATAGCGGCAGAAGCACATGCTTCTGTTTATAATATGAAATTCTGACAGGGCGCGACGGTCGCGCGTCTGTCGCTCCGCTAAAGTCGCCTAAATGTGAAAGCGATAATCTCCTCAATCTGATAAAGGTTCAACCGTGATAAAAGAAGTAAAGAAGACTAAGACTGTACCAGAAAATCAAAAAGAAGAAGCAAGTAATAATAACACTATTTTCATGCCAAAATAATTATACAAAAGAAATAAAAATCCAATGGACCGAACCAGTCCAGTTAATCACGCAAATAAATAATTCGCGTCTAACGATGTCAAAACATTTAACAGCTAATGCAGTTATGCTCTGTGCTAGTCTAGCCATAAAAAATATAATAAAATACAGAGAGGAAGTATCTAATAATGACCAAGACGCAGTAAGCTCGAGGCGAAATTGTTATAGCTCTTATTAATCGGAAACTGCTTTAATTTTGGTCAATGATTTTGAGAATGCAAATGCTACTGGTAATTTCGAACAAACTTCTACCTTAAAAGAAGAAGTCGATGGTCCATTTTCAAATGGTCCGGAGTTTTAAGGCACGTTATCCGGTCACTGAGTTTTGCTAGAGGCAGTAATTTTTATAAATGTTCGTATGGATACTTTTATGGCACAAATTAGACAAAGGTACATGGAAGCATCACTACAGTCTTCATTCTTTACTGAATTATGTCGGTATTGAGATGTGGCCGGCTTTTTTGTAACGGAAAATTGATGATTAATAGGTTATATAAAAATGTAAACATTATGATTATGGCAGTTGAGAAAATATTGTTTTACGTTACAATTTTCGGTAGAGTTATTAAGGTAACTGTCTGCGGTATTAAGTCAAAGTTATATCAGTCAACTTACTCTGGATTCTTGTATCATACACACAAAACATTTTGTGAATAATTTGTGCATACAGCTAAAGAGTGGAATTCTCTGCCGGACCCTGAGTTTTCTGACAGCTACAATAATTTATAGGCAAGCGTGCTCCATCGTCGACCACACCATTGCTTTTATCATTAGGTGGGATGGTGGTCGAGCGCAAGCCTAACAATTGTATAAAAAAGTGTTGTATTAAGACCTACTCCTTCTCACACAGAGGTAACACAGTAGTAAGAACGTTAAAAGCTATTATTAATTTGTACCTAGGATCTTTAAAAACTGCAAGAAAAGTTGAGTGTTTTGTAAGTGCTTCAGTAATTAGTACTGAAGTAAAACACTGCACATAATGGTTTAAACTAAACTTTTAAACCATAAAAGCTTAAGTAATAAAATGAACTATTAACTCTTTAATTGATAAAATATTATGAAGAAGAAAACTACAAATAGTCTATTTTAAGTGAGTTTTTACTGCAAGGGTTATATTTTTGATTTTTTATCATTTATCACTGATATTAAAATTTTATAATGAAAATGACAAATTTAATGCGTATATAGCCGCCAAGTGGCGCCCTCATTGAAAAAAAAAATCCTTGCAAAGCGTAGAAAATAAAGATTAAAGAATCCTATGTTGCGTTTGTTACAAAGGGGATAAGGTGTTTTTACCAAAAATGGCCGGTTTTTACACTTTTGCTTACTACTTTGGATACGAAACATTTTGAGTCCTGTTTTAACAACGTAAAAATACCTCATCCTATATAGAACAAACGCAACGTAGGATTCTTTAATCTTTATTTTCTATGCGAAGTTATGATTTTTTATTCAATGAGGGCGCCACTTATGCGGAGGTAGGCCCTTAAACGTTTCTCTTCTAGGGTAGCTTTGCAGACATCTTCAAATCTCTCTCAGGACAGGTGATGGTATTTTTTAGAGTAGCAGCATTCAAATCGTCGCCGCGTCGTCGCGTCGCCTGTATTTAAAGTACAGCTGGCCAGTATGTTCAATAAAAAACACATAAATTTCGGTGAAGTGAGCTTCAAAGGAGATGTCCAATAGTTCATTCACATGCCAAAAAAAAGGCTGTACTGATAATATTTCAACCGGGAAAACTAAAGTGAAGTGACCGTGAATTGAACTTTCATTCCACGAAGCTATCCCCAGACAGGTCACTTCACCCAAAAGTGCACGTTGAAATGTTTACAGGACAGCAATACCATAATGATGGGGATTGACATCTCACTTAACCTTACTTTTCACGTAGATATTTTTACAGAATAAACTACAGGAAGCCAATACAGACCGTAGTATTAATTATATCTACCTTATCCAACCATCTCAATCTTAATAGACAGGATAAAACTTTTAAGACGAAAAGCCCAATACTTATCCGCCTACGTACTCCAAAACGACCATATGGTCAAACCTATAGTTACTAAAAAAAGAAAACTAATAAATAGACGCCGAAATCAGCTTCCAGCTATTACGGTAAAGAAGTAATGTGGAGATACGATTTTTTTATGAAGCACAATGAGTAGTTATTACTGTGAGATGAAAGTCGATACTTGCGCACGCGCCAAGACTTAGAATTATTTCGGAATGTACGCACACCAGATGTTATCGCGTACGGTCTTTAGAATTATCGTTTTTGTTTTAATGTGTGGAACGGTATTGGGGAGCAAGTGAGGAGTGGTTTGATTTTTAAGAGTTTTGTGGTACAAGTGAAATAAAAGGTGATGTTTATCCTCCTAAAAAGACTAAAGAAAGTTTTACTCGTCCTAAGTCGAGTAAAATTACATTATTATAATTAAATTGCAAAGCGACCAGACGTTACTCATTATCTGATTAACAAAATTTGTGGGATTGAGTTGAGTAGTGTTAGTATTTACTTTGAACATACGTTTACATTCTAATTTTGTGAATCAGAAAAAAATTAACGTCGTGCGACTCTGATATCTTATCTACGTCAGATTCGGTCATTACTGCAAGTTAAATAAATAGAACGCTAAATTAAAGCCCCACAGAAAATATGACACTTTTTCTACAAAAAATATTACCTACCCTCTACATTAATTACACGTCTTATCATCAATTAGTTCATACAACTACAACCATTTCAACAAACTTATGCCAACTATCGACCATTCGCTCATACCTTGCGTGACTTGCCCGCAGTTTCACAATTCCACAGAAAACCTAATAAAAAATGTCAATAGGAATGGCTTATAAACAATGTTGGTAGTACAAGTATTATTTAAACTAAAACACTATTGCAAGTAACAATTTGGCCCGCAGTACCGTTGCGGCTATAGATCAGCTCAGGTGTTGTCGGCCTGCGGGCTTTTTGTGTGGCGCAAGTTACGAGATTACAGATGTTGAGACGTGTATGGGGTATGGGTACGATAGGGTTGCATACCCCCTGGTATGCATAGGGTAGCATTCCCCCAGATTTAACGTCGGTTTTGGATTAACCATGTTGAGATTGAATTCCAGCTATACCGGATGCAGCGTGGTAAATCAAAATGCATACCACGTGCTTGAGAGTGTTAAAAGTACAAAATAAAATTTTGCTAGGTATTTTTTTCCGTTGCTTCCATCAAGGTGATAATCATGTACTCGAAACAATAGTAATAACATACCTACAGTCCGATAGCAGTAGCAGATATCAGAGTAAGTAGATTCTTTATTTTATGATGCATGTTTTTGATGAAACCAAGTAAACTCAAAACGTATCGTTCTGAATAATGCCAGTAGTGACGAAAAAATATATGTGCCAAAGTAACACTTAATTCGTAAAAAGTATTAAATTTCACTAAAATTATATTATAATACTGAAATTGCTATTTCTACTTGACAAAAGCACATACAATTATTAAAATTATTATGGACAAAAATAAGATGTAAACAAGGTGGAGTTGCCCAAGCGTGTAAATAGCCGTGGGTCTCTGCGGAAGTAGGACAGTAAAGTACGACCAAGCACTTAGAGGGAATGCTGGCCCAAAATTGCCTATATTTGTCTGTATAACTTCAAGTTAGGAGTGGTCGGCAGCAGTCGGCGAATGTGGCCCTACTTACAATTTGTAAAACAAGTGGTACCTTACTTTCCGGGCTGTTCTCGATGTTGCACGTCGAATTGTCGAGTGGCCACTCGTTCTCTTCACACCAACACTCCTGATTATGGTTGTTCAGTAGTTAACGGACGCGGTAAATATGGGTTATTTATTATTCCCGGAGGATCCCCAACGTTTACGGGATTTACTCGGGATTTTAGCGTATTTGCGGGGACGATATTATTTTTAAGACATTAGTCTGCGGTGAGATGCGCGCTGTGCCTCGCGGCGTTAGAAAAACACACACACACTGACGTCAAACTGACGTGACGTCGATTGTTGCATTTTAAATTGTCTATAGCTCGTAAAGCCGGCCACTCACGTCTGTCTGACAAATTAAAGCGAGCCACACACGCGACGTGATACCAACCCCACCCAACTTGCAGAGTGGCGGCAACTCGCCACACCATGCTCCCCGCCTTGAAAGGTCCAGGAGCTTTCAAAAGCTGCTAATCTATGCGGAGCGAGTGAGGTTCAAGAAGCGGTGATGATATGTAAGCATTAACTTGTTGAAGAGCTTTGAGGGAAATCCAAGCAGCAGTCCGAAACACCATCGCATTGATATAATGCTCGGGAAAAATAATTATCAGTGTCCTAAGAATGAATTGCGGTTCGACTTGACTATGGTAAGTCGAATAAACTAAATTACAACTATGTAATGGCGTACCATTGGAACGTATAATATGAACCCTAAACTAAATTAAACTAAATTACGTAGTAATAATAATCTATTGAGTTGGCAAAGGATACAACTTAGTGACAGGACGTTTATACGTGCCTGACGCGGTTTTTATTGAAGCGACTCGAATTACACCATCCGATCCCGGAAAAACTGCCTCTATGATACCTAATGGCCAAGTCAATGGAGGTACGTTATCTTGACCCAAGAGAACGACAGTACCTATCTCTATAGGGCGATCGGGAGTGCACCACTTCTGGCGAACTTGCAGCGTGTGCAAGTACTCAATTCGCCATTTATTCCAGTAGGATAACACAAGTTGATCCAAGAGCCTTTTGCGGTTGTTTAGGTTTATGTTTTCAACAGAACTATGACTATGTAGTCTGTTTGTAAATTTAAGAATGTACATAAATACACGTAACAGTTTGTTCCATGAGCAAACACGGTCAGCTATAGTATCTAAAATACGCGGTTCAGTATTCGAAGTTTCTACAAGAAAAACCTTTGATTTAAACTCCGGCAATGTTTCACATTGAGCAGGAGAGAACTTTAAAGGCCACTCGCTCATGGGCTGATGGAGCCATCTGGGGCCGTTCCACCACAACGAGTGTCTTATTAAATCCGACGGCAGCATGCCGCGAGACAGACAATCGCTAGGATTCTCTTTCCCGGACACGTGACGGAAACAAGCGGCAGGTAAGTTTTCCTGTATTTGAGCAATGCGGTTGCTGACAAAAATAGACCATCTATGGGGAGATGAGTGGATCCACGAGAGAGCTATGGTGGAGTCCGAGAAAGCGTGGACACCTGCAATAGGTACACGAGCGGAAAGTTTCTCCTTGACTACGCGAACAAGTTTAGATAGAAGTAAAGCGGCGACTGTTGTCAAAGAAAAATAATCATCAGCGGGTTCCCAGGTTAATCCAAGGATTTTGAAATTATGGACATCATTATCCATGCCAGAAAAATTAACTGGTAAGCGGTGAGACTCTGGGAGAATCTCTAATAAAGCGGGTGAATTGGTAGCCCATTTGACTAAGTCAAAGGAACCTACCTTCATTAAATCAATTAAATCGCGGGATAGACGCATAGCTGTCTGTTCGTCCGAAACAGAGTAGACGTAGTCGTCCAAGTAAAACTGAGTTTCTACCAATTTAGAAGCCTCAGGAAAGCGGTCGCTTTGCTCACACGCCAAGTTACGCAATGTGCGCATCGCTAAATAAGGACTAGGTTTTAGTCCGAAGGGAACGCGGTTAAAATGAAAGGTGCGAATAGGCTCACCTTTGCTAAAACGATACAAGATTCGTAAATATTTGCGGTGGTGCTCTCTTACACCGATACGTAAGAACATTTGTTTTATATCCGCTGTCATCGCGACAGGGAATGTACGAAAATCAAGTAATAACAAAAACAAGTCTGCTTGCAAATTAGGTCCGACATGCAAAATGTCATTGAGCGACAACCTCGAGTGAGTCATATAATCCGCGATAGTTTTATTATTATTCTCGCGTAGGGTCATTAACGCAAACTTACGCTCAAACGCAAGTGAGCGCCCAGGGGCGTAGCCGTGCGAGCTACCTAGCCCGCCGGGTGAGCGCGCAAAAGGCAGATCGACAAAGTATCTGCCGTCTTCAAATAAGACTGAAGAATTAAAATTATTTTCACACTCTAATTCGTGCGGACCAATAACGGAACGCGGCGCGGCGCGGCGCGGCGCGGCGGTGGCGGCGGGTGGAATTTCCTCTAGCTCAAAAAACTTATATAAATTTGACTCGACTTCAATGTCGGCCTGCGCGGTAAACGAAGATGTAATGTGTGTCACATCACTACTACAACAATCAATATCACCCATAAGTACATAACCGAAGCTAGTCAGTACAGCAGGGGGTGCGCGGGTACCTGTTTCGACCCTGTCTCCCAGGTAAATAAAGGGGAACAATTGTGCTCCAAGCACGAGATCTACCGTGCCCGGCACGTTCCAAAGCGGATCAGCGAGCTGCAAGTTACTTAAGTATGACATGTTATCATTGTTATGTAATCTAATTAATTTCGCGGGAAGTCTATCTGTAATACAATCAACAACTAACGCTTGTATCGAAAACTTCGTATGAGGGTCAAACCGAGATTCTATGTTGAGATGAATAAAACCGTGTATTGGTTTCGATGACATTCCAACACCTTGTAAAAATGAATTGCGTAATTTAATTATGGGTAAGTTCAAACGTTTACAACAGTCCACAGTAATTAAATTATTTTGCGATCCGTTATCTAGTAGGCACCGAACCACCTCCTTATCTCTGATGTCGCTATAGTATGCATATAACTGCGCGGTCGCTAGCAAAATGGTTGACCCAGTTTTAACAGCTGTAGTGAGCGAAACAGATGTATCCTTAGTAGGCGCTTGCGGCTCAGGCGATAATGACTCATGTTTTTCTCGGAAATGTAAGAGAGAATGGTGGTTCTTCTTACAAATTTTACAAACGTTACGTGACCTACATTTAACCAAAGAATGGGATAGACTTAAACAGTTTATACAGCCACGTTTAGCTTTAATAAATTCAAAACGTGCAAGCGGTGTTCTAATATTTTTAAACAGCGGGCAATAGAACAGCTGATGTCGTCCGTCATCCTTATCGCACAACGTACATTTGCCATTCGAAACCGGTTCATTACGCGATACGAATGACTTAGCGGTATTATTTTTTGTTTGATGATTCGCTGAACTAGACTTAGCGCGCGGTTCCGTCTGTAAATTATTACCGTATGAGCGTTGTAGTACCTTAACATATTCTTGCATGAATGTTATAAACTCCGCATAGGAAGGTAATTCTTTTTCACTCACACGTGATTCAAACTGTAAGACAGTTTGCGCGTCAACCTTTCTTAAACCACAGTGTAATAAAACAAAATCCAGTAAGTCTGGAATGTCTAACTGCTTCAAGGCTGCGACGGACGCTGAATATCGTTCCACAAAAGTATTGAGGCTCGCGGCATTTCCGGCGCATTGTTTAATGTCCAGTATATTATTGAGATAATGAATCCCTAAACTACGCTTATCTTGATACCTTTTTACGAGACTGTTCCACATAACGTTGTATGTATCACCTGTAGGAACAATGCCCGCGGTCAGCTTCAAGGCATCATGAGTCAATTTACTGATCAAGTACTGGACACGCTGCGAGTCAACCAGATCGGTATTTAAATGAACATTGCTTCGAAACATTTCATAAAATATGGGCCAATTTTCCGCTTTACCATCAAACGTTGGCAAATCTATGGGCGGTAATTTTATCCGAGTACCCACTTTGTGTTCCGATGTTTCGTTTTTCGAAAGTATGAGATTACGTTTATATTTAATATTAGAATATAAGTCTTCAATAGAATATAGACTCGAATAGTCTGGTGCGGTTTGGTCAATCTCGAATTGCAATTCATTCATTTGTTCTATTATTTCCTCAAATTTGTTATATTGCTCAGTAATTGTTTCTGACTGCGCTAGGAATGTCTCATTTGAACGTGAATCATAGTTCGAGATGTTTCTGGAATCATTATATAGGCGATTAACTCGCTCGAAAATCATTTGTTTTTTAGCGGTAAGCTGAGCCAATTTAGCTTCTTGCTTGCGGGACGCCTTTTTGGGGCACTAATAAAGTTATGTGCCTACCGTAATGACTTGTACTTAATTTGTACTGAATTTTACTGATGCCTATCCAGGCTCGAAAGGACCATCAAATGGAGTTGCCCAAGCGTGTAAATAGCCGTGGGTCTCTGCGGAAGTAGGACAGTAAAGTACGACCAAGCACTTAGAGGGAATGCTGGCCCAAAATTGCCTATATTTGTCTGTATAACTTCAAGTTAGGAGTGGTCGGCAGCAGTCGGCGAATGTGGCCCTACTTACAATTTGTAAAACAAGTGGTACCTTACTTTCCGGGCTGTTCTCGATGTTGCACGTCGAATTGTCGAGTGGCCACTCGTTCTCTTCACACCAACACTCCTGATTATGGTTGTTCAGTAGTTAACGGACGCGGTAAATATGGGTTATTTATTATTCCCGGAGGATCCCCAACGTTTACGGGATTTACTCGGGATTTTAGCGTATTTGCGGGGACGATATTATTTTTAAGACATTAGTCTGCGGTGAGATGCGCGCTGTGCCTCGCGGCGTTAGAAAAACACACACACACTGACGTCAAACTGACGTGACGTCGATTGTTGCATTTTAAATTGTCTATAGCTCGTAAAGCCGGCCACTCACGTCTGTCTGACAAATTAAAGCGAGCCACACACGCGACGTGATACCAACCCCACCCAACTTGCAGAGTGGCGGCAACTCGCCACACCACAAGGCGTATCAAGGTTAGTGACGTCACAGTGCAGCTTTGACAGTCACGAACGTTTGAAGTATAGTAGAAAATTGTAAGTTATTTTTTTTTTTTGAGCGACATGCAGTACTTGAATTTATCAATACAAATTTATCTACTACTTTTACTACTTTGTTTGTTTGGTTGAACGCGCTAATCTGAGGAATTACTGGATCGAATTGAAAAATTCGTTTTGTGTTGAATAGTCCATTTATCTAGGAAGGCTATAGGTTATACATATAACATCACGCTACGGAGCGGAGCATCATCGAAAAATGTGGCAAAAAATACTCCTTTTGAGAGCTTACACACTATGTATAACGAATTGTTGCCCTTTGAAAGTGCAAAAAAAAGTCTTTGTAAGGTTAACTCACTATAGTCATTTATATGGTAAGTAATTAAATTTGTTCTAAAATAATGCATTATTTGCGAAGGTGTAAACATAAACATGATATTATTATTAATTAATATCCAAATAAATAATTTATTAATCATATTATTATCTGTTTAATTTTGAACAAAATTGCACTTGACATCATTAGATTTCAACGAATATCTTAAGAGATTTAAAGTAACACGTGCACATTCATGATGTGCAAGGCGGGCGATCATGAGGGATGTAGGTGTGCGCATTCGCTGGCCGGTCGCCGCCAGTAGCTCTGCGACGTACCATTTTGCACTGTGTAGCCTACTTGTTGAGGAAGGAAGATTTTAGACTTTATAACATCACTAGTGACCCGCCCCAGCTTCGTTCGGGTACAAATTATACATATAAACCTTCCTCTTCAATCACTCTATCTATTTAAAAAAAACCGCATCAAAATCCGTTGCGTAGTTTTAAAGATAGGGATATAGGGACAGAGAAAGCAAATTTGTTTTATACTACGAGTATGTAGTGATACTACGACACAGTAAGCATAATCGTGAGTGAAACCTCGGGCACAGCTACTTTTTATATATAATATTAATGTAGAATATTTTTAAATATAAATTTTTTGAGTTTAGAGTACTGTTGTAGTGTTGTTGTTGTTGTTGGTTGTCTTGAAAAGATCGCTTTTAGCGATAAGGCCGCCCATTGTGTCACCCTATGTAATGTTTTCCTCATATTTTTATTGTAATTTATATGGTGTACATAATAAAGAGTATTCTATTCCATTCTATTCTATTCTATTCTGTATGTAATTTCTTTAAGTGTAAAAAAAAATACATGCATATTCCCTATTACTGATTGGGTACAATGGGTTTATACGGTGAAACATATTTTTGGGTAGCTTGTTTTCAGTATTCTCAAATTTTTTATCGTCTATTCTAGCTTCACCCTACTTTGAAGTTCTTTAAAGAAAACTGCTCTTCGTTTGTAACTTGGACCATTTGCTAACCAAATGGCAGGTGAGATCCTACCTTATAGTAACCACCACGCCCGTCCATATGGAAGAATAAATTTGTAGTTGTTGGCTAAAATATTGGTAGTTACGGTTTACGATGCCCACACTGTCAACAGATTTATAGGTATGGAGATGTATTTATGAAGCGTGTCTGTTTGTTACTGGTCTGCCATAAAAAAAGAAATTCACTTTTAGGGGGTCTGTATTATTCCTTCTTCTTTTGAATCGGTGTAAATTTTAAAATGATGTAGGTAATAAGAAAATATATAGCTCATAATACTCGTATTTGTTATACTGATTAAAATCACCAATCCGAATACTAATACTACTACAATACTAAACCAAATTCGGATTCAAATCGGATGCGGTGCGCAAACGCTCTGATAAATAAATTCTTCAGTATCGTAACATTTTTTTTTGTTTTGGAGTGTGGGAAATTTCCAAATGCCTCCTCCACACTCTAGATGGAGCGGGAGGGATGGGCATTGGGCGTGTCAGACTTTTACTAACGAAAACCCACCCTTGTTCCTTCAGTTGCTTGTGCCAGGGACGCAATAACTCTCTTTCAAATTTATCCGCGTTTTTCAGTCTCGTCACTTGGAGGCTATTTTAGGCCCCTTTCTTTTTTGCAATTCCTTTAGAGAGGTCATTAAAATGGTAGTTGCTTCTCACTTCAAAAATCAAATTCGAAATGCATTCAATCAAAACTAAATATTGAAGCTCCTTTTAAACCAACTACAGAAGAAAGATTGAAACTAGTTGTTTACAGCTGAGAAGTAGAACAAGGACCAAAAACTTTTCTGCAAGTTAATTAAGTCTTACTTTATAACAACTACATTGATCAGGCACGATCCTCATTAAAAATAATAATTACTTACTTTAATTTCAATAACAAATTTGACTTTTAAATAAACATGCCATTGCAGTTTTGAACCGACGCGACGAGTCCCGGTCGGGACGGACAGCATCCGTTCACGAGTTTTATGCATGAGTCAGCTTTGTAGAGCTCAAACGGCGATGTGCCTTATGCATTTTTGTTTTTTCGATCATCATTAATAACTTAATTTTTAAAAGAGTGCTTTTTAGTTTCTTGCTCGTTCTTGTTCATATAGATTATGCTTTGGAACAGACAACTAAGTTTAATTTTCTTACTGATCGATTCCTTTACAACCCAAAAGTTTTTGCATAATGCTTTTTAGAGTTTGATGCATTTATCAGCATTGTTTAGTTTAATCATATTGGTTTTAGAGGGCCGATGTGCCTGATGCATTTTTGTTTTGTGGCCAATATCTTTTCCATTGATCATTAAAAACTTAATTTTTGAAAGGGAGTCCAATTTTTTGGTCATTCTTCGCCTTACAGATCTACGTTTTGCAACAAGCAACTAGCTTGAATTTTCTAACTCCTTAACAATTTAAATGTGCTTGTACAGGCTATTTAGAGTTTAATGCATGAGTCAGCCTTATTGAGCTCAACCATATTGGTTTTATGCGCCGGCCGATGTGCTTTATGAGATTTTTTTTGTGTGGGCTCTCTAGCATTTTTGTTAATCGATATAAAATTTGTCTTTGTCCAACTATGTGACGTGAAGGAGTTATTTTTGATACCTTGGTCCGATTTCATATTGTATTCTCTGCTAAAAGTACTGGCGATATTTATTTCCATCAAAACTATTACCTATTTGAAAGAGATACCTACATTTGTTTGTTTTTCTATAAAAGGTTATATCTGGAATTAGGTACATGATTGAAATTAGTTTGTTTGGATAGTCTAAGCCGCAGACAGAATAAAATAATAATGCTAATTATTCTTATGTATTGAACTACCAATATATATATTTTAATGGTCTACAGCACGCGGCGCTTTTAAATTAACAAGATGATACCATCATAAAAATTACCCCAAATTGTTTATAAATTAATGGGCCCCAACATTAATTAATAGAACTGTAAGTTACGATCAAATATTCAAATAATTGAACAAAAAAGTTTTAATTGATTCAATACCGGCGCTCATCTTTGATGATAGACATTGGAAATCAATTAATTGAACATAATAATTCGCGTAAAATAATAATTATTGATAGTTTCAATTAAAACGAGAGTAATATGAAAATAGATTCCACTTTCGTTTATTTATAGAAATGGTTTTGAGTGCTCAAACTCATATTGATCAGAAATTCTTCGGCCTATAAGTTAGTGGCCACCTATGAAGGATTTAAACGCTCAACTATTTCCGAATTTGGGAAACCGATTAGGTACACACCTAATCGGTTTCCCACACACACACACATGGCTACAGAGTCAATCAATCTGCCCAGCCTTTTGTCAACTATCTTTGGGTCGGCTTCCTGTTGAACAGGATGCAGATGAACACCAGTATTTTACATAGAGTGACTGCCTATCTGACCTCCACAACCCAGTTACCGGGTAATATGGTACTCTTTGGTTAGACTGGTTGTCAGACTTTCGGGCTTCTGACGACTCGTAACGACTGTCAAAGATCCACGATTGACAGCCGGGACCAACGGCTTAACGTGCTTTCCGAGTTTTCTATCTGCTATAGCTATCTGAGAGTGCCGTTTACAATTGGATTATTTACGGAGTTGACAAGATGGCTCACATCATATATTGGTACCTACTTTTTTAAATCGGGCATTTTTATTAAAACTGCTCTTACAAGGGTACAGGCACGTATTTTTTCCGGTCACTTCAAGCTCACTTCCAAATCAGAACTTAAATTTTCACGATTTTGCCCAGGGATAGCCAATAAATTCGTAACAGAGTTACCGTGCCCCTGGGCACTCATGCAACTGAAGGAGCATTGATAGGTTTTAAGTCAGTAAAAATCTGACACGCCCTCCCGCTCTACCCAGAGCGGGACAAGTCATCGGATGATTTCCCACCACCAAAAAATTAACGGCCTCAACTTACGAGTTGTACGTCGTGGGTTCGAACCCCGGAAGATGCTTTACTTTGTGTTATTTTAAACGATGAAGGAAAATATCGCCAGGAAACTGGCATGTCCTAGAACCAAAAATTCGAAGATATCTGACATTCACCAACCCACACCGGTCCCGCGTGGTGGATTGAGGCCCCTTCACTGTCCTAGAGAGGATGTTGCGTCCCAGAAGTGGGATAAATCTGATTATTTTTATTATAAGTCTACACACTACAGATTTAAAATTCCACATTGCTTATTTTTTGTAAAAGCTGACAGGTAAGCATTTATTGGTTTGTAAAAAACCGGCCAAGTGCATGTCGGAATTTGCACATTTAGGGTTCCGTACCAAATGTATATTTGTCTATTTGTATGGCTTTGAATCTACAAGATGGTTATACTGTAAAAATTTTAAGACTGTAGCTCCAACCGTTTGACTGTAAAACCATGATGGACATACCCGGGCCTGCAGACGACGAGTAATGGGCAGCTCGCCGTCCGATCAGCACCAGGCCCGAGAGTCGACGGCGCGTAGTGTTCCACGCGCGCCTCAAAGAGTTGTCAGCATTCATGACGGGGCCCGTCGTGGCTGATGCCTGCACAGGGGTTGAAGATAAATTCGAAACAGAGTTTTTTTTTTTTTGGGAACTAAAAAAGAAAGTCAGACGGACATGTGAGTGACATTAATAGGGCCTCGTTTGGACCTTTCGGGTACGGAACCCTAAAAATGACAGGCATTCCTGTGAAATTATAATCTAAGCATTAAAAAATCACCAAAATCAGAAAGAAGATAAACAGTAGGTACGTAAATACGAGTATGAAAAGCACTTTCAAGTAATCAGATCCTCTAGCTGCTTGTACGTTAAAAATAGACGCTCTATCGCCACCAATTCCTGAAACTATATAAATGAAAGCACACAAACAACAAACTTAGCCGCTAACGTTTTTATTATACAACTTTTAATGCAAAGTAATTAATCAATAATTCTAGTAAGATAATCGGGGCGGTAAAATTCCGGTTGTCTTGCGTCTCGCGTAGGCAGCTCGTAATTAAGGAAAACGTTATATGAAATCGATCACGGTGACGCGGAGAGCGTGTTTCGTGTGTTAACTTTTATCGTCATTTCTTTGACGGTGATTGGGAAGTGTGTTTACGGGCATAGGTACTTGTGTACTTGTGTAGAAAGTGGGTGCCGGCAAAGATAATCCACTTTTCGACTCTAGGAAAAGTTTACAGCAACAGATTTTTGTCTGTCTCCAGTATTGTTTGTGATGGATTTGGTTTATTTTTCCTTTTTTATATGAATATCATGTCCTCTTCGCTATAGAAAACATCGTGACTTCAGTTAACAGATTCTAGCCAATTTACTTTTCTAATTAATATTATAAATGCGAAAGTAAGTTTGTCTGTTACCTTTTACGCATAAACCACTGTACCGATCATAATGAAATTTCGTATATAGTTAGATTTCATCCAGCAAAAACAAAACATAGCAAAGCAATAACTTATTGCTTTAGGACGCTAGATGGCGGTAGAATATAATAGAATAACGATCTTCTCCAGTATCACAGCTAGTATCTAGTATTGGTACATACACAAAACTATAATACTGGAAGAAAAAGGTTAAAGCGTCAGCATGTCATGTGTCTTTCGAATTATTTTTCTCCCATGCAAAGCCGGAACGGGTAGCCAGGTTACTATACTTTCTTTCTTTGATCATACTTTTCGATTTCTTTATTTAAATATACATTGTTTATTACTCGACTGCGCGACGCAAGGAAGGGTGTGTTTATCAGCCAATGTATGTATGTATGTTTGTTCCTTTGTGGCACTATAGAGACCAAACGTGTGGGCTGATTTGGATAATTCTTACGTCAATTGATTCGTCTTAACCTGGCCTTGTGAGTACTACTAAAGACATGACAGTAATCATAATACGATATGGTTGTAGCGACATCTATGACGCCGCACACGAACTAAAAATGGCAAGAATTCTACATCGCGCAAGCAGAGTTCTCCGCGCGATTTGAACATATACAACAGTACGAAATCAACCATTGGGCAGTTGCCCGGACCAGACACAACACCCGTCTGGTCGGAGGATCCTCCCTTTTCAACGGAGGTTTGCGGGACTTTACACTCTGTTCCGCACACCTCCACATGGTGACAACCAGACGACATGTTGTGAAAAAGAAAAAAAATAACTCGACGATCAATATTTAGTGGGGTATCAAAATAAAGGGTTCGAGGAGGCGATTCCAAAAATATAACTTTCTAAAATGTAGAAAGTAGAAAAAATTGAATATTTTCAAAAAACCCGACTGTCAAAAACAACTAAAAAGTTCCAAACAAGTCACTTTTCAAGCAGTCTGATGCAGTTGTTGGCTACTGTTTTAGTTCAATTATTAATTTCATGCCACCAACTGCATCAGACTGCTTAAAAAGTGACTTGTTTGGATCTATATAGTTGTGTTTGACAGTCGGGTTTTTTGAAAATATTCATTTTTTTTATTGTTTGTGTACACCAGATAATGTCAAGAGACAACAGAAAGTTATTTATTTGCTAATTTATTCCAAATAACTATCTTAATTAACTTACCATGTTTTCTTCTGTAAGTCAGAAATTTTCAGTTTATCGACGACCATTAATTTAGCTAGACGACATTCTTACAAAACTACAGAGACGCCATAAATCTTAGTGATCCATTTATTAATTGAAATCATTGATTAACCATAAATACAGTTTACGTCAAATAATTTACAACTGCCTTACATTCCCAATCAGTATAAACGCTCATTAAATTGGCATAATTAAAAAAATCAGACCGAAAAAAAAGAGTGATTTAAAATAACGTCCAACAAATCGTTTAAAATATATTAATTACAAATAAACACTAAATCATTTCAGGAAAATAGGCGAAAAGGTGTTGTATACTAATAAAATAATTATCGTCCGCTTACTGATTACCGATCGCTTGAAGTATGTATCATTTGGCAGGCGTGGTCAGTTCACACGAATGTACAATTTATGTTACTCTTAAAACTATTGCGAGACCTCCAAAACCTCAGAAATAAACGACAAAAACAATCTCTACAAAATACATCACTGGCTCTTATAGATACAAATTTTAAATCGCCTAACAAAATTAGTAATGGATTCTGCAGAGCTCTCAAAAAAATAAATAACCGTTTCGTAGCGACCGTTTCAAGGTAGCTTTAAGTTGGTAGCACTCAAATGTTGTTCTGATATTATTTTTTGCTAAGAAACAATTTCCTGTCGGAATCAAAGAAAAGAAAAGGATCGTACAGATCGTAAATTATATTCGTTTGTACAATATCGATTTTTTCATGTAGCTTTTTTTTTTGGGGTAGGAAATCATCCAATGACTTCTCCCGCTCTATGACAATAACTTTTAATTATTATATTGCTATTAAAATTGCTACTGAGTACTGTTAGGTACGGGGGCGTGAGCTACGGTTGTGTGTTTCTTGTTGTGTAGTTCTAGGTTCTGGTGCGTATAAAAAGAAACACACACAAATAAAAAGTGAAAAATAAAAAACATTTTACAAAAAATACTACCGACTTCCATAAAAACTGTGTGTATTTCTAGTTTTTTTCTTCGTTACTTGACACCGACTACTGAAATTAAAGTAATTTTGCATTTTTTTTTGTGTTTTATATTGTAAAGTCAATCTGCGTTCATCGAAAACTCAGTTAATGATTCCCGTTAAAAAATTAAATTCGTTTCTTAATCATATTTTAATCCTTTTATAAATTTTCACAACCCTAAAAAGTGTATTTGACCGACCAGCCTCCGGGCCTACGGACGGCGAGTAGTGGGTAACTCGCCGTTCGATCAGCACCAGGCCCGAGAGTCGACGGGGCGTAGTGTTCCACGCGCGCCTCAAAGAGTTGTCAGCAAAGGGAAGGGGCCTGCCACGGCCGATGCCTGCCCGGGGGTGGAGGATAAATTCGAAAGAGTTACCTCGCCCCTGGGCACTCGAGGCAGGGAGGAACAATGGTGGGTTTTAGTCAGTAAGAGTCTGACACGCCCTTCCGCTCCACCCTAGGGCGGAAGAAGTCATAGGATGATTTCGCACCCCCCAAAAAAAAAAAAAAACCGACCAGCCTGCCTGCTGACTAAGTATGTTTTTCATACTACCTCCATAGATTTAATGTTCTTGGCTGTGATTTCTGATTTGCATTATTTCAATCATCAAACAAGGGCATCCCGAATATTTTGATGAGTTTAGTTTTTGTTTTCAATTCATATGCACCATTTCTCTCACTGGAGAAACCCAGTCCCAAAAGACCAATCTACTGCTCTACGAGTTAAACCCCACCTCTTCGCTCTAAGCCACGTAGGTACTTGTCGGATAAGTTTGTTATTCATTGCGTTTTTGTAACTGCAAATGCGTAATTTCGAAAAAAAAAAATTGAAAATTCAGGTAAAGTTTGTTTGGAAAAAAGTTTAGTAATAACACTTGGAATTTATTTTCGTAAAAAAGTAAAAAAAAAAATGCGATCTTCAATATCTCCAGAACCAAAGGATTCCCAGGTATGGTCTAGTGGAAAAATTATCCATGTAATGGGTACAATATGTGGCTTTCGGCTTCGGAAACTGTATTTAGCCATGCCGATATAAAGGATAAAATAAAAATTGTAGAACAAATTTATATGTTTACAGGAAATCATAAGCTATCTCCGATCTCCGTAACGTACCACAAGCAGAACACTGTGCGTATTACCACACAAATTATGAACACACTTGTCTATCATTTCGGCAGGTTACAAAACCCCATTCATAACTAAAATCCAACAAAAAAGCCGATCTAATCCATCTTTCCTCACAATAGGTCTAATTGAACCACTGTTCAATTTAGACCAGTGTTCCAATTGAACCACTGTTCGCTACCATTCCGAATAAAAGGGTGAAATAAAAAACGGGACAAAAGGTGTTACAGAGTAAAAATTACCAGGCTGTTATGAATATGTATGTATCATTAATGGTACAGACCATATGCACGACACATGTTCAATGGAGCATAAGGTCCTGTTGATACTAATATTTTATTTATTCATCGCGTGATAAAAATCGACGTTAGTTTTTGCTGGGGATAAATTTATTGGATATTTTTAATGTTTAGAAGGTAGGTAGCATGTTGCTGTTATGTTTGGTTAGGAGTGTGCCGATCTTGGATAAGTTCAAGAATAACACAATATTTTTTATTTTGTGCAGTATCATTGTGTGTATTCCGATAGGTAGCTGCAGACAAAAAAATACTACAAATTATGACACCAGATGTGGTTTCCTCTATAATGTAACCGAGAAAATCCCGGTGTTGTATGGTTTGGCAATCATCATCATCATCATTTCAGCCGAAAGTCGTCCACTGCTGGACATAGGCCTCTCCCAAGTATCGCTAAAATGAGCTAAAATGACCGGTCCTGTGCGTCTCGCATCCATCGGCTACCCGCGACCCTCACCAGGTCATCGGTCCACCTTGTTGGAGGCCTTCCAATGCTGCGTCTTCTGGTACGCGATCGCCACTCCAGAACCTTTCAGCCCCACTAACCGTCCGTTCTGCGGGCAATGTGCCCAGCCCACTGCCACTTCAGTTTGACAATTCTTTGGGCTATGTCGGTAACCTTGGTTCTCTTGAGGATATCATCATTCCTGTTTGGTTTGGCAGTGTTTTATATGTATTATAAGCAGCTTACTCATAATATACAACGTGTATCAATCACACAATGTAATTTGTTCTACGGACAAAACTGTCTTGCAATATCCAGGAGACCTTATGTTTAATTCAGGAGGGTAAAAACAAAAAAAGGTGGGTACTACCTGGTGCCCGCGACTTTGTCTATATTAAATATTTAATTCGAGTAGCATGTCCTTCTCCATGTTTTAATTTATAACAAAATTGCTTCAGCGTACACGGCGTGAGAACGTAACAAACATACTCTTCATATTCGAATATCCCAGAATCCATAGATCATAAGATTAAAAAGACTTGGTCCTACGATTCGGCCGTCGTTGTTACAACCTCACAACTATTTCAGTGTCTCTGGTACTTTACTTTTTTCTCCATGGTTGGTTGAGTCGCTGGATGCTGGAAGCGTGCGCACCCCGACCGTGGTCCGTCACGCAGCCGCGTGCCAGCACCGCACCTTGCTGTGTTTCGCGTTTTTTGTTACATAGATAATAGTGTCGGCTTTTGGGTGGGTTCTGTTGGTTGAAAAGTTGTGATGTTTAAAGCAAGATTTAATAGTTTGGTGAATAAAAATAGCTTTGATAATTCCTACGAAGTTAAAAAATGTATCATTCAGTCAAATTCCAAATAAATAAATTAAGAAAGTGATTTTTGTGATATAGCGTTAACCTTTACATGTATATTGCATGGGATTTACCGAATTCACTATAGTGGGTTTCCACAAAGTGGAAAATTTAAATTTAAACTGCGTTAGTTTTTGTATGAATTTTAATCAAGTTTGATTTTCTATATCGCACCTACTATTTTTGTCTCTGCACAATCCAAAGGTTGACTGGTAGAAAATGCCTAAGGTATTAAGTTCGCCTTTGCACTTGCACCTATGTGCTTAAATAAATACATCATGAGATAGCAACAGAAACCGGTAGATATATTGTTCTTTGGGCCAGTACTACCGAATTTATGATAGTATTTAATAGGTAAAATGGTCCTTTCTCCTGAAGCTTACGGAATACTAAAGATCACCCATTGAACGGTGACGAACGGAAATTTTGTGGTCCTGGCACGAGCGCCGTAAATGACTCGGAAAAAAATCGTTACGCCGTATTCCGGACACCAAAAAGATCGTGGTTACGTTTTAATTTGATTTTTGTTGAATTCATTGCTTTGTCGTAGGTCTTTGGCTGTAAAAACTGTGACTATATCAGATCGGTTCGGTATAGTATCAAAACGTAGATGCATTTTTATTCTAAAAGAAAAACCTTAAACGGATCATGGAAATATGGGACATTAACAATAAGCCAGAAACTCTATACAAAGGCAGTCATATTGATAGAACATAATCAGCCTTTTAATATCCCCACTGCTGGGGCACAGGCCTTCTCTCTGTTAGAGAGTGTGGGCCGTAATCCACCACGCGGGCCCAGTGCGGGTTGGTGGATGTCACATGTCTTCAAATTTTTGGTTCTAGGACATGCCGGTTTTCTCACGATGTTTTCCTTCACCGTTTTGAGAGCAGTGGTGATGAAATAATTTACACAAAGTAAAGCGCCTGCCTGGGTTTCAACTCACGACCTACAACTTGTAAGTTGCGGCTGTTACCACTGGACCACCACTGCTCAGCAGCTCACTACTATTGATAGAACATACACTGCAATTCTAATAAGCTTTTACAAAATTGAGAAAACAATCGATTGAAGAAAGGAGGGTCAGCAAAATAAGGTTTGGGGTTTTGACAGTTGGTGCATCCGTTACTAAAGGCAAGGGAAGTTTGCCGCTATTAAATTATTGAGTGTGCCACTTGTTCCTCCCCATTGTAATACACTTGCTAGTTTTTGACCGCGACTTTCCTGCTGTATTTTCTGTTTTATTGCAAAAACTGTAATAAATTATATGTCAAGCAACCTGAATAATAAAATGTGAAGCATATTCAAATAGTAAGAGAAGATGTTTGCTTGTTAGTTTAGTGAACTTGTATAATTTGGCTTTAGTGGTGATCATTTTTTTTGGTAACCGATAATTGGAGCAGGTAATGAGATATACCTACTCATGTGTATAATGTCTACTTTTAATTCCATCATTATAGTATCCCTCACTGTAACTATTGAGACGTTGTCTCATAATCAGCCTCATAATGTTCTCTTTGCTGGGACTCAGGCCTCCTCTATAGGAGATGGAATGGGCCGTAATCCACCATGAGGGCCCAGTGCGGGTTGATGGTGTCACATGTCTTCAAATTTTTGGTTCTAGGACATGCTGGTTTCCTCACAATCGTTCGTTCTCCGTTTAGAGAGCAATCAATCTGCCTAGCCTTTTCCCAACTATCTTGGGGTCGGCTTCCAGTCTAACCAGATGCAGCTTAATACAAGTATTTAACTTAATATAAGTATTTATTTTTAAATTCTTCGTTTTGAAAGCAGTCATGATAAAAAAAGTAAAACCTGGGTCCGAAATCACAACCCGTAATTCGGAGTCGTAGCCCTGGCCACCACTGCTCTAGACTTTGTCTCATACTTAAAACATTCATAAACATTATCAACTGACTAGAGTCATTTATTTAGAGAATGTAGCTACCAGTAAAAATAATTTATATCTATTAAAAAAGAAACATGAAAACTCTACCATTATAAGAAGCTCAGACCTACTCATAATGACAGAGTGGTTGAAATGACAGGTAGTGAATATTTGCACACGAAAATATCATTTTAATTTTAGACTCCATTGCAATACGCTATGCAGATTGTTTAGAAACTGGAGCAGTCATTATTAAAATGTACAGAGATGACGAATGCAGTTAGAGTACATAAGCTTTTTTTTTAAAGTGTAGTTTTTTATTTTAATTTATTTATTGATATGCACGCGTTTGGCCACAATCTCACCTGATGGTAAGCGATGATGTGGTCGACGATGGAGTACGCTTGCCTATAAGTAACCTATTCACTCGTTGAGTCGAAACTCCAAAGTCTTGAACATAGACGCCGAGTTGCTAGCCTGTCGGTTTTCTATCGATTACATTTTGGGGAGTGTGTGACGGAATTGCATGATTTGATTCCGCCAAGCCCGTTTCATCAAAGAACCACAAGACGTACGGCGAAGTGCCACCGGTTCATGGTGGACATCCCATCCATGCACACAAAGCGTTTTGAGAAAACATTCATTGTGCGTACAGCTAGGGAGTGGAATTCCCTACCGGAGTCTGTGTTTCCTGATAGCTATAACCTGGGAGACTTTAAGTCAAGAGTGAATAGGTTACTTCTAGGCAAGCGTGCTCCATCTTCGACCACATCATCGCTTGCCATTAGGTGAGATAGTGGTCAAACGCGAGCTTATCAAATATTAAAAAAAAAAAACACTCTTGACTTAAAAAACTGCAGGTTGTATCTATCAGGAAACTCAGATTCTATTCTTGTTAAAACTTTTACATTTGCGGCTCTAGGTTTGAGCCTGGTGTCGTGGATAAATTCAAAATAAAGTTACCGTGGCCCTTGGCACCCAGGCAACTGAAGAAACAGGGGTGGGTTTTAGTCGATAAAAGTCTGACACGCCCTCCCGCTCCACCCAGAGAGGGAGAAGTCATTGGATGATTTTTCACCCCCACAAAAAAAAAGGTTTGATAGATACAAGTTGCTGTGCGTGGCTAGCTGTTTCAAGGGTGGTCCTTTCGTACTGATAAAGAAGGGGGGGGTCAGGTTTCATAGGTCAATGGGAAGTTAAATAATTCTTCGAAACAAAATTTTGTTACAGATAACGAACAGACGGACGCGTAAGTGACAGCAATAGGGCTCCGTTTTGACCCTTCGGGTACGGAACCCTAAAACCCAAACTGACAATGACTGTGGTCAATGAATTAATTTTATATATCACCAAGTCTTAATTCTTGACGTCATACTCCTCTAGTCAATGACCAGACGTGTCGCCTCTACAAGTACTACCAATTTAATCTCTCTAGCGTCATAATGCTAGTAGCATTAACGACTGCTCCACATTTGCGTTGGGCAGCTACAAAAAACGCGAAGGCGTGCAGTTAAGTAGATAAAACAACAGTGCCCGTCAAATTTCCTCCAGACATTAATCACACTAGTGAGTTCGGTAAGCCGGTAGTGTTGCCATGACTTTAGATTTGATTGGACAACTAAAAAGGAGGTTCAGCTTTCTTTGAAATGTTTTTTTGGTTTTAAATCCCCCAAAACCAAGGCTTGGGTGTAGAATACAGCATAATCTTTCCCGTTAAAAACATATGCACATGCAGAAGATGCATGGGTTAGCTATGAAATTGCCATTCTATGACACTGCACACTTTGGACTGGGCTAACTTCAGATTGACTTTATATTCTAAGTTCTAATAAACTAAATATAAATAAGTTAAATTTATTGCAAAGTACAATTTAATTTACACAATAAATGCAATTGAAATGAAATATTACAATTAAAAAATTAAATAAAAATATATAAATTTAGGACATGTTATTCCATTTTACAAAATAAGCTTTTTATTTCATTCGCCATATTTATCACTCAGTTCAGTCAATACAATACCCAACTACCTATTTACGCCATACCCCGCTCGAGTGATTGAAAACATACATTAAATAAATCAAATCGGTTTTAGAGAATGCAAAAATAATGTAACCTCGATAAAACCGACATGCTCCTTGGTCGGATTGTAACTTTTAAAACCCTACATACCATAAATCATGAAGGAACTCATGTGAATCAGCACGTGACCGATTAGAACTCATCTCCCCTTTCACCACCCTCTATAAAGTGAACTTCCTTGACAAGGACGTTATGGGTGGTTGGTTTGGTCTCACGTAAGCAAGTTTAGTAATCATTATTATGGTACCTACCTAGAAATAGATACAAAAAATATCTGAGCTTTTTTCATAAAGTAAGAAATTCCAAATACTAACCTAAATCAGTTGCCAAAGAATATAATTTTCCCTTTTCGTCTTATTGTTTTTATTAACAATAACGTATAATTTACTATAATAAATATTATTGTATTGCTTAGAAAACGGAACGGATATATATCTGACCTGCGGCCTGAGACAAAATACTTGTCTGTTAGCATTCACGCTAACGCTTAGTACAAAATGTATGGGAATGACATTACCTGGACTTGAGTCACGTGACAATTCTCTCCGCAGGTAATGTCATTGCCATACATATTGTACTAATCGTTAGCGTGAACGCTAACAGAAAAGTATTTTGTCTAAGGGGGCTGACCACTCAGTCACAAAACACCTGTAATATGTAACAACCCAAAATAAAGAATTTGATAGACTACTTGTTTGAGTCAGTCCTCAAGACTTAGCCAATTCTTGAGAACTTATTAAGCCTTAAACATTACTTGACTGGGTAAAACCATAAAATATCTATTCATTTGAATCTAAATTAATTAAGTAAAGCAGCTTTCTCCATTAGTCTCATTATCGAAAAGAGCATCGCACAAAATATCTATATTTTAATTGTAACATCATAGCCACAGTATTCGCGTGCCGACGCGGTCGCGTACTTTCTACTGCTAACGGTCGGCGCGTGCGCAAGGCACCTGTCCCGCGACCCCAGCCCGTGTGGTTAACATTATGTTGTTTCATTACATTCGTATTTGAGACTTCTAGTTGGGTTTTTGTTGAAATGGGTATGGACTTTGTTTGTACTTTTGTTTCGCGTTTGGAATCATTGACTAAGTCCATATATTACTCTTTTGGAAATCGCTGATGTCGTCATTCTAAGGGAGTGATATTATAATCAGAATCTTCGTTAGAAAAACATTTATTGCATACGTATGTTGCTTTACTTCTTTCTTCGTTAAGATTAAAGTTGTCATTGTGTGGTGTTCCCCTGGGGTCTCTCCTGAGTTCACTTCTGTAGCAGTCCTTCAAGCATGTACTTATCTGAGAAATTATTTAGATGTTACTTCTGCCATCTGCTCAGCTTGTGCTAATTCATAATGGAATAAAAAAGCTATTGTTGTTAATATCTTGCTTTTATACGCCTTGTTTATAAGAAAAAATAAACAGTATTAAATAGTGGTAATATAAAAAAAGAATAATAAATAGAAATGATTTTACAATATAAAAGAGGCTGAACCTGAAAAAACTGATACGGGTAGAGGAAGCTGGTTTTTGTAAAATGGTTTGAAAAATACATAATAATAATATGTATATTTATCAATAGACTAGAATATAATAAGTACAGAGGAAATAAATTCATTTTAAACGGAACAGGCTATCAAATTCAGATGAGGCCTAGAAAAGGCAGCCAGCAGCAACAAAGGGGTTACTCGCGCATTTGCAATGAATATAAATCGCAACTGCATGAAATGGTTATACAATACCAATTCCAGTTAACAGTATACATGCATAATTGTGTTTAATGTAGAAGATAATTCGACTGCATTCGGGTTTTTCATATCGCTCAAACGATTCCAAAAATACGGAAAGTTCACAATCGAAATTTCTAGTACGAAAAAATATTCGATCAAAATGATGTATTGAATACTGAAATTAAAATGACCTTTGACACTTTCAGCTAACGTAATTTTTTTAATCCAATTTACAGTTTAACCGTTATTTCACGGAGCTATTTTTCCTATTGATTACAAAGTCGAATGGATTCGACCAGCCAATAGTGCCTTTCAGATACTCTGAAAGCCTAAAATTTGGTTTTTTATTGCATCAAATTCAATTTAAAAGAGAAAACCAGATGGTTGGCCACTGATTCGATTTTACAGTTCGCGTTGTTAGAAAGCTCTAAGTCGTGATAGATATTTTAAGGTAGCTGTATCTTCTGTTTTGGAAATAGAACCTTTTTTTGTTTGGTCATTTTGAAGACTATTGTAACTAAATGCTTTGCTAAAACCTTTTGTTAGACTTCAATACTTGGGCACGAAGTTAATAAAGATCGTGTATCGTCATTACGGTGTGGCCTGTGACTCAGAATAGGCCACTCCCTCTTTTATTGTCGATGTTCTAACGAGTTCCAAGCGCCACCTGTTAAGCGGGATAGTTATTATTGTCTTTGAAGACCAAGAGTGCCGCTATCAATAGTACCTACTATAGTACTCGTATCTGTAGTTCTGTGTTTTGAATTGAATAAAAATGTTTCATATATCTGTCTATTATTCAGCCAAGTATATGGATTAGAGGTAGACAAACAACTTCTTTTAGCACGAGGTGGAATAATATTTAACAATATTATATTATTTGAACGCCAAGAATATACTTATTGTTCTAATTCTCAAAAAATAACCTGTCAATATATTGGTAAGTTCCACAAAGCACTCTGAAGACTTCCCATGGCATATGCGCCATACCGAAAGGCGAGATTTCTTTCGTCTGGCGCCCTATGTTATGGATGTGGATTCCTAAGCGTCATACAAAAGAGTTCAACGCAAAGGTAAATCGGTTAAAATAAAACGTGCAACTCCGTAAGAGAAGAAAGAAAATTCTTTTAGAAATTTCTTTCACTCTAGATGTAGTTATTATCGTCTTAATCTTGGGAGACTAAGGAGTTCTTAAGCATTTATTGCAGAACTGTGACTCTTTTTTGCGTATCAATGGCATATTTTTATTTTTAAATGCCTAAAAAGTATGACTTAAGTAGAATAAAAGTGCGAGCCATATAATCCTTCCTAATAATTATTCTATTATACTGTATTAATGATTTTAAACGTAAATTTAAAATCAGTCCGACTACAAAGACCAAAACCCGTGACATCTGCAACAAAGCATAAAATCCCTCATTTCACCATCGCCTAAACAAAAATCATTACCACCTTTTCCGGTCACCCTTTCATTGATAATGAGACGTTACGTCAATGTATCCGAATTACTTAACGGTCGCGGAGGTGGGGTAGGTGCGCAGGCGCATGGGGAGGGGGGGTGAAACAGGTGACTACGCACCTGCCAACGGTCGGTCGCTTCCTTTATGCGACTGACATTACGATGGGTAGATTAGACTTATGGATCTGTATAGCTAAATAGTGGGGGAATGCTCGTTTTTTGCTTGATTGGTTGGTAGTGTAAATTCCGATTGTGTCTCTATGTTTCGTTTTTTGTGCGTGTGTATAGGTAAGTTATTGTTTGGTAATTGGAGTAATTAGGTTAATTGATTGTTAGTGAACAATTTTAATTAGATTATGAATATTCTATTCAACTACTTCAATATTTTAGGCCGTTCAAATAGTAAGTGACAATGACGTGTGTTAGAAAATATGGTACCTACTATACAGGGTGTAAAAAGAAACATCACATAGCAGTCAACTACGCATACTATACATATAACAAAGAAGTTTTGCGTAAAAATTATTGCTGGGACTTTTATTTTTAGTTATGATTTTTTTATTTTTTTTTTATTACACGCAATGTAACACGAACAAAGGCAAGTGGAGTTAAATCCCGCCTCTTCGTTCTAAGCCACGTAGGTACTTGTAGGATATGTTCGATGTTCATCGTGTTTTTGTAACTTCAAATGCGTAATTTCTAAAAAAAAAAAAACGAAAATTCAGGTAACGTTTATTTGGGAAAAGTTTAGTGATAACACTTAGTGTTTTTTTTCGTAAAAAAGGAAAAAAAAAATGCGACTTTGACCTTCAATATCTCCAGAACCAGTCGATTGCCAGGTATGGTCTAGTGGAAAAAAAAATATCCAAATAATGGGTAGAAAATGTGGCTTTCGGCTTCGGAAACTTCGTCTTTTTACACCCGATTTAATATATTGATACAATTATCATCAATGAAAACTATTGCCCTGCCACTCTCTGGAATGGCCCGAGACTTATCAGAGACACCACACTTACCAAAAATAATTTCCTCTCAAAACAGACGAATGGATGGCGAATAAATACTATTTGAGGTATAATAAATGCGGAAGTAAAATAAAACACATCAGTATCCTCGAACTCCTACATCATAAACCAGAACACATGATCGAAGGTACACAAAGAAAATAAAAGGCTGTAACCAACACCACTTGTAAAATAATCAGCACTACAAACAACGATTCGAACGTGAGCTATCTCTGAGACCATCCATCAAAAGCACTGTCCCACGAAACTCAATCCTAACACCTTGGCTTAAGGGGTACGGAAGTGTAATGATACCGTGGTGTTTTCCTCCGGCGAAATTGTTTTTGCTCTGGCACGCGTCTCCTAGCCTAGCCTACTTCAGGGTGATCAGTTCATAGGGCTGTGCTTTCTTTGTTATCGAGTTTTTTATTGTTATGGTCGTGACTGTCAGTTTTTGTATCTTTTGTCTGAAGTCCACGCGCGTTTTTGATGGTCAATGCTATGATTGGTGTGAAATTAGTGTATTGTTCAGTACAAGGAAAGGTGTATGTGTATGTGTAGGATCATGTAAATTGAACTGTTATTTATTTATTTGTTTTTAGATTGACCTACCAACAACTTTATTTACAGTACATATTTAAATAATGTTTTTCTATGAACTTATGAACTTACAATTTATTATAAATTAGGTTAGGACCGCATACCCCATATAAGTAAAAATTATTTGCTGAAAGTGTGCACTTTGCTATAAAATTTATTAAAGTTAAATTAAAACAAAAAAAAAACTATTTTTATAATAAAATTGAGAATTTTGAAGAAAAAAGATTATTGAAATGTGTGTAGGTAGTATACAAAACTTTTTCCAAAAAAAATACAACTGACTTCCCTAAATAATACTAAAAAATGCAAAGTGTACCCATTCTAAAAGTACATTAATAGTAAAGTTATGCCCGAATTGATAGCCCCAAAAATAGGGAATCTGAACATAGTTGGTGAAATTAGGGTGTATTAGGGTGAATTTTACAAATCTGTATACCCCTTCAGAGCGTATCAGCGTGATGTAATGTTGTGAAGTGGTGTAAACAATAAACAGACATGCGATTTCAGCAATTCTGGAAGGTTTGCTATGATTTATTGAAAAGTTCCATTGTGTATCTCCGAAGTTCTTCATCAGATCTTCACCAAATTTAAATGGCACCACATGATTCAAATAAAAAAGATTCATTAAAATCGGTTCACCGGTTCAAAAGTTTTGAGGTAACACACTGTATAACAAAAAAACAACAGTCTAATTGAGAACCTCCTCCTTTTTTTGAAGTCGGTTAAAAACAGATGCAAATAATCAAGCTGCGTTTGCTTATATGAATGAGGGTGTTTTAAAAGCCTCTATAATTGACGATACTTAAGTATTTCCGGCACACTCAGGGCTATCGAACTCACTGCTGATTTGACTGCTGACTATGCTAAATTTTTACCATGAAAACGACCATTGTTTTCTGAATTTCAACAACGAACTAGTTTCAGTGTCTGCTTCACTGTGTGACTGATTAGACAGCATAAGCTATTACGAGGAAAATCTTTGAAGACACACTCAATAGAAACTATTAAAAATTCAGAACGTAATTGACGATTGACGTCATTGAGGTTGAAATATTACATTGCAAACTGCAGTGACCATTGTCCACCTGTATCAAACAATGTTTTTCAACACATTTACTAGAAAATTACTTCGAAAAAAAAAATTAGATTTCGTAAACATATTTGTAATGAAATATTGTGAGAAGTGTTTTGCGGATTATTTTTCATGCACCTTTGTTAGGGCTGCCGCGTGACCTGTGATGCTGGCGGACGACCTACCTGATACAATAATTTGTGCGTACGCTAAATTGCAAATCTAGAAGCAGTAAGAGTGAGAGTTAGTTTTCAAGTTTGTTGAAAAAACTTATATATTGGTTACATCCCTATCCCAATAGTGCTGGAATGATTGGCGCGATGTGGCGATGGTCAATCGTAATAGTTTTTGTTCCAACATTAGATGAAATTACACTTCTATCATATTTGCTTGTGGTTCAAATAATATTGATCTGCCTGTCAATAATACCTCGTATTGTTCTCGGTTTTGTTTGTTTAGTGTTAATATTTGAATCGGAAGCAATTTCGTTTTGAGATTGATTTCTTATTTACCTTTGTAAAAAGGGGAAATAAGCAATCCGTGAAATAGTACTACAAAGTATGTGGTTTGAGGTGTTCTGTAAACATTTGTTTTGAAAATGTGGTTGTAAAAAAATATTATAAAATATGGTTTAGTTTAATATAAAATGAAAACTTTCCGAAAACATAATATTTACAGCTAAGGAGTGGAATTGCCTGTCATAGTCTACATTTCCTGATACATACAGCCTGGGAGTTTTTAAGTCAAGTGAGGTTACTTCTAGGCAAGCGTGCTCCATTTTCGACCTCATTATCGCTAACCATCAGGCGAGATAGTGGTCAAACGCGTGCCTGTCAAACGTAAAAAAAAATAGGTAGTACTTGAATCCTAGTAGGTAGTACTTGAAGTACTTGATCCATTTCCATTAGGTCACCCTTTGATGATGACACAATACGATGTAACTAAACATTCTTTCCAATCATGATGAACCAAAATTGATAAGATTTTTCTCCTACCCCTACACGAAACTAAGCATGACAGCTACAACAAAACATTAACGAAGATACTGCTCAGCTACTAGCGCACCTCAACGCATGAATAAGTCACACAATTAGGGCCCAATAGCCTACCAAGCCCGGTTCTCGCGCCAACATCATAAACAAAGATTGCAGCTCATTCCCAACTTATGTTCCTTAAGCACGCTATCCACCATATTATTCTCAAGCGATAAATTTATATCTTCGCACCCTGATGCTGCTTTGTGCAAATCGAACATCGATGATTTATGAACAATTATCGATTAATTCAAGCAGCGGTCGTAAGTTTAATCGGGATTATTAAGGACTCGATTGGAGTGAGTAAAACGACGGCATTTAAATCATCTGATGGCTCCAAAGCTTCCTCAATTAACACTCCGCTAATCGTTTTATGGAGATTTGAATATGGATTTTGTAATTGAGTTTCCGTTTCCTATTTGGTTCTTTATAAGTTACAGGAAAGCTGGTTTTCCAATTGTTGCATAGGATTAGAACACTCACGAATACATTGATAGATTGCAGTGCTGCTCAAGAGTAAAATTTAAGAGTCTGTGTGCTGAGTGCTTGTTTTCAATAGGACACATAAGGTTCAGTGCATGTTTCTGTGCTAGCTATCTGTGACGTTTCTGCATCTTCATTTATATAGCGTATTATGACTGATTTAAACAAAAATCTGCTGACGAAAATACTATTTAAGTTTACAATAAATGCATCATCGATTCAACGAAAGGTACTGCTCCACTTTTTTATCAAAAAACTGCGGATGTTTATTTCTGATTCGATTCTCTTACTGTTTTAATGCAGGATGTTTTTACGAGAACAAGTTTTTCTGTAGACCCCAAAACCACACAACAGCGCACTACTGTATCGGTATCCAGTCATAGTAGGTGCATATACCTCATCGATTGTTGCGGCGACCGATCAGCTTTTTTGTCGACCAAAATGGGAGCAATACTCATCAGATAGCGTTATAAAAAGCCGATGACGGCCGAGCACAAAGCCGCCACCGTCTCACCTCGATTATGGTCTATGACAACGCAGTTTGTTCGGAACAACACTCCATATTGATCCAAACATCTCTTCTATTTTGCTTCAGCTTTATTAGATTTTTTGTTGAAGCAATAGGACTGTGTAAACGTCTAGCATCTCCTGACCCATCATTGCTCATATTCATTTCATGAGTACAGGTCATTTTATGCTCGGTGGTTGAAGTAGTGGGTACAGCGACTCCCGTCGCGCGATCTATGGCATTGTACGGCCGCGCCTATCTCAATTGTTAGTTTAATCGAGCTTTTTGTAATCACCGTTTGGATACTGAATGCAATACTTCTAATGATCGTCTTGGTAAAAAGTGAAATGGAATTTGAGGAAAAAAATGTCTCTTGCATAAGTTTGCGACTTAAACTTAGATTAACGTAATTTTGTAAGGAAAAAAGGTAATTCAGAATTTATCCGGTGCTTTTCGGAAAGCTTGAATGTTGAAGATAAAGTACCAGTAAGACCATTCCCTTTAAACTTTTGTGATAAAATCAATCTGCCTAGTCTTTTCCCAACTGTTTTGGGGTCGACTTCCAGTCTAACCGGATTCTGACCTCGACAACCCAGTAACTGGGCAACACGATACTCCTTGACAAGACTGGTGTTAGATTGTATGACTTCTGTCTACCGTAACGACTGTCAAATATCTTCAAATGTCAGCCGGGACCAACGGCTTTACGTACTTTCCGAGGCAACGAAGAATAAAGATGGTCACCCATCCACGAACTGACCTCGGCAAGCGTTGCTTAACCTTGAAGATCAGCCCGTATGGCTGTTATTACAAATACAAATACAATATTACTTAGCTAAGAGCTCTAATGCTTAAAACAGGATAAAAAATTTAAAATACAAGAAAATTATTAATCTGGTGATCAACTTAGAGGGCATTGTGAAAAGTACAGGAACAGCTTTTAAATAAGACAATTTCACAAGGTCATTTTCCATTGTTTTCTAGATTGACTAGTTTATTACTTACTAGCTTTTGCCAGCGGTTCCGCCCGCATGGAATTAATTCTGCCCCCACTATACTCGTAAATTATAGCCTAAGTGATATATTGCAGACTATATTCTATCAATCAATTTGCCTAGCCTTTTCCAAGCTATCTTGGGGTCGACTTCCAGTCTAACCGGATGCAGCTGAATACTAGTATTTTATATGGAGCGACTGCCTATCTAACCTCCACAAGCCAGTTACTGGGTAGACACCCCTTGGTAAGACTGGTTGTCCGACTTTCGGGCTTCTGACGACCCGTAACGACTGTCAAAGATCCATGATTGACAGCCGGGACCAACGAAGAGTCTCGGTATGTAAAGATGGTCAACTATCCATGGACCAACCCCGGCAAGCGTAGCTTAACCTGATGGATCGACCCTTGTGGCTGTTATTACGTTATTACTTTAGCCACGAGCTCCTCCACGACTATATTCTATCTCTATGCTAAATTCCATCCAGATCCATTCAGCTATTTTTAACCGACTTCGAAAAAGGAGGAGGTTCTATGTTCGACTGTATGTTTTTTTTTTTTATGTAAGTATGTCCACATTTCTACGTCAGTTGTGGAGTGATTGTCAGTATTCTTTTTTTATCCGAAAGAATGTACTTCCGAGGTGGTCCCATATAATTTTTATCGAAATTGCTTTAGCGCTTTTTGAAAAACTGAATAAAAACGAAAAATACGTATACCTCGATGACGTTTTGGTTTTCTCCAATGACGAGTATGTTTAAATTCCACGTTCCATTTTATTGGGGTTTTTAGTTAACCCGTGAAGCCCCGCGACTCACCGGTGAGTCGGACAAAAAAAAAAAAAATGAAAGAGAAAAAAAAAAAAAAAAAGGATTTGGCCGCGGGGCTTCACAGGTTGGAAGTCGGTGTCAAAAAACGAAGAAATAAAATGCAAACACCGACTTCCAAAATTAAAGTTATTTTTTAATTTTTAGTGTTTTTTCTTTTTTGGAAGTCGGTTGTTTTATTTTGTAAAAAAGTTTTTTTTGGAGTGAATAAATTATAACTTAACGTACGTGCGTGCGTAAACTCGTTGTTGTTGTTTTTTATTGAGATCCATCCATTCATTCAAACTTTTCGCATTACTAACAAAAGTATTAAGTAAGATTTCTACTATCACAATAGTAAATGCTATGTAGATCAGCCTACCACAAACAAAAAAAAACTATTTTTAAGCTTCATAAAATTAATAACGCATCCCACACAAAATGAGGCAAACCTTTCAAATTATATTGTACTAATAGTTAATAAGAAAGAGTTTAATATAACATCACATCGTGATCTTTTACTGGTTCCAATCGTTTTGGTGGTCTAATCGGACCAATAGGTTTGGACCACCCGGTTGTTTTAAGTTAATAATTGTATCATCATACAAGATTTATAATGTTACTGATTGACGTGTCTTGTTGGATCAATCGCCGGTTATATGGCATGTAGAACTAAACTAGAGTTTTAATTATACCAAGAATTAAGTTTAATTTTGAGTTCATGGAAGTAAGGGCCCGGTTTTCATACAAAAACGATAATTATTTTGTCATAAAGCTTGTTGGGCAGGATAGTCCTATGCGAATGGGTGTTTTTACTCAAGCATGCCTGAATGGCTGACCGGACTGGATTAAATTTGGCACAGCGATATACATATTATATTCTGGAATAGTACAAAGGCTATAATTTATAGTGAGGAAAGTACAGGTGAAGGTGGAAGAAAGGTGGTGGTGGTGGTGGGAATTTTATGTACGAAGTCAAATATTGTCTCACTGCAGGACAAAGGCTTTTTCTCTTTTAACCGACTTAAAAAAAGAAGGTTCTGTATTCGACCCGTATGCATGTATGTATCTTGTTTATCCGCGATTTTCTTGAAAAATACTAATTCGATTTGGATGGGGTTATTCGTTATTCAAATGCATATTTTTCAATAAAGATTTTAGTATATAAAACCTTTGGATTTGATGAAGATCTTAGGAGATAGACAGTGGGACTATTCAATATATATAACAGCACATGACTCGCGGTTGCCCCGACCGTATGTCTATGTATTGTTAACACAATTTAATGGAGAACCACAACTGAAAAGCGAAAAACAAAAAACTTTTTTACAAAAAATAAAACCAACTTCCAAAAAAATACAAAGAAAGTGCAAAATAAATAAATTTAATTTCGGAAAAAAGTGTTTCTGGTTTGGTGTCTTCGTTTTTTGACACCGACTTCCGAAATTAAAGTTATTTTTACGGCCCCGGCCGTATTTTAGACTTATTTTTTATTTTTATTTGAAAGTCGGTTCTATGTTTTGTAATAAAGTTTTTTTTTACAAACGATTCTATTTTCCACGGACGAGGACGAATCCTACTGCAAGGATTTTTATTAGGAACCAAGCTCGTTTCACTATGTTTGTTATTTTATTATTTTTTATATATGTTTTATGTTATGTTTATTTTCAAATGATCAAATTTGCATTCGATTAGATCTAAATCAATTCAGTACAGACTATTTAGATACAAGTGTTTTTCCAGTTCTTATTACTTTGATCATCCCCAAGATCTTCAACAGGCAATTAAAGTTTTCTAAAAAAAACAGTTATAGCACAGGATTGCAAATTTAAATAGGCAATGGGTTCGCCCACTATCACATTGAGAAGTAATACTCTCTGATTCAAACGAACGGTGGGCGTACTAACCTACCTCCACATTCATAATGTCTACATTAGAATGCATATTATCTATCTATGGAAGGTTCGGGACTACTACGAAGTAAGCTAGAATCAGAAGAACATATGAATTTACATTAGGCTAGTTTCCTAAACCAAATTATTATTCCGTCAGATTACCAAAAAATATTGGATGCCTATTTATTCTTTTTTCACGTAAACCAAAAATAAGGGCTATACAGTGCGTTGAAATTTCGTGTGACGTCACATCTCTATAAACTATGTACCGTTTAGTGACGTTGAGTCGACGGCGCGTAGTGTTCCACGCGCGCCTCAAAGGGATTAGTGTCAGCCAACACTGACGGGGCCCATCGTGGCCGGTGCCTGCATGCCTAGGGGTAGCGGATAAATTCTGCAAATGAGTTACCGCACCCCTGGGCACTCAGGCAGGGAAGGAACAGGGGTGGGTTTTAGTCAGTAAAAGTCTGACACGCCCTCCCGCTCCACCCAGAGAGAAGTCATTAGACGATTTCCCACCCCACAAAAACAAAAAAAAACCGTTTAGTGACGTAACAAGACCCCACTCCTTAACTTTGATGCGTTTTATTATTGTAATTTTTTACTAGTTTGGTAAAGCAAAAAATTCGTGTTCAATTTTTTTTTTATAATCTAACTTACGGTCTACATGGAATGATTATTTTTATACCTACGAAACATTTCTGTTAATCTAGAAGGATAGCAATATTGCAAGGTACGATATCAGAGGCACTCGCTTTTAAAATTCGATTTTTTTCACACAATTCTTAGGATAGTTTTATAAATAATTATATGTATAAATTCTATAAAATAATTTATAAATTTGATATATGAATTCTATTTAATAATTTATAAATTTAATGTATAAATTCTTTATAATAATTTACAAATTGCAGTTTTGTAATCAATTTTCTGAAATTTATATGGAATCATCCAATCTAAAACAACTGTTCTATTCGATAAAACACTGTTTGATAATTTATGCAAGAAACCAATTAAATAAAAAATTTAAAGAACTCTCAAAGTTTAAAAAAAAGTAAACATTTAAAAGACAAAAGAGCAGATGACCTTGAAACCTGAACCGATTTTGATAAAACATGTCTAAGAACCATCACTAGAAAAGGTTTTTTAGCGATGGTTCTTAGGCGATTGAATAGATTTGAATGCGGTTTTTATATTTATTTGAAAGCAGGTGCTATCAAATAAATAAAAGACCGGCATTCAAATCGGTTCACTCGTTTAAAAGCTATGTTGCCACAGACAGACACATAGACAGACAGACAGACACACACACATGGCGGTCAAACTTACAACTCCCCTCTTTTTGCGTTGGGGCTAAAATAGTCACTTCCACATTTGTTTGTTTCCCCGCTAACTGCTCCTCCTAAACCACGGAACGGGTTTTGATGCGGTTTTCCCTAATAATTAGAAAGAACGATAAATAAGAAAGGTTTGTGAATATGATTTGCACCCATGCGGAGCCGGGATGAAAAAAAACTGATATCATTGCTTAAGTAACCAACTAATAAAAAACTTTTTTACAAAAAAATAGAACCGACCTCCAAAAAAAGTGCAAAATAACTTTTATTTCGGAAGTCGGTGTTCCTGTTTTGTGTCTGTGTTTTTTGACACCGACTTCCGAAATAAAAGTTATTTTGCACTTTTTTTGGAAGTCGGTTCTATTTTTTTGTAAAAAAGTTTTTTATTTTTCACTTTTTAGTTGTGGTTCCCCATTACACTGTGTTAACAATTCATAGACATACGATAGCAGCAATCGCGGTTGATTTGCTGTCAATTTTTGAAGAGTTCCGTTGTCTGTCTCCGAAACCCATAATCAGATCTTTTTTAAATTTAAATGGGACCATTTGGGAATAAACCCCTTTCGAACAAAAAAAGAATTTTGCAAATCCGTCAATATATGACGGAGTTATGCCCGAACATACATAAAAAAAAAAAAAAAAAAAAAAAAAATACAAACATCCGAATTGATAACCTCCTCCTTTTTCGAAGTCGGTTAAAAATCAAACTCGGACTCAGCAAATAAAAAACGAGTAGCACTACTTAATTTTCATCAATGTTCATAGACAAAACCGCGAAACTTCTTGTTCAAAAATCTGTAAACAAATTAACAATTTATATTTCGTCCACAAAAAGAAACACACTGTATAAATTCACGAAAACGTAGCTGCTCAAGTCAATAGCATTTATCATCGTCATTAGAGAATCGTAATAAATAAATCAATAAGTTTAATTTATTGGTTTAGACTTAGTGAAAGTTAATGATTATGTCAGTCACTATTTACTAGACCAAGTTATGTAAAACATTTTATATTACCAACCAATTTATATAATTAATTGAGATTTGGCTACTTGTGCAATTAGTTGTTTTTTGTTAGCAAATATCTTGAGATTCTAAGATGTTAAATGATGATTCTAATGATGATGATGTTAAATGATGATTCTAAGATGTTACATCGGAAATTTACAAAGATTTCATGAAATTTATAGTTTTGGGAATGTTGCAGACTTGGGCAATAAACATTAATAGTTAAAATAACTGTTGCTTTTAGGGAGAAGATCTGGATCAAGCTATCTTAAAAACCACTCGCTAGGTGATAAAAATTATAATACTAGTATATTATAGTGATACTGCTGGGCCTTGCCAATAGACTACACCATACCCGGGCCTGCAGACGGCGAGTAATGGGAAGCTTGCCGTCCGATCAGCACCAGGCCCGAGAGTCGACGGCGCGTAGTGTTCCACGCGCGCCTCAAAGAGTTGTCGAGCATACATGACGGGGCCCGTTATGGCCGATGCCTGCCTAGGGGTTGAGGATAAATTCGAAAGAATTCCCTCGCCCTTGGGTATTCAGGGCAGGGAGGAACAGGGGTGGGTTTTAGTCAGTAAGAGTCTGACACGCCCTCCCGCTCCACCCAGAGCGGGAGAAGTCATTGGATGATTTACCACACCACAAAAAAAAAAATGGACTACACCATGACTAAAAAAAAATTACGGTCCGTCAGTTACATTACCAAAAACTATTGGACACGTGTTTTTTTCTTTTGTTACGTAGGTAAAAAAAAAATGAGGACGATGCTTGGCAGCGCCTTGAAATTTCGCGTAACGTCACACCTACGTACGTACAAAAAAAGTCCAAAATAAATTTTATTTCGGAAGTCGGTGTCAAAAAACGAAGAAACAAAACCAGAAACACCGACTTCCGAAATTAAAGTTATTTTGCACTTTTTCGTTTTTTTTTTTTGGAAGTCGGTTCTATTTTTTTTTACTTACAAGTGTCGCTACAAGCCCCCACTCCTGAACTTTGATGCGTTGCATCTTTGTATTTTTTTTTTGATTTGGTAAAGCAATAAAAATGTGCTCAATATTTTTTGATATATACCTAATCTAACTACGGACTAAATAGAATAAAATTATTATTTTTGTACCCAGTAATCTGGAAATTAACTACACTTAGAAACCTAGCCTAATCGTTTAAATAAAGTAGGTATTATTTACAGCATTCATTTAGAAAGATATATCAATTAAGTAACTATTGTGCTGATCTTGCTGACTGGATAAAATATTGTTTACTCGTTTATTTCATACCGAAATATTATCAAAAACATTGACTTACACCTTCAAAAGTATATCCTTTTCACACACAAAATGGGGAAAAAAATCTTGCTTTTTAATTATTATCGAATTATCGTGTTAAACTCTAAATTGTTCTGAATTTATTTTTGCTCCCAACATTCATGACTCTAACGTGCACTAAGCACTAAAGCATGAATCACATCACACAATCGCAAACCAAATAAAATCGAAGTAATAATAAAATCTAACAATAAATAACGTTCAACATTGAATTTCCTCGCCAATGAAATGTTGGTATGGCTTTTATCGAGTCCACGGTTCATGTAGCGTCCCACAAGGCACGGACACTCCACGGCAGCAACAATTAAGTCTTAATACACACCACTCGAGTTGTTTTATGCAAATCAGTTGAGGGCTTGCGTGTACACCGCCTACTCGCTTCGAGAAGCTTCTAAATATAAAGCAGATAGTTTTAAATTGCGATTAGTTTTGCCGGTTTCACGCTGCTTGACATGACTCCTCCACCACATGCTGGAAAGTAATGATGTATGGATGATGATGTTATTAAGTCATATTTTATGGGTTTCTGTGTATTGGATGTCGTAAGCTGGTTCGATGGAGACAGTTTATTGTCCTGTCTAGAGCGATTGATAAGCTACCTGTCGTTTATGGGACCCTGTTACGCCTCTTCGATGCATTGGTTGACCAATGCGTGTACTTGTCTAAGTTTACCGATGTGTTTTGTTAGGAATATATAGGAAAGATTCAGTCATTTAGTGGTAACTGTTGGCTAGTTTTGGTTTATTGATCCGTGGCTCAGTTCTGGTTTACAGCTTATTTATAAGTATTTACTTTTGCTCTCCATTTCTGTAGCTTAGTATTTTTTGTTGCAGTCTTTGACTTTGGTACGCTGAGCTGGTATGAACCAGCTTTTAGCTGCACTCACTGATTTATATATTTACAATCAAAAGAATGATCTGGTCGTATTATGGTTTACCCCTTTTGTTGTAAGGTAATTTGATAATCTACCTACGATCGGGGTGAATAGGAACGAAGGGGTAAATAGAAACAAAACTTTGATTAGGATTTTTACTATGATACCCTAATATTGGTTTCTTTACTAGAAAACAAACAAACTATTTAGTTTTTATTACAATTCATAAATAAATCAGAGTACTTAAATGCTACAAAAATTTTCTAAATAACGTCAAAGTTTTATTTCTATTCACCCCGGGGCGTTCCTATTCACCCCGTCTGACGGTATCTTTTTTATCAAAATAGTACTTCTGAGCAATTATTCCGTCAAGGTATTTTACGAGGTTAAAGTTACAGTTTTCTACTTGGGATTTAAGGCTGAAGTATTAATTTCAGACAGTTTCAATGTTTTAAATTCTACTTCACTAATACATCAATAATGTCTTCTTTGAAGATTGGAAAGAGGTAACATAAAACCAAGTCAGTGGAAGGAATGGAGGGAGGCTTTTGCCCAGCAGTGGGACAGTGTAGGCTAGATATAATAATAATAATACATAATGTTTTTTCATGTTTTCCTTTCGCAGAACTAAGTTATCATTTTCAGTGAGTAAATAAAATGCAGATTACTTTATAGTAATTTATTTATTGAAATACTTATCTAAAATATAAATAATATTCATAATTTAATAATTCGTTGCGTATAAGCACCCTTATTCTATATTTACAATAAAATGGACGGAGACGTTAATCACAATACACGTACACAATGTAGGTATATAATTAGCCCATAAGATTAATTTATACAATATAATAGCTAAGTCTACATAAAACTATGTAGGTGTTCCGATACTTTGTCTACTTCTGTGTAGCCAAAAGAGATGTGATCTTTTTGAATCCAATTAAGATCGTCTTTTAATCCGATAAATTATTGCCCGGTCAAAATACCGCATCCAAAAAATATCCTTCATTTTACAACTCAGTGAAATTTTTGTTTCAGACAGAATAATCAAATAAGAGATAATTGGAATGATAATTTGATTGGCACTATTATAGAAGCTGCCAACATAAAAAAATGGTAGTAAATAAATAATTTTGACTTTTAACAATATCATGTTAATAAATAGCAATAGTTTATCCTAGAGATACAACCGCTATTCTAAAATGTTTCGTATAGTGATTATGCTTATTTATTTCATCCAAAATGCTAAAAACATAAATTAATTTTAAAATACTTTACAACCCAAAATTAAGTCCATAAAAACCGTATATTAAAATCGAATTTATATACACGTACGAAAAAAAAAATCTTAACAATAATAAGCCCCCAAAACTTCAGTTATTTTGAAAATCCCTTATTTTTAAAACCCTAAGTAAAATAAGCAAATCATAAATACAACTTAAATAGATAACACTTAGAGCTAGTTAGTCTAATATCACACTTTTATATTTTGTAAGACGTAATCAAGTCTTAAATGTAAAAAAATAATGTAAGTATACATCATTTCGATGTAAACATGGTCTTTATTTTCTTAATTCAAGTGGCGTCTCTTGCACTGTTCCTTTGATGTTTAGCTGTAACAAAAAAAAAAAAATATTTAAAACATTGTCATAAATATCTGCAGGTTTAGATAACATAACATAGTTCTTCGGGTTTTCCTACATACACTTTCATAGTTTTTCAGTGAGTCTTAAGATATTACAATCAATCATTCTGAGCTTGTTAGCTGTTGCTGGTTTGTTGTTGTTGTTGTAGCTGGTTGTTGTTTGTATGTAAGAACCTGGAGAATATCGGTAGCCATTTTCAGCCCTTATATCTCCTAAGTTATTTAGGTTTCTTCTACTTCATCTTTCCAAGCAGAATTTCCATTCATCTATTCTAGCAATCTTTCAGTGCTTACAAAACTTGATGAAGATTTAAAAAGTTTCAAAACTTACCAGTATGCAAGAACAGATGGTTCTTCAGATTGGTGTGCTTTGAGAAGCCTCGAGAACAGATGTGACACTTGTACGGCCAGGATCCGCTGTGGACATACATGTGCGACTTGAGGTCCCCAGGAGTCGGGAACGACTTGGAGCAGAGGCTGCATTTGTGGGGTTTCTCCTGTGAAAGAAAAGATTCTGTTAGATTCTGATCTGTCACGGTATTAGTATTTGGGGAAAAGGTTTGGGAGCTATATTTTGAAACTTTAGTTTGAACGATATGACACACTGGTTATTTTTTTGACAAATATTGCATTTGGGTAATATTTGTCAAAAAATAACCAGTGAGTACTAGAAAGATGAAGACTAATAGAGGAGTATGGAAGGAAAAGACATCTTGCGCAACCCCAAATAAATTGGGATAAGGGCAGGAGAATGATGATTGCATTTGGGTAAAATTAATATACCTACAGTGTAAGATAACTAGATATCCACTGTTTCTTTGATTGATAAAGAAAAAAATGACGAAAATGGACAACAAGCGGTGAGTGAATAAATGAATCATGGTAGTTAGTATGTTAAATAAGAGAGGTAAATATTTAAGCACGCACAAAAATATATTTAAGTGTTTACGGCAGTAAGTGATGCTGACCTCTCATTTTATTTAAAGACTATATGTGATTTTAACATATACAGAATCGTATAACTTGATATTAATGTCGTTTTGAGTACTTAAAAATAAACAACAGGGTACACATTCATCAAAGATAGCCAGATAAGTCAATACACGGAACATCTCCAGTCGATACAGAATGACTGCTGAGAAATGCATGTCTTAGAACGGGCTACGTCCTTTAAACGTCCAGGAAAGCCATTAGATGAAATGCAAGTCATAGGCATAGGTAATGTCGGAAAGGATTCATAGGAAGTGTTGTTCAAGGATAGTCCCATGATAGTTGAAGTGATCGTGACGGTTAAGGAATGCATTAGGTTTTTACTATGAAGTTGCCGTTTTATAAAATGGTCACTTTGAGCTGCGATAACTGCCGGTTTTTTATTTTCTGTAACATCGCTATATTTATGACCATTTTTGTATAAAATCAAAGAAAACTCGTCTTTTTTTTTTGAGTATGCGTCTATGATGGCACACAATATAAAACTATTTAATGTTATGAAATTCATTATCTAGAAACAAACAAAGTTAAAATATGTTAAAATGATATAAAGGAAGAATCTTCAATCGGAATCGGCTAATTTTGCACAACATCAGAACTGAGTTGTCAAACGTATAAACTACTATATCGATTCCAAATCAATAGTTCTATTTCTGATTCTGAGTCACAATAATAATGACCCAATAAAAAAAGAAAACCAATACTCCTAAACAATAAAAGACCTAATAACACTCATCACGGGCAATAATCAAAGTCATGACATCGCACATTGCGCGCAAATGAATTTATAATGAAGGATGCTGGCTCAAACCTGTTGGGTTCAGCCAATGTGGTTCAATGTGTCTTGATATTTGATAGGCATTTAATAAACTTGGGTACCCATAGGAGAAGTTTAATAAAGAGTCTTAAAATAATACGTGATATAGAATGAAATTCACAGATTGTATGGAAATCTGAAGAAGAAGATTGAAGAAGTAGCAATAAGTCCGTAAGGCAAAGATCAAGCTGGACATATAGATAAAGAAGTTGCAAGACGAATGAAAAGTGTCTAGAAGAGCTACTCTCCCATTCACATACATACACATTATCATTATTTAGAGGTTATACCTATATCAATCATATGTATTTAAAGACACTTTGTCATTGAAAAGTCATTGAAGAGCAAGCTAATAAAGAACATGTATATTCAAGACTGCTGTTATTAAACTTTTCCAAAACTTCTACTGAATCCAGAAGCACTACTAAAACTTTAGCCCACAATAATGCTACTACTTTATATCTCACTCATAATGAGCCCGTCACTAACCACAGCGGCATTAGTCGCAAGTCGCCGGTGTGCGCGCGGCCTAACACGCGTTACGAAGGAGTCATTACGTGACATTAGGCGCGGTGGTAATGTGCGCACGAGCGACACGATTGTCGCGACATGCATGACATTTGAAAAAGAAATGTAAAGATGTAGGTTGTTCTTTATGAGATGCTAAGAATATCTATGGTTGAAATACCCTTGTAATGTATGTTCAATACACTATCAATAACATTTAGAGAAAAATATGAAGTCAATAAGGGTTTGCAGAAAGAACTTCATAAACTTTACTTTGATACTCGTAAATACATGGAATATTAGACAAATTGTCATGCTCAAATAGAGTTTGATATGTTCTCAAATTCAGATTTACTCTCAGAAATCGGAGGAGAGCTCTTTAATCACAGAACGGTTCTAAATTCCTGTTCATTGATTTGTCTATTGGTTATTAGCATTCAATATCCAGCATGCCTGCATTATTGCCAGCATTTCCTAGAACAAAAAATTCGACATGTGTCATCCACCAACCAGCACAGGACCCACGTGGTAGATCATCGCCCATTCCCTCTCCAAGAGAAGTTGCCTGAGTCCCAACAGTGGGGACATTATAAGGCAGATTATTTTATGTTTACGAAACAAAAAATCTTCAAATTTTTGTCATACTATCGGAACAATTACAAAACATCAGTATTTATAAATAATAGTGAAAATCATAATTAACACTAAATGACCAAATACTGAAAACACTAGAACAACTGAATACAAAAAAAAATATAACACCTTTCAACTTAGCCGCAACAGAATAAAAAGACTTCAAACCAAATCACATAGCTGATGACCCGTAAAACAGTGAGCGTGAAGAATAAATTGAATACCATATCGTCATTCTATGCTTCCCATGCTACTAAATGACCATTTGTTTTTATGGAAGGAACGATCAAAATAATTTGTGGTCACCAAAACATTCAATTTGAATGTTCAAAATACTTTTAGTCGTGGATTTGTGGATGGCTTTAATTTTGTGGTGAGCTGCCTGATGCTTTCGTGTGTTGGATTCGGGAATAGTATGGCGAATTGGCTAAAGGATTTTTCTTTGTTGTGGTAGTAAATTGAAGCAAATTAACGGTTCCCTTGACTTTTCTACAGGGTGTTATGGAAAGATGTGGTTTTATTTTAAAAACTGCTACTGCACATAAACAACTTTCTAACAGGAAGTCAAAGTCAATTACCAAACACAATTTGTAACTTCCACACAAAAATCAAAATCTGATGATCAACCAATGATAAATTTGATCAACCAATTATTATTTTTGGGATTTTTCTATAACTACCTTATAGGAAGCGGTTTATTTCCATGGCAGATGCAGTTTTTTAAATATGACCACACCTCTTCATTACACCTTGTGTTGGTGGCAGCTAATGAGGGCTAAATAAATATCAAGTGTGTTTGGTTTCTGACCTGAGAGTTTGAAGTCAATTTTTCAATCTCCAATGCCAAAGTTGGATAAATTGTCGTATTTTACCCCTTGACAATTTCTCAGCTTCAAATTTTTGATTCAGAAACCGAGTCTATTTTACTTTGACTTAATTAACTATCACTCTCTAAAATTATTGGCACAAATAATGAATACCGTACCGACCATATCAACCTGTAGATCAAATAATTAATTACACATGATTTCAGAATCCGTATAAAACTTCAAAACAAGACTTAAACCACCTCTTTCCTAATTTACCACATTATCTCTCTCATTAATTGCTTCAACATTTAGTAATGTATAATTTTAGAGCATTTATTATTTGTCACGGCGTTTAAAGAGAAAGTAGTACTGATACCATTTTATATAACATTTTTAAGTAACTGTATTTAAAATGCAATCAATTAATTTAAAATTCTAAAACGGTTTCATGATGTGATCTTTATTACTTTATACTTTGTAGAAAATAAATCATTAGATATAAAATTCAGTGTTCGCACGACATTCAAATAATCGTGACTAAATAATATTGCTACAGATTGGTGAGAAGTCGTGAAATTTAAGGTTTGTTTACACTTGTATTTGTTTGGCAAACAGAGTAATTTTATTTGAAATAAATAATTAGCATTGCCATTTAACGTGGCAATGCTGACAATGTTCTGGGCATTTTTCCTATTGACAGAAATGTGGACGAATTTTTCGATGTCTAATGAGTTTTATGCCGCTTGTAGGTAGATGTTTTATTTATTTTGTTTAAATAAACTTTTATATACTTTGCAATTATAGTACAGCGAGTGTATTTCAGGCTTAACTTTAGTGGGAATAAAAATTCAGAGCTTAAAACTGACCACTCAGAATTACTGTAAATTACCGTTAGAGTCTAGATTTTTCAGTCGTATTATACACTGCAATTTAGCTTAACTAACCGTGACTCATGGGACTATTATGTGCTATAAAACTCAGCTACCAAACAACCAAACTATCAAATCTTTTTATTCCAAACTTTATTATCGTCTTTCCAAAACAATATATCAAAAACTTTAATTAATTCTAAAAATAATTTCCTGTACAACCACCAAAAAAAACGTAATAAAGACACATCCTAGAAGCGTTCCCATTAAATTTTTACTCGCTAATTCACACCGATCTACGAACCCTATAATTTTGATTACGCGTCTAAATTAAAAAGACTACAATGGGTTGGGCCGTGAGCGATCGGAATAGCCATCTTCTTGTGGGCGGATTATGCAGTAGCTCAATCAGGTGGGGAAAAAAACGAGTACCGATATTATACCGACCCTTCTCGCTACCGAATATTGCAACATATAAATCAATAAACAAAGAGCCATTAGTTGTCTGACAATTTCCTTTGGATAAATCACGATGTTCGCAAAAAACCGGCCGTCTCATCTGAACGCCGATAATGAAGGAGCGGGATTATTTTATGACAAACGAGATTGGTACGATATTATAAAATGATAAAATTCTGTTGTGAGTATTAAAGGAAAAATATTTTGACGGAATATTGTCTACTAGGTACTGCAGGTAGGTAATTATATACTAGGTACATTATTGTGATTGTTGTATGTAAACTGTAAATATAACCGAATACTCTGTCTTTTGAAGATATCACATGAAAGCCACTAATGGCAAAACCATAAAAAAATTGCAATCCTAATAACCATAAAAAGACAAATGATTTCCAATCATCCTTAAAAACAAACATAATTACTTAATTATTTAGACGAGACACCGTAACAAAATGAAATTCAACAACGTTTCAATACCGTAAAATTCTCGATGACCGAATCGCACAATCGATCAAGTGGCCGTACGGGCTATATCTCGCGGTTACAGTGACGTATGGCCTCTCGATACGCCTGTGCCACGTTATGGAAATCGAATGCAAATACGATGTGCTTCGGTTAATTTAGCTAAATAAATTGCTGCAAAATAACCTGAGAAGGTATTTCGGTATTGATCTCGTTAAGGTTTCTCGGTAGTCTGAATACGCGTAGGTGCAGAAAAAACTGCACAGTCGAGTATCATCTATGAACTTGAATTACTGGCATTAAAAATTGTGCAGAACTGTCGGAGTGATTTTTTATGCATGTAACTTCTCTAATAGGGATTAATACCACATTAGTCAAAATAACGAAAGGCAAGGCAATTGATAACTTGACATTAAAAATCTTTAATAATTTTATTTAAAAAAAAAAATGGTCGTTCCCAGCAAATTTAACTCACTTATTCTCAACCCAGACCCAGTGCACAGAAGCAATACCGGTCTCGCATGATTTACCACTAGACGATCAATTCCCTAATCGAATAACCCAAAGCAGAACCAGTTTCAAAAATGAACTAACAGAGTTATGATCTCAGTACTATCACTAAATTACTTATAAATATTAATATATTCAAAGGGGAACTAATTAATAACCACATAGGCAATTATCTGGGGCTTCAGTTAATCAATATTGTGGTGTCGGCCAATCCGTTGTCAAGACAAGAAGTTAACTAATTGGTACATAGTATATCTTAGAGGGCTCTGTTATTATGACTCCCTTATTCGTGATTCGAAACGGACTCACTTGGTTTATTACTGACGGTTTTGGGTTCCTCAAGTATGAACTTGTAATGAAATAAAATTATGAAAATGTTCAAAAAGAATCTTGCTCCGCATTAGTACAAATTGTTCACCTAAACCTTCCTCATGAATCATTTTCTATTGCTGTAAACCGCATGAAAATCCATCTAGAAGTTTTTGAGTTTGTTGTGAACGGACAGACACAAACGCGCTGGTGTATTGTTTTATAATATGATGAAGCGCTGAATGATTTTTTCTCATATTTTTTACCATAAGTCATTTTACTTCGTATCTGTATCGGTGCACTATTGAACAATAAAAAAATCGGCCAAAAGAGAGACGGACTCACGCGTAAAGGTTTCCGAACAAATCATATTTTTTTTTCAGATATTTTTTTTAAACTGCCTTCACTTTGTAGGTTTGGGTTTTACGGCTTTATAGGTACCTGAAATCTATAAGTAAAGAACTACTTTCTGTGTTTTTTTTCAAAATCATCATCATTATCTATTTTCTTAAATAACTTCAAAATTATATATTTCAAACTTATAAAAAAAAATTATTCGAGACCTTTACAATGTGCCCTTTCATTTGATAAGTCGCACGGCACAGTTTAAAAAACATTGATTTTAAATTTTCAGATTATCACCCCAAAAGTGACCCCCATATTCCAAATTAATTTATTAAGTGTACACTTCGTGTTTCGATCACAAATATTCATGTGTGTACCAAATTTCAACTCTATCGGTTCAGCAGTTTCAGAACAAATTAGCTGTGACAGACGGACAGATGGACAGACAGACACACGAGTGATCCTATAAGGGTTTGGTTTTTTCATTCGGACTTTCGGAACCCTAAAAATGGGTGATAAAGACAGATTATGTATCCTGAAACCCTGGTATCACTGTCAGAGAACAAAAAATAACTGGATGCGTTTATCGAATAACGGCCACTCCAATAAAAAGAAACACAATTCACGAAAGATTTTATCGCAAATCTTCACTTAAAAACTTATCAATCTTTAACAGGTGCAGAACCCTGTTGCCGTTTAATCCTTTAACTGTTTCATTTCTAAATAGCAAGCGTCCATTAATTTAATATAGGGTATTAATTGACAATGTATGCATATTTATTGGTCGAGCCGCCGTGATGTGCGATGTTGCAGTGCGCACAAATGTGACTTTGCGTATTTATAACTTGATGTAATAAGGTTCACTGTCATTTGTGGCGAGAGAAATGCTATTATTTATTAAGTATACTGTTAGATTTTGTACAAAAGGTGATTTAAGCTGTTTATGAATGAATGGGGTGTTTGAATGGTCATGGATTGTGAGTTTGTGAGTCAGTTAGTGTTTGTTTATAATGAAGAACTGGTAGTTCTTGTTAGAGCGTTTTCTATATATAAATCAAGTTAACTCGAAGTCGAATAATAAAATTATTGTATTGAAAATGAAGTAGTACGGCAGGTAACAGGCAAGGCTCTTTTTAAGCAAAATAAAATTGCAGTACTATTTTTAAATGTAGAAATTCTCGTCAGAAAAAAAATATCGCGTTTTATCGCACCCTGCGTTCGATAGTAAGTCCCAACTTCAATGTGAATCCTCCCTAACCAGGCTATTTCATTAAGTCACCTCCGTGGAATAATTTAATCAGTACAGTCCGCAGCAAAAGGACGATAAAGAATGATTGATAGTGCAGACGGTCCACAGATCCAATCTGCCGCTGTGCCGTCCCGCGTTATTTTTCTTTTTAAACATGAACGTTTAATCTCTGGAATGAATGGACTTGTTTATGTACGTGTATGGCGCATGTGGTAGGCAGAAACCAAGGTGGAACTAGTTTTGATCGATCTGCGGTAAAGCCAAAAGGGTTTTGACAGGTATGGATGTTAGTAATCTCTGAATTACTGACGGTGGAATGAGAAATATCTGTTGATTTTTGTTTCTGATACCAAGTAAAAGACTGTTCTCTATTACCAACTTAAGAAAATATCAATTGTACTTTGTACAGGTTGATTTTTATTGAGGTGAAATGTACTGAACAACTGTTTTTTTCATAGTCATGAGTTAAAAGTGTATTTAAAGCAGTACAAAGCTCGCCGATACAATAATAATCGTATTTTTATCCAATTAACCGTGTGCAACGGTAGCCCCATAATAATTTAAACACTGCACCTCCCAATAAATTAATATCATACGAACACCATAATTACGACATCAAATAAAAAAAAAATATCAATACATGCGTGGGCGGCTGATAAGGGCTGTTTACTATATTATCTCAAGCCATATTCAACTTTAAAATATATATTTTAGAGTTGGATTTTGAATGGCATATTGGCCTGTATAAATTATTTTAGGCACATTGAATGGCAGCCAAAGGTATTAACAAGTTCTTGAATATTAATTTCGGAGTTGTCACGTGTTATCTGAAAGTGAAACATACTCTTGTGGCATTATTAATTTTAGCTTTACATTAATAGGGTTGGTGACATTTGTGATATAACTAGTCCCTACACTAGTTTGATACTTTTGGGTTACAAACATGTGCTGCATGCTGCTACATGCTGGACAGAATTTGTACAAGACCCCTGGGCAGTTGAAAACCCCCACCAATATAATAAAATAAATTATACGTTTTCCAATTTTTCTTAATATGACACCACTAGCGACCCGTCTCGGCTTTGCAAGGAAACAAATTGATTCTAAAGACTTGTAGCGCCATCTAGCGTCCTAAATTGTGACCGTCGAAAATTATTGTTCTTTCCCTCGGGAACAGTACTTTTTAGGGTTCCGAACATTCGAATGTAAATACGGAACACAGGATCACTCGTACGTCTGTCACAGCCAATTTACTCCAAATCTTTAAACCGATTGAGTTGAAATTTGGTACACACATGAATATTTGTGACCCAAACTCGAACTTGTAACGTAAATAAATGAATTTGGAATATGGGGGTCACTTTGGTGGTGCAATTAAGAAAATTAAAAGAAAAAAGTTTTTTAAACTGTAATATGCTACATATCAAATGAAAGGGTTTGTTGTAACGTTTACAAAGATTTTTTTTTATAATGCCAAAATATTAGTTTTTAAGTTATTTGAAAAAATATATGAAATATGACCATTCCCCTCCCTTTAACTCTGAAGCCCAAAGATTTGAAAAAAAAAATACAGAATGTAGTTCTTTACTCATATATTTCAGGTACCGCGGCGTTACCGGTCGGTAACGCGATAATATTTAATAATAATAATAATTAATATTATTAATAATAATTTTTAATAATAATATTTTAATTCGCACGTGCTACTGCTGTGGCGTTGAGTGGTAACGTGTTACAGGAAAACCTAGAAGAAGTACCTAAATGTAGTTTAAACCTGAAAAAATATGATTTGTTTGGAACCCTTTGCACGGGAGTCCGACTCGCTCTTGGCCGGATTTTTTCTGTATGAAAGGTAACCAATATCCTTTCCTGTACCTGTGACAACGTATTATGTAAAAGTTAACGATGACCGGTTCAGTGGTTTATGCGTGCAAAGCTAACAAACAAACTTACTTTTGCATTTATAATATTAGTTAGGAATAGTTAGGATTGAATTTCGAAACGATAATTACAGTCTCTGAAACGAACAAGGAACTTATCATGTACTTACTCCACATTATACAGTATCAATTATACTAACCAAGTACATACTGCATAAGTAATGTCAATCTACCGTGTTAGAACATTCTAACAATAGTCCATAATCACTGAATGACATTACAAGGAAAATCATCACCATAATTGACACATCTGCAAACCGTTTTTTTTACACATCGAAGCGGAAAATATTAGCTGCACGCATTTCTTTACACTACAAAAAAAAAAACAATACAAATCCAAGATGGCGCACGCGTCTGTGGTTGATTAAAATGAATTATGATTGTCCGTTACAACATTGGGTCAATTATTTGTAAATCAAGTGTATTGCTGGCTGACAATTGTCACGCGATGTACGTGTACGTCAGAAAAAATGCACCCGGATCGTTTGTGCAATTATAATGTAAATGAAATGAGCTACTGATGATCGTAAGGTGAAATTGTTTTGAACATCTGTTATTTGATTTGTTAGGGTTCCGTAGTCAACAAGGAACCTTTATAGTTTCGCCATGTCCGTCTGTACGTCGGTCCGCAGCTTAGTTCAGAGACTCTTAGTACTAGAAAGTTATAAGGCATGGATATACATAGTAATCACGCCGAAAAAATGCTAAAATAAAATCATGAAAAAAAAAAACTTTTTAGGGTACCTCCTGTACAAGTAAGGTGGGGATGTTTATTGTTTCTTGTCTATCCCATGTTGTGTGGTGGTGTCGTTGGATAGGCCATTCAAAAATATTACGAGTCTTTAAAAAACATTTTTCGTTTGCGTAAAATTAAGCATTAAATTGCTAATTTTTGTTAGAGTGAAGGCGGACACTTGCCAGCTTGCTAGGTTGCTCTTGGATATGTGAAAAAATTCACGAAAGTAGAATAACGAAATTAAAAGGAAAACTATCACGGTTAAGTTAGCTCTGTTGGTTTTAGATTAATACTCACCTAACTTATAAAATGTTTCTACTTACTTACAAAATCTTTGAAAAAAAAATACTTTAGTGAAGAACGCTCAACGGAACCCTACCTTGCGCGTGGCCAGACACGCACTTGGCCGAATTTTATTTGATTCAGATTTTGCCATGTGCCACTTTAATGTTGAAGGTGTATAATTTGAATTATGTTTTTCACTGTACTCTACTTACTAATCTGCTGCCAATTTGTGTCAGATGGTGGCTTGTGAAATGATTATGATATTTCTACATAGTTTAAATCAACGTCGGTTTCCGCATGTGTCTGTTTCTCTGCATACTCCTCCTAAACAAGGCAACAAATTTTAATACTGGTTATATTATACCGAGACTTATTAATGGTCTACCCTCAGAAATAAACAAATGTATTACAAATAAAAATATCAAATGTAAACTTAAGCAATAATTCGAAATAAGCTACCTCGCCCCTGGGCACTCAGGGCAGGGAAGGAACAGGGGTGGGTTTTAGTCAGTAAGAGTCTGACACACCCTTCCTCTCCACCCAGAGCGGGAGATGTCATTGGATGATTTAGCACCCCACAAAAAAAAAACGCAATATTACTTAGGTATTATGGAATGATTGTAACTAACGATGTTAGTTAAAACGATGTTATTAATTTTTGTCGACAACATCGTACTTATATACATATTAAATGCATTATTGTATAGTTCGATATTGAGACAGAATCATGATAGCACAAGTTTAAGCCTTCGTGGCTTTTGGTTGCTATTTAATGAACAATCCTGTATTTTTTAGTTTATATGATAAATAAATAAAAATAAATACGGTTTTCACTAATGACAAGAGCAATAGATGAGGAAGGTTTCTGCATATAATTTATACCCATGTGAAACCAGGGCGGGTTGCTAATGTTGACACACTGACATTTAACCCTCCCGCGTCTAACGGCCCAGCGCATGGGCCATAAACAATTAAAAATCTATTGTGTTTTTAAGCGCGACGGGTTTGTTTCGAAAATAATTGAATAAATGAAATAAAATCTACGTCTCCAGAGCCATTAACTCGTTACTCAAAAAGGAACTCTTAAATGGCACCCATTTGTTAATACGGTACTCCAAGCATGCAATGCATAAACAGAAAACTGCTTTGATCATAGGATCGTGATAAAGCCCTTGTAATATATAAAACCAGGCGACTTTCCTATGACATCAAAGGGGCCGATTCTACTAATATCGCTACGAATACCCAGTAACTCATAAACTTGGTCCTTTCTCATATATTTGCTATCAGACCGTAAACAAACCCATACAAACATTATGGCCTCTTTCATTTTGTAAAACATTAAAATGTATGAGCTAGTGATTCTGTGATTATAACGATTTTACAATTGAACTATAACTTTTGTGGTAATGCTGGAACGGATGTTGTTTTAGAATATAAGGCAGTAAGTATTGTACGAAAGGGTTGATAAGTTATTTATTTTTCTATTCTACAGAGCGATAAACGAGAAAGGTTTGTGTGTATAATATTTACCCATGCGGAGCAGGGGCAGGTCGATAAATCTGTATTAAAAATGTTCGAAACAAAACTAGGTAGGTATTAGAAAATCACAATAAAATTACATAATTTTATTGTGATTTTCTGCTAACACATAACGCAAACAAAAACAAAATAACATTATTTAACACAATTTTCAATTGTATCAAAAAATCTGCCTAGCCTTTTCCCAGCGATCTTGAGGTCGGCTGCCAGTCTAACCGGATGCAGCTGAATACCAGTATTTTACATGGAGCGACTGCTTATCTGACCGCCACAACCCGGTAAATGGGTAATACGATACCCCTTGGTAAGACTGGTTGTCAGAAGTTCGGGCTTCTGACGACCCGTAACGGCTGTCAAAGATCCACGATTGACTGCCGGGGCCAACGGCTTAACGTGCTTTCTGAGGCACGGAGGAGTCTCGGTATGTAAAGATGGTCACCCGTCCATGGACCAACCCCGGCAAGCGTAGCTTGACCTGATGGATCGACCCGTGCGTCTGTTATTACTTTAGCCACGGGCTTCGATTTTCAATTGTACGTAATTGTGAATTTAAACAAAAATGTATATCCAAACGCTTTTCTTTGAGTATCACCGCAATGTGAAACACCCACTCATTATTTCTAAGAAGATGAATATTATCAAAATGAATCAATCCGACCGACCGATCGATACACATCGACTTTTATGTAGATCAAAATCAATTAGCGATAAAACCCGTCAGTTAACATCGTTTTCACAAACATCGTTCAAAGAAGTGTGTCGATAAAAACACTCTTCTACACTTCTATAATACCGACTTCCAATAAATAGAGATTCGACTAAAGTATCGATACCCAGCCTGAGTATCGATCGAATCAGAAATAATGATATCTGCAGGAGAACCAAGGTTACCGACATGGCCCAAAGATTCACCGAACATAAGTGGTGGTGGGCAAGGCATATTGGTCGCAGAACAGATGGTTGATGGGGCCGAAAAACTCTAAAGTGGCGACTGCGTAGCAGAAAACGCAGCGTAAGAAGGCCTCCCACAAGTGGACCGATGACCTGATGAGGTTTGTGGGAATCCGATGGATGAGAGACGCAAAGGACCGGTCGTTGTAGCGACACTTGAGGGAGTATAATTATGTACAGCAGTGGACGTCTTTCGGCTGAAATGATGTTGATGATGTACCGTGCAGTTGATTGCCGGTTCTTCCCTAGGCAACGACCAATCCGAACCGTGCACTAATTTCTATCGTTTCATAATAATGTATGCCCTTGTTTATGTGAAACAATATAATTTTTATACTTTTGTTGCGATAGGTCCTTCGTGTTTCACCACTTTTGAAAGTTTTGTCTAACTAAGGTATATAGATAGTCAGATCATTTATTTTTAGTTCTGTTTAGGTTATTTGGCTGACAATTTCATACAAATTGGGTTCCATTTCTGAATTTATCTTAAAGATGAGGCCTTTGAAACAGGCTCATAAAATATTTGCACTCTACACCTTATCGATACGAATGATATTAACATTTTATCTTTTAACGATATATCCAATAAGGTACTCGTAAATAAACTAAAATTGTATCCGAGATCGAGCTTTTATTTTAGTTTAAAAAAGTTTTTACTGTTAAGTCGATACCCAGATATCGATACTTTTCCCAACGAAAAGTAAACTTCAACACGATAGAATTACGACATAAGTACAATATTTATTAAGACGTTTTACTCTAACGGTTCGATCCAAAGCTTGTTTTATATGCATACAGACAAATGATTGGTGATTGGACCCCAATTTCGAAGCAATATAAAAAAAAACTGTACCAGTTTAAATTGTCAACTTCTTGCCTTGTTAATTACTTGAGTGTAGGCTCGGAGACGGGTGGATGAAAAAACGTGTTATCGGTGTAATCCGTCAAAGATTAGTAGGTGTGTGCTTTGAATTATAAGAGACAGTTTAAGTTTTGAAATAGTATGCTCAATACTGATGGATACTCGTATCATGCTCTTAAAATAGCAATTTAATTTGAGAACTAATTGAGAAATCCGTTACTAAAATTAATAAGCATCTTACCTTTTCGGCGTGATAGCTCAGTACAACTATCTACCAAATTACTATCTAATTTGCGGGCGTGGTGTTCATGGCAAAAATTACCTTTTTAATTTAATTCACTAGCTAAGTCCCCGATTAAAAAAATCCTATTAAATAAAAACATTTATCACTTATTTAACATCGTAATTTCTGACGCCCCTGTCTCTTGGTCTGTAATATATTCAATCGAAATAGACGGCGGTCGTCAAAGACGACAGATACAGACATAAACTAGTCGTCATATAACGCCCAGATTTCATTATTCGAAAGTCTTCGATAACCAATAAAAATTCATTAAACCGACTTCCTGTTAAAACAAGTGGAATTATGGTTTTGATACTTGTGTATTAGGTATGTTATGTGGGCCTAATTATGTTGGTGGAATGTTACTCTCGCCAAACTGTTGTGGCTTGTTTTCATTTCAATTAACTAAATCATATTTTTTTACCGTTCGATTTTGATTTTTGATGTGTCAGGTTATGATTAAATGGTTAAACTTTTTTAGTGTCATCTTTCACTATATTTTTATATTAAACAAGAATGTTCAGGGATCCTTTATGACAATGATATGTATGGTTTTTTATGCCCAATAAGGTTTTTTCATACGTTATGTTATTTAATTTTGTTAGTTATGTACTAAATTCACATCATAAATACACAACTAAACTGATAAATAACTTATTAGTTTAATTTAGAATGTTCTTAAAATAAGTAACTCAAGCTTTACTGTGTTATTAAAATATTTCATTAGGTATTTATATCAAGATAATCCCTAAAAGTTATGCATGACCAGCATGTTACTAATTTATTGCAAGAAGTAATTGTTCTGGTAATCTTACACAAATACCTTTGGCATAGTCGAATTGAATAAAAAAGACAAGGAAATGTTTAAACTGCCAATAAATAAGTATTATTCTATTTATTTGCAGTCTACAGTATCGAATGATGGGTGTCACAATAAGGGAGACACTCTACAAGAAGACAAGCGCCTGCGCAAACTTACGAACAAAGCGAACCAGAAGAACCACACAAATATAAATTAACACAGAAATGACTGCTATCGAAATGTCTTTCACTATCTAACCCGTAATTGCAGACGAAGACCGTTTTTAACCGATTTTTAAAACCCTTATTAGGGCAGGTGCACACGACAGGCGTGCACACGCACCGGCCACCAATAAGTTTTTTAATGAGATTATAAAAGCAATATGGTATCGTAAAAGCTTGTATCAATTTATTCCGGATAAATATATTTTATTCGACAATAACACATTATGTCGCATTGTTGGAATAATTTATTAGGACCTAGACAGGATGCCTGCTAGTTAAAGAATGGCTTAAAAAATTAACAGCTTTATTTGCCAACATTTTTATGACAGATATTAATCTTAATCCGTATTCTTCTTAATTATTTAATTTGATTAACTAAATTGATTTAAAAACTTGTCGGTGATCGAGATCCGTTTGTTGACCAGTTTCTTCCATTGTTTATGTTCTAAGATATATTGCAGTATTAAAAGTGTACAGTTGGAGTTTCTTTCAATCTACTACATTCAATTAATCTACATTATTATTTCTCACAGATCATGAGTTCCTCACAGTCAGATAATTATAACAAATTACGCAAAAAAAAACACGGATTAGAAATGATCTCTCTAATTTGTGACAAATAAAAATCTAAGATGAACAAAATCTAAGATGGCATATCAGTATCAGCTGCTTCTATTCCCTGTCGTAAATATCTTAGGACTAAAGGATACATGCAATGAATTGGCCACCTGTCTCTCTGCCTATTACGATTTTATGACACTGGCTTGCTCCTTGCTGTGGTTTTCTAATGGTTATTGTTGGTTTACTCTGGTTAGCTTCAAACCAATGCTGTAACAGTTTTACTGAAAACTAGACTAACTCATTTATAAGTTTAGTCATTAGTTTTTTCCTGTGGCTTCACTCTTTTGCCGAAAAATTGCTACTGTCCGTGGAATTGTCACTAGAGTACCACAGGGACGATGCAATTATTTGGAATAAAAAGTAGCCAGTTATATGTCACGCTTTTATTTTATAATTTTTTTGTAATCGGGTCAGTATTTGCAGAGTTTTCTTTTTATAGTAGTTTAGACTAAGTTTTTCCTTGCAAAAGTGTCATTTTTTTTATTAAGAAAAAACGGATTTTTTAATAAAAAATGCTTGCGTTAGATTTTTAAATTACCACTTAGACAAATTTTACATTGCATAGTGGTAGCTTGAATACAGAACAGTCCAAAAACAATATCTATTTAAAGGTTAGGAAGTAATTAAATGTATTTCGTATAAAACAAAGTGCACAATGGCTGACCAAGTGTCAGTCGGTGGTGGTACTGACAAACGCAAATCACATTCTGATTTGAGACAGCAACCAATCTTATTGGCTCCTTGTTACTCAAATTGTGTGGTCCAAGGTATAAGAGTTCGCGGTTAGAACCGGTACATATTTCTGATATAGTTGATCTTTTTGTCTGCTTTGTTGTTGATCCTTTGATCCGCTAAGCTATATAAAGGATTTTTTCATTGTTTTTTTTAGAACTCCTTTCTTTGGTTACATGAAACTGAAAACACAATAGTTTTCAGGATAACACACAAATGTTTCACAATATTTTAATTTTCATAGATCTGACATTCATCATCTTCCTGCCTTTATCCCATGTTACTTGGGGTCGGCGCCACACGTTTTTTTCTTCCATTATGTCCTGTCAGCCGTCACGCCATCACTAACTTCTTTCATATCACTCCTCACAATCCATCCATCTTTTCTTGGGCCTCCCTCTCCCACTCCATCCATCCACATTTATATTCATTACTCAAAGATCTCACATTATTTAAGCAAATCCTATAGGGTCAAATTCGTTTATTTCACGTTTAAGCAAAATTAGATAGATAGATAAAACATTTATTCAGTGCACACAAAAGACACACAAAATCACAATAAAATTATTTAAACTTATGTATATAAAAACAAAGTGCCAATAAACAAAAAAAGGAAAACATACTTATAGAAATAAAAGTGACACTTGCAACATTTCAAATACTAACGAATGTACACAGTGCGGTGTGCGTCTCAAGGTTGCACCAAATGGGAGTCCAGCTCAGCAATTAATTATAAGATAGTAATATTCGACTCTTAGATTTTATTGCTGAGGTTTCGCAAAGTATCGCACAATTATTTATGAAGCAACTGAGACTAGCTCGCGTATAGACCATCAAACGGACCACAATTTCGCCTCTTTGTGCGGCAACCAATTGTAGGGACGCAACACCGTGACAGACGAACAGACAGACTGACAACAAACAAATAACGAACCTCTAACGAGTGGAAAAGTGTCAAGCGCACGCGCAGATGACCGCTGCTTGGAGGGAAGGACCGTTTTACCCGACGGTGGTAAAGAAAGGGGTATGGATTTGATCGAGCACAAGAATTGTATAGACTTATATAAAAGTATGTGGACCAAGGCAAGAGCTTAAAATAATAAAAATATACGCTATTTATCTGTTTGTTATCTCCAATTATTGCGGTCTTTTGTAAAAAAAATATTTAGTGTTTTTATCTAAATTTCGCCAAAAAAATGAAATGATACGATTCTCATTTTTTTTTTCAGAAAAATATCTTAATTTCTCCTTGTTTTGGTCATCGTGTTTAGAAATCATCTCTTAATCCTCGAATGCTGTATGTCACAGCTTGTGAACCAATGAGGCGACAATCTCAAAGTTTTTTAGTTAAAAAGGTGATGTTAGTTATGGCTTGTCGGTGCCGAGATATTCGTGTGTCAGCCGTGACAGGTGATACGTAGTTGCCGACATTCTGACGACATAACACACCTTTAGAATATAATTTAATGCGAGGGTTTCTCCGTTTAACTTTCGGTTCTATTGAGGTGTAAATGAAGCTTGGAATATTCGTAACTGGTTTATAGGGTTCCGTATGCGAAGGGTCATCAACGGGACCCTATTACTAAGCCTCCTCTGTCCGTCCGTCCGTCTTTCCGTCAGCGAGCTGTATCATGATCCGTACTAGGTAGACAGTTGAAATTTTCACAGAATGTGTATTTCTGTTGCCGCTATAACAATAAATAATAAAAATTGAACGGGGCTCTAAACTAGAAAAGTGTTGTTTTTTTGTTTTTTATTGCTCGAGCTTAATAATGACAACAAGCAGACGCGTATAATCTTGTACGATGGTGCGCGAGACCGACTCACACTTGGCCAGCTTTCTCATGTAGCCTTTCCCACCGTAAACGTTTATATTTCGAAATAAAAATAACCCTATGACACTATTCGCTACTGTAGATGATACAAGCTTCATCTATATAACCTATGACAGGTTTTGTGAAGGATCAGTACTTTCAGAGATAAGAACCTTTTACTTAAAAAATAAACTGAATTAATCCTACCCGGAGTTTCTTGCCTGAGACTAAAACCGCGGGTCTGTAAATTAAGAGTGAATAGGTTGCTTCTAGGCAGGTGTTACCATCAGGTCACATAGTGATCAAACGTGAGCCTAACCATAGTAAAAAAAAGAAATTATTTCACCTTTTTATAATATGAAATTAGATAGCAGCATTAACAAAGAAGCTTCTGTAACAGCCACTATTAACAATACACCAACTACAGAATCTAACTCTTCAACTTCACACAGCAAGATATAAACTAAATCCTGAAAGGCCCATACATAACATCCCATAACTAGCCCATAAAATATACCTACCAAACTCCTGGCTATTGTGTATCACTCGATTCCATCAACCTATTGTGAAGGCTGCATTATTATTTAGCTTTCCTATACTTAACTAGCCTTCCATACTGTCCAGTTTAATTCTCCAACTCAGGTCTGTGACAGCTGAAAAGATCCATTTTACGATGGAGAATGGTCGATCGATCAAAGACGAACGAATAAAGCATGGTCTATCAATTTTCTTTACTTGCAGACTCTCAAATACACAGCTAATCTAGATTTTAATTCCATTAAATGGAATAGGAATCTAATTTTATTCGGAGCGATTAAATAAATTAGTGTTAATCGGTCCATAATTATTTATTTATTGATATTGGGAATGATTAAGTCGAATTAGTTTTTTTAATGGACAAATTAGCGACTTTTTATGGGAATTGTTTTAAATTGTGTTGCATAATTTATTTATTTTTTGTCAAGTAAATGGCTTCTATTCTACAACAGTAATTATCTACTATAAAGACGTCTAAAATTATCTTTAAATTTTGCGTTTGTTTTTTTTATTAAAATAAATCTTGGTGCAATTTTATTTAGGGCTGTCACAAAAAAAGAATCCAAGTTTTTAACTCGTAAAATAGGAACCATACCTACTGGGGTCGTTGAAAAACGTTTTTTAACAGACATCCAAAATTCAAGTTCCCATGAGTTCACGAACCGTATCGTAAGCAAAAGACGTTGCCGAAGACGCCACGATCACCAGACCGTGGACATATGGTTCACACGATCGTATGTGAACCTATAACACACTACCGTGTCAAAAGAACGTAAGTGCGTGAAAATTGGGATATTGAAATAAAATGCGCGATGATTCACTTTTATGACACTAAAAAAATTATGACCGCATTTTTTTTTATTAATTTTATGCAAAACATTTTAATTTAAAGAATTTCAGTTGCTTTATTACCAAATCACAGCAAACGAACTTACGCTCTTTTGGTAGGCAGAGGTTGACAGCCGAACACTACCCAAGTCTTTTGTTTAGGAACGCACGTATGATTTTATTATGAGATTTTTTATCTCAAATCAAATTAATGACTGTGTTATTTTCACGAAATTTCTGGTATTAAGATATTAACATTTCAGGAAACAAATAGGGATAGAACAAATAATTAAAATTTATTAAAAAAAAAATAAAGGTCGTAAAATTTGAGTCAAAAATAAAAGTTGGATAAAAATATGTCAGAGCTAATTTGTTTTACAAAATTTATAATTATAACGTAGTGACGTTTTTATGAAATGACTCCTATATAAACAAAAAACAATTTTAACTGTAAAATGACGACACCGAAAAACAAAACAAATCAAAGAAAGAAAGTATGCCATTCAGCATAATTTATCTGATTGCCTTTAATGATTTCAGCATTGTCTCATATCGTCGATACATCACTGAATGCGTCACAGTCGATGACTATAGCAGTTCCCACGTTGACCTGCAATTTATTGGCCCTTACTTAACTGTAACTACCTGTGACCGCAGGTGCGTCTTAAGGAATAAGGGATGTAGATCACAAGGAGAGTTTCATAGTTTTTTTTTTTTTTCGTGTTTATTGATTGTGATGTATGAATTTTAAGTGTGATTATTGTATTTCCTTTATTTAAGTAAAATTTTTGCTAGACGAACAAATACAAAAAGCTTACATAAAAATAATTTTGATTAATATAATTGAAATATACCTAATTATAATTTTATTACAAAAATCCTTAGATCTAATAAAATGTTTATATATTTACGCAACGATTGTGTCAATTACTTATCACAAAACATAAACCTGTCAGATAATTTATAAAAGATAATAATGTAATTAATAACAACACATGATTTTAAATAGTTTTATTATTACAATTAGTATCAAATAATTTTCTTTGTCCTTTATAATCAGCTACTTCTTAACCTCGCACTGTTTGCGGCAGCCCTGTGCCCAGTGACCGTATACACTTGTGTGATTTTCTTAAGTCGCGGACACATGAGGTCATAGTTAAATAAGTAAAGGTGGAAAAACTTAAGGTGGGGCGTTATGGGAACTGAGCACGGTAAGTCCACAGTATAATGTAAGGCTTTACCGAACCGTACGAGTACTATAGCACTTTGGTGTATTATCACCACTTAGAACCATACTTAATTACGATGAAGCATCAAGAATGTTTTCTTGGTGTAATTATTAATTGGAATGGTTAATTTATTTGTATGAATGTTTATTTTTACAATATTTTGATTAAAGGTAATTAAGGAAAAAAAAATTGAAAACAAAACAAACTTAGTAATCCCTAATTGGAAGAAGAAATAGGTGTTTTGTAGGGTTCCGTACCCGAAGGGTAACCAACGGGACCCTATTACTAAGACTCCGCTGTCCGTCCGTCCGTCTGTCTGTCAGCGGGCTGTATTTCATGATCCGTAATAGGTAGACAGTTTAAATTTTCACAGAATACGTATTTCTGTTGCTGCTATAACAAAAAATAGTAATATATGACAGAAAATAAAAGAAAAATAAATTAAAAATGAAAGGGGGATCCCCCCTACTAGAGACGTGTTTTTTTGGCTTTTTTTGCTCAATCATAATAATGGCAACAAGTAGACGCGTATAATCTTGTGTGATGGTACAAAACCCTTCATGCGCTAGTCCAACTCGCACTTGGCCGGTTTTCATACGATCCTTTTCGCTTCCACGGCTCGTTGAAACTTTCATTCATGACTTTTTGAGAACGATCGCATTTTCAGCAACTTGTAAGATGAAATTCTCTGAGTTCAGCAACAACTCTAATTTTCCAATTAAATGCTTATATTGAATTTTTCTATTCGACACATATTTTTTCTTCTATTACGTAAACCAAAAATAAAGACGATATAGTTCGTTTAAATTTCGTGTGACGTCAGACCTACGAAAAAAATTACTACTTTTTCCCTACAAGTGACTTAACACGGCCCAAATCCTGAACTTTGATGCGTTTCATTTTTATAATTTTTTAATTAATTTTGTACAGCAAAAAAATCGTGTCCATGCGTGTCATCCTTATTTAACAAGTACATTCCTAAGCTCCGCCAACTATACCCAAGGAAACCAATAAATAAGTTCTGCTTATCCTTACCTATGATTGATGTTTGCAACACATACACAACCAAGTAGTCACCATTGTTACAATAATTACGGAAACCTACATCGATTGCAAAGCATTTTGCGAAATCCAATAAAAAAAAAATGAGTTTATCCTTGAGATCTATAAACAATGAGGTCCATTACAGTTTTTCTAATGATAATTCACATGAACGCATCCTTTTTCATTACGTTGTAGCTCAGTGAGGGATTTAATTGCTAGTTTTTTTTTCATAAACCATGTAGCTGGCATGCAATGAGGTTTTGTTGTATCATCTTAGACAGTTCCGTGATGAGCATTATGCACAATAGGTTATTAATACCTAATTGTTACTGTCCGAGAAGTATGCTAGTTTCTGTCCAGCAGCTGTATTCGCTAAAACGGGCCTGCGGACGGCGAGTAGTGAGTAACTCGCCGTCCGATCAACACCAGGCCCTAGAGTTGACGGCGCGTAGTGTTCCACGCGCGCCTAAAAGAGTTGTCAGCAAAACATGACGGGGCCCATCATGGCCGATGCTTGCCCAGGGATTGTGGATAAATTCGAAACAGAGTTACCGCGCCCCTGGGCATTCAGGGCAGGGAAGGAACAGGGCTGGGTTTTCATTCATCGGTCATTGGATGATTTTCCACCCCACAAAAAAAAGGTGTATTCGCTAATTTTATTCAGTTGACATCAATTTGATAGGCACTATGCAGTACATTGCTGCATTGACGTATAGGAAAACAAAAATGTACTACGTAGTGCCTATTTAATCGATGTCCACCGAGCAAAGCGACTTTGTCATTTGACGACACAGTTAGCGCAGTGCTGCTGCGCTGCGTGTCGCGGGTTCGATTCCCGCACGAAACAAATACTTGTAGGGCCTACAGATAGTTGTTTCGGGTCTGGGTGTCTTGTGTTTGTGAGTTTTCATGTTTGTGAACGCACCCACAATAAAATAAATCCTAGTGTGGGGCAACGTTTTTTTTTAAAAAAAAAAACTGCAATGTACTTCAAAGTGCCTATTAAATTAATGTCAACTGAGTTAGCGAATAAACCTACTGATCTGATAATCAGATAATTATCGTTGTGAACTAAAGGACTTAGAAATTCGAAGATATGTGACATCCACCAACCCAATTTGGTCCTACGTGGTGGATTATGGCACATACCTTCTCGCAGAGAGGAGTTTTGTGTCCCAGCAATGGGAACAGTATAGTATGATTATGCTATAATTAATATTAAATATTTTTTTGCATTCCAGCCAGATGTTCTTAGCGGTAGGTATTCAGGTGGTAAACTTTTAATTAGTTCACATGGACGGGTTGTCGGGCACAGCAAAATAAGTGAGTTAGGAGAGAGTAAGCATTTGTTAATAACTTAACATCACTTACTTAGCAAACTACTAAATTATAATATGGTATAGGTATTTTTTAGATAAACTAATAGCATAATATAAAATATAAATAGTTAGACCTATACATATTTTATCTATAAGCTATTGTTGAGTATTAGTGATGTTATGTTATTAGCAAATGCTTTCTCTCTCCAAACTCACTTATTTTGCTGTGCCCGACAGGGTGTGTGTGTTTCATGTGTTCTAATTATTGTATTGTATTGAGAAATGTGATAATAATTAATAAATCAATTAAAATTTAAAGTCCTTAAGTTATGACTTTATAAGTCTATCGCTTAGATATTTGTTTACCGAATAGTCTAAGTAGCTTATCATTATGCTGCTGAATGACCAAATTTTTAGATGATAAAGAAAAGTAAGTACTTCTAATGAGAGACGGAATACCATCAAAAGATTCTACTAGGTAAGTATCTTCCACTAACATATTTTACCTAAACTTAAAAGTTTGGTTTGTCCTTTGAAATTATAAAAACGTGTCCAATTCTGACTTTGATGCAATAATACCGTTTGACGTCAATATAAACAAAAAATATGTTAATTTAATATAAACAACTCCATTGTTGGGACCAAAATATAATGTCAGTAAATTATCATATCAGTTATCACAAAAAGATACTAAACATAATTTATCTGCCACTATAATATAATATAATAATTATTTTGTATCTCTTAGATTTCTCGGGACCATGAGGTCCCGGACCTGTGGAAGGCGTAAGAGGGGCTGAAGCCAAATCGCATAGGCCTATTTAGACGCTTTTTATGAAATGAGGCTTCAACTTTTAGTTTGTTTTTATTTTTATTATTATGTTAAAGCGGCAACAGAAATACACATTCTGTGAAAATTTCAACTGTCTACCTATTACGGGTCATGAAATACAGCCCGCTGATAGACAGACGGACGGACGGGCGAATGGGTGGACAGCGGAGGCTTAGTAATAGGGTACCATTGGTTAGCCTTCAGGTACGGACCCCTAAAAAGGTAGGGGGTGACATGCACACTCAATAAATGCGCCCCAACGTCAAAGTTCTACATAAAGATGGTCCCCCAAAAACGCCCGCCCGTCACCACTTCAAAGTGTTTTAGTTGTGAGAAGAAGTGGCCAACAAACTCCCCAGCAACACATCTGTCTGTTAAGTTTGAAGAACTTGAATCTATATAGTTATATGCAACAATCTTAACATATTTGTATTTAAAACCTTAAAAGATATATAAAATTAAATTATCCGCCACTTGCTAGCTGGCACACTCAATTATGCCACACATTAACCTCTAAGGTACCTAAATCACATGTGATTGACATCACGGCGTGATTTGGACAATAGGTTTTATATTGTGTCTGTTGTCTGTACTTCAACAGTTAATAATCATTATTAAAGAAACTGAAAATCACTGAGAATATAAAATAAAATATATTTTTATGATTATTATCTTATATTATTGTGGTAGGTAAGTTTTTGACTACCCCAATAAAAAATAAAATAATAAAAGATAATGCTGATACCGTTAGTATTTTTAAAACTAAAAACAATGACAGAAACTTTATAATTAGCTTATCTCATTATTTAATGAAGAAATCATGTATTATTTGCATCTCATACAAGCTTGGTTTTGCTTATGACTGATGCTGGTTTATTTTATTCTATTTTAAAAAAATATTAGTTAAAATAATACATACATTCTTATGACTTACAAGATTCATTACAAATTTTTAACTAAGATATCAAAAGAACATTCTGTCATTTCAAAAGTTGCTATTTTGGCATCAGAGAGCAATATCATTCTCCCACAATAAACACCACTAAAACCTCATAGAGCAAACACCATGAATTAGCACTAATTTCTCAGCGAAATCGAACGTGCAATCATATGAAAAATGGAGTGATTTTCATGTTGTGAATCAACGCAACCTCCGACCTATTCCCACGGCATGGTCCGGCAGGCATGACTTCAACGGACCAATGCGCACACGCACAGAAGAGCCGTGTGTGAACTATATAACATGAGACCATAACAAAGGATGGGGTATATTGATCTGGGAATAAAATTATATCTGAGAGTTCGGTAAAGCTGGCTTTACTTAGCTCTGCAGCATACGCCGTAAGGAAAATTCGTGGTTTAACTGATTTAGAGACAGCTCGTTTAGTATACTTTAGTTATTTTCATAGTGTGATGTCGTACGGCATTCTGTTGTGGGGAAATGCCGCCGATATTCAGACAATTTTTGTTTTACAGAAAAGGGCTATTCGTGCAATTTATAAATTAAGTCCCAGACACTCCCTCAGAGACAAATTTAAAGAGATTAATATTATGACTGTTCCCTCTCAATATATTTATGAGAATCTCATGTATGCACATAAAAATATTAATCTGTTTAAAAGATACAGTGATATCCATAGCATAAATACTAGGAACAAACACAAATTTATTGTACCAAAAACCAGGCTCAAGAAAAAAATAGGTGGTTCGTTTAGATGTCAATGTATACGTTTCTATAATAAACTTCCTAGCCAAATTCAAGAACTAAGCATAAATAAATTTAAATCATTTATTAAACGTAAGCTATGCCAGAAAGCTTTTTACACAATTAATGACTTTCTTGAGGACAAAAAGGCGTGGGATTGAGCTGCTTCAATGATATACATGAGCCATTGTTTTCATATGTACTACTTACTGATGAAAAATTTTTTATATATATATTTTTTTTTTTTTAATATTCGTTTTTGACATGAATACTTGTATAGTATTGTATTATATTTTTTATTTTATTTTTTTATTGACATTTTATATTTATTATTTTTTTTTGACTTGAATACTTTGTTAAGTATTATATTTATTTTTATTTTTTTGATTGACATATTATGATTACTATTTTGTTTGACACAAATATTTACTTTGTAAAGTATTATATTTTTATTTTTATTTTTTTATTACTTAATTATTGTAAATGTGAGGACTATGTGGGTTATTATTATTATTTTCTCCTCCTTTTTACAGTAATTTTCAACGTTGTCTGACAGTTTGAGTACTTTTGCGGCCTACCCAAATGTCTTTTCTTTGGTATTGTTCGTCATGTCATTGAGCTCCTTAGTGGTTTTTAAGTTGAGCTATTCGACTATTGACAAATGCTTGCACTGACTGGACAGGTCCACTCAAATATGTTTGGTTCTTTCTTCAAAAGACCACTACAGACACTAAGCTGCATGGTCCTCATATAGAATAATGTGAATGCGAGAACTATGTATGTCGTTATATTCATGTAGATTTTATGATTGTCTGGCAGTTTGAGTATTTTTTGCGGCCTACTCAAATGTCCTTACTTTGGTATTGTTCGTCGGTTCGTTGAGCACCTCAGAGTTCTGAGTTGAGCTTCGCGATGACTGACAAATGCTTGCACTGTCTGGACAGGTCCACTCGAATTCGTGTGTTGCTTTCTTCATAAAGCTCATCCCAGACATAAACGTACATGGTTCTCATAGGATCTAACCAGTCCACATTGTATGGATTTGAACACTAAAAGAGACTTTGGCCTCTGAGTTTGTTTCGGTGTTTCTTCTCAGGGTAGTCAGCTAGGAAACACCGGCCTCATCTAGCTTAAACTGACAAAAAAACATTGACGTGTAAAAGTGTTCCTTGTAACCTATTTACTGAATAAACATCATTTATCATTTATCATTTACTGTATTTCTTCTTCGAATAAGCGATAGCGTGCCTAATTAGAAGGGATTAACAAGTGACATTTTGGTAGTATACATTTTGGACAGTTTGGCAATCACTATTGAAGATGGAATGTTAGTTTGTCTAGGGTTCTATATATATTATTGTTTTATATTTGTATGAATGTAACGTTTTGAAAATCCTGTATTAATTAAACAAATTAAATAAAACGAGGACATTGGCTCTTGACATAATCGTACAGGCCCGCCTATTTCTGGAGTCACACGCTTCATAAATCTGCTGTGAAAGTGTGTGTGTGTGTGTTTGTATATTTGTTACTTCTTCACGTTCAAACGAGTAGACCGATTTGAATGAAATTTGGTATGTAGATAGCTTATACCCTGGATTAACACATAAGTAACACATAGTACTTTTTATTCCAGTCTATGCAGGTGAAACCGCGGGGCGCAGCTAGTTTAAGCACTGAAAACAGGAGAGGACACCTAAAATTGGTTTTGAACAGGTGCTTAATAATAAAACCTTCTCGATAAATAAATGAAGTATGAAATTTTAACCTCACCCAAATAACAGTAATTTGTTGTTATGGTTATTTAAATTAAATTAAATGTTCGGTTGTATAAGAAAATTCATAAAGATTTGATTTTTACGACTTTTCAACAGCCAACGCTTTTTAAAAAAGATAAGGCTTTTTGCAGTGCCATACCGTTTGTGCGTATATAAAAAAGGCAAGAGCACGATATTTAAAAAAAAAACTGGTTAAGTGCGAGTTTGACCCGCACATGAAGGGTTCCGTAAGATTTTATTATTTATTGTTATAGCGGCAGCAGAAAAACACATTCTGTGAAAATTTCAACTGTCTACCTATTACGGATAATTTGATAGGTACAGTCAGCTGACAGACAGATGGACAGCGAAGGCTCAGTAATAGGGTCCCGTTAGTTACCCTTTGGGTACGGAACTCGAAAAAGATACCATTTTCATTTCCTACTCGGAATGATGATAAGAGGCAATCGTTTTCAAAGCAATTCATACTTATGCAACGACTTTCAACGGTACCTATTAACATCACTACATATTATAAAGCTAAGTCCACCACCGTGTTTGTCTGTCTGTCTGATCGATATATTCAAAAACTACTGAACTGATTTTCATTCAGTTTTCACTATTAGACAGAGTGAAGAAAATTTAGATGCATAGAAATATTATGGTAAACTTACAAAATGCTCATTATTTTTAAAGCAAAGAAGAACAACCTACCTTTATATGCGTCATTCGATGGTAGTAGAGATTGGAGCTGGCGGTAAATCTCTTCCCACAATGCTGGCATTGATGTGGCTTCTCTCCTGAATGGATTCTTCTGTGGGTGTTCAGGCTGCTAGATGTGCTGAAGCCCTTGTTGCAGACCATACACACGTGAGGTTTTTCACCTAAAATTATAGGAACGATTTAGACTTCAAGTTTGAATTCAGCATGATTATTCATGATTTTTGTATTGCTTTAAATTGTTTCAAGTACCAAAAGTTTCGGCCAACAATAAAATTATAGCATTTATTGTTCGCCCAACCAAATGCCAACACTAAAGGCTATTAGGGAATGTTCCCACTGCTGGGACTCAGACCTCCTCTCAGGAGAGGAAATGGACCGCAATTTCCACCACGTGGGGCCAGGGCGGGTTGGAGGATGTCTTCCTCACAATGTAGAAAACATCATTTCACATTCATCGTTTTGAGAGCATGAAGATGTAATAAAAGTGCAGGGCAAGTGGTGGCTCAGTGGTACAGGTCCCGACTTACGAGTTGGAGGCCGTGGGTTGAAACACAGGTAGGCTTTAGTAGGTGCAATTTATTCCAGAGAAAATATTAATTTGTAAATGGTCTCTAGCACTCTGATTTATTTTTGTATAAGTAAAATTACATTTCACTGCATACAAATATAACAAATAGGCATTAACACTAGCTGCCATTGGTTAATAATACTGACTGATTAGGTACTAATGCCACGCCAACATTGACAGATTAGTATGTAGAATTGTAGACGTTATTTTTCAAAGAGCAATAAAGTTGCAAATATCAAGCTCTCTAAACGAAGTTATAAATAAAACGTAGGTATAATAAAAGTCTACAAATCTAGATGTTTTATGTAACCAGTACGACATGCTAGTATATTACAGTAGTCGATTTGTTCGTTAAAATTTTATTTACGATTAATCCATACAGATTTGATTATTTTAATTAAGGATCGCAACAATTTATGGGCAAATTATTAATTTATTAGAATTTAAACTAGCTTTCATCTGAGGTTTTGTTTGGTACAGCTAAAAATTCTCGATTCTTCTCAAAAAAGTTTTCCATTTCTTAGTATTTTACTAACAAACAACATATAGACTATTCTTTTAGTAGAATTAAATGATGCAATATTTATACACGTAAATCAATTTGATTAAAACGCTCTAAGTTATGACTTGGACACAACTAATTGGATTGGGAGCAAATAAAATCAGTTTTAGAATAGACGTGAATAAATAATCTATGTAAAGTATAAACGAACGTCTTGTTATTGCAGTTAATGCATATGGATATCAAGTGTGAGAAAAGTCACTGGGTTTGAGATACAAATTACAAATCATCATTTGGTAGATAGCTAACAAATTTATTGGATGAAATTTGATTTAAATTTTAATTTCCAAATTGTCTGTTATATAGTTGGGATTGAAATCAAAGCACAATAATATAATTCGTTTATAAACCACGTTGGTTTATGTGAAACAAAATATTTTGAATTGAAAGTGTCTTCTTTTCTTATAAATAAAAACAATCATTTTCCAAATTGCCATCATTCAACTGTCTTCTGAACGAAAACAATAATCGTTAAAGATGGAAAGCAAATAAAATAGATCTTACCAGTATGTGTTCTCATATGGCGTTTCAACAGTGAAGGTCTGTCAAAGGCTTTCCCGCAGACTTCACAAGGTAGCAACGCTCTTTCAGACTTGGCAGGTCTTCTTTGGATTTTAGGAGTCATATCCAGGAGTTCGTTTGAGGAACCGGCTGATGATGACGTGAGGGAGTCTCCTGATACAGATTTGTGCTCGTCTTCAGCACCTGAAGGAGGGGAAATAGGAAGAAGGACCCTTGAGAGGAGGGACGTGGAAAGGTCTAGAGGTGAATCTGTAAAAGAAGAGTGCTGTTAATAATCGTTTTGGAAATCACAAAGTTAGTCGTAAAAATACCTTCATGTGGTATAGTTTCTACACATCGACCATCATTTAGAACGATGCACTATATTCAATGAGAGCAAAATTCAACTCACGATCTCTCAATCGTCTGTCGATGCTCAAGCCGTTTGGTTCCAATAAAAAGAATAACGCACCAATACTTTCTTCAAACCATCTTTATCGACGTACATCAGTTAAATTGAAAATTATTTAAACGAACAGACAGACACGATCGACGCTTTATTTATAAAGCTATATTTTTCTCACGAAGGGTGAAGGCATTAAACATGTTAATACGTCAACAATAATCAATTTTATAGATATCACTCAATCAGGCTTCATTATCAGATATTAAAATATATTTTTATGCTAACAAGCAACAAATCTTCTAAACTTGGCTTCCTTAAGTCATTTCACGTCATAATTCATAAATTCTTCACCGACAACACACAACATCATAATTATCATTCTTCAAAATTGAATATTTTCTCTTTATTGATATTAGTTTCTCGAAAAACTACCATCGATAAAATTTCGAACGAATTTTACGGTGATTAGACCAGTGGGCGCTTTTTATAATTCAGATCAAATGTTTTTATAGAATTCCAATCAAGCAAAAATTTTTAATGAACCAATTTTATTGACAACCGTAAATTTCGCTATGGATCTTTGGACAGTTTATGTTTATTGAGACCCGTCTTAAAATTTCTTTGATACGATTTAATTGGCGTCCCCAATTCCGACTTTTACTATTGAAGGTTGATCTTCAGTTGTTCGCATTGAAGTTTCCGCAGAATTATAATGGATTGCAATAAATCTCGGATAGTGACGTCGAATGGCATGGATTAATTAGCGGCATGTTTGTGTTCCAGATCAAGGATAGTTTGTTTCTTTATCCGTTGTAAGGGTAGGTGTATTTCAAGATGGAGGATAGAAAATTCTAGATATGGAGCGGCGACCGGACAGATGGGGGGACGATAATATCTCTCGCTGGTAGACTGTCTACGCTTCGTTTTGCCTACTTTATTTGCGTAGTGATGTACGGCCTTATAGGATTTTAATTTATTTATTCAATTACACAGTCTGCTTTATAAAATTGTGAGTTTTTTTATAGAGAACGATAAGGTGTGAATACAAAACGAGGTCTCTGGACTTTTAGATAAGTTAACTAGGTATGCCACATATTGGAAAAAAAAAACATTAATTGGTTTCGCTGTTTATGAAATATGAGATCGATAGTATCAACAAGGAGATGTAAGTTGTCTTGTTTATAAAGATCAACTCTATGAGTATTATTTTAAAACTCAAATAAGATTTAGCAGTACCTATTGTTTATATGGAAGATGTTTCCGTATTGTTTTGTTATTATAATGCCCATTATCTGTTTTGGAATAATAAAATTACAGGGTCGCAAAACGACCAAAATTATCACCTTTCAAAGCGACAAAAAACCGGCCAAGTGCGTATCGGGCCACGCGCAGTGAGGGGTTCCGTAGTCGCCTGTTATAACATGGGGACTTAGAAGGGGGTTTTATGTTTATAACTATGAACATAATTATTGAGTCCAGTTTAACAAACAACGTTTAAATTGTACACAAAAAGAAAAAAAAATAGTTTTCACAACTCCGCTATGATTTTGAAAGACCTATCCTATACCCTACACTATAGGATAGGCGAGAAAAAACACCTCTTTAAATAAAAAAAGTATATTTTTAAAAATTTTAAGGTTTCGTTTTCTTGGCGTAATTAATATATACCCATGCAAAATGGCAGCTTTCTGATAATAACAATCGCTACGCTATGCCTTGGAAGGACAGACTGAAACTATATGGGTTCCTTGTCCTTGTTAGGACTACGGAACCCTAAAAACAAAAAACATATAAATCAAAGATTTTATTTAGATCAGTATTCATAATACGGTCTTGTGCGATCTGATCAATATAGGGACAAACGAAGCCGCCGCCTTATCAAACTGTATGTAACTTAACTGGTCTTAGGCTGCCTTCATATTGAGAATATTCATGAAATTGTAAAAGGTATCTCTGTAATAACCATAGCAGATAATAATAATGTTTTTAGTTATTGGAAAGTGGAAAAGCGAAATATGGAAATTATGTTTGTATTCTTGTTTTGTTGCTATTGCATAGACTGAGGAAGGAACTATTAAAGTAAGATCAATATTATGTCTTCCTGGTGAATTGTAAAGAAGCGCAGCTAAGAGAGACGTGGAAGGAGTGGGGAAGGCCTCTGCCCAGGAGTGGGAGAGTTTAGGCCAACTAAAAAAAGTTATGACTTTACTGTAAATTAATCGTTTTTTTTATTTTTTGGTGGGGTGAGAAATCATCCATTGACTTCTGTCGCTATGGGTGGAGCGGGAGGGCGTGTCAGACTCTTACTGACTAAAACCCACCCCTGTTCCTTCCAATTTGGTCAAAACGCAAAATATTTTTTGTAGGCCGCATTTTTTTTTGTAATCGCGTCTGTTGTGTACTTATAAAAATGGTCAGATAGAAAGCTGAGTGTTATAATATACTTTTTATCTCGAAAAAATTAGCGTTTCCATTTCCACGGAAGCATCAGGAAAGTAATAGGGTACCGATTCTCAGGTACCGAAATCAGACCGGTGTGATTTGAACAATGGATTTTCTATTGTGTCTATTTTTCTGGTAACTGACACCTTGAACAAAGTTTCATAATAATTATACTATTAAAGATGTGAGTTTTAGTGCAATTTGCTTATTTGTTAACACAGCGTCGAAGTAATCTTTGTCACCAACACTCCAATAAAATTCTCAATCACACCAACATTGGCCATACAACTTAACCCTTAAATGAAGCGTAACTTTTATTATATATACGAAAGCAACTTATTTCAGCACAATGTGCACAGCTTAACTATAAAAAAGCGATCAGGAGTGCCGACTACCGAACCGCGACGCGATCCAAGTAGGAATTCTCTTTGATCTGCCGACTGTATCGCGCTTTGGCATAATGTCGCGTTTGCTTATGCGTGTGTGTATGTGTTTTATGGAACAGTTTTGGAATAATGCCGTGTCGGTGATGTTCGTGTATGTATGTGGTGTTTATTGAAATATTTTTGTGTTTACATAAATTACGTCTAATTGCTGAAGAACGATATATTTAGCACCACTTGTTCTTTCGAAGTATATAATGCATATTTAAAATTATTTTAATGTTCATATATTTTCCAACCCTGTAAAGCTTGTATAGGATTCAGCAGACCCTCATAAATATAATTATGTATATCTTTCACTCTGGGCCCAACCATGTTTGTTTTATAATTAAATCATTTTCATAAGTAATGTGATCTATATAAGTTTGTGTCTACAGTCGATACGAGGTCACCCTGTTTTGTGTCACAACAACCATTTACTTAATACACCAATTACTTATCAGTGATATCACACTTAAAGTGATATTTAGCAATAAGTGCCCAACACTTTATCGATACACCTCTAATTTGATTACATATAAATAATAAAATATCCGTGAAATCTAACTAGACACAGTAATTTACAATCGTGTGAAAATAACCACTTAAGTGACTGAGTACTGTTTTTTAATTAAGTTAGAACTGAACATTTCACTTTGACGTGTTTCTGTGAAGATTGTTGATAGATATAAAATGTATGCATATTGATTTATTAGGTTGATAGTTCGCACGGTTTGAACGTCAGTGGGGCGACGACCTAAGAATCTATGCAGCATATTATTAGACACATAGATAAACTTATAAAGTGGAAAGTAACGGGTTTGATAAATTGCAATTTATGGTAAAGCACTGTTTGCTAAATTACGGTTAACCAATCAACTTAAACCTGAACACCGGGACAGCAAAGTGGCGAAATAGTGGCACAAGATTGTGGCAGAAAGCAAAAAGAAACAAAAATAATAAAACGTGGGGTCTTTAAGAAAAGACTGAAGAGGTTACATCTAGGCAAACTTGCTTCATCTTCAACCTCATCATTGCTTACCATCAGTTAGAATAGTGGTCAAGCGTGAGCGTATCAAAGTTGAAAAACAAAAAAACCAGACAAGTGCAAGTCGGACTCACGCACGAAGGGTTCCGTACCAATCAATCTGCCCGCGCCTTTTCCCAACTATCTTGGGGTCGGCTTCCAGTCTAACCGGATGCAGCTGAATACCAGTATTTTACATGGAGCGACTGCCTATCTGACCTCCACAACCCAGTTACTGGGTAATTGATACCGCTTGGCAAGACTGGTTGTCAGACTTTCGGGCTTCTGACGACCCGTAACGACTCTCAAAGATCCACGATTGACAGCCGCGACCACCGGCTTAACGAAGCCTTCTGTACCATTATCTATAAAAACGGCAAAAAAATCATGTCTGTTGTATGTGAGCCCCACTTAAATATTTTTTTATTCTGTTTTTTTAGTATTTGTTGTTATAACGGCAGCAGAAATACATCATCTGTGAAAATTTCAACTGTCTAACTATCACGGTTCATGAGATACAGCCTGGTGATAGACGGACAGACGGACGGACAGCGCAGTCTTAGTAATAGGGTCCCGTTTTACCCTTTGGGTACAAAACCCAAAAACTAAAACAAGAAAAACTTAATTATCGACTTGTATTTGATTATGTAGAACACAATAGATTTTCATCACATTTCCCTGATAGCTACAACCTGGGAGTCTTTAAGTCAAGAGTGAATATGTTACTTATAGGCAAGCGTGCTCCATCTTCTTCCACATCATCGCTTACCATCAAGTGTATGCATAGTGAGCAAACGCCTGCCTATTAAGGCGTATATAGCCGCCAAGTGGCGCCCTCATTGAATAAAAAATCGTAGCAAAGCGTAAAAAATAAAGATTAAAAAATCCTATGTTGCATTTGTTACAAAGAGCTTAAGATATTTTTACGCTGTAGAAACATGACTCAAAGTGTGTCGTATCCAAAGTAGTAAGCAAAAGCACCAAAAACGGCCGTTTTTGACACTTTTGCTTACTACTTTGGATACCAAACACTTTGAGTCCTGTTTTAACAACGTAAAAATACCTTATCCTATTTGTAACAAACGCAACATAGGATTCTTTAATCTTTACTTTCTATGCTAAGATACGAATTTTTATTCAATGAGGGCGTCACTTACAGGGAGGTAGGCCCTTAACAAACAAAAAAAAGAAAAAAAAACATTCGCGATTTTACGATTTTTAGACCAAAAGTCAACACACACAAGTGTGTGTCTTTAGACTTTCAACATAATAATTTATTCATTGAACCAATAATGGTGATAAAATATTGGTATCAAACGCAACCAGCTTTAATATATTTCAGCTTTAATAACAGACCACCAGAAGCGCCAAAACTTACAACTGATCAAGAAAATATATTAAAATTCAATATCAGTTCGAACGAATTAATATCGGTATCGAGTTCCTGCAATAATTAACTAGTCCAGTACTGGTAATTATAGGTACGAGTAGCATGAAAATTTTATTAATAAAATACAATAATCATAAGTTTTATTATTAAATATGAATAGCATTGCTTATATGTAATTTGTAGTAAATAGAGATCTAAATAAAGACGTGAACGCTTGGTTTATAGTTTATTGAAATATTTATTTGTTAAAACAGGTCTCAGAATGTTTCGTATCCAAAGTAGTAGGCAAAAGTGTTAGAAACGGCCGTTTTGGTACTTTTGCCTACTACTTTGGATAGGAAACATTCTGAGACCTGTTTTAACTACGTAAAAATATTTTGACCTATTTGTAACAAACGTGACGTTGGAATCTTTAATATTTATTTTCCAGGCTATGCTACGATTTTTCATTCAATGAGGGCCGCCACTTGGCCGGTAGTACGGCCTTAATGACTTTTATCGAGTGGCCATGATTATTTTAAATTCGGATGTTTCTTAAAAACACCTTTAACAATTTTTTTTTTTTCGAGATAGCGTAATAAATTACGAACGAAATAACGAGTTCTTAATATTCTTATTTTTGAATTCATATAAATATAGAAAATACTATAACTTATTCTGTGTGTAAGCTCGGAGCGCTCGTTGTCATAGATAATAGCCACAAATAAAAATGTGCACGTGAATCTACACCACAGAGTACATTATAATATATAGAAAATCTACACACACATTCAAGACCGGCTTGTCCTAGGTGAATTATAATAACTGTATTTACCTACTTATTAAAAAAAGTTATATGTAATACTCGTACTAGCGACCCGCCCCGGTTTTGCACGGGTGCAAATTATATACATAAACCTTTCACGTTTATCGTTTTTTTTTTATATTAGAGTACCTAAACTGCATCAAAATCCGTTTCGAGGTTTAGGAGAAGTTAGCGGAAAAACAGACAGACACGAAAAGTGACTTTGATTTATACTTTATTTTTCTTTTTTTATTCTTGATAGACACGCGTTTGACCACTATCTCACCTGATGGTAAGCGATGATGTGGTCGAAGATGGAGCACGCTTGCCTAGAAGTAACCTATTCACTCTTGACTTAAAGACTCCTAGGTTGTAGCTATCAGGAAAAACATATATGTATATACTATGTAGATATATACTATGTAGATATATACTATGTAGAAATAAGCGCAATTTTTTTGCAAAATCAATTAATGAATTATCTCCAAAAGAATTTTTTTCCCTACATCATGGTAAGCCTATATAACCTTAACGAGTTTATTAAATCTAAGTGCGTCCACCATAACATCGGACTAAGTACAAAATTGAGTCCTGCATCATAAAATGCGTATTACGAAATGCAATTATATTTTACTATTTATTGATTTCATAACATTATCATATCTATATTGGCAGCAGAATTTTATGCGAATTTTATGGTGAACTATAATAATTATCTTAGTAGTATTCATTACCATTGAAGGGTTAATCTGGATAATTTAGCTGTTTATATTAAAAAAGGGATAAAAATTTAAACTACGGCCGTGGAACGGTGTAACAGATAGGTATTGTAGATAATTTTCACATTTTGTAGATGAGATGTAGATGTTACTTTACTAACTATAGGTTGTTGTAGAATATTTGTTTACTTTATCCAAATCAAATCCATTTATGTTTGATAAAAAAATTTCATAATGGATTATTTATTTTTATAACTTTAGCAATATTTTATAAATAAGTAATTTAGATATTGCTTTAGTTGGGAATATTAATTTCATGTTTGCCCGTAATTGATTTATAAATACCTAAGAACTAATATCTGTAAACTTTTAAAATATATGCAACGTATATGCTATATTGGTGTAACTGTACCTATTCTAAATAAATTTCCAAGCAGTTCCAGTTTTTTTTGTATATTACTGCTTAGTAACATACAAAATAAAATTGCATGAAAATTCTCTCAATTTCCATAAAATCCTAATTACTTTTGTCACTATTTTTTTTCATATTTATTTTAGAAATTCTCCACAGTTTTATCAGTCAACCTATACCACGCTCGATTGGTGAGAAAAAATATTGTATTAATTTAATTTTTACACAGCGTGCGTCATAATAACTGTCTCACCATGATTTATGGTTCCCATGATGTGTGGCACAATATTCACACACAAACTTACTTTCGATTTCATTTGGATTTACCTACTTTAATCGAGAATGATCACATCTTTTGCTGTTCAAAAATATTATTGAACATTTTGAGGAAAACATTGTTAAAAATGTATCGCGTCTACAACATTTTTTTTTTTTGTAATCGTTTATTTTACCTGGAAAGTCATCATTAATTCCGGTGTCTACAATTTTATTATCTCTAGCTACCTTAAACCTTACATAGCTTGTTGATGAATTTTCAGTATAATTCTGTACTCCCCCGTATCAGGGATGATTTCAAAAAAAATCTATTTAGTCCGTAATTTAGATTATCAAAAAATATTAGACATGTATTTTTTGCTTCAACAAATAAATAAAAAGTAACAAAGACAAAACGCATCATAGTTCAGGAGTGAGGGGCTTGTTACGTTACTTTTGAGTAAAAAATGGTACAATTTTAACTCAGGTGTAATGTGAAATTTCAACGCACTGTATCATCTTCATTTTCTGTTTTATCTAACCGACGGACTAATTAATTTTTTTCATCTACATAATTGGTATTTTCCAACCTTATTTAGTAACCTAATATGCTAATAAAGTTACCTTCTAATATAGAGTCCATAGTCTGTCTGTAAAGGTTGTTCCTCATCTTCACAAAGAACATCTCCTCAGGTCTTTCGGGAAGATAGTAGACCACCAGCTCTGTGTGTGCAGACACTGGCTTGACCGCCTCGTAGACTGGTTCACCCTTGACCTTTGTGCAGACTAGGTTTACCTGGTAATACAAAATTGGTGTCAGTTTGTTGACAAAAGTATGACAGAGTATGGACAGTAGAAGGAACGAGTTTGTATTGTATTTTCGATAGGGTATCGAAAGTCAAGGAGAAAATACAATACAAAGTGACTAAGATCTCCAAATTAGTTTAAAATAAAATAGGGTACCTTCTAGAGAAGGTACAGATATAGGTATGGACTGGAAGTCATAAACTAATAGGTAAATACCGAACTTCTAGATTTCCAAAAGATATAAACTTTGCGTAAGTACCAATCCTTTTATCTGGGTACAATTCGGTCGTTTTAGAGTTACTTAACGAATATTCTTAGACGTTTTTAATAGAATTTATATTATATATTTTGTTTTATTTATTTTTTTAGAGTACTTACTTGGGGTCCATAGTTATCAGACACCCGCAGGAATCGGACCCAGTTGCAGTGACGAACCTGCACGCCACCAGACGTGCATACTTCATCGAACAGTCCGAAACGGTGTCGGATCTGGTGACAAAAAGAGATCTTCATTGATTACTAATGTTACAAAAATAAATTTAAGAAATTAATTCCAAATATTATAAGTTTTTGTAAGGTTTTAAGTGAAACCTTGCAATAATTATGAAGTATTTATTCGAACAAGTGGATAGTAAGTCAATAACAGTGATAGGCCTGAATTCATATATGTTTGACAATGTTTTTAGATGATTTTTGTGATGTTTTTTCTTTTTGTAGACAAATAATCTCCAGGGCCTGCAGTCTCGACATTGATAGCAAAACTTACATTAGCTACCGATCGCTAAATTACTAGCCGTTAAAAAACTCCCTCATTGTGAGGAAAAATTTTAGATCACCAGAAAAAATAATCGACTTAAAGGACATACAATTTTGCCTCCGGCAACATTAATATCTTAGCAAATGAATTCGGTCGTTACGCGATCGTTAACTATGTCAAGAGTGCAGGCCCTGGAGAGCCTTCAATAATGAGTTAGGGTAGATTTCATCATTCACTCTATAAACTTAGTTTTACTGAACTAAGCTTATCGTAAAAAATAAAAACCATAAAAAATATTATAGTGACTGTCACGGACTTTTTTAAGAACTTTAAAAGGAGAACAATTCCGTTATACATAATTTTTGCGTTACTGTAACCGTTTAGGTACGCAGCGCACGTAACAGAAGCTCTCCAAAGGATTTTTTTTTCGTTTTTGCCACATTTTTCATTGATGCTTCGCTCCTGTTGGTCGCAACGTGATATTATATAGCCTATAGCCTTCCTCGATAAATGGACTATTCAATACAAAAATAATTATCAATTCGATCTAGCAGTTCCTGACATTAGCGCGTTCAACAAAACAAACAAACTCTTCAGCTTCATGACAGCGGCTGCAAGCTTAAAAATCGAAAACTGGGCGTTTAGAATTGGTGAAATTGGCCCTTAAGATGGAGTCCTTTTACAAACTCTTTATATTATTATCTATTCCTCACTTTTATTAACAACTCGTCGTGAAGTTTAATTACCATAACATAATTTAATTTGTAAAACCTATGCAATTAACCCATAAAACCGCTATTCCAGTCCAACCTACAACTCAAACATGCGTGAAACACAAACTCGATCCTACCAGGGTACCATAAACAAAAAAAGCTTGCACACTAAATTAAACTTTCTTCGCATCTAGCCTGGATTTCAATTTAAGATAACAGTCATCCATATCAGAAGGCATTAGTAGTAAAATGTTCTGAGCGCAATACTCGTAACCACATTATCATAAAAGCGATGAAAATTGCCCGTGCATTTCTCTAATCCTACGTGTCAAAGATTAAAACTTGTTAGGGTAGATAGGACAGTAGTTAAAGACCTGATGTGGGACTGTTTAAGATTACTGTTAGTATTATCTTTGGAGCTGGATTCTGTTGTGGGTGGAATGGATGGTAACATTAAACCTGTTGGAGTTTTTACATCTTTTAAGATTTTTAAAAGAAAAATAAGTGTGCTAAATTAAGGATGAGTTATAGTTTTTTTCGAGTAAACTTTAAATTCCATTGGGATAATATTTTTGACGTAATTTTTTTTTCAGGTTAGACTTCGAGGGACGTTTTTGGTCTTTTATGCAATAGGTACGTAGAACATTTATTTCATATTGTTTCACAATATGAAATAAATGTTCTGATAATGCCGCTATGTTGTTTCCAGTTTATCTTCTCAGATTTAAACACTGTCAGAAAAAGAAATGATATCATAGATATGATTAATAACTGATCCAAACATTTGATAAATTATTATGAGTCCAATCGTGACTAATTTAATTAAGTTTGCGGCCTAAAACTGTTGTTTATAATCTGTGTCTTAATTAAAGCTTGCGTGTCAAAGTGATTATAATTTAGTGTGAAATTCTAAAATAAAAACGATCGGATGTAAAAAGACAGTTTCCGAAGCCGAAAGCCACATATTTTACCCATTCTTTGGATCATTTTTTCCACTAGATCATACCTATATCCACTGGTTCTGAAGATATTGAAGTTCAAGGTCGCAAGGTTTTTTTTACTTATTTACGAAAATGAATTCAAAGTGTTATTACTGAGTTTTTGTCCAAACAAACATTACCAGAATTTTTGTTTTTTTTTTTTCGAATTTTCGAAATAACGCATTTCAAGTTACAAAAACGCAATGAATATCAAACGTATCTGACAAGTACCTACGTGGCTTAGAGCGAAGGGGCGGGGTTTAATTCCACTTGCCTGGGTTCGCGTTACATTGCGTGCAATAAAAAATAATTTTATTTTCATATCTAAGAATAAAAGTTGTTTCCCAGCTATTTTTTTTGCGTAAAGCTACTTTGTTAAATGTATATACAGTCATTAACAGAAGTGCGGAATTATCTAATTAGATGTCAGTGTTTGATAGTTTTGATAATACCTAGTATTATCAAAAGTTTGCAAGGATCGTAGCAGGTGATAGGAACGAGTTTATGTATTCGAATGTGTATACGAAACAAGCTTCAACTTTGTACCAATTATGCTTGGGTAAATTGAACAAAATTTCACCCGCCCTTGCGGTTTTGTGTTAACTAGTCCACTACCAACCCAAGATTAGCAAAGCCATTCTGTCAGCATCGCAAAACATGCGTGCAGACATAATCTTAAATCAAATATCAACACAGAGATAATCGTGCGCAGACATCAACTACTTTCACACTGTCCTATCTGCTCCATTTGTTCTGTGTTCGCTTTCAACAAACCGCCAACGCTATGTTATGCGTAATGACGTGAAAATTACAACAAATATGAACGCCGGCGCATGCTCCGAGCCGCAAGATTCAATCCGCCATGTTGCAATTAACGGACCTGATACAGCCAATGAGATAAAGTACTGCTAGCTGCGCAAAATTAGATAATGGAAGAGGTATTTTGTGGGATGTGTGATGTCTATTTTCGTGTTGTAATTTCTTTCATCAGAAAACGAAAGGTATTTTGTGGGCTCTTGTTTTGTTTAACAATGATTTTTGGTCGAAATACTTTTAGAAAAAAAAAAATAAACAAAGCTACAGATTGAATTACAAATATTTTGCATGATATAGTAGAGTGCAAATCCTAGGATATTTTTATTACTACGGCACAAATATACTTTCTTATTTTTTTTTTTATTAAAAAAAAAGTTTCCTTCTATAGCAATAATAGCAGGTTCAAATATTGACATATTTTTTTTATATTTCTCTTTTGTACTTCATATTTTCGAAAATAACCCATTAAAAAAATATTAAAGTGGTAAAAAGTGAAGGTTTCATTTCAATACGTATGAAAGTATTTTTGTGCCATAATAATAAAATAATATCCTAATTTTGCCACTCTACTCGTTCAGGTAAAGTGAGTATACATTGGTAAGTAACCATGAAATTTCTACCAATAAACCGAGGTAAAACATCAATTTCCTCTTCACCATACAACTTTAAATGAATCTGACTTTTATTTACAATCCATAACGACATTGTAAAAATATAAAGGACACGTAAACAACATCCTTTTTTTTTTACGCGATTTATTTAACTGTGATAAGCTTTTATGACGTTAATAAGTATGAATATTCAACAGGTAGTACTTAAATTAGATATGGCCACAAAATAATTATGCTAAAGTACAATAAATATGTAAATTTATGCTGATATTGTACTCGGATTGGTCTATTAATTTTTAATATATGATTTTGTATATAAATCTCATCTGAACGAACGACAACTGTTGGTTTTTAATAATGTTTATCAAAAAAGTTGATTGGTGTTGACTTTTTTATGGAAAAATGATAATAAATCGATTTATGGGAGTTTTATTATTTCTTTTGCCGATCTGGGAAAAAGGTAACATATTTTTTTTTATGATCCCTAACGGTGTAACCGTTTCAATTAGTGCCAAACCGCTGCAAAAACGGCTTATCTACTAACAAGATGGATTTTTGTCAGTCCAATTAATACCTACCTTTGTTTGTGTTTCATTAAAATACGAAAACGGTTCAGATACATAAAGAAGATGTACAAAAAACGTAAAGTAGTAGGATACAAATTTTTTTTTATTTAAAATAATAGATTAAATTAAACTTCAGATTTCATTACTCGGGCTTAAAAATGGAAAATCATGCATGTAACTAAAAAAAAATTCAGTACCACTACCCCAAAAAACCTGACTTATTAAACACCGGATTACAGTTGGAAAACAAAACATCAATCGGCCGCTTTTTTGTCTCAGATTCGCATAGTAGTCCCCATAAATCTGTGATCCCGTTATTTAGAATAAATTGCAACCGTCTGCAATCCTTTGTGACGTCGGGTTTTTGTCCATATGATGCACGCCTAACCACTGGGTATGGGAACCAAATAAATACAGGGTGAATTTTGGCCACACTCTTTTCAGTGTGACTCACTGGGCATTGTAAAAGACAGGACAATAGGTATAAATCTATGGAGTGGAATTACTTCTTATAGTATAACTAGCCACGATGCCCCAGCTTCACACGGGTACTAGTTATACACCTAAACCTTCCTCATGAATTACTCTGTCTATTGGGGAAACCGCACGAAAATCCGCTCAGTACTTTTTTCAGTATATTGCGAACAGTCATACAAACAGACGGGTGGGACTTTATTTTGTAAATTTTATGATGAAGTACTTATTCATAATTAATCTAAAAATAATTAAACAGAGAAATCACGAGATTGACAAGAGAAAGATGGTTAAATAAATAATGTGATCACTGATCATCTTGCTAAGGTATGTAGCTACTTACAAGGAAGACGTGTTAATCAGTTTACTAATTTATGTAAAAAAACGTATGAATATTTATCACAGTCAAACGCAATGCATTTATCAATAAGAAATATTACTTCCATCTCTCGAAAGTAAAAAGGGCTTGAATGGAAATAGAAATCACCGTTAAGTCACTCAAATTGAAGTATTTGGTACAAATATCTAACTCATAAAAGAAAACAAGGTTACTATTTCAATCGATTTCTTTGCAATATCAATTAGTGAAGAATGAAACTTTTTTTTCAACCTGTGAATTATGATAAATACTGTTAGTTACAAGGGTTTATAAACCTTCGTTATGGCTATTAAATAAACTGTATTAATAAACCTTACGAGTCGTTATAGAACTTAAAATTCCGGACGTCTCGTCGTCTGTCGATCCGAATTCATTACCGATTGCCGCAATCGATGTTTGTATCGATTTTTAATCAATCTCCTAAATGGTCTCTATCAAATTTAATTGACGTCAATCGTGAGGGAGTTAAAAAGCGCCCGTATATTGATCGGCTGGGAATGGTCATTGGGAAAGTAATGAAAGTACCTACCGAAACGATTATGTCTTGGTGACATCTCGTATCAATGGTAGTCATATGGAATCGGTTCAGTTTTTTCGTTCTGATTAGTGACAGTTTTAAGTATGTATGTTATAATGTTTGTCTTGTTCTTATTACGAGGTTAATAATATTTTTTTTTTTTTTAGAATTTTGGGCCACGAAAGGGATGAATGAATATCAATTGCATACGGCTGAGATGAGAATGCTAAGAGCGATGTGTGGTGTTACGCGCATGAATAGAATTAGGAATGAGTATATAAGAGGAAGTATGAAAGTGGCACCGCTGACTGAAAAGTTGTGTGGAAATTGGTTGTCGTGGTATGGGCATGTGATGCGGCAGAATGAAGAAAATGTCGTGAGGAAAGTCTTGCGTATGGATGGCTATAAGAGTAGGGGAAGGCCAAAGATACGTTGGTTGGACTATGTGAAAGAGGATATGGATAAAAAGGAGGTGACTACAGAGATGACGACTAATAGAGGAGTATGGAAGAAAAAGACATGTTGCGCCGACCCTAAATAAATTGGGATAAGGGCAGGAGAATGATGATTTAAAAACACATATAATGCGGTGGAAGACTACGGCGAAAATGGCGAGATAAGCTAGATCACTTCATGAAGAATTGTGTCATAACGTAAAAACAGGACAAAGCGGAATATGCCATGGGGAAGGACTTAGATCAGCAGTGGAACAGAATTGGCTGATGTCGAAAATATAATTCAACCCAACCATAGTGTAATTAATTCAAGTAGTGAGAAATTTTTTAACTAAAATAATTCATACTTTTACAAGAACAAAACCGTTCTTCGATACTACTGTTACCAAACCACCCTAATCCTCAATAAACAATATCATAATTTCACTGTCACATTACCGCACTACTATTCTCACCTCGCACTCGGCAGCGCCGGCGCACCTCAAGCGATCACGATCGGATCTACAGAAGCGGCTGCGCCTGAGGCGTCAAATCGTTCGCTTTGCGCACGCTCCGTATGACGTCCCTTTCACATTGAACGGACGGTAGCTGCGATTTTATCGGGCGGGATGAATTTGAAATGGGATGGAGTTTTGTGTTGTTTCTAAATTGAGTTTAGTTTTATTTGTGTTAAATTTAGTGAGGTTTGAGGACCTGTTTTGTAGAAAACTTAGAAGCCTTACATGTGATTGATTGACGTAAGCTTTCCTATAACCTTCCTACGTAGAAGATGTCATTTTGTGGTTTGCGCCTACGAAATATTCATGGGAATAAACGTGAGTTTATGAATGTAATTATATTCCAAACGGGAGACAGTTTTCACTTAATTATTTTTGTAGTTAACGGTAATACTGCAATGAATTATTTTAGATTGATGATTTCGACATAAGAAAATAAACATTTATTGCCAACACTGTACAATCGTAACACCAATAATAAAACAAAGACTCCTTAAAACGTACTGGATTTATTATTTCGGTTTAAAGACATTTATTTTCTCAAAGAACAAATTACAGTTCACTTAAAGAGAAACGACGCCAACCAAAAAACTGAACACCATAGTTTGATTTAAAAAAATATAGCAAGTATGTACCTACTTAAGTCGAATTAAAATAACAAATCAGTTCAAGCCAAACTTATTTGTGTCTAACGTAATTATATTTATTTATTTAATTCTTCATGCACCAAGTACAGAGGTGGACTTAATACCTCAGGCATTTTCTACTAGTCAACCTTTGTTTTTTTTTTTTTGGCATCGTGGCAAAAGGAGCAGTGCAGTGTGCATCACAGCTCTAATTCTTCTCTATTCTTATGTTTATCATTAACAAATACTTTATCGTAATAAAACTCTGGTCCTCCAACTTATTTATACCGTAAGTTGATACAGTAAAAACCATTCTGCAAGTCCCTTAACAAATAAATAGTTTAACAGATGTACAACGTCAGTAATGTCAGCCATCCGGACTGGTTGCACTGAATTCTTATCTCAGTAACGACTCTCATTCACTACTACTGTTTTAAATTTTAAATTCAGAGTGCTTTTGCTAACAGTGAACCTTTTAACTAATAATTGCCTCGTAGTTTCGTACTTATGAGTATCACGACTTTCTATTTGATAGGTTTTTGTTTTTAATCATTTGCATATGGAATATGGAAGAAGACTATTTATTAATTTTTGAGTCTGTGGAGTTTCTTGCACGTTCTTCTCATAGAGATCTACGTTTTGGAATGTGCTAGCTTCACCTTTTTAGGGTTCCGTACCCGAAGGGTCTAAACGGAGCCCTATTGCTGTCACTCCCGTGTCCGTCTGTCCGTCTGTCTGTCCGTCGTCAGTCACAAAATTTTGTTCCGAAGAATTTTTTACTTCCCATTGACCTATGAACTTGAAAATTGGTGATCAACGTTTATTATTGCGTATTTTTTACCACTGAAATGTGAAATGTAGTAGTATGTATGTATTTATGTGTGTATGTCTATTTCTTTGGCACGCGCTATAGTTTAAACGACTGGATGGATGGGCAAATGAGCTATCATTTGATTGTGAATTTTGAAAAAAAAAAAACAAAATGGCGACCGCTATATGGTAAGTGTAGTCGTATTTTTTGTGACTTGGTCATGTAGGGTATCAAATTAAAGCTCAAGGAGACGATTCCAAAAATATAACTCACTGAAACGCAGAAAATAAAAAAATAGATTTAAAAAAAAAAAATACCAATCCGACTAAAAATCAACTAAAAAGTTTCATACAAGACAATTTTCAAGCAGTCTGATGCAGTTGATGACATCAAATGTGATCGAACTAAAATAAATTCCACCAACCTGGTGCAGTTTGTGGAACTTTCATCTTGAAAAGTGACTTGTTTGGAACTTTTAACATGTACTCGTACCAGTATAAAGTATACAGTTGCTGGTAGGCTAATAAATTTAAAAAAAAACCGTTTTCTTGCTGTCGTTAAGACGATTTTTCAAAACATTTTACTACGGTGTTATGATCAGTAAAATGCTATCTGTGAGTTAGTATCAAGTGTTAAGCACACTAATATTATAAAACGGAATATATTAGAAACTAGCTGACTCGACAGACGTTGTCCCGTCTTAGCTATGAACTGTCAAGCGCGCGAAGTTTAAAAAGTCGGTAAGTTTTCTGAACTTTTGAAATTTTCCGCGCAACTTTCTTAATTTTTTCTTTCATAAGAACCTTCTCCTGACAATAACAAACACAACAAAAAAGAATTATCGAAATCGGTCCAGCCGTTCACGCGTGATGCCGTGTCCAAGGAAATAGGGTTTCATTTTAATATATACAGGGTGTAACGGAAAGGTGTGGTCATATTTTAAGAACTGCATCTGCCCATCGATATGAACAACTTTCTTCAAGAAAACCTGAGGAAATTCTCAAAAAAAAATTTTACTCCCCATACAAAATATATTGATCAGCTAATGATAACTTTGTATGGAAAGTCCAATTTTTTTTTGAAAATTTTCAATCTTTTCTTAGTGAAGATGTTCATTTCCATGGGCAGAACTGGTACTTAAAATATGACCACACCTTTCTGTTACACTCTGTAGAGATATAGATAAATCTAAATTGTAAACTCCAAAGAATCTGAGAAAAGCTTATAAATAGTTCAAGGTATGACAAACCCTAGAAGTAATGGCAAAATAAATAAAGACTCTAATTTTCTTCGTCCTCTTCGTGTTTCGTGTAAGGGAATCCTTTCAACATTTCGTTTCCTCAACCAATCAGTAATTACGTCCAGTAGCTCACGGCATTTTTTGTTATTGGTAAGCCACTCCAACATAAAAATATGCATGAACTGCATACATCAAAAATAATACACTAATTTCAAAAGAGTTCTTAAACAGAAGCCAAAACTCGCGACCGTGCCTCGGGCGCGCATTTCTGACAGCACATGTTGGGCACTTGGGGATAGGGTTGGGTTCCACTAATCGAGCGTCTACTTGCTCGCGATCATACAGCTTGTAGCGCAGCTAGGTGTCTTTAAGCCTAGAGTGGTTACTTCTAGGCAAGCTTGCTCCATCTTCAACCTCATCATTGCTTACCAGTAGGTGAGATGGCGGTCAATCACATGCCTATAGACGTTAAAAAGAAGCTAAAATGCTAGGCTTTGAATAGATAAAATTGTAATAGTGAATACCTGGTATTTATTATAATTAGGGCGGACACGTAAGATTTTCTTTGGACTGGGATAATCGATATTTCTGGAACAGCATTTTGGAAAACGTGACACTCTTTGTTTCACTCTGAAATCAGCACATTAGTAATTCGAATCTTAAAAGTCCTTAATTAAATATAAACGAAGTTGTGGTTCAACGGTAGCTTATAATTTCCAGCCATGTGCCAGCTGGCCAGTGCATTCGGAAGCCCATATTTCCTTTAAAATTATACACACATAAATTTGATATTTATTACCCACACGTTCAGTAAGAACCAACCTTAAATAAAGGCATGATTGCACGCGCGGTCGCCCGTAGCGATTATTTGCCGCACGCCGACGAAATTGCACGCCAATGCGTTCGTGCGCACAAATCATTATATCTAAAGAAAGCATGTAAAAAAGCTCGTTAGACTATCAAATGATTTGAATTTCAAAATTTTTGAAGTTAATGGATTGCGTTCACGCGTTTTTCGTGGAGGTAGGTAGGATTCTGGCGGGTTCTGTTTCCGAATTCAAAGTTGGCAAGAAAAGAAAAGTTAACGGACAAAATTATGAATATGAGTACATTTAACTATTGCAATCAAGCTATTACTAACATGAAGTCGTACAGTGTACCTAATTTTCGATCACCATTTTAGAAAAAAGAAGACACACAATGTAACAGAACCACATTTTGTATAGAGACGTATTATATACTTCGACGGCCTAATTATATTTTCTGACTTATATGGGTACTTACAAAAAAGGGGGTTACTGTTCCTATTATGTATTTTTATACAGTCATTTCATTGTACACCTATCTCTGAACACAGGCCACAAAAAGCACAAATTGCTATCCGAATTGAAACTAAGATACACTTTTGTTACCTAATAGCGAAGGAGAACTCTTTGCCTGTTTTTTCTGTTACTTTAGCCAAATAGTCTTTTATCTGCCACTTAGCACGTGTCTATACATAGTTTTTATACACATTTAAGTATTAGAAAATAGGTGTTAAATAAAAACACTTCAAAAAACTAGGCGTCTATTAAGCGTTTCAGGTATGTCGTGTTCTCAATGTCATGAAAAAATTAAGTGTTTCTAAGAAATAGTATCTAGACCAAACTCATGCGTACGTACGGTGTCAGTACGGTAGAGCTTTTTGATCTAGTTTTGATATTCAGTTAATTATTGAATTGCGATGACTTATTTGTAACCGACTTCGAAAAAGGAGGAGGTTCCATGTTCGACTTTATGTATGCTTTTTTTTTTTTCAAACACCTTTACTATTCAAACCATAGTTCGCTTTGTGGCACCTTAAGATAGAATACTTTTTATTATTCACTATGCAAAATAACAAGAAATAAGTTAACTTAACTTTTAAAACGAAATAGAGTTAAAAACTTAAGAATAAGTAAAAGTATAGCACCATTTATATCAGCATTAATTCACTAAAGTAAAATAATTTACGATCACTATTTTTTGCATAACTGAAACTGAAAAATGCGTAAAAACTTTAATTGTTTCAGTGTATATTATTTGAGTATTTTCACAAAGACCTCATCATTCTCCTGCGCTTATCCCAATTTATTTGGGGTCGGCGCAACATGTCTTTTTCTTCCATGCTCCTCTATTAGTCGTCATCTCTGTAGTCACCCCCTTTTTACCCATATAATCTTTCACACAATCCAACCATCATTTCTTTGGCCTTCCCCTACTCTTATAGCTTATAGCCATCCACATCCACAAGACTTTCCTCACGACATTTTCTTCATTCCACCTCATCACATGCCCATACCACGACAGCTGATTTCCACACAACTTTTCAGTCAGCGGTGCCACTTTCAGACTTCCTCTTATATACACAAATACCTAATAGTAAAAAATAAGTAGTAATTCCATCTAGTGTGCACCTAAAACTTCAAGTTCAATTGTAACGCACATAGATTCAAGGAAAACTACAATTTAAGAGCGGATAGAGCACGTGCCTTGATAAGCACTGGAAACAATTTGCGAAAATGGTACAAGTTCGTGAAGGCCGCGGGTGCACTGTAATAACATCGCATTACTGCAACTGGACATAGGGACTGGTTGTGGTCCAAGTTATAATATGTAGCGGGTCTACTGTTAACAATGAGGATTTTAGCAAACCAAATAAATTAAGTTAAATTCCTTTTCTTCATTTTCTTCTTTTCGTGTCGAAACTGACTCAAATTTTGTCCAGCCAGTATGTAGGCCACTTGGATAGCTTTGCCATTGGCTTCGTTTAAATCCTTAAAGGAAAACGTTAAACGTTTATCCATGCTGGGCAGGCAAGGAGGTGACGCATGTTCTGTGAAGGGGCTCCACACTGGCAATGAGTTTGCGATGGGTCAGGGATCCCATTTGGCAAGAATTCTTGTTAATGTTAGTGAATGGTAAAAACTTTTAAAGTATACAGGTAATGAAAATGAAAAGCTGTCCTGAAGAAAATCAGAGGTGGTTTGAAGATGCTGTCGATTGGTATTTTCCTACCAATACCGATTCGATTTGATAATGACTGTAGGAATATCGCGAATCTTTGTGACTTAAATGGTTAGTTTTAATATCATCACAACTAACCAATATTGCTACTAACATCCTAGTATATAAGTACTAACGTAGGTTAAGGATAAGATATTTTGTTACTAACATCATATTTTTTTTTGTATTTATCAGTGTAGACTTTATTGTCTGAGAAATAAATAAATAATTATGTTATATCTAATACAATATGTAATATATAAAATCTCGTGTCACGGTGTTTTGTGGTTACACTTTTCGAAACGGCTCAACAAATTTTAATGTTTTTTTTTTGTATATTTGGTAGTTATCAGAATAGGTCGTAAAGTGTTTTTCACCCTCCTATCCCCACCCCCTATTTTTTAATCGCCGTACAACGTTTGCCTGGTCAGCTAGTTATTTATAAATAAGGATTTAGTAGAGGACCTGAGCAACGCCCCTCCGACGAAGCAATAAATGTGGCCACCCACTGGGCTCCAACAGTATGATAAATATAATGTATCGTCGAAAAAAACATTAAATTGTTATTTCGATTAAAAACATTTAGTCGTCCAAGGGCACTATTAGGATTTTTCTGCAAATACACTTAAAAAAAAAGGTAATTTATTTATTTATCTAACACTTCATGCACAGAAGTACAGAGGCGGACTTAATAACTCAGGCATTTTCTACCAGTCAACCCCACCTGATGCAGAGACAAATAGTGGTAGGTGCAATATAAAAAAACAATGCGATGAATATTTTGATGCGATGAGCGATTTACACGGTTCCTTGAATCCTGTAACCACTTTCCGCCATCAGTTCACAACTTGCTCCACACATAGCCTAAAGGCTAGCACTGAGGTCCCAAATGTTACAGTCATGGTCTCAAATTGCATCCCATTTCGTCGGTACCACCGGTTGCAATGATTGTGAGCTTGCCACTTTGTCTGTACCACTTTCGACAGTTTTAAAATGACCTGTCTCTGATATGAATGATACCACTATTTGCGGAAAGTGGTATGCAAGAAAGGGATGCAAGATTGATAGTAGGTACCGATTACGTGGAGCTGTATAATCTTCTTAGTAATATAGGTAATATATAATCATCTACACCTCGATTTAAGTAATAATAATAATAAAAATTTTAATTTCAGACTAAGTCCATATGGTTAGTAACAAATTACTTAAAAAACTAGTGTTAGTAGGTACAGACATTATAGCTAAAACATACAGCTACACATCAGCGTGGAGCTGCATCCACCTCTGCATCTACGGAGAATCCCACCGATCTGCGAACACACTGACCATAGTGTTGGTACTGCCGCGAATACGCGTCATCAGAGAGGCACATCTTTTCCTAATAATGGCGGCGAAACCATCAATGTTTGTGTCCGCAAACATCCCTGATGCACTGCAACGCCACGGCAGCCCCAACAGTACTCTCAGTGCATTATTATATTGGACACGTAGGTCGCTGTATGTCCGCTGAGTGAAACTGACCCATAGGCTGCACGTGTAGAAGAACTGACAGTAAGCTTTGAAAAGCGTGATTTTTACTGGCTTCGTACATCGCGCAAACCTGCATATTTTGGGATACCAAAAGGCTAGTAAATGACTTCGTTTTGTGCATTTGTGCTATGTTATGGCTGTTTATGATGAATTTATTAAGCAGATGTTTCTAAGGCAGCACTCAGTTTTTTAACTGACTTCAAAAAAGGAGGTTCTGTATTCAACTCGTATGTATGTTTGTCCGCGATTTTCTCGAAAACTATTGATCCGATTTGAATTTGAGGGTTTTTGGGGGCGAAACACCGACTTCTGAAATTAAAGATATTTTGCACTTTTCTTTTTTTTTTTAGAAATCGGTTCTATTTTTTGGAAAAAAGCTTTTTTATTGTGATAGGGTAAATCTTACTTAGATTTTAACCGCGAAAGTTTAAATGATTGGATGGATGTTTGGTACTCAATCAAGCCAGAATGGTTGAACGTATCTGGACGAAAGACACAAAGATAGATTATAGCGCCATGGTGAAAACCGGATAAGTGCGAATTCGACTCGCATATGAAAGGTTCCGTACGATTTTATTATGTTTTGTTATAGCGGCAACAGAAATACATATTCTGTGAAAATTTCAACTGTCTACCTATTACGTATTATGAGGTACAGCTCGCTGACAGACAGACGGGCAGCCGGGCGACTAGTGTGGGCTGTCCCGCGACTAATACAATAAATAAAATTAATTGCGGTTTTTTTTTTTTTTTTGGGGGGTGGGAAATCATCCTATGACTTCTTCCGCTCTAGGGTGGAGCGGAAGGGTGTGTCAGACTCTTACTGACTAAAACCCACCCCTGTTCCTCCCTGCCTCGAGTGCCCGGGGGCGAGGTAACTCTTTCGAATTTATCCTCCACCCCCGGGCAGGCACTGGCCGTGGCAGGCCCCGTCCTTTGCTGACAACACTTTAAGGCGCGCGTGGAACACTACGCGCCGTCGACTCTCGGGCCTGGTGCTGATCGGACGGCGAGTTACCCGCTACTCGCCGTCCGCAGGCCCGGGTCTACGGTGGCCGGAGATCGTCTCGCAGCCCCTGGCGTCTCCTGCGACGGCTGCTGCTGGGGGCGCTAGGGCGACTCGGTCTCTGTTGAGTCTCCCTAACGTGTGCCGCCTCCCTCTTCGCGAGCCTTACTGCTTCGCAGAAGGAGGAGACGGCCCCCCATTCCCTCTCGCTCCGTACCATGGCCTGAACCAGGGCACGGCGCGAGAGGTCGCTGCCGCCTATCGCATCCACGAGGACACGGCGGTGTTCTGCCCAGGCGGGGCAAACCTCCACCGTATGCTCCACCGTGTCCACTGGGCGATCCTCGCAGTGGAAACACGCAGGGGTCACCTCCGCCTTGATCCGACACAGGTACTTCCCGAAACAGCCATGTCCGGTGAGCACCTGCGTCAGGCGGAAGGTGAGGGCGCCGTGACGCCTCTCCAGCCACTCCTCAAAGAGGGGCACTACCGCGTCGATGGTGGCGTGCCCAGCGCTGGGTTGCGACAGTCGCTCTCTCCATGTCACCATGAGATCCTGCCGGAGCTCGGTCCGCCGAGCCGCGAGTTGTCGCGGCAGCGGAGTTTCGCCCCGGCGTTTGGCCTCCTCGCGCCACTCGTACAGGTGCGCGAGGATTTTTGCCTCCAAATCCCACGGTGACAGTCCGGCAAGGAGGCTCGCCGCCTCACGGGAGATCGTGCGGTATCCGCGGATGATGCGGATCGCCATGACCCTCTGGGACGCGTTCATCAGGCGAGCTGATCGCTGCCTCAACGAAAGCGAAATTAATTGCGGTGGAGGCACTATTGCACTATGCCGGACTAGTGCGAATTATACTACATTGCGGGCCTTAAAGCTAAGTTTTTGAGCTTGTGTATTGAAAATACTGGTATTCCCTCAAACCAAATACCGTATCATAAAAGTCAATAATTCAATTAAGAGGCTATAAAACACGCAATTTGCTTGTTAACACGCGTTACAGTCGTTTACACGGTAATCGCGTGCCGTACTAAGCGTGACGGAGGGGTATCGCACGCGTGACGGAGTGGTATCGTTGCGGTATGCTACCAGGGTGGGCGGCAGACCATGTCATTAGTGTCATCGTTGAAGATTAGCGTGTTGTTTTGTAATTAATGTGGAGTCTAACGTGGTAATTCAATTAGAGGTGATTTATTGGCAGTAGACATTTGCATTTTCATTCAGATTGAACTGGGTGGAAAAATATTTTATGATAAAAAAAGAAATGATAAAATGATAACTCTGACTGGATGAAGAAAGTAGAGGACTGGGGGTTGTGTTGTAGAAGTAGTGGTCTGCGACGGGATAAGTTGATTTTGTTATCCAACTCTTAGCTCTTTTAAGCTTTTTTTAAGTCATAAATATGTGGGTAATTATACCATGGCCTGGATGGATCATTAGAAATACAGATAGATTAGAGATTAGAGATAGCAGAAGAATCTGACGGCACGGTTGGCGCAGAGGTTGAGCGTTCGGCTGCTGCGCTGCGTGTCGCGGGTTCGATCCCCGCACGGAACAAATATTTGTATGACCTGCAGATAGTTGTTCCGGGTCTGGGTGTCTTGTGTATGTCAATTTACATGTTTGTGAACGCACCCACGATACAGGAATAATTCCTAGTGTGGGGTAACGTTATTAAAAAAATAAAAATAAATCTTATTCAAAATTCTATTGACAAGTTAGATTTTCCACAATGCGCATCTCATCACAATGTGCATCTCGCAGTCCATTTTGATTAACACAGATTTATTATATTTATATTATTATGTATATAAAACAAAGTCGCGATAGTTACACCATTTATAACTCAAGAACGGCTGTACCGATTTTAATTATCTTTTCGATTTATTGATTTTTCTCCACCCCGAATAGCAGAATAACTATTAAAACATCGGAATAATTCACGAACAAAAAATTATGCGGGCAATTAATTTTCACAAACATTTTGTATGAATCGGTTTTTTTATCGATTCTGAGGCGGTACGAAGTTCGCTGGTCAATTGTCAAGTTTAATGTCTGGTTGCAAGCTAATGTGTGCAACAAAATTGAAAATTTCACCTGTGTGTAACAAAATTAGGATATTGAACGCCAAAATAAAGATATATAAAAAAACCTCGGGTGCCAGGCGTCAATAAATAAACTAACACTGCTGGGTCAGCTAGTTTAAAATAAACACAACTAAAATAAAATAACACTTTATCCACTTATCGGATCACACAATGTATATTGCGTGGTATACCGAGCCGTGACGAAGGGGTACTCATATGTCACGCTTCGGTATACCACATGCTATATCATTGTGGGGTACGCAGCAGACCATATCACACCTGTCAGAGGTAAAAGACGTTTAAAGGGTAGGTCAAAGCACCCCTTTTAATTGGATCTAGATTTTTATGAGCAAATTAACTTTAAGATAATTTTGCTGAGAAAAGCGTAAGCACACTCAAATTGTTTGTAATTGAGAAAACTTTGCTTTGGTGATTCCGCTCCATTTTAAGTTTGGTATTTTCTCAAAGTACCAGATCTGGAACAGGTGTGCCAAATTTGGCACCGGAAAATTGAATTAACACAAACTGAAATAAAACCTAACCGTAAACATTAATTTATTGGGTGTTACACTACCCAATAAATTAATGAAAAAGGCTAAGATAATAATAATTATGGCAATAATTGCTAAGCGTGACGGAAGCAGGCATACCTATTTCACGGTCGAGTATACCACGTGCGATATTGTAGAGGGTTGGCAGCAGACCATATCACACCTGTCAACACGTTTAATTTAACAAACACTGCATAAATTGATACTACTGTTTGTGAGTAAGCTGGGGGAATGATAATTTGATTGATGTAAAAAGGTGAAGGGTATAAATAATTTAATTTGTTGACATCGTGATGCGGTGAATTATTATCATATGAACATCGATTATTGAATTAATATATACTGAGATATTTCAAAGATATATCATTAAGTTATGACCTATGTTTTATGAGTATACACTCGTACGTATGGCATAGGAATTTCAATCAATCTGCCTAGCCTTTCCCCAAATATCTTGGGTTCGACTTCCAGTCTAACCGGATGCAGCTGAATACCACTATTTTACATGGAACGACTGCCTATCTGACCTCCACAACCCAGTTACTGGGTAATACGATACCCCTCGGTAAGACTGCATATCAAACTTTTGGGCTTCTGACAACCCGTAACGACTGTCAAAGATCCACGATTGACAGCTGGGAGGGTATGGCAAAGTAATTTATGATTACAAAATCGCTGTGTGCATTTACTTGTTCTGAGTGTCACGAATACCTACAGTTTTAATTAAATCGATCCGAAAAGCTCCAAAGGTGCCATCAGTTTTTGTGACGAGTAGAAAATCAATCCACAGTAACAATAAGCCACTTTGTTTGGAAAATTAGGCACAAAAATTAACGGAACTACAGACAAAGCAACCTCAGTTTTTCACCTATCCCTACAGTTTATAGAAAACTTTATCTCTTGAAGACTGTTAAAATTGTGTTACAAGTAAATCTATTTGTGGTCTCACGTTTCAACGCCATCGAGTCGTGATTCTGTCTGGGTGCGCATTCACAAAAACGATATAAAGACTTGTTGGAATTTAATTAAATGTAGCTGTCATTTGAAACGGTTGTAGTTATTGGGTATTATCTACAATTGTTGCTTCTAGTGGCAATGTCATCAATGTAAGATTGGAAATGAGTAAGGGCTTGAATGAACGACGGAGCTTTGGTTAGTGAAAAACAGTTTAGCACTACTTTATTCCTTTGCACAGTTAAAAGGATAAATTAAATAATTTTCTAGAAAATAAAATCATGATGTAGAGCAGCAGGAAAGAATCCTTCCAAATGCTTTAATATAGATAATTTCGAATCCACACACAATTTGCTCCAGTTTAATTCTAAGGCTCATCCCGTGATATATCTGCTACCGGCCTGTCCAGCCCACCAATTACGGGATAATTACAAAGCTTACGGCTTCGGCCAGAATTAAAATACTCGGCCGCTGTATACTTTTTGTAGTTGCATATTTAACGATTTCGCATTCTTTACAGTCATGTAACACAGAAGAAAGAAAGGTTTGTAGTATTAACGTCCATTCAATTATGTTGCTGATGAACTTTGTAATTGGAAATAGTTTTGATTGCATATAAAAGACATAGCGTTGAGCTCTTAAATGATAAAATTTGATTTCTTGAGGAATGAGGATTCCTTTATTCGCATTATAGTATACGTTTCAGGAATAGTTCATCAGTGAAAAGACACAATACTAACTTTACTCGAGAGTATTTAACACAGCTGAAAAGTATTATTATGTTGGTCGAATCCCGCCTTATCTTCCCATAAAGTTGTTCAGTAGGCGAAACCTAAACTATGCATTACCTAAATTAAAAAAGACATTTAAAATATTATAATAGACAGTACCACATAAACCTACACACACGAACAGCATCCCAAGCCAGTGATTTGGCGCAATTATTACGTCGCGAGGGAATCCAAAAGTGAAAAAAGCGATAGAATTCGCCGGGGCTCTGATTAAAATTGTGACAGCTTGATTGTTCGGCTCCTGCGTTCCCTTTTTTGGGTGAAATGCTTCCAGTAGTTGAGATAAGATCAAATTGGACCATATATTACTGATTTGGACCTGGAACTTTATGATTGTGGACCTTTTTTTGGATTATGGTACCTGTTTGGAGTTCGCAGCTTCGTTAAGGGATGTTGTTTCAAATTAATTGTGCTATATATGTGAAGTTGCCGGTGGGCATATTGGGCTACCGAAAATTTTTGATTGGTATTAGGACCTTTTTAATTCGTTTGGGAAAGCTTGAGCTTTATTTAAAAAAAAAAAAAATCTAAATGTAGAAAGGTATATGATAACAGAAATCAGTTAACAACTAGACAAAGGAGTACAAAAAGAAGTGGACCTATGTATTTAGTACTATAAGTTTATTTAAAGTTATGCTGTAAGACTAAAGTGAAGTATAATAGTTGAATAGTCTTTTTTTTGTGTATGGGGAGTCATCAAATGTGATCTCTCACTCTGGGTGGAGCGGTAGGGCGTGTCAGACTCTAACTGACTAAAACCCACCCTTGTGCCTTCAGTTTCCTGTACCAAGGGCCGTGGTTACTCTCTTTCAAATTTATCCGCGACCCTAGGCAGAGTTGAATATCCTACTACTAATATGCATGCTTAAAATTGCTATCAAATATCCACTCTTAAAAATAACTGTGCATAACACCGAATTCATAAAAAGTAATGACTACTACATTATATTAAAAAAATAAGCTAAACGTGATATATGTAATAGGAAACGATTTTTAAAAACATTATCGCCCATCAAAAATTCATGTGAGCGTACAAAAAGTGCGCCAGTTAGTCTGAGAGCCGTTAGTTTTTAATAAACAATATAGACATTACATGAAGTAATTACATGTCGGATATCAAGCCGTCGTTAGCTCTTTGCTTATTACACGATCTATGTTTTAAAATAAAAAGACTTCATACATTCGAGCTATTTAAATTCAAAGAGCTTTTAAAACAACTTTCAAAAATATACTTGAATACTTTTCTAAATACTAAACCACAGTTTTACAACTGAATCAGCGTAATCCACTTTTCCACAACCAATTTTTCAGCAGCAATATTGGAGTTCTCTTAAATTATGGCTCAGGACGTACGTATTTAATTTATTCCTTGTTATTAAGATAATTAAAGTAATAATGTAGCTGTTGTAAAAATAATTGAATTTATTTAAAATATACGCCCAATTTTTTATTTATTTTTTCGCTCTTGCTCGTTTTATTTTATTTACTTTGAAGAAATAGGGCTTTAGTTTTAATACAGGCCTTTATCGAAACAATATTATCTTCGAAACCAAGAATTTACGATCAATTCAGCACTAAACATCCTTGTAGTGCTAAGACCAGTCGTTACGTTGCATAAAGGACAGTTAACATGTACCAAATCTGGTACACGCACAATTAAACCGGGTCTTTATGGGTTTATCCCTTTGTTTAGGTAGAAGGTCTTGTAAAGAAGGTTATTTAGTTTAAATTATTGCTGTGTTGTGTGTGAAATTAAGTGCCGTAATTCTAGTGGTCTGTTGTGAAATTCGGATTTTTCCATACAAATTAAATCACCAAGTTTTAAGTGTGCTTTGTCCTACCATAATACACGGTTTCTTCAAAGACATTTTTTTTTACTTTTTAAATTATTATTTCATTAAAAATTTGCTCAAGTGTAATGATATAATTATAGGTAAGTATATTATATTTAACATTTTTATTGTACTTATTGTATTTATTTGATTACAATATACATACCTAAACTAGATAATAGTTTAGGTAATAGGATAAACAAACTAGAAAATAAATAAAATATGTACAAACGGCATATAAAAGGAGGCGTATAACCTCATTGGGCATCGAAAAATTCGTCCACATTGTTGTCAATGGTAAAAGTACCCAGAACGCTGGCAGCATTGCCATTTTATTAAAATGTTTTTGAAGTTTTTTCTGCGATTTAAAAAGTGTTAAATTCAAGTTACTAAAAATTAATCACTTTAGAACTTCGATTAGCCCAATTAACATAATTTGTAGCTGGAAAAGTAGCAACAGAAGCAACCCTTACAAAAAAGGCGATAAATATTAAAAACCCGTTTAAAAACCAATTTTAACTTCGATAGAATAAATCATAATTTTGTGCTACCGTACCGAAAATTGACGTCAATGATAACGCACAAAAAATAGGTACGGGTTTCGATTTAATAAACCTAGTAGGTTTTTATTAGTAGAGATAATTTAAATGGCGTCAGTTAGGTACTTTGGTGTTAGTAAAAACAACCTTTAATACCTAAATTAAGTATTTTATTTTAATCTTACCAAACGCGTCCTGATTCGACCCAAGTGTTATAATTATGGATCAGGGTTCGGACATAAAAAAAAAATTCTTTCAGATCTTTTGGGGCTATCGTGTCTTTTGGTGTCTGTCACACAGTTATTACAAGGAGAGACACCGTGTTTTTAGCACTTCCCTTTCGGGTATTTTTTTTTTATTTCGGGCCCGATTTGTAATTTCGGACTGTTGTACTTATACAGGGTGTAACGGAAAGGTGTTGTCATATTTTAAGAACCTATATTCAAATCGCGCGATAAAAAAAATATGGAACCAAAAATAATTATTGCAATTTTAAACAAAGATTTGTTTATTTATTAAACTTAATACACAAGTAAGAATTACTGTACAATGACGGACTTAATGCCTTAGGCATTTTCTACCAGTCGACCTTAGGGTGGTGCAGAGACGGAACGTGGCAGGTGCAACTTAAGGGAAAGAATAAACGGAAAATAAAAATACAATAATAAATATATACTTAAATACATACATACAACAAAATTAAAAATGTAATTGAGAAAAACGAAAACAACGAATCAGCGTTGTGACGATTTTTCGAACTCCTTGCGAATGTGTTCACGCGCCTTCAACTTAAAAGAGAACCGACTGGTTGCCGTCCTGATGTTCGGAGGGAGCGTATTCCATAGGAAGACCGCCTGGACATGGAAGGAAGAATGGACAAACCCAGAGCGGTGAGAGGGACATTGCAGAAGACGATTAGTGGTTGAACGAACATTTTTAGCGTGAGTCGAGCACAGAAACTGAAAATGCGAAGCTTTGTTTCAGCTTTTTACACTACTTCCAACATCGCGTTTGGAAAAGAAAACTCTTATGAGATTACCTTCCATTTGTAATTACGTAACACCTGAAAAATTATTGATCTTTCTTCATCCCATTCACAGCTTGCTCCTATTGCGTCGACACTCAAAGAAGGCATGCAAGATAAAACCAGGCGCAGGTACAGCGACGAGTTTCATAGATTTGCCTATTAATAAGACCGACAAAGAATTCGTAACGGATAACGGTATTATGTATGCTAATCCGATCGGTACGTCGGGCAAACTTTATCTTAAGTAGGGTTGTCACTTGGGTGGATTAGTAAAGGTAGGACTCGCCGAAATTTTAGTTTCAACTTAAATCTCCGAGCAATACGTTATCTTTTTCCACTCCGTCATCTCAACCGCCACGCTGTCACTGAATCCTACAATTTTAATCATGCATTGATTGCATGGATGTTGGTTGTTAATTTCTGCTTTTATAGGGTTCCGAACATCCGAATGTAAAAACGGAACCCAGGAGAAACTAATTTAAGATATGATATGTTTCTGTCAATCGTCTGAAATGTCAGAGATACTCGTACAATGTAACTAAAGAATTTAATGCAGCTGTAAAAACATTTGAGCTACCATTTGCATCGAACAGTCGACAACTACGCACTTATTTGTTCTACTATCTAGTTTTCTTGAAAGTGACAACCCTGTTCCAAGCAGACGCATGCCTAAACAAGTGGTGCACGCCTTAATACGTTGTCTGTTTATGCGTTCATAATTAACACGGAATGTAAATCAATTGCGATTGATTTTCATGTTAGTTTCTCTTTGTAAGTTTGTCTCAATCTAGTTCACTTTACTTTTGTTTGTAGAATGACATGTAGAGTTTAAAGGATTATAGGTAATTCTCATATATGCGTTATTTTAATACAGTGTCTAAGCTCTTAAGCTTAGTATCTGGTTTATTTTAAGACACCAAGAAGTGATTCCGAAATTTTTATAGAGAGATTTATGGATACCATCAGCGTCTCATAATGCAGATCTTTGACCGTTACCATAAAATTCAATATGGCTTTCTTAAAAGCATGATATTTTAAAATTCTCATTAAGGAATTCTGAAGATAAAACCAACAAATCACATCCCAGACAAATGAGTGCAATTTTTTCACAAAAACCTACTCTAAAATCACCCAATAAAGCAACCAAAAAGATAAATAAAACAAGTTTAATTGCATCCTTATCAGTGAAACTAAACCCAAGGAGCATAAATGATAGTCTCTTAGACAAAAATAAGAATTTTAAATAAACAAGGTGACTCGAATGAAGTCATAAATATAGGAGAGCGGCACTTTTGGTCTCGGATCTAACAAATTAACAGCCGATTAAGCTACCGATTCAGTTGAGACTTTGTGACGTTGAGTTAATGTGAAACAACAAATAACTTTGATAGCAGTGTTACTGGTGGTGACAGAATTGTAATTGAGGAAAAAAGTAATTTAAGAAAATGGCTTTTATTTTACATCGAGAAATTTTTCGACTTGCATATGCAAGTCGAAAAGTTGAAGGGTCACACTAAAGACAGATTTCGGAAATTGAAAAACGAAGTATGAAACATGTTTAACAGAAGTAACAAACACAATACCTTACAGATAAAAAATATCATGGAGTCAATATGAATTATTATTTATAGCTTCGTTGTTAATTATTATTATTTGTTCACACTTCTCTCTACTTTCGATTTATTGCACAATAATCAAGAACAAGTCAAACACTTTTCTTTGAATTTCTAATTAAGAAGGTGTTTCAATTTTACGCAGTTTTGGACTCCAAAACATCAAGAAAAAAATAAAAAAACAATAAAAAACAGCTTCGGGCCTAATCCAATTTGCAAATAACCAATTTTTTGTTAAAAATGTAGCATTTAGAGCGGACTTACGAGTCAATTTAGTTCAAAAAGTTATGTAGAAAAGAAAGTCAACTTGTGTTGGTGACTGTACCAATAAATTGTTAAAGCTAATGCAGTTACGCGGTTCCTTAGATGTTGGTAAGAGATAAACGAAATCCGAATACCGTCAAAATAGTAATCAATTTTATCAGAGTATTTAGTTAATGGTCGTTTTGTTGGGTCAAATTCATGGTTAAATTCCAAAACTACTGTTTGAATTGCTTGATTCTATCTTTGAGAGAAAAATCACGCTAGTTTACTGTAATGATTTAAAGATGGTTTTAATTGATGGCCAAGAAGTTTCGAAGAATGCCTATTTTCAGGGTTCCGTACCCGAAGGGTCCAAACGGCTATAATTGCTGTCACTTGTTGTTACGCACGTGTCACAGTCTTAAAATTTTCGCAATATAAGCATGTTGTTGATCCAAAGCCATACAAATAGTCAAAAATACATTTGGTACGGAACCTTAAATGTGCAAAGTCCGACACGTATTTGGCCAGTTTTTCTAATTGAAATCTAATTGTTTTGGGATTTCAGGTAAATATTCAGAGTATTAATGAACTAAATAACGTCAAAAAGGTATGTTGAAGTTGAAGTGGAAAACTAAATAAATATGTACATATAAGTAGGTACCTAGTGGTCTTCTTCAGACTCTTCTATACTATGTAAAATTAAATTCTAAAAACAAACTAGTAGTTTATTTAACTCCGATGACGTAGTTAACATAACTAATTTATACCAATGACTTGGTCAACATTTTGCCTGTTTTCCATTAATATCAGGCAGCTAATTAACAGATGTGAATCTTAAAAGTTTAAAACTATCAAATTAGTATACATTCGTTAGTTAGTAGGTATGTGAACAGAAGCCTGTTTTTTGAAATAATATTACTATGAGGTATAGTCTGTTGACGTACATTTTACTGCTTTCTCACGCCTTCGTAAAACTATAGAATCATAATAATCTGAATATATATTATTGTATTTTTGTAAATATAACTCTAAGTCACTATTTTTTGTAAATAAGTTTTTGACGCGACACAAATTAAACGGAAGTCAAGCAATGTAATTGGCTATTTATTAATTTAGAATACTGCCACATCACATACCTAATTTATAACATTAAATAAAATAAAACAATTGCTTCATAAGTGGTCGTGACAATAACGATGTACCTACATAACATTTACAATTTTTTTTTTCCGTTTATTATCCAAGAACATTTTAAAACACACCAACACAAACCATCGAGGGTTTAACAGCGGTATGTCAGTCGCATCAACTCGTTACCACAACATACTTTTAAAGTAAAACAGTAGGTATCAACAATCTAGAAAGTATCTCTTCAGCACTCTTGAGCAGTTCTTTTCATTTATTGCATTACAGATTTCTGGGGCTAAATCATTCAAATAAGATGGTAGCATGCATTCCCAGGTCCTCGCTCCATAAACATTATTAGATTTAGGTACGATAAATTTGGGTAAGTATGTCAAACTACGCAACGTCTTTGGAATTTCGTATTTACGGATATTACTTAAATTATGGTAATTTTCGCTTATAACACACAAACGTACGTTATCAAAGACATTTACAATTTGACAGTGCTTAAATAAACCCGTGTCATTATCTTGGAACTCCTGTTTTATTCTTGTGGGTACAATCGTTTTTAAAATGCGTAATTGTAACTTGTAAATGTCTTCGACGTAAGTCTTGTATGTACGTCCGTAGCTACTTAGGCCATAATTAATTACGGAATCGGCCAGTGCCAAGTACAATGTTCTAAGTGTTCTATAGGGTAGTTTATACTTAAGTATCGAATTCATTGGCTCAGTGATAAAACTTATTCATTTAAAAAATAAAATACAATTAAAACTAAATTTAAATTGCCGTTGAAAACTCATTCGCCCAAACACAGCAGCATAAGTGCATTTCAAAATATTCATTTCGCGAGAATTTTTGTTCCAAAAACTGAGCCTACCACACTACTACATACAATTTAAACTATGTGGGTAAAAAAATGTCGAATACATTTTTTTCACGTATACATTTTATTATAACTGAACACCAAAAAGCGAGCAAAGTCACGGATTCATTAACACTTTTCGGTCTCACATATATTTATGAATGAAAGCAGAAAACAAGAATAAAAAATCTAGTTTTGCGACCATTTTACAGATGTTTCCTGTATAATAGATAACGATAATTTGATAGGGTTTTTTATCTTTATTTTCTTTCACGTCAAATATTCTAATTAATTATCTGATCAAGTAGTTTAGGCGCCTTGTTGAATAACTAACGAGGTAATATTGGAGTACCTACCTTGAATAAAACAAGGTTTATCTCACTTTGGAAAATAACATCAACACTTAAAAACTTGCATTGGATTTTTTCTAAATGTTAAAACCAAAAAAAAATAACTTATATACGTAACCTGCCAATAGGAGAATGGAAAATAATACAACTTTATTTTAACGAAAAGAAATTCCCAGACACCGTTATACACTCATGTTTTATAATTTAAAATCTATATAGTTGTAAAACCAACCAACACATTATATTCAATAATCACCTTTCACACAAAACGTCACCATTCCGATTCATTATCATAAATCCTAAAACAGACAATCTCAGTCCATAATTCTTTGGTCGACAAAAGCCTTTTCTAGTGCCGAATCTAAACTAGAAAATAATTAATAAAAACTTGTTAAAGACCCACCGACTTACACTATGATAAAACACAGAGGAAATTGATAAATTATTTTATCTACATGGTCGCCCACTAAAAAGATTATAAAGCAGTAAGTCAACTCTTTTATATCTTGAGAAGAAGTGATAAACTCTGAATATATTATTTTTTTATCTGTGTCCCACACTATCCGAATATTTCTGTTTATCTTGACGCTGTCAGGATTTTGGTCATCAATGGGTGAGTGAGGTTTAAGAGGGCGTCTACTGCTGTAAAAATTTGCAGATAACAGTACAAATTCGTAAGATCAGAGACTACCATCAATACTACTATCAATTTATTTATTTATTTATTTTTTTTTTTTTTACTCTATTTTGCGAATCAAAACCAGTTCAAATTAAATTTTTTCGCAGATTAAAATTCAGTCAAAAAGATTACCACTAAATTAATTTGTTTTAGTCCTTTTTTCATGGTGTAATGAAAAGTACTAATGACAAAAAATACTAGACCAACTGTCCTACTATTTGCTATCAGAGAGTAGTCCCTACATCTCGCCGCCATCATTAAAACAGCTCGATAGTATCATAATATTGCATTGCAACCTGATTTACATAAATATGCCAAATTCCAGCTCTATTGGAAATCAAAAAGTGGTAGAAAAACAAATTGAAGTTGTTAATTTACGTACGAAGACCATTGCAAGTTTAAAAAAAACCTTTAAAAAAAATAGCGAGCCTTACAGTAGTCGCATATGATGCGTAACATTTGACATCTCACCTTGGTAATAAGCAACATTCTATCCTGAAAAATAAAATTAAAACGTTTGTTTCCGATTTCGACCGCGTGCAGGCTTATCGTGCGCGCACTCTACCATCTGACGGCCAACTCTACCACCGCGCGTGCTCATCGGTCAAATCAAATAGCACGCGCTTCCTCGGCTTCCTGTTACATACTTCCGTCCCATTTCACGAAATCACTCCAACAGATTTCAGAAAAGCGAGAGGAAAGATTTTACACATAAAAATACCCCTTTTCATCACAGAAACGTACATAAAAATACGAGTATGAACTGAATGTTAGAAATACTAAAAAAATTTAAAGATGGTAAAAGTAGATTATATTAGTACTGACAACACAAAAACTATGTATCCTAAGTACGAAATGGAGACAGTCGTACATGCACATGCGTTTTGATTGACAAGACGGCTTGGCATAAGCTTCGAGGCCACAGCATTCATAGACAAATGAAGATCTGTCTTGTGTTGTTATGAAGACCTTACCGACCTAGACTTCTAGCTCTCACTTGCATAAGACTAGACTATTTCTTTTATGTCACCGCCGATATAAGTCTCCAATTTATTTATTGTTAGATTTATGAGTTCGATATTTATTTCGCCAAATGGCTATATTGCCAAATTGGATATATGTTTTATATAAGCTGGTTTGTACAATCGTTTTACTGTTAACCAATGAAATATCGGTGTTCCTTATATAAAGTGTCGATGCGATATTAATGTGTCTGCATATTTGGTGTTAAATAACATAGAGGAGGTGTTGATTGTTTTGAAGTTTTAATTGGGAAAAGAGAAAACGATTAGATGTCGCAGGTAACATTTAAAAGCTAACAGCTTGAAGGTTATGTAAGTATGACAGGAAAGTTCCGGCGAATTATTTATTACAGTACAAAAATAAATTCACGTTGCTTGTCATTAACGACATCGTTGCTATCGTGGGTAAAGACGAGGTACTACCTGATAAATGATGTTTATTCAGTAAATAGGTTACAAGGAACACTTTTACACATCAATGTTTTTTGTCAGTTTAAGCTAGATGAGGCCGGTGTTTCCTAGCTGACTACCCTGAGAAGAAACACCGAAACAAACTCAGAGGTCTCTTTTAATGTTGACCACTATATCACCTGATGGCGATGATTTGTTGTCGACGATGGAGCACGCTTGCCTAGAAGAAACCTATTCACGCTTGACTGGGCCTGCAGTCTCGACATAGTTAACGATCGCTATGTCCTAACAATCGGTCGCTACGTTTGGAAAAATTATTGATTTTCTTGAAATATGTACAGAGACGGCGTAAATTTTAACTTGCAAGCACTATTTTTCATAAAAACTGATTAACTGATCTGCTGGTCTCTGTACATATTTAAAAAAAATCAATTATTTTTCCGACGTAGCGACCAATCGTTAGGACGTAGCGATCGCTATCAATGTCGAGACTGCAGGGCCAGGTTGTAGCTATGGATTTTAAGCGTGTTGTACAACTTTTAGTTCGTTGGGCGAACTATTGCATGTCCTACAAATAATCATACCGTTTACAAAAACAGATTTATTAGTATGAAAATCTGTTTTTTAACCGACTTCGAAAAAACGAGGAGGTTCTATGTTCGACTGTATGAATGTTTTATGTATGCCCACCGATTTCTCTGTCCGTTTTGATCCGATTTTCAAAATTCTTTTTTTAATCAGTAAAAGTATGCTCAGAGGTGGTTCCATATAAATTTTATCGAAATTTCTGTAGTGATTTTTTTATTTTTTTATTGATGACGTTTTGGTCTCATCCAATAACGAGTTCCTACTTATGCTCTAATTCCATGTTCCATGTTATTGGGGTTATCAATTCGGGCGTAAATTTAATATTTAGTTTTAGTTCTGGGGTATAACAACCAAAAGTGAATAACAAAAAACTTCTTACAAAAAATACACAGACTGCCAAAACTGAGAATACACTAAAAATCAAAAAATAACTTTAATTTCCGAAGTCGGTGTCAAATAATGAAGAAATAAAATATAAACACCGACTACCGAAATTAAAATTATTTTTCGATGTTTAGTGTATTTTCATTTTTGGAAGTCGGTTGTATTTTTTGTAAAAAGTTTTTTTTAACCTTTCCTTTTAACAGACACCTACTTCAAAATATATTTTTAAACCATAAATCTCAGTAATTTTTTCATAAAAACCTTTTAATAGAAAAAAGGTGTTTGCTTCCATTGGAAATACTTATCAGAACTAATGCGGCACGGAGCGTATTACATTAACCGGTAGTTAGATGCGTTCGGGCCCAGGTTCGATTACTGGCCACAATATTTACGGGCAGACACGTCACGACCAGCGTCTATTGAAAATTACTAGTTTTTAAAAGCTATTTTATTGCTGGTTGAATATTCAGTTAGCGGTTATTTTAAACGGTTTGTGGGTTGCGTTTTGAATTTAGACTTGGTACAATGTAAGTGCATGATGTGTTTATGTTACCACCCAATTAAATGAAGTATTGATGAGCTTCAAGCTTGAAAGTTGTTTTGCAGCATTAAATACTTACAATAATAATTATCACCAGCAACAATTGATTTACTTAAAAAAAATATATATGTGATTCTTTTTTATGTAGGGACAGTAATAGAGTTGATCGTCTTTTATTTGTCGATGGAGGTTTCGTTCGCTCGCTTTGCTCGCTCACTTTAAGGGTCGTATCGGGGTGCCCTGAATTCCTAAGCTCGCTGTTGCTCCACTCGTTCTTCGTTCAACTATTAGATCGAATGTTACCTATATAAAACGATAATTATATCAAACGAACGTTATATTAAGGCCGTACTACCGGCCAAGTGGAGCCCTCATTAAATAAAAAATCTTAACATACCATAGAAAATAAATATTAAAAAATCCGTCGTCACGTTTGTTACAAAGAGGATAAAGTATTTTTGCGTTGTCAAAACAGGTCTCAGAATGTTTCCTATCCAAAGTAGTAGGTACCAAAAACGGGCGCTTCTGACACTTTTGCCTACAAATTTGGATGCGAAACATTCAGAGACCTGTTTTAACAACGTAAAAATACTTTATCCTCTTTATAACAAACGTGACGTTGGATTCATTAATATTTATTTTCTATGCTATGCTACGATTTTTAATTCAATGAGGGCGCCACTTCGCCGGTAGTAGACTCTTAAATGACAAACGTTAGTGAAAATCCTGTTATACTAGCTACGTTTACGTACTATGTTTACGTTATTATATAAAGTTAGCATTACAAAAAAAGAAAATTATGTAAAAAAAAATTGTTGAATTAAACGTGACATTAAGTCATTGAGCATTCATAGCTTTTGATAAATGAGACACTAAATTAGCAGTACTCTTATTAAATTAGCTTTTCCAGAAATAATAATTCTTGAAGAGGTATCTTGGGTTAAGCAAGATCAGAAACCCAGGCCTGCGGACGGCGAGTAATGGGTAGCTCGCCGTCCGATCAGCACCAGGCCCGAGAAGCGATGGCGCGTATTATTCCATGCGTGCTTCAAAGAGTTGTCAGCAATAGAGACGGGGCCCGTCATGGCCGATGCCTGCCCGGGGGTTGAGGATAAATTCGAAACAGAGTTACCTCGCCCCTGGGCACTCAGGGCAGGAAGGAAGAGGGGTGGGTTTTAGTCAGTAGAGTCTGACACGCCCTCCCGCTCCACCCAGAGCGGGAGAAGTCATTGGATGATTTCCCACCCCAAAAAAAAGAGCAAGATCAAAAAGAAGATCAAAAATAAAACATTGATCAAGCTACTTACGAAAATTGATTTCAGTTATCAATTTTATACAGTGTTTACAGTTTTTAGATAAGACAAAAAAGCTGTTATGAAACCATTTAGGTGATGAACAAAAACATTGACAGGCAGATGAACTTCTTATTTTTGTTACGTGTTCCAATAATAGAAGATTATGCTATTATTAGACTTGCTTTTTTGTAGTTTTGCCGGAAATGTTTTGGTTATCAAACCTTTGTTGAGGAGTTCACGTTCACATCTGTCGAGAGGACTTGTTTCTTTGTCTTCTTTATCATATTGATGATTCCAAAATTAAATCTCTTTTCACCAAAATTTTGACACGGTGACAGCGTTAGTATTTGTCTCGTAAAAGTCTTTCAAAGAGGTGAGGCATTGTTTGGGACGTATTCTGGATCATTGTGTGGAGTACCCCTTTCTGACTAGGTTGTGCCTACAACTGCTCACCTACCTTCGAGGATTTGCTAAAACTGGTTCTGCGTTAAATCTTTTTTATCATTTTACGGCCATAAATGGCCAGCTAGTGTCAGTTGATGTATACATATGTGAGTATACATGTTTGTGAACGCACCTACGATACGTGAGTAATTCCTAGTGTGAGGCAACGTTTTATTTTAACACAAAACACAGTTACATTAGTTAGGAAGTGTCCTAGGACATAAATCACTATAAAACTGCTTTTTTATTTAGAATAACAAACCACTGACTAGGTCGACGATCGATTATAAGTTCAACTTAGATCATGTTTGATGTGAAACGATCAAAATTCAACACATTAGGACGTGTCTGCGTTAAAGTGCAAGAGCTTTTTTCGCTTTATAACGGGCAATTTAGTTGTTTATTTTGAGTATAGAGAAGTAACTAAGATTGGTTAGATGAATTTTTGTTTTTATTTAATTTTTGAGAGAGCAGATTTTTCCTCGTAGGGCAAGTATTTCACGATTTAGACACAGAAACAATTTCAGTTAAAACTATTAAAATAAAAAAAGAGTGCCACTCCGGATTGCCGACAGAAGTGAAAACTTGAAAAAAATGGTCAACGCGCCTAAACAAGTTTTCACTTCAATCGCGTAGCGGTGTCGGTGTCGGTGGCGAGTTCAACTGTTTTTAACCATCTCGAAAATGCCCAACGCGACTTAAGAAGTTTTCACTTCAAAACTACACCAAAGCTACAGACAGAAATAAATTAATTATGGTCCACACACAAAGCAGATGCCCGTCGCAAGTAATTACGATGGTTCTCGTATGTCATAAGTATAGTTCTGCGGTGAAATTCGAGTGCTACATGCGGTGGGATATGAAAACGAGAAGGTTACAATCGAGGATGAGCAGCCAAGGGGATAAGATCGTGTTTTACTTGATTGTGAGTAAAAAATATGGAATAAATGTGGATTTTTGTGGTCACATGCCTTAATTGCGAATTCCAGAACATAAGAATTAAGCAAGCTTCATGAAATCCTGCAAAGTGTAGTCCTGAAATTAAAACATGACGAAAAAAGGGTTTAGTAGAGTTCTGTGGACTGAGAAAGTCCACGAGAACGAGGATGTGAAATGGATTTATTTTAGAATCCAATATTAGAAGTCAACAAACGCTTTTCGCTAGTCCATAAAACGCAGAGTGTAACTTTACTTGTGTGCTTTATAGAATTAATGACTAAAGGTGTGCGTGAGTAGTCAAGAAAAACTCAGACAGCAATGTTCGTAAGTGGTATGTGCACTGTACAGCACAAACCACTTGGCACTTATGCACAAATCTAAACACCAATAAACATTCATTCACTCCAACCATCTGGTCCAACCATTCATCCATACATAACCGGCTAGTAACCAACAGCTAATTGGTCGTAGTTACCTTGTTACTACTCGTAAGATTTCTCTTAATTGCCAAAACGAGTCGTAACTCGTAAAACAAACGTTTTGGCACCAAATGGTGGAGGTGCGGCGATCACAACGAGTCTATCAATAAATTCCGATGCCATTGGCGCTGTGGATCGTAAGTGAGGATGTGTGTGGGCAATAAAAGCAGAACTGGATCGTGTACTGCTAGTAATGGTCGTCCGGTTGACTTCCGTTCGTAGGGTTAGGTGGTTTTTGCTCTCGATTGGAGCTGGTTTAATTTGGTTGGAGATTGTTTATTTTTTTTAAATTTTGGATTGATTATACTTAATGGCGATTTGGATTTATTGTATTGATATCGGCTCAGGAACACCTGCTACCTGGATGGAAACCGCAGTAGCCTATGTGAAAAGCACTCAATCGGTAGCGTATCCAGATAGACCGCTGCAGTTACAACATGGCAAAATGCGGTTTTATGGACTCGTCAGATACCCAATGTGACTGCGTTGTCTCTGGCCAGAACCAGGCCAGCTTTTAGGTCTAAAGAATTTAAAAGTTAGAGAACCATAGAATCGGAAGAAGAAGATCGGCCCTAATAGTGGCCAGCTGTAGCAAATATTAAGCGACTAAATTTTAGAAGAAATTTAATCGCCTACTTGGGAACCGAATAGGTAGCATCTAAGATAGCAAATTCATCAATCATTAATATGCTCGTTCGACATAGTTACTAAGAGCTTTCTTGAAATTAAAATTCACCAAAAAATCGCCTTGACCATTACATACCTACTATTAGTTACCAAAGTTGAAGCTTACAATATATTAATCTAATTTATTAATGAACACAGCTATATTTTCCCGTAAAAATAAACAAAAACTTGTATATTTGACAACCCATGCTAATTAGTATGTTTACCAGTTCGATAACATGTGAAACAGTGGCCATTAATTTATGGGGACCCATGCTGTCACCTAACACTTATCTATTACGGTAAAATGCTAAAATTCACACATTTATCAATTTATAACGAGATTCCAGCTTCCGACATACGAAAATATAAGGAAAGTAATTAATTTAATGGTAGATAAAAAGTAAAAGTTTGTTATATTTTAGGCCTTTTTAATGGCGACAAAGTAACGTTTTCATCCAATTTTGTGTTTTGATTTGACGATAAATATTTTCTGGTTCTGACTCTATTGCATTTTTATGGACTCTTAAAGTAAAATTGGCTTTTTGATGTCTTGTTTACGTATGCAAGACGCTAATTTAGATCATCTTAATTGAAAAGTATAATGAATTGGCGACTAAAACACTCTCAAACTGTCTCAATCTAAAGTAGTTAAATAAAATCTCTGATCAAAATATTTATATAAATGCTAAATCTCTCTTCAATAAAATGCTACCACTAACAATTCTCAAGCGGCCAACAACACCAATAAGTTTGATTAATAAACGTTTACACAAATGTACTCATACCCGCTAGGTGGCTAATGTATTTGACCTTACATATACTCGTGTTAGCATTTGAACTCCTAATGCTCAACCACAAATCACCTTAGAACCTTTTCCCATCACCTATCACCCGACAGTCACGACAAATCGTATTAGAATTAACAGCTGTCTATCAATTGACACATATATTTTTCCACAACAAAACATCCATTACCGTTTTCGTTTGCGTGGAGAAAGATTGAAGCGGTTAAGACACGTTATTGGTTACAAGTTTTATAAGAACAGTCGTTATCATGATTGATATGTGGTGGAGGCGCCGGTGATGTATAAGCAGCTGTCTATAAAATCGTTCGTTGTTTCACAATTAACAGGCTATATTTGAATATATTTGCGTCAATTTTATATAGTAACAACATAAATCTAATTATCAAATTGATTATAAAACGCTTTTTTATATATGATGGTGCTAATAATATAAATGGGATATCTGTTGAAGATGATGCATCAAAAATGAAAGTTAATGGATTTGAGTCTTCTGAAAGCAACTGTGTCCTGATTTTGTGCTAGCTGCTGACGAATGGTAGTTGGAATATAAATCATGCAGATCATAACATTCGTATTTGGCAAGTATATAGTTCATTAATTTTAAAATTATTAATTATTTCAAGATCTTTACTTGATTTTTTTTTTCAGATGGTAGAATATTATATTACTTGTTATTAATCGATTATCTACTTAGAAACACTGAATATTTCTTGTTTATTTATAATTTCTTGATTAAGTAGTTTTTTTTGCTGGTTCTTTTGACTCCACTATTGTTTCACACATTTGTTCGGTATCAGGCGTCGGTACATGTGTAATTAGTATAGAGTCTTATGATAATTATGGATGATGATCATAAAACTAAATAATATAATAGCATTGCATAATTATTAATGAAATCCCGCCATTGTTTTCGAGGATTGTAGTAACCGCTATAACTCCTTCTACCGTCACTACTCCTTCGATGGTCTCATCTAATTTGTGAGAATGAGAATCAGATACATATTCTCCCACTCCCTTATAAACTTAAATCGCCCATTAATTATTATTTTCAAATTACACCACTTCCGATGCAAGCCTACCGTAAGCAAAATTACCCTAATAAATACCTTTAAATAGTTTGATTTGATTCGATAAAGACGGGCCCAAATTCACATCGAAATCTTCCCATAGCATTTAGAAACTTGGCTCCAGTTGATATAGAATCATTGGAACGGACGTCCTCTATTAGTTCACAAGGGATATTAACATAAATTACTAAATATATAATTTATATGAATATATTTGCATATTGGATGTTGCCTATTATAGACAAGAGGTTGAGTTAGTTAAATCATTAAAAGATTCGTTTGATATGAAAAGACCCGCTCAGATTTTGGAGCAGGCTTTAATGACGTTGGCAGTAAAATGGATATGAGAATGGATGCTCATTTCTTTTTTGAAGCATCTTTTGATGCATCGTAGTTAGAGATATAAATATTTAATTTTCATAACATAGAAGCAAATTGGCATTCAGTTGAGAAATGTTGATAATAAAGTGTCATATGCATCAAAATAAATTGGTTTGATCATTTATCTAAAACTTATCAATACACTTCGTCATTAAATAAATCATATAGATAATGATAATATTTTATATTTCATAACATAGTAGTCATCGTTAACTAAAGTATTTGTGTAGCTGCATTCTTTATTACGCTAAATGTGCGCATAATAATAAATTATTGTTCATAAACAATCAAGCAGGTTCATAATAAATCATCAATGATCAACGATTTCGTAAACAAAAATGAAATAAAGGAAGTAGATTCGCACGTACGAATTTGGAACAGATAAAGATGATTGATACTTTGAGATGGATTGTGGACTCCTTGCAACATCTATTTGACGTGAATATACTTACGGGATATAATTTCGTATTTTATCAATTAAATCTATATCGTTACTTCTTCCACCTCATGTCGGAGTTTGCTAATCAAGAAGAAGCCTTTACTTAATTTTTTTTGCATGTGAAATCACTTACGCAAAAAAACCGGTCGGGATTTTTACTCGATTTGAAATCATAATAAAAATTGCCAATGTTTTCATTTACTGTCGTATGGTCGTCTCTTTATCACGACTTCGTCCTCGTAGATTTTTAAAATGTATAGCCTATGATACTCATAAATATCGTGGCTTTCTATTGGTACGCTAATATTATATTATCTCTGCTATTGGTAAAATAATTTATCAAAATCGGTTCAGTAGATCCAGAGATTACCCCTTATAACCTCACAAACTCATAAACTTTACCTCTTTATAATATTAGTATAGAAGTATAGATTACATACCATCATTTCAATTCAAAATGATGGTATGCAATATATCTACTTGTCTACTGGCTATCTTCTCTAAACACTCATCTACTTTTAAACGAATTTGTAGTTATCGCTTTCTGCTGCTAGTATTTTTTCACATAGAGTGTCCTCCCATAACACAGATATGAGACTTGATATCCACGAGATTGTAACTCAAGCCGTCACGGTCAGCCTCCCATAGCTTTCCCATCAAGGGTATCAATATGTACAGTCAGATGTACGGATCATATTGCCGAGTGAATGAAATTGTAAGAATTGTGATACGTTTCGAATAGTGATGTGTTAAAAAATATGGGTCAATGGTCTCGACTGTCTGTGCGTATTTTTACGCTGTATGGTTTTGAGGATGGAAATAACATTCATAACTGGTTTATTATTGCTTGATTTATTTGACACTGTTGTTATAAAAAGGTTTTGTAAAAAAATGCTATATTCACAGCTTCTGAAACCAATAGGTATAGCAAAAGCTGTGTTGGTTTGATTTATTAAAAAAACATGATTTTACGTTAACAAAAATACTGAGCCGACTACCAACTACTGAAATAGGATATACTCTAGGTACTTATTGCGGTGAAATTGGTAAAAAATTCACGGTTTTCATAGGTAATAAATAGCTCATTTGTAAGCTACTCTCGACTACTCTACTTCGTGATTAATTAAAGAGAAGCTCGTTCTCACTGAAATTATTCACGATAATTTAATACAAAAAATAGCAATCATTAACTGGACATTCGGAATAAATTTCTACTAATTACTCTTCCTTTCTTTCGGCTTGTATAAAAAAGACTGCACATTGTTCCGAATGATATTTTTTCTAGACAAAAAAAAAACCATTCTCCGGTCCCAATATCGCGCATTAGGAAGATTTTTTTATCCACATGTCAATTCGTTCGCCATTGATATATTTTTTGCCCACTAAGCAGGTAATTCTTGAGGTAACTTTTTTCAAATTTGCACCTTCACATAATGCACCTTTTTTATGGTTTTAACGCAATTCTACTAACGATGCGTTTGATTGTACACTTCCGGGCACCTTTGTGAAACCTGTTCAATATGTTTTTTGGTCCCATATGTTATAAAGCATCAAAGATAATCGATTGAATAGATCTTTTAAAAATTATTATCGATTCGATATTTCGATTATATTTGCACGTGAAATGGCTGTAATAAGCTATTAAGATATGGAGCTTAATAACTTATTTTATGAACATTAAAAAAGAACATTATTGATAACGTGATTCCTAATAAATGATTGCTTACTTAATTTAATTTTTATTCAGCTACTCACCACGAATTTATTGAAAAATCAGCTTTGGTTGCACAAAATAAAAGCTGGATTCGTGTGCTCACCTTTCAGCATAAAACATTTATAACAGTGCTTCGGTACGCCGTTTCTGATGACCACAAATCACAATTTCAATAGTACAAAGAACAAATTGGTTTCCAGCAAATAATTATATTTTATTGCAAACATTTCTAGCGATAGCAGCCTGAACATAACTCTGCGGAACTAACTAACTAGTCTAGCGAGTAAATTGTACGTGTGAGGTATGTCTTTGTGTTTGTTTATTGTTAAATTTATAATAAACAAGCTGTTGAAATTGTTAGACCAGGGTTGTTCGAAATTGAACACTATTACAGTACGAATTGTAGCAAAGTTAATAGAGTGTTACTTTCTTTAGAAATTAATTAGTTCTTCAATACAATTTAAGTTAAACCATACTTTAAAGGCGATGCTATCGTCATTCATATAAAAATTATACCAATTTATTTAATTATTAAATTATGCAAAGTTTTTTATGGTGTAAAAATTAGCTAGGTTTTGCTTGTCATGTAGCTAATATGACTAGTAGTATATCACTAATGAAGCATTCACTGCGATGACCGAGCTGTAAATTAATTTTATACTAAGATCGGCTTGAAGCCTGTTTTCTTTGTACCTATATTTTATTAGGTAGTAGTAATTTTGTCAGTAGTTTTGAATGCTTTGCGATTATTTCCATGATATAAAGAAATATTAATACTCCCGACCGAATTTCGATCCCAGTGGCCAATCTCAACGGATACTGTTCCTTTACTGTCATAGCCCGATGGGACGGTAATCTGACATGACCGGGGAGAGCTCAGGTGCGGAACCAACTGTTTAATGACCTTTTCGAGTCACGGGGGTTTCGCACCAGCAACTTCCAAACTTCGGGTTGCTACAGAATAATTCTTAATTGAATTAAAAACCCAATAGCACTTTTTGCTCAACCCGAGAATCAAAACCCAGGACCACGATTTCAGTATTTGCACTTGAGACCACTAGATCAATGGTAGGCAGTCCAAAGAAATATTAGAAAGCTTCGTAAACAAATATGATAAAACAACTTATTCAGAAAATCAACCAGAAAAACATTGGTTCAAAAATTAATTCAAACGGTTACATTTACTGCTCCATTATAAACTAGAAGACATATTAACATCTGCTGATTGATGACGTGATAATTTCTAAATCCAACCGCGCCTAAGCTAAGCGGGATTTAATTTACAATACAACAAAACGTTCCGAGGTATTGGCTATAAATAAGGTATAATGGAGCACTGTGTTTAGCTTCGAGCGACTTTTTAGTTGCCCAATATCCGTGTTTAACTATATTATGTTCCCACGCGTCTTAATCTGTTATTTTTACTGCTTTCTCATTAATAATAGAAACAAGTTATTTGCAATATATCTCAAAAAAATGGCCATAAAGCATTATTATTAGTTTTTTCGAACGATATTTAACTTCATCGGTCGCCATCTGTCTTTGAGTTCGCCTTTTTGTGAATTTCGTTAAGAAATAGCTGTTACTATTAATCCAGTTTTTCTTTTGGCTTTGAACAAATCTTCTTAATTATTTAATTTAACAACGGTTTTCTGTTACTTTAAAAAAATTCACTACCATACGCATGTACATGCGTTATAGTTTTGGACCCTTCGTGCTTAACTATTTGGCGGCAGGATAATGCTCAGCACTTCACAAATGATAAACAATTGTTACTTTAATAAACAAGCAGCATCAAAGGCTTCCATAAATATAAAAACCACCAATATATCATCTAAACTAACAAAGGCGAACAATTCATGACTACCGCACAGAAATCTTTCCGTTTTATAAGCCTCCATGCGCCGACTCTAATAGCTCATAATATTAGTAAACCAATAAAAAAACACTAATCTTCGGTAATGAAATTCAAATCGTGATCTAATCGTTCTGAGAACTTCAAAAAATGAGACATAATGACTAAAATTTATATGATTCCAATGAATTTTCATATAAAATGAACGTTATAAAGAGTCAGGGTCTTTCATTCGCTTATTTACGATGTTTGATGGGTCTATCGCGAAATTGCTTTGTTTTTATTTTTTTATGGCACCTGAATTAAATGGGATATGAAATAGTATCTATAAATGTCAGATTTCATTAATTCTGGTTTGTATTTTTTTCTAGCGTTTTTACGTGTCTAAGCAGTGGGAATTGGATTAATAAAGTCTTCGCAAACAGTTATGATGTGTGATTGATTAACGACTTTTGGACATCTGGTTGGACTTTTCTCACCGGTTTTGTCTGAACATAAGTAATGGATTTAATAAATTTAAGATAATCAATTAGAACAAAGTCACCCTTACAAATTAAGTACTTACCTGGGTAGAAGTAAGATTTATAGAATTTAGATTACATATTACGTTGATGTGTAAAGGCAAAAGCATTTTTTTTTATTACTAATCAAGGTCAGACTAACACAAAAAAAGAAACTGGCCACGTGCGTGTCAAAAAAAATTCAAAGAAAAATTTTGATTTATCAATATATTGCTATTTGTTGGTATAATAGAAGTAATAATAAACATTATCAATAAATTTCAAGTTCGTATGTCATTAAGAAGTTAAAAAATTCTTCGGATCAATATTTTGTGACAGATGACGGACAGACAGACAGACGGACATAGGGGCATGTGAGTGATAGCAATAGAGCTCCGTTTGGACCCTTCGGGTATGGAACCCTAAAAACATAGGTGCTTATTAACTATACATTCTCTTTTCTCTACATATGTAGGTAATTAACATTATTAGCGTTATAAAATCTGTGCTATTTTTACTTTCTCATTATTCTTACGAAACCAAATGATAACTTTAAATTAACACATGATACAAGGTTTTTAATTGTCCTTATTTGTGACTTTACGAACAATAGGTGATTATGGCATTGTAGAGAGCGGTGGGCACCACGGGGCGATCATTGTATTTGTTCGACGAAGCCAGGTTATCGATGGATTCACTATCTTTTCAATTAAAGATATCGATACTGTATTATACGCAGGCTAACAAGGAACCATCTGTTTTCAATTAATTAAAGCAAGAATAAAAGAAGATCACCGCAAGTCAATCGTTAAGTGTTTTTGTAATTGAATGTAAAGGCTTTGTGCAACAATTATTAAACGGTTTTGTGCAACTGTCATTTGTTAAGCGACAGATTAATTGAGTGTCGAGTTTGTGGCGTTTGATTTGCATTTATGAATACTCGCATTATAAAATTCTCGTTAAAAATATTTTAGTCTTAGATACAGCGGGCCGGGTTTTAACAACTTTAAAAGTAGTCTAGATACGACGGCAGTCCTGGATTTCTAACATAATCATCGTCATCACTTCAGCCGAAAGACGCCCAATGCTGGATATAGGCCTCCCCAAATGTTGCCACAACGAACGGTTCTATGCGCCTCAAACTCATCGAATGCCCGCAATCCTAACCAGGTCATCAGTCCACTTTGTGGGAGACTTTCCAACGCTGCGTCTTCTGGTAAGTGGTCGCTACTCCAGAAATTTTCAGTCCAGCGACCATCTGTTCCGCGAGCAATGTGTCCTGTCCACTGCAATTTAAGTTTGGTGATTCTTCGGGCTATATCGGTAACTTAATTCTAATGCGGATATCATTATTCGATCAGTCAAGAAAACTCCAAACATAACCCTATCAATTTTCTTTTATGGCGACTTTAAGCCTTCTGCTCTTATAATGGTTATACCAATATTTCTTGTTATTTGCAATCTTCAAGACCCTTTTAGTAGCAAAGATTTTTAAAATCTCGCATTCGTACTTTTAATGTGCACTGCAATCAACTGGCAAATGTATCTACAATTCCAGCAGTCTATGTAATATCTAATCTAAGTACGTTATGTAGACAACCGAGTAAACTGAATATGAAAACGCAGGTATAAACAAGCGTACGTATTGGATCGTAAACATAAAATGATAATGTCCACCAGTAGAAGTAGATGGACATGTTCACTAAAGATACGGCATAACACAAAACTTGTCTAAGAAACTACAGAATACGGTTTAAATATCTAATTAGTTATAGGTCAAATGTATTTTAAATGAAACTTCCTTGACCTAATAAATAAATGGTGCACCTGTGTACTGTGACCGCAAATGAATCAAAATTAAAATTAAAAAAAACCGTCCAAGTACGAGTCGTACTCGCGCATGTAGGGTTCCGTATACCATCGTACAAGATTATACGCGTCTACTTGTTTCCATTATTAAAATCGAGCAAAAAAAAACATATTTCTAGTAGTGGAGCCACCCCTAATTTTTTATTTATTTTTATTATTTTTTGTTATAGCGGCAACAGAAATGCAGATTCTGTGAAAATTTCATCTGTGTAGCTATTACAGATCGTGAGATACAGCCCGCTGACAGACGGACGGACAGCGGAGGCATAGTAAGAGTCCCGTTGGTTACTCTTCAGGTACGGAACCCTAAAAAACGTTGCAAGGTCCTTCCTGGTTTTCAGCTTTTACCAGTCAAACACAAAAAAAGTAACTTTTGTGTTGCGAGGTCAACAGTTTGCATATCATGACATTAAAAAGTGCTGATATTTTTGACAACCAATTACAGAAGCTAACATGAGATAAACAGATCAATCTGAATACTAACTTCTAAAGCCTAAGTTAGTTATCTTAAGTAACAAGTAACGTAGATGACAAAAAGCTAAGCATAGGTTCTGTTATTTGTGTGCTAATTAATATTAGCCCCAAGCACTGTATATTTCAATCACTATTAATATTTTAAAGTCAATCATCGATAGCGTTGCATATTATTTACATTTCCTTTACATGTATTTTACAAATCTTGAACAAAACAATAAATTGTAACGGTTTATTAATTTTAACAAGTATTATTTAACAAGCTAGTGATTGGGCGCTTCTTTGTAGAAATAAACAGACAAACACACAGTTAAGAGAAAGTTAAGCGACTGTGCTCTTCCTGTTAATTAAGTATATCAAAAAGCTAATTTGTATTAAAGTAATAACAAACTATTTGAAAATTGCATTGAATCACTACATATTACAAAACAAAGTCCCTCTTTCTGTCTGTTTGCGATAAACTCAAAAACTACTGAACGGATTTTCATGCGGTTTTCACCATTAGACAAAATGATTTATGAGAAAGGTTTAGTTGTATAATTTGTACCCGTGCAAAGCTGGGGCGGGTCGCTAGTGGTTTGATATAAATAGTGAAGAAAAAATTACATCTAAAATTGAAAATAATCAAAAATTATTTTATTTTTATTCTCAATTTGAAAATACCGGAGTAAACAAACGACACCAGTATTTTATCAATGTCGTTATTACGCAAGTTTATAAAATATGTGATAACAACAGCCTTATGGGCTAAGACAGCAAATATCTAATCACGGTGTCGCGTCGCCGACGCGACGATTGGTTATTCAAATGTTTGAATATCCTGCGGGGATAGAATTGCTTCATGCGTAAGCAAATCAATAATAAATTTTAATTATTGATTATAAGCAAATGTTCAGGTTCGTTGTTGAATCAGTCAAATATTTTGTTTTTTTTTTTATAAATTTATTTTAGTTAGTAAAAGACACTTAACATAATTTTTATATTAAATATTTTTATGTATATAATGTACCTACGTAGTTAGTTTTTTTTTGTTTTAGTCTATATAAAATTATTGTTATTAAAGTATTTTTTAAAAGTATGTAAATATTATAAATCGAATGCACGGCATCAATAAATAAACTTTACTAAATATAAATCATTAATAATTTCTGTGTAATTTAATTCAACTTTCTATAATGCATTAAATTGATTCAATTAATGAATTTATCAAGATTGATTAATTAATCACCACAAGTCTAACAGTATATCACCTGCGTCATTCTGATCTGATAGCTCTGATATCGTGGCGCTCTTATTAAAAACGTCATCATTTTACCGGGAAGGCAGTTTCCGATCGGCCTTCCGTAACAAATAAACTTTGGACCATCGCCCTCGTGACTTATGAATCTATTAGAATAAATTAACATCCACGAATAAACTAACAAGATAAACGACATAACTAGCATGTTAATTGCAATCTAAACGACAATTCCCACGTTTAATAATGGAATTATTCCAAATTCTATTCGATAAACATATCCGATTTTCTTTCTTCGATAGCGTTTTATTGAACTATGAATATGCAGGCTTCCGTATTAATATAAATTTTATTCATCTCGCGTGATCTAAATGTTAATGGTTATGTTCAGCATAACGCCATCCTCATGAATACTAAGAAGTGGACACTTGCACCGCTCCTGGCTTCTTTTCGCATAACGCTTTCCATTCTGAAAGCCCATACCATAAACTCAGTTTGATGTGTTATTGTATTATGCAAAACCGACATGTTTATAGATAGTAGTTTATGGATTTCGATATAACATTACAATTTTAAATACTAGACTGGTAGTTGATTTTTTTAATTAAATTTTATAGTCGCCTGGGGCTTGAAAACGTTGAATAACTTTGAAATCTTATAAAATAACTCTAAGTTTTATTGGTGAGTAATATTTTGCGCTGTAAGTGCTTTCCGTAATTGGGATCAATATTGAACTAAATTATGAACGGCTGTACTAACAATTATTATTGCTTATTAAATGCGTTAGTTCATTAATGTGATTGAAATTGGAGAACACACCTAACAATTTACAGTATTTCGTATCAAAATTACCTTGAAGTGTTTGGATAGGGGCACCAATGTAGATTGTGATGCATTGAATTTAAGTTTTAGAGGTATATGTTTAGAATCAATCAAATCTGTTGAAGGATTTATTAGAAGAGGTGAAGAGCAAGAACAAAATATAAACCCTAGACCTGCTCATCCCACTACAGACCTACCGTGAAGAATGTATATTCAAAAGGACAAACGTCTAGTAGTGAGGGGTAGTCTCATTGTAATATTGAAATTTCACCAAGACAACGTAAATCGTCGAGGGACATTTAAATAAATGTGAATGAAATGAATCTTGTACCTCGCATAAATCAGTCATAGCTTGACAATGGGGCAAGCTGAAGACTTAGTCACAAGATGCAGCGGTGACCGGCATCTGTCAGTAACCAACATACTACTGTACACTTTATTTTTATAGCTATAAGCGACATTCTAGCTTGAAATCTAATCTGCAGTTGGATATACTTTTTAGTTTCGCAAAATTGTAATAAGCAGTAAAAGGTGGTTACTATTTTAATGAACCTGAAGGAGTCTTTCTAGGAATTGATATGACTGTTTCAATAGGGGTGCAGTGTGAAGGAATATTTATAATCTTGGAAACGTCAGTGACGCATCATAGCAAAAGGAGCGCAAACGAAACGTTTTTTACAAGATTGTTGAATGAACTGGTAAAACTTAAGTGTCTTTGAATAAAATAAATTGGGAAAATTGAAAAAGGACAATTCCAAAAGGTGTAGGAAGAAATAAAAAGCGATTATCAAAATGTTATGTGACAAATACATTTTCCATATAATAGTATTTCGTTATGAGGCGGTTGCTCAATCTGATTTGGTTTGCCCTAAATGAGACCATCCATATCACCTACCATACTAAGAACACAGTTAATTAAAATTTCCATAATCATTCTATGAGATTCGACTCTCACTCCATTACAGAAAGAAACCGTATCGCCAAATGTGATGTGTACCGACCTCCTCATAAGTTACACATCAAAATTGATTGACTTTGGCCACGCACGAAGTAACTTCTATTTGTATGGTGTTTTCTTGACCAGGGATGGCTAACCTTTAGTCTCTTTTTTTTTGAGCAATTTTTCTGTCAGTAGCGTGAAATAGAAAATTCTAGATTTTTAACGATATTTTACAAGCGATGTAGGCTATTTATATATATTGTATATCGATTTTGTTCTTAAACAATGCGTAAGAAGGTAATACAGGGTATGTAGGATTGTGTTCATTTCTCAGATGCTAAGGGCATATATAACTTAGGTATAATGTTTTTTAACAGAATAGGCTAGAAAATGAAAAGGTTTGCGATCCCTGCTGTAGACCATCAAAAATACATACACATTTCAAACAAATCACTTTTTCGTGGTCTATCAATTAGGTGTACGTCAATAATTATATGGCTGTGTTTATGGGCACTTTTAATTATAATATGAATATGAATTTCTAATGAGAACAGTTGAATGATGTTCGTATTAGTAAAACTTATTCTGTGTGGATAATATATCATTTAAGCATGATTGACGGCTGATAAGGACTTTTTTTCGTGGTTTATTAGTTTTAACGTCTTTATTTATTTCTTATTTAGATTTAGTACTTATATTTTTAATTAATTATGTCGAAACTACTTTGAGATTAATATATTAACTTGCTTTTTTCTGTCTAGGAGTTGTGCGAAAGATATCCTATATCTGAATTAACAACATGATTCGTTTTCTCTTATTATTAAACACAACTAAGTGTTCTACTCTCCTTTTTTATAGTCCATATAAGAAGCAAAGATTCAATACTTCAATTTTTAACAAACGTAACAAAGCATGGATGACAGTTTTCAAATATATTCTGCAATAAAAAAAAACTGTTTTCGTCCTCTTTGTGACACCATCAAAACTTTATTAGCTGACCTAACACGGAAATTAAAGAAAAGACAATCGCCTATTGCGAACTATGTTTTATCATACACCGTCATACACATAATACGAGGTAAAAACAACATTACCACACTAGAAGAGAGTGTTAGGCTCATTGTTCGAACACAAAAGCGAAAGTTCACTCATTCACTATGAGATAATTAGGTGTTTCACCTCATTGCGTCACACGGCAGTTTTTCACCGATTGTTTGGACACTGAACTTGTGTGTACGGAAAAAATTGCCACGCGTGCCATTGTTGTGTGATCTGTCGGAAGTTTTTTTTTCTAATCCCACTGATGAATGTGTTGACGGTACGGTAAAGGAACTGTCACTGAGACAGCTGTCAAACATCTTTGCGCGTTAATCTTTTTGATTTTGAATTTGGAATAGGCTCGACCAAACTTTTGCCAAATCAGCCTATATTAACATTTTGGATATTCCATTAGCTTTGATTATTCTGGTCCTTAACTAATCATCTGTTATTTAATTTACTTCAAAAGCTCTAGTCCCATATCAAATTCAACTGACCAGAAGCTCCAAGTATCAATCAAACTACCTAGTTTTTCCAAACTATGTTGGGGTCGACTTTCAGTCTAACCGGATGCTACTAAATACCAGCATTTTACAATCATGAAGCGGCTGGGTATCTGACCTCCAGAACTCAGTAACTGGGTGATTCGAAAGCTCCAAGAATCTTGAAATTTATAACCACTCTTTTTGTTACAATCAAGTTTACATCCATCAAGCAACAAAGTAAGGATTCATTATAACAACTCAGTTACTTCAAGTACATTGGTCACAAGTCATAAGGTTACCCAGGCAATGTCAACGTCCGAAGAGGTAATCGCTTAATTTTTGTCACTGCATTAATACAGACTTTGTTCCCACGGTTCGCTCGTCTTTTGTCTTATTTCATTGTTGCATTAACGAAGCGAATCAAATTCGTTTCCTTATGAGTGTGCTATGATTTAAGTTTATTTTCTTTGTTTGGAATGTAAATCAAAATCTTTGTAAATGCGAAAACGTTTATTCCAAGCGTTTTACTGAAAATTTGTAAAAACCTCTTTTTTCTACCAAAAAGTTGTTTAATCTCTAGAAAAAGTCACGTGTAATAATTATTGTCAAAACATCAAAATGAATAAAATTGACCTGCATTTCATTTAGTATTTCGAATACCGCTATCGCCGTTAATAAAAATCACTTTTTCTAGAGTTCTTTCTCACTCGTTATAAAATTTTAGCTCAAAATTAATTATCGTCATTGGCTATTTCAACCAACAAAACATTTCAACACATAAGTTACATTTATTTGTTCACCTAAAGAATGCACTGTGCAATAATCCGCCGGCCATATCGAACCTTCAATCCAAATGAATCAGCAACCAGCTTTCAGCTTTAATTATACCGTTAACCACTTCACAATTAAGAAGTCCATCGTACAACCAATCATACTCCTTAACTATAGGTATATACTTATTAGAACTCAATTTGGAATAATTTAGAAGTTTCACGCTCCAATAACTTTAGTATAAACGCTGTTATAAATTGATGTTGTCAAAATATATGAAACAGTCGTAATTAGGCTCTTGTAACGAACAAAAATGGTATGGTTAATAAAGGCGCGTGCGTTGAAAGACACAAAAAGCTACTAGTTTGCGTGGTGCAAGTTACAAGCGGACGATATTTTTTTTTTTTGTATTAATATTGAAGCTAAAGAAGTTGTAAATCATTGAGAAACATGTAGAGACTGAAATTTTTAAGAATATACGATTATTGAAGTTGAAAGAATATTTAAATATATATAAACTGTGTGTAAAGAAGCAGAGCTTAGAAAGAAGTGGAAGGAATGAGTGGAGGCTTTTGCCCAGGAGTGGGATAGTTCAGGTTAACTAACATAGCTAAACTTGACCAAATTTCCATTTTGTTTGTTGTAAAACATGGTTCGTGTGTTATTTTATTTGACTCTATACATAAAATTTCAGCTTACTTTTAATTATTTTAAAAAAGCCCTATAGAAAAATAATTCAATTAGGTGATCTCGCTCTTTGTTTAAACCATATACTCATCCAGCGAGCTCAATGAACGCTAACGAAGTTAAATTAATTATAAACACAATGCTGTTATCAATACCAACATATTCTGCCATTACCACAGTTAAATTCGAAGTTATTACTATTGGGAATACTTAGGTAATATTCTAAGTAGAACATGCTTTCTTGCGTTTTCCCAGTCCACCGCTTTCCTTGAAGAGATTATTCTTGTGCTTTGGTTATATTGTCTTCTCTGCTTATTGGTGCCTACTTCGACTTCCAAGTCTTGGTATCCAATTTAACATCATCAATTGCTATCAGCTTTTTATGTATCTGATTCGTCTTCAATTGACAGAAAGGAAGTATCTTATCCCATGTACACATTTTACATTCTAATATTGACCAAGCCAAAAGCTCTAGTCTCCTTGAAATCATTTTTGTGTTTCAAAAATGAATCTACGAGTATGTAAAACTTTTCAGTGAATACGATATATTTTACTACGATAAAATATATCAAACGTTATTCATGCCAGGCTCAGTCGGTATGCGTCTTTTCAAGATTTTCCATTTAAACTTTTATAGCTAACATAGACATTTTTCTGCAACTCTGAAAGCTTTCCTGTCATGTAGTTAACGCATGATCTTAGACACTTAGCTCGGTTTTTATAAAATACAGCTCACATATTAACAGCTTGCAGACAACAAACACTGCAATTGCTTTTTTACAATACCCAGAACGGACTCGCCGCCAAACCAGTTCAGAGTGAAAGTTATATTTGTGCATTCTAACACCTGAACCAAGTGCGAAAGCTTCCGGTCGAGGCCCCAAGGTATTTTTCTATATAATTACTGATATGAAATAATTTTCTATTAGGTAGATACTTAATGCCGGAATCGCCGAATGTAATGCGATAAATTATGCTGTTAATCGATCTAGTTTAGTTTGAGTTTCTATGAAGGGCGTGGTTGGGTAACTTCCCGGATTTGGAATTTGGGTTTTGGATTTCTTGCTTCATATAAGGGACATTTTATTGGTGTTAGTCAATTTGGTCACCAGTGGTCATGCGTTTGCGAGGTAATCTTGATTTAACTGAACTGAAATGTCAACCAATTGTAAGATTTTGTCATCAGCAGGAGCCTTTTGGACTATTGCGAATGTAGTGTACTACAACAATAATATGCAATAACTACAATATTGCAGAGAGTTTTCGTTTTCGGCATGTGCATTTTGTTACATTGTGAATTAAAATGAAGGATTAATATCAAATTAGATATTAGTTGGGCAAATTTCTCTACACTACATTTTCAAGCGTCTTGTTGAAATTGTACATGTCAGTCTTAACACAAATCTTGTCTTGGGTTAGATTTGATATAGTCAGACCGCACGAGCAACCAGCCAATGACGCACCCAACAAGATAATTCAGAACTCAAACCCCAGAACTGTTTATAACTGCGAAAACTTCATCACGTACCAGCCCTACAATAGGGAAAGCGTACAATCATGCGGTCTGTATCATGATACAGTTTTTGTACGATTGTTTATAAAAACCATCATCTAGTAACCGACGGTGTTCGTGACCGTCCAGTATTGCTTCTAACTGGATACCTCGTGGTTTTGTAACTATGTTCGTAGATGATATAGTTATTTTTGTATTTGTTTAAGGTTTAGGTTTTTCGGTGGTTTGTTTGATTTCCATTTATTTGAAAGATTACAGGTATTATGATAGATTGAAAATCATAACATCCACTGGCCTCTGGCATAAGACATTTTGATAAGAGAATATTGGTTTTTGTGGAGAATTGAAAATTTATGCGACCATCTTTAAAAGACTATTATTTTATCATTTGACCGACGGTTTTTATGTTCAGTTAGTGGTGAATTTGTAACTTAACACGTTTTTCCTTAGGGTTTCCCCTGTAACCTTAGGAGTAATAATTATGAACATAATGTTATGCATCACGTTGTACTTTTTTAATCCGAAGCCGCTGGCAGGTATGTTTATTACTCAATTACGCCAGAACGGCTGAATAGATCTGGATGAAATTTGGCACGGAGGTAGATTACAGATAGTCTGGAATATCGCATAGACTATTATTTAAAGTGGTTGAACTAGCAATTTCACGCGACCGCTATTAGAAGCTAGTAGGTATGCTAATAATTAGGAAAAACACATATCTAGAACAAAAATGGTACCTACACCTATATATATATATATACCTAAACCTACAAGATTGTGTCCTCGTCGTTCAGTATGGGAATCCAACAAAACGTAGTTTATAACAATTATATCAATTACAGTTTTCAAGCTAGATTCTAAGTCATCACGGGAAATAAGTGATGGTTTTAATGACGATATCATCATTAATATGACCTATCAAACCTGTATAATAAAGGTATGCTTCTGAATCGAACAAATTTCCTTATATTTTCTGAGTAATATAATTTCTCAGTTTCTGTTTTTGATTTTTTTCGTTAGTTATTGTATACAATATTATATTATATGTATTTTATTGGATATTACATTTTTTGCAATATTTATAATTAATCCGTCAGGCCCCGCGCGTCTCCAAACGGAGACGCGACTATAGGTTTTTAATTGTGTCTGCTATCCCGGGGCCTGATACAATAAAAAATTAAATAAAAAAACGCTGGTATGTCACAGTTAAGAGGTAACGAAGCCTCTTCCATGTGCTGATGGTGATCACCGGGGTGGTTTTAGTGAGGTTTACAATATTAACAATTCTTTTATAACTCTATATATTGTATATATAATTTTTATACCATTACTATTTTGTACTCTACATCTAGAGTAAATATAGTATAATTTGCCCCAAAAAGATTGACTGGTAGAGAAGGCGTTGTTGCATTAAGTCCGCCTATATTACCACTACTGTACAAAACGTTTAAATATATAATAATAATAATAATAAAGTTTATTTCATAATGGGATTGCAGAGTTTACAAAATGTTGCATTTATACATTTTTAAGTTCAATTTGTACAATAGAAACAAGTGAAGTACTGTTCTCCTAGATAGGCTAAAATTTAGCCTGTGTTAAGGAGAGACAGTGCCGGTCCCCTGATTGGCGGATTGTTATAAAATTAGTGAGTAGGTACTTAACATAAAATTAGAGGTTTGAAATTTGAACTTCATATAAATGAATACTTCACAGCAAGTGAGCATGCCCCTCCCTAATGTTTAGGCTTAGGTACTATCTTTTTCAGTGACTGCACCAGCGTGAACATCAAAAATGTATCCTACGGAAATGTTATACCGAGATATGAAGAACTTATCGCCAGTCCACCCACGTGACAAGTTTCAACAAAATTCGTTCAGACATTGAGGCGTGATTGCTGGACAGTCATCCAATCAAACAGATTAATTTTCAACATAGGTAACTACTATGAAGTACAACAGTTAGGTAAGGTGAGCTATCAAGCGCTATATAAATCATCTAAATTTTAATCCCCAAACTGATTAAAAGACAGTGACAAAAAGTTTATAGCCTCAAAAACCAATGAATTTTTTTCCTCACCAAGAAAACTACAATAGTCAGTGAGTTTGCGCCGATCAGTAAAAGCGTGCTGGGTTAAAGATCAACAGAACTGATGAAAGAACTGTGAAAGCAATCGCCAGATTGTTGAGTTGCTGGGCAATTCTAGCAACTCAATTGCTACTTGTTGTTGTGTGTTGTTGTGAATGAAGAAGCATAGGCCTCCTGCTACCAACTACTGACATTGTTAGAAAAGGGATCTAAGATTCTTTAGTAAAATACACATACAGTACATTGTTAGCTCTATCTCTAAATATTATAAAACAAAGTTAACCATGCAACGAATTTCAATAGGGTTTTCATTAAAAATAAAGAGCGATTAAGGAGGAAGGTTTATGTGTATACAAACATACGTGCGAAGCCGGGGTGGATCTAGCTAGTAATTATATAAACATCTTTTAACTAAGGTTGCATCTGAACAAATTCTCAAAGAACGAGCCTGATGAACAATACTTGTGAGCATTAGTTACTATGCTGATTCTTTGCTTCGTAGTAAAATCACTTCGTACATTAAATCTTATTTAACAGATTACTTAGAGCTATTTTATTCATCTATGAGGTGAACCGATCAGGGTGAATCCACGGTTGGAGGTCCTGTAAATGAATGGGCCAGACTATCGTGTAACGGGATCTGATGGCGAGTGATCGTGAGGAGAGTTACAACAACACCAGCGATTGTACAGAACTCACAGTGACCACGATCATTCTGTCAAGAACGAAACGAAGAAGAAGATGAAAGTTTATTTGGTAAATTGAGATAAGGATTTATTTATTATTTACCATAACGACACAATGCCAATTATACTGATTAAACAGATTAAAAATTAAACAAAGCACATTAAGAATAAAATATAACAATTACAAAATTTTATACTGAAGCCTTTCACTCAGTCTTCTTGCAAATCGTCAGACATTCAGACAGTATCTCCTTCCATTCATCAGTGAACAAATCTAATCTAGGAGAACAAGAGAGGAACACTAAGTAAAAATATTAACCCAGCATGGATCAATATTTTACCATCTACAGTTTGCTAATAACGATTGACAACAACGTGGTATCAATCAACAATTAATTTACCTTAATTGATTCCTAAGCTATGCACAGACCAATAAAATAATCTGCTAATAGGTACTTTGTATGATTTTCATATAGGACAAAATTACTCGCCTAAGTAATTTTGTCCTTCAAATGTAAATAAAAGTATTTAAGAACTCTCTGGTCTTTATGATCTCCTCAAGGGACTGAGTAGATATTACTTCCATACTGATTGAACTGTTATCTGGATTTTAACATGCAAAGCCTTTATGGTAATTGAACTAAATCGTTTGCAAATGCGATTTGGAATATTAAAATTTTATTTGCATTTATTTAGGATAAAAGATTTAAAATATATCCTACTATTAGCCCAAGAAAAGAAGGTAAGGAAGAGTTTAATATGATACTAAAGTTGACAGGTAGATAATAGAAAAACAGTAGTACACATGATAATTTTCTGATTTCTCTGATCTGATCTGATTAGCCGTCTTGGTAATGAGTTTATCAGCCTATGCATGTATGTATGTATGTACGTTTGTTCCTTTGTGGCGCTTTAGAGACCAAACGCGTGGGCCGTTTTTGATAATTCTTACGTTCATTGATTAGTCTTAATCTTGCGAGTGTTACTAAATACATGACAGTGATCAAAATTCAATATGGCGATAACCAGACGCCATATTGTGAAAACGAAAAAACTTAAAGTCAGCGAACTATATTACGTGGGGTATCAAAATTCAGGGTTTAAGTAGGCGATTCCTAAAATATACTCGTAACTCACTAAAATGTAAAAAATTGTATATTTTCAAAAAACTTGACTGTAAAAAACTACTAAAAAGTTGTCTGAAAAGTGACATGTTTGGAACTTTTCTTTATGTGTCACATTATTTTTCATACCATTCTTCAAGATGGGCGGTTTTTTACATTCTTTTATTATAGTTTAGTAATGAATAGGTAGAACAAAGTGTTACTGATTTTTGAATTTTTGAACTTCAAGAATTTCTCAGATGCAGCCCGTTTAAGATTTGTTACCGGCAAATTGCAAATAGCTCGCTCTCTGTTACATGGATTAAATATACTTTTCTTCGAAGATATATTTCTGCCGAACCCTTCGAGAAAAACAGCGTTATAGTAAGTCATTTAATTTTATAGTTATATATGTCAAATTATAAGTTACACAACCAAAAGGAAAACGGACCGCCAACCACAGTACAGAGCTAAATTCATACCTCAATGATTTTTCTCAGCATAAAAAATCTGTGTAATTACCATAACAATGGTCGTGAAACTTATATTTTATTACAATTATTTATATTCATAAGATGAAAAGACGTCATCATAATCTATTATAATATTTTTATTTGTTTATTTGCTACCTATTATGTTTTCCCATAAGTTTTATTATCATATAATATCTCAGTAATAAATAATATTCAAGTAGCCGTGACTGATGTATTTGTGAACACCAATTTGATTTGCATAAGTTTCCACAAAAATAAGTTCCTTAGTTTATGAGAAATACCTACATCAATTTTTTACTATGCGGCTGCTGTATTAAGTTATGTATATCATTGGACAGTTAAGATCTTAAATTAATATACCTAAATATATGAATGGAGAATTCAAATATTAAATTAATTTAAATGCCCAATAAAATAGGTGAACGGCTCATTTGAAAAATTATGTAGTCTTTCTGAGCACCTGTTTTGGTGATATTAATTTAAACTGTATCTGACTTAATTAGGTTCATTATTTAAACGGCTACAAATTATTAGTCACAGGTAATAGACTTTTTATTTAAAAACGTATCGAAATTACAAATTTTATGTAAACGTTAGAAATGAAATTGCAACTGGTTTATAATGACTAATGAAATTGAATTGTTACTCTCCCAAAGAATTATCCTAATAAATTTTTTTAATACTCCTTTTTCCTTCCATGATAATATCACTATAAATAACTCAGTTATTAATTGCTATTAATTAATTATGGATTGCTACGGATTTATTAAAATATTCTAAAACACAAAAACTAAACCCTAACAATGGGATACTTATTTACACATAAATAAACAAAATACTGGCATCCTGAAACAAACATAATTCTAATAAAAACTTAAAACATGGACAAGATTGCACTGTTTATAAGCAACAGAGGTAAATGCATTTCATTGTCATTGTTGGTAAGTTTAGTATTAATTGCCCGAATGATTTCATTTGCAATCATTAAACGGTTAACCCTTGCTTTTATTATTGCGTGTAAGGTTAACCCTCACATGCATTCAACCCCTTACATAACTACAGACCGTGTAATGTGTTAACAAACATTTGTTGACACTGTCACAATATTTACTTAAGTGCTCAATCAATGACATACAATGCAACACATGTTGTTTGAAGGAACTTCAAAACAAAAAATGATTTTAAAGGCTTAGAGAAAACTTAAAGAAATTGCTTACGTCATGATCCGGAACGTATGTGTAAACATGCAGCTTATCGATCCTTATTGTACCCTGGAATGGATACAGCAGTGACCCTCGAGGCAGCTCAGCAGAGGTCCACACGCTGACCGAAGCCTCGCGACCCCTCGCTCCTCCAGGCCTCAAAGCCAGGCTCAAGTCTTGCGGAATCAACACCAAAGTCTCCATCTTCAAAACACTTCAGTCTTTCTCCAAAGTTCCACCCACAGTCACCACATAAATGAGTTATATTTAAAAATGTGACCGGTCTCGTCCATCACACTTAATGAGGATAAATAAATTAGTATACGAAAAAAAAAATGTCGGGACGTCGCTTCGATTATCGGTCGGCGATGTCGCCAACGAAATATCGGCGGTGCGTGATCGATCGCCCGGTGAAATGTCGTTATGTATTAATCACTGCGCGTAAGTTTGTATAGTGTAGCACACACTCGAGGAAAAAAAATGTTCTAAGTTCAAAAAAATGCGCGAACGAAACGAAGAATCTGTGGTGCAAGTCCGGTAATTTGGTACAATATTACATTACGGCTCTGGGCGGGTAGTGTACGGCGCATGCGCGGTAGGATGCGCACGCGCTCTTCTCTGAACGTGCACTGAAGGAAGCGCTAACATTGACCTTAGCCGCGGCCGTGATCGCGTTTACAGTTCATTTTTTGTTCGATAAAAAGGAGAGGAGTAGAGCCCTACAACAAATAATTTGTCCAAGCTACGCTATTTTCTACCCTATATTCAACTACTTAAGGTACATGTGAATGTAAAGGCAAGTTTGTAAGGTGTATAGTAAGGTGCTCCCCTCCAAAGGCGTCACCTGCTTGACCGTGCGCCGCCCGTCAGAGTCGCGTAGAGCGCGGTGCGGTGCGCGCGCACCTGATCCACCTGTATGTTATAGATGAACCTTTTTTATGGGACCAATTAGATTTTTTTTACTCCACAAAAGTCCGTGTTAGACGAGGCACTAATTTTAGTAGGAATTCTATTTAACATGCGTAGCCTTTTTTCGATACTAAAAATATTTTTTTCAAATTACTGAACTCATAAATCATTATATTAATGCATAAATTACCAATTAGTCCGATCATGTAGAGTCAGTTGCTTCAGTTTATTTCCAGTTGTTTAAATATTTATTGCTTTGGCTTTTTATTTATTGGCAACCTATGGGTAACCCTTTATCAGGTTAATTCATTTATAGCGTAAAAAGGTAGCACCTATTTAAATCATAAACAATAATATTATAATATCCTTTGGTTTTACTTCGAATGGCAGCAATGAAATAAATTGTGAATAGCACTTCTTGCCAAAAACTATTAAAAAAAACCATGATAGAAAATTATAAAGATACCAAATTCATTAGATTAAGTATTGCCATGTTTTCAGCATAAGAGCTACCTTTTTTAACCAAATTAGGCTTAGCTAATAAAAAAAAAATATAAGCAATAAAATCTAATTGCTTGCAACATAATTTTTTTTTTTTTCACTGTCTCACCATCTACAATTTTGGATGGATCTAATTTCTAACATTCAGAAACCCGGAATAAAACAATAATTATTCGTCGGCACTGACTTTTCTAAATGACATGTCGGTGAATTACAATAAAAACCTCGTACTTACTGCTTTAAGTCTTTCGCACGCTTACCTCATGCATTGTTCACCATCGTCTTCAAGTTCAAATGTCTTCATTGTGTATTATAGTACGGAAAAAATGTACGCAAACATCAATGTTTTATCTTTATGGCAACTGAAAGTTGAATAAATTGGATTAATTAAGCTTTGTTATGTAAGGTGGTTTTTGGAGAGCTATTCTATAGTTTGTCTTTTGTTAAGGTCAGGTGGGGTTAGTGCGTCGAGCTTCAATTTTCCACTTGTTTTGTGTGTAATTGAGATAATTGACATCTAGCAATGAAGAACGATGAACTTGAAGAAATATATGAAGCAGAAGCCCTACCTGGCCTTACCTTGGATTGGAGAGCACTAAAATTTTGTTGTTCCTCAAAGTTAGTATTGGCAGATTTGAATTGATGCTAATAGGTAATTGTCATCAGTTGGAGTTGGTTAGTAAAAACTAACACTATTGTTTCTACAGACATAAAAGTCTTAAATTAAATAGACTTGTGTGGTTGTAGACGAAATATTTTAATTGTAACTTATTTAGAGAATCAAGAACTGTCAGTTACATTTAATTATATTGACGAGCCCGCTGTGGTATTTTCGGAAAATAATCATATGAAATTGATCGATATTGCCCACAACCGTGGTGTTATGATATCCGATCCTCCTCATGGAAGACCGCAGGTTTAATACTGAAACTGTCTTCTAACCAAGGGAATTTCAACCTTGGCTGTGGAGACACAGAGTTTATTTTCGCGGTTGTCTAATAACCACACATGATACGAAATGTCGACGACCTGAACACACCTGCCGGCAACCGCAATCCTACTTCAACTGTAGGTATTAGGTATGTTATAGGAATTTTAAAACGTGTTAGGTACTTACCAACATGCAACGTGACTCCTGGGCATTTGACATTTTTGAAAATGTAAGGGTTGATTTTACAATATGCAATGAGAAGATGTTTCGAGTACAGTAGGTATTCAAGATGAACTAGTGTAAAGGGCTTCTCGTAAGCGTCTAATCCTACTTAAAAAAAAAAACAAAAGGATGGAGTTTTTTTTTTAAAGTTACTCTTTAAAAAAATCTTTATTTTATGATAATTACGGTAATATTGTAAAAATATAATGAACTTAACAGCACCTATGGTAAAAAATAAGGTAAGTAGGTAATTAATTTATGTAATTAATTAATGAGTGACTTTTATTACCATATCCTACGGTAACTGGTAGATATGTAGGTAATTGGCATCATAATGACAATATTATCACACTGCCCTTTACTACATATAAATAACTAAACGACACCTTGATATTAATCAGAATAAAATGTATGTTTTTTTTTCTGTAAAAAAAAAACGCGAGACAATTTAAAAAAAAATTCTTAAAGTAAAGTCTCTCATCCTAAAAACGAAATCCATAAACCACATAAATAATTAAATTAGCATAAAAATCAATACCCACAAAAATCGTATCAAAAAATTTAATATCCGAATATGTTGCGCGTACGCAGCGGGGCGGAGTTTGGGGCGTGGCATCCGAAGACCCGCCTCGCGCCGTGCGTTACCGGTGCGCAAGACCTATTGTTAGCGCGACCGACGATTTTTATTTGTCAGTTGGATTTATGTTTGTTTTAGAAGCTTTTTGACGTTACGATTGTGTGTACTTGGTACGCCTACTGAATGTGATTGGATTGGAGAATGATTTGTTTGATCAGAATTTACCGAATGCGAAAGATTTGTTGATATAAATTCGCAGTAGTTGATATATTACTAAGCTGTAAATATTTGGACTATTCCATTTTTTACGTGATTTCACATAGAGAATTCCACTTTACATAACTCATTATGGAAGTAAAAGTTAACTACCTATGTAAAAGGTTATGTCAAAAATAAAAATAAAATATGAGACTGTCTTCATATATTTTTATAACTTATTACAGTTTACCACTTGGTATATATTAAAACCTTTAGGTATATACCTACTTATTATCATTCACAAGAAGAATTTACTTATTCGTCATTTTGTTATAATACCCGTCAAACGTCTTCAGAAAACACACGACAACTTATTCGACGCTGTCGCAGCAGTACAGCTGAGCGTAACCGCTTGTTGAACTCTACATTAAATTCAAAGGGCACATTTATGCAGTATGTTTAAGTCTTTTATCAGTATGTTTTTAATTAAAATACTAGGGTTAACCCAATCGTAACAACACCATCATCAATTTAAAGGGTTATTATTTTTGTTCGGTTAAAGGTTTAGCTAGGTAATTAATAGGTTAGTTTAATCAGAAGGATGCTAGCTATGTAAAATTAACCTAAAAAAAGAAAAGGTACCTAGGTATGCCAAAATTAAGAGGTAACGAGGCCTCTTCCATGTGCTGATGGTGGTGTTCACCGGGGTGGATTTAGTGGGGTAAGAATCCCACACTTCCTGGTCTTTTACCCGAAAGTCTAGGCACCTTTTACCCAAAAGACCAGGCACCTTTTACCCAAAACTCCAGGCACCTTTTACCCAAAACTCCAGGCACCTTTTACCCAAAACTCCAGGCACCTTTTACCCAAAAGTCCAGGCACCTTTTACTCAAAAGTCCAGGCAGCTTTGGAAGGTTTCCCCCGAAAACAAAAAAAAAAAGGTTTTTCATATTTGGAAAACAAAGCATCTCCACAGGATGTAACGGAAATGCGTAGTCACATTTAAAATACTGTTTCTGGTCATAAAAATGAACAACTTTCTTCAAGAAAGTAATAGTCTAATCTGAAAAAAAAATTAAACCTCCCATATTAATTTAGATCAGCTGATGATGATTTTGTATGGTAAGTCCTATTTTTAGGATTCCGTACCCGACGGCTCCAAATGAAGCCCAATTGCTGTGTCCATCTGTCCGTCATAATTTAATCTATTTGAGTAGGTAATCAAAGTTTTTAGAGTTCCGTACCCGAAGGGTCCAAACGGAGCCCTATTGCTGTCACTCACGTGTCACTCTGTCTGTCTGTCCGTCTGTCGTCTGTCACAAAATTTTGTTCCGGATTTTTTTTTTTAACTTTCCATTGACCTATGAACTTGAAATTTGGTGACAAAGTTTATTACGCATACTTTACTAAAAAGTACCAATATGATGATACTTTGATATTTCCCTCATTTGGTACGGATCCGTAAATGTGCTAAGTCCGATAAGCACTTTTTTTTTTTTGTTGATATGCACGTGTTTGACCACTATCTCACCTGATGGTAAGCAGTGATGTGGTCGGAGATGGAGCACGCTTGCCTAGATGTAACCTATTCACACTTGACTTAAAGACTCCCGGGTTGTAGCTATCAGAAACACAGACTTCAGCAGGGAATTCCACTCTCTATCTATACGCACAATGTATGTGTTCTCAAACGGTTTTGTGCGTGTTGGCCGTTTTTCTTTTTTGGGAATTGACTATGTATTCTTTGAACAAAGCTGTTCATTTCCATGGGCAGAAGCACCATTTAAAATATGACCACGTATTGCCGTTGCACCCTGTATACTCACTTATCAAACAACAGACCCAAACGGCTCCGTCCAAACTCTCATGCCGTATATTCCAAAACCGATGATCCCACAACGGACAGACACTAAGCGGGCTGAACCCGTCACGCGTCCATGTGGCTTAATTGTCATTAAATTCAACTCAATTTGTGTTCCAAACGCAGATAAGTTGGTGTAACACGTCGCCTTCGATGCGGTATTGTACGATGTTATTATAACCTTTTTATTCTCTTTATTCGGCTTAAAGGAATTTATTTTATAATATCGGAGAGGTGGGTCGGTAAAATTGACGGGTACTTTGAAGCCACCCGCTTTGGAGGGTTAAGTGAGTGAAAGATTTAATTTGAATATTACGTTATTTTTTTAATAATAATCTGTGTGTCTGTATGTTTGTCACACATCAAGCTTCTGCCAGCGGTTTCACTCGCGTAGAATTATTACTTGCGTTTGGAATAGATTATAGTTTATGTGCAATCCCAGACTATAATTTATCTCTATGCCAAATTTCATCCAGATCCGTTTAGCCGTTCTAGCGTCATTGAGTAACAAACATCCATTCATTCATCCTAACTTTCGCATTTATAATATTACTAGCTGCGCCCCGCGGTTTCACCCACGTAAACCGGGATAAAAAGCCTATGACTAAACTACTAGTAGCCTATGTGTTAATCCAGGGTATAAGCTATCTATATACCAAAATTCATCCAAATTAGTCTAGCCGTTTGACCGTTAAGAAGTAACAAACATAAAAACACACACACTCACAAACTTTTGCCTTTATAATAAAACTAGCGCTTAGCCCGCGACTTTGTACGTAAAAAAATATAGCCTATGACACTCACAAATAACGTGGGTTTTTATTGGAAAATAATTTCCAAAATCGGTTCAGTAGATGCAAAGATTACCTCTTACAACCTCGCAAACTCACAAACTTTACCTCTTTATAATATATATACTACAGATTTTGTGATATATTAGAATCACATTATAATTAAATTATTATGTAGGAAGTAGGATTCTATTCCTTGCCAAAAGTTAGTAACATTCATCTAGTGTTTTCCAGAAGTAGGTACTATTCCCTTCCCTCGTTCTTCAGATTTTTCTAAGAAAATAACTGAGGTTTTGGAACGAAGTTCCTTATCGCGCGTTGTGAAAGGGGGCTAGACGGAAAAAATTCTTACGAAAAGTTGTCACAACACTAATGAGGCCGTCCATCCAAAAATATTGTGTTGGAAAAACAATCTAATAAAAACTTCTTGTATTTTTGGTGGGTAGGTACAAAGTTTGCAAGCAGATCAAGCACTATCTAACCAATTTCGTGTGTTAAATCTAGCGGAGCTTGGAAGCTGAGCTGAGCTGAGCTGAGCTGAGCTGAGCAGAACTGAGCTGAGCTGAGCTGAGCTGAGCTGAGCTGAGCTGAGCTAAGCTGAGCTGAGCTGAGCTTAGCTGATCTGAGCTGAGCTGAGCTGAGCTGAGCTGAACTGCGATGAGATGAGATGAGATGAGATGAGATGATGAAGTATAACTTCTTAGGTGCGTGCGTGTGTGCGTAGTTAATAATAAAAAAAATATTATAAATTAAAAAAAAATATATATATTACAATTCCTTCACTAATTAATCGAAAGGAACTTCGTTCCATCCGGGTGTCCCTTGACACCTCTCAAGTTTTTTTTATTTAATTACGGGAACAACGAACGAAGATTCCTACACTTACTTGAAAAGTGACTACAAGCTAGTTACAAGATTTCTAATAAAATATAAAAAGTTGATTTTATGAAAACATTTAAAGCCAGTGTAGTCTTTATTATATAGGTAGGTATTTAATTTTAATAAATACATCAACATTTTAAGCGTACACAAATAAAAAAAAAAACATCAAAGCATAACGTCCAAACAGGGCACGCCGAAATCGGATTGTCTCTAATCTGTATCAAAGGTTCGGTGACAAGCCGACCTGTCCCGAATACCCCCGAGTTGCTCCGATTTTCATTTTAATACATCAAAAGATAAATATCTTAATTTTTGACGTATTCACTGAGCTGTCTGTGGTTTACAATTGACGTTCTGTCGGTAATAGAACCTAGTTATAATTTGATTTTGAGTAATGCGCAAGCGCAGGTGTCGTGTTTCCTTGGTAGGTAATGCTCACGTCTTGTTCTCGTGTCATGGGATTATGTGTAGTTGGTTTAGTGAGTCATGTTTGGGTTGGCTAATATTATCTATTTCTATTTGACTAGGTAGATGCAATAACAGTTGTTTGTATATTTGAAAGCCGGAACCTTGAACGGGATGAAATCTTTGGTGCCCCTTGCCTACTTTATCCATTTATAGAAATATGTATCCCAATTTTTAGGGTTCCGTACCCAAAAGGTAAAACGGGACCATATTACTCAGACTCCACTGTCTGTCCGTCTGTCCGTCTGTCACCAGGCTGTATCTCATGTACCGTGATGGTTAGATAGTTAAAATTTTCATAGATGATGTATTTCTGTTGCCGCTATAACAACAGATACTAAAATAGAATAAAATGAACATTTATGTGGAGCTCCCATACAACAGACATGATTTTTTTGCCGTTTTTATAGATACGTGAGGCTGACTCGCACTTGGCTGGTTTTTCAATAGCGATTTAGCTAAAGAACGAAAATCTATAAAAAGACACATCTACAAAAATTTCAAATCTCAGGACATGGCTGAAAACATTTTTTTTAAGCTTTGCACCACACTTGGAATTACTCCTGTATCGTCGGTGCGTTCATAAACATTTAAGCTTACATACACAAGATACCCAGACCCAGAACAACTATCTGTAAACTATACAAACATTTGTTCCGTGCGGTAATCGAACTCGCGACACGCAGTGCAGCAGCCATACGCTCAAGAATTGTGGCAACCGTGTCGTCTTTAAATTAATTAATTGGATGTCGTGGTTACCTCTCATACTGTCTATGACGCTTCAAAGTTTATTGAAGCTACAAAAACTGTTGTCGTTTGAGAATTTACGGGTAAACTAAACTTAATTTAGGCTATTGCTATGTTCTTCTCTCTAATGAAACAAGAAAAAGACGGATGTAAATTAGAGCTATCAAATTTAGTAGAACTAACATTTCCATACAAATTAAGGGTACCTACATGTAAAAACATGTCGACTAAAAACGCGGTACAGCGCTAGACTAAAACTAAACTAGTATGACATCTCTAACCTAATTCATAGCTGTAGCCGTCCTTTTTACTCACTGCTTATTTTAGTTTAGTTATTGAACAAGAGAATCAGCACCATTGTGACAAAAACTAAAGATTTACTTTTAAAAGTTTCCGTGAAAAACTATAATACTCGTAGTTACTTTCGTCGTTCATACCTGTACGCTGTTTTACCCAAAACATGACAGGTCTACTCTAGCGTGAAGCCACACAACAACAAAAGAAAGGCACAACACAGACCGACGGGACAGCTCCTGCCATTACGCATACCTACATTTGCATGCAACGATCGACTCCCACTTAATTTGGAGTTTTCTTCCGGGCCCGAGGCGAAGTCTCGACGCATTCTTTCACGCCATGTTACGTTTAGCGGTTTAATGGCGAATTTTGGGAGGATGGCTGATAGATGTTTGTCGGTTGAAATATTTTTATCATTGTTGGTGGACGGGGTTTATAAGGGAATTCTTGGTGATACAAACAATAATCAATATACTCGTCGATGCCTTCAGAATCTTTCATATTTTTAGTACTAATTTCCAAAGCGAAAATTACTCGTATTTAGAAAATTCTAAGGCCCAATGTTCATCACCTGCGTAAAAATAGTCATTACTTGGACTGCAAGCCTACTACAAAAAATATTCTCGAAGTCACCACTGTCAGTTTGTTTACAGTGAGAAAGTATTCTTCTGAATAGGCTCCTAGCAATATTTAACAATTTGTAAAAAAAAATGATTAGAGAATACTTGACAGATAGTTTGGTTTATTCAACACTGTATACTATGTATTTACATACTTATAAAATACTTAACTAAGTATAATTATAAATACACTAAAACAAACAAAAAAAAAACTCATAACTGATCAAAACTAAAAATAATCAAAAGTATGGCGTCGTAAAACTCCTCCGCATCGCTGTGGACTGTGCCCTTTTGGGCACATTGCCACGTTGTATGGCAATGCTTATCCTCTGTTCATGGTAAATGCCAGTCGTTCAGGGATTGTGGATTAATTCGAAACAGAGTTACCGCGCCCCCACTAAGGGCAGGGAAGGAGTCAGTAAGAGTCTGACATACCTTCTCGCTCCACCCAGAGCGGGTGATGTCATTGGGATGATTTCCCACCCTCAAAAAAATCCCTTGGATCACGCAATTAAGAAATAATATATTTTCTTGATTATACCTATTAAAAAAATAGCGTTATACCTAATATTAGAAAATTTTAGATGACACGCAGCAGCAGGGTCACGTATAGGCACGACTCTTGCCACCCCGAGCTCGGAAAGCTGGATGCGAAATTCCAAGGGAGGGCCTAAAACTGACCCGTTTAAAAAAAAAAAAAATTTGATCTCTGCGGAACTCGACACGTAATCTCCTTCCGATGAACGCTACTATCCCAACCCACATATCTAGTCCACTGCAGATAAGGGGGTACTCTGTGATATACCTAATAATGCTGTCTTAAGAAATAGAGGTAGGTACATCAAGTCTGTCTGATGTAATTACTATTCTTTAAATACCATTCTTCGTTGTTACATTCAAGGGTTTCTTAGGCAGGTTGTTTTGTTGTTAAGACTTGAAACGAGTCGACATCACTTAGCACACATACATACAACTTACATGCAAACAGGGCAATTGGTATCGCCATATGGCCTATACATTGCGCAAAGGGAAATGCCCCACATGCCGTCTCCTTGCTACATTAGTATAAAGGCACTTAACTGACTGGCAAGCTGTTGCATATTCCTTGTCATGTGCAGTTTTTGGCAAGAATGTCTATATTATTATTGCTAGCCCGTAGTGCAACTGCTGGGCAAAGGCCTCTCTACCTTTCTTCCAATGGTCCTGATTGTTCGCTTCTGCTTTCCAATTCTTTAAGAAGACATCCAGGTCCTCCCTCCATCTTCTTCGTGGTATACCGGTCCCGTCGCTGTGTTAGAGCACAAATCCTGTGTTTAACAGGCCTTTGTCGGGCATATCTTGTCCAGTCTCATTTAAATTGGCCTTTGGATTTACATTTCTAGAGAGTTACTGAGTATCACCGTGTCTGTACTTAACACCTACCTGACTAGATTTACTACTAGAAATATAAAAATGCATCTTCACTTAATTTACGTCGCTATAAGAATAGGGGAATGCCAAAGAAACGATGGTTGGACTGTGTGAAAGAGGATATGGGTAAAAAGGGGGTGACTAATACAGAGATGACGACTAATAGAGGAGTATGGAAGAAAAAGACATGTTGCGCCGACCCCAAATAAATTGGGATAAGGGCAGGAGAATGATGATCTTCACTTAATTTACGTCACTCTTTAACAAACGTTAATCAATCATTTCTACGGTGATGTAGTCATTTTTCCATTCAAGTATCGTGTTTAAAGCTATGGTTGCATATTTTCACTGACTTTGATTATATTAACTGTTATTAGCAAAGATCGATGCTCCGTTTAAGAGATCTGCCTGTAAAGTGTGATAACACCCATCAATAGACATAGCGAGATAGACCAAGCAACACATCTAATGTAAAATTAAACTATTCTCCTAACCGTCTAATAGTAATTGACAGGATTTACTAAACCACGTTCTACTAACTACTTAATTGCCGGAAGGGAAACGGACATTAAGAACGTCAATGTACCAGCATTATTCTAAATGGTCATCTCACAAAAAACCCATAGCGGCCGCTGGGTTGTTCTTATGAACGACGGTTGATTTAACATTTAAATTTGTTCCCGAGGCGATGCAGGAGTCTAATTGTTCGGTCGGCGCAAATTATAAATTCATTAATGGGGAACTCGGTCCGGCGGCCATGGAGATTTTTCATCTCCGTAGCGTGTAGTTAGGTGCGTGGGTACATTTATAAAAGTGTGGGTGTGGAAGAGATCGTTGCTATATAATAACAGCCGCAAAGTTCGATCTATGAAGTTAAGCAATACTTGCTGAAGTTAGTCTGTGATGGGTAACCTATGACATACCGAGACCCCTCCGTGTCTCAGAAAGCACGTTAAGTCATTGGCGGTTGGTTGTCATTTGTAGATCTGAGACAGCCATTGCGGAAAGTCAGAAGCTAGAAAATCAGACACCAGTTTTCCATGGGATGTCGTGTTACCCAGTTACTGGGTTGTGGAGGTCAGATCAGGCAGTCGCACCATGTCAATACTGGTACTCAGCTGTATCCGGTTAGACTAGAAGCCAAGCCCAACATAATTGGAAAAAGATAGGCAAATTGATTTATAAAAGTGTGGGTGTATATGAGTGTACTTTTGTGTACGGTGCATGTGGGCGAATGTCAAAATGGTTCAATAATATACTGTCAAAATATGCAATTTGTCTAAGATGTAATAAATTTCAGAAGTTGGTTTTGAATTCGATTGGTTTTTTAATTGAATTTGAAGTTGCTTGTAATAATAGAGCGACAACAGTTAGTGATTGTTGTTTTGATTTATTAAGACCTACATAATTTTGTTAGACATAATATAGACTATAAATCTGTACCGACGTAAAGTTACATGATACACTGTTTCATAAATCTTCTGCCGACTATTGTATCAGACGTAGATCCAATCCTTGCACCGTTGCAGTACGACGAAATGGCAGCCAGTGATGTGGACTCAACTATCATTGTACCGATAGTAGCCTCGACCAACACCTCGGGAGGCTCTTGTTAGGTGCTTAGTCGGTGCGGTCTGATGGAGTCACTAACTGCTTGAGAAGTGACTTGTTCGGAACTTATTAGTTGTTTTTACATTTCTTTTTCGTCTCATGTACTTGAAGCGCAAAATGGACTTACCTATCATTTTGTTCACGAGTAACAAGCGCAGGCGCTAAAAAAAAACAAGTGACTACCTACAATTTAATCTTTCATTTTCAAATCAGAACCCATAACAGAGATTTAACGCCTCCTTATCCCAATTTATCACCACGTACAGAAACCAATTGTTTGTTGTTCAAAAGGTCACCAACCTTACGGTAGCTAGAACATTTCTAACAAAATATTAATTGTTCAACAGGCGCCTTAGGCAGTCTTGTTAAAGTAATTTTGTTCTACTTGTACCGATTTTTCAAACCATAGTGTACGGGTATGCTCATTAAAATCGTATAGAACGTGGTGATTAGATTTGTTGGAATGGTGTACTGGCACGCGTTTCTTGTATATGATAATGAATGGGTGTTGTTGGTTATAAATGGTAGTTTAGTAGGCGATCGGGGATGATGACTAGTAAGGGGACTTTTGCGCTGTCTTAATAATAGTCAATTTATGCTGAACTAATTTACGTAAAGAGGTTAAATGTGAAACTTTGGTTACATTATATGATGTTCCGTAGTTCAGCGTGTTTCTTGGCATAGGCTTCCTCATACATTTTCCACTGGGATCTGTATCGCGCTAGCCTTCTCCAATGTTGTCCACCAATGAGTTTTAGATCGTCCTCCTATCTTGTATGTTAACGTCATCTATGGCGTTTTCCATCTCTGAAGAATCAGTCAGAGGACATTTTTGCTCCATCATCACCAAAAACGGCCGTTTCTGACACTTTTGCCTACTACTTTGGATACGAAACATTCTGAGACCTGTTTTAACAACGTAAAAATACTTTATCTTATTTGTAATAAACGTGACGTTGGATTCTTTAATATCTATTTTCTAGGCTATGCTACGATTTTTTATTCAATGAGGGCGCCACTTGGCCCGTAGTAGACCCTTAAGTCGAGGGTGAATAGGTTACTTCTAGGCAAACATGCTCCACCTTCGACCGCATCATCGCTAATAATCAAGACGTGAGATAGTGGTCAAACGCGAGCTTATCAATAATAATAAAAAGTCTATCGTCCCTATTTTTACTAAGTTGTCTAAGAAAAATCAGAATCGCAACCCTAATATCAAACTCATGAATATTTTCTTATTGAGTCTAACCATAATGGTTTTAAAAGCCTTTAATATTATTTTTATTATTCGGGTAGCAATATCTGTCACTCTTGTTCATCACTCTTACTTTGCTACTTCTTATTTTGTTCTGTTTTCTTATTTCTGTCGCATCTCTCCAAGGCTCTCTGGCGACATGCCAACTTTTCTTTGTGGTGTTTGGGTTTTTCGAGTACATAGTGGTAAAATCCAATCGAATGAGACCTTTTAAATAGGAGCCTATTCTGAAATTGATGTGATCGGTTAGATGAATCACACAGTAGGTTTACAGGGTGTAAAGGAAATACGTGGTACGTAAATACGTACCACGTATTTCCGTATTGTACGTATTTAAATAAATACGTTTCTGCCCGTGGAAATTAACAAATATCTTCAAACGGTACTCCCTTTCTTCTCCTAAAATTGTTTATCAGAAAATCATTATCTATAACACGTTTGCTTTAGTAACCATAATGTTTAAAAATTCGAAATTTTGAATTACATAAATATTTTTGCTTCTAAACTATTCTGTCATAATATCGAGTGCTATAATAATTGAATCTCCTAATTTTCCATGAAATAAAGTCATATTATATCCTAACTACACACATCGACACTGTCTAGGGATATTTTGGCTTTACTCAAAATGTATTAAAAATAGCATACAACATGTATATATTTTTATAAAGCCCATTTATCAGACTACACTCCAGAATAAAAGAAAACAATGTTTTTTTGCGTAAACAAATTTTTATTCAAATAACGAAAAAACATGAAATAATGGTAAAACTAACAACGAATGTGTTTCTCAAGAAAAATTTACAAATAAAGAAAAAAATAATTTGTTTTTAACAGTTCTGTGAAAAATCAGTAGTCAGTAAAACCACCCATGACGTTAATAACGGTCCTGCAACGGTTTTTCATGCTTTGGATTAAGTTATTCAAGTCTTGCTGCGGTATATTGTCCCAGGTCCGGCTAAGATGCACAAAAAGTTGCTCTTCCGTCGCAACGTTTGCAGGGAAATTCCTCAAAGCCCTTCTTTGGAGCATGTCCTACGCGTGTTCTATGGGGTTTAGGTCAGGCGATTGAGCGGGCCAGCCTAAGACCGATACGTCGTGCTCCTGCAACCAGCTCGTCACCACTCTCGCTGTGTGCGGACGGGCGTTATCGTGCATGAGCGTGAATTCTTGGCCCATTTGTAGTCGATGGGGGTAGATTATTGGTACTAGCACCTCGTTACGGTATTTTCAGCCGTCATGGTATTTCTGATCCAAACGAGGTCTGTTCTTCCACCAACACGAATTCCCGCCCAAACCATAACTGTCCCGCCGTGGTATGAATGGACTGCCTGAGGATGTTGCAGACGGCTCTCACGACCAGGATCTCGCCAAACATGCACTCTACGTGTATCGGGATGGAAACCGAACCGGGACTCATCGGTAAACAGCACTACAGACCACTGGTTTTCTTCCCAGAGCAAATGTTCACGAGCCCACTCTAGTCGTCGTTCACGATTTCCTCGGCGTAGTGCTGGAGTACGAAGCGGTCTACGAGCATAAAGGTTAGCTTCATGCAGCGTTCTCCTCATAGTTTGGTCACTCACAAGCAACTGGTGCTCTGACTGGAGTCTCTGAACCAACTGCATGGCCGTAACATTTGGTTGTCTTCTCGCGGCAACTTGCAAAAATCGGTCTTGTCGTTGAGTGGTTATGCGCTTCCCGCCTGGGTGTCTTTCAGCCACTTCACAAGTAGCACGATAACGTGACCATAACCTTGATATCACGTTTTGTCTTGTTCCAAACTCCTCAGCAATACTCCGTTGAGTAGCCCCAGCTTGCAGCATGCCTACTGCCCTTAACATTTTTTCTCTTGTTAAATGGCGCCGCTGCATGATGCACACAATAACATTAATTCGGAATTAACCGATAACTTGTTATAAAACTTAAATTGGACACAAAAAAATAGCCACAAACTACTGTAGGTAAATGAAACCTTCGGACTTCGCTACCATTATGCCGCGTAAATCTTTTGTTTTTAATGTATTTTTTCAAATTCAAATTTAGAATCGTTCAAAAAGGCTTACAAAATAAACTTTCTTCAAAAGAATTTAAAAGTGGCCAGTATTTTTTGAGTTTAAGAACGTTATACAAAATATCCCTAGACGGTGTAGATGTGATTATTATAAATTATATTATATAAAGTGTATTATTCCGAATGTTCATTTATAATAAAACTAGCTGACCCGGCAGACTTCGTACTGCCTAATTAAATTGCAATAAAGTCCTGTCAAAATGATTTGTAATGTGACATTTTTTTGTTCCTACATATTTTATAGTCGGGGCAAAAAAATCTCCTGAACAGAACCGTCACCCTGGTGATAGGGCGTTGTGAATAAGAAATATAATTAAATAAAACATATATAAGCATTTAAAAATAAGTAATCGCTTTATTGTTAATCATGTGAATCATAATTATTAACAAAAATCTGTTTTATTTTCATTGTAGTGCTTTGTGATATACGATGTTTTTTGTTTGATTACCTGGCGCATAGACAAACAAATCTGATGGTTTTCCAACACGGGAACAGGCAACATACAATTGACCATGTGAGAAACATGGGTTTTCCAGATTAATACCACAAACACTTAATGATTGCCCCTGGGACTTGTTTATGGTCATAGCAAAAGCAAGCCGAACTGGAAACTGTAGTCGTTTAAAGTCAAACGGCACATCAGTCGGAAGCATTGGGATGCGCGGTATGAGAACGTCTTCTCCTTTATACTTTCCTTTCAGTATAGTTGCTTCTATCACGTTGTTTAGTAATTTTTTTATCGCTAACCGTGTGCCGTTGCAAAGACGCGGTTGGTTGATATTTCGCAACATTATAACTACCGATCCAACCTTTAATTGAAGATTGTGAGGTGGTAATCCTGGCAAATCCAGCGAGTTTAAAAATTCTGGTGGATAGTTCACTACATCATCTTGGTTAGTAGCCGAATCAACTGATTTATATATCCTTGATTCGCCTGTAATTTGTTTTTGAATTTTTAAATTTAATTCATTTACATCTATGTTTTTTGCAGCCAATATAGCTCGTCCGCTCAACCAATCATAGCTTCATCAGCTGGTGTTGATCGTGGAATCACTGGCAATGTTTGACGAAAATCTCCTGCTAATAAAATCATTGCACCACCAAATTGGTTATGATTGCTCCATAGGATCTTTTAAGGTTCTGTCTAAAGCCTCCAAAGATTTTTTATGTGCCATCGTGCATTCATCCCAAATAATTAATTTACATTGCTGCAAGACCTTTGCCATTGCAGAGTTCTTCGAAATGTTGCAGGTCGGAGTTTCATTGCTTTGCATATTAATGGCAATTTTAATGCTGAATGGGCTGTTCGACCACCTTCAAGCAAAGTTGCTGCGATTCCCGACGAAGCGGGTGCAAGTGCATTTTTATTTTGTGAGTGAATCGTTGCTAATATTAATGAAATCAAAAAAGTTTTTCCTGTACCACCAGGTGCATCTAAGAAGTAAATCCCTCCAGTTTCATCATTTATTACTTTCATAAGAGTATCAAATACATACTTCTGTTGTTCATTCAACAGTGGAAGATTTGTTTGAATAAATTCTTTCAAAGTGTTGAGATCATACAGTTTTTCTCGATTCAACTCTTGGTTGAAAGCATCATGCATTGGACGATTGGGCGCGGCCAGGCCTAATTGAATTAATAGTTTGTTTGACATCATCAAGCACATGACCTCAATTGAAATCAATGCTTCGTTGTAAATTTCTTCACTGATTTGTATATTTGGATTTCCCATTCTATTTCGTATTTGATACAAAATATCATCACACATATAATCTTTGTACTTGATCCACAAATCAATTGGGTTTGATGGGAAGCATGTAGATATGATTATAGAAAACAATGTTCGTATTTGATGAGCGTGTGATGATATTACAGCATCATTGAGAGTTTGATCCCAATGAGCGTCATTTTCTAGCAATTGCAAACGTTGACAGTCGGTAATTAGCATGGTTTGTAGCATTTCGGGTTCTTCTACCGAAATTGCTTCGTCTAATAGGAGGCATATCTATATTATAGATTATTGTATCACATGCAATAATTAGTGATCATAGGTGACTAAACACTGCACAAAACACGATATATACTCGTAGGTACAAATTTGTTTCGTGTATCAGTTGACAAAACCAAACTCAGTAGAGTAGGTAACCGAAAATCCAAGAAAAACATCACTGACATTGACAGTTTGTTGTTGTTTCAACTTTTTTTAATTTGATATGACTTGGAGTCAAATCCTTCAAGAGATCCTTCCTTCTTATGCATTTTAAAGTAAAACAAATGAAATAATATCGCGAAGCCGACCAAATTGATTGATTGAATTTGAACTTTGTATAGCGGTAATAAAGTGCAAATTGACTCTTTGACGTTAGGAACATACCTACATTGTTTAATCAACAGTGAGTGCTTGTAATTTAATATGAACTTTATACAATAGCAATAAAGTTCAAATTGACTCTACGTTTTAGTTAGAAAACGTTTGTATGGGAAAAAGAAAAGGGCTGTTTTAAGGGTTTTTCCGGCAATTATTAGAATTTTTCTCGCCGTAAAAACCATCTTTGAACTTCAACGAACATTTAAATAAAAGAATTGGCTAAATTGGTCCAGGCGTTGTTGAGTTATGCGCTTACCAACACATTTTGCGATTCATTTTTATATTATAGATTGTTAGTCCTAAAACATTTGCTAAAAATTAGGTTTTAGTGACAGGAACGAATCGCTGTAAATCCAACTCCACGCAGTCTTGGCTGCCCATCCCCTAGAGTGTAATTTAGAATTGCGTAGGCGCGGAGGGGCGAGGCGGCCCGCGAGTAGATGAGCAGGCGGTTGTAACGCTCGCCGCCGCGGCTGAGGCTGGCCGGTGATGCCAGCCAGCAAGACGAAGCTGCGGTGGTGAGCTTTAAACCATCTGCGACAATAAGCTCGCATGGGGCCGCCGGAGCCTCGCAGCGCCGTTGCCGTGACAGAAACCATGCCTGCTGCATGTTACATGTTCGCTTGCATGCTGCACATGCCTGCTGCATAATGCATGTTAGCTTGCATGCTGCATGCTTGCTTGCATGCTACATGTTGCATGCCTGCTTGCATTCTGGATGTTTTCTTGCATGCTACATGTTGCATGGTTGCTTGCATGCTGCTTGCCGAATGCTTGCTTGCATGCTCGCTTGCATGCAGCATTAACAATTGTAATAAAAAATCAGATACTATTTTATTTATTTATTTAACATAGGCGCACCAACGAACTGTTTACAAATTGAGAAGAAGAAAGAAGAGTTTACAAAACGACACGAAATGTTAATTTTACGTAAATACATTAATTCACTCATTCATTAACAATTTGTAAACCAATTCTAAGCTAATTTCATAATATTTCTATAACTCGTATTGCATATAACTCGTATCTACGTAACGCCTGAGAGAAGTTCATAGCAAAAACTTTATTATAATAAATAATAAAATAAAATAGCCTTTATTTAATCTGACCATTGCACAATTTATAATATAATAAAACATAAATTATACTAACTATACTTAACTATACTGTACAAACTATACTCATTTCTATTTTTTTCCTTTAAGTACTCGTATATAACTTAACATTTAATGTCGGTTACCAGGTCAGGCTGACTTGCGAAAAGCTTTGCTAGACGAAGTTTTAAAAATATTATTAGGATAAATTAACATTATATAATTTGAATTTAGGACTTATAACTTCTATTGAAAACGGTTAAAAAAAAGCCTTTTGTATATTATTGATTGTAATATTTATGACAAACGGATTTAGAGCATATTGTATTTAGGGATTTCAATTTAATGGCATGTGATATTACGTGACATTAAGTTCGGGCCAGTTATCATTCGGACAAATGATGATTAGGACAAAAAAAATATGGCACTTCAGATTATGGATAAAAAAGTTAGGTAACACAATAGAGAACCCATTAAACACCTATTCTAGTCTAGAAAAAAATTGGACTTACCGTACAAAATTATCATCAGCTGATTAAAGTTAGTATAGCTGGTCCAAAGTTTTTTTTCCGAATTATTATTTATTACTTTCTTGAAGAAAGTTGTTCATTTCTACGGGCAGATGCAGTTTTTAATACATGACCAGGCATTCCTATTACACCCTGTATAAAACAAAGAAGGAGAGTAGAACCAACTTTATCAAGCGCAAATTCAATCGTGTATGTGGTACTGCCGTCATCTTCAGGACGGATCTGTTAGATACCAGCTTGACGCCCTTGAGTCAATTGAGAAGCGTGAAGAGAGGATCATCGGCAATAAAGCCCGTCGAATTAAAGCTCCAGTCTTCAGCATCGACGGCGAATTGCTAGCCAGTCAGTTTTCTATCGATTACATATTGGGGAGTGTGCATCAGAATCGCATAGTTTAATTCCGCTAAACCTGTTCCATCATCAGAACACAAGACATGCGGCGATGCGCTATCCCTACTTGGTGGACATCCCACGCTCACGCACAAAACGTTTTGGGAACACATTTTATTGTGCGTGGGAGTCTTTCGGTCGAGAGAGAATAGGTTACTTCTAGGCAAACATCCATCCATCTTCGACCGCATCATCGCTTTCCATCAAGTGAGACAGTGGTCAACACGAGCCTATCAATAATTTAAAAAAAATCTATCATCACTATTTTTACAAAGTTGTCTAAGAAAACTCAGAATCGCAAACCGTATATCAAACTCATGAATAGTTCTTATTGAGTCCTAACCATAATGGTTTTAAAAGCCCATAAAAGGTAACAGGATACCATATTTCAATCGTCTAAGTCGTGACTAACAAATAAAACTTATCTCTCTAAATGTGAATATGATTGTGAGTTTACATCCTCTAATACAAAATTAGAACTCCGATTCTCTCAAAATGGTCGGTAGCCAAAGGAAAGGATACATTTTAGTGTGCAATTAATATTTCTTTGAAGCAGACGTAAACGTTTTAAGCCCAGAAGGGCAGAATTCAAAATATTTGTGCTAGAGGCTAGGTCCTAAAATGAGTTTGTATATTTTTTGTTAAAAGATGTTGTTCCTTCAAATGTGATATAGGTAGCATAGTTTTGTTATTCTATGGTATCTATGTATATGTGAGCGTCTAAGCAAAAGGGTTCCAGTACTGGGGTATTATGTTAAGACTAAATTCGGTATCCAGAATAGTCAATTGATAATAAGGATTCCAAAAATATTCAAAAACTGGGACATTTTTTTTATCAAACACTTGGAATTGAAACTCTGAAAAAAAATTGATTTGAGATAAAAGCATAAAAAATAAGCAAAAAATAAATTTTTGGTACCTACTCAGAAACATTTATTATAAAGACTTGTAGATAATTAAGCATTAAATGCAATTTTTTCACTCAACTTTAGAAAACTGCTTATATCTCGAAAACTATATACCGAGAACTAGGCTCTTATTACGACGCCCACATAATATTTTCACAGTTTTACTGCCTACACACTGCACTGACCGATTAAAAGAATTGAAAACACCGTATCAAAAATTTTGGAATTATCCATAAAAATAAAAAGTCTGATTTAGATGGTCTCACGCTTGGCCACTTCTTGTGCTTTTTTTTTATTTATCATCATCATCATTTCAGACGAGAAATATTTACTGCTGGAGATAGGCTTCCCCCAAGTATCGCCACACGACTTGTCCTGTGCATCTCGCATCCATCGGCTATCCGCATACGCGGTCACTACTCCCACACTTTTTTCAGGATGTCATTTTTAGAGAAATCATAAAGCCTTTCTCGGTGATATTCCATCAACTTTTCCAAATTCACCGAAAATATTGCTTATATTATCATATCATCATCTATTTTTGTCCTTGATCGATAATATTCATGCATATTCTCAATAAACTTTCACTTTTTGGAATTTCAAATTCCGAACTTCTCAACGATCTCCAAAATATTAAAACGAGAGCTATATTTCGAACGTTTACTGAATTCCATTTGGCGTTTCCAGACGAATATTAAATTTGTATGTAATTTGTATACCGCCTACGGTTAGGCAATGGCAGCTATCATTTAGAAGCAATACCATGATGACTACTGTTGTGCGTATTCGTAATTGACTGCGTTTGGAGGAACAATAGAGGGGACTTTTTAGTGGGATTTTCTCGAGTGAAGTTCAGTGTTTGTTTTAATTATTCGATTACTGATTCCTAGTGGATATTGTGATGTAAAATTGGTGTAGATTTGTGTCTCAAGTGTCTAAACAACTGGACAATATGTGGGATCATTAAAGCAGGCGCGATCTCGGTAAAATGGAGCTGAGAATTTTATTGTAGTATGACTACCTCAGCGAAGTTTGCCGAGTAGGCTGACCGAACACATCTGTTGCTAAATACTGCAAAAAATATTAGAATGTGTTACTGCATTATAATGAAAAAAAAAATACACTACTAATGACTAAGGAACATGGTCTTTGACCTTAACCTGTTCCAAAAGGGACAAAAAAAATTAGAGGTGGGAACAAAGAGAAATGGAACCGCTTTTTTGTCAACTGTCACACTAGCATTTTAATCGATCTATTTAAATATTTAAAAAAAAATGAAATGAAATGATGTTCGGCAGCATATTTGAAAAAATTAAAAGTATTGTGGTATTAACTAAAGCACTTAGTTTTATTTTACTTTGCTACTCTGTGGTGGGTTTGGGCCATGATGGCTCTGTGGCAAGTTTATTGACTGAAGGGCTGGTTATGATAGCTAGAAAACGTAATAATCACTACAAATCTATTCTCGTACCCGTGGATTTCTTAATAAATACTTTTTAACAACCTTAAGCCATAAATAATACCCATCAATGAAAAATTCCTTTATGTAGGTAAATGCTTTTCAAAATTACTTTTATGCAACTAACCTACAGCTAAAAACGGTTAACATAGTTGGTAGTAATTTATAACAACACAAATTGACTTATAGTAGGCATATCGAATCGAATTGTAAATCGAATAATTTACGAAATTGGCCACCTCTATTCGTAATAGGCAATCGGATTCGAAAAAGGAATGAATTTGATATGCAAACTTTTTTAAAGAAAAACGGTAGTGTTTTAGAATGGGCGTTGCAAATAAATTGATATGCGTGAAACGGAACGGTAAGCAGAAGGATATCAGAATCATGTATGTTTTAATGGTCCATTTTTTTGTGCGTTAGGTATGTATTTTTTTGTTCTGTAATAGAATTAACAGAATGAATCATTTTCGGCTAGTGGAGTAGGTATTACCTACTCTCTTCGTCTATCTTATCATCTACATCTACGCTTGTGATAATTTTTCCACTCATCATGCTGCAGGTACTAACAAATGCAGTTCCAAACCTATGAAATATATAGTGAATGAAACAATAAACCGCATCTTTCGACCACGTTATCTGTATATAATAAAATTCAAAGTCCTGACTGACTGGCTGACTGGAAGACTGTCTGATATATCAACGCATAGCCTAAACTGCTGGTCACATAGACATGAAATTTGGAGGGTATGTTCTTCAGTAGGAATCCATTAGGAAAATATTTTTTTAAATTCAACCCTTAAGGAGGTGAAAAGAGGGTTGAAGTTTATAACGGGGGAAGTAGTCATTCCACGCGTGCAAAGCTGCTAGCAGATGCCAGTTCTTTATTTTTAATAGTTATTTATTTGACCTATCTATTTGAAAAAAAAGGAAAATATTTTACTACAATAGATATTTGAGTTCGTATTCATGTTACATATTATTGGTGTTATTCCAGACCCGTGAGATTTACCAAAACGTATCACAGGCATTGAAAGTCATAACGCCTGTAATTTATAAGAACGCAACCTGCCTCTTAGCATTATTTAGGTATCATTTGACCAATATCCTAAGCATAATTCAATCTTTTAATGTTTCCACTGCTGGCCTCCTCTGTAAACGAGAAGATGTGGGCTGCAATCCACCACGCGGGTCCAATGCGGGTTGGTTCTTGGTTCTGGGACAAGCCGTAGTCTTCACTGTTTTCCTTCGACGTTTTAAGAGCAATGATCAACTCATTAGCTTCTAGAAATGTCCCATTGCCTTAGCATAAGAAAATCAGACGGAATAAGAAACACATTGATAAGAAAGCGAAGAAAAATAGACGATGTCACTACCAAGATAAGGAAACTTGTACTACTAACTGTAAAATTGCAAATGGACTGGTCACATTATAAGAAACATAGAAACTTAGAGATCCCTCTCTCCAACCGAAACCTATAAGTATTTGCGTATGTCAAAAGCTTTAGATATCAATGCCACTGACATGAAGCAATCGTTGAAGGAGCGCTTCTTTGGCCGCCTGAAAAAGGTATTCAATAGCCTTCTTTCAGGCGTAAACAAGGTGCGCGCCTTCAACGGTTGGGTCATGCCGGTATTGATGTACTCTTTCGGCGTACTCAAACGGGTAACCGAAAGTTTTATCTGTGCAATTATGGACGAAGTTATGATCACTAAAAACTACCGGAGATTTAATGTGAAGAGCGGCACAGTTGACATAATTATGTTGGGCATGTCATCGTCCGGGAGAATCAATCCGTCACATAATACCTGGTGGTTCTCGTCTAGCTAGCGGTGAGAACTTGCATAGGCACAAGCACAACCTTGTAGCCAGGATTATTCATCAGCAACTTGCTCTGAAATACTCTCTTGTGGAATCGGAAGTGCAGTACTAAAGGTATGTGCCCGACCCAGTTCTCGATAATGGTCATATCTCATTTTGCTGGGATCGGTCCATCATCATTGACAGGACTATTGTAGCCAATAAGCCTAATATAGTGGTGGTGAATCGAATCGAAAGGCGTGCAATGATCGTTGAAATTACCGTCACGCATGACAAAAACCTCGTGAAAGCTGAGGAAGGTAAACAAATCAAGTATCATGACTTGACTTGCGAGGTTGTCGACATGTGGGATGTGGACTCAGCAATCATTGTACCGATTGTCGTAACAGCTAATGGCCTTATAGCCCCGAGCCTCGACCAACACCTCAGGAGGCTCTCAAGGGCTTGATTCAGAAAGCATGACTTCTGGACACGGCTCGCATTGTCAGGCGGTTGCTCTCTCTGGAGCCCTGACCACCGGTAGCTTGACCTTGAGCCCTGTTCCCAGAAATAGTATCCCACCGGTATCAGGCGGTGGGATCTATATTTGATTTCTTTTTTTTTTATCTTATTCAGGAAATATTTAAAAATATAGAAATTATTATAGAAAATGAATAAACGGAATAATAATAATAATAGTAATTATGTTCTATTTGCACAAAAATGAAAAGTCACATTAATGCTATTACATAAACGTTCTAAAGGCTACGAGTATTACATACCTAAATCTAAGAAATGTAACCACTGAGCACAAACCCTATCTCTCAAACTAGAGCTGTATCTTGAGAGACAGTTAAAGGCTAGAATAAAAGTATTGTGTTCTGGTACCCCAGAAATAAAAAAAGAAAACGGTAAAGACAATGTTGTAAGTGGGAAGATGAATTTAAGGCAACAGCAGGAAGGACATAGACGGGGACAGCGCTTGATCGAGTTGAGTGGAAAAACAGGAGGAGGCCTTTGCCAAACCTGGCCAAACAGACCATGTTCTTGATGTCGACTCATAATTTAGTAAGTCAACAATGTGTAAAATATTTAATGTTATGTGTTACTGTGTCTGAATAAAGGGTTATATTATTATAATGTCCCTATAAGATATTATATTTCTCTTCAAAAAATTTGCATTCAGAAACCTCTAATTTTCTGACCTTTCACAAGAATTAGTCATTGATAGCATAGTCACCGATTTTGATTGCGAAAATAAATTGGCCTTCAAATGTGTCTCATCTAATCTGCTTGATTAAGAATTGACGTATAAAGTAGTATTAAATATATTCTTCACGTGACTCAAGGGCTGGCTTTTACCTCAGCCAGATGTTAAGCTTTGCCATACAACGTGGCAATGTCGCCAGGCCACATTTTCAGTCAACAGTGATGCGGAGGAATTTTGTGACGCCATGTTTTAAATTTTTATTTGTTCGGAGTTTTTGTTTTAATTATAGTTAGTTAAGTATTTTATTAGTATTTAAATAGCATAATTATATCAATTTGAATAAATTCCGTTCTTTAGTTTAGTATTTTTACAAGTATATCGTAGTTAGGAAGGTGTTGTAAATAAATTCAAATTATAAAAGTTGCAATTAAAATGAGGAACTTGTCGTGATCTGTTTTAAATTTTGCTATATTATCTGTGGCAATTATAATGATTCAGTAGTTGTGTTAGTTTGATATTATCATCAGATGCGAAACAGCTAAATCCTTAATTATTATTTTCAAGTATTTGGTGCCTAAAACATACTACATTCTAAACATTTAAAGTTATTAGCACGCATTGTTAGTTGTTGTATTGATTTGAGTTAGGTTGGTAGGAGACATTCCCGCCATATTGCAACGACAAAAAAGACGGCAAGGTGATCCGATGGTAAGACAGTAGCAGGGAGGCGAAGGCACTTCTTCGGGAACAACGGAACCAAGCAGTACTGATTGCGAGCTGTCATAGGCACTAACTATATAAGTAACTAAGAATAGTAAGATCAAGTGTACTAAGTCAAAAAAAAAAGTGTACTGAGTCAGTCGTCAATTATTAAGAATACAAGAAGTATCTCCGAGTTTCATTTCAATCTGAACTAAACGAATTGTCAAACTAAACCTATTCTAACTTCATCTAATTATTTCAGTCTATTTGTAAATAGTCGAACCTTTGTGCCGATCTCATTCAAGTGGTCTGGGACTTGCTAAATACATCTATATGTTTTCCTCCAATTATTTCAATTATTCAATGTTCAATTATGATTTATTGCAGTTATTGTGACTGTAGAACTGGTTCGTACCTATTTGTGGTTGTCTTATTGAAATTTGGATATCCATTCTTGTCTTATAGTTTAAAGTACCAGAACTCTTGTTTTTCCTTCCCTTTTACAAAGAAATAAACCTTTTTTTTTTGTTAGGTGGGAAATCATCCAATGACTTCTTCCGCTCTGGGTGGAGCGGAAGGGCGTGTCAGACTCTTACTGACTAAAACCCAGCCCTGTTCCTCCCTGTCCTGAATGCCCAGGGGCGAGGTTGGAGGCCCTCAAACCCCGGGCAAAAGAAATAAAGCTTGAATTTGTGAAATGGACCTAATTTTGACTTCAATCATGCCACATTTAAAAAAAAAATCTTGGATTTGAGCGACCTCTTCATCGGCAGTCCGATGTATTAGTTTTTATCTTATTTATTTCCACAATTATTTGTTCCAATTTTCCTCATTTATAAGTTTCTGACCACGGCTTCGAGGCGGTATACGAATCTGTGAAAAGGTTACAAACATACAGACACAGTAGTTGTTGTTGTTGTTGTGTTGTTGTTGGGTTGTGTGTCGGATTAGGCTATTAACCGTACAATAAGTACTAGGCTATCAAGACTCTTAGGAAGTACAACCAAAGGTCCTGTAAGGTCGTAAGCTATAAAACCTTTTTACATAATTACCAACACAATAGGTACCAGTACTTAAGCCACCGACTCCAGCCGTTCATCAGCCTTTTATAATACCGATATTCTTTAGAAATTCACTTACTACATGGGGTGCTAATTGCAAGCAAAATGAACAGATAACGATGTCCATTCATAGGACGACTCGACTTTATAAAATTATATTAGTTATTAATTTTCCTTATACGTAATATGAATGAGTAGGCAGCTCTTAGACAATATTGGCAGTGATTATTGAGATACGATAGTGTTTTTTATCTGTCTTATCTTATTAATGCAAATACGCATACTTAATATTTTTGTAATTAGCTTGATATGTAGGTATTAGTTATTATTAAGGTAAAAGATAAGAATAGTATTTTTTGTGGTAGTAGTACTTAAATTTTGATTCAAGTGGGCCAGCTGTGTGTGTGTGTGTGTGTGTGTGGAATGGACGACTGAGCCGAAAGCGAGGTCGTTACGGAGCTGAGAAACTGCACGACTGCTCGACGTGCATCAAACGATGTTTATCAACATATTTAATCGGAAAAATAAATAAATCTATACTAATAGTTTGTTTGTTTGTTTTAACGCGCTAATCTCAGAAACTACTGGATCAAATTGAAAAAAATATTTTTGTGTTGAATAGTCCATTTATCGAGGAAGGCTATAGGCTATATAACATTACGATGTGACCAATAGGAGCGCAGCATCAATGAAAAATGTGGGAAAAACGGGGAAAAAAATATTCCTTTTGAGAGCTTCCGTTGCGTGCGCTACGTAAACGGTTAAAGTTACGCAAAAATTATGTGTGACGTAATTGTTCCCCTTTAAAAGTTCTAAAAAAAGTCCGCGACAGCATATATCCATCTTTTAAGGTTAACTCACTATAATCTTTTTTATGGTAATCAAATTCGTTCTAAATAATGCATTATTTGCGAAGGTATTTACATAAACAAGTCATTAATCCTTATCCAAATAAATACGTTATTCATCATAAGTATTTAATTTTGAACAAAATTGCCCTTGACAATGATGTCATCGAATATCTTAGGAGATATCATAGTGTTAATCAAGTACCACGCGCACATTCATTATGTGCAAGGCGGGCGATTATGAGAGATGTGGAGAGCGAGGTACCATTTTGCACTTTATAGCCTGTTTATTGAGGAAGGTAGACTTTATTTATAATCACGCTACGACACAATAACCATAACCGCGGGTGAAACCGCGGGCATAGCTAGTTTTACTATAAAACATACTTACTTTGTTGAAAAATGACTCGCAAAATTTTTTCGTTTCCCGAAGCTGTTTTCATGGGGGCTGCCCGGCGACCTGCCTGCCATGATATTGTAAGAAACTGAAGGACGCCGCACTTTTCCGCATAAGTCGGAATATACTTCATTGCATGCATAAAAGCGGTGGGTGTAGGAGGAAGTTGGTTGTTGGTTGCTCACGTGTATTAAACGTCGTTTTTCAACACACTTACTTGAAAATATTAAGTAAAACATATTTAACATAAGAAGGACTAAACTAAAATACGGTGGTCCGGTAACTGACAGATTAAGTAACAAATATTATTTAAAAAAAATGGCTTGTGGATTTGTTTTCAGGATTTCAAGTAAGCGTGTTGAAAAATATTTACTTGTCACAAAATCTAAGTATTTAATGTTTTACCTTGAAAGCTGCTTTCGCGTTTAGGTAGATTACAATACGAATATAGGTACTTACTACAACAAGCAAAATCAGGAAAAGTAAAGCTTACTGGAAACATGGCACCGAATATTTTTTTTTTATCACATTCATTCCTATTACTAAACCTTTGTTATTTCTTTTAGACTTAGTCAACACTATTAAAAACGAGAAGGAAATGATTTTTCTGGTTTTTGTTTTCTCTTTTTTTTTTTCTTCTTGTTAACCTATTTTTTATTATTTCATTGATACAATTCCAACCTATCCACCAAGACTAGCAACCTAAATAAATTATCACCATACTTTTCCACAAACGACCAATCTTAAAATTAAACTACCCACGACCAACTATTCGAAACCTGAACAGGCCGCCTTACAAGAAGCGGACCCTCTCACAGAGATAACGTGGACAGGACCAAAGACTAAAGAGATCCGCCAAAGATATACCTCGGCTAACAATTAACAATGAGACATTATATTCTCGAGTAATGCTGCCGATAATTACCAGGCCGGACGATTTGCACAACTAAGTTAAGTTATAGCTCCTTGTTCTATAGTATTAATTGATGGCGCTTTTTGCGATTTTGTTTATTTTGTTGCTATTTTGTGATTGTATATTTAGGTACTGTGAAGGTTCCCAACTGATAGGAACCTCACATCATGCAGACAGGCAATAAAATAGTTCTGGCTGGTTTTGAATATTGTTTCGAATTTAGAATCGGTTAAAAATTATAACGTTTCAATTGCTGTGTATGCGTGTGTATGTTTATTTGTGTTAGTAATTCAATATTAGGGTTTTTGGCGGGCTTTCTTAGAGCGAAGTTCAGTGGCTGTTTTTATTATTTCTGGTGGATATTGTAATGTAAAATTGGTGTAGTTTTGTGTGTCAAGTGTCTACGCAACTGGAAAATATGTGGAATCATTAAAACAGACGTGATCTCGGTAAATTGAAGCTGAGAATTTTATTGTAGTATTGACTATCTCGGTGAAGCTGAGAACGCTGACTCGATACATTTGTTGCCAAATACTGCAAACACATTAGAATGTGTTACATCTGCATTCGAATGGAAAACATAGTGACTGTATTCTGTATCTAAAAACAAACAAAAAATAAAACGATAATATTACAATCCATCGCCAACAATTCAATTTTCGACTTGAGCGTTGTGTATTTCAAACTGATTTTTTTTGTAAAACTTGTAACTAACGGAGCCTTAAATAGTATGAGTTTCAATGTAATCTGCACTTTCTAAACCGACGAAAAAAAAAGGAGGAGGTTCTCAATTTAGACCTCAATCATTTCGAAAAAAATGATTTCAAATTATCAAAATGTGGACGGCGGATGATAAGAAGTGCAATTCCTAAAAAGGAATTTTTGTTATCATAAAGTCATAAAATCATAATTATCAATATAAATATTTTATTAATCTCGTTAGCCATGGTCATGGTCTATAAAAAAATATGAAAAGAAACTTTTAAATACTCTTTTCAATCCACACGTAGTTCATAGAGAGCTGTTCCAAGTTTTTGTTTGCAAAGGCAGAAACCAGAAATGAGTAGGAGTATGCAGGGTAATTGAATAAAAAATAATCAATGAAAATCGCCTTTTATCCTGAAAACACAGTAAAGGCATTGCGTAAAATGAAGGGTTTATTCCTAGTCCTAGTAAAAGAAAAACGAATACGTGCGTAGCTAAAGGAACTAACTCGTCTACTCCTGTCTACATGTCACCAAAATGCCATCCCAGATTTTAGTGCTCTAAGCGATTCATCGAACACCAAAGAACATAATGGGTGATGGTCACTGACTTGGGCTTTTTCTTCTGTAAATCCTGGTTTCCCATTAATGCATCCATACCATCTAGACAACGTGCTTGGATGCAGGAGACATGTGTTGAATGTATGTCTAACGTATTCTACAATCTATGATTCAACTCAGAAAATATAAAATGAGAAAAAAGTTGAAGAAACAGGATCATTTATTTATTAAACTTAACGCACAAGTAAGAATTACAATGGTAGACTTAACTTAGGATCTTCAAAGTTTCTGGTTTCTAGGGGTTCTGGTGAGGTATCTGACACTTTGCTGTAAAATTGTAATTTTTTAACATTATTTTTTTAATGAAGATCCTGTTTCTTCAACTTTTTTCACATTTTATATTTTCTGGGTTGAATCTCTTTGATTCAGCCCAGAAAAGGTCACTATTGGTCAACGTCTTCTTTAGGCTTTTCTGATAGGTACTAGAAGAAAACGTACTACTGAAAAGTATTTCTGACGAAAAAAGAAGAGCAGTATTTTATTTTTATTAGAGTTGTCTGTGGATAGAGTTTATAAAATAAGGTATTTTTTTTATTTCTTATTAACAGTTATTAAAGAATAAAAATATTGTAGGAAAATGGTAACCGGATCGTGATACTCCCCATGTAAATAATTGATTTACGATTTTGACTAAAATACAAGGTACATAAATCTTTTTAATTATGTACATCGTTTTAATTTTATTGCCCTTCGTAAGTCAATTGTTTAATTTGATAAGCTAATAATCAATAATATAGCTGTCAATAAAAGATTCAATAGCGCAACAAGATGAAGCCAAGTCAAGATGAATAAATTGTTTTTCGGAGTAAAATGATATTATCTGGCAAAATGCCATTGCTGTCAAGGTCACCCACAAATTTTTACGATCTTGCTTCATGTTAATGACTAATGATGTGTTGTTGTTGATGTTCTATAACCTTTCATAGTCTGAATCTGTGACCTAAACACGAACATGTAATGTAAATAAATGAATTTGGAAAATGAAGTTCACTTTAAGGATGCAAATCGGAAAATTAAATATAAATATCTTAAGACTATATCGCCTGACATATCAAATGACAGGACTTTTTGCGAGAGTCTCAAAATTTTGAGATATTTGTATTTTTAATACATAAATAATGAACAGTTCTTTAAGGAAACATGAAAATTGATTCTCAACCCCCCGTTATCTCCGAAACTATTGAGTCTAAAATTTAGGAATAGAAAATTATAACACCCATTAGATAGATACATATATAGATTACAGGAAGACCCATTACTTTTCGTCTATATCATATTAATATAGTCATTCAAAGGGCTCCGTACCCTAAGGGAAACCAACGAAACCCTATTAATAAACCTCCGCTGTCCATCTGTCTATCAGCGGCCCATACCGTATTTTTTTTATTGTTAATAGGCATGCGTTTGACTATCATAACTGATGGTAAGCAATAATGTGATCGAAGATGGAGCACGCTTGCCTGGTAGTAACCTATGTACTCTTGACTTAGACTCCCAGGTTGTAGCTAGCAGGAAACACAGACTCCGGTGGGGAATTCCACTCCCTGGCTGTACGCACAATGAATGTGTTCTCAAAGCGTGTCAGTGCGCGTGGGTGGGATGTCCACCATGAACCGGTGGTGCATCGCCGTACGTCTTGTCATCCGATGATGGAACGGGCTTGGCGGAATTAAATTATGCAATTCCGTCGCACACTCCTCAAAATGCAACCGATAGAAAACCAACAGGCTAGCAACTCGGCGTCTATGTCAAGACTTTGTAACTTCGACTTGACGAGCCTGTCATTGCCGAAGACCCTCTTTGCTCGTTTCTCAATTGCCTCAAGGACTTCCAGCAGGTATCTGGCAGATCTGTCCCAAAGATGAGAGCAGTAATCCATACACGACCGACCTTCCGCTTGATAAAGTTTGAGCGTCTGTTCCGGCGTGAAGTACCGTCTTACCTTTGCTGGAATCCACAACTTTTTTGCAGCCACTTGAGTCTTTGCCTTGATGACCTCACTCGAGATGTGAATGGCAAACGCTAGAAGATCCCCAGTTGACCGATTTCGGCGGAAGCCGTATTGTCGGTCACTTTGAATATCGTTTGCTTCTAGGTATGCCAGGAGCGTACTATTCAGTACGTTTACCATTCAGTACGCGTGCCAAGATGGGTCTATAATTTGCTGGGTCAGCTCGGCTACCCTACTTGGGCATGGGCTGCACATTAGCTTGCTTCCAAGCCATCGGCACTTTGCCAGTCTCAAACGAAAGGTGAAATAGGCGTGTCAAGATCGGAGACAACTCAGGTGCATAAAGACAATTGCCGGTATCCCGTCGGGGCCACTAGCCTTGTTCACGTCTAGATAACGCAGCACCATAAGGACATCCTTCTTATGAATACGAATGTCCAACATACTCGACTCGCATCCACCAAGAGAATTAGGAGACCCGCGCCACCAGGATCTAGACGTGAAGATTGCGCAAACAGAAAGGCAAACAAGTTTGCTTTCTCCTTAGCAGAGTGGGCAAAAATCAAAATCAAAATCTAAAGTCATTTATTCAAACTAGGCTGAGAACCAGCACTTTTTGAACGTCAAAGTTCTACATAAAGACAGTCCCCCAAAAAACGCCCGCCCGTCACCACTTCCTAGTGTTTTAGCTGTGAAGAAGAAGTGGCTAACAAACTCCCCAGCAACACATCTGTCTGTTAAGTTTTAAGAACTTGAATCTATATAATTCTAAGCAACAATCTTAACATTATGTAAAACAGAAAAATAAATATTTATGTCGTCTAAAATATAATCACAAAATTAAATAATCCGCCACTTGCCAGCTAGCACACTCAATCATGCCATTAAAACCAAACTCAAGCATAAACACTAAACCAAATTAAAGAAGCCTCCATACATAACTGGTGTGCCTGCTTACAAGAACAAAGATTGAAACTATCAAAGGGCTGTGATTCGAAGCCACAAGTGATGAACTAGGGCCATCACACTAAAATTAGTAGACAATTATTATATGAACTCATATAATCTGTCATAACCATAAGCTAAATATGGAGAAAGAACATCAAGTGTAACATTGTCTTGCGTTTAACACAGCGACCAACTATTATTATCTTCTAAATAGTCGGTGATGGAATAGTATGCCTTCGAACAGAGACTAGATTTAACTTTAGTTTTAAATGCATTAAAAGGCAAGTCAAGAAAAGAACGGGGTAGCTTATTGTAAAATTCGATACCAAGACCCTCAAACGAACCATGAACCCTACGAACACGGTGGGAAGGAACATGAAGTTTATACTTATTTCTGGTGTTAAAATTGTGGATATCACTGGTCTTTTTGTATAAATGTATATTTTGTCTAATGTATAATATGTTTGTAAAAATGAATTGAGATGCCACTGTGAGAATTCCAATCTCTTTGAAAATTTCTCGTAAAGAAACTCTTGACCCTAACCTGTATATTGCTCGTACAGCACGTTTTTGTAAAACAAATATATTTTGTATGTCCGCAGCTTTACCCCACAAAAGAATACCATAAGACATAACACTATGGAAATAACTAAAATAGACTAACCGTGCTGTGTCAACGTCAGTGTATTGTCTAACTTTTCTGACGGCGTAGGCGGCAGAGCTGAGCCTTCCTGATAGGCCTGATATATGTGAGCCCCATTGAAGTTTGGAATCAACAAATATACCCAAAATAACTGCTGAGTCCACAGTTTCAAGCACTTCTTTATTTAAGATGACATTAGGTCCTAGATTTATAACATTAGGTAAGGCAAACTTTATACATTTAGTTTTCTTCGCATTAAAAACTAAGTTATTTGTCGTAAACCAATCCGTAATCATTGAGAGAGCGCTATCTACGATATCAAAATCATTTCTATTCCTATCTACTTTAAAGATAAGAGAGGTATCATCTGTAAACAGTAGGTACTAGGTCACAGATACCCTTTAAAAAATATGGTAAATCATTAATATACACCGAAAACAAGAATGGTCCCAATATCGAGCCTTGAGGCACACCTAAATGAACTGGTAGCCCGGAAGACTTAACACCACTGATATCTACACATTAAAACCTATTACTAAGACGGAGCTGTAAACTTGGTTTTACACTATTGGCAGGAGGCCTTTGCCCAGCAGTGGAAAATGAAGGCTAGCAAAAAAAAATGCATTAAAAACTGGCTGGTGACTGGCTTAATCTTTGATAATTTTGTTACAATTTTATATTGCAGAAAATACTGCAACAAATATTCCAATGCATAAAATAATATACACTGGCCTACAAAACTAAGTATCACACTTTTAAAATTGCAATAACTTTTTTTTTTCTTCGCCCTTTCTCGGGCAGGCCAAGGTCCAACCAAACGTGTTAAACCATACCATTTCCAAAGTTCTTTTTTTGTTCGAAAGGAAATTGTTCCAAAATGGTGCCATTTAAATTTCAAGTAGATCTGATGATGATTTTTGGAGACAAACAACGGAACTCTTCAAAAAATTACAGCAAATCAACGGCGATTGCTGCTATAACATAAATATGCATTGTTAACACAATTTAATGAGGAAACACAACTAAAAAGTGAAAAATAAAAACTTTTTTACAAAAAAAACGGTGTCAAAAAACGAAGAAACAATTTCTGGTTTTGTTTCTTCGTTTTTTGATACCGACTTCCGAAGTTAAAGTTATTTTACACTTGTTTTTTTTTTGGAAGTCGGTTGGGTTTGGAAGTAAAATTTGCTTTATAACGTTTTTTTTTAATTTTCAAGCTCTAACTGCCATAGTTTAGAAAAAATTGAAATTTTATAAGTGTGATACTTAGTTTTGCAGGCCAGTGTAAATCACCGATAGGTTTTTCTGAGTCACGTGTAATCTCTTTATCATTAATATTTAAATTGATTAATACAAATCTATCTCAGGAAGTTTTATTTTTAGCATTGACTCACGCATTACCACTATCTAATTTACATATCTTTTGATAATAAAATTTGCTTTATAACGTTTTTTTTTAATTTTCAAGCTCTAACTTCCATAGTTTAGAAAAAATAGAAATTTTATAAGTGTGATACTTAGTTTTGCAGGCCAGTGTAAATCACCGATAGGTTTTTCTGAGTCACATGTAATCTCTTTATCATTAATATTTAAATTGATTAATACAAATCTATCTCAGGAAGTTTTATTTTTAGCATTGACTCACGCATTACCCCTATCTAATTTACATCTCTTTTGATAATATAAATAATAAAATGGTTAATCATTGACATTAATTTTATTGTTTCGTAGCAGGTAAACCGCTAATGCAGTAAAATCACTAAAGTATTGATATTATTAAAAGATAAAAATGAAGAAAACATTTTTGTTGTTTATAATCGCTACATTTAATAATACAGTTAGACCACATTTTGGTTTAACAGTGCCTGATGAAAAACATGTTTTTGATTTGGATCTATTTGAATCTGTGTTAGATCCGGAATTGTGTGATGAACAGATTCAATATATTCAGCAAGAAGATCAAGGACTACTGCTCGAATGTAAGTAGAGTTAATAATTACTTCATGCCAGTTTTATCCTGAAAAAAATACATTGTTTATATGGGTATAAACGCAAGTTTTCAATCATATATATTATCATTACATTTTGCTATTATCATTCAATTTATTCCATTAGGAGTTATGTATTCTTCTTTCATGCTTTAGCCATCAGCCTTTATATCGAAATTAACACTTAAAAAAAAACAACCGACTTCCAAAACAGAAAATACACTAAAAATTTAAAAATAACTTTAATTTCGGAAGTTGGTGTTTGTATTTTATTTCTTCGTTTTTTGACACTGACTTCCGAAATTAAAGTTATTTTTAATTTTTTGCGTATTTTCTTTTTTGAAAGTCGGTTGTTTTTAATTTGTAAAAAAAAAAATTAGTTTTCACTTTTTACTTGTTATACCCCAGAACTAAAACCCCAATAAAATGTAATGTGCAATTTAAACATACTCATAATTAGAGAAAACCGAAACCTTATCTAAGTATACGTATTTTTCGTTTTTGTTCAATTTTTCAAAAAGCGCTGTAGCAATTTCGATAAAATGTATATGGGACCACCTCGAGAATATATTCTTTTAGATAAAAGTATAATCATTTTGAAAATCGGTCCACAACTGATAGAGAAATCGGTGGACACACATAAAAAAAAAACATACAGTCGAACGTAGAACCTCCTCCTTTTTCGAAGTCGGTTAAAATAATCAAACTGAATTGTGCGACATAACAAATGAAAGAAGTTATTACAAGTGTCTCAAAAATTTTTTTCATAACTTTAATTTTTTTTTACCGACTTCCAAAAGGAGGAGGTTATCAATTCGGATGTTTGTACTTTTTTTTTTGTTTTAATTCCAACTATGTTCACGACCCCAAACGGCTTAAAACTTATATAACCGGTATTTAAATTATTTAAGATAATAGCCCCCAAGCTATCTCCGAAACTACTGAGCCGAAAATTTTGAAATACATACACAAACTAAACACATTCATTTTACCTACTTGAGTACCTTACCAGCCAAAAGCTGCTTTAAGTAAAACTATGACAGCTTACTTTAATTTTGTAAAGTTGAATGTGCAATATTCTGCCCACTCCCAATAGCGATAACATAAAAAAGTAAAAAAAAAAATTGTGACTTTGACCTTCAATATCTCCAGTTCTAGTGAATTCCCAGGTATGGTCTAGTGGAAAAAAATGATCAAAATAATGCGTAGAATATGTGGTTTTCGGCTTCGGAAACTGTCTTTTAGCATCCAATATACATACACCATTGGCTAGATCCCTTCAAATCGAACATTTATTATTACTAGTAGTCGCCCAGAAGTCGAAATCCAACCTTATTAACTTTCAAACTTAAAACTTAAATGAATTCAGTTTTGAGTTTGAAAGTTAATAAGGTTCTATTGTCGAAGACTAGATCCATAAACATGACACGACGTGACATGACATGACTGTGAATCATAAACAAATGTCTTTGTCTTTGTCACCTCTGACCTAGACTAGAGTCAAGAGCAAACCTATCACAAATAAAAAAAAAATAACTATACATAATTACACGTGTCAAACGAATGGTAGTGTGTGTATTATATTTATTAATTATACATATTACGTAAAAACATTACTATATCTATGAGCGTTGTTTATTGTATTTAAGAGCAGGTTACTGGTGGGTAATCTTGGCTACAAGATTGTGTTTATACAAATAGTCTACGTTAGCTAAACGAGAACAACCAGATATAATACGTCGGATTGTTTTTCCGGGCTGGTGGCATGCCTAACAGAAGTCAACCATGCCATCCTTCACAATGTATTTCCGGTCGTTATTCGTCATCATAACTTCGTTCATAATCGCACAGACAAAACCTTCGGTTTTCTCGGACAGGATGCTAAATGTCGGGTTCATGTAGAACGCAGTAAAAGCGTTCGTGAAGCTCTTTGCTTTGCCATACTTCCCTTTGGTCATTAGTATGCAGTACTGAAGGTTTGCGACAGTTTTTGCTAGCCAAGTAGTGCCGGGTGAGGCCCTTGTCCACAGCAACCACATCTCGATGCATATCCACGTCGACTTCGAAGAAGTATTCTCTAAGACTGCATTATTATAATTAGTACTGTGACTATCAATCATCGCTGTTTAAGTCTATGAGCGTCCACTGAAAAAAAATACTGGTCTAAACTGCATCTAGGAAGATGCAGTTTCAAAAACAAAATGTTAAGAGTTAGCTCAGTCAGACTGAATTCGGATTTTAGGCGTCGAAAAATTCTTAACTTCGATTTCCAATTATTTACATATTTAGGCCATGTACACCGAATGGACTTACATTTGGCAAAAGTCGTATAAGAAGCAAAGCTTTTCCTGCAAAAGTTCTTGCCACCCCGGTTTAAAGTGTATGGCTATTGAACTTTGGGGAAAATTTTCATAATTCATTGCCTATTCTCCTATACTTTTACAGTTATTGATGCTGGCGTCCGTGTCCCAACTGGTATTATGACTGGCAACTTGTTACACCTTGGCAGCTACTACCAATGTTTGGAAATCAATAAACCAACACCGAACTCGGTAATCGAAGGAAAATATTGTATGCTAAGCTTGCCTTTAAACCAAGATTTGCCAACTATGCCCAGTTTACCTGAAGACATACCTTTGCCTGATTTTGATCCAAAAAAATGGAAACTGAAGGAAGATGTTGTACAGCAGCTGAAACAGGCAAACTTATTTGCAGCTGGGATGGCAAACCTTATTGGAATACAAAGTAATATTAGCAGGTAATAAGTTTATCATTTTCTTAGTTAATCTTGTGTCAAACTTCTTGCATTAAATTTTAAAGACAGATTGTGTGTTACGAAATGAAAGAAGAAGAACAAAAATAACTAAAGGTTAAGTTTTTATTAAATAAAATTTTACGTTGAGGTAAGAAGGAGGCAAGAACGGGACAGTAAAGACACTCTTGGTCGGCTTAGGCGACCGAGGTCTTCATCATACGCAGTTTACCTTTGGATAGAGCATATAGCGAACAGCTTATTTTTAAAGAAGCCACAACAGCGACAGATTTGGGTCACACTTACTTCAACACGAAACAACATTGACAATATTCTATCATCAGATAAATATAAAATCAAGAATGTTAGTGAAATTGATTTAAGTGTGGCTCCGATCACAGACCAATCCACGCAAAAATTTAATTTGATTTCCAATTCCACAGGCCAAACTGTTCACAAACAAAATAGGAGGCTTTAAAAAGAGGCGCTTATCAAAACCTTGTAACATTATTAATCTCGAATTGTCAAATTACTTTACGGGACTAAAAGTCGTGGAAACCAACTCAGAAAATCAATTTAATGTAATAGATAATGGAATTAAATTAAATAGAAAATTTAAAAAAACTGCGAAGCTAAAGTAGGACTTGGCGGGTCACACCTACTAGATGAATGAAAGCAGATGGGCTAGGATCGTCACATAATAAGTGTCTAAAGACTAGTGTCAACCCCAAGGCAGCCCTAAAAAATGCTGGCGTGATGATCTGGACTCGTTCCTGACCGATTGGCCGGCGAGGACAGGACAAAAAGACAGTTGAAAAGATATCGGGGAGGCCTTTTTCTCGCGGAACAACAGCGTGTATGTAAGAAAAAAACTTAGTAAAATAATAAAAAGCAGTAATAATATAAAGAATCCAAGCTTAAAATATGGAGGCACACAGGGAATAGCCTGGATTAATAGCTATAGTCTTACAGACAATGAGGGAATCAAACACTATGGTTGAGATAAAATCATGGATACAGCGACCAAATTTTATCAGTTGTTTTATTCAGATCGCACACTACCACCTAGTCACACATAATACAGACTTTCAGATTCCATTCCCCTAATAAGCGGCTATGAAGTGCACAAAGCACAAGCTATTATGCACTACAATAGAAGTCGAGGTGATAGAGTTACTGCGGCCCTTGGCACAGGTAACTGAAGGAACAGGGGTTGGTTTTAGTCAGTAAAAGTCTGACATCCATCATCCTTCCCACTTTACCCAGAGCGAAAAAAGTGTTTGTATGATTTCCCACCCCCAAAAGAAAAAATAAAAAGGTGAGGATGGAATCACTACCGAAGTATTAAAAATGGCCTCTAGCATATTGTTGTCCCATCTCACGAACCTATTATGATATCGGCAATTATCGCTTAATAACTCATGACGTCACACATTAAAAAGACCTTTATAAAAGTAATTCACAATCACAGAGTTAAAAAACTGGATACACTACAGCTACCAGAAAAAGACGAATTTTGCCCCAGCTTTCCAACAACCGATTTTTGACCGAAACCTCTATTCAGAATTAGAAAGGGTATCAAATAGGGTGACTCGCTCGCTCCCAAATTATTACGAGCACACTTGAGGAGATTCTACAGATAAGAAATAAAATTAATGTAGGCAAACGAAGAAGAGTGGCAATTATTTGGTTCTGCACCTACCCTACTAACTAAAATATCTATGTTTTTATTTTCAGGGCCGCTGACAGTCCTCTTGCCGCTCTATCATTTCAATTGGCTGTCTGCATACCCAAGCCATGCACTATACGTACGGCAGTAAGCTCTTTCTTTAATATTTCTGGAGAAAATTCGGTCGTTAATATTGAGGAAGCCTTCTGCCGACTTCCTAATGATAAGCCTTGGGTGACTGGGGACTATGTTGCAGTGTAAGTATTCAATGCTTTTGTTCTCCACATCATCAAACACGCCCATTGCTGGATATTGGCCTTACGAAGCGTTGCCACATAAACAGATCTTGTGTTTCTCAAGTACAGCTGACATTTACGGCCCTCACTAGGCCATTGGTTCATCTAGTGGGAGGCCTTCTAACATTGTACGAACCGCCCCATTAGACATTCGTTCTACGAACTCTGCTCTTGGCAATTCTTGTTTTCCGCACTTTTCACAGATTAATTACCACATAAACTACTGGGTTTGATTTCATGGACGGAAATAGTGTTAACTCTGCTCTGGACGATTTGGGCTTTATACAGTCGCCCAGTTCCAGAGAGACATACTCGTATTTGTTAGATTAGTCGATATAGCTTCATAGTATTATAATTATTATGTATTTATTGATATTATAATGATTATTCAATGTTATGTTGGTAATAAAGCTATTATAATGTAAAAGTTTTTTCAACCAATTTAATAGTGTTATATCACGAGATTTTAATTTGTACTTATTTGTTTTCAGATCAATATTTTCTTTCATTGGCCTCCTCGTCTTGTTGAGTACATCATACGATTTATACCACAATGTTTTTCAACAAAAAGGTAATTTTTTGTCTGACTAATTAAACCATAACACATAACTTACAAAAATCTGCGTCAATACTAAGGCATTATAATTCCATCTACGACTCGACCTTAAACAATTTAGATAAAATGTCTCGTGATATTGATAATGTACCTAGTGAAATGTGATTATTACGTACATTTTGTATGTTTATTTATCAGGGCTGGCGATTAAACTGATTATGCTGACGACCAATATACTCTTACTATTTATGAGTAATCATGGGTATTTTTTTATCTTTATACTTTTACAAGCCACTACTGGATTAAAGAGTTGTTTGCTTTTGTTTTAAATATTAAATGTATCCTGTTTTAATCTATAAAGCCTTTCCGTGCTAAAAATACTTCAACAAAGCCAATCTGCATACAGTAATAACGTAGTGAGGTACTGAATCAGTACATTGTTTCAGTGAAGTATAAAGATGTTAGAAATCCCTGAAACACCAATACTAATGCAACGCTTTGCTATTTATAAGAATACTAGTTTGGTCTCTTTGACCTCTTTTTTTTTTCTTTGTGGGGTGGGAAATCATCAAATGACTTCTCCCGCTCTGGGTGGAGCGGGAGGGCGTGTCAGACTCTTACTGACTAAAACCCACCCCTGTTCCTTCCCTGCCTGAGTGCCCAGGGGTGCGGTAACTCATTTTCAGAATTTATCCGCTTCCCCTAGGCATGCAGGCACCGGCCACGATGGGCACCGTCAGTGGTGGCTGACTACATCTCTTTGAGGCGCGCGTGGAACACTACGCGCCGTCGACTCACGGGCCTGGTGCTGATCGGCCGGTGAGCTACCCACTGCTCGCCGTCCACAGGCCCGGGTCTCTTTGACCTCTGAGTTTGTTTCGATGTTTCTTCTCAGGGTAGCCAGATAAGAAACATCGGCCTCATCTAGCTAAAAAAAAAAGTTGACTTGTAAAAGTGTTGTTAAAACCTACTTACAAAAATAAAATCAATTATCATTAGTTTCTGCCAGCAGCTTTGCCCGTGTGGAATTAGTACTTCCCACCATTATTAATTATACCCTAAGTGTTATTCTGATAAATAAGCTACCTAAATTATTGTAAAGTTTCATCCAAATCCGTTAAGTAGTTTTGCGTGAAAGAATAACAAATATCCATATATCTTCACAAACTTTTACATTTATAATATTTGTTGGATATCTATAAATGGAGGCAGAGAGTACAACATCACTATTTTAATTTTTATGAAAGTTAAGTTTTTTTTTTTTGCTCAGATCCACAGAAACCACCACAAGCGAACAAGCTGCTCCTATCATTTTCTGTTTATACCAACACTCGTCGTCTCGTCACATATACTCCAGTTCCTGGAGCCTTGGAGTGTCTTGACGGCGTCAGGTCATTTGCCATGATGTGGGTCATCCTTGGCCATTCATTTGGAAGTCAGGCTGCCACCGGGCATATCGGCAATATGATAGATGTTTTCGATGTAAGTACATTATTATTTTTTATTGAATTTCCTCTTTCTTATGTATCATGGCTGCAGTTAATCAGTTATCTAAATAATTTTATAATGAGTGTTGCCTTATGTCAACTCCGGAAGGATGGTAATGATTAAATTACGGGTTTTTGTTTTTTTTTTTTTTCTTCATATTACATTGCAGCTATTTCAGTAACGTGTTGGTGTCTAAACTGTGGCCAGATCTTAGAATTTATCACTTCATGATATCAACGACCATTTCATCAAATAGCCAAATCGTATAAAATGTCAACGCTTAATGAATGTCATTCCACGTTTGGCCAAATCATAAATGTAGGGTGTCCGTCACTGGGCACGCCACAATTGCAGCGATAAGACCCCTCTTTGAGGAATAGCTGAAGAAGCGCCACGGCATCCTCACCATCCACATGACGCAGGTCCTCACCGGACATGGCTGTTTCAGGAGGTTCCTATGTCAGATAAGGCGGGTGGAAACGTCCCGATGTCACCACTGTGCGGATCGCCCAGAGGACACGGTGGAGCATACGATGAAGTGCTGTCCCGCTTGGGCGGGGCTCCACCGTGTCTTCGTGAAATCGATCGGCAGCAGCGACCACTCGCGCCCGGCACTGGTCCAGGCCATGGTATGGAGCGAGAAGGAATGGGAAGCAGTAATGCTCGAGAAGGAGGAGGCGGAACGGAGAGACTCAACAGAGTCGCCCTCACGCCCCCAGCAGCAGCCACCGCAGGAGACGCCCTGGGCGTCGGGGATCGCGGGACGATTTCTGGCCAGCGTAGGCGCGGGTCTGTGGACGGCGAATAATGGGTAGCTCGCCGTCCGATCAGCACCAGGCCCGAGTCTCGACGGCGTGTAGTGTTCCACGTGCGCCTCAAAGAGATATCAGCAATACCTGACGGGGCCCGTCATGGCTGATGTCTGCCCAGAGGTCGTGGATAAATTCGAATCAGAGTTACCGCGCCCCTGGGCACTCAGGCAACAGAATGAAAAGGTGTGGGTTTTAGTCAGTAAAAGTCTGACATGCCCTCCCGCTCCACCCAGAGCAGGAGAGGTCATTAGATGATAATATCCCAACCCCACAAAATAAAAAAAAGTTGTCCGTCGCTGCCAATTAACAAAATTTACCATGCAGTTAACAAAAGTTCAATTAGTGACCTGAATGATATTCAGCCGATGCGTCTAATACAACATTTGGCTGGCATATGCTTAGGCCATTCATAGAATGGGGGTGACCATGTGACAAAAAAAAAAAAATAAGGGCACCCCGACACGGGCAAGTTATGATGATGATCTCCTTCTTGTTAGGTTCTTCTAAACCCTGCAGACAGAAATAGGAAGCTTATCTTACTTACGACCGTAGTCAGCATATTGCCAACTGAACGCAATTAAAAATTAATTTTCCGACAAAAGCAAAGTGACATCAGCAGCTTTTTTTGTTGGAGGATGTGAAATTATCAAATGACTTTCCCACCTCTGAGTAGAGCGGAAGGGTTGTTCCTTCAGTTGCTTGTTCCAGGGCTGCGGTAACTCTCTTTCAAATTTATCCGCGATGATATCAGCAGCTGAGAAGTTATTATTGATGATTTCCCTAGCAAAAAGAGGCACCTGTACCGGTGGATAGCAATAATATTTTACGATATGATATAATGTTTAACCACATCCTGAAATAGTCGTAGCTAGGCACGATATTATCATGATATGGTCAAATATTAGGGATCATTTATCGTTAAACGCCAGTGTTCATTGATTTGGTTAGCTCATATCATGATGTGGACAGTGGGCACTGATCTATATCATGATAAACGACCATTTCATGAATTTTTAACTTTTTGATCTGGCTACGACGTATACATATACGTATTTTGCTAAGTTTGACATATTAAAAAGAAAAATATGTGTGATCTTTTCCAGTGGATGACCTCATTCAAGTCTATTTGGATCATAGGAGCTCCTATCACAGTGGATACTTTCTTTATGTTGAGTGGTCTTCTAATAGTTTACACTACAGCTGGAAAATTAACAAGCAGTGAGTACTACAATTTTATTTTGTTTTAATGATCTATTTGTTTTTTATATACCAACAACACAATAGCAAGTTTCGCGCTAGTCGCAAACAAACGTACATTTTCTATCAATCGTCTGGAAATGATAGATCTGTGTATTTGTACATACACGTACATATTTCTGTAATTATGTTTTAGAAAATAAGTTTTGCGCTAAAAGTTTTAGTGATAAACCCTAACATTTAAAAACTGGATCAGACTTATCTTATTTTATGCTTAGTTGATTTAATTATACTAAAACAACTTGGCAGACTAGCAGCAGCTGTTAAATGGACACTAAGAATCGGTGAAAGTAGACAGCTCAAAGGCGTTTTGGGCGTTACATGATCTAAAGCGTGGTCACACTCGGAATGTATAAGAAATAAAAGCGTGATAAAAAGAGATGCGCGTCGACACAACGCTAGCAATTTATTGCAAAATATGAAGTTCAAATATGAGGATCTCAAGAATTATTAATTATGCAATTAGGCTATGATCAGCAGTAAACTGCTACAAGCTAATAATGATAATTATATAGAGACGAAATAAATCAAACTCAATTCTAATTTTTCAGTAAAATTACTCAAGAATCTCCATCTCTTCTACCTTAACCGCCTACTTCGAATGTTCCCCGTGCTCGCCACAGCAATTCTTTTACAAGCATCTATACTGAACCTGGTAGCAGATGGTCCACTTTGGAACTACATGGTTAATGAAACACATAGATGCAGAGTATACTGGTGGTCCACGCTGCTGCACATACAGAATTATGTCAACCCCGCTAATCCGGTGAGTGCAAGATATTTAAAATAATATAATTATAATGCTTATAGACTTTCATCAGTAGTAGTTCATTGAAATTATTTTGAAAGAAATAAAAAGTAAATCCTTAAAATGGCATTTAGATATTTCCAATTTAGCTGAATATGAAGCATGACCAGATGGCTTAAAAGGCGGCTGAAATAGACTTGAAGCGCATATTGTGGTCCTTGGGATAATCCCATAATTTATCCAGTAATTAATTATGGAATGACATACTTAGCTGTTGCCTGCGAAATAATGGAGCCTCCCGATCGAATTTAAGTCACATTGTCCAATCTCAACGGAGATTAGCCAAGTACGCAGGAGAACGAGGGTCTGTATGCAAACACAGGTGCATGCTCTGCTCCTAAAGTCCCGTCTTATCGGCAATCTGATACGACTGGGAAGAGATCATTCGCAAGAGCGATGGCTTTACTTGCTTACCGAGGCACGGGGGTGTCACACAACCAACTTATAAAGTCCGGGTTGATACCAAGAAATACTTAGAAATTCAGTATTGTAGAAATACCTACCTAGTAACTTTTGCTTGAACTGGAATTTAAACGCTGTTCCATTTTACGTTCAGCTGTTGCGCTTACAACCACAAGACCAACGGTGTGCAGTTCCTATTATAATAATTAATATAAACATCTCTATTTCAGTGCCTCAGCCATTCCTGGTACCTGGCTGTAGACGTACAACTGCACATCTTATCACCCATCGTTCTGGTGTGGGTGCTGACTGGAAAAAGAAAACTGGCGTGGTCGGCGCTTGTCGGAGCTCTGATCGCTGTACTTGCAGCATCTACTACTTACAACTTCATTATGAAGTTTCCTCCTGGAACTGCTGTGCCTTCGTATGTAAATTTTGTGGTTGATAGTGGTGGCTACAGATATTAATAATTTTATAGGACGAAATGAGCCCTTTGTTGTACAGTCACGGGCTGCTAAAGAAATTGATAGTCTGATCAATTTTTTGATAAACTGACCAATAATAATTGTAGTTTTTAGAGTAGCTGATAGAGAAATTGATAATCTCATCATCTTTATTTGTAAACTGACAATGTGATTAGCAAATGGTGGCAATGGCTAGTGACAGATTTGGGTATATCTTTTTTTCATCTTGTAGAAATCTGTAAGTAAGTTCTTTAAATAGTAGTTATTTAATCAGGTTTTTGATCGGTTTAGTTAACGTGGTGATTTAATTGACGTAAATATATAAACGAAGCTAAATTAGACAACCCTTTTACTTCTCAAAATTACTGAGTAACTATCGAAAATAAATTCATTGTCTTTTAGTAATTTTAAAATTTGGTGTTAAAATTTCAGAAGAGTAGAAGATACCGAGTACTACATGGTTAACTACTATGTAAACACATTGACCAGAGCTTCACCGTTCCTCGTAGGATTAATATTTGGGTACATTTTGCATCTGTACCGAGGGAGGAAAGTGGTTATACCTATGGTAAGCTAAGTTCCGTTCATATTATATTAGAATAACACTATGATCTAGTGGTCCTAGCATAGCTGAAAGAGGGATATTAACACCTAAATTGCTTTTAAATTGAGCTAATACATATTATAATTATGAGAGCAAAAATCTACCACACATTTCTCAGGATTACATCAAGTGAGACTAGTAAACACTTTTCAACCTCTCGCCTACGATGCATTGCGTCAATGACTAAACAATTACCTTAACATTTTTCAGATCCTAGCAACACTCATATGGCTCTGCGCATTTGCAGTTTCAACACTAATCATATATCATACCTACCCTATCATGCAGTTGGAATGGGACAACGAAATAGCAGATGGCCTGATCAATTCTTTCATGAGGCCAGCGTGGGCCACGTTTGTAGGATGGCTTGTATTTGCCTGCGTACATGGTTATGGTGGTATGTGTAGCAACAGTTTTAATATCCTCATTATTGAAATATTTATCTGATTTACCTACATAATTTTCGTATAAATTAAATTGATAATGCGATTATTTCATAATTTTATAGATAAAATGTAATTGTTTCCAGGCCCGATCAACTGGGTGTTATCTCTACGAATGTGGAAAGTTATGAGTCGTCTGTCATACGCGATGTACCTGGTTCACTACCCTATGATGTTCGTTGTTAATTCTATGCCAGTTGCCACTACGTATTTTACGGTTCAATTCGCTGTAAGTAATAATATCACCAAATTGTGGGCGTCCAAGCAAAAAGGGTACAGTAGTGGGGTATTGAGTTACGACTAGATTCGGTATCTAAGTAAATTGATAACAAGGATTTAAAAAAATCAAAAACGGGGTATTTTTTCACATTTGAAGTTGAAACCTTGAAAAAGTTTCATTTGAGAAAAAGCGTAAATCACAATATCATCGCTTACCATGAGATGGGCCTGTAATTCTTAAGCATGACATTGTCACCCTTCTTAAAGAAAAGTAACACCACACCTCTGCCCCAAGCCTGTGGCGTTTTCCCCTCGATTATGGCGGAATCGAACAGTTTCTGAAGGGCCTCAAGGACCGGTTTTGCACCCGCCATCAGAAGTTCGGCCGTGATGCCGACATCACCCGACGCCTTGTTGTTCTTAAGCCGCTAGAGAGCCATCTTAATCTCATACAGGCTGACGTCCGGGATGTCTTCGGTATAGTGTCGACTCAATCTAGCTCTTGGGTCATTAGCTGGATTCATAGCGGGTTTAGTCGTTGACGTGTATAACTGATTTGGCGGATATGGTTCTGCCATTGTCAGTCTTCAGTTTCGTGAGCTGGTAACCATCAATTAGGACCCATTAATATAAGTGGTTTTAACCAGTGGTGTCTGGCAACTGGGCTTACCCTAGTCGTAAATACCCCCTTTGTGCCTAATGGCCTAGCTTTGTTCTGTCTCCCGCTTGATTTAGAGGGATGTGGAAAATATGTTTTTCTTACTCCTCCGCTGTCATTTCTGATTAAATTTGTTGCGGAACCCATGAAAGTTTTATCGTTTCTTTGGGACTCGTCGAGCTCCATTGCCTCGGCATTTTTTTCTGGTGATCGCCACTGTTGATTCTGGCTTACAGAAGTTACAGTGGTTTGGGAATAGTGTGGCGGGCTTGTAACAAAAAAAAAATGTCAATTAAGTACTGGTGTTCCCCTGCATCCAGTTAGGGTTTAAGTTGACCACAACATACGACTACATAGTTGGGAAATGGCGGGACAGTTGATGACGATAATTTGGTAAAGGACCTTTGCCATTTTTTCTTTAATTCAGCGCCCTCTCCGATTCCACACGAAACGACCAAAGTAATAAGTTATTATCCGAACGAAAATACTGCTCTGTTTCGCACTCATTGCACACTTGCTCTTCGAATAGTACGCCTACTATAACACAGACGGCGTTGTCTCAAGTTATGGCATATTATTTTTTTAAATCTGTTCTAGAACTAAGCTAAGGTAGTGTTGTTTTTTTGTTTCAGATATACCAGTATTTAGCTGATTTATCTCTGGCAATCTTAATAGCGTTCGTAGTGACTGTTATGATTGACTCGCCGTGTGCTGTTATCGTAAAACATTTTATGGGTGAAGGTAAGTTTTGCTCAGTTGTACGAATATTTCTTGCTCATATTAACCAGTCTAATAGAAAATTAACGGTTTGAAACTTGGGGAGAAGTTAATATGTCAAATACTTCGATTTTTTTTTAAACGGTTATTTGATTTTGTTACAGGAGTAAAGAAGGCTGAAAACAAACAGTAGTACGGACAAACATATAGAAACGAGAAAAACTACTGACTAAGACACATTAATTTGCTGGTTCTACTCGTATTTATTAATATACGCTATCGATTAATGGCATTTTTTAGTAATAGGAGATTTATTTACGCTTTTGGGATACCCAATTTATCTTAAGTTACCTATCCACTGATTGTATGTATTATCGTCTGATTAATAAAGCCGAATATTAAAGTGTAGTGCACTTGATTTTAATTAAAAAACTAGATTTAAGATGATTATTGTGATAAAATTAGCTAATTACATTTAAGTTTAAATACCACTTGACTTTTATTTTAGTACTTAAATCTCACCCCCATCTTGTTTAAATGTGCTTAGTTTTGGTATAAGTAATTGCAACTTCTTGAATATCTTTATAAAATGATTAAGTACCTAATAACTTTATCATTTTATCAAGTTATATCTAAAATAGAAAAACGTTTCATGCATGTTTCTAATAGAGGGATACCTTAAGGGTGTACCCTGTTCCATATTATGTTTCGTCAGTTATTTATTTCTAAAATTAAATAATTGAAAGAAATAGAGTCATAGTTATTAGCTAGATAACTCAGTTAATTTCATTTACTTATTTATTGAACAGTTCATATACACACATACAATAAACAGACAAGAAAAAAACTTTTTAACAAAAAATTCAACCGACGAAAAAGAACTAAAAAGCAAAAAATAAATAAACCTTTTAAGTCTTGAGTATTGAGCTTATTTACCTACATAAAATATCAAATTTTATGTAAGCTAATTTTGAGTCGGCGCCAACAACAATCTGATTATTAATTAAATATCTAAATTTTATATGTACGTAGAAATGAAGAAGGCTAAATGTAGGTAATTAATCATTTTATTATGGCGCCGACTCAAAATTAGTTTACATAAAATTTGATATTTTATGTAGGTAAATAAGCTCAATACTCAAGACTTAAAAGGTTTATTTATTTTTTGCTTTTTAGTTCTTTTTCGTCGGTTGAATTTTTTGTTAAAAAGTTTTTTATTTCATGATTTTTTGTGACTCGCATCATCTTTTAATACTCTGTGGCTAATTTCTAATCCTTCATCATTCCTCTTAGCACTGAGGTTTCCAGGATATTGACCAGTTGAGGTTACCTCCAATATTCTAAAGACGTCTTTTCTCAAAGCATATTAAGTGGTATCTGTCACTAAAACCAGTTTTTTTATATCTAACTACTATTGTTTACGAAAGGTATGGTTTCCATCATCAGCTCAGTTTCATGATGTGATGATTCCTTAATGCAAATACCTGATTACGTTATGCAAAGTAAACAGAAACAATATTTGTGCCCAATTTTCAAGGTTTTCTGTCAATTTTATCAGGATTCCATGATCAGATCCTAATGTCCTTGACATGAGACCATCCTTGAGGTATACCCTATGTAAAAAAAAAGAATCATCAAAATCGGTTTATAAACAACGGAATGAGGGCCGAACATACGTACAGAAACGCTAAACGTGCCCACAATTTTCGAGGTTTTCTCTCAATTTTATCGGGATTCCATTATCAGATCCTGATTTCCTTGACATGGGACCACCCTTGAGGTATACCCTATCTAAAAAAAAAAAATAATTAAGATCGGTTCATAAATGACGGAGTGAGGGCTGAACATACACAAAAAAAAAAAATATGTATACGGTCGAATTGAGAACCTCCTCCTTTTTTTTCGTCGGTTAAAAATATAAAACTGGCCAAGTGCGTATCGGGATCCCTACCATATATTGGTATTTGTTAATAAAGTATACGTAAGTAATAAACATTATCACCAAATTTGAAGTTCTTATGTCAATGGGAAGTTAAAAAATTCTTCGTAACCAAATTTTATTCGTAACAAACGACGCACGGTCAGACCGAAATACACGTGAGTGACAGCAATAGGCTCCGTTTTGACCCTTAAGGTACGGAACCCTAAAAAGGAAGCAGAAAAATAGGTATAAAGATGATGCTTATTTCTAACGCAATCTCTTCCAGCATACGAGGTACTTCCCAGGGTCGTGAGTGTGTTTGAAAGAATCACAGCGGCCCCTGGTACAAGCAACGGAAGGAACACAGGTGGTTTTTTATCTGTACGAGTCTGACAACCCCTCCCGCACCAACCAGAGTGGGAGGAGTTATTTGATGATTTCCTACCCAAAAAAAACGTACCTGCGAAAGGAAAGTTGGGAAAAAAGATAAGTAGACAAAGTGTGTAAGAGTAGTAGTGTAACACTTAAAAATATAATAAATTTAATTCGTGGAATGGAGCGTTATTTTGCAAGATGACAGATAGACTTTGACGTTTCTTTTTCCAACTTGATCTGGAGCGAGTCTGCCTCTTAAACTTTATATATTGGAAAAAACTTCTTAAAAGCAGGTTTAAAAGGGACCAGAGTCAAGTTCAAATGCTGTAAGCATAAGAATGCAGGACGCTGTAAGTACTCTTTTTGGGATTTTTCTGTAGTGATGCTAAATCTTAAGCGTGGCATTTATGAGTCTCACCGAAATTTTCTCTTGTTGGCAGGGTTCCTACTTTACATTTAGTTTCATACGAAAAAACAATATAAAAATGGTCGGATCATAAACTTCACTTTATTTTTGGAAGAACAATGCGGTCTTAGTAAAAGGTTCGAAACACAAACGTCCACGTGTCCAGAGATGACCAGGATTAGATAACCACGGCTTAAATACTGCTTGTGGATCTCCTCACTGGACCTTTAATCTTCGATCTTCGAACGATAGGGTAATAGTGGTTCATCATAAATTGTACGTTCAACATACAATTTTCTGTACACTTGATTATTATCTAGTGTGATGCAGTGTTGACAATAAATGTGATAAATGTGAAGACCAAATCAAAGGACTCTTATTTGCTACAGACATACCTCATGCAATAAACCCGAAGATGGCTAATTAGGGTCTCATGCTATAAATTTTCTTTGACGCTAGCCGGTGGAAGAATAATTTCTTTACAGTAGTAAAAAGGAATACAAAAATAACAATGAGATAAAAAAAATACGTAGATATATTAATTTTAATAGTTACATAACAACATGAAGATTGGCAATCGCAGGATTTAACTTTGAACAGGAAAATCTTGCAGCTGCAGAGCAACCAGTAATAGTTATACTTCAATAGCGGTCATATTAATATCCGAACACGCAGTTGGCATAGGTCTTTCAAAGCTGCAAACTTGGATTCACACTAATAATAAACCAAGTACACTGCAATCATTTGTAACCTAATACGTTAAATATGTCTCTAGCTCTGGGTGGAGCGGGAGGGCGTGCCAGACTCATACTGACTAAAACCCACCCCTGTTCCTTCCCTGCCCTGAGTGCCCAGGGGTGAGGTTACTTTGTTTTGAATTTATCCTCAACCCCTGGGTAGACCGTGACTGACCGAGTCTTAAATAATTGTGTTACAATTTGTTACGATTGCAGAAAATACGACAATAAAAATTTTAAGACAATCATCATCTGCCTAGCCTTTTCCCAACTATCTTGGGGTCGGCTTCCAGTCTAACCGGATGCAGCTGAATACCAGTACTTTACATGGAGCGACTGCCTATCTGACCTCCACAACCCAGTTACTGGGTAATACGATACCCTTTGGTAAGACTGGATGTCAGACTTTCGGGCTTCTGACGACCCGTAACGACTGTCAAAGATCCACAATTGCCAGCCGGGACCAACGGCTTAACGTGCTTTCCGAGGCACGGAGGAGTCTCGGTATGTAAAGATGGTCACCCATCCATGGACCAATCCCGGCAAGCGTAGCTTAACCTTATGGATCGACCCGTGCGGCTGTTATTACTTTAGCCACGATAAAATTTTTAAGACAATCATAAACTAATATAAATCACCAATAGGTTTTTCTCAGAAACGTTTAATCTCCTTATCAATTATATGTAAATTGATTAATACAAATCTAATCTCAGGAAGTAAATCGATAATATAAATGGAAATAAACTGGCAAACCATTTAAATTAATTTTATTGTTCAGTGGCAAACCGCAAATCATTAATGAAGTATTTAAGTTTATTAAGAAGATAAAAATGAAAGCAATATTTTTATTATTTTTACTCGCTAAATTTAGTAATACAGTTAGTGCACATTTTGGTATAACAGTGCCTGATGAAAAACATGTTTTTGATTTGGATCTATATGAATCTGTGTTAGATTCGAAATTATGTGAAGAACAGATTCGATATATTCAGCAAGAAGATCAAGGACTACTGCTCGAATGTAAGTAGAGCTTTTAATCAACTCATGCCTCTAATATCATGACTAAAAATATTTTGTAATGGTTTAAATGCAAGTTTAAAGGAGTAAGTTTATCATGAACATAGCTACCTCAATTTATTCCATTAGGAGTCTGCACATCATGTATTCTTTTTTCATGCCATCGATTTTCATCCAACTGAAAGAGCTTATTGTAAGGGTCTCAAATATTTTTTAAAATAAATAGTTTTAAAATTATTTAAGAGAATAGCCCCCAGTTATCCCCGTTATTACCAACATATAATTTTGAAATAAATACACAAAACACATACATGAATTTCTATGGCCCAAACGCGACATTTTCGGTCGTTTAAAAGTTTTTTTCAAAATATACCTAGCGTTTATATGAAACTAGCTTCACCCGCGTATTTGTTGTACTTCTCCTATTATTGAATATAGCCTATGTGCTATTCCAGACAATAATCTATCTCTTTGCCAAATTTTATTAGGATTCGTTCAGCCATTCTGCCATGGTTGAGTAACAAACATTCATCCATCCAACTAAGCTTTTGCATTTATAGGTATACTAGCTTCTGCCAGCTTCTTCGCTCGCGTGGTATTCGTACATCCCGCCATTATTAGTTATAGCCTTTTTTTAGCCTATGTGTTATTTTGATGTATATGCAAAATTACTGTAAAGTTTCATCAAAATCTGTTCAGTAGTTTTTGCGTGAAAGAGTAACAATTTATACATCCTCACAAACTTTAAAATATCGGGTATAATACGACAGTTTCCGAAGCCGAAAGCCACATATTCTACCTATATGTACTGGGTGGCGCAAAAGTAGTGGCACTAAAGAAAATACCTTTTTTTTTTTATATGACATTTTCTGTCATTCTGTTGTTGAAAATTGTGTAGTGAACAAATGTAAAATACACTGAAAATAAACATGGACCGTTTTACTCCCCAAGAACGTGGAATAATTGTGTCAATGTTCTTACGGAATAATTCATCAGTGATAAGAACACAACGTGAATTTCGTCGACGATTTCCCCACCGTCCGGCACCGATTGGTCGCACAATTCGACGCTTTGCCACACGCCTTGAAGCAACTGGCTCAACATTGGATAGACCTAAGTCTGGGAGACCAAGAACAGGCCGTTCAGCTGAAAATATCGATGCTGTGCGCGAAGATGTGGAAGAGTGTCCAGAAACATCAACGAGGCGACGTGCCACGCAATTGGGCATTTCCAGACGGACCCTGCAGCGTATTTTGGTGAAAGACTTAAAGATGTTCCCGTATAAAACTCAAATGACTCATCAGCTGCTGCCTGCTGACCACCGAGCTCGTCTAGATTACTGCCAGCGCGTCATAAACCTCAACCTTGAAGAGGATGATTTTCCTTTAAAATTGGTTATGAGTGACGAAGCGCATTTCCATCTCTCAGGGCATGTCAATAAGCAGAATACTCGGTTCTGGGGCACTGATAATCCGCGCATTATTCAAGAAACACCTCTACACCCACTAAAAGTTACTGTATGGTGTGGCATCTGTGTTGACAGAGTGATCGGACCCTATTTTTTCGAAGACGCTGGAGGCAATGCGATTACTGTCACTGGAGAACGCTACAGAACCATGTTACGTGAGTTTTTGATACCCAGTTTGGACGAATTGGGGCTGGAGCACATCTGGTTTCAACAAGACGGCGCTACGGCACACACAGCGCGCGACACTATGGACTTAGTGAGGGACGCTTTTCCAGGCCGAGTTATCTCTCGTTTTGGCGATTTGCCTTGGCCTGCAAGATCACCCGATCTGACCAGTCCAGACTTCTTTCTTTGGGGTTTTTTGAAATCTCGGGTGTATGTGAACAAGCCACAGACTCTCGCAGCTCTAAAAGAAAACATTCGTCAAGAAATAACGAACATATCGCAGGAAGTGTTACGGCAAGTTATGCAAAATGTCATAAATAGGGCTCAAATGTGTATCAACTCTGGAGGTCACCATTTAAAAGACATCATCTTTAAATCCTAATGGTACGAAATTTAATGGCACAAATATACATTTAAAAAAATCTAAATCTAGTTTTCTAATTTAGAAAAAATGTTATAGCTGAACCAAATAGGGTCTTTACTTTTGCGCCACCCAGTATATATTCTACCCATTATTTGTATATTTTTCTCCAATAGACCATTTCTTTAATTTTTGGTTTTGTTGGGATTCCACTGGAGATATTGAAGGTCAATTCGTAATTTTTTTTTTTAAATTTTTTTGGGAAATGAATTTCAAGTGTTATTTATTAATAAACTTTTTCCAAACAAACATTATGAATATTCGATTTTTTTTCGAAATTTCTAAATTATGCATTTGCAGTTACAAAACGCAATGAATATCAAACGTATCCAACCATAAAATTCGTTTCCCCGCAATTTTTGCTTTAGTAAGTTTAGTTACTTTGTTAGACGTACATTATGCGTAGTTACCTAACGGCTTTGTGATTTGTCTTTTAACTCCCTGTAATAAACCAGATTATTTTTTTCAGTTTCATACATATAATTATCTGCATGTCCAGTTTAGTAACGCTTTCAGGGTAATCAAAATCAAAATCAAAAGTCATTTATTCAAACTAGGCTGAGAACCAGCACTTTTTGAACGTCAAAGTTCTACATAAAGACAGTCCCCCAAAAAACGCCCGCCCGTCACCACTTCCTAGTGTTTTAGCTGTGAAGAAGAAGTGGCCAACAAACTCCCCAGCAACACATCTGTCTGTTAAGTTTTAAGAACTTGAATCTATATAATTCTAAGCAACAATCTTAACATTATGTAAAACAGAAAAATAAATATATGTCGTCTAAAATATAATCATAAAATTAAATAATCCGCCACTTGCCAGCTAGCACACTCAATCATGCCATTAAAAACAAACTCAAGCATAAACACTAAACCAAATTAAAGAAGCCTCCATACATAACTGGTGTGCCTGCTTACAAGAACAAAGATTGAAACTATCAAAGGGCTGTGATTCGAAGCCACAAGTGATGAACTAGGGCCATCACACTAAATTTGGTAGACAATTATTATATGAACTCATATAATCTGTTATAACCATAAGCTAAATATGGAGAAAATGTTGTGTAATGTTGGGGCTACCGCGCTTTTGCAGTGCATCGGGAAAGTTCTCGTAGTCAGGTGTGCCTGATTTTTTACGTTGTTTTACGGAGACAAATAGCATCACCGATGCGGCGAGTGCGCGATAGCTCCAATAGCCTGATGGGTATTGTGGCCGACAGAATGGACAGCCTGGTGATGTGACACTGGATGACGACTCATCATGCGTCATTTAGATAAATTATGTCCAGTAGATTAAAGTGTGTGCTTTCATATTTGCGTGAGTAATTTGCAAATATAAAAGCAAACAATTTAATCTCAATAAATCAGACAATGTAACATATGTGTCATTGTTTGTAATTATGTCGATCGTAATGTTTTTATTTATTGTTTTATGGACTCTAGTCTGATACTAAATTAATTATTATTATTATTGCCTCTATCATACTTGCATTCAAGATTTATATACCTATTCTAGATTAATAGGTACTATAAAACCATTTAACAATATAAAAAAGTAGCCCACCAGCATTGGGAACAGGGTCCAAGCTACCGATGGTCAAGGCTTCTGAAAGAGAAATCTCCTAACAATACGCGCCGTGTCCAGGAGTACTGCTTTCTGGATCAAAAACTTGATCCAACTGCCCAACGAGAGCCTGCTTAGATGTTGTTTGAAGCTTTTGGCTAATAACCCAAACCAACCCCTTAACCCCTGTTATTTCCACCTCCCATTTGTCGAAAACCTCACGAGCCAGATGAAGATACTTTGTTTACTTATCTTTCTCAACTTTTACGAGGTTCTTGTCATGAGGAACCGCTATGTCAAAAATCATTGTGCGATGCTCTAGTCGATCTATTACCATTATGTCAGGCTTATTGGCAACAAAAGTCCTATCAGTGATGATAATTATAAGTAAACCCATCGCAATATCACGTAATATTGCCATTTTCGAGAACTAGTTCGGGCACATACTCATGGTACGGTACTTCCGATTCCACGAGATTGTATTTAAGAGCAAGTTAGATACTGGTGAATAATTCTGACCACCAGTTGGTGTCTATGCAAATAGTCTCCGTTAGCTAGACGAGAATAACCAGAAAAAAGTTTCGGATTGATTCCCCGCCGGGCCGGTGGCATGCCTGACAGATGTCAACCATTACGATCTTTCACAATGTATTTTCGGTAGTTATTCGTCATCATGACTTTGTCCATAACCGCAAAAACAAAACCTTCAGTTTTCCCGAAGAGGTCACCAAAGCACACCCAGGATATGGATGTTAAGAGATCTAAATCTGGCTTTCTGCGCCAGTTGTCGTCAGCCAAGGAAAGCAGGGTGAGGCCTTTGTCCACATCGACCACATCTCGATGCATACGCACGTCTGCTTCGAAGAAGTATCCACTAAGGCTGTATTATTAGTATTCCATTTATTTCATTTTATGTACATATAATTTACATTTTTTTAAATATTCACATTTAAAAATACAAAACACATTTAAAAACATAAATAGTAGTAGCCCAACGGCATCGGGAATAGAGTCCAAGCTACCGGTGTGGTCAGGGATTCTGAGATAGTAATCTCCTAACAATACTTGCCGTGTCCGTCCAGGAGTACCTACTGCCTTCTTTTTACCCGACTGCACGACGCAAGGGAGGGTAATGTGTTTATCAGCCTATGTATGTATGTATATATTTAGATGTATATTATGTTTGTTCCATTATGGCACTTTAAATACCAAACGCGTGGGCCGATTTTGATAATTCTTACGTCAATTGATTCTTAATCTTGCGAGTAAGAATGCTACTATAGACATGACAGTAATCAAAATACAATATCGCGACAATCAGATCAGCCATATTGTATTCCAGTCGGGTTTTTTGAAAATGTTTTTGTTTAAATTTATTATTACTCCGTTTATTAATTTGTTTAGACATACAGATTACATTTTTAAATATTTCAATAAATAAGATTTAAAAAAAACATTGCTATCATCATATCATATGTTTTAAACATAAAAATAGTATTCGACCGGTATCAGAAACAGGGTCCAAGCTAACGGCGGTCAGGGCTCTAGAGAGAGAAACCGCCTGACAATGCGAGCCGTATCCAGAAGTACAGCTTTCTGAATCAAGCCCTTGATCCAGCCGCCTAAAGAGAGCCTCCTGAGGTGTTGGTTGAGCCTCGTGGCTATAAGGCTGACACGACTATCGGCACAATGATCGCTGAGTCTACATCCCACACGTCAACAACCTCGCGAGCAAAGTCAAGATACTTGATTTGCTTATCTTTCTCAGCTTTCATGAGGTTCTCGTCATGCGGGACGGTAATGTCAACGATCATTTTATTATTATAATTGTTTACTTATCTTTGTACATATTATTTACATTTTTATATATTTAAATAACAAAGAAAAAAAAACATTTTACAATATAAATATAGTATCCCACCGGTATCGGGAACAGGGTCCAAGATACTGGCGGTCAGGGCTCCAGAGAGAGAAACCGCCTGACAATGCAAGTCGTGTCCAGAAGTACAGCTTTCTGAATCAAGCCCTCGATCCAGCCGCCTATGAGCGTCCGCTTTAAAATATTGGCTTCCTAGATGCTGTTTCAGGAACAATGTATTGAGAGTTGGCTTGGTTAGACTGAATGACTTTTAGGCGTCAAAAAATCATTAACTTCGTTATCCAATTATTTACACATATTTACTCCGAACGGACTTACATTTGGAAAAAGTTCCTGCATTCGCAAAGTTTTAGCTTTTCCTGGAAAAAATCTTGCCACCGGTATACAGCTTTTTTTTTTGGTACTAGCCCCGCCTCACTATTCCCAAACTACTATAACTTCTGTAAGCCAGAATCAACAGTGGCAACCACCAGAATAAACGCCGAGGCGATGAAGCTCGACGAGTCCCAGTGAAACGATTAAACTGTCTTGGATCCCGCATCGAAATTAGTCAGAAAAGCCAGCGGAGGAGTAAGAAAAACATCATTTCCACTTCCCTCCTGATCAAGCGGGAGACAAAACAAAGCTAGGCCATTAGGCACAAAGGGGGTATTTACAAATGGGATAAGCCCAGTTGCCAAGCACCACTGGTTAAAAACACTAATATTAATTAAAAATTAAATTAAATTAAATTTTGTTTATTTCGGACAGCAGTCTATATAGTGTTAATAATACATAAAATAAACTTATTATCTAGTGTTAGTACCAATCATTCTCCGTATCAAATATTTCATCATCGGGGAGCAGACATTTTCCGCTACCGTTTTTAGGATACTATTAATGGGTACAAAAAAAAATTGTGAGCTGTTCTAGACTTGATTCCAATTATACTCGTAGTTATGGCAAAAACGCTTCAATGCACGGAAATTCATTCTAGTTTTCACAAGGTCCGTGTAATAGACAACTCCAGATGTAGGCTGAATACTATCCAACATAATATTGCGTTCCATAGGATATGATGTGCGGATTGTTCGTATTCGCAATCCAGTGGTAAATACGAGTAGCTTATGACTATTGAGCTTTGGGCTAAAATTTCATAGTTCATTCCCCATTCTTTTTTACTTTTACAGTTATTGATGCTGGCATCCGAGTCCCAACTGGTATTATGACTGGCAACATGTTACACCTTGGCAGCTACTACCAATGTTTGGGAATCAACAAACCAACACCGAGCTCGGTAGTCGAAGGAAAATATTGTATGATACGCTTACCTTTAGAGCAAGATTGGCCAACTATGCCCACTTTATCTGAAGATATACCTGTGCCTGATTTTGATCCAAAAAAATTGAGACTTAAGGAAGATGTTGTACAGCAGCTGCAAAAGGCAAACTTATGGGCAGCTGGGATGGGAGACCTTAGTGGAATACAAAGTAATATCAGCAGGTAATAAGTTCATCATTTTCTTAATTAATCTTGTGTTAAACGTATTGCATTCAATTTAAAGACAGATTTTTTGATACGAAATGTAAGAAATAGAACAGAAAACTCTATTGGTTAAGTTTTTTTTTTAAATATTTAATGCTAAGGTGAGGAGGCAAGAACCGGACAGTGACGATACTCTAGGCCACTTTGGCTTAAGGGACCGCAGTGATCGAAGTGTTCATCTCAGTTTGCTTTCGGATAGAGCAAGCTTATAGCCAACAGCTTATTTAAAAAAAAGCCCTAACGAAGGACTTGGGTCGCACCCTAAGGTTGCACTGAAAATAGATGGCGCCACCGTGGCCTGCCCAGAAAGAGATGATGATCTGGACACGATCCGCGAAGGGCTGGTTTTAGGTAACATGGGAGAAGAGTTCCTGAAAGGTCTTGGGGGAGATCTTTCTCCAGGAGTGGGACTTTTTAAAAGAATTTCAACCGACTTCTTAGTTACAACACAAAAAACTGGAAAATAACTTTAATTTTGGGAACCGAGGTTGAGGTTTAGTTTCTTTCGTTTTTTGACACCAATTGGAAATTGGTTGTATTTTTTTATAAAAAAGTTTTTTATTTATCACTTTCATACCTCAAAATGAAATAGTGAGAAAGTTCTATGATAACGTATCTTTAAGATTGACATAATGCCCATGATTACTCGATCTACTCATTAGTGCTGTCTGTCGTTATAGAGTTCTGTTCTATGCCTTCGTGGTATAATATAGACTTTTGACCGACTTCGAAAAAGGAGGAGGTTGTATGTTCGACTGTATGTATGTTTTTTTTTTATGTATGTCCACCGATTTCTCTGTCAGTTGTGGACCGATTTTCAAAATTCTTTTCATATCCGAAAGAATATACTCCAGAGGTGGTCCCACATAAATTTTATTGCTTTTAGAAATTGCTTCAGCGCTTTTTGAAAAACTAAACAAAAACGAAAAATACGTATACATAGATGACGTTTTGGTTTTCTCCAATTACGAGTATGTATAAATTCCACGTTTCATTTTATAGGGGTTTTTAATTTTGTGGTATAACAACTAAAATGTGAAAAATGAAAAACTTTTTTTACAAAAAAACAACCGAGTTCCAAAAAAGAAAATACACGAAAAATTAAAAAATATACTTTTATTTCGGAAGTCGAAAAACGAAGAAATAAAATACAAACACTTCACACAACAGTTTATGGAAAAAGTAGACGTTTTGCGAAGTTGTCATTTTACGAAGTTGACGTTCTGCGAAATTGTCGTTTTGAGAAGTTAAAATTCTACGGAATTGGCGTTTAGCGTCGTGTTGACATTTTGAGGAGTTGGCATTCTGCGTCAGAACCAAAGCAACTTATGCAATAGTCAAACATCCTACTCAAGACATCATCCCGACTCACTGTGGTATCACAGCAGACAGTTCCAATTCTCCGCTACTATGCGGCTTCTAGTTCCGACTCACTGAAACCATCCTTACAATGGCCCGACAAGCATTACAAGATGTAAGGACGACTCATCAAGAACTATCGATCTCTGATCTCTGATTTTCTCCTCTCGGCTCGTTTCTCAATAGACATAAGCACTAAAAAAAAGTCATCTAGCTGGTATCTGACAGATCAGTCGCAAAGATGAGAGCAGTACCTACTCATTTTATGATCTAACTTGCGCATGATAAAATTTGAGCAGCTGTACCGGTGTCAAAAAAAAAAACAATATTGGATGTTGTTAAATAAAAGTAACAGACCTAAGGCAAGAGAGACGAATATAGAAGTTAATGATTGATTGATGAGAGGACTAAAAAGATGCAACGATCCCGGGAAAAACGACAGACACTGTGCCAACCCTAAACTAATTCAGGCAAATGAAGAAGATTGCTGATTTCTTGTTTCTGCAGCCAATAATATAACTATATTTTTAATTTTCAGGGTCGCTGACTGTCCTCTTGCCGCTCTTACACTTCATTTGGCTGTTTGCATACCCAAGCCATGCACTACACGTACGGCACTAAGTTCCTTCTTCAATAGTTCTGAGCTAAATTCAGTAGTTAATTTTGAAGAAACTTTTTGCCGTCTTCCTAATGATAAGCCATGGGTGGCTGGGGACTATGTTGCAGTGTAAGTACTCAATGCTTTTTATTTTCCACATGATTATAAACTCCCACTGCTGGGCATTGGTCTTCCCAAAGCTCGCCAGATTAACCGGTCTTGTGCTTTTCAAATCTAGCTGACTCCTTCGGTCCTCACCAGGTCCATTGGTCAACCTTGTGGGTGGCATTCCTTCATTGTTACTTGCGGTTCGCGGTCCGCTGCACCAGCCATTCGTTTTGCGAGCCCTGCTCTTGGCAATGTTTGCTTTCCAAACTTGTCACAGATAAATTATCACGTAAATACGTAGGTAATGGCCTCTTGTGAATATCTCCTGGGTTTGTTTCCATGAATGGAAATAGTATTATTTGGGCTTTATGTCGCCCAGAGTCAGTATATTACTCAGAGTTAATGGCGATACCTTCCTGGGTACCTATTATAATTTGATTATTTGGTGTAGTCGTCTTTTCAACCAATTTAACAGTTATGTTACAAGATTTCACATAACACTGTTAAATTGGTTGAAAAGACGAATACACCAAATAATAAAAGACTGTTATGTTACAAATTTCAGAGGTGCTCGTGGCTAAAGTAATAGCAGCCGTACCCGGGCCTGCGGACGGCGAGTAGTGGGTAACTCGCCGCCCGATCAGCACCAGGCCCGAGAGTCGACGGCGCGTAGTGTTCCACGCGCGCCTCAAAGAGTTGTCAGCAAAGTGTAGGGGCCTGCCAAGGCCGGTGCCTGCCCGGGGGTGGAGGATAAATTCGAAAGAGTTACCTCGCCCCCGGGCACTCGAGGCAGGGAGGAACAGGGGTGGGTTTTAGTCTGTAAGAGTCTGACACACCCTTCCGCTCCACCCTAGAGCGGAAGAAGTCATAGGATAATTTCCCACCCCCCAAAAAAAAAAAAAAAAAAACGGGTCGATCCATCAGGTCAAGCTATGATTGCCGGGGTTGGTCCATGGATGGGTGACCATCTTTACATATCGAGACTCCTCCGTGCCTCAGAAAGCACGTAAAGGCGTTGGTCTCGGCTGTCAATCGTGGATCTTTGACAGTCGTTACGGGTCGTTAGAAGCCCGAAAGCCTGACAACCTGTCTTACCAAGGAGTGTCACATTACCTAGTAATTGGGTTGTGAAGGTCAGATAGGTAGTCGCTCCATGTAAAATACTGGTTTTCAGCTGCATCCGGTTAGACTGGAGGGAGGCCGACCCCAAGATAGTTGGCTAGGCAGATTGATTGATGTTACAAGATTTCAATTTGTACTTTATGTGTTTTCAGATCAATATTTTCATTCATTGGCCTTCTCGTCTTGTTAAGTACGTCATACGACCTCTACCATAATGTTTTTCAGAAAAAAGGTACGTTTTGTTAGAAATCTTAGCACTAATAGGCATGATAATATCATTTACAATAATCTGCGTCAATACTAAGGTATTAGAATTCCTTGTACCATTAAAATAATTAATCTCGTGATATAGATATCGTTTATTGTAATTATCACGTTATTTAGTATGTTTATTTATTAGTGTTTGTGATTAAACTGATTTAGTTGACAATCAATTTAATCTTTTTGAGTAGGTAATCATAGTTTTTAGAGTTCCGTACCCGAAGGGTCCAAACGGAGCCCTATTGCTGTCACTTACGTGTCGGTCTGTCTGTCCGTCGTCTGTCACAACACTTCCCATTGACCTATAAACTTGAAATTAGGTGATAATGTTTATTATTATCTTGTTTACTAATAAATACCAATATATTGATAAATCAGATTTTATTCTTTTATAATTCCCTCATTTGATAACCCTAAATATGGGAAGTCCGACACGCACTTGGCCGGGTTTTTTTATCTTTATACTTTTACAAGCCCCTACTGGAATAAGGATGTTCTATCGTTTTAAAGATTAAACTGATTATGAACTGTTTTTATTAAGCCTTTCCGTGGTAAAAATAAAATTCTTCAGTTTATTGGTGTCTTGGTTCTTAAATATATTTATACCAAAATGGTTAAAAGGAAACCCAATGATAAATGATAAATGATAAATGATGTTTATTCAGTAAATAGGTTACAAGGAACACTTTTACACGTCAATGTTTTTTGTCAGTTTAAGCTAGATGAGGTGCGAATCAGTCTGTCAGTCTGTTCGTCTGTCACAGCTGGATATCTTAAGAACTATTAATGCTATTAACTTGAAATTTGGAATTGTTTTAGATGACGTTTGCAAATAAGAAAGAAATAAAAAACATATATTTTTTTCTTTGCAACAGGCACTGAAAGAGGTCTTACAATTCGAAGTGAAGCTACTAGGTCATGCAGGGAATCATATGAAAGAGCGATGTTTGTACATTCTGAAACATTTTTTTTTCGACTTTTGATATATCTCCGAAGTTTGCATAGAGAAAAATCTGAAATTATTCTATGTGATAGAAATTTATGTAAAGATTACAGGGAAAATAAAACAATGTCTCTAAAGGTGCACACTTTTTCAGAAATCATCATTTAATCAATTAAAATTACAATATTTCCACTATCGGTCAAGAGATGGCGCCGACCTAAACAAGTCCATAATATTTATATATATGATGGTACGGAAGCCTCGGTGCGCGAGTCCAACTCGCTCCTGACTGGTTTTTTTTTTCCTCAGATCCTCAGAAACCACCACAAGCCAACAAGCTGCTCATAGCATTTTCTGTATATACCAACACTCGTCGTCTCGTCACTTATACTCCAGTTCCTACAGCCTTAGAGTGTCTGGACGGCATCAGGTCATTTGCCATGATGTGGGTCATCATTGGACATTCATTTGGAAGTCAGCCTGCTACCGGGCATATCGGTAATATGATATACGTTTTCGAAGTAAGTATACATTTTTATAAAATTTCCAGTTTCTCATTTAGGTATCATGGCTGCAGTTCATCAGTCACATAATAAATAATGATTTATAATATAAGTGTTGCCTTTTAACAACCCCTCTCCGGGAGTATGGTAATGTTCACATTACGAAATGTTTGTATTTTTTTCAATTCAAAGCTATTTCTGTAACATTTGGTGTACCTATATATTTGTATTTTGTTAAGTTTGAATTATGATTGAGTATCGCGTATAGCCAAGGACGTTTTTTAAGTTTCCTACCAAGAAACAGGCTAAAGGATATAAATGAAAGAGTTCAGGTACTCACAGGATGCTGGGAGCCAGAAGATCACCACACTGTATCTAACAGTCGTATCTTACCAGGTTTTTAGTGATTTTTTACCGCGCGCGCGGCATTTGTTGCCGGCCGGTCTTTTCATTGAGTTCGAACTGAATCTGCGTCTTCACGCCGTCAGATAGCAGGAGCCATGCGTTGTCTGTGGTTCACTCACAGCGAGAGGCGAGTGCAAGTGGCGGTAAATTTAAAACAAGGAAGGGACTAGGGAAGACTGTTCAAATTATAAAAAGTAAAATTTGTTTAACAATTTCCAGTGGATGACCTCATTAAAGTCTTTATGGATCACATCAGCTCCTATCACAGTGGACACTTTCTTTATGCTGAGTGGTCTTCTCATAGTTTACACTACAGCTGGAAAGTTAAGTAGCAGTAAGTACCTACTATTATTTGGGGATAATACACAACACAATACACATTTAGCGCTGATAAAAAAAATAACAAACATTTTGTGTCCATCTTCTAGAAATAATAAATCTGTGTCTATATACATGTACATAACTTCTGATGTTATGTTTTCAAAAAAATCTTTAGTGCTAAAGGTTGATACAAGTAGGTCGAAACAGTGCGAAGACTGACCATGCAACCTTTTAAAAGCTGTATCACACTTACCCTATGGTTTGCTAACCTTTTGATTTAAAATATACTAAAACAACTTGGGTAGACTAGTTCTTGAGTACTTGAGAGGGACCCAAAGAATTGGCAAACGTAGGCCGCTCTCAGTCTTGGTTAAGCGACAATACTCGCAAAGTTATGGATAAATAGATTTGCCGAAGATCTCGATTCGAAAAAGAAGATAGGAGCTTGAATCATACAATTGACGAGGCCTACGATCAGCACTGAACAAAAACAAACTAGTTATTATGTAAATACAATATAAATTAAAATCAATTCTAATTTTTCAGTAAAATTACTTAAGAATCTCCATCTGTTCTACCTGAACCGCCTCCTCCGAATGTTTCCCGTGTTAGCTGCGACGATTCTTCTACAAGCATCAATACTGAACCGGGTAGCAGATGGCCCACTTTGGAACGCAATGTTAAATGAAACACATAGATGTAGAGTATACTGGTGGTCAACGCTGCTGCATATACAAAATTATATTAACCCCGCTCAAACGGTGAGTGCAAAATATTTAAAATATTATGACCAAAATGATTCTCTGAATGCTTATAGACTTTTATCAGTAGTAATTAATTAAATGTGTTGTAAAAGAGGCAAACAGTTCTCTTTAAAATGGCGTTCAGATATTTCCAATCTAGCTGAACATGACCCAATGGTATTAAAAGGCAGCTGCAGCTGAATAATATAAGCTAATGCTTACGAAAATAATGTAGCCTTGCGATCGAATTTCGGTCACAGTGTTCAATCTCAACGGAAGTTAGCCAAGTACGCAGGAGATAATTAAGTATAGTGCAGTATAGTTCACAATTCTGTGCGCAAACACAGGTGCACTCTTTGTGTTTTAAGTCCCTTCTTATTGGCAATCTGACATGAGGGGGAGAGATCATACGTAAGAGTAACTGCTTTACGTACTTTCCGAGGCACACTTCCAACTTCAAAACTCCGGGTCCGGCGTCTAAGTGCCATAATATGGAAATACCTAATTCTTTCTATATACCCGACTGCCTCAGAAGGAGGGCAATGTTTTTTTTTTTTTTTTTTGATGATGATGATTTATGTAAGTTTCTTTATGTGGGTATGACTCTTTGGCATGCGCTGTGTAGCCTAAATGGCTAGATGGATTTTTTATTAGATTGATCTTGACTGCCAAAGTGACAAAGGCTATATAAATTTAATAAAAAAAAAAAATGGCGACCGCCATTAGGTACGTAAGTGTAGTCGTACTTTTTGTGACTTATTCATGTGGGGTGTCAAATTAATGAGCTTGAGGAGACGATTCCAAAAATATAACTCACAAAAATTTAGGAAATAAAAAAAATAAAAACCCAGCTGACAAAAAACCACTAAAAGTTCCAAACAAGTAACTTTTCGAGCAATCTGATACAGTTGGTGGCATCAAATCTGTGATTGAATTAAAATAAATTCCACAAACTGCATCAGACTGCTTGAAAAGTGACTTGTTTGAAACTTTTTAGTGGTTTTTAATCAGTCGAGTTGTTTGAATACCATATATTTTTGTTTGAACTGGTATTTGAACGCTCAGCTGTTGCGCTTGCAGCCACAAGACGCACAGACGCTGTTCCCATTATGATAATAATGAATACTTACCGTACTAATTACTTCTCTATTTCAGTGCCTTGGCCACTCCTGGTATCTCGCTGTAGACGTACAACTGCACATCTTATCACCCATCGTTCTGGTGTGGGTGCTGACTGGAAAAAGAAAACTGGCGTGGTCGGCGCTTGTCGGAGCTCTGATAGCTGTACTTGCAGCATCTACTACTTACAACTTCATTAAGAAGTTTCCTCCTGGAAACAATGTGCCAACGTAAGTTTTTGTTGTTTGATAGATGGTAGCTATGTACATTAATAGTTTGATCGGACGCACTAAGAAAAAAAAAAAACCCTTTGCTGTCCAGACACGAAGAAATTGATAGTGTCATCACCTTTTCTGGTAGACTGGTAATGGTGAATAGTAAATCGAGGCAATGGCTAGAGATGGATCCATACTAGTTTTTCTACTTAAAGAAATCTATTTGTTAGTTCCCGATAGTATTTTTTTCATCAGGAACAATTAAATAGAAAATTGGACCATAAAGGTTTATTTAATTTTAGACCAAAATTACCGAGTCTCTAGAGGAGTTTCTAGATTTAATTTGTTCATTTGTATACTTTGGGATTATATGGCTTTATTACTATTATTATCATTTATTCATTTTCTATGCACACATAAATTTTAATTTTTAATATTTCTTACAAATCAAATAAAAAAAAATTAAAAAAAATCAAAATAGTAGTCCGCCGGTGTCGAGAGCAGGGTCCAAGCTACCAGTGGTTAGGGCTCCAGAGACTGGAACCTCCTCACAATGCAAGCTGTATCGAGGAGTACTGCCTTCTGTTTTAGGCCCTTGATCTAAGCCTCGCAATGACAGTTTCGACAGCTGGTCACCGAGGCTTTTGGCCATCAGACCGTTGGCGGTAACGACTATCGGCACAATGACAGCCGAGTCCACATTCCATATATCGACAACGTCTTATGCTAAGTCAAGATATTTGATTTGTTTCTCTTTCTCAGCTTTCACGAGGTTTTCGTCATGTGGAATGGTGACATCGATTATCATTGTGTAGCGCGCTAATCGGTCTATATCCAGCTTATTGGCAACAATAGTCCTGTCAGTGATGATAGACCAACCCCAATACAACGTGAAATGGTCATTTTCGAGAACTGAGTCGGGCACATACTTGTAATACGGTACCTAAGAATGCACAAGTTTGTATTTTGAAGCAAGTTACCGGTAAATAATTCTGGCCACTTGGTTATGCCTGTGCAAATACTCGCTGTTAGCAAGACGAGAACAACCAGAGATAATATGTCAGATGGACTCACCCGGACGATGACATGCAAGTATTATTATTATACTCTTTGGTCGCGTCCTTCATAATATGCCTCCAGTAGTTATTCGTCAAGATAACTTCGTCCATAATCGCACAGACAAAACCTTCAATTTCCCCGAAGAGGTTGCTGAAACGTAGCCAGGCCAATGACGCCAAGAAATCTACATCAGGATTATGAAGAGCCTGATTAAAGCGCCTGTGAAGCTCCTTGTCTTTCCATACCTCCTTGCGGTCATCAGTAGTGAGTACTACAGATTTGCGCCAGTTCTCTTTAGCCATGGACAATGGGGTCAGTCCCTTGTCCACTGCGATCACATTTCGATGCATACCCACGTCTAGAAAATATTCTCTGAGACTGCACACCTCACGGTTGTGTAGAGTCCTAGCGTTTAAAAAGCCTCGACCTCCACACATCCGCGGGATGTACAGTCTCATCACCGATGATCGTGGGTGATTCATCCGGTTTGCAATCAGCAGCGTACGAATCATCATATCCAGGGCGTCAAGTTCGGTCTGATTTCATTTGAGTATGCCGAAAGAGTACATCAAAACCAGCATGACCCAACCGTTGAAGGCGCTCACCTTATTCCCGCCTGAAAGGCTGTTTAATACCTTTTTCAGGTGGCAAAAGAAGCGTTCCTTCAGTGATTGCTTCATGTCAGTAACGTTAATGCCCAACGCTTCCGACATACGCAAATACTTGTAGGTTTCGGTCAAGGAGAGGGATCGCAGGTTTATGGAATCCGAAAGTTGAATTCCCTCGGATTCCATAATCTTTCCTCGCTTTACATGCATGACTGCACATTTGTCAACACCAAATTGCATCCTGATAGCGCTACTGAAAGTCCAGTTTTGGTTACCTTCAGTAGCTACATCAGTTGCATTGTTGGGGGCAAAGAGTTTTAAGTTTTCCATCTAAAGAAGGTGATATATAGCCTGACCATTTTTTCTCATCCGATAGCTCAGACCTGAATTCTACAGCAAAGTGCTTAGAGGATTCAGAGCTAAGCAAAACCATAGTGGACTCAAACTGTCACCCTGAAATATTCCCCGTTTAATCTATATAGTCTCATCATTCTCCTGGATCGGTCGACATCCTGGACAGCGAAGGACTATCTTACATACATGACTCAAGGAAGTTGTGTAGAGTCGCATCTATTTTGTACAACTCCAGCACCCTCAGGAGCCACGTATGTGGCCTTCTTAAAATCTATCCTGTTGGCTTATGGCCATGTCTATGAGGAGTAGCTCCTTGATACCTCCATATTATTATTATTCTATTTATTTAATTTAATAAACATATTATTTGGGTTTTAAAAAAATACAAAGACTTAAAATAGATTATTATTTTACAATTTTGTGTTAACATTTCAGACGACCAGATGATGCCGCGGACTACATAATTAACTATTATGTAAACACATTGACCAGAGCTTCGCCCTTCTTTGTAGGATTAATATTTGGATATATTTTGCATCTGTACCGAGGGAGGAAAGTGGTTATACCTATGGTAAGCTAGGTTCCGTTCATATTATATTAGAATAACAATATGATCTTGTACTCCTAAGACAGCTGAAACAGGTATATTAACATGTAAATTGCCTTGAAATATTTATTTGACTTCATTGGTAATTGTGTCTACTACTAAATTAAATTACAAAGATTTTATATGCTAAAAATATATAAAATATGTACAGGTGGCAAAAAAACGGACCAAGTGCGTGTCGAACTTTGCACATTTTGAGTTCCGTACAAAATGTATTTTTGACTATTTGTATGGCTTTGGGTTAACAAATTACTTATACTGTGAAAATTTAAACATTGTAACTCCAACCGTTTGGCTGTAAAACCTGTGTGACAGACGACGGACAGACAGACACACGGACAGACGGTCACGTGAGTGACAGTAAATGGGCTCCGTTTGTACCCTTCAGGTACGGCACCCAAAAAAGGGAGAAAGAATCAGCATTACCATTCATCGTGGCAATGCTGCCTGTGTTCTGGACACTTTTCACATTGACAGCTATGTGGACGAGTTTCTCGATGCTCAATGAGTTCATGACACCTCCATTAAAATTGAGCTAGTTCTTACTAATATTATAAAGAGTTAAAGTTTGTAATTTTGTGAGTTGGTTTGTAGGAAGTAATCTCTGGAACTACTAAACCGATTTTGAAAATTCTTTCACCAGTAGAAAGCTAAAAATATGCCTGGCCTATCTTGGGGTCGGCTTCCAGTGTAACTGGATGCAGTTGAGTACCAGTATTTTACATGGAGCGACTTCCTATCTGACCTCCACAACCCAGTTGCTTACGGTACCCCTTGGTAAGACTGGTTGTCAGACTTTTGGGCTTCTGACGACCCGTAACGACTGTCAAAGATCCACGATTGACAGCTGGACTAACGGCTTAACGTGCTTTCCGAGGCACGGAGGAGTCTCGGTATGTAAAGATGGTCACCCATCCATGGGCCAACCCCGGCAAGCGCAGCTTTACCTGACGACCCGTGCGGCTGTTATTACTTTAGCCACAAGCTCCACCAGCACGAGCACCAGTAGAAAGCTAATACCCACATTATTTGTGGGTGCTATTGACTATTATTATTGGAATCCACGTGGACGAAGTCGCTGGCGAAGTGCTAGTATGTAATAATAATTATCTTAAGCTATGCTAATATGCTACTGAGAAGATTTTAGAGCAAAAAAATACCACACATTATATCAGGCGAGACTAGTAGTTGTTTTTCAACTGCTCGACAAAGAGGTTGTAATCAAAAACTGAAATGACGCCTAAATATTTTTTCAGATCCCAGCAACTCTCATATGGATCTGCGCATTTACGGTTTCAACACTAATCATATACTCTACCTACCCTATCGCGCAAATGGATTGGGACAACGAAATAGCAGATGGCCTAATCAATTCTTTCATGAGGCCAGCGTGGGCCGCGTTTGTAGGATGGCTTATATTCGCCTGTGTACATGGTTATGGCGGTATGTGTCATCGGTAGCAACTGTTTTAATATTATCATTATTGAAATATCTATCTGATGTATATCATTTTCGTGTAATTTGAATTAAAAAAGCGATAATTTCACTATTTCATAGATAATCTGATTGTTTCCAGGCCCAATCAACTGGGTGTTATCTCTACGACTATGGAAGGTTATAAGCCGTTTGTCATACGCGATGTACCTGGTTCACTACCCTATGATGTTCCTTGTTAATTCTATGCCTGTCGCCCCTAAGTATTTTACGTTTCAATTCGCTGTAAGTAATATCACCAATTTGTGGGCGTCCAAGCAAAAAGGGTCCATTAGTAGGGTATTGAGTTAAGACTAGATTCGGTATCTAGAATATAGTGAATTAATAATTGGGATTTTAAAAAATATTGAAAAACTGGCACATTTCTTTTTGACCGACTTTCGAAAAAGGAGGAGGTTCTATGTTCGACTGTATGTTTTTTTTTTTTTTTTTTTTTATGTATGTCCGCCGAATTCTCCGTCAGTTGTGGACCGATTTTCAAAATTCTTTTTTGATCCGAAAGAATATACTCCCAAGTTGGTCCCATTTAAATTTTATCGCAATTGCTTCAGCGCTTTTTGAGAAACTGAACAGAAACGAAAAATATGTATACCTCGATGACGTACATATTTTGGTGTTCTCCAAATGTTTAAATTCCACGTTCCATGGTATTGGGGTTTTTAGTTCTGGGGTATAACAACTAAAAAGTGAAAAATAAAAAACTTTTTTACAAAACAAACAACCGACTTCCAAAAAAAAAAATACACTAAAAATTAAAAAATAAGTTTAATTTCGGAAGTCGGTGTCAAATAATGCAGAAGTAAAATACAAACACCGACTTCCGAAATTAAACTTATTTTTTAATTTTTAGTGTATTTTTTTTTGGAAGTCGGTTGTTTTTTTTTTGTAAAAAAATTTTTTATCAGACATTTGAAGTTGAAACTCTGAAAAAGCTTCATTTGGGAAAAAGCATAAAAAACTTTAAAAAAAAATTTTCAGCAAATAAGAAATTTCTAGTACTTAGAAACATATATAGTTATTTACTATATACATGAACTTGTAGATAATTGAGCATTATTCTATTAAAATCGCGAAAATATTGCGTTTTTCACCCAACTTTACAATACTGCATAGGTATATATATCTCGGCAACTAAATACTGAGAACTGGACCCTTTTTGCTTGGAGCCCACATTTATGTATTAAAAATAAGAGAGGTGGAATACAATGAGACCAGATAAGGCAGAAAGGCAGTAATGATAATTATTGGTGTTCAGCTGCATCCAGTTAGGGTGGAAGTTGACACCAACATCATAGTTGGGAAATAGCGAGGCAGTTAATGACGATAATTTGGTAAAAGACCTTTTACTATTTTATTCTTTTCGGCGTATATAGCCGCCAATTGGCGCCCTCATTGAATAAAAAATCGTATCTTAGCATAGAAAATAAAAATTAAATAAAATGTCAAAAACGGTTGTTTCTGGTACTTTTGCTTACTACTTTGGATACTTAACATTTTGAGTTCTGTTTTAACAACGTGAAAATACCTTATCCTCTTTGTAACAAATGCAACACAAATTCTTTAATCTTTATTTTCTTCGCTTTGCTACGATTTTTTATTCAATATTACTACTTATGCGGAGGTAGGCCCTTAATTCTGCGCCCTCTCCGATTCCACATGAAATGGCCCAAGTGGCAAGATAACATCCGAACGAAAATACTGCTCTGTTTTACACACATTGCTCTCTTACTCTTCGAATAGTACGCCTACTATAACACAGATGGCGTTGTTTCAAGTTAAGCCATACTTTTTTTTTTAATCTGTGTTATAATATAACTAATGCAGCCGGTCGATTCTGATAGCCGCTCACCGTGAAAATTTAGGTGGAGTGAGCGTGAAGTGAACTGTCATTCGACCTTGATTGTATGGATTGACAGCTCACTTCATGTTCACTTCACCCAAGTTTTCACGGTGAGTTGTTTACAGAATCGCACTACAGGTCCTGTACTGTTTTTTTTTTTTGTTTCAGATATACCAGTATTTAGCTGATTTATCTCTGGCAATCTTAGTAGCGTTCGTAGTGACTGTTATGATTGACTCGCCGTGTTCTGTTATCATAAAACATTTTATGGGTGAAGGTAAGTTTTGCTCAGTTGTAGGAATATTTCTTGCTCATAATAACCAGTCTAATAGAAAGAAGAATGAGCAAAATGGTACCCGGCTCCAATAGATATGATTGTAGTGTCGTTTAAAAGGTCTTACCAAGAGGAACAATTTTTACTATAGCCGCCACTCTCAAATCTGATTGCGTTTGAAGATAAACGACAGTCTTACTAACTAATAAAAACCCTGTTCCTTCAGTTTCCCTTTGCTTTCCAGGGCCACAGTAACCTGTTTAGACAGTCTCGTGGCCCCGGCGATAAACATACATATACGAGTATATTAGTTACCACTTATTTATGTAAGAAAATGAGTACCAAGGTAATATTTTCGGCATTTCCGTTCATGTTTTCTATTAATAACGTTTTTACGTAAGACTTTGCCATGCACTCCTCATTTTAACTCGAGTCCCGTTGCTCCTGAGCGCGGGGTGTGCGCAAGAGCAGCGGGGGAGGGAGAGGAGGGGATCGACTGACACCAGACGTGTTCGCGTCCTGCGTCAGTCGCTCGTTCGTGGATCAGCCAGTTGCCATTAAGAGCAGTCGTGCCAGCACGCTGCTCCTCCGTTCGGCCCGCTCACTCTACCGGTTCTCCCTGTGTGCTGTCGTAGGTGCTGGTCTCGGCCAGTGTTTGCGGGGGTGCGCAGGGGTAGCCGCCCCGTTGCCACTCGGTGGGGAAACCCACCGCAGCGGTCGCGGAGGCAACTTTTTAACCTACCTGCCTGTTCAAACATGCCGCCGAAGGGGAGGTCCGGTGCCCGCCGCTCTCAGGAGCACGGTACCGGGCCGTCTCCCTCACCGCCGGACCGTCCGGTGACGGGCCGGACGCCGCCGCCCCCTGCAAGAGGGGGTGCGTCGCCCGGCGCACCACCGGCCGCACAATCCGCCGCTCCACCGTCCACCGCAAGAACGGCCGCCACCGGCCCGCCGACGTCATCAGCGACTGCGCGCGTTTCGCCGGCGCCGTCGTCGAGCCGGCAGCCGGCCGTCCCGGTCCGTCCTCCGGCCTTCCGTCCCGTGCCTACGCAGGCGCCGCTGCCTGCTGCGTTGGCGAGTCGGCCGCGCGCCCCGGGTGCGACACGGCCCCCCGCCGTCGCATCGGGGGTGCGCGCCGCCGCGCTGACCGCGCGTGCCGCGGTGCCGCCCGCTAGGCCCGCCCGCTCGGAGCCCCGAGCAGCCACATCCTGCCCTAACATAGAGTCGCGGGACCCGCGCCTCGCTGCGCGGACCGCGGGCCCTGCCGCGCCAGTGCAGCGCGGCTCGGCCCCTGTGCCGAGCGCGACTGCGCCTGCGCCGCGCCCACGCACCGCTACGCCCCTGGCGATGGAGGTAGTGTCACCGCCCCCCTCGCCAGTGCCATCGCCGTTGCCGCCACGAGTGCCGCCGCCGCCGCCGCTGACGCCACATGTCATTGCGGTGAGTAGCGGCGCGCTGTCACCACCGCCACCAAGAGCCTCCGCCCAGGATTCCCCGGCGGTGTCGGGGTGTTTTTCCCCTCGCGAGAGCGAGTGGTCGGACATGTCGGCATCGTCGGGCGAGTCTGATGTGGAGGAGGCCCACTCCCGGCTCCCACTGCCGCCGCCGCTGGGGCTGGAGCGCGAGCGCCCGCTCGCAGCTCGCCCGCAGCGGAGGCCTAGGAGCCCGGACGAGGAAGAGGATGCGGAGGAGGTGAAGCGGCGCCAGCTGCAGCGCACACCGCGCAGGCGTAGCGGGGCTGACGCGCCGTCCTTCGCCTCCGCCGCAGGCGTCACGAGCGGCACGAGCCGCTCCCCACCTCAGCAGCAGCAGAGTTCCCACCCTACGGCTGCCACCGCCCAGGGCGGGGGCGCCAAGGGTGCTCCAAATAAGAAGCCACGCTACCCGCCGTTGGTAGTGGAGAGGCTGCCGGACTGGCAGACCCATTTCCGGGTCCTGCACGAGCAGCTGGGTCGCTCTCCGAGTGCTCGCCCTTATCAGGGCGGCATTCGGTTCCTTCCCGGAGACGAGAAGGAATACAGGGTGGTCCAGCGCTATCTGTGCGACCTGGAGAGGGAGACCGGTCTGGTATGGTTCTCCTACTCGCTGCCGGCGGAGCGTGGCTTCAAGGTGGCCATACGCGGCCTGCCGGTTGACACCGATCCGGCCGCGATCGAAGAGGACCTGCGCGGGCTCGGTTTCGAGCCCGAGTACGTGCGGGCCATCAAGGCTCGCGGGGGACGTCCGGGCTGCATCTACTTTGCAGCCCTCAAGTACCAGCCGGACATCCGGCGCATATACGACGTCACCTCCATCTTATTGATGGGTGGCGTCGTGGTGGAGGGATGGCGTGGCAAGAGGGGGCCAGCCCAGTGCCACCGCTGCCAGCGCTTCCGGCACTCTTCCCACCAGTGCCACCGTCCGCTCGCCTGTGTGCGATGCGGGGGTGAGCACGCCGCACGAGATTGTCCCCGGCCCCGAGAGGAGCCGGCAACATGCGCCAACTGTGGCGGACCGCACCCCGCGTCGCGCCGCGAATGCCCCGTCTTCCGGCGGGAGGCCGCCAACAGACGAGCGGGCACGGTGGCGCTGACGAGCACCGCAGCCCGCCCGGCCGCAGCAGCGGTCCGGGCTGAGAACGTCGACGCGCACGAGGCCCGCAGCACATCATTGATGGCGGCTGCAAACGGGCCCAGTTCCAGAGCAGCCCCTCTGCCAAGCCGCAAGAGGAAGAGGAGGAGACGTGGGAGGAAGCCCCCTCCCCCCACCGACACCACAAAACCGCAACCCCAACCCCTACACTCCGCACATGGTGTGAATTTGCCAGGGGCGGCCTCCGCAACAGAGGTCGTCCCTACGGTAAAGGTTCGCACCATGTGCCCCCGTAAACCGCAACAGGTGCCAGAGGGCGCCACTGCTGCCGCTTCACAGGACGACATCGCCGCCATGCGTCCACACTATGCGCCACTAGGCGCCAGTGTGGCCGCCATTCCACAACCGGAGCTCCATAAGCGGGCCACTGGCCTCCTGCTGGACTTGATTAAGGCCATCGGGAGGGGCCAGGACCCGCTTATCACCGTGCTGGAGGGCATGGTGGCCATCCTGGCCCTCTACCAGGGCGGGACCGCCGCCAGCAGCCAGCCAGCAGCACTTGACGCCGAGTAAGTCGTTTTCACCTACACGCGACTTGCTCAAACAGGAACACTACACAAGCAGTACATGCACTGTGCGCGACGTGTTCTAAGTTAATATAGGCACGTCGCGTATCGCAAGCCAGACACACATGACTCCACACACATTGTGTACTCACGCGTTGTATGTATATACAGCGCATACATGGGCGGCGTTACACATTCAATGCCGCCCACACATACACCTTCGGCCCTGCGGTCCGGACGGCAACCGGCTAGATCTGGAAACCGGGCGGACGGGGGCCACTCACTAAATACTGTAGGCTCACTGTAAGCCGGCGGCCGTGAGCTGGTCGTCATCCGCTGGACCTCCCACAGGGAACTGTGGGTCTCACCCGGCGGTGGCTGACCGCCTAGCTGCCGTGAACACATGTTTCGAGCCTGCAGTATCACACATGGGCGATTGCTGTGAGAGCATCGGCAGGTGTAGTTCCATCGCCGGCCTAGTAGGCTCTTATGGCAGTCACCCAAGGCATTCACACCGTTGTAGGTACCCGAATGAAGCACCCGTTTTTACGGGTGGCAACCAGCTACCACGCAGAAAGGCCATTGCCTATACGTCCGTCGCGCCCCTTACGGGGTAGCAGCGATTTCCCCGCAGTCGCTCGTTCGTTTTGCGCTCGTGACGACGTTTAGCTGCTGTTTGAGTTTCTTTTGTGCTTTCATAACTCGGTTTTATTAACTACTGACCCCTGCGCTCCTACTGGACTTGTTACCCGCTCTAATTAACGCTGACCTGTGCTAGTGTTGTGGACTATACTGATTTGCTTTTCGAACTGGAATATCGCAATGGAACGTCTCAACTGTGTAATGTGTCGGCGAGCTTTATATACCAGAAGATACCAACAACATGTTTTGACAACTAATCTGTCAAGAACGCGCCCTGAGTTCGCTGCGTTTATTCATGAACATGCTGTTCTGGAGGTAAGCAAGCACTTCCATTATTATAATCAAGGTGTGGTTTTATTTCATCATCCCTTCGTCCGTGCCGTTTATACTCTTAATCTAAGTATAGCACAGGTGCTGCCACTTAAGACGGTCATTACCAATAACAATAGATAATGGTTAGCAGTACAAAGAAAAGGGCTTATCCTTTCTAACTCGATATTAGCTACCTGGACACTGTGCGCACGTGTGGAGTCATCGGACCTTCGAAAGTCACTTTTATTATTCCAATGCCCTATTATTTTGCATTAGCGTTCCATAAGCTTTATAAGTGCAAGCAAGATGGACATAGAGAAATGATTTATGGCCCGACGACTTTGTTGAATCTGCGCTTACTATAACAAAAGTGTTGTTAGGTTACGATCGACACTTTAATATTTTGTATTTACGTGACGTTGTTTTCTCAGTTTTTTAGCTTAGTTCCAAAAAAATATATATTAAATCATATTTTTACTACTTTCAGGTGGTATTCGATGGCACACGACGTGTGTGTCACCGATGTTGGCAGTCCGCTGATAATGCAGTGAGAAGACATGCGAACCCTGCCGTGCCCGTAGCAATGCCTGAAGCAATGCCAGATGCAGTGCCAGAAGCAATGCCGGATGCAATGCCGGAAGCAGTGCCGGATGCAATGCCGAAAGCAGTGCCGGAAGCAGTGCCGGAAGCTGTGCCGGAAGCTGTGCAAAATGTTCAGGAATTTCAAGTTTCAGAGTATACACGTGCTCCAAACACACCACGGCATTGTATATTTAACAACTGTCCAAACGCAACTCGCCATCGAATCCCAATAACAATTAAAACTCACATCTTTTGTGAATATAAGCTTTATATTCCAAATGGTGCAAGAGTGTGTACACAGCACTTAGAGAACAACGTTTGGGATGAGCTACCTCAAACATGTAATGTCACTCATGATTTTAATACAGAACAGTTTACTGACATTTGTGACATGTTAAGAATGGCCTTACAACGTGGACCTCGGCTAGACTTCAACACGAGAGGCGCTTTAACCAACGAAGAAATGCACTTTTGGACAGGACGCAAGTGCGAAGAGTTTGATAATATATTGGTACAAACACCTGCACTAAATGAAAGATGTAGAGAGCCGAGAACTGCATTAGGTATTTATCTAACAAAACTGCGTTCTGGGGAGCCAAATGAAAGACTTGCGACATTATTTAACATGTCACGACGAAAGCTCGAACGTTTATTGGTTATTGTGAGGGAGTGTCTCAGTAACAATTATGTCGGGCTGCATTTGGGAGTGGATCACATTGACAGACAACAATTATTGGAAAAAAATCTAACTATACCAAAAGCATTATTTGGAAATGAAAATAATGATAAGTTATTATTGATTGGTGATGGTACTTACATTTACATAAATAAAAGCTCGAACTTTTTATTCCAAAGATTATCCTACAGTTTACACAAGTTTCAGAATCTACTGAAACCTTTCCTACTTGTATGTACTGATGGATATATATTGGATGTAATGGGTCCATACGCTGCAACAAAAACAGATGCGCAAATAATGGGCGATATTATGAATGATGGACAACATCCATTACATTGGTTACTCCGAACAAACGATGCTTTTATATTAGATCGAGGTTTTAGGGACAGCTTGGACCTCATTGATGAATGTGGGTATGAATCCTATGTCCCACCAACAAAGAACCGCCAAGAGACACAGCTGACCACTGAACAATCCAACGAAGCTCGATCGGTAACGCTATGCCGGTGGGTTGTGGAAGTGGCAAATGGCCGGTTTAAACGTGATTTTAAGCTCTTGCGGCAAAAATATTTTAATAAGTCACTGCCCAATATGTTCACTGATTTTAAGATTGCCGCAGCTATCACGAATCACTTCCACCAACCCATCGTGGATAGCGTACACGCAGACGAATTCGTCCATATAATAAGGCAGAAAATAGATACCCCGAATCTTCTGCATATGTATGTAGAGAGAAAACGGCTTAACCACAGAAGAGTAGATTTTCAGAGGATGGAAGCGAGCCAGATTGAAAACTTCCCTTCAATGACGGAGGAGGATATAATTCTATTAGCGCTAGGTACATACCAACTCAAGCTGGCAAGATCTTACTGTGCCGAGCATTTATCAAATGGTCTATATATAATTGAAACGTACAGAGAGGGAGCACTTGATGATCTGCCAGACTATGGCATACACGAAGATGCCTGGCTTTTGCGTGGACGAATCCAGTCGCGACATGTCCGTGTAAAAACATATTTTTGTTATATATTAATCAGCAGTGCAAATAATATTGTCCAACAGTATTGCACATGTTTAACCGGGCGACGTACGATCGGCACTTGTGCACATATAGTGTCCATCGTATGGTACTTAGGCTATGCGAGGCATACGGGATTTACTGCTCCGGCATCTTTCCTCAATGCTGTTATAGTTGATACCGATATGTAATGTTTTAAATCTACTCACTTATTGATAAAATATATGTTTTGTATTTAAAGAATGCTTGTTTTCTTACTTCTTTTAATAATAGAATCCTAAATGTGTTATATCATGTTATTCTAGCTTTATTTTACTTATTTAAGTAGTTTGTAATAAATTCTTCATCATTTATAAAACACAAGCTGTTCTCCGTGGTTTCACCCCTGCTGCTCGGCTCCTTTTAGTCGTAGCGTAGCGATGATATATAGCTTATAGCCTTCCTCAATAAATGGGCTATCTAACACTGAAAGAATTTTTTAAATCGGACTAGCAGTTCCTGAGATTAAAGCTTTATAATAATAATAATAATAATAATAATAATAATAATGATTTATTTGTCAGATCAGTACAATCCATATTATAGTTAGTAAGAACATAAACAACTTACAAACTAGTGTTAGTACATAATAATAATTTCACCTATGTCAAGTATTACATTCAAAAAACATGTCCGATATCAATACACATGTCAGAAATAATAATAATAATATGTCAGAATAATAATAATAATAACACACAGTAACAACACAACGACACACTATTTCTGGGCACGGTTTGTAGGCAACACTTGGGTCCTCGTCCAGTGTTTTAATATTAGGCCATCAGTCCTATCCGCCACAGTCATCAAGAGACTGTTGGCGCTGCCCCGCACCCGCCACATCAGGGAAGCGACACGCTTACGTATGATTGCATAGAAGTCATCTATACGTGCCTCAGCGAACATCCCTGATGCACTGCAGTATCGCGGCAGCCTCAACAGTGCCCTGTATGCGTTATTGTATTGGACTCGTAAGGCGCTGTAAGCCCTCTGCGTGTAGTCGACCCATAGGCTGCAAGTGTAAAAAGATTGGCAGTATGCCCTGAACAGAGTCACCTTAACATCATTTGAACATTTTGCAAACCTACGGATCAACATATTGCTCCTGACTGACAGCGCCCTACGTTCCCTCTCCATGTCATTATTATCGGTCTGCGTAGCAGTGACCCAGTGCCCCAGATACTTGAAAGAAGTGACCCACTCTAGAGCGGTCCCCCCAAGTGTAATAGGTGGGACATCATAGCTTTTAGTGCCTGCATTGAACATCAGACACTCGCTCTTCCTTGCATTATATCTAAGGCCCTGGGCCTCCGCATATTGCTCACAAACCGATAACAGTTTCCTGAGGGCGCTGATCGATGGGGCCAGCAGCACCATGTCGTCGGCATAACTTATGTTGTTGACAAATGTTCCGTCAATTGAACAACCTACCATAGTGCTGCTGAGCTCACGAATCAGCCGATCCACATACAGACAGAAGAGCTTCGGTGAGGTCAGGCCACCCTGCCTCACCCCACACTCCAGCCTGTACGGATCGGATAGCGCGCCTGCCCACCTCACCATATTGGTTTGATGGCTGTACCAAAACTTAAATAACTCGATCAACTCACCTGGAAGCGTTGTCTCATCATACATCTTCTTCCATAAAACACCGTAGGACACCAAATCGTAGGCTTTTGATAAGTCCAGAAAACACGCATACACAGGGGTTTTCCTGTCCGTATAGTATCGAGCAGTGTGCTTGAGACACAGAACAGCGTGTTCAGTTGAAAGGCCAGCTCTGAAGCCAAATTGAGCGTCGTGAAGCGACAGATGTTTATTTAACTGCTTGTCCAGCACACTGTCCAACACCTTCGCAATTACCGTAGCCAACGATATGGGCCTGTAGTTATTTATGTCAGAAGCGTCCCCAGTGCGATTTTTAATGATAGGCACCACCAACGTCTTCATTAGATCAAGCGGAAGGTACGAGTGTGAGAGGCATAAATTAAAAAACAACGACAGTACTCTGGGCATATGAACACCCGCATTTTGTAAATGCTCGATGCTCAAAGAATCGTGCCCAGGTGATTTCCCGCGCTTCATACCTCTCAACACTGCCTGTATTTCCTTAGCTGAAACCCTAACCAACGATTCCCTCTCGAGCTCCCTATCCGTCGAGGCCTCTCCCATTGCACCTAGCGGGGACTTCACAGTAAAATGATTTCTAAATAAGTTTGAAATGGCTGCAGGCTCGCTAACACCCTCAACACTCGCAGGAAGGCTCGACCTGCCGTTCAGTTGGTTAGTATGCTTCCAAAACTTACTGAAATCCTTTCTGTCGTGGCAAGATGCTATGATATTCATTTTTATTTGATTCCTATTTTCTTGACACCACTTCAATTTACTTTTAAATACTCGTTTAGTTTCTTTCATGCTAGAATATACAGCACCGAATTTAGGTTCACCGCATATCACCCAGTTCTGAAAAGCAAGTCTAGCCTCCAAGTGCGCCTGCCGAACATGTTTGTTCCACCCTATTACTGGCTTTCTCTTGTTTTGTTCCGGCCCAGAATAGCTAATACATGACGCCTCACTTAAGATGTTAACAATGTCACTATACATTTTATCAATAATGCATCATATATATCAATAATGCATCATAATCATGCATAATAAGTATAGATAGTGAGATTACTGCTTTCCAAACGTGAATAGGGACAGGCGCCATGGTAGACGTTTTTCTGCATCAAAATGTCTATTCAATGATATATTAATGAGGACTATTGGAGCGGGTACCACGTTCCATACATTTTTGCCCATTGTCCTTAACAGTTAAAAACTTGGGAACAAGTTACTATGGCACTCTAATAGCATTTATTATTGGGCCAACAATAAAATAATGCTAATAGGGCAAATACTTCGAAAAAATATTTTTAAACGGTTATTTCATTTTGTTACAGGAGTAAAGAAGGCTGAAAACAAACAGTAGTACGGACAAATATAAAGAAAGGAAAAAAATATTACGTATTGTTAATTATGTCACATTAAATTGCGGGTTCTATCATGACACTATCGATTAATGGAATATTTAAGTAATAGGAGATTTTTTTACGCTTTTGGGATACCTACTATATCTTTAGTACTTACCCACTTATTTTATGTATTATCGTCTGATTAATAAAGCCGAATATGTAGATGTAGTGCAGTTGATTTGAATTATAAAACTAGATTTAAGATGATTATTGTGATAAATATATCTAATTACATTTAAGTTACAATACCACTTGACTTACAAATAAAAGAAAAAGAAGAAGAACAGAATAGAACGGTGAAGAAAAACATCGTGAGGAAACCGGCATGTCCTAGAAACAAAAATTCGAAGACAAGTGACAACTACTAATCCGCATTGGGCCCGCGTGGTGGATTACGGCCCACACCCTTTCACAGAGAGGAGGCCTGTGCCCCAGCAGTGGGGACATTAAGGCTGATGATGACCACTTGACTTTTATTTTAGTAGGTACTTAAAATCTCTTCACCTCAAAGATGTTTAATAAATGTGCTTAGTTTTGAAAATCTTGAATTTACACTACTTTTGAACTGAGGTGGTGAGCACCAAAGTGGCATTTCCAGACACAAAGCATTTATACGACCACGTAATTGAGTTTACTGACTGCCTCAGTGAAATTAGTGCAATAGTAGAAAGTCAAAATTTGCAATCAGTGATCATACTCGGTGATATTAACGCTCATCCAGGTGAGCTGTCGGTAGTGAACTGGTGAGATTCTGTGCAGATCAGTGCTGGAGCTGCGCGGACCTGGACCTATTGCCGCGAGGTACTACGTACACTTTCGTGATTGATGCGCACGGTTGCCGCCGCTGCCTCGACCACTGCGTAATGACTACCCAGCAATCTATCTCTCTTTATCTATCTGTCTTTGGTAGTGACCGAGGCCGCGAGGCGGCTGTTCGTTAGTGCAACTGTGTTGTATGACATATATTGGTCGGATCACATGCCTATACAATTACAGGGTAATTTTAATATGATAAGACCAACAATTGTGACACCTAATTAGAACAAAAATTTCGCGCTATGTGGTGAACGGGACACTAGTCAAATTTCTTTGTCACTCTAAGTTAAGAGATAATCATTTCCCGTTAGAATTTAAAAAGATTGTGCTAATCGATTGTGTAAGGATAATAATCACAAATTTTTAATAGATAATATGTATAAAAACATAGTAGTGTAGTGTCTGCCCAATGTTCCAGTAATGAGGATGCGGGAGGGGGTAGGAGGGGTAAACGGGTGGTCGGGTGGAATAGGCAGGCTCACGCGGATTGCATTTCAAGTCTGGAGTGAAGCTGGGAAACTAACATCTTGTTCTTTTTATCAACAAAATGAGAAAAGTCTTTAAAGTAAGAAATAGTGTCAAAAAAATGAAAAGAAAATAAAAATGGACATAATAGCTGAAAATCATAAGTTTAAAGATTTCTCAAGGTTTTGGAAGAACATTAACAGATTGAATCCGACGCCGGGCGTCCCCGTGAGTGTGGCGGGGCATTATGAGCCTACGGCTTTAACTAACCTATTTGTGAAGCAGTTTCAGGTTAAATCTCCTCTAGGTTTAGCATCGCAGGCGGCCGATGCTGAGGATTGTCCGACGGACTTAAATGTCAGGTTTTCAGCAAAGGATATCGATACTGTCTGTTGGCATGCCTACCTCAGCATCGAGCAACAACAGCATGCAGGAGTTAACCTGCCTAAGGTATTGGCGTTGTTCTTCTCGCTTTGTCTGAGCCACGTTCATCTGCCCAGCAATCTGATGAAAACTGTGGTGGTACCCATTCTGAAAGATAAGACTGGGGACAAATCAGATCTCTCAAACTACAAGCCCATATCGCTTGCTGCTGTCATAGCCAAGGTGCTGGATAGTTTGTTTGATAAGCATATGGCAACCCGCATCGACTTGCATGATGCGCAGTTTGGGTTCCGCCCTAGTCTCTCCACGGAAAGTGGCATAGTGTCTCTCGAGCAAACTGTTCAGTACTATACGTCCAGGAAAACGCCTGTTAACGCCTGTTTCCTAGACATTTCCAAGGCGTTTGACCTGGTGTCGTACGACCTGCTATGGCAAAAATTAAGCAATGATACTTCAGTGGATAGCTGGGCAGTTATATCATTACTACGGTACTAGTATAACAATCAGATCAATTGTGTGAGGTGGGCAGGCTCGTCATCGTATGTGTAAAGGCTGAAGTGCGGTGTGAGACAGGGCAGCCTGGCCTCCCTCCACCTCTTCAGTCTGTATATAAACCGTTTGATCGTCGAGCTCAGCAACACTTGTCGGGGTTGTTATGTTGACTGCATATGCGTCAACAATATAAGATATGCTGATGATATGGTGTTGCTGAGCCCGTCGATTAACGCAATGATGAGTCTGCTCACGATACGAGAGAGGTATGTGGAGACCCATGAGCTCAGATACAATGTCAGGAAAAGTGAGGTACTATAAGTCTTTATACTAAAACCTACCCAATCGCACTCGCTGCCTGGGGGTGGAGGATAAATTCGCTTGAAACTTTGCGGAAGTCCCTTAACCCATTAGCGGAAGTCCGCTCGTCCATTATTTGTCCAACCTGCATGTATACATACTAACATAGTTATTAAGGTTAATGTTTACTAACAAATAATGGAATTTTCTGAAATAAAATGATTATTATTATTATTAAAGCAAGTCACAACTTTGAAGTATCTGGGCCACTGGGTTTCTGAAGACCTCAAGGACAACTTAGATATTGTGGCAATTGTATACACTGCCTAAGTCCGCGTGTAACCGGCCTTCAGCTGGCAGTTGAGAATATTGAGGAGTCATTTGAATATAGAAAGAGTAGTTTGGTTTGATGACTGCGATCAGTTTAGCTCTTGGAAGTGGGCACACATGTATAGTTCTTATTAAAAATCAATATAGAATTTATTGCGCCCTGATGTTTTTACTTATCCTCATGTATATACCTTACATGCACCCCACTCTCGCAGTAAGAAAGCGCGTCCCCAAGCTACTAGAGCACCCCTAGAGCTCTGCAGGCCTTACTGGAGCCTTGGGGTTCTACAAATGGCGGTAGTCGCCGAGTAACGAGGAGGAGTGTACAGGGTAATCAAAGTGGAGTGGTTTTATTTATTATAATTGTCACTTACATAAGAGAGTGAAAAATATTATTCTTCTCAGGCCACACATACAAGTGTGTCTTGAAAAATTTATCGACGAATTCTTGTCGATGGCCATTGCTAACGGGTGGCGAAAGAGCGATTATGTGCTCATTTTAGGAGTTTGGCTCCAGGGTGCAGCCCAAAATTTTTTCAGATATACGTACCAGGATAGTATGGCATTTGAATCGCTTTGGGAAAAGCTTAAAAAGGAATTCCCATGCAAATGTGTTGCTAGCAAGGAGCGAAATAGTCGATATTTTTTATACTTTTGAGAAGCCGGACGTTGTGTCCGAGGCGTGAGAACAGTCAGATGATAGGAACGAAGATAATGATACACTTGTATTTTCTACCATAACGATGGCCCAACAGCAAACTCATATGAATGATGGCGATGATGACCAGAACTGCCTTGAGGGCTGTCCTCTACCAATGATGTGCAAAGCTGTGATGAGAACAGCCAATTTGAGGATGAAGCGGAAGTGAATTACGTGGATAAAAAGACAGAATTGGGTCAGTCCTTTCCGATTAGTTTTATCTATACTGATATAATAAAACTAAAGAGTTTGTTAGTTTGTTTGTTGATCGAATGGAAAAATTCTTTTTGTGTTGAATAGTCCATTTATCGAGGAAGGCTATAGGCTACATAACATCACGCTACAACTAATAGGAGCGGAGCATCAATGAAAAATGTGGCAAAAACGGGAAAAAAAAATCCTTTTAAGTTACGCAAAAATTATGTTTGACGGATTTTTTTCCCTTTCAAAGTTCTAAAAAAAAGTTCGCGACAGTATATGTCTATCTGTTAAGGGTAACTCACTATATTTTTTTTTTGGTAATCAAATTTGTTCTAAAATAATGCATTATTTGCGAAGGTGTAAACATAAGCATGATATTAATCCTTATCCAAATAAATACGTTATTCATCTTATGTATTTAATTTTGAACAAAATTGCCCTTGACATCATTTGATTTTAACAAATTTCTTAGGAGATATCATAGTTTTAATCCATTACCATGCGCACATTCATGATGTGCTAGGTGTGATAGGTGATCATAAAGGATGCTGGGATGCGCTTGCGCTGGCCGGCCGCCGCCAGTAGCTCTGCGAGGTACCATTTTTCACTGTATAGCCTATTTATTGAGGAAGGTTATAGAGTTTATAACATCACGCTACAACACAGTAACCATAAGCGCGGATGAAACCGCGGGCACAGCTAGTAAATAATATTTCAGAGAAACAGGAAGCAACTTTATTGGAAGAAATACATGGCGAGCACGAGTCGATCGAGAATTTTATTAGCTTTCCACAGCAGGCGGAACGACATTTTGCCGGGTAGGAGGAGGTCTGTACCCTCCCGAGTTTTGCTAAAAAAATGTTATTTCATAAGTTTTACTAAAAGTAAAACCATCATAAGATACACATACACGGTGTCTTCACTGCGAGGATCGCCCAGAGGACACGGTGGATATTTGCCCCACTTGGGCGGAGCCCCGCCGTGTCCTCGTGGAGGCGATCGGCGGCAGCGATCTCTCGCGCCCGGTCCTGGGCCAGGCCATGGTATGGAGCGAGAGGGAATGGTAAGCAGTCTTGTCCTTCTGCGAAGCAGTAATGCTCGCGAAGGAGGAGGCGGAACGGGTGTGGGAGGCTCAACAACAGAGTCGCCTTCCCGCCCTCAGCAGCAGCCGCCGCAAAAGTGCCATGGACGTCGGGGGTCGCGAGTCGATGTCCAGTGTCACGTTCCTTTTTCCCTAGCTGACAGGACTTAAAAAGAAACGTTAAAGTTTAAGAAAAAAAACGACTATATTTAAAAGGTTTAAATAAATCCCAGATGAGAGGGTAGGAGGTAAGGCCGGTCAAAGGTCGGACCTCGTAGAAGGCCGTCAATACCGCACTCTCCTGCTTGGTGCCAGTCGGCGACGTCGGTGATGGCTTCGGAGTCAGTCTAGCAGCGCGGTTCAGTGCCGCTTCAAGGGTGCCGTCCAGTCAGCCAGCAGTGCAGGGTGCCGGTTCAAGGGTTCCGTCCAGTCAGCCAGCTTCGCTGATCTTCAGCCGTGTAGATGTTCCTGGAACCCCGTTCCAAAATGGCATTAGCACCTTTTCTCATTAAGCCTCTATTGCAAGCCCTCACAGAAAGAGATTGGCATCTACTAGAAGGCTAGTCTAGGTTCAGTAGGCAATAAGGAGAAAATACTATTTAAGCGACTAATTACTAATGAGCACTAATAGTAAGCACTGATAAAGGGAAAATGCAATTAAGGCCAAAGAATTGGTGTTAGCGATAGTGTACATCATCAGTTACTTCTTTTACAAATGTAGGTATCCTAAGGAAATCATTTAAAAATTGACCGTTACAAACAGCCCAGATAAAGGAAGCTTACAAAGACAGCAACGAAGTTAAATCAAATTGTTTATCCTTTCAAAACATAAAGCATAGAAAGCAGCGGTGGCTATACACATATCTAACAGATTAATAAAACAAAACAATGATTCAAATTGTACAACTTACCCAGTACGGGAAGAGTAATTGCAGACCGCCTCGTCGGGCAGATGGTGCGGGTGGGGCCGGATCTGGCGGAGAGCCAGTACGGCTTCCGCAGGGGGCGCTCCACGGTGGACGCCATCATGCGCGTACGAGCCCTCACGACGGGGGAGGCAGTTGCCCGGGGCAGGGTCGTCTTGGCGGTGTCTTTGGACATCTCCAACGCCTTCAACACCCTGCCCTGGAGTTGCATAGTGGAGGCACTCCGGTATCACCGGGTGCCGCCCTACCTCCGTCGCGTAGTCGAGGCGTATTTGACGGACAGAGCCGTCATCTACCCCGGTCATCAGGGAGAATGGAACCGGCGAGAGATGTCGTGCGGTGTTCCACAGGGATCGGTCCTGGGGCCGCCTTTGTGGAACATCGGATACGACTGGGTGCTGCGCTGCGACCTCCCCATTGGCGTCAGCGTAGTGTGCTACGCTGACGACACGCTAGTCTTAGCGCAGGGGTGGTCGCACGAGGCGGCGGCCGACCGTATGACACGCGGGGTTGCGACAGTCATAGGGAGGATCCGGCAACTGGGACTCGAGGTGGCTTTGCACAAGTCCGAGGCCATGTGCTTTCATGGCTATCGGAACGAGCCACCGGAGGGTTCCCAGATCACGGTAGGAGGGGTTCGCATCGGCGTCGAGGGTACGATGAAGTACCTGGGACTCGTCCTCGACAGCCGGTGGAACTTCGTCGAGCATTTTCGACGTTTGGCTCCCAGATTGGACAGGGCCGGGGCCGCCTTGAAGCGGCTCCTACCCAATCTGAAGGGGCCAAACGCCTCCTGCCGGAGGCTCTACGCGGGGATCGTGCGGTCCATGGCCCTCTACGGGGCACCGGTGTGGGCGCGTTCATTGACGCAGCGTTCAACGCGCCAGATGAACGCGGCCCAGAGGGTCATGGCCATCCGCATCATCCGCGGATACTGCACGATCTCCCGTGAGGCGGCGAGCCTCCTTGCCGGACTGTCACCGTGGGATCTGGAGGCAAAAATCCTCGCGCACCTGTACGAGTGGCGCGAGGAGGCTAAACGCCGGGGCGAAACTCCGCTGCCGCGACAACTCGCGGCTCGGCGGACAGAGCTCCGGCAGGATCTCATGGTGACATGGAGAGAGCGACTGTCGCAACCCAGCGCTGGGCACGCCACCATCGAGGCGGTAGTGCCCCTCTTTGAGGAGTGGCTGGAGAGGCGCCATGGCGCCCTCACCTTCCGCCTGACGCAGGTGCTCACCGGACATGGCTGTTTCGGGAGGTACCTGTGTCGGATCAAGGCGGAGGTGACCCCTGCGTGTTTCCACTGCGAGGATCGCCCCGTGGACACGGTGGAGCATACGGTGGAGGTTTGCCCCGCCTGGGCAGAACACCGCCGTGTCCTCGTGGATGCGATAGGCGGCAGCGACCTCTCGCGCCGTGCCCTGGTTCAAGCCATGGTACGGAGTGAGAGGGAATGGGGGGCCGTCTCCAACTTCTGCGAAGCAGTAATGCTCGCGAAGAGGGAGGCGGCACACGTTAGGGAGATTCAACAGAGACCGAATCGCCCTAGCGCCCCCAGCAGCAGCCGTCGCAGGAGACGCCGGGGGCTGCGAGACGATCTCCGGCCACCGTAGACCCGGGCCTGCGGACGGCGAGTAGCGGGTAACTCGCCGTCCGATCAGCACCAGGCCCGAGAGTCGACGGCGCGTAGTGTTCCACGCGCGCCTCAAAGAGTTGTCAGCAAAGGACGGGGCCTGCCACGGCCAGTGCCTGCCCGGGGGTGGAGGATAAATTCGAAAGAGTTACCTCGCCCCCGGGCGCGTAGGGCAGGGAGGAACAGGGGTGGGTTTTAGTCAGTAAGAGTCTGACACGCCCTTCCGCTCCACCCCAGAGCGGAAAGAGTCATTAGATGATTTCCCACCCCCCAAAAAAAAAAAAAAAAAAAAAACCCAGTACGGGAAGAACACTAGGCACTTACTAATTACTTCAGTAACAAAGTATATTTATATTTTGGTATGGCTACTTGGTGGTTTTTTGTAACTAGATTAAAATTATATGGAATACGAGGGAGCAGAGGTATGTACTGTTCAGAGAACTGGCGCGTGGTTCCTTGATAGCCGATTGAGTGTCACTGGTGGCTGCCGCCGCGGAATGGTAGCGCTCGCGCTTTGTGTGGTAAGTGAAAGGAAGGGATTTTGGAATATATATGTTACGGGTAATGCTAGAAGATGGAGTAAACCTAGGTTTACCCGGGTTAACTTAGTATTACCCAAGCTTCTTGGGTAAAGTCCGAATGATAAGTAAAATAAATTTTAATTCGTGGTTTACCCATACTCACCTAGGTCTACCCAACTCTGGCTGGGTAATGTTAGGTGTTGCGTAATTTTCGAGCCCGTGGTGTATCTCGGGGGCCCGCGTTCCCCTGCGCCGCTTGCGCCTGCCCGCGTTTCCCCGCCCATGCGGCCACGCCGCTTGCTTAGTGAAAAAATGGCGACCGAACAGAGTGCACGTACTTTTTGAGAGCGTTTTGAAACAAAATTTCAAGAGTTATTCTTAGCGAAAGGGTTAAATTCTTTTTACTTCAGTAACGAACAGTATTTGGAAATAATTAATTCGGTGAAAAGTGCAAAAGAAGCTAAATCGAAAACTACTTTACAATACCGGCGATTGAAGCGTTTTGATTTGTGCTCGGTAAGTGGCGTCGAGAAACTGATTGCTCCTCTATCTTCAAGTGAGACAACAATTAAATATTATGTGACCAGCGATGAAATGTTCGATATTTTGCATGAAACTCATTTGGCTGTTGGACATGGAGGAAAACATCGAATGGAAAAAGAATGTAAAAAACAATATAAAAATGTTACTCAAGAATTAATAAAATTATATTAACGACTATGCGAACAATGCCAAAAAAAGTTAAAGTCTGCCAAAAAAGGAATTGTTGTCAAACCATTGCTGTCAACAGAAATGAATAGTCGCTGTCAAGTAGATTTAATTGACATGCAGTCTAACCCTGATGGCGACTTCAAATTCATAATGGTCTATCAAGATCATTTGACAAAGTTTGTACAGCTGCGCGCGTTAACATCTAAACGAGCCGTAGAAGTCGCTTATAAGCTTTTGCACATATTTTGTATTTTTGGCGCACCTTCAATTCTTCAATCAGACAATGGCCGCGAGTTTGCAAATCACGTAATAGAAGAGTTGCGTTCGATGTGGTGCGGTCTGAAAATAGTACATGGCAAACCTCGCCATAGTCAGTCTCAAGGTAGTGTGGAAAGAGCAAATCAAGACGTACAAAATATGCTTATGACGTGGATGAACGACGAAAATTGTAAGCGTTGGTCAGAAGGTTTGAAGTTCGTACAATTAAGGAAAAATAGGGCATTCCACGATGGAATAAAACGAGCTCCTTATACCGCCATGTTTGGTAGTGATGTCAAGTTGGGTTTAGCGTCGTCTTCTCTTCCAAAAGAAGTTATTGCCAGTATTCACACTGAGGAAGAGCTCGAGAAAATGTTGACGGAATTTACTACCGGAGCAGAATCTAGTCCAGAATGCCAAGAAGAGGGACCGGAATCTAGACAAGAATCTCAAGAAGATTTACTTAATGTAGAGCTGGAATCACAGAATTACCACTTACAGAACAAGGAGATGAGAAACGAAATCGAAACAGAAGTTTTAAATACAAAAGAAGGTGAAAGGGAAGTTTTACTAGAAATAAATTCAGAAGAAACGGTCAAAAAGAAAGACGAAATTTGTAGATGTATGAACCCAGGCACAAGTACACAAGAAATAAACTTGTGTAAAATTTGTACTACTCAACAAAATATAAATGAACATAGATTATCTGCCCGATTGAGCTTAGAAAATCAAGCTAAAAAAATGAAAGCCTTATCTAATTTAAAATTTCCTCCATGTTCTGTTGGAGATACGGTAAGAGTCCAAATACCAGATGTCGATAGAGGAAGAGGCGAGTTTCGGAACGTGCTTATGGCAGTTATAGGAAAAGCTGATGATCTGTATAGACTAGGAAATTAACATGGTACTATTGAGGAATTGTTCTCAAGGAATCAGTTTTCTGTGTGTCATGATAAACTGATTGACATCGAAAATATATCACCAGAAAAGAAAAGCTTACGAGAGCTTGCAAATGAACAGTCGCTTTCAGGAGGCCAGGGTTATAAAAGGTGTAGGTAATTGCAAAACAAAATGTGCTAAAAAGAAGTGTTCATGCAAACCTGCAGGAAAATTTTGCAATTCAAAATGTCACAACAGTTTATCTTGCTCAAATAAATAATTTCAATTTTAATAGTAACAACCGCTATTAGTTTGTGCTATTAAAGCTATTATGTTTATGCTCTTCAAGCGATTACATTCGCCTTTGTATGTTTTTTAAAAAATAAATGTTTAAAATGCCCTTGGATTTTCATTTCACTAATTAATTAGATAAATTTTTAACATTACCCAGCCAGAGTTGGGTAGACCTAGGTGAGCATGGGTAAACCCCGAATTAAAATTTATTTTACTTATTATTCGAACTTTACCCAAGAAGCCTGGGTAATACTAAGTCAACCCGGGTAAACCTAGGTTTACTCCACCTTCTAGCATTACCCGTAACATATATAAAACCGCGCGCCGCAAGAAGTTGCCGTGTCCATTTGTTCATAATTTTATTTTACTTGCATCAAAGATAAATAGATATATAGATTATTTAACAGTTTTAAATGTTTAGAAATTAAGTAGGTAAGTAAATCGTGACACCGGCCACTGAAGTCGCAGGCCTGTGGACGGCGTGTAGTAGGTAGCTCGCCGTCCGATCAGGATCAGGCCCGAGAGTCGACGGCGCGCCTCAATGAGTAGTCAGCAATGCATGACGGTGCCCATCATGGCCGATGCCTGCCCAGGGGTCGTGGATAAATTTGAAACAGAGTTACCGCACCAATGGGCACTCAGGGCAGGGCAGGAACGGGTGGGTTTTAGTCAGTAAGAGTCTGATACGCCTTCCGCTCCACGCAAAGCGGGAGAAGTCACAGGATGATTTCCTAAACACAAAAAAAAGATACAAATACACACTGTGCGATGCCCCTTTGCTTAAAGTTGCCTCTATTCGTGATCTCGGTGTTAACATTGATTCTAAGCTTTGCTTAGACTTACACATAGAAAAAATTGTAAGTAAAGCCTATCAACTATACGGCTTTGTAATGCGTTCTACAATAGGTTTTAAAAATACATCCTCTCCATATCTTTGCCTATATAAATCCCTAGTACGTTCTCAGTTAGAGTATGCCGTGTCCGTCTGGAGTCCATACTACAAAAAATGTGGTGAATTGATTGAGCGTGTTCAGCACAAATTTTTACGAACCATGCATTATATATGCTATGGATATTATATGTCGTACCAAAATTTGCTTAACAAGTAAAAGCTTGAAATACTGAAAAGTAGACGACTGCACTTGAAGCCATAAATTTATATAAAATTGTAAGAAATATTTTTGACTGCATTGACTTGTCTTGCATGGTATAATATGCTATGTGATTCCTAGAACCGACCATAGGCGAAAGGTATGATATGTTATTTTCGGTGGGCTCTTGCAAGTCCAATTCTGGGATGCGATCGCCTGTTCGTCGAATGGTCGATACTTATAATAAGACGTTCGAACCTTTACAGACATTTTTGCATGTCTTGCCCATAAATTCAAACGCCTTTTACTCGAAGAGATTTCATGAGTAATTTTATTTTTCTTTTCCTTCTATCTATCTGCACCTTACTTTTTTTATTATCTGTGGAGCGATAGATAAGTAGATTTAGTTTTATATTTGTTTATTGCATGTGTCCTCCTAGTGATTATTTTCGCATAATCCCACAGATAATCTGTGAACAGCGCAGTGGGCTATTATGGTTTTCTACCTACCAATATCTAATTTTTGTTTTATATTGTAGCTGTCTGTTGTTTCTATAAAATAAAAATAAACAATAAAAAGACAAGCCAGCTCCTGACACGCAGTGTCAGGAGTTATTTGATGATTGCCCACCCAAAAAAAGTATACCTGCGAAAGGAGAGTTGGGAGAAAGAGAAGTAGACAATGTGTGTAAGAGTAGTAGTCAAAAAGAATACAAATAAAACAATGGCATGAAAAAATGTGGCCAAGTGCGAATCGGACTCGCGCGCAAAGGGTTCCGAACGAATCACGTTTTTTTTTAAATGGCGTATAAAAAAGTAAATATCTTTATAAGACAAACTTTTACATACCCTTAAAAATACTAATTAAAACTTAGATACATAAGCGTACAACTATTATATTTTAGGCTTATGCTTAAAACAGTCTATGTAAGAGATGTTCACGCCTCAAACAAGAACAAGATAGCCTTAGAAAGATTTTAATTTATCTGTACTTTATTTTGTACTTTTTAACATCAGAATATATTGAAATATTTATCCTAACATTAGGGTCTGCAGTCTCGACATTGATAGCGATAGCTATGTTCTAACAATTGGTCTCTAAAAAAAATAATGTTGCAAGTAGGCAAACTTTTATGTCCTTTTATATTGTGTCAAGTTAATTTAATTGTTACAAGCGGTAAATATATTCATTAAAATTTAAATAAATTTTAAGTTTTCATGTAAAATAGTGCCTGCAAGGTAGAATTTACACCGTCTTTGTACATATTTCAAGAAAATCATTTTTTTTTTCAGGCTAAGATTTAAAATTTATCCTCACAATTGCGGGAGTTTTTTAACGGCTGGTAATTTAACGATCGGTAGTTAGCGTAGCGATCGCTATCAATGTCGAGACTGCAGGGCCAGGAACGTATTAACTCTAAGGCAGAAAGAACCTGGGGTACATAGACTACTATATATATATACTACAGACTAGACTAGGGTAGCAGCAATCTGACAATTATTCTTCTAGCCAGCTGCCCTGTAATTATTTATCAGTCAAAAGATAATCGAATGTATACGGATTAGATAGTTGGATAGATACGATTTTCTTTTGTAAGCCTAGTAAGCAAAGGCAAGGCTAAGGCTAACAACACACAACAACAACAAGTTATAACTTGTCAAGACAAATCTAACTAGCCTTACCTCATCGGGCTGCATTGTTAAGTTGAAGGTTTCCTATAACGACCTTCCAGGTTCAACATCAAACCCTGGACTATAACTGAAACCATGGTTTTAGTCAAGACAAAATCAACAAGACCAAACAATACGGCACTTTCTTGAATGGTACTTTTCTGTCTCTATCATCAGACCCTAGTCACCACCTAGTTTAATGACACTTGTTAGAACATATCCATATGTTGTATTATGGTTGAAGATTCTATATGATATCATCAGACCCTGATCACCTTCTATTGTAATACCACCAGTCAATACAAATTCAATAAACCCAAACAAGACAGTGTTATCTAGTTTAGTTGAGTTGTTATGGTCACATTCCGGTTTTATCATTAGACCTTGGGCATTATCACCACTAAATGTTACATCTCTTCTCAAAACGTATCCAATAAGCTGAAACACGATGGTGCTATCTTGTTTGGTTGCGGAGATCAAATGGCCACAATCCGGCACCATCATTAGACCCCAGCCACCTCCGAGTGAAAAATCACTTTTCAAACGTATCTAATGAACCCAAACATGATGATGCCATCTTATTTGGTTGCGGAGATCTTCTGGCCACCTTCCGACTTCATCATCAGACCCTGGGTACAACCAAGTAAAAAAAACTTTTCAATTTACATAGAATGAGTCCAAACACGATTGTGCTATCTTTTTTGGTGGTGGAGATCCTATGGACACCTTTCAGCTCCATTATCAGATCTTAGGAATTACCTAGTCTAACGTAACTTGTCAAAACATTATAATATGCAATGAGACTAAACACGATGGTGCCAGCTTGTTTGGTTGAGGAGATCCTATGGCTACCTTCCAGCTCCATCATCAGACCAGCTTTCTAAGTATTATATTATAGTGTAGCGACATCTTTGACGCCGCACACGAACTAAAAATAGCAAGAATTCTACATCGCGCAAGCAGAGTTCTCCGCGCGATTTGAACATATACAACAGTCCGAAATCAACCATTGGGCAGTTGCCCGGACCAGACACAACACCCGTCTGGTCGGAGGATCCTCCCTTTTCAACGGAGGTTTGCGGGACTTTACACCCTGTTCCGCTCACCTCCAAACTGGTGACCCTCGAGCATGAACGTCAGCGCAGCCTTCGTGCAGCTACTTCAGCGTGACGTCATTATCATCGCTTCCTTCAAGCTCTTGAGCAACGAGTCATACAGCCAGCCAGTACCAACGGCTTCTACGGGTATCCTGACCACCAGCATGCAGCGGATGCGCATTCCTGCATATATGCATAGGACACATAATTTTATTACTAATTTGTAACCGAATACACAAAAAAACCAATGCAAGTCAATATGAAGTGTAACAATATAGACTTCTCATAGGTTTTCCTGTAATGCATAAGCTAAGAACGATATCCTGTATTCTTTTCAAATTTTAGATTCCGTAGTTTTGGAAATAAGTGGGGAGGAAAAGTAAATTTTAGTTTATTTTTTTCAATTGAATACGCCTTTCCATTTGATATGTTGCAGCTAGGGTACAGGTTGAAAGAATTTATTTTTAAATTTACCAATTTCCCGCCCAAAATTGATCCAATTCCAAATTAGTTTATTAACGTTACGTAGGTACGTCCAAATTAATTTTGTTTGGGTCATAGACAGAACTTTTTTTTTTTGGGGTTGGAAAATCATCCTTTGACTTCACCCGCTCTGCATGGAGCGGGAGGGCGTGTCAGACTCTTAATGGCTAAAACCCACCGCTGTTCCTTCCCTGCCCTGAGTGCCCAGGGGCGCAGTAACTCTGTTCCGAGTTGCGACTGCTTCGCAAAAGGAGGTGACTGCTTCCCATTCCCTCTCGCTCCGTACCATAACCTAGACCAGAGCCGGGCGCGAGAGGTCATTGCCGCCAATCGCGTACACGAGGACACGGCGGGGCTCCACAAAAGCGGGGCACAACTCCGCCGTAGCTCCACCGTGTCCTCTGGGTGATCCTCACAGTGGTGACAACCGGGCGTTTTCCTCCACCTTATCTTACAAAAGAACCTCCCAAAACTTCCGTGTCCGGTGAGGACCTGCGTCATGCGGAAGGTGAGGACGCCGTGGTGCCTCTCCAGCCACTCCTCAAAGAGGGGCCTTACCGCCGCAATTGCAACGTGCCCAATAGACATTCACCTGTGAAGCAAAATTCAACTTAATCGGGCCAGTTGATTCGGAGTAAATTGGCTGTGACAGACGTACGTGTAAATCTTTAAGGGTTCCGTTGTCGGATACGTTTGATGTTCATTGCGTTTTTGTAACTGCAAATACGTAATTTCGAAAATTAGAAACAGAATCGACGATTCAGGTAATGTTATTTTGGAAAAAAGTTTAGTAACAATAATTGGAATTTATTTTCGTAAAACAGTAAAATTAAAATGCGACTTTGACCTTTAATATCTCCAGAACCAGTGAATTGCCAGGTATGGTCTAGTGGAAAAAATGATCCAAATAATGGGTAGAATATGTGGCTTTCGGTTTCGGAAACTGTATTTTTTCACCCCATATTTCTACGATGACTGGCCTTTTCTTAAATTGTTTTGTTACAATTTGTAACGATTGAAGAAAATACGACAGTTAAAATCAAGATAATCGCAAATAAATTAATATAAATCAACAATAGGTAAGTAAGATTCTTTATCATTAATACTGAGATTATATTCATCACTAATTAGATACAGATAATAATCAATTTATAAATGACTAATACGAATCTAATCTCAGGAAGTAAATAGATAATTTAAATGAATATATACTGACAAATCATTTAAATTAATTTTATTGTTGAGTAGCAAACCGCAAATCATTAATGAAGTATTATAGCTTATTATGAGATTAAAATGAAGGCAATGTTATTGTTATTTTTAATCGCTTTATTTAGTAATATAGTTAGTGCACATTTTGGTTTAACAGTGCCTGATGAAAAACATGTTTTTGACTTGGATCTCTATGAATCTGTGTTAGATTCGAAATTGTGTGAAGAACAAATTCGATATATTCAGCAAGAGAATCAAGGACTACTGCTCGAATGTAAGTAGAGTTATCAATTACCTACCTTATGCCTACGATATTATCGTGAATAAAAAAAGTTTGTAAGTGTTTAAATGTAATTTTTCAAGCAGTTAATATTATCATCAACCTCTCCTCCTCATTTTTTCCTTAAGAGTCTGCACAGCGTGTATTCTTTTTTAATGCATTTGCCATCATCTTTCATCTAAACATTTTTTTTTTTTTTTTTTTTTTTTTTTTCACACACACATTTTCACACATTTTTTTTTAACATTCACATTTAAAACTAAGGAGTGACTTAGGAGGCTACTCCGTATATGTGAGGACTATACAGTGTTCCATAGCCAAAGGTATAGTGCGACCAAGAGCGAACTTTTTATTCGAAACAGCCAGCCACACCGCCTGTTACCTTGGGGGGCGTTCCGCTTTCCAGCGTTACGCGATTCGAGTAACCAGGGCATTTGGTCACACTGATAGTCTGTCTGATAATGCATTTTACTCAGAGCATTTGGCAGTTCGATGTAATATGCTAGCCCGTTAGTTTGCACGTCGTACAATGGAGGGGAAAATCGCTTCTTTTAGGGCGTATTGCCAGTCTTTGTACGAATAATGCTCTGCATATCCAGTATAATAACGCATTCAGGTTAATGTTGGGGCTACTGCTCTTTTAAAGTACGTTGGGAATGTTCTCGCAATCAAGGGTGGCTGATTGTTTATGCTGTTACACGGAGACGAATAGCATCACTTATGCGACGAGTGCGCAATAGCTCTAACAGCCTGTTGGCTATTGTGGCCGACAGAATGGACAGCCCGGTGATGTGACACTGGATAACGACTCATCCATCGTGCGTCATTTAGATAAATTATGTTCAGTAAATTAAAGCGTGTGCCTTTATTTTTGCGTGAGTTATTTGCTAGTGTAGGTATACGAGTATGTATGTGTCATTGTTTGTGTAAGTTGATCGTAATGTTTTTTGTATTGTCTTATAGACACCGGTCTGATACTAAATTAATTATTATTATTTTCTTTAGCTTTTTTACATACAAGATTTATATACCTACTCTAGAGTAATAGGTACTATAAAACAATTTAACAATATAAAAAATAGTAGCTCACCAGCATCGGGAACAGGGTCCAAGCTACCGATGGTCAAAGCTCCTGAGAGAGAAATATCCTAATAATACGCGCCGTGTCCAGGAGTACTACTTTCTGGATCAAGCACTTCATCCAACTGCCCAACGAGAGCCTCTTAGATGTTGGTCGAGGCTTTTGGCTAATAAACCATTGGCCGTCACGACTATTGGCACAATGACTGTTGTATCCACCACCCATATGTCGAAAACCTCGCGAGCCAGATCTAGATACTTTGTTTGCTTATCTTTCTCAGTTTTTACGAGGTTCTCGTCATGAGGGACCGCTACATAAAAAATCATTGTGCGATGCTTTAGTTGATCTATTACCGCTATGTAAGGATTGTCAGGCTTATTTTGGCAACAATATTATAGTTCTATCAGTGATGATGATGATAATTATACCGATCGCAATATTACGTGAAATTGTCATTTTCGAGAACTGGTTCGGGCGTCTATGGTACGGTACTTCCAATTCCAAAAAATTGTATTTAAGAACAAGTTAGGTATTGGCGAATAATCTTGACCACCTGTTTGTGTCTATGCAAATAGTCTCCGTTAGCTAGACGAGAACAACCAGAAAAAATGTATCCAAAACCATACAATCCTTCACAATGTATTTTCGGTAGTTATTCGTCATCATAACATTGGCCATAACCGCAAAAACAAAACCTTCAGTATTCCCGAAGAGGTCACCAAAGCACAGTCACGATGCTGAAAGATCTAAATCAGGCTTCCTGCGCCAGTTTTCGTTAGCCAAGGAGTGCAGGGTGTCCACATCGACCACATCCCTGCTTTTTTTTGTGGGGTTGGGATATCATCCAATGACTTCTCCCGCTCTGGGTGGAGCGGGAGGGCGTATCAGGCTTTTACTGACTAAAATCCACCCATGTTCCTTCCTTGCATGAGTGCCCAAGGGCGCGGTAACTCTGTTTTTAGATTTTATCCGCGGCCCCTTGGCATGCATGCATGCCGATGCATCATAGCCGCATGACGGGCCTCGTCCTGATTGCTGACATCTCTTTGAGGCGCGCGTGGGACACTACGCGGCGTCGACTCTCGGGCCTGGTGCTGATCGGACAGCAAGCTATCCATTTCTCGTCGTCCGCAGGATCACTTCTATGGTGGCCAGAGATCGTCTCGCGAACCCCAACGCCCGGGCGTCTCTTGCGGTGTCTGTGGCTTGAGGAGTGAGGGCGACTCCGTTGAGTCTCCCTCACCCGTTCCGCCTCCTTCTTTGCGAGTATTACTACTGTGCAGTAGGAGGAGACTGCTTCCCACTCCCTCTCGCCCCATACCATGACCTGGACCAGAGCTGGGCGCGAGAGGTCGCTGCCGCCAGTTGCCTGCACGAGGACACAGCGGGGCTGTGCCCAAGTGGGGTAGATCTCCACCGTATGCTCCACCGTGTCCTCTGGGTGATCCGCACAATGGTGACACCCAGACGTTTCTTTCCGTCTTATCCGACTCAGAAACCTCTTGAAACAGCCGTAACCGTTGAGGACCTGCGTCAGGTGGAAGGTGAGGACGCTGTTTCGCCTCTCCAGCCACTCCTCAAAAAGGGGTACTACCGCCGCAATTGTGGCGTGCCCTCTGCTGGGTTGTGACAGTCGCTCTCTCTATATCGCCATGACATCCTGCTGGAGCTCTGTCCGCTGGGCCGCGAGGTGTAGCAGCGGAGATTCGCCTCCTCGCGTCACTCCCAGAGGTTGAGAGGCGACAGTCCGGCAAGAAGGCTCGCCACCCTAACCGGAGACCGTATGGTATCTCCGGACTAGCCGGATGGCCATGATCTTTTGGGAAGCGCTCAACCGGTGAGTTGGTCACCGCTTCAAGAAGCGCGCCCACACCAGTGCCCCGTAAAGGGCCATAGACCGCACGACCCCCACGTACTAGAAAGATGTATCCCCTAAGGCTATATTATTATTATTCCATTTATTTCATACATATTATGAAATAAAATATTATTAATTTAAAAATAAAAAAAATATTATTAACTAAAAATTATTATTATTATTTTTATTATTTTTTTTTTTTGTATTATTATTATGAATTTTTGTTTCTCTTACATCAAATTTACATTTTTAAATTTTCCCTTAGAGAATTAGAAAAAAAATTAAAAATACAAACAGTAGCAGCCCACCGGAATCTAGAATACCGCTGGTCAGGGCTTTTGAGAAAATAATCTCCTAACAACACGCGCCGTGTTTGTCCAGGAGTACTGTTTTTTTTTTTATTATTGTTTCGTTTATTCATTTGTATATACATCTAAATTACATTTTTAAATATTTCAAAAAAAAGATAAAAAAAAACATTTAAAAATATAAAAATAGTATCCCATAGGTATCGCGAACTGGGTCCAAGCTACTGGTGGTCAGGGATCCTGAGTAAGAAATCTCCCAACAATACGCGCCGTGTCAGTCCAGGAGTGCTGCCTTCTTTTTTATTATTGTTCCGTTTATTCATATGTATAGACATCTAAATTTTATTTTGAAATATTTAAATAAAAAAGATTTAAATAAAAACATTTAAAAATAGTATCCCACAGTATCGCGAACAGGGTCCAAGCTACAGAGATTCAGAGAGAGAAACCGCCTGACAATGCGAACCTAACCAGCAAAACGTATCGTAAAAAAAAACTTTTTTACAAAAAAAACAACAGACTTCCAAAAAAAAATTCACTAAAAATTTAAAAATAACTTTAATTTCGGAAGTCGGTGTTTGTATTTTATTTCTTCGATTTTTGACACTGACTTCCGAAATTAAAGTTATTTTTAAATTTTTAGTGTAATTTTTTTTCGGAAGTCGGTTGTTTTTTTTGTAAAAAAGTTTTTTTATTTTTCGCTTTTTAGTTGTTATACCCCAGAACTAATAACATGAAACGTGGAATTTAAACAAAAAATAAAAAAAGGTAAAACCGCGGTGCGCAGCTAGTTAAATATATGAGTGACTTTTATAAAATATTTTAGTAAGTTAGCTTGAGATCTTGTGCAAGCGATTCAGACCGTTTTTAAGTTACAGTAAACACTTATGATCATGCCTTTCTGATTTGTTAATCTTTGATGTATCCTGTTTCAAAATAGTACGAGAATCTTTTGGCAGGAAATTAGGATTCCTTTAACAAAAAATATTTTCATTTTGTTAAGGCATCATGAGAAATGTTGAATTGGAGTGCCCACTCTTTAAAATTAGAATGAAACTCATCATTTAAATTTTCATTGTCATCGGACTCTCATTGTCATTATCACTAGTATCAGATTCAGTCTTGATCAGCGGAGATATTTTCGGAATGAAAACACACTTCACTAGCTGACGGTTCACTATTTTCATAATCAGTAGAAGTGTGAATATTTCCTGGAGAACCCGCACTTATATTACTTGATCGCTCTTCATCTGTGGTTACTGCCAATGTAGATGTTTATTGTTTCAATCGTTTATAAATCTTATTTACTTTCCGCCAGAAAACTCCGCTTCTTTTAATTTTTTTCGACCGATTATTGTTCATTTTCTCAAAATAAAAGCTAATACTGATGTTGTTGTAACAAAATAGCGTTTACAGTGCTGTAAAAGATTTCACTGATCTCTCATACCACTATTACGCTGTAAGACGGCTTTCAAATAATGCTTAAAAACACCTTTGGGGCTGTAATAGATAATTTTAAAGCGTTTCCTCAATTTCAATAGCCATGTCGAATGAAAACCTTGCAGAAAGCTATCGTATGACATTAAGTGCCGGTATAGTAACTGAGATTCTATTTTGTCAAATTAACAGCGTTTACTCTACAATAATGCTGTAGGTATCAATTAAATGCCGAAATCTAGTGCTATAAAAGCGAGTTTTATGACAAATTAGCAATTTAGTTGCTTTCAAAGAGCTGCCATAAGACATAAGGTTGCACGAAGGCGATCGAGAGATATATTTATATAATTATCGAGTAAATGCGCTAAAAATTCGTCGAGTCATGTTTACTAGACATGTTTATAAAGCCAAAAAGCGTTGAATGCTAAAACATCTAGAAAGCTGCTTTTATACGGCTGTTTGAAATAATAGGATCTTTCATACGAGTGTTTTTCGATCCATTGTCGTGAGAGTAATTGCTTATACGATCTCTTTGCTAGTTGGGATGTCCAGAAGTACAGCTTTCTGAATCAAGCCTTTTTCTTGATCTATCTTTATTTATTTTTCTTGATCCAGCCGCTTAACGAGAGCCTCCTGAGGTTTTGGTTGAGGCTCATGGCTATAAGCCATTGGCTGACACGACTATCGGCACAACGATCGCGTCCACATTCCACATGTCAACAACCTCGTGAGCCTTATTATCATTATTATTACTGTGCCTATCAATCGTCGTTGTTTAAGCCTATACTAACCCTAGCTTCCTAGACGCTCTTTCAGGAACAGTGTATTGAGAGTTGGCTTGGTCAGACTGAATGGCTTTTAGGCGTCGAAAAATCCTTAACTTCGGTATCCAATTAATAACACATTTTGATGCTCGCGAAGGAGGAGGCGGAATAGGTGAAAGAGACTCAAAGGAGTAGCCCTCACGCCCTAGCCGCAGCCACCGCAGGAGACGCCCTGGGCGTCGGAGTACGCAGAACGATCTCCGGCCACCGTAGACGCGGGCCTGCAGAGGGCGAGTAATGGGTAGCTCGCTGTCTGATCGATCGACCGCACGTAGTGTTCCACGCAAGCCTCAAAGAGATGTCAGCCACCACTGACGGGGCCCATCATGGCCGATGCCTGCATGCCAAGGGGTCGCGGATAAATTCGTAACAGAGTTACCACGCCCCTGGACACTCAGGCAAGGACAGGGGTGGGTTGTAGTCAGTAAAAGCCTGATACGCCCTCCCGCTCCACCCAGAGCGGGAGTAGTCATAAGATGATTTCCCACCCCCAAAAAAAAGGCAATAAACTCCAAAAGGACTCACATTTGGAAAAAGTTTGCTGCAATTGCAAATATTTAGCTATTCCTACAAAAATTATTGCTACCGGTACAAAGCATTATGGCTATATTGAGTTTAGGGGCAAATATTCACAGTTCATTCCCATTATCCTTTATTTTTACAGTTATTGATGCTGGCATCCGTATTCCAACTGGTATTATGACTGGCAACATGTTGCACCTTGGTAGCTACTACCAATGTTTGGGAATCAACAATCCAACACCGAACTCGGTAATCGAAGGAAAATATTGTATGATACGCTTACCTTTAGAGCAAGATTGGCCAACTATGCCCACTTTATCTGAAGATATACCTCTGCCTGATTTTGATCCAAAAAAATGGAGACTTAACGAAGATGTTGTACAGCAGTTGAAACAGGCAAACTTATGGGCAGCTGGGATGGGAAAGCTTAGTGGAATACAAAGTAATATCAGCAGGTAATAAGTTCATCATTTTCTTAATTTTTCTTGTGCATTTCTCTGTCTAGCGGCACACATGTGCGCCACCGAGGAAATCCCGTTTGCATTGCCTAAAAAATTGCCAAAAACCAGATTCACGCGTTTCAAACCGCTAATATTACTATTACCCAAGGTCTTTAGACCTGTGGCAAGGTTTACACACCCGGAACATGAGAAAGTCTGTAGTTACACGATGGCCGACTGTCAACGGGACTTGACAGCCGTTGACATCGCGGCGCAGGGCCTGAGGGGCAGGGCCAAATACTTATTGCATTCAGTTTTTAAGACAGATTTTTTGATACGAAATGAAAGACACAGAATAGAAACACTATTGTAAAGTAAGTTTTTTTAAAATAAAATTTAATGCTAAGGTGGGAAGGAGGCAAGAACCGGACAACGAAGAAACTCCAAGCCACTTTAGCTTAAGGAACCGCAGCGAACGAAGTGTTCATCTTAGTTTGCTTTCGGAAAGAGCAAGCATATAGCCAACAGCTTATTTTTAAAAAAAAGCCCTATCGGCGAAGGACTCGGGTCGCACCATATGGTTGCACTGAAAATGGATGGCGCCACCGCGGCTGGCCCAAAAAGAGGTGGCGTGAGGAACTGGACACGATCTGCGAAGGACTGCTTTTAGGAAACATGGGAGAAGAGTTTCTGGAAGGTCTTGGGGGAGGTCTTTGCTCAGCAGTAGGACTTTTTCAAAAGAATTTCAACCGACTTCCAATATTTAAAACACAAAAAATGGAAACTAACTTTAATTTTGGAAACAAGCGGTTTAGGTTTTGTTTTTTCGTGACACCAATTGGAAAGAGGTATGGGTACACCAATCGATTGTAATACTTTGTAAAAAAAGTTTTTTGTTTATCACCTTGAAGTTCTGGTACCCGAAAACTAAATAGTGAAAAAGTTTTATGATAACGTATCTTTAAGATTGACATAATGCCCACGATTATTCAATCTTCTCATTTAGTGCTCTGTCGTTATAAAGTTCTGTTCTATGCCTTCGTAGTTAAGTCCAGCCTATAGTTATTTAACTATAGACTGGACTTTGCGCTGGGATAGACATGAACCTAACAATATATCAACAATAACATTATTTACCAATATCTACATTACTTAGTACAGCTTGAGGTGTACACTGGTGTATCTTCTACACGGAAAAATACAAAAAATTTCGTGACTATGCTATTGACCGTGAAGAGTTCCTTTATCTGGAGCTAATCGTGAATGTGATTCAGGTCACGCTAACTTTAAGAATTCATAATCATCGGACCTGAAACAACATGCAAAAAAAACTTTTTTTACAAAAAAAACAACAACTGACTTCCAAAATAACTTTAATATCGGAGTTATTTTTTAATTTATAGTGTATTTTATGTTTTGGAAGTCGGCTGTTTTTTTTTTTGTAAAAAAAAAAAATATTTTTCAATTTTTAGTTGTTAGACCCCAGAACTAAAAACTCCAATAACATGGAACGTGGAATTTAATCATACTTGTAATTGGAGAAAATAAAACGTCATCTAGATATACATATTTTTTGTTTTTGTTCACTTTATTAAAAAGCGCAAAAGCAATTTCGATAAAATTTATATGGGACCACCTCGGAAGTATATACTTCCGGATTAAAAAAGAATTTTGAAAATCGGTCCATAATTGACGGAGAAATCGGCGGACATACATAAACAATAAAATAAACAAAAAGCATACATACAGTCGAACATAGAACCTCCTCTTTTTTCGAAAGTCGGTTAAAAATTCAACTCCGTAGAATAAGACGACCTGGTTAGAACCAGGTGTTTTTTTTAATTCAACATGAAAGATTTGACCCAAACATACAAATATTGCAAGTTAATTATAAGGTTGTAAAAAGAAAAATCAAGATTAGTATAATCAAAAAAAGTTATGCCTGAAAATCAATCAATCTGCCTTTTCCCAAATATCTCTGGGTCGGCTTTCAGTCTAACCAGATGCATCTGAATACACGTAGTTTACATGGAGCGACTGCCTATCTGACTTCCACAACCCAGTAACTAGGTAATACAATACCACTTAGTAAGACTGGTTGTCTGACTTTCGGGCTTCTGACGACCCGTAATTACTGTCAAAGATCCACGATTGACAGCCGGGACCAACGGCTTAACGTGCTTTCCGAGGCATGGAGGAGTCTCGGTATATAAAGATGGTCACCCATTCATGGACCAACCCCGGCAAGCGTAGTTTAACCTGATGGATCGACCCATGCGGCTGTTATTACTTTAGCCGCGAGAGCCTCTATGCCTGCAAATATAACCCCAATAAGATGGAATTTTAACATAACTGGTGAAATTTGGGTATACCAAGCGAACTGTACACATCTGCGTACCCTTTCAAGGCGTACGGACGTGATTTTATATTATGAAATTGTATAAACAACTAGTTGCTGCCAGCGGTTTTGCGTGGAATTAGTACTTATCCCGTTATATACTTTCAACCCCATATTTCTCCTCCAAAGGGAAAAACTCTTGCTTAGTGGATACCTTCTGTTCACAAAAAATACATCCTGCAAATTTCATGTCTCTAAGACCAGCGGTTTAGGCTGTACGTTGATATACAAATCAGTCAGTCAGTCAGGACTTTAAATTTTGTATATACAGGTAAGCAGACATGCGATTGCAGCAATCCCGGCAGATTCACGGTCATATAATATATTGAAGAGTTCCACTGTCTGTCTTTAAAAGTGGTTCCGTTTAAATTAAAAGGGTCTTCGGAAAATATTAGGTCCCCCACCTATGAAATCAGCGTTTTGCATGGAGAATTTTAAAGAAGTTGCTTTTTTCTTACTAACATTTTCATAATTTATCTATCAACTATGAACACTAATGTTTTAAAACTTTTATGCAATAATGTTTAACAACTAAGATAACGTATGCCACTTAGATTAATCAACAAAAATATGTTTTGGCTAAGTTAAAACAAATAGGTAGTGGTTTCATTTCTCCTAACAAAAAGAGGAGTCGTTTTTAAGGTATTTTGTTTTGTATAAAACTATAAGTAATAAGGTTTTTTTTACTATTGGCAGTTGTCTATGACGGTCTTTATTTGATAAAATGTCAAGCAATTGATGAATATTTTAATTCATAGAAGTGACGAGGTTCTCTACAGGGTGTAACGGAAAGGTGTGGTCATATTTTAATTGCCGGTTCTGCCCATGGAAATAAACAACTTTGACTAAGAAAAATAGAAAATTCCCAACTTTCCATACTAAGTCATCATCAGCTGAACAATATTTGTATGGGAGGAAAATTTTTTATTTAGAATTTACTCGAATTTTCTTGAAAAAAGTTGTTTATATAGATGGGCAGATGAAGTTCTTAAAATATGACCACACCTTTCCGTTACGCCCTGTAAATGTGAGAAAAAAACGACAATTTCATATGTAAGGACCCAATGTTTCTCTTCAAAGAATTTGCACTCAGAGACCTCTAATTTTCGACCTTTCACAAGAATTAGTCATTGATAGCATAGTCACCGATTTTGATTGCGAAAATAAATTGGCCTTCAGATATGTCTAATCTAATCTGTTTGATTAAGAATTGACGTATAAAATAGTATAGACTCTATTTAAAGATTTATCAAAACGCCTAGCTGACACTTCACGTGACTCAAGGGCAGGCTTTTACCTCGTCCGAATGCCATTAAGCTTTGCCATACAACGTGGCAATGTCGCCAGCCTTTTGGGCACATTTTCAGTCAACAGCGATGCGGACTTGCGGAGGAATATTAAGACGCCATATTTTAAGTTTTATTTAGTTGGGAGTTTTTGTTTTAATGATAGTTCGTTAAGTATTATAATAGTATGTAAATAGTATAATTATATCAATTTGAATAAATTCCGATGTTTTCTTTAGTATTTTTACAAGTATATCGCAGTTGTGTAAATTCTGTTGTAAATAAATAAAATTATTAAAGTTGCAATACAAATGAAGATCTTGCCGTGATCTGTTTTATGCTATATTATCTGTGGCAATTGTTATGATTCAGTAGTTGTGTTGATTTGATATTATCATCGAATGCGAAACAGCTAAATCCTTAATTATTATTTTCATGTATTTGGTGCCTAAAACATACTACTTTCTAAACATTTAAAGTTATTAGCACGCATTGTTATGTTGGTTGTTGTATTGATTTGAGTTAGGTTGGTAGGAGACATTCCCACCACATTGCGACGACAAAAGGTGGCAACAAAAGATGATCCGATGTTAAGACATTAGCAGGGAGGCGAAGGCACTTCTTCGGGAACAACGGAACCAAGCAGTACTGATTGTAAGATCAAGTGTACCAAGTCAGTCGTCAATTATTAAAAAATACAAGAAGTATCTCCGAGTATCGGCTGAGAAATCAATCGATTTGAGAATCTCCTTTTTTTGGAAGTCGGTTAATTTATTTTTATTTTTAAATTGATGATCACTATCTCACCTGACGGTAAGTGATGATGTTGTTGACGATGGAGGACACCTGCCTAGAAGTAACCTATTATTTACTAATGCTCTCACAAGCGTTCGAATACTGCAAGACTTATACCCGTCACACCCGCATCATTCTGTTCCACTAGGAACACATATTCTTAGTAGAACAGAATGATATGCATATATGTATGACGCATCCGATCGATGAGTTGGCGCCGCACTACAGCAGCCAATCAATGGAAGATGGCAACCACAAGACTATTAAAAAAAAACAGCTCAGCAAGGATACTCAGTGTTCGACAGAGAGCTACAAGCAATTTATATGGCAGTCATGCATTTTAAAAAGTATTCGAATGTTGACAATTAACTATCTACACTGACCGCAAGCCTAAATCTACGAAATGCAGAAAATATCGTCCGATTCTGAAACTCAACGCTTACGAAGATAGAGCTACTGTTTTTCAGTGAATTTTCCTACGAACGACATACGTCACATAAGCGAACGTAACAACCTCGTAGCCGATGCATTATCACACGTCGACACAATAAGCTGTCCTTTCCCGATTGAATATGAAGCGCAAGCGAGAGATAATGACATAGCAACTTATGCAATAGTCAAACCTCCTACTCAAGGCATCATCTCGACTCACTGGGAGAGCACCACCCCGACTCACTGTGGCATCACCGCAGACTGTTCCGATTCTCCGCGAACTATGCCGCTTCCAGTTCCGTCTCACTGGAACCATCCTTCCAATGGCCCAACAAGCATCACAAGATGTTTGGACAACTCATCAAGAAATAACGATCTGTGATCTCTAATTTCCAGAGCTAGTTCAACATTACCGATGATCCTCTCGGCTCGTTTCTTAGTAGACTTAAGCACAACTAGCAGGTATCTGACAGATCGGTCGCAAAGATGAGAACAGTACTAAATAGACGATCTAACTTGCACTTGATAAAGTTTGAGCAGCTGTACCGGTGTGAAAAAAAAAACAATATTAAATATATATAATAAAAGTAACAGACCTAAGGCAAGAGAGAGAGGAGTACAGAAATAAATTATTTAGTAATGAGAGGACTAAAAAAGATGCCAAGATCCCGGGAAAAACGACAGACACTGTGCCAACCCTAAAATAATTCAGGCTGAATGAAGAAGATTCTTGATTTCTTGTTTCTGCAGCCAATTAAATTTTTTTATTTTATTTTCAGGGTCGCTGACAGTCCTCTTGCTTTTCTCACACTTCATTTGGCTGTTTGCATACCCAAGCCATGCACTACACGTTCAGCACTAAGCTCCTTCTTCAATAGTTCTGAGATAAATTCAGTCGTTAATTTTGAAGAAACCTTTTGCCGACTTCCTAATGACAAGCCATGGGTGGCTGTAGATTATGTTGCAGTGTAAGTACTCTTTTTATTTTCCAAATTATCAAAGACATCCATGACTACTGGATATTGGTCTTCCCAAGCGTCATCAGATTAACCGGTTTTATGCTTTACAAATCTTGCTGACTCCTTCGGCCTTCACCAGGATTTTGGTCCACCTTGTGGAAGGCCTTCCAATATTGTTACATGTGGTACGCGATCCACCGCACCAGCCATTCGTTTTGGGAGCCCTGCTCTTGGCAAATTTTTCTTTGTTTTTTTTATACGTAGGTATTTACATGGTAATTTATCTGTGACAAGTTTACTACAACTGGGTTTGAATTCATGGACGGATATTGTGTTATTTGGGCTTTATGTTGTCGTTTATGGTATAAATAGACATATTTGTCAGATTAATGGTAATACCTTCTTGATATTATTCTTTGATTATTCAGTGTGCCTCGTATTTTCAACCAATTCAATAGTGTTATATTACAAGATTTTAATTTGTACTTTATGTGTTTTCAGATCAATATTTTCATTCATTGGGCTTCTCGTCTTGTTGAGTACGTTATACGACCTCTACCACAATGTTTTTCAGCAAAAGGGTACGTACTGTTTTGTTTGAAATCTTAGCAGCAATAGGCATATTACTATTTACAATAATCTGCGCCAATACTAAGGTCTGACTGTAGGGACTGTCCGTGAATCGCTGCTGTGCTATTTCCCATGGAGTGGTGCAGCCACGGTGATGCATCGGACTGTGCTGCCGATGTACATTAGGCCAGGAATTTGTTTTTTAGGATGTAGATATGCTTACATAGGATAAGTTATTTACAAATAAATGAGGCATGGTTACTTGTATAAATACAAATTGTATTGTATTGTATTATATAATAGTACCTGGATGACCGAGCTTTGCTCGGTTTTACGTTTTCTAAAAATAAATCCAAGCTAGATCGATTTGTCGCCCCCGAAATCCCCTGCAAACTAAATTTCTTGAAAATCGTTGGAGCCGTTTCCGAGATTCAGATTATATATATAGGTACAATATAAAAGAATTGCTCGTTTAAAGATATTAAAAAGACTCTATTTCCCTGTACAATTATGTTATTAAATCTCGTGATATCGCTATCACTTGTGATTATCACGTTTATTTAGTATGTTTATTTATTAGAGTTTGCGATTAAACTGATTTTGCTGACAATCAATTTACTCTATTTGAGTAGGTAATCATAGTGTTTAGGGTTCCGTACCTGAAGGGTCCAAATGGAGCCCTATTGATGTTGGTCACGTGTCCGTCTTTTGTCACATGTTCCAAAATTTTTTTTAATTTCCTGTTGACCTATGAACTTGAAATTTGGTGACAATGTTTATTATTATAGTCAATCGTGGATCTTTGACAGTCGTTACGGGTCGTCAGAAGCCCTAAAGTCTGACAACCAGTTTTACCAAGGGGTATCGTATTTTTTTTTTTTGGGGTTGGGAAATCATCCTATGACTTCTTCCGCTCTAGGGTGGAGCGGAAGGGCGTGTCAGACTCTTACTGACTAAAACCCATCCCTGTTCCTCCCTGCCCTGAATGCCCAGGGTCGAGGTAACTCTTTCGAATTTATCTTAAACCCCCGGGCAAGAGGTATCGTATTACCCAGTAACTGGGTTGTGGAGGTCAGCTAAGCAGTCGCTCCATGTAAAATACTGGGATTCAGCTGCATCCAGTTAGACTGGAAGTCATTCATTGGGCTTCTCGTCTTGTTGAGTACGTTATACGACCTCTACCACAATGTTTTTCAGCAAAAGGGTACGTACTGTTTTGTTTGAAATCTTAGCAGCAATAGGCATATTACTATTTACAATAATCTGCGCCATATTTATGAGGTTACGTATATAGTATATATATATATAGTAGTTAAGCTTTTTTGTATTGAATTAAAGCGGAGCGATCAACGTTATGCCAAAAATGAATATAATATCAAAGGTAATGTGGGGTACCTTGTAGACACTAAGAATAAAATTACCCTCGTTTAACTACTTACTACGTATCGTATAAGTGAAGCTTGTTGCTATGAATGTAGTACTAGGCGCCAACAAAAATAAAAACGTAAATAAAGCCAAAGAACAATTCTGCGTACTGCAATGACGCAGTGAAGTACCGAATCGGTACATGTTAATCTTCAGTAAAGAGAAAAGTTATTGTAAAGCTCTCGGATAGGCATATTTACTAATTTAAAAGTTAATGTGGATGTTATGTTTTTTTTGCTTAGATCCTCAGAAACCACCACAAGCCAACAAGCTGCTCATAGCATTTTCTGTATATACCAACACTCGTCGTCTCGTCACATATACTCCAGTTCCTGGAGCCTTGGAGTGTCTGGATGGCATCAGGTCATTCGCCATGATGTGGGTCATCATTGGACATTCATTTGGAAGTCAGCTTGCTACCGGGCATATCGGTAATCTAATGGACGCTTTCGAAGTAAGTATACATTTCAATTAAATTTCCACTTTCTCATATAATTATCATGGCTGCAGTTAATCAGTCACATAAAATAATGCTTTATAATATAAGTGTTGCCTTTTAACAACCCCTCTCCGGGAGGATGGTAATGTTTATGTCGTAGCCATCTGGTTGAATTCGCCATTCAATTAGACGCCTGGGCCGTTCATTAAAATTATGCGCGCTCCTTGATGGGCGAGTCCTATTACAGGGTGGACGTACGAGGCGTTACGTGAGCCCAGCACAGAACACGCAAGCTAACCACTCAAGGTCAATGGCAGTTAATAGTGCCTTAAAGCCCTACTACCGGCCAAGTGGCGCCCTCATCGTCATCTTTCTGCCCTTATCCCATGTTACTTGGGGTCGGCGCAACACGGTTTTTTCTTCCATTCTATCCTGTCAGCCGTCACGCTATCACTAACTCCCTTTTCTTTCATATCACTCCTCACACAATCCATCCATCCTTTCTCTGGCCTCCCTCGCCCTCATTGAAGTAAAAATCGTAGCATGGCATAGAAAATAAACATTAAAGAATCCAACGTCACGTTTGTTATATAAATGATAAAGTATGTTTACGTTGTTAAAACAAGACTCAAAATGATTGGTATTCAAAGCAGTAAGCAAAAAAAACTTTTTTACAAAAAATAGAACCGACTTCCAAAAAAAGTGCAAACTAACTTTAATTTCGGAAGTCGGTGTTTCTGTTTTGTGTCTTCGTTTTTTGACACCGACTTCCGAAATTAAAGTTATTTCGCACTTTTTTTGGAAGTCGGTTCTATTTTTTTGTAAAAAAGTTTTTTATTTTTCACTTTTTAGTTGTGGTTCCCCATTAAACTATGTTAACAATTCATAGACATACGATAGCAGCAATCGCGGTTGATTTGCCATCAATTTTTGAAGAGTTCCGTTGTCTGTCTCCGGAACCCATCATCAGATCTTTTTGAAATTTAAATGGGACCATTTCGGAATAAACCCCTTTCGAACATAAAAAGAATTTTGCAAATCCGTCAATATTTATGACGGAGTTATGCCCGAACATACATAAAAAAAAAAAAAAAATACAAACATCCGAATTGATAACCTCCTCCTTTTTCGAAGTCGGTTAAAAATACTAAAAGTGAAAAATTTTTATTCAATTAGGGCGCCACTTGGCTGTAACGCCTTGCGGAGGTCAATGATTTAAAAAACAATAACCACGAAGGCCGAACTTCACCAATCCGACTCGGGTTGCCCCATGTCCCGAGCTTGCTACGCTCGCTCTTGTATCATAATAATGCCTTTTGTACACACATAATCATGATCAGTGGTACGAGTATCACAATCTCATCAACAATATGCAATTTAACTAAATGACTTGACGACATCCAGCCATCTTGACATCATCATAAACGTTGCGTTCAACCACTTGGCTGGTTGTCCTTCAGCCATTTAATTGAATTTCGGCCGGTTTAATGAACGGCCTAGGAAATTTACATTACGGGTGTTTTGTATGTTTTTTTAATTCATATTATATTGCAGCTATTTCCGTAAGTGTGGTGTACCTATATATACATATTTTGTTAAGTTTTATTTTGGTATAAGAAGAAAACTATGTTTAATCGTTTCCAGTGGATGGCGGCATTTACCTCTATATGGATCACATCAGCTACTATAACAGTGGACACTTTCTTTATGCTGAGTGGTCTTCTCATAGTTTACACTACAGCTGGAAAATTAAGTAGCAGTGAGTACTTTTATTTTAGGTTAATGATCTATTGGTATACTATACACAATACATACATTTAGCATTAATAAAAAAACACCAAACATTTTCTGTCAATCTTCAATAATAATAAAGAAGGATGGCCAAATCGTACCCGACAACGAAACGATGGCCTCCCAATACGCCATATTTATGAAAAATACCCTTATGTTTTAAGGTCATAGAAAACACAAGAAATATCTCAATATGTAGCCACAAAAAAAAGTTATCCAATTTTTTTGTTTTTGTAACTTTTTCTAAATTATTTAGAATAATAGTTTCAGAACGCACCTCTTGACGATTCATTTCGCGTTTGAAATGACTTGGTATTCAAAGACTGTAATTATTCATGTTTTTCTGAAAAGTTTTAACTGTAATTCTATTCAATTAGTTTAGAGGCATCAAATCAACGAATATGCTGATATTATGTATTGGATTCTTGTCATAAAAAATAATTATGTTGGTATAGTAAGTAGTTTTGTTCAAATGCGTACAACGGAACGTCATTTGTCATTGACAAGTTACTTAATCTGTCTGTGGTCATCGTTCATCGACCCGCGCCATTTATATGGCAATATACTACGACAATATCAGAGCCAGCAGCATTCCTCGATGGTGTAGTGATAAGTGACAATTTGTCAATATCTATGCAACTTGAGCATTGAAGACTGAAAGGCAGTAGGTATCTAGTGACTAACTCTTCAGCCAGAATTGAAGTGGTCAAACCACAAAAAAGGCTTGGAAGTCTTTCAAGAACCACTTCACGTGTGATGTTATACCAGCTTTGTTGTCTACACTATACATTGTGCAAGTTAGAGCAATATAGGTGTAGTTTTCATTGAATGATCGATGGACAAACAAAGAGTTGGTGCGCTTTGCTACAAGTCCTATTTTTTGGGTAATTCTCTGAGAGAAATCGAAATAAATAGAAACGAGATCGCTAATTACCCTTCTCGCTTATCGCTAACTAGACTCATAAGCTACGCCGCAGTCGGGCAGAAGGTAGTTGTAGATTCTAACCTCAAAAGTATTGTTGACGTTATTATAAAAAATCGTGGTTATTTAGAAATAATTTTCAAACGGGATAGTGTTTACGACATAAAAACAAACCAATCTAGCTATAGTTTATTTTGGGACATGAAAAATAATAGTCGAGTCCAGCTCCTATAGAAATTTGTCCATTCTTCTTTGTGTCTACATTCAGTGTACACACGCCAAAAAAGATAAGTAACCAGCACGTACAATACAAAACTATATCGCTACTATTAAAACGAATGTTCACAAAGACAGCACGCACACATCGCATTCGTAGAGTGACGCCGACTTGAAATTATTTGCCACTTGAGAAGCTAACTACCTGCTTTAAAAATATATTCCTGCCTAATAAGAACACTATTTAAAATCAACGGGTGCATCACTTCACCCACCCATTAGTGCTTGCTTCACAATATATAAGAAGCATAAATTTAACAATTTAATTCACGGTTCCTATGGCTAAGGCGCATAAGCGCTGGTCTAGTAAACCATGCGTCCAAGGATCGAGCCTCAATACTGGCGTCACTTTTTGCATTATTATAAAACATTTTTTTCATTTTGTTGATTTTTTATTTTTGTAATTTACCTGATAATAAGAACATTATTCGAGAAAAACCATAATACACCACATGTTTCTTGTTACTTTAATGTTGCAGAGAATATGGAGTGTAAATTTGGCTAATGTATTGTTACGTGTCCTCTCCATGTCCCATTGGTAAAACCATACGCTCGGTTTTTTACGCCGCCGGCGCCGTATTGAATCCCACTGTCGACGGCTAATATTTTTGTATGTTTCAACAAAATATTTTACAGTTGTTTCTTCAATTCATTGTTTACTATTAGCAAGTCTTCTTTAGATTTGGGTTGGCAAATATTAATTGTCCACCCTCTAAAGATAACAAGTCTTATAAATGTTAGAAGTTTAAGTTCATCGTCATAATGCTATTGACTATCGGGTTCCCGTTACGTTTTGAGACATTATACCCTGCGTGTTTGAGAATTGCTTTTATTTGTAAATCAATACGAATCACTTAAAAAAAACACTTATAAGAGCTGAGATTATTATTATGCATTAGCAAAACGTTTCAATTAGTGAAATTGCGAGGCGTTCAATGATATTGGTGTATAATAAAATGTTATTATTAAAAGTTTCATATGTTGAAATAATCCACATGTATTTGAAAATTTGGTGCGTCCATCTTAAGCGTAATCAAGAGAAATAAAGAACAGTATAACTATGCACACACTGTATAAATAAATTATATGGAACGTGAAGCATAGTAAAAAACCGATATTTATAAGAATAAAACATTTATAGAAACACAGCACCAACAGTTTTTTTTTTCAACATTTAAGGACATTTTAGACTTAAATATACTATTAAGACATTGACACACAATTTCATTTCAACCGCTACAATTAGGTATCTGACTACGTCAGGGGGCAGAAAGCAAAAAAAAAAATCTTAAGGTATATCAAGTTTAATTGTTAAAAATGCTAATAAAAATATTAAATTATACAGAGCGTATGTGTTTACTTTTTATGCACCTAAAAAAAAAAAATCGAAATCAATTCTAATTTTTCAGTCAAACTACTCAAAAATCTCCATCTTTTCTACCTGAACCGCATACTCCGAATATTGCCCGTTCTCGCCGCGACGATTCTCCTACAAGCATCAATACTGAACCGGGTAGCAGATGGCCCACTTTGGAATGCCATGATTACTGAAACACATAGATGTAGAGTATACTGGTGGTCCACGCTGCTGCATATACAGAATTATGTCAACCCCGTTGAAACGGTGAGTGCAAAATATATAAAATATTATGCCAGAATAATTAATCAAATGCCAGTAGTAATTAAATAAATGTGTTTTGGAAGAGGCAAACAGTTCTCTTTAAAATTGCGTTCAAATATTTCCAATCTAGCTGAACATGAAGACCCAATGGTATTAAAAGGCAGCAGGAATAGATAGCTAAATGAGATACTAAGCTACTGCTTGCGAAAATAATGAAGCATTCCGATCAAGTTTCGGTCACAGCATTCAATCTCAAAGGAGGTTAGCCCAGTATGAAGCAGATAATTTAGTATAGTGCACAAGTCTGTCTTTCCGCGACACCTCGCGGCTCGATGGATGGAGCTCCGGTAGGATCTCATGGCAACATGGAGAGAGCAACTGGCGCAACCCAGCGCTGGGCACGCCACCATTGCGGCGGTAGTGCCCCTCTTTGAGGAGTGGCTGGAGAGGCCCCACGGCATCCTCACCTTCCGTCTGACGCAGGTCCTTACCGGTCACGGTTATTTCGGGAGGTTCCTGTGTCGGATAAGGCGGGAGGAAACGCCCGGGTGTCACCATTGCACGGATCGCCCAAAGGACACGGTGGAGCGTACGAAGGAGGTCTGCCCCGCTTGGACCGAACACCACCGTGTCCTCGTGGATAAGATAGGCAGCAGTGACCTCTCGCGCCCGGCCCTGGTCCAGGCCATGGTATGGAGCGAGAGGGAATGGGAAGCAATATCCTCCTTTTGCGAAGCAGTAATGGTCGCGAAGGAGGAGGCCGAACGGGTGTGAGAGACTGTACGGAGTGGCCCTCACTATCTGACACGTGTGGGAGAAGTCATAGTACGATTACCCTACCCCAAAAAAAAGTCCCATCTTATCGGCAATCTGACACAACCGGGGAGAGAACATATGCAATAGCAACGGCTTTACGCGCTTTACGAGGCACAGGGGTATCACACTAAAGGAGACTCAACAGAGTCGCCCTCTCGCTCCCAGAAGCAGCCGCCGCAGGAGACGCCCTGGGAGTCGGAGTTTGCAAGCCCAACTCCGGCCACTGTAGGCGCGGGCCTGCGGACGGCTAGGGCCAGTGCCTGCCTGGGGTTGCGAATAAATTCGAAATGGAGTTCCCGCGACCCTTAACACTCAGGCAACTGAAGGAAGAAGGGAAACGTTGGCAGTCATTGGTTGATTTCCGACCCCCACAAAAATATAAAGAGGGGTGTCACACTACCAACTTTTAAAGTCCGGGTTTTAATATTTAGAAATTCCTTAATATGGAAATACCTAATACTTTTTGCTTGAACTGTTATTTGAATGCAGTGCCGTAGTACGCTCAGCTGTTGCGCTTGCAACCAGAAGATGCACAGACACAGTTCCTATTATAATAATGAATACTTATAGTACTAATTACCTCCCTATTTCAGTGCCTTGGCCACTCCTGGTATCTCGCTATAGACTTACAACTGCACATCTTATCACCCATCGTTCTGGTGTGGGTGCTGACTGGAAAAAGAAAACTGGCGTGGTCGGCGCTCGTCGCAGCTCTGATCGCTGTACTTGCAGCATCTACTACTTACAACTTCATTAAAAAGTTTGCTCCTGGACCCTCTGTGCCAACGTAAGTAAATTTAGTTTTTTGATAGATGGTAGCTATAGATATTAATAGTTTTTTGTACAGTTACGGGCTGATGGAGAAATTGATAGTCTCATCACCTTTTCCGGAATAAATACTGGTAATGGTGACTAGCAAATTGTGGCAATGGCTAGCGACGGATTTGTAACTATTTTTTCTTCTTGAAGAAATCTATTTTATAGTTCCCGATAGTATTTTTTCATCAATAACTAATGTGGTAACCTAATTGTCGTAAAAAGATAAATAAACTTATAATTTAATTATAAATCAAAATGACCTAGTTAATAAAGGAGTTCTGGATTTAATTGGTAAATTTGTATACTTTGAGTTTTTTTTTTTTTTTCCCACTTGGGGGGTGGGAAATCATCCTATGACTTCTTCCGCTCTAGGGTGGAGCGGAAGGGTGTGTCAGACTCTTACTGACTAAAACCCACCCCTGTTCCTCCCTGCCAGATTAGATGGCTTCAATATTATTCCATTTATTTATTTTATGTACATGTTATTTACGTTTATAAATATAAAAATACAGACATATATATTTATAATAATTTTACAATTTGATGTTATCATTTCAGACGACACGAAGATGCCGACGACTACATTAGTAACTACTATGTAAACACATTAACCAGAGCTTCGCCTTTCTTGGTAGGATTAATATTTGGATACATTCTACATCTCTATCGAGGGAGGCAAGTGGTTATACCTAGGGTAAGCTAAGTTCCTGTTCATATTACGTAAGAATGACACTATGATTTAGTCTTAAGACAGCTGAAACAGAGATATTAACACGTCATCTACACGCAGCAAACTAGATAGGTTTGTAAGGCACACCAAAGTAATGATCGTGTGCGTGAAATCGACGGGTGTGTTGCTTCACCTGTTTGTTGGTGTTTGCTTCACAATAACCCGTTGTCCACGTATACACTTGCAATTTCTTGTCACTTTAATGTTGCACGGAATTAGCTAATGTAAAAAATTTCTCCATAGCGCATCGGCGGAGCGTTCGGTTCTCACGCTGCCGGTGCTGTAAGATCGAATCTGACTGCCAACGGCTCAATGTTTTTGTATGTTTTAATAAAATATTTTACATTTGTTTGTTCAATTTGTTGCACACAGTTCTTTACAGACAGATTTCACTCACATGCAAAACAACCCGTATGCAATAATATACTTATCTATAATACCTTGCATCCTGATGAGTACCTTGACTTTATATAAGCCTTTTATATAGGACCGTGCGTCTAGGGCGTCTTTGTGAAGCCTCTGACTCCCAAACTAGGCGAGCCTGTATGTCAGGAGTCAGCGCCTTCCCCATTTTATTTTCGCTTAATAATTTAGATAAATATAGGATAAAAAAAAAGATAAATGTCCACTAAAATAAGTATCAATAATATAGGATAATAACAATGATAATCAGTAAAAAAATAATCAAAATCAAAATACCCGTACTTATTGCTAAATTAAATTAAAAATCGATAAATTGTAAAATTAATAAAAGCGTAAACTAAAATAATATAAAATCAAATCAAAAATCTTAATAACTAAATAAAATAAATAGAACCACCAATTAAAATTACACAAAATCAAATTTAAATATCGTAAATACTTAATCAAATTTTAAAAATCGAAAAATAAATAAAACTTACGCACAAAGCGTTTTGAGAAAACATTCATTGTGCGTACAGCTAGGGAGTGGAATTCCCTACCGGAGTCTGTGTTTTCTGATAGCTACAACCTGGGAGTCTTTAAGTCAAGAGTGAATAGGTTACTTCTAGGCAAGCGTGTTCCATCTTCGACCACATCATCGCTTACCATCAGGTGAGATGGTGATCAAACGCGTGCCTATCAATAATAAAAAAATAAAAACTTTATGAAATTATTAAAAATCATTAAAAATAATGGAATAAAGCTAATGTATGGCAAAGATCTGTCATACACGCTTAGCACTTTGCTTGGCTTGTGCGTTTGGCGTGAACGCTAACAGAAAAAGTTATTAGTCTGGCTTGTTTGTGTTTTAAAATTAGTTTAAAATGTAAAAAAAAAAAATAGCTGTCAGATTAATAATACTCCTCAAAATAACCGTCAGATTTAGGGCTACCATGACTGGAATACCAAGCTTAACCTTCTGTATTAAAATCTGACACGCTCGAGTATTTCAATATGGCGATTTTTTAATGCATTTTCAAAAATTCGCTACGAGCTTGATCACTTCTCAATCGTCAGTCTTTTGAATAGGAGCATTTTTAGGGCTCAGAATCGAGCCTGCAAGGCTACAACAAAACAGCAGAATAGTTATTTTCAAAACTATTTTAACTGATTACTTTCCTGCACCGAGGTTTGCATCAATAGTTATTTGCGGATTACCGCGTCAAATCCCTCATTAGCAGACACAATTAAAAACCTATTGTTATGGCGACGCGAGGGGCCTTACGTGTTAATCATATCTCTATTCAATAAAATGTTTTTCACTGAGCAACTGGTCCACGCTGAACCAAAATTCAACAATTCCCTTTATGCTTTATTTATATTGTGAAAAAAGTACTAATGGGTAGGCTGTGAGTGATGCACCCTTTGAGTTTAAGTCACGTTCTCATTAGGCAGATATATATTTTTAATGCGGATGCTTAGCTTCTAAACTGCCAAATAATTTTAACTAGGAACTTGTGTTAGATTCTCAAACGCAACAATAGGGTTTTTAATTGTGTCTACTAATGAGGGGCTTGACGCGTTAAATTACAAAGTATAAACAAGCTAATTAAAAATATATAAAATATGTAGGTACTAGTGGCAAGAAAATGAGGAAGAATCAGCATTGTCATTCAACGTGGCAATGCCGCCTGTGTTCTGGACACTTTTTGCATCGACAGCGATGTGGACGAATTTCTCGATGCTCAATGAGTTCTCGACGCCGGGGCATTTAAATAGAGCCGATATATAATAATTATATTATGCTACTGAGAAGATTTTGGAGCAACAAACCTTTTTACATCAAGCGAGACTAGTGTTCTCTTTTCAACCGCTCGTCAACGAGGCAGTGCATCAAAGACGGTAACGCCTAAATATTTTTTCAGATCCTAGCAACACTTATATGGATCTGCGCATTTACGGTTTCAACACTAATCATATACTCTACCTACCCTATCGCGCAAATGGATTGGGACAACGAAATAGCAGATGGCTTGATCAATTCTTTCATGAGGCCAGCGTGGGCTGCGTTTGTAGGATGGCTAATATTCGCATGCGTACATGGTTATGGCGGTATGTGTCATCTGGAGTCACAGTTTTAATATCATTATAATTGAAATATCTATCTTCTCTATATCATTTTAGTGTAATTTGAATTAAAAATGGGATAATTTCACTATTTTATAGATAATCTGATTCTTTACAGGACCAATCAACTGGGTGTTATCTCTACGACTATGGAAGGTTATGAGTCGTCTGTCATACGCGATGTACCTGGTTCACTACCCTATGATGTTCCTTGTTAATTCTATGCCAGTCGCTCCTAAGTATTTTACGTTTCAATTCGCTGTAAGTAATAATATCACCTATTTATAGATTAAATTAGATTGAGGTTTTAAAGTCATGGGGTGCAGTATCCACCTCTCGGCCCGTGTAATGAACACAACGCTGCGCGCTAAAACTAAAATCATGGATGTTACCCAAAAAGCCAGTAAGCTTTCAGTGGTATTGGGTAGGCCAAACACGCAGACGTGCCTCAATCATACGAGAAATGGGCCAAAAGAACCACCGAATAGGCCCTTTTAAATGCCAGACGACATCGCAGCAGACCAAGGCGAGATGGCGGGACGTGCTTAACTTCTACCGAAGGGACTGGCCCGTACTAGCAAAGCATAGAGTTGTGTGAAAGGGGAGAGGGTGGCCTTTGCCCAGCAGTGGGAGAAAATAGGCTAGTTAGTTAGTTATTTATTTATAGCTGCAAAAATAAAACCACCCGCGAGAAGACAGAAAGGTAGTAGTCGTAAAGGTAGTAAAATAATTTTAATTACTGGTGTTCAGCTGGTGGAAGTTCACCCTAACGTATTTTTGAAATATGGATTGACAGATCATGATGATAATTTGGTAAATTACCTTTACCTACCTATAAAAATCTCAAGTAAAAGGAGCTGGCCGAGTTCAGTCAGTGGATAGGTGATCATCCATAGCTTACCTAGACCACTTCGTGCCTCAGACAGATCGGTAACCCGTTGGTCCAACAGTCATTTATAGATATAAGACCGTTGTTACAGATAGTGAGATTCTCGAAACTCTGACACTAATCTCGCCAAAGGGTACCATATCACCCAGTTACTGGGTTGTGAACGGCAGATAGGCAGCCGTTCCATGTAAAATATAAGTATTTTGCTGAATCCGGATAGACTGGAAATTTACCCCATAATAGTTGGGCAAAGGCTAGATAGATTGATTGAAAAGTCGTAAGTAACGTAAAAAAGTAGCCTATGATGATTAATTGTTTCATTCTTCAAAAAGCTTTTATAGTAATTCAGCGCTCTCTATCGATACCAAACAAAACGACTAAAGTAGTAAGTTATCATCAAATATCTCTTTGAATAGTACACCTACTATAAAACAGATGGCGCTGTTTCAAGACTTGTCACAATTAAGCAAATTTTTTTACAAATGTTTTTTTTTTTTTGTTTCAGATATACCAGTTTCTGGCTGATTTATCTCTAGCAATCTTAGTAGCGTTCTTAGTAACTATTATGATTGACTCACCGTGTTCCGTTATCGTAAAACATTTAATGGGTGGAGGTAAGTTTTGCTCAGTTGTACGAATATTTCTTGCTCATCTTAACCAGTTAAGAATGGCGACGGGATATGTTTTCATAAATTTAAATGTGTCTTTTAGAAATGAACGTTCAGAAACTTGGAGAGTTATATTATTTATATAAAAAAATATGGCAAATATTTCGAAAAATATTATTAAACAGTAATTTATCTTTGTTACAGGAGCAAAGAAGGCTGAAAACAAACAGTAGTACGGACAAACATATTATAGAAAGGAAAAAAATCTTACCTACGTCACATTAAGGCCCTTCTCGCGGTCCAGTGGCGCCCTCATTGAATAAAAAATCGTAGCATAGCACAGAAAATAAATATTAAAAAATCCAACTTCACGTTTGTTACAAAGAGGATAAAGAATTTTTACGTTGTTAAAACAGGTCTCAAAATGTTTCGTATCCAAAGTAGTAAGCAAAAGTGCCAAAAACGGCCGTTTCTGACACTTTTGCCTACTACTTTAGAGAAGAGAGAAGGCCCTTAAATTGCGGGTTTTTATCATGATTAATGGAATATTTTAGTACACAGAACACTTTGGAAATGTGCCGTATTTTGCCCACTTTTCGTTTTTTTTCCATTGCTTTAAGGATTCCTACTTTATTTTTAGTACCTAATTACTGCTGTATGTATTTATTGTCTGATTAATGAAGCCAAATATGCACGTGTAGCGCATTTGATTTGGATTAAAACTCTAGATTTAAGATGATTATTGTGATAAATATAATAACATTTAAGTTACTTGACACGTGACTTTTATTTAAGTACTTCAATCTCTTTATCCCCAAGATGTTTAAGTGTGCTTGATTTTGAAAATCATTATTTTGAACTACTTTTGAATTATACGAAAGCATTTGACCATTAAGAATAGAATAGAAAACATTAATTCCCACAATACAACAGCAACAAACATATTAAGGTAAAAGTAGTAATGTAGAAATAATTGTAACTTCTTGAATGTCTCAATCAATAGTAGTATTCATTTACAGGAAAATTGAAAAACGCCTCATGCATTTTTAATAGGGGATACCTAAAGGACGTATCCTGTTCCCTGAACTGTTTTTGTCGTTACCATTACGTGAAAAAACAATGCAATTAAATTGAAATCCGATAAGAGTAAAAATCAGTGACGTAAAATTAATACTCAGTATAATTTAGACTTTTCATTGGCATTATCGGTTATTTTAGGATTCCATGGCTAAATGGCAAAAATGGAATCATTTTTGTTTCGTCCAAAGATGATAATAATAAAATATTTTTAGGTTTCCATACCCGAAGTGCAGTTTCCATACACGGTGTCCGTATGTCCGTCTGTTGCACAGGTTTTACAGCAGCAGGTTGGAGCTAGTCTTAAAACTTTCACAGTATATGCATCTTGACCCAAAGTCATACAAATTGACAAAAATTGGAACAGAACCCCAAATGTTCCAAATCTGACACGCACTTGGCCGGTATTTGAAGAGAATTTTCTACTTAAGTAAAACATACGTAGTTTTAAAGTATTTGGTGCGATATGTGCTTTTTAATTTCCTTGCAACTACCAGTTTCTTTGCAAAATACGAACTAAATATTGATTAAATTTGATAAAATAAAATAAAAAATCCGTAAATACCCATCCGATAATTACGAAACCCGTGGTCTAAAACACATTCTTAAGTTTCTTTATTAATCCTTATAACTTGTTTCATTCGGTTTTGTCCAACCTATTTGTGATAACGAAAAATTGTTCACAGGATTAAGAAATAACAACAAAATGTTATTCATTGGATTTATAAACAGATTAGCTGAAACAATAATTTTGAATTTTGTTTGGCTAACATCACAATATTAAAAGAACAGAAAAGAAAGTTGATAAACATTAAATGTAGGTACAAATATGAAAACTAAATCGGAAAAGAGTAAAACAGAAAGAGAAAATGTACTAAATGACAAACAGATTTACAGGCCAAAAAAGTACAGGTGATTAAAAGTACAAAGCCACTTTAATAGAATGACATGAAAATCCGTGTGCAAATGTTGTTAGAAAAAACGAATTAAAGAGTATTCGTTTTATTTCTATTAAAATTTGTGATAAATCTGTCCAAGTCTACTATATTAATCTTTTTATCATAGTACTGGCTAATTAAATTGATACGTGTAATCTTATCAATATTATTCATTATGTCAATAAAATATAGACTTTTGAAATCTTAAAATCGCTCAGTGAAGAACACGAGGTCTACGGTAACAGTTATAATTATTATGTGAAAAAAAAAACAAAATGAGTTCCATATATTTGTTTCTTATAATTTCCTTTTATGGAAATATAGTCCACGGCCATTTTGATATGGTTGTTCCTGATTACAAAAATGTTTTTGATTTGAATCTCTATGAATCTGTGTTAGACGAAGAATTATGTGAAGAACAAATAAGATATATCCAGCAAAATGAAACTGAACTTTTGATTGAATGTAAGTAGAAAATTTATTACATTGAGTACTAAAAGTTGATATAATATTTGTAGAAGTCAATCATGCTAATCAATTGAATTGCAAGAAGAAGATGTACTTGGCATGATTAATAAGTGTTCACATTTGGCTAATGCCGCCACTGACCGCCATCTGATCTGTACGAGTCGGGGTATGTACAGGGTAGAGTTACTGCGGCCCTTGGCACAGAGGCAACTGAAGGAATAGCCCCGACCCCACCCGGTTTAATTAGTAAAAGCGGGAGCGGAAAAAGTCATTGGATGATTTTATATCCCACAAAAAAATAAAAACCATCAAAAAGTCAACTATGCATACTGTACATCTAAAAAAGTAGCTTTGCGCAAAAAATATTTCTAGGAAACGAATTTGGTTTTTAGACATGAAAAAAATTTTTATTTGCGCGTAATGTATCGTGAACCCAGGCAAACGGAGTTAAGTCTCGCTTTTTCGCTCTAAGCCGCGTAGGTACTTGTTGGATACGTTTGATATTCATTGCATTTCAGTAACTTCAAATGCGTAATTTGTTATAAAAAATCCAAAATTTAGGTAATGTTTGTTTGAAAAAAAGTTTAGTAATAACATTTGGAATTCATTTTCGTAAAAAAGTAAAAAGAAAATGGCGACTTCGACCTTCAATATCTCCAGAACCAATGGATTCCCAGGTATGGTCTAGTGGAATTAAATGATCCAAATAATGGGTAGAATATGTGGTTTTCGGCTTCGAAAACTGTCTTTTTACACCCGATATATACACGTGTGTAAAATGAGCGGACAAAATTTTGTATTTTGTTTTTAGATGCTCTTCATGTAGAAAAGCGAAGATGGCTGAATCGATGAACATAACACAAATAAATATTTCATTGAGATAATCATTACTATTGGCAATGCTCTCAAATTTTACTCCTGATCCACCAAAGCTTAAACCAAAGACCAGAGACAAACTCAATCAAACTTTTATCGAATAGTTTAAAATCCATAACTGTGTTTACAAGCCCACAAGCCCACGACCGGCTTGTAGCCGGTGATAATAAATCGAAAATAGTTGCTTTCATGTCTTTATTTCCAAAAAAGTAACCGAAGTAACAATAATATTTAATTCTAAAATAGAATTCAAAAATACTTGTGAAATTATGTATACTTACCACAAGAATCACAAATTTCTGGCTTGGTATTACACATAAGTTTATTGCATTTACCACACTTTGCTTCGTTCTTCTATCGTGTTTGGTGGCACATGGATAACAACGGCCTTTAGACCCACTAGAATTGCTTCCCGAAGTTGAAGATTCCGAGTCACTTAGTAGTATTTTTCAGTAAAATAGTACTACACTAATAGTCACGCGGGATCCGTTGGACCCCAGACACCTCCTTGAGGCACATGCAGTTGCAATATCACTAGCCAACTGCTCAGGATAGAGTGGCGCATGTACAAAGAAGCTACTTGAAAGGACAGTCTGCAAAAATTTCATAACTAAGGCAAAATCAAAACACTAATCTAACACAATCAAATTACTTATTAACACACATGATTTGGCGCATGAGAACATTAAATATTTTAGTAATTCAGCTCTTAATACGTAGGTATTGGCTTTTGTGAATATTTTGGAAATCGTTATCACATTAATCTTGGCTCATCCAAGATTAGCTGTTCCTGCCGTGACATAATCTAAAGCACGATCACTGTCGGACTGTATAGAAATAAAAGAGATGCGCGACGACATAATGCTTGCAATTTAAATTTATTTTTGTTAAAAATCTAAGACAACCAAGTTTTGTGTGAAGATGCGATAATTTTTTTGTTATTAATTTTACCCACATATGTTGGATCGTATTATGGGAAAAAAAATAAACGGCTTAAGTTAGAGATGATTTCTTTCGATTTTTTTTAAAGGTGTTCTGAAGCAACCAAGTTCTCGGAAATATAGTCAAAATTAACATATATTTTTTCCGCAGCCACAAACTAAGTAGATTTGTCAATTTTAAAAAAAAAAAACCGTCATTATTTCAGTTTTTTTTAGAATGACAGCATTTTGAAATATCTTTCACACCACCTAGTTTGGACAGGAAGATGTGATTAAAAATCAATGTCTATTCACAGTTGACAGTTTATCAAATCAAAAGTTTATTTTCTGCCTTTCTCTTGGCTACGAATGACAAAAATTAATATTAGTTTCTGTTTCTTTGTGAAATAGCCCCATAACATCCCCATACGTTACTCATTTCACTGCAACTATATATTGAGATTTTGATTCATATAAATGTTCTTCATCACGGTGTTGTGAATTTTGTCCTAAAATATAATTGCCACCCCATTTCATTCCATGGGGGTCGTAGTAGGCGACTAAGAAAATTTTTAGACCGCGCATACTATTTCAGTACCTTAGGTCACAACCGTGGTGGCCGCCGACTGTAAAATATTTGCCAAATCTTTAGCAATATGTTAGGTCTAAATGGAATGTTCGATAGAGTTAGGGCGTACCCCACAGGCGACGCGCAGGGACAGCACCCGGCCCCTGTGGGAAATGGACCACCCTGGGAGTGGGCAACGTAAGAAGCTAGCTCGGGAACTGAGATTGAGGTATGCAAGTTGGAATGTTGGGACTATGACTGGAGGGGTCATAGAGCTAACGGACATCTTAAAAAGAAGACGAAGTGGAAGGGAGCAAAGACAAGGGAAATTGGTAAAGAATACAAGTTTTTCTATTGTGGAAGTGACGGTAAAAGAAATGGCGTTGGAATAGTATTAGATAGTAAATTGAAAGAAAACGTGATGGAGGATTAAAAGGATTAATGGTAGGTTGATAGTTGTGACAGCTATGATGGACAACACATTGACCAATGTACAGACTAACTGTATTCAGTATCACAATACTGAATATAGTTAGAGTGTATGCCCTTTTTTTTCATTTTTTTTTACTACCTTCAGTGTGTAAATACCCTGCAGGTAGGATGTGATGAAAGGGTGAAAGAGAAGTTTTGGGAGGATTTTGATACAACTGTAATGACCATTCAAGTGCATGAGGAATTTATAGTTGGAGGTGATTTTAATGGCCATTTAGGAATAATGAGAAATTGTTATGAAAGAGTACATAGAGGATGGAGTTTTGGAAGTCTTACTAATGAGGGGAAGATGCTTTTGCAATCCGCTACTGCATTTGATATGACAGTAGCTAATACTCCGTTCGTCCGTGGTTCCAGAAGAGAGATGAACACCTAGTCACATACAAAAGTGGTAACCACAAGACCCAAATTAACTATTTTCAATAGTTAAGCGCAACCATAATAACGTCGTCACGTCAACGACTGCAAAGTGCTGCCAGGAGAAGATTTGGTGTCACAGCACAGGGACTACTAAAAGCAAAGAGCATCCTCCTAAAACCAAATGGCATATCCTAGAGAAGAATGATTGTGCAAAGGAATTTAGAGAGCGAGTAGTAGACAAAATGATAAAAATGGGAGGCATAGCTGGGTGTATTAGGGACGCAGCGAAGGATGTTTTGGGAGACACAAAAGGAAGAGGCACAGATACAGGAAGTGTTAAAGAAAAAATGAAGAAATTCAAGGATTGGCAGAGTGGAAAGCGTTAGTTTGAATGCTGAGAAAAAGAGCGAGAGCAAAAGCTCAGGACAAAGAGTACGACACACTGGACAGTAGAGCTGGCCAAAAATATCTGTACCGGCTTGCTAGAGCCAAAGAAAGGAAGGTAAAGGACGTTAGTCGGATAGAAGAGTAACTTAGAATAAAAGCTTGGAAAAAAGTTTTAGAAAAACGGCTGCGAGAAAAGAGTGAAATCTCACAGAACCAGTTAGGTTTAATGCCTGGTCGGGGTACAACGGATGCCATTTTCGCTATCCGCCAGCTGTGCGAAAAATACAGAGCTGTGCATAAAATACAGAGCTGTGCATAAAAACTTGCACATGGTGTTCGTTGACCTCGAAAAGGCATATTACCGGGTGCCACGTAAGATTTTCTGGTGGGCCCTTAAGGAGAAAGGTGTGCCTGGGAAGTATGTGCAGTTGAATCGAGCGATGTACTGTCGATGCAGTACCCAAGTCCGGTCTGCAGTGGGCACCACTGATAGCTTCAGTGTGGCAGTCGGTTTGCATCAGGGGTCGGCCCTCAGCCCTTACCTCTTCCTTATGATAATGAACGCTCTGACGTCGGACATTCAGAAAGAGACTCCCTGGTGTATCATCAGTAATTTAAAATATGGCGTCAAAAAATTCCTCCGCATCGCTATAGACTGGTAATATGCCAAAAAAACTGGCGGCAGTGCCACGTTGTATGGCCATGCTTATCCTCTATCCAAGGTAAAATCTAGTAGTTAGTGTTTAATCCATAAGATACCTTTAATCTCTCTATATGCCAAATCGCAGACGACTAATGACTACTAATTATCTTCATAGAATTTATTCCACTTAAATCCATGCTTAGTATTATCATTGCGAAACTTTTCCTGTCTGTCTAGACACATGTTTTTTTATTTGTTTGTAACGTTTTCAAAGCTAAATCACAGAACTAATTTTTGATTATAATCTATATAAACTTTTGACCCATATCAACAAAAATGCAGGCTCTTTAATCTTTCTTTTTTACCCGATTGTCAAGTCGTATTATTAACGGCTGCAATAGAGTTACTTTTAGTATTGAACAAATTTCAGAAATTTTCGTTAAATAAAGAAACCAGATTTTTCAAAAAATTCTGAAATTCATGCGAAAAACAACTACAGTAAAATAGGTTTTCTTTACAGTTCTTGATGCTGGCATTCGAACACCAAGAGGTGTACTGACTGGAAATGTAATGGATCTTGGAAATTACTTCCAATGTTTGGGCATACACAAGCAAATACCAAACTCAGTTGTTGAAGGAAAGTATTGCATGGTAAACGTGCCATTGGACCAAAACTGGCAAAGCAACTGGCCATCAACACCAACATGGCCTGATTTTACTTTGCCCGACGAATGGCCTGATGTAACTTGGCCTGGACAGAACCCGAGTAGGTTTAGAATAAAAGAAGATGTTGTAAAACGTTCAAGAGACTATCAGTTAGCTACTGCAGGATTCGAAGCGTTTAATGGAGCTGTAAATAATGATAAAAGGTAAGTTATATAATTCTGTTGTGTCTTTTAAAATGCCGTGTACCTATATAAAAAGATTGATAGACCTATAAAAATTAAGTCACTGATTCATTATTATGTATTTTGCTTACCCTTGTCTTTATCGAATTTACAAAGAAGTTCGCACGGATATTATATCAAACAGCATTATCTACCATTAATATTATTGTTAATTTAGTGATTTAATCGGAGAGTTGAATCATTTTTTAACAGTCATGCACATTATAAAAATTATAATTTACGTACTCGTACAAAGTCAAAGACTACTATCAATTATTATTCATCAGTGTTCTAAGTCCGTACCTACTCACGTAGTCCCATATCGTCTAATTTGAGTATATATCAGAATGTTAGATGCATATCAGTTGGTAATCTTTAGACTTTTATACGTAAGATACTTAAGCTTTTCTTTGGTTACGCCACAATTACCGCGATAAAACCCCTCTTTGAGGAATGGCTGAAGAGGCGCCACGGTGTCCTCACCTTCTGCCTGACGTAGGTTCTCACTGGACACGGATGTTCACGGAGGTAGCACAGACAACTGAAGGAACAAGGGTGGATTTTAGTCAGTAAGAGTCTGACACGCCCAGAGAAGTTACTTGATGTATTCCCACCCAAAAAAAAGCTTTATCTCTTAGCATTTTAACGGCCTTTTCTTCATATTCAATCTATCGTTAAGGACGTTTATCACCTGATTTCTATGTGTTTGCCCAGCTTATAGCCTCCTAAGCCCTGGCGGACTACACACAATCAATCAAAAAGTCAAAATTCCTGCATAGTATTAAATAATTTTTCCGGAATTTTAGTGTGCAATAGTGTGGTTTATGAACACCACTTTTCAAGGAAAAATAAGCTGATCCTCTATCACAAATAGCTTTTTTTATGATGTACACTTAGCGTAGGTAGTCGCATCTTCCTGAACAAAGAAAAGTAATCCTTAATCACCATTATTAGTATGAATGCTTCGTTAAAATTTTACAATATTGGAACTTTATCGAGCAGGAATTTCACGAAATCTCAGGTGATGACCCTATAGTCATAATTAGAGGACAAAGTCAGAAGTTGTTCATCTGTTGATGACAATGATGAGGAGGAAGTGAATGAGAAGTGTAGAACAAAATATCCTAATACTAAATAAATACTTATGAAGTAGTAACACTTACCTTAGAATGTTGTTTACACGTGATGTCTCAATGGTTCTCAAAGAAAAGTATTTTTTTATATCTAGGAAATCTCTGATTTTATGCTGGACATGTTCAGTGTTTTTTTTTGTTTGTGCCAAAACTAAAATTATTATTTTCATTAAAAAAAAAACAAAATATTTTAAATAAAATAAAATAAACGTTCAGTATTATTTTTTGATGATTTTTCTCATATGCTCCCTAAGGTTTTCGGTACATGACTAACAATCGTATCCAATTAAGATTTTTAATTACGCACGTGGTGTCTTTAATAGATTCAGAAAATTTCATCTAACTGCCAACCATTTATTCCAGAATCGCAGATACTCCTCTCGCAGCTCTTACCTTCAGCCTTGGTACGTGCATACCAAAAGCATGCACTCCGCGCACGGCATTGAAGGCTTTGTTCAACAACTCGGAGATCACAGCCATTGACTTCGAGGAAGCTTATTGTCGTCTGCCTAATGATAAACTTTGGGTGGCTGGAGAATACGTTGCATTGTAGGTACCAGTAAACATTCTTATAAACATGATTGTGACTCTAAGTAAAAAAAAAAATGTTTGTTTCAGTATTTCTTCTCAGAGTAGTCAGCTAGGAAACCCTGGCCTCATTTAGATTAATTTAGCTAGGTTGACGTATGAATAATTTTAACCAACTTAAAAAACTGGCCAAGTGCGTGTCGGATTTCACACATTGCGGGGTTCCGTACCATATTTTGGTATTTGTTAGTAAATTATACGTAATAATAAATATTATCACCTCATAGGTCAATGAGAAGTTAAAAAACATTTCGTAACAAAATTTTGTTACAGCAATGGACGGACAGACAGACAAAATGGACACGTGAGTGACAACAATAGGGCTCCGTTTGGACCCTACGGGTACGGAACCCTATAAAACTGATTTTCACACATTTTCAATGTATAATTTCATGTTTTTTAACACGCTTTTATTAGATTCACCTTTAACTTACTTTGTACAAAATATTTGAAGTTTTTTGACCCACTTTCCGGTTTCCGAATGAGCTGAAATTTTGCATAGGTACTTATTTAGTTTAGATGAAAATGTATGGTTAGCTAAGTGACGTCATTTTGACTCCAATATGACGGACTTCCAAAAATGGTGGACTAGTTATTTTGTATGCATTTTCATGTTATCAAATGATAGGGTTTTTTGAGAAAATACGAAAGGCGTGTTTTTTAGTTTTTTTTTTTTTACTATAATATAGGTTAATATTATTTCTGAGGTCTATCTCCAGCTGTGGACTTTCTTTCTTTCTTGAGGAGTTCGTGGCTAAAGTAATAACAGTCGCACGGGTCGATCTATCAGGTTAAGCTACGCTTGCCGGGGTTGGTCCATGGATGGGTGACCATCTTTATATACCGAGACTCCTACGTGCCTCGGAAAGCACGTTAAGCCGTTGGTCGCGGCTGTCAATCTTGGATCTTTGACAGTCGTTACGGGTCGTCAGAAGCCCGAAAGTCTGACATCCAGTCTTACCAAAGGGTATCGTATTACCCAGTAACTGGGTTGTAGAGGTCAGATAGGCAGTCACTCCATGTAAAATACTGGTAGTCAGCTGCATCCGGTTAGACTGGAAGCCGACCCCAAGATAGTTGGGAAAAGGCTAGGCAGATGATAGGTTAATATTATTTCTGAGGTCTATCTCCAGCTGTGGACTTTCTTTCTTTATTTCATTAAGAATATGATCGGTTTGCAATGTAAGAATACACTACCATTCTAAGAATTACTTTCTTACTGTTATAATAAATAATCTACGCTCAGGCTAATTCGTGTTCCAAACAGATTGCGACCGGTCAGTGTCGTTAACATTTTCTAAGATAGCAAAAGCTGCTAATTAATCAAAATAATTAGTACCAATCTCTTTTGATAAGCCTAGAGTAATAGAAAAATAAGTGAATGACTGGCCTGTTGGTCTAGTGGTTAGTGACCCTGACAGCTATGCCGAAGGTCGTGGGTTCGATTCCCACCCAGGACAAATGTTTGTGTAGTGAGCACGATCATTTGTTCTGTGTCTGGGTGTAATTTATCTATAATATGTATGTATTTAGAAATATATTAGTATGTTTATCAGTTGTCTAGTACCCATAACACAAGCTCTGCTTAGCTTGGGACTAGATGGCGTTGTGTGATAGTTGTGGAATATTATTATATTATTATTATATTATTAAGTATAATAATTCTGTCTTGTGTTTCTTCTCAGTTCAATATTTGGCTTCTTCATACTTCTCGTCGTGTTAAGTACAGGATATGATATTCGGTACAATGTCTACCAACAAAGAGGTGAGAATTGTCTTAAATATTAAAGTTCACTGAGTTTTTAGTCCTAAAGGACCCCGTAGACAAGTGTGCTTTCATAGCAATTGTTCCAAGGATACTAAATCCGATGAACTATTTCTATGAATGTAGGTCGTCGCAGAAACCTTAACTGTGTTATGCAGCAGAGTCATTCGTTAGTCAAAAAATCGGCCAAGTGAGTGTCGAGCCACGCGTATGGTAAGGTGCCGTGGTCTTCCGTTATAACATGCGGACTTAGAAGGGGGCTTTATGTTTATCATTATGAACATATTGAGTTGACAGTTTAACGGATAAAATAAAAAGTAAAAAAAAAAACAAAATTTTCCTTAATAAATAGGTATTCAATAAGTACTAACTTCACCTAAGTTTTTTTTTCTAAGAATTTTGTGATAAGTACGAACTTTTCCTAGTGAGTAGGTACATTTCATAAGGTGGGAGATTATTACTCTAAAACTAACAAATCTTACTTAGCCTTGATATTTTTCTTTGAAAGTTCGTTACATGTACTACCATCATGATTTTATTTTAAGCCCACAGTTTAGGTTTTAGTAGGGAAACGCCCGACTCGAACCAAAAAGTTAAATTTAAAGTTTAACACAATATTTCGCAAACGAATCTCTGAATGAACGACTTATCTAACGAAACTATACACAGGATAGGCGAGAAAAAACAAACCAGCCAAGTGCGAGTCGGACTCGTGCATAAAGGGTTCCATACCATCGTACAAGATTATACGCGTCTGCTTGTTGTCATTATTAAGATCGAGCAAAAAAAAAACAAATTTCTAGTACCCCGGAGCCTCCACGTTTAATTTTTTTTTTATTATTTGTTGTTATAACGGCTACAGAAATACAGATTCTGTGAAAATTTCAACTGTCTACCTATTACGGATCATGAGATATAGCCCGCTGACAGACGGACGGACGGACGGACGGACAGCGGAGTCTTAGTAATAGGGTCCCGTTGGTTACCCTTCGGGTACGGAACCCCAAAAAGCATCCCCACTTTACATGTAGGTACGGGAGCTACCATATTATTATTTTTACTCAAAAATTTATTGTTTCGTTTTCTTGGCGTGATTAATATAATATATTCTATTGCAAAATTGCAACTTTCTAATACTAGTTTCTACGCTATGCCTCCGACGGTTGACTGCAACTATAAGGGTTCCTTGTCCTTGTTAGGACTACGGAACCCGAAAAATACAAACACACAGTAAACACTTGAAACAAGTCAAGTAGCAGCAAGTTATAAGGAATTAAAAATAAAAATCAGGTTCTAAACATTTCTAGGTAGTAGATATCGTATAATACATCTGTGAATTTAAACATAATTAGGTATATCCGTTTTTTTTACAACTTATCTTCTACCAGCAATATCGATTACCTTATCAATATCAAAGTTTTGATTCGTTTGTTACTAAAAATATAAAATCATTAACCAAAAAATAAACAATTGATATCTGCTACGGGTTGAGGCAGGACGGTGCCCCCGAGGTCAACCTAGGAAGAACCCAGACACTTACCCAAGGGCTGGTTCGATGTACCCGAGCAGGGTAACTCGCCGTCCGATCAGCACCAGGCCCGAGAGACGACGGCGCGTAGTGTTCCACGCGCGCCTCAAAGAGTTGTCAGCAATAACGACGGGGCCCGTCATGGCCGATGCCTACCCAGGGGTTGAGGATAAATTCGAAAGAGTTACCTCACCCCTGGGCATTCAGGACAGGAAAGGAACAGGGGTGGGTTTTAGTCAGTAAGAGTCTGACACGCCCTCCCGCTCCACCCTAGAGCGGGCGATGTCATTGGATGATTTCCCACCCCACAAAACAAAAAAAAGGCTGGTTCGATGTGGCTCGTGAAAAGAACACCTGGAAAGATTTGAGGCCTATGCCAAGAAATGGGACGTTATAGCTAAATAAAAAAAAACTGCTACGGGCGTCACTCGCCATATTTTTTAAATATAATTGGTCTTGCCCAAATAACTTACCAATAAGTTCCCTTTAAAACCTTTAATGGCAGGCAGACAAATAAATAAAATTCACTACTTCAGCCCTGAATTCAAGGACAAAATGATAAAGAAAATGACTTCCTGTCGTACAAAAATAAAGGCCATGAAACACAACCCGTTGATAGTATCGATCGATTACGAGTATTAAAAAGTACTCCGCGGAAGTACTTATATTCACAAACTTCAACCACAAGCAGTATTTCTGCGTTTTGCTTTGTCAAGTGTAATTTAGTGTCTGCCTAGGGGTTGAGGATAAATTCAAAACAGAGTTACCTCGCCCCTGGGCAATCAGGGCAGGAAAGAAATAGGGGTGGGTTTAGTCAGTAAGAATCTGACACGCCCTCACGCTCCACCCTAGAGCGGGAGATGTCATTGGATGATTTCCAAACCCACAAAAAAAAAGTGTAATATAGTGTTGTCACGATGCGAAGCCGGAGTAGGTGGTGTAACGGTGACACGTAGAGGATGGAGACGTAGGGTAGGAGGACCGTGGATGAGCAGTTGGATGGAGGAATAACACACGACGAGTTAAGACGTATATTTTGTTATTTACAACAGTAGGCTTGAATATATGAAGCACTCATTAATAGTACGAACACCATACACTGTGAACACTGCCCTGATGCAGTGTCCTGTGTACAGTTACTGTACACAGGCTGTCAACTACATAACAAAATAAAAATTAAAAAAAAAACAGAAACTTATTCGCAAAATGGGGATTTAACGTCCCAATGTGAGTGCGGTGCCCTTGTCCAGAACATGACTCACATATTGGAATGCTCCAAGGTCCACACCTGCACTATGGAGGACCTGATGAACAACGCTACTGATGCCCCTTTAAAATTACTAGTGGGAGAGAGACAAATAAATAAAATTCACTACTTCAGCCCTGAATTCAGGGATACAATGATAAAGAAAATTATTTCCTGTCGTACAAAAATAAAGGCCATGAAACACAAACCGTTGATAGTATCGATCGATTACGAGGATTAAAAACTACTCCGCGGAAGTACTTATATTCACAAGCTACTAGCTTCCATGAACAGCGCTACTGACGCTGCATTTAATGTGGGCCAGCTTCTGGGCCCCAAGTTTTAAAAGTTAGTAAACCATCGATCTAAAAGAAAAAGAAGTAATCTTCAGTTTTCAGACCGATAAGTTGAAATCCATTCGTTAAACCCATGGCATTGCATAAGTCTAAAGGCAAAGCAAGTCAATTGCCCTTGTGTTTAAATTCAGAATTTAAGATACTTATTAAATTTAGGAACAATAAACTCAAAAAAAAAAAAACAAAACAAAGCTCAAAGTCCATTGCAATTCATCGATGTTTTGTTTCTTTAACAAAATGGTCACATAAAAATCGACGTAAAACACACAGCGCAAAGTCGATTCTAGAGTTGGCGGCGCTGAGTGCATATTACCTCGAACAAGCTGACGCGTGGGACGCGTGTCTACTTCGCTGGGCGTCAGACAAATATAGCTTATGTCACTCAGGAATAATGTAGCTTTTTGTTTGTGAAAGAATTTTTAAAATCGGTTGAGTATTTTCAGAGATTACTTCCTACAAACAAACTTACAAAAGGGAATGCCCATCTGCCATACAAAAAAATGCCTGGAATGGACAGAAACTTTTAATAGTCCTTAATTCTATTTTGAATAAAACACGTTTAGTGAAATTATTCTTGAGTTTGTTTAACTAGGGTAAAAATAATAACGATCACTTAATAAATTTAACTTGATATCCGCTTATATTTTTACGGAAGTCGTGTTTATTTGACATGAGTAAGTGACATTCAGCCAAAGAGGAATCATCAAATAATCCATATGGAACTATTTTATACATTCAGTGCACAGTTATCATTAATTTAGTATTTTACGATATATATGTACTTACCGTAAGTCTAATTAAAATAATATATGCTTGTCAATATTAGTTCAAATTAATTATTTTTTAAATAGAAAACATATCTAGGCTGTATCAACTACATGTGTCCTTTGCTTTAGTGACAGTTTGACATTACTGCTAATGTCAAATAAACAGACCTCCGTATAAATATAAGCGGATATCAAGTGAAATATATTTAGTGATCGTTATATTTGTACCTTAGTTAAACAAACTTAAGAATTATTTCATTATACCTATTTTATTCTAAATAGAATTAAAGACTATTATTAGTTTCTGTCCGTTTCAGGCATTTTTTGTGAATTCCCCTTTACCTTTTTATAATATTATTTTGATATTTATTAGAGTAGCTAATGTACTGGTCCCGTCGTTGATAGTCTCGGACGCCTACAACTTTTTGCGTTCTCGGCACCGTTTCATTCTTTCATATAGGGTGATAAGGGTATCATTAGATTGCCTTTGAAGAGCCCTTTCTAATCGTATACGTTAGTTATATTTTGATTTGGCTTTTTGTCGAGTAGGTATAGGCCGACATTACAAAATTTATTATATTTTTCTACTTAAACACTGTTTATATTTACTCAATAAAAAATAATAATTCCTCTGAGTCAAAAGATACATTAAATGGTAATCTCGAAACGCAGCAAAATGACCCCAAAATGGCTGCGCTTCCCCTCTCCAACGATGCGATGCTTCACAGTCCTCACTTAGCGTAACGAATTCTTTGATCCGTTAGCTATCCAGTGGTGTAATTAAATTTTAGATAGAGATGATAGATATGTAGCTGCAACACCAAAACTGTACCCCGATTTTGTTATTATTTGTTTTTGAATTGCCGCCCACCATGAAAGAAATTTTTAAGACGTATTCACGTCAATAAAAATAATACGCAAAAAGTTCAGATAGCGAAAGTAATTTGCCCGTCACCATTGCTTATCTTTGCATGTCAATGGATTCCAAAAGCAATCACTCATTAACACCTGCTACCCATCGGGCACTATCTTTCCACGTACTCACGTGCTTGTAATTTATTTGGTAAAAGATAACATAGGTACTTCTTCTTCGTGTCGATGATCGATGATGTTATAAAAATCACCATCTTCGTCCTATCCTTGTTCCATGTTACTAGAAATCGCCACAACACGTTTTTTCTTTCATTTTTCCCTATCAATCGTCACGCTATTATTCACTCCCTCTTCTTTCATATCATAAAATGTCTTCCTTTCCATCGACATTTGTAGTATACATCACTTGTTTTGTTATAAATTATCAGCCATCAAAATTTAATAAACCCAGTGGTAACGGCTCTGACTTACGTGTCGTAGGTCATGGCTTCGAACCCAGACAGGCACCACTCCTCACAAAATGGTGAAGAAGCCATATTCTATTCTATTCTTTTCTACGACCAAAATTTCAAAGACATGTGACATCCACCAACTCGCACTGGGCCCACGTGGTGGATTATGGGCCAATTTATACTTTAGATATATGTTTGAGCCGTTTAGGGTTGAAACACTAGGGGCATGGGGTCCGAGTACTCGTGAGAGAGCTTTTAGTCGACTCTTCACGTGACCAGAAGGAAATGCTGATTCTTTGGCCCAAAAAAAAAGCCATTTTTTTTGGGCCAAAGAATCAGCATTTCCATTCAATGTGGCAATGGCTGTAGCGTTCTGGGCACTTTTCCCATTGACAGCGATGTCTGGAAAAATTTTTCGATGTCCAGTGAATTATACTCCTCCCTTTTTTATGCCACTTGTACATTTTTTTTCTTTTAGCCTATTTATCATATATGTAACATTATTTATTAGTTTAGTTATGTATATGTTTTATCTTATGAGGCCTATGTCTCAGCAATGGGATTTTAAATGCAAATTTTGCTTATATGCTTATCGGTCTGGTATTATTTTCGCTTTTAAACGCAAATAAGAGAGTTGTAATATTTCACAACAGTACCAACGTAGCTAGATACCTAACTGTGATTAAAAACGTAATCTGTGAAGTAAGTCTACTTTTCACAACCTTATCATAGTTCAGTTGTTATTGTGATTGGTTATTCCCATTATCAATAATTGTTTGATGATAATTATAGTAATAAATCCTATTAGATGACTAATATAAATAATATTAATATTTGATAATGACTAGTTATTGATTAGTTTTAATTTATTTCGTTAATTGATTTCAATGTCCATAATATGCCAATGATAAATATCTCATCAACATCACTTTATCACATAAAATAATAATTACAATGTGTACATTCTAATAACAATTTTAACTGCTAACATTTTTTTATGATTTGTTATATAATTGTTACAGTATTTGGTAAGGATTCAACAAGTTCACTAACCAAAAATAATTTGCCATTGCAAACAGATCCCAAGAAAGTCAACAAGCTACTCATAGCCTTCTCTGCTTACACCAATACTCGCCGCCTTGTCACGTATACCCCAGTTCCTGGAGCCTTGGAATGTCTGGACGGCATCAGGTCATTTGCCATGATGTGGGTCATCATTGGACATACGTTCATTAATCAGACTTCAAGCCAGATTATGGCTAATCCTGCAGATGCTTTGGCTGTAAGTACTCGTCTTTGCGTTAAAAATAGAAAACTTTAGAAATATCACCATCTTCTTCCTATCCTTGTTCCATGTTACAGGAAATCGCCACAACACATTTTCTTTTACCATTTTCCTCTACCAATCGTCACGCCATTATTCACTCCCTTTTCTTTCATATCTTAAAAGCCATTTTCTTCCTGTCCATCGATATTCGTATTCACCACTCGTTTTATTAGCTCCTTTATTTTCATTACTAGCACCACTTTAAAATTTCTAAGAGTACTGTTTCTCTATCCAACTGTCTAGCGTGAGTTTTTTTTTCGAGACTGTTCTATGCTTACTAACCGAGTTATTTATTTCTTCCCAGTGGATGACGTCATTACAGTCTATATGGATTACTGCAGCTCCAATCACAGTAGACACTTTCTTCATGCTGAGTGGTCTTCTACTAGTATACACCACAGCTGGAAAATTGACAAGCAGTGAGTACCTACATTTTGCTTTAGGTTAATGATACTTGAAAAAAGTAGTTATTTTAGTTGCTTTTATTTATTGGTTTATTGGCACAATCACGAATTAGTTTCATTAGTTAGACTATTTTTATAGGTGGATGTTATAGAAGTGTAAAGATATTTTGATGTAAATAAATAAAATATTGAAAATAACTTTTTTTCCAGTGAAATTAGTCAAGAGTCTCCATCTATTCTACATCAACCGCCTTCTTCGAATGTTCCCTGCGCTTGCTGCAGTGATCCTTCTACAAATCTCGATTTTCAGTCGCGTTGCTGATGGCCCATATTGGGCAGTAATAACAGCCCATACACATAGATGCAGAGTATATTGGTGGTCAACACTGTTGCATATTCAAAATTATATTAATCCAAGCCATATGGTAAGTCTGAAAGCTCTAAAGCTTGTGCAACAATAAATTATAGTAAAAAACGTATGGAGTCGTATGGAGTTGCTCAAAACATGTGTTCCTTACTAACCACATTTAGATTTCTGAATCAAGGTTACCCCATCGTGGTTGTCTAAAAAAAATAGATTGAGTTAAGCAAATTCTAGAGTACCACAACCATTTTCATTTGAGAGGAAATCTGTTCCTTGCTGGTTGTTACAAGTAGACATTTTGATAGTAATAGTAGTAGTCACATTTTGGATTTCATGAAAATCTCTATCACTAATTGAATGTTACTTAGTATTCAATGGTTTTTATTTTAACACCTTTGTTGCCTTTTAGTGTCTCGCTCACTCCTGGTACCTCGCTATAGACGTTCAGCTTCACATCCTATCGCCTCTCGTACTAGTCTGGGTGCTGACTGGTAAACGACGGCTAGCTTGGTCAGCTCTCGTTGGAGCTTTGATTACTGCTCTGGCAGCTGCGACTACTTACAACTTTATCAAGGAGTTTCCTTCGGGGCCGGTTATACCTTCGTGAGTATTGGAACCGATAGAAGTTAAAGAGTTATATATATTGCCAGTTTATTTTGTGTGTTTGCATATTGCACTGATCACTTGATTATCCAACATTTAGCTAAATTCAGGTGCGCTATAGGTATAATGACATTTGCCATTAAGTTTCCAAATATGAAAACAATTTAAGATAAATGACTTTAAAGTACCTACACATAAGGGCAGTGTGTATTAAAACTTCATTATTTATGGTTTTTTCAATAATAGGTTCATTCTGGAACCAACTTCGTGCAAATCAGTATAAAGTTTATATTATGTTGCTTACTTGAATGGAATAGTAATCTTAAATTGTTACTGGAACTTGGTATTGAATATGAAATAATTTTCGAAGCCTCATAAAAACAAGAAAGAAATGAACGTGTTGTATGATTTTTTCAGACGACCTCAAGATTCAGCGGAATACTTAACTAATTACTACGTAAACACGCTAACCAGAGCCTCACCGTTCTTCGTTGGATTAATATTTGGCTACATGCTACATCTCAACCGAGGAAAGAAAGTTACTTTAAATATTGTAAGTAATAAACTTTTTATGTGCAATACCGATTGACTCTGGTGTAGGTTCTAATCCCAAAGTAAATCTATAGAGGCGATTAATAAAAATTAACAACATGAAACATACGCGCTAACAACAAAATGTCATTTCTCTGTGAAGTTCCTTAAAACAGATTTCTTCGTCTCCTCATTCATCACCCATAAAAACAATTATTATTCCTTATAGACAAGACTAGATATTCAATAAATATTATATGTATAACGACTTCGGCCAGTTTCTAAATTGAGTATTTGAATTTTAAAACGTGTCAAACCGTACTTTAATACCAAAGGTTGTAAGTTTTTCAGGCTAAAGTTTAAAAAATTCTAAAGTAACTTTAAATTCTTAATTCAAAATCGGGGGTTACAAAAATAAACGCTGAATCTTTTTTCTTTTATCATTTTCCAGTTCTCGTCATCACTTCTTTGGATCTGCTCAACAGTAATTGCTCTCCTGGTCATATACTCTTCCTATCCAATCATGCAGTTGGATTGGGACAACCAATTCGCTGACAGTATGATCAATTCGTTCATGAGACCAGCGTGGGCTATGTTTGTCGGATGGCTGATATTTGCTTGTGTCCATGGATATGGTGGTAAGTGTTCTATTTAATTTTATATTGGATTCAAGACGCTCTCCTCGTCATACACTCTTCCTATCCTATCCTGCAGTTGAAACGGGATAACCAATTCACTGACAGTATGATCAATTCGTTCATGAGACCAGCGTGGGTTACGTTTGTCGAATGGCTGATATTTGCTTGTATCCGTGGGGTATATTGGTAAGTATTCTATATTTCATTTTATATAGGATTGAAGTAAATCGTATATAAGGGGTGTAACCGAAATGGGTCGCGGATAAATTCGAAATTGAGTTGCCGTAGCCCTTGGCACAAAGACAACTGAATGAACAAGGATGGGTTTTAGTCATGAAAAGTCTGACAGCGGGAGGGTGCTCCCGCTCCACCCAGAGCGAGAGAAGTCATTAGATAATTTCCCACAAAAAAGGGTGTAACCGAAATGGTGTGTCATATCTTGGATACCTACTGCTTTTAACCACGGAATTGAACCACTTTCGTCAAGGAAGCCTTAGTGAATTTCCAAAAGAAATATTGGATTTTAACGATAAGCAAAGTTATCATCAGCTGATCAAAGTTAAAATGGGAGGACCAACATTTTATTTTGGAATTGATTAAGACTTTCTTGAAGAAAGTTGTTCACTTCTATGGGCAGAAGTAGCATTTAAAATATGACCAATCATTTTATTTACACCCGTATACCGTAAAAACTTTTTTTTTAGAACCGAGGTCCAAAAAAATAAGCAAAATAACTTTAATTTCGGAAGGTGTTTCTGGTTTTGTGTCTTCGTTTTTTTGACACCGGCTTCTGAAATTAAAGTTATTTTGTAGTTTTTTGGAAGTTGGTTCTATTTTTTTGTATTTAAGTTTTTATTTTTCACTTATAAGTTGTGGTTCCCCATTAAATTGTGTTAACACTACATAGAGATACGATCGCAGCAATCGCAGTTGATTTGCTGTCATTTTTTGAATTTTTCAACTGAAGAGTTCCGTTATCTGTCTACGAAACTCATCATCAGATCTATATGAAATTTAAATGGGATCATTACGGACAAAAAAAGAAATTTGCAAATCCGTCTTTAAGACAAAGTTATGCCCGAACAAATATAAAAAAAATACAAACATCCGGATTGACAACCTCCTCCGTTTTGAAGTCTATTAAAAACGTGATGCAGTGGTGAATACAGTTTATCACCAACATGAATACTAAATTATAAATTATAATTCCTTGTTGGCAATACTCTATATTATCTCAGTGTTAAAATACCTTTTAAAGTTTCATCCCGAATCACCCCAGCATCCTTATTCACCACGTTTTATCGGTATTGGTTTTGAAATACAAAAACTAGACGATAGCTACCATTTAGCAATCTACTTCAAGCCTGTGAAGCCCCGCGACTCACTGGTGAATCGAACAAAAAAAAAAATTAAAGAGAAAAAAAAAAAAAAAATCGGCTGTCAACCCGGGTTGTCGTCGGGGTTCAATTTGACAACCCGGATTTGGCCGCGGGGGTACGCTTACTTAGATTTTTGTTTTGCCACTATCTCACCTGAAGTAAACGATGACATTGTAGTCAACGGTGGAGCACGCTTGACTTGAAGTAACCTACTTACTCTTGACTTCCATCTTCTTTTTTTGTTTGACTTCTGATTATATCTATCAGGAAACACAGACTCTTCTTGCTTCCAACTTGTTCCTATGACCTAACTTAGCCATTTTAGTTACAAACAATTTTTATGAGTAGCAAGATTACTTAATCCTTGAAGTTATAAATCTAAACGACTAGATAGAATATTTATCCTTTTTAACTGACTTTCGACAAAGGAGGAGGTTCTATGCTCGACTGTAGGTATGTTTTTTTTTTTTTATGTATGTCCGCCGATTTCTCCGTCAGTTGTGGACCGATTTTAATATTTTTTTTTTATCCGAAGGAATATACTCCCGAGGTGGTCCCATATAAATTTTATTGAAATTGCTTCGGCGCTTTTTGAGAAACTGAACAAAAACGAAAAATACGTATACCTCGATGACGTTTTGATGTTCTCCAAATGTTTAAATTCCACGTTCCATGTTATTGGGGTTTTTAGTTCTGGGGTATAGCAACTAAAAAGTGAAAAATAAAAAACTTATTTTTTTAAAAAAAAACAAATGACTTCCAAAAAAAAAATACACTAAAAATTAAAAAATAACTTCAATTTCGGAAGTCGGTGTCAAATAACGAAGAAGTAAAATACAAACACCGACTTCCGAAATTAAAGTTATTTTTTAATTTTTAGTGTATTTTTTTTTGGAAGTCGGTTGTTTTTTGTAAAAAAGTTTTTTATTTTTCACTTTTTAGTTGTTATACCCCAGAACTAATAGCTTCACACTTTTATTAATATACAAATTTTTTATTATTTTTAGGCCCTGTCAACTGGATTCTTTCTCTCCGAGCATGGAAGGTGTTAAGTCGTCTCTCATATGCGATGTATCTAGTGCATTACCCCCTCATGTTTGTCATAAACGCGATGCCAATCGTACCTATATACTTCGACGTCAGATTTTCGGTGAGTTTCTTGTTTTGCCATTACGATAAAGGACAGTCACCGTACACAGATTACACGTATTAGGTCGCAAATAATTGCACTGAACTGATTATTCGGGATGTTGTTAGGATAGCTATCACTAGATTTAAATCAGGTTTGCAGTTTTGGAAGACTTGTCTTGTGCTAATTGCGTGGTGCTTGGAATATCTAGAAGTTTCCGTTAATTTCTCAAGTTTTAGCTTATAGCTTCTAAACCGTGCATCTTACGAAATTTATCCGAACAGCATCCCATAAATTAACCTAAAATGTTTTAAATGATTTGTCTAGACAACGGCTAGACTGCGGCTAATATTGTTGGTACTAGTACTGTAGAACCCGCAGGGCTCCAGGGGCGCTGCTGTAGCTTGGGAGTTGTCTCACTCGCTGGCTGCGCGAGGGTATCGTATAAAGTGACTCACTTTTATATACGACTAATCAGAAACAATAGCAGTCACTTATTCGAATATTCTAATATGAATATTCGAACTACTCTTCAATATTACCGACTGCCAGCTGAAGGCTGGTGTTCACACGCTGACTATAGGCTTTGTATACAATCGCCACAGTACCAACAATATTAGCCGCAGTAACCATCCAACCATGTAAACCGAAGCCAAATAAAAAAAAAACGGTTTTTAGCTGTAAATTTAAATTTCGAACAGCTAATGGTAACATACATCAATTTTAGGATAGACAAAACAAAAGAAAATCACTGATGGCTGTTTTATGATACAAAAATGGTTACCCTGTGAATACTATACTTTACATAATTATGTAATTAACTAAACTACCTACCACAAAGTTTATTTGTCAGATGATTGTTAACACATTCCCGTCACATTTTGCTATAATTATGAGCTAAGAATGAGCTATTAATAACATCATAAAGCTCCCTCTAACAGATCTTTATGAAACAGACTAAATGTCACCAGGGCAGGCTCATCAAGAATTATTAAGAATAGATTCACGCTCAAACTTCACCAACCTACTTAGTTCATTCACTCAGCTGTAGATGTCACTGTTGTAAAATTCCTTTTTCAAATCGTTCGTTTCTCTTTTCTAGTTGTTCCAGTTCTTAGCGGACTTCTCTTTGGCGGTAATAGTTGCGTTTTTAATAACTATTATAATTGATGCGCCTTGTTCTCTGCTCATCAAACACTTTATGGGAGGAGGTGAGTTTTTACTTTCAGCACTAATTCCAATTCAAAATAGACTTATCGCGCCCTTCGGCACTCAGGCAACTGAAGGAACAGAGGTGGGTTTTAGTCAATAAAAGTCCGACACTCCTCCCGCTCCACCCAGAACGGAAGAAGTTGTAGCGACATCTATTACGCCGCACAAGAACTAAAAATAACAAAAAGCCTACATCGCGCAAGCAGAGTTCTCCGCGCGATTTGAACATATACAACAGTCCGAAATCAACCATTGGGCAGTTGCCCGGACCAGACAACACCCGTCTGGTCGGAGGATCCTCCCTTTTGTTCTTTCGGAAGGAAAACAATCATTCTTCATGAACCACAGACTATAGCCTGAGTAGTGGGTAGCTCGCCGTCCGATCAGCACCAGGCCCGACAGTCGACGGCGCGTAGTGTTCCACGCGCGCCTCAAAGAGTTGTCAGCAATCATGACGGGGCCCGTCATTGCCGATGCCTGCCCAGGGCTTGTGGATAAATTCGAAACAGAGTTACCGCTTCCCTGGGCACTCAGGACAGGGAAGGAACAGGGGTGAGGTTTAGTCAGTAAGAGTCTGACACGCCCTCCCGCTCCACCTAGAGCAGGAGTTGTCATTGGATGATTTCTCCACCCCCAAAAAAGAAAAGTCGTTTCTAGCTTACTTCAGAGTGTCGGTTTTATGTGACGGTGTGCGCGCGTATCGTAAAAATTTACTCTCATCATTTTTCCCTAGCGCGCCAAAAGAAGTATAACTGTAAAAAAGGAATACTCATTGTACAACTAGCTTCTGTCGGTGGCTTCGCCCGCGTTGAATTAGTACTTAAACCAGGAAGATATTTTTAAATTCTGAACTACCTATTTTCTGACAAATTAATGTTCTAATTTCTAAAACTGAATTCAAATTTATTTCTGAGTTGTCAACTTTGCATTTAGAACTTTACAATACTCTGAATAAACTTCAAAATAAAATAATTGGCTCGAAGGTTTGGTAATTGATAGAGTATTGACGTTTTTGGGTACCTACTAAAACATTATGATGTATTACTATGAGATAGATACCATTGAATATTGCAAGGTCAAGTCAGCCTTCTAGCAAGGTCTAGTCATACTGATACTGATACTGATATAGTAGATAGTATATTTCAGTGTAGGTAGTATAAGAGTAGTATAGTCTTCAGTGAAATTCGGAGACAAAAACAGTCATGTACCTTTCATTTTTAACCGACTTCGAAAAAGGAGGAGGTTCTATGTTCGTCTGTATGTATGTTTTTTTTTTATGTATGTCCACCGATTTCTCTGTCAATTGAGGACCAATTTTCAAAATTATTTTATTATCAGATACAATATAGGTACTCCCGAGGTGGTCCCATATAAATTTTATCGAAACTGCTTCAGCGCTTTTTGAAAAACTAAACAAAAACGAAAAATACGTATACCTAGATGACGTTTTGGTGTTCTCCAATTACGATTACTATGTTTATATTCCACGTTCAATGTTATTGGGGTTTTTAGTTCTGAGGTATTATAACTAAAACGTGAAATATAAAAAACTTTTTTAATTATACAAACACTAAAAATTAAAAAAATAACTTTAATTTCGTAGTCGGTGTTTGTATTTTATTTCTTCGTTATTTGACACCGACTTCCGAAATTAAAGTTATTTTTTAATTTTTTTTTGGAAGTCCGTTTGTTTTTCTTTTTTTTTTGTAAAAAATTTTTTATTAAATGAAACTTTATTTTTCAGGACCAAAAAGACCTCCAAAAATAGTGGAACCAGAACAAGAAGAGAAGAAAACACAATTGTAGATTATTTATAAAATTTAGTAAGTAAATTGTGTATTTTTAATTAGGTTACTTGTTTTTTTAGTCTGACTGCTTAATAGGCTGTCGTACTGTCTTAATATAAACAGGAACTATAAAAACATATGTACACTCACACTATTGTATACATATAGTTATTGGTAACTCGACGTAGGTATTCCCTGCAAGACGTGATAGTGTGCTATTTGCATCCGAGGCAAAACCCCATGGGTATCGAGAAAACCCAAGTTTTTAATTAACAGTTTCATATTAAAATGATGGTTAGTAACAAATTCTAACAAAAACTTAAAAAAAAAACAGAAAAAAAAGTTTTTGTAAATAGGTCTCAATGTCACGTCCTGCCGGGAATCCTTCAAGGTACCAATAACTCTATAGTCTGAGTACTCTGCAATTTCTCGCTACATTGGAAGCAATATTATTCTCATATAGTACTTATAATAAATATAGATTAAGTGACATCATAATTGATAATTTTAGATAGGCTCCTAAGTTATTTTATATTACAAACTAAATAAAAATAAAATCAATGTTTTGTCTAAAAATCTTTATTATTTTTACCGCAGCCAACAAGTAATGAATTCTTCTTTAAATTCTTTTAATGTCTTATTTATAAAGCTTCATAACATAATTAAGTAGATTTTATTAATATTTGATTTACAGTTCAATTTGTTTCCTAAGTTAATAGTTTACAAAATAATTTTTCATGCACTCTGACTTTTTCGCAGGTTTCCATACATGTATTCAACACTAAAACATTATTTTGCTGAGTTTTGTAGAATTTTTTTGCTTATATCTATTTGAGCAATGTAAAATTTGAAATTCCGGAAACAGAGAAAAAAGTGCAAACACAAGATTATGTGACTAAACGTCATATATACAAAAGTGGGAATTGAAATCTAGACTAAGTAAAGAGGGTATAGTGTTTTCATTATTTTATTTATCGATCTCACTTTAAAGCTAAACTTTTACGTTTACGCCAAAAGAAGATATTTTTGTTATAAAACTAAATATTAAGATTATTTTAACTATCACAGATACCTCAATACGTCATTCTTACGTAGATTGTCGTTCAATATGTTAGGTACTAGTAAAGACTACTTCTAAGTTTGATCAAGAGTGACACTGCTCTGAAAATTATGTCTTTAAATCTTTTGGCAGATCAGGGGGTAAAAAAATTAGTCGAGACCAAACATTTTGTCGAGCTATACGCACATTTGAAGAAAGTCACTGCTTTATAAAATATGTCTTTAAATCCATTAAAGCAAAAGTTTCAAAGGGTTAAAAAATTGTCGAAAACAAACATTTTGTTGAACTATGCATACATTTTAATGTGCTGGCAAGAAAGTTGTTTTTTAATATATTTCGGAGTTAAACTTATATAGCAGTTGATTGGATTGCGTATACGATTGCAAATGTATTAAAAGACCTACAGAGCAGCTTTGTGTCAAACAGTAGTAATATAATCAAGGCTTTCAGGTTATTAATCCATGAAATATAATCTCTTATTTATTTATTAAAACTTCATGCAACACAAATGTACAAAGGCGGACACATAAAAAAAAAAAAAAAAAAATTGTGACGCTACCTTAAAAATATATAATAAGATGTTGTGGTCATGTTGCTCACCTATTCTTAGTCGGTGTTTATTAGTTATCTTACTATATTAGACTAATGTTCTTGCTATCTAAAATAGTGTCGCAAAAAGTATTTCTTAAAACTTCCTTCCTTCCTTTTATATAGTACTAGCTTCTACCAGCGGCTACACCCTCATGGTAAAAAGAAGCCTATGTTTTAATCCAGGTTATAATCTATCTGTGTGCAATGTTTCATTCAAATCCCTTCAACCGTTTTTGCGTGATTGAAACACAAACGTACAAACTTTCGCATTTATAATATAAATAAGATTTTTATGTGCTGTCATGAATAGAAAAATATACGTTGTATATAACAACCCGCAGGGGACACTCTCACAGAGAGGAGGCCTGTGCCCCAGCAGTGGGGACATTAAAAGGCTGATAATGACGTTAGGTACATATTATTTAAGGCCACTAGGATACTCACACACACAGTGTAGAGACTTGTTACATAGGTATTAATTTTAATAAATAATAATATTTTGCTGCCGAACTACGAACATTTACTACCTAATTAAAACAATTATTTAAATTACAAATATCTGAAAAAATAGCAAGAAAGGTCCTGAGTCTATGAAAACCAATGATTTTAGGACTAAGGGTCTGGAAACATCAGCACGGCGGGCGTGGTGCAGTTAACGTGAAACAGTGTGGTGTGTACGGCAACGTCGCCACGGAACGACGCATCGGACGTCGTCGGAAGCGATACCTACGTGGCTATGATGCGCTCGCTCAGTTGATGATCTATTGTCTTAGCGATTAGTTGTCCATTAAAGATGCCAGTTGTTAATTCTAATTTATTGATATCACTTATTGAAGAATGTCCAGTGCTCTGGGATAAGACAATTAATTATTTTAAGGACAATACAAGGCACGTCTACGTGTAACGTTGCGGCATCGTGACGTGCATTTTTACGACATGGTAACGTAAATTTGCACGTCACGGCACCGTATCGCACACGGTGGCGGCGCTGCGCCGTGGTGATGTGTCCAGGCCCATATTCACAAAGGAGAGTGATGCATATACTTTTGAAAGGCAAAAGAAGAGATGGCAATAATATGAGTGACACTCGGAATAAACAACATAAGTGCCAAAATCAATTTATGAATTTTCTATTACTATTACATCAAAATCTGTTCAGCTAAAAGCTTGTTTAGTTTATTATCTACATTTCAATGGATATTTCATAAAGTAATCCTAAAACGTTACGCCTTGTGGCTAAAAAAAAGGAAAAATGGATTCAAACTTTGCAAGCGACACAAATAAAAACTCTTTACAGGGTGTAACGGAAAGGTGTGGTCATATTTTAATAACTGCATCTGCCCATCGATATGAACAACTTTCTTTAAGAAAGCCTGAGGAAATTCTAAAAAACATTTTTTACCTCCCATACAAATATTGATTAGCTGATGATAACTTTGTATGGAAAATCCAATTTTTTTTGTGTTTTTTTTATTATTTCTTAGAGAAAGTTGTTCATTTTCATGGGCAGAACTGCTTCTTAAAATATGACCACACCTTCCCGTTACACCCTGTATAGTTTTCTATTCCTTTAGTTAAATAGTAGGTCATGTAGTCAAAAAGCATTCACCTAAATGTCAAATCCCTAATTCAGGTCCCTACTTAACAAAATACTCTAAAAGGAAAAACGGCAATTTTTTCAATATATGTATCACCTTAATAATATTTTCGTACCTTCCTACCCCACATTTTTTATTTCCATGCGTCTTCACGATTCCTAAAGACTATTGTGGCAAGATATCGTTTATTTACAAGACCCGAGTATATTGTAACGTAAATAATATTGATTTCAGCAACAAATTTTATCTAAAACACAATCGATGACCTAAAATATCATAATTTCTTACCTATGCTTCAAAAATTTACTCACATAACACATGAACTTATTCGAAAATTCGGCAGTCAGGCGATATCTTAACGCTAGATATGCCAATATTCTATGAACAATCGTAAAGGCTAGAAGGCCGGCTATTTGAAAACAATAACTATCATCTTCCATACCTAAATCTCTTAATATTAACTTTGGGTCTGAGTAAAGACAGAAATCTTCTTTGCATTCCATTTGGTTTCTGTTTTGATAGAGGGCTATTGAGAATCCTGTGACTCCAAAACGGAGAAAAGAGACTGACATAAGAGCTCTCATGGTTTGTTCGATGTAGGGTCCGAAGCCCATACCGTAGCAGGAAAGAGCGAGAAGAGGTGCTGCAGTTGCTGGAGCTACTATGGAACCATTCTGAAAAGAAGACCACACAATTTTAGTTGTACATAATCAAAGGTTAATGCGCAAATAGTTTTTTTTTTTAAATATAGCTATAAAAAGAGTAACTTCTGAGATTTCAATAAATGGATAAGTATGTTAGAAGACATGTTGCATCCAACCCAAATAAGGTATAAGAGCAAGAAAATGATAGATAGAGTTTTTTCGAAGAAAGTTAACAGAAAATTATAGGGTTAATTATGACGACCAAAATAAGGAAATCAAAATGTTAATAAAAAATGGATAAATAAAGAAATAATTACAGTGACACTAAAGGCAGACCCAACGGCCAGTCCAAGTCCTTCAGAACACAATGATATCAAAAAGCCGCTGATTGCAAACAGCAGGAATCGGTCCCATTCCAACATCTGTCCAGACATCAGATATGTAACAACCATAAATATTGTTCCCAGTATGAACTGTAACAAAAAACATGATTATGTTAAGAAATATCATTACGTAAGCTCGATAGATAGTGGAAGCTTATTATCTATTATAGGTATAGTATAAACCAAAGCCGCTTTCCACGTCTGGCTGTTTCTCCGCTAACTTCTTCTAAACTACGCAACGAATTATGCGGTTTCGACCAAAAGAAAGAAAGATAAACGAGTAAGGTTTGTGTGTATAATTTGTACCCGTGCGGAGCCGATGCGGGTCGTTAGTGCTATATAACTTGGAATCACTTGTTACCATGGCGTAGCTATGTTTCATATCTTGTAACTCAATGTTAAAGAAGACTAGAAAATAAGCATTATTTTAAGTGCATTTAGACATTTACCATGCTTGGGAAACTGGAGAATGTCAGAGCAGCATAGTAGGCTTTCAAACTGTACCATCTGTTGAAATATTCCCGACGAAGTAATCGCACTTGGAACGGAACTGTAATAAAAAAATATTGTAAATTATAAGGTCTATCGGTTTCATATGACCCAAAGATACCCGGATATAATATATAGGATTGGATCAAAACTAAAAGGGATAAGTGGGACCCCGATTAGCTGATTCCAATCTTGATTCCCATAATTTTTTGAGATTACTATTGAATTTTCTGCTTGATGACTTCTGGTTTAAGTATTGGTGGCACTTTCAAGAAATTATTGAGTTTGTTAACAAATTTATTATATATAAATGGACCCTAAATAGAACTCACTGGTCGACTGTTTCATGAGGAATGCTAAATACTGTTTTGTATAGGCCTTTAATTGAGACAGTGCCCGAAGTAGATGCGCGGTACGTGATGGGGTGTTGACACCCGTCAATCAGCGAATGACATGAGCTCGTCACTTCACCGTACCACAAACTCATGTACCATTTCAGTTAAACGGTAGGTCTATGTAGTAGCTTGGCCACACTATACTTACATAATAGTACAGGTATCATAATATATGTATACATGAAGAACACAAGACAGCTCAGACAAAATTTAAAGTTAACCACAGGGATGGCTGCATTATTGCCCACATTGAAAAATATGCTGCCCAGAAGCACGGCAGATACTAGATGGTGAGCCAGCTGGATCCAATGAGAAGTCTGGAATAGAAAAAAATAGTTAAAGCATGGACTTGGAATTGAGAAGTTCTATTTAGTTCTAGTTTTATTTATATATTATGTACTAAGGGATTAAGTTTGAGCCCCCCGTTAGGACTCCAGGCTACTGAAAACTTCTGAATAAAATTCATAAAACTAAATCAAACTTTGTTCTTCTTAAGAAGAAATAGGAGTTTATGGTTACTGGGATTTTCCGTCTGGAATTTCTCATTAACAGCCCGGAGTCTGCATTTCTGCCCGGTTGATGGCAATTGCTCATCCCTTTTTAAACGTAACTTGAAGACATGACTGGTGAAATGGGGGTGTACTATAGTTTCGTCTCTGCCTAACTCTTCAGAATACAGGCGTTATGTTGTATATGTATATAGGAGTTGTAGAGCAATGAGGTGTGCAAAGAGTATAAAGTGAAGACACCTGCCTGATCCGTCCGTCCAGTGTGGTGTAGCGTTTGATGGGTTACAGCCCGACGGTTGCCATAGAGTTTTTGTATAATGTATCGCATGGATAATTCAAAGTATGGTGGATGGGTACATTTCCAAGAAAAAAACTGGCCAAGTGCGTATCGGATTCCGTACATTAAGGGTTCTGTACCAAATATTGGTATTTTTTAGTAAAGTATACATTATTTATAATAAACATTATCACCAAATTTCAAGTTCATAGGTCAATGGGAAGTTAAAAAACTCTTCGTAACACAGTTTTGTGACAGACAAAGGACGGACAGACAGACAGACGGACACGTGAGTGACAACAATAGGGCTTCGTTTGGACCCTTCGGGTACGGAACCCTAAAAACCGGCCAAACGCAAGTCGGACTCGCGCATGAAGGGTTCCGTACCATCATAGAAGATTATACGCGTCTACTTGTTGCCATTATTAAGATCGAGCAAAAAAAAACAACATTTCTAGTAGGGGAGCCCTTTTTAATTTTTAAGTTATTTTTATTATTTGTTGTTATAGCGGCAACCGAAATACACATTCTGTGAAAATTTCAACTAACTAGCTATTACGTACCATGAGATACAGCCAGCTGACAGATAGACGGACGGACGGACGGACGGACGGACGGACGGACGGACGGACGGACGGACGGATATACAGCGGAGGCTTGGTATAGGGTTCCGTTGGTTGCCCTTCGGGTACGGAACCGTAAAAATGGTCTTTGAATACAAACCAAACATAATATGAAAGGCCTATTTTGTAGTTTCATTTTAGTCTAAGTGATAATATGTCTAAATTACTGCGGATATGAGATATTTGCACACTAAATAATCTTTTTTTTTCTTTCTTCTAACAGCTAGCCATTTTCCAAAGCAGCTCCATTATGTAAAACCGCTGAACAACGATTAGCAGGAATTAATAAATGAAATTTTCACTTGACATTATTACAGCGATTAGCGCGTCAATGATGTATCTTTACATCTAATAATCTAACTAACGCTAAATGTGCGAGTGAACAATTTTTTTAATTAGACATATTAAAAAAAAACACTATTTTTATGAACTGTGTGTATTTAAACCAAAATTGTTTATTATAATCCGTACATAATGCAGTAACAGATGAAATTATTTCTATTAAAAAACTCTTTTTGTTTCGCGTGTATGCGTATTATGTAGTAACACGGTATCAAGATGGTCACGATGAAAACAGGAAATAAACCTTGGGTTTTTACTAGCACTCATGGACGCGATTTGAAACGCTGCGTTGATGAAATTCACCTAAAATCAATGTCAACAGGTGAAGCTACATACTGGCCTACAAACCCAAAGAAACTCTCAGATCTCCTGGATTTCTTTATAAACAAGTAAGAAAAGAAAGAAATAAAAAACATTTATTTGCCATAGTATAAAGGCACACACTCAAAAAAAAAATTACAAAAACAAACAGAAAAAAAAACACACAAACACATCAATTGAATATAGTCTAGATATGTCAGCAGATCATACACCGGCAATCCTCACAATCAGCGTCAAGGAGCTTACTCGGAAAATTGCAGAGTCGCTGACTAATAGCCAAACTGACTTGCCCGCGGTTTCAAAATACGTATCAATGAAAAATTTACCCCTAATTTGCCGTTAAAGAGTCGGTATGATGTAGATAACGCCTGCAAATATATTTATAACCCCATTCAACTGACATCATCAACATCATGAAAAAGATCCCGGTTAAGCGCCGACTTAGAAGAATTTGGCACCAATCCCGTCTTTCCCTTGTTAAAAGTCTATTACAACAAGGTAGCAAAAGAGATATAGGTGGGAGGAGTCTGTCAACTCAATGTCAATAACGAATCTACAAATGATGTCGTCAACGGGGGTTGATGGAAACGCGCTCTGGAAAGCAACTAAAAACCTAGACAAGCTCCAACAAACGTATCCTCCAATCAGAACACAAACTCCCTGGACAAGAACTGACTTGGAAAAGGCCGAGATATTTGCCCTGCACCTAAGTGCAGTATTCAAACCATACGAAAGCACTCTTTATGAGCATGAAATTGATAGTCTTAAAACAAGATCTGCAAATGTGCCTGTCAATTAAACCAACAACACCAAAAGAAATAGCTAGGGAAATCAGACTGCTGAACCCGAAGAAGACTCCAGGACTTGACCTGATTACACCTGCTACACTTAAAACTCTTCCCAGAAAATTCATTACGTTCTTAGCAAGCTTATTCATGTTCAACGTAAACTTTCGAACATCTCAGTTTCCTGACCTATAGAAAATCTCAGAAGTTGTTATGATCCACAAATTAAGTAAACCTGAACATGAAGTCTCTTTTTATTGGCCGACAAGCTTAATGCCGGTACTCTACAAATTATGCGAGAGACTATACCTTATGCGACTAAAACCGTGCATGGACTTGAACGATGTTGTTCCGACTTGTCAGTTTGGTTATCTATTTCAACGATATTAGAGATTGGAAATGTCACTCAACGATAGAACAAGTTCACCATATTTACCAAACAGGAAGACAGACTTTTGAGTGTAAAAAGTAATGCTCAGCAGCAATTCTTAATGTGCACCAAACTTTTGACCGTGTCTGGCATAAAGGGTTACTGGCTAAATTTAAAACTTCCGCGCTCAATGTTTCTGTTCATCCTATCATACCTATCTGACCGCTGCTTTCAAATGAAGCAGAGAGAAGCACGTTCAAGACTGCATGAAGTGAAAGCAGGAGTGCCTCAGGGATCTGTTCTTGACCCAGTGTTATACAACATCTTTACACCAGATCTACACATTTGATGACATTACAGTAGCAACATATGCCGACGACAAAGCTAACCTATCCTGTCAGACTTGATCCTGATACCCTACCACACACTGATTGTGTAAAACCTTGGATGCCGATCCAAGGTACTTCTTTTTTAATGTCAGGAGACACCTGACATGGAAAAAAAAGTACCCAAAATCTTGTTAAGCACAAAAGGGACGAAATAAATCTCAAGTTTCGCAACCTGTATTTAGCTCATGGGAAGAAACTCTGCGCTCTCGGTAGTCAACAAGCTCCTTATCCACAACTCGGTCTTGAAGCCGATATGGACGTATGGAATCCAATAAAATTATGGGGTGTAGCCATCAAGTCCAACATACTCTGCCTATAAAGAGCTCAAGTATCTTAGGAGCGATCATAAATGCGCCTTTGTTTACTAGGAACAACGAGGTTCACGACTACCTCCAAATGCCTTCAGTGAACTCAGAAATCGAGCAGTACAAGGAACAACATTTTATTTTATACAAAAAATAAGAGGCAGAGCGCTGGCTGCCCCACCACAACACCAAATAACCTCAGAACGAATTCGCTTAAGGTCTGACGACCGATTGCAAATAGTGAAAAAAGTAAAAATAACTAGATCTCGCGCGTGTATAGCCAAATTACCCATCATGCTTTGTGTGATGTCAAATGTGTTTCTCATTTGGCGTTATAGATACCGCCACAGAATATTGTATGTGGGTTTTGTCGTGACTTACCGTATTCCTTCTGTTCTGTAAGAACATTCGGCTGCTCAGTATAAGGAATTGAGACCAGAACGTTGTTGGGAACTCCATTTTATACGACTGTTCTTTGGCTACGTGTTCCGTGAATATCCTTTGAATGGACTCATCAGAATGTAGCATGGGTTTCCTGTAACGACAAAATGAATAATTATTTTTTTGCATAGTATTTATTATCTTTTGTTTTAGACATTTTTACATGGCGTCACGAATGTATATATTTTTATTAGGTCATCTTATCACCAATCTACGACTTTAAAGTCATAGTGGTTTCGGGTAAAATATTAGGCATAGTGATTTCGGCGCTGTCAAAAAAGTGAACTTCATTATGTTATTTAATTTTTTTTTTTTAACAAATTCATCTGACATTGCTCATAACATGCTGGAAAATATTTAATTTAACTTATATAATATATAGTTGGTGAATATTAGAATAACTACTAACTTTCCACCTCTGGTCATCATTCGATCCAGTCTTCTGCACAATTTCCCGTTCTGACAGAGTTCTGACAACGGAGCTGTTGTTTCTACGTCAGTCGCAAGAGTTTCCAGCATGAAATCTGCAGGATTATGTGTCTTGGGGCATATGTGTCCAGCTTCAGCCAAATATGGTACTAGTAGTTGAGGTGCACCCTGTAAAAGAAAAAAATATTTATGAAATGTGTGAGAACCTATAAGAGCCTACACAGATATTTTTTGATGATGTTCTCCGGAAAGGCCAGGAGCATAGTACTCACAACTGGCGTACGTCGTGTATGACCAGATGTATGGATGTAAATGAAGAAAAAGTGTGTGTAAGAGTCATAGCAGGTGGCCTTCTATAGTTTCTGCCAACATTAATGGGGAAAAGGTGTGTATGTAAGAAATGAATGGGATTTTAAAATATGATAAGAATATAGGCAAAAAGAGAAGTAATAAAAATTGGGTGCACTTGTAACATTGTTGGTTTTAACACAAACAAAGGCATCGCAATAAAGCTTTTATGCCTGAATCGGGAAATCCGACAGCACACACAAAATCGTCGCACGGTAATGCATAGATTTGGCTGCAGATTCTGTCGAAAGTAAAAATTTAATTTTATAATGACATAATAACATTACGTTGTAGTTTACTCTACTATTTTTTTTTACAGAACTCGGAGCAGAAGTAGAATAATATTATAAGATTTTTCAGAAAAACAATTACAAATTTGGGCTAGCTAAGTTTCATGGTCGAAATGTAATAAAAAAGTAATGGTACTAGAATTAACTGTCAAAAGAATGAACAGCAGAGTTCACTAGCTTGACAATAAACAACACACTGCAATCTTCAATCGGTCTTTCAATGATTTTTCCCTTTTGACCGTTCGTTCGGCCCATGTTTAGCAGAGCACGATCCCTCGAGACAATGTTGGTGTAAAGGGTTCATAATCATAACCTGTATAGCTGTAGTAGGTAACATACTTAAGGCATATACAGCCGCTAAGTGGCGCCCTCATTGAATAAAAAATCTAAGCAAAGCGTAGAAAATAAAGATTAAAGAATCCTATGTTGCGTTTGTTACAAAGAGGATAAAGTATTTTCACGTTATTAAAACCGGACTCAAAATCTTTCGTATCCAAAGTAGTAACCAAAAGTACCAAAAACGGCCGTTCTTGACACTTTTGCTTACTACTTTGGATACGAAACATTTTGAAACCTGTTTTAACTTCGTAAAAATACCATTATCCTCTTTGTAACAAACGCAACATAGGATTATTTAATCTTTATTTTCCATGTTAAGATAAGATTTTTTATTCAATGAGGGCGCCACTTTTGCGGAGGTAGGCCCTTAATACTAAACTAGCTTTATGATGTGACTTCGTTCACCAACGTGCCTTATGCTTTTTTCTGGGATAAAAATAACTTCATATGCAAATATGACACTTAACGTTAGTTTGTACTTATGGCTTTATAACAGTATTTTTTTATTAAAAATAAAATACCTTTCTATCATCACACAAACAAGCAAACCATTTTATCTAATAATAATATTAGTTTAGAAATTATGTTAGTTTCACAATGTAAGTTTTTATTTCAGAATCAAACTTAGGTCGTGACAATCAAAGTATTTAATAGTCGTTTATGAGTTAACTACTGAAAACTAGATACTTAAACCCATTAATAATGGCGTTAAGGGCATAATTTGTGGCTAATAATAAAAAATGTAACTTTTTTTTATCGCCTTATAAGAGGAGGTTCTATATTCGACCCGTATGTTTGTATGTATCTTGTTTGTTCGCGATTTTCTCGAAAACTACTGATCCAATTTGGATGGGGTTTTCTTTATTCAAATGCAATTTCAAGGAAAGTTTTAGTATCTAATATATTAGGATCTGATGAAGATTTTCGGAGACAGACAGTGGAACTCTTCAACAACTAACAGCAAATGACTCGCGATTATAATCCGGAAGTCGGTGTCAAAAAACGAAGACACAAAACCAGAAACACCGACTTCCGAAATTAAAGTTATTTTGCACTTTTTTGTTTTTTTTAGGTACTTCTTAATCGTTAATCAATCAAAATTGTATCCTTGCCTCGTACTAATAACCTTAATTAATCAGTGACAACTAAAGCGATCAAAGGTAAGAAATGAAGTGGGTACCGTACACTCTAATTGCGTTTATGTTGCTCAAAGCATAATTATTACCTACTAAGATACGAGTACCAACCTGTAGGATGTAGATCAATAATATTGGTATCAATCTTGTCAAAATGATAAGCTATATTTGATCCATTATGTTCTACTTAAAAAAATTATTCTATACTAATATTATAGAGACGTAATTTTTTTTGCGCCACCGTGCCCCGGCCGGGGCACGGTGGCGATACGGTGTAACGTGAATCATCCTTAAATCATCTATACATATAATAAATCTGTAGAAAAGTCATTTTTGTACATTGAAGAAATTGAAACAAAAAATAGCCAGCGTGTGAAAAGATAAGTAACAGAACCCATTTTCATCATTTTTGAAATTTTTGTCTGTTTGTCTGTTTGTCTGTTTGTTTGTGCGCACATCACGTAAAATCTACGAATTCAATGCTGACAATGTTTATATACAAAAATTATACGCAACTTGAGGATTAACTTAGTTTTTGTTTCATCGAAATCGGTTCACTCTATCAAAAGATATGATTAATTTAGTGAGTTCAAGAAGTAAAATATTACGTTACGCAATTAAGTATAGTACTTGCAACGACATCTTAAGACTAAAAATAGAACTAATGTTGATAGTTGAAATCTAAATCCGATAGATGGCGTTGTGCAAATGACGTCATTTTCTGAATCGCGGTGTTAAGATTTTCCGCGCGAGGATGACGTCCACCGTGTTTACTAGGCAAATTGGGTTTCGTTAGGTGTCTTAAAAGTTCTTGCGTGTGTCGTAAAAGTTCTTTGGTTGCTTGGTTTATCGATTTTCTAAATTGGTCGAAAAAAAAGTATTTGCTTATCTTATTGGTTTCGTTTGGTCAACTTTGGTCATTGGTTTGAAGTACGAAGTAAAGATTGTATTTGATTTACTTCGTAGTTTGAATCCAATAGTGCCAATCGTTATACAGTAAGTTAGTGTTGCCAATTCGTTGAGTCACGACCACGAACAGACGATACGTTGTCACACTAGACTGTTCGACGCACCGATCTTTTAAGTTTGTAGGCTATTCAGTCATAAGTGTTGTTAGTTTTGTTTATTGCTTTAATTTTCCTTGAAAATGCCTCAAAGAAAAAAAACTAACCTTTCGCTGCGTAGCCGAAATGCGAAAAGGATGAGACTTTGTAGGTCTCAGGAATCGGAAGAAGATCGTGAAGCACGGTTATCTGCTAACCGAGAGCACATCGCTCTTTCACGTGAATCGGAAACGTTCACCGAAAGGGAGTCACGTTTAAGTTCACAAAGAACACGGACCGCGACTTTGCGGTCTCAAGAGAGTATCCAGGAACGCGAAGACCGGCTGTCTGCTGATCGGGAGCGCCACTCTCTCTCACGTGAGTCAGAGACATTCACAGAAAGGGAGTCGCGCTTAAGTTCGCAAAGAACTCGGACCGCGACTTTGCGTTCTCAAGAGAATATCCAGGAACGCGAAGTTCGGCTGTCTGCTGATCGGGAGCGCCAGTCTCTCTCACGCGAGTCAGAGACTTTCACAGAAAGGGAGTCGCGCTTAAGTTCGCAAAGAACTCGGACCGCGACTTTGCGTTCTCAAGAGAATATCCAGGAACGCGAAGTTCGGCTGTCTGCTGATCGGGAGCGCCAGTCTCTCTCACGCGAGTCAGAGACTTTCACAGAAAGGGAGTCGCGCTTAAGTTCGCAAAGAACTCGGACCGCGACTTTGCGTTCTCAAGAGAGTATCGAGGAACGCCAAGCACGTCTGTCATCTGACCGAGAGCGACACGCTCTCTCGCGCGAGTCTGAATCTCTCTCCCAAAGAGAAGAACGATTACAAATAGCTAGACATAACTATGTAGGTGTACAAAGAAACAATGAAAGTTATCTTGCATCTGAAAGGGAAAGAATAGATGAACTAAGACGAGCAGAAACAGCAGAACAACGTCAATCTCGCCTAGAAATAGAACGAGCTCGATACCATATGAATAGAGAAACAAATAGCGGAGCTGATGAGTCCATGGAAAATGACGATGCAAATATTTTATTACCTTGGGACAATAGGGAAAAATCAGGGTTCACATATTCGTCTAGAATTAATTATGCTGGCTTTACTTTCGTGGGTGACATGAGAGAAATTTGTAATTTTTGTCATGCTTTGAAATGGAGGAAAGAGACAGATGGAATGTGCTGCTCAAATGGAAAAATTGTTCTTCCAAATTTCCAAGATCCACCACACTTACTTAAAAGTCTCCTGAATGGCGATCATCCCCAGTCGAACCGTTTTTTGGATAATATTCGTTTATATAACAGTGCTTTCCAAATGACTTCCTTTGGGGCAAAACAAATAACGGAAGGACCGTTCATGCCAACCTTCAAAGTACAAGGTCAAGTTTATCACCTTATTGGATCTTTGCTGCCAGAAAATGAACCCAAATTTCTCCAAATTTATTTTGTATCCGATTACACGCAACAGCTCAATGTTAGAAATCACAATTTTCCCCAGCTCAATGCTGAGCTTTTGGGTCAACTTCAAGAATTGCTGCATCACGTTAACCAGTACGTTCGTGAATTCAAAGCTGCATTGGAGTCAATTCCACAAGGCAGCAATGATTTCAAAATTGTTATAAGTGCCGATAGACGTCCTGTGGGTGAACACCGTGGAAGACACAATGCACCCGTCGCAGATGAAGTTGCAGTTGTTTTAGTCGACCAGGAGTGTGAGAGACGTGATATCGTGTTGCGTACACGCGACGATCGCCTTCAACGCATTTTGGAAACCCACCGAGCTTACGACGCCCTGCAATATCCACTAATTTATTGTCATGGTGAAGATGGGTACAATTTTGGGCTGTACCAAGTGAACCCTACTACGAGAGTCACTAATTATCAAAAAAAAATATCTGCTCAACAATACTATTCCTACCTTTTACAAATAAGGCAAAACAGTTTCGTATATTTGCAACGATTTCGTGGTTTGTTCAGCCAATTTATTGTGGACATGTACGCAAAAATAGAAACTGAACGTTTAGTGTATATTCGCACTAACCAGCGACGGTTACGCGCTGAAGAATACGTGCACTTGCGGGACGCCATGCAATCAGATAATAACGTCGAAAACTTGGGTCGATTGGTTATTTTGCCATCCAGTTTCACAGGCGGTCCGCGGTATATGCACGAACGAACGCAAGATGCTTTTTGTTACGTCCGTAAATACGGCCGGCCGGACCTTTTTATAACATTTACAACAAATCCAAAGTGGACGGAGATTTGCCAGGCACTTCTCACAGGACAGGCGTCATACGACAGACATGACATTATTGCTAGGATTTTTCATTTAAAACTCAAAGTCTTGATTAATCTACTTACAAAGGAGAAAGTTTTCGGTTCAACTCTTTGTTTTATGTATAGCGTCGAGTGGCAAAAGCGTGGTTTACCCCACGCGCACATTCTTCTGTGGCTGGAAGAAAAAATTCGTCCCGATGCTATAGACAGTGTCATAAGTGCAGAATTTCCGGACTATAATGCAGATCCGGTTTTGCATGACATAGTAAAAACACATATGGTTCACGGGCCATGTGGCCTCTTAAACAGGGAATCACCGTGCATGAAAGATGGTCAATGCTCAAAAAAATACCCCAGAGCACTGAAAGAACTAACTATGGCTGGGGAAAATGGGTATCCGCAATACCGGCGAAGATCACCGTCACAAGGTGGTTTCACAGCTACTGTCAGATTCCGTGGACAAGAAATAATTCTAAATAATAGTTGGGTGGTAGTTCTCCAGTTTTGTCAAACGCTTTTCAAGCACACATTAATGTTGAAATTTGTAATAGCGTCGAATCTATAAAATATATATGTAAATATGTTAATAAAGGTAGTGATCAAGCCATGATAGCACTAAGAAATAACAACCAATTTGATGAAGTGACAAGGTATCAATCTGGCCGATACATAAGCTCTTCGGAGGCAGTTTGGCGCATTTTGAGTTTCCCTATTCATGAAAGGTATCCGCCAGTCATCCATCTTGACGTGCACCTGGAAGGCGGGCAGCGAGTTTACTTTCAGCCAGAAAATGTGGCAGAAAGAATGAACAACCCAAGACAAACCACCTTGCTCGCATTCTTTCGCCTTTGCGAAAGAGACAATTTCGCTAAGTCTCTGTTGTACAATGAAGTGCCACATTATTATACTTATAACAAGCAGCAAGGTGTTTTTAATCGCAGGAGACGTGGAACTGCTGTAGAAGGCGAGTCCGGCATTTTTAAAGAACACGTGATTGGAAGAGTATACACGGTGCACCCAAATAATGCAGAGTGTTATTATTTACGCCTTCTTCTTCACACAGTGCGAGGACCTACTTCTTTTGCTGAGCTCCGCAAAGTGGACGATATAGAATATCCCACATTTCAAGCTGCTTGCCGCGCACGGCATTTATTAGATGGCGATCAGCATTGGGATGATGCTTTAGCCGAAGCATGCGTCAGTGATAGTCCACATCGTTTGCGCCATTTATTTGCCATTTTGTTGACATTTTGTGGCCTATCGGACGCTGGGCAGTTGTGGCAAAAATATAAAGACGCGTTTGCCGAAGATTTTTTGAGACAGCAAAATATAAATAGTGAAACTTCTGACCAAGTACGTGAAAGCTGCCATAATAGGGCTTTGCTGGCTATACAAGATATAGTTACAAGTATAGGAGGGAACCCCCTCAGTCAATACGGCTTGCCGACACCGACAGTTGGTGGGGAACGAATTAATAGGGAGTATACATCTGAAATAAATTACAACCCCGAAGAGTTAGCAGAAATATTGCGAAATGGCTGTTCAAATTTGACGACAGAACAACGTCAAATCTTTGATAGAGTATGCTGTAGTGTAGAACATTCATTAGGAGAAATGCTGTTTTTAGATGCACCTGGTGGAACAGGTAAAACTTTCCTCACTAAAGTTATCTTGGCTCAAATAAGGAGCCAAAACAAAATTGCCCTTGCCGTCGCTTCCTCAGGAATAGCTGCCACTTTATTACCAGGAGGAAAAACTGCACATACAACATTTAAAATACCAATCGACTTGGACCGCACAGAAAACCCTGTTTGCAACGTGTCTCGCAATAGTGATAAAGCAAGGGTTTTACGCGATTGCGCCCTTATCGTTTGGGACGAGTGTACGATGGCAAATCGTAAAGCTGTGGAAGCTGTAGATAGAACGTTGCGAGATATAAGACAAAATGACCGACCGATGGGAGGCTTAACGGTGCTATTCTGTGGAGACTTCAGGCAGACACTCCCTATAATACCCAGAGGAACGAGGGCCGATGAAATAGGTGCCTGTTTAAAGAGCTCTATTTTATGGCGTAGTGTCATATTAACTAATTTGAGCTTTAATATGCGAGCATATTTGGGAGGTGACGCAAACGCGCAGGTTTTCTCAAATTTACTACTTCAAATTGGTAACGGCACATACCCGACTCAAGAAGGAGGTAAAGTAACTTTAGTCGAAAGCCTGTGTTCTTCTGTTGCCTCACAGCAGGAACTCATTTCCTCTGTATACGGAGATCCATCAGAGATCTCGAACCATGACGCTGCTTGGCTATGCCAACGAGCTATTTTGGCACCTCGCAACGACCAAGCAGCAGCAATAAATTCTCAAATATTGGTACATGTTTCTGGAGAAAGTAGGGAATATTTATCTATTAACACGGTTTTAGAAGAAGGAGATGCCACCCACTATCCAGTAGAGTTTTTAGACTCTCTAAATACACCAGGTCTTCCAGCACACAAAATTTATTTAAAAGTCGGAGTACCAATCATTCTACTCAGAAATTTAAGCCCACCAAAACTATGCAATGGAACTCGGTTGAGAGTAACAAATCTCCAACGAAATGTCATCGAAGCCGAAATCTTAACAGGTTGCGGCTCCGGTGATGTTGTTTTCATTCCCAGGATACCCATTATCCCCAATAATTTTCCGTTTACTTTCAAACGTGTGCAATTTCCTGTAAGCCTCTGTTACGCTATGACTATTAATAAAGCCCAAGGCCAGACGTTATCCGTTGCGGGTGTAGACCTTACTTTTGATTGTTTTTCACACGGCCAACTCTATGTTTCTCTATCACGTGTTAGCAACCCAAACAACCTTTTTGTATATGCTCCGGGTAATTCCACCGCTAACATAGTATATAGAGAAGCATTAACGTAATCAACTATACCAAAGTCAGGACTCTTATCTAAATCATCAAAAAGGTGATATACTCTTATCTAAACGACGTTGTTTTGTTCTCGACAACCACGCGAACGAAGTCGCGGGCACAGCTAGTTAAGTAATAATATTTGTATCAATCTTGTCAAAATTATAAGCTATATTTGATCCATTATGTTCTACTTAAAAAAATATTCAATACTAATATTATAGAGACGTATTTTTTTTGTAAGTTTGTATGTAGGAGGTAATCTCCGGAAAAACTGAACTGATTTGGAAAATTCTTTCACCAGTAGAAAGCTATAGCTCTCTATACAACAAACTACAAAAAAATCTTTAGATTCATGACCAACTGCTGCAGAAACATTACTTAAAGAAAACGTTTCAGTCTGTGAATCCCAATTTAATTTCCAATATGTCACTTGTAATGATGTCATTAAAACTTTTAATACTTTAGATGTTAAAAAGACTGCAGATATATGGAGTAATTCTGTTGACGTTGCCAAGTCTATTATAAACATTGTAGCACCTACTTTAGCAGTAATTGTTAATAATTGTATAGATTGTGGTGAGTTTCCTGATCTAATGAAATATAGTAAAATAATACCATTGTTTAAAATGGGTAGTACATCAGACCCTAATTTACGTAGACGACTAATTATAGACCTATAGTAGGGCTACCTAGTTTTAGCAATATTTTTGAGAAACTTGTTTTAGGTCAAATTCAAAGACATTTTAATAAACACAAATTATTACATAACAAACAGTTTGGTTTCACAAAGGGTCGTTCAATAACTGATACTGGTGTTGAACTTTTGAGACATAATATTTTATAACGCATGGGAAGATAAGTACGATGCGTTGGGCATTTTTTGTGATTTGCCTAAGGCTTTCGATTGTGTTCTCCATGATACATTGAGCATGAAGCTGTACTACTGCTACGGAGTCCGGGGCGCCTCTCAGGATCTTCATACTTCATACTTAAGCAATAAGATTCAGAGAGTTGATGTGAACGGCAAAAGGTCTCCCGGATCTGTAGTCAGAATGGGGTTTCCTCAATTCTGGGTCCTTTTTCGTTTCTAATCTATATCAACGACTTGCCGTACCTCATAAAGGATAAACATAATATAGTGTTGTTTGCAGAGGACACTTCACTTTTATTTAAACTCAAATGTCAGCCGGTAGTTGTTGATGATGTAAATAATGCTTTTTAAACTGTTGTTGTGAAGAGTAGAAGCCTGAGGATTCCACAGTGTTCTTAGGTTTAACTATGGATGCGAAGCTTTAGTGGTTCTTTCTTCAAAAGACCATTACAGACACTAAGCTGCATGGTCCTCATAGAAAAGGGTCTCCTTTGTCCGCACTTAGACTGTCAATTGGTCCTTTGTGCGTAGGGTCCTGGCTAACATAGCCAGCCTAGCTCCGCCCAGAAGCACAGAAGCTTCCTGGGAGCTTCGCAGGCTTCGCGGAGCGACCTCACTGTACCAAGGATTTGTTCACGATGGGTAGCCACGGCCTCGCATTCCAGGATGACGTGGGTGACTGATTTTTCTCCAGGACCAGGTGACACTCTAGAATTAATTTGTTGTTTTTCTGTCTGTTTTCTGAGGCTTTGAGCACTGCAAGGCTGTTCGATACAAATCTCGCGAGCTATTCGACTATTGACAAATGCTTCCGCTAACTGGACAGGTCCACTCAAATATGTGTGGTTCTTTAAATGATAAATGATAAATGATGTTTATTCAGTAAATAGGTTACAAGGAACACTTTTACACGTCAATGTTTTTTTGTCAGTTTAAGCTAGATGAGGCCGGTGTTTCCTAGCTGACTACCCTGAGAAGAAACACCGAAACAAACTCAGAGGTCAAAGTCTCTTTTAGTGTTCAAATCCATACAATGTGGACTGGTTAGATCCTATGAGAACCATGTACGTTTATGTCTGGGATGAGCTTTATGAAGAAAGCAACACACGAATTCGAGTGGACCTGTCCAGACAGTGCAAGCATTTGTCAGTCATCGCGAAGCTCAACTCAGAACTCTGAGGTGCTCAACGAACCGACGAACAATACCAAAGTAAGGACATTTGAGTAGGCCGCAAAAAATACTCAAACTGCCAGACAATCATAAAATCTACATGAATATAACGACGTACATAGTTCTCGCATTCACATTATTCTATATGAGGACCATGCAGCTTAGTGTCTGTAGTGGTCTTTTGAAGAAAGAACCAAACATATTTGAGTGGACCTGTCCAGTCAGTGCAAGCATTTGTCAATAGTCGAATAGCTCAACTTAAAAACCACTAAGGAGCTCAATGACATGACGAACAATACCAAAGAAAAGACATTTGGGTAGGCCGCAAAAGTACTCAAACTGTCAGACAACGTTGAAAATTACTGTAAAAAGGCTTTCTTCAAAAGACCATTACAGACACTAAGCTGCATGGTCCTCATATAGCATAATGTGAATGCGAGAACTATGTAGATATATATACGAGTGTGTAGATACGATTCACGTAGATTTCATGATTATTTGGCAGTTTGAGTACTTTTGCGGGCTACCCAAATGTCCTTTCTTTGGTATTGTTCGTCAATTCGTTGAGCTCCTCAAAGATTTGAGTTGAGCTCCACGATACCTAACAAATGGGCAAATGCTTACACTGTCTGGACAGGTCTACTCAAATCTGCGTGTTGCTATCCTCAATAGCTCATCACAGACATTAACGTACATGGTCCTCATATGATTTGAGCAGTACATATTGTATGGATTTGAACACGTTAAAAGAGACTTTGACCTCTGAGTTTGTTTCAGTGTTTCTTCTCAGCTAGGAAACACCCAGCCTCATCTAGCTAAAACTGACAAATAAAAATGTTGACGTGTAAAAGTGTTGTTAAAATCTATTTACACAAATAAAATCATTTATCATTTATAGTTATATGTTATAAACATTTATGAAATTCACGCAAACGAAGTCACGGGCGGAGTGTTAGTTGAATATAATTATAAACAGTGAAAATGGAATTTCCATTTTCACTGCTGGGACATATTCATACAGGGTGACTTTTCATTCATTGGCGATTGCCAAAAAGATTTTTTTTCCAGTTTTTGATGAAAATACGTACCTGCTACCCAATGAAATTGCCTTTTTTTTTAAATTGCACCTTTTGAACTGTAATAACTTCGGATTGACTTAATTCTGTAAACTTTACACGTTTGTTAATCTTTTTTAAAAAACGTTTTTTATTTAAACGTTCGCAATATTTGTAACGATGAAATTTCATTTCAAAGTTTTTATTTAATAGAGTTCTAACATGGCAACAATGCCTTTAAAAAGGCACATGTAAGGTATTTCTGGGTGGTGGTTTCATAGTGAAAGTTGTTTATGTTCATTCTTTATTCCCCTGAAAGACTGCCAATGAATTATAATACACGCTGTGTCTAACATTATATATCGTTCATCGCAATTCGTGTGACAAAATCACAAAATCAAATAGAATTTAAAGTAATCGCCGTAAAAGCATTTTATATCTAAGCCATTACTCACGTGAGGGTTAAGTGAAACACTCCAAAGTTATGACAGACTCGAGACATCATTTTAGGGTTAAACACATATCTTCGCTATAAAGTTTATGTCGTCGCCTTTACCAAAAACTCATTATGTTACCTAAGTAAATATTATATTCAAAGGATTTGCATAGGTTCTTGACCTTTTGGTGGTAGTATTTATATACTCAATTTAATATCTGCTGTGTTATAATCCCCATATCTAATCTGCGAGCAATGTGCCTCACTGCCACTTAAGTTTGACGATTCTTTGGGCTAGGAGTATGTTGGTAAACTTGAATCTCCTGCGGATATTTTCATTTTTAATTCGATCACGCTAGCAAACGCCGAGCATAGCCTTCTCCTTTTCCCTTTAGGTGACTTTAAGCCTTCTAATGAGGCCTATTGTTAGCGACCACGTTTCGGTTCCATAAATCACCACTGAAAACACACACTGGTGATGGTCGATGTGTCCGAATGGTTTTGGAATGGTGACCACGTAACGGAAGACACAGTGTCGGCAGGCCACCAGGTCATCAGTCTACCTTATGGGCTCAAGGTGGACCGATGATCTGGTGAGGGTTGCGGGAGTCTGCTGGATACGAGACGCAAAGACTAGTTGATGTGGCGACACTTGGGAAAGGTCTACGTTCACCAATTTGGCTGAAATGATGGTGCTGATGAAGCCCTATATACAGGACTACATCAATTTGACCTCCCTAGCGGCGTAAGCGTAGTCTGCTACACTGGCGACACGCTGGTTCTGGCGCCTCCCCTGGTCGCACCAGGCGGCTGCCGACCTAATGACTCGCGGGGTTGCAACATTCGTAGAGAGGATCTGGCAACTGGGACTTGAGGTGGCACTGCACAAGTCCGTATTTTCATGGTCCTCGGAACGCGCCACCGTCGGGTTCCCAGATAACGGTAGGAGGGGTTCACATCGGCGTCGAGGGGACGATGAAGATTGGGACTGTTCCTCGACAGCTGGTGGAACTTCGTGGAGCACTTCCGACGTTTGACTCCCAGACTGGAGCGGGCCGGGGCTGCCTTGAAGCGGCTCCTGCCTAATTTGAGGGGTCGAAACGCCTCCTGCCGTAGGCTCTACGCAGGGATCATGCGGTCTATGGCCCTCTACGGGACACCGGTGTGGGCGCTCCTTGAGGCGGCGACCAACTCGCCGTTTGAGCACGTCCCAAAGGGTCATGGCTACCTTACGGTCTCCGGTGAGACGGCAAGCCTTCTTGCCGGACTGTCGCCATGGGATTTAGAGGCCAAGGTCCTCGCGCTCCTCTGGGAGTGGCGTGAGGAGGTGAAACGCCGGGGTGAAACTCAGCTGCCACGACACCACGCGGCTCAGCGGACGGAGCTCCGGCAGTATCTCATGGCAACATGGAGAGAGCAATTGTCGCAATCCAGCGCTGGGCATGCTACCATTGCGGCGGTAGTGCCCCTCTTTGAGGACTGGCTGGAGAGACGCCGCGGCGTCCTCACCTTCCGCCTGACACAGGTCCTTACCAGATACGGTTGTTTGTTCCTATGTCGGATAAGGCGGGAGGAAACGCCCGGGTGTCACCATTGCGCGTATCGCCCAGAAGACAGGGTGGAGCATACGGTGGAGATCTGCCCCGCTTGGTCGGAGCAATGCCGTGTCCTCGTGGATGCGATAGACGGCAGCGACCTCTCGCGCCCGATCTGATCCAGGCCATAGTATGGAGCGAGAGGGAATGGAAAGCAGTCTCCTTCTTCTGCTAAGCAGTAATGCTCGCGAAGGAGGAGGCGGAACGGGTGAGGGAGACTCAACGGAGTGGCCCTCACGCCACCATCCGCAGCCGCGGCAGGTGACGCCCTTTGCGTCAGAGGTCGTAGGACGATCTCCGGCCACCGTAAACGCGGGCCTGCGGACGACGAGTAATGGGTAGCTCACCGTCCAATAAGCACCAGGCCCGAGAGTCAAAAGTGCGTAGAGTTCCACGCGCGCCTCAAAGAGCTAGCCAGCGCTGCCATTGACGGCGTCCATCATGGCCTGCCTGCATGCCAAGGGGCGCAGATAAATTTGTAACAGAGTTATCGCGCCCCTGGGCACTCAGACAGAAAAGGAACAGGGGTGGGTTTTTCAGTAAAAGTCTGACACGCCCTTCCGCTTCACCTAGACCGAGAGAAGTCATAGGATGATTTCCCAAAAGCCAAAATATAAAAAAAGGGTTACATCACTCACATTCCACCATGAAACGCTGATTTGAAACTCCATGCCGTAAACTTTATTTACGCACATTCAACTGTCCTTTTGCCATCGGGGAGTTCTAGAGATTAGATCAGCTCGATTGGATCATAATATTGTATTATCACCGGATTTACATAAATATGCCAAATTTCAGCTCTATTGGAAAACAGTGGTCGAAAATGGTTTGCAAATTTGAAAGCGGTCAACTTACATTATGGACATTGCAAGTTAATTATAAGCTCGTAACAAGCAAGGTTTAGGCTTGGTTTAATAGTCTGTCGATAGCTTTATTCTTAAGACTTAACTAGACATGTAATAGTTGTTTCTTGAAAGCTCATAAAATCATGATTCAGGTCAAGGCGCAGCAAGTTCTCATAATTCCAAATGGAGAAACCTTACTAAACCTTTAAGTTATAATAGCATTAACTTTATAGGTTTAGTCTAAACTTCTTCTGAAATTAATTTAGAGATTGATACTTTAAAACATAAAATAATGTTGTTTATTCCGTTTGGACATCAAAACCATTTTTAACCAACTTCGAAAAAAGAGGAGGTTCTGTGTTCGACTGTGTTTTATGTATGTCCACCGATTTCTCTGTCAGTTTTGGACCGATTTCCAAAATTATTTTAAATATTAACGGATAAAATATTTTTTATCCGAAAGAGGATACTCCAGAGGTGCTTTATGCAATAAAAAAACAAAACATATGTATAAACTAAAATTATGTTTTGGTCTCCTCCAATTATTATTACGAATATGTTCAAATTCCATGTTCCATGTTATTTAAGTTATGACTTCGGGCGTAACTTTAATAATTAGTTTTTGTTCTGGGGTACAACAAACAAAAAGTTTCAAATATAACAAACAAACTTCCAAAAATGAAAAAAATTACTAATTATTTAAAAATAACTTTAATTTCGGAAGTCGGTATCAAATAACGAAGAAATAAAATACAAATACCGAAATGAAAGTTATTTTAATTTTTTTTATACGTAAGTTTTCAAGAAACATTGAAACCAACTCAGTTGTCAGTTTCATTTAAAGTTTCTTTGAAACCATGGAGGTCAAGATTTGAGTGTGAACCATACTAACAAAAGTATCTATGTTTGACTAACATACATACGCAATACCTACCTACCTATCAGTTCAACTCTACATCATTCTGTTAACGTCATCCACCCTTCGACTAAAAAACCTTTGTGTTTAACTCCGAGCGATGTCAATTACAGCTTTGATCCCATCATTAAATTCACAGTCGTCAGAGAGGCAGTTTGTCAAACATTTTATGTATGTTTCAATGGAACATCGTGTAGTGAAAAGGCACGTTAAGTGTTTTATGTGATTTGAAAAGTTTTGGATTGTTGTCTGAATCAATAGAACATGTTTCATGGTTAGTGTCAGTTGAAATTGTACTTTATAATGACTGTCTGGGGTCTCGGATAAATTCGAAAGAGACTTACCGCGGTCCTTGGCACAGGAAACTGAAGGAACAAGGGTGGGTTTTCGATTGAAAAAGTCAGACACGCCCTGGAGCTCAATCCAGAGCAGGAGAAGTCGTTGGATGATTTTTTACCCTCCAACAAAAAAAGGATGGCATATTTTGCAAAGCATATTGCTAGAAGATTTGCACATGAATTTGCTGAAATTCAACTTTGAGCTAAGTAGAAGTAAGGTAGTTTAACATAATATGCCAATGATTGCGATTTATGACTGTTTCTATCACTACATAATATAAAGCAAAATCGCTTTCCGCGTCTGTCTGTTTCTCCACTAAAGCGCAGATATACGACTTCTAATGATTTTAAATTACACATCACGTCTAAACGACTAGTCTTGTTTCTTTGAAAACAATATAAATGTTACTCTTAACAAATTTCTACTTACTTGTATGTACAAAAATGAATAACTCCACGCATGAAAATAACTTAAGGAAAGGATCCGATAACAAATTAGTAGATACCTCATAAACAGCTTATAAACTCCACGAGAAAATATAAACGAGTTTTTATCGAAGTTTTGCCTCTGAAATATCGGTTGTGAATATCAGTTCTTCAAGTGAAGAAAGATCCTCGGGAAATCTTCTAACTTTAATATAAAAGTATTCATAATTTATTTCCATATCGATAGTAAAAGTATGTCAATTCTTTTAGTTTTGTTTCGTCTTTGTTTGAAATTGGGAGTTTTGTGAGAAGTATTATATCTACGGGTGGCGGTTTTATCACGCTTCTATTAGCTTGGTATGTATCTATGTAACGGAATCTCTGAACGTGATTTTCACCCACTTCAAAACATTGGATTGAATTGAAACTTCGCCCACTTAACAAGGACCGATGACAATGCACGGTTAGATAAGTGACGTCATACTAAATCAAATATGGCGGACTCCTAAGATGGCGGATTAGTTATTTTTTATGCATTTCCCTGCTAAGGGTATTAAATGAAAGGGTTCGCTGAGAAAATACGAAAAATAAAAAATAAAGCGTGATTTAAGTTTTATTTTTTTTATAACTATAGAAAAAAATTATTAGAAAGTTTATGAAACGTTTTATGAGGTTGTCTTGTGTATTGCAATACTCCTTGGGATGTGTCCTAAATGCCTATATTACCAGGCAGAGGTGTAGGTACGTATCTAATGTATACATCCACATTTTGCCAGTTATATGAAGGCTACATAACATAATCAGCCTTAAAATGCTCCCACTGCTGGGACTCAGGTCTCATCTCTAAGACTGGGAATGGGCCGCAATCCTAACGCGGGCCCAGTGCGGGTTTTGAATTTTTGGTTCTAGAAGCTGCCGGTTTCCTCAGGATATTTTCCTTCACCGTTTTGAGAGCAGTGGTGTCGCTACATGGTGCGAACCTATTGTCAGCACAGAGGCACAAATTTGGATTCTGGATTGATACTGATAAATTCTAGATGGAATATTGGTTAATATCACTTTTCAAGGGAGAATTAAACCAACACCTCTTGCTCAACAGCAACGTTTGCAGCTACCTTACCTATGAGGCAGTCAGACAGACTGGGATTTTTTTCATATACTGCTTTTATTTCTAAAGCACGGCTTGGTTGGCGCAGTGATTGAGCGATTGACTGCTGCGCTGCGTATCACGGGTTCGATTCCCGCACGGAACAAACATTTGCATGGCCTACAGATAGTTGTTCCGGGTCTGGTGTCTTTTGTGAGTTTACATGTTTGTGAATGCAACCAATTATTAAAAAGTAAAAAAAGAAGATGACGTGAATTGATGTCCAAGGAAGAAATTCCCAAAAAAAATAAAAATCCAGCAACGCACAGACTTGCAAACCATCTGAATTAAAATGATGAAGATGTAAAACTCTCTCTAAGATAAAGCTCATCAGCAAAGAGATTACAACTAAAAGTAGTAAAAACATTAATCTAATAAAAAACTATTGGGCTTTTAATTTACAAAATGGCTGGTATCAGGTGCAAGAAGCTCTCCTGCAAATTCGAATAATACCTACGATGTGAATTTTAATTAAATTAAAAGTTTTTTCCAAAAAATTTTCAGTTTGTGTAATTAGATAACTTCTTTTATGACTAAAAGTGATGGTCAGGGGACCTACGAAAGTTTATCAGGCATTAAATGGTGTTGAACAAAAAAGACTTGTGATTTGATGCCAAATCAGTATCATAAATGAAGATGTTAGTTAAGGGTCTACGTTAGGGTCTTCATTTCAGTGGTCCAGTGGCATCCTCATTGAATAAAAAATCGTAGCATAGCACAGAAAATAAATATTAAAAAATCCAACTTCACGTTAGTTGCAAAGAGGATAAAGCATTTTTACGTTATTAAAACAGGTCTCAGAATGTTTCGTATCCAAAGTAGTAGGCAAAAGTACCAAAACCGGCCGTTTCTGACACTTTTGCCTACGACTTTGGATACGTAACATTTTGAGACCTGTTTTAGCAACGTAAAAGAACGGGGATTCCACGCAGGCGATGCCGCTGGCAGAAGCTAGTTAAAAAATATCACAAAACTCAAACCTAAGCCTTTTGAGAGTGAAGAAAAACCAATTAAATTGGTGACGTAAATCAAAACGCGGCGATTTTAATGAATAAACCATTTGATTTGGGTTTCAGAAACTTTGGGGTGATTGACATCTTTCCTGATAGGAAGTTAGATAATTAGTTTGGGAGACAATCTAAGTTTGTTAGTGGTATGGCTATTTGTAAGTACATACTGTGTCTGTAATAGAAGTGAAAGTGAAGAGCATTTGGCCATTATTTAAATGGTCTGCTAAATATTCTATAACTTTCTTCCAAGGAATACTTACTGCTAAGATAGCTGACAGTTTGACAGCTTTTGCATAGAAAATATGTCAAACCGCTATGATTACTCTACAATGGCAATACTGCCAGCGTTCTGGGCACTTTTCCCATTGACAGCGATGTGGACGAATTTTTTGATGCCCAATGAGCTGTACTCCTCCCGGATCTTTTATGCCGCTTGTACATATTTTATTTATTAGTTTAGTTATGTATAATTTATGTGTCTTTATTGTAATCAAATAATAAAAAAATTAAACTCCACAATTAACAGTTATCTAACGATTGAAAAATCAGTGTTTAGTAGCTCTGACAAGTTTTCTGTGAGCCAATTTAGTAAATTCGAGATTTTGGATCAACAACAAAAAAAAAAATACGTAAGAAAAGAGAAAGAAAATACGTTTATTTGCGGTAAACATGACGCAAAGACACAGAAACACAAAAAAAAATAAAAGACTGGAGGAAAACATGCGTCACATCCACGCAAAACGATGAGTTTGACGAGTTTTATGATATTTATTTACGATTGTAAATACGGCAATGGCATATTATGCCATTCAACGTGGCAATGCTGCCAGCGTTCTGTGCACTTTTTCCATTGACAGCGATGTGAACGAATTTTTTTATGCCCAATGAGCTGTACTCCTCTCGGATCTTTTATGCCGCTTGTATATATTTTATTTATTAGTTTAGTTATGTATAATATGTACCTAAATTGTAATCATATCTGCACTTAAAAACAGAAGCCAAGAAATTAATCTAGTATCAAAAGTATAATTTTGTGTTTATCTTAATAAGTACCTTCCTTACATACATACGCTTATTTAGGCGTCCAAAAAAAACTTTACAATCCATTTCAATCGTTTTTTAAAAGCTCTGCACAAATTACCTTGGTTTTGTTTTATAGGGTTGCGTACCCGAAAGTCCAAATTGAGCCCTATTGTTGTCACTCACGTGTCCGTCTGTCTGTCCGTCGTCATTTTTTAACTTCCTATTAACCTATGAACTTGAAATTTGGTGATAATGTTAATTATTACTAAATTTGTTCGCATCACTCTACAAACATAGATTATCTTTATTTAAGTTAAACTAATAAATAACATTAAATATGTACAAGCGGCGTAAAAGAATTATGCTTTATTATTATTCCATTTATTTTATTTTAGGTACATACACTTTACATTTTCAAATATTTAGGTAAATATGAAAACATATAAAAAACATTTAAAAATATAAAAAGCAGTAGCCCACCGGTATCGGGAACAGGGTCCAAGCTACCGGCGGTCAGGGCTCCAGAGAGGGACGCCGCCTAACAATGCGAACCGTGTCCAGAAGTACAGCTTTCTGAATCAAGCTCTTGATCCAGCTGCCTAACGAGAGCCTCCTGAGATGTTGGTCGCGGCTCGTGACTATTAAGCCATTGGCTGACACGACTATCGGTACAATGATCGCTGAGTCCACATCCCACATATCGACAACCTTGCGAGCCAAGTCAATATACTTGATTTGTATATCTTTCTTGGTTTTCACGAGGTTCTCGTCATTGTGGGACGGTAATCATTGCACGCCTCTCGATTCGGTCCACCACCATTATATCAGGCTTATTAGCTATAATAGTCCTGTCAGTGATGATGCACCGATCCCAGTATAATGTGATATGACCATTATCGAGAACTGGGTCGGGCACATACCTATAGTACGGCACTTCCGATTCTACCAGTGAGTATTTCAGTGCAAGTTGCTGATGAATAATCCTGACTACAAGGTTGTTCCTATTGTTGTTGTTATTATTATTATTACTTATACTTTACTAACACATACCAATATTTAGTACGGAACCCGCACCCGCACTTGGCCAGTTTTAATTACCTGTCAGTTACCTGAGAAACAGACACAGAAGAAAATCGATTATGTCTCGTCTCCCGCATGCGATAGGACGTTTAACCATTAAAACGATATCTACATTTCCTTCTGATATGATGACTAAAAGAGAAGTATGGAAAAAGAAGACAATGTGTAGATAATGCAAGCAACAATATTTGTATGGCTCACAGATAGCTGTTCCGGATCTGGTTGTCTTGTGTATGTGAGTTTACATGTTTGTGCCCTCACAATGCAGGAGTAAACTCTAGTGTGCGGCTCATAAATTGGGATAAGGGTAACAGAAATACGAAGAATGATGACTTTTGAATAAACATTAAATATGGTAAAATTACCTGATAGCAGCACATTCCTCGAGCTAGCACGAATATCCTGTCGAAGAGAGCAAAGAGTGACGCCGATGGTTGATGCACTGTACACACAATGGTCCTGCCTTGTCGAGACAGGAGACGGAGTAGAACCACCAGCTGACGAATGGAGACGATATCCAAACCACTGTAATGAATAAAATATACAAGGATTTCAGTAATTGTTTGGGTTTCGTACCTCAAAAGGACAAAAGGAACCTTTTTAGGATCACTTTGTTGTCCGTCTGTCCGTATATCAAGGCCCTTTTTCTCAGAAACGCATGGAACTATCAAACTGAATCTAATATCAAATACTCAAGTCTGCAATCCCTTAGAGCAGTGAAAAAATCTTCTAAGTTAGCGCAATCAAAAGATACAGCTGATAATACCACATTTTTCCGCATATTTTGACATTCGCAAGGGAATCAAAACATATAGAGTACTTTCAGTTGACCGACAATCGTGAAATTTAGCAAGAAGCAATGTCTTCTTTCTTATACAAGTTTAGGAAAGAATCTATATTTTTAATTAGATCACAAAAAATAGGGTCCATATATAAGGAATTAGACTCCAAATTTTAAAGTGAGGTGACTATATAGTCATACCCTACATGATAATATTATCATGTAGGTTGTGACGGAGAGTATCCATGAGCATTTCCCTTCAATAAAAAAAGGATTTATCTATGATGGCGAAAATGTACAACCAATGGTCCACAGTGGCCCAACCCTGAAACAACCGCAAGTCTCGGCCTCCTCAGACCTTTGTTTTGAGTTAGGATGAGGCAGTCTTATAGTATCCATACAGTTCACCGTTGGAAAAAATTAAAACCAACCTATGACCTACACAATTATGGAAGTAAAGTTAGACAGGATAGCAGATCGTTACATTAATAAATGACCATTGTTTTATTATCCTAAAATGTTATGGTTTGTTGACGCACCTAAACAAATAAAATTGAGTTATGACCCTATAAAGTTAAATATCGTTAAATTACGCCCTTTACAAAATTTAATGAGAAGCAGAATGTGCTTGATAAGTAACTTTTCCCTTTCAGAATTTAAACGATCTGATATCTATGGGAAAACCCACCCCTGTTCCTCCCTGCCCTGAATGCCCAGGGGCGAGGTAATTCTTTCGAATTTATCCTCAACCCCTAGGCAGGCATCGGCCATGACGAGCCCCGTCATGAATGCTGACAACTCTTTGAGGCGCGCGTGGAACACTCCGCGCCGTCGACTCTCGGGCCTGGTGCTGATCGGACAGCGAGCTACCCACTACTCGTAGTCCGCAGGCCCGGGTAGAGAGAGAGAGTAGTGGTGGCCCAGTGGTAACGGCCTCGACTTACAAGTTGCAGGTCGTGAGTTCAAACCCAGGCAGGCGCTTTACTTTGTGTAAATTGTTTCATCACCACAGCTCTCAAAACGGTGAAGGAAGACATCGTAAGGAAATCGGCATGTCCTTGAACCAAAAAATCGAAAACAAGTAACATTTTGTTGATGTTCATCTAGTGTTCCTTCTATCCGTTTTAAAATTATCTTGGCAAATATCTTACATACGTTAAACATGAGACTGATTGGACGGTAGTTTCTGATGTTGTGTTTGTCTCCCTCTTTAACCGACTTTCGAAAAAGGAGGAGGTTCTATTCGACTGTATGTATGTTTTATGTATGTCCGCGCATTTCTCCGTCAGTTGTGGATCGATTTTTTTTTATCCGAAAGAATATACTCCCGAACTGGTCCCATATAAATTTTATCGAAATTGCTTTAGCGCTTTTTGAGAAACTGAACAAAAACGAAAAATAGGCATATCTTGATGACGTTTTTGTGTTCTCCAAATGTTTAAATTCCACGTTCCATGTTATTGGGTATTTTAGTTCTGGGGTATAGCAACTAAAAAGCGAAAAATAAAAAACTTTTTTAAAAAAAAAAACAACTTTTTCCAACTTCGGAAGTCGGTGTTTGTATTTTATTTCTTCTATATTTGACACCGACTTCCGAAATTAAAGTTATTTTTAAATTTTTAGTGTACCTATTTTTTTTTTGGAAGTCGGTTGTTTTTTTTGTAAAAAAGTTTTTTATTAATATAGAAGGAAAATGTTTGATTATTTCTGTGTCTATATATATCTTTAAATATTTCCGTGACGATCGGTGTGATTGCTTGCTTATTTTGTATTATGATCTTGTTGTTTATACGATCGGGTCCTGGTGCTTTGTCTTTCCGTTGTGTGTCTATTGCTTAAATATCCCCAAAATCCTTCACGTAGAAATAGAGATTCTACGTGAAGGATTTTGGGGATATTTGAGGTCTCTACCAAATTTATTTCTTCTCGCGAGGTGTTGTTGTATTTTTACAGTTCTTTGTAATAGGATGTTGCAATTTCCAATAAGTTTTTTCTGTCGTGGTTCCTTTTTCCTCTATTGCTTTTAATTACTACCCAGTCTATAGATTGCGTTAGTTCCTTGTATGTTTTGTGTTTGACATCAGCCGTTTTTATTATGTGCTTTTCAATAGTCTCCATTCTATATCTGTTCCTATCTATTCTCATGCTTTTCTTTACTTCTTTGTTAATTTTTGTTAGATTTTTTCTTGTGTCCTTTGCATCTCTTGTGTTAATTAAGTTGCTCCTTTGCTCTATCAATTTTATAGTGGTAGTTGTAAGCCATTGCTTGTGTTTTCTATTGGTATTTGCAGCGAGTTTTGTTCCAGTTTTAACAATATTGTCATTCCAGTTGTATTTTTCCTGTATGTTTAGGTTCTTTGTGTTTTCTTTAAAGTTTGTAAATTTGTCTCTCAGGCTGGCTGCTAATTGTTCCATTTGGTGTTTTCCGAGCTTTACATTTACTGGTTCTTGTCTTGGTCTAGGTTTCCTTGTTTGTTCTGTTTTTAATTCTGCCCTGATCAGCATTTGTGTTGAAGTTGAATTGGTTGATGACGTTGAAGTTGCTAAAGTAACTGTTTTTGTTGATTATGAAGAAATCAATTATATTTTTTGTGTTCCCGTCTGGTGAGATACAAGTCCACATTCTTTTCTTATTTTTACTATTTATAGTATTTAAAATAGTAAGGTATTTTTAAATAGTATGTTGTTTTCATTTTCTGTAACAACTTTGTTTATACAAATATCAATAGCCGTTAAAAACTTATTTAATAAAATATCAATTTATTTTTCTGAATCCCGGAGTTGCTGTTAGAATTCCGGCGAATGTCCATATTAACATTAATGTTTGCGCTCATTGAACCAAAATTACTGGTACCTACTCCGATCTCCGATCTGCTTATGAGACTGGCAAGTGTTACAGAAGCATGGGGATTAGAACTAGAAAGGAAAGGCCTATGCTCAGCAGCGGGCAAAGTCGGGCTGTGGATGACGATGATATCTATGAATGTTGTATACGTAAAACGATTTCATGAGTGACTGACTTACAATGTACAGTATATGGGTACTTTATAGGATTCCGTACCCGAAGGGTTCAAACGAAACCCTATTACTGTCACTCAAGTGTCCGTCTATCCGTCGTTTGTCACACAGGTTTTACAGCCAAACGGTTGTAGCTAATCTTTAGATTTTCACAAAATCCCCAAAATCCTTCACGTAGAAATAGAGATTCTACGTGAAGGATTTTGGGGATATTTGAGGTCTCTACCAAATTTATTTCTTCTCGCGAGGTGTTGTTGTATTTTTACAGTTCTTTGTAATAGGATGTTGCAATTTCCAATAAGTTTTTTCTGTCGTGGTTCCTTTTTCCTCTATTGCTTTTAATTACTACCCAGTCTATAGATTGCGTTAGTTCCTTGTATGTTTTGTGTTTGACATCAGCCGTTTTTATTATGTGCTTTTCAATAGTCTCCATTCTATATCTGTTCCTATCTATTCTCATGCTTTTCTTTACTTCTTTGTTAATTTTTGTTAGATTTTTTCTTGTGTCCTTTGCATCTCTTGTGTTAATTAAGTTGCTCCTTTGCTCTATCAATTTTATAGTGGTAGTTGTAAGCCATTGCTTGTGTTTTCTATTGGTATTTGCAGCGAGTTTTGTTCCAGTTTTAACAATATTGTCATTCCAGTTGTATTTTTCCTGTATGTTTAGGTTCTTTGTGTTTTCTTTAAAGTTTGTAAATTTGTCTCTCAGGCTGGCTGCTAATTGTTCCATTTGGTGTTTTCCGAGCTTTACATTTACTGGTTCTTGTCTTGGTCTAGGTTTCCTTGTTTGTTCTGTTTTTAATTCTGCCCTGATCAGCATTTGTGTTGAAGTTGAATTGGTTGATGACGTTGAAGTTGCTAAAGTAACTGTTTTTGTTGATTATGAAGAAATCAATTATATTTTTTGTGTTCCCGTCTGGTGAGATACAAGTCCACATTCTTTTCTTATTTTTACTATTTATAGTATTTAAAATAGTAAGGTATTTTTAAATAGTATGTTGTTTTCATTTTCTGTAACAACTTTGTTTATACAAATATCAATAGCCGTTAAAAACTTATTTAATAAAATATCAATTTATTTTTCTGAATCCCGGAGTTGCTGTTAGAATTCCGGCGAATGTCCATATTAACATTAATGTTTGCGCTCATTGAACCAAAATTACTGGTACCTACTCCGATCTCCGATCTGCTTATGAGACTGGCAAGTGTTACAGAAGCATGGGGATTAGAACTAGAAAGGAAAGGCCTATGCTCAGCAGCGGGCAAAGTCGGGCTGTGGATGACGATGATATCTATGAATGTTGTATACGTAAAACGATTTCATGAGTGACTGACTTACAATGTACAGTATATGGGTACTTTATAGGATTCCGTACCCGAAGGGTTCAAACGAAACCCTATTACTGTCACTCAAGTGTCCGTCTATCCGTCGTTTGTCACACAGGTTTTACAGCCAAACGGTTGTAGCTAATCTTTAGATTTTCACAGGAGAAGCATCTTGTTTACCCAAGCCATACAAATAGTCAAAAATACGTTTGGTACGGAACCCTACACGTGCGAAGTCCGACACTCACTTAGCCGGTTTTTTTCAAGGCTCGCAATTTACCTTGCGATGACACATTATTCGACAATAGAGCCCGTACCCTACTCAAATAAATGCATTCACTATTTACTTAAGGTGGATGCGCCAGGGTAGCCCGCGAAATACAAATTTTCTTACGTTTTTTGCAATTTGCAGGTCAGTGTCAGGTTGTATCTTCGTTTCAATTTGATTCGCGGCCGTAGCAAGTATGTATTTATAGAATTATAATCATTAAAATTATCAATACAGCTGTCTCAATTAGAATTGACGCCAAATGTCATGATTTCATGAAATACTTACATTTGGAATCAATTCTATTCATGCTACGCCCGCGAATCAAATTTTGACTTAGATATAACCTGCAAACTGCAAAAAACGTAAGAAAATTTGAATTTCGCGGTCTACCTTGGAGCATTCACCTTAATACTATAAAATTTAAATGATGAGTATGTTCTGATGGAACGAGAATCCTTGCAAAAAGGGCTCCTTTGTGTTAAAATATGCATCTAGGAACTATTATACTTGCTTCCTGGTTAATAATATTTTTGTCATAAGATGAGACAGTCTTGTCTTACAGTAGTTTGAGCCAAAATAAAAGCTTATGAAGGATAAGACTTACCAACATTACGTCTACTGATACGTGACGATAATCAATAAAATATTCCACAGATTACGTGTCAGTCAGTGTCACTAACTTGTTCAGTCTGTAGTTGCATGAATTAAAGTTTTTTTTTTCACTCTGGGTATTGCCCCTCTATCATGGGTGAGTTCAAAACATGTAACGCTGGCAAAATCTAGTCCTAATAATATTATAAAATGCGAGTTTCGATGGATGTCTGTTACTCAATCATGTCTGAAGCCGTTTTGTATGAAAGGCATAGAAATAGATTAAAGTCTAGAATAGCATATTGTCAGCCTATATTGTAAATAATGAAAGAAGTACCTACTAATTCTACGCGGCCACAGCCACTGACAGAAGCAAGTACATAATAGCTCTCAAATTTCCGAAAGTTGCTAACTGTGGTTGTTGAAATCGACACGAAACAGTTTCAAATATAATCCTCTTAAGGCCCTTCTTCGCTTTACTGCCGTAAAACGGTGACTTTCTAAAGCCTACTCCTTGGTAACGGCTGGGGCAAAAGTTTTGAAAAAAATATATATTTATTATTGATTCATGTACTTTATTTATGAAGTTTGGTTTTTCATTGTGACTAATAGTTTTGCCATAAAAAAATATTTAACAACGCGCTTCTCTATTCACTATTTTGCCTACTCCTCCTAAACGGCTATGATATTTTAAAATATTTTTACACAGATTAATTGATCGTTAAAGGTTCTTTTGATGTGATGTTGCTTATCTAAATCAATCAATATTTTTCAAAGAAAGTCTTACAAAGTAACGTCTAATGTATATATTCTCGCTGTCTACGGGGGCGGAGCCAGTCGCGCGCTGGCATTCGAACGGGAAGGCTGTGTCGTTCGCTGCTTCGCCGTGCTGTTGTCCGACTAAGCGAATACGTATGTGTTAGCGCAAAATATTTACAAACTTTTTATATTAGTGTGTGTTCATAGACTAACTTCCCGCAGAGGACCCAGTGTGATCGTGCGCGTGGACGCTTTATATTCGTAGATTTTTTATTTGAATTTGCAAATACTTTTTGTAAATATTGTGCATTGTGTAAAATAATAATGCCAAGATCAAGTAAATCAAGAAAATATGCAGATCTAAGGGCTAAGACAATGAATCTGGTTAAGTAAGTACATACCTACATAATATACCAAAATAATAATATCTACACTCTATTCGCTGGGAGAAAAAATTAAAGGTAAACAAACGATAAAAAAGTAAAATATTATGAGAATATGTTGTATTTCATTAAACAACCAAATACACAGATTTCAAACATTTATTATTTTCGTAAAGTAACTGTATTTTACAACAATATCAATATTATAGGTTTCAACAAAAAATAAAATATTATTAAAACCAAAACCAGTAGTCGAAAACCGGCCAGTGCGCGTGCGCGGACTTCGCACATTTAGGGTTCCGTACCAAATTTCAAAGAAAAAATCTTATTTATCAATATAGTGGTAATTGTTATTAAAATATAATTATGTAACAATAAACATTATCACTATAACTAGTCAATGGGTAATTAAAAAATTCTTCGGAACAAATTTTTGTGACAGACGACGGACAGACAGAAGGACTACGTGAGTGACAACAATAGGGCTCCCTTTGGACCATTCGGGTACAGAACCCTAATAAGCATATAGAAAGCCTGTAAATCGCAACTGTTATGATAACAAATTAAAGAGAACTACCAAAGTAACCATTATGCCTTGTAAGGTTGTATTTTTAAAATTAGTCGGATTATAACCGTTTGACGTTTGTTTGTTTGTTTGTCTACAAAAAGTTCTTTCCCGCAGCGAATAGTGTATACCTAAGTACTTCTTTAGCTTTAGCTTTTGTAGAAAAGAATATAATTTATTGTAATCCGCTAGACTGTGGGAAAATCAAAATTTGATTTTGGTCAAAAATGTCTCATCTGTGGCGGTAATACATTTGGACCGCTGCCCCTGATGTATAATTATATTGACCGTTATTAATTGTTCCAGGAAATCTAGAATGAAATCATCAGAATCGATAGACCCGACAACATCTGAAAAATGAAGAAAAAGAGGTTGAAGAGAAAAATGAAGAAAACGAGAACGAAGAAGAAAACATAGAACAAGATTTTTTCTGGAAATCGAAATTTCCAAAAGTAAATATATGTGAATACGGAGAAATAAGTGAGGATGAAGAAGTTCAGCCAACCAAAAGAATAAAAATACTTGGTGAAAGAAAGTTAAATTTCAGTGAATTTTAGTTATAAGTAATCTATTGTTGTATAAAAAATATAACAAATAATATGTCATACACTAGTGCTAATAATACTACCTACACTACCTACCTAACTAACCTACCTACCTACCCTACCCTACCTACCTACCTACCTAATCTACCTAGACACCTTCCTGAGACTAACGAATATTTGATAAAAATATTAGCCGAATTGGTCCAGCCAGTCTTGAGTTTTGAGCTTAGCTACACATTTAGTCATTCATTTATATATAAATATATAATTTAGTAAAATTAAAGTCGTTACGGGTCGTCAGAAGCCCGAAAGTCTGACAACCAGTCTTACCAAGGGGTATCGTATTACCTAGTTACTGGACTGTGGAGGTCAGATAGACAGTCGCTCCATGTAAAATACTGGTATTCAGCTGCATCTGGTTAGACTGGCAGCTGACCCCAAGATAGTTGGCTAAAGGCTAGGCAGATTAATTAATTGATATAATTTAGTTAAAAAGATACATCAGGCTGATTAATTATACTAAAGGTAGGGGTTTTTACCCGCGACCTCGAAAGCTTTTAACAATTTTATTCGTAACTATCTATAGCCCGAAAAGTACAGCCTTATCAACTGATAATAAATAAAACCAAAATTGGACCTCTTCATATGCGGTATACATAAGAATAAACTTTTACGATGATTTGATCTTCTGTGATTTTCATACTGTACTGTGACGAGACTAGGCACGGCGACGCGCGGTGGCGATGGCGGTGCGCCGCAGGCTGCAGCGGCGCTCTGTTGCATACGGGTAGCGGAGTGGCGCGGGGAGGGGTCGCTGGTCGTTAATTCCGCCCAAATGCACAAGGTCATTATAGTCGTGTATACAAGCCTAGTTGGAACCCACGGTGCGCAAGTCCGTCTCACACTTTGCCGGTTTTTATGTAAGTAGGTAGTCTAGGCAAATGAAGTAAGTACCTACTTTTCTATTCTAAAAAAAAATGTTCAATCATTTTATATAGTTTTGAGGGTGGGATGAGAGTGTTACTCTAAAAAGCTAAATCGATCTTGTTTAATTTGAAAGAGGCTAGATGACTAGATTTGACTTTATGCTATATTGTTATCACTCCAGTTTGTGTTTTTTGTCATTTTTAAATTACTTACTTAGTATTTTTAAACGAACATAATAACTTAAAACATCTGTACGTTAGTAGATTTTAATCTAACCTATTTTTAACCTACTTAAAAAAAAGGAGGAGGTTCTCAATTCGACTGTATTTTTTTTTTTTTTTTTTTTATGTGTGTTACCTCATAACTTCTAACGACGTGAACCGATTTTGAAGATTTTTTTTTTATTTGAAAGCTGTTGCTTCACATTTGGTCCCATTTTAATTTGGTGAAGATCTGATGAAGGACTTCGGAGATACACAATGGAACTCTTCAATAAATGATAGCAAACCTTCCAGAATTGCTGCAATCGCATGTCTGTATATTGTTTTCACCACCCCACAACATTACATCACGCTGATGCGCTCTGAAGGGGTATACAGATTTGTACAGTTCACCCTGATACACCCTAATTTCACCAACTACGTTCAAATTCCCTATTTTTGGGGCTATCAATTCGGGCATAACTTTACTCTATTAATTTAGTTTTAGAATGGGGTAAAACCACTAAAAAGTGAAAAATAAAAAACTTTTTACAAAAAAAATACAACCGACTTCCATAAATAATACTAAAAAATGTAAAATAACTTTAATTTCGGAAGTCGGTGTCAAATAACGAAGAAACCAAACTAGAAACACCGACTTCCGAAATTAAAGTTATTTTACATTTTTTAGTATTATCTATGGAAGTCGGTAGTATTTTTTTTGTAAAAAGTTTTTTATTTTGTTTTACTTGACCTACGTATATTCTTAATATGATAAAAAATAATGTCTAGTAAAAACGTAAAATATACGTAAATATTTTACGGAATCGTAGGCAAGAATTATACCACTGCTAGTCGCATCTCTGCGTCCACGCATATTCTTTGATCACAGTCCGCGCGCGATAAGCATTTCTATGTGTGCGTAAATCACGCGGCTACGTGAGGTTGGCTCCGCCCACATGCTCAAGGCCGTTGGCGTGTAGAGCAGCCTTAAGATCGAACTTTTGGTTTCGAAATCAATGGAGATCATCTGCCCCATAATACGAAACCTTTTAGATAATAATAATTATGTCCTTCAGTGGGCTTATGATTTATCGGTTTTTACCTGACCAGAAGGAAGGTACACGTAAGTGGCATTTTGATAGTGCTTGTCAATGCTACGAGTATGTATACAATTTTCACTTTTACCCAAGTGCCTCAGAATGAAGGTAACTTTTTTTGAGAGTTTGTATATATTTATCTATGTCCGTTTTTTGGCACGTACCTACTGTAGTCTTAACGATTGGATGAATTTTAACAAATAGGGTATCAATAGATTGGTCTTGACTGCCGAAGTGACAAGGCTGTACAAATTTTGAAAATAAAAACATAACGGCGCGGCGGCCGCCATTAGGTAAGTGTGGTCGTTGTTTTTCTGACATGGCCCTGCAGGCCAGGCCAGGTGTTTTTTAAAATTTATGTAACTAAACCGTAAGAAATAAAAATAACTAAAAAATTCCGGGCCTTTAGAAATTTTAAAAAGAAGGTAGCACTTTTTCAAAAGAAGTTTTCCTTTTTTCCTTTTTTTTTTTTTCTTTTTTTTGACTTTGAGTTAAGCTCGCCTCTGTACATGAACTGTGTAATGACTTTATTTTATGTTAAGATTTGGTGTACAATAAAGAATTAAGAAGAAGGTAATCGGATAAGTACTTCTAGAGAATACCTCTTACATACAAAATTAACATGTTTATCTGTATCTTAATATTATCCACTTCGTTCGTTGACATTGCCTTACCATCTTAGAGTTACAGGGGATATAGTTTGCAGGGTAAGAATGCTGAATAGGCAGTAGGTCGGGCATTTTTGTTGAAGGAGCAGACAAGTTCTAAAATTTAATTAGGACCATCTTCGCCAGCCAGAGCCTCTGTTAATGTTAACACTAACGCTTCGTGCAAAATGTATGGCAAAGATATTACTGGGCGTGAGTCACGTGACAGTTCTCTGTCTAACGCTTCGTGCAAAATGTCGTTGCCATACATTTTGCACGAAGCGTTAGCGTTAACGTTAACAGAAAAGTATTTTGTCTAACCCTCCAGACCATTAGTAAGTGAAGCGTGAGACGCACTCTGGGCCTGCAGTCTCGACATAGTTAACAATCGCGTAACGACCGAATTCGTTCACTAAAAAAATAATGTTGCAAGGAGTTAAACTTTTATGTCCTTTAATATTTTGCCAAGTTAATTTAATTGTTAAAATCGGTTAAAATTATTTATTATTTAAATATTTTCATAGTTTTCTTGAAAAATAGTGCTTGGAGAGCTGATTATGGAAGAAAGGAAAATATATATTTATTACTTAGATCACGAATAGGAGCCACAGGAGGCAAAACCACGAAGGCGATGATGAAGATATTGGAAAAACCCTCGTACAAACTACTGGATAACTTAATGTTACGAGTACTCTTTTTGATTTTCTACCAACATCAATTTAAATACCCATCTTTTGTCACAATTGCTACTTGCAGTAAAATCTAAGTTACGTACATGGTGCATTACGATTGAGTACCTACCTACCTAATACAAAGTATCGTTATCGTTCTCATTAGCAGGTCGCACGCAAGAAATATATTAACTTAGAAGGATAACATTGTATGTGCCTACTTATTAGATTTCTTGCTAATCTCGGTCACATAACTGTAATTATTTCAACCGTGATCTAGGTATGAAAGGTTATGTAATTTATACTAGTCGCAAGCCATAGGTCGCCATGATTCGAAAATTAAACTTATGTGATGTTCATACGAAATGGTCTTTTGCGAAGAAAAGACAGCAATCGCGTACACAGTCAGATGGATGATGATTTTTAACCGTCTTCGAAAATAGGAGGAGGTTCTATGTTCGACTGTATGTCTGTTCACCAATTTCTCTGTCAATATTGAACCAATCTTTCAAATTCTGAGAGAATATACGCCTGAGGAGGTGCCATATAAATTTTATTAAAATTGATTCAACGCTTTTTGAAAAAATCAACAAAAACAAAAAATATGTATACACAGCTGATTCAACATGGAACCAAAACTTGTTTACTCCAATTATGTACAAATTCCATGTTGAATAAAACCGACTTGCAAAAAAGAAAATATAAAAATTGAAAAAATAACTTAAATTTCGGAAGTCGGTCTCAAATAACGAAGAAACAAAATACGAACACTGATTTCCAAAATTAAAGTAATTTTTAGTGTATTTTCTTTTTTGGAAGTCGGTTATATTTTTTGTAAAAAGTTTTCTAGGTCAAATACACCATATTTCGATAACGGTACAAAAAAAATTTTTTATGACAAAATGATGTTATAGCCTGTTACGGCCTCGCATCTCATGTGCATTTTTCAATTCATTTATGTTCGTCTAAGTACATCACTGGCGTTGAAGAAGGACATCATCGTGAGAAAACCTGTATCGCCAGACACCTACTAAATAATAAGGGTAATGAGTATTTTAATGTTCCAACTGCGCGGGCCCAGTGCTGATTGATCGATCTTACATGTCTTCGAACTTTTAGTTCTAGGATAAGCCGGTTTTCTCACGATGTTTGTCACCGTTTTGAGAGCCATGAAGATGAAATAATTTACACAAAGTAAAGCGCCTGGGTTCTTACAACACGTTAGTTGCGGCTATTATCACTGGGCCACCACTTCTCTCAATACTATTATTAATTATTAAAATCCCAGTGTAATAATTTCGATTGTTGTTATGGAAATCGGTTTTCTTTTTTTTTAATAAAACGTTGCCCCAGACTAGGAATTACTCCTGCATCGTGGGTGCGTTCACAAACATGTATACTCACATACACAAGACACCCAGACCCGGAACTACTATCTGTAGATAATACAAATATTTGTTCCGTGCGGGAATCGAACCCACGATACGCAGCGCAGCAGCCGAACGCTGAATGGAAATACCTTTATATTTTTATTCTTGCAATAATGTAATTTTCTTGGTCATTACATTATTATGTTGCCGCACCAAGATAGGTACTATAAGAAGTTCCATCAAGGATGAAACATGCCAATTATTTGCAAGTAAGTACAATAAATACTTTCATTTCGTTTTATTGAACTCAGTCAAACGTGTGTCCTCAATCAAACGGGCCACCGTAAATCCCACGCGGTACCAACATAAATAACAATTAGTGCATTCTAGATGAAGCACTAGGGTATCATGAGAGCGTTATAGAGCGCTATATAACAAATCTTCTATTCACTCATTAACCTTTAAAGATGTTTTTGTAATAGTAAATCCTTTTCCTTTATATACATAATAAAGTGAATCTTTACCACTAATTACCATAACGAAACTAAATTAAGAAAATACAATCCATATCATTGGTTGGTTAATTATTTGACCTTGAACATGCGGTACATACCTAAACTCACACAATTTTTCCATGACAGAAAGTACACAACAAACAAACTCCTTACACATCGTTGCTTAAGGATTAATTATTACGTAACTTAAGGCGCGGACTGACTACGATTTGACATACCTTCAAATAAGGTTGAGAATTGAACATAATAATTGTGTTGACGCTGCGAATAGGCATTTACTTTACGGGGTTTCTTAGATTATCGAGAATATGCATAATAAATTAAATAATTGTCCGGTCAAAGTTTTGATAAAATGCTAATTCTATTCAATTCTTTAAAAAAAAATTTGCTATCGCTGAAAATACAGAGATGTTCGACGCCAAAGTTTATTTTTGTGGAGCAATTTCCAATTTTTTTATTGAGAATATCAAACTATTTTTTACTATTCTATTCGGTTAAAATTTTCTTTAAACCCTTCTCTGTCTACTGTATTTTTTGCAAAGGATATTTTCATTGCATTACGGCATGCTCGACTATTCAAGAAACCAATTTTTTTGACTATTGAGGTAATACCACGCCTTAAGTTTAATTTTTTTGACAAAATGCGTTGCATATTTCATTTGATGGAAAATCGAACAATGCAGCATTTGACAAATCAAACACAAGGTTTTGGACCAATTCTGACGTGTAATTTTATGTAAAAAACGATACGTACATCAGACTTGTACAGAAAAGCAACCAGAAAACCGCCTAATTCAGTTGTTTTGCCCTAGCAACAGCGCGAAACTACGTATTTTCAAAGAACTGTGTTACGTGCTACTAAACAATTAACTTGATATACAGATATATTAGAACTTAAGCAAATCTATCCAAGGTGCATGTAAGAATCGTAGCAGGTGCTTAATTCTGATGATAGAAAAGAAACCCGTTATAATTTGACCTTGGACTTGAAGTACAACTGTCAAATAATTAGATATGCGTTATATAATTCATACTCCAAAACCAAAATCGAAGTACCAAGACCAAATTAATGCAAAACAAAAGGGATCACTTCAAAAAGGCCCCACAAATCAGCAACCAGGATTCTACGGGCAATTTTTTGAAAATAGCCTCTTTCAATAGATTAAGTACACGCCGTGATTCCGTAAACACGCTTCAGGTTAAACGTCCAATAAAAGGTTATGGGGAGGACCTAGTGATTAAGCCAATTACCTCCCATTGTACTTGTGTAATTCTGTTTAGCTTTCCGATTGGGACGGACCTTTTAGGCAATAGATATTAATGAATTGCTCCAAAGATTTCGTGCTTTCAAAAGATTGCTGTTCAGCTCAAATTCGGGAGAATACTGATTGGAAGGACTGTATTTAGTTGGTGAATAGTTTCGTTTAAGCGTTTTGTGACGTCATTTCTAGGATAGGTAAGTATTATCGTCCTTAGGAAGAAGAGGTTACCCAGTAATTGGTTTTGGAGGCCAGATAGGACATGCCAAATAATAGTATTTAGTTGCTAGACTGGAGCAGAAGCCAATGTAGTTGAAAAAGATGATGTCGTCATTAAGCACTTATGCGATGTGTGTGTGGTAAATGGTAATAAAACTAAACTACAACACAACAACTTTATCATGTTAAAGATAAAAAACCGGCCAAGCGCGAGTCGAATTTCGCACATTTAGGGTTCTGTACCAAATGTATTTTTGACAGTTTGTATGGCTTTGGGTCAACAAGATTCTTATAGTGTGATTTGAAGACTATGGCTCCAACCATTTGGCTGTAAAACTGTGTGACTGACGATAGACAGACGGACAGACAGACAAGTGGACACGTGAGTGACAGAAACAGTGCTCCGTTTGGACCCTTCGGGCACGGAACCCTAAAAAGAAGGCAAGGGTTCACTACCCTTCAAACTCACGGGCTTCCTATTGTGTTTTTCTAAACTATCCCATTTTTTCAATGCTCTTTTCCGGGACAAGAAAACACGGCTTCGTCATTACCAGATTAGAGTTAAATTAAATAACGCCATTTTCCTTCCTCAAAAGAAAACAGAAAAATGGTATTACACGAACACATGGCCAGCCTTAATGCCACCAATTACTCATGTTTAATCCAAGGATTATTCTTTTCCTCAAACGTGCAGAATATTCTTGTTACAGAGGTTGCCTCTAATTGTTTTTTTAACCCTCCCTTGTAATGAGACAAACGTCATCGTCGTATAAAAACAAGGGATGTTTTTGGGTGCTTTTGTTCTTAACACTGTTAATGAATTGAGGTGTTTTTATTCATAAGGTTCTGTGTTTTTAAGAAGGGGTTGGTTAATTGTGTTAGTCATATTTTGGTTTTAATTTTTTACACTGGCGAGGTGATACGGGCTTCCGGTTTTGTCCAAGGTGGGACAAAATTTTCATTGAATCTCTGTTTAACCAACACAGTAACAATTGCCCCAGAAACATTGTCTAGTACCAAACCAGTATTTAGAAAACAAGGTTGATAACTAAAACAATCTTTTCGGTCTGTCAGTTAGATTACCAAAAAATATTGGATATGTATTTTTTTTTGTCACGTAAACAAAAAAGGGTAAGTAATAGATGATATAAGAACAAAATCTCTAATATTAATAACATGTAACAATGAAACCTATAATTTTATTGTTAATATAATGAACGATTGATGTAATTTTAAATAACTAATTTTTATTTTCATAACATACATTAAGTATAACATCGTTTGACATAACATAGGTACATTCAATATAAAATCGTTTGACATACCACTCAAAAGATATAAAACTTATTTGGTCTAATATGATGAAAACGCTTACTTCATTATAATGTACTCTGTGGCTTACTTAAAAACACAAAGCGAAATTACATAGACACGGGTTAGTTTATTTAGTATTATTTTTATGTTGTAGCCTGCGGGTAGCTCAACAAAAGTTATTGTTAGTTGTCACTTAGTGTGCGTAATCTTGCTCAGTTAAATAATAATCATTAAAGTATTCCTTTAGAAATGAATTCTTACAAGTGTGAGACATACAAAAGTTTAAAGGGTGCAATAAAATTGTCTGTAAATGGATATGGCTATACCAAAAACAGACAAATCAATTATTAGTTCTACTGGATTTGTGAATTGAACAAACGAGAGGAATGTAATTCTCGTGCCATCACAAAACTTAATAGTGAGTCAAATACTCATTCTGTTGCTGCTTCGTGGGGCTTCTATTTCTGGGTGGTTTAAAAAAAAAGAGTCGGGGTACTCTGAGTCGCGGTGCTAACCATAATGACGATATATTAAACGTTAGACCTAATGACTTTCGATTAAATAAACAATGTACATATTAAACGTTAGACCAAATTATTTTCGATTACATAAACGTTATAATATAGTTTTAGAATAAATAAATGTTATATGTAAAGAAATTGTATCAACAGTTGGTATATCTCACGTTGATTATATCTTATGAACGATAGTAAAATGAAATTAGACCAAATGAGTTTATACGTTATGAGACGCACCCAACAAAAAATGATCACGTTAAAATTTCGCGTAAAACGTCACACTTACGACGAAAATGTACCAGTTCTAGACTAGAAGTGACGTAATAAGCCCCCACTCTTGAACTTTGATGCGTTTTAATTATATCTCTGCCATTTTTTATTGGTTTGATAAATCAAAAAATACTGGTCACGTATTTTTTTGATAAATCTAGCCTACGATAATCTTTCGCTACAATTTCCGATACTTAGTAAAAACACTTCGGAGTAGACCCCCTTTTTTTTTTTTTTTGGTGGGTGGGAAATCATCCAATGACTTCGTCCGCTCTAGGGTGGAGCGGAAGGGCGTGTCAGACTCTTACTGACTAAAACCCACCCCTGTTCCTCCCTGCCCTCTGAATGCCCAGGGGCGAGGTACTCTTTCGAATTTATCCTCAACCCCCGGGCAGGCATCGGCCACGACGGGCCCCGTCGTGTTTGCTGACAACTCTTTGAAGCGCGCGTGGAAAACTACGCGCCGTCGACTCTCGGGCCTGGTGCTGTTCGGGCGGCGAGTTACCCACTACTCGCCGTCCGCACGCCCGGGTCTACGGTGGCCGGAGATCGTCTCGCGGCGCCGGAAGCCCCTGGCGTCTCCTGCGGCGGCTGCTGCTGAGGGCGTGAGGGCGACTCTGCTGTTGTTGAGTCTCCGTCACGTATGCCGCCTCCCTCTTCGCGAGCATTGCTGCTTCGCAGAAGGAGGAGACGGCTTCCCATTCCCTCTCACTTCCCATTCCCTCTCGAGTAGACCCTCTGGGGCTTAACATCCGGTTTACAATTTAACGGTGACATAAGAAAGTTGACAAAATTTTACTTACGTTGTAGGCTCGTCCAGAAAAATGACAGGTGGGTTGTTGACTAGCTCCAAAGCAACGGAAAGCCGTTTCAATTGACCACCCGATAGTTTTTCCGTCATTGTGTTTCTGTGATCCCATAAGCCGAGTGTTTGAAGAATTTCCTCCACCTGAAAGCATAAGTTTACAGCGTTTTTAACAGTTTCTTCAGTCCGTTAGTAATAAATAACTCAATATCACGCCTCTATCCCCCAACGGGAAATATAAGGCATTTTCTGCTTGTAATGTTTTTTTTAAGATTATAAATTAAATTAATTTGTTTTGTTATATTAATTTAAATTATTAGTGGTGGGGCTGGTGGGGTTGGAAATACCGAATGCCCGATGGAAGAACCTAATAACGCTTTGCTTGCCCCAGAAGTCAGTGTCAAGACATCATGCTAGATCAGTATTTCCCATTTTATGGATCTCTGTTGGTGAGTTTCGAGCAAATATTGGATGGGTCCTGAAAAACCGGTGGCTAAAGCTATAATGAAAAACAAATATATGTTTTTCATTAAAATAGCACTGCGTGTATTCCATTAAATAGAAATTATTGTAAGATTTAAAATTGATACTGACTTTTTTATTAAAATTTGTTTATTCATATAGTAAAGCCCCTTTTTAGGGTTCAGTACCCGAAGCGTCCAAACGGAGTCCTATTGTTGCCACTCGCGTGTCTGTCTGTCTGTCCTTCCGTCGTCTGTCACAAAATTTTGTTACAAAGATTTTTTTAACTTCCTATTGACCCATGAACTTGGTGATAATGTTTATTATTACGTATACTTTACAAACAAATACCAATATTTGTAGGTACTAAATATGCGAAATCTGACACGCTCTTGGCCAGTTTTTTCTTCCGCATTTTTTTTAGGTGGGTCGCGATCCAGTTAATTTTGGGAACCACTGCCCTAAATCAAAGAAATAAAGTTTCTTTTTTAATTGTGCTTATTGTAATCTTTGACCTCATCATCACTAACCGTCAGGTGAGATAAGCGGTCAAACGCGTCCCTATAAACGATAAAAAAAATATCGTAGACTGCTATATGTATATCGTTTACCTTTCCTTACATAAGTCAGATTCAAGAAGATAATCTAAAAGTTTTCATGACCCAATATAAAGCAAACGTGATCTAATCTGATTTAAGAGAATCTACAAAGTAAGCTTTATTAGACTAAGAAAAAGTACCATTACCTACCTACTGATTCATTAATTAGGTATCTTTTCCATCTTATTATTCGGTTTAAACCAGTTTTTACCCCAAAATATTTACCTAACAACTTTTTTTGACTTGGATGTAACATTTAATTGATCACATCGACTTGCGTAAAAAATATATATGTCAAAGTCAAAGTCAAAGTTTTATTTGCATACCTATAAATATGGTTACAAAACTTACAATGCAATGGTTGTATAATAGTAGCTTAACATATTTAATCATAACATAATATATGCATGCAAATTTTGGTATACAATTATATCATTAAAATTTGAACTGAAGGAATTATTTTATAGTTTAAAAGGAATTCTCAATTAGCCAACTGCGTAAAGCCCTTCTGAAGCGGACCATTGTGAGTTCTTTAATTTGGTTAGGAATCTTGTTATAAATCTGAATACACATAGGATAGCAACTTCGCCTATATAGTTTCGTATTCATTCTGGGAATAATTAATCTATTAGTTAAGTTTTGAACTTACATTTATCAGTTTTTCAAATATCTTAGGGTGAGATTAGGTAAATTTACATATTTCCTCAATGTAAAATATACCAGTTAATGTAAGTATTCTAAGTTTCCTAAACAGTGGTTTACAGAATGTAAGTGGGTCTACATTACAAATCGCACGTATGCACCTCTTTTGTGCGATGAAAGCTCTTCTGATATGCACCGAGTTTCCCCATATCAGTATACCGTAACGCAGTATTGAGATACCTTGCTGTTCTCTTGTAATTTTTTTTACGCGTTCACAAGTCAAAAATAAAATACAATAATAACAAAATAATTTAATTTGAATAAACAATAAATATTTTATTTATTTAAATAACTGAAATATAACTATTTTGATAAGAGATCAGAATTGAAGAAACCGTAATGTTTAAATGATTTAAATTCTTCCTACTTCCGCCTCATTGTTAAGGAAAATAAATAAAGTATTACAAATAGTAATTACTGGAATGTAAGCAAAATTACCTTTCATCGATTACATATTTAAAGGCCAGTAGTTTTTAAGAAGAATTTATGGCATTTAGTTCTTCTGGTATCATTTTCACGTGCTTAATCACTTCTTTTGACAACCTATGACATTAAGAGAGCTTTTACATTGCATCCGTGTTGGCCAGTTGGCACTCTTAATGAATGTGTATTGTCTTTGGTTGTTGAAGGACCCTGTCATCAGGCAATAACCAAAATATTTTATAGGTGAATACGAGGCTTTTAGCTTCGTTGAATGTTTATATTATTTATCTAATTTTTCTTTAATGTGCGTTTTGTTTGTGCAGAATAAACCGTTTTTCGTTCTTTTTAATAAAATTATAAATGCAAAAATATGGATCCGAATGGCCATGACCTTTAGGGACGCGTTCAACCTGCGAGCTGGTCGCTGCCTCAGGGAACGCGCCCACACCGGTGTCCCGTAAAGGGCCATGGACCATACGATCCCCGCGTAGAGCCTCCGGAAGGAGGCGTTTGAACCCCCCAGATTGGGCAGCAGCCGCTTCAAAGCAGCACTGGCCCGCTCCAGTCTGGGAGCCAAACGTCGGAAATGCTCGACGAAGTTCCACCGGCTGTCGACGACGAGACCCAGGTACCTCATCGTTCCCTCGACGCCGATGTTAACCCCTCCTACCGTTATCTAGGAACCCGACGGTGGCACGTTCCAAGGACCATGAAAACACATGGCCTCGGACTTGTGCAATGCCACCTCGAGTCCCAGTTGCCGGATCCTCTCAACGACTGTCGCAACCCCGCGTGACATCAAGTCGGCCGCCTACAGTCGGTAGCAAACTACGCTGACGCCACTAGGGAGGTCGACGCGCAGCACCCAGTCCTACTCGATGTTTCACAGAGGCGGTCCCAGGACCGATCCCTGTGAAACACCGCACGACATCTCTCGACGGTTCCATTCTCCCTGGTGACCGGGGTAGATGACGGTCCGTCAGATACGCCTCGACCACGCGACGGAGGTAGGGCGGCACCCGGTGATACCGGAGTGCCTCCACTATGCGACTCCAGGGCAGGGTGTTGAAGGCATTGGCGATGTCCAGAGACACCGCCAAGACGACCTTACCCCGGGCCACTGCATCCCCCGTCGTGAAGGATCGTACGCGCATGATAGTTTCCACCGTGGAGCGTCCCCTGCGGAAGCCGTACTGGCTCTCCGCCAGATCTGGCCCCACCTGCACCAGCAGCCTGACGAGGCGGTCTGCAATTACTCTCGAAGAGCTTGCCCACCTCGTCGAGCAGCACAATGGGCCGGTAAGTGGACGGATAGTCCGCGGGGATCTTCCTGCCCTTATCCCATGTTACTTGGGGTCGGCGCAACACGTTTTTGTCTTCCATTCTGTCCTGTCAACCGTCACGCTATCACTAAGAGCGGTTGCGCACTACGTCCGATACTTATCCGTGAAAATAAGGTACGGCGTGGTCGTGGAACAATTTGTATGGTAGGTTACGCACTACCGATCCGAGTTCGGTCCGAGTTTTCTATAGATCTGTATTTTGACGGATAAGTATCGGATGTAGTGCGCCACCACTCTAACTCCCTTCGTTCCATTTTTTTTTTGTTTTTACGAACCCACGATACAGGAGGAAATTTTAGTGTGGAGTACGTTTTTTTAGGAAGAATATTTCTAAAGGATGTCTGAAATTTCTAAGTAGCCTGATGTAGTAATGAAGATTAAGTCTAGATTTATATTCGGTTTTGATTGTGATAGTGTCGCCCCCTATTACATGGGACTTAAAAATAACTGGCCATTGTAATTGTATTATACATATACACTTCTTCCAAATCTCTTGAGGAATGCAGGCACTGTCAGGCAGGTTAGTACGAGTATAATGGTGCGTCCACACCAAACTTTCTTTCTCTTTCTTCTTTTCTTTCTTTTTCTTTTCTTTTTTTCTTTCTTTCTTTTCTTTCTTTCTTTCTTTTCTTTTTTCTTTACTTTTAAACCTACTACAAAAAAAGAGGAGGTCCTCAATTCTTCAGAATCTTTTTTTATTTTTAATGTATGTTCCCCGATTACTCGAAGACGCTTGAACCGATTTGTTTAAAAATACTTCTCAGGTGGCCTCGTTTATTTAAATTTGGTGAAAATCTGATGATGAACTTTGGCAATTGACGAATTGCTGCAATAGCATGTCTGTTTATTGTTTACGCCACTTCATAACATAACATCACTCTGATATGCTCTGAAGGGGTACACAGATTTGTAGAGTTCACCCTGACACACCCTAATTTCACCAATCATGTTCAAATTCTATGTTCTTGGGGCTCTCAATTTGGGTATAACTCTAGTATTTAGTTTTAGTAATAGGGTATAACAACATCTCAAAAACTTTTTTATAAACAAGTTCAGCCGATTTCCAAAAAAACACAACAAAATAACGAAGAAACATAACTGGAACACCGACTTCTGAAATTAAAGTTATATTGTATTTTTAGTGGCTTTTTTTGAAGTCGGTTATATTTTTTAGTAAAAAAGTTTTTTTTGTGGAATAACATTTTGCAACATGAAAATTCTTTGTCATAATCATGTCACAAAATGTTTCTCCATAAAAAATAACTTCAGTATTGACGCACCCTAAAGCACTCAGCTCTTCCTATGTAATTTTCACGTGTTTAATGACTTCTTTTGATGTTCGGTATGACATTATAGAGAACTTTTACATTGCATCCGTGTTTGCATTCTTTACCTCATCATTATGATTATAATTATTATTAGCTACATCACTGCAATGGAATACTTATTATTTACATGGTAATGATCAGCTGCCCTACCATGACGTCTTAAAACCATAATCTTTTCGGTGTCCACTATCCCTTTCTCTCAACGACCAGATTGTGCTTTTAAGACGTCATGGTAGGGCAGCATGTGGTTATTGTAGGCGCCAAAAAGACTCACAATAGCGGACATTTAACCACCTCCATTAATTGAATATGGAAATAAAGGCAGAGTCGTCCGGAATTAAACAGCTTTTTAGATACAACTAGACAACTAGCAATGTTTCTTAAAACGTTTTGAGAACAATTTTTGATTGTGCGTGCGTGAGTGGAATTCCCTGCCGAAGTCTGTATTTCTTAATAGCTACAACCTGGGAGTCTTTAAGTGAGTAAGTCAAAAGTGAATAGGTTACTTCTAGGCAAGAGTTCTCCATTTCCTACCACATCATTGCTTACCATCAGGTGATATAGCGGTCAGACTCGTGCCTACAAATAGTTAAAAAAAAATGGTGTCATAACATAATACATTGGAAGCTCAAAAAAATATATTGAAATGCCCATCCTCTCGATGGAAACCTTCTATTTCTATAAGATTCTATATAAGTACCTTGCTAAGAAAGATGATTGTCTTTGCTTGAAATTCCCTTACACAAGCTATCCATATTCGCAAGACAAGCTTTCTCTCAAAGCGGAAACTGACAAAAGGGTCCTTGAACGTCCTCATTCAGTTTCTATATTTCCAAAACCAAACTTAAACATCAAACCCAAAGTGAGACGAATAATTTTGCTGCTTCAATCAACGAAATTGATTCCGTAGATACCTTTTCGTTTAATTTATCTCATTTCCTGAACTTCTCCGTTAATCATGAACAAGTAATCTTTATTTATGAATTATTGGAGACAGGAAAAGGACCGCTTTAATTTTATTTAATGGCGGTAACCTTTTATGACTTTGTGTTCATTTAAATTGTATGATGTGTATTTTGTCTATATCGATGTAAGATCGTGAGAATCTGTATATCTACTCCTACGTTCATGTAAAGTCTGGATAACTCAATAGTTTCTATGACCCATAGTTTCAGAAATATAATGTCACATACCTACTTTTGATTTTTAACCGACGTTAGAAAAAGGAGGAGGTTCTATGTTCGACTGTATGTATGTTTTTTTTAATTTATTTTTATTTATATATGTCCGCGCATTTCTCCGTCAGTTGTGGACCGATTTTCAAAATTCTTTTTTTATCTCCAAGAATATACTCCCGAGGTGGTCCCACATAAATTTTATCGAAATTGCTTTAGCGCTTTTTGAGAAACTGAACAAAAACGAAAAATACGCATATCTTGATGACGTTTTTGTGTTCTCCAAATGTTTAAATTCCACGTTCCATGTTATTGGGGTTTTTAGTTCTGGGGTATAACAACTAAAAAGTATGTATATATATTATTATGTCAAATATCGAAGAAATAAAATACAAACACCGACTTCCGAAATTAAAGTTATTTTTAAATGTTTAGTGTATTTTTTTTTGGAAGTCGGTTGTTTTTTTTTGTAAAAAAGTTTTTTAAACATACTACAGAGCAGTCGTGGCCCTGTGCTAACTACTTACGTGACGTACGAGTAAGTCGTAGGTTCGAATACAAGCAGGCACTTTACTCTGTGTGAATTCTTTCATCATCACTGCTCTGCAAATGGTGAAGGAAAACCACCACTTCTGGGACTCTCTCTAGGAGAGGGACTAGACCGCAATCCACAAAGCGGGCCCAGTGCGGGTTGCTAGATGTCACAATCATGTCTTCGCAGTTTTGGTTCTAGGAAAATGCCGGTTTCCTCACGATGTTTACTAAGATGCCTGCCCAGGTTTGGACCCACGACCTACAACTCGTAAGTCTGGGTGATTATCATCAGACCACCACTGCTCACCTTCTCTAATAATGCCAGTGAATTAAAAGTACTATTTAACATCCAGAGACAGAGAGATGAGTGAATGATATTGTTGCCATCGCGGGTGGGACATTTATGAGACAGGAGTGTGGGGATTGCCACGAGGAAAGAGAGGCCTATGCTCAGTAGTGGGCAAAGACTGTCCTAGAAGGCTGTGGATGATGATGATGATGATGATTTTAACATCTTAAAAAAAAACCTTTTCTTATAGAAGAGCGTTGTCGTGGTAAAAACTCATCATCATCATTCTCCTGCCCTTGTCCCAATTTATTTCGGGTCGGAGCAACATGTCTTTTTCTTCCATACTCCTCTATTAATCGTCATCTCTGTAGTCACCCCCTTTTTACCCATATCCTCTTTCACACAGTCCAACCATCGTTTCTTTGGCCTTCCCCTACTTTTATAGCCATCCACATCCATACACAAGACTTTCCTCACGACATTTTCTTCATTCCTCCGCATCACATACCCATACCACGACAACCGATTTCCACACAACTTTTCAGTCAGCGGTGCCACTTTCAGACTTCCTCTTATATACGCATTCCTAATTCTATCCATGCGCGTAACACCACACATCGCTCTTAGCATTCTCATCTCAGCTACATGCAATTGCTTTTCTTCATCCCTTTTGTGGCCCAATATTCTGAACCACACAAGACAGCAGGTCTGACCATTGTTTTATAAATCTTTCCCTTAAGTTTTAGGGGAATGCGGGAGTCACAGATAGTCCTGGTGACCTGCCGCCATTTCATCCATCCAGTGTTAATTCTGTGCTTAACAGTCCGATCTATTTCGCCATCGCTTTGCACGAGTGAACCGAGATACTGAAAATCGGAGCAGACTGGGAGAAGCGCGCCATCTAGCACTACAGCTTTAGAACTGGAGAGATCGCCGAAATCGCAGAACATGTATTCAGTTTTGGTTCTGCTGATTTTCAAGCCAACTTTCTCCAGCTTCTGTTGCCATTTCTCCAATCTGCTCTGGATCTCAGGTCCATTTTCACCGACCAGAACAATATCGTCGGCAAACAGCATGCACCAGGGTGCCTCTTCCTGTATTTCCGACGTAAGAGCGTCCATAATCAACAGGAAGAGGTAAGGACTTAAAGCTGACCCTTGATGTAAGCCTACAGCCACACTGAACTCATCGGTGTTGCCAGCAGCCGACCGGACGTAGGTATTAGATTGTCTGTTCATAGCACGAATCAACTCAACATACCTCCCAGGCAAACCTTTCTCTTTCAAGGCCCACCACAACACATCCCGAGGTACCCTATCATACGCTTTCTCAAGATCAATGAACACCATGTGCAAGTTCTTGTGCACACGTCTGTACTTCTCGCACAATTGACGGAGAGCGAAGGTGGCGTCCATTGTCCCTCGACCTGGCATAAACCCAAACTGGGTCGGGGTAATCTCACTCTCCTCTCGCAATCTTTTCTCTATCACTTTCTCCCATACTTTCATAGTATGTGACATGAACTTTATCCCTCGATAGTTGTTGCAGTCCTGTACATCATCTTTATTCTTGAAGATGGGCACTAGCGAACTATTGCACCATTCTTGTGGGATCACTTCTTCATATAACAACTTATTGAAGAATAAAGTCAGCCACATACATCCATCCTCTTTTAAATACTTCCACTGGTATGTCATCAGGGCCCATGGCCTTTCCATTTTTCATACATTGAACTGCCTTTCTTACTTCATCCATGCTAATTTCTTTCACCAAACCCATATTTACTTGCACCTCTTTGAGCACACCATTCCATTCATTGTCGTGGTAAAAACTATTAATTTAATATATAAAACTCACAATAAGCTCCTTCTCGTTCTTCCCCAGTTCCTTTCCAAGCTTCAAGTTAGCTGCTGTAATCATTGACTCCTGGACTGTCAGTCTTGGCTGCAGCAGGTCGTCCTGCATGATGTAGGTACTCAACTTCTTGAAGACCCTCATGTCGCGGGAGTGACCGTTCACTGTTATCCTGCCATTTACGCCATTTGTACTGTTAAAAGAAAAAACAAAGACAATTATTATAAAGACGTAATATTGTTGTTTGCATATATAAATGTTTGTTAAGGATTTTCTCTGAAAGTACTGATCTAATCAGTCGTAGAACGCCACACGATTACCAAGTGTGACAGGTTACTTTTTATCTAGAGATAGGCCATTGGAGCATAGCCGCGGGAAATGCTAGTATATTTTAAACGCTAGTACATTTTTGGGGTATTCCCGTTATCTGTGGTTGTAATAAGAGTCAATTTACATCGATGTTGCAACAGCTGCGGTCCAAATCTCGTGCAGTCTCTCTCTTTCTCTTTCAAAATAAATAACTATTTATAAAAAAATAATCTCATACGGAAAGATAGTCCATCTATCTGATAATCTGGCTGGAAGCTGACCTCCGTGTTCTCACACGGAGAAAATAAAAATCCCATCAAAAACATAACATGTACAAAAATGCACAAGTCTCGCATGTTTTACCTACCTACCTATCTATGGGAGCAGCTATCCAACCATTTTGTCATAAATTGATTCCCTTGTGCGTTAGCTAACAACATTTTTAACCGACTTCGAAAAAGGAGGAGGTTATCAATTCGGATGTTTGTATTTTTTTTTTTTTTTTATGTATGTTCGGGCATAACTCCGTCATATATTGACGGATTTGCAAAATTCTTTTTTTGTTCGAAAGGAGTTTATTCCGAAATGGTCCCATTTAAATTTCAAAAAGATCTGATGATGGGTTTCGGAGACAGACAACGGAACTCTTCAAAAATTGACAGCAAATCAACCGCGATTGCTGCTATCGTATGTTTATGAATTGTTAACACAGTTTAATGGGGAGCCACAACTAAAAAGTGAAAAATAAAAAACTTTTTTACAAAAAAATAGAACCGACTTCCAAAAAAAGTGCAAAATAACTTTAATTTCGGAAGTCGGTGTCAAAAAACAAAGACACAAAACAGGAACACCGACTTCCGAAATTAAAGTTATTTTGCACTTTTTTTGGAAGTCGGTTCTATTTTTTTGTAAAAAAGTTTTTTATATAGTAACCATATCAATATTAGGTACATTTCTTTATTTCTCCAATAAATAGAATGACTTGGCAATTTCTAGTCTAAATACACACAGCAACGTAATCTACTAGTCATTAATCTAAATAGTCTGTTTGTCCGTCCGGCCGTGTCACAAAATTATGTTACGAATAATAATTTAACTTCCCATTGACCTTTAATGAACTTAAAATTTGGTGATAATGTTTATTATAACGTATACTTTACCAACAAATACCAATATTTGGTAAGGAACCCATAATGTGCGAAATCCATTACGCACTTTGCCAGTTTTTTTACGTGTGGAAATCCTCATGCATACTCTCCGTCTGTAGAGAACGGAAAGTAACGTTGAACTCTTACTGAATAAAACCCTACAGTTCCTACCGCTACCATTAGTTGGGGGTCCAGGAAACAATTAAATTCACGCGCATACCCGATTGGTATCAGCACGCCATTGCTAGCGGGCCCCATCCCATCACCAAGTGAAGATGATCCAAGGGCTGACCAACGATAAAGCAAGTCGTGGAACAGCTACGCGTCACCTGGTCAGGCGACGGCTCAGCCCTAAGGGGGCGTTCACTATTTACGTAAAGTGATTTTGGCTATTTTTTGACCCCCTCCTGCCCCTCAGTGAGATGTCGTGAGATTTGGCTCGATCCCCTGCTGGCCTCTAATCTAACGTGAGATGGTTAAAAATGCATATTTTTTTGTGTAAAAACGTTAATATATGCTTGAGTACGTTGGATTTATAAAAAAAACTTTAATAAAAAATTAAACTAACGAAAAAGACCTAAGAAGTAAAAAATAAATAAAGTATTGAACTAATTTACATAAACTATCAAATTTTATATTAATTTTGAGTCGGCGCCAAACAACAAACAAATTAATTACTTATCTAAATTTTGTAAAAAATGGATAAGGCTCTAAGTAGGTAGTTAATCATTTTATTATTCGACGCAGACACACTTTATTTATTTTTTGTTTTTTAGGTATTTTTCGTCAGTTTAATTTTTTATTAGATTATTTTATGTTTTTTATGGCTCGGATCATCTTTTTATATCTAACTTCTTATTGCTTTTTTTTTTTTCAGGATGGAACAGGGGTGGGTTTTAGTCAGCAAGAGTCTCACACGCCCTCCCGCTCCACCCAGAGCGGGAGAAGTCATAGGATAATTTCCCACACCAAAAAAAAAAAAAAACTTCTTATTGCTTAGGAAAGGTATGGTTTCTATCATCAACTCAACTTCATGCGTAAACGCAAATACCAGAATAGTTTATGAAAAGTAAACAGAAACACTATTCATGCCCATAATTTTCGATAGTTTCTCTCAATTATCACAATTCCTTTTACGAGCTTTTACGAGCAGTGGTGGCCCAGTGGTATTGGCTGCGACTTACAAGATGTAGGTCTTGAGTTCAAACCCAGGCAGGCGCTTTACTTTGTGTAAATTATTTCATCACCACTGCTGTCAAAACGGTGAAGGAAAACATCGTGAGGAAACCGACTTGTCCTAGAACCAAAAATTCGAAGACATGTGACATCTAACAACCCGCACTGGGCCCGTGTGGTGGATTACGACCCACACCCTCTCACAGAGAAAAGGCCTGTGCCCCGCAATGGGGACAATAAAAGGCTGATGATGATGATGATGATCAGAATTCCATCATCAGATCCTGACTTCCTTGACATGGTCTGAATCGGTTCATAAATAACGGAGTGTGAGCTGAACAGACATAAAATATATATACCCTATGTACGAGTATATAATATACGCTCGGATTGAGAAATGCATACTTATTTTTCGTCGGTAAAAAAATTGCTTAGTTGTTTTTTTTTTACCCAGGTTCGCCGAACGGAGGTCCTAAGGTTAAGGAGAGCTTTATGGTAGCCGGACCGGTATTCTAACCTAGCTTTGTGAGCTTTAGTGTTTATTTATTTTAGAATTTTATTTATTTATTTTATTAGCAATCAAGAAGTCCAAAATGTATGGGATTGATAGTGCTGCCAAAATATTACGTGATCAATCCAAAAAAAAAATTGACTTTTGACTATCGTCATCAAAGATATAATCTCACTTTTTCTAGCGCCTGAGGTCGACTATATAGTCTAGTCTATGTATAGAAAATAAGTATCATTCTGAATTCGATCGTTAATCTGAACAATAAAATATTTGGATTTGGTTGATTACTCACCATCTCCAGAAATCAATATCCGTAAAGAAATATACGCCTATGCGGTAAAAAAACCGGCCAAGTGCGAGTCGGACTACGAAGGGTTCCGTACCATAAACTGAAAAAAAAGCTTAGCTACCCTTAAAGTTTTAATTTATTTTTATTTTTTTGTTATAGCGGCAACAGAAATATACATTATGTGAAAATTGCAACTGTGTAACTTTTACGGATCGTGAGATACCGCCCGCTGACAGATAGAGGGTCAGCTAAGGCATCGTAATAGGGTCCCGTTGGTAACCCTTCGGGTACGGAATCCTAAAAAACAATATTAACATTTATGAACATGTTTTTTTTTTTTTTTTGGGGGGTGGGAAATCATCTTATGACTCTTTCCGCTCTGGGGTGGAGCGGAAGGGCGTGTCAGACTCTTACTGACTAAAACCCACCCCTGTTCCTCCCTGCCCTACGCGCCCGGGGGCGAGGTAACTCTTTCGAATTTATCCTCCACCCCCGGGCAGATTTATGAACATGTAATAAATTTTCCTTAACACCTTGATCTATGGTAGTCAACACTCAATAAAAAAATACCTCTCATCACTATAATTTTCCACTATTACCATCTTAATTAAAATATGACTGATCTCCACAAACTGCAGTTATTAAAAATAATAGGTGAATAATAAATTAATCGGCAGCTTTTTATATTAGATCTTGTTATTGTAAAACTGTTGTCCGTTTTATCTGTATACAGGCTGTAACGGAAAGGTGTGGTCATATTTTAAGAGCCGGTTCTGCCCATGGAAATGAACATCTTTCTTTAAGAAAAAATAGAAAATTCCCAAAAAAAATTGGACTTACCATACAAAGTCATCATCAGCTGATCATTTGTATGGGAAGTAATTTTTTTTTTTAATTGCTCGGATTTTCTTGAACAAAGTTATTCATATCGATGGGTAAATGCAGTACTTAAAATATGACCACACCTTTCCGTTACACCCTGTATATAAAATTCAAAGTTCTGACTGACTGACTGATTGACTGATGGACTGACAGATATATATCAACGCACAGCCCAAACCGCTGGACCTGGAGACTTAAAATTTTGCACATAGATACCTTATGCAGTGTTGGCATCCACTAAGGAAAGATTTTTAGAAATTCCACTCCTAACGGGGTAAAATAGGGGATGGAAGTTTGTATGAAAAATCTTACTGCTTGGGTTTAAAAACTAGAAACTTAGCAGAAAAGTGTATGTAAGTAAATAAAAAGATTCTAATTCATAGACATAATTAGTTTGCCAAAACAACCCCCAAATGGGGGTTCAGAGGATGTTAAAGTTTGTATGGAAGAATCTTAGCGCATAGTCCGATAAAGTTAAAACTCGGCACAAATAATCTTTATTTAAATATAATAATTACTTATTTTTAAATTTTTCGAAAATCACCCCCTACAGTTGTGAAAACGGGTGTTTAAGTTTTAGGGAATCATTTTTGCTGGTTTAGTTAACTCGAAAATTGATAAAAACAGTCTAAAAGTAAATTAATTTTAACGTGTCAAACGAATTTTTCATAATCAACCCCTATCGGAGTGAAAAGGGGAAAGCCGGTTTGTGTGAAAAATCCATTTCATCATTCCACAAAGCATTCTGTTCCGTGAGATAAACAATAAAGATCCCAACAATTATTATTATTGCAATATTTATTTTTATTCTTTTTTAAATCACATTATAATATGTGTTTTATTATAATAAAACAGTAGAATTGTGGAGCGATGTTTTCACTTGGCGCAAAAACTACTAAGCCGATTCCATACAAATTTTGTATATATAATAATTTTTATAGGTTTGGTCATTTTATAGACCGTAAATTATCACACTGTTTGTTAAAGGGGGTGAGCAATATTGCAGTGTCTGTTTTGAACGACACTTTACCGCGAGTTAGATATCCAGCTACAACAAATTATTTTTGTAATTTTTTTATCTTTTTTTTTTGTAACGATGATATTTCAAAAATTAAAATGAAATGAATTTTTAACATCAAAATTTTAATTCGATATTTTTTTAAATATTTTTGTAAAAACTAACCAAAATTTAGAGTAAAATCGAAGAGGTGAAAAAGCTAAACACCTTTTTTTTACATTATTTCATGTAGTTACGCTTCTGAAATTAAAATCATCACGCTGTCATCTACAAGGAGCCAATCAATCAATAATGACGTGTATTTCTGAACCCCTATTTTGATATTATATCAACACAGATCGTAGCGCGTTGATTTCAATACTGACTTCCAAGTGCGAAGATGAAAGTTAAAGTCTAGCAAGTTATTTTCTTTTTTTGGTGATTGTTTTGTTTATTTTTTGTGTATTATCTTATTGTAAACATGTCAATTGTTTTTTTTCATGACTACTTTTTATACACGTACTAAAAAAATGGCAAAGAAAAGGTTAAAACTTGTTGCCATGTCATTCCTTTGATTAGATTTTTTTTATGCAAATAGAAATGCAAACAAGAGAAGCGACCAGGCTACGTAGTCTTTGCAAAGTACCTACTGATCAATCGAGACGTGATCAAGTTTCAGTCTGGTGTCTATATCAGCACTGGACACTGGTTCTCTATACATGACCGAAATCCAACTGTCATGCATTTGAACATCCATTTATAGAACGCATTTTTACTGATACTTAAAATGACACAAAACGTTCAGAAAATACGCGCCATATCACGGTCTTGATATTTTTAAAATGTGGGCAAGATTAGCTTGCGAAGTACCTTACGTTTGACAAAGTGCTGCCGACTGGCGTACTATACTAGAAATAAGCAAAGAGGTGTATTTAATGACAAGGGCCGCGCTCATTTTTCAAAAGTTGGTGAAGGGTTCCAAAGACTCTTGGTAGAGTAGTTTCCACGATAACAGAACTGATTTATCAGATGTACGGGGACGTCAGTCGAATTCGCACCAAGAAAATTCTTGCGTGCGTGATCGAGCTATAAATGACATCTAAACATGATTAAGCTGCAACTACTCTCGCGAGCATTCCATCGCAAATTAAAGAGATCGAAGTGTTCTACGCCTCCATAAATAATATTGTGGATCAAAATATTATTTTTTGTATGGAAGGACGTGTCAGACTTTTTCTGACTAAAACCCACTCGTGTTCCTTCAGTTGCGTGTGCCAGGGCCGCAATGACTCTTTCAAACACAACCGAAATTATCGAGCAAGATGTCGGGATGATTTGTTGTGTAGAGTATTTGAATTCACTAACAGCAAGTAAACTACCAAAGTACGTCATCCAGCTGAAGTCAGTGTCCCGATTTTACTACTTTGAAGTTAACACCGCCTGACTTCTGTAACGGATCCCGGCTTAAATTCTGCAGAGAACATCATCGAGGTAAAAAGTTCTTATGGGTTGTGGCGTTGACAAAACTGTATACTACATCATTTCAGATGAAAGTCGTCCGACTGATGGACATAGGCCCCCAAGTGTCGCTACAACGACCGATCCTGTGCATCTCGCATCCATCGTTTGATCGCATTCCTTCATCATATTATCGGTTCACCTTGTGAGAGGCCTTGTAGTGCTGCTTCTTTCGGTACGCTGTCACCACTCCAGAACCTTCCGGCCCCATCGAACATCTGTACGGCAAGCAATGTGCCCTGCCCAGTGCCATCTCTGTTGCGTGTGTAATGGCAATTGTTCGGGCTATGTCGGTAACCTTGGTTCTCCTGCGGATGTCTTAATTCCTGATTCGGTCACGCAACGAAACTCTGGACATAGCTCTCTCCATTACCCTTTGGGTGACTTTACACGTAAGCATTTTTATAAGGCATATTGTGAGCGACTATGTTTCAGTGCTATATGTCATCACTGGCAAAATGCACTGGTCATAGACTTCCATCTTGAGACACTGTGGTATGTTAAAGGAGAAGATACCGCGCAGTTTCCCGAATGCTGCCCAGCCGAGTCAGATTCGACGATTGACCTCTTTCTCGAAGTTTATACCACGTTTGTACCACGAAGTTTATACCACGTTTGCCAATAATTTCTCAAAATTACCCCTTCCAATTCAAGCGCGTGCAGTTCCCTGTAAGTGTGTGATTCGCAAAGACCATAAACATGTCACGGTGGGTGGACACTGAAGACTGCGGGTGTCGACCTCCGGACCAGCCGCTTCTGACACGAGACAACTGTACGACCACTTGCTCCCACGTCACCACACCTGACTCTCAGAACATTATGATTGCTGAAAGCAAGACTACTAGCCTATAGAAACGTTTTTTTTAATATCTAATGTTATTCCTTTCTCCCCTTTCAAGCTACGATCCTTATATACTCTTTCCGCTTCGTTGACGTCCATACATCTGGTCATAATACATACATAACATATTACCGAATAAAATTAGGTGAAAGTAAAATAAATGAATAAGATCCTTTCAGATTATTTGCGGTATTCGGTTTACGAGCTTGACCCGGACGAAGTCGCGGGCAACAGCTTCCGTATATATAAAATTCGAACTCCTGACTGACTAATATATCAACGCACAGCATAACCATGTCCTAGAGACATGCAATTTGGAGGATGTGTTCTTTGTGAAGAGTAGGTATCATCTGAGAAAGGGTTTTTCAAAATTTAACACTTAAGGGGGTAAAAATGCGTTGAAAGTTTATAACAGGAGAAGGTTTAATTTCACGCGGGCGAAGCCGTTTTTTTTTTTTGTTGGGTGGAAAATCATCCAATGACATCTCCCGCTCTAGGGTGGAGCGGGAGGGCGTGTCAGACTCTTACTGACACGCCCTCCCTTGCCCAGTGCCCCTGGGCACTCAGGGCAAGGAAGACCCTGCCTTGAGTGCCCGGTAACTCTGTTTCGAGTTTATCCATAACCCCTGGGCAGGCATCGGCCATAATGGGCCCCGTCATTATTGCTGACAACTCTTTGAGGCGCGCGTGGAACACTACGCGCCATCGACTCTCGGACCTGGTGCTGATCGGATGGCGAGCTACCCATTACTCGCCATCCGCAGGCCCGGGTCTACGGTGGCCGGAGATGGTCTCACGGCGCCGGAAGCCCCAGGCGACCCCTGCGGTGGCTGCTGCTGAGGGCGTGAGGGCGACTCTGGTATTGAGCCGACCTCACCCATGCCGCCTCCCTCTTCGCGAGCATTACTGCTTCGCAGAAGGAGGAGACAGCTTCCCATTCCCTCTCGCCCCGTACCATGGCCTGAACCACGGCCGAGCGCGAGAGGTCGCAGCCGCCTATTGCATCCACGAGGACGCGGCGGTGCTCCACCCAAACGGGGCAGATCTCCACCGTGTCCTCCGGGTGATCCGCGCAATGGAAACACCCAAGAGTTTCCTCCCACCTTATGCGAAACAGGAACCTCCCGAAACAGCGTGTCCGGTGAGGGCCTACATCAGGTGGAAGGTAAGGACGCCGTGGCGCCCCTCCAGCCACTCCTCAAAGAGGGGCGCTACCGCCGCAATGCTGGCGTGCCCAGATCTGGGTTCCAACAGTCGCTCTCGGGCGTAGGCGCTGGCAGAAGTTATATACAGTAAAAAATTTAAAAATAAACTGCAAAGACGTCATGAACACAAGTTTATAATATTATTCTAGTTTTATTTTTATGTGTTTTTGTAATTTTTATAAATAGCTACATAGTTCAAGTCGGTTAATTGATTCACGGTGCTTGATAGGTACATAAAAAAAAACTGCGCGCGAAAACCACCGCGGGGTGTCCAATGCCCAGCAAATGCCAAGATGGTAACCCGTTATGAGCACGATATGTGCAACTTTGTTTGTTGCTGTTTTGTTTTGTCTGTGTCAAATAAATGTTTTCTATTATATTCTATGTACCTCGACGAAACGACTGAAGGGCTGCAAATGTGGAACTGCAATGCAGACAATGTTCTGTATACTTTCCTGCTCTCATTGCTTAAACCTATGACTTGGTTTCAAAGTCAAGTGACCTATGCGCTACCACTAAACATGCTCAGCAGTTGTTTTCGCTAGTTTTCGCTGACATCAGTTTGATAGGCACTATGCAGTACGTTGCTGCTTTGCTCGGTGGCAATCAATTATAATAGGCACTACGTAGTCATTTTTGTTTTCCTATACGTCAAAGCAGCAATGTACTGCATAGTATATAGCCTATCAAATTGATGTCAACTGAGTTAGCGAATACACTGCTGGAAGTGGCAAAGTATTCTGGCGCTTGGCCACTATCTTATATGTTGGTAAGCGATGATTTGGTCGACGATGGAGCACGCTTGCCTTGTTTTTGAGGATGGATATCGTCAGATGACTTCCCCGCTCTAGGTGGATCGGAAGGTCGTGTCAGACTTTTACTGACTAAAACCCACCCATGCCCCTTCAGTTGCCTTTTGCGTTCCTGGACTGCGATAGGTGTGAAAGTAACCTATTCACTCTTGTCTTAAAGAACCTAAGTTGTCAAGAAACATAGACCTCGGCATGGAATTTCACTCCTTAGATGCACGCACAGTCATTGTGTTCCCAAAACATTTGATGCATTTGGATGGGATGTTCATCTTGTGCCTAAAGTATAATTAATACCTAGAAGAACTTGGTTCCTTCATTTAATTGAAAACATTGAAGTGAAGTCATGTTATCTTGACATTAGGACTAGACTAAATTAGTTTTAAGACTGGTTCTGTTTGAGCTATCTCAAACAGAACCAGTATTACTTTAGAGCAAGAACCTAATTAGTTCTTCGGTAATATGACGCTGTGCTATTTTTTGTGGGATTCGAATGGAATCTTTATCTCAAATTATTCCACTGACTGATTTTTAAAAATAAGAGAAATAATAAAAAAGTCATTAGGTAGGTATATACACCTATATATTATTAGGTTATTTTAAGTCATTAATGTATACTATACGTCACATCATGTCATGGAAAAGACCACGTGATATTCAAAATGAGTCTGAACTCAGTACGTAGATCATAATAGCTTGTGTTGTGAGCAGCTAGTTTTTTGTACAACTGTTTATTTATGCACAAATATCCATCAGCCGAGCTCAAAATACATTTTAGAAGGAGATTTGTTGTATTATTGCTTCCATAGTGTTGACTGATATTACAATATTTTTCAACATCAGTGAACGCGAACTGAAATGTTTCTTTTGTATGTGACATCAGTAATTAGCATTATGGAAACAATAATAAAGAAATCTCCATAAACTGTTCTTTTTTCATTTTAGACACTTTATATTATTTTTGCCAAAAGCTACCAAAACTAACCATATACCTACCTCATCAAAATCAACCAAATAACCTACATAACACCTCGACATCTTTATGGGACAACATTTAATTTTGTCCTATTAAAGGCAATAAATTATATTTTTTGTTTTCCTTAATTCCATTTTTAAGCCTATGATTTACAACTACGCAATTATGAAAAAACTTTGGCAAGGCCGTGTGTGCTATTTTTAACCGACTTCAAAAAGAAGGAGGTTATCAATTCGGATGTTTGTTTTTTTTTTTTTATGTTCGGGCATAATTTCGTCATATATTGACGGATTTACAATTTTTTTTTTTGTTCGACAGGAGTTTGTTCCGAAATGGTCCTATTTCAATTTCATATAGATCCGATGATGGGTTTCGGAGACAGTCAACACAACTAAAAACCGACTTCCAAAAAAAGTGCAAAATAACTTGTATTTTGGAAGTCGGTGTCAAATAACGAAGACACAAAACCAAGAACACCGACTTCCGAAATTGAAGTTATTTTACACTTTTTTTGGAAGTCAGTTCTACTTTTTTGTAAAAAATTTTTTTCGTTTTCGGTTTGGTATGTTTTTTTTAGATCAGTAAAATAATTTTATCTGCAGTGCGGGGAAAGTAAAAATTTATGTTACGCTGGTTTCAGACGGTTCACTTTTTAGGGTTCCGTACCCGAAGGGTAACCAACGGGACCCTAGTTCTAAGACTCCGCTGTCCGTCTGTCAGCCAGCGGGCTGTATCTCACGATCCGTAATAGCTACACAGTTGACATTTTTACAGAATGTGTATTTCTGTTGCCGATAGATAACAACAAATAGTAAAATAAATTAAAAATTAAAGGGGTCTCCCTAGGTTTTTTTTTCAGTTTATGGTACGGAACCCTTCGTTTGCGAATCCGACTCGCACTTGGCAGGTTTTTTAGTCATTTTAGTTTTACTTTTCTATTAGATAAAGGTTAAATTTAACCATTTTTAATTGAATCCAACTGATTGTAAATATTTCTCTGTGTTGCGTGCTACTTTTACGAAAATATACAACAACAAGATTAATTCTCCTGAAAACTAAATAACGACAGTCATTTTTTTCCACTCGGTTGCTATAAATAATAATTATTTATTTAACTACTCACCTAAATAATCAATCAAAAATGTCTAATAGCATTATAAGTGGAATTATTAGGTTGTTGACATCAACATCATCATTATTTTAGCCGAAAAACGTCATTAGCTGTTTATAGACCTCCACCGACACATCATATTACACAACCAATTATTATTTAATAACCATAAAACTGGTCATTAGTTACAAAACTTTTTGAAAATTAATTATTATGTTACATCATGGTCATCATCAAATTTCATTAACACCTTTTTCATTTGTTCAGGTGAAAATGTTGAAGGAAAAATTATAAGTTTGTGATGATGGCCATGATGTAACATAATAATTAATTTTCAATAAATTTTGTAAAAAGGTAAAAATATTTTAAATGATAATATTTGTAGTTATGTACTGATATAATTCCGTAAATTCCTTCCATAAAGAACCTTTCCTTATTCCTTTCCATAAAGCTGCTTTGCTGAGTGTTATGGGGTTTTTCTCAGAAAATTATTGTAGCGGCAAACGCACGAGACCGACCCCGCAGGAAAATACAAGTTATTTTCTTAGAACAATAACTGCGAAAACCAATTATCTTAAACACAACACCCATCATCATCATTTTAGCTGAAAGTCTTCCACTGCTAGACATAGGTCTCCCCCAAGTGCCGCTTCAACGACCAGTCCTATGCGTCTCGCATCCATCGGATATCCACGACCCTCACCAGCTAGCGGTCCATTTCGGCTCTATCGATCATCTGTTCTGCGAGCAATGCCACCCTGCCACTTCAGCTTAGCAACTCTTCGGGCTACGAGTGTATCTGTAACCTTGGTTCTCCTGTGGATATCTTCACTCCTGATTTGATCATGCTAGGAATCTCCGAGCAAAGGCCTGTCCATTGCCCTTTGGATGACTTTAAGCCTTCTTATGAGGTGCATTGTGAGCGACGTTTCAGTGCCATAATACGAGAATGTGTTTTAAGATATCAATGTTGCCAGTGATGTAAACATTGGTAGACAAGACATATTATGAAGAGATGCAATATAGACCCCTCTCGCTGGGAGGACATGGCAAATGACAGACCTGGTTGGAGAGGTTTGATATAAATATATAACATTGGTATCTTAAACACTCGTTTTGATTTAATTACAGTGTGTCATGATCACTCGTAATTATACTGTTCTAACTACGTAAAAGAGCCGTGTTTCTTCATAACTCGTTAGAATAATGTGAAGCTATCATAAATAATTGTCAGTTTTTAACGCTGATGTTAGAGATAATAATAGATTTAACACGGAAAAGTATAGGATCCTATCGTCACTGCATACTTATCTAATAGGACAAAATGCAGACTATAATACCTACTGCCTTTAAAGTTCGATTTTGACTTAAGATTCTTTCAACGAGTGCCAGTTTTTACATGCAGTGCACTTCCTTAGAATTGTTGAAAAATAAATTGGAGGATAAGAACGAATTTTAAAGTACCAGTACGACTGAATTTTGAAGATATCAATACGACAGCATTTTGAGGATATCTATACGGTCGAATTTTGAGGATATCAATACGACCGAATTTTAAGGATATGAAAACGACCGAATCTTGAAAAAAATTAATAAAAAAAGTTATCAATACGGCTGAATTTTAAGGATAACAATACTACCAATTTTTGAAGGTATTTATACAACCCAGCTCAATTATCGACTTTATAAGTGTCAGTGTTCACAGGAATTTGAACTTTGACATGTGTGACATATAGTTTGTAGTTCCAAAAAATATTTATATCGAATTCAACATTCAAATACAGACATAGTCGTGTTACAACTAGCTTAGAATTGATCTTGGTTGACATCAACTATATATATGATCATACATTAGCTTGCTAATAACGCACAATAACAGGATTCTTGTAATGTTTCCTTCTTTGACATTTATTATACAATAATGACTAAAATTAATGAGTAAATGGACTGTCTTTTTTTTTTGGGTGGTGGGAAAGCATCGAATGACTTTTCCCGCTCTGGGTGGAGCGGGAGGGCGTGTCAGACTCTTACTAACTAAAACCCACCCCTGTTCCTTCCCTGCCTGAGTGTCCAGGGGTGCGGTAACTGATTTTCAGAATTTATCCGCTACCCCTAAGCATGCAGGCGCCGGCCACGATGGGCCCCGTCAGTGGTGGCTGACAATCATGTCGACTCACGAGCCGGGTGCTGATCGGACGGCGAGCTACCCACTGCTCGCCGTCCGCAGGCCCGGGTAACTGGACTGCCTATGAATCCTTTTCTGGACGAAACCAATACCTTAAGAAATAATAAAAAAAACCAATGGTGTTTAGTTATATTGGTAACACATTCCGTTTGTGATGTAGGAGAATAAAGAACATAATTATCATTGTATATTACATTCATCGTACTTATAGCCTGAAACACAGGTTCAACCTAGTTCAGGCAAATACACAACTGTTCTCTATTCTAATTGTTAAGATATTTTAATTGTATCTGTGTCTTTTTATATTAAAAATAAAAAATTTAATATTTTTTTTATTTTTTATTTTTATAAATAAACGATTATTATATTAATATTATATTATAGTCAAAACTTTATGATTTGTCATTAAAACCTAAGGTGTACCAAGTTTTACTGGTAAGTTCGAACTGTTGTGTGATAATCGCTTATTTCGAACTTTTACTAGCACTCACTTGGCTAATCTTAGGATTCGCCTTAGAGATAAGTTAAGCAATTCAATCAGTTATTATTTTTCCAATTTATCATTTGGTGCAATACTGCCGACATACTTCTTACTTGTGCCCAACTCCCAAGTAAAAAACTTTGATTCATCCTTGTCATAAAGTGTCAAAGATAATGGCTATTTTAACATATTAAAAGGATCTTTAAGGTAAAACCTGAGATTTACCGAATGAGTGTAAAAGTCTGAGTTTAGCGATTTTCACAGACCAGTTCGAACTTTTACCTGAAAAGCGTGGTAAATTTTAGCTTTTACAGGTTAATCCTAGGGTTTTACGTAGTTCGGTATTTTACTTTAACATTTATAAAAAATAAAGTTATTTTGCAATTTATAGAAGTTGGTTGTGTTTTTTGTAGAAAAGTTTTTTTATTGAAGATATACTTCTTTAGTCGCGTTATGAAAAAATTATGAGAGTGAAATTTTAAGATGCGCGCGCATCACTGTCACACAAAATTTACAGGTTGAAGTTAGCTAGAACCGACACCCTGAAGTTAGCTATGGTCTGTAGTTCATGAAGAATGATTGTTTTCCTTTTGTAAGCTTTGTGACAGCTTGGTTTTTTATCTTGTTCCGCCAAAAAAGTATAACTTCTTACGTGCGTACATAAGTACACACACACTGTCTTTGTTCACTTTTTAGTTGATGTAGGTACCTCAGAACTAAAACTAAATACTATAGTTATGCCCAAATAGATAATCCCAATAACATGGAATTTGAACATAATTGGAGACAATCAAAACGGCATCCGTGTATATTTTTTGTATATGTTGATTTAAAAAAAATGCTGAATTAATATCGATAAAATATATATGGGACCACCTCTGAAGTATGGCCTAAAAACAAAAAAATAATCTTTAAAATCTATTCACAAGTGGCGGAGAAATCGCGTAACCAATATACAAAAAAAAAAATTAAAAAAAACATACACATGAATTGAGAACCTTCTCCTTTTGGAAGTCGATTAAAAATAGAAGAAATTTACAGATATAATGTATGGATTGCGTAAATGACGCTAGTTATTTATTTATTTAAAGTATAGTACTGCCACATCACATTCATTTAACATTAAAGACAAAACAATTATAACACAGCTGTTGGTCTAATGTACATGACAATGACGGCACGATATAGCTAGTATATTATAAATATAATAATAATAACTCATTTATTTGTTCAGGTGTGTACACCCATACCATAAAATCATTAAAATATAAAATATTTAAATAATAAAATTGCACGTTACATTTAAATCTAATTGAAACAGTAAAAATAAATTAAATTAAATCATGAAAATCGAATAATAAATAAAAAAAATATTAAAATAATGTAATTCAAGACCTGGTGACGACACAAACGAGGATTTATGTAGGAGGCGTGAACGAACTGCACAATCCTAATAACCGCTTAATGCATTATTTTCCTTCAAGCTTGTAGCCTTGACTTTATGTCATGTTTTATATGAATGCAAAAGTGATGGTAAAAGGAAGCTATGTTAAATTATGTTCTTATAGTTTAAACTTACTTATAACCAGCCAGTATGTTCAATAGAGTAGATTTGCCAGCTCCAGAAGGTCCGAGAATGCAGGTCAGCTCTCCTGAACGAAACTCGCCAGAGACATTGTGAAGAATCCTTCGTTCACCTGGAAAAATAAGAAAAAAAAATTTAATATAAGAAAATTTCATACAAATTAATGAAATACGGATTATGCGATAAAGTTAAAGATATTTCGTTAAAACATAGTGTAGGCCTTGAAAATCTTAAACGCATAGAGTAGAATAGAAAGAAAATGCGTAATACATTTGTCCAGCATTCGTTTTATGTAACCGGATAAAAAAATATGTCAGCGACGGCATTTTGCAACAAAAAGCTTGTTTACAAAAAAATAAAAATAACTTCCAAAAAAAAAAAACTATTTTCGATAGTCGGTGTTTGTTGTTTTGCGTTTTTTGACACATACTGCCGAAATTAAAGTTATTTTCCCCTTTGTTTTTGGAACTCTGTTCTATTTTTTATTAAAAAGTGTTTTTTTTTATTTTTCACTTTCAAGTTGTGGTTTCCCAATAAATTGTTTTTTAATTTACAATACATAGACATACGATCGCAGCAATCGCGAGTCATTTGCTATTAGTTATTGAAGAGTTCCACTGTCTTTCTTTAAAGATCTTCATCAGATTCTAGTTTATTTTATATTAAAACCTTCCTTAAAAATATGCATTTGAATAACGAAAACACCATCCAAATCGGATCAGTAGTTTTCGAGAAAATTGCGGACAAACAAGATACAAACAAACATACATATTTTGAATGTTATTATGTGTAGCTGTAATTTAATTCAATGTTAAGGTTGCTAAAAATAACTCATATACATCGCGTGCGCAAGTGCTTATAAATTTAATTACATGAAAAAAAAGTGTCTTGTAGATTGCTCTAAAGATAATACAACTCGTAATAGCTATTCATGCAAATGTTGCAGGGTGATTAATAACAATAATATTCAATGGAAAAATGTAATAAAACAATAAATTACATATCCGCTTTTAATATGACAAGACAATTGTATTATTGCCATAATTTAGCCTTTTGATTAATTTATTTATGAGGCTTCACATGAAAAATTATGTACAAATGTAATGGATTAATCGTCTGCGTCACTCCTTATTAATTATTACACGCAGATGATTTGTTTACTTTGAAGATACCTACATAAATTATTTTATGTGTAGAATCAAATCATTTGATCTCGAGTTATCGAATACGGAATTTAAAGTCTCTTTCAATTTCAGTACTTAGTTTGAGGCTCATACATATTACTAAATGAATAAGTTTATTGTTTATGTTTTGAATTTATTCTCTATTTATTTTTGTATTCTTTAAAGCGACGAAACCGCGCGAACCAGTCTAGTAGCTATGGCATTCCTGACAACAATTTTTTGAACCAGCTAGGCCACTGGGACGTTCAAGTGGATAATAATATAAATGTAGATCATGGATCCATATTAATATCGTTATTGAGACCAGAGAGCCTATAAATATGATAATATATTTATATTTTATTTGTAGTTTATATGTGTATCTTTGTATTTGAATAAATAGCATTCGCGTTTAATTTTCTATATTACACCTACTACTATAATTGTCTTTGCATCACCCAAAGGTAGACTGGAATAAGAGTATACTTATACGTTTACGTTGGTTTGTTTACGTTTGTTTGTTTGTTTTCGTTTGGAGTCTGGTTACGTAAACGAGTTTTTAATTTACACAATATCAACTTTAAAGCTACTGAACTAAACAGTGTCATGTGATTCACACACAGTATCTTACGATGATAATAATACCTACCACATTACTTACGGTCTAAATTAGGTATCTGTATGTGTATCTGTTAGTTACCGATTGCTTTTTTTCTTGTGGGGTGGGAAATCATCCAATGACATCTCCCGTTCTAGGGTGGAGCGGTAGGGCGTGTCCTTCCCTGCCCTGAGTGCACAGGGGCGAGGTAACTCTGTTTCGAATTTATCCTCAACCCCTGGGCAGGCATCGGCCATGACAGGTTCCGTCATGAATGCTGACAACTCTTTAACACTACGCGCCGTCGACTCTCGGGCCTGGTGCTGATCGGACGGCCAGCTACCCATTACTCGCCGTCCGTAGGCCCGGGCCTCCGGTGGCCGGAGATCGTCTCGCGACGTCCTTCGCCCAGGGCGTCTACTGCGGCGGCTGCTGTTGAGGGCGTGAGGACGAGTCTGTTGTTGTTGCCTATCCCTCACCCGTTCCGCCTTCTCCTTCGCGAGCATTACTGCTTCGCAGAAGGAGGAGACTGCTTCCCATTCCCTCTCACTCCTTACCATGGCCTGGACCAGGGCCGGGCGCGAGAGGTTGCTGCCGCCGATCGCCTCCACGAGGACATGGCGGGGCTCCACCCAAGTGGGGCAGATCTCCGTGTCCTCTGGGCGATCCTCACAGTGGGGACACCCGGGCGTTTCCCTTCGTTTTATCCTACACAGGAACCTCCGATGAGGACCTGAGTCAGGCGGAAGGTTAGGACGCCGTGGCGCCTCTCCAGTCACTCCTTAAAGAGGGGCAGTTACCGACTGCTTACCTGTGTTTTTCATTATGGTGTTACGAAATCGAGTCATGCATGAAATTTTTTTATTTGTTCCATTGAAGCCTTAACTTCATATTTGTGAACAAATATGAAGGAATTTTCAATATATCATCAGCGGCGACGAAGTTATAAAGCTTTAAAGTTGATAATTAGAAAGAGAAGTCCGACGTGTTTTTTGACGTCAAAGGACACGACGTCCATACATTTGCCATAGAAAACAGCGTTTTCGAGAGAGGGACAGATATATTTGTTTAAAATTGTTATCAATCAATATTTTGATTCTGATTTCACTGTTCGTACTTTATTTTAGTATATTCATCGATAAACCGGTTAGATAACAAATATTTTTTTTCATGCAAATTCCCTATTGTCAAGATGTTGTTGCCGGGTTTTTGAAACGAAAGTCAGACTTTAGAGTAATGTGCACAGTCATAATTTTTATTTAAAAAAAGAAAAACCGGCCAAGTGCGTGTCGAGCCATAATAATAATAATAATAATATTCCACAACTATCACACAACGCCATCTAGTCCCAAGATAAAAGAAAGAAAGAAATAATATTTATTTGAACCTCACAACAAGAACATGGTAACTCTAAAAACAAACAAAAAAATAAAAACTGTGCGAGGCCAAAAAGGCTCCTAACTCAGCGTTATGCTGCGATAATTATGCAATAAATAACGCAGCGCTGGTATTCTGTTAGGGCCCGTTCCCACAGACATACTCACGGGACACGGTACAAAATTACTAAAACAAAAACAAATATGAATAAATAACAAATGAAAATAAGCCATAACACAAAAAACCAAAGGAGTGCATTTTTGCAGACACGCAAAATAAAAATTATAAAACAAAATTTAATTAACATCAGATAAATCTACTCTGTGGTATTTATAATTAAGATGCATTGGTGCAACGCGCAGCTAAACGTTTTATATTCTATGGTCGCATATTAGTAAATAGTAAGCTAAGTAGAGCTTGTGTTATGGGTACTAGACAACTGATAAACATACTTATATATTTCTAAATACATAAATATTATAGATAAATTACACCCAGACACAGAACAAATGATCGTGCTCATTACACAAACATTTGTCCTGGGTGGGAATCGAACCCACGACCTCCGGCATAGCATAAACAATTATATCCCACACTATAATTAAGGTCAGAAAAAAAACTCTCCGCGGATGGACAGACGGACAGAGCTAAACTAATAGAGTTCCTTGTCTTTATTAGGACTACGGAACCGTAAAAATGGTGCCCTTTTATTTGGGAGTTGGAAAATCATCCAATGAAGAAAGAAAGAAAAAGTATTTATTAAGCCACAAATTAACGACATACACAACAATATGATTTTGCTAACTTAAGTCTTAACCCTTATCGATAGTGTTAGTAGATCTTATATTTCTATGTTAGTAACAAGTATAACAAAAAAAAGGAAAGAAAAAAAAAGTTAAATAGGTAGGTAGAAATAAATAAAAAACAGATGCATGTCGTGGCTGTGGCAAGAAGGCTTGACTTGATATATGACTTCTTCCGGTCTGGGTGGAGCAGAAGGTCGTGTCAGACTCTTGCTGACTGATACCCACCCCTGTTCCCTCAGTTGCTTATGCCTGAGCCACGGTAACTCTTTTCATTAAATAAATAAATAAATTAAAAAAATTAAAAAAAATATTCCATGCAAAAAATTTGCTTTCATGATGAAGAAAATCGCTTCACCCAATTGTGAGGAATGTGGAGTTGTCGAGGACCTACAACTTTTATTGATGGAATGTGTCCAATATGAGTCCAGTAGAAATAATTTAGTGAGGTCGCTGAATTTGAACAGAACTGATGTAGGCATGTTACATACAATTCTATCACAACTGCGACGATACGAGGGGTTTGTTCGAATTCATGGCCTACGTCTTGTGAAAGTCAAATTGTTTAGGATACAATGGGACTGACGTACGCTGTGCGTAAAAGCCCCTAAATATAAATAAAGAAAAACAAAAAAAAAACTCTCTTTCGAATGAATCAGCGACCCAGACTGGACATACGAGTACTTAGCCTACCTTTAGATTAGGTGTAATAAAATGCAACTGCGTAATCACAGTCGCAGTCGTGCGAACTTTGATCAGACTAATTAAACATTTAACTATGGCTATGTTGAAAATATCCTGCTCTTAAGTACCTACCAATTGCGCATTTTAATCAAGCATTCTGAATTACGCTAAAGTTCACGCAAAAAGGTGAAGATTGCGTAAACAAGTGTTTAGAAAGACCTAATATCGTTCTAAACACGCGTTTACGTTTACGTACCTTTTTAGTGCTCTCATAATTTTACTGGAAATATAACAAATAATTCAGGACACTGTTTCCATAAGTATGTATTTATACTAAGAAATAATACAATTACTTAAATCTATATATATAAAAGCGAAAGGTACTCAACTACTGGACCAACGAAAATGAAATTTGGCAATGGGGTAAGTTATGAGTTGAAGACGTCAGCTAAGAAAGGATTTTAGGATACTCCCTCCACGATGGGGTGAAATAGGGGATGGAAGTTTTTCACGGGCGGAGACGCGGGCAGTAGCTAGTTAGATAAATACTTTACAGAGCGAACAAAAATAAGGTTTTCTCTATATTCTTACACTTACCAGTTTAAAAAACTGTTTCAATCGAGACATTGTATGTTTTATTATTGATTTAGGGACTTAGAACATGCTAATCCGATAAAATCAATAGCAACATAACAGCTGTTTTACGCCCCAAAATTCAAACATTACCATCATATGATGCCAAGTTCAGCAAAGTTCCTTAGGACACTGTCGATTTATAAAAGCACGTAGGATCAGATTACATAAATGGGAAAGCAGGTCGGATATTGCAAAGATAATGTAAATATAAGAAGTAGTAAAGGGGCGGACTGCGCATGTCGATGAGCGCAAACTAACGCAAACAGACAGGTGCGACATTACAATACAACAACCAGGGGGTAACAATTCTTTTAGGTAGAAGTTGTGTTTATCAATTCCTTTGAAATAAACTTTTCAAAAATTGAAGGAGATAAGAGTAAAGATAAAAAATATAGAAACGTAGGCAGCAGTTACGATAAAATTCGTTCGTCTATTAGAAAATTGAGAATTGAGATGTAAGTATTCGACCATTTCTATGAAACGACTATTTGAAGACCATAGAGGTATATTTATGAAGCTTAATATGTAGCAGTAGAGATTAAAGTTATTTGTTTGATAGTTGAGCATTGACATTCTATCTGAATACTAAACATAAGCTCTCACAGACAGGCGTGACGCAAAATGATGCTTAGAATAAAATTATTCTAAAATTATGCTATAGATATAAACCTACATAATACCAATTTATATGCAAATAATACAATTTGTCGTATTGTTGCCTTGTACTCATATGGGGAAGCCTTAATCTTGTTAAAATTTACATCTTTAAAGACTTGAATGACTAAACCATAACAACGCACTGCTGGACATTGTCCTTCGCCAGGTGTCGCCACATCGACCGGTCCTGTGCATCTTGCATCCATAGGCTACCCGTGACCCTCACTAGATCATCGGTTCAGCTTTCCATGCTGCGTCTTAGCATATTAGACTGTTGTAACGTCTCTATCCAAAATACTATCAAGTATGTTTCCACCATGAAAATCCATGCCTCGCCTCACAAGAGCTATGTTGTAAATGCATTCCGGTAAAGCAGCATTTCACCACGGATAACTCTGATTATACAGCCTGCATTAGCGGCAAATTGCCTTACCATGATAAATATAATTTAAATCCCGGGTTGAGTAGGTAATTTGTTTTGCATGAGAGGTGTGGAGGTAACTACTTAGTTGATGGTTAGGTACGTTTGTATAAGTACAGGTGAAGGTCTACTGTTGTTTGTTACTTGAGTAGGTATTTTGTTTTCACCAGGTACGTTGTCTTCTAGAACCTTTTTTACACCACCTTAAGATCGGAAGTCGGTGTCAAATAACGAGGAAACAGAACTAGAGACACTAAGGAAGTCGGTTGTATATTTTGTAAAAATCGTTTATATTTTCCTCTTCTAAGATGTTGTTAGTTATGGTGTAAGTAAAGCCCGAATTGATAACCCCAAAAACATGGAATTTGAACATAATTGGTGAAATTAGGATGTATCAGGGTAAACTGTACAAATCTGTGAACCCCTTCAGAGCGTATCAGCGCGATGTTATGTTATGAAGTGGTGTAAACAACAAACAGACACGCAACTGCAGCAATTCCGGAAGGTTTACTATCAATTATTGAAGAGTTTTATTGACTATCTCCGAAGTTGTTCATCAGATCTTCACCAAAAAATGGGACCACTTGGGAAGTATAGACTTTCAAACGAAAAAATAATTTTTCAAATCGGTTCAGGTTAGGCCCGGTCTTCGAGTAATCGGGGAACGTACATAAAAAAAACTTTTTACAAAAAAAAAGAACCGACTTCCAAAAAAAGCGGAAAATAACTTTAATTTCGGAAGTCGGTGTTTCTGGTTTTGTGTCTCCGATTTTCGAATTCGAACGACCACAGTTAATGCATACCTATTTCTTTTTACCCAACGGCCCTAGAAGGAATAATTATTTTTATTATTGATAATATCGCGCTTGCCTAGAAGTAACCAATTCACTATTTAATTAAAGATCCCAACTTGTTGCTATCAGGAAACACAGCGTACAAAATTGCATGGTAGGTTTTATGAATATGGCACATTCCAGCAAAACATTTATTGCAAAATGCTGTTGAGTTAATTCCTGAGTCATTTCAATACAATGCGTTGAAACGTCACCTAAGATAGCGGATTGATAGCAAATTGTTCGGTATGGTATGAACTTTTGACCGTGTTGAGTTCTTGTTTCCTAATAGAAAGATAAATATTGTTGCTACTACTGTAGTCTAGAGATCATAAGGAACAAATTAACATGTTTCATTACTAACTAATTATTATGCCTTTTTTTGTGGGGGTGGTAAATCATCCAATGAGTTCTCCCGCTCATCGTGTCAGACTTTTACTGACTAAAACCCACCCCTGTTCCTTCAGTTGCCTGAGTGCCTAGGACCGCGGTAATTCTATTACGAAATTATCCACGACCCCTGGCAGAACCAAGTAGGTACTATGCCTGGTGGTCTGACTTGTGAAGATCTCGGAATTAATTCTTATGTATCTACTAATCAGATTTTGAATTAATTATGGTAAAAAAGTTTGTATATAAAAGCCTCTTGAAGACATATTATATAATAAAAATAATATACATTTGCCTAGGTACCATAGTAACAGTGTACCGTGGATGGCATCTTACAACACAAACGAAGAGAGATCTAATCTCAGCCACCAGCATCCGAGTTTCATTATGATGTAAGATGGTTTATTCCCAAGCATGGGTACATAACAATGACATATATAAGTTTCGTATGGAGATAGTGTCCTCATCAACAGTACTTTAATCACTATCATACTTAATTATTAATCATTATAAAGGCGAAAGTTTGTGAGTGTGTGTGTTTGAATGTTTGTAACTTCTCCACGCTCAAAAGTCCAGAAAATTTAAAGAAATGTGTTAATATTAAAAGTCTAATAAAGGATTGAGTCAAGATACAGAAAATACAGTAAGTTAGTGTGTTGTCTAAGCAAACTTGTGACTAATAACTACAACAAAGAACCGAGTTTACGGAAAAATTATCTAAATATTATTAAATTATAACCCTAAATACAGAAGCTTAACTGTATGAATATGGTATAGTATTCGTTACACTTAATGGGGTGTGGAAATACCACCAAATTCCAAAATGACAAATAAGTTGGTACCATACACCCCTAAAAAATATTAACAGAGCTTCCACACAGTTATAAAACTCATTAAATGGCCTAAATTATTGTCGAATTGACTGTACCTGCGTGCAGTTGCACTCGCAGCTAACTTCGCACACGCCATTAAGTTTGACGAATAATATAGATACCTACTGTATACAACGTTTAACAGATTATGCGCAAAACCTCAGACACCCCAATTAGATTATTAAATTATAAGTCATCAATTTGACATTCTGGACAAGTTCGGAATGCAGTATGACATATTAAAACATGTTATGGCATTAGTCAAAGGTTAATGGAAAGGCGCGTTTATATTTTAAAAAAAGGATTAAGATTTAGGATTTGTTGGTGTATGTTGAAAATATAGTAATTTAGCGTACTATATATTTGTTCAACAGTATCTAGTACGCAAACTCGAAACACAGTACAATACTTTATATTATAGTTTGGTTGGCAACCGGTAGGGTTGCCAACCATAGTATAATTTTACCCATTGATTTTAGTTCACATAAATAAAGTCCTGTAACTATTTTGGTGTTAAACAAAGTTTATTCTATTCTGTTCTATAATAATTATTGCAGAGCTGTCCAAACCGTAACTTTCGCGGATCTCGGTCTAAACGATATTGTCGATGACATTTGAGTGACATTTATGTCAAACTTAAAACCGGTAACAGAGCAAGAGCTACACAGTCATATTTTACACAGTCAGTTTAGCTCGCATAGCTTAGTTTAGGTTTCTTATACATACGAGTACATGGTTTAGTCTACATAGTTTGCGGTCTGCTCACAAGTATGAACATTTACTTCAATTTTTCAAGCTAAGCTTAAACTAAATTGACGACACAGTTGGTGCAGTGGTTGAGCGTTCAGCTGCTGCACTGCGTGTTACGGGTTGGATTCCTGCACGGCACAAATATTTCGACGGCCCCAGTCAACACAGTCGGAACTACGTTTCTATGATTTTTCAGTAGAGTGCTTCAAAGGATAATTTGCTCATTAGAGATTTTTTTCTAAATAAAACTAAGTTTTTGATTTATCAAGTAGTGAAATTATAAAAAAAAAACAGTAGTCGACTAAATTAATCTTTAAAGGGCTCTACTGAAAAATCATAAAAACTTAGATCCGAATTTGTTAATTGAACTTTAAATATTTTAATTTTTTAATTACAATATACATATAATACATAACTAAAATAATAAACTTAATAAATAAAATATTTACAAGCGGCATAAAAGATTCGGGAGGAATACAGCTCATTGGGCATCGAACAATTGGTCCACCTTGCTGTCAATGGGAAAAGTGCCCAGAACGCTGATAACATTGCCACGTTGAATGGCAATGCTGATTCTTTGGCCGAAAAAAGGCCAGCCTTCTGGTCACGTGAAGACTGAAATTTAAAAAAAATACCTTAGATAGCTTTTACCTTTATTTTTCGCACAAACCTTGTACACACAAATACATAGCTTGTACGAAAAGATAAATTATTTCTGAAGTCATTGTGTTCAGGGTTCCGTACCCGAAGGGTTGAAACGGAGCTCTATTGCTGTCACTCACGTGTCCGTCTGTCTGTCCGTCGTCTGTGACAAAATATTGTTCCGATGAAGTTTTTAACTTCCCATTGACCTATGAACTTGAAAGGTGATGGCACGGATTCTCTTGTTCAATATCTAAACTAAAATTAGAGAATTGCTATCTTTTACTAAAAGGCAGTGCGAGAAAAGGACGGCTATAGCTATGCACTAAGTTAGAGATGTCAAACTAGTTTACGCCTTGCGCTTTGCCGTGTTTTTAGACGACATGTTTTTACGTGTACCCTTAATTTGTATGGAAATATTAGTTCAAACTAAATTTGACAGCTCTAATTTACGTCCGTCTCTTTCTTGTTTTATTAGAGAGAAAAAGATAGCAATAGCCTAAATTAAGTTTAGTTTGTGCATAACAGAATCAACACCATTGTTTGTCATTACGTATATTTCACTAACAAACACCAGTATATTGATACGAGTAAATCAGATAATTCCCTCATTTGGTACGGAACCCTATATGTGTGAAGTCCGACACGCACTTGGCCAATTTTTTTATTATATTTAATTGTGTCATAATTACTATCGTCATCAGAGGTTATCTTGAAAAGTTAACTTGAAATTTTATTAATTATACACATTACGCGTGGGAACTTTTCCGATGAGTTATAATAAAAACTTAAAGAGCATGAAATGTCAAAATCATGATACGTTAACCATTTTTGTAAAAAATCTTTGTTCTTAACAAGGAAATCTTATTATGGTGCAAGTGGTGTATTAAAATTGGCATTCCAAGTACTCTGACGCTATCTCCTATAATTTGCAATTTAATTAAAGATTTCGAGAGCAATTTCTTTGTTTACGGAAGGATCCGGGAAAAATTACTTGTTTATCTTGTGTAAAAAAAGACTTGTATTTTTTTCGTTTCAACACTTGTTTTTATCCTCATGTAGGTTTTTCTTCTGACAAACATCCCAAAACAGCTCCATAATATCTTTATTATTATTCATTTTAACCTGTGTTGGCTCACTACAGGGCAACGGCCTCCCTTTCTACTATTACGTTAACTATTTACTGATTTAAAAGTGTTCGTGGAGTTTCCTGCACATTATTTCTCCATTTGCATAGATCTACGCTTTGGTAGGTACGTGCGCTTTGCAGTTAAAACAGAGTAGCTACCATGAAGCGTAGACTTTTGGGGTACGTGAATATTAATATGCTGAAGGGTTGGTTTAGGTGAAAGCGTGGGATGATAAAAAACCGGTCAAGTGCGTGTCGGACTTTGCATATTTAGGGTTTCGTACCCAATGAGGGAATTATTAATGAAAAAATCTGATTTATCAATATTTTGGTTATGTTAAGTAGTATGTTAGTAAAATATACGTAATAATACACATTATCACCAAATTTCAAGTTCATAGGACCATGGGAAGTAAAAAAAAAATTTCGTAACAAATTTTGGTGTCAGACGACGGACAGACGGACACGTGAGTGACAGGTGACAGCAATAGGGCTCCGTTTAGACCCTTCTGGTACGGAACTCTAATAAAAGACTGCAGTTGAATAATTCGTTATTACGTATACGTGTATTCTTCCGTCCGATACGTGTAAGACGAGAATGACATTCCCTCATAAAAAATCACTTAACCACTCAATCCCGTTGGCATTTAGTTGCGTCTTAATGCGCTGTTATACGACTTTTAATGGTGTTTAATTGAACATCACGTCTAAACGACTAGTCTTATTTCTTTAAAAAAAGCGTATTTCTACTGCCGCTATAACAACAAATAATAAAATAAAGTAACGTTTAAAATTAAAGGAAAAAAAAAAGTCGTACAAGAAACGTAATTTTTCGGTTAATGGTACGAAACTCTGCCCAGGGGTGGAGGATAAAGGCGCTCAAGGCAGGGAGGAACAGGGGTGGGTTTTAGTCAGTAAGAGTGACACGCCCTTCCGCTCCACCTTAGAGCGGAAGAAGTCATGAGATGATTTCCCACCCCCAAAAAAAAAAAAATTAAAAAAAAAAATGGTACGAAACTCATTGAGAAGGAGAGGAGGAAGAGAGGAACTCGTGGGTAAAGTGATAACGGCCACGCGGGTCGATTCATCAGGTTAAGCTATGTTTGCTGGGGTTGGTCCATGGATGGGTGACCTTTACATACCGAGACTCCTCCGTGCTTCGGCAAGCATGTTAACAAGTTGGTCCCGGCTGTCAATTGTGGATTTTTGATAGTCGTTACGGGTCGTCAGAAGCTCGGGTATCGTATTACCCAGTAACTGGGTTATGGAGGTCAGATAGGCAGTCGCTCCATGTAAAATACTGGTATTAAGCTGCATCCGGTTAGACTGGAAGCCGACCCCAAGATAGTTGGAAAAAGGCTAGGCAGATGCAGCTTTGTTTCTATTAAAAGATGTCCATTAAACATTAATTAAATTAGACTTAAGGTGAATGCTCCAGGGTAGAAAAGCTTAAAGAGCTCCGCGAAATTCAAATTTTCTTACGTTTTTTGCAATTTGCAGGCCAGTGTCAGGTTGTATCTTAGTCAAAATTTGATTCGCGGCCGTAGCAAGTATGTACGAGTATATATAGTATTATAATCATTAAAATCATCAACACAATTTTCTCAGTTACAATTGATGCCAAATGAAAGAATTTCATGAAATCATGACATTTGGCATCAATTCTAACTGAAAGATTTGTAATGATGATTTTAATGATTACAGTTCTATAAATTCGTAGGTACTTGCTACGGCCGCGAATCAAATTTTGACCAAGATACAACCTGACCTGCAAATTACAAAAAACGTAAGAAAATATGAATTTCGCGGGCTACCCTGGAGCATTCACCTTAAAATAACACAGCGTTCGAAAAGCAGATACTAAATGTGCGTGGACTAGTCTCTGGTCGACCAGTAAGGGTTGTGGAGTAAAAACACTGCTCCACGACTCCTTATTGATTACCAACCATCTGGACCCTCTTTAATAATGAACGGATTGAGTGAACGTTTATTTTAAATCGGTTGAAGTTTTCGCTTAGTCACAGTTTGGGATAGAGCATTGGAGCGAAAGCATAGCCATTAAATATATTTAAATATATATTCTTTTATTAGATAACTTTTGCTTTTGTCATGGCTCCGTTTAGGAAGTGATAAACTAGATACTCAAACAAACGTTTGATGAAATAATTATTATATATATCCTACTAATATTATAAATGTGAAAGTTTTTGAGTGTATGTTTGTTACTTCTTCACGCTCAAACGGCTGGACCGATTTAGATCAAATTTGATGTGTAGATAGCTTATACCCTGGATTAACACATACTTTTTATCCTGGTCTACGCGGGTAAAACCGCGGGGCGCAGCTAGTATATTTATAAATATATAGACGACTTAAATATTAAATAACTGTTTATAACCTAACTACATACATTTAAATAAAGAAAAAAAGAATCGACTTCCAAAAAAAAAAAAATTAATTTCGGAAGTCGGTGTTTCTGGTTTTGCTTCTACGTTTTTTGACACCGACTTCCGAAATTGAAGTTATATTGAACATTTTTGTTTTTTTGTTGGAAGTCGGTTCTATTTCTTGTCAAAAAAAATTTTTATTCTTCACTTTTTAGTTATGGTTCTCCATTAAATTTGTGTAAACAATACATAAACGATCGCAGTAATCGTGAGTCATTTTCTGTTAGTTATTGAAGAGTTCCATCAGATCCTATTGAATTATATACTAACACCTTTCTTAAAAAATATACAATCCCATCCAAATTGGATCAGTAGTTTTTGATAACATCGGTGCGGCGGCGGGCAAACAAGCATGCTTACCATACATTCATACGAGTCGAATACAGACCTCCTTTTTTGAAATCGGTTAATGAAGTCGGTTAAAAACAGAATACACTTAGACGTCGAAGTATTCTTCCACATCACTGTCAGCTTTCAACGTTTGATTAAATAAAAACCAAGTACAGGTATAGGTATATTGAATACTTTATAGGTATGGAAGCCACTATCTAACAATAAGACCGGAATAATTATAATGTTCTAATCCATACATCAATTAATCTGCCTAGCCTTTTCCCAACTATCTTGGGGTCGGCTTCAAGTCTAACGGTGGACACACTAGGGTTTGCATGATACCAGGGCCTGCGGGCGGCGAGTAATGGGTAGCTTGCCGTCCGATCAGCACCAGGCCTGAGAGTCGACGGTGCGTAGTGTTCCACGCGCGCCTCAAAGAGATTAGATTCAGCCACCACTGACGGGGCCCGTAGTGGCCGGTGCCTGCATGCCTAAGGGTAGCGGATAAATTCTGAAAACGAGTTACCGCACCCCTGGGCACTTAGGCAGGGAAGGAACAGGGGTGGGTTTTAGTCAGTAAGAGTCTGACACGCCCTCCCGCTCCACCCAGAGCGGGAGAAGTCATTGGATTATTTCCCACCCAACCCAAAATGGCCCGAGAGTCGACGGCGCGTAGTGTTCCACGCGCGCGTCAAAGAGTTGTCAGCATTAATGACGGGGCCCGTCATGGCCGATGCCTGCCTAGGGGTTGCGGATAAATTCGAAAGAGTTACCTTGCCCCTGGGCACTCAGGCAGAGAAGGAACAGTGGTAGGTTTTAGTCAGTAAGAGTCTGACACGCCCTCTCGCTCCACCCAGAGCGGGAGAAGTCATTGGATGATTTCCCTACTCCCCCAAAAAAAAAAAAAAAAGGTAGTACCGATAACTGTACAGTTTTATAACATACTAGCACTTCGCCCACGACACCGACCGCGTGGATTTTAAAAATTTAGCATAATACTCTCAAATAATGTGGTGAACACATATAATCCATTGGCATACCTATGGGTTATATACGTGTAAGGTTATAACCATCATGCAAATCCTAGCGTGTATTTCCACCATAACTGGATGCAGCTGAACACAATTATTTTAAAAGGAGCAACTGCCTATATTATTATTTGACCTCCACAACCCAGTTACTGGGTAATGTTCTAATCCATACATAAATAGTATAAAACAAAGTCACTTTCGGCATCTGTCTTTCTGTTCATCCCTTAAAACGCGCGGTTTTTGATGTGGTGTTCAGTTCTAAGAAGAGCTAAAAACCGGCTAAGTGCGTGTCGGACTTTGTACATTTATGGTTCCGTATGAAGTAAATCAATATTTTGGTATTTGTTCGAGAAATATGCGTAATAATAAACATTGTCACCAAATTACAAGTTCAATGGAAAATTAAAAAATTCTTCGGAATAAAGTTTTGTGACAGACGACGGACAGACGGATAGACAGACAGACGAACACGTGAGTGGCAGCAATAGGGCTCCATTTGGACCCTTCGGGTACGGAACCCTAAAAACGATGGCTTCAGAAATAACATATCTTTTATCATAATCAGTCATAAATGATATCCGTCTTTGGTAGTTTCATCTGAAAAATCTGTAACAACTGCTCTCACGTTGGAATACCAGTATCAGCTGCTTATCTGGATGCAGAGATGTCAAATGTCCATTTCAATATTGATGAAATCCAGTTGCACTGGGTTAGACTACTGAAACTTTTTTTTTTATTAACTTTTGAACATAAAAAACACCATACGGTAACTTGCTTCTGAGTAAATTAGAGATTTTTTTATCTCAAGTTCATTAGACAGAGGAACCAAAACAGTGAAATAATTGTCACTTACCTTCTGTACTGTGCAACCATTAAAAACATTCGTAATTGTATTTATTATTTATAGTTTTGTACCGAAGAGTAATCAAAGGAAACCTTATATACTAAGCCTCCTCTGTCAGTCCGTATGTCTGTCAGTGGGCTGTATCTCATGAACCGTAATAGGTAGACATGTGAAATTTGAATAAAATGTGAATTTTCTAAAGCCGCTAATCAACAAATAAAAAAATAAAGTAACATTTAAAAAGACACGTGATTTTTCGGTTAATGGTACGAAACCCTTTGCCAGTTTTTATTCAATAGTCTAACTTTTATTTTGAAAAAAAATCAGTTTGACAGTTTCAATGTCAAACTAATACAAATGATGGTTTGACATAATTATTTCAAGTAAAAGTTATCTGACTATTGAAATATCGGTCCTGATTTATAAATGCGGCTATTGAATTGCAGTGAGTCATACAAACCTCTGCAGGATATTTTACACTCCTCATCAACATTCACACACTTCTTTCGGAGAAACCCTGAAGTAAAGAAAGGGTTTACCGTGTTCGTTGTCTTCAACATCACCATTAACGAAACCAAAACCAATTATAACGACATTTATCCTCATATATAGGAAACAAATTAAAATTTCTTCGTATTTACAAGATAAATGCGTAAATGCAAACAAAAGAAATTGCTCTGCTTGCCTTGAGTCGGTCAACGACATATGAAAGTGGTGTAGCAACTCTGCATTGGAAGTGAAACTGCACTCACTTTTACACCTACAGCGTAACTTAAGTGAATGTAGTTAGGTACTCGTATGATTGCAGTTTATAGTACCACATCTGTTTATGTGTCTTACTTTTTTAATAACTTACTGAGAGTCAGCTTTTAGTTTTCGCATGTTAGTCTTTTTATGTAAACTTTTTAGTTAGGCTAACGTTAAATAGATGTCCATTAAATAATATAAAAATAAAACACCAAAAAAAATATAATATATTATTATTATTATTTCACAAAATGTGGTAGTCTTTAATGTAGGAATTACTTTAATAACTTCGCTTAGGGGTATATGACTTTTCAGTCAACGACTTATAAATAACCAACAGGCTTGTAAGTTTTTGCAGGTCATGTTCAATTCAGTACTTACATGTATGTTCTAATAAGTAAGCTCAACAATATTTTTATTGATTATTGTGTGAATGCACTAATTGGTTTTTCCGCAATGCGATTCTTCCATCATTTATTTTCTTACTATTTGTGTTGTGTGTGCGGCGTCACAGATGTCGCTACTGCGTCGTCAATTAAAAAATAATGATTCTTTACAATGTTTACCTCATTTTGAAATACCAATCGTGATAGTTGGGTACTTATCATTAATAGTTGAAGGAATACAGTTTTTCCTCAAAGATCTCGAGTTTTATTTCTAGACAATTTCATTGTATTTTTTTTATACGAATTTGTTGTTGATTTTGTAATTTTCCAATGAAGGTGTAATTAAAAATGACGCAAAACCGTGGTCAAGAGTTTGCCTAACACTATGAAGAAAAACATAACCCTCCTTCAGAGGCAGTCAGAAAATTATCACATCACGTAAATAGCATAATCATTGATTATGCTTATATTAATCAGCCTATAATTTTCTGACACTTTTGCCTTCTACTTTGGATACGAAACAGTCGTATCCAATTCTCTGCAAATACCATTATACGTGGTATTTGTAGAGGAAAATAATTATGTATAGTTGGACATTTTATTGTGGTTGTTCAATTAAATAGGTACCACAAATTTACAAATTATAAAATACTTAATTATCTATATCTACATGTAAACCAAAAATTTTAACCTAACTTCGTACATTACAAAAACACAATATGTTCATTAAACATTATTTATTTGCAAAATAAATGCAACAAAAACAAGAACAGATGGTTTTCTTCCCTCACCCCTTTGCGGATATCTAATTTCCCGGGGACATTAAATAACGTGAATTTAAATAACACGAAGATTAATTAAAAGAACGGCCTACTCTTTGAGTAAATTACTGAGTATTTTCACCAAAATTCATTTCAGGAAATTCAGTTTTATAGGTCAGTTAAAATTCGCCCAGAAAACGGTTTCCTAAGCATAAGCAACTTGGAAGGTAAGAACAATCGTTTCCTAGCAACGTCAAGTATGACGTCCACAGAAAGCTATGTGAAGTGAGCAGTTGAATAAAGATAGGACTTTTCAAAATCACAATATTGGTGGACATACACGCTATTGTATGACGGTTATAACCTTACAAGCTTAACCAACAGGCAAACCCTAGCGTGTATGTTTTAAAACTGTGCAGTTATCGGTACTATGAAACTTGTTTATGCCTGTGGGTCATACGTGTAAGGTTAACCTTCATGCAAACCCTAGCTTGTATGGCCACCTGTCACTTAAATACAACTAACATTTGGGTAAAACCAGGATAGTTCTCACTACAAAAAAAACAAAAAAAAAAAATTTAAAATAGCCGGAACTCTGGTTTTTTATCTACAAATTAATTAAAAGTAATAAATATTATCTTTAATATTTCCACAGTATTAGCAATTTTTGCGGACCTCTATATTTTGAGACATCTAACCAACATAGGGGATGGTTGCCTAATCCATATAAATAACGTTTAGGATAGATGCCCACCCGAGAAACAGGCCATCTGTCCCGCAAATACTTCGATCACATTTTGCGTTCCCATGCAATCGCATAGAGACATGCGACTCGGTCAACTTGGTGGTACTTGGAGAATCTTTCGATAGACTAATAAGAAAGCATGCGATTCATCCGCGAAACTAGAGTAGTTACAATCGGGGCAACTATACCTTTGGGGCAACTATCCTGGTTTTAACCTAAATCTTTACCCCTTTGGGTAAAGAATTAATCAGACATCTGGTCACGCAAAGTGTCTATCAGTCGGCGTAGATACTGATGTATATTATTAAGATTATTTGAATAAAATCTTTTGCATTTATTTTGTTTTATAATCATCACATAGGTATCCGATACCCATCACGTACTGTGTCCGTGTAGGACTAGGTAACTTAATATGACCTTAAGCCATAGACAAAGTGTTATTCTATCAGCTACAGGAAAATTTTTGGGAGAGACCACGTGCGTGACATTTCGATAATAAGGTAGTTTCTTGGGTATGAAAAAATAATTCTGCTTAGGTAGTCCGTAAGTTAGATTATCAAAAAATATTGGACAAGTATTTTTTGCTTTACCAAAACCCATAAAAAATGACAAAGATAAAACGCATCAAAGCTCAGGAGTGGGGGCTCGTTACGTCACTTTGTGGTATAAAGTGTCGCACACCGTGACGTTACACGAAATTTCAACGCACTGTATCGCCCTCATTTTTAGGGTTCCGTACCCAAAGGGTAACGAACGGGACCCTATTACTAAGACTCCGCAGTACGTCTGTCTTTTAGCGGGCTCAGCTCTTGATCCGTAATAGGTTGACAGTTGAAATTTTCACAGAATGTGTATTTCTGTTGCCGCTCTATCACCAAATAATAAAAATAAATGCCCTGTAATTAAAGGGAGCCCCCTTTAATTTATTTTTATTCGTCATGAGATACATCATCGGATCATGAGATACAGCCTGCTAACAGACAGACGGACAGCGGACTCTTAGTAATAAGTTTCTAGAAACGTGTTCTTTTTGTTTTTTTTTTTAAGTTTATGGTGTTGAACCCTTTGTGTGCGAGTTCAATATTTTTTGGTATTTTTTTTCAGGTAACTACCCTATTACACATGATGAAATTTTCGATATTAGTTACCGATAGAATGTCAGTTTTTTTTTAACACACTTAGTTATTCGATATCCCGGTCCTACGCCTACCGGTTTTAGTCTAAAGTTCTGTAACGATATTTGTGTGTAGTTTCAAAGGATCAAAGCAACAGTTTTTTTTAGGCAAATTATCATTGAAAAATAAAAATTTCTTATTCCACATATGTATGACAATGACAGGCATTTACCTGGAACTGCGTGAAAAACAAAAAAATGCTTTGAGTGATGGCAATGCTTTGGTGTACCCATGCATATGTTGTAAACACTTTGTGTCGCATTTTTATGTTGAAAAAATAAACCTAAATGTTCGCTGAGCCAGATTTTACGCTACATTTTTGTGGAAGCGTTTTTAAAAAAGGTTTTTGTGTGATTTTTGACCGTATGTAGTACCTGCTTTCAAAAATGTAAATTAAAACATTGAGATGAATAAGGTATGTTGGAAAAGAATTCATTCGAAGACATCTAAACAGTCACGTGACTTATTTCTTTACAGAAGTTGGAAGCAGTTTTGAATTTTGATCCTATTTGCTAGATGATATACATACTCGTACTGGTAATTTCTTTTACTGGTGTTTTAACCGACTTCAAAAAGAAGAAGGTTATCAATTCGGATGTTTGTATTTTTTTTTAATGTATTTTCGGGCATAACTCCGTCATTAATTGACGGATTTGCTAAATTTTTATTTTGTTCGAAAGGGGTTTATTCCGAAATGGTCCCATTTAAATTTCATATATATCTGATGATGGGTTTCGGAGACAGACAACGGAACTCTTTAAAAATTGACAGCAAATAAACCGCGATTGCTGCGATCGTATGTCTATGAATTGTTAACACAGTTTAGTGGGGAACCACAACTAAAAAGTGAAAAATAAAAAACTTTTTACAAAAAAATAGAACCGACTTCCAAAAAAAGTGCAAAATATAACTTTAATTTCGGCAGTCGGTGTCAAAAAAGGAAGACACCACCAACAAGTTATTTTGCAATTTTTTTGTTAAAAAGTTTTTATAAATTCATTATTTCTGATTTCGTTAATTCAGGTACTATTCTGATATTCTATCACAAAGCTCCATCTTAGCTCTGCTATGTGCAAAAGCATTTTTCAAAGAGAGCATATTAATAGTCGTCGAGATTCGCCGAGATATATGACCTACATTACCGGTCGTGTCTCTCCATAAGACGTATAGCTGGCTTCCTGATACCTTCGGGACGTTTTGTAGCGGTCCCCGAACGGGACATTCGTTTTGTTTTCATTACTGATTGAAGAAAAATGGAAGAATTTCGTATAAAACAGAAAAAATAACTTAATTTTTCAACGCCGCTGGTAGTTACTTACCTGAAATTGTTTTAGTTTAGAAATATTTTTAGTTGTTATTTAATCATAATTTATTTAATACTTTAAGCACACAAATGAACAGAGATGGACTTAATGCCTTACGCATTTTTTACCAGGAAACATCTATGGGTGATGCAGGGTAAAATGGTGGTAAGTGTTTCCCCAGGGATTTTTCCGGATAGGCGTTGCACAGATAGGGTTCTAGAGTGGTTTTTTAAGGGCCTACCTCCCAATAAGTGGCGCCCTCATTGAATAAAAATTCGTATCTTAGCATAGAAAATAAAGATTAGAGAATCCTATGTTGCGTTTGTTACACACAAGATAAAGTATTTTTACGTTGTTAAAACATGACTCAAAGTGTTTCGTATCCACAGTAGTAAGCAAAAGTGTCAAATTATTTGTTGTTATAGCGGCAACAGAAAAACACTTTCTGTGAAAATTTCAACCTACTGCCTATTACAGATCATGAGAAACAGCCCGCTGACAGACAGACGGACGAACGGGTGGAAGAACGGACAGCGGAGGCTTAGTAATAGGGTCCCGTTGGTTACCTTTCGGATTCGGAACCCAAAAAAAAATTTTTAACAAAAAATTCAACCGACGAAAAAGAATTAAAAAGCAAAAAATAAATAAAACTTTTAAGTCTTGAGTATTGAGCTTATTTACCGACATAAAATATCAAATTTTATGTAAACTAATTTTGAGTCGACGCCAAACAACAATCTGATTATTAAATAGGTATCTACATTTTATAAGTACGTAGAAGCGAAGAAGGCTAGATGTAGGTAATGAATCATTTTATTATGGCGCCGACTCAAAATTGGTTTACAATACTCAAGACTTAAAAGGTTTATTTATTTTTGATTTTTAGTTCTTTTTCGTCGGTTGAATTTTTTGTTAAAAAGTTTTTTATTTTATGATTTTTTGTGACTCGCATCATCTTTTAATACTCTGAGGCTAATTTCTAATCCTTCATCATTCCTCTTGGCACTGAGGTTCCCAGGATATTGACCAGTTGAGGTTACCTCCAATATTCTAAAGCAGTCTTTTCTCAAAGCATATTAAGTGGTATCTGCCACTAAAACCAGTTTTTTATATCTAACTTCTATTGTTTAGGAAAGGTATGGTTTCCGTCATCAGCTCAGTTTCATGATGTGATGATTCCTAAATGCAAATACCTGATTACGTTATGAAAAGTAAACAGAAACAATATTTGTGCCCAATTTTCGAGGTTTTCACTCAATTTTGTCAAGATTCCATGATCAGATCCAGATGTTCTTGACATGGGACCACCCTTGAGGTATACCCTATCTAACAAAAAAATAATAATTAAGATCGGTTCGTAAATGACGGAGTGAGGGCTGAACATACACAAAAAAATATATATATACGTTCGAATTGAGAACCTCCTCCTTTTTTTTTCGTCGGTTAAAAATGTGTGTAAACGTGTAATATTAGGAATAAGCTGCGGTTAATAATTTTCATAATCATAATTATCTCTGCGAAGTATCACTAACTTGGTTGATTAATTTGACTCTGTGCTTGTTCTCAAATTTGTACATTAAAATAATAACAGCTTATTATAAAGGCATTGAATTAATAACATTGAAATAAATTTTGCCTCTAATGTTAGGCACCGTTTTTAACCTTTCAAAATTCTAGGACCATAAATAGTACAGGTTTTAGCCAAACCTGTACTAATTCATATGTAAAATATACTTATTATGTTTTTTATGAAAACCGGATACGTAAGATCATAATTATATTACTAGCTTCTACCAGCGGCTTCGCCCGCGTGGAATGACGAAATTGCATACAAAAAAAAAATAACCCTTTTCACCCCTCTAAAGGACGAATTTCCAAAAACTCCTTAGTGCTTCACATTATAAAAGGAAGCCATATGCAAAATTTCACGCTCCTAGTCCCAGTCGTTCCGGCTGTGCGTTGCTATGTCAGTCAGTCAGTCAGTCAGTTTCTCCTTTTTAACCGACGAAAAAAAAGGAGGAGGTTCTCAATTCGACCGTATATATATATTTTTTTTTTTTTTTTTGTGTATGTTCAGCCCTCACTCCGTCATTTATGAACCGATTTTGATTATTCTTTTTTTATTAGATAGGGTATACCTCAAGGGTGGTCCCATGTCAAGGAAGTCAGGATCTGACAGTTGAAACCTGATAAAATTGAGAGAAAACCTTGAAAATTGTGGGCACGTTTAGCGTTTCTGTATGTATGATCGGCCTTCACTTCGTTATTTATGAACCGATTTTGATTATTCTTTTTTTGTTAGATAGGGTATACCTCAAGAATGGTCCCATAATAAGGAAATCAGGATGTGACAGTGGAATCCTGATAAAATTGAGAGAAAACCTCGAAAATTGTGGATACGTTTAGCGTTTCTGTACGTATGTTCGGCCCTCACTCCGTTATTTATGAACCGATTTTGATGATTCTTCTTTTCTTGGATAAGGTATACCTCAAGGGTGGTACCATGTCAAGGACATCAGGATCTGATCATGGGATCCTGGAAAAATTGAGAGAGAACCTCGAAAATTGGGCACGAATATTGTTTCTGTTTACTTTTCATAACTTAATCAGGTATTTGCATTTAGGAACCATCACATCATGAAACTGAGCTGATGATGGAAACCATAGCTTTCCTAAACAATAGAAGTTAGATATAAAAACTAGTTTTAGTGACAAATACCACTTAGTATGGTTTGAAGAAAAGACGTCTTTACAGTATTGGAGGTAACCTCAACTGGTCAATATCCTGGGAATTTCATGGAAGGATGGTTATTTCATCAGCTCAGTGGCAAGAGGAATGATGAAGAATTAGAAATTAGCCTCGGAGTGTTACAAGATGATGCGAGCCACAAAAAATCAAAAAATAAAAAACTTTTTAACAAAAAAAATAACCGACGAAAAAGAACTAAAAAGCAAAAAATAAATAAAACTTTTAAGTCTTGAGTAATGAGCATATTTACCTACATAAAATATCAAATTTTATCTAAACTAATTTTGAGTCGGCGCCAATTAATAAAATGATTAATTACCTACTTACAGCCTTCTTCATTTGTAAGTACTTATAAAATTTAGATATTTAATAATCAGATTGTTGTTTGGCGCCGACTCAAAATTAGTTTAGATAAAATTTGATATTTTATGTAGGTAAATATGCTCATTACTCAAGACTTAAAAGTTTTATTTATTTTTTGCTTTTTAGTTCTTTTTCGTCGGTTATTTTTTTTGTTAAAAAGTTTTTTATATATACATTAGATAGATTTTATTTGGATTGATTTAGTCTGCCATTGAAATTAAATTCTGTTCATTACAGTATTCAACAAAAGTTTGCAGATAGAAATATCGAATCGAAAATGGAATATTTTCGGAAAGTTTTTTTTTTGTTCTAGTATTCGGATATAGTCAAGTCAACATTAAAAATTAACATTATGGTTTGGAAACTTAGGCAGTTGTCCCACCACCAGGGAGGAAGCAACTGACTATTGACTATTTGACGCTCAAGAAACACATTCCGTGTAAACAAAAGAGATGATCGCTGACTATTCACATTGCCGGCGAGGACTCGCTCCACAAGTTTGTTGCCGCAAAGCTTTCTCGCTCGGCGATACTTACTCAGCAATGCTCGCTTGGCGGTCAGAAAACACGCCGAGAGATCAACTAGTCGCCCCTAGCGAGTTGTGCGACTAATCGCCCGTCGCACTCGAACACTCGTATAAAAAACAAAACTACCTATAGGAAGTACTACTCACTTGTTGACGGTGGAACAAGTGCCTTCTAGCCTTATTTTTAAAACTCGCTAACTATATGCGTAATTGCTTGTTTGCTTGCCTGTTGTTATTATTGCTTGTTATTGCTTATTGTTGTTTGTTGTTGTTGTTGTTGCTTTGTTGCTAGTGCTTGTTATTTGATTGTTATGCTTGTTGTTTTTTGCCTGTTGTTGTTTGTTGTTATTGTTTTGCTTGCTTGTTGCTTTTATACTTGGTTGCTAAGTTATTGTTGTTGTTGATTGTTGTTTTTGTTGTTGTTGTTTGTTGTGTTGTGTTTGCTTTTTTGCTTTGTACCTATTTCTCTGTTTCCTTCATCTTGTCTGTTTTTTTATGTGTGTACATTTATTTCAAAATAAATAAATCACACTAATATTATAAAGGCGAAAATTTATGAGTGTGTGTGTTTGTTACTCCTTCATACTCAAACGGCTGGACCGATTTGGATGACATTTGTTATGTAGATAGCTTATACCCTGGATTAACACATAGGCTACTTTTTATCCCGGTCTATGCGGTGAAACCGCGGGGCGCAACTAGATTTTTTTTTAAAGTTTACGTAAATGCTGATTTAAAAATAAGTATTTTAATTTTGTTTTTTTTTGTATTCTAGTATACCGTTATAGTATGTCAACATAGTTTTTATTTTCTGGAGACTAAGTCATAGCCATGCAATTCGTGGCAAAATTTTTCAATTTTATTATTTCCTACATTTTAGTGAGTTATATTTTTGGAATCGTCTCCATGAGTTCTTCATTTTGTTACCCCAGCCGACCATCATCATAATCATGACCCGACCATATCACAAAAAAACTACGACAACACTTACCAAATGAGGGCCGCCATTTTGTTGTTTTATCAAAATCAAGATCAATGTAATGATACCTTATTTGTTAAAATTCATCCAGGCGTTTAGGCTACAAAGCGTGCAAAATAAATAAATAAACATACATACATACTCTCGAAAAACATTACCCTCTATCTGGGGCAGTTGAGTTTAAAGAAATAAAAGAAAGAAAAAAAGTTTATTTCGTGCCTCGCACAGAAAAACACAGAAAAATATTTTTGTGTTTTTCTGTGCTGTTGTTGAATGATTTACAAGGCATTATCTAAGGTATAATTAGTATATAAAACAACATAATAAAAATATAGAAAAGGCCTGTACGAGGCCAATAAGCACCTATCTCAGAAAAAAAAAGAAAAGCAAAAAAAAAACCATCCTGCAGTTTCGTTTGTACGCGTTCCTGAACTGAGTTGGGTTTTTCTTTTACACCTCGGCAACTGTCTCATTCTCTATGAACACAAATTATAGGAACCAACTTTCTAAAAGAGATCATCATCTGCATCTGCGGACCGCAGAAAAAGTCAGGCTTTCAAATCGGCTTTCACAATCCAACTAAGGTTTTTCTCAACAATCCCAACTTTCTATCTAAATCAAATTCACTTAGCCACGAACTTTTGCTCCTACTCAGTTTGCAACTCTATGTTCTGCGTACGAAATTGTTACTTCGTTATAATGTTACATAACACAATAAAACACAACATAATGGAGCACTTGTATTTATTGAAGAAGTATAAACCGGTTGGCGCAGTGGTAGAGCGTTTGGCTGCTGCACTGCGTGTCGCGGGTTCGATTCCCGCACGGAACAAATATTTGTATGACCTACAGATAGTTGTTTTGGGCCTGGGTGTCTTGTGTATGTGAGTTTACATATTTGTGAACGCACCCACGATACAGGAGTAATTCCTAGTGTGGGGCTTATATAAAAATAAAAGAATTATAAACCTGAAGTAATAATAATAAAGGGGTCTCTGCGAGTTTGTTTTGGGACCTCAGGGTCCCCAGAAATTTAAACGAATAAAAAAAAAATCTTTTATTTCAGGTAATTTCACCCATAGCATTACAAATCTCATAAACCCAATAAATAAATAAATCAAATTCATTCAAGAAAAGCCAGGTAAAAAGCCAATCTACTTTTCACAAGTAATTTTGGGAGGCTGTAGCCATTGACCAGGTTACCGACATAGCCCGAAGAATCACCAAACTTAATTGGCAATGGGCAGGGCACATTGCTTGCAGAACAAATAGTCGATAGAGCCGAAAAGTTCTGGAGTGGTAACCACGTACCAGAAGAAGCAGCGTTGGAAGGCCTCCCACAAGGTGAACCGATGACCTGGTGAGGATCGCGGGTAGCCGATGGAAGCGACACGCACAAGGTCGGTCATTGTGGCGACACTTGGGGGAGGTCTATGTCCAGCAGTGGACGCTTTTCGGCCTAAATGATGATAAAGATCATAGCCATTGACCGGGAACAAATCTAAACTCCGGGCTGATACTCAAAATTTTCCGATCCCAATAAAAAAATAACTCTAGAAACATTAACACTTTGCCCTACCTAGAAATCGTACCTGGAACCCAACGCTCAGAAAAGAAGCAAGAAAAGTTTGTTTGGACAATGTCAAAGAGGTCATCAACATTTAGGTAATCAGTGTATCCACTCGTATAATATCGAGTATGTCTGTAGGTACTTAAGCTACCAAAAACGACACAATACAAAGTAAGATTGTCATAAAAAAATCCTACAGTCAATTTCCAATATCTAGGATAAGATACAATACAGTTTTTATCTAAAAATCGGAACCGTGAAGCCGTGACCTTGACCTCATCTGACGCCATTTCATCAAATCCGGTACGATCAGAATAAAAAACAAACCCAAATCAATCAGTGAGTCCAAAGATACTCGTACGTATTTTATTACTCTTTATTAGATCTTTACTTTCTTTCTGCGTTATTACATTCTCCACTGTTTCATTTTAACTTTACGATGTCACCCAGATAAGGAGCGATCCGAAATGGAATTAAAGGCGGAGATTTTCATTTTTGATGGGCCATAGAAACAAAGGATCAGGCAGCCTTTCGTTCAAGTGAAAGGTTGAATAACAATCAGTTGATGTTTACTTTACCTGAAAATTAAAATGAGTGAACACTGAACGGATGAAATGGCGGAAAGTCACCGGGACTATCTGTGACTCCCGCATTCCCCTTAAACTTAAGAGGTAGATTTATAAAACAATAGTCAGACCTGCTATCTTGTATGGTTCAGAATGTTGGGCCACAAAAGGGATGAATGAAAAGCAATTGCATGCAGCTGAGATGAGAATGCTAAGAGCGATGTATGGTCTTACGCGCATGGATAGAATTAGGAATGAGTATATAAGAGGCAGTATGAAAGTAGCACCGTTGACTGAAGAGTTGTGTGGAAATCTGTTGTCGCGGTATGCTGTGATGCGGAGAAATGAAGAAAATGTCGTGAGGAAAGTCTTGTATATGGATGTGGATGGCTATAAGAGTAAGGGAACGCCAAAGCAACGATAGATGGACTGTGTGAAACTGGATATAGGTAAAAAGGGGGTGACTACATAGATGACGACTAATAGAGAAATATGGAATAAAAAGACATGTTGCGCCGAGCCCAAATAAATTGGGATAAGGGCAAGAGAATGATGAGAATTATTATGTATCCCGAAACGGTTTCTAGGTTAAAAGAATCGGGCAAAAAATTTTACAGAAACCGAAATTTAATAATTCGGTTAAGAAAACCATATTTTTATCAGTTATCGTTATTCTAACTTCAATATACTCGTCTACCATTTTCATTCACTCAAATCAATCTCCTAAAAAGATTTGTTTCATGTCAAGGGAAATACGAGTGTATATATGTAAAAAATATTGGCAAGTTGGCAACACAGCCGATAATACGGATAGGCCAGAGGAAACGGGTGTTTCACGGTGTGGCCAGAACAAATTACACCAATTTCCATTTTGTTACGTTTCTTACGTCTTCGTTTTGCCATTTGTGACGATTGATGATGTGTTACTTATGTGGGTGTACCATATATATTTATCAAGTGAATGGGAGAACAAATTTAGCTACGGAGAGCGTTCAGAACTGGGCTTATGAATTCTTTGGGGAGGTTAAGCGCTTTTAATTTGAATTGGTTAATTTTCACGACTAGGTTTTAGATATGGCGAGTATTCATTGGATGCGAGAATCACAAAACTGGTCAACGTCGCGATCCTTGGTGGATATGGGTATAGGTAAGCATACCTAATTATACAGATCTGTAAATTAATACATCTAGATTAGAAGTTGTCCTGTTAAAATTCTTCACAGAAAAGGGATTTCGCTTTGAGCAATCTTGTTGGTGGATATGCTGGGGTAACGGAAATGTGTGGTCATAAATAGATACTGTTTCTGCCTATAGATCTGAACTACTTTTTAATAAAAACAAATTGGACTTTCCAAACAAAGTAATCAAGCTCAGATCAAAATTGGTATGGGAAGTCATTTTTTTTTTGGTCTACGGAATATACATGCCATTTTTTATATACTAAATAATTGTAATACTTCTGTAGTAAACAACTAAGCAAGATTATTTTTAATTTAGACGTCAGAACCGAAGTTAGAAAGCTTTAAAGATGATAAACAGAAAGAGAAGTCTGACGTAACATCTGACGTCACAGGACATGACGCCCATACAGCTGCCATAGAAAACGGCGTTTTCGAGAGAGGGACAGTTAAATTTGTTTAAAATTGTTTTAACTCGTTTGTTTTTCGATTTTGGTTTTACTGTTAGTAATACTTCATTCCATCTTTTATATTTATCTATACTTATACTTATTATTATAAAGAGGTAAAGTTTGCGAGTTCGTGAGGTTGTAGGGCGTAATCTCTAGAACTGCTGAACCGATTCTGAAAATTCTTTTAACAATAGAAAGCCACGTTATTTGAGAGTGTCATAATCATGGCTAAGTTTTTGAAATCCACGCGGGCGAAATCGCGGGCGAAGTGCTAGTCGATAGATAAAGATGTTAGATATTATGAAAAAAAATCATACATATTCACTATTCTCTATGACTTTTTTGAAGAAAGTTGTACATTTGTATAGGCGGAAGCAATAATTAAAATATAATCACCCATTTCTGTTACACCCTGTATAGTCGAAGCCACTCATGGTACTCACGTTTCTTTTTTGCTCTGACGTCTTTAACTTTGGTATTTTATTAGGAAAAAAAAGACGTCTATTTTAATCTAAGTAAAGTAGACAGACTGATGTAAATGCCGCCATAGACGGACAGCTTAGAGCAGTCGGTGCCGACAGCTTCAAGCGGTCACTATTGTTCGATCTGCAGTTTCAATACGCAATTGACGATGTATCTCTATATATTTATGTGAGTATATATTAATATTAACATTATATGTGTAGGTTTATTAAGTACCTTAGTTTAAGACTCGTACTCTTTTTTTTCTGTTTCTTACACATTATTGTATACATTCTTTTTACACTTCTTCTTTCGCAGGTCTGCTGGCAGAAATTTCTTTAGAAATAAGCAGTAAAATTGTACTAATATTTATAATGTTGTTTACTAATCGCTTGTCTCTGTGTGTACATAAATTGTTAAATAAATTATCATACACAGACCACCCAAGCAGTCCGTCTATGGAGGCCCCAACCGCAACTCGACTGCTCTCGTGCAGTTGTTCCCAACTGCTCTAAGCAGTCCGTCTATGGACGGCCTTAGTGGTGTCTCAATGTCACAAATCCCGTACAACAAAAATCAATATGGCAGGAACTGCAAATAATTCCAATTAAATACAATCATACAAGATATATTATGTTCTGAGCTTAATGCTTATCTAAAACTAAATCTGTCTTATCTATAATTATCTTTTTGCTGATTCAAGTTTTGTATGCTTGCATTATATTTGCATTTGAAATATATATCAGAGGTTTTTTATGCTGCTGGTTGCTAATTGGGTGACTTCAAGGCGATGGCTTCATACGTAGATCATTAGTTATTAATCACACTTTTTTTGTGTAACAAGCTTCCGTTATAGTAATCACTAGCTTGTGCAAGCGGTTTTGTCCTCGTGAATTAAGTACTTCCCCCATTATAAATTAAAGCATATGTGCTATTCCAGATAATAATCTAACTCTGTGCCAAATTTCATTTAAATTCGTTTAGCCGTTCTGGCGTGATGGTGCAACAAACATCCAACCTTCCAAACTTTCGTATTTGTAATATTGGTATAATTCTACTAATACGGGCAATTAACTACATGTATAAGTATTTAAAATGCAGCGCCTAAAAACTTTTTAACAAAAAATTCAACCGACGAAAAATACTAAATAGCAAAAAATAAATAAACCTTTTAAGTCTTGAGTATTGAGCTTATTTACCTAATTTTGAGTTGGCGCCAAACAACAATCTGATTATTAAATATCTAAATTTTATATGTTCCTAGAAATGAAGAAGGCTAGATGTAGGTAATTAATCATTTTATTATGACGCTGACTTAAAATTAGTTTACATAAAATTTGATATTTTGTGTAGGTAAATAAGCTCAATACTCAAGACCTTAAAGGTTTATTTATTTTTTACTTTTTAGTATTTTTCGTCGGTTGAATTTTTTGTTAAAAAGTTATTTATTTTATGATTCTTTGTGACTCGCATCATCTTTTAATACCCTGAAGCTAATGTCTAATCCTTCATCATTCCTCTTGGCACTAAGGTTCCCAGGATATTGACCAGTTGAGGTTACCTCCAATATTCTAAAGACGTCTTTTCTCAAAGCATATTAAGTGGTATCTGTCACTAAAACCAGTTTTTTATATCTAACTTCTATTGTTTAGGAAAGGTATAGTTTCCATCATCAGTTCAGTTTCATGATGGTATGATTCCTAAATGCAAATACCTGATTACGTTATGAAAAGTAAACAGAAACAATATTTGTGCCCAATTTTCGAGGTTTTCTCTCTTAAAAAAATATCAGGATTCCATGATCAGATCCTGATGTCCTTGACATGGGACCACGCTTGAGGTATACCCTACCTAAGAAAAAAAGAATCATCAAAATCGGTTTATAAACATCGGTGTGAGGGCCGAACATACGTACAGAAACGCTAAACGTGCCTACAATTTTCGAGGTTTACTCTCAATTTTATCAGGATTCCATTATCAGATCCTGATTCACTTGACATGGGACCACCCTTGAAGTATACCCTATTTAAAAAAATTATAATAATTAAGATGGTTTATAAATGACGGAGTGAGGGCTGAACATACCTACACAAAAAAAATATATATACGGTCGAATTGAGAACCTCCTCCTTTTTTTTCGTCGGTTAAAAAAAGCTCTAATGATTCAAAGCTATTCGGCCAAAGTGTAAACAAATGGATCAGAAAAAGAACGTGTGAATTGTTGGGTCACTTTCAAATTGTGATAAAATCTAAAAGGTTATTTAAAATTTTAATCCATTATTAAAATTTGAAATCACGATGTTTAACATTTCTTATTGAGGTAATTTTCATAAATCCAATCTTTAGTACATTTCAATCGATGATAGAACATTATTACCTTCATACGTTTAGCGTATGTACTCTGAACAGTTTGGTCACGCCATGAAACCATATGAGCCATTCATATCCCATTATGAAGTAAAATATTTTAAATGTGTAAATAACATTCCGTCTAAATAATTCTCCAAGTAACAAGATGAACCGTCTCGGTCTCTCACTCGGTGGAGGTCTGCCCCGCTTGTGTGGAGCACCGCTGTGTCCTCGTGGAGGCGATCGGCTGTAGCGACCTCTCGCGTCTGGTCCTGGTCCAGGCCTTGGTACGGAGCGAGAGGGAATGGGAAGCCGTCACCTTCTTCAGTAAAGCAGTAATGCCCGCAAAGGAGGACGCGGAACACGTGAGGGAGAGGCAATCCTCGCACCGTCACGCCCCTAGTCACCGCAGGAGACGCCCTGGGCGTCGGGAGTCGCAAGCCGATTTCCAGGCCACCGTATACGCAGGCTTGCGGACGGCGAGTAATGGATAGCTCGCCGTCCGATAAGAACTAGGCTCGAATCAACGGCGCGTTTTTTTTTTTTTTTTTTTTTTTTTTTTTAGTGTTCCACAACCACCTCAAAGAGATGTCAGCAATAACTGACGGGGCCCGCTAGAGCTGATGCCTGCCTGGGTCGCGGGTAGAAAGAGATACAGCGACCCTGGCACAGGGAACTGAAGGAATGACGGTAGGTAAGAGTCTGACACGCCAGCTCCACCCAGAGCGGGAGAAATTATTTGATGATTACAAGGTGTATAGGAATATTTTATACATATTTTTGCAAAAAATTGTGATTCAAGGATTTTCTTAGCTCAAAATAATTGCATTACAACTCATTAGCAAATACAATACTAATATTGAAAAACACCTGGTTTTAATGGTTTATGCAGAACTTTGACCTTTGTAAGATGTTGGGGAACTACCTGGGTTCTATCATTATATACCGGAAATATTTATTTTACTCGTATTGTGAAATAGTCTGTGAGTTTTTGGGTTCCAAACATGAATCCCGAATGTTAAAAAGGAAACCTTGGATCACTCGTGCATCTGTCAGCCCATTTGATTCAGTTGAAATTTGGTACGCACATGAACATTTGTGACCTGGACATGGATCTATAACGTGTATAAATAGATTTTAAATATGGGGTCACTTTTGGTGGACAAATTAGGAAATTAAACAAAAACTTTTTCAAACTGTACCGTGCGCCTTTTCAAATGAAAGGCTTGCTTGAAGGCTCCTAAACATTTTTTTCAAAATTTAAGAAATTTGATGAAAAATTATCATTTTTAAAATAGTAGGTACGTAATTGTTAGTGGAAAAGTATCTTCAAAACCACTGAAACTAATTTTTTTACAAAAACACAGAAACTGTTAACAAATGCATGATTCGTTAAGAACCTTTTGGACGTCGCACTTGACCTGTTTTTAGGATAACGTACTACAAAAGAAAAAAAAACGGAGCCCTTATAGGATCACTTTGTTGTCCGTCCGTCCATCTGTCCGTCTGTCAAAACCCTTTATCTCAAGAACGCGTGGAAGTATCGAGTTGAAATTAAATAAAAAACCATATACTCCTGAGTATACTTACTTGTTTTTATAAAATCGTGTGCCTTAACCTGCGTCAAATTAATTTATTTTCTTTCTTTCTTTCTTTTTTTCTTACTACAGTCCCTTGAAGATGTGAAAAAATGTACTTGTTTCTATATTAACGTAAAAAAAAATACGCCTGTTTATGCTGCAAAAAACTATATTTCGACACTCTCGAGGGAATCAAAATTTATAGGGTACTTCCCACTGTCCTACAGTCATGAAATTTTTTCAAGAAGCAAGGTCTTATAACACAAGTAAAGGAAAATGTCTGACTACCGTAAAATTTTTAATTACGTCACAAAAATTAAGGTCCCCACACAAGGAATTCGGGTCCAAATTTTAAAGTGAGGCGACCGTATCATGTGGGGCATCGTTTGAAAGGACCTCATTAGCACAAGCTCATACAGATTTTAAATTATTTTAACCAAGTCTAATTACCGAAAAATTAAAAAAAAAAGTTTTTCTGGAAAAAAAATTCGAAACTTAGTTCCCGAACTATCTAGGTACCCGCAAGTTTGTACGGAACCCCACACTGAGGGTTCGACTCGCACTTGGCCGGTTTTTTTTCTTATTCTCGGCACTGTTAACTTGCAAATTGATTTAGCTAGACGATTAATCATTTGTAGGTAACCAAAATAATATTGATTTAATTAATTGGTATCTGATGGATTTTTTGTTTAAGTTTTATAAATAACTAGCTTCTGCAATCGGTTTTGCCCGCTTGGTAAAAAGTAGCATTTGTTTTAATTCAGGTTATAATCTGTGTGCAATATTTCATTTAAATCCCTATCGCCATTTTTGAGTGATTGAAACACAAACATACAAACTTTCGCATTTATAATATTATATCATATTACTACATAGAATAAATAATATTGATTGGTATTTGACGGAATTTTTATTCTAGTTTTATAAATAATTAAACTCTTTTGTGAGACTAATTAAAATAATAAACCTAAACTAAATATTGAGATAATACAATTAATGGGTAAAGTAATTATTTGTATGTTTTTTAAAGGTATTTTTTTTTCTGGAATCACTAAATTACAAAAACTACAACTACGGCAACTTCTAACTCGGAAAAATGCAAAAATGCATTAGTGGGGCAGGATGGGCAAGAGACAAAACCGCGAGACGAACCTTGTGTGAAATATGCGACTAAGGTTTAAACAATTTTAATCAATTAAAAAGTTGCTTAATCTGAAGCTGAACCAATCAGTACGCATTTAAGCGAAAATTGCAGATATTTTTTAGGATTCCGTACCCGAAGGGTAACAAAGGAAAACCCCCCGCTATCCGTCCGTATGTCACTCCATCCGTCCGTCTGTCTGTCAGCGGGCTCTACCTCATGATCCGTAAAATAAAATTTTCACAGAATGTGTATTTCTGTTACCGTTATTTACAACAATTAATAAAAAATCGTTTAATTTAAAAATTAAAGGAGGCTCTCTACTAGACCCGTGTGGCTTTTTTTGCTCGATCTTGATAATGGCAACAAGTAGACGCGTATATTCTTAGACGATGGTACGGAACCATTCATGCGCGAGACCGACTTGCACTAGGCCGGTGTTTTTATCATTGATAGGCGCATGTTTGATCTCTAGCTCACCTGATGGTAAGCGAAGATGTGCACGCTTGCCTAGAAGTTGCCCATTCACTCTTGACTTAAATACCCCCAGGCTGTAGCTATCAGGAAACACAGACTCCGGCAGAGAACTCGTTATTTATTAAAAAAAAAATAAGCTGTCATTTTAGAGTTCCAAACATCCGAATGTAAAAACGGAACCCTTATAGGATCACTTGTGTGTCTGTCTGTCTGTCCGTCTGTCCGTCTGTCACAGCCAATTTATTCCGAATCTACTGGTCCGATTAAGTTGAAATTTGGTACACAGGTGTATTTCTGTAACCAAAACACGAGCAAGTAACGTATATAAATTAATTTGAATACGGGAGTCACTTTTGGGGGAAAAATCGATAAATTAAAAAATTAAGTTTTTCAAACTGTACCGTCTGACGTATTAAATATAAGGGCGCATTGTGAGGGTCTCTGATATTTTTTTTTTTTTGTAATTTTAAAATGAATTGTTTTGAAGTTATTTAAGAAATTAATCAAAAATTTACCATTCCCCTCCCTTATCTCCGAAACTGTAGAGAATAATATTTTGAAAAAAATACACGAAATAGTTCTTCACATAAAGATTACACGAAAACCTATGAGAAGTTTATATTTTTACAAACTTTATCTTAACTTGCTTTAGTTTTGTGTATTTTCGGTTAAAAATTAGTAACCCCTTTTTCAAACACTTTCTGGTCTTTGATTAAGCTGAAACTTGCTTTACTTATAAAATTAAGTGCCCAATGTTTTTTTTTTTTTTCAAAAAAAACGTTTCGCCACACTAGGAATTACTCCTGTATCGTGGGTGCGTTCACAAACATGTATATTCACATACACAAGACACCCAGACCCGGAACAACTATCTGTAGGCCTTACAAATATTTGTTCCGTGCGGGGATCGAACCCGCGACACGCAGCGCAGCAGCCGAATGCTCCACTACTGCGCCAACCATGTTGTCAAATAATGTAATTATGTAGTGTTATGAAGCTGATCTGATGATGGAGCTGGAAGAAGGTCATAGGATCTCCGCAACCAAAAAATATAGCATCGTCGTGTTTGGACTCATTCGATGTGTATTGAGAAGTGGTTTTACACTGGTCGCTTCTCTTTTCGACGGCGCGTAGTGTTCCACGCGCGCTTCAAAGAGATGTCAGCAAAAATTTATGGGGCTCGTCATGGCCGATGCATGCATGCCAAGGGGTAGCGGATAAATTCGAAACAGAGTTACCGCGCCCCTGGGCACTCAGGCAAGGAAGGAACAGGGAAGGTGTTTTAGTAAGTAAGAGTCTGACACGCCCTCCCGCTCCACCCAGAGCAGAAGTCATTGGATGATTGCCCAACTCCACAAAAAAAAAGGATCCGGTGATGGAGTCGGAAGGTTGCCAAAGGATCTCTGCAACCAAATAAGACAGTACTTTCGCGTTTGGGGTCATACGATCGAAAAGTGATTTTTAACTAGGAGGTGCTTGGGGTCTGATGATGGTGCCGGAATGTGGCCATTAGATCTTCCCAATAAAACAAGATCATGTTTCAGCCTATTGGATATGTATTGACAAGCGATATTATATTTAGTGGTGGTGATCTGACTCTGGACACCAGTCAGATGATAAAACCGGAAGGTGACCGTCCTCAACTAAACAAGATAGCACTATCGTATTTGGGTTTATTGAACTTGTACTGACTAGTGTTATTACACTAGAAGGTGATCAGGGTCTGATTCATCATGTGCCTAGCCTTTTCCCAACTATCTTGGGGTCGGCTTCCAGTCTAACCGGATGCAGTTGAATACCAGTATTTTACATGGAGCGACTACCTATCTGACCTCCACAACCCAGTTACTGGGTAATACGATACCCCTAATCAGGGTCTGATTATAAGTATACATAGGGTCTTCAACCAAACAACATAGCATCGACGTGTTTAGACTCATTGGATATGTATGATACCTACTTTCTGACAAATGTCAATACACTAGGTGATGACTAGGGTCTGATCGTAGAGCCAGAAGGGTACCAGAGATTCTAAACAAGAAAGTGCCGTATGGTTTGGTCTCGTCGATATTGTCTTGACTAAAACTATAGTGCCAGGGTCTGATGTTGGATCTGGAAGATCATTGTATGAAACCCTTAACCTAACAATGTAGCCCGATGAGGGAAGGCTAGTTACATTTGTCTTGGAAATTTGTAGCACACTGGCCGTATAGATTCGATTTTCTTTTTCTGACTAGAAGTTACAGGGCAGCTGGCTAGAAAAATAATGTCAGAATGCTACTGACCCAGGTACTGACTTTTTCGACCTTAGAGTTGATACGCTCCTGGTGTCAAGATAATAATTTCAATAAATTATAATAATGAAAAATATAAAAAAGGTATAAATACTTTAAAATCTGCCAAAAAAAAAAAAACGTAAACAAGGAAGCCTTTGTGCGCGAGTCCGACTCGCAAATGACCGGTTTTTTTTGGTACTTAAGGCGCTGTTATACGATTTTTATTGATTTTTAATTGAAACGACTAGTATTATTTCTTTGAAAAAAATATAATCTTACTTTAGACATTTTTTTTGTAATTTGATATGTGAATATTTAAAATTATATGTTTATAACATAGTGTAATTAATTTGTGAAGTTATGTCTAACGCGGCTAAAAACTTTAGAATCACGCAAAAAAATTATAGCGCATTTTTATCAAACTATCACCATTTTAAAGATCATTTAATTATTTATATTTAAGTATTCGTATTTTAGTATAATACTTTATGTATAGTAAATTAATAATGCGTCTTATTTAGGACAGCGCTCCTTGATGGGCGATTCGTATTTTTGTATGGACGTACGACTCAAGGTCGTTGGCAGTTAATAGTGCCTTAATGGTAATCAACCTATATAATTATCTAGGAATATATTATATTAAATCTTTTTGTACGTCTATTAGAACCTTGGTAACCACCTATATTTTTAAATATTTTTGAAACATTGTATTCTTCCAACATATTAACTCTTTGCGAGTCTAGCGGACACATGGTGGGCGAGACACAATTAAAATCTATTCTGTCTGCTAATTGAATGCGACACGGCTTAATTGGTTGACTGATTTCAGCGATATCAGCGGCCAATGTCTCCAGCCACCAAACATAGTTCCGCGCTATTTGCTTCGTTTCTACGATGCTTGAGTGGCCACCAACTGAATCAGTGCTGAATAGTGACTTGTTCCGAACTTTTTAGTTTTTTTTTACAGTCGGGTTAAGCATTAAGTCAGCCTTTGTACATTTGTGCATGAAGTTTTATTAAATAAACCGTTTAAAGAAGCTTGTCAAAACCGCCGTCTAGACATTGATTGTTCTGCCTAGCCTTTTCCCAACTATCTTGGGGTTGGCTTCCAGTCTAACCGGATGCAGCTGAATACCAGTATTTTACATGGAGCGACTGCCTATCTGACCTCCACAACCCAGTAACTGGGTAATACGATACCCTTGGTAAGACTGGTTGTCAGACTTTCGGGCTTCTGACGACCCGTAACGACTGTCAAAGATCCACGATTGACAGCCGGGACCAACGGCTTAACGTGCTTTCCGAGGCCGGAGGAGTCTCGGTATGTAAAGATGGTCACCCATCCACGGCCCAACCCAGGCAAGCGTAGTTTAACCTAATGGATCGACCCATGCGGCTGTTATTACTTTAGCCACGAGCTCCTCTAGACATTGATTAATTAACAAAATATAAGAGTACATCACTTTACTTTACACACTCATATTTCCATATTTTACCCTCACTGTGAGATCACCAATGTACCAAAAGTTCCTTCAACATTTTGAGAAACTAATTAAAACCTCACCACTTTAAATTGTTCCACGTCGATTCAAGAAATTCCAATTTGAAAACCTCAACTTGTTAAGAATTGGGTAGAATTAATTAGGATCCGTTTCGCTAAAATTAGTCTTTCAAATTTTCGAGAAAAGGTTCGTCTTTTATTATTTTATTGCATCGCGAATATTTTAGTTTTTATGAGATTAATTTGTTTGTAACTTGAGATAAAAATAGAACGGTCAAGCAAGGGCAAAGTTATTCTTAGTTATCCGTTTTTGTTAAGTGCAGGGCAATGACATGGTAGTCCTTTTTCTTTGTATTTTGAGCGTAAAATATCACGAACCGTAATAATTTTTATGTCCTAAAAATAACATGGAAGTCACCTTTGGAGACGTGACTTTAGCTGATGTTTTTAGCCAATTTGAAACTATATAAATGTTCGATTTTTTGTCTCTGCTTTAGTTGATGGCAACGGGATATTTTTTCTTGCAAATTGTTTATGATCGAGACTTCTCATTTTGTACAGTTAGATTGTAGACACCGTTACTAAAATTCTAGATATTGATACGTGTGTTATCTACGAGTATGTGTGTCTAAGTATCTATTTGGAAGTTTTATCTGGCAAATAAACAATTTCATTTCATTAGATTTTTATACATATTATAGTAAATGATTTTTTTTGGCTGATAGAGTTAGGTTATATGGAGATTAAAATATTAACCCATATAAAAATAAGAGTAAAAATATCGGTATTAAAAATTGTAAGCTTTGTTAGAAACAGCATGTCGTATCGTTGTTTTTAAAATTAAAACCTATTTTTAACTGACTTCAAAAAGGAGGAGGTTCTCAATTCCTCTGTATGTTTTACAAAAAATATATATACATAGATGAAGTTTTGGTGGTTTCCAATTATGGTCTAATTCCATGTTATTGGGGTTATTCATGCGGGCAGAACTTTATTATTTAGTTTTAGTTCTGTGACAACCAAAAAGTGAAAAAAAAAATTACAAAATATACAACTTCTAAAAATTGCAAAATAACTTTAATTTCGGAAGTCGGTGTCAAATAACGAAGAAACAAAAAAATACAGTCGAATTGAGAACCTCCTCATTTTTTGAACTCGGTTAAAAAATACAAACACCGACTTCCGAAAATAAACGCTTTGAGCATGGGAGATAGATAGCTGGTAACTACCAGGATGTGATAATCAAAGCGACTATAAAATAAATATAACTCTTTATCAAATTACACTCATAAAATATCTTAAAAATTACAACTGCGGACAGAATGTAGTTTAAAAATCGCCTTGACCAGCAAAAGTTTTATGAATATCCAGATATTAAATTTCATATTGCCAAAGTCCAGCTAAAACCAATAGATGTATAATTATTTATAATTATTAATATGCAGAATTATTTACACTTTCGTCAGAAATGTTTTATAAACTCTATTATTATATAAGTCTTTATTTTTAACGCAAATAAATTAGCTTCACTTGTAACTATTATAACAAATCTTAGAAGTTTTAAGGCTCTACTACATGCCAAGTGGCGCCCTCATTGAATAAAAAATCGTAGCATAGCATAGAAAACAAATATTACAGAATCCAACGTCACGTTTGTTACAAAGAGGATAAAGTATTTTTACGTTGTTAAAACAGGTCTCAAAATGTTTCGTATCCAAAGTAGTTGGCAAAAGTACAAAACGGCCGTTCTTGACACTTTTGCTTTTATTCAATGAGGGCGCCACTTGGTCGGTAGTAGGGCCTTAAATTCAACCCCCTTCCTGGTTTCCGATTAAACTGAAATTTTGTGTACATGTTTAGTTTTGATGACTATGCATGGTTAGCTAAGTGACGTCATTCTAAATCCAATATTGCGGACTACTTATATGTATTTTATAAGCATGATATGACCATGTATCAAATGAAAGGGTTTGATAGGAAAACCAGAAAAAAATTGTATGTTTTTTTAAAATTCAGAAAATTATTCAAAACGATTTTAATCGACTTCAAAAAGAAGGAGGTTATCAATTCGGATGTCTATTTTTTTTTTTATGTATACAGTTCGGGCATAACTCCGTCAGATGTTGATTTGTAAAATTTTTTTTTTTTGTTCGAAAGGGGTTTGTTCCGAAATGGTCCCATTTAAATTTTATATAGATCTGATGATTGGTTTCGAAGACAGACAACGGAACTCTTTAGCAAATAAACCGCGATTGCTGCTATCGCATAAATATGCATTGTTAACACAATGTAATGGGGAATCACAACTAAAAAGTGAAAAATAAAAACTTTTTTACAAAAAAATAGAAACGACTTCAAAAAAAATGCAAAATAACTTTTATTTCGGAAGTCGGTGTCAAAAAACGAAGAAACAAAACCAGAAACACCGACTTCCGAAATTAAAGTTATTTTGCACTTTTTTTGGAAGTCGGTTCTATTTTTTTGGAAAAAGTTTTTATTTTTTTGCATTGGTATTGTTCAGTTTGTTTTTAATGTTTGTCTACTCTTTAATATTATTGTTTTTTTTTATTCTGCTAATTTAAATGTGTCAATGTGTGCTTACAAAACTTATCATGATGCATGTATTCCACAGGCAGAGGTGTTCCAATAGTTGGTTTATATTTTGCCAGATATGATCTATCGGTTTTTTTTTAATTTATTTGTAAATAACAAAATACATATATGTTACCAGATTACTTAAATATAATTTAAATACCAGCTGCTGCCTGCGGCTTCGCCCACAGGTATCAGTACTTCCCCCCATTATAAATTAAAGCCTTTGTGTTATTCTGATGTATACCTAATGAAAAATGCGTTAAACTGATACTGTAAAGTTTCATCAAAATCCGTTCAGTAGTTTTTGCGTGAAAGAGTTACAAACATCCATAAATTCTCAAAAACTTTCACATTTATAATATTTGTAGGATATATTTACTATTTATTAGTTTATTTAGTATTGGTTATTACATTTTTTTTTTACTAAGTTTATAGTAAAGTTATAGTTAAATAGTTTTGTTTTATGTACATAAATAATCAACTATTTATATCCTAACTACGTACTTATATTCAAAAACAGATGCGTCGAAGTACTCAACCTAATATCTCTCACCTGGGCAAGTTGGGAACGTGCCCATGGGAGCCAGTCTATTGTCATCAACGGGGCACAAATACGTTGCTGGCCGTATTTTGATCTGTAATACCTATTTCAGACCAAAATCCTAACACTTTGCCCAACCCTGGCGCTGAACTACCTCATACTTAGTGGTTGCGCTTTAAACAAATAAGCCAACGAGGCATTTTATAATAAGAAAATATTGTATCACTCGTTCTCACGGAAACTTGCTGTTTAAATGCATTTTTTCTAATTCTAGTAACTAATTAAAATCTTGATTTCTCATGTCACTGTCAAAATGGTGCCGACATTGACATGGTTAAGCACTTTGATCAGCAACGCGGATGCTAATCTACCATCTATAAAACCAGTATTCAAGTCCTAAAAGTATTTTTTTTGACACCTATAAAAGTTTTTCAAAATAGAAAAATTAAAACGTTATTTAGATAATTTTTGTTTAATTAAAAAAGTGACCGGAGTAGAATCAAGTTTTTTCTATCGGATAAAGTGTGAAATTATACGAGTACATACATTAAAAAAAAAATTACTGGACTGGTCAAGGCCTACACATGTGAAACTGGCAGTTTAAACAAAAAACTCTGTATTATTTTGCACTGGTTATCTAGAAATTGACCATTAATAATAATAATGTAAGCCTTTATTCAGACAATAATTATTGTTGTTACTTACATTGTTTTTACTAATTTGAGAATGACTCTTGAGTCGACATCGGCAACTTGTCTGTTTGTCTAACCTTGTCAAAGGCCTCCTCCATTCCTTTCCATTCTTCTCTATTTAGTGCTGTCCTTGTCCATGTATTTCCTGCAGTTGCTTTGATATCGTCTTCCCATCTACGAAATTGTCTTCCACGTTTTCTTTTTGCGATTCTGGAATACCAGAATCCCATTTTATTCCATTTTTCTAGTCCTCTTATTATGTGGCCTGTCCATTTCCTCTTCAGATTCCGTATTCTTAATATTACATCCTCTACTTTCGTGCGCTTTCTGATTGCTTTGTTTCTTATTCTGTTGCTTTTCCTAATACTCAGCATGCTCCTTTCCATTGCAGTCTGGCAGGTCTTTAGTTTTGCGGTTTGCGCTTTGGTGAGGGCCCAAGTTTGGCAGCCATAGGTGAGAACAGGTAGCACACAGGTGTTATAGAGTTTCTTTTTGACGAACATCTTGATTGCCATGTTTTTCGTTACATCTTTTAATCTTCAATAACTTTTCCACGCGTTTCCTATTCTTGTATCTGAAGAAATTGAACATTCATCCTAGCTAAAATGGCAATGGGCCGGCCATGTTTGTCAAAGTACGAAGATGAGCCCTAGAGTGGAAACCACTTATAGGTAAACGTTTAACGCCTTTTTAGCTAGGTGGATAAACGACTATAAATTTTAGGATAAAATCTGATAGACCAAGTGTTTGTGGCGCAGCTTTCAGTAGACCTATGTTTGGCAGTGGACTGAGATATGGAGAGCTGATTGATTGTTCCAAGCTATGTCTCAAAAAAATAAGTGACTGATAAAAGCTAGGTAAGTTTTTAAGAGAGAGGGAAATGGCCTCTTTCTGTGAGGCCGTCATGGTCTGGAATGAGGCCGCCCAACGGTATTGTGAGAGGGCCGATCCCCGGTGGCAACCTCTTCGACGCATAATACACCGATACCCCACCTGCATCATCTACTGCAGGCAGGACTTTGGAATCTTGGGTACTCAGAGTGGGTACTCAGAGTGGGGACTCTGATTGCCCACCCAGTGATTTCAGGGAGTACGGTGGCACTGTGATCATATACTGCCGTGCACAGCGAGGCTCAGGGGAGATCTCTTTACAGTTTCCGCAAGGATGTGCTTTGCTTTTCTGAGCTCACGCAACGCGTCGTACGTCCACCCAGTAATAGGATTCGCTCATCATGGAGCGCATACCGAATCAGACGCATTATTTATTTATTATACATAAAACAACAAGTATTATACTAAAACACGTATACTAAAAGATAAATAATTAAATTATCTTTAAAGGTAAAGGTTTCATAAAATTTCGTAATTCTCAATTTTTTATCCGCGCTAGACATAACTTTACAAATTGATTACACTATGTTATAAAGATATAATTTCAAAAATTCACTTAACAAATTACGAAGAAAATTGTTTAGAGAAACACATTTTTTTTAAGAATATATAATAAAAGAAATAAGACTAGTCGTTTAGACCTGATTTTCAATTTAAAATCATTAAAAGTTGTATATCAGCGCCTTAAAGCCCTATTAACAGCCAATGACCTTGAGTGATTAGCTTGCGTGTTCTGCGCTGAGCTCACGTAACGCGTCGTATGTCCACCCAGTAATAGGACTCGCCCATCAAGGAGCGCTGCCCGAAATTAGACCCATTATTAATTTATTACACATAAAACAACAGGTAAACACTGAGATTAAATTATAAATAATGAAATGATCTTTAAAATGGTGAAAGTTTCATAAAAATACGCTTTTAAAGTTTTTGCGTGATTCTCAATTTTTTATCGGCGTTAGACACAACTTTATAAATTAATTACACTATGCTATAAAAATATAATTTCAAATATTCTGAGATCAAATTACGATGTAAATTATTTTGAGTAACGTAATTTTTTTTTAAAGAAATAAGGCTAGTCGCATAGACATGATGTTCAATTAAAAACCATTAAAAGTCGTATAATTGCGCCTTAACAGACGTTTCACAAAGGGGCTTCCGGAGTGGACTTTTAAGTTGTATCAGGGCTTCTTCCATGTGGTGATCACCGGGGTGATTTCATTTCAAGAATCCCAAACTCCCTCGTCTTTTCGCCAGGACTCCAGGCGTCTTTAGTTCTCTAAGAGAGTCATTTGTATGTACAGTATATAATTATGATACCTATCTGGTTAGACGTGTTACCATTTGTATTTTTTCGTGCTTCCTTTAATTAATCCTTGAACAGTGTTTCACTGTCAAAATTAAATCTTAATTAACAAACTAGTTTTAACTCACCTTACCTTGGCTGTACACGTGTAACATTTTAATTGATTAAGTGCAGCTAATAATTTTCTTACAAAAACCTCTCCTAGTTGCATGCATAGTATGCAATTACAATGACATTGAGCAGGCAACATTGTGGCGTTAACAACAGATTCAACGACCCTTAACATAGCTGCCGATCTTTTAATAACCCGTAGGTAATTGAACCTTTAAGTTGGTCTATTAAAATTTTTCTAGGGTTCTGTGTTGAAATTAGCAAAACAATACACTAACAAAATTGTTATTACAAATGCTTAGTCTCTTCCTTAAAGGCTTTATACAAAAACTGGCTACCCATAATAATTATGCTTAGTTTAAATAGGTACTTATTGTAAATTCACAATCTCCATAGAAAACTTTATATAAAGATTCTGCGAGAGAATCAGTGTTTACTCAGCATACGGTTGCTTTTTAGGTATCCGTACCCTACGGGTAACTAATGTGACCCTATTACTAAGCCTCCGCTGTCCGTCCGTCCGTCTGTCTGTCAGCGGGCTCTATCTCATGATCCGTAATAGATAGACAGTTGAAATTTTCTCAGAATGTGTTTCTATTGCCGCAACAAATAATAAACTTAAATTAAAAATTAAAGGATATTAAGATCGCGCCAAAAAAGACAAAAAAAAACACGTTTCTATTTAGAGGCCAAATAGAAACGTGTTTTTTTTGTCTTTTTTGGCGCGATCTTAATAATGGCAACAAGTAGACGCGTATAATCTTGTACGGTGGTACGGAACCCTTCATGCGCGTCTCCGACTTGCTCTTGGCTATTTTTTTTTATAAATAAGGCCCAAAGTGTCATTCCATCAGCCATAGCGATGGCCCTTGTCAATGCCATACAACTTTTATTTTTTGACAATCGCTATCGCCACGTTTCCGCCAATATAGTCGCTATTTTGTTTACTTATTTACATTGCACACAATGTCAATAAACTCGTAGTTACAGACAATGTCAACTTAATGATTACATAACCCTGTTAGGGTGCAGTAATTAACTTATGACTAAAACAATAGTCTACAATAAGTTACAAAAAAAATAAAAAATAAAACAATGGGCATTTATTATATATTATAAATATTTAACTTAAACTATTTAATAATTTTGGTTTATATGTAGCACAGTAAAGGTTGTGGAGGTCAGATAGGCAGTCGCTCCATGTAAAATACTGGTATTCAGCTGCATCCGGTTAGACTGGAAGCCGACCCCCAGATAGTTGGGAAAAGGCTAGGCAGATGATGATGATGATGTAGCACAGTACAGTTTGTAAAACTTAAATTTTTTACTTTCTGATTTGCATTCCAAAAGTGACCTCCATATTCCAAATAAATTTATTTATGTTACATGTTCGTGTTTCGGTCACAGATATATATGTGTGTTCAACTCAATCGGTCAAGAAGATTCTTAGCAAATTGGCTGTTACAGACGGATAGACAGACAGACCGACACACGAGTGAGCCTGAGGGTTTCGTTTTTCTATCGGCCTTTCGGAACCCTAACCACTGAAACGCCCGTTCATCACATGTGAAAAATTTACATAAACCTGCAAGATGTGGCAATCCTCAGAGACAGAACAGAGTTGGTAGTTTGTGGAAGTACCTATCCTACAACAGGCTATTCTTATTTTCGTCAGGTTAAGCTCGACAAACAAGAAAAAAATACAAAGTCTAATAACTTGAATCGTATTATCTGTTTTTAAACTTGATAGTGCATTATACCTACCTATAATATTTTTAACGGACTTCCAAAAGCAGGTGTTTCGCAATTCGTCTGTATGTTTTGTACGCGATTTCTCTGCCATTTGTGATTTTGATGTTTTTTTTTTGTTCGGTAGGTCATACTTTAGAGGTGGTCCCATCTATTAGTGTCGAAATTGATTAGGCTCTTTGTGAAAAAAACAAAATGAACAAAAAATAGACAGATGACGTTTTGGCTGTCTCCAATTACTTCATGTTATTGGGGTTATCCATTCGGGCATAACTTTATTAATTAATTTTAGTTCTAATAAAAAATAAAAAACATGTTTAGAAGGCGATTGTGTTTTTTTTTTTTAAGTTTTTTATTTTGCGCTTTTTAGTTGTTGTACCCCAGAAGTAAAACTAAGAATTAAAGTTATGCCCGAATGGAAAACCCCAATAACATGGAATTTGAACATTTGGAGAAGACCAAAACGTCATCTGTGTAAAAAAATATGTAACTTTTTGTTTATGTTGATTTTTTCGAAAAGAGCTAAATTTGATTTCGATAAAATTTATATTGGACCACCTCTGAAGTATGACCTACCAAAAAAAAAAAGAATGATCAAAATCGATTCACACATGGCAGAGATATCGCGTAACAAACATACAAAAAAATAAATAATAATAACAATATACAGACGAATTGAGAACCTCCTCTTATTTGAAGTCGTTTAAAAAATACAACCAACTTCTAAAAATTGCAGAATAACTTTAATTTCGGAAGTCGATGTCAAATATCGAAGAGAAACAAAATACTAACACCGACTTCCGAAATTAAAGTTATTTTGCATCTTTTCTGATATAATTTTTCTTCAGAAAAAAAAACTTGTTCTAGAGATCAATGGTCGTCCGGAGTCAGTAACCGTTAATCAATTATTACTGCTTCACACCATTGCCGTCTTGAGGTCAAACACGAGAGTTTTTCTGTAATTTTATTGGATAATAGCACTTTGACCGCAACTTCGTCCGCGTAGATTTAAAAAAAATAGCCTATGAAACTCACAAATAACGTGGCTTTCTATTGGCAAAATAATTTCCAAAATCGGTTCAATAAATCCAGAGATTACCTCCTACAACATCACAAACTCACAAACTTTACCTCTTTATAATATTAGTATAGACTAGCTGACCCGTGCCCACTTTACTGGGCGTCAAACAATATTATTAATAACAATCAAGTATAGCCTATGTCACTCAGGATTATTGTAGTCTAAGTTTCTACAGATGAAATAATTTTCAAAATCGGTTTAGTAGATCCAGAGATTACCTCCTACGACCTCACAAACTCACAAACTTAACCTTTTTATAATATTAGTATAGACTAGCTGACCCGTGCCCACTTTACTGGGCGTTAAACAATATTATTAATAACAATCAAGTATAGCCTATGTCACTCAGGATTATTGTAGTCTAAGTTTCTACAGATGAAATAATTTTCAAAATCGGTTTAGTAGATCCAGAGATTACCTCCTACGACCTCACAAACACACAAACTTAACCTCTTTATAATATTAGTATAGACTAGCAGCTAGTCTATACTAATATTATGTAGCTGACCCGTGCCCCCTTTACTGGGCGTCAAACAATATTATTAATAACAATCTAATTATAGACTATGTCACTCAGGATTATTGTAGTCTAAGTTTCTACAGTTTTTTTCTACTAATCCAACAAACGATTTGTTTGCATATGAATGGACGAAGATTTTATTGGCATGTCAGAAGTACTGTGAGAGGGATTTATGATAGAGCTTCGAGACCCTTTTTGTTTTTTTAAATTTGATATCTTGTAGTTTTCTCTTTTAATTTTTGTATTTTTGTTAAAAACCTTTAGTTTTAGCTACTGTAATTGGTTTTAAACCGTTGTAATTAATTAATCAAATAAATAAATAAATACAGATGAAATAATTTTTCAATTCAGTTCAGTAGTTCCAGAGATTACTTCCTAAATACAAACTCACAAACTTAAAAACTATACCTCTTTATAATATGAGTGTAGACGTACCGGTTAAATGCAACATATAGAGGCCGTTGACTCCAACCAATCAATCAATTTACCTAGCATTTTAGCAATTTTGTTAGTGTTTTGCTTTTAATCTAACCGGATGCAGATGAATAAAATTATTTTAGACTTCCCCCATCGACTTCACCCGCGTGGTATTAGTACTTTAAAAATACAAAATAGCCTATGTGTTATTCAGATGTTTATGCAATATTAACTGTAAAGTTTCATCAAATAGTTTTTGCGTGAAAAAGTAACAAACATACATCCTCACAAACTTTCGCATTTATAATATAAGTAGGATAGTAGGATATAGTAGAATGGAATGACTGCCTAGACAGGCATTCAGATGAGCATCGAAGTGGTTGACTGCTCGTAGAACAGATGTTCGATGAGGATGTAAATTTCTGTACTGGCAACCGTGTACCGTCAAACGGCAGCATTGGAAGGTCCACAATGTGGACCGATGACCTGATGAGTGTCCCGGGTAGCCGAAAGATGAGAGACGAGACGCTTGGTCGGCTAAAAAGATGATGATGCTGATGAATGCCTGTCTAAACTTCTCAACCCTACTGGGTATCACGATAAGAAAGAAAGAAAAAGAAAGACTCAAGACTCTTGTGAGATTTTCTGGCTTCTGTCTACTTGTAACGGCTCAAAGGTCTACAAATGGCAGAAGGGACCAACGGCTTAACGTGCTTTACAATGAATAGAATAGAATAGAATAGAATAGAATAGAATAGAATAGAATAGAATAGAATAGAATAGAATAGAATAGAATAGAATAGAATAGAATAGAATAGAATAGAATAGAATAGAATAGAATAGAATAGAATAGAATAGAATAGAATAGAATAGAATAGAATAGAATAGGATAGAATTAAAAAAGCAGCAAAAAACCCGGCCAAGTGCATGTCGGACTTCGCACAACTAAGGTTCTTTTTATTTTGTTTGTTGATAGGCACGCGTTTGACCACTGTATCAGCGTTGGTTCCGTCCGTAGGAATTTGAAAGAAAAACATCTGATTTATCAATATATTGGTATTTGTTAGTAAAATACACGTTATAATAAACATTATCTTCAAATTTCAAGTTCATAGGTCAATGGGAAGTTTAAAAATCTTCAGAACAAATTTTGTGACGGCGGACAGACAGACGGACAGACGGTCAAACAGACAGACGGACACTTGAGTGACAGCAATAGGGCTCCGTTTGGACACTTCAGGTGCGGAACCCTAAAAGCACACGTTCAAGAAAATAGGAGTTTTAGAAAGAATGTAATGGATGATTACCCATCCACGGCTTAACCTAGGTAAGTGTTGTTAATATAAGACTGTACCCATCAAATTGAAATCACTTGTGTGTTTCGTAGACCGACAGAAATATATTTCTTGCCAACAGACTTTTCTTTCCTTTCCTTCGATGAAATGTGTTCTAATTTTTTCAAAGGGTTGATATTATTCTGCTAAAACACCTTTCCTTCTCAAAATATACCGCATAAGCCTACCCCTATAACATTGCCACGTAAAGCCAGTAACACCTTCAAACCTAATAGCTTTCCAAAACCAACAAACTTCCAGCCAAACATATCTACAAACAAACTAACAAACAAGCAAACATAAACAAGAGAGCAATATCAAAAATAAACGTGTAGGTACGAGAATCACGCCGCGAACAGACAGAATCTCTGTCACGTCCAGGGTATATATCGGCCGGAATCGCAATGGCTTTGCCGAATATCGCATATTCCTCTCCGGCTGCCGCGAAACTGCTAAATTGCATATAGATATGGATACACAGTGGGCAAAGATGTGTCGCGACTGGAACAGTCACATTTTTAAATAATCTTTTTTTAACGGCCTGTTTAATGGTTGCCATATACTTACTTATAATTATAAAAAAAAAAATCTGTTTGAAATGATCTGCCATGTGCCTTGTATTGTGTGTCTGTGATGTCTGCATGTGTGTTTTGTCTGGCAGATCACCTAAGACCTAAGTTAGCAAAAATAATAGGTGTACACTGGCCTCTAAATTGTCTTGAATCATTCTAAGTTGCGATCTATATTATAAAAAACGCATCTTTGCGATCGTGTTAAAAACACGTTATTAGGAATTAGGTACTTAATAGTTTAAGATTAAGAATTTGATAATCTCTCAGTTTTGTTAAAAACCTATGTTTTCCGTTTCCCATCTTGTGAACTTGATTAATGCAATATTAGATAGTTTTGGGCCGATACGGAAATAATTGAACTAGTGACCTCGACTTGAGATTCCATTGAGTCCTCATATTTTAAACATGATGCATCAAATTAACACAAATTATTACAGTTTGATATTCCCCACTGATAGGTTATATTCTTTTTATTTGTATTTTGATCGGGGAAAGAGAAAATTAAATTATTTTAAGGAATTCTTCGTCCGGCAAAAAGGCAATTGTTCATCTGACCCTTCAGTCCTTAAGGCGCTATTAGCTGCCAATGACCTTGAGTGGTTAGCTTGCGTGTTCTGCGTTGAGCTCACGTAATGCGTCGTATGCCCCAGGTAATAGGACTCACCCATCAAGGAGCGCTGTCCGAAATTAAAATAATTAAATGATCTTTAAAATGGTGAAGGTTTCATAAAAATACGCTCTATAGTTTTTGCGTGATTCTCAATTTTTTATCTGAGTTAGACATAACTTCACAAAATAATTACACTAAGTTATAAAAATATAATTTCAAATTTTCTGAGATCAAAGTACGACGGAAATATTCTTGAGTAACATATATTTTTTTCAAAGAAATAAGACGAGTCGTTTAGACGTGATGTTCAATTAAAAACCATTAAAAGTCGTATAACTGCGCCTTTCAGAGTAATATAAACTACATTCTAGCAATACCTTTTGTCGATATGCATAAAAACTGACAACGTGAAATTTCGGTAGCACATTTCGATTCAATATATTTTGAACTTTTCAACAATCATTATGGCTTGTATAATGTGTAAAGAAATTATTTCTTCCACCGGCTAGCGTCAGAGATATTTTATGGCATGAGACCCTGGTTACCAATCCTCGGGCACACTGCACACGTTGTTTGTATGTAGTAAATAAGAGTCCTTTGATTTGGTCTTCACATATCACATTTATTGCTAACACTGCATCACACAAGAGAGCACTCAGTACACAGAAAATTGTATGTTGAACTTACAATTTTATGATGAATCACTTTTACCCTATCGTTCGAAGACAGAAGATTAAGGTCCAGTGAAGATATCCTCAAGCAGTATCTAAGCCGTGGTTATCTAACCTTAGTCATCTCTGGGCACGTGGACGCTCGTGCTCCGAACCCTTTGCTAAGACTGCATTGTTCTTCCAAAATAATAGTGAAGTTTATGATCCGACCATTTTAAATTGTTCCTTCCTATATAATTAAAAGTTAAAGTAGGACCCTGTCGACAAGAGAACATTTCGGTAAGACTCCAAATGCCATGCTTAAGACTGAGCGTCAGTACAGAAAAAAAAACCCATAAAGACTACTTACATCGTCCTACATTCTTATGCTTACAGCATTTGAACTTGACTCTGGTCCCTTTTACACCTCGAGCCATCATTAGGTGCTTTTAAGTAGTTTTTTCCAATATATAAAATTTAATAGCCAGACTCGCTGCAGTTCAAGTTGGAGAAAAAAACGTCAAACGACAATCTGTCATCTGTCAACTCCCAAAATAACGCTCCATTCCACGAATCTAAAAATTGTTACATTTGTAACAACATGTATCAACAACATGTATCAACATCTGCACTAACAGATTTATTTATAAATCTCCCTAACCATACATATACTTAGTTTAACTACTGATTAGGGGATTCTAAATGTGAAAAAAGAGAAAGAAAGAAAGAAAACCATTTATTTGGCGACAGAAAAAAAAATCAAATTCAGGATAACATACGTCATATCTATCACATTCGGCTATCTTTAGAACAAAACCCCATTGAAATGATTAGTCTGTATTTTACCGCCCACAGCAATCCTGCTGTTGGGTAGAAAATTACACATGGTTTTATAAAGATGTTCGCTTGCAATTCAGGCTATTTAGATACGTCTGAGTTGTTTTCAATTCAGAGATGTCACTTCTAGCGTAGTCGCATCCATGTGTCCACTGAATGCATTCGGATGTGACTACCGTTGGCTGTGGGAGGTTTTATTATTTTTTTCACTCGTAACAAGGTGCAAACTGTACGCGGCGCGCATCGGATTGATACTACAAATTAATTTTTATTTCACCAAGTAGAGGTACGAGTATATTTTTTTTTTATTTTGTGGAGGTGGGAAATCGTCGTATTACTTTTCCCGCTCTGGGTGTAGCGAGAGGGCGTGTCAGATTTTTACTGACTAAAACCCACCACTGTTCCTTCAGTTGCCAGAGTGCCAAGGGCCGCGGGAACTCTACTCGAGGAGATTTCATGAGTAATTTTATTTTTCTTTTCCTTCTATCTATTTGTACCCTACTTTGTTGTATTATTTCTTTTTTTTATTATCTGTGGCGCGATAGTTAAGCAGTTTTAGTTTTAAATATGTTTATTGCATATGTCGACCTAGTGATTATTTTCGCATAATCCCACAACTTATCTGTGAACAGCGTTGTGGGCTTCCATATTGTGGTTTTCTACCTACCAATATCTGATGTTTGTTTTATATTGTAGGTGTTTGTTGTTCCTACGGAAAAAAAAACTAATTCGAATTTATCCGCGACCAAGTAGATGTAACGTATTTGAATAATCATTCAGGTATCGTTATGAACATAAAATTAAATAAAGGAATATTCCACTTATTTATATTCGAGTCTTAAAGGTTAATAATTGCGTAGGTAATAATTGATATCCGCAGTTGAATGAAGACACGGAATAGAAAAGCACAGACGTTAGTTTTTTTTTAAGCTTGGCCTTTAATTTCATACGAGCTTCTGTCAGCGACTTCGCCCGCATGGTAAAAAGTAGCCTATGTTTTAATCCAGGTTATAATCTATCCTAGCGGATAAATTCTGAAAATGAATTACCGCACCCCTGGGCACTCAGGCAGGGAAGGAACAGGGGTGGGTTTTAGTCAGTAAGATTCTGACACGCTCTCCCGCTCCGCCCAGAGCCGGAGAAGTCATTGAATGATTTCCCCCCCCCGCTCCCTCCACCCCCCAAAACTGGTTATAATCTATCTGTGTGCTGAACTTCATTCAAATCCCATCAGCCGTTTTTGAGTGATTGAAACATAAACTTAGAAACTGTCACAATTATAATATTAGTAGGATTTCGTATTGGCTCTAGCTGTACAGGAATGTTCCTTATTAAGGCTCGCGCAGACAAGTTTGATGCGAAAATGCGTCAACTGCGCAATGATGCTTTTCTACAGAAATTGTTTTATATGTAGAGCACTTTTAGAACATTTTCTATGAAATCGTGAAGTTGCATTGTCGTGTCCCACCTGTCTGCGGGAACCTATAAGTGGTTAAAAAAATTGTAGGTAGTGTAATCAGCTTTGTCGACTACCTTAGGTACTTACATTATGGACCGTCGCAGTCACCCAGTGTGTACGGGACCAACAGTCTATACCACACGTAGCCATTTTACCCGACTACATAACACAAGGGAGGGTAATGTGTTTATCAGCCTATGTGTGTATGTATGTTTGTTCCTTTGTAACTCATTTTCAAAAACCCGACTGTAAAAAACAACTAAAAAGTTCCAAACAAGTTACTTTTCAATCAGTCTGGTGCAGTTGGTAGCATAAAATCAATAATAAAATTGAACTGAAATAACTGCCACCAACTGCATCATATTTAATATTTTTTTTAATTCGGTCTACTTCCTACATTAAAACCCATTTGCATCAGAATCAAAAAATGCTGCAATCTAAATCAACATATTTCTTGAACTCTGACATTAAATAAGCATACAATGAAGACGTTAATGACTCGCAAAATAATTATGTGGTCATTACTACTCGTACGTTTATTTGCAGCAAATAAAATATGGGTGTGTTTTCAGTCTAAAAAATATATAATTATAATATTTATTCGCCTAAGTGCATCATTATTTGTTTACTATTAGACGACAGTGTGAAGAGACAAGCCCCTTTTCAACTGAATCGACGATACCAGTCAATTGAGTGATAAACAATATTGTCCGCATAACATTGTAATCATCCGGTAAAATTATGCAATACCTAAGAGAAAAAAATCTGCAAAAATATCACCACGCTTGACTTTCTCCAAAGAATGGCCTTGATAAGAATGTCGAAAACAAATGACATTCTTATAGCGGTAACAATTTGTCGAAACATATACGACGGGACATACGAGGGTGGATAAAAAGTATTCGGTATGAATAATCTCCTAACTTATAAAACCAGCCAAATTCGCACGTTTAGGATTCCCTGAGGGAATTATGAATGAAAAAATCTGATTTATAAATAATTTGGTATTTGTTAGTAAAATATACGTAATAAAAAACATTATCACCAAATTTCAAGTTCATAGGTCAATGGGAAGTTAAAATATTCTTTGGAACAAAATTTTGTAATAGACAGACGGACACGTGTGTGACAACAATAGGGCTCCGATTGGACCTTTCGGGTACGGGACCCTGAAAAGATTGATAATAAACAGCAAGAGTATACTGAAGTGACGGAATGAACAGCTTAGTTCACGATAACGATCAAAGTGAAAGAAAAGAGAAATGACGGTTCTACACAAGTGAATGACCTCAGGAAAGTAGTGGCAAGATGGCGAGTAATTGGCTACAGACAAAGTTTACCTCAGTGAATCTACATTCCAAACCTTTTATAAGGTAAAATAAAATAACAAGCCGTTTTTCTACTAGATTATTATCTTTTATACAACCTTTTTGAACGCTTTACCAACAAGAGGCAGCCTGTATAAATGATAATGAAAATCAACACTCTTAATAAATACGTAGTGTTTACGTTTTTTTTTCTAAACTACGAACGTTATCGATAAAGGCAATTTAGTTGCTTGAAAGTCTAGAACGATGGGTACTTTAGTCCCTAACATTTCTTATTTCGAACAAGTCCCAACCACTGCCACTCTAGAAAGTCAGAATCAAAAAACGAGCCCCAGAAAAACTACTCAATTGCTTGAATTCCACATTAAAATCAACCATAAAAGAACAGAATTGTAAAAAAAAAACGTAATTGTATGTTACTCCATATAAAGGAGACAGAACAGAGCTAGGCTTTGTCCCTTACATTCAGGATGTAGAAGATGAGCTTCACTAAACCCTTCTTGATTAAGGTTTTTCAACAGAGTTTAGTAGGAGCAATTGCAATGGTTTCCCTGAAATGAAATGGAGTGAAACAGTCACGCACTGTCTACGCATGCAAGCCATTATTACATTTTCCTTTCGTTATTTAGTGCACATAAATACATATGCTCAACAAATTGTTGTGTAAACAATGATTTTTAACGACATGTTTAATGTCTGAACTGTTGAATGTACTTCGGTATGAAGTTGTCATGTTATTGTTACCAACACAGTGAATGTGTAAGTAACACAGACTGTGGGCATTACTTATTATGTCCCAATCATGAAATAATTATTTATTACAACTTTTGTCCGCAGCTTCTCCTGCATGAATGTCTAAAACTATCCCACGAGACCACCAAATTCTATATCTTAATTCAAGGCATGTTCTACCCGTGTTCCTGAGTTGCAAAGTCATCAATATGCTCAACAAATTGTTGTGTAAACAATGATTTTTAACGATAATGTTTAATGTTTGCTCTGTTGAATGCACTTCCGTTTAAAGTTGTCATGTTAATGTTACCAACACAGTGACTGTGTAAGTAACACAGACTGTGGGCATTACTTATTATGTCTATCTGGTATGTATATAATACACCTTTTGTCAGCAGCTTCTCATGCGTGAATGTCTAAAAAAAGCCCACGACACCGTATCACCGAATTCTGTATCCTAATCCAAGGCATGTTCTACCTGTGTTCCTGTTCCAATATCATCAAAATGCGTTCAATCCCTCTTCTAGAGAGAAGGCCTGCTCCCAGCAGTGGGATCATTAGTCTGATTATTATTATTTTATTTTAAACGGGTTTGCTCTTGACTCTAGTCTAGGTCAGAGGCGACGGAGACAAAGTCGACAATGATGATTATGCCTATGCTTATAATATGCGTTCAATTGTTAAGGAATGATTGATTAAATGAACATGCAAGCATCATATAGACTTAAAAATGTTAATGAGAAGTAGAATTAGAATAGGTCATGGAGAAAACTCATTTTCATTATGTTCTTTCTATGGGAGCTGTATTTGCTATTTTAGGGGGTTTCATTCATTGATACCCTTTATTTACAGGATTATCATTAAATCCATATCCATAAAATCAACTGCATCGTATTGGGTTTGTAAGCTTTTGTACGAATACCAATATTTACACTATATGAATGTGATTTTTTTAAATGGCTGGTTACCTAATCTATTTTTAGATTGCAAGGCCTTACGGAAAAAAACGCAGGTCAAAGGCTTTTCTAACAGCCGAGAATAAGTAGCGAGTTATGAACAGGTTAAATGTCGCTGTAGTAACGTAATGGCACAATTAAAGCCATCCCGCCTTCCGCCTTATATATACTAGCCTTTTCTAGATCTACAGAAAAATTATAAAGAGTCTTCATTGTTAGTTTGTTACAGGTAATCCTTGGAAGTACTATTCCGATAGCAAATATTCAACAATATTTACTGACAGAATTTCGCGGGATACCTTAATTTAAAAAATAGAAGATTTTTTATGTTAAGGTAGCCCGCGAAATTCTGTCATAGCTACCTTAATTTAAAAAAATCTTCTTTCTCCTGGCTATTTTCCCAATTTATTTGGGATCCATTTTAGTAGTTTTGCGCCACATGTCTGTGTCAAGAAAAAAAATTAAAATTAAAAAAACCCAAAAAAGTTCCAAACAAGTCAATAGTCAAGCAGTCTGATGCAGTTGATGGTATCAAATCTGTGTTTGAACTAAAATAATGGTGCTTGTGCATGGTGCAAGTAACTGGTTCCTTAGCGAACGAATTCGGTCGTTACGCGATCGTTAAATCAAAGTCGAAACTGCAGGCCCGGTATGCACAAGTTGCTCGTTTGGTCAACGCTCAAACTTGTACGTGTAGCCCGCGCGTCAGACCGCGCGTCGACGCGCTTGGTTACTTGCGCGAGTAGCTCGCGTTGATACCTACATGCTCGCGTCACGGGACCCGCTCACCATCTTTACACGCAGCATATTACCTGCACAAGTACCATAAACGCCACCAACTGCATCAAACTGCTTTTTTTTTTTTTTTTTTTTTTTTTAATAAAAGAAACGTTGCCCCACACTAGGAATTACTCCTGTATAGTGGGTGCGTTCACAAACATGTATAGGTACTCACATACACGAGACACCCAGACCCGGAACAACTATCTGTAGGTCATACAAATATTTGTTCCGTGCGGGGATCGAACCCGCGACACGCAGCGCAGCAGCCGAACGCTCTACCACTGCGCCAACCGTGTCGTCAACGCTTGTTCGGAACTTTTTAGTTGTTTTTTCTCAGTCGGGTTTTTTTGAAAATTTCACGCTTTCGCTAATAGTAGGTAAAATAATAATTATCAATTTTATTTCGAGCAAAAACCCCATATTAACAACAATAAAGTACTTCGTCACATTATACAGTCAAACAAAACACAATTAAAATGCTATTCGATACAATTAAATTAAATTTGCCAATGAATACCAAGAATTTTGACTTTTTGTGAGCAATGCTGTGATAACATGTCACTTTGTCTATATAGAGCCTCAGCTCAGTCTTATCTTGCAAGGCGTATACAATTTTCGACCAAATAACCGAAAAGCCGAAAACCAAACTACCGAATGCCGAACAAATACATTCAAAGACTAACGCGCGAAGGCAATTGGGTAACTTTATTCATTAGTTATCGTCAAGTACTTTAAGTTGAAACTTGCTTTTGTTAGTAAAGGGTAGATACTTTAGTATTAAGGGTGCCTTTTGTTTCTTTAGTGATCAAGGGTACAAAGAAAAATATGTGGGTACTACTAGTAGTTAAGAAGGAGTAGGTTACTAAGTTTAATATTTTATTTTACAAGGATCCGTACTTATTTTGGAACTAATGTGGTAACGAATTCATCAGGCCTAGAGAAAATTTGCCACTTGGTCATAAACTAATAATAATTAATATTTTTTAATTTGTACCAAAAACAATACAATGATTTGTGGTTTAAAATAGGTATTCACAATCATCATCATCATCAGCTTTTTAATGTCTCCTGCAGATGTATTCAGCAGCGATGTACTGCATATAGTGCCTATCAAACTGATGTCAACTGAGTTTGCGAATACACCCGCAGGCCTCAGAGGGTGTGGGCCGTAATCCACCAGGCTGGCCCAATGCGGGTTGGTGGATGTCACATGTCTTCGAATATTTGGTTCCAGGTAATTTTAAAGTTAGTGAGCCTTGGCTCTTAAACTAGGGTAACCAGTATCTTAATACATTTTCTGGTTACATTTAAGTTGATCAAACGCCTTACATGTCAAAGTTTAACACGCTCCCATAAGGTATCTGTTGGTTAATTTCCGTATATTAAAATTAGGTAAACTGACTTACCTTGATTTAAAATATCAAAATCCATTCTTTTTAAATAAGGATTGTTATAAATACGTAAACACTAATTGTTATTTTGAAAAACTAGGTCGCATTTGTACTTAGTCTTCTGTCTGTAGGTAGATAAACCGATAGGTAGGTAACTAACCTGTAATTGTTTGGGTCACGGTTTCTAGGTTTAGGTATAACAGTGCGCGCACGCAGGGCTCGGTAGCCTTGTTTATGTTTAACTTCGGTGACAAGTTTGCGCGGTAAAACATTATTTCCAATTTTAACCGACTTATTTTGATGTTACGTACATTTACTATTGTCTTTGGGCTGACCATTGCGTGTTACACAATTAGTAGCAATGAATTTATATTTTCAATTTAACACCAGATGTACTGAAGGGTACTTTAGAGACTCCCATAATGTCCTCCTAAGAGGGTATAGAACTCATGGCACACTTTAAATAAATGAAGTAAATACTAATTCCAGTTTTAAAATAAATAAGATGATCGGATAGATTTAGGACGGCTGTTACAGCCTGGCCACGGGACATTTGCTGCAGCGAATCGTTTGGCGACTAAAACAAATTAATAGAAATGTACTAATCATGCCAGGCGTAGCGGCGACCGGCATCGCGACCGGCGAAAGGGGAATGCCTACTGACCATAGACACTGACGCTGTCAACCGCCCAATTGTGGGAGAGGTGTTTCCACGGGACACACGTGGCTAATTTGTACGGGATCAAGAAGCGCCTGCGGACGATAAAATAAGATGGCCAAGGGAGCTACGTCCGCACGCGCCCCACAATTCGGCCCGTATAACTTCTAAGTTGGAAGGGCCATGGGAAGGTGGAGGGAGTGACCATAGACACTTCGGCCCTGGGTGCACACATATAAAAGCAGATGGAAATGATAATATGCAATTCAAATAATGAAATGGTAAAGAAATAGGTTTAAAAAAAGTCCGGATTTTTAAGATATAAAATGGTTTTTATGTTCACAAATACAATTTTTTAACAATCATTTTACGTTAACAAGTTTTGATTAGATCTGTAATGTATTTTATGATCTTATACATCATTTGTATCATATACAATCAGTACATCATCCAGGAATTGAGCAGGAGGAGAAATACTAGTTTCCGTGACTGTGCAATGTAGCAAAATCTTCAATTTGTGCTACACTAAATATTTTATTATGATTATATATTGATTCTAAAAGCAAATTCGCAAGAAAACAAATAAAATAATACAAATGCAAATAAAGTTGACTTGTGATTATTTAGATAAGACATTAGACGGCCGCCTAGCGGTCTTAATGTCAGATTCGATGTTGCCACTTAAAAATGCAAAAATCGATATCGATTTTTTGTTCGAATTATAATTCAATACGAATTAATTAATCCCCCTCCACAGTTTTTATTTTTTTTCTTTTAGTTTTATTAATTCTATTTTAATGTATTTATAAGAACAGACAACAATGTCAGTTAAATTGTGCAGTAGCGTTTTTGTTCTGATCTAAAGAATTTATGGTAAATCAATTAGCAATTCGCTTGTTTAAATATCATAAATAACATTATAATAATTATTGGAAAAAACGTGTAATTATATTGGCATTAACACATACAAAAAACGATTTAAAAAAAGAAATTATTAATTGGCAACACTTTTTATTTTATCCACAAACCAATTAATAACGGATATACCTAATTTCATTTTATCTTTTCGGATTTTTTTGTGGGCAAAAATGTTGCAAACTTGTTTGGAAATGTGAATATCGCGATTATTAAACATAAAACATAAGGTTTTTGAAGTTATACTTCTTTTGGAGCGTTAGGGAAAAACCAGGCTTTAGAAATAAATTTATTTTAGATTTTGGATAAGTCGATATCATATAATTTAGATTACTTATTCAAATAAATAACGTAATTGTCTAAATATGTGTCTCTAAATCATTAAATATTTTATATACCTATATACATTATGTCGTATGTAGTGTACTACATACCTTTACGTAAAAAAAAAATTTGCAGCACTTAAAAACCTTTCTGCATTTACCGTTTTCTCCAGTTCTGGTTGTAAATCTACAAGAATATAATCAAAGGTTTCGACACCCATGCGGGCCATAATTGATAAAAAATCTGGATATAGTCTGTTTTATCGTACTTCTTGTGGAATTTTCCATCTATACCCCGATCCTTATGCAAATCGTGTATTTCACAATCTCTTCAAAATATAATGTCTTGCACCAAAAAACTACAATTTTCCAAGCAATATCGAGATAAATTTGATAGTGACATTTCGCTCTCGGTGTACACTGGTCGCGGCGGCTAACGCTAGTCGCCGTGGCCTGCAAACTGTGCCGCGTGAATTGACGCCACGCTAGATGCACCGCCGGTCGCGTCGCCCGTTCCCATGGCCAGGCTGTTAGGCCGAGAGGCGCAAGGGAATTTTATAAAAATCTGCCTAGCCTTTTCCCAACTATTTTGGGGTTGGCTTCCAGTCTAACCGGATGCAGCTGAATACCAGTATTTTACATGGAGCGACTGCCTATCTGACCTTCACAACCCAGTTACTGGGTAATACGATAACCCCTTGGTAAGACTGGATGTCAGACTTTCAGGCTTCTGACTACCCGTATGGACTTGTCTTAGATCCACGATTGACAGCCGGAACCAACAGCTTAAGGGCCTTCTCTCGGTCCAGTGGCGCCCTCATTGAATAAAAAATCGTAGCATAGCACAGAAAATAAATATTAAAAAATCCAACTTCACGTTTGTTATAAAGAGGATAAAGAATTTTTACGTTGTTAAAACAGGTCTCAAAATGTTTCGTATCCAAAGTAGTAGGCAAAAGTATCAGAAACGGCCGTTTTTGGCACTTTTGCCTACTACTTTGGATACGAAACATTTTGAGACCTGTTTTAACAACGTAAAAATTCTTTATCCTCTTTATAACAAACGTGAAGTTGAATTTTTTAATATTTATTTTCTGTGATAAGCTACGATTTTTTATTCAATGAGGGCGCCACTGGACCGCGAGAGGGGCCTTAACGTTCTTTCCGAGGCACAAAGGAGTCTCGGTATGTAAAGATGGTCACCCATCAACGGACCAACCCCGGCAAGCGTAGATTAACCTGATGGATCGATCCGTGCGACTGTTATTACTTTAGTCACGGAATTTTATAATCATGTAAAATATTTGAGTAGTATTAAATCAATCGACTCGCAAATAAGTCTATCTTTCATGTACCTCGCCCCAGTCTTCGTGTTCTCTACTTAGAACCCAACATCCTTTATATAAAAAGTGAATTGGCATCACGTCACACTCATGATATCGTGGTTTTTATCCAGTGCTTTCCATCTGGCATGCTCGACGTCACCATTGCATTCTTGACGTTGTCGGGCAGACGAATTTTTCAAACATACGAAGCAATAGATTAAGAATCAATAAAAACCTCACACACAACCGCTTTTAGACTAACCCCATACAACACACTTTCATAAACACTTCTTACTATAAACCTCTACCTACCTGACATAAATAAGATTGTATAGTTAACATCACAATTAATGATCTACTGTTTTCAAGAACCTGTATCAACCCATTTAAAGTACCTACACTGTACTTCAAGATACTGGATAATATCCTAGTTTGAAGGACAGGGGTCTTATTTATGTAAAATAGCCACTACACCATGTAATTTCAACATTAATGTTACCTATGGGCTAATTTTTTTGTGAAATAAATTACGTACTTACTTAGTTACCTTAAAAATCCTTCGAGTTGTAACAGAAAATATGTCCAATAATTAGGGTCCTGGGTTATCGCCACAGGTAGGAGCTAAGCTGATTAATTGACGGACGAGCATTTTTTTGAATCGACCTTATTAATATATTTTAGTTTTGAGCCTTAGAATAATCTCATAAATTCTTGATAGCCAGTCAACCATAAACACTCAGGGCTATTGCCCTTAATGACGAACCTTGACATTGTTTTTATATTTATTTGTTTACGTCAATCAGCTAAACGGAGGTTTCTATAAGATGTTATTTTATTTTAATTCAAGTATTGAAACAAGTAGTAAAAACACGACTTGTTATTAATTCAATGTCAGTAGTCCTAAATTAATGCAGACACTTGGAAAAAATATTAGTCTGGTTTGTATTTTTAACCGACTTCGAAAAAGGAGGTGGTTCTATGTTCGACTGTATGTATGTTTTTTTATGTATGTCCACCGATTTCTCTGTCAATTGAAGACCGATTTTCAAAATTCTTTTTTTATCCGAAATTGCTTCAGCGCTTTTTGAAAAACTGAACAAAAACGAAAAATACGAAGTCGGTGTCAAATAACGAAGAAATAAAATACAAACACCGACTTCCGAAATTTAAGTTATTTTTAAATTTTTAGTGTATTTTCTTTTTTGGAAGTTGGTTGTTTTTTGTCAAGAAACGGTTGCAATCTCATCTCTTTCTAAATCTGTCAACATAAATCAATCTGCCTAACCTTTGCCCAACTATCTTGGGGTCGGCTTCCAGTCTAACCGGATGCAGCTGAATTACAGTATTTTACATTTTAAATCTGTCAAAATAATAAAGATAAAAAAAAAAACACTAGAAATCTACTTAATAAGTAATATTGGTTGTCTATGAGATGTAATTGCAACTCAGTTTTGAAAAGGAGAAACCCAAACTCCATAGAAACTTGGGCCTGGCGTTACTACTTGAGCAATGCAATGACATTTTTCATAATTCTGCCAATGTCTTGGCATCAAATTTTGACATTATTAATAATTTAAATTAGAAATTAAGACAACAGAGACAATCTCTAGCAATTATTTAAAGAATGGTGAAAACAATGTTTTAAAATCAACAAATAGTATCAACCTGGTGCACCAAAATATTTATGGTTGTATGGGCAAGGATTTAGAAATAGAATTATTCCTTAAATTTAACAATGTAGATATTCTTTGTATAACTGAACATTGGCTTAAAAGCCATCAGATTATGTTTAATTATAGTAATCACCAGGTTGGTAGTTCGTTCAGCAGAGTAAACGCTATACATGGTGGCTCATTAATTTTCATAAATAATATACTTAAGTTTAAAGACCGCAAGGATATTGTGAGCCTCTCTGTTGAACAGACAGTTGAAATTGCTTGTATTGAATTGGAGCAGTTTGTTATATTAAGTGTGTACAGACCACCTAAAGGATTGTATGATTGTTTTGAAAAAGTAATGGATGAAGTGTTGCAAAAAATTTGTAACTCTAGTAAGTCTGTCATCGTTTGTGGCGACTTCAACGTTAATTTGTTAGAAACTTCTAGCCTAAGCACTAAAATTATAAGTTTGTTTCAGTCATACAATCTTGTAAATCTATTTATGGAGCCTACTAGAATAACCCCCACTACTGCATCTTGCCTAGATAATATTTATGCAGATATTTTACCTACCCACAAAAAAATTATTAATTTATTAGACTCTGATCATAGTGGACTATTGATCACTATACCAAATATAAACAAATATAAACGAAAAAAAGATATCACTGTTAACCCAAAATCTAAAGGTCGCTTGGAAACATTTAAAACTAAACTCTCAAATAAAATCCCACTTTTGTCAACTAATGATGACCCTAATCAACATTATAATGATTTTTTCAAAATGTATTGCACGCAATTTGATACTACTTTTATTCCTTAGACGATTTCGGTAAATAGCAATACTTCCTTCAGTGACTGGGCCACCATTGGTATTAATAAAAGTAGAAAACGGCTGTATGAGCTGTATGAAGAACGGACTTATATTAACACTGTAGAATTTAATTTATATGTTAAGAATTATTCTAAATTATTTAAAAAAGTATGTTATTTGGCGAAATCTCGCTACTTAAGTTCAAAAATTAAAAATAGTAGTAATGTAATTAAAATGACTTGGGATATTATTAATAGCGAAACGGGAAGGTCTTGCAACCGAAGTAGTGATTACAGCCTTGCTATTGATGACAGTATCATTAAATCAGATTCGCAAGTCGCCGCGGCATTTGAAAATTTCTTTGCAGAGATTCCCGTATCGACTACAAAATCTCTAAATTCATCACCAACTGCTGCAGAAATTTTACTTAAAGAAAACGTTCCAGTTTGTGAATCCCAATTTTATTTCCAATATGTCACTTGTAATGATGTAATCAAAACTTTTAATACTTTAAATGTTAAAAAGACTGCAGATCTATGGGGTAATTCTGTTGACGTTGCTAGGTCTATTATAGACATTGTAGCACCTACTTTAGCAGTAATTTTTAATAATTGTATAGATTGTGGTGAGTTTCCTGATCTAATGAAATATAGTAAAATTATACCATTGTTTAAATCGGGTAGTACATCAGACCCTACTAATTATAGACCTATATCAGTGCTACCTACTTTTAGTAAAATTTTTGAGAAAATTATTTTAGATCAAATTCAAAGATATTTTAATAAACACAAATTATTACACAACAAACAGTTTGGTTTCACAAAGGGTCGTTCAACAACTGATGCTGGTGTTGAACTTTTGGGACACATTTATAATGCATGGGAAGATAAATGCGATGCGTTGGGCATTTTTTGCGATTTGTCTAAGGCTTTCGATTGCGTTCTCCATGATACATTGATCAGGAAGCTGCACTACTACGGAGTCCGGGGCGCCTCTCTGGATCTTCTTACTTCATACTTGAGTAATAGGATTCAGAGAGTTGATGTGAACGGCAAAAGGTCTTCCGGGTCTGTAGTCAGAATGGGGGTTCCTCAAGGCTCAATTCTGGGTCCTTTTTTGTTTCTAATCTATATCAACGACTTGCCTTACCTCATAAAGGATAAACATGATATAGTGCTGTTTGCAGATGACACTTCACTTTTATTTAAACTCAAACGTCAGCAGGTGGTTGTTGATAATGTAAATAATGCTCTTTCAACTGTAGTTAACTGGTTTAATGTCAATAATCTTCTCCTTATCGAGAAAAAAACAAAATGCATAAAGTTCACATTACCCAATGTAATACAAGTGAACACTAGTGTGTCAATAAAGGGTGAAGAGTTGAAACCCGAGGATTCCACAGTGTTCTTAGGTTTAACTTTGGATGCGCAGCTTCAGTGGAGCCCCCATATAGATAAACTGTCCAAAAAACTTAGCTCTGCAGCATACGCCGTAAGGAAAATTCGTGGTTTAACTGATTTAGAGACAGCTCGTTTAGTATACTTTAGTTATTTTCATAGTGTGATGTCGTACGGCATTCTGTTGTGGGGTAATGCCGCCGATATTCAGACAATTTTTGTTTTACAGAAAAGGGCTATTCGTGCAATTTATAAATTAAGTCCCAGACACTCCCTCAGAGACAAATTTAAAGAGATTAATATTATGACTGTTCCCTCTCAATATATTTATGAGAATCTCATGTATGCACATAAAAATATTAATCTGTTTAAAAGATACAGTGATATCCATAGCATAAATACTAGGAACAAACACAAATTTATTGTACCAAAAACCAGGCTCAAGAAAAAAATAGGTGGTTCGTTTAGATGTCAATGTATACGTTTCTATAATAAACTTCCTAGCCAAATTCAAGAACTAAGCATAAATAAATTTAAATCATTTATTAAACGTAAGCTATGCCAGAAAGCTTTTTACACAATTAATGACTTTCTTGAGGACAAAAAGGCGTGGGATTGAGCTGCTTCAATGATATACATGAGCCATTGTTTTCATATGTACTACTTACTGATGAAAAATTTTTTATATATATATTTTTTTTTAATATTCGTTTTGACATGAATACTTGTATAGTATTGTATTATATTTTTTATTTTATTTTTTTATTGACATTTTATTATTATTTTTTTTTTTTTTTTGACTTGAATACTTTGTTAAGTATTATATTTATTTTTATTTTTTTGATTGACATATTATGATTACTATTTTGTTTGACACAAATATTTACTTTGTAAAGTATTATATTTTTATTTTTTTTTTGATTACTTAATTATTGTAAATGTGAGGACTATGTGGGTTATTATTATTATTTTCTCCTCCTTTTTACAGTAATTTTCAACGTTGTCTGACAGTTTGAGTACTTTTGCGGCCTACCCAAATGTCTTTTCTTTGGTATTGTTCGTCATGTCATTGAGCTCCTTAGTGGTTTTTAAGTTGAGCTATTCGACTATTGACAAATGCTTGCACTGACTGGACAGGTCCACTCAAATATGTTTGGTTCTTTCTTCAAAAGACCACTACAGACACTAAGCTGCATGGTCCTCATATAGAATAATGTGAATGCGAGAACTATGTATGTCGTTATATTCATGTAGATTTTATGATTGTCTGGCAGTTTGAGTATTTTTTGCGGCCTACTCAAATGTCCTTACTTTGGTATTGTTCGTCGGTTCGTTGAGCACCTCAGAGTTCTGAGTTGAGCTTCGCGATGACTGACGAATGCTTGCACTGTCTGGACAGGTCCACTCGAATTCGTGTGTTGCTTTCTTCATAAAGCTCATCCCAGACATAAACGTACATGGTTCTCATATGATCTAACCAGTCCACATTGTATGGATTTGAACACTAAAAGAGACTTTGACCTCTGAGTTTGTTTCGGTGTTTCTTCTCAGGGTAGTCAGCTAGGAAACACCGGCCTCATCTAGCTTAAACTGACAAAAAACATTGACGTGTAAAAGTGTTCCTTGTAACCTATTTACTGAATAAACATCATTTATCATTTATGACTATGTTTAAATTCTTCATTCCATGTCATTGGGGTTTTTAGTTCTAGGGTATAACAACTAAAAAGTGAAAAATAAAAAACTTTTTTTACAAAAAAACACAACCGACTTCCAAAAAAAAATACACTAAAAATTAAAAAATAACTTTAATTTTGGAAGTCGGTGTCAATTAACGAAGAAATAAAATACAAACACCGACTTCCAAAATTAAATTTATTTTTTAATTTTCAGTTTATTTATTTTTTTGGAAGTCGGTTGTGTTTTTTAGTAAAAAAAGTTTTTTATTATTAGCAGATTTAATTTTGAGGTTACAATAACTATCTTTGGAATGAAGCGAATCACACACACAAACCTGTTTGCTTTGATTGAGTCAATAATCTGAACTATAATCTAATATGATATGGAGGTATTTTTTTATTGTAAACGTTTGTATGTAGGGGTAATCTCCGAAACTAATGAAACAGTTTAAAAAAAATCATTGGTAGAAAGCTACATTTTTGTGGGTGCTAGGCTATAAATTATATTTATATGGGCTTTATTTTCGAAATCTACGCGGATAAAGTCGAGGGTGAAGTGCTTTTTTTTCTTTTTTTTTTTGCATGCGATGTTAAAACTGAAGAGAATTTTTTTTTCTATTCTTCAGTCGACTGAAGTCTACAATGTAAAACATGAAAAGATGTCAAGTTAGAGAAAAAGATCTTTGTCTATTCTTGGTAGAAAAGAGATAGAATTGGTCATGTTACGCGTGCTGGCAAACGTTGTTCTGCCATATGAAATCGCGATTAAAATATGGGGTGAAATATACTTTAAGACCTATTCTCCAGTATCAAATATATTAAAAAAAGAACCGGCCAATTGTGAGTCGGACTCGCACACGAAGGGTTCCGTATCATAAACGGAAAAAAAATACAAAAAACACGTTTCTAGAAACGTGATTATTTTGGGGTTTTCTTTTGGGCTGTAACTCATGATTAGTCATAATCCGTAATAGGTAGACAGTTGAAATTTTCACACAGTGTGTATTTCTATAGCCGCTAGAATAACAAATAATAAAAATAAAAATAAATTGAAAAGTAAGGGGGGCTCCAATTACGGATCGTGAGATACAGTCCGCTGACAGACGGACGGACAGCGGAGGCATAGCCCGTTGGTTACCCTTCGGGTACGGAACCCTAAAAAAACGTTTTTTATAATAGTAATTTAGATATCAATAAGACTTTTTCAAACCAAATAAGCACTAATTCAGTTATTTAACATATCCAGGTTTTTATAAAGTTAATAACAAATATTAAGATTTTCTATTTGTACGGTTGACTGACGTAATCGCAAAAACTGCTGCACAATTTGTGGTAAGAATGTATCATAGTTATTATAGTTTTATGGTTTTCATATTCACGATTATTACACGTGAGCCTAGACTAGATAATTGCAGAAACTGCGTCATTATATATAGAGTAGGGTATTTTATGTATCTTTAATTGCAATATTCATGGTTCAACTTATTATATCTGCAGGATGTAATTGAAATAAATCTTAACCATAGACATCCTAACTATTTTAATACAATATAAAAAATATTATTGTGTCATTTTATACCAAAGAATGTCATACCTAGTATTATATTATCTGTGGTCATACTTTGGTATAAAATGACAAAATATTTTTTTTATTTTTAATTATTTTATTTTCAATAATTATTTCTATTATAATTATAATATATTTAAAAGTTTGTTTGGCTGGACGTATGTTTGTTACACAATCGCGCCAGAAAGTTTGTACAGATCTGGACGAAATTTGGCACAGAGATAGATTATGTTCTGGAGAGCACATGTGTTGTAATTTATAAACGGCGGAAGTACTTATTCCACGCCGGGTGAAGCTGCTGGCAGAAGCTAGTGGTATTTTTTCGAAGGCGTTAAACTTACTCGAAATCAGAAATCATACGATTCAAGAATTTGCATAGTGTAGGTACCGCATAAGCATACTGTAACGTTTCCACTGCTGGGTCACAGTCCTCCTCTCTGTAAGAGCAACTAGGCCTTAATACAACACGTGGACCCCTTATAAGGATTGGAGAATGAAACAAAGTCTTCGAATTTTTGGTTTTTGGTTTTTAGGGTTCCGTACCCAAAAGGTCCAACCGGAGCCCTATTGTTTTCACTCACGTGCCCGTCTGTCTGTCACAAAATTTTGATACGAAGAATTTTTTAACTTCTCATTGACCTATGAAGTTGAAATTTTGTGATAATGTTTATTATTACGTATATTTTAACAACAAATAATAAAACATTATAAAAAAAAAATACAAAATAGAACCAATATTAAAAAATAACTTTTAATTTTGGAAGTCGGTGTTTCTGGTTTTGTGCCTTCGTTTTTTGACACCAACTTCCAAAATTAAAGTTATTTTGCACTTTTTTTGTTATTTTTTTTCTGGATCGTCGGATCTATTTAGTTATTTGGGTGGGAAGTTATCAAATAGATTCTACCGCTCTGGGTGGAGCGAAAAGGTGTGTTTACTGTCTAGAACAAATCTAGAGCAAATAGCAAAAAGCAACAAGTGAGAGCCACGAAAGTATTTGCTTTACGATATTTTTAAAAAGCAAGTTATTTATAACGCTTTATGATATATTAACCACCACTAACTCATATTAGCTTAGTCCTAAAGATTGCTACATAATTGTTTTGGCGGTAGTGTCGCAGCGATAAGTGCATCTTGACAACTGGCGAGCGATTAGGAACGATAAGCGATTGATCGCGCGATGACTGCGCAATAATTGCTGACTGCTTTTTCTTACGTAATAAGCCTGTCGTATTCCTTCAGTTGCCTGTGTCAGGAGCCGCGGTGACTCTTTCAAACACACCAGAATAGATTTATTTAGTTTTTTTAAGCCAAAACAATTACAAGTCAGTGAAATCACATGACCTAATGCGTTACGCTTTGAACAATGTTTATGACATCTAAGTTAACGCATCGCTGGCTCCGATGAACAAAACTAGTAATTTCATGTACCTAATTGTTTCCGTTCCATTTGAAGTGAATGAAAATGAAAGGGTTTTTTACCCGACTGCGCGACGCATGGGAGGGTAATGTGTTTATCAGCCTGTGTATGTATGTTTGTTTGTTCCTTTGTGGCACTTTAGAGACCAAACGCGTGGGCCACTTTTGATAATTCTTACGTCAATTGATTTGACTTAATCTTGCAAGTGCTACTAAAGACATGATAGTCATCCAAATACTATATATCATATCACAATATGGCGACAACCAGACGCCATATTGTGATAAAGAAAAAAATTAAAGTTTACGTCCTATATTAAGTGGGGTATCAAAATAAAGGGTACGAGGAGGCGACTCGAAAAATATAACTCACTTAAACGTAGGAAATAAAAATTACAAATATTAAAAAAAAACACGGCTGTAAGAAAAACAACTATTATAGTTCCAAACAAGCCACTTTACAAGCAGTTTCATACTCTTGCTGGCAGTTATTTTAGTTCAATTATTGATTTCATGCCACCAACGGCATCAGACTGCTTGAAAAGTGACTTGTTTGGAACTATATAGTTGTTTTTCTTACAGTCGGGTTTTATGAAAATATTCAATTTTTGTAAGTAAGTAGGAAAGTAAGTTTATCTACATTTGCGTGTACCTTACCCGTACCTACATCTGTCGTTTTAGGATTATGTTTTCAATAAAATAGCAAATTCTCTTAAGGTGCTATTAGCTACCTACGACCTTTAGTGGTTAGCTTGCGTGTTCTGCACTGAGCTCACGTAACGCGTCGTATGTACACCCAGTAATAGGAATCGCCCATCAAGGAGCGCTCTCCCAAATAGACGCATTATTAATTTAATACACATAAAACAACAGGTATGAAACTAAAACACTGAGACTAAATTATAAATAATTAAATGATCTTTAGAATGGTGAAGGTTTCATAAAAATACGCTTTATAGTTTTTGCGTGATTCTCAATTTTTTATCCGCGTTAGACGTAACTTCACAAATTAATTACACGATGTTATTAAATTATATTTCAAATATTCTAAGATCAAATTATGACGGAAATTGTCTAGAGTAATATTTTTTTTAAAGAAATAAGGCTAGTCGTTTAGACGTGATGTTCAATTAAAAACAATTAAAAGTCGTATAAATGCGCCTTAAAGGGAAACATTGCACCATTAGAATTGTTACTAAAATTTGAAAAATTATACCTGTGTCCTAATTATATAAAATTTGTTTATAATGTGAGATATAAAGATGTAAAAACATTGAATAATCCCCTTTTTTAATAAAATAAAATCACACTGTTCAGTCCATTATATTTAAATTGATTAGGGACATTATTGTGAAAAATAATAATAATACATGTTTGTATATTATTATCATTATTAGTTTGTGTCATACTTTTATAAGTTATATTCTGTTGTGTTAAAGAAAAGCCGGTCAAGTGCGTGTCAGACTTTGCACATTTAGGGTGCCGTACTAAATGTATTTTTGACTATTTGTATAGCTTTGGGTCAACAACATGTTTCTGTACACAACTGTACACAACAACATGTACCTATATCTAAATATTTTATTATTAAGTATTTTTTAGTTATTGTGAATGTTTTAACAGCCTGCATGCTCTGCATGTACTGATCTTTAAACCTATACACAATCTTGGATCATGTTCGAGAGCCACTGTTATAGAAAAATTACAGACTATAGTTTAGTCTTGGCTTTTTTCCATAATTACTATTTACATGAAGCTGCCATTGCAAATTACAATACAATAACAATGTATTTATTTGTTCTGACGTAGATAAGCTGGAAATATTTAATAATAGTCCGTGCTTCCGTTGTGAGAGTAGTGGTGGCCCAGTGGTAACAATCCCGAATCACGAGTCGGTCTTGATTTCAAACCTAGTCGGGCCAGCATGTGAGTTATGTTCGAGACCCCTGTTTAGAACATAATTCACATGCTGATGATGCGCTCACCACACTCACTTTGGGTTTCTGACGGGTTCCTCCCCCTAATATCTTTCGGCTCAAATGTTGGCAAATACTATACGAGTTATGGTATATACCTCTGTCTAGAACATAGCTCACATGCTGAGACTTCACCAGCATGTGAGTTGTATGTGTATAGGTGAGTAGTGGCATTACCATTTTGGGTAACCCGGGCCTGCAAACGGCGAGTAGTGGGTAACTCGCCGTCCGATCAGCACCAGGCCCGAGAGTCGACGGCGCGTAGTGTTCCACGCGCGCCTCAAAGAGTTGTCAGCAAAAGGACGGGGCCTGCCACGGCCAATGCCAGCCCGGGGGTTGAGGATAAATTCGAAAGAGTTACCTCGCCCCTGGGCATGTAGGGCAGGGAGGAACAGGGGTGGGTTTTAGTCAGTAAGAGTCTGACACGCCCTTCCGCTCCACCCTAGAGCGGAAGAAGTCATAAGATGATTTCCCACCCCCCAAAAAAAAAAAAAACCACTTTGGGTATCTGAGGGGTCCCTCCCCCTAATATTTTTCGGCTTTCGTACGTTGAGTAGCATAATAATTATTTGAATATTAAAATATTTATCAGTAAGTATTTTTTATATGTGTAATTTAAAAGCTATTTAGCTTAAAAATTGATTATAAAAATTCGTTAAACAAAGAAATTATGTGAGGCGCAACAAACGTTAATTCGTCTAAATCCGTCAGGCACCACGGGCGGTCCTCGCATTTGACATTTTAACTTTTTTTTTTAAATACCTACAATGCATATTTTTGATAAAAATCTATGGTTTTTACAGACTATATCATGCCCCGAGAGATTGAACCTTGCCACAGTATTAAAAACCTTGCATTATAGTAATAATAGACGTTTTAAACGCGTGAGTCGACATGTACAAATTTGTACATGCTGTGCATGAGGGTAGCGGAGTCGACATATACAATTTTGTACATGTCGGTGCCCAACAGGCTTAACGCGTCAAGCCCCTCATTAGCAGACACAATTAAGACCTATTGTTGCGTTACCTTATAACGCGAGGGGCCTGACGCGTTAATATAAAAAAATAACAAAGAAAATTTCAGGGGAGGGATTTAGTGGTTTGCGTTTTAACCTACAATTTTGACGAAAACTAAGTATTTAATTTTTTTTAAATAGACAACCGCCAGCTTTTGATAGAAACTACAGAATTCAGTCCAAGAAAACTACGAAAAACACACATAAATTCCCTTCACAATAAATTCAACTAAACATTACTATGAAAAAAGTTTCCACTAGGAACGTTTGGAAGTTTTCCAATGAATCTCACACAAGGGTGCAATCATAGGTGGGGTGGAGTCAAAAATAGTTTCAGTCGCTTTATAGTGAAAACGTGACCGTCCCTTCTTTCCTGGATATTTTTGTAATTTGTTGCAAAGTTTTTTATGAGCGATGGTCTATTTGTGTCTAATATTATGTGAAATTATCGCAAGGTATAGAAGGCTAATACGTACATTTTATATCTGTATATATAAAATTCAAAGTCCTGACTGACTTATATATCAACGCACAACCTAAAGCAGTCTTAGAGACGTATCATTTGGAGGGTGTGTTCTTTGTGAAGAGTATGTATCTACTAAGTAAGGGTTTATTGAAATTCAACCCTTAAGGGGGTGAAAAGGGGGTTGAAAGTTTATAACGGGGGTGTTACTAATTCCACGCGGGTGAAGCCGCCAAGTGTTGCATTTTGAAATCACTCTGCATCTGTCACTACAACAAACAAAATACTTTATTTGTAAAAATAGCCAGTACTTTGGTTTTTCATCTACGTACAAATTTATGAAACGTAAAAAACATCATATTTAATATTTCCATAGAATTTGCGATTTTTGTGGACCTCTATATTATTTTAGGGCATCTATCCCTCCCTAGTTGGCTAATCCTTATTAATTACATTTAGGATAAATGCCCCGCCGAGAAATAGGCCATCTATCCCGTAAAGACTTTGATTGCATTTTGCGTGCCCTTGCAATCGCCCAGAGACATGCGACACGATCAACTTAAAGGTAGTTATAGAGTCTTTCGATAGATTAATAAAATGGCATGAGATTCATCCGCGAAACTAGAGTAATTACAATCGGGGCAACATACACTTTTTCTTTTTTTGTGGGGTGTGAAATCATCCAATGATATCTCTCATGTCAGGCTCTTACTGACTAAAACTCACCCATATTCCTTCCCTGCCTGAGTGCGGTAACTCATGTTAAGAATTTATCCGCTACCCCTAGGTATGGTGGTGATCACCACCATGGATATATTATAACACTACCACCACTACAATAGGATATATTATAATCCTAAAAAAAGGCCTCCTCTATGCAAGAAAAAAGGCCCTTAATCTACTACGCGGGTCCAGATGCGAGTTGGTGGATGTAACATGTCTTCGAATTTCTGATTCTAGGACATAACTATTACCTCACGATATTTTCCACAAAATAAAATACACAAAGTAAAGTGACTTGATTCCAACCTACAACTTACGACAAATCAGTCGGAGCCGATTCCACTGGGCCATCACTGTTCCCATATTATAGATTCTGCATATTAAGTAAAGCTTAAAGATAAATGACGAAAAGTTAATGTACCATAGCTACACGTCTGTTTACCCTTCGCAGAACATAAGCCTTGTTAAGACTATGTGTTATCAATACTTACATGCACAATACGATTTGCTTTTAAAAAATTGAATAGTACCTCTGAATATACTAAATTATTTGATAGAAAAAACTTGTTTCGATTTTTGATATAATTCCAATAATACGAGTATGTACCAAAATCTAAACTTGTCAAGAAAATACTTGATATATCTGAGTTGTAAACGGTGACGGTGATATCTAAATGACTGTACGAGTGTTTTAAATTATTGCTACTCAATTATTAATTTTGGGTTTGCAAACCATAAATCAAAATAAAAAACTTTTTTACAAAAAAATTAACCGACGAAAAAGAACTAAAAAGCAAAAAATAAATAAACCTTTTAAGTTTTGAGTAATGAGCTTATTTACCTACATAAAATATCAAATTTTATATAAACTAATTTTGAGTCGGCGCCAAACAACAATCTGATTATTAAATATCTAAATTTTATAAGTACTTACAAATGAAGAAAGCTGTAAGTAGGTAATTAATCATTTTATTTATTGGCGCTATTGTTTAGGATAGGTATGGTTTCCATCATCAGCTCAGTTTCATGATGTGATGGTTCCTAAATGCAAATACCTGATTCAGTTATGAAAAAAAATTAACCGACGAAAAAGAACTAAAAAGCAAAAAATAAATAAACCTTTTAAGTCTTGAGTAATGAGCTTATTTACCTACATAAAATATCAAATTTTATATACACTAATTTTGAGTTGGCGCCAAAAAACAATCTGATTATTAAATATCTAAATTTTATAAGTACTTACAAATGAAGAGGGCTGTAAGTAGGTAATTAATCATTTTATTAATTGGCGCCGACTCAAAATTAGTTTATATAAAATTTGATATTTTATGTAGGTAAATAAGCTCATTACTCAAGACTTAAAAGGTTTATTTATTTTTTGCTTTTTAGTTCTTTTTCGTCGGTTAATTTTTTTGTTAAAAAGTTTTTTATTTCATGATTTTTTGTGGCTCGCATCATCTTTTAACACTCTGAGGCTAATTTCTAATTCTTCATCATTCCTCTTGCCACTGAGCTGATGATATAACAATCCTTCCATGAAGTTCTCAGGATATTGACCAGTTGAGGTTACCTCCAATATTGTAAAGACGTCTTTTCGTCAAAGCATATTAAGTGGTATTTGTCACTAAAACCAGTTTTTATATCTGACTTCTATTGTTTAGGAAAGGTATGGTTTCCATCATCAGCTCAGTTTGATGATGTGATGGTTCCTAAATACAAATACCTGATTCAGTTATGAAAAGTAAACAGAAACAATATTCGTGCCCAATTTTCGAGGTTCTCTCTCAATTTTTCCAGGATCTCATGAGCAAATCCTGATATCCTTGACAATCCTTGAGGTATACCCTATCTAAGAAAAAAAGAATCATCAAAATCGTTTCATAAATAACGGAGTGAGGGCCGAACATACATACAGAAACGCTAAACTTGCCCACAATTTTGGAGGGTTTCTCTCAATTTTATCAGGATTCCATTGTCAGATCCTAATTTCCTTGACATGGAACCACCCTTGAGGTACACCCTATCTTACAAAAAAAGAATAATCAAAATCGGTTCATAAATAACGGAGTGAGGGCTGAACACACATACAGCAACGCTAAACGTACCCACAATTTTCGAGGTTTTCTCTCAATTTTGTCAAGATTCCACTGTCAGATCCTGATTTCCTTGACATGGGACCACCCTTGAGGTGTACCCTATCCAACAAAAAAATAATAATCAAAATCGGTTCATAAATGACGGAGTGAGGGCTGAACATACACAAAAAAAAAAAAACATATATACGGTCGAATTGAGAACCTCCTCCTTTTTTTTCGTCGGTTAAAAAGTAAACAGAAACAATATTCGTGCCCAATTTTCGAGGTTCTCTCTCAATTTTTTCAGGATCCCATAATCAGATCCTGATGTCCTTGACATGGGACCATCCTTGAGGTATACCCTATCTAAGAAAAAAAGAATCATCAAAATCGGTTCATAAATAACGGAGTGAGGGCCGAACATACATACAGAAACGCTAAATGTGCCCACAATTTTCGAGGTTCTCTTAATTTTATCAGGATTCCATTGTCAGATCCTGATTTCCTTAACATGGGACCACCCTTGAGGTATACTCTATCTAACAAAAAAAGAATAATCAAAATCGGTTCATAAATGACGGAGTGAGGGCTGAACATACATGCAGAAACGCTAAACGTGCCCACAATTTTCGAGGTTTTCTCTCAATTTCATCAGGATTCCACTGTCAGATCCTGACTTCCTTGACATGGGACCACTCTTGAGGTGTACCCTATCTAACAAAAAAAGAATAATCAAAATCGGTTTATAAATGACGGAGTGAGGGCTGAACATACACAAAAAAAAAAAAAACATATATACGGTCGAATTGAGAACCTCCTCCTTTTTTTTCGTCGGTTAATAAAAAAAAAGCCTTGACGTTGTGTAAACATATCATAAAATATTATTAATAGAACAAAAAAAATTTAACGCTAATCTAATCTAATGGAAAACTCCCAGATGTACAAAAGAAAACATCAGCAAAATAAATGAATTTGTGATTCATTTATGTTTGTTGATTCTTTTTATTAGAACTGTGATACTCGATTTTATTTGCCTAAATTGTCGAATATTAATTTATTATCCATGATAGGTAGACGCTATTCAATGACGCACGAATTTTTTGAAACGTGCAAAAACCTCGTGTCATTCAGAAATATACAAGAGCTAAATTTCGCATATTTGAAACGTGATTTCTGAAAAATTAATAATTTATTCGAATCCAGTTTTATGTAGGGAGAATATTTAAGTATTGCTATGGAATACGGTTAAAGTGAATAATCTATGTATACAAAAGGGTAATATCGATTGTGTTTTTAAATGTTTATGAAATTGTTAATCTCTGGAAGTACATAATATATTTAATTACGAGAATTCATTCACTGATAGAAAGCTACAGTATCAGTGAGTATCATCGATTCTATTCATCGTCATCATCATCATTTCAGCTGAAAGAATTCCACTGTGGATAGGACTCCACCAAGGTTCACCACAACGACTGGTCATGTGTATCTCGCATTCATCGGATTCGCGAAACTCTCACCAGTTCATCGGTCCACCTTGTGAGAAAGCTTATAACGCTGCGTCTACTGTTACGCGGTTTTCCAGAATTTTTCGGCCATCGACCATCTGTTCTGCCACTTAAGTTTGGCGATTCTTCGGGCTATGTCGGTAATGTTGGTTCAGCTGCGGATATGTTCATTCCTGATTCGTTCACGCAAGTAAACTCTGAGCATATCCGTCTCCATTGCCCTTTAGGTGTCTTTAGCCGTCTGATGATGCCTATTTTGAGCGACCACATGTCATCACTGGCAACACTAACTGTTCATACCATAGTGTGTCAAGACTTTCGTAAATCTTGACACACTGTGGTTCGTGAGACGAGAAGAGCCTTTTATTCGGTTTCTCCGTTTTCATTTAGTGGTTCCTTTAATCTTGGAAAAATCCCTGAATTCAGTGGGATGGGTCAAGGAAGCGTAGACTACGGTGTCTTTGCCGATGGAGCGGGCGAGTCTGCGACCAATGGCCGCATGTTGCACATTACTGGCGGCATCCACAGCCCACTCAATTATGTTATGTTAATTTTTAATCAACTACTGATGTGTGAAGGTTTGTTGGGCGTGCTTTATTTTGAGAATTTGAAGCTGAATTAAAATTATGGGCAAATCATATCACCATCAAAATAATCGACCACATTAGAATAGTAATAATCAGTTGAGTAAGTAAGACTCATATCAATAAAAATAAAACACTTAGCCACATAATCATCATCATCATCATCATCATCATCATCATGATCATCATCATCATCATCATCAGCCTTTTAATGTCCGCACTTCTGGGGCACAGGCCTCCTCTCTGTGAGACGGTGTGAGCCGTAATCCACCACGCCGCCGGCCCAGTGCGGGTTGGTGGATGTAATCAGCAGGTATAGAAAAATAAATAAGTTATACAATCATTTTAAATTTAATTTAATTAAAATTACAAAATTGAATGTTAGATACTAATAGCTTAGTAAAATAGTAGTCAAAGGCAAGCATGTCACTCATGAAAAAAGTTTTTTTATTTACTATCTTTTGACATACAAAGCTGGAAAACCAAAAACAAAAAAAGTTCTAAATAACTTTAACTTAAAAGCCGGTGTTTCTGGTTTGGTTAATTTACACCGATTTCCAAAAAAAAAACAATAAGTTATTTTTTGCGTGCGTGCGTGAGTGTGTTGTGTTTACGTATTTTTTACTATTTAATACCAATATATTGTTCAATCAGATTTTTTCTTTGATAATTCCCTCATTTGGTACGGAACCCTAAATGTGCGCAGTCCACCACGCACTTGGCCGGTTTTAAGTTGTGTTTATACTAACCAACTATGGACTAGGTTGAAATATACGATTTTTTTTAACTGAATAAAAGAGGAGCATAGTAAAAGTAATAAAATGTAAGTGTTACGAGTATAAACAGGTATTACCCGCATTTCCATCCGCACACGTGAACCTAAAAATAATGACCTGTGACTAAGAAATGAGGCAATTTACATATCATTATTACAAAAACCTACTACGTTTCATGTGAATTAGTTCTAGGTCAGATATATTTTTTTAATACCAATGATCTAGTACTATGCTTAAATTGATAATTTAAGATAATTTCAATCCATCGCCAAATTCAAGTATCACTGATGTATTTTAAGTTGATTTTTAAGTAGCAATTTCTAATAAAAAAACCCCAAAAAAGTATTGGTTGCAATGGAATTTGAATTTTGTATTGTATAGGCGTAGAGTTTGATTTTCCCAAATTTGATAATGATATCAAATTCTTAATATAAATGTTAATGCTAATTAACGCTATTTATATTTTTAAATAATTAATTAGGAATTAATTCAGTGTATTTTTTATTTTAGGTCATGTTTCTAGCTGCTAATATGAAGGATATAGTTCCTTTGTTTCCAAGTCGAGATTATACCTAATTGTTTCTAACTACTAACTAGCTGTTCTGTTATGTAGCCCCTTAGTGATAATATGTATTGCTTACTATTATATTATCGGAATTATTTTTTGCAGTGGGATCCATTCATGTATTATAATTTGATTCTATAATATTAATAATTTTAAAGGACAATCTAGACGTGGACCGGGAGCGGAGAGCGTTGGCAGTGAAGTGTAATATGTCGGTCCGAAGGTTCTCACGCTGCACAGGTGCTGTTAAGATATCACTGTTTAAAGCATTCTGTCAGGTGTTTTACACGTGTAGCCTCTGGACTAACTGCACTCAAAAAGCCGTTATGCTCTTCGCGTCCAGTACAATAATGCATTCAGGATGCTGTTGGGGCTGCCACGCTTCTGTAGTGCCTCAGGGATGTTCGCGGACGCCCATACTGACGGCTTCGCTGCGATCCGGCGCAAGCGAGCAGCATCCTTGTTGCACAGGGTGCGTGCCAGTACCAACAGTCACCTGAGTGTCATTGCCAACAAGCTGTATTGTCCTTTTGTCATGTACTTAAGCCAGCTACATGCCCCTGTTACTGTTAATGTTTACTAACTTATTTGTTAAGTCTTTATGTTACTAACATCTTTGTATTTGTATTTGTGTACCAACTAACATAGTTGGTAAGTTGTTGTGATACTAACAATTTTGTATGTATATGGAATTTATTTCTGAAATAAATAGATTATTATTATTATTTATTACTTATATTACTTTAGAGTGAAACCGATCCGTCAAAACAGCCCACGACATTTAAAATTTCTTAGATTTTTTTTTTAAATAACATAACTCTTTTGTGTTGTATTTTGATGAAATACACACCTTATAAAATGTTTTTATTGAGAAGTCAAATGGAAAAAAAATAACAACTAAATTCAATTACTATTATATCATAGTTGATTTGATTTGTTTCTCCGCGGATGAATATGCAAGTCCAGTTTTGGTTGAGTGTTTACGCTACTGTTGATAGTGTTAGGATTTTATCCGGATAAATAGTCAAAACGGACAAATTAGACTCAGGCATAAACATACACATACCCGGGCCTGCGGACGGCGAGTAGTGGGTAACTCGCCGTCCGATCAGCACCAGTCCCGAGAGTCCACGCGCGCCTCAAAGAGTTGTCAGCAAAACATGACGGGGCCCGTCATGGCCGTTGCCTACCCAGTGGTTGTGGGTAAGTACGAAACAGAGTTAACGCGCCCCAGGGCATTCAGGGCAGGGAAGGAACAGGGGTGGGTTTTAGTCAGAATGAGTCTGACACGCCCTCTCGCTCCACCCTAGAGCGGGAGATGTCATTGGATGATCACACCACAAAAAAAAAATGCTTAAACATTCACTTAATACAAAAACAAGCAGCCATTCATACCGTTACCATTTTGAGCAAAGTACTGGGGACACAGTACTTGTTACAAGTTAGAAGGGGATCCGAACCTCATTTTCCTTGAGGGTCTCAGGGCGGGAGCAAGGAAATCCACCGAGAGTCATCCCCAGTAGAAAACACTTTTCAGAAACAATAATTATTAATATCCATTAAAAAAGTTACAATATAGAGTACAATCAATAACGCTGTCGGTTTACGTAAAGTAATATTGCGAAGCTAGATTCCCTATACAACTCGCTGCCCCGGACCTCAGCCGTGGTCAGTGTTCTTTTAAAACAATACACTGACATTTTATTAAATAAATACATTAGATTAAAAGCGTTTTTATAGCAATCCTGGTTTTTTTTATTGAATACATTAATCAAATGTCACTTTTTCATGTAGACTTTTTCCTTTAGTTTTCAAAGTGCTTATTATATTAGTATAAAGCTTTGGGTTTTGGTGGACTATATTCTGTAGTTTTTGGCGTACAAAAAAAGTATGGTTTTGATTTTTATTTTTGTCAATTATTATAAACATTTCAAATAAAAAACCGACCAAGTGTAAGTCGGACTCGCGCACGAAAGGTTTCGTATCTATAAAAACGACAAAAAAAATCACGTTTGTTGTATGAGAGCCCCTTTAAATATTTATTCTATTTTGTTTATTAGTAGTACTTGTTGTTATAGCGGCAACAGAAATACATCATCTGTGAAAATTTCAACTGTCTAACTATCACAGTTCGTGAGATACAGCCTGGTGACAGACGGACAGAGAGACAGACGGACGGACGGACAGCGGAGTCTTAGTAATAGAGTTCCGTTTTACCCTTTGGGTACGGAACCCTAAAAAATGGTGCAATGATAGTTATTATTATAAAATCCTCCGAAAAAAAAAAACATTATAATTTTCTGACTGTTGTAAACAGTTGATAGGTATACTTAATTTGTAAGGCCCATGAATCAAATCTAGGACTGGTTCTCGCCAAGGATTCAATGCCCCGGAAAACGTATTTGAATTAACTTTTAAATTCTAATAGAGCTTATATTGACGTCAAACATGACGCAAATTGTTAATTTGAAATCAATAACTTGGCTCTCTCAAATCACTATATTTTGCAAGCACAGAAATTCGGAAATTATCCGATTTAGGGTATAAGAAGTTTTATTTATAATTGTTTTTATTATTATTCTCAAACAAACTATTTGTTGTTTTTACAATTTTACTCGCCAAGCTAGTAAACTGGCGAGAAGCGCTTGATACATACAAATAATATTGTAAAAACTAACCATAAATAACAGACTATCAACTATGCACTATTTCAGTGAAGGATCGGCCACACCACCACAGACAGAATGTAGTGATACTGATCATGTTTTAGAATTAATTATAAGCAAATTTCCTCATTTCTTAGTGACATTATTTTTATTCTCACGTGTGCGGATGGAAATTCGGGTATTACCTGTTACAACACTACCTGTTTTAGGCTTCCGTACCCGAAGAGTCCAAACGGAGCCAAATTGTTGTCACTCACTTGTCCGTCTCTGCGTCTGTCACAAAATTTTGTTCCGATTTATTTTAACTTCCCATTGACCATTTAACTTGAAATTTGGTGATAATGTTTATTATTACGCATAATTTACTTACAAATACCAAAATATTGATTTCCCTCATATGGTATGTTGGCCATTTTTTATTAATTACTAGCACTTCGTTTGCGACTTTGTCCTCGTTGATTTTGTGATATAAATATATTTTATAGCCAACCCTCAAATAGTGTAGTTTTGCATCAGTTGATATTTTTTTTTGTTGGATCATTAGTTCCAGAGATTATCCCATACATACAAACTAACAAATCAATTTTACCTCTATGTAATATTAGTTACTTAAAATCTGCTTCTGTTTTGCTTACCTAAGAGAAGAATCGAGCAACATAATAACAGCTCATAATAAAATGAAAGAATAAGAATTATAATATTTATAAACAAAAACAAAAAAGATTCCAATATGAGCCTATTAACGAAACCGACAGACGACAGATCACAATCTGACAACCAGACATTTTTCTTTCGTTCATTTTCTTCACCTTCATCTTTTTTTTTATCCTGTCGCACAATTAATGTGATAATTACATTTTTTTTTTGTGAAAAATAGCGCATTATCAGTTCCTCTTCTCCTCTCAAATGGATGGAGGTTTATGGCCCAAGCCTAAAAGGCTGTGATGATTGATTCAAAAGATTAGCCAATCAGCAAGATTTGATAGAAAACTGACTACTCTGATAGAATATAAAGGATGATCTTTGATAGTTACCGTCATAAATTAAGAAAATCTAATAATGAATAAGTCAATAATAATATTTTATTTAGGTATAATTTGTCGTATTTATTATTATTTTAGAAAATTTTGTTTTTTTTTCCATTTATAAATGACCACAGCAGGTGATACCTACTTTATTTACATTACAATCTAGCCTATTGGCTAATTAGTAACTAAGACTATACAATTAAGAAATCATCTAGTAACGTCTTTCTTAGTCATTATAATTGAAAGAGTAAGAAACTTGATTCACGTGTTCTTCAGAAGGTTCAGCACTTGCACTACAGTTTAGGTTCACTAACACCTGTTTTATTCTCGCACTAATTCAGTGTTGTCAAGGAGTTAAATTTTTACATGAATACGAGTACATTCAGTTCCCATTTATTACCATTAATAACAGTACAAGAACATACAATTATTATTACAATTATTTCTATGAAGCTTAATATTGTACATGGGCACAAGATTCAGTCCACTGATACCCACGCTAAGATTAAACTTGTATTATAGGTGCCAGGGCTCTTACGTACGGTTTGTATAATTGAAAAAATAAAATGACATTTAGATACACACGTCGATTTAATACAATTAAAAATGCACATTTTTTCAAAGGTTATTTCAACCATTTTAAACTGGCTGCTAATGAGCTCCGCAAGTTTATTTCCAATATTATAATGAACCGACAACACACCGATGGAACCAGTTTTTTCAGAAAAGTTTTCCAGTTTAATATAATATGACAAATGGTAGTAAATGAAATGATTAGGTACTTGTAATTTTACATTATATATCTTTCTTTTATTCAATAAAAGGTATATTATCAATGCTTTATAGGGTTCCGTCTCCGAAGGGTCCAAACAGAGACCTATTGTTGTCACTTACGTGTCCGTCTGTTTGCCTGTTCGTTTGTCTGGCCGTCGTCTGTCACAAAATTTTAACTTCCCATTGAACTTGAAATTTTGTGATAATGTTTTTTTATTATTATTACGTATATTTTACTAACTACTAATCAATATATTGATTAACCAGATTTTTCTTTGAAAATTTCCTCAGGTACGGAACCCTAAATATGTGAAGTAACGCACTTGGCGGGTTTTTTTTATTAATGTAAGCGTGTGGTCGATGATTTTATGGTGATTTTATGATCCGCTCCTAACTTTGATTTCCTAACTTCAAATTCTCAAAATAAAACACGCCCAAAATACACATCAGTAGTTGATTAAAAATTAACATGTCATAATGGAGCGGGCTGTGGTTGCCGCCACAAATGTGCAGCATGCGATCAATGGCCATTGGGCGCAGGGTAGCCCGCTCGTTCGGCAAACCGAGCCCAGAATTTAGTTACGTTCTAGCATAGAGTGGCTTGTATTGTAGTGGGTTCTACTAGACAAGTATTGTTAGATAAACAAGCCCTTTCCCGTGGTCTACGATTCCTTGACCCATCCCACTGGAAACAGGATTTTTTCTAAGATTAAAGGAACCGCCAAACAGAAACCGTAAATCGGATTAAAGGCTCCTTTCGTGCCACATACCACAGTGTGTCAATACTAAAGTCTATGAATAGTGCGTGTTGCTAGTGATGACATAATTTAAGGTACTGAAACGTGGTCTCTCACAATACGCCTCATCAAAGGGTTTCAGTCATCCAAAAGGCAATGGGAATAGTCCCATTGCCTTTTGGATGACTGAAAGTTATCTTCATTCCTAATTCAATCACACAAGGAAACTCTGAGCATAGGCTCAGAGTTTCCTTGTGTGATTGAATTAGGAATGATGATAACTTAAGTGTCAGTAGGCAGGGCATTTTGCTCCCAGAACACATGGTCGATGGGGCCGAAATGTTCTAGAGCCGTGGCCGCCTATCGGAAGACACAGCGTCGGAGGGCCTTTCACAAGGTGGACCTTGATCTGGTGAGGGTCAAGATGCACAGGACTGGTCATTGTGGTGACACTTGGTGGAGTCCTATTCACAGTGGACGTCTTTCAGCTGAAATGATGATGATGAAATGAAACGATGACACTCACAGAAAAAAAAAAAAAAAAAATACCGATACTGTAGCTATCTATCAGTGAGTGAGAGTGAGTTCTCATAATTGAATATATGTATTATGTACTTCTACAGATTACAGTTCATAAACATTAAAAAACACAATCAACATAGCCTGTAGTATGTCGATTATTCACTTGGTCGTTCACTTTTACCATATTCTGAACACCGTATTGTATGTAAAACTGGATTCGAATAAATTATTCATTTTTTGAAATCAAGTTTCAATTATGACAAATTAACTCTTAGTTTTTAGCTATTATTGTTGTGTAAATTTTTAAAAATATTTTTACTAAGCAACTTATCCACGTTTAGCGGATTCTGGCGATTCCCTTTTAATAGGACCTTACGATTTCCAGTTTTCATAGTTTTATAGATTTATAAGATTTGGAATTAGATAAACAATAATAAACCGGGGAAATGACACGAGATTTTTGCACGTTTAAAAAAATTCGTGCGTCATTGAATAGTCTTTATCTTGGAAAAGAAATTCATATTCGACAATTTTGTCAAAAAAGTTCGAGTATCAATCACAGTTCTCATGAATCAAGAAAAATAATTTTTATGAATCATAATTTAATTTGTTTGCTAACGGTTTCTTTTGTTAGTGTTAAAAATAGTGGAAAAATCTGGGCGTTTTCCAGTAGCTTAGATTAGAGTTTTCTTTTTTGTTTTATTCATAATATTTTATGATCTTATGTTTGCACAACGTCAAGGCTTTTTATTTTGATTTATGGTTTGCAAACCCAAAATTAATAATTGAGTAGGAATAATCTAGAACACTCGTACAGTCATTTAGGTATCACCGCTTACAACTAAGAAATATCAATTATTTTCTTGACAAGTTTAGATTTTTGGTACCTAAATTGGATGTATATAAAAAATCAACAACAAACACAAGTTTTTGCTATCAAATAATTTAGAATATTCAAAGGTTCTATGTAATTATTTAAAAGAAAATCGATTGTGCACGTAAGTATTCATAACACATAGTCTTAACAAGGCTTACGAGTATATTCTGCGAAGGATAAGATGATGTAGAAGTGTACCTATAGTACATCCACATTTCGTCAATTATGTCTAAGCTTCACTAAATATGCAGCAACTATAATATCTCCCATAACCCAGTCCCATGGCCCAGTGGAATCGGCTCCAACTTACATGTCGTAAGTTGCAGGCACTTAGCGTAAATTATTTCATCATATCTGCTCTCAAAACAGTGAAGTAAAACATCGTGGCCAGTACCTTGAACATCTTAATAAATCTGTCATCATAAGACCAAATAAATACTGATATTGACACTATGTTTGTACTTCTATCGTGTTGAGATGAAACGATGGTTTATTATCATAACAAACGAATCTCGATCAATAATATTGACTCGGAACTCGATACGAATTTAATTGTTGTTACAATTTAAGATTGAATGATGTATACACAAATATTATTTAAAATAGACATTTGTGTTTTGTTTTTAATTATGAAGAAAGGAAATTGAAGTTTAAATCCTAAAATAAAGACAAAATATTTCATTTTCCTTGTTTCTAAACGATAATTAGGTGTTATAAAGAAATTGCACCATTTACATTCTTCTAAACTTTTTGGCAAAAAAATCTAGAACCCACTTGAATTTTAATCACACCGCAATAAAATATAATCCAGTCAATAAAATAATTACTACACTAATTATATTAAAAAAAAACATACCTTTATGTGAGCTGACAGTGTAATTGACATCCTCAAAAACTATGTGCACCGGTGGTCGCTTTGCCATACGATTCAGCGCCTTCAAAGTGGATCCGGCCCTTTCCAAAGCAGCCGGGGTCCAGTGACTTTCCTGCTCCTCCTCAAGCTGTACAGGGTTGGGGTGGGACGATGGGGCGGCATGGGCCAACGCGGCCCCCACAATGGCTTTACGAACTAACGGTACTGTTGCCATTTTTTGTAAAAAGATTTGCACTATTCTGTCACGTAGTTTGACACTAATTGTTAACTCACTTTTTTGAAAGAATAAAAATCGTGTAGTCTATAAAACTTTTCAATTATTTCAGTTATTAAAAAAAATCATTAGTTTTGTATTTAGAAAATAAATTGTAATCACATAAGAATGCAAAAAAAATCGAACTCAAAACACAATAAAAAGATTGGAACTAATTTTGCGATAATATCAGCATTCAATTCCGCAAATAAATTATTTTTCGAATTTCGATTGTCGTTTTAAACTTCGAACTTCGTGGACCGCTGCGCTGGAGTCGCGATACGGTTTGCGCGTGCGCAGGTTAGCAGCGGCACAGCACTACTGATTATTAAGAATCGGCTTTAAATATTATGCCGATGCAATTAAGTTAAATGACAATGTGATGAGAGTAAGCTATCAATTGAGATTAATTATTTATTAATCGTCTCCAATAGCTTTTGGATTAGATTTTCCTGTTATATTTAAACTTTGGTTTTGAGGTCATCGGATGATCGTAACGGTCGAGATTATTTTGCGCATCTACTAATTATTTAGATTTTTTGTTGGTACTTTCCTTAATCATTAGATTACAATAGCCAGACAATACCTATTATAGGTATGGTGTTGGTATGGATGTGCATGTCGACATAGACACTTCCATACACCTGAAAATCTGGTCCATATGCACAAAGGGCTTCAACCCGTCAAACACGATGTTGTGAGTTCAAATCTTAGTATTTTTATTTTATTATCACTTTTTTAAACAAAATAAGTACAAAATCCTCATAAATGGCAGCATCTTCCTCATAATAATTATAGTAATTATAAGTTTACCTTAATTTTATTAAAGACAAAAATAGCGTCACTTGTACGTCAATTGCATACATAAGTTAGTTTTATAATTACAATAATAAATAGGAATAAATAAACAAACGTATATTATACGTCATACCTAACTCAAATAAGTAGGTATCTTATTTATTTGCTCATTTTTTGCCACTTTTTGTCACAAGAATGGTGCATTTTTTTAACCAACTATAAAAAAAGGAGGAGGTTCTGAATTCGGTTGTATTTTTTTTTAGGTTTGTTACCTTAGTACTCCATATGAACTAATATTATTTATAGGTAAAGTTTGTAAGGTTGTAGGGGGCAATCTCTGGATCTACTGAACTGATTTTGAAAATTCTTTTACCAATAGAAAGCCATGTTATTTCTGAGTGTCACAGGCTATAAATTTTTGAAATCCACGCGGACAAAGTTGCAGTCAAAGTGCTACTTGCGGGGATACGATAGGTGGCGGCGACCTCTCGCGCTCGGCCCTGGTTCAGGCTATGGTATGAAGCGAGAGGGAATGGGAAGCAGTCTCCGCCTACTGCGAAGCAGTAATGCTCGCGAAGGCGGAGGCGGGACGCGTGAGGGAAGCTAAACGGAGTGGCCCTCACGGCTCCGGCCGCTACCACCGCAGAAGAGGTACTGGGCGTAGGACGTCGCGAGACGATCTCCTGCCACCGTAGACCCAGGCCTGCGGACGGCGAGCAGTGGGTAGCTCGCCGTCCGATCAGCACCAGGCCCCAAATCTCTTTGAGGCGCTGTGTCTGGGTGTAATTTATCTATAATGTTTATGTATTTAGAAATATATAAGTATGTTTATCAGTTGTCTAGTACCCATAACACAAGCTCTGCTTAGCTTGGGACTAGATGGCGTTGTGTGATAGTTGTGCAATATTATTATTATTATATTATTATTAGTGTTCCACGCGCGCCTCAAAGAGATTCGTGTCAGCCACCACTGACGGGGCCCATCGTGGCCGGTGCCTGCATGCCTAGGGGTAGCGGATAAATTCTGAAAATGAGTTACCGCACCCCTGGTCACTCAGGCAGGGAAGGAACAGGGGTGGGTTTCAGTCAGTAAGAGTCTGGCACGCCCTCCCGCTCCACCCAGAGCGGGAGAAGTCATTGGATGATTTCCCACCCCCCAAAAAAAAAAAAGGCAAAGTTTAGTGCTATTCATTAATAAACCGATTTGGAAAATATTTTTTTTTTATATGAAAGGATGATGATAGATGATTCATCTAGATCTCAAGTATTTCCATTCAGAAAGTATCATTTTGTGAAGTGAAATTAATGGAAAAGACCAATTAAGGCCTTCGGAACTCCTAAATGACAAATATGGCACGGGTGTCAATAGGATATCTCGGTTATCGTAGCTGAATGACTATGAAAAATAAAATTGAACCAAAAGATTCTGATGGAAACGGTACCGTCGAATTTATCTGATGATGAAGTCGGAAGGTAGGCACGGGAACTCCGTAGTAAACAATAAATTCTACCTGTGTTTTGGATCATTCGAATTATCATGAGATGCACTCTGGTTATAAATGGTGGTATATTCTATTAATATTAGTGTTTTAATCCGTGGAGCTTGGCAACTGGGCTTACCCCTGTTGTAAATCTCCGTTTGTGCCTAATGGCCTAGCTTTGTTCTATCTTCTGCTAGATTAGGAGGAAAGTGCAAATTATTTTTATTTTTACTCCTCCGCTGTTATTTTCTGATTAATTTCGTTGTGGGACCCAAGACAGTTCAATTGCTGCTGTGGTTTGGGCAAAGTTTGGCGGGCTTGACCCATAAAAAGGAGTATTTCTATTATAAGTCCCCATTACTATAGAACTGGTACATTTATGCGAAAAGTTGGATGTATGGGTGTTTTTTACTCAATAACTGGATGAAATTTGGCACAAAGATAGACTATGGTCTCAAGCTAAATAAATTACCTGTGGTAAAAATTAAAAAAATATTTATTTTTTTATATAACCATTAGATTTTTCGGGACCCTGAGGTCCCGGATCTTTGGAAGGCGCACGAGGGGCCGAAGCCAACTCACAGAGGCCGCTTTAGACGCTTCATAATACCTGCAGGTACACGCTACGAGTATACAAGCGCAACCAGGGTTGTCCTTGGTTGGTGTAAAACTATTGCAATTATTAATATTATTAATTAGTAGGTAGGTACCTCACTAACGCCACGCTTGCGAAGCCGCTGGCAGTATCTAGCTTAGTATAAAGCCGGATACTAAGCGACATTTCGCATTCACCGTTGATGTCCTTTACTTAAATATTTCGCAAAACAAGTTCCTCGAGATCAAGCTTGTTATTGTGCAAGCGTGTTTTTTTAAGGGTCGGAAATCATCAAATGACTTCTCCCTCTCTGGGTGGAGCGGAAGCACTGAAAAAAATAAGTAGTAAAACATAATGAAAAAGCATTAATCTAAACTGTTAAAGCATTAATTTGAACTGTTAAAGAATCACTGTTCAAGCAGTTCAGATTAATGCTTTTTCATTATGTTTTACTACTTTTGTTTTTCAGTGATTGACTGTCATGCTCTAAATGGCTAAAACCCAGTCGTGTTCATTTATCATTTACATTGCTTAGTCAGTAAAAGTCTGACACGCCCTCCCGCTCCACCTAGGGCGGGAGTGATGATTTCCCAACCTGCAAAAAAAAAATGGGCCGCGGGTAATTCTTTCGTACAATCCTGCAACGCTTTTTTTTTTTTTGGGGGTGGGAAATCATCCAATGACATCTGCCGCTCTGGGTGGAGCTGGAGGGCGTGTCAGACTCTTACTTACTAAAACCCACCCCTGTTCCTTCCCTGCCCTGAGTGCCCAGGGGCGCGGTAACTCTGTTTCGAATTTATCCACAGCCCCTGGGCAGGCATTGCCCATGACGGGCCTCGGTCATGATTGCTGACAACTCTTTGAGGCGCGCGTGGAACACTACGCGCCGTCGACTCTCGGGCCTGGTGCTGATCGGACAGCGGGCTACCTACTACTCGCCGTCCGCAGCCCCGGGTAATCCTGCAACCTTGGCAGGATGCAAACATTGGTAGCGGATAAATTCGTAACAGAGTTACCGTGCCCCTGGGCACTCATGCAAGGAAGGAACAGGGGTGGGTATTAGTCATTAAGAATCTGACACGCTCTCCCGCTTCACCAAGAGCGGTAGAAGTCATAGGATGATTTCACACCCCCAAAAAAAAGGATGAAAACATTATCCGGGATCACAGAATACGAAATCTCCGTACCAACAGCTTCTAAAGATATCACTACTGATAACTGAAATCGGCTTTAAAGATTATCGATGCAATTAAGCTAAATGACAAAATAATGGGAGTAAACTATCAATTAAGATTAGTATTTATAAATCGTCTCCAATATTTTTTGGATTAGATTTTCCTGTTATTTAAATTATTTTGAACCGAATGGTTTCGGATTTGGGTTCGTCTGGGGACGGATTGGGCAAATCTATTAATAATTTAATTTTTTTGTTGATAGACACTGTCCTAAATCGTAATAGAAAACGTGGCAAAAGTTTAATTAGAAGTAACTGTTTTGAAATTGGGTATTGCAGTAATTTTTTTTTTAATTATTTGTATCAAAAAGTTACTTTTTCCAAAATCGCAAAAAAAAAGAATTTTTCAAATCCGTTCAAAATTAGCAAGAAACCTTTCAAATCAGGTGGAAGAAGAAACTATCATGTAAGCAGAAAAAGGATGCACACATTGAAATGTGACATCACCGCCAATTAGGTTACGTATGCACAAAAGAGATAGCGAGATGTACCGACCACGCGCTCCTACTCTTCCTCATACCAATAGTTGAAATGGTAATTGCTGCTTCATTTAATAACCAATTTTGGTGCTATATTCATAAAAATATTTCTTTTTAGTGTTAGGTATTTGTTTCGTTTTCGTTTCGTATAAAAATTTTGTACAACAACATATACAGGAAAATACTCAACTGATTGAGGCTAGTGTTTTTTTGCAAGTTGTATCTCATTCGCGATAGTCGTTTTTAACCGACTTCGAAAAAGGAGGAGGTTCTATCTTCGACTGCATGTTTCATTTTTCTTTTTTCTTTTCATGTATGTCCACCGATTTCTCCGTCAGTTGTGGACCGATTTTCAAAATTCTTTTTTTATCCAAAAGAAGGTACTCCCGAGGTGGTTCCATATAAATTTTATCGAAATTGCTTCAGTGCTTTTTGTAAACTGAAAAAAAAAATGAAAAATACGTATACCTCGATGACTTTCTCCAATTACGAGTATGTTTAAATGCCACGTTCCATTTTATTGGGGTTTTTAGTTCTGGGGTATTAGTATTTTTGTTAATTTCTAGTGTATGTTCATTTTTGGAAGTCACTGGTTTTTTTGTAATATAGTTTTTTTTTATTAAATCCACAGTATGCAAGAACTGCCTGGGAGTTTCCAGTCCTAAAATGATTTGTTTCTTGTTTTGCAATTTATAGTGTATTTTCTTTTTAGGAAGTCAGTTGTATTTTTTGAAAAATTTACGTGCTTATCCTATTTTTTTAATATACATTTGTGGATCTTGTCAATATGTATGCACTATGTCGATATGTCTAAATACCAGCGCTATCAGATTTAAAACGTCGGTAACTATGAATGTAACGGGAGTTACATTCTTGTGTACAATATCAATGTCAAAAATCTAGTTTGGGGCTATTTAGTATAAAGCAGGATATTAAAACCCATTTTGAATTCACAAAAGACGTGGCTCTTTATAATTCGCAAAAAAAAATCCAATTATCATCAAATTTTTATTTTTTCATGTTGTTTCTAAAAGAAACTCGTTTCGGTGCTTTCTGTTATCAGCAGATGTAGCATGACCAATTCTATCTTCATTCTACCAAGAATATGCAAAAATATTTTGATCTAACTTGACATATTTTCTGCCCGAGCATCACGCTTTATAGTGTAGACTTTTTTTTTTTTTTGACTTTTGCCGACTAAAGAATAAAAACATTTCTTCTCTTCAGTTTTAACATCGCTATGCTTAGTACGGTAGAAATCTGTCTACAATCTATTATTTTGTCTATTCTTCCGTCGAGAAAACCAGTTTGGTGGTAATGCTACGCGTGCAGTAGGTATTAAGTTCTGAACCTTCTGTTTAAACAATAATGCAAGCATTGTCCTTTTTTTTTTTAGAGGATGGGAAATCATAAAATGACTTTTCCCGCTCTGAGTGGAGAGGGAGGGAAGTGTCAGACTCTTACTGACTAAAACCCATCCGTGTTTGCTGAATTGCCATTGATGTCCTAGGCCACGGTAACTCTTTTGAACAATCCCGCAACCCTGGCAGGATGTAGCAGACATTATCCTGGATCACAGAATATGGAATCTCCGTACTAGCGTCTTCTCAAAAATCCAGTTATTACCTATGTGGAGGTATGCGAAACAGAGTGTAAAGTCCCACAACCTCCATTGTGTGACCCCGACTCACTGGGGCATCATCCCGGCTCACTGGGACATCATCACCCCGACTCACTGGGGCATTATCCCGACTCACTGGGGCATCACCGCAGACAGTTCCGACTCACCGTGAACTATGCGGCTCTTCTGGTTCCGACCCTCGACTATGAACGTGAACGCAGCCTTCGTCATCACGTCGGGGTCACCAGTGTGGAGGTATGCAAAACAGAGTGTAAAGTCCCACAACCTCCATTGAAAAGGGAGGATCCTCCCTTTGCAATGGAGGTTTGTGGGATTTTACACCCTGTTCCGCTCACCTCCAAACCTACTTACTAATAAAACTCGTAGCGTTGGAAGTACGTCAAGTGCACAACGTTTGTAATGGACCGCCTTAAGGCTCTATACTGACCAAGTGGCTCATTGAATAAAAAATTGTAGCGTAGCATAGAAAATAAAGATAAAAGAATCCTACGTTGAGTTCAAAAACGGCCGTTTTTGACACTTTTGCTTACTACTTTGGATTTTTTTTTTGTGGGGTGGGAAATCATCCAATGACTTCTCCCGCTCTAAGGTGGAGCGGGAGGGCATGTCAGACTCTTACTGACTAAAACCCACCCCTGTTCCTTCCTGCCCTGAGTGCCCAGGGGCGAGGTAGCTCTGTTTCGAATTTATCCTCAACTACTTTGGATATGAAACATTTTGAGTCCCGTTCTAACAACGTAAAAATACTTTATCCTCTTAGTAACAAACTCAAAGTAGGATTCTTTAATCTTTATGTTCTATGCTATGCTACGATTTTTTATTCAGTGAGGGCGCCACTTGGCCGGTAGTAGAGCCTTAAAAGCCATCAATTTCATGCCATTTGTGTAACTACCTCGTTGGTGTCGTGATCGTAAGTGCGACTGCTGAGCAGGTCCTGGATTTGATTCACAGGTCGAGCAAAAATTGCCATTGGCTTTTTCCATTAGGAATACTCAGTATTAAGTATTAAAGTATTTATTTCTCAGTATAATATAGTAGTGAGATCTTACATTAAACATTGTTTCACACATACTATTCACATATACCATTGCTGGTGTAGAAATATCAATCAATAAGCTAGGCCACATGCAAATCAGAACTAACAACAACTAACTAAATACATTATAAGGATATTAATAAAGTTAAATGTACTTATTTAATTTATAATGTTAACGACAAATTTAGACTGGTTAATAGATTCATCAACAATAAGATGTCGAAATATTGATAGCTAAATCAAAAATATAGATCATAATGCCAAAGAGTAAATTATAGTGTCAAAATAAAAATACAATATCAAAGAATTAATAATAATGTCAAAGTACTGATGCCATTATTAAGATCTTAATTATAATATCAAAATGTTTGATTTAAAAAATTTTATTGACGGAATAGAAACACCATGTCCAAGAGCCAAGCAAACATTTAACATTTAAACTTGTTAATTGGTAACATTTTCAGGGCACGTGGTAACTTATTATAAATTTTATAAGATCAAACGAACTTCGGCAAGTGAAGTTCGATCGATATTATATTAATGGCTTCATTCGAAGATATAACATTCACAATGTAGTTCCTCTACCCTTTAAGGCAACGCCGCACTTTTTTTTAATTACCATTTTTATTTTTTAGGTAATTCTTAGCAGTCCAGTCAAACCTCATTCTTTTTAGAGTAAGTGAATCTAGCAAAAATCTTCAATATGGGCAAGTAAACACCCACCCTGGGTGGGTGTTTATATCTTCGAATGAAGCGATTAATATAACGATCGAACTTCACTTGCCGAAGTTCGTTTGATCTTAAATTATATTGCATCGCTTCATTCTTCACATATAACATTCACAACGTAGATGTTCAGAGATGAAGTTTTAGTTGTTTTTATAATTCAATAATAATACCTCATTTAATCAATGCTTGTTTATTAACTGATGTCTTCACAAAAAGTGTAATCTGATCTAAATAATATATTGACAATGTTTGTCATCTTATTATTATTGCTTAATCTAGAATCAACTGCTTAAGTAATTATTTAGGTTAATACACATAATCTTATAATGGTCAAAATGTTAATCAGTCTTATTTAATTTGTGTCAAACGGAAAAACAAACAGAACTTGCATAGGAATTTTCTTCGCGTATGGGCCGACAATAATATTTCGCGAATGTTTGAGAAGCTGCTGTCCAACCAGTTGCCTTCCGGATGGCGTCTATGGACAGGCCAGCGCGGCGCGCCGAGGACGTGGCGGCGTGACGCGTGCTGTGCGCGCTGAATGTCGCCCCGTCCACACCGCTCTCACACAATACTAGTTTTATCCAACGTCCTATTGACTGCGCCGTAGCGCCTCTATAAGGCCGTTTAAACGTTAGGAATAAATTAGGTACGTTCTCAGGTCTAATTTCTTTAGTCATTTGAAGATAATCTTCTAATAACGTAGCCGGGCAAATACTTGGTTTGTCTTTAAAGTATGGTAAAAATAAAATTGGTTGATCTCGGCCAGGGGCCGATGTTTTTATTATGTCAGTTATGACTATATCAATGCCTCTGGAATTTACTTTTATGTTTAAGGTCTTTATTAGTGAGAACATTTGGACTCTGTGCGCTGTGCAAATAGCTAACAAAATAGCCAGCTTCTTTGTGATCTTTTCCAATAAGAGATTCTTATTTGGGAACCAATTGGAGATATAGTCGAGTACCACCTGAGGATCCCATGAGCTCGTGTATTTAGGTACACACGGTTGAAACTTGTACACTCCTTTCAGTAATCTTTTGATGCAGTCGTCTGTTCCTATACTATTTCCTAGAAGTAGCAATAGGGCAGATCGATGGCTATTTAGGGAGCCATATGATGCTCCCTTATCAAATTGATCGAACAAGAAGGTGGAATTGACACTTCAAAATTTGTCGTCCCATCCAAAAATTCCCCGTCTACTACTCCCGTCGTACTATGAGTAGTACGACGGGAGTAGTAGACGGGGCATTTTTGTTCCTTACTCTCAAGTAAGGAACAAAAATTTCACCTGTGTTTGCGCCCACGTTTGTGCATTATACCAACTACGATAAGAACAGATACAAACAGTTTAGTTGCACGCAAGTTGCACCAAAGCACCATAGTTATAAGAACCATAGATAGTAGTCTTTTTTTAATGACAAAATTATTCTTTTTCTATTTAATTATTTTTAATTTTGCTTTTTGCATGTCTGCCAAAGACTACAATAATGTATGATGTCTGCAAAATGCACGCCTTTTTTTTGTGATAAGGCTTATTTTTTTTTTTTGTTTTAGTAGGTTTGTACCGTGTTCCGTGAGTGTCTGTAGCATCACAAGGGGGCCCCAACAGAATAACAGTCTGGTTCAGAGGATAAAAAAAAACAGTTTTTGAAACAACACAAAAATTATGTAAGCACTTTAGTTTATTATACCAACTTTATTTTTAAACTTAAGTAAGTTAAACAATCAATAAGAATGTATTGATCTGATTTAAACTAAAAGTAAAATGCATTCACTTTCTTGCGTAATAGGTCTATTACAACTCACTGCAGTCTGGTTCAGAGGATAAAAAAAACTGTTTTCGTAACAACATAAAAATTATGTCAGCACTTAAGTTTATTATACCAACTTTATTTTTAAACTTAAGTACGTAAAACAATTATAAACAATGTATCATCCTAACGTACATGGACTCATGTTCCATGTACCTATGCTAATTTCTTTGAGTTTCTTTTAATGTATTATTATTAATTAGCACTTGTGCAGTTTATCGGTAACGTAAACGAAACCCTATAAGGACCGACAGATAAACCGCTTTGTATCTACATACTTGCCAATCTTAATCGCTACTTTCATTTTTTGTTTAATCAACATTAGGTGCCACTGCTTCAAGAGTAGTAGATCCTGCGGTCACTAACCTACGTACATAGCTGAATATGAGTGCCTACCTTTATTTTGGAGAATCCTCAGTTCAAGCGTCCAATCTGATTTAAGTTGTAAAATTACCTACCTCTAAAGTATTTTCTAATATTTTTTTCCATCGCAATCAATGTCAAATACTTGTCAATAAGCTGCCAACCTTTCAAACATGTTGACAGATTGAGACTAGATTTAATACCTTTGATCTATTTTGGAACTTAACGTTTGCTTGGAAAAAAATTTAACCTCTTAGGATCCGAAACTCAACTGTGAGTTTGAAAACAAAAAAAATTAAATAAGTGAAAAAAAAGCGTGATCGGCTGACAACCCGGGCTTATCCGCGGATCCTAAGCGGTTAAAACCATAATATGGGAGTTATATGTTTGAGCCGTTTGGGGTTGAAACACTAGGGCCATAGGGTGTGAGTGCTCATCGAGTTTTCCGTGAAATGCTGATTCTTTGGCCGAAAAAATGTTTCCAGAACGCTGGCAGCATTGCCACGTTGAATGTAACGTGGCAATGCTGCCAGCGTTCTGGACACTTTTCCCAGACAGCGATGTGGACGATTTTTTCGATGCCCAATGAGCTGTACTCCTCCCGGATCTTTTATGCCGCTTGTACATATTTTATTAATTAAGTTATTTATTACTTTAGTTATGTATATTATAATAAATAAAACCAAATCATTTTGATCTTTGAAAGCTTTTTCATATTGTGTTAATAAAATTAGTTGGTATTAACAGAAAATATGATAGGCAAAGGGTCTTGATGGCTTTTAATATCATGTTTGTTCATATTTGTTAGTGTTGTTGGCAGTAACGTATTGCATACTTCTATCGGAAAGCCATTGTTTTTCTCATTAGAATCTGTTTGTCGAACATTAGTTTGTGTATTTTATTGCTTTTGTATAAAGAAGAAACGCGAAACCATTGTATTGTGTTACATTATTCGCTAATTAGGAAGTTGTTAAAATATTGTAATGAGTCTGTCTCTGCCTAGCCTTTTCCCAACTATCTTGGGGTCGGTTTCCAGTCTAACCGGATGCAGCTGAATACCAGTATTTTACATGGAGCGACTACCTCCAGACTACCTGTGGAGGTCAGATGACCTTCACAACCCAGGTACTGGGTAATACGATACCCCTTGATAATACTGGATGTCAGACTTTCGGGCTTCTAACGACCCGTAACGACTGTCAAAGATCCACGATTGACAGCCGGGACCAAAGGCTTAACGTGTTTTGCGAAGCACGGTGTAGTCTCGGTAAGTAAAGTGGTCACCCATCCATGTACCAACCCCGGCAAGCGTAGCTTAACCTGATGGATCGATTCGTGCGGCTGTTATTACTTTAGCCACAGTATTTCGTGTTAAATAATCATGACGTCATTGTTTTAACATCATTATTTTGCCAAGGGGAATCGTGAACAACAGATTGTAGTGGTCGAAAGGCAATCGCTTCATATAAAACCAGCATCAGCTGCATCCAGTCAGCCCGATCAGCAGCCGGAAACTGATCCCAATATAGTTGTAAAAACGCAAAGCAGATTGAATGGTTCTTTTATATTATCACCATTTCATCTGAAAGAAATCCACTGCTGGAATATAGGCCACCACCACGCAGCGCCACATCGACTGATCCTGTGTGTCTCTCATGCAGCGAACTTCTTCCCCGCGAACAGCACCAGGTCATTGCTTCTTCACGTGTCTTGTTTTTCTTTAAATTATTAGCTACGTTCTCATGGAACTTCTGCGTGAATTTTTATTTTTAACTGAAAAACTGGTCTTTTGTATTGCAAGTTTTATCCTTTATGCAAATTGCATGCACGAACAATAATAAGATCTAAAAAAAACTTTTTACAAAAAAAAATACAACCGACTTCCATATATAATACAAAAAAATGCATAATAACTTTAATTTCGGCAATCGGTGTCAAATAACGAAGAAACCAAACTAGAAACAACCGACTTCCGAAATTAAAGTAATTTTTCATGTTTTTTATTTTTTACTTTTTAGTTGTTGTTCCCCGTTCTAAAACTAAATTAATAGTAAAGTTATAGGAGTTGATAGCCCCAAAAATAGGGAATTTGAACATAGTTGGTAAAATTAGGGTGTACCTATCAGGGTGAACTGTACAAATCTGTATACCCCTTCAGAGCGTATCAGCGTGATGTAATTTTGTGAAGTGGTAAATACAATATACAGACATGCGATTGCAGCAATTCTGGAAGGTTTGCTATCATTTATTGAAGAGTTCCATTGTGTATCTCCGAAGTCCTTTATCAGATCTTCACCAAATTAAAATGGGACCACATGTGAAGCAACAGCTTTTAAATAAAAAAAAAAATCAAAATCGGTTCTCGTAGTAAAAAGTTATGAGGCATAAAAAAAAATACAGTTGAATTCACGAAACTGTCTAACTATTACGGTTCATGAGATACAGCCTGGTGACAGACGGACAGACAGACAGATAGACGGATGGAAAGTGGAGTCTTAGTAATAGGGCCCCGTTTTAACCCGGAACCCTAAAAAGGAACAATCTGGTTTTTTTTTTTCATTTGAAAAATTATTAATATAATTATGTACCTAGTTTTACAACGGTGCTTAGCTAGAAAAGGTCTTCGACCTGCATTACGGCGGATATTCAGCCAAATGCTTGAGGAAAAAACTAGGTGCATGTCATTGATCTATTCCAGGGTAAAGGTCTCTTCGTATACAGGTAGATGGACCAACTTTTGACCACTGCGTTTTAGTTGTAAAATGATCAAGTTATTTGTAAGAAAATACCACATTGATATTAGCATTTCTATTACGGTGTAAATCATAGTTGCGATGATCATTACCGCGAAAGTTTACGTAGGTACAATTGCGTACGTCGCAATGGTAAACATTCGCGGTAACGAACATCGCGATAATGAAATTCACACCTTGATTTTCACTCTTCCTACCAATCTAATCATTAAATCCAATTAGCCTGTTATGTCCCCTTCCTGGGCCAAAACCTCATCGTCCCTTTCAAGGCCGTTGCAGGAATAATAATTTGATAATAATATATGTATAATAAAAAACTTTTTTACAAAAAAATAGAACCGACTTCCAAAAAAAGTGCAAAATAACTTTAATTTCGGAAGTCGGTGTTCCTGTTTTGTGTCTTCGTTTTTTGACACCGACTTCCGAAATTAAAGTTATTTTGCACTTTTTTTGGAAGTCGGTTCTATTTTTTTGTAAAAAAGTTTTTTATTTTTCACTTTTTAGTTGTGGTTCCCCATTAAACTGTGTTAACAATTCATAGACATACGATAGCAGCAATCGCGGTTGATTTGCTGTATTTTTGAAGAGTTCCGTTGTCTGTCTCCGAAACCCATCATCAGATTTTTTTGAAATTTAAATGGGACCATTTCGGAATAAACCCCTTTCGAACAAAATAAGAATTTTGCAAATCCGTCAATGTATGACGGAGTTATGCCCGAACATACATAAAAAAAAAAAAAAAAAAATACAAACATCCGAATTGATAACCTCCTCCTTTTTCGAAGTCGGTTAAAAAAAAGATCGTTGGCAAACAATACAAGAAGAAACCACCAAATGACTGATGACGACATATTTATCATTCTATTATACAAACACATAAATTGTCAACACAATACCTCCCTCCATATAAATGAGAGCATTATTATTATACAATATTATGTATATAAAAACATCATAAATCCATTAACACTTGGATGTATTGATAAATTCTGACACTATGATAAAGTTACCCGTTTACCTTGAAACAGTAGTTGATGCATTTAATGGATTCTATTTATTATTTTCCGTGGCCCTCTATTTTCTATCGAGTTATTGACAATTAAGGGCTGGGACAAGGTTATAATAGCTGTTTTAACACGATTCTAGATAAATCGACGATGTAGGTCATACAGCTGCCGGGGTTCAAGTGGAACAGAGGCTCTAAATAAGTGAACACAGCGATAGTGGTGCCCATTAGTTATAAATTTTAATGGTTTTTTTTTTTTGGTGGGTGGGAAATCATCTTATGACTTCTTCCGCTCTAGGATGGAGCGGAAGGGCGTGTCAGACTCTTACTGACTAAAAACCACCCCTGTTCCTCCCTGCCCTACGCGCCCGGGGGCGAGGTAAGTCTTTCGAATTTATCCTCCACCCCCGGGCAGAAAAAGAAAAAAAGAGAAATTTAATGGTTAAAAGATTAACTTAATTCTATTGTTTATATAATGGTATTGTTTATTGAATTGTAATGTTTGAATAAGATTATTTATCTCACTGTATTTTTAATTTCCTAAGTAGATGTTAAAATGATGGCACTCTAACGCATTAGGTTACCCAGTGGTAATGTAATAATAGGTGGAGTAAGTTCGATAAGTATTATAGCATCAGCCATATTTTCCTGACATGGAGACAGCGATTGTCGCAACCCCGCGCTGGGCACTCCACCATTGCGGCGGTAGTGCCCCTCTTTGAGGAGTGGCTGAAGAGGCCCCACGGTGCCCTCACCTTCCGCCTGACGCAGGTCCTCACCGGACACGGCTTTTACGGGAGGTTCCTGTTTCGGATCAAGCGGGAGGTGACGCCCGGGTGTTTCCATTGCGCGGATCGTCCCGAGGACACGGTGGAGCATACGGTGGAGGTTTGCCCCGCTTGGGCAGAGCCCCGCCGTGTCCTCGTGGAAGCGATAGGCGGCCGCGACTGCCCTGGTTCAGCCCATGGTACGGAGCTAGAGGGAATGGGAAGCCTTCTCCTCCTTATGCGAAGCTCGTAATGCTCGCAAAGGCGGAGGCGGGACGCGTGAGGGAGCATCAACAACGGAGTCGACCTCACGCTCTCAGCAGCAGCCGCCTCAGGAGACGCCTGGGACTTCCGGCGCCGCGAGACGATCTCCGGCCACCGTAGACCCGGGCCTGCGGACGACGAGTAATGGGTAGCTCGCCGTCCGATCAGCACCAGGCCCGAGAGTCGACGGCGCGTAGTGTTCCACGGAGGAGGTAAAGGAGGTCCTGTGCTCTGCAGCCAGACGGAAGCTAAAGGTTCACAGCAGCAGGAACGAAGGAAAGGAGGTCTTGTGCTCTGCAGCCAGAAGCTAGCAGTAGCTTAACCCGTCAGGTCACGAATAGCAGACACAATTAAAAACCTATTGTATTTTGTTATTGGGCCTAAACACTGTCAATACAGACTGATTATGAGTACACTACAGGCTAAATAAAATAACAATATTCATCAATACAAGATTCTTTAATAAGTTTGTGGCGTGACCTCTAAAAAGGTTTTATGGGATTATTATGAGTTAAAAATGAATTTGGATTTTTCCGATATGGTGTATAGTGACCTCTATGAAGGTTTTTGTGAACGTCATATTTATATAAAACTATAGAGAATATAAGTTTTGGGAGTGTCTTTGATTTTTAGGGTTCCGTAACCGAAGGGTCCAAACGGAGCCCTATTGCTGACATCATATCAGCCATAAAAATTGTCAAAAATAAATTTGGTACGAAACCATATTTGTCTGAACTGTTTTCGAAAAACCAGCCAAGTGCAATGTCCGACGCACACTTGGCCGGTTTTTCGAAAACAGTTAGGAATTAACATAATCGCAATTTTATAAAAAAACAGCAAATTGTAGGAAACTTTGTAGATTTAGATGTAAATGAGATGAACGGAAGAGATGGAGCTAAAGAAGTTTTACTTCAGTCGTGTGGTCTAAAGCACACTCGTTTTTTTAATATTTTTTTTTATATAATTAATTGCATATAAAAACAATCAATTATACTATTAATATCATTATACGAGTACATCAATATTGTTACGTCGACCGTATTACACTGGAACGTTCGAGAATGTAGTCGAAGTTTCCAGAAGTTTCCACTACGTTCGAGAACATTCCATTGTGGTACTGTGTAGAAGTTCATAGATGTTTCTAGAATGTTCCAGTATAGGATAGTTCGACAATGTTCTAGAAACTTCCATGACTGTATAAATAGGTCGGACGGCGGGCGAGTGAGTCACCGCCAGTTGCCACTGTGAGCAGTCGTGCCTGCACGCTGCTCCTCCGTTCGGCCCGCTCACATCCACCGGTTCTCCCTGTGTGCTGTCGTAGGTGCTGGTCTCGGCCGGCGCTTGCGGGGGTGCGCAGGGGTAGTCGCCCCGTTGCCACTCGGTGGGGTAACCCACCGTAGCGGTCGCGGAGGCAACTCAGTTTTGAAATCCTGTTTCTCGACGTCTAAGACATGCCGCCGAAGGGGAAGTCCGGTGCCCGTCGCTCTCAGGAGCACGGTACCGGGCCGTCTCCCTCACCACCGGACCGTCCGGTGACGGAACGGACGCCGCCGCCCCCTGCAAGAGGGGGTGCGTCGGCCGCGCGCCCCGGGTGCGACGCGCCGCGGCGCCGCCTGCTGGGCCCGCCCGTTCGGAGCCCCGAGCAGCCACATCCTGCCCCAATATAGGGCCGCGGGACCCGCGCCTCGCTGCACGAACCGCGGGCCCTACCGCGGCAGTGCAGCGCGGCTCGGCCCCTGTGCCGAGTGTGACCGCGCCTGCGCCGCGCCCACGCTCCACTACGCCCCTGGCGATGGAGGTAATGTCACCGCCTCCCTCGCTGGCGCCATCGCCGTTGCCGCCACGAGCGCCGCCGCCGCCGCCGCTGACGCCGCATGTCATTGCGGTGAGTAGCGGTGCGCTGTCACCATCACCACCAAGGGTCTCCGCCCAGGATTCCCCGGCGGTGTCGGGGTGTTTTTCCCCTCGCGAGAGCGAGTGGTCGGACATGTCGGCATCGTCGGGCGAGTCTGACGTGGCGGAAGGCCACTCCCGGCTCCCACTGCCGCCGCCGTAGGGGCTGGAGCTCGCCCGCAGCGGAGGCCCAGGAGCCCGGACGAGGAAGAGGATGCGGAGGAGGCGAAGCGGCGCCAGCTGCAGCGCACACCGCGCAGGCGCAGCGGGGCTGACGCGCCGTCCTTCGCCTCCGCCGCAGGTGTCACGAGCGGCACAAGCCGCTCCCCACCTCAGCAGCAGCAGAGTTCCCACTCTACGGCTGCCACCGCCCAGGGCGGGGGCGCCAAGGGTGCTCCGAACAAGAAGACACGCTACGCGCCGTTGGTAGTGGAGAGGCTGCCGGACTGGCAGACCCACTTCAGGGTCCTGCACGAGCAGCTGGGTCGCTCTCCGAGTGCCCGCCCTTACCAGGGCGGCATTCGGTTCCTTCCCAGTGACGAGAAGGAATACAGGGTGATCCAGCGCTATCTGTGTGACCTGGAGAGGGAGACCGGTCTGGTATGGTTCTCCTACTCGCTGCCGGCGGAGCGTGGCTTCAGGGTGGCCATCCGCGGTTTACCGGTGGACACCGAGCCGGGCGCCATCGAGGAGGACCTGCGCGGGCTGGGTTTCGAGCCCGAGTACGTGCGGGCCATCAAGGCTCGCGGGGGACGTCCGGGCTGCATATACTATGCAGCCCTCAAGTACCAGCCGGACATCCGGCGCATCTACGACGTCACCACCATCTTACTGATGGGTGGCGTCGTGGTGGAGGGATGGCGCGGCTAGAGGGGGCCAGCCCAGTGCCACCGCTGCCAGCGCTTCTGGCACTCATCCCACCAGTGCCACCGTCCGCTCGCCTGTGTGCGATGCGGGGGTGGGCACGCCGCACGAGATTGTCCCCGGCCCCGAGAGGAGCCGGCAACATGCGCCAACTGTGGCGGACCGCACCCTGCGTCGCGCCGCGAGTGCCCCGTCTTCCGGCGGGAGACCGCCAACAGGCGAGCGGGCACGGTGGCGCTGACGAGCACCGCACCCCGCCCAGCCGCAGCAGCGGTCCGGGCTGACAACGTCGACGCGCACGAGGCCCGCAGCACATCCCTGATGGCGGCTGCAAACGGGCCCAGTACCAGAGCAGCCCCTCTGCCAAGCCGCAGGAGGAAGAGGAGGAGACGTGGGAGGAAGCCCCCTCCCCCCACCTACACCGTACAACCACAACCCCAACCCCTACACTCCTCACATGGTGTGAATCTGCCAGGGGCGGCCTCCGTAACAGAGGTCGTCCTTACGGTAAAGGTTCGCACCATGTGCCCCGCAAACCGCAACAGGTGCCAGAGGGCGCCACTGCTGCCGCTTCCCAAGACGACATCGCCGCCATGCGTCCACACTATGCGCCACTAGGCGCCAGTGTGGCCGCCACTTCACGACCGGAGCTCCATAAGCGGGCCACTGGCCTCCTGCTGGACTTGATTAAGGCCATCAGGAGGGGCCAGGACCCGCTTATCACCGTGCTGGAGGGCATGGTGGCCATCCTGGCCCTCTACCAGGGCGGGACCGCCGCCAGCAGCCAGCCAGCAGCATTTGACGCCGAGTAAGTCGTTTTCACCTACACGCGACTTGCTCAAACAGGAACACTACACAAGCAGTACATGCACTGTGCGCGACGTGTTCTAAGTTAATATAGGCACGTCGCGTATCGCAAGCCAGACACACATGACTCCACACACACTGTGTAGTCACGCGCTCTATGTATATACAGCGCATACATGGGCGGCGTTACACATTCAATGCCGCCCACACATACACCTTCGGCCCTGCGGTCCGGACGGCAACCGGCTAGATCTGGAAACCGGGCGGACGGGGGCCATTCACTAAATACTGTAGGCTCACTGTAAGCCGGCGGCCGTGAGCTGGTCGTCATCCGCTGGGCCTCCCACAGGGAACTGTGGGTCTCACCCGGCGGTGGCTGACCGCCTAGCTGCCGTGAACACATGTTTCGAGCCTGCAGTATCACACATGGGCGATTGCTGTGAGAGCATCGGCAGGTGTAGTTCCATCGCCTGCCTAGCAGGCTCTTATGGCAGTCACCCAAGGCATTCACACCGTTGTAGGTACCCGAATGAAGCACCCGTTTTTACGGGTGGCAACCAGCTACCACGCAGAAAGGCCGTTGCCTATACGTCCGTCGCGCCCCTTACGGGGTAGCAGCGATTTCCCGCAGACTGAGTCAGTCTGTTTTCGACTACGGATGCGAACGGAAACGAATACAAGCGATTACGAAGAGAATAGTGATTATTGGCGATTTAGTGTTTGTGTAAATAAGTTGTTGAGTTAATAAAGAATATTTGGTTAATTAATTGGGGTAAAATAATTTATCCCATACCCAGCTCGTAACAATATTTAAAAATAGAATTGTTATTCGAAGTGAGGTAGGTTGAGGTACCTTTATTTATTTTTTTGGGTTTGACATCATCAAAGAACTTGTCACGTTCTGGGTGGAGCGGGAGGGCGTGTCAGACTCTTACTGACTAAAACCCACTCCTATTCCTTCTTCGCTTGAGTACCCAGGGGAGTGGTAACTCTGTTACGAATTTATCCGCTACCCCTGGGCATAGGAAGTACCACCTAATCTCTGAAAGTTGTTATTCGTCAATTCTTATCATGAGTCATACGTACAGAAAAATATATACTTGTTGTTGTGTGAATTATTTTAAGTTTGCACTAAGAATCTCATGGACGTAAAGCTATTATAAAAAACTTTATCTCAATCAAAAAGATCTAGAACCGAAATAAAAATATAATTAGAACTAGTCACTAAAACGTGTTATTATACTGGCTAGGCACTTTTATGACGTATGAAAACAAATGCTGAATTGTATAAATGATACGTATCTAACTAAATAAAACTAACGATGGTATTTTTTAATTTATAATCATCATCATCCTTTTAATGTCCCCACTGCTGGGGCACATTCCTCCTCTCTGTGAGAGGGTATGGGCCGTAATCCACCACGTGGGCCCAATGCGGATTGATCGATGTCACATGTCTTCGAATTTTTGTTTCTAGGTTATGCCGGTTTCCTCACGATGTTTTGTTTTTTTTTTTTTTTTTCGTTTTTGAACTCATGACCTACAACTTGTAAGCTGCCATTACCGCTGGGCCACCACTGCTCTTTCGCTTTAAATTTATACTTATGTCTGTTCCTGACGTCACATCGGGCCACCACAACAACCGCGCGCCGCGGTTTCGTACCCCCCACCGCGATTGACGTGGTCGCCTCACTCGCTCATCGACACCTTTAGCGTGCGCACACGGCCATCTTTAACAATCAGTACCTACCTAAGATTAATACAGTTTTTACTAGAAGTCAGGCAGTTTTATTTACCAGTCAAGACCACCAGCAGCACACTTGGAGCTTGGTACTCAACATATGGTCCTTCGAGTTACGAAGATTGCCGTCTTTGTGCTTAGCACGCACCTCCTGCGGACTTTGGACTCGCCGTTCGCATCGCGTGTACGTGTTGCACATACGCGGACTTTGGCAAAGGTGACAGACGTCAATGGAGAACTTCATACTGCCAGACTCCTGTTGGACAACGGCAGCACCTCCAACTTCATCACCAAAAAGCTCTGTGGGAAACTGGGCCTGGTAAAGCACAGCACTAGCTCCACCGTCTCAGGTATTAACGGTCAAGTTTCTAGTACCTCAGAAAGCTGCAGTCTGCATTTGCAGTCCTGTAATGGTGGTTATCAGGCGAAAGTAAACTGTTTTGTTTTACCGACAATCACACAATCGCTGCCTGGCTCTTATGTTGATAAAAGATATATCACCATTCCGTCAGGTATACAATTGGCAGATCCTACATTTAATGTTCCTGCTGCTATTGACATTCTTGTAGGCGCTGAGGTATTCTGGGACGTGTTACGAGTAGGTTCCGATACCCTTAATTTAGGCAAAAATCAACCTAGATTACAGTCATCCAAACTAGGTTGGCTTATTTCGGGCTGCGTCAGTCAGTCTCGTCTTCGTACACAACCTTCTGTTTGTCACTTTCTTTCACGTGAGGAGTCAGATCAGCTCGCTTCTGGGAACTTGATACTGTGTCATCTTCAAACTGTTTCTCTTCAGAAGAACAGGCTTGTGAAAGGCTCTTTTAAGAGACCACGCGTCGGGATATGAATGGTCAATTCGATGTCACCATACCATTGAAGGACTCGCCTGAGTGCTTAGGTGACTCTTACACGATGCAAAGCGTCGTTTCCTCTCCCTAGAGCGAAGATTTGAGCGGGACTCCACATATAAAAACAGATATTTGCAATTCATGAAAGAATATATTGACCTTCATCACTTGACAGAACATTCAAAAACTAATCACCCAGAATTTAATTATTTTATGCCTCATCATGGTGTTGTGCGTGAGTCTGGTTCTACCACAAAACTCCGCGTAGCTTACGATGCTTCAGCTTCCAGCACCTCAGGCAAGTCCTTTAATGACATTCAGATGGTAGGTCCAACCGTACAGGAGGATCTGCTATCCATACTCTTGAGATACAGACAACACAAGTTTGTTGTGACGGGTGATATCGAAAAAATGTACAGAGCTATTTTAGTTGAGCCATCTCATCGCCCCTTACAACAAATTGTTTTCAGATTCAATTCTTCAGACCCTTTAAAGACGTATGCACTGAATACAGTGACTTATGGTACAGCTTCCGCCCAATATCTGGCCACAAAATGCCTAGTATCTCTTGCAGATCAAACTTTAGACCCAGAGGTTAGCGAGTCCATCAGACGCGATTTTTATGTTGACGACTACTTGAGTGGTGGCGACTCGATTGAGTCAGTCATAAATTTATGTCAAGGGGTCATAAATATTCTCGAGCCCGCCAAGTTTCGCCTTAGAAAATGGCAATCAAATAGTCCGAATATATTAGAATCGATCACTAATGGACAGACAGAAAATCAAGATAAAAAATTAAACTTAAATGACATTCCTAGCAAAACACTTGGGCTATACTGGGACTGTAAAACAGACAGACTATTTTTTTCAATACATTTAAAACAAATAACAAAAATTACAAAGCGTAATATTTTATCTCTAATAAGCCAGGTGTTTGATCCTCTTGGCCTCGTTGGTCCGTGCATAGTACAGGCCAAATTAATGCTACAGCAGCTATGGATACTTAAATGTAACTGGGATGCCGAAGTACCAACAGAAATTAAAACACAATTCCTTGAGTTTGTACGACTGCTTCCAGCTCTTAACTCTGTTCACATTCCACGTCGGGTATCTTGTAATAAAGCTTCTTCAGTAGAGCTACACACTTTTACAGACGCTTCTGAACGCGCTTACGGCGCGTGTATTTACGTAAGATCGGTAGCGGTGGACGGAACAGTTTGCGTTCGCCTATTGGCTTCGAATAACAAGGTTGCCCCTATAAAGCCCACAACCATACCAAGGTTGGAGTTGTGTGCTGCTTTATTGGGAACAAGACTTTTTGTGAAGGTATGTAAATCACTCACTCTAGAGTTTAATCACTGTTACTTTTGGTGTGACGTAAGTGAAATCCAAGAAGCTACGACCGGTCAGACCTGGAGCTATGTGCCTTCTAAGAGCAACCCAGCTGATCTCACTTCTCGGGGGGTCAAGGCTGATTGCATCAGCTCGTCCACTCTTTGGTGGTCAGGCCCTGATTTTCTTAATCAGAGGGAAATACAATTTCCTATTTCACCTAATACACAAATTCACTATTCACCTGAAATGTCTTTACATACAACTGCTGACATACTTGAACCAAATAATAACAATTCCATGTCAAATTTAGTTCATAAAAAATCATCATTCACGTCATTAATCCGAATCATGGCCTACATACAAAGATTTATATACAATTGCAAAAAACAGAATATTAAAAAATCATCTTACTTAACATTTTCAGAATCACAATCATCGCAGAATCTTATATTACGGATTTCTCAACAGGAAATGTTTCCTGGGGAATATAACTACATGTCTTAAGACTAATCAGGCCTTACATAAAAAAAAATCGATTAATAAGTCTTTCTCCGTTCATTGATTCAGACAATTTAATACGCGTAGGTGGACGTCTTAATAATTTCAACTACAGTTACGGTGTTAAGCACCCTATTCTTTTATGCAGCAAACATGACTTGACTAAAATTATCTTTGAAAAAGAGCACAAAGCACTCTTTCATGCTGGGCCTCAATTACTTTTAGCACACATTAGACTCACCTATTGGCCTTTAGCAGGCAGAAATCTAGCTAAGCAAATAGTGCGTAACTGCGTTCGCTGCACTCGCTTCAAAGCTCAGCCTATTCAGGTTATTATGGGCAACCTACCCAAAGACAGGACTCATCTCGAATACCCTTTTTTAAATACAGGGCTCGATTATGCTGGGCCAGTGCTGATAGCCGACCGTAGGGGTAGAGGATGTAAGCTAGTTAAATCTTACATTTGTGTTTTTGTGTGCTTTGCAGTCAGAGCCGTGCATCTGGAGCTGGTTTCCGATCTCACTAAAGAAGCTTTCATTGCGGCCTTCAGCCGCTTTATTAGTCGTCGAGGCAACCCTCAACGCGTGTACTCCGACAACGGCACTACATTTGTGGGAGCTTTCAATGAGCTTTCACGCTTCTTAAAGATTTCTTCCAGCAATATAGAATCAGATCTTGCAAACAAGGGCATAGAATTTAAATTTATACCTGCCTACAGCCCACTTTTCGGTGGACTTTGGGAGAGCGCAGTAAAGTCCATCAAACATTTATTATGTAGAGTCATGAGCCTAACTCATTTAACATATGAAGAGCACTCAACATGTCTGATTCAGATAGAGGCTATTTTAAATTCCAGACCTTTAACCCCTTTCTCCACTGATCCATCTGATCTTTCATATCTCTCTCCTTCCCATTTCCTCATCGCACGACCACTCACGTCATTTCCTCGTCCTCAGATCACCGATGTCAACATCCAGCGACTTCAGCGCTTCGATCGCATTGAAAAACTAAGACAACATTTTTGGCTGCGCTTCTCTAATGATTATGTGTCTCTCCTGCAGCAAAAAACTAAATGGCAGACAGCTGGGGAAAACCTGAAAACGGGCTCCATGGTCGTAGTTAGAGATGCTCATCTTCCTCCTCTTCTGTGGCTGCTGGGCAGAGTGATTGCAGTGAAGACTGGGTCTGACGGACATTGTCGAGTCGCCGATATCCTGACGAAGAAGGGCATCATAACGCGTGCATACAACAACTTATGCCCTCTTCCTGTCTCTTCAAAATCATCTTGAAGCCTTCATACTTCAACCCGGGGAATATGTTCCTGACGTCACATCGGGCCACCAGCACAACCGCGCGCCGCGGTTTCGTACGGGGGGTACGAAACCGCGATTGCCGTGGTCGCCTCTCGCTCATCGACACCGTTAGCGTGCGCACACGGCCATCTTTAACAATCAGTACCTACCTAAGATTAATACAGTTTTTACTAGAAGTCAGGCAGTTTTATTTACCAGTCAAGACCACCAGCAGCACACCTGGAGCTTGGCACTCAACATGTCCAATTAATTTGTATATGCAAAGCTGCCTTGTTGGTGTCATGGCAGCAAGCACGACTGCTGAGTGGTCCTGGGTTCCATTCCCGGGTCAGGCAAAACTTCTGTTGCGTTTCTTCATTTAGAATAACTCTGTTGCAGCCCGTAATTTGCAAGTTAATGGTGTGACACCGCCCTGCTTCGGAAAATAAAAAAAGCCGTTGGTTCTGCACCTGATCTCTCCCCAGTCGTGTTGGATTGCCGTCCAGAATAAAGAAACAGAGAGTGCACCTGTATTTGTGCAAACGCTTGTGCAATATAAAATTTCTTGCGAAATTGGCTATAGCCACTCAGCTATGTATAGCTGACAGCCAGTGAAATAATTTTATCCGCAGCGTTACCGATCGGTAACGAGACAATAGGTTTTAAATAATATTAATTAATATTATTATTTTTAATGTTTTTTTTTTTGTATGCTTTGTTAAAAATATTTTAAATTATAATTAATATGTAAATTTAAAGTGAATAAACGATATAACAATAATTATAATCTTTAATAATAATATTTTTTTACGCACGTTGAGTGATGACGTGTTTGAATCACAATTTTCACTAACACAAACAACTTTTATTATTCCTTTACATTATTAGTTAAGTAAGATTTTAAAAACAAAGACGTTTTTAAAACATTCAAATTTGCGTTGAAACCGCAATTACTTTAGCACTTACCATACGAAAACATGAAAAAAGGGTGGAAAGAAAACCTTTAAGAAAAAACGTTCTGATTTAGTACCGGAACAAAAGGCAAACATCGTAAATTATCAAATCAAAGACTGTAGAAAAAAATACATTTAGCAAAGAGAATCGTGTGACTTAAGGCTGTGTTCACACCAAACGTATAGTCGACTGCTGACTTGCGACTGTGAGAATGTATGAAGATCTACTTGACAGACGGTCGCTGGCTGAAGTAGTTGTTTGTTTTTTTTTTTAATTTTAAAGTTATTTATAATAAATAAAATAAAATAAGCCTATGTTGCTGTTACTCTTTACAATCTTATACTTACATTGGAGTTGCCCAAGCGTGTAAATAGCCGTGGGTCTCTGCGGATGGAGGACAATGTTACGGACAAACACTAGGATTGAATGCTGGCCCAAAATTGCCTATATTTGTCTGTATAACTTCAAGTTAGGAGTGGTTGGCAGTAGACGGCGCATGTGGCCTTACTCTTAATTAGCAAAAACAAGTGGTACCTGACTTTCTTTCTTTGGCTGCCACGCTGGAACCCGACAACTTGACGAGTGGCCACTCGATTCTCTTCACACCAACACTCCTGGCTGTTCACTAGTTACACGGACGCGGTAAATATGGGTTATTTATTATTCCCGGAGAATCCCCAACGTTTACGGGATATTACTCGGGATTTTAGTGCATTTGCGGGGACGATGTTAATAAGACATTAATTTAGTCTGCGGTGAATGCGCTCGGCTTCGCAGCGGAAGGCACACTGAAGTGACGTCGATTGCTGCCTTTTAGATTGCCTATGGCTCCCGTAAAGCCGGCTACACACTTGCCTCACAAGTTAAAGCAAGACACACACGTCGTGATACCACCCCCATCCAACTTGCAGAGTGGCGGCAACTCGCCACACCATACATGTTATACTAATCACTATTTAAATTAATAATTGTTACACCTAATTATGTTCCTAATATTTTTCTTATATATATATATATATTAATAATAATATTTATTATTCTTTATCGGTAATCGGTTTAATTTTCTGTAGCAGCTTGTCTCTCGACAAAGGCCTCCTCCAAGGACTTCCATGCATCTCGATCCCTAGCTATTTCCAAGATAGTTGGGAAAAGGCTAAGTAGATTGATTTAATTTTTTTTTTAATTACCCGTTGAAGCATCTGTATGACTTGCTGCTGGAGAGCTTGAGGAAGTGATGATGACGTCATGATGAAGTAGCTTCACGATGGCTGCGCTGACGATCACGTCAGGGTGACCCCCTGGTAAAAGGTGGATCTCCCGACCAAACAGGTATTGTGTCTGATCTGGGCAACTGCCCGATGTTTAATTTCGCAGACTTTTGTTTATGTTCAAAGCGGAAAACTTTGATTGCGCGATACAGGATTTGTGTGTTTAGTTTGTATGCGGCGACAGACTATATTGCCCCTTTTCAACACAATTTTAGTTTCTGCTAGCTGGAGCCAACATTTCGGCAGAAATCATGGTCCATCTGCCATCTTTACCTTAGTCTTTAGTTTGATCACTACAAATAATTTAAAAGGTTTGTCTTAACGTTTCAGATTTTCGAAAAGATTCACACATTGTAAAAATGTGTGAATATTTTAACCGAATTGTGTTATTTGGTTCATTGACATGGTTACCAATTTGCATTTACATTATACAAACAAAAACTAAAAAATGCAAAATAACTTTAATTTCGGAAGTCGGTGTTTCTAGTTTGGTTTCTTCGTTATTTGACACCGACTTCCGAAATTAAAGTTATTTTGCATTTTTTAGTTTTATTTATGGAAGTCGGTTATCCAGTCTTACCAAAGGGTATCGTATTACCCAGTAACTGGGTTGTGGAGGTCAGATAGGCAGTCGCTCCATGTAAAGTACTGGTATTCAGCTGCATCCGGTTAGACTGGAAGCCGACCCCAAGATAGTTGGGAAAAGGCTAGGCAGATGATGATTTATGGAAGTCGGTTGTATTTTTTTTGTAAAAAGTTTTTTATTTTTCACTTTTTAGTTGTTGTACCCCATTCTAAAACTAAATTAATAATAAAGTTATGCCCGAATTCATAGCCCCAAAAATAGGGAATTTGAACATAGTTGGTGAAATTAGGGTGTATCAGGGTGAACTGTACAAATCTGTATACTCCTTCAGAGCGTATCAGCGTGATGTTATGTTGTGAAGTGGTGAAAACAATATACAGACATGCGATTGCAGCAATTCTAGAAGGTTTGCTATCATTTATTGAAGAGTTCCATTGTGTATCTCCGAAGTTCTTCATCAGATCTTCACCAAATTAAATGGGACCACATGTAAAGCAACAGCTTTCAAATAAAAAAAAATCTTCAAAATCGGTTCACGTAGTGAAAAGTTATGAGTTAACACACATAAAAAAAATAAAAAAAAAATACAGTCGAATTGAGAACATCCTCCTTTTTTTGAAGTCAATTAAAAAAAGGTATTTTGTTACCTGTTCAGATGAACGTAATGCATTGTATGGAGCTAAGATGATTCTCAGTCTCGTGGGACTTATCGAAAGTCACCACGGCTCTGGCAGAGGCCACTGAAGGAACATGGGTGGATTTTAGACAGTAAGAGTCTGACACGCCCCCCCACTCCACTCAGAGCGGGAGAAGTTATTTGATGTGTTCCACCCTATAAAAAAAGAAACTGGTCAAGTGCGAGTCGGATGAAGGGTTCCGTACCATCGTACAAGATTATATGCGTCTACTTCTTGCCATTACTAAGATCGATAAAAAAAACCTTAAAAAACACGTTTCTAGTAGGGCAGCCCCCTATAATATATACATTATTTTTATTATTTAATTTTGATGTTGTAGCGGCAACAGAAATACACATTCAGAGAAAACTTTCGACAGCCCGCTGACAGACAGACGGACGGCTGGCCGGACGGTAGGACGGACAGCGGAAGCTTAGTAATAGGGTTCGGTTGGTTACCCTTCGGGTACGGAACCCTAAAAAACGAGTGAGCCAGTAGTCGCATATGATGTGTGACATTTGACATCTCACCTTGGTAATAAGTACCATTAACATTATATTCTGAAAACAAAATTAAAACGTTTAGATTTCGACCGCGCGTAGACTTATCGTTCGCGCGCTCTACCATCTGACGGTCAACTCTACCACCGCACGCGCTGATTGGTCAAATCAAATTGCTTGCGCTTCCCCAGCTTGCTGTTACACACTTCCGTCCCATTTCACGAAATAACTCCCACAGATTGCAGGAAACCAAGAGGAAAGATGTTACATCAAGAAGTTCTCAGTCGGAGGCCGACGATACCCTTTAACATGAACGCGGCCTTAGTCTGTGTTTTTCCACTCGTGAGTCGTGCACCATTCAGGATTGTGGTAAATGGTCCTTGGGGAGAGAAATGAGCGGGTAAAAAGAACAACAGCTTTTGAGTATCACTGGGAATATTTTAAGATTATTGTGGAGAAAACTCTAGGAGGGTAATGCTGCAACAATTTAAAATATGTGTCGATTAAACACCCGTCAAGCCCCTCATTAGCAGACAAAATTAAAAACCTATTGTCGCGTCTCCTTAAGGAAACGCGAGGGGCTTGATGGATTAAATATGACCCAGCTTCTTAAAGACTATTCTTGAAAGCAGATTAATTAAAGGGCCTATCTTTTTATCAGGTGATCTGGCTCCGCACTCTGTCCATGGTGGACCAATGTGCGTGGGCCTTTGCTCCAACTAGCCCACCTCTCTATAGAAGCAGATTAGGCCTACCAGTTTATTCAAGGCGTCTTTGAGGGACTTCGGTGATTCTAAGGTTTTGCGTATATATTGGCGATGCCCGTGCACTCAAGAAGCACGTGCGCGACCGTTTCCTTCGTCTCCATGCATGAAAGATTACAACAGGGCCAAGACAAAGTTTTATCAGCAGTATTTATTCTCACAAAGTCCAAAATGTATGGGATTGACAAGCCCTTGCAAAATATCAAGTGATCAATCCGATTAGCTTTTTAGTTTTGACGATCATTATCGCTGATACCTAGAATGTTTTGTTGTCTGTAATCATAGATTAGTAATCTTTGAGTAAATGACCAAGTTTGTAATTCGCAAAAAACTTTATTACAAAAAATAGAACTGACTTCTCCCTTCTAAAAAAAAAACAAAAAAATGTGCAACATAACTTTAATTTCGGAAGTTGGTGTTTATGAGATTGTTTCTTCGTTTTTTGACACAGACTTCCGAAATGAAAGTTATTTTGCACTTTTTTGTTTTTTTTTTTGGAAGTCGTTTCTTTTTTTTTTTAAAGATTTTTTTGTTACAATGCTCTTACATAGTTTTGATTGCAACATTTTTTTGTACGGAACGTCGAATTATTTTTTTGAGAATTGTATGTTTAATTTCATTTCCATAGGCAGAGGCAGTATTTAAAGACCACACGTTTCCTTTACACCCTGTATATGCAGTAAAAGCAAGCACTGCAGTCTTCAAGCTACATAATATACTCTCTTTTCGCTTAAATAATATAAACTCGACCTCCTTAATTTCGGTCTTCGGTCAAAGCGCACCATACCGTTACCTATAAACTGGACAACCACTTAACTTTTTTATTGCTAACGTACAAAGACATGTTTTATGACTGACAGACCCTAACGTTACGTGGCGCGTTGTAAAACTGAAATGGAACTCCTTTCAAGGCTGTAAGGATTTTTCATGATAAGCAGTTATGGATTTTCAGGTAACAAAATTGTAGATATAATATGATACCAAGTCAATTTCTATAATAAAGTTTATTCTGTTCTATTCATAAATGCCTTTTTTATTTATTTTTCTAGTTTGAGAGCAGTCCTGACTTACAAGTTTTAGGTCGTGGATTCAAACCCAGACAGGCGCTTTATGTTGTGTAATTTATTCCATCACCACTTCTCAGTGGTCCAGCCTACAGGATATTGGAGTGCCACCGAAAATTATCCGTGTATAGGCTATCTACAAGAATTATTCTTGTTAGGTGACTCACAACGGCCTCATCTCGGATGACATTGCAGTGCACTCCGCGCCGCGCGGCCTTTGGCAACTGAAGGTACAGGGGTGGGTTTTAGTCTGTAAAAGTCTGACACGCCCTCTCGCTCCACCCAGAGCGGGAGAAGTCATTAGAAGATTTCCCACCCCCACATAAAAGAAAAAAAGGGTATCCACCAGCGCTACATCCTTTCACCGCTTCTTTTTCTGGTCGTTCTTGACGGGATTATGCTTCGCATCACCGAAAACAGGCGCCGCGGGATGAAATGGGGATGAACCAACGTCTTAAAAGACGTGGATTATGCCAATGAACTATGACTGCTTAGTTATACCCACGCCAATATGCAAACAAATTTAAACGAATTACGTAAGAAAGCGGCAAAAACTGGTCTCAAAATAAAGATCCGGAAGAACCAATAGATGAGAACAGCTGGTGTGAACAATCCCACACCGTTGGTAATAAGCACAGGGGTCGCGAGCGTCGGAATGCGTCCACAAATTTACCTACCGCGGAAACGTCGTGTCAGAAACTGGAGGTAGCCCACCACACTATTCCCAAACTACTGTAACTCTTGTAAGCCAGAATCAACAGTGACAAACACCAGAAAAAAACACCGAGGCAATGAAACTTGACGAGTCCCTGAGAAACAGTTAAACTGTATTGGGTCCCGGAACAAAATTAATCAGAAAAGAACAGCGGAGGAGTATGAAAAAAACATAATTTCCACTTCTGGAGGACACAAACTGGAGGTAGTAAAGAAGACATCGCTCCACGAACCGCCAAAGCCCGAGCTTCTTTCGCATAGCTGAGATCTGTTTGGTTCTAATTTCAACTCCGTGCCGCTCTACGGGTGCAAAACGTGGAAGTTCACAAAGGATATCCCACACCAAATCCAAGTCTTCGTCAACCGCGTCTTTGTCGCATTCTCGAAATCTACTGATTCGAGACCATCTCTAACGTAGAGCTGTTGGAGGAATGTCATAAGAGCTTGATGGACTGTCAGATCAAGCATCGCAAGTGGAGATAGATAGGCCACACGATCCGAACAAACTGAAATAAAGAAAAGGCGTGGTCGTCAACTAGAAACATGGCGTCACACCGTGTTGGCAGAGGTGATAAGAAACCGGTAAGTTCTGGAACTAAACGTTCAATGACAATGCATGTACAACTGTACATTTACCACTAAGCACTAGACCCGTAATGAATCATGACTCGATTTTTCTCACAGAAACTCCTCTCTGTAAGAAAAAACGAATCGTGATCCATTAGCCTATAATATAGCAAGCTTGTAAGGGTGTGTCTTGATCAGGCGAATGTGCCGCTCGCGCGCTGCTCGCGAGCCGCTCGCAAGCGGCGCGCGTGCGTTTCAAGTTTGCACGCCATTTAGAATTAGGAATGAGTATATAAGAGGAAGTCTGAAAGTGGCAACGCTGACTGAAAAGTTGTGTAGAAATCGGTTGTCATGGTATGGGCATGTGATGCGGAGGAATGAAGAAAATGTCATGAGGAAAGTCTTGTATATATGTGGATGGCTATAAGAGTAGGGGAATGCCAAAAGAACGATGGTTGGACTGTGTGAAAGAGGATATGGGTAAAAAGGGGGTGACTACAGAGATGACGACTAATAGAGGAGTGGAAGAAAAAGACATGTTGCGCCGACCCCAAATAAATTGGGATAAGGGCAGGAGAATGATGAATGACGACATTCGCGCGCCGCTCGCGTGCCAGCTACGCGCCACACGCATTACATGTAACTGCATGCGCGCGAGCGGCTCGCGTACAAGCCTAGCGTGAGTTCGCTAAAGAGGCGCACCAAACAATTGCAGTAACTGCACGCGTGCAGCTTGCAAGCGGCTCGCAAACGGTGCATTCGCGGCGCATTCGTCAGAGCTGGACACTCCCTAATGTTTTTTTTTTCTTGACGTCATATTTACCGTCACAGTTTAATAAAATGGCATTTTAAACTTGCACTATCTACTATTACAGATTCACCTTGCTAATAACTGAACGTGTGAAGATCCCCTGACATTCATAGTAATTGACGTAGACTTGAAATAGGTATGTCTGACTTTCACCAAAACATTTTACATCTTTGCGTACCTGAAATATTCATCCAATACCCAAACTTCACAGAAATCCAATCGCCTTAGAGTCGGTAACTTCAAAGGTTTGCTGCTAATCAAATGGACATTCGGACCTGACAAGGACGTCTCTATCTCGGTCGAACTTCCCGTTCTATTCAATATATAAGTTCGACTTTGTACTGTATTGATAAAATGTTTGTTTGAGTAATAAAATCAATGAAGGTTTTCCAATAAATCTTTTAATTGATTATTTTGTTTGCTTACCAACTTACAGCTTTATTTATAAAACTCACTAACAAAATGCTTTGTTTAACTGCTGATTAGCAGATTATAATTCCAAATAACACATGTGTCACCTATCACATCAGCTGTATATAAGAAAAACCGGCCAAGTGCGTGTCGGACTTTGCACATTTAGGGTTCCGTACCAAATGAGGGAATTTTAAAGAAAAAAATCTGTTTTCTTTTGACACGTTAACCAAAAATGGCAACGATTAAATGCGTTACGTTTAGTGACGTAACAAGACCCCACTCCTGCCCCCCTAGCCATATTACATTTCCATTATCGTTTACGCTAACGCTTAGAACAAAATGTATGGCAGTGACATTACCTGCGATAAGTCACGTGACACTTATCTACGCAGGTAATGTCATTGCCATACATTTTGTTCTAAGCGTTAGCGTAAACGTTAATAGAAATGTAATATGGCTTGGGGGGCTGAATTTTGCTGCGTTTTATCTTTGTAATTTTTTATTGGTTTGATAAAGCAAAAAATACGTGTCCAATATTTAAAAAAATCTAACTTACTGACTTATTAGAATTACTATTTTTATACCCAGTAAATATTTATTTTGTAACATTTTCAATCTTAAAATAGCTATTTCGTTACTTGTTATTGAATATAAGAATAAAGAGAAACGTTACTAATAGATTTAACTTAACTTAACATAACTTAACTTTAACTAATAGATTTGAGAATAAAAAAAATAAAAATTATCACATTTAGGGTTCCGTACCAAATGTATTTTTGACTATTTGTATGGCTTTGGGTTAACAAGATGCTTATACTGCGAAAATTTGAAGACTATAACTCCAAATCGGGGGGAAACCTTCAAAAGACGCCTGGAATTTTAGGAAAAAAGACCAGTGTTTAACATCAGCACATGAAATAGGTCCCGTGACCTCTTAAGAAACCACCCCGGCACCTAATCTGCATAACGCCTGTTAAGTCATATCCCTGGGGAGATTGTAAAGGGGTCTCTCCTGAGCCTCATTGTGCACGGCAGCACGTAATCACTGTCCCACCGTCTTTCCTAGGGTCACTCGGTGGGCCTGACCCCGGAATCCCACCGTCCTTGTAAGGTGCGGTTGGGTTTTCAGCTTCTAAGCGACGAGGCAGTTACCACTCAGTCGCCTCCTTCAAGCTCGATCAGCGAAAGGTTGAAACCTACTCTAAAACGTCATAGGAAAGTGAGTGTCTGTGTTGTTATATCACATGGAGCCTTTCCAGACAAGGTCGAAGGTTATATACGCAAGTATAGGGCTCGCATAAAACCAGTTGACAAATTTATATATTTATTTGAGTCCAGCGAGAACCATTTTTCTGAAGGTCTGCGTGATGTAAAGCTCCCTTCAATAGACAAACGCCTATATTATAAAACGACATGTGTTATTTACTGAACAACACTGCACACAAAAGGACTAACTTTTACTATCAGTTCCAGCAAGCAAATCCGCGCAAAACCACTAGTTTTAAATAAACAAGGATTACATTGTACAGAAACAGTTCGAAAGCGGTCACTAACTCCCAAACCACTGGTTCACTAAGATCTAAATTACTATTACGCCGCGTTATTAAATTTGTACAGAGAAACTATAATTTGAGTTCACCAGTTTGCATAGTTTGTAATGATAGTGTTGATTACAGAGTGCTGTTGGTAATAAAGAGTGGTTTTAATCTGCAACTTGAGCAGAGTAAAAACAAAGATGGCGAAATAAGAACCGCGTGGCCTTATGTTTTTGTTCTTACTAGCTTCTGCTAGCGGCTTCGCCCACGTTGAATTCGTACTTCCCCCGTTAGAAATTATAAGTAACCTTAATGCTATTCCAGACTATAATCTATCTCTGTGCCAAATTTCATTCAAATCCATTCAGCTGTTCTGGCATGATTGAGCAACAAATATGTATCCATCCAAACTTTCGCATTTATAGGTATATATTCTATTATTAGTTTAGTAGGAAGGATAGAATAGTATGAAGTAGGATAAGATAGAATTTCAGATTGTTCTGATGCTGATCATTCGAAAGTAGGGTCTATTTAAATATAATTAAGTTAAAAATTGTTTTTAAGGTTTTATCTTGCTTGTAAACGTCCCTAAAGTAGCGTTTTTGAGGTTCATTAGGATTTTTTTGTGGTTTCAAGCACGTAAAAGTCGAAAATAATTCTACTACAACCAAACATTCAAATACGTTCTGCCTTTGATACGCGATTATTTAGAAAAATCCAAACATACAGATTTTTATAATACGAATATTAAAGTACGATTAAGAGTTTTTACAATATAATGGTGATACTATACCATATTGAGTTATCTTACGAGATGGTATTGTAATTACAGTAGAACCTTAGTTATTATGACCCTTAAAAGGGATATTATCGATAAAAAGGGACAAAAGGGTACAGGCAAGAAGACCTCTGATAAACCTACTTTCACTGGCTTTTACAATACCCACGCACAAAATAAAGGTTTCCTGTTTGTTGATATTCAAAAATAATATTCATGTATAAACTTTACTATTTTTTTTAATATTTTTTTTTTGATAGGCACGTTTTTGACCACTATCTCACCTGATGGTAAGCGATGATGTGGTCAAAGATGGAGCACGCTTGCCTAGAAGTAACCTATTCACTCTTGACTTAAAGACTCCCAGGTTTTAGCTATCAGGAAACACAGACTCCGGTAGGGAATTCCACTCCCTAGCTGTACGCACAATAATTGTTTTCTCAAAACGCTTTGTGCGTATGGATGGGATCTCCACCATGAACCGGTGGCACTTCGCCGTACGTCTTCTGGTCCGTTGATGAAACGGGCTTGGCGGAATCAAATTATGCAATTCCGTCGCACACTTCCCAAAATATAACCGATAGAAAACCGACAGGCTAGCAACTCGAAGTCAATGTTCGAGACTTTGTTGTTTCGACACAACGAGCCTATCATTGCCGATGATCCTCTTGGCTCGTTTCTCAATTGACTCAAGCATCAGTTGGTATCTGGCAGATCCGTCCCAAAGATGAGAGCAGTACTCCATACACGATCGAACTTGCGCTTGATAGAGTTGGAGCAGCTGTTCCAGCGTGAAGTACCGTCTCACCTTTGCGAGGATCCCCAAATTTTTGGCAGCCACTTGAGCCTTTGCCTCTATGAAGGGACCAAAATTTAGGGTAGATATTAAAGTAACACCAGGAAGATCAAGTTGGTCGGTTATCGGCACGGTCACACCTCGGAAAGAGGGAGCCGGGTGAATTTGGCTCCTCTTAAGGGAAAAAAGACACGCCTGGGTCTTAGCAGCATTGAACTTGACCAGATTGGCATCGCCCTATTCTGAGACAGCCTGTATGGACAAGTTCAAGCTCCCAACCATAGCCTCTCTGAGAGACCGGACCTGAGACCCACTAGCTCGTGCGTCGGGCACGTACCTTTCGGCAACAGTGCTGTCGTCTGCATACCCAAAGGTACCGGGTTTTAGCAGATTGTTAATATGCAGCAAAACAATGTTGCCGAGAGCACCGACCCTTGAGGAACACTGGCATTATTAGCCAGCAGTCCGGACGAGCAGCCATCTATGACTACTCAAACCAGCGGGCCGACCGAAGGAAGGAAGCTTGCCAATTAGGCTGTCGTACCAGACACGGTCGATATGTCAAGGGAGACCGCAAGGGCTTCCCCTTGTTTGTCGATGGCCTCTCTCTAGATCTGAATGGCATACGCTAGAAGATCCCCAGTTGACCGATTTCAGCGGAAGCCGTATTGTCAGTCACTAAGGATATCGTTAGCTTCTAGGTATGCCAGGAGCTTGCCATTCAGTATACGTTCCATATTCTTACAGAGTACGGAAGTTACCGAGATGGGCCTATAATTTGCTGGGTCAGCTCGACTAAACTTCTTTGGCACGGGTTGCACGTTAGCTGGCTTCCAAGCCATCGGCACTTTTCCAGTCTCAAACGAAAGGCGAAATAGGCGTGTCAAGATCGGAGAAAACTCAGGCGCACAAGTCCTCAGTACAATTGCCGATATCCCGTCGGGGCCACTAGCCTTGTTCACGTCCAGGTTACGCAGTACCCTTCGGACATCCTTCTGATGAATGCGAATGTCTGACATAATCGACTTGCATCCACCAAGAGTACCAGGGGGCCTCGCGCCCCCAGGATCTAGACGCGAAGATTTCGCAAACAGAGAGGCAAACAAGTGTGCTATCTCCTCAGTGGAGTGGGCCAGCGACCCGTCGGGTTTCAGCAGTGGAGGTAGTGAGGGACGGCAGATGTTCGATTCAACTGACTCACTTTTTACCGATTCACTAGAAAGAACTTTTATTTTTACAGATACATGAAACGAATTAAATTATATTATTATTGTATTGTTATCTATATATAGGAATCAAAAAATCTTACCTAACTACGTACATACATACAAAAACAAAATACGTTCAGGCGTCTAAGTAAAAATATTCTTAAAGTACATACCTACTTAACTATTAAAACACTTGAAAAAAACTTTTAACTTACAAAAACTAAACATAGTCTAAAATGAGAATAAGACTGTGTCATCAGTAAAACAAGCAAGGTGATTGTGATCCTTATTAACAGTATGAATTAATGAGGACCCAACAAAAAGCCTTGTGGCACCCCTGTAGGTATAGATCTAAGTTTGGGCACAGTGTCGCTGATGTATACACAGAGTGACCTATTTTTCGAATACGCCTGGATAACTTTGAGAAGTCCAATCGGTACATCACACATTAAGAGCTTGTGCAAAAGTTTTGCATGCCAGACGGCATCAAAAGCTTTTTCTACATCAAACAACATCATACCCGAAGATTTAGCCATGTTTAGGTTGTGCGTGACGTCTTTTGCGACACTTTTTGTTTTGACCAGTTGTCGAGCTGTAGAATGAGACTTTCTGAAGCCGAACTGCTCAGGCAGATGGTGATTTTGCTAAGTGCGACGATATTATTACTATTTCAAATAATTTTCCCACAGATGGGAGGAGATTTATAGGTCGATAGTTAGTTGGTGTAGCTTCATTTTTATCTGGTTTCTTCAATTTTATTATTTTGGCTCTTTTCCAAGAAGAAGGAAAGTAGCCAATTGTCAGACAATCATAAAGTTTTAAGGTTATGAATAATTATCAGATATATAAAATCAGCATATACGTGAAAAAAAAATTGTACGCAATTTGTATACCACCGACGTGACACCCGGATACTTACGAGTCTTGAAATTTCATGGCATGGCCTGAAAGCCTAGAGAGGCCTCTGGCAGAAATAAGTTATTATTAAAAAATATAAAACAAAAAAAAAATCTGATGTATTAAAGGACAATGACATTTTAAAATAAAATAAAAAGGACACATTCTCACAGTGTTAAATATAACATCCTGCGCTAAAAACATTGTTCAAATTATTGCATTTTTATTAAGGAAAACCTAAAAATAACTCTGTATGTCATTGAAAATATTAACACTTAATAACCGCTTCTTAAAATTGACATTATGAATACTAAATCTGATTAAATACTTATAATTAAGTTAATTAGCGACATTGTGTAGATTGCTGAAATAATAAAGTGACTGCTAAGATGAAAGAAAACAATATTTTATGAATGGCTTGATTTTTTTTTATTTTAAGGCACTGTTCACACCGAGACACTACGCTATATTGCTTGCTTTTTTTAAGGTACAAAGTTTTCAGTGACATAATTCGAATACGCCCCGATCCATCCGTCACCAGCAGACGAAACATGCAAGAGCACACTAAACCCGTGCTATACTCATCGAGAAGCCGCAAAATGCATAGTGAAGCCGTGAATTCACTATGCGTTTGGCGGCTTTTCGATGAGATTTGTTTTGCAGTGATACTCTTTGCAGCGCGAAACGTCTGGCCTCTTCAAGCATCGTCGCATCGCTAATGCTCATTAATTTGTGAAAGTTTGTTTCTGCAGTAACATTAGCAATATACTTTTCAACTAATATTTTCTAAGATGATCTTTCTGTGAAATAATAAAATTAGATACTGTAATAGGAAAACGCACCAAATCCATTCTTGCTATACAAGGTAGTCAGGTAGGCCCCTGCAAATACAATTTGGCTAAATGGGGTTTTATAGACTCGTCTGATACTAAATGTGAGTGCGGTGCGGTACAAAACATGTCTCACATACTGGAATGCACCAAGTGCCCATACTCTTGGACTATGGAGGAGCTGATGGTCGCTACAGACGCTGCAATAGATGTGGCCAGTATCATTGAAAATTAGGGAACCATCGATTCGAAAGAAGAAGATAGAAGGTGGGTTCTTAATCTCCACTCTACCGCCTTTCTACTCCATCTACAACTTCGACTTCTTTCTCTCTACCACCAGCCAGCACTTTGTCAGTTAGCTCATTCGAAATCAATTGTATAACAGCAGTAGGATGCTAAAGATATCCCTAGATACGTAAATTGATCTACTGAAACACATTTACTACCTACTTATGTCCTGGAGGACTTATTATCAAAACAAAACACAGTAAAAATGCGAGTTTTTTTTTTCACAATCTGTATTACTGCCGTAAAAAGCCTTTGTTTATGTTATGCCCGATAATGGTATTAGACAGTTTATGTAAATGACAGGGTGGGTTCCTCTTGGGAAATAAACGTGTGGGTGATACTTGTAAGTATACGTTTTGATATGTTTATGTCTCGACTGTTGTATTTAGGATTATTGTATTTGGGTAGGTACCCAGTAACTGTGTAGTCAATAATGTGAAGCTGAACAATGATTGTGGTTTCATGGTGGCCAGATTTTATTGTTTCACGGGACAATTTATATTTCAATATATTCGATCTTGTTTTGAGTAAGAAATTAATTAATGAAATCCTTTAATTCCCAAATGGCAGATGTTAAAATAGGTACCTGATTCCGAAAAGAAAAATCAAAAACGGGCGTAGAGTGTTTGTGTATTATAACATTGACCCAATTTCAAACCTACATTTCCATACATTATTATGTTTTCAATTCAAATAAGCTCTGAGTAAAACTAAAACTGCACTTGCACTTACACAAATCACTTTTATCTCAAAAATATTTTGATTTACATCTGCTTATAGAGCATGTAAACAACATAGGAACTAGAAATGTAGGTACTATAAGCTTTCGTCTCCAAGGTTATTGTATTTAAAGTTACTGATCCAGTTAGTAAATATTTTAATGGAGGTATCATCGTTCTGAGTGTAAAAAATATTACTTAAAAAAACAAAAAAAACTACAAATAACAAAACTTAAACACACCTTTCAACAAAACAAAAACAACACCAACAAAACAAACACACTAACACAACACACACAACACACACAGTACACAACAACACACACAAATTTCTTAAAAAAAAAATTTACTTGTATCAAAAAACTCGACTGCAAAAAAACACTTAAAAGTTCTTATTATGTCACTTTTCAAGCAGTTTGATACTGTTGGTGGCATTTATTTCAGTTCAATCACAGATTTGACGCCATTTTTTTTCCTACATTTTTAAGATTTACATTTTAGAAATCGTCTCCTCAAGCCCTCTATTTGGATACCCCCCATGACTTTATATTAACTGCGGCTGAAATCTAGTTTTTATTTTTCAAAATTCATATAGCCTCTGTCACGACGAATCTAGACGCCGAGTTGCTAGCCTGTCGGTTTTCTATCGATTACATTTTGGGGAGTGTGCGACGGAATTGCATGATTTGATTCCGCCAAGCCCGTTTCATCTAAGGACCACAAGACGTACGGCGAAGTGCCACCGGTTCATGGTGGACATCCCATCCATACGCACAAAGCGCTTTGAGAAAACATTCATTGCACGTACAGCTAGAGAGTGGAATTCTAAAAAAAAAAAAAAAAACCGGAGTCTGTGTTTCCTGTAAGATACAACCTGGGAGTCTTTAAGTCAAGAGTGAATAGGTTACTTCTAGGCAAGCGTGCTCCATCTTCGACCACATCATCGCTTACCATCAAGTGAGATAGTGGTCAAACGCGAGCCTATCAAACATAAAAAAAAAAATCTCAAATTTAAAATTTTAATCTTAAATTTTATTAAAAAATTTCTAGCCATTTTGGCACTGGGTGTAAATAAATAGATAGAAATAATAAATAGACACACAAACATTGTTGCTAGTGCCGACATACATACTCGTACATAGGTACTCTCGAAAAACATTACCCTCCTTCTGGCGCAGTCGGGTAGAAACAAGTGCTTCAGTGAGTTCACCATTTACTCATGGAAATTGACGGCTCGTGACAATTCTGTCTAGGAATTTGACAGCTGGAAACTTTTGGTCAGCGCAAATTGTGCGACTATGAAAGCTATTAACAATGCTGTCTTTGCAGTGATTGCTTGCTCTGTACTAAACAGGTAAAGGAAACTTTAATAATAATTGATGTTATCAGCTATATTGCATACTATTAGCATGTTTCTGTCTTTCCTGGTTAAAGAGGAAAATAATGCCATAATTTTCCTTGGCTGTGAAATAAGGCAATTACGTAATCATTGTGTTGCGTAGTATCTAGTACGAGTACCAGGATGTTAAAAACTAGAACATTTTCAACGACTCACTATTTCAAATTGCAAATGGTAGTAAAATATCATGAGTATCGTGATTTCTTGCCAGGATTGCCATGAAAATCACCATAGTCCTGGCACACGCAACTGAAGGAAAAAACGGGTGGGTTTTAGTCAGTAAGAGTCTCAGAGCGGGAGAAGTTATTTGATGATTTCCCACACTATAAAAAAATATCGTGATTTTAATAAGGCAAAGGTATTATTATTATTATCTAGTCTACAACCATAGGTTGGTATTTTGTTTTTATTGAGATACTTCGGAAATGTGTTTAAAAAAAAACCCTGCTAATTGCACATCTCTAGTCAACCAATTCATAGGCACGTTTCCATTGCCAAAAAGAGAGCAACGCAAGAATATCACCAATCCACCTGGTAGAAAAGGAAAAATTGTAAAAGCGCCTACAAGAAAAGATAAAGCAAAAGCTTGGTAATGCAACACTATTTCATTATGGAAATAGAGGCACATAGAGTGAGATCTAAAAGCCTCCAGACATTCAAATCCTTAAATTCAAGCTTTCCTCATTGCGTTACTTCGTTAAACCAATGAAAATAGATGAGATTTATCAGCAAATTTCCGAATCTGAGATTTAATTAATTTAAATCAGGACTGTATTGTTTTTCATAATTACCTATTTCAACTTCCTAGTATATGCAGAACACTGACTAGGAACGGAACAACGGATTAGTGATGTAGAATTAAGGAATTATAGTGGTATTTTCCAACGAAACTATCACATAATATCGAGTTTTTTTTTTTGTGGGGTTGGAAATCATACAATGACTTCTCCCGCTCTGGCTGGAGCGGGAGGGCGTGTCAGACTCTTACTGACTAAAACCCTCCCCTGTTCCTTCCTGCTCTGAATGCCCAGGGGCGAGGTAACTCTGTTTCGAATTTATCCTCAACCCCTGGGCAGGATGACGGGCCCCGTAGTTATTGCTGACAACTCTTTGAAGCGTGCGTGGAACACTACGCGCCATCGACTTTCGGGCCTGGTGCTGACCGGAGCTACTCACTAATCGCCGTCCGCAGGCCCGGGTCTACGGTGGCCGGAGATCGTCTCGCGGCGCCGGAAGTCCCAGGCGTCTCCTGAGGCGGCTGCTGCTGAGGGCGTGAGGGGCTCTGTTGTTGAGCCTCCCTCACGCGTTCCTACTCCTCCTTTGCGAGCATTACTGCTTCTCAGAAGGAGGAGACAGCTTCCCATTGGCTCCGTACCATGGCCTGAACCAGGTCAGGGCGCGAGAGGACGCAGCCGCCTATCGCATCCACGAGGACACGGCGGGGCTCCGCCCAATCGGGGCAGAGCTCCACCGTATGCTCCACCGTGTCCTCTGGACGACATAATATCGAGTAACGTATCAACTTTAGTTTGATAATAGTGTGTGGCATAAAACCACAATTAACTAGTTCAGAACTTTATTCAAATTGCTGAAATTCATAATTAATTACAACGTGGTTTTGTTGCTAGTTATTTATAGTTCTGAAACTAGGAAGCAGTAGGTTTTGTGTGAATAAATTAACTGGATGATTTTGGAAAACTAATATTTTATTCTGCCGCTTGTTGGCTTTTAACATTGAACTTAAATCGAGGATACCTCTGCCTGGCATTGTAATTCAAATCAAACCATTGTTTTTTCTTTTGGGAATTAGGAGGATGATGTTGGTACAGAACTGGATAAATAGATGGCAAAAACAGCGTTTTTATAATCCCACTGCTGGGACACAGTCTCCCTCCTCTCTCAGTGAGAGGGTGAGGGTCATAATCTACCACGCAGGTCCAGTGCGGGTTGGTGGATGTCACATGCCTTCAAATTTTTCTAGGACATGCCAGTTTCCTCACGATGGTTGCCTTCACCGTTTTGAGAGCAGTGGTGATGAAATAATTTACATAAAGTAAAGCGCCTGCCTGTGTTCAAACCCTACATAAAACTTATTAGTCGCGACCGTAACCATTGAGCTACCACTGATAAGGGTACCCTAGTCGATCATTCTTCCATACAAACGTAGTATGGGGATTACTTTACTATTTGATGGTGTAATAACAAAACAAAAAAATATATTAATTTATTTCGCCAATATCTAGCCCTATATGGATACAAAAAAGTAAAAAAAAAACTCTCCTTTTCTACCACGTGGGGTTGGCGCTATTCTTGCGTTGTTCCCTTTTTGGCAATGAAATTCTACCGCTGAATTGGTTTACAAGAGACGTGCAATTAACAGGTTTAATTAATCACATTCGATATGCACGTCGATTAAAAAAGAAAAAAAAACCCGGGTAGCTCGCCGTCCGATACGCACTAGGCCCGAGAGTCGACGGCGCATAGTGTTCCACACGCGCCTCAAAGAGTTGTCAGCAATAATGACGGGGCTCGTCATGGCCGATGCCTGCCCAGGGGTTGTGGAAAAATTCGAAACAGAGTTACCGCGCCCCTGGGCTCTCAGGGCAGGGAAGGGACAGGGGTGGGTTTTAGTCAGTAAGTCTGACACGCCCTCCCGCTCCACCCTAGAGCGGGAGATGTCATTGAATGATTTCTCACAACACAAAAAAAAAATACCAACTTAGGTTGTAGACTTGATAATATTTATATATGTTATAGGCAATGTGTATAATCCGGCATTGTATAGAATGCCTAGGCATTGTATACATTGCCTAAAACGTTCAGGCAATGTGTATAATACGATTCATTTCATACATTGCCTAGGTATTGTATAAAATGCCCGAAGCATATCAGGCAATGTGTATAATGAACGACCACGGGAAGGAGGCGAGCGCGCGGCGGGACTACCCCGTAAACAAGTTGCAACTCGTTCGTTGTGTTAGTACGCAGCACTCCTTTGTTTTATGCAGACGTATTTTTTTAGTTTACGCATTGGTTCTAAACTGAGAGTGTGATCATTCATTGTTTGTGTGATTATTTAATGAAAAATGGCTACTGATCAGCGGTACTTACTAATGAAAGAAAGGTTTTACTTAGAATTGCGTACTAAAAGAGAATCGGCATCTACAAAGAATCGAGTGTTTATTGATAATTTACGTTACACACAATTGTTGGAGGAAATAATTACAGCGAAAACGTTAGACAAGAAAACTCCGCGTGATTATTGGTTGCTGAAACATTACGACGTAATCACTGTTGGACAAACCCGTAAGTTGATCTTCCCTGTAAATGCTCCGAACGCTGTTATCAAATACTACGTCTCTGATGATGATTTGTTTCAAGTGATTCACGATGCACACAAGGATATTGGTCATGGAGGACGAGACCGGATGTTAAAAGAACTTAGCCAGCGGTACAAGAATATAACCCGACATGATATTGAGCTATACTTGCAGCTTTGTGAACCGTGCCAGCAAAAACAAAAAGGTATAAAAAAGGGAATTGTTGTCAAGCCCATACTGTCATCTGAGTTCAATTCCCGGTGTCAAGTAGATTTAATAGACTTTTAGTCACACCCCGATCGAGAATATAAGTTTATAATGGTTTACCAAGATCACCTGACCAAATTTGTCATCCTCAGAGCACTCAAAACAAAACGTGCAGATGAAGTAGCATACAATTTACTGGACATTTTCACATTGATTGGTGCACCAGCAATTTTGCAATCCGACAATGGAAGAGAGTTTTCAAACCAAATCGTTAGTAACCTAAAAACATACTGGCCAACTTTAAAAATAGTCCATGGTAAGCCTAGACACTCCCAGAGCCAGGGTAGTGTAGAAAGAGCCAACCAGGATATTGAAAACATGTTAACAACTTGGCTTCAAGATAATAATACTGATCGCTGGAGTAATGGCCTGCGATTTGTTCAGCTTATGAAAAATAGCGCTTTTCACCAAGGTATAAAAAGAACACCATACGAAGCTCTATTCGGCTCAAAAATCAAGGTTGGTATTTGTTTGCCGTTTGATGATGCTAATGTAGAGACCGAAGAGCAACTTGAAAAAGTAATTAATTTAGCACAAAGTAACCCTGTTGGATCCGAAAATGAAAGAAATGAACAGATTGAAAACCATCCTTTGGAAAAACATGACGCTATACAAGAAAATCCCGAAGTCTCCACAGAAACTTTGAGTGCCGAGAACAAACATGCGAATCTTGAAAACATCGATGCTGAATCACCTTCGTCCGTACTCAAATGCTGTGTTTGCTCAGGAGAGACCACGGGTGCTCATTCGTGTAGAGCATGCAAAAGTCCTATACATACTATTTGTGCTGCTCCAGAAACAAACGCACCAGAAGGCTATGGGTCTAAAGTGATTTGCCCTTTATGCATGAAAACCGCATTAACTTTAGAGAACCGCAACAGTTCAAAAGATAATTTAGAAGAACAAGCCAAGAAAATGCTCAAAACTTCAGGAAAAAAAATTCCTCCTGTAATACCCGGTACCACGGTTAGGATTCCTGTTCCAGAAGTCGACAGAGGTCGTGGTGACGCTCGTAATATACTTGCAATTGTCTTGAAAAAGACAGAAGATGAACTTTATCAACTTGGCACAAAGCAAGGTATCATAAAAACACTGTTTTCTAGACAACAATTCACTGTTTGTCAACAGAAATTAATAAGCGTGGAAGATGTCGCTAATCAGGATACAACGGTTCGTTCAGTTGCTACTTTGCAATCGACTGGAACCGGTCAGGGATTTTTCAAATGTACTTGCAAAGTAAACTGTGAAAACAAAAAATGTTCATGCTTTAAGAATAAGTTGCTGTGTACTTCAAAGTGTCACAATAGTTCTTCTTGTAAGAATAAGTAACTGCTTTTAATATACTTACTTACAGGAAGATTTTTTATTATTAAATACAAGAACTTGATCATTATAACTGTATCTTAAAAGTAGAGTTAGGTGCATAAGACAATGGCAATGTACAATTTGAAATTTTAGAATTGATATGTGGCTATTTTGATTGTTTGAAATACCAACCTTAAGTTTTGATTCTATTGAGGTACAGTCAAGTGCAAGTAGACCTTTAGACGTAGACGGCGTAGAACATAAGAGAGGTGGAAATGTCAAAATGTAAAGCTCTACGCGCACTTGACTGTACCTCATTTCTAATTACTCTTAATAATAAATGGTAAATACCTAATATTTCTCACACTTCACTACACATTTTTAGTATCTACAAATGAAACCTCTTTATAAGAGTTTTATATTATTCAGTTTTATATTATAATAATATGTTATTACTTTCATAGCGTAGCGCATAGGATTTGTGTCGATTACTGCACATACGAGTATGAAGACTCTCTTATTGTTATTAAGTACCTACAAGTAGGTAGTAACTATATTGCAATTTTAATATATTACTCTATTTTAGTTTGTTCAAAGATGTTACCTAAGATTTTATTTCCTTTCAAATTACAATCATGTTACCCACAGTTTATTAAAAGTATAATAAAAGCTTATTTTAAATGAAAACTGTTTTTTTTTGTATCATGATCAAATTTCCATAATCAAGTGGTAAGAAATGAACAGGGCGACTTTCTGCAGCAATTTTTTGGTATGGTCAAGTGCACTTAGACCTTTACACTTGCCATTCGATTTTGTCCTAATATCGCAGAAGATAAGAGAGGTGGAAATGTCAAAATGTAAAGCTCTACGTGCACTTGACTGTACGTTATAAACGTAAATGTTTATCTGAAGGGAACTGCTATGTGAGAAACGCTGTCTACGCAAAAAAACACGTTACATACATTACCTATGCGTCAACCGGCATTCTACACAATGCCTAGGTATTCCATACATTACCTAGGTAAAGTGTATAATAGTTTGAACATTCAATATTATTTCACACATTGCCTGGACGACCCCGGCATTCTATACAATACCTAGGAAATGAATAGAATGCCTGCATTATACACATTGCCTATAACATATATAACCTATGTCACATTTAAATCAAGATGCTTTTTTTTATTGGGTGGAAAAAAATCAAACAAGTCCTGCCTTCCGCTCTGGGTGACTTTACGATGAGACTCTTACTGACTAAAACCCACCCCTGTTCCTTCCCTGCCCTGAGTGCCCAGGGGCGCGGTTACTCTGTTTCGAATGTATCCACAATCCCTGGGCAGTTCAGTTGCCTGTGCCCACGGTGATTCCTTCGATCACTCCCGTAACCATCAAAATCAAACAAAAAAATATACAATATTTTTTTTATGTTTTTGTCTCCATAGGCAGAGATAGATTATGGAGAAATAAATTGATATATTTTTTTGTTTTCTATTACACCATCAAATAGTAAAGTAATCGCCATACTAAGTTTGTATGAATGACCGACTATATAGGGCACCCTTTTTTTTTTTTTGGGTGGTGGGAAATCATCCTATGACTTCTCCCGCTCTGGGTGGAGCGAGAGGGCGTGTCAGACTCTTACTGACTAAAACCCACCCCTGTTCGTTCCTGCCTCGAGTGCCCAGGGCATATAGGGCACCCTTAAGATAAATAATTAATGGATATTAGTCAGCTACTTAGCGACTCGAACTAAATTATGAGAGTCACTGATCAAATAGGGTATTTTACTGTAAATGAGAAAAAGACTAAAAATATATTATTGAGATAGCTTTGGCAAAAAGCAGTCGGAAAATGTTAGTTTTAGTTAATAAAATAACAAAATAAATTTTAAAATTAAATTCAAAGTTTTCAGTTTTTTTAATCTGTTTTTTAACACCATGGAATAGTAGCCGCCATGTTATACGTCATACGGCTATGTAAACAATAAAGTGTCAACTGATCAGCGTACCTATGCTTTATACTTTTATTTACATAGCCAACTGACGTCATGACCACAGAGCAGAATGGCGTCCACTGCGTTCAGCGTTTCCGTCGCATTACGCGCGAAATTTGAAAATGTAAAATTTAAATGCATTTTTAGGGCACTTATTGATTGAATAAAAATTTTGTGTTTTTTTTTATTTGGTTTATTAGCACTATAGAATTTAATTAAGACACTTTATAAAAAGGGGTGTAAGGGGTGGCCTATTATTATGTTTATCAGTGACTTTTTTACAATACTGATTAATACTAGAGAACTTGTATATTATATCATCATGCTTTGAAGGGTGATGATAAGTTTAACCCTAATCTAGGCCTAATAGAGATTAACCATTTAAATGTTTACTTTTATCCAAATTATTTGCCCAAAGGGACTTTTTCTACACAATTACATTTAAGAACACAAAACCTTTTGTAAAATTTATTATTCTATTACTTCTAAGACCTAATACTGATCAAATTATGCCCTGGATTGGTACTGGGACCACTAAATTGGTCTGAAACTGGTTCCTAATCTACTAACCGGGTTCAAAACGTCGTTTCGTAAATTAAATTTAAACTTGTTACTGTCTATTAATACTGGATGAGCGGTGGTTTAGTCAGGGCTGTTAGGTTTGCTAAAAGGAACCTTTGATATTATACACTGACTCTGAGTTTAGTTAATGGTATTGAGTATCTTGGGGACTGTAGTTTGTAGGGATATTGTGTCTGTGAAATAGTACGTAGGAGAAATAATTAACTCTGAGAAATTGAATGTCAAGTGGAACCAGGGGGGGGGGGGTGTCCAGGGGATGTGGATAAATTGGAAACAGAGTTACCACGCCTCTGGGCAGGGACGGAACAGGGTTGGGTTTTAATCAGTAAGAGTCTGACATGCCCTCCCGCTCCACCCTAGAGCGGGAGATGTCATTGGATGATTTCCCTATCTACAAAAAAAAGTGTCGCTGTGAAATGCAATAAGTAACCAAAGCCACAAAAAAATTTCAATCTTTTATTCCATTCGTCTAGTCCATCCAAATGTTGTCTAGTACATATCGCTGTCAGCGATAAGACTGCCATTGTATCTAAAGATTTAAATTCGTGTTAAAAGTTGTGTACAACTTCTTTGGTGTACAATAAATTTTGTTCCATTAAACACGTTACGACTATCAAATATCTCTGACAAATGACAACAGGACCATCTGCTGAATATCGAAAACTGTATTCAAATTATCTCTCAAAGAGACAAATAGCGTACTAGCTAATAAGTCTCTGAACACTGTGACGTAAGCAGCTTTGATCCACTGCTTGTTTGCGTTCAGCAAACTGTTAGCATGCCATATTGACTTGATTTTCTTTTAGACTATCCACCAGTTCTGAGAAAGGAATGATAACACACTATACTGGGAGAACACCCTCAAAGCAAGGCATGTGGCTAAGAGACGTTTGAGATATGGTGGCCCAGTTGTAACGGCTCTGAAGTCCGAGTTGTACGTCGTGGGTTCAAACCCAGGCAGGAGCTTTACTTTGTGTTATTTATTTCATAGCCGCTGCTCTCAAAACAGTACCGGTTTCATCCTGAGGAAAGTGGCATGTCCTGGAACCAAACATTCTAAAATATATTGTGACATTCAGCAACCCGCTCTGAGCCCGCGTGTTGGATTAAGGCCCGTTCCCTCTCCTAGAGAGGAGGTTTTTGGTTTGGTGGGGAATCATCCGATGATTTCTGGATGGAGCGGCAGGGCGTGTCAGACTTACTGAATAAAACTGTTGTGGTAGCACATCACTAGAATTGGGGACATCACTAGCTTTGACGGCCCACGTGGGGGTGAGTTGGACACGGTGTTCTCGGAAGGTAATAATAAAGTTAATTCCACTAATTAATGTTGTTATCATTGAGGCTACCTACCTGTACATGGTGACAGCGGTGGGATCCTAAGATGGCAAATAAAGATGAACAGGAGGGCAAAAATGCCGAAGTGAAACCACACAGTATTAATGTATTGCCGCCATTGCCGGTACAAATAAAGCCGCCGGGCGAGTTTGATTTTATGCTACAAAACTGGGAGGCATGGAAGTCGAGGTATGAAAGATACCTTACTTTAAGCGGACACAAGGATAAGGACGATAAAACCAAGATTGATTTGTTTTTATACATGCTGGGAGACAAGGCGGAACAGTTGGCCAAGCAGCTCGGGGTTGAAGACGTATGGAGTTACACTAAGGTGGTCGAGGCTTTCGACGTGTATTTTAGACCAAAGAGGAATGTTATTTACGATAGATTCAAATTCAATTCGAGGGTCCAAGGACGGGGCGAGTCTGTTGCTGAATTTGTTAAAGAACTGTACAAGTTGTCGGAGTCTTGTCAGTACGGAAATTTAAAAGAAGAATTGATCAGAGACAGGATTGTTGTAGGTATACACGACAGACGAACAAGTGAGAGGTTACAACTTATGTCAGATTTGAAATTAGAGGAAGCTACAAGATTAGCAAAGCAAGGGGAAGAGCAGAAAGCGGAAGCAAAATTGATTTGGAAAGAGGATTTAGAGGTGAACAGAATGAACACAGCTAGCAGAGGTGACAGATCAGACAGGAAGAAATGTGGCAGATGTGGCAAGTTCCATGGGGATAATCAGTGTGCGGCGGCCAAACAGCAATGTTTAACGTGCAGTAAAATTGGACATTACGCCAGGTGCTGCAGAGGCTGGAAGAAATTAAATAATATAGAGGCAGAGGAAGATTTCAATGTCGATGCAGAGGTATGTTTAGGGAAGGAAGTATTAAAGTTAAAATTTTTAATAGATACGAGTACCGGCGCCGACATTGTTGCCTTGCCTCTGTCAATATTTAAAAATAATAGTATTAAAAGTAAAATGTTTGATTGTAATGAAACAATAAAAGGGCCAGATGGGGCGGCATTGCATGTATTAGGTGCCATGTATGTAGAGTTGAAATATAAAGAAAAAATGTACAAGGGCAAGGCATACATTATAAAAAGCTTACAAGTACCTATATTAGGTAAGCCGGCTATTAAACAGATGCAAATATTAAATGTATGTTCTATCAGGAAAAATGTTGAGCCGCAGGGCAGTGTAATTGATGTTGAGAAGGAGTTTCCGCAGGTGTTTAATAAGTTAGGGGTATTTAAGAACAGTTTTAAGATTAAATTAATTGATAATCCGGTACCATATGTGCAGTCAACTCCGAGATTAGTTTCAATTCCTTTGTTGCCAAAGGTCAAGGAAGAGCTTAACAAACTGATAGAAATGGGAGTGTTGGTTCCAGTTGAGGAGCCAACTATGTTTGTTTCACCTATTGTGGTTGTTCCCAAGGGAGAAAAGGGAGTTCGTATCTGTGGAGATTATACACAAGTAAATAAAAACATTCTCAGACCCATTTTTCCAATAGCTAAAGAGGAGAATACTTTGGCTAAACTAAAGGGTGCTAAAGTTTTTTCCAAAATTGATGCTACTTCAGGGTTTTACCAAATTAAGCTGGATGCAGAGTCTCGTAAGCTCACAACAATTATTACTCCATTCGGAAGGTATATGTACAATCGATTACCAATGGGATTGAATTGTGCTCCTGAATATTTTTCAATGAAATTTTCAAATTTATTCAGTGACTTAGAGGGAGTTTTTGTTCATGTTGGTGACATATTGCTTTATACAAAAGACCAAGTTAATCATAACGGTTTGTTAAGAGAAGTTTTAAATAGGCTCTCAAGGGAAGGACTCACTATAAATAAAGAAAAATGTGTTTTCAATGTTACTGAGGTTTGTTATTTGGGTCACATTATAAATGCACAAGGTATATCACTTGACCCTAAAAGAGTTGAGAGTATAATAGAATTTCAAAAGCCAAAAAGTAAAAAAGATTTAATGAGGTTTTTAGGGCTAGTTAATTATGTGGGAAGATTTATTCCAGATAAGACCAATATTTTAGAGCCATTAAATGAGCTGTTAAAGGACGGAATCCTATTCACATGGGGTTTATATCAGGAGGCAGCTTTTAGTCAAATTAAAGAAATGATTGCAAGGGCACCTACATTGTGCCATTTTGATCCTGATAAACAAATAATCATATCAGCTGATAGTAGTTCATATGGGGTAGGAGCTGTACTAATGCAAGAAAATAAGGATGGAAGTAGGGCAGTAGTGTCATATGCTAGTAGAACATTGAATAACTCAGAAAAGAATTATGCTCAGATTGAGAAAGAAGGGCTTAGCTTTGGTGTGGGCTCTGCATAAATTCAAAGATTTTGTAATAGGCCTAAATGTTATTTTGGAAACAGATCATAATCCTTTGCTTCAGATTTTGCAAACCAAACCACTAGACGATTTAACTCCAAGGTTGCTTAGATTTAGATTGCAGATAATGAGGTATTCATATAAGATTATATTCGTTCCAGGAAAGAAATTAGTTGTGGCTGACGCCCTCTCCAGAGCCCCCTTATTGCAGTCTGAGCCAGAAGAGGTAGATTTCAGTATTAAGAATATCAATTCTGAAGAGAAGATTGACCTAAAATTAAATAAATTAAAACAAGAGCAGACTAAATGTGAGGTATGTAGGTTATTGAAAGAATATACTGTGAACAGCTGGCCCAATAAGAATAAAATCCCTAAAGAAATGTTAGCATATCATCAGTATAGATTCAACTTTACTGTGCAGGATGGATTTTTGCTGTATAATTGTAGATTTGTTATACCGACTAGTTTGCAAAAAGAAATGTTGTTTGATATTCATGAAGGGCATTTGGGGGTAACTAAATGCAGGGAAAGGGCTATGCAATCTGTTTGGTGGCTTGGTTTATCAGCTCAAATAAAAATAATAATAGAGAATTGTCCTAGATGCATTCAGGAAAGAAATAATGTTAAAGAGCCTTTAGAATTAGAAGAGATTCCAACTAGAGCATGGCAAAAAGTAGGTATTGACTTGTTCAAAGATGAGAACAGTTGGTATGCTGTAATAATTGATTAATATTCAAGATATATTGATTTGTTTGAATTAAAAGATTTATCAGAAAATACTGTGATCAAGCATTGTAAAGAAACTTTCTCTAGGTTTGGGGTGCCCGAGGTAGTACGGACTGACTGTGGATCTCAGTTTAAAAGTAAATTTAGTGAGTTTTCCAAGAAATACAATTTTCAGCACATAACTAGCAGTCCGTATTATGCTCAAAGCAATGGATGTGCAGAAGCAGGAGTCAAGATTGCCAAAAGTTTATTGAAAAAGAATGATGATATTCAGTTAGCATTGTTAGTATATAGAAATACGCCTTTAGAATGTGGTTATAGTCCAAGGGAATTGTTGTTTAACAGGAAGATGAGAGAAATCTTGCCTATTTATCGAGAAAAGTTGAAAATTGTAAATAATATTCAGGAACAATTTAAGGAAAAACGGAATCTGGTCAGAGCTAAAATGGCTACTAATTATAATAAAAAACATAGAGTAAGTAATTTAAGTGAATTAGCAGTAGAGGACAGGGTTTGGGTAATTAATTTAAGAAAATATGGTCAGATAGTGAGAAAGGCTAAGGAACCAAGATCTTATTTCGTTGAGATAGAGGGTACTAATTATAGAAGAAACAGATGGCATTTGGTTCCAGCTCCTTGCTCACCATCAGATAGGAAGCAACTAGGAAGAAATCATGCTAGTTTAGTTGATTATGAAGGAAGAAATTTAGACAGGGTAGATATTAATCTAAAAAATAGTGAAGTGGCTAAAACAGGTGAGGATTGTGTTAAAATTGTATATGGGGAATGGGGGGCGAGGTTGAAAATGTATTTGACCCAGACCCTGTGGAAAATATATCTGACCCAGACTCTGTACAAAATGAAACGAGATTGAATATTAATGTACAAGATAATTCACCAGAGTTGCAAAGACGACAAAGAGTAAGAATTAAATCTAAATGGATGGACGATTATGTTGTTAACGTTTTAAAAATAGATTATTAAATTCTTATAAGGGAGGATGTTGTGGTAGCACATCACTAGAATTGGGGACATCACTAGCTTTGACGGCCCACGTGGGGGTGAGTTGGACACGGTGTTCTCGGAAGGTAATAATAAAGTTAATTCCACTAATTAATGTTGTTATCATTGAGGCTACCTACCTGTACAAAAACCTACCCGTGTTTCTTCAGTTGCTTGTGCCAGGGCTGCAGTAACTCTCTTACGAATTTATCCCCGACCCAGACAGGCATCAGCCCTGGCAGACCCCGTCAGTTTTTGTTGATATCTCTTTGAGGCGCTCGTGGATCACTACGCGCTGTCGACTCGAGCCTGGTCCTTATTGGACGACAAGCTAGACATTATTCACCATCTGAAAGCACGCGCCTACGGTGACTGGGAGTCGCCTTGCGTCTCCTGACACCCGGCTAGGGGCGGGAGGGCGTCTCCGTTGAGTCTCCCTCACGCACTTCACCTCCTCTTTCGCGAGCATTTCTGTTTCGCAGAAGGAGGTGATACCTTCTCATTCGCTCTCGCTCCGTACCATGGCCTAGACCAGGGTCGAGCGCGAGAGGTCACTGTCGCTGATCGCCTCCAAGAGGACACGGCGGTGCTTCGCTCAAGTGGGGCAGACGTCCACCATATGCTCCACCGTGTCCTCCAGGCGATCCACACAATGTTAACACCCGGGCGTTTCCTCCCGCTCAATCCTGAACAGGAACCTCCCGAAACAGCCGTGTCCGGTGAGGACCTGCGTCAGGTGGAAGATGGGGATGCCGTGTTCTCTTTCCAGCCACTTCTCTGAGTCCCAGCAGTGTCAACATTATATGGCTGATTATGATAAGGTTTGTTGATCAACCAAGATGATGCTCAGTGGTCATCGATGACGCCTGTAAAATATTATGTAACTCCGAAGATATGCAGAACGTGCATTGACCCCCGAAAAAAAATGTAAAATCGTCGTAAGTGCCTGTCATTTTTAAGGTTAGTTGTAGCGGCACAGAAATCAGTTAGTTTTTTTATCATTAATAGGCTCACGTTTGACTGCTATCTCATCTGATGGTAAGCGATGATGTGGTCGAAAATGGAGCACGCTTGCCTAGAAGTAACCTTTTCACTCTCGATTTAAAAACTGCTGAGTTTTAGCTATCAGGAAACATAGACTTTGGCAGAGAATTCTACACCTTAGCTTTGCTTAGTGAAAAAACTATGCACTGGACATAGGCCTCAGTGTCGCCAGAACGACCAGTCGTGTGCGTCTCACATTTATTGGCTACCCGCGACGCTCCCACAATTCTATCAGATTGCTTTATCCAAACAATATCCTCTTACCAGTTACATATTTCACTCGTTTTACTACACCTCCTAGTTTTGGTACATAAGGTCACTATGTATCATTAGACATCCTAGCTTTGCTCATACATGAACCTGGACATCCAGCCTTAGATACAAACAGAATAGATTGGAACCTGTGATTGGTAATCGCAGTTTGCTTGTCCCTGTCGGACTGAATTACCTTGGTCACAAGTCCCATAAATAATCAATGGGCACTGCAGTAAGGGAATGAGGCGCCCGTTCGTAGAATTCTCTTTTGTCTTGTCAAAGCTCTTTTATTTGTTTGTATATGGGGTGATATTCACCTCTCAGGTACCGCGGCGTTTAAGGTTTAATTGTTTTTTGCGTTTTAATAATAATAATTTTTAATAGTATCTAATCATTTTTTTCGTCCTGCCTCAGTGGTGCGGCGTTGAGCGGTAATGTGTTCATAAAGTTACTAGCTGACCCAAAAATCGTTTTTCTGTGGTTGAAAAATAGAAGTGGAGGTAGGAGGGTGAAAAATTATTTTCGACCTATTAAATTCATACCTACCAAATTTACATAATTAAAGTCATTAAAATCAGTCTTTTGTCGGACAAGGTTAGAACTCTTTACAAAATATATTATAATCATATTAAATAATTGAAAACTCAAAATTTGGCTATAGTCAGTATTGTGACCAAGCTCCTTAATAAAGATTTAAAAAGAAAAACAGTCGAGACTTTTCGGAGAAGTGCAACCACAAGCATGGTGACATGAGATTTTTATATATTAGATAATACCAACAACAACCAACAACTGATCTACTCACTAATGATGTAAGACGAATGATGTTTGTCTGAGTGTTTAGATAGATTTTAACTACATTCCCAAATAGTGTTGTTTCCATAACACGTTATAAACTTTACCTGTTAATAACTTTAAACGTTATAAATCCAAAAAAAAAGTGCAAAATTTTGGATGGATGGACGTTTGTTACTCAATTACGCCAGAACGACTGAACGGTTTCTCATGGCATTTGGCAGAGATGGATAGGAATAGAACATAGGCTATAATTTATAATGAGCAAGTACTAATTATACACGGGCAAAGCCGCCGGTAGAGCTAATAGCAGATCAGCTTAGTTTTTTTATTTAAACCGAGTGCGTGCGAGTCGTGTGCAAGGGAACAAGGGAGTCCGACGACATTAGGTTCAATATACAGCTCCTTAAGTACGTTGTCGACGAGAACCATGGAGAAGAGTCGCGCACGGAACCCGTCGAGTGACGGGCAGTTCATGCCGAGACCCAGCGCATAGATAAAGCAACCGCAGGGGTCTGCAAACAAACGGACCTTCTTCTGTGTATTTTGCTGCTCCGCGTAAAATAAAAGATAAATTCAAAGTCTATCTGAATAGCAAGCAGAATTGTTAAGGACCTTTCCAGACAGAAACATTATCGCTTTTCATTGAATTACTTTCAAAATTTTACTAAGTACAAAAGCTAAAAGCCTCACAGTGTGTAGACAAAGGAACTTTTGACTGCTACATTTTAATTGGATAGAGGCCTTAAAATTAGGTAGGCAGTACCTAAGGTCGGTTTCGTGGAAGCAAAGTAAAGGCAAATTGAAGGCAAAGTGAAACAAAATAAAAGCTACCAAGAAGCTGCGGGGTGATGAAAATTAATTTTGTTATTGGTGAAAATGTTTCTAATTTTCTTTTTTGTAAAACTATGTGGTTTTGTGAAATGTCAAGCTTTTAAAAACATTCCTGAAGGATATTTCTAAATAAATCAAGGACGGAAATCTTTTATTACTTCTTTAAATTGAGAACGTCTTGTTAATGTTTGAATTAGTTTCTATTACTGAAGTATATATTTGTTTTGCAAGATTAATTTTAAAGTTAACTGTGAGGGTTCGAAAAAGTTTTTAAATGTCAAAAATATTTGTGAGATTATTTTAATAAATCGTGGAAATCCAGAAATGTTTTATTACTATGCCTTCTGGAAAAAGTATTGTAGAATAGAAATGTTTTGCTGAAACAAATTATTCGGTTTAGTTTGAGTAGCCTTCAGTTTCAGTTAGCATCCTCTTTTTAACCCCCGACGTAAAAAGAGGTCTGTTACATGTTTATGCGTCTGTCTGTCTATTACTCCCAACTGGATGATCTAACTGATATTTTTCAAAATCAAAGCTAACAATTTAGATAGGTAATAAACAAACAACTTTCATACGGTATAGATAGACTCTATAAATATCGTAACCGGTAAAGAAATCGCAAAAGCATTATCGAACATTTATCAAAATCTGTCAAAGCTAGATTGATGAGTCTGTCAGACAAACCTAGATTATGTGGGAGTGTTAAAATAACCGTTTTTCCATTCCTGAATAACGATAATATATAAATTTGTATTAGATACGTACAAATGACTATGTTAAATCATCAAACATCTTGTTTGAAATATGGAAACAAGTTTCATCATCTTCACACCCATATCCCATGTTACTTTGGGTCAGCGCAACACGTTTTTTTGTTCGATTCCGTCCTCTCAGCGTCACGCTATTACTAGATAACTCTGTAACGGTTAAAAAGAAATTGAGATCTACTGATTCGGGATTTGTGGTGCCATCTGACTGAGAACGGGTGTACTATTGCAAATGTCGAATCGATAGACAATACAATGACACTAGATGGCGCTAGACACACAGTGTTCATTTTATAAATTCTTAAAAATGGAATTGTGTATTTAAAACATAATAAAATATACACAATGGTCCATGCTAAATATTGAATCTAATTTAATAATGAATATGACCTAATTTAAAATTTACGTGTTGACCTGTGTGTGAATCGAGACGTATGATTAGGCGTAACGAAACGTAATTCAGGAAAAACAGCGTTTTTTCTTTTAAGGAACTCGATACGTCGAGGACACAAAATCTCTGTGTGAAGGAAAATTAACAAAAATAACTAACTGACGTCTCGAAGGGCAGCAAGAACCAGAGTTAAGTTCAAATGTGTTAAGCATTAGAATATAAGACGCTGTTAGTACTACTCGTACTTTGGGATTATTTCTATAGAGACGCGAGGTTTGGGCGTGGCAATCATGAGTCTCACCAAATTCCTTTCTTGTTGACAGGGTTCCTAACACCTAACAGGGTTCTAGTTAAGATGAAATGAGAAAAACTAATTAGAAAATGGTCGGATCTTAAATTCACTTTTTTTGGAATAATAATTGGAAGAACAATGCGGTCTTAGCAAAGGGTTCTGAACACAGACGTTCACGTGTCCTAGGATAATCAAGATTGTATGGCCACAGCTGCGATATTGGTTGTTTGCAATTGTAAGTGCTGCATACAATTTTCTATAGGACTACTATGAAACCTAATGTAATGTGACACAGTGTTCTAAATAAATGTGGGAAGTGAAAACCAAATTGATGGACTATTATTTGGCTAAAAACATTCCTCATGCAATAAACCTGTAGTTTAGAAAGAAGAGACTTGTGCAGAAGTCTATCTTTGACGCTAGCCGGTGAGAAGAAAGATTTCTTTACAACTCCCTTTTCTTTCATATCACCTCCTCACACAATCCATCCATCTTTTCTTTGGCCTCCCTCTCCCTCTCCATCCATCCACATGTATATTCATAACTACAAGTTCTATGATATTAATCTTTTCTTTACATTACTTCGAACTATCGTTTCCCTATCCGTAGTTCAAAATGCATGGAGAATAAACTGGATCTTAGAATTTATGTGGAAATTAAGACTATCCTATTTACTTAGATCTAAACTGTCATCGAATATTCAGCCTTATACGGGCCTCATTACATAATAAGCGTCACCACATTAGGCAAGTTGGAAGGCCTCCCGAAGGTGGACCGATGGCCTGGTGAGCCAGTCGCTTTGTTCAGAATGGGGACTCTGTTCGCCTGATTCCAACAAAGACGGTGACACAGTGATGACGTGACGTGTGCAGCGAGGCTCAGGGGAGACCCGTTTTCAGTGTACGCAGGTATGTGTCCTTATAGGCATAGGGTTTTGGAGTGCTCTTTTAAGAGGTTCCTTGTGCTAATGGAGAACATCGGGGTGGTTTTCCAATCCCTAAAGCCCGGGCACATTTTTAAAGATCCCGCGGAAAACAAAAAAAGCAAGTGCGAATCGGACTCGCGCACGAAGTGTTCCGTACCATTATCTATAAAAACGGCAAAACAATCATTGCTAGTTGCGCCGCTGCTGCTGTTGTACTTTTAGTATTTGTTGTTATAGCGGCAACAGAAATACATCATCTGTGAAAATTTCTACTGTCTATCTATCACGGCCTAGTGACAGACGGACGGACAGTGGAGTCTTAGTAATAGGGTCCCCGTATTACTAAGACCGCCACCACCACCGTCCGTCCCCACTCCACTGACCGTCTCCACTGTCCGTTTGATGATGATGGTGATGACTTTAAGCAGAGACGTTAATAAGACTAGTTTCCTATTGAGAACCGACACTATTTTCTAAATTTAAACAGAAACGAAACTTAGAATAGTTGCGTGTCTGTCTAGTCCTGCCAATCAATCGGTAGTCCCAATCAAAATGCCGCACCGCACTCTCTAATTCTTTGCCTAGTTCGCAGTTATTCGACAAAAGATTTCTAGGACTAAGGGCCAGTGTTTTGGTCCATTGTTGAACCAATATGTAAAAGTAACTTATTGTGAAATTATGATGAAATCCTACTATACACACTAATATTATAAAGGTGAATGTTTGTGAGTCTGCATGTTTGTTTGTGTTTTGTTTCTTCACGCTCAAACGGCTGGACCGATTTCTGTGAAATTTGGTATGTAGATAGGTTATACCCTGGATTAACACATAGACTACTTTTATCCCGGTCTACACAGGTGAAACCGCGGACGCAGCTAGTATATTGTAATATTATTATTAATGCGAAAGTTTGGACAGATGGACGAATGGATTAATGTATGTTACTCAATATAATGATATGTATCGGCTGAACGGATTTGAACGAAATTTGGTATAAAGATAGACTATAGTCTTGAATAGTACAATAGATATTTTGCCATCCCAAAAGCATGTCCCTTGAGATGATTTTCTATTTTCACGTGAGCGAAGCCGCTGGCAGAAGCCAGAAACGCATAATGAAGCTCTAATCTCGATTAAACGCATGAACTGAGTTTAGTTTAAACTAATCGCGATAAGTTTCATAGGTGAAATCGGCCCTTAAGCGGAACACCGCTAAAGATTCAGTCGGCGAATCATACGGTGCAATAGCTCTGTATGGTCCCTGATTGTATCCAGAGATTTAAATTCGTGTATATAATTGTATAACTTTTTTGGTGTACAATAAACTATCTATTCTATTCTAACTAGGGATCAAAAAAGTCGCTCTAAATAGTAGTAAATAGTCGATATAATTAAAAACTTGACACGTATTGCATGACGTATTATTTACCTATGCTCAACATCGTATGAATCGTGTCTCCAATTTCACCGTTTTATTATAAAGTTATACAGAACTTTGGTTTGATTGTCCCTTGCGGACGATCCTATACAAACACAGTTATTTGTTACCGGTCTCATGAGGGTTCATTCCCATGGATGTTGAAACTTGTAATAATTTAAAGCAATATCCGTTTAATCTGATAGGTTATGTTATATTGTTTGTAGGGAATCGTTTACAAACAAATATGTTTCCTTGTTACGTTAAAATAGGTTTGGCTTTTCCATGAAAAAAAAAATTAATCTAAATGATCAGATATCTTTAAATTGCTAATGTATATTTTCAATTTCAGATTCAACGTAGAATTCAAGAGAAAATTTCTACTGAAAAAACTACTTAAAAAATCTAACCAAAAGCGAAGAAAACTCAAAGACACAATGGTTTTATTGGTGTAGACATTTTCATTCAGAATACCTTCATTTGTGTATAAAACATCGATGCTACAAGATAATATAAAGGTTTTTTTCAGATTTCCCGAGAGATACAAGCCTACTTATTTACATAAAGTTGTGAGGTAGAAATAGGATTGCTTACCAGTGAACAAACTTGGGGTGTCTGCTTCAACTATTGACATACAACTATTTTGATATAGGCAAATAGATTTATATGTATGTACCTAGTTGTTATAGGCAAATAGATATAGATGTGTGAAATTGAATTTTTCGGTTGATAACAATTGTAGCGTTATTTAGTCTTCTTGCAACATGATTGTACGGCATTCATAAAAATAGAAAAAGATTACGAAACCGTACAATTTTTACTTTTAGTCACTTTGCCCTTTTATGTTTTTAGTGAAGGTTTTAAAGAAAGTGAAAAAAAGAACAGTTTATCAAATAAGATTTGGGCTAAAATAAAAATAACCATAGTGACACATGAAATTATTAACAAAAGCAGAAGGGAAAGACTCCATAGTTTCCTGGGCCCAGGTGTTAACTCAATCAAACAAACGTTATTTGTAAGAGGATGTCACACAAGGCCTAACTGAAAATTTGGTGAAATTTGGCCATCCAGGAATCAAGTTATATGAAGCACAGTAAAAGTAAGGTTACACTGTAGCTTTTTTATGTTATTTGCGAAATATTTTTGAATGGTTGCGGTTGTGTAATGTTCCTTATATTGCAGAAAGAGAGCCTCTATGTATGACGTGTCGAAGATCTGTTGAAGATAAGTCTCTACATCCAATATCCAATACCTTTTAAAAAAAGGGGAATAGATTTAATAAAATAAAACACCATTATATGTATAAAATATTTATTATCCAACAAAGAGACAGCCGACAGACATGACGCCGGATATCGTAAACAGAAGGTACATAAGTCTGGTTTTGTTAACTTGATGGACAGCCCGATTTGAATAGGTACAAGTACAGGCTGAGATGCACGCCACTTTCGAATAACTGACAAAATCGCCTCATCGTCCAAGACACTTTTGTCAATCGTCGCCTTAGAGTTAAAACCTCGTGAATGCATTTTTGCTCAAGTTTATTTTATTGCGTTTCTAGTAAAAAAATCTCGCAATGCACATCCTTTTTTTTTCTCACTAATGTGTTCATTCGATACTCGTATGACAGTAAATGACAACCTCTTAAATACTCGCATCAGTCAGTTTGGCGTGAATACCTTGCAACGAACGTGTCGTTTCTTATTTGAAAAGTGTATAGGTACTTGAGTTAAGCCTGCTGTAGCTGTCTTATTTAGTGTTTTTCAAAAGAAGGTAAGTACTGTTCATGTGGGACGAAGACGCCGTACGAAAACTTTACAGCACGCAGTTATGTCTTCCTCCTGAAAAGTTACTTCTTTTATACTTACAAAGTTTTTACTCTATGGCGTCGCAATAGAGTTACTGCGACCAGTCGCAATGGTAAAATATTCACACAGCGATCCATCTCATCAATATCCGATCGATAGGCATAATTCAAAGTAGCAAGATCCGTTGAAGACCTCTATAATATTATGTAAAGCCGAAATCGTGAGGTTGTACTGGAAAATGCGTGCGCACTCATACAGAACCTCAGAACGAATGAAAACGAACGAGTTATTGTAGTCTTTGCGAACGAGTGACGGTTTTTTTCTGCCTGTCATCAGAAAAATTAAAGGAACTCGATTTGCTATGAATCGATTCCGCGAAATGATTGATAAGCACTTGCCACTCGATTTCGGTTTAAAGACATTTATTCCTCAGCTAAAAAGAACATTACAGTTCACTTACATATTGAGAAATGTATAAAATATATTTAGAAGTACATAAATGCAGTCTCTGTAACCACGCGGTGACGCGGTTATATTAAAACACGGAATTAAAATACTTTACGTGACAATCAATGTTAGTATTTAGTTCTGACATATTCTTCCTGGGCTTTTTTAAATGAATACAAGCTGTTTCTATTGCACACATCATTAGGTATTTCATTATAAAATCTTGCTCTTAATTCTACTTTGTATCGTCGTCTTGTTGTTGCGAATGTGTATTTTGTGTTGTGATTTTGTGTATTAGGATGCATGTTTTAAGAGTGTATAATTGGTTAATTTTAAGTATATTTATAGCATTGTAGATTTTTATCGTTGGTGTAAGGTAGTCGTAGTTGTAGTGTTTTTATTGCTTTGTTTTGTAGTGTTTGTATATCCTGGATAACGGATTTTGCTGCAGTTCCCCATATTTCAACGAGGTATTCTATGTGAGGTATAAAAAGAGAGTTATAGATCATTGCGCGAGCTTTTCCAGGAATGCAAGTAGACATTCGACGTATTGCTCCTACTAGAGGTGATATTTTGGACTTAATGTGATCAATATGGGTTTTCCAGGTTAATTTATCATCTAACATGAGACCCAAATATCTTTCGCTGTGTGATCTAGCAATTCGTTCGTTGTTTATTGTTAGTTGGATTTGATTGAGGACTTTCTTATTTTTTGCAGCAAAAATCATATATGAGGTTTTCTTTGTGTTAATAGTTAGCAAATTAGACAGAAACCATGTATTTAGGATATCCAAATCATTCTGAGCCTCGTTCATTATATCAGTTAAGTTGTGCCAAAGTAGAACAAGCAAGTATCATCTGCGTAAAGTGTGATACTGCCTGATGTTTTGACACTGTTTATGTTATTGACGTAAATCAAAACTAATAAAGGTCCTAGAATTGATCCTTGTTGGACTCCGAAGGTTAATTTGCAAGGTAGACTTTCATAATTATCAATTTTTACTTTTTGTGTCCGATTTTCTAGATACGACTCAACTATTTTGTGTGCAGGTCCCGCTATTCCTACGTCAATTAACTTTATTAATAGCAAATCATGGCTAATCGTATCAAAAGGCTTTTTAGGTCTATAAAGACACCCAATGCATATTGTTTGTTGTCTATAGCATTTTTTATTTTAGTAGTAAGATCTATTGTTGCTGATAAGGTATTCGATTTTGGTCGAAATCCATATTGTTGCTCAAAAAAGAAGTTTATGTCTGCTAGGTAGGTAAAGATGAAGGTAAATTATTCTTTCAAAAATTTTGGAGATTACTGGTAGAACAGATATCGGACGATAATTGCCCGGATCAGTTTTACTTCCTGATTTAAAAATCGGAGTTACCTTAGCAACCTTCAGGCTTTCGGGGAATATTCCCTGTTCAAGGCATTAGTTTATGCAGTCAGTCAAGTTGTCTAATATTAGGTTTTTAATGCATTTTATTTCCTTAACAGTAATTCCATCAGCTCCACTACTTCTATTTGTATCTAGGCTATCGATAATGGTACTTATTTCTTTTTTTTGTGGTTGGTTCAAATGTTTGCAGCATAGGTGTTTGTGATTGTGTTGTGTTTAGTGTGTAATTTGATTGTGTTTGTGTTATTTTATTGGCTAAGATACGTAGAACCAACTGTGGAAAAGAAATCGTTAAAATGTTGGCAGATTTGTTGTCCATTTGTTATTATGCCAGTTTTAGTTTCTAACTTTGAAGGAGCACTACTCTTTTTATGTTTCTTATATGCCAACGTATTAATTAAATCCCACGTTTTTTTTTGGTGCTTCTGACACTGATGACTGATTTTCATACACATTCCGATATATTATACCGATTTCTTCATTTTCGATAGCTTATACAATGCAGGCATGTAGTTAATCAATTATTTAATTTCAACTTTTCTCGCTTCCTATATAGATAGAAACATGGTACTGTATTTTTAGATTTCCTTAAGAGAAATATAACGGTTTTTTAATACACGTTTCAACTAGTTAACTGCTGGGCCCAGGATTTCCCATACGTACGCCTAACTGCTAGCATGGGCTGACAAATCCATTTATCGGTATCAGACGTAGATAATAAACATAATTCACTATTTTTTAAGTCTGAGTGCTGATTTTATCTCTGTTGTACGAAATATTAAATAACATTTTATCGCCTACCTAATAATTATAATAGCCTAAGAGCTTGTTACCGCACTCGAAGTGGTTTAAACAAGCACAAGGCTGAAATTTAGGCATAGCTTATATAATAGATGTTAAAAACGAAAATCAAAGTATGCCATGATATAGGAGTACACAAAAAAAAACCAGGCCAGAGCTAGCTGGTATGTAAAGTACTAGTATGTACTTTGAACCTACGCAGAAAATAAGTAATTTCTGGAGATTCCTGGATACTTGTTGTGAATTCACGCAAAGAACTGAAAAACCTAGTACTATACAACCACAGATGACATAAAAAATATTTACGATGCCCAGAATAATAATTGCTACAAATTCCCCAACCAAAATGAAAATACATAAGACTATACACACCCCAGTTACTAGGGCACCAGAAGAACGAAATAGCTTGCGCCATCTGCTGGCATCGTAAATAAAACGGTTTTATCATGTGGAGCCAGTGAACTATAGACACCCGAGACTTTAGAGAATACTCCACGAGATTACACCGAAAAAAATACAAACTGGAAAGCCAGAATATACTTTTGGGAAATAAATGGATTGAATAATGGATTATTTGTCTCTTTTGGAGCAGTAAGAAATGGAAAAGAAACTGAGAATTTGTAAAAAAGTTATTTGCGTAGATGCTGTGGTTTTTCTTTTATGCGGGAAGAAAGCGGCAACCGTACTTAAAGGAAGATGTCACCTAATCGTTGCTTCTCTATCATCATCATTATCATCATCAAATTTTTATAAATAATTTTATATCGTTTAATAAACATTAACATTTATCTATTTAACTGTATATTTAAAACATTAAAAAACTGTGTGCGACGGAATTGCAGTTTAATTTCGCCAAGCCCGTTCTGCCATTGGACTAAAAGACGTGCGGCGATGCATCACTGGTAAAGTTTTGAGAACACATTCATTGTGCGTACAGCTAGGGAGTTAAATTCTCTGCCGGCATAGGTATGTGTGCTTGTGTGAGCTGAAAGATGAATGAATGCGTTTGTCCGTAAACAGTGTGAACAATAATAATAATAATGAAACAAGAAACCGCAATGCAATATTATCCACATCATTCCCATCTTAAATTTCCAACCCTAAGCCTTAGGCCTAAGTTAATCTAAACCTTAATAATTAATTCAAAATTTTAATAACACTAGCCGTTATATTAGATTGGTAGTTTCAAACCGAAGCTCATTGGCTGTAAAATGCTTTGTTTACGGTAGCGACATCTGGCGGCAAGAGCGAACAATTGCCACTTAGCAGTTATGCGCGAGAATTGGATATCTTTGATATTGATATTGTTAGTAAATGTGTCTTTTGACTCAGCCAATATCAAATAGTATGTTGAAGGCATTTTCAGAGGTTGGAAGTGTCTCTTCATGTAACTGGCATGAAGATTGTTGGAGACTCAAGTGAATAGTTTCATAACGGTATTTGTTGAATTAATCATTACATTTGGTGATTTTGTTGACACACATTCAGTTGTTAAAGCGCTGTATAATATTGTATTAATATAATACAGCGCTTTAAAGCCCTACTTACCTAGTAGTCAGGCAAGTGATAAAATTCGATCGATAAAATTTAAGACAAAGTTTTATGTTATTTTTTGGACAACAACAGTGGCTCTTCCTTTGCTACCCTGTCATTCAGGATATGTTTGTTAACCCTAGATTATTAAACTATCGTGAAAATTATGAAGTCACAATCAAGATTCCTAGAAAAAACAAAGTTCGCGTTATGCCTGCGACCCCCGTGACATAGTAGGTACCTTCCTAGTAAATTTCGCCAGTGTCTCACGTACTGTAATTTTGGACCGGAGTCATTTGTGTATGGAATTATTTTAGATAAGTGCAAGGGCGTCGTAGGAAAGTCTTGTGTATGAATGTGGATGGCTATAAGAGTAGGGGAAGGCCAAAGAAAAGATGGTTGGACTGTGTGAAAGAGGATATGGGTAAAAAGGGGGTGACTACAGAGATGACGACTAATAGAGGAGTATGGAAGAAAAAGACATGTTGCGCCGACCCCAAATAAAATTGGGATAAGGGCAGGAGAATGATGAAGTGCAAGGGCGTCGTAAATTATACGAAAGTTCAATTTTTGTGTGACTTTTGAGCATAGGAAGAAAACCTAAGGCAAAGTCAGACTCTTTAAAGATATCTTACTTAATGAATTTGTTCTTGAAGTGCAAGCATCCAAGAACCGGACTACTGAAAATATATGTGCCTCGTGTTCGTTTTAGTCGAGAAAAATAACAACAAAACTGTTATATGAAATGTAAAAAGCCATAAACAGCATGTAACAAAAACCCTGTCCGATCCAATAAACGCGTATTCCTGGTTTACCATACGTAATAGAAAAAGTTGTAAAAAAATTTAACTCATAAAAACAAAAAGTTATAGATTTTCTACTTTTATAAAATATGCGAAATTTATCACAAAATATGGCAAATTTTCGTAAATTGACAACACTCCACCGGCCGGCGAAATCTTTTAATTTTTTACCTATTTTTATTTCAAACGATACCGGCCTGCACTAGCCGCGCTGTAGGCACTCTGTCTCGCTCAGGCAGCATGTTTCAAACGAAACAGTAGGGTGAACTTTGTCGAGCGCTTAGTGTTTACTTTGAGAACATTTTCTTTTTTTTTAATTAATTATTTTCATTGGGGAAAAATAATTATCTCGTATCCATTATATGATAACATATATGTATACGCAGTACGATACCAAGTAATACTCTTCAGGATCGGACAGGGTTTTTGTTACGTGCTGTATGTAGGGCGCACAATTCTATAAACAATTTTTTTTTCCTATTCATAATTATTGTAACTGTAAATTTAAAAATAAATAAAGTTGATGATTCTCTTAATTTCTTGTGTTTTATTTTCACGTCGTAATTTTTACGAATGTTTGGTAAAAAGGTTACGTGAAGGATAGTTTAGTAATCTAATGAAAGCAACCAGTATAAAATTACAACTGACCGATGTAATATCAAATAAAAAGGAACATCTTCTAAAATAAACCTACACCTTGCGTACTACTTATTCGCGGTAGAACATAAAACAACCTAATTAGTTTTAAAACTTTTGCGACCAAACTGTATCATTCGTCATTTTCCTGCCCTTATCCCAATTTATTTGGGGTCAGCGCAACATGTCTTTTTCTTCCATACTTCTCTATTAGCCGTCATCTCTGTAGTCACCCCCTTTTTACCCATATCATCTTTCCCATAGTCCATCCGTCATTCTTTTGGCCTTTCCGTACTCCTATAGCCATCCACATGCATACACAGGACTTTCCTCACCACATTTTCTTCATTCCTCCGCATCACATGCCGTTACCACGACGACCGATTTTACAAAACTTTTCAGTCAGCGGTGCCACTTTCAGACTTCCTCTTAAATACTTATTCCTAATTCTATCCGCATGTGCGTAACGCCACACATCGGTCTTCATCTCATCTCAGCTGCATGCAATTGCTTTTCATCCATCCCTTTTGTGGCCCAACTTATAAAGTTAGAACTACCACATGTTTCGTAATAATATACCCCTTATGAATGAATGAATAACAACTCAATACACTACTCCATACCGTAAACTATCAAAATAGTTCCGTTAAAACGATAAAGTTCGCTTCAGCGGAAGACTCCTTTATTAACCGTACGGGATTATCCTGGCCCATTGTGTAGGCACCATTAACCATGGTGAAACATCCCATTGTCCTTACAATGTTATCTACATGAAGGAGTAGCTTGATTTATTAAAGTGGGTGAAGTAGGGAAGTGTAGGTATGTGTGTGTTGTTTGAAGTTTCTTGGAATTTATACTCCTGCGATGCGAAAATGCAACAAGGATGCGAGATGAGACAATTAGTTTTCATAGAAATTGTGATACGTTTAACGTGCGTTTACTAATATCTATGAAAAAAGTGTTGTTTTGTCGTTTTTGCATTGTCACGTCATGCCAGTCAGCGGAATAATTTAAAGTTTCCTTCAGACAGTCGTGTTCAAAAAAATGTTAAAATATTGTCACATTGTCGCGTTGTTATCACATAATGGCATTATTGTCACATTAACGCCCAAAAAAAAAAAAAAAAAAAAAAAAAAAAAAAAAAAAAAAAAAAAAAAAAAAAAAAAAAAACGCATCATTATCGCTTTATTAAACCGGGTTTACCAAACTCTAATACAAATGTTATGAGGTCGAATTATTTTCTTTGCCATGTTCGTGTGTTTTATACGTTCCATATGAAGACTCCATTAACCTTCACGTGCTTAGAAACTACCATTCTATCCTACTGACATTTTTAATAGCAGATCGACATGTGGCATTCTAGTTACATCCTACTTCCTACATAAATATAAATGCAAAAGTTTGGATGGATGTTACTAACCTGTCGGTTTTCTACCGGTTGCATTTTAGGGAGTGTGCGACGGATTTGCAGTTTAATTTCGCCAAGCCCGTTCTATCATCGGACCACAAGACGTACGGCGATGCACCACTGGTACCGTTTTGAGAACACAGTCATTGTGCTTATAGCTAGGGATTGGAATTCTTTGCCGGAGTCTGCGTTTCCTGACAGCTACAACCTGGGAGTCATTAAGTCAAGAGTGCTAGGTTATTTCTGGGCAAGCATACTCCATCTTCAACTACATCATTGCTTACGATCAGGTGAGATAGTAGTCAAACACGAACCTAAAAATAGTAAAAAAAAATACATAAAGACTTAAAAATACAAAAATACTCAGTCACGCCAGAACGGCGGAGCCTTTAGACAAAATACTTTTCTGTTAACGTTAACGCTAACGCTTCGTGCAAAATGTATGGCAAAGACATTACTGGGCGTGAGTCACGTGACAGTTCTTTGTCTAACGCTTCGTGCAAAATGTCGTTGCCATACATTTTGCACGAAACGTTAGCGTTAACGTTAACAGAAATGTATTTTGGCTATAAGGAGGCGGATCTGCACGCGTAGCATGACCACCATAGAAACGGATTTTGCCGACGGAAGAATAGACAAAATTACAGATTGTAGAAAGAGTTCTACCATCCTAAGCATGGTGATGTTAAAACTGAAGAAAAGAAATGTTTCTATTCTTCAGTCGACAAAAGTCTACAACGTAAAGCATGACCACCAAAATTTTTCTGTACTTTTAACTCTTGGGGTAGAAAAATTTCTTCTCAACAAGTGTCAAATAGTCTACATCACATTGGACCTAGACAAGATCTATATTGATCTTAAAAATTCAATTCTGTGACTCATTCAATATTTCAAAATTGTGGTGAATCTTCCACAAAAGCCATTAAACAAGAGATGAAGTCACATAGCTTCATAGGCTGAACTTTTCTAAAAAAAATTGTTATTAGTTATGCAAGGCTGCAAAGTTGTTTTTTAGCGCGAGTACTTGTATTGAAGCCTGAGCAAGCAAAGGATTCTAGGATTGAACCGATGACTGAAGCGAGTGGTTCAAATGTAGAATCCTGAGCGTAGCGAGGGTTTCAAAGGTACGAAACGCAGAATGTCTTTGACGGACCGACGGACAGATGGACAGACGGACAGACGGACAGACGCACAGACGGACGACGGACAGACGCACAGACGGACAGACAGACACGTGGGTAACAGCAATTAGGCTCCGATTAGACGCACAAAATTTTCTGACAGACGACGGACAGACGGAAAAACGGACAGACAGACACGTGAGTGACAGCAATAGGGCTCCGATTAGACGCATGAAATTTTGTGACAGACGACGGACAGATTGACAGACGGACAGATGGACAGATGGACGACGGACAGACAGACAGCTGGACTGATGGACAGACAGACAGACGGACAGTCAGAAAGACGGACAGACGGACGGCGGACAAATGGACAGACAGACAGACGTACAGCCGGACAGATGTACAGACGGACGACGGACAGACGGACGACGGAAAAACGGCCAGACGGACAGTGAGACACGTGAGTGACAGCAATAGGGCCTGATTAGACGCACAAAATTTTGTGACAGACGACGGACAGACAGACAGATGAACAGACGGACAGACGAAATTGAAATAATGAATATGTCTTTGTCTCCATAGAAACGCGAGTCTACGGGTCGCCACATGCTCGGGCAGAAGAGAACTCGAACTCGACATAGTTGGATAGAAAGAACTTTATTTATTATTATTATTATTTATTATATTCTTTATTGTACACCATGCATGATACATAACTAAAGAAACTTAAAAACTAAAGCAAATACAATCGGCGGTCTTAACTCCTTTGAACTTTGTCTATTCTTGGTAGAATAGAGATAGAAATGGTCATGCTACGCCTACTGGGCGAAATTTGACACAAAGATAGATTACAGTCTGAAATAGTACATAAGCTATAATTTATAATGGCGGAACACTAACATAACGCGGGCTAAGCCGCTGGCAGAAGCTAAATGACGAAAAATTCAACACCACCTCACAAAACAGTTTAGTGTGGTTTAATTTTATTTTCGAAGAGGAAAATATATTCTTCAAGCGATACAACCCCGCTCGGTAGTAACTCATGTCGAGATATTTTCCTCTGATAGTAAAAAGTATTCAGATGTTACCCAGTCGAAGTCCATTTCTACCTGTCTGTAGCAAAAAAACTATCTGTGCCTACAGTTGTCGGTGAAAGGAATTGCTTTTAAGAATTTTCCTCTTGTTTTTACCCGATTGCGCGGCGCAAGGGAGGGTTATGTGTTTATAAACGTATATAGGTATGTATGTTCCTTTGTGGCGCTTTATAGACTAAACGCGTGGGCATGTTGATAATTCTTACGTCAATTGAATCGTCTTAATCTTGCGAGTGCGACTAAAGCCACAAAATACAATATGGCGACAACCAGACGGCATATATAGAAAAATAAAATATGAAAGACGACGAACTATCGGCGGCGATTCCAAAAATATAACTCACTAAAATGTAGAAAATAAAAAATTAAACATTTTTATAAGCAGTCTGATGCAGTTGGTGGCGTGAAAACAATAATTGAACTAAAATAACTGCCACCTACTACATCAGACTGCTTGAAAAGTCTTTTGTTTGGAATTTTTTAGTTGGTTTTTACAGTCGGGTTTTTTGAAAATATTTAATTATTTTATTTGACACCAGGTCAATACTTGCGAACAATGGTGGCCCAGTGGTAACGGCTCTGATTTACGTGCCATAGGTCGTGGGTTTGAACTCAGGCAGTCACTTAACTTTGTGTAAGTTATTTCATAATCACTGCTCTCAATAACGGTGAAAGAAAACATTTTCGGCCAAAAATTCGAAGACTTATTTGTGATATTCATCAACCCCCACTGGGTCCGCCTGGTGGATTAAGGCGCAGGTATACGATTTTTAATGGTTTTTAATTGAACATCACGTCTAAACGACTAGCCTTATTTCTTTGTAAAAAATATTGTTACTTTAAACAATTTTCGTCGTAATTTGATCTGAGAACATTTGAAATTATATTTTTTAACATACTGTGATTAATTTGTAAAGTTATGTCTAACGCAGATAAAAAACTGATTTTTGATGTCCGAACTCAAATTATTGACCAAATTTACAAGCCTCACTAATTTGCAGTTCTCCAAAATGCCTGTAGCAACGTATCTAAAACAAACTCAAACGTGCCCGTTCACTATGTATTTTTTCTGTACAATGGCCAAGGATTACGTATGAACCATCATATCATATTATCAAAGGTGCCACATTCATGGACGGCAGACTTAGAGTTACTTAGTAAAACAACGCTCAATTTGCAAAATACCATAAAAATATAGACGGCTGGTTACTGAAAGAATGAATAGCAATTACATTATTATTATTTTGATACAACGCTATTCAGCAAAAAAAAAAAAAAAGAAATAGCAACTCATTTTCAGAGGCGTTGAGCCAATATCAATAAATCCTCATGTCCTTGAACTTGCGAATAATATTTCTCTCGATATAACAAGTAGACGTAGTACCATACCATAATATTTATTTAGTAAACTTAATGCACAAGTAAGAATTCAGTAATTCTTCTAAGTGCCTGAGGCATTTTCTACCAGTCGACCTTGGTGCAGAGACGAAACGTGGCAGGTGCGACTTAAGGGAAAGAACAAACGGAAAAAAAATACAATAATAAATACATACATACAACAAAATTAAAAATGTAATTGAGAATGTGATTGTGTTTAGATGTTCTTTCATAAATACATACCGTAAAACGCAAGGGTGCATAGAAACAAAACTTGGAAGGGGGTTTTCACGTTATTTAGAAATTGTTTGTAGTATTTAAGTACTCGATATATTCATGAATTATTATAAAAACTAAATCGATGCTTTGCTACCCTCTTCAAAGTTTTGTTTCTATTCACCCTGTTTTTTTTTTGTGGGGTAGGTAATCATCCAAAGACTTCTCCCGCTCTGGAGGTCGTGTCAGATTTTTACTGACTAAAACCCACGCCTGTTCCTTCAGTTGCCTCTGTGATGCCAAGGGCCGCGGTAACTCTATTTTGGATTTATCCGCGACCCCTCTATTCACCCCAGTGTTCTTATTCGCCCCGTTTTACCTGGGAATATAAGCGATACAAAGTGATGTGTTCTATTATAAGTGTTTAAAGTTTTATTACTCATTAATAGCGCAAATTAATATTTTCTGACTGAAAAACTAGACTAAAAAAAGACTTGAAATTCATGAGTAAAGTACATAATTATATGCATAACTATCCATTAAGTATATTTTATATTTTAGTATTAGACTTTACTGCCTCAACTCACCGTGTCCTCGTGGAGGTGATTGGCATTGACGATCTCTCACGTCCGACCCTGGTCCAGGCCATGGTATGCAGCGAGAGTGCATGGGAAGCTGCGCGGGACGGGTAAGGGAGAGGCAATTCTTGCCCCTAGTCGCCGCAGAAGACGCCCTGGCCGTTAGGAGTTGCAAGCCGATTCCCGGCCACCGTAGGCGCGGGCTTGCGAATGGTGAGCAATGGGTAGCTCACCATCCGTTGAGGACCAGGTCCGGATCGATGGCGCGTTGTGTTCCACACCCGCCTCAAAGAGATGTCAGCAGTAACAGACTGAGTCCGCTAGGACCGATGCCTGCCTGGGTCGCGGGTAAATTTGAAAGAGTCACCGCGGCCTTGGCACAGGCTACTGAAGGAACAACAAGGGTGGGTTTTAGTCAGTAAGAGTCTGACACTCCCTCCCAATCCACCCAGAGCGGGAGAAGTAATTTGATGATATACCACTCAAAAAAAAATAGGCTCTCTCTGCATGCGCTCTTGTCCTGGGTTCCTTAGGGATGATTTCTGGATGGTGGTGGGTGGGTGTGTTTACCAAATCACTAAATAATGGCATAGATAAAACGCATTAAAGTTCAGGAGTGGGAATATTTCACTTGTCCGTAAGAAGTGGTAATTCTTTTACGTAAGTATAACGTCACGTGAAATTTCAGCGCACTGTATCGCCCTCATTTTTTGTTTACGTGGCGAAAGAAAAAATACGTGTCCGACAGATTTTGGTAATTTATCTGACAAACCAAACAATTATACTTTTTTAGTTATCTACCCTATTCTCTGAGTGTTATTATATGCTTCCATCTGGAACTAGTAGTAGCTTGAAGTCTGGATTTGTGCGCGGTTGATGGCAATAGACTCACCCCTAGATATTGTAAGGGCTTCGGGTTTATGGCGTACGCTTTGCGGCGAGTTATGTGGAAACTGATGAACTGGACGATAAATGAAAAGCAGGTACTCGTACAGCACTAGATACAATGATATTATACTCAAGATATGTTACGTTTATAGTAACCAAAGTTTAAAATCTGTTCACGTTGCACCCATGTTGACAAGTTGCGCTAATGAATAGTACAAAAGATAGAATAAGCATAAGTGAAAGAGATAACTATCATTTAAACGATTGTGCTTCAATTGTTTTGTCGAGGCATAGATTATGACAAAATAATTAGGACATTTTCGAGTCTTCACGATACTCGCGCTAGAAACTATCTGTCTCTTTTTAACCGACTTCCAAAAAGAGGAGGTTCTCAATTCGTCTGTATGCTTTTTTTTTTTTGGATGTATGCTACCCGATTTCTCCGTCAGTTGTGAACCAATTTTCAAAATTCTTTTTTCATCTGAAAGAATATACTCCCGAGGTGGTCCCATATAAATTTTATCGAAATTGCTTCAGCGCTTTTTGAGAAACTGAACAAAAACGGAAAATACGTCTACCTCGATGACGTTTTGGTGTTCTCCAAATGTTTAAATTCCACGTTCCATTATATTGAGACCGACTTCCGAAATTAAAGTTATTTATAAATTTTCAGTGTATTTTTTTTATATTTATTATCATTGGCTGAAAACTTAAATTTTTCAGCTAACACAAATGTTTTTCCTCTTCAGAGGGCTTTCTGGAGTCCCTCACAAAACTAAACAATCGCTGCACTACTTTTAAACTAATTTAACATTCGAATCACTCTTCAAAATTCCGATACTCTAACCGGCCAGTCGATTCCGGGTCGATATTCTCATCATCTTCATCGACACTGCAATATTGTAACAAGGTACTTAAACTCTAATAACGGGCAAAAGTGGATGTTGTATAGGTACAGGTCTGCCTGATCTTTCGGGGAATACAGGCGAGATATTAATGTTACACTTGACAAGTGGCACATAATACCTTTTAAAAACCCCCCTAAAAACCGCTTCCATGACCATGAAAAGCCACATTTACCTACAAAAAATATAACTTCATTCAGTTTCACGCATGACGTGTGTTTTAATATCACACCCTCTATATTTATAGGTCCTATAAATTGCAGACACTTAACACACTTTCCCTCTAAAAGGCATGTATTTTGGAACATTCTCCGGAGGTCATAAAAATGTTTAGCTAGGTACTAAAATATGCTTTTAATAATGGTCCTCAGGTTCGGCTATTAATCCTGGTCCTTTGGGGCCAGATGAAAAAAATACACGGTTTTATTCATAGTGATTTATGGTAATATATGTCTTGGTAACATTTATTATACTAGAAGATGAATTTGATAATACAATAGGAGGTTTTACCCGAAACCCGAAGTAGGCTGCAAAAATATAATTATGAAATTGGGTTGTATTTATTCATCGTCTGAATGTCTGAGTTACCCCTTTGATAAGTCGGTGTAAATATTGGTATTCGTAAAGAGCCATCTTCTATTTATATATTACTTGGCTATTCAGGGATAAATAGGTAGGTAGGGACCTCAATAGATTTAATTTGTTTGGTCTATTTATAATTTCGCCTCAAATAGATCAGATCACCTGTAACAATCGAGGCGGTTAAGGATGGGATCAAAGACCGATAAAGCTGCCCACGGTTTCAGTTGGCTAAAAAAATTTGTCCGTAATTTTTTTTGGTAATCTAACGATTTTTTTTTAGACCAGTCTAGCAATGTATGTCTTTCGGCTGAAGTAATGATGATGATACTATGTTTACCATGATATATCTTGACACCTTAATACTCTTGATTTCTTGATTATGCGTGACATTAATTAAATCTCATATTGAAAAAAAATCAAGCCTTCGTTCGGTTAGTTAATATCACAAGTAATTTATATGATGGTCAGATAAAATTAACCTTTTTTGAAGAGTTTATAGAGAGCTCTACGCAGCTGTTTATAGGAATAAATAAAATACAACACTGGACCAGGGGAGGTTAAAATCGTACATACTCGTAGTCTATTAAATATATAATAGCAACCCCTTAATATAATACCAAACACGTGTAAACCCCTGAAGGTCCGGTTTTTGTCGATGATAAAACAATACAATACACATGTAGTCTGTAGCACGTGTTTTTTCTTAACAAGGACGGGTTCTTATTGGGTACTGTAAGGTCTAAAAACGTAGATTTGGGCTGACGTTTCCTGTACCTTTAAGGGCCAATTTTTCGACAAACACAAATGTCATTATTTTTAATCACATTACAATGCCTTTTTAGGGGTCCGTAGTCTTAACAAGGACATCGAGGAGGACATCTGAGGCGTAGCTTAAAGACTATTTGTACTAGAAAGCTGCAATTTTACATAGGTATAATTAATCACGCCTAAAAAACGAAATACCGTAGCTCCGGTGCATGTAAAGTAGGGATAATTTATTTTTTTCTCGCCTATCCTATAGTGAGGGGTATTGTTCGATAAGTCTTTTAAAATCATTGCGTGGTAAATACTATTTTTCGATTCAGTGATTCGTTTGCGAAATATGAAACTTTAAAGTGATATTTTTTTGTCAAGTCGACCGTCCCCCCATAAATGCTAAACTGTTAACTTAAAAATCATAGTTTAAGAATAATAGTCGCATAACATATAAAATTTACCTACTTGGAAAATTTGCACAAAACACAAAATCCTTAGTAAATACGCCTACGGAACCCTACCTTGCGCGTGGCCCAACACGCACTTAGCCGGTTTTGTTTTATATTTCAAGCTACATGCGTAGCATGACCAATTCTATCTCTCAATTATTATATTCTCTATTCTACCAAGAATAGACAAAGTTTTTTCTATCCAACTATGTCGACTTCGAGTTCTCTTCTGCCCGAGCACGGGGCGACCCGTAGACTCGCGTTTCTATGAAGACAAAGACATATTCATTCTTTCAATTTCGTCTGTCCGTCTGTCTGTATATCCGTCTGTCTGTCTGTCCTGCTGTTCGCCTGTGCGTCTGTCCGTCTGTCCGTCTGTCTGTCTGTTCATCAGTCCGTCTGTCTGTCTGTACGTCTGTCCGTCTGTCCGTCAGTCCATCTGTCCGTTTGTCCGTCTGGCCGACTGTCCGTCTGTCCGTCTGTCCGTCTGTCCGTCTGTCCGTCTGTCCGTCTGTCCGTCTGTCCGTCTGTCCGTCTGTCCGTCTGTCCGTCTGTCCATCTGTCCGTCTATATATCTGTCCGTCTGTCCATCAAAGTTCTTCTGCGTCTCGTAACTTTGAAACCCTCACTACGCTCAGGATTCTACATTTGAACCACTCGCTTCGGTTCAATCCTAAAATCCTTTGCTTGCTCAGGCTATACAAGCACTCGCGCCGAAAAACAACTTTGCAGCCTTGCAATACTGAATTAATATTTATTTTGAAATATTGAATGAGTGACAGAATTGAGTTTTTAAAATCAATATAGATCTTGTCTAGGTCCAATGTGATGTAGACTGTTTGAAACTTGTTGAGAAGGAATGTTTCTAACTTTCTAACCCCAAGTGTTAAAAGTAGAGAAAAATTGGTGGTCATGCTTTACATTGTAGACTTTTGTTGACTGAAGAATAGAAACAGTTCTTCACTTGCCCCCTAGCCATATTACTTTTCTATTATCGTTTACGCTAACTGTTAGTAAAAAATGTATGGCAATGACAGGTCTGCGATAAGTCACGTGACACTTCTCTACGCAGGTAATGTCATCGCCATACATTTTGAACAAAGCGTTAGCGTAAACGATAATAGAAAAGTGATATGGCTAGGGGGCAGTTTTAACATCGCCATGCTTAGGACGGTAGAAATGTTTCTACAATCTGTAATTTTGTCTATTCTTCCGTCGACAAAACCTGTTTCTATGGTGGTCATGCTACGCGTGCTGGTGTTCGCCACAATACATCTGAGCAGTTATTATATTTTTTTTTTCGTAATGTTTTTTATGCGATGTAGTTTTGTATGCGAGTATTTATATTACGACCCCACAGTATGAAATCAACGTTTTGTATGGAGAATTTTAAAGAAGTTGCATTTTTCATACTAATATTTTCTTTATTTAACAACTATGAACACTTGTGTTTTAAAACTTTTATGCAATAATGTTTTTTTTTTTACTATTGGCAGTTGTATATGAAGGTCATTATTCGATATAATATCAAGCAATTGATCAATATTTTAATTCATGGAAGTGACGAGGTTCTCTATTTGTAAGAAAAAAACGCCATTTTCATAGGTGGAAACCCAATATTTAATTAATGCTGGGATATGTGGTGAGGACTCAGTGATACATGCTTGTTCTTCCCCGTAAACAGCATTTTTAGCAGTAAGAGACTATTCGCATTGCGGATGGTTTAATAAATAATCATTATTATTTCTTAAAGTAGGTATTAATCATCATTAACATTTCTGGTGAAAGACATACAATGGTGCTGATTCTGCTATGTACAAACTAAACTTAATTTAGGCTATTGCTCTCTTTATCTCTCGAATAAAACAAGAAAGAGACGGACGTAAATTAAAGCTAACAAATTTAGTTGAACTAATATTTTCATACAAATTAAGGGTACACGTAAGAACATGTCGACTAAAAACACGGTAAAGCGCAAGGCGTAAACTAGTTTGACATCTCTAACTTAGATCATAGCCATAGCAGTCCTTTTCTCGCACTGCCTTTTAGTAAAAGATAGCGATTCTCTAATTTTAGTTTAGTTATCGAATAAAAGAATCGGCACCAGTGTCCACTTGACTATTGGACATACATCTCTACCAAAATGTTGCCACATCAACCAAGTACCAGTAATTTAAGTAAGTATAAACAATACTCTGTTAATAAAAAGTATTTACCATTTTAAGACACCGTTTCCACAGCTAACAACACCTCAAGTCAGGTGCGGTTCTGTTCCCAACTGAAACCGAACATTCCACAAATACTGACAAACTCGAAGCAAACCGAATGTTTCTGTTTACTTCGAAAGTAAATGTGTGTTTGTAAGCAGTTTAGAATTTACTTCCAAATGGATTTTGGTTTGAATAACTGTGTTATTGTTTTAGCAATACGGTTTGTGATTTTGAAACTAGGAGTATTTATTTAGTTATGAGCTATAATTATCAGGATTTCATTTGGAAAATCAATTTCTGAAATGTATTCTTGAAAGACAGAATACTAATAGTTAAACTAAACAGTTTTGTTTTATTTTAATTAAGGGTTGGGTTTGTTAAAAGTCTAGGTCATTTCAATTAAAAAAAAACCGGTTAAGTGCCAGTTGGACTCGAACATGAAGGGTTCCATACCAAAAACTGAAAAAAAAACACGTTTCTAGAAACGAGTTTTTCTTTGGGCTGTATCTCGTGATTGCTAAAAGGTAGACAGTTGAAATTTTCACACAGCGTGTATTTCTATAGCCGCTATAAAAAGAAATAACGATAAAATCAAAAATTAAAGGGGACACACCCTATGGAGCCCCCAAAAGAGCAACTGAAATACACATTCTGTGAAAATTTCAACTGTGTAGCTATTACAGATCGTGAGATACAGCCCGCTGACAGACAGACAGTCAGCCGAGGCATAGTAAAAGGGTCCCGTTGGTTACCCTTCGGCTACGGAACCCTAAAAATATTCAGTCAGGAAAATATTTACTCAGGTAGGCCGCAGTAAAGATAACCTCAACAAGTGAGGGTGGATAAATAGCTCCGATCTTCGGTGTTTATGCGGCGTGTCTCCGCAGACCATGGCCCACCTCTCATCATGCGCCGCATGCCTGACATTGATTTTAAGAACTATATTTGCCATCGATACGCAAAGAAGAAGAAGGAAATATATATTTTAGATATAACTTATAGGGTCTATCTGGAAGTAACACTAATAGAATCCTCCTTGCCTTATCCAAATTTATTTGTGATCGGCTAAGCATGAATCCTTCTTTCATACATCTGAAGCAACACTGACATACGTCAAGAATCGAACGTGCTCTTTGGAGGCACTTTACAAAAAATTGTTAACACTTATATTTTTTAATCCAGCCAGTTTCAATTTACAAATTGAAATCTTCTTTTCTTGTGTAGGTTTCAAAAGGCAACGTTTTCAAACGCCATTTTCCTAGAGCTATGCTTTTTGCATAAATTTGAATATATGACTCGCTCGCGTCGGATTATTGCCAACGACTCCCTGTTATTATCGGCGGCAACCATCAATTTTTAAGCCAACTAGAAATTTTATGTTCTTGTTTGTGTTTTTAACCCTTTTTAACCGACTTCGGAAAAGGAGGAGGTTCTGAGTTCAACTGTATGTGTTTTTTTTGTATGTCCACCGATTTCTCTGTCTGTTGTGGACGATTTCAAAATTCTTTCCGCTTTTTGAAAAAGTGAACAAAAACGAAAAATACGTTAACATACTCGTAGATGACGTTTTGATTTTCTCCAATTACGAGTATGTTTAAATTTCACGTTCCATTTTATTTGGGTTTTTATTTCTGGGGTATAACAACTAAAAAGTGAAAAATAAAAAGACTTTAAAAAAAACAACAGACTTCCAAAAAAGAAAATGCACTAAAAATTCAAAAATAACTTTAATTTCGGAAGTCGGTGTCAAAAAATGAAGAAATAAAATACAAACACCGACTTTGTTTTTTTTTTGTCTACAAAGACCACTAAAACCAGAGAACTTTTTAAAAATTCGAAAAATACAACGGACTTCTAAAAATTGCAAAATAACTTTAATTTTGAAAGTCGGTGTTTGTATTTTGTTTCTTCATTATTTGACACCAACTTCCGAAATTAAAGTTATTTTGCAATTTTTAGAAGTCGGTTGTATTTTTCGTAAAAAAGTTTTTTATTTTTCACTTTTTAGTTGCCCAAATGGATAACTGAACTGTATGTGCATAGTTACAAGTACTTACTTAATGATCTACATTTTGTAAGTGAGGGTACGTTTAGTAATATACTAGCTTTGGAGCAAGGTGGTTGTGTTTTTATTTGTAACTAAATTTCAATAACCCCAACAACATGAACGTAATTGGAGACAACCAAAACGACAACTGTTTAAACATATTTTTTGTTTATGATGAGTTTTTCATAAAGTGCTGAATCAATTTCGATATATGTATGGCTTACCAAACAAAAAGAATCATTAAAATCTATTCACAAGTGGCAGAGTAACCGCGTAGCAAACATACAAAAAAAAAACAATAAAAAAACATACAGATGAATTGAGAACCTCGACCTTTTTGAAGTCGGTTAAAAATATCTGTTTTTCTCCCTCTCTCTCTTACTCAGTCACTAAAAATATAAGTGGTACAGAACGAGGTTTACCCTCGTTCTGTACCACTTATATTTTTTCATATAACGCTGTGGCATAAGAAAAGCATGCCTTATTCTCAATTCATTGAATGCTTCCCCTTTTAAATTCTCTTCACATTCCTTTGCTAATTCATCATTCACCTGTAAACTTCAGCATCATTACTCTGCCGTCATAATACGTCATGCTATATGAAAAGCGTACATTATGTAAATACATCTCCAGGATCATCCATTGTAGTGAGATGGTCCGCGTCCCGTAATGGACATCTAAGAGCAGATATTGATGGATGCAGTATAATATAATTTACATTTTGCCTGCATTTACGATCGGAGGCTCTTGAATTAGAGAATTGATGAATAGGTGGATAATGCCTTGTCAGGATTACGGTGTATCTGCGTTTTCTTAATGGAAATACTTAAATCGTTAGTGCCAGTTACGCTCACAGGCGACGATTTTTGGTTTTTAAACTTCAGACAACTTTTGCCTTGAGTGGTACCTTATTTATTTATTATAGTTGCTTTTGCAATGATTAGATACTTATACCTACTAATAATATCGTCAGATAATGAATTAGAAGAGACTGAATTTTTTGGGAGTATTTTCGTCTTTTGGTCAGTTCTAGGCTCTAGTGTGTCTGAAAATAAATATCAGACAGTTTATCTTCTTATGAAATTAAAAGAATATTCTAAATTTGCAAAACCCTTTAAAAGTATATTCGACCGACCAGCCTGTCTGCTGACCTACCTTAGATACCACAGTATCTAAAAAAACATCAGTATGCTAAAGTAAAAATAACAGCTTACTCCGTAACATGGAGACGTCTCGGCGATGCTGCTAGAGATGGTATTGTCAACACATCCTAAACAAACTAAGCGTGTCATTGAATGTCACCGTTTCTTCATAGAAATTTAAGTTCTTGCTATATATCTATCTGGAAATATGGTTTCCTCACTCAATCCATGGTGAACCATTGTACGTGGGCCGTAGCGGCCTTTATTCCAACTAGACTCCCTCTCTCCAGAAGCAGATTAGACCTTCCAGTTTATTCATATTCAGGGTGTCTATGAGGGCATTCGGTGTTTCTAAGGTTCGTATGCGCATATCGGCCACGCCTGTGTTTTCATTGAGTACGACCGTTTCCTCCCTGTCCATGCAGGCTCTGCACAGGGGACTACCCAGTACACCTATTCCGTGGAAGTTTTTATGCAGTGAGCAGTGCCAGGTGATGGTGTCCGCCACCAGGCGCAGACAGTTTCTGTCCATTCGCAGAGCGCTTCTGATGGTCATGGTCAGATTTTTGTTGAGGGATAGGATGGTCTCCTTGGACTGCCTGTACGCACAACAAGTTTTTTTTATACAACGTGGCGCTACAACGGTGACATTCATTTAACACACGGGTAAGGCTAGTGCCCATTAATCATATAAAATAATGATAGGTTCAAATAATAAGAAAATTAAAAAAAAATCAAATAAACTAAATAGTAATAAAAACTTTTTTACGAAAAGAAACAAAACTAGAAACACCGTCTTCCGAAATTAAAGTTATTTTGCACGTTTTTTGTAAGACGGTACTATTTTTTTTTCGGCAAAAAGTTTGCATTACTATCAACCTACCATAATTTATATGATTAATGAGCCCTACCCATTTGTGTTAAATTAATGTCACCAGTAGCGCCACATTGTATAATGACTAGGTATGTGACATCGGAAACCTACTACTAGTCTCATCGGAATTCCAGCGAACATGAAAAGGAATGACTAGTAATGACATCTTTCTGCAACCATTACGGCGATTCTTTACTCTGTGGCTAACTAATATCGCAAAGCTTAAGTATTCCTTGGTTCTTGAGAAAACAAACTTAAATCCTGGTTATTCAATAAAAAAACTATACTAAAGCAAGAAGAATAAGACGTTATTCTTCCAAGTTTTTCCATTTTCCTGGAAAAAGGGTATAATTTTTCACAAAGATATACAGCTTGCCACGCTCTCGTGATGAATTTATTTTCGCTTGGCATATAAACAGCTGAATGCAATTTGATGAAACGAGAATATGCGCTTAGATTTTTCAAGTGCTCACTAGGATATATTGTTCTAAAAGCTATGTTTTAAAACCAAATTGAAGTATTTTTTAGATTATATTTTAAGCATAATAATAAATTTCTTGATTGTTAATTTTTCTCGTCCAAATGGACAGGGGAAAACAAAACCTTTTCTGTGAAATTCTTCGCAAATAAATTTAATGGTCTTAAGATAGTTTTTTTCGGAAGATTGCCAAGTGTGTTACTAGTTTATTATATTTTCATCGCTCTACAAAACAGGAAAATCATGTATATAAAAGATTACGATGATCAAAGCCTTTCTGAGTGCCACTCCTTAAAAATCGGACTTTGGTAGAATTGAGAACCTACTTAAGGTAAACCTATTTACTTCTTTACGAGCACCTTTTAAATATTTAAACAGCATATTACTTACGTATGAATACAAAATACCACTAAAAGATACATTTTCCGCTCGGGAGTCTGTTTAGTAGTAAATAAGTATGATTATTGTTTGCAGTTAATCAACGATCCATAACAGCTGCGTTAAGAGTTAATCTGTAAATCCGTATTCAGTTGATATTATTAAAATTTTAATTATAGCAAGCTAATAATGCCCTTTCATTAGTGAGTTAAAATGTTTATTTATAGGTGGGCTGATTTAACTTTGTAAATAATAATTTAAATTATTTTGATCAGTCCTAGTTTGAATTAGAGAATTTAATTTCAAATGCCACTTGATGCCATTTAAAAAAAATAAGAAATGGAAATAATACTGCTGTGCAAAAACAATTCTGAAAACATAATAATCTCATACCTAACCGGCTCACAGCATGTCACTGCAAAGCGCATCCAGTTAGAAAGAGTGGCACACCGGGAGAGCCGACAGAAGTGAAAACTTGAACAAAACTTCAACTCAATCTTCAGTTCAATCCGCTACGTGATCCGGTAGCGAAGTCGGTGTCGGTGGCGAGTTCAATTGTTTTTTTTTTCATCTCAAAAATTCCCAACGCGCCTGAAGAAGATTTCACTTAAAAAAAAATAATAATTTATCTACGTTGTAAGTTATATGTACGTACCTATTTGTCCAGTCAAATTATGGGTTTCACATTGGAATGAGAGATAATATTGACGCCTTATTTTTGCTTAAGAGTCTACTACCGGCTAAGTGGCGCCCTCATTGAATAAAAAATCGTAGCATAGCCTAGAAAATAAATATTAAAGAATCCAACGTCACGTTCGTTATAAATAGGATAAAGTATTTTTACGTTGTTAAAACAGGTCTCAGAATCTTTCGCATCCAAAGTAGTAGGCAAAAGTGTTTTTGGTACTTTTGCCTACTACTTTGGCCGGTAGTACGGCCTTAATAGACTGGACTAAGTGAGTAGGGCAATGGCCCTATAATAGCGAATGGGTGCACTTGCTGTCTTAGAAGAAGACATCACTTAACAAATCCAATTAAAAAAAAACTATAGTTCGTGCACGGAATTCACTACCGATCTATCACTGTTTTATAATTAGATAACTCTAAAATGCATACAAGGTTCAACATTTACTCCTAAACGGTATCGGTATTGATATTCCACATCTGACAAATAACCGCTTAACTTCTGTGATGCAGAAGCGTTGCGGGCATGATAAAATCTTTTATTTATGTGCTAGCTTTTACCATAGAATAAAAATTGCGTAGAAACGCCGAATGCATTAAAACTTGGACTTATTTATAAAAAAAAACTTTCGATTAAATTAAACAATAATTAGCGGGCTCTTAATTAATTTTATTTTGATGGAGGGTTGGTGTATAAGTAGGCTTTCGAAGGACCATATGCGGGAATGTAATTTTATGCGCAGTGAAATAGTGGCGACACACAGTAATGAGCTGACCAAGGTTGGAAAAAGGTAATGAAGGACTTACTAGGGAATATTCTGGATGGAGCACGTTGATACAACAGCACACACACAGCATGCATGCACAGCATGAGATGATGTAGCTCGTGTTTGCTGATTTTCTTCTTCCACTGCTGTGCACTTCACTTGGACTTTATATTTATTTATTTAACCTGTGAAACCCCGGGACTCACTGGTGAGTCGGACAAAAAAAAAATATTAAAGAGAAAAAAAAAAAAAAATCGGCTGTCAACCCGGGTTGTCGTCGGGGTTCAATTTAACAACCCGGATTTGGCCGCGGGGGTTGAAGGGACTTCATGTACAATAGTTGTACATAGGCCAACATGGATAATAGAAAGTTTTTAGAGCTTTGAATATATATAGTAGCGGTTTGTATTATTTATCGACGCGGCGCGGCTGCGGTGCGGTGCGGAGCTCGCTACAACAGGAACAATCATAATGGCGGCGATTCCGCCGGGCAGTCTGCGAATGCGCCTCTGATTGGCACGTGCAGCAAGTATTTCTTCTCCCTCTGCTGTTTGGGAATGAGATAGGAGAGAAAAAGATGCATGGTTAGCTCAAACTGTGGTCAAATAAGAAATATGATGATTTCGGAAATATGGTAGTGAAAATTTATATTACTAAAACTTGCGCAAGCACCCTGCCTGGCTTTGAGGATATGTAACATTCTCGAATGGGAAGAAATTATGTTAAAGCGGACTAAGAAAAAAGAAAAATATTTCAATTATGTTAACTACAGCTAAAATTAAGTTTTTAATTACTCGATGATGTTATTGAGAAGGTAAAGGACATAGTTGACAAAATGTCTCTTAAAAGAGCCACTGCATATCTTCACCATAGCAACGCGGGTTGTCCCATCCTTGCCGGGAAAAACTTCGGTGATTACACCCATTGGCTTTGGTTTTAGATTAGGTTGGTAAAGGAGTTCTCATACCACCACTGTACCAATCTTAATATTGTCTCCGGCATTCAACCAGTTTTGTTTAACTTGAAGGTTATGTAAATATTCTATACGTTATGTCCTCCAGAAACTACAATTTTTTGCGGCAAGTTAGAGACTTTGTCGTTGCGGGAACATTCATGACAGGCAACGAAGTCACACGGAGACACGGAGCGGTCTGAAATTTAGAACTGCCTAAATTTCGGTAAAAAACTGTCGAAAGCTCCTCATAAGTAAAACTTTGAGAACCGAAAACACGGCACAAATGCGTTTTAATAGATTTAATATTTGATTCCCACAACCATCCAAAGTGGGGAGTGCGGGGTGGAATCATCTTCCACTCTATGCGGTAGCGGTTTACCTTTCCGTTAATATGATAAAAATGTTTGATGGAAAAAAAGGAGGGAAAGGGACGCATGGTTAGCTCAAACTGTGGTCAAATAAGAAATGAGATGATTTTGGAAACATGATAGTAAAAATTTATATTACTAAAACTTGCGCAAGCACGGATTTAAATTTAGAATCTGCTAATTAATATTCAAACTATGTCTAGCTTGAGCATCGACGCTGAGAGAGCCTGCCGGTTTTCTAGTTGCATTTCGGGAAGTTTTCATTGTTTAATTCCGCCTAGCTCGTTACATCATCGGACCACTAGACGTACGGCGATGCATTGCCGGTACACATGTCGACACTGTACACGGTGGACATCAACCTACACGCACAAAACGTTTTGGGTGCAAATTCATTGTGCGTACAGCTAAGGAGTGAAATTCTCTGCCGGAGTCATGTTTTTCCTGATAGCTACAATCCAATCTAGGGGTTTTTTAGTCAAGATTCAAATATAAATATTTAAGAGGATGGATGTATTAATGTATGGTTGTTTGTTACTCTTTTACGCAAAACCTACAGAACGGATTTTGATGAAACTTTACAGTAATCTATACTTCTATAATAAATGATTTTATTTTTGTAAGTAGGTTTTAACAACACTTTTACACGTCAACATTTTTTTTTGTCGGTTTTAGCTCGATGAGGCCGGTGTTTCCTAGCTGACTACCCTGAAAAGAAACACCGAAACAAATTCAGAGGTAAAAGTCTCTTTTAAAGTGTTCAGATCCATACAATATGTACTGGTCAAATCATATGAGAACCATGTACTTATGTTATGTTAATGTCTGGGAGGAGCTATTGAGGAAAGTAACACGCAAATTCGAGTGAACCTGTCCAGAAAGTGCGAGCATTTGTCAGTTATCGTGAAGCTCAACTCAGAACTTTGAGGAGCTCAACGAACCGACGAATAACACCAAAGTAATGACATTTGGATAGGCCGCGAAAATATTCAAACTACCAGACAATCATAAAATCTACATAAATATAACGACATACATAGTTCTCGCATTCACATTATGCTGTATGAGGACCATACAGCTTAGTGTCTGTAATGGTCATTTGAAGAAAGAACCACACATATTTGAGTGGACCTGTCCAGTCAGTGCAAGCATTTGTCAATAGTCGAATAGCTCAACTTAGAACCACTAAGGAGCTTAATAAAATATTATATAGAGGTACAGTTTATGATTCGATTTGCCGACGATATAGTGGTCATGGCTGAGACTATGGAGGACCTCAGTACAATGCTTGATGACCTCAGTAGAGCTTCCGAAAGAGTGGATCTTAAAATGACCATGGACAAAACCAAGATCATGGTAAATACCCATGTAGCACCCACTCCTATCAAGATCGGAGACTCTGCACTCGAAATTGTAGACGAGTACGTTTACCTGGGACAAACGGTCCAGTTTGGTAAGACTAACTTCGAGAAAAAGGTCAATCGTCGAATCCGACTCGGCTGGGCGGCATTCGGGAGGCTGCGCTGTATCTTCTCGTCCCACATACCGCAGTGTCTCAAGACGAAAGTCTATGACCAGTGCGTGTTGCCAGTGATGCCATATGGAACCAAAACATGGTCGCTTACAATGGGCCTAATCAGAAGGCTTAAAGTCACCCAAAGGGCAATGGAGAGGGCTATGCTCGGAGTTCCCTTTCGTGATCGAATCAGGAATGATGATATCCGCAAGAGAACCAAGGTTACCGACATAGGCCGAAGAATTGCCAAACGGAAGTGGCAGTGCGCTGGGCACATTACCCGCAGAACGGACGGTCGGTGGAGCCGAAAGGTTCTTGAGTGGCGACCACGTACCGGAAGACGCAGCGTTGGAAGGCCTCCAACAAGGTGGACCGATAACCTGGTGAGGGTCGCGGGTAGCCGATAGATGCGAGACGCACAGGACTGGTCATTGTGGCGACACTTGGGGTAGGCCTTTGTCCAGCAGTGGACGTCTTTCGGCTGAAATGATTAATGATAATGACAGTTTATGAGGTTGTCGGGGGTAATCTCTGGATCTACTGAACCGATTTTGAACATTCTTTTATCAACAGAAAGCCACGTTATTTGTGAGTGTCTTAAGCTATAATTTTTTTATATTGACGAAGTCGCGGGCGAAGTGCTAATATAGTATATACATCAGAATAACATAATTATAGGCTATAAATTATAATGAAAAGAACTAATGCCCCGCGGGCGAAACCGCTGGCAGAACCTAGTAAAAATAAAAACAGAACGATTTTTTATTTCGATTATATGCCTCAATCAGATATCCTTCATCCTCATCTTATCTTATCTTAAAAGATCAATAAGGTGGAATTAGGCTACTTCCCAGCAAGAGTTTAATTACTACACTACCCATTGCAGGTTACACGTTAGGTACTTACTATACTTCTGTGCCATAAGTTTTTAAGAATTAAAGTAAGTCCAACACCCCAAATACTTACTAGAATATATGTTTTATTTTTTAGTAAGCTTGTTTTTAAAAATATCTTTTAACCTTTAATCTATTTTTAACATTTAAGTTGGTTAGTATTTTAGAGTATGCGATGCGTGATGTTTTAAAATATCCTACGAATATTATGATGTGATTTAAAGTGCTCCTCTAGACGAATCAATTGAGTCCAAACTCGGACTTAGAAAGAAAGAAAGAAAATACGTTTATTTACGGTAAACATGACGCAAAAGACAGAAAAACACAACAAAAAATAAAAGCTGGGGGAAAATATTATGCGTCACATCCACGCAAAACGGGTTATGATGTTTTATTACAGAGATGCTGTGGCCACCTTTCAGCTTCATCATCAGGCCCTGGATATCGTCTAGGTGTAAAGTGCTCCTCATGATGAACCAATCGAGCACAAACTCGGTGGGGTTAAGTTGTTTTATCAAAGAAATGCCGAGGCCACCTTCTAGCTTCATAATCAAACCCTGGATATCATCCAGGAGTAAAGTGCTCCACACGATGAATCAATCGAGTCCTAACTCAATGGGTTTATCTTGTTTAGTTTAGAAGTTCCTATGGCCATTTTCCATCTCCATCATCAGACCAGCTCCATGGTACCATATCATTATATTGTCACCAAAGCACACAAAATTTGAGTCCAATCGGACATCGCGAAGTGGCTCTAATTTGATTTGTAAGATTCCACCCGAACAAATATACATACATACGTTTCAAGTTAAATAAAAGCTTGTAATATTTGAACTGTATTTGGTTTCTCCCACTAAACATTACTGATTATCGATTCTGTACACATTTCTTATTCTATGCCCTCACTGAGCACCTACCTATTCACCCGCTTTAATACCCGTTCCTTGCTATTTTTCTCAGCGTGAGGTAGGTACGGAGTAAATATCGGGCACAGTTTAACTTGTCTGAGGGAAAATTGGCCGTGTTTAAGTTTTCGATTTTAGTATGTTTACAACAGTTTCGTGTTAGTGTTTAGGAGTAAATTTAGCTTAAGTTTGGGTTACGTTTGAACAGGAAGGTTTTGCATTCAGCTTGTGTTTTATAGGAGTGTATATTGTTTACCTTATGGCTCGTAGAAATTATCGTGCTGGTCTTTGGTTCCAGACAAAGTAACAATAAGTTATTGATAACGTTTGTCAGAATTAACCACGTTACATTCCGGTAGTGTATGCCAATAGATTGTCATTTTGTCTGTACTCTCTTAAAATATGATTAAATAGATATCTCTTTATCGTACTCCATAATACTCGATAAAACTCGACTATACACGTGACCAGAGGGCTGGGCTTTTCTTTGGCCAACGAATCAGCATTGCCAATCAACGTGGCAATGCTGCCAGCGTTCTGGGTACTTTTTCCATTGACAGCGATGCGAATGAATTTTTTAATGCCCAAGGAGTTGTTTTCATACGCATTTGTACATATTAGTTATTATTATCAGTTTGTAAATACCTAATAAGTTATTTAGTTTAGTTGTGTTATTTATTTAAATTGTATTTTTGAGTTATTTTTATAGTTATTTCTGTAGATAAGCATTAATTAATAATCAATTGAATCGTTAGTACTTCATAACAAATTACAACAGGAGCTTAAGAATTAATAGGGTGTAACAATGGGCAGTCATAACGCTAAAAGTGGTCTTTTATTGCCAACCTTTAGATGTTATTGATAGAAAAGGAAAATTGTGACGAAGGTAATCCATGGCGTACTATTTTTATATATATATAATACACTAGCTTCTGCCAGCGGCTTCGCCCGCGTGGAGTTAGTACTTTCCCCGTTACAAACCCTCAACCCCTTTTTCATCCCTTTAAGTGTTCAATTGCGAAAAAAAACTTTCTTAGTGGATACCTACTCTTCACAAAGAACACAACCTTCAAACATGTGTGTAGGACCAGCGGTTAAGGCTATGCGTTGATCAATATATCACTCAGTCAGTCAGTCAGGACTTTGAATTTTATAAATACAGATAACTTGCAAAATAAATATAATACGTACACAATATAAATATATACACTCGTATGTATACATAAAAGCAGAGAAATAAGTACACTTATTGACATTCAAGGAGAGAGGTAGTGAATCTTGACCATATTTTTAAAAGAAGGTTTGTACTAGTCTTACTGATACGGGCAAAGCATTTCATAGCTGTACCGCCTGAACTGCGAACGACTCATCATAGAAATTGGTGGATTGGCTTGTTATCTCTAGCCTCAAATTTTTCCGATGACAACAAAGGATCGTTACCATTTCATCTATCACAACTTGGTGTTACTTGGCAAAAACCTACCCTAGTCTATTGACTTTGTCTATATTTATAAAAATACTGATTTATTTCTGTTTTTGTTTTAAGTGTTCCGTACCCGAAGGATCCAAACGGAGCCCTGTTGTTGTCACTCACGTGTCCGTCTGTCGTCTGACACAAAATTTTGTTACGTAGAATTTTTTAACTTCCCATTGACCTATAAACTTGAAATTTGGTGATAATATTTATTATTACGTATACTTTTCAATGAAACACTAATATTTGATACGGAACCCTCAATGTGCTAAAACATAAGTCATAAGCTAACAGCTAGCTATTACCTAAAAATACAGAAATATGAAAAACTCTGAACTGACTCTCACCCCGTTTCAGTCGTATATCAGACATCACTTAAACTAAAATCAAGTTTCAAATCCAATATGATTTGAAATTCAAAAGAAGAAAGTTATGGAACGTCACAGCTAGTTCAAAACGATCTTATTTCAAACGAAGAAAGATTCAAATGAACCTCAAAGTAGGACTTGAAGTGCGATAGATTTTCAAAAGCAGTTCGTGAAGTTTTCGTACCACATACGCTGAGTTGGCTTTAAGAGATCTGTTTAACAACTTATATTCCCATTGATATGGAACTTTTCAGAACTGAGGTGGAGCTTTTGAAGCTTTGGTTTTGTCTTTTGATAATACAAAACTAGCCAATTAATTCGCATTGTATCAAATAGATCGGATTAAGATTTGTAAGTTACTTGTGTTAAACTTTCAACATTGTAAAGTTTGGAAACAATCATTATAACTTCAAGTTTGAGACGAGCCAGCCTTTATATATTTTCTGTCATATATTTATTGCTGTAATAGGATACTCTCCTGTGTTTAATTATGTATAATAATATTTAACATGAAATAACAAACAAGATTATAGATAAATGTTTTCAGAAAACAACATCACAATATTGGTTATTAAATGAAGCAGCAACGAGAATTTCAAATATTGGTTTATGAAAGAGTCGAGACGTGATGAGGACATCTTACTATCTCTTTTGTACGCGCGTAACCTAATAGTGGTGACGTCATACGTCAGTGTGTGCATACTTTTGAAGTTATACTTCTTTTGGCACGTTAGGGAAAAATGATGAGATTAAATTTTTACGATGCCCGCGCACAACGTCACAAAAAACCGACACCCTGAAGTTAGCTGGAACCAACACCCTGAAGTTAGCTATAGGTGGTTCATGAAGAATGATTGTTTTCTTTTGTATACTTTGGGACAGTTTGGTTTTTATCTTGTTACGCCAAAGAAGTATAACTTCTTACGTGCGTATATAAGTACGCACACACTTTTTTTCTGTTACTTTACAGTTTCCTCTTCCAACAGATTTGAAAGGTTTATAACTTAATTAATTTTGAACAGGTTTAAAAAAATCTTTACATTTTCGATTCTGAATAAAGTTACTTTTTCATACAATTAACAAAAACAACAACAATAATCTCAGAAGTGCCACTGTTAAAATAAAGTGCTATTGACTTACAGATGACAAAAAAAACAGAGAACCTAAAACCATTGACCCTTACAGTACACTCACTTGCAACTTCACCTATCGAGGAAAAGAAATTAAGGCGCTATTGGCGCCAATGACCTTGAGTGGTTAGCTTGCGTGTTCTTTGCTGAGCTCACGTAACGCGTCATACGTGGGTGGACGTATGACGCGTAGTAATAGGACTCGCCAATCAAGAAGCGCTGTACGAAATTAGACGCATTATCAATTTATTACACATAAAACAACAGGTAATAAACTAAAACACTGAGACTAAATTATAAATGATTAAGAAATCCTTAAATGAATTACACTATGATAAAAAAATATAATTTCACATATTTTTACGTATTTTTTTCTAAGAAATAAGACTAGTCGTTTAGACGTGATGGTCAATTAAAAACTATTAAAAGTCGTGTAACTGTGCCTTAAATAACAATTTCCACAGCTATTCCATCCCTACCTTTCTCGCATTCGTTTTCTATCAACAGTTGTCAAAAGTCTATCACAAAGCAAATAAACAAGCTCGGAAAACTCCTAAAATCGCATTGTTCACAAAACGAGTTGGAATGTTGTCAACGATTTGAGATAGAGCCTTCAAACTTTGTGTTACGTACTTGTTCCTGCTTATAGGTACAGTTTACGGGATAGGTTTTGTTTAAAGCTTTTAAAATGGTTGGTGGACGTGGCAAAATGGTGCCATTTGATAGGTACTGTTTTTTGTTTGGTTTCGAACGACCGGATGAAAAAACGATAAAACTTATAGGATCACTTGGATTCTGTCTGTCTGTCCGTCTGTCACAGCCAATTTGTTCCGAAGCTTATTTCTGTGACCCAAACATGAACGTCTAAAGTAAATTAATAAAATTTGGCTTTAATTTGCTTTTGGGGTTTAATTTTTCATCAAAAATAAATGTTTTCAAACTATACCGTGTGACATATCCAATGAAGGGGATTTATTATTAGGGTTTTTTTTATAATTTTTAAATTTAAAATTATTTCAGAAAATTTTAAAAAAAACCAGATACTGTTCTTTTTAGAAAAACCTATGAGAAGTCAATGATTTAAACAAAAACATATTAAAAAAGATTGATTGAAATATGACGATTGCAGCGAGGCAGTGAGTTTAATTCTTAGTGTCTAAACACACTATGCCGAGGATACGCGACCGAAGTTCGGCATGATTACGCCTGCAATGATATTTGTATTACTGGCGACACATTATGCCGAAATTACGTTGCGTTATAGCGTACAGCCGAACTTCGGTCGGGCGTAAGTTCAGCGGCAATTCGGCGGCAACGTATTCTGTAGAACACACATTATACGCGACCGAAGTTCGGTTCGATTGCCGACGAAGATCGGGAGCGGGGAGCAGCGGGAGGCAGGCAGGCCCCCGCCCGCGTGTTCGCCCGTAGTAGTGTTTATTTCGCCTCTGTCTACGCACGAGATGCAGGTGCTTTGTTGTGTCATTAAAACGTAGACCGTACTCCATGTTTGATTCAGAAAAATTAATTATCGCGCTTGAATCGCGACCGTGTTTATGGAACAATGGAGATGCAAGTTATAGTGATCGACCAAGGAAAAAAATTGCTTGGCAACAAATAGGTGAAGAATTTTACGAAGATTGGAGTATTTATAGTGCCAAAAAGAAAATGAAACAAGTAAGTTTATTGATTTTATTAAATATTGTTATTATTTAGCAAATGCCTCATCGCCTACTATTACAAATGGAAGCCTTGGTTCATTTGTGTTAGGTAGTTCTCTATTAACTGGTAAATTTAATGTTTCTCTTCTCAATCGGATTCCTAATATTGATCTTTTGAAAATGGCACTGTCCCCCTCCCTGCCGTAAGCACCTACATCAATCATAATAAAATTTAGATTGGCATCAGCAAGAGCCAACAATACAACTGAGAATATTTTTTTAATTAAAAAAACGAGAACCGGATAGTGCTGGGCACATAATCCGCACTTGCTTGCCGTCTATGGCACCAATGCAATTTGGAAAATTTGTTGTAGAAAAAAAAGTTTCGATGCTGTCGAGCCACATTTCTTCTGTAGGTTCTGGCATTTCAATTGGTTGTTATATCTTCCAAATTACAACACATGTTTCTTTAACTATACGAGCAATTGTTGATCGGCCTATTAAAAAATCCTCTGATAAACTTTGGAAGGTCATTCCAGTTGACAAGTACCTGTGAACAACAATAATATTCTGTTAGTGTAAGTTGGTTATTACTAAATATATATACACTTCTGGACACATCTATTGGCCCACCTTGTATTTTCAGTTTCGTTTGGTCCTAGCTAAAATTTTATATTAGGTCGAGCAAAAAGTTTTTATGCAGTTTTGAACCTGGCACATTCACAATTTCATTCAATAGTCTTTTTTTGAATTTCGAACACAGAATTTAAAGAAACAAAAGACAATTTGGGGCCTGTTTGTTGATATCAAACAATCGAATACTAAGAAAACTTGGTTTTATTGGTTTACTTGGATTTAATTCTTGAAAAAGTGATTGATATCTTTGGTTTTGCAACAAACATTACTTATTCATTAAGGTGAGGTTCTATCAATAATCTATGGATACTTCACCTGAAGTCGCCGCCCAAACTGTGGCACTTATTCAGGCCGGACACAGCCAAAGAAACGTGAGTGCTCAACTTAATTTAAGTCGATCTGCGGTCCGAAATGTTTATCGGAGGTACCTAGAGACTGGCGGCTTTGTTCGTCGCCAAGGAAGGCCACGATCTTGAGTCACAACTGAAAGGCAGGATCGATTCATCGTGACGACCAGCTTGAGAAATCGTCACCTTACCTCCATTGAGATACAAAACCAACTTCGCGACTTCCACGGAGTATTTGTGAGCGCTCGAACTGTTCGGAGAAGGTTAAAAGAACGCGATATGGTACCACACAAGCCAGCTAATGGGCCCAAACTAACGCGAGCCCACCGAACAGCGCGCCTTCATTTCGCACGCAGTCATTTAAATTGGACACAGCAAGATTGGAGCCGTGTACTCTTTTCTGATGAGTCTATAATTGTGTTACATGGCAATGATGGAAGGTAGAAGGTCTACCGACATAAGGAAGAGCGTTTCGCACAATGCTGCTTTGAAGAGAGGGTTGCTTATGGCGGTGGCTCATGGACTGTCTGGGGCGATATATCCGCGAGCGGCAAAACTCAACTTGAGGTTGTTACAGGACCACGGCTGCCAACATTAAATGCTGAAAGGTACATTCGTGAGTGCTTAGAACCTCACGTGATACCATACGCGGACTATGTGGGCCCAAATTTCCTTTTTATGCATGATAATGCAAGAGCCCATGCGGCCGGCATCGTCAGGGAATATCTTCGGGATGTGAACATCACAGTTATGGACTGGCCAGCCAGAAACCCAGACATGAACCCCATTGAGCACATGTGGGACGAGCTAAAAAGACGTGTTAGGGCTCGTCAGCCAGTTGCCCAGACGATGCAGGAGTTGAAAACTGCCATAGAAGAGGAATGGGAGATGATCCCTCAAAATTGCATAGAGCGGTTGATAAACTCTATGCCTAATCGTATGAGAGCTGTGGTAGATGCCCATGGAGGCAACACGCGTTATTAAATTAAACCTTTATTTGATAAAACATGTTTTTTATTCAAAAATCAATTGCCTTTAACAAGGAGCATATCCGACTTGTTAGGCGTAGCTCCATGTCGTATGGTATTCTGAATTCAAATTTAAAACAATACGATTGAAAAAGATGGTAAAATGTATCAGGTTTAAAACTGCATCAACAGTTTTTGTTCAATCTAGCAATCATATTTCGGTAGGGGCCATCGAAACCTAAACTCTAAGGTGCGCCAATAGATGTGTCCAGAAGTGTATTTCTTTATTTCAGTTGATGACTTACAAAAAAAATGGAAATATTAAGGGATTACTACGTAAGAGAAAAGAAAAAAGACAGTTTAAAGAGTGGTAGTGCCGCGCCAGCCAAGAAGAGAAACACTTCATATTTTCAGATGTTATCTTTTTTAGATATCACTATAGAACATCGAAATACTGATAGCAATCTCAGTTTACCCGAAGATGAAAATAGTACCAGTTGTGATTCGCTACCACCAACTACTAGTCCACCGCGACTAACTATACTCCGCCATTGCTACCGTCGAACACACTAACCAATTCCGAGCGTAATAATAAGAAGTTAACACCATTTCAAAAATCTATATTAGATGATCCCGACAAAAATTTTTTGCTATCCTTATTACCCGATATGAAAAAAATGTCAGACAGTGAAAAATTCGACTTCAAATTTGAAATTATGAGTGCAATAAAAAGGATGAAGTATAGCAAACCTATACCATCAGCTCCATCTACCAGTACATATGAATATCTACCAAGATCATCAACGGTGCAATATTATCAATACAGGTATAATCCTTCAAGCATTGGCTCCAACAACAATTCAGATAATAATTATGGTTATAGGACTCGTACTCAAGATTACGGTAATGTCGACACACCCGCACATACCCATTATTCAAGTGATGACCTTGAAGAGATATTACAAACTCAGAATATTGGCACCCAGTCAGGCTTATTGTCTAATAACAACCCTGAAAGTGAACCATAAACAATAAGGAGATAATGCGAGCAATAAACAAGTTGATCATAATTAATAAGAGGCTGAATGGTGTAAAATTAGCGGAGAAAACTTGATTTAACATTTAATGATGATCGATGATTGATTGATTAGATGAGTATAATGTATAAGTGTATACTTATAAATAAATGAATATTTGCAAATATGGATAATTTTATTTACTTACCGTATAGTGATCATCAATCGTTCTGCAGGTGAAATGGAATCTCTGAATGTAGTATCTTTTTTCAAAATGTTGTTACTGATGAGAAATAACAGTTCGTCGAAAGATTGTATTGTCATGCGAAAATACTTAAAAAAATGAACGGGATAGGCTCTGTATTTTGCATAACGTTGAAACTGGCCATCTTGTAGTCTCGTAGAATTCAATGGGTGCACCCAATATTCTTTCTTGTATTTGTCCTCTTCTAAAGCCTCTGCAATTGCTATTACTGTAAAATAGTCCAATTTTCGGGTTTCGCACCTCAAAAGTAATAACGGAACCCTAACAGGATCACTTTATTTTGCATTTGTCTGTCCGGCTGTTTAGATAACACGACACGACGCCACGACAGCGCTCGAAACACTGAATATACTGTTGATATACTGAGATACTCGAAACACTGTTGCGAAAGGATTGGCTTTGCGGTCACCAACCCGCTTGCCCAGCGTGGTGACTACGGGCATTTAAAAACCTTCCATGAATAAAGCCCCAAAACAACGGCCCCCAGTTCCCGGTGGTCCCGCTATTCCTGGTCAAGGTAGCGGTCACGGTAACGGCGGGATGGGGGATGCGAAGAATCCCCGGGTGACGGCAGCTTACCAACGACGACGACGACTACATCTGGCTACGTACAATGGACGTTCTATGAGGCTGGACCATCACCATGCTGAACTTGAGGTGGAGCTAGGTCGCATTAACTGGCATATACTGGGGTTATCTGAAGTCCGAAGACAGGGGGAGGACACGAAAGCCCTGAAGTCAGGTCACCTATTCTACTTCCGCGAAGGTGATCAGCTCTCCGAAGGCGGCGTTGGCTTCCAGGCCAACAAGGAACTCACTAGCAGCGTTGTAGAAATCAGTAGTGTGTCGGCACGGGTAGCGTACCTTGTACTAAAACTCACTGAAAGGTACTACCTGAAAGTGATACAGGTATATGCGCCGACTTCAACATGCTCTGACGAGACAGTTCAGGCCATGTATGAGGATATTGCCAAGGCAATGCACAGTACGACAAAGGCCCACTACAGCGTTGTTATGGGGGACCTCAATGCCAAAGTGGAGTTACAAGTTCGCGGCGAATCGAAAGTTGGACCGTTCGGCATAGGGCGCAGGAATCGCAGGGGGCAAATGCTGGTCAACTTCTTAGAGTCGCAGGGGCTCTTCTTGATGAATTTTTTCTTCGAAAAGAAACCCCAAAGGAAGTGGACCTGGCAGAGCCCCGATAACGTGACTAAAAACGAGACAGACTTCATCATGACGGATAAGAGGCACATATTTAGAGATATCTCCGTGATCAGCAGGTTTAACACCGGAAGCGATCACAGGCTTGTACGAGCCACTCTAAATATCAATTTTCGAGCTGAGAGAATCCGCATGATGAGGCCTACTCTCCGACCTACGCAGCCCCAGACCGCTATAGGGTTCGAAACGTTCCAACTGGAACTTCATAATCGATTCGCCCTGTAGGAAACCACAGTCAGCACTGTTGACGAGAAGGCCGACGAGGTGGTGGGAAGGGCGACGTGTCCCGCAGACTATTCCCGTCGCAGCGGAAAAAGCGGGGAGGGATGTAGGGTATCAACGTGAACGGCGAGTACATCTCACACCTTCGCTTTGCCGATGACATCGTCATAATGGCAGAGACGGCGGAACAGTTAAGCCTGATGCTGCACAGCCTAAATGGAGCCCCGCGGCGGGTTGGCCTCGGGATCAATTTGGACAAGACGAAAGTCATGTACAATTCACATGTCAAACCGAGTCCAATCCGCAACGAAGGGTCGCTTCTCGATGTTGTGAAGGAGTATGTCTACCTAGGGCAAGTTATCCAGCTCGGTAGACACAACTTTGAGAAAGAAGTTTGTAAAGAAAATATTTCTTCCACCGGCTAGCGTCAGAGATACTTATGGCCTGAGACCCTGTTACCTATCTTCGGGTTTTGTGCATGAGGTATGTATGTAGTAAATAAGAGTCCTTAGATTTGGTCTTCACATATATCACGTTTATTTTTAACACTGCAATACACTATATAGCACTCCGTTCTCAGAAAATTGTATGTTCAACTTACAATTTATGTCGAAACACTTTTACCACATCTTTCGAAGATTAGGGGTCCAGTTCAGAGGTCCTCAAACGGCATCTACGCCGTGGTCATCTAATCTTGGGCATTTCTGGACACGTGGGTGCTTATGTTCAGAACCCTTCGCTATTGTCAAAACTGTATAATTCTTCCTAAATATGACGTGACTATGATTCGACCATTTTTATATTTTTATCCTTAAAGTAATTAATTAAATCTAACGTAGGAACCCTGCCAACAAATAGAAAGATTTGATCAGACTCCTGAATGCCACGCGCTTAAGACTTAGCATCAGCACAGAAAAAAAACCCAAAAAGACTACTTACATCGTCCTACATCCGAATGCTCAATGCATTTCAACTTAACTCTGGTTCCAGCTACCTTTCGAGACATCATAGGTGCTTTTAAGTAGTTTTTCAAATAAAAAAAATCTTTTAAACAGACTCGTTGCAGATCAACTTGGAAAAAAGAAAGACGTCATACGTCAATCTGTCATCTGTCAACTCGCAAAACAACGCTTCATTCCACGAAACTAAATTTATTCTATTTTTAGGTGTTACAATACACCTTACCCCGGTTAAAAAAAAAAACTTTCATTAGAAAGATTTTTTTTTTCCTCAATCAAAACTATATTGCCATGCGCATTCAGAATCTCACCAAAACCCTCGACAGAAACTGAGGCATCTCGAACCAAATCCGAATCAAGATTCCCCTCAGACACAAAGATTAAATTACTACTATATAAGTAAGTACCAATTCAATTTAAGTTTTCAATTAAGTATTAAGTACCAAATAAAAATCAAGAAACAGGATGAGAAGGTATGCATAACCCCCAATACTCCTTAACAAAAGTCTGTATGTAGGTATGCACACATTTAAATAAAGTTTTAAGTTTAATCTATCACACAATTACTTATTTTAAATCTAAGTATTTGTGATATACAATTACTAATAAGTTTAGTATAATTAAATAATCAATACTCCTTAACACAGAGTATTGTTATTCCAAAGGATCTATAAATTTTATATCTAAATAACTATGATACTAGATGTATCAAGTATTCACAAGTAATTATTTCAAAACTAATAAAAAATAAGTATTTAGTTTTGACAACATTAATCTCTTATTCTAGTAATTGAGATTCAATGTGTAAGTATAAAGTTTTATTTCATTACCCTCAATCTCCAATCCTAGTAAGTAACAGTAATACCATAACAACAAGTTCCTAAAGAAAGTAATATCGCATCACAAATCTAAGTGATTGTGATTTATCAATGTATTGAGTTTAACTTTGTAGTTAAGTAATTTACAAAAGTCATATTCTATATATTTGAAATTCAAAAGCATTAAGGATAATTTAATTAAACAGGATTATCAGAAACTGTTTAATCAAATTTCATAAGTATTGGCTTGGGAGCAATTCAAGCATGAAACCCAAGCCAAAAACTAAAAGTGAATTGAGGACTATTTGCCCATCTAAACGAATTTGGGTATGCAATACCAGACACATTTATCGTGTATCTTTTAATGGACAGACTTACGAGCATCCTAGCCAACCGTTAACAAAATAAACGAATTGGGGTTCAACTATCCATCAAAACAAATTCGGATATTCAATATACCAGACACATTTATCATGTATCTTTTAGTGAACAAATCTTAAGATGTCCTATAATCAATTCCAAAAGTTAATTATAAATATAATAAATAAAAGTTAAATTTAGTTATTTAAGAGTGAATTGAGGACTATTTGCCCACCTAAACAAATTTGGGTATTCAATATACCAGACACACTTATCGTGTATCTTTTAATGGACAGACTTACGAGCATCCTAGCCAATTGTTAATAAAATAAACAAATTGGGGTTCAACTGTCCATCTAAACAAATTTGGATATTCAATATACCAGATACATTTATCATGTATCTTTTAGTGAACAAACCATAAGATGTCCTATAACCAATTCAATATGTGAATTAAACATATAATTCCATAAGTGAATCCAATTAAAAGGATTAAATAAGTAAAAGTTAAATTTAGTTTTATTTAATTAAGTTGGGCGCCTGTGGGATCATCAATAAACAAATTTGAGTAAATATCCCACATTTATAAAAGTTGGTATCACTAGTTACTAAGAGAATTGAGAGGTTTTTTTATACTAATAAAGTAATTAAGTAAAGTGAGTTTAAATTTTAAAGTTTTAATAACTCCGGTGAAGTATTATAGTCATCCGAGAAATTCTCATTAAATATTGAGACCAAGTTAAAATTCGTTTGACTATTTCACTATCAATCCACAGTCAACTATCCAAGTAAACGGTACAAGTCAGAAATTGGTCAGCAATTGGTTCCGAACACAAGCGTACCTCATCGGCCACCGTAGGTGCCAGATAGTCCTCTTACTTGAAACTGCCACACAGACCCAGATACCGCTTGCAGATCTCATCCCAGGATACATTTGGATTGACTGAAACATTAAAATAATTCAATTCATGTACAAATTCCTACCTAAGAAGGTAATCAATCCACAATTTATACACCCTGAACAAAAGAAATCTATCTTAAGTTTCTATTCTTAAGTTAAATTAACAAGTTAATATTATATAAGTCAATAAACAAGTTAATATTACATAATAGTAAGTGTAAAAAAAAATTACCATAAGTTGAAACAATAGTGATCAATACAAATTATAGTTTAAGTTTCACTAAGTGAACATAAGAAGCTAATATTAGACACTCATAGGTGCATCTAATATAAATGAGTTGTTACAATCATAAAAATTAAAGAATACATATCAAGGGATGAGGATCAACAGACCATGTGCTGATAACCTCAAATTAAGTACCTTCACAATAATATTCGGTATTGAACAACTCCAATAATTAAGTTAATCACTATTTTAAGTTTAACCCTTAATTAATAAGGCATAAGACAGGCAACCTAAAATTTTGCCATGTGCTTATCAAATCAGTGAAATAATTGTCACAGCAATTTAATTAATATTTAACATGTTTACAAATTTAGTCAAACACTATTTAAGTTTTAACTAATAAACAAAGGCTTAAAATTGGAAACTTTAAATTTTCCACAATGTGCCTTTTAACCAGAATAGTGTCAAAATGTTTGACCTTAAAGAAAATAAGTAAATAAGAATTAGCTAATAAGCTTGACCATAACTCTAGATAAATTACCTCAAACAAACCTCATGCATCACGTTGGGCGTACACTGTAAAGAAAATATTTCTTCCACCGGCTAGCGTCAGAGATACTTATGGCCTGAGACCCTGTTACCTATCTTCGGGTTTTGTGCATGAGGTATGTATGTAGTAAATAAGAGTCCTTAGATTTGGTCTTCACATATATCACGTTTATTTTTAACACTGCAATACACTATAGGTATAGCACTCCGTTCTCAGAAAATTGTATGTTCAACTTACAATTTATGTCGAAACACTTTTACCACATCTTTCGAAGATTAGGGGTCCAGTTCAGAGGTCCTCAAACGGCATCTACGCCGTGGTCATCTAATCTTGGGCATTTCTGGACACGTGGGTGCTTATGTTCAGAACCCTTCGCTATTGTCAAAACTGTATAATTCTTCCTAAATATGACGTGACTATGATTCGACCATTTTTATATTTTTATCCTTAAAGTAATTAATTAAATCTAACGTAGGAACCCTGCCAACAAATAGAAAGATTTGATCAGACTCCTGAATGCCACGCGCTTAAGACTTAGCATCAGCACAGAAAAAAAAACCCAAAAAGACTACTTACATCGTCCTACATCCGAATGCTCAATGCATTTCAACTTAACTCTGGTTCCAGCTACCTTTCGAGACATCATAGGTGCTTTTAAGTAGTTTTTCAAATAAAAAAAATCTTTTAAACAGACTCGTTGCAGATCAACTTGGAAAAAAGAAAGACGTCATACGTCAATCTGTCATCTGTCAACTCGCAAAACAACGCTTCATTCCACGAAACTAAATTTATTCTATTTTTAGGTGTTACAAGTTGACAGAAGGATCCGGCTGGGTTGGGCAGCGTTTGGAAAACTTCGTCAGGTCTTCTCGTCCCCTATCCCACAATGTTTGAAGACTAAGGTTTTCAACCAGTGCTTCCTGCCCGTTATGACATACGGTGCTGAAACGTGGACACTGACGGTCGGGCTGGTCCACAAATTCAAGGTCGCTCAGCTCGCTATGTTAGGAGTTTCTTTGAAGGATAAAATCAGGAATGAAGTGGTCCGGAAAAGAACTGGAGTAACCGACGTAGCTTGCAGAATAAGCAAACTGAAGTAGCAGTGGGCTGGTCATGTTTGTCGAAGGACCGATGACCGATAGAGCAGACGAGTCCTGGAGTGGAGACCGCGTATCAGCAAGCGTAGTGTGGGACGCCCACCAGCTAGATGGACCGAAGACCTTAAGAAGGTGGCTGGGATAGACTGGATGCGGAAGGCGGAGGACAGGGTGTTGTGGCGCTGCCTGGGAGAGGCCTATGTCCAGCAGTGGACTGCGATAGGCTGAATTGATTTGAGTGAGAAAATATTGGTAAAACTTAAGGCGCAGTTAAACGACTTTTAATGGTTTTTAATCAAACATCACGTCTAAACGACTTGTTTTATTTCTTTGAAAAAAATGTATGTTACTATAGACCATTTTCTACGTAATTTGATCTCAGAATATTTGAAATTATATTTTTATAACATAGTGTAATTAATTTGTAAAGTTATGTCTAACTCGGATACAAAATTGAGAATCACGCAAAAACTATAAAGCGTATTTTTATGAAACTATCCCTATTTTAAAGATTATTTAATTATTTACAATTTAGTCTCAGTGTTTTAGTTTAATACTTGTTGCTCTATGTGTAATAAATTAATAATGCGTTTAATTTCGGACAGCGCTCCTTGATGGGCGAGTCCTATTACTGGGTGGACATACGACGCGTTTGGTGATCTCAGCGCAGATTACGCAAGCTATCCACTCAAGGTCGTTGCCAGCTAATAGCGCCTTAAAGTAAATTCATTCAACTTACAAGCCGTCGCTGCTAACACCATCTAACGCGGTGTTGAGAACGGGCCCAAACGAAGAACAAAAGTTACTTGTGCTAGACGAAAACCCGTAGTTACGGCGGTACCGTTTTTTTGTATGGGATGAGGCATCTGTAGGCTAGTATTATGTTATCTGTGCCCTAATAGTAATTTGATTAATAGTTAAGATAACAGCATCGCTTGGCGCTGTTAAATCAAATTGATTGAGTGTCGGTAATGCATAACTAATATGCTTATTAACATCCATATAATCCAATTGGATCGCATGCAATCAAATTATCTCTAAACAGTCGCTATTAATCTGTTTACCTTAATAATTTGATGTACGATGTCGACTTGCTTCATGTTTTATTGCACAAGTTTTACAGTGACTTGTTATTTTGGCAAACTAGCAGGTATAGGTAGGTACTCTGTGCAATGTGTGTTGCTGATGTTCAGCCAATCTAGCTTTTTTCGGTAAAGAAGCACATATACCATCACAGTCAGTAATTCCGCGATTGGAGTGGCCACCTACTGAGCCCAACCCGTCTATTAGGTTTCCGTACCCGAAGGGTCCAAATGGAGCCCTATTACTGTCACTCACTACGTGCCCGTCTGTCTGTCTGTTCGTCGTCTGTCACAAAATTTTGTTCCAAAGAATTTATTAACTTCCCATTGACCTATGAACTTGAAATTTGCTGATATTGTTAATTATTACGTATATATTAATAACAAATACCAAAATATTGATTTCACTCATATGGTACGGAACCCTAAATATCCGGTTTTTTTTAAATACTAGCTTCTGGCAGCGGGTCTCCCCCGCGTGGAATTAGTAGGTACTTCTCCCATTAAATTATAGCCTATACACTATTCCAGACTATAATCTATCTCTGTGCGAAGTGTTTTTGTTGTTGTTGGGTTGTTGTTTTGTTGTTGGATGTTTGTTAACTTCCATCCAAACTTTTGCATTTATAATGTTAGTAGGAAGTGGGATGTTATGTACATATAATCATCTTCTCACAAGAGGAAGGATGCCTAACTGTTGGGTTCGGAAATCCCACTAAATAAATAAACATTGTATACGTCTAAAAATGAATAACACATTGTAGTCTCCCAAGAGACTATTAAAAATTGGAATAGCATTTTTCAGTGCGCATTTAGATAATGCAACACCAGGTTACAAAATTAAACAATAAATACTGCTTGTAATTTCACAGGCACTCTTATCATAATCCAAGAAACGAGAACACAGCAGTGCCACTTAGAAATGTGAAAATATTACTTCCCGTTTCTGAAAGAGCTCTTCTATTACTAATTTAATAAAGTCATTCCTGTTCTTCTCAAAGTGTAGCAGCCCTTCAAATGTCTAAAGTGACTGTATATTCAGTGAAGTATGATCCTTTATAAATGAGCGGGTTCGTCTTAATACCATCTTGAGAGCCTTATGCAAGACTTCGTCGGTACGTGTGATTCCATACAATATTCATTTACTTATTCCTGGAGTTCCACGTATGTATCTTGTTCTGTGAGTTTAGTAGGGCTGCCATTTGTGAGAAAATTGTTAATAAGATTAAATTGCGAGACTTCATGAAATAGAAATTACTTTTATCTTTTAGTTTTCTCAAAATATATTCTGTATTTTATTTAAATAACTACATCTAAAACTATTTTTGTTGGGGAATTGACAATAAACTTATAGTCCGTTTGTACTTGTCTTGTGACTCGAGTGGCCTTTCCCTTTTCATGTCAAAAATTTTATTTTACGTCCTTAAATGTCAACCGATTTCAAAAGGAGGACCTTGTCAATTCGTCTGTATGTTTTTTTTTGTATGTTTGTTACGCGATTACTCCGCTACCTGTGTGATTTTAATGATTATTTTTTTGTTTGGTAGGTCATTCAGAGGTGGTCCCATATAAATTTTATCGAAATTGATTCAATGCTTTATCAAAAAATCAACAAAAACAAAAAATATGTATACAGAAATGACGATTTGGTTTGCTCCAATTATTGTCAAATTACATGTTATAGCGATTGTCAAGTTGTTCAATTAATATTTAGTTTTAGTTCTGGGGTAAAACAACTAAAAAGTTAAAAATAAAAAACTTTTATACATAATTTTACATAAATGTCGGTGTTTGTGTTTTGTTTCTTCGTTATTTGTCACTGAATTCCGAAATGAAAGTTATTTTGCAACTTTTAGTGTAGTTTCTTTTCTGGAAGTCAATTGCATTTATTGAAAAACGTTTATTTTTAATGATCAATTTTGTTACACGAAATCATGAACTTGATTTTAATCGTCTCTAGAGTAACATTTATAAACATTAAACGTAAAACGTAAAAAATTGGCTCATGTGTAAACAATTTTTTTTTGTGGGGGTGGAAAATCATTCTATGACTTCTTCCACTCTCGTTGGAGCGGGAGGGCGTGTCGGACTTTTAATGACTAAAACTCACCCCTGTTCCTTCCCTGCCTGAGTGCCCAGGGGCGCGATAACTCTGTTTCGAATTTATCCACAACCCCTGGGCAGGCATCGGCCATAACGGCCCCGTAGTTATCTTGCTGACATCGCTTTGAGGCGCGTGTTAGAATTTTTCTGAATATGTATGTATAGTTATGTAACCAGATGTATGTAAATATTTAATATTCGTTACTCATTTATTTATCTATTGAAAGTCTATTGAAAGTCTATTGAAAATCTATTGAAAGTCTATTGAAAGTCTATTGAAAGTCTATTGAAAGTCTGTTGAAAGTCTATTGAAAGTCTATTGAAAGTCTATTGAAAGTCTATTGAAAGTCCATTGAAAGTCTATTGAAAGTCCATTGAAAGTCCATTGAAAGTCCATTGAAAGTCCATTCAAAGTCCATTCAAAGTCCATTGAAAGTCCATTGAAAGTCCATTGAAAGTCCATTGAAAGTCCATTGAAAGTCCAATGAAAAACTATTAAAAGTCTATTGAAAATCTAATAAAAATCTCTCAATCCATTTATTTACCCATTTATTTACCTATTTATTTACTCATTTATTTACTTATTTATTTGCTTATTTATTTGCTTATTTACTTACTGTGAATGAGGTGTTTAAGGAAGGGATTTATTAAGAAAAGCACAAAGACAAGAGAGAGAGAGAGAGAGAGAGAGTTATTTATTTCCAATAGGCTTGTCATCAATCGAAATCTAATTGCCTGTTCGCAAAACTAGGTCTTCGTTGAGAAGAACGGCAAGAAACTCCACGGTAGCTCTCTTTTATTATTATATCGACACATCATAAATAATCGTTTATCGCAATAAATCTTATTAAAGGATGTATCACCTAAGCCATATTTACAACGATAAATATCTTGTGGTATATAACAACCACTATCGTAGTAGTGTTCCTTAGAACACAACGTTAAGTAACAATATACATAACTTTACATTACATGGCTCATAAATACGATATAAACATACAACAACATCATTAATAAATCAAAAATAGTCAGAATAATATCATACCTTAGATGTTCACGCCTTGAAAGCCTAACAGCAACTGAGCCGCTCCACTGAGGCTCCGCTCTTTTATACCCGTTAACAAACAAGTATGATTCACAAGTGACAGTAGAGTCATATCAGTCTTTGAATTATAGGAAAATAAGTTTGTTTCAAAAATCATTTAGTAAATTCATTAATTAATCTTAACAATTCAATATAAACAGATAATAATTACATAATAATTATATGTATATTACGGCCAGACTGACAAGTACTTCGCTCTCGAAGTACATTATATACCCTTTTTCTACAATTGTAGTTAAAGTTATTTATATTAGACATGTTAGGGCTCCCACCTGCTGTACATGAGGTCCAAACTAACAATAAGTCAGTGACCAACCAGCAGTAAATTATCAAAAGCCCCTGACCTTATACATGCTAGGGCTCCCACCTGCTCTACATGAGATCCAAACTAACAATAGGTCAGTGAACAACCAGCAGTAAATTATCAAAAGCCCCTGACCTTAGACATGCTAGGGCTCCCACCTGCTGTACATGAGATCCAAACTAACAATAGGTCAGTGAACAACCAGCAGTAAATTATCAAAAGCCCCTGACCTTAGACATGCTAGGGCTCTCACCTGCTGTACATGAGATCCAAACTAACAGTAGGTCAGTGACCAACCAGCAGTAATAAATTCTTCATATGTATTTTACTTTTGTTTTTCCAATTGCCTAGACGTGTCAAGCCCCCTCCACCCGCTGCTAGTGGGATAGACTTACACCAAGCGAATTACCGAGCAGTGGAAACAAATTTTACTTTCTTGTTCTTCTCCTTTTTTATACAAAGTTTTTGTTGTAATATATCTCTACAATCAACAATCCAATATATATTTAATAATCTGATCCGATTATCCATCACAATATCCACACAATCAAATTATTAATTAAATATTTTTAATTAGAGATCACACAAAACCATTTCATAAATTATTTCGAAATTACACAAATTATAACATACAAAATTTAAAGTTATTTATTTTTATATATTAATTTATATATAAAATGGTAATTCTGTGTATTTTTCTTTTGTATATTATTGGCACAGCCACAGCCACAGTAAGAATCTCATGGTCTCAACACAAATTTTCGTCACAGTCAGAACCTCATAGCCTCATTGCTAATTTTGGTCACAGTCACAGTCAGAACCTCACAAAATTCTCAGCATTAAGACTCCCAAATTGGTAGCATTTATGAACTTGCTGAACTTTCCATAGCTCGTTCGGCCAATCTGACAATATTATTGCCACAGATAATACTTTAATTGACGGATCTTAAGAGGTTAATAAGTATTTATTACTGTACTTTTTTATTTTTTATTTGTTATTTATATAAATTTCACCTACTATATTGTGTCTCTGCACCACCTTATGGTAGACTGGTAGAAAATGCCTGAGGCATACTCCGCCTTTGTACAGTGTGTTTACTTGTACATAATTTTTTTTAATAAATAATACCAGCGAACAGATGCCTCATCTCATACAAAGAATCGAGACCGCCGTAACAAAGGATTTTGGCTGGCAGTCAGGTATTTTTTTTATTTTTCACTTCCTAACAGTGTTTCAATGTATCAAAATGTGTTAATATATAAATTTTATAGAGGCAAATGGAAAAACTGAAACTTCAAACAGCGCCATCTTTTGGTATAAGTAATATAAGAGTAAGAATTTGTTGCAATAATCATCTAAATTTGAACTAGGAACCAATTACTCAGAAAGTACAGCTTTTACAATAAATTTTTTTAAATATTAATATTACATAAACTTCAATAAGAAATCGATGCTTAACACGCCATCTCAATAAATTTGTCAAATTACAATAAATTTATTTGAACTAAATTTTTATTGTTCGAGATGAGACCCCGCGCCAATTGTTCTGAACATCAATTTTTTTTGTTAATATTTTAATAAAATGACTAGAATTTTCATCTGCTATTTGTGAAATCTGAACTGATATTGGGCTAATGATCAACTAACAATGACAAATATTACTTTTGATCATAATAAATATCACTAATACTCACTACCGAGAATATATTATAATCAATCTATTTCATGGCAATAAACCAAGTACCTATTCTGTTTTTTTTTTTTTCATAATTATTTAGTTTTTCCTCAAAAGATATCGTAATAAAATGATTTCTGAAATTTGTCTGTATTCTGTAACTGTACCTTCACTTTTCTATCATCTCCATTTCAATGTCAAAATACAATTTTCAACCGAGAGAGCACTAGAATTCACAGTTCTTGGCCATAACTTGGCAAGCACTAGGATGTCAAGTCTCATTTTTATTTTCATTGACATTGTAGTGAATAACCACTCAAGGCTCACAATTATAAGCATCGAAAATTTCAAATAAATACGAGATCAAAAAAATACCTCCAATACAATGAACTTTAAAATGCTCCGAAAATTATTTTACTAGAAATAAAATTCTACCAAAATAATGGATATTTAACTCTAGTTTCTTTCTCTCTCCTACCATTTCACTTTAAAACTAACCTCTCGAAAAATACGCATTATAATTGCATTACTGTTATCATGTTCTCTAAGAAAGTACTACTTCTCCCTTGAGAAACATACGTATAGAATCGTAACAAAGTTAGGTGAACTTATTTTCCGACTAATCAAAATTCAAGCTCATGAAAATATGAAATAGATTGATTTATTTTATGGTTTCTAAAGATTCGGAACATTTCTTGTAAGTGTCATTAATTAATACGGACTAACCTTGAAAATATGAATTCATTCGTTATAGCTTTCGCCATAATTACCATTATTTTTTTAACAAACACGACACCCAAGGAACACAGAACAGAAGATTTCTTGTAAATGTGAGAATAAAACGCAATGTAATAATAATTAATCCTATTTACATAGACTAATGTCGATTTTACGTTTATCCTTTGTAACGCATTACGAGTTAGGTACACTTTTATGAAAATACCCTCTGGTAATCAAAATAACAGAACCTAAATACTTTCGTCCTAAAGAGAACCACTTCGCGCCGTGTGATATAGAGAGCAGACCCCAATGTGAGAAAAGGCTAGGGAGAAGAGATTCTACACCAAATATCTTACAAGATCTTGTTATCGTATATAATATAGCTTTCAAATACCATATTCAAGCAAATAAATGAATCTATCTATTCTCTTTTTTTTATTTCGTCAACCTTAAATTAAGGTGGCCCTTGTTTACCGCAAGTATCTTATTCTCAATAAGATACTAGAGGTTATCGTTTTATACTTATCTATAAAAATATCTTAATAACTACTTATTAAGATAGTTATTCTATATTCACAGACATTTTCATTCTTCAGATAAATCATATTTTAACAGTAAAATAAAAACAATGCCTCTGAAGGTCTTACCGACTCTTGCTACTCGGATCTACATCTGTTGATTTCCGAGGAAATACTCCAGATGCTTTGACAAGAGCTTGAAGATCCACAATGCCAATTCTCGTACAGCTTCTAGATCCTTGTTGTGCCGTTGTCTGGGGCTGTATTGTGGCATCGTGATGTCATCTTGGTGAGAGTGGACTCGGTGACCCATCGTCTCACACGAGATTCAGAAAACAGCAGTTGCTCCAACATCGCCCATGAAAACAACAAAAATGAGATACATTAAAAATCTGTTATGTCAGCCAGAGAACGATCCCACTTCTGATGTTAGAATTTTTCTGAATATGTATGTGTAGTTATGTTACCAGATGTATATAAATATTTAATATTCGTTACTCATTTATTTATCTATTAAAAGTCTATTGAAAGTCTATTAAAAGTATATTGAAAGTCTATTGAAAGTCTATTGAAAGTCTATTGAAAGTTTTGAAAATCTATTGAAAGTCTATTGAAAGTCTATTGAAAGTCTATTGAAAGTCTATTGAAAGTCTATTGAAAGTCTATTGAAAGTCTATTGAAAGTCTATTGAAAGTCTATTGAAAGTCTATTGAAAGTCTATTGAAAGTCTATTGAAAGTCTATTGAAAGTCTATTGAAAGTCTATTGAAAGTCTATTGAAAGTCTATTGAAAGTCCATTGAAAGTCCATTGAAAGTCCATTGAAAGTCCATTGAAAGTCCATTGAAAGTCCATTGAAAGTCCATTGAAAGTCCATTGAAAGTCCATTGAAAATCTATTAAAAATCTATCTATCAATCCATTTATTTACCCATTTATTTACCTATTTATTTACTCATTTATTTACTTATTTATTTGCTTATTTATTTGCTTATTTACTTACTGTGAATTTGGTGTTTTAAGGAAGGGATTTATTAAGAAAAACACAAAGACAAGAGTATGTATTTATTTCCAATAGGCTTGTCATCAATCGAAATCTAATTGCCTGTTCGCAAAACTAGGTCTTCGTTGAGAAGAACGGCAAGAAACTCCACGGTAGCTCTCTTTTATTATTATATCGACACATCATAAACAATCGTTTATCGCAATAAATCTTATTAAAGGATGTATCACCTAAGCCATATTTACAAAGATAAATATCTTGTGGTATATAACAACCATTATCGTAGTAGTGTATATAACACAACGTTAAGTAACAATATACATAACTTTACATTACATGGCTCATAAATATGATATAAATATACATCAACATCATTAATAAATCAAAAATAGTCAGAATAATATCATACCTTAGATGTTAACGCCTTGAAAGCCTAACAGCAACTGAGCCGCTCCACTGAGGCTCCGCTCTTTTATACCCGTTAACAAACAAGTATGATTCACAAGTGACAGTTGAGTCATATCAGTCTTTGAATTATAGGAAAATAAGTTTGTTTCAAAAATCATTTAGTAAATTCATTAATTAATCTTAACAAATTCAATATAAACAGATAATAATTATATATATATTACGCGCGTGGAACACTACGCACCGTCGACTCCAGGGTCTGGTCCTGATCGGACGGCGAGCTACCCACTACTCACCGTCTGCAGGCCCTCGTCTACGGCGGCCGGAGATCGTCTGGCGACCCACAACGCCCAGGGTGTATCCTGCAGCGGCAGCTGCTGGGGGTGTGAGGGCGACTCTGTTTAGTCTCTCTCACCCGTTCCGCCTCCTCCTTCGCGAGCATTACTGCTTATTTATTTATTTATTTATTTTAACACTTTACGCACATACAAGTACAGAGGCGGACTTAATGGCGTAGGCATTTTCTACCAGTCAACCTTGCTTCGCAGAAGGAGGCGACTGCTCCCCGTGCCCTCTCGCTCCGTACCATGGCCTGGACCAGGGCCAGGCTTGAGAGATTGCTGCCGCCGATCGGCTCCACGAGGACACGGTGGGGCTCCGCCCAAGCAGGGCAAAACTCCACCGTATGCTCCACTGTGTTCTCTGGGTGATAAGCACAGAGGTGTCACCCGGGCGTTTCCGTCCGCCTTATCTTACATAGGAACCTCCTGAAACATCCGTGTCTGGTGAGGACCTGCGTCAGGCGGAAGGTGAGGATGCCATGGCGCCTCTCCAGCCATTCCTCAAAGAGGGCCTTACCGCTGCAATTGCGGCGTGCCCTCACGTGTATACCTTTTTTTTTTTTGGGTTGGGTGGGAAATCATCCAATGACTTCTCCCGCTCTGGGTGGAGCGGGAGGGCGTGTCAGACTCTTACTGACTAAAACCCACCCCTGTTCCTTCCCTGCCTGAGTGCCCAGGGGTGCGGTAACTCATTTTCAGAATTTATCCGCTACCCCTAGCCATCACGTGTATACCTGGATTTTCATTCCCAAGGCATAACCTTTCCACAAGTTTAGATAACATTGTTTACCTACAACTATTTCAGTATAGAATCACCTACGTCGTCACAGCCTAATTAATATCACTTCTGTTCCTAATAAACTCGAGGTTTCACTAAGAATTACTTCACTACGAGTGACTCCATTGTGAGTCACGTCTTTAGGAATTAATATCACCTGTGTCACTGAATAGTTATTCAGAATTCTAGCTTTGTTTGGAATGTGGTTTCAGCACCTTTAGATTTGATACTCGTATTTTAGATTAATATTATCTTAGTTCGAAGTTTACAAATTTATAATGTTGTCTTTGAAACCGCCTATTTTGTTAAACTTGGCAAGTAGGTTATCAATTTTTTACGCGTATCGTATCGTATCGTAGAGCGAATTTTTCATAAGCGAAAGGTTTTCATAGAATACAATCAGTTCTATTAAAACAAAACAAAACAAGGTACTGGAACTTTATACAGGGTGTAACGGAAATATTTTAGATACTGTCGAGGCCCATGGAAACGAACTACTATCTTCAAGGAAGTCATTGACAGTATCCAAAAAAAAAAGAATGGAATTCCCATAGTAATTTTAGTTAGCTGATGATAACTTTGTATGCAAAGTCAATTTATTTTTTGTGTCTTTCTGTGAGAAAAATCGGGTAGCAAGTGAACCAAAGCCCTTACTTCGAAACTTTCGAAGCACACCGAAGGACATACCCGATGAATAAAAATACTGGTCTCAACTCGATCCAAGTTGGCAGACAAGCTCGCCTCCAACTTAAGAATACAATATTTCCTCACCAACTTTATTTTGCGGTAGATATCCAAAATGAACAAGTTTTACAAGAACAGTCTGCGAAGGTAATAAAGTTTTCGAATTTCGGAAATTAAATCCGTGGTCTTGGCGCGAGCGAAATCTTGTCCACCTAAAATCCGGGAAGGTTTCAATCATAAAAACTTATTGCTGAACCATTCTTGATTAAAAACTGTTCCCTTCAAAATGATTTCATCAGTAAATGAGATTAAAACACACCGCGAAATTTAATTAATTAACAATTCAATAAAGCAATGAGATTTTGTCTACTCGAGTGAAAATTCTGAAAAGCGACGAATGACACGGTAGCAGTTATTAAATTGTTAAATATTTAACGCATAATTTTCTGCTTTGCTGTGTATTCATTATTAAAGATTATTATGTAATTAATGGATATGTAAATGTTTGGTGTGATGCCAATGATTTTATTTTTGTGGGATTAGTGAAACTTAATTAAAAACTAAAATATGAAATTAATTTTTCACACCACTTGCTCGACAATTTCCATGTCCTCCTCGACATTAAGCAATCTCAACGTAAAGTAAAGCATTGCCTCTCAAAGGAGGTAAAGTTGTTTGAAACTCCCTAGGGAGTAAAGTGCTTTGAATTTCAAACGTCAAATTCGTGGAAAACTCTAAGTAAAAAAATGCACATATGGCATTGTCAAGAGGTTTGTTCGAAAATTGAACTGGCCATCATAAACAGAACTCAAAAAAAAAAGAAAAAGGGCGTGATTTTAATTAATGTGAAACAAAAGACGGTGATTGGTGCTGTAATTTTCAGTGAGCCTTGACTTTTATTATCTCGCAGAAGGTGTGAAAAGTAGAGTATGTTACTTTGGGATAAAGCCTGTGTTCGTCTTAGGCAGTTTGAACCCCTCGCTTTACGCAGGACTCTGCATAACCTCCTCGATTCGCTCGGGAGATAGCAGTTATAATTGAATCCCTCGTTACGCTCAGGGTTCAATATGCCGCCCGTGACGTAAGACACTGCTTTACTCCCTTGGTGCACAATCTACTGTTATTTTGTTTTAGTTTTCATATCACTTCCCATATCAGTCAGTGTACTGTTTCATCTACTCGTAGCACTCCTACTAGTCAACCTTTAGTCCAACCAGTTATGATTGAGCTGCTCATATCAAAATAAAGAAAGACAGATTTTTTTTCGCGCACAGGACAGGCTGCAGCAGAAGAATATAAAAAGAAATGATTAAAACTAACATAGAATAAAAAAAATAATGCTTACGAACTATTGCAGGAACACAGACCTCCTCTCTCTGACGGGGCCCATCGTGGCCGGTGCGTCCATCCCTAGGGGTAGCGGATAAATTCTGAAAATGAGTTACCGCACCCCTGGGCACTCAGGCAGGGAAGGAACAGGGGTGGGTTTTAGTTAGTAAGAGTCTAACACGCCCTCACGCTCCAACCAGAGCTGGAGATGTCATTGGATGATTTCCCACCCCCCCAAAAAAAAACAAAAAAAAAGGCCTCCTCTCTGTGAGAACCGTGGGCCGTCATTACGTGGCCCAATACGGTGGATACTACATGTCTTCGAAGTTTTGGTTGTAGAGCATGCCGGTTTCCTCACGCTGTTTTCTTTCATCATTTTGAGCAGTAGTCATTAAATAATTTACACAAAGTATTTAGTGCCTTTTTTTTTGGGTTTGAGCAACCTACAATTTGTAATTCGCCGGAATCACCACAGCCTATAAAAATATATCTTACCCAATTAATGTAATACTATCTAGCTGGTTTAAGACATGGCTCATCCAAGAAAAGGCACAGGTACGGATTATATAAAACTAGCGGCTAGCGGCTTCGCTTGCATGGAATTAGCCTATAAAATATTCTAATGTTTAGATTACTGTCAAGTCTGATAATAATTCATTTCAGCTACGTGTAAGAGTAACAAACGTCTATTCAAGAACCCAACCATCCTCCCAAACTTTCTCATTATAATATTTAGTAGTTAAACACAGCAAATTACTGTTAGTCCTATTGTATCCCTGAATAGACTCTCATAGCAACATAACCGTGGTAGTATTACCCGCGCCTGCGGACGGCGAATAAGCCCGAGAGTCGATGGCGTGTAGTGTTCCACGCGCGCCTAAAAGAGTTGTCAGTAAATAATGACGTGGCCCGTCATGGCCGATGCCTGCCTAGGGGTTGTGAATAAATTTTAAACAGAGTTACCGCGGCTCTGGGCACTTAGGGCAGGGAAGGAACAGGGGCAAGTTTTAGTCAGTAATCTGACACGCCCTCCCGCTCCACCCAGAGCGGGTGATGTCATTGGATGATTTCCCACCCCACAAAAAAAAAAACCGTGGTAGTATTACAATAACTACTACACTACTACTAATTATACTATAATAGTGTGTGTAGGAGCTGGTGGCTAAAGTAATAACAGCCGCACGGGTCGATCCATCAGGATAAGCTACGCTTGCCGGGGTTGGTCCATGGATGGGTGACCATCTTTACATACCGAGACTCCTCCGTGCCTCGGAAAGCACATTAACCTTATAAGCCCGATGACAACCCGGGTTGATTCTTCGACAACACGGGTTTGTCCGCGGATCTTAAGAGGTAGGAGGCTGGTTTTTTTTTGTTTTCAAACTCACAGTTGAGTTTTTTTCAAAGGGTATCGTATTACCCAGTAACTGGGTTGTGGAGGTCAGATAGGCAGTCGCTCCATGTAAAATACTGGTATTCAGCTGAATCCGGTTAGACTGGAAGCCGATCCCAAGATAGTTGGGAAAAGGCTAGGCCATAAAAAAATAGTGTGTGTGCAACTATAACACTTACAAAGTAATTTATAACACCTAAAATATTTAAAGCGAATATATTTTTCTGAATTCTCAATCAAACTGATTTTCTTTTATAAAGCGGATTAGTTCGAATAATATTTAACTTGTTTTCCAAGTTATAATTTCTGGACGAAATTTTCCTTGAATTCTCCGAAGGGAATAGAAAACCGACACAGAGTAAATTGAGTTTCTGGAATAGAACAGGTGAAAACTTGCTTTACAAAACGAAGACAGTGTTCTGTTTACATTGAAGTACCGATAGCTATGTACTGATTTTCTCTCTTAAGGGTCTGTACAGACGTACCACAAGCAGAAATCAACCACATCAAAGTAACAAAAATGTCACCGGGTAGTGACAAATGTGAATGTTTTACGTGTTACTGTAACTGCTTGAAGTTAGTCTCCGTCGTTCCGTTCGCTGTGTCTGTAACCACGTTGTTTTGCGACAGCAGTTGGTAAGTACTGCAAATTGAATGCCTAATTGTTATGAGTGTTTTCAGGGAACCCGAAGGTGACGTTCTTCTTACATTAGGCGCAACGCGACAATACGACAACGCCTTTTCTGTAGAGACATTTTAGATCAATTTCTATGAAAATTTGTTGTCAAAATGTTGCGTCGCATCTTGTCTGTCGGGAGCTTAAAACATTACAAAATGTGCCCGATCACTATTTTATCCATATGGTATGGTTGTATTTGTGGTATGTCTGAATCGATCCTTAACGGTAAATACTCGTAACTTAAATTCGCAGCACATTTCCCCGGACGAGGGAGTTTGTAAAGGTGTTTGAAGTAAACTAATTAATGTGTTTTATTGTTTCTTTAGCTTTGGGGCGACTGGAGCGCAAATCGTATTAGCATTGGATGCACTTTATTGATCGATTTTGTTCCAGTTTCAACATTTTCGGCCACAAAGGATTAACAATTTTAAAACTAGCTTAGTTCGACAAATAATTTGATTTTATTTCAATACATTGGTATTTCTTGATCATGGTCGATGGGGCCGAAAATTTCTGGCGTAGTTACCGCGTACTAGAAGACGTAGCGTTGGAAGGCCTCCCAAGAGTGCCGCGGCAATCCGATGGATGCGAGTCGCACATTTCCGGTCGTTGTGGCGACCCTTGGAGGCGTCTGGAGGTGATTTCTTTCTTTGTCAGGATGTCAACAGCGAGCATACAGCTTTCTAGGCAATTTACAATATGAAGAAGTTTTATGATGCATACATGTGTCCCACGGATTTATGAATACACCATTCATGTAAACACTTCACCACTCTTGATCGACTGGTAGAGAACTCCTAATGCATGAAGTTCAAATAAATAATTAAATGTGTCGGCCTCAGAGACTTGCAGTAGTTTCATGTGTCTGTATTCCCCTGAATTCTCGTCTCGAAGCAGTGTTTCTTGGTAGCAGAAATAAGTGACATGGTAGTTCTTGAAACTGACGAACACTTTCACAAGGATTTTAAAAAGAATAGAATAGAGTATATTTATTTGACACAGGCACAACACAAAAGCAACAAACATAAATTAAAACAGAATAATTGTACAGAAAGATACAGTAACATTGCGTTGAGCGTGCCCACACCGAAGGTGTTACCATCTCAGCATTTGCTCGGCGTCAGACACCCAGCGCTGGATTTCAGTTGGAACATTGCAGTGACATACGGACGAAAACGGACGGAAGGATGGATGGTCTGATGGATGGAGACAGATAGAAAGACAAACGGTTAAATAAGTGTATCAAAGTGCCATTACGCACCATATTCTCTTCTATACCTCTGTGGAAAATAACATTAAATCTTCAAATTTCTCCTGCACAAATAACCTAAGCGTATTGAATAGCACATTCCAAATTTATGCCGTACAATAATATTATGTACATATACTATTCCATCGTATAATAGAACAAGGGATCATAGAAATAGGAAAATTTATATTATAATATGAACATATTGCCATTCGGGGCAAACTCACTCTTGGCATATCGGAGTATCATTGGTAGAAACTCCGTACATTATAATATCGAATTTGAAATACGGCAGATTTTGTATTCGAGAATTTTAAATTCTTTCGATGTTTGAAGGAGATTTCGTTTCGCTACGGATGAATTTTTAGTGGATAGGAATATTAGTTTTATATTGTAGGCATTGAAGTGAGATATTATGAACATTTAAAGTTGATAGTATGTTCTTTTTGAAGAATAAGTGGTATAAATCATTGTAGCTTGTGGTGTCTGGAAATGAATTATTGACTTGTCACAAATGTTTGAGAAGACATTCGCAAGAAGTTGAAAGAATCAACAAGAGGTTGATTCATTTGATTCGTTATTCTCAATGACATTGTTCATTTTGATTAATGTATCAAAGTCAAGTATTTTGTTTTTCATTTATTCTTTTCCATAATGAGGTCGAATGGTAGAAAATGGCTTTTTTTTTAGAAAATGCCTAAGTCCGCTTTTGGACAGTGCGTCTTACTTGGGCATGAAAATTTAACGAAAGTCAAGTGATGTTACGCGGGGATCGTGCGGTCCATGGCCCTTTACGGGGCACCGGCGTGGGCGTGTTCAATAAGGCGGCGACCAGCTCGCTGGTTGAACGCGTCCCAAAGGGTCATGGCCATTCGGCTCATCCGCGGATACCGCACGGTCTCCTGTGAGGCGGCGAGCCTCCGTGCCGGACTGTCGCCATGGGATCTGGAGGCCAGGGTCCTCGCGCTGCTCTGGGAGTGGCGCGAGGAGGCCAAACGCCGGGGTGAAACTCTGCTGCCGCGACACCTCGCGGCTCGGCGGACGGAGCTCCGGCAGGATCTCATGGAGACATGGAGATAGCGACTGTCGCAACCCAGCGCTGGGCACGCCACAGTTGCGGCGGTAGTGCCCTTCTTTGAGGAGTGGCTGGAGAGGCGTCACGGCGTCCTCACCTTCCGCCTGACGCAGGTCCTCACCGGACACGGTTGTTTCGGGAGGTTCCTGCATCAGATCAGGCGGGAGGAAACGCCCGGTTGTTACTACTGCGCGGATCGCCCAGTGGACAGGGTGGAGCATACGGTGGAGGTCTGCCCCTGCTTGGGCGGAGCACCGCTGTGTCCTCGTGGATGCGATAGGTGGCGGCGACCACTCGCACCCGGCCCTGGTTCAGGCCATGGTACGGAGCGAGAGGGAATCGGAGGCAGTCTCCGCCTTCTGCGAAGCAGTAATGCTCGTGAAGGCAGAGGCGGGACGCGTGAGGGAAGCTCAACGAAGTCGGGTCTAATTTATGGTGAGGGAAGTACAAAAATCACGCGGGTGAAGCAGCTGGTAGATGCTAGTCGCACATAAAACCCAGATTGCTAATACCGTCGAACCAATCAGTGACGTTGGTTAAAACTCAAAAAAGGATTATGAAGTACTTTGAATCCGGGGAAATTAAAAATATTTCCGTAAGCATCTGCTTACACCATAGTTATCTAGGTTGATTTTTTTGATAGGGATTCCGCATTGAATGGACTAGGTACTATTAAAGATATGGGACAAAATGTAAAATATGACGGTGACTTGCTGAATAGCAACCTTAAAGCATGCAGGCTTAAAGAAAAATAGTTCTGGCTAATTTGAACAGACATGCGGGTTTTGAATCCGTTTATAAGACATTTGTTGGCAGAGAGGTGCGATTTAGTACAGTCATTTAGTGTTCATTAAGGTAATGCTGGAACGCTGGAACCTAGAAAGCTTTTCCGGTTTTGAAAATTGGTGATTTTATAGATTTTGGTAAGTTCTTTCGGAATTTTCACTTTGCCACCTCGTATCTTTGCCGCTCGCGCCACAGTATTAACAAAATGGCGCCCGAAAACGGCCCTTAAAGTTACCCTTTTTTGTGTAAAATTTACAGCTATAGCGTACAAGTGCCGCAATATCTACTTACACACGTACAAGACACTCATGTTGGCATAGAAATTAACAACTATTGGCCATGCAAATATTTGTTCCGTGGGGTCATAACCAACTAATAATTGCCTGAACCAAGCTCAAACATTATTTATCCTTCAAATCGATTTTCCACAAACCAAAACCTTGACGCCCGTCAAGATAAGCGTAAAATCATAGACATATAGTGCTGGACTGAGCATTTCGGTTTAAAGAGAAAGTGAATCTGCAGCCAATAGCTTCTGTCTCTTTCTTAATGTCATTTTGATGCAAGTGACTCTGGACTGGTGAAGAGAATCAATCACCAATCTAGAAAAACCCCATCCAAATCGGATCAATAGTTTTAGAAAAAATCGCGGACAAACAAGCATACATACTCGTACATACATAAGGGTCGATACAGAATCTCTTTTTTTGAAGTTGGTTAAAAAAGATAATAACTGGCCTCAAATTTGAGGAAGTCAGACAGGGAACGCTCAGTCCAGTTCTCTCTGTATATGTGTAAAATAGACGCCTGTCTGTCGCCAATAACATCACGCCATATTGGGGCTATTGAAGGATTTATTGAGCAATAGATAATTCTCGGAGTACGAGAGTCGTTGTCAACTTTATGGCGTATCGTGGATGTGCTGCAATCTTCTGTTTATGAAACTTTTTGATGTTGTGTAAAGTTTTGTGGTGGTAAAGGTTTTTGTTGTGGGGGAGGATTAAATCCGTTTTGAGGTTTGGCTTAAAGGATCAAGGTTTGTTGTTCTATTGAACAGAAGGTCCAAATGTATTAGTACTTGAGAAATTGTTACAATTTGCAACTTAGTTACAGTTTTATGGATGTGACAATCTATTTTATAGAAATTGTTTTAGGAATATACCTTATAACATAATATAAAAACAGTAAATTAATAATTAACAAATACTAAAAATAGACGGAAGAATCGCCAAACTAAAGTGGCGGTGGGAACATTGCTCGCAGAACAGATAGTCGATGGGGCCGAAAAGTTCTGGAATGGCGACCGCGTACCGGAAGACGCAGCGTGCGGCCTCTTGAGGCCTCCCACAAGGTGGACCGATGACCTAGTGAGGGTCGCAGGTAGCCGATGGATGCGAGACGCACATGACCGATCATAGTGGCGACACTTGGGGAGGCCTATGTCCAGCAGTGGACGTCTTTCGGCTGAAATGATGATGACGACTAAAAATATGTCATCAATTTCGACTTTCATTTCTCAGTCAAGGTAAATACATTGTCAAAAGAATGTATCCGATTTGGCTTCTGGAGGTACTGAATTATGTAGAAAAAGTTAAATGGTAAGCAGGACCGTTTTCGTCCAAAAAGTACGATGAATATTTGGATTTATGATATTTCAATGTGTAGTTCTAGGGTTCCGTACCCGAAGGGTCCAAACGGAGCCCTATTGTTGTCGCTCACGTGTCCGTCTGTCTGTCTGTCTGTCTGTCCGTCTGTCGCCTGTCACAAAATTTTGTTACGAAGAATTTTTTAGCTTCCCATTAACCTATGAACTTGAAATTTGGTGGTAGTGTTTATTATTACGTATACTTTACTAACAATACCAAAATTTGGTACGGAACCCTTAATGTGCGAAATCCGACACGCACTTGGCCAGTTTTTTTTTTTAGATCGAATTGGTTTTCAATAATTCATACGTTCTATTTACAACGTTGAGAGGTAGGTCAGAGGCATTCGGGTGTTGCAAATATCTACATAATATGTTACCAGCTATGCCCACTGTTCTTATCTGATTAATGTTTTTGCGGGAAGCAACACAGTTTAATAGTTTCTTCGGGACTCGTCAAGCTTCGTTGCCTATTCGTATTTCTGCTGGGCAGCATTGTTGAGTCTAGCTTTCAGGAGTTGCAGTGGTTGCCTGGTTGGGAATACTGTAGTGGGCGTGTTATAGGCTAGTATGCATTGCTCAAGCAGAGTTATCCGCGCGATTTGAACATATACATCAGATCGGAATCAACCGTCTGGCAGTTGCCCGGACCAGACATAACATCTGTCAGGTCGGAGGATCCTTTCTTTTCAATAGAGATTTGCTGGACTGTACACCTTGTTCCACATACCATCCAAACTAGTTACTCCATCGTGACGTCGTCATCATCACTTACTCGAGCTCTTGAGCAGCTAGTTAACAGTCAGCCAGTACCCATGGCTTCTACGGGTATTCTGACCACCATCATGCAGCATTTCTGGTCAGCGTACTCAGCCTCTTTCATCATCCTCAGCCTCATTAGCGTTCTTGGCGAAGTAAACTGCACTTTCGGACGGTCGAAGATCCTCTCCTGGTCAACGCCACAAGTCAAACCGCACAACACCACTCTGACCTAATGGAGCCTCCAGCAGAACTCAGAATTCTCCGCGCGATTTGAATATAATAATACAACAATCCGAAATCAACCATCAGGCTGTTGGCCAAAAAAAAAAAAGGCTGTTGCCCAGACCAGATACAACACCCGTCTGGTCAGGTTTACGGGACTTTACACCCAGTTCCATAAATCTCTAAAATGAATTTGGAATATTAAAATATATTATTGTCAATTTTGGTGTGCAAATCAGAAAAAAAAAACAAATATATAGTTTGTTATTTAATTGAGGAAACAAATGGAAAATTACCATTCAATTTACTTATAAATTACTAGAAAACCTACTATGCACACTTATAACGTGCTACCACGTTATACGTCACTACAAAAAAATATAGGTAAATTAATTTAAACCTGAAAAAAAAATTTTTTTTTCGCAACCCTTTGCACGCAAGTCCGACTCGCTCTTGGGCGGTTTTCTTAAGTTGGTCAAATTCATAAATAATGTTATAATGTGCTGTTGGCTTGTTTCCCATTTCTTCAACACAAAGTGGCCTCATTTATAATATCTTACAGATTACCTCAAGAATTCAAACTATATGCAAAAGAAAACCAACATACTACTCGTCCTACACTCAAACTAACTTCTTTAGCCGCAGACAACCTTGAATGAAAACTCTCTCTTGAACCCCTCTTATAGGTTGCAAAATGACCCTCGTAGCCAGTACTTAAGTATTCAACCAATTAAGATGTACGAATGCTTTTCTTTGTTAAAGTGTCATTGGCCGTAGCTGTTGGAGATTGATTGGGATGAGGTATTGGAAGGACAGTGAGATCAGAATTGCAATCAATTGCAACTGCACTTGGTAGCATAATCTACCTTTTAAATCGACTTCAAAAAGAAGGAGATAATCAATTCGTATGTTTATATATATTTATTTATGTGTGTTCTATTATTCCGTAATTATATAGACGTATTGCGAAATTCTTTTTTGTTCGAAAGGGGTTTATTCCGAAATCTGATGATGAGTTTCGGAGACAGGCAACGGTTCAATAAATTATAGCAAACCTCCCGGAATTGCTGCAATCGCATCTCTGTTTATTAACCGACGAATAAAACAGGAGGAGGTTCTCAATTCGACTGTATATATATTTTTGCATATACCACTTCGTAACATAACATCACGCTGATACGCTTTGAAGGGGTAAATTTGTACAGTTCATCCTGATACACCCTAAAGCCTCGTATTCATGATAAACATTTGTTTAGCAACAGTTGATCAACTTTGTTGATGAACGGCGAGAATGCTGCTGGAAACTTTGTTTAAATCAATATAGGTTGTCTACACACGCCAGTCTGCGTTAAAATGTTGCCCGAGGAAGTAGTGTTGTTGTGTTCTCTGTATCTGATGTGATGACGCGACCGCCATGTTTATAATCAGGTGCAAACACGTCCACACACGTCAACATTTGTTGATAAACTCATGTTTTCGCTCGCCGGGCGTCAACTCTGCAACATAGCGTGATCAACTCCGCAACACAAGTGTTGCCCGCAATATGTTGACAGCAACTCGGCAACATGATTACGCAACCATGTTGCTTAACAAATGTTTACCATGAATACGAGGCTTAATTTGTACAGTTCATCCTGATACACCCTAATTTCACCAACTATGTTAAAACTTTATAATTATTTTTGGGGATATCAATTCGGGCGTAACTTTATTATTTAGTTTTTGTTATTAACTTCAGAAGTAGGGGTCAAATAACGAAGACCCAAAACTGCAAACACAGTTATTTAGCATTGTTTAGTGTTTTTTGAGGAAGTCGGTTGTATTTTTTTGTAAAAAAAGTTTTTATGTCCTGAAGAGAAAGAGTATATTCCCGTGACCCAACAGGGGGTCACAGGCCTCTTCTCTGTGAGAGGGAGTGGTTTGCACGCGGGCCCAGTACGGATTGGTTGATCTGTCCTAGAACCAAAAATTCGAAGACTTGTGACCTTTGTGTAAATAATTTATACAAAGTTAAGCACCTGGCTGAGTTCGAACCCAAGACCAACAATTCGTAAGTCGCGTGTAGCACTTAGAAGTAAGTGGGAGAAATGGTTGAGCTTAAATTATGCTGCTTTAAAGTGTCTTTGGTACCTATCTTATATTTAGTATTTTCCTCACCTTGTTTTGTATCTACTTACGCTTAAAATGATATTTCTTGGGATAAATTTGTATTATTATTTTATCTACGATATTTAGTTTTTAATAGCGACCGCCCCAGCTTCCCATGGTACAAATTATACACTTAATTAAACCTCATGAATCACTTTGTCTATCGGAAAAAAACACATGAACATCTGTTCAGTAGTTTTTGTGTTTATTGCGATCAGATAAACATCCCATTGACACGCACAAAACGTTTTGAGAATACATTCATTGTGCGTACAGCTAGGGAGTGGGCTTCTAAAACTTTAAAAATCAGCTGTTTGAAGATGACTGACCAAGACTTAGCCAAGTGATTTAAATGTACTTCAAATTAAATGAAAAATGATTGAAATGATTATTTATTAGTAATTCAATTTATTTTAAAGGCTCAATGGTTTTATAAAAAATGACCACGAAGAGAATGGAGGGGTTTGAGTTCGCTCGCTTCGCTCGCTCAAAAGATCCTACCATCCCCTTCGAACTTAACCTATCCGAGTCGGGGTGCCCATGCATGTCCCCGAGCTCACATCGCTCGCTCTTGCATCCTAACATTGCCATTTGTACACACATAATCATTATTAGTTGTATCACTAATTCATTAATATCCAATTTAATTGAATGACTAGACGACATCCAGCCATCTGGTTAAACGTTGCGTTCAATGACTTGGCTGATTATCCTTCAGCCATTTAATTGAATGCCGGCGTTTAATTAACTGCCTAGGCGTCCAATTAACTGGCTGCGACATATATAATAATAATAATACTTAGAAATTTGCCCTAAATGGAAGTTGTTCACAAAATATAATAGATTCATTGTTAATTTAATAAACATAAGCATTTATGCATGTTTTCTGCAAGACCAAACCATTCACATAGTCAATTTTCAAGTTAATTTCCAGAGAAAAAGACGATAATATGATCCAGTGGAGCGCCATCATCTACGTCACAAAACCATTTTTACAAAATGTTTCTTTTGCTATCTAGGTGGCTACTTATACAATAAAACTCATAAGGTGTTACATTTCTTTAGTCTCAAGAAGAATAAATGCAAACAGAGGCTAACTGACTGGCTGCTAGAACAGTAGAACTTAACTATATTGATACTGAAAACATGCTTACAAAAACCTCACACACTCACACACACCTACACAATCACACACCCACATATTCGGCCATACTACACACCTACTTACATTCCTCTCGGATACTTAACCTAGATATTAAGCAAAATAAATAAAAGTATAAAATTAATGTTGTACACCTTACTACATTCTGTCAGCGCACTTAGTACATAATTTATAAAATGAAAATGTAAAGGAGTGGGATCTGGTGTCCTGAAACACAGGCCACAAGCCTAACTTAGGTACTAGTCACCCACAATATACACTCACCTGAATTATGTATCATTGTCTGACCAATGTAAAAATGTTTATGTATATTTGTGGTGAGAAATAAAACTAATTATTATTATTTCGTTTATTTATTTTTTCATATAATTATAATTTTCATTTTTTAAAAGAAAACATATAAAAAAACATTTAAAATATATAAAAATAATAGTCCGCCGGTATTTGGAGCAGGGTCCAAGCTACCGGTGGTTAGTGCTCCAGAGACAGGAATCTCCTCACAATGCGAGCCGTATCGAGGAGTACTGCCTTCTGTATCAGGCCCTTAATCCAAGCCTCGCAACGACAGCTTCGACAGGTGGTAATCGAGGCTTTTGGCCATCATGCCGTTGGCGGTAACGACTATCGGCACAATGACAGCCGAGTCCACATTCCAAATATCGACAACCTCGTGTGCTATTCATTAATTATTATTACATAATTTCATTTGGGTGTACTTTTCAAAGAGCCTGAAAACAAGACGTCTTGCATAATTTACACACAAACTTTACCATTAAGCAGAATATGACTAATAGGACAATAACACTACAGCCTTGATACAATAATAAATCACGTAAGGGTCGTCCTTAATCCTATAGTTTACGACCAAGATAGTTTAGGCTGTGGTTGTCAAATAGCCAACCGAAAACAGAAGATTTTGATCAATTTTGGCGTGTTGTTTCATTTATTGTGGTTTTGCTCTTTCCCAGATTTTTCGACGATTTTTACTCACTTTACTTTTGACAAACACAAATGCTTGGAAGTCTATGACCAGTGCGTGTTGCCGGTGATGACATATGACACTGAAACGTGGTTGTTCACAATGGGCTTCATCAGAAGGCTTAGTTTGGGTGACCCAAACAGCAATGGAGAAGGCTTTGCTCGGTGCTATGTGTGTGATAGAATCAGGAATGTAGATTTCTGTAGAAGTTACAAGTTTACCGACATAGCCCGAAGAATCGTCAAACTTAAGTGGCTGGTTGATGGGGCCGAAAGGTTTCAGAGTGGCGACCGCGTATTGGAAGACACCGCGTTGGAAGGCCTCCTACAAGGTATACTGATGAACTGGTGAGGATCGCCGCAATTCGAAGGATGCGAGACGCACAGGACTGGTCGTTGTGGCGACACTTGGGGTAGGCCTATGTCCAGAAACGATGATGATGAAACAAATGCTACTCATCAAAAATTAGGTTGATCAGTTTCCTTTGTCTCAAATTAAGCTAATGCACAGTTATTTGTTTTGACGAACTTTGAAATTTACTGGATTTTATTGAAATCTCTCTCTCATGAATCTCTATAACTCCTTACAGCTTTTTCTTGATGTGTACGGTAGACCACGTAACCATCGTTACTCATTAAAATCCCACATATATTGGACTTTTTAAAATCTTTATCACTGGTAGAATAGAATAGAATAGAATAGAACAGAATATTAATTACAGAATGTCACTTTGTCACTTTTTTCACCTCTAATCAAAACACAAAACGAAATGGAACATATACCAACAGCAAAAAACAATAGGATTAAGAAAAGAGTACTACACAAAAATACAATAAAATGAATGTTTAATCCTTATCAGCCCAAATATTGTTAATCCCTAAATATTACCGTAAATAACCCTAAGTTCCTAACCCAGTGGACACTGAGGCTTAACGTAACTATCCCTTCTCAATGAAAATTGACATGCAAATAAGCTGCTACCATTATCATGACAGTAATGATTAGAGAAAGGCTTAGAATCGTTATAGAGATCCAACAAGTTATGACTATCGTGAGAGTATCAATTTTATGTACGAGTATATTTAAGCCTATAATTGAAACCTAAGGAACGACGCTTTTCCTATCAATTAGATGTGCCTAATTAACTTATTGTTGCTGGACATAGGCCTCGCTCAATTTGCAGTAACTGCTTTTACCTACAATTGTTTTACTTTATCAGCGCTGCTTTGGTATAGGCAAAAGCAAAGAAATGTTGGGACTCGTTTAGATTGGTATAGGAGTGTGATTATATAATCACACAATCCCACGCGCGATATCAACAATATTTAGACATATTTATTAAGCTGAATACAGCTTGCCAGAAATTTTAACAGGCCGACGAAACTGGACAAGTAACTAAATATTGGACTATGATGGGATCAAGCAAAGGAAATTGCGTAGTTATGAATAGCGAGCGATAAATACCCACTTCAATATTTGAAGAAAATAAAACATACAGAAAGCTATGACATGATCCGTGATCTCATTTTTTTTTATTATTTTCGATGGGTTTGGGACTCTAGTTTAGGTCAGAGGTGACAGAGACAAAGTTCATTTGGACCTGTCACCTTTTTTTTTTTGTGGGACTGGGAAATCAGCCAATGACTTCTCCCGCTCTGGACGAAGCGGGAGGGCGTGTCAGACTTTTACTGACTAAAACTCACCCCTGTTCCTTCAGTTGCCAGAGTTCCAAGGGCCTTGGACCACTCACCTAGAATAATGATTTATATTTTAACTAGTAGCCCGCCTCGGCTCCGCATTGGTACAAATGATATACACAAACCTTCCTCGTTTATTGTTCTATCTATAAATGAGATTGGCATCCAAATCGGTTGCGTGTTTTAGGACGAGTTAGCGGATAAACAGGCAGACGCGGAAAGCAAATTTTATTACATTTTAGTTTTGTAATATAGTGTAAGATTTCGATAGAATGTTGCAGATTCTGTTGAGCACCAACTAAACTTAATTTAAGCTATTGCTATCTTTTTCTCTCTAATAAAACAAGACAGAGGCGGACGTAAATTAGAGCTGGCAAATTTTGTTGAACAAATTAAGGGTAAATGTAAAAACATGTCGACTAAAAACACGGTAAAGTGCAAGGCGTAAACTAGTTTGACATCTCTAACTTAGTTCATAGCTATAGCTGTCCTTTTCTCGCACTGCCTGTTAGTAAAAGATAGCGATTCCTTAATAATTTTAGTATAGTTACTGAACAAGAGAATCGGCACCAATGTTAAAATTGTTAATTAAATGAGTTAATTTATTGAAGAAAGCTGTTCATCTTCATGGACAAATGCAGTGTCTAAAATATGACCACCTATTTCCTTTACAGCCTGTATTACTCCGGAACCTAGTCCACTTTTCAAGCAAAACTGTATTTTTTCTTAACACTGTTCCTCTAAGGAGCTCAAGCTCTTAAAGTGATTTACACTTCAGTAATGTAGCGTTGAATGCATTTTGCCTAGTGCACGTTTATCTCCAGTTAGTTAAGGTGTTTGCCCATTACGACGTATCGTACCATGTCATCCTATGGCCAATTTGTATTTTTAACAATATTCTCACTCATCTCAGCAACAACCATTGTCAGAAACTTGTGGCGAAACCTTGCCGGTACAATTAGTATTTTTTTGACCGAATATTGTATATAGTAGTGATTGGATGGATCTTATCTCTAAAGTTCTTACTATATTAGAAATACAGGAATTGCACCCTTGTTACAAATGTATTAGACTTAGAATATAGCTGACGATTTGTATAAATAACTTGTGTGGTTGGTGATGCAACGGTCTACAGTATCCTACTTATTTACATATTATAAAACCAAGTCCATCGCCGCGTCTGTCTGTTTTTTTTTGTTTGCAATAAACTCAAAAACAACTGAACGCAGTGACTCAAGAGGAATCATCATCATCATCATCAGCCTTTTAATGTCCCCACTGCTGGGGCACAGGCCTCCTCTCTTTAAGAGGGAAGTGTACAATTTGTGCCAATTCATTTACCGTTTTGGTTGGTATGTTACCATGTAATGGACGAACACCATTAGAGATATTTGTACCTGGCCTTTAGGATAGCTTGCGGAGGAGTACACCTAAGACGTTGTAGTAATTTCATTGAAAGGTATTGCCCCCACTGGGATTTGTCTTTGAATCTATGTCTCTATGGTGTAGCTTTGACCGACCGTTTCATGTGTATGCTATGTATTGGCTATTTCAAGGGTCTAGGTAACAGTTAAGATATTTTTGTTACATATCTTGAAGCTAAACTAGTCAAGTTTATGATAGTCATAATTTGCCAGCTAGATCTAAAATATATTATATATATCAATATCTCCAAACTAGTCATATTATTATCCCATCTGTCTCTTTGCCATGCCTTATTTGGGGTTGCCCCTTCTTGGCAATTCCACTAGATGTGTCTGTGTATTTTCTGTATTCACGTCGTTGTGTACGACGGTCATATAGGTTAGAGTTGGTTTTTTAATTGTCTGGTCATGTGATCTCACACAAATATTCTTCTTAATACGCCATTATAATTATGATTTTAATTTTTTTTCTTTTTAGCCAGCATATATATTTTTTATTAGTTGTGTATGTTACTGTGAATTTCCGTTATTTGTCAATGTTAATATGCACCGGTGTTTGTCGACAATCACCAATGTGGATGGTGTAACTCAAAAATTGTTCATGAGGGTCTATTTACGGTCCAGTGGCATAAATTATATATTGAATGAAAAACCGTAGCATAGCACAGAAAATAAATATTAAAAAATCCAACGTCACGTTTGTTACAAAGAGGTTAAAGCAATTTTGCGTCGTTAAAACAGGTCTCGAAATGTTTCGTATCCAAAGTGGTAGGCAAAAGTGTCAGAAACGGCCGTTTTTGGTACTTTTGCCTGCCAGCTATCTTGGTTGATGTTAACAGGCACCGATGATATCATACACCGACCGTCCGCCCGTGCGTATTTCGTGTACTGTTGCTGAATAAATTTTATTCTTTCTTTCTATACAAGCATTTTTCTGCTTTACAATCCAAAACTTATTCCAACATATCTCATCACAAAAAAAAACAATAAACAGGTAATCAGAGATACAATTTTAATTGGCTTCCAATCGAATGCAATTAATACCATCATCTGTCAAGTCGGGGACGGATCGACGCCTCGTAAATATACGGGTTTAACTGGATAATCATTTACGGTAGGAAAATATCTGAAAAAATATTTAAAAGTTTTTTTCATTAACTGTGGAATGTGATTACTTGCAACGGGTGTAATTTTAATTTAAGGCGTGTCAAGGTTTAATCGAAGTTGTTATTAATTTGTGGTTCGATCATTCAGTCTTGGAATAGAGTAGGAAGGTGCTATTTACACTATTATGTTATTTTACTAGCTCTTCCCAGTGGCTCCCTCGTAAAACCCAGTTATTATGTTTCAGGAATAATATTACTATACTATTGAGATACAAAAGTAGGTATCCTCTGTTCTAATCAAGTTCCACCCGTGTACTATGTTTCATCGTGATCCGTTTAGCTGTTGAGGAATATTGTATAACAAGCATCCATACCATACAGACTCTTACTTAACCCTAGATAACTAGACATTTGTCAGTGTGACGATGCACCTTATCGCAATAAGTTGAAGCACTTCCCTGCGCACCTCACTCTCAGCGCCTTCGCTACCGTCCTGATTGGTGTAAGTGCAACATTTGATGCCATTTCAGCCTTCGCGTAGTCCGATCGACGATTGTTTAGTTTGGTTGGGGGTTTTTTTAGGTACCTACTAAAATTAACATATTTTTCATTTCTTCTGTTCTTTCTTCTTAATTTACCTAATATAGAAGTTGAGCTCATTTTGCGTCAAATAAGCGTAAGATTTTGTACCTCAAGGCTTGAAAAATGGACCGCTGGATGAATATTAATTTGCAATGTTTCTCTGAATATAGTAAGTTATCTAAACAATAGTAGGATATGATAGTAAGTATATATAAGAAGATACATACAAATTAAATGAACTCTCTTTATTGACTGTTATTACCTTATTGAAAAGGAAAGTTACTGTGAATATTTAGGTACCTACTCTTCAAAAGTCATCAGAACAAAACAAATCAGCTCTATTTTATTTTATTCCCAAAAATAAAACCAAATCGAAGAAATAACCGAAAGTTCAATTTACCAATTACAGACAAACAAGAAATGATTGCTTGAAACATTCTCGAAGAAAAATATGTTTCCACAAATAAAACGAGAAAGTGTACCTGAACAACAGATTAACAAAGCCACAAAGAACGACGATTTCAAGGTTTAATCATCCCCTTTTTCATGAAAATTAAACCCAGGGAATTATTAAACCCTTCTCTTTCGATTTGGCTAATAGCTCGAGAAAAAATACAGCCAGGAGATACATTTCTTTAAAGAATTTCAGTTTGATTTGCTGAGGAAAGTATTTCTTCGGAAAGAACGAAATAAATGACTGCCAGATTGGTTTTTTACTTAAATTTTGCTTAAGAGTCGATAGATAAAATGCTGAAATATTGGTTCGAGGATTTTAAATTATGTTTCAGATTCTTAACCCTACATTAATTTTCATTTTGTTTTTTTCAAGTTTTATGTTTTTAAGTAAAATGTTCTCAAATGATTGAAAAGGAATTACAAAACCTACTAGGTGGCATACAAGGAACGTCAAATCATGTTATTTTATCTACCTACCTATTCCACCCAAGAAAATATACTAAAATGTCAACCTCAAAAATATAAAAGAGCATCTATTCTGTCTCCGGAAATCTACGGAGTCAAAACTAGGAAATTCTTGTCTGTGAATACGAAAACTGTACTTGAGTACTGTTTCCGTTGCATTCCCACATTCACTCTTATCTTTCATGACCTGAAAAGATATCTTTTAATGTCTTTCTGCCCCTTTTGAAACTGGTATCTTTTTGGAGTGGCTCTCGAATCTTGTCTGTACAACGGTGGATCTTATTAAGTTTTCGGGATAAAATTCTGTTGCAGCTTAGCAACGACCGTAGTCTTATCCTGCTCATTTCTACTACACATTATATTTGAACGGTACAGACAAAAAATAGTAACAGTAATTTTTTTTTTTAACTCGTTTATATTAGCTTTTTATGTATACGAGTAACAAAATCTTTGAACGTGATTTTCACCTCCACCACTTCGAAACGTCAAATTGAATTAAAACTTCGCACAAATATCAAAAACCGATGACAATACAATAAATTAATTAGTTTGTCCGATTAGAACTGAAAAGTATAAAATAAATAACTAAATATTAATTTGAAATAAACTAAAAAAACACGCTTTTGTGCTTTTTAGCCGAACTAAAAAGTAGAAAATCATTTTCTATAAGTTCAATTTTATCGTAAAAAAAGTTTGGGGTGCTAGATGTCAATTGTTGTAAACATTTTATTGACAGATATTGGTAATAGTATTTTTTTATGATAAAATTGAAATTAAACTTATTTTATTTTGTACTGGTAACACATCTATGTGTAAGGTAAATTCATTCCCAACTACTAGATTTCACAAAAACTTAGCATATTATGTCGCTATAATAACTACGTTACTGCATACTTTGATCTTCTAAATCTTAAATGCGTTTTTCTCAAAATAATTTAATTCGGATATTCCTTGTTCTTTGCTTTTTTTTTCTTTCTTTTTTTTACTTTTTGTTTAGATTTTGGGTTGCTTATATTACTTTCATTTATTGTAAGTATGTAGGCACTTTTAATAACACGAGTCACTGATTTTCCTTTTTGAATGCTACACTTACTCGTATTACGTTGGCCATCTCATATTATGCCCCATATTACTTACACTATTACCCTCTCTATTGATAAAGCAATTAATAAGGACCAACCCAGATTAACGCTTAAGCCAATTGCCACTTAAATACTACCTTTTAAGTAACCAGTGATTATAAGTGCGGCAGCCTAACGTATAGTCTTGGGCTCTATTCCATTTCGAAATATTTGAACGTGGGTCCAGAGTCTTAATAACACTACGTTTAGGGTTGACACAGTGGCATTCTATCAGCGATATCGGACTCGCGTGCAAAGGGTTCCGAACAAATCATATTTTATTCAGGTTCTTTTAAACTATTTCCTCCTTACAGGTTTTCCTGTAATCTACTGCCTGTATTTGTTTCAAAATTTTGAGTCCCAGTAGTTTCGGATATAAGGAGGAGGGGGGGAAGGGAATGGTATTTTTTTATCTATTTCCTAAAATAACTATAAAACTAACAACAAACAACCCGACGACACAAACGAGACAAACGGCGATGTGCCACCGGTACATGGTGAAAATTCCATCCACACGCACAAAACATTTTGAGAACACATTCATTGTGCGTACAGCTAGGGGGTGGAATTCCCTAGTCTGTGTTTCCTACAACCTGGGAGTCTTTAAGTCAAGAGTGAATAGGTTACTTCTAGGCAAGCGTGCTCCATCTTCGACCAGATCATCGCTTACCATCAGGTGAGATATTGGTCAAACGCGTGGCTAACAACAATAAAAAAATTTAAAAAAACTGTGTATTTAAAATTATGAAAAAAATATATTCAAGACCCTCACAATATACCCCCCTCTCATTTGATATATCGCACGGCACAGTTTGAAAAACTTTGTTTTTAAATTTTCGATTTTCACCTCAAAAGACCCCATATTCCATATTAATTTATTTAGGGTACCTACACGTTCGTGGTTGGGTCACACGACATGTGTGTACCAAATTTTAACTTCATCGGTTCAGCACATTCGGAGCGAATTGGCTGTGACAGACGGCCGGACAGACAGACACACGAGTGATCCTATAAGTGTTCCGTTTTTTCATTCGGACTTTCAGAACCCTAAAAAAAATGAAAAATATGCTTCTCGTATTTTTATCAAAAAACCCTTTCTTTAGATACTCATAGCATGGGAATACACAAAAAATAACTAGTCCACCATCTCTGGGAGTCCCACGTATTGGATTGAGAATAACGTCACTTATCTTACCATGCATTGTCATCTAAACAAAGCATGTATGCAAAATTTCAGCTTAATCGAAACCGGGAAGTGGGTTTTTTTTTTTTTGGGGGGGTGGGAAATCATCCTATGACTTCTTCCGCTCTAGGGTGGAGCGGAAGGGCGTGTCAGACTCTTACTGACTAAAACCCACCCCTGTTCCTGCCTGCCCTGAATGCCCAGGGGCGAGGTAACTCTTTCGAATTTATCCACAACCCCCGGGCAGTGGACCAGAAAGTGGGTCACATTTAAATTTTAAGATTTTTTAACATAGTTTTTTACAGGGGAGTAATAAAAGCGTGTTAAAGGGTGCACGATGTGTATGTCTGGGCTTACTACAAAATGATTAGTGCCAATTGAGTGTAGCCAATAACTGCCATCGGAACTGTGTGAACAATCAGTCAGAAACGATTAGGTACAATGACCATCGTCGATTGATCTTTGTCAATCCACCCAAGAAAGGTCGAGGCAATAAAGATATGTCACATTCTATCTCTCAACCATACAGTTACATTACGGACCTTTATACCTCCCATATCCCTCCAATCGATTGATAAAGCAATTAATAAGGCCCTGGCCAGATTACCGGGGCAGGCCAATTAGTTAGGCGACCGCTATTTAGTTTTGGAAACGGCCATTACATTCCAAATAGAATTGTCCTCATTAACTACTATCAGTTTTGGTGTGAAATACTATGGTTGCGGCAAATTGAGGGTATTGAGGTTTCTATGGTTTGGTGAATCGGTTAATTATGGATAGATACTGGGTTGTTACGGTGTTGATACTCGTAGCTACAGAAAAGTAGTGGAGTTTTACATGATTACACAACAAGTTACCAATATATTTACAAAGCACAAAATCCACAAAAATGTTAAAAATTTAACTTAAAAACTGTTTTTTGAGGCAATCATTATTGTAACTTATTATATATTACAATATTCACAAAAATCCAGGCGCACTCACATATAAATACCCAAATGAACGCACCTGTACACTCTACTTATATAGGTACTACACATAAACGTATTATACACTAGATTTTTGGTAAGTAAGTTCCTGATGTTGTAATTTGATTTAAGATATATTTTTGATGTTTCTCTCATAAATGAACATTGTGATATTCTTTGCAGAAATAAATTCTTAAAACCGAAATATTTTAATATTCACCTAAAGTGTAACAAAGCTTTTTTCAATATGCACCTACTGATAATTCTATGTATGCAATTTTATTATGGTCTTATCGCTGATAGCAATGGACCTAATGTACGACATTTAGTTAACATCTGACATACGAAAATGAAGTGTAATAATAAGTGTGCGAAGTGTACCAACAATAGGTATGAAATTATATACGAACAATAGAATGCGAGTGCATATTGATGATGCTTTATGGTAACAATGTATTAGTTCAATTTTCCTGTTTATAGACATGAACATATTTTAGAGTAAGTACTCACGGTACAAAATATATTCTTACCCACCCAGTTTGTAGCAGACAGGGATTTTGTTCTATTTGTATTACCTTATGCAAGATCTATCGCTAAAATGTAGCAAAAGTACCAGAAATAGCCTTGACGGTTTGCTATAATGGCCTGAGGTTACTATTAATTTCAAACAGCGAATAGTATGATTATAATATGATTCAGAACCTCGTTTTAGTCCAAGGCATCGATTTGAAACGTTTAATGACTTAAGTTTTCCATACTGTTCGTATGAAAAAGTTTATACTTTTTAAAACTTTAATAAATCTGAATAGTGTATATGTAATGATCTTTACAAGAAATCCGGTCGCTCGTCATTAAAAAAAAATCTAATAAGTTTTATTGTTACTAATGTTTACTGGCAAATAGCGCGCATAAAAAAAAATTGAGAATAGTTTTTATGAAAAAAGAGAGAGCAAATGATTTGAAATGCAGTTTCCCACTACCTCTGATTGAAGGGATTCCTTGCAACAACGTGCGTTACAAAACCACACCTGGCTTAAAGACCTTTGGATCACTACTACCGTACGTCGAAAAACAGAAATGTCAACCCTATCCAAATCGGATCAGTAGTTTTCGAGAAAATCGCGGACAAACAAGCATACATAGATACGAGTCGAATACAAAACCTCCTCTTTTGAAGTTAAAAACGGTCGGTTAAAAAGTTTGAGCATAATCAACCGGTTTGAGACCATTTCACTTACGTGACACTGTGAGATATTTGCTCGAGGTAGCAAAACTTAAAGTTCATGAGAATTTCAGGAAATGATAACTCGTCGGTGCATGCGAATTATACTGTTTATGAACTTTTGACGGTAACAAGTTTTTGGTTTTTACTACCCTGAAAGTGGGGCCTTGAAATCAGATGTTTTGGCAAGTCAGTCTTGAGAGATTTGGTAATTATAATATAATAATTGGGGATTGTTTGATTAATTATCGTGACGATAATCAAGATAATTTCGCACATTTAGGGTTCCGTATCGAATGAGGGAAAAAAACTTATTTTGTTAATAAACTATACGTAATAATTAACATTTAAGCTCATAGGTTAATGAGAAGTTAAAAAAATTCTTCGGAACAAAATTTTGTGACGGACGACAGACAGACACGTGAGTGACAGCAACAGGGTTCCGTTTGGACCCTAAAACTACATAATTAGTTAATATTTCTGGATGTTTTCGATTATACAGGTTGTAACGAAAAGGTGTGGTCATATTTTAAAAACCGGTTCTGCCCATGGAAATGTACAACTTTCTCTAAGATAAAATAGAAAATTTCCAAAAAAAAATTGTACTTTCCATACAAAGTTATGATCAGCTGATCAATATTTGTACTGGAGGTGATTTTTTTTTTTGAGAATTTTCTCAGGTTTTGTTGAAGAAAGTTGTTCATTTCGATAGGCAGATGCAGTTCTTAAAATATGACCACACTTTTTCTTTACACCCTGTATACGAATAACATACAGGATGTAACGGAAAGGTGTGGTCATATTTTCCACACCACCTTTCCGACCACACCTTTCCGAAAAGAAAAAGAAAAAGTGTGGTCATATTTTAAGAACTGCATCTGCCCATCGTTATGAACAACTTTCTTCAAGAAATTCTGCGGAAATCTCAAAAATTTTTTTTTTACCTCTCACACAAATATTGATCAGCCGATGATAACTTTGTATGGAAAGTCCTATTTTTTTTAGGAATTTTCTGTTTTTTTGTAAGAAAAAGTTGTTAATTTCCATGGACAGAACAGGCTCTAAAATATGACCACACCTTTCCGTTACACCCTGTATACTGATAATTTAAAAAAAAACTTGTTTATTATTGAAAAACAATACATTATCTCGTGACTTGCGTCATCCAAATTATATCTCAAATAAAGACAAATTGGCATTGACTTCTTAAATACCTATAACTCATCCGCGCAACCTGTGCCTTATTAGATCCATCAGATTTACTTAATCAGCGCACACGTCACTGTACGTCGAATATACACCCTTGCTTGCAAATTAAAACAATGTAACCTAACGGGGAACATAAAAGTACGTCACGTCAAAAGGGAGTTAACATCTGTCATTGCGACCCAACGCGTCCCGCGTAAAATTGAAACCAATTAACTCCTTTGATTAAAAGATTGGAGCGAAAAGGCTTCGTTGATGTCAAGAGCAATATCGTCAGGCCCCCGTCAGGCTCGGCAGTCCCCTAGACTCAAAATTTTCATTTCTAGTTGACTTCAGTCAAATGAAAATCAAATCTGCTCGGCTCGAGTGAAACAATTCCCCTCACTTTGGTGGGTGGAATCAGATTTTTGATTTCGGAATTGTATTAAGTTTTGTATGGCCGGCCGAAAGAAATTGCAGAGTGAAATGTTTGAGCTCAAACGAACGGGGCCGCTTTTAGCGGCTCACGAGGATGTATTGGTAGATAGATGAGACCTCAGATATTTATTATTGCTGTCTGCAGCCAATCCTATATCTAGATGCTTTCGACAGCTATTATTTGTGGCTTCATAATTTACGGCAGCTTTGACGAAAATATTTTTTCTTTTATATTTTTTCAACTTTATTTATTCACAATCAACTGACCTCAGCTTTGCACGGGTACAAATTATACACTTAAACCTTTCTCATGAATCACTATATCTGTTGGTGAAAACTGTATGAAAATTAATTCAGTATTTTTAGGGTTCCGTACCCGAAGGGTCCAAACGTAGCCCTATTGTTGTCACTCACGTGTCCGTCTGTCTGTCCGTCCGTCGTCTGTCACTAAATTTTGTTACGAATAATTTTTTACCTTCCCATTGACCTATTAACTTTAAATTTTATGATAATGTTTATTATTACTTATACTTTACTAACAAATACCAATAAATGGGACGAAACCCTTAATATGCGAAATCTGCCACGCACTTGGCCAGTTTTTTGAGTTTATCGCAAACAGACAAACAGACGCGGTGGGGGACTTTGTTTTATAATATGTAGTGATAAACAGCAAACGAGGTATTTATTACAAAACGCATAAGAAGTGTTGAGGTACTTATACATAAATTATTTTATTATGTAGCAGTATTAATTTAGTAAAAACCGGTTTGTTTAAAATTACGTTAATAACAACCGGTTTTTGTTACCCCAACAAGTCATACCGTTCGTTAAATATAACACGTCGGATTCTCCTGAAAGTTTTCTCAATAAAACGCCGGAAGAAATACATGACGGAAGATAAGTGGCATATTTGTCCAACAAACAAAGTCACGAAATGAACGCTAGCGTGTCAAGTTCACAATTTGATTATCAAAGTTTTTACGACAGACTATTATATTCTACAGGAGACAGGCCATATTCTTGGCAGTGATTTCGCAAATATTTTGATAACGTTCTGCTCACGATAACCGACCGGTGTCTGTCTCCTTTGTTGTCTCATAAACGTCCTTGTAAAACTCGTTATTAATAATAAATTAAGAGGAACACGTACGCTTCGAGGGATTCGCATTTTCTATTAGCCCAATGTTTTTCTAAATTTCCTACGAAAAATACAAGAGCATTATTAGAGGAAATCTTATACTAAAACTAACAACACCAACTACTTTCTTCTTTTCCAGGATAAAGGATTTTGAGCGATTTCACTAAAATGAAAACACCTCATTTTACAAAAAAAACCAGAAATTGTAGGTAAGAACTATTTTTAACCGACTTCGAAAAAGGAGGAGGTTATCAATTCGGATGTTTGTATTTTTTTTTTTTTTTTTTTATGTATGTTCGGGCATAACTCCGTCATATATTGACGGATTTGCAAAATTCTTTTTTTGTTCGAAAGGGGTTTATTCCGAAATGGTCTCATTTAAATTTAAAAACGATCTAATGATGGGTTTCGGAGACAGACAACGGAACTCTTCAAAAATTGACAGCAAATCAACCGCGATTGTTACTATCGTATGTCTATGAATAAAATTGTTATAACAGTTTAATGGGGAACCACAACTAAAAAGTGAAAAATAAAAAACTTTTTTACAAAAAAATAGAACCGACTTCCAAAAGAAGTGCAAAATAACTTTAATTTCGGAAGTCGGTGTCAAAAAACGAAGACACAAAACAGGAACACCGACTTCCGAAATTAAAGTTATTTTGCACTTTTTTTGGAAGACGGTTCTATTTTTTTGTAAAAAACTTTTTTGTATTAAATGTATGATGGAGAGATACTGAAGCAAGCAACGACTATACCATTGATTAGGTGCAATAATTCATCATGACTATACAATTACTTTGTTAAGAGCAAGCGTTACTAAGTTATTAAAAAAATGCTTTTTACAAATAAAAAAGAAATCCTTTCTCTCATTCACACCCAAGCAATTAATTGCACTGTACAGGTTTTTTAAGATGTTGTTAGGATAAATTTGTAGCTTCGAAAAACATGTGCTAACATTGTTGTGTTAGGAAAACCTCGAAATTTCCGATAATTTTTCCTCATACCTAACTTTTAAACACTGCACCCTACGAAGAAAATCAACTGGTCTTTTTTTTAAAATAGACAAAATTTGCTACAATTCAAGTGAAACCTTAGCTCTGGAACTGTAATAAGTCTTGAGCTAGCACTCCAAAGATTGGCCATTTTTATCAGCAACAGCATGGCTCTTCCTGTGTATAATTGCAATCTTTGATCTGACTGCGAAAGAGTGCGCTCCAACGGGTTGGACATATTGAAAGAATGATAAGACAGATGCACAGCGTGGAAGCGGAAGAAATGGGAAGACATGCACCTCAAGTCTTACGGTGACGAGATTAAAGTTGTTCGTGAATATCTGGATTTAGGAATACTTTCAAAATGATTTTTGACGAATTGTGTAGGTACGTAAAACTTAAAAAACTTAAATTTTTGACTCTACTTTCGTATGTAATTATGGCTTTATTTTGCTGTAAATTATGTAATTTACAGTAAAGTAAATCATAATTACCTACTTACTCTCAAAGGAGATCCAACATTTTATTTTTGGGTGGGAAATCATCCAATGACATCTCCCGCTCTAAGGTGGAGCGGAAAAGCGTGTCAGACTCTTACTGACTAAAACTCACCCCTGTTCCTTCCCTGCCCTGAATGCCCAGGGGCGAGGTAACTCTTTCGAATTTATTCTCAACCCCCGGGCAGGCATCAGCCATGAAGCCCCGTCTTGTTTGCTGACAACTCTTTGAGGCGCGCGTGGAACACTGCACGCCGTCGACTCTCGGGCCTGGTACTGATTGGACGGCGAGTTACCCACTACTCGCCGTCCGCAGGCCCGGGTGAGCTCCAACATCACGTGTAATAAATAGTAAAAAAAAAACATTTTTTTAAACAAGCTTTAAATTCATACACCATTTTCGTGTCTCCGATGCTGACCGTTGTAGAGTCTGTCTGGATCTAATACTGAATTTCGATTCAGGACATGCTTACCATAAAAATGGATTGGTGCCGATTCTGTTGTGCACAAACTAAACTTAATTCAGGCTTTTGCTGTCTTTTTCTCTCTGATAAAACAAGAAAGAGACGGACATAAATTAGAGGTGTCAAATTTAGTTGAACTAAAATTTCTATAAAAATTAAGGGTACACGTAAAAACATGTCGACTAAAAACATAGTTTGACATCTCTAACTTAGTTCATAGCTATAGCCGTCTTTTTTTCGTACTGCCTTTTAGTAAAAAAAAGTTATTCTATAATTTTAGTTTAGTTATTAAACAAAAGAATCGGCACCATTGTTTAGTTTTTTTTTTTTCATTAATTGAAATTCGTAGGATAGGGGGAATTAGTTCTAATTCAACGTGATCCGAACCAATAAACATTTCAAGTTAACTATAAGCTGGTAAAAACTACTGTCATTCTTCCACCATATTCAATTCATCAAAACATTTCACCGAAAATCTTATTCCGAAAACTTAAACCCTTTTCACAAAATGCCAGATTGTCAACATTTTCCCTCCGAAAACCGGTAATATAAAGTAATCATATTTAAATCCGACATCCGAAGTACTGGTACTCCGGGGATTACCGCGGCCGTACGTGTCACGTAATATTAAGCCTGTAAAATTCATGTTTTTAATAACCACACGTTGAGGACCCCGATTTGCATAAGATGTGCGTGTATGTTCGTGTAATGATATCGTTAGATTTATGTTTTTAGGGGAGAATGAGTTACAGGTTCATAATTTTTTTAAGATTTTTTTTCTTTGGGTTTTATGAGTCCCTCGCCTGAGAAAGGATCGTCTGTCCCAGTAAAATATAATGAAAAAATCGCCGGATATTTTGGTTATAATATTTTAAACGAGAATATATAAATGGTCTCATAAGCATTTTCCGCATTAGAAAATTTATTCAAAGGATAACAGGGTGTCCGCATATCGACTGTACTAACTTACAACATATCATAATACTTACGAGTAGGTACTCATCATTTTGAACAATTTTAGGTCACTCTGGAAAAAATACTGAAATATATTTATAATAAAAAGGAGTTAGAGTTAGACATTTGATTGTGTTAGTATCGTTTTTTGTTTGAATCATAAGACACTTTTTAATATTTCAGGGTTGTTCCCAGAGTGAAAGTTGTTCATATTCATGAGTACGGTTTTCTGTAAAAGTTTGTACAGTCGACTTCCAGACACACTGTATAAGGAAATCGGGAAGGTACATTGAACAATATGTCGCCGCAATAGGGATGTTTCCTGTGTAGGTATAGTAAGTAGGTATAAATAATATTTCTATTTAGTCTGTAAGATAGGTTTTCAAAAAATATTGGACCCGTATTCTTTTGCTTTACCATGTTACGGGTTCTTCATACATCAATAAAAATAATTAACAAACCAGATATACTATAATGTAACCTCGTAAGAACTAAAATACAGGGTGCAGCAATCTAACTTGACTTAAACTAAACCTAATCTAATTTGGACGCCAGGAGAGTTATAATTTACGATGAACTCTGCCAACACCTTTGCCCGGTAGTTCTTATTCAAGGACTATGTGTCCTTACAAATAAGCTCGCTCAATTAATATCCAACTTAAAGGGCGTTGCGTGAAGCTATAAAAATTATAACAAATACTGTTAAGTAACTATCATGATACTAAATATAAATATTGTTACCCATTACAACTAAAACTTACCCCTATTTGGATGACACTTAAATAAGCACAGTCACTATGACTTTATTTTTAACCGACGAAAAAAAAGGAGGAGGTTCTCAATTCGACCGTATATATATTTTTTTTTTCTTTTTTTTTTGTGTATGTTCAGCCCTCACTCCGTTATTTATGAACCGATCTTAACTATTATTTGTTTGTAAGATAGGGTATACTTCAAGGGTGGTCCCATGTCAAGGAAATCAGGATCTGATAATGGAATCCTGATAAAATTGAGAGAAAACCTCGAAAATTGGGCACAAATACTGTTTCTGTTTACTTTTCATAACTTAATTAGGTATTTGCATTTAGGAAGCATCACATCATGAAACTGAGCTGATGATGGAAACCATACTTTTCCTAAACAATAAAAGTTAGATATAAAAAACTGGTTTTAGTGACCACTTCATATGCTTTGAGAAAAGACGTCAATAGAATATTGGAGGTAACCTCAACTGGTCAATATCCTGGGAACCTCAGTGCCAAGAGGAATGATGAAGGATTAAAAATTAGCCTCAGAGTATTGAAAGATGATGCGAGTCACAAAAAATCATAAAATAAAAAACTTTTTAACAAAAAATTCAACCGACGAAAAAGAACTAAAAAGCAACAAATAAATAAACCTTTTTAGTCTTGAGTATTGAGCTTATTCACCTACATAAATTATCAAATTTTATTTAAACTAATTTTGAGTCGGCGCCTCATAATAAAATGATTAATTACCATTAGTAATTTACATATAAAATTTAGATATTCAATAATCAGATTTTTGTTTGGTGCCGACTCAAAATTAGTGTATATAAAATTTGATATTTTATGTAGGTACTCATAAATAAGCTCAATACCCAAGACTTAAAACGTTTATTTATTTTTTTCTTTTTAGTTCTTTATCGTCGGTTGATTTTTTTGTTAAAAAGTTTTTTATATATCTACCACGTCGGTAGATAATGGCTTACAATGACCTTATCGCTTATGAACATACGTGCGTTCTTTACCAGAGAAATGTCGCATGTGCTCCCACCAACCAGACCCACACGTTAATATATGATATTTTCAAAATCGAGAAAAACCCGAAAAGAACTTGCGCGACCCAGAATCGAACTCAAAACTCCTCAAATAAGACTCAAAGAAGCAATCCATTCGGGCACGGTACTACTTGTAGGATCCGATGAAAATAAAGACCAATTAATGATTCACGCAAGCTTGTCAATTAGTAAGATATCAAATGAACATGACAACAAATCAAAGTTAAAACGCATCAAAGTTGAGGAGTGGGGGCTTGTTACGTCACTTAACGTTACAAAGTGTATCGAGGTATGACGTCATGCGAAATTTCAACCTCATTTTTGGTTTACATGATAAAAAATAATATGTGTCCAATATTTTTTAGTAATATAAGGCCTAGCGCGCACCACCATTAAGGCCCACATCTCCCAGAGAGGAGGCCTGAGCCCCAGCAGTGGGGACACTAAAAAGCTGATGATGATGAAAAGAAGATACTTCTTGTAGTGGAATCTTTTGCCATTCAGCTAAACTATAGTTTACAAATGTCCTTATAAATGATTTGACAATCTAAGCTAAATTGTTATATATTGAGCTTAGAAGCTAAATTGTTATATATTGTAATACAAAGCACCTATTGCAGTGCAATATTTTGCCATTCAGTTTGTAGTTTATAAAGGTAGGTACAGATTCTTTGTAGCGACAACACTTTCAGGAGTGAATATGGCGGCACCTGCATTTCCACGAGTGCACGAGGCTAGACGTGGAACATTTAATAATCGCTGTAATGCGCGATAATCAAGTCAAATCAAATTATTTATTTGCATAAGACATTTAAAAAAGGTGTTACAGGTATAAAAGGTACATTGTATGTGTGCAAATTAAAATCGCAACATTAAATATACAGAATACATTTCAATTGAGTTACATTAAAAAATAAAAATGTCAAATTAAAAACATGTCAAATTAAAAAAAAATGTAAGATATTAATTCACAAGGCCACCTTTGATAAATCTCTCCGTTGTAAAAGGATAAGTTCATTATTGACGATTGATTTTTATTTTTCCTTTACCTTCTCCTTTGAAGTAATATACAAACAACTTGTACTAAATCCATGTTGAGACTGAACAATACTCACTGATATTTTTACCGCAGTGCGTACGCTGTACCTCACCCCTGGGCATCCCTTCTGCTCCACCCTAGAGCGGGAGAAGTCATTGGATGATTTCTCAACACCAAAAAAAATAAAAGTACGTACGCTGTAGTTTTTGCAATATTTTACAGCATGATTTTAAAATTACGTCGCAAAAAGTAAAATCGTGGTGTGCACTAGGCCTAACTGACAAACTAGTAAAATTTTTTTAGGTAACTATTCTATTATATCGTTACTGAGAGTAAATGAACATTGCTACCGATCATTAAAAAGTTTTTGGTGTTATACGAGTATTTACCTTATTTTTATTGCTACATTTTCGGTACAATTTCACAGTAAACAAAAAAATAGAACCGACTTCCAAAAAAAGTGCAAAATAACTTTAATTTCGGAAGTCGGTGTTCCTGTTTTGTCTTCGTTTTTTGACACCGACTTCCGAAATTAAAGTTATTTTGCACTTTTTTTGGAAGTCGGTTCTATTTTTTTGTAAAAAAGTTTTTTATTTTTCATATTTTAGTTGTGGTTCCCCATTAAACTGGGTTAACAATTCATAGACATACGATAGCAGCAATCGTGGTTGATTTGCTGTCAATTTTTGAAGAGTTCCGTTGTCTGTCTCCGAAACCCATCATTCAGATCTTTTTGAAATTTGAATGGAACCATTTCGGAATAAACCCCTTTCGAACAAAAAAAGAATTTTGTTAATCCGTCAATATATGACGGAGTTATGCCCGAACATACATAAAAAAAATCCGAATTGATAACCTCCTCCTTTTTCGAAGTCGGTTAAAAAAAAAGTGTGTGTGTACTTATGTACGCACTTAAGAAGTTATACTTCTTTGGCGTAACAAGATAAACAACCAAACTGTCACAAACTTTACAAAAGAAAATCAATAATTCTTCATGAACCACAGACTATAGCTAACTTCAGGGTAACGGTTCTAGCTAACTTCAGGCTGTAGATTTTTTGTGACGGTGTGCGCGCGCATCGTAAAAAATTACTCTCATAATTTTTCCCTAACGCGCCAGAAGAAGTATAGGTAACTTCAAAAAGTTCCAAACAAGTAAGTAACTTTCAAGTAGTCTGATGCAGTTGGTGGCAGTTATTGCAGTTCAACCACAGATTAACAAACCAATAATAATAATGATACCTCATTTAGTTAAATCCATGAAGCCGTTTAAGCTACAGCGCGTGCCAAAGAAATAGACATACACACACACATACATACCAACATACATACTCTCGAAAAACATTACCCTCCTTCTGGGGTAGTTAGGTAAAAATATTATTACTTTTACTAGCCCGTACTGCCTCACACCTAGGCAAAGGCTTTTTCTTCCAACAGTCACAATTTTTCGCTTTTTCTTTCCAATTCTCAAGAAAATCATCCACCGCAGAAAGTCATCAAAGTCTGCCGCGGCTCCCTGTCACCGTTTCGAGATACCAATACAATAACAAGCCGTATAGAAAGGGCGAAACAAGAAAACGACTCACGCCACCCAATGCACAATTACAGATCAGTGTCCCAGAGACTATAAAGCTGCAAAAGTTTTCTAGGATGCGCGAGTCCATTTGATGGCAACTCCGCCTCAGAAAAATGCGATCTCTGACGAGAGACGTTCGGTCCACCTGATTTTCATCGAGCCATCGGAGAGCCTTCCGCCCGGGTACGCGCTGTCATGGCCAACCTGGAAAACTTTAAATAGACTCCGTACTCAGGTTGGCCGCAGTAAAGACAACCTCCACAGGTGAGGGTTCTCACCCGGACCTGTGGACGGCGAGCAGTGGGTAGCTCGCCATCCGATCAGCACCAAGCCCGTGAGTCGACGGCGCGTAGTGTTCCACGCGCGCCTCAAAGAGATGAGTGCCAGCCACCACCGACGGGGCCCATCGTGGCCGGTGCCTGTATGCCTAGGGGTTCCGGCATGTGGCAGATATATCCTTCCCAGTCCCATTTAAGTCGCGAACTTTAAAAAGTAGACACTAAATCACGTCCCCTTCACATACCATTTTCTTAGAAAAACACCACGTTAAAATTTTACTTACAAAAGCATCATTAAAGTAGGTAATCACTAGTATAAGATTTCAGCCTCACCACGAATAATGTTGATTGCTTGCCCTCATTGTTATCTAAGTAAACAACACTATTCACGCATTTCCCAATAAATATGGAAATCTTGAACCAACATATTCAATAACTCCTCGAATTCTCCCAAGCACATAGGTATGACATAGAATAAGAAATCCTATAGAAACGAAAGTTGCTCAAAAGCGCTAATATTTTTTTTTTGCAATTGCTTCTAATAAAACTCCTAATTTCATAAAAATAATGCCACTGTCAAAGTTTAAAATAGTATTGCAAAAACTTCTTCTTGACAAATGCTACTCTAAACTAGACGACTATTTAAATGATAAAGGGTTATTATTATTAATGCTGCATTTAAAATTTTTACATCTGTATTTTTTTATGAATATTAAAATGTTTTTTTACATCTGTATTTTTTATGAATGTAATGCATCTTTTTAATTAATTTAATTTAATTTAATTTTAATGTATCTTTTTACATCTGTATTTTGTTATGAATAATAGAATGTTTTTTTTGGCATATTTACTTTGCATGTGATAATATTAGTATGTCTTAAGACAAAACATAGCACACTATTTTATATGTATTACCTATTGTCTATCCATGTTTTACAAATAAACTTTATGATTTTTATGATAAGACTATGGGTATGATCAGCAATAACGATTGTAAAAATAAAAATTTAAAGTTTTTTTTTTAACACAAGTTTTAGACCCTCGTCATCATGTGTAACAGAAAGTACTCAACATAACAAAACGTACTCACTCAAATTCAACTGTCCTAACATTTGCCATCAAGGAGTTCCAGTCCCTACATCCCTGCGCCGTCATCAGATCAGCTTGATGGAATCATTATATTGCATTATCACCTGACTTACAAAAGTATGCCAAATTGACAAAGCTCTATTGGGAATCAACTAGTTGTCGAAAAATGTTTTGCATATTTTGAAGCGGATAACTTTCATAAGAAACACATTGCAAGTTAAATAATTATCTGTAGTTTATAAATACTAAAAACACTTTATTTTTTGTGTTCTTCCCGGCAAATCCTTTCATTTGATACCAATATTATGGGAATACGAACAAAATAACTAGTCCGCCATATTAGATTTCGAATGATGTCACTTAGCTAACTATTTATTGTCATCCAAACTAAACATTTACGCAAAATTTCAACTTAAAATGGGAAACCGGGAAGTGGATCAAATTTAATTTCTAAGATTTGTTTACATAGTTACAGGTGAACCTTGGTTGGTTTTTTTTTATAATTAACACACTTATACTGTGTTAATTATATAAAAAAAACCGGCCAAGTACGTGTCGGACTTCGCACATGAAGGGTTCTGTACCACATTAGGGGATTATCAAAGACCAAATCTGATTTCTCAACACATAATGTATTAGTTAGTAAAATCACCATAATCTGCCTAACTTTTTTCCAACTATCTTGGGGTCAGCTTCCAGTCTAACCGGATGCAGCTGAACACCAGTACTTTAATTGGAACGCCTGCCTGTCTAACCTCCACAACCCAGTTACTGGGTAACACAATACCCCGTGGTAAGACTGGTTGTCAGACTTTCGGGCTTCAACGGCTGTCAGAGATCCACGATTGACAGTCGGGGTCAACGGCTCAATGTGTTTTTTGAGGCACGGAGGAGTCTCCGTATGTAAAGATGGTCACCCATCCATGGATTAACCTCGGTAAGCGTAGCTTAATCTAATGGATCGACCCGTGTGGCTGTTATTACTTTAGCCACGAGCTCCTCTCCTTCCTTAATAAATGTAAATATATTATATTTTAATAAATCACGCTTGTTATCTTTGGGACCTCAATTTTTATTTTTCGTATTTTTCTCAGCAAACCCCTATACCAATGTCATGGGAATGCATAAAAATAACTAATCAGCCATCTTTGGAGTTCGCCATATTGAATTAAGAATGACGTCACTAAGCTAACCATGTATTTTCATCCAAACTAAACCTTTAAACCAAATTTTCAATCGGAAACCGGGAAGATGGTCAATTTTGATTTTTTACATAGACACTAGCTCATACAATCATCACAGTCTACGTAATAAAAACAAAGTAGTAAATTTTGTTGATAATAAACTCGAAGCACGTAACTTAGGCTTGCCGACAGATACCCGAATGTGGATCAATCGCCTAAATCGACGTAGATCGATCACAGCTTCTATAGATTGATTAATTATTTATTTATTGTAGATCGAACGTCGATCTGTTGACCACACTCCAATAAAACGCACTGGGATCACCCAGAGGACACGGTGGAGCATACGGTGGCGGTCTGCCCCGCTTGGGCGGAGCACCGCCGTGTCCTCGTGGATGCGATAGGCGGTAGCGACCTCTTGCGCCCAGTCCTGGTTCAGGCCATGGTACGGAGCGAGAGGGAATGGGAAGCAGTCTCCTCCTTCTGCAAAGCAGTAATGCTCGAGAAGGCGGACGCGGGATGGGTGACGGAGACTCAATTAGTACGAAGTGGCCCTTACGCCCCCGGCTACCGCCGCAGGAGACGCATTGGGCATAGGGCGTCGCGAGACGATCTCCGTAGACCCTGGCCTGCGGACGGCGAGCAGTGGGTAGCTCGCCGTCCAATCAGGCCCGTGAGTCGACGGCGCGTAGTGTTACGCGCGCGATTCAAAGAGATGATTGTCAGCCACCAAAACGGCGGGGCCCATCATGGCCGGTGCCTACATTCAAATTCAAAATTCAAATTCAAATTGTTTATTTTTCTTTAACAAGTTTACAACAATTAGTTTGTGATTGGAGCCTTCTTTTAAGCAAACAATGCCTGTATTAGAAGACTCCGCTCTTCCATAACAAAATAATAACTTGGACATCGGTAAGTAGAGAATAATATAATACAGACAAGATTGACATAAGTACAGTTTGTGTGTGTGTGTGTGTGTGTACGTGCGTGTGTATGTTTGTGTGTTGTGTGTTTGAGTGCCTGTGTGTGAGAGTATAGGTTATGTGGCTACTTTCAGGAGTTCTTCAGTTTCCTCATAAGTAAGTGGTTCGATCCATTTCAACTTTTTTTGCATTCATAATATTGTTTTTTATATAGACATATTTCTTTATTTATCCTATTATACAATCGAGCAGACCGTGTATTAAATTACATGGAGGCAACCAAAGTTTTTGTTTGGGGGACTTCTGCAATATCATGCTTTCTTCGTTTTGCTAATTTAGATGCATCATACGGTAGGGTCTTGTGTTTTTTTAATATAGTTTGAACAATGTATAGTTTTCTAACTGAGAGTAATTCACTTAATTTATAAAGACTATCTGTGGCGTATCTAATTTTCTTAAAATACATAGTTTTTATGAGGGCACGTTGTGCATGCTCTACTTCTATGAATTTTGTTTTTGCTGCACTACATGCCTAGGGGTAGCGGATTAATTCGTAACAGAGTTACCGCTCCCCTGGGTACTCAGGCAGGGAAGGAACAGGGGTGGGTTTTAGTCAGTAAGAGTCTGACACGCCCTCCCGCTCCACCCAGAGTGGTAGATGTCATTGGATGATTTCCCAACCAGCCAAAAAAAAAAACGCACTGCGAGACCTTGAAACTGTGGGCGTTTCGCTTCTACACTACATCATAATTATTCTATATTACGAGTTACCAATAATATCAAGGATTCATAGACTCTCAATCACGGATATCGATTCCATGGTCGAGTATGACACATCACGTTCTTACTGATGGATGGAGATGTCTGGACATAACGATTAGTCATCCCGACGTATCGATACGCGTGTAATTCATAACTGGTAAGATTCGATTGGAGCTTATTCTGGTATTTGCGTCGTTTACACACAGAAGCGAATCTGATTCTACTTTAATGCACCTGATTCAAAAGTTAAGTATCTGTGTTTGTGGCATTAATATTTTTGGTTTAAAATAAAAACGAAACCCTAATACTGTTTTTTAGAGATCCACTCTTCGATCTTTTACTACACTTATGGAACAATTCCCGTAAAGCCTGTTCCGAGAAAATAATCTGATTATACTGGAAGTTCCAAAATACTTCGAAAAAGGCTGATAAACGCCTCCATGCACGGACTTTGAGCTCCGTTTCAGAGTAACAACATAACAGAGTTACGAATTGAATTATCAGAATACGTTCCCTTGGAATCGGCAAAATAGGATATGAATAATTCAAAATTTTCGAATTGTAATTTATGTTGTTATTCGAACCTTTGAATGTTGAGTGACTGATGAGGTGATGTGGTCATAACATTGATCTGGGTCGGTGATTTGTAGGTTATTTTCGGGTTTATTTTTGTGGAGTTAGAAGTTTGTATTGCGTGTAATTAAAGAGGTACCTACTTACTTTTTAAAACATGTGTACGTTATCTTATCGCAGCATCACACTAAATTTCTACATTGGCGAGTATCATGCAAGACGCACATGAAAATTATCTATTTATTCATGGTATTAATTATCCTACCGCGTTGTGAGATCCGATCTTACAACGCGGTAAGTTAAGCTTGGGTATTAAATAATAATAATACCCAATCAATCTGCCTAGCCTTTTCCCAACTATCTAGGGGTCGGCTTCCAGTTTAACCGGATACAGTTGAATACCAGTATTTTACATGGAGCGGGTACCTATCTGACCTCCACAACCCAGTTACTGGGTAATACGATATCGCTTGATTCAGAAAGCGGTACTGCTGGACACGGCTCGCATTGTTAGGAGACTTTCTCTGGAGCTCTAACCGCCAGTAGCTGAACCCTGGTCACAATACCGGAGGGCTACACTATTCTTTATATTTTACAATGTTGTTTTTAATATGTTTTTTTTTTTGAGAAATAAATGTAAAAAATATCACTTTATATTTCATCTTGGAACTCAGAAATCAGCAATTTGCAATCATTCAATTTCAATATTCAATCTTTCGGCGCCCTAGGTGGCCTCATTCTAAATAACACTTAATTTGAAAACGCCGTTAAGGAGCAAGTAACCATACTCGTATTAATTTATCTACAACTGTGTATTCAGAGCCGTGAACAAATAAATATCAAGCCTTAATAAATGTGCCTACAACGCCAAATTAGTTTATTTCTAATCTAAATGTAGGCGTACAAGTGGAACTGAAATTTGAGCACTAAAAGTAATGAATCGAGTCTCGATCCAGAATTAATATTGGAAAACTCATTTGGGTAACTCGGCGGGTAAGGGTAGTTACCCTTTTCGCTGTAAATTCTGCCCCAATACACACAAAAACTTAGCCTATTTACTAATCATGTGTTATCTCATGTGGAATGTTGGCAATATAATCTAACGTTACATTGGTTTAACTTTTTGTGCTTATCCGGGATCACGCAATATTTAACTCTCTAAATTGTATTTTAGCAAATATTAAGATAAAAAATTAAGGTTTTATTACAATGCGTAGTATGGTTTCCCACAAGGTTGACCGATGCCGATGAGACGCACAGGAGTGTTTGCTGTTGCGACACTTGGAAGAGGCCTGTGTCCAGAAGTGGATATCTTTCGACTGAAAAGATGATGATCATGAGTATGATTTATTCAAATCCAATTGGCATTCTAAGAAAGCCTTTTTGTTTTTTGTTTTTTTTAAACTTTGCCCCACACTAGGAATATTCCAGGATCGTGGGTGCGTTCACAAACATGTAAATTCACATACACAAGACACCCAGACCCGGAACAACTATCTGCAGGTCATACAAATATTTGTTCCGTGCGAGGATCGCACCCGCGACACGCAGCGCAGCAGCCAAACGCTCAACCACTGCACCAACCATGCCGTATTATTAAACTTCATGTACAATAGTGGTACATAGGTGGACTTAATGCAACAAGGCATTGGTGTCGATTCTCTTGTTCAATAACTAAACTAAAATTAGAAAATCGCTATCTTTTACTAAAAGGCAGTGCGAGAAAAGGACGGCTATAGCTATGAACTAATTTAGAGCTGTCAAACTAGTTTACGCCTTGCACTTTACCGTGTTTTTAGTCGACATGTTTTTACGTGTACCCTAAATTTTAACGGAAATATTTATTCAACTAAATTTGACAGCTCTAATTTACGTCCGTCTCTTTCTTGATTTATTAAAGAGAAAAAGATAGCAATAGCCTAAATTAAGTTAAGTTTGTGCACAACAGAATTGGCACCAGTCAACCTTTAGGTGTACAATAACAAATAGCAAGATTAAATTATAATGTTAAAAATGGGTTCCCTCTATCTGGCAGAACCTTGTTGCTCCGAAATTTGTTTGGCATAACACACTTGGCATAATCTTCTTGAAACGAATATTTTATAGGCATAAAAAATATTAAATATAATTATTGTCTGGCCGAATGTGTATATGTCCGAATTTACAATGGCATACTTTTAAGATGGTAGAATTTTATTTGGCATACCAACCTTTGCCAAAGTTAAAGTTCCGTATAATTTTGTTAAGCATAACGTCTATTTAGAGTGACAAGTATTTGGCACAATTTCACTTGGCATACTATGAAGATGGCAGATTTTTTTTTATTTTTGCCATTTCTATACAATAGGTGGTAAAAATACTAAATTATTCTAATGTGATAGATGAGTTTTGTAATTATTGTGGATACGAAATGTATGCCAAAAGATGAATCTAACTATAAACTTTCTGAGATTTGATAATTCTGCCTTTTAATGACTATAGATAGGAAATGTATGCCAAAAGATTCTAACTGTGAACTTTCTGTAATATGATGGTTCTACTTTTTAATTAATAAGGATATGTAATTTATGCCTAAAGATGATTCTGCTTCAGAAAATTATGAGCTTTGAATGTATGCTAAATGAGTATCCGCCAAACGATTTTCTGCAAAATGATGTTTATGCTATCCACTGATATGCAAAATAATATTATGACATAAAAAGTTCTGCTATAAAAGGTGGACCCGTTAAAAATCGAAATTACTATAATAATAATAATAACGTTGACATCTGTCGGGCATGCCACCGGCCCGGGGAATCAATCCGACACATTATAGAATCCGATACAAAGGATCATGTTTGATGCATTTTGGTTATTTTATTTATATCTAAATCTTGTGTACATATCGATGTGAAACTTTGTGAAGAGTGAAATAAAATATATTATTATTATGATGTTTTTAAACTTCGTTTTTCTCAGGTTAAAACCTGGTATTTGCTAGAATCTCACGGGTGTGAACCAAGGTGAGATCCTAGTTATTTCTTTCAGATGGTAAATTGCTTTGTACTGCAGTGACATTGTTATCTAAATCTAGTTGTAAAAATTTTCTAACTATTCGGCAAGTGTTTAATATGGCAGCTTTTTGTAGTGTTAGGTATGTGTATTTGGATAGATTGAGTACATTAAAACTATTAAATATTTGTTTCGGAATAACACCAGTTGTTGATACTACTATTGGAACTATTGTGACTCTATTCATTTTCCAAACTCTCGTGATTTCCTCTTGTAACTCTGTGTACTTCCTAATTTTTTCTGTGATGGTTTTTTGTACATTGTTAGTGTTTGGGACTGCTATATCTATTATGTACGTGTGTTTGTTTTCTTTATCCACAAATGTAATATCGGGTCTATTGTTATAAATAGTGTGATCTGTAATTATAGTGCGATCATAATATATTTTGTAAGATTCATTTTCTAAAACTGCTTTTGGTGAATATTTATAATATGGTGTGTATGGATCCTGCGTGAGTTTAAATTTAGTGGCGAGTTTTTGGTGTATGATGTTAGCAAGTTGATTATGTCGATGAGTATAGTCGTTCTGTGTTAGTGTCATACAAGCTCCTGTGATATGCTGTATTGTTTCAGGTTTGCTGTGACATTTTCTGCATAAATCACTTCTTACTGTACTATCTTTTATTATAAACTTTCTATAATTTTTTGTGTTAATGACTTGGTCTTGAATGGCTAGCATAAATCCTTCTGTTTCTGGGAACAGTCCACTTAATTCAAGCCATTTGTTGGAAGCTTCCTTATCTATGTGTGTTTGGTATAAATCATTAGGATGTCTGCCGTGTAGTTCTTTCTGTCTCCATTTTCTATTTATCTCTTCTATATGTCTTGCTTTATCTATTGTTTCAATATTATCTTCGCTAAGGTCTAGCGGTGTATATTTTTTATCTATATCTACGATTGTTTTGTGTAATTTACTGGTATTTTTCTTCCTAATAAAAAATTGTTTTAGGTTTATGATTTGTCTTTTGTGTAAATGTGATATTTCAATTAATCCTCTGCCCCCTTCTTTTCTGGACAAAATTACTCTTTCGATTGCTGACTTAGGGTGGTGATATCTATGTTGTGTAAGAATTGTCCTAGTTTTAGTTTCGAGTACATGTAATTCTGTTTTGGACCATTTTATGACGCCGAAAGAGTAAGTTAGTATAGGTATAGCATACGTATTTATAGCTTTAAACAAATTTTTACTGGCTAGGTACATTTTACATAATGAATGAATTCTTTTATAATATTCTTGTTTTAGTTTATCTTTAATAGTTTTGTGTTCTAATAGTCGCGCTTGGTTGTACCCTAAGTATTTATAGAGTTCTTCATTTCTCATTGCTTCTATTACTTCTTCCGAATCTGTTGAGTAATTTCCTTCCACAATCTTTCCCTTTTCTATATTAAGTTTCCGGCATTTGTCTAGTCCAAAATCCATTCTAATATCTTTCGAAAATGCTGTTGTTATGTCCAATAAACCATGTAAATCTTTATTTCTGTTAGCGTATAACTTTAAATCATCCATATAAAGTAAATGTGTTATTTGATGTAATAGAGATCTATTGTTCTTGATGTCAAAACCTAGTCTAGATTCAGTTAATGCGCGAGAGAGTGGATTTAGGGCCAGACAAAACCATAGAGGGCTTAGCGAGTCCCCTTGAAATATACCCTTTTTAATTTCTATTCCGTCTATGGTTAAGTTTGTGGTTGGTGTTTGTAGTTTAAGTGTAGTTTTCCAAGATCCCATGGTGTTTTTAAGAAAATTTATTAGTAATGGGTTGATTTTATAAATATTTAGCACTTCAATTAACCATGAATGGGGTACACTGTCAAAAGCTTTTTTGTAGTCGATGTATGCTATGTATAAGTTTTTTCTTGCTTTCTGAACGTGTTTTAAAAGGGTTGAATCAATAATTAATTGTTCCTTGCAACCCATATGCCCTCGTCTACAACCTTTCTGTTCTTCAGTTAAAATGTTGTACTTTTCAGTGTGTTTAATAATTTTATTAGTAATGCAAGATGTGATGATTTTGTACATAGTTGGGAGACAAGTTATTGGTCTATATTGTGAGGGATCCTGGGTTCTGCTAGATTTTGGGATCATGTATGTGATTCCTTTAGTGAGAAATTCTGGCAGATTTTGATTACCTTTTAAAATGTCATTGATTTGTTCCGCTAATGTTCTATGTAGTGCATGTAGTCTTTTTATCCAGAAATTATGTATACCATCTATTCCTGCGGCTTTCCAGTTATGCGTTCTATTTATAATTGTATTTATTTCAAGTGTATCTATATCTTCAAATGGCATTTCTTCAATTGTCTCTGATCTATCTATTTCTTCTTTTATCCATCCAGCTTCTTTATTATGTTCAGCGCTGTCTGACCAGATTTTTTCCCAGAAATCTTTTAGGGTATCTGGTGTTGGAGGATTTATGACTGTGGTATCGTTACCTTTAAGCTTTCTATAGAATTGTTTCTCGCTTATTGTAAAAAGTCTATTGTTATTCTTTCTTTCTTTGGCTTTCTTGTATCTTGCTAACCTATGACTTTTAACTAGAAGTTTTTGTTTTAATGTGTCTAGGTGATCTTCTATTCTTTTATTAAAATTTTCATGTGAGCTGTGGTGTTTAGTTCTTGCAATAATTTGTTTTACTTTATTTTCAAGTTTTGTTGACGTGTTACCATTTTTAAATTGTGTTAATCTATTAATGTCTTTTCTTAGTAGATCTATGTCCATTTCTAATCTTTCTTGCCACGGTGGCTTGTTCGTTACTTTAGTTTTACAAGTAGACCTATCCATATTAATTTTTAATTTAAAGTATTTAGAGACTGAAAGAGCTATGCAATAGATTAGTGAATGTGTATCGGATAAGTTTTCCAGAGATGAAAGCTTTAACGGGATAATTTTTTGGTTAAATATGCTAATGATATCCGATAATTTACGAGTTGATCGCATTTTTGGCAATAAAGGTCTACACGTGGGATCTATTCCATTGTATTTTAGCATATTTGTTTCTAGTTCATAATTTAATGTCTCTACTAACGGGTCGCCTATAGTTTGTGTTTGTATTAATGCGGCATTATGTGTGGTTGACTGACTACTGTATGGTGTGTTGGCGGTTAATATATCATCAATATATTCAGTCTCTGGACTGGTCTCGTATTGTAAGGTAGGATTACAAGGTGTGAGTGATTGGGTGATTTGCAAGGTATTGATTTGTTGTGCAAAATTCAAACTCTCTTCTTCTTCTTTTAGAAGTTTTTCTGCTATTTCAGATTTAATTTTGTTTAATGTGTCATCTGATAATAGCTTGTTTCTAATAATAACACGTCTTTGATCTGCTATTCTCTGTTCTGTAACTTTCATTTCTGGGTATTGTAATGTAAATTTATCAAATAATTGTGTGCAGTACATTGTTTTGTCCTCTTCAAGTCTCGTAATATAGAAGTATGTGCGCATGATGAATATATTCATATCTTTAGTCCATTTCATTCGCACTCTGGGTTTTCCCGCCTTGGTGGTCGCAGGCTGAGTAGCTGATGCCGCCTGCGAAACATCCTGGGCAGATGTAACTGCTCTACTATCATCCCTATTGTCTAGTCTGTCTGTCGGTTCGGCTGTAGTATTTTTGTCGGGGAGAACCCGCCTGCTCAGTCCCCCACCGCCGATGGGTCGTATGCTGTGACACCCAGCATCGGCCCCAGGTGCGCCCCGACGATTGCCCTCGGGTAGCGGTCCTATACGTAATTTCTTAGATCTAGTCTCCATTTTTAATGGGTTTCCAGAGCCACGTATTATTATATTATTTCTGGTTGTTCTCGTCTAGCTAACGGAGACTATTTGCACAGACACAACCTTGTAGCCAGGATTATCCACCAGCAACTTGTTCTTAAATATAATCTTGTGGAATCTGGAGTACCGTACTATAGGTATGAGCCCGACTCAGTTCTCGAAAATAGCAATATCACGTTGTATTGGGATCGATCTATCATCACTGATAGGACTATTGTTGCCAATAAGCCTGACATAGTGGTGATAGATCGACAAGAGCGTCGCACAATGATTGTTGATATAGTTGTCCCTCATGACGAGAAACTCGTGAAGGCTGAGAAAGATAAAAAAACAAAGTATCTTGATCTGGCTCGCGAGGTTGTCAACATGTGCGAGGTGGATACAGCAGTCATTGTGCTGATAGTCGTGACGGCCAGTGGCTTAATAGCCAAGAGCCTCGACCAATATCTCAGGAGGCTCTCGTTGGGCGGCTGGATCAAGGGCTTGATACAGAAAGCGGTACTCCTGGACACGGCGCGTATTGTTAGGAGATTCCTTTCTCAGGAGCCCTGACCACCGGTAGCTTGGACCCTATACCCGATACCGGTGGGTAACTACTTTTTATATTTTTTAAATGTTTTTGTTTTTATTTATGTTTTTCAAGTACCTAAATATTTAAAAAATTAAAATTGTATGTATATAAAATTAAATAAATGGAACAATAATCAATTTATTTCAAGTATCTAAGACTCATATCAATTACAATAAATAATATACACATTAGTTACAATTACAATGTCAAAAAAAACACTTCAAACAATTTTTTTTTATTTTAACAATTTAATTATAAACAATAAATGGTGGCGCGTGTGCGCTTAGCACACAGATGGCTTATAGACCGGGCTCTGCTGGCTGGTTTGTGTTTGATATTCCCTATTCCGTTACCGGTGGGCTACTATTTTTTATATTTTTAAATGTTTTTATATTATTTTATATTTGAATATTTAAAAATGTAAATGGTATGTACATAAAGTTAAATAAATGGAATAATAATAATATAAATGTTAATTTAATTTTTTTTTATCCTTTATATTTAAATATTTAAAAATGTAAATAATATGTCTATAAAAATAAATAAACGGAATAATAATATTCCACGACTATCACACAACGCCATCTAGTCCCAAGCTAAGCAGAGCTTGTGTTATGGGTACTAGACAACTGATAAACATACTTATTTATTTCTAAATACATAAATATTATAGATAAATTACAGCCAGACACAGAACAAATGATCGTGCTCATTACACAAACATTTGTCCTGGGTGGGAATCGAACTATAGTTACTAATAAAATATATACGCTAGAATAATATACTAATAAGTATTTTGATAAATATTACCAACCTGTGAAGCCCTGCGACTCACTGGTGAGTTTGACAAAAAAAAATATTAAAGAGAAAAAAAAAAAAAAAAAAATCGGATGTCAACCCGGGTTGTCGTCGGGGTTCAATTTGACAACCCGGATTTGGCCGCGGGGGTCTTCATCATCTGCGTGTGTACCTGACTCTATTCCAAAGTTTTTCGTGACCGGTGGACGAGTAATGGTCGGTAGTAGTCTTGACACCGTATTGTCAAGATAGTCGTCAAGTCATAAAACTTTTCGTTGGTATATAATCAGCAGAACCCCGTCACACAGCTAACCGATGCATTGGATAATATCGAATTCTGAAAGTTTGAATGCTTTGGGCTGCCTATCGCTTATAGAGGACATGGTTGCTAGCAACCTCAAATGTCTGGACGTACGCAAAGGACCGGGTCCTGATGAATTTTCCCTTATTCTACTATTGCTAGGTGCTCTAAGTCATTCTCTGCGCCCTTTACTACACTAATGGAAAAAATAAAGGGATAAAAAAATCCAATCTTTTTGCGATTTTTCAAATGGCCGTATGTTTGATAAAAAAATATTATATCGGAGTCGTAAAAAAGCAATTTAAAGCTTAAAGTCTGTAGTTTTGAGATCTTAAGATGACATTTTTTAGGGTTTCGTAGTACTAAAAAGGACAAGAAACCCTAAAAAGTTTTAATTTCATCCAGCCAGCCGCTTTTTTGTTTTACTCGATTGATTTTTTACAAAAATTAAAAACGATTCAGTTTTTTTCTCTTAAATGTTCATGTCAAACAAAAGGAAAAAAATAGCTTATTCACATTTTTATTGCGAACAGCGTTTAAATTTATGAATAACAAAAACCCGTTACTGTACTGATCACTTTTTAATAAAATTAAAAAAAAAAGGTTGATCCAACTGAATTTCGGCCTTGATTCACAGGCTTTTCAGGAATTGTGTTTCTATACTTTTCGTGAACTGTAACAATTTTTTTTAATGGAATTTTTGTGTAATAGAAAGTATTCGTGATAACAAAACATACCTACTAGCCCAAATTTAACTATCTTACTATTTGCAATCAGAGAGTTCCAGTCCTTACATCCCGGCGCCATCATCAAATAAGCTCGATGGTATCATAATATTACATTGTCACCGGACTTAAAAAAGTAGGTATGCCGAATTTCAGCTCTATCAAATCCAGCAACGAATGGTCGATAAACGGTTTGCGAATTTTGAAGGGGACAACTTGCCTAAAAAGATTGCAAGTGAAATAATAGCTTGTAAAAGTATGGAAAAAAATGCGGTTGTCGATTTTATTAAATGGGTAAAGTAAGAGAACTATTACGACAAGCAGAGTAAAATATCACTAAAACCCTTTTAAAATAGCTTGAAATAACGTTCACTCGACGAAGTCATCAAGTGGAAAGATAACTCCAACTGGAAGAAATAACTGCATTTTCCGAAGTTTTGCAGCTGAATAATGGATGGTAAAGTAATTTTTATTGCAAATATAAATGTGCAGTCGTCTGCATGTACCGGAAGATGAAAAAAAAGAAACTGTCGCGTCCTCCAGGCGTTGCCTTGTTTCAATTTCTTAACGTTTTCAAAGAGTAGTGTATTAAAATGTTACGTTTGATTATCTTGTATCGCAAGAATGAAAACTGTGACTGTTTTATGGGTTTCATTGGCATTGATTTTGATTAATTACAAATTGATGATGAAGAAAAGGAAGTCCTGTAGATTTTTTCTCTTACAGTGAATAAATGAAGCAAGAGAATCAAGGTTACCGACATATTTCGAAAACTCGCCATGATTTTTCGGGCTACGTCGCTGCCACCAGTATTATTATATTGCTCGCAGAACCGCAGAACGATCGCGTACCGAAAGACGCAGGGTTGGAAGGCCTCCCACAAGGTGGACCGATGACCAGGTGAGGGTTGCGGGTAGCCGACGGATGCGAGACGGATTGGAGGACCGATTGTTGTGGTCACACTTGGGGGATTCCTATGTCCAGCAGTGGACTGTCAGTTTCAATCTTTCGGCTGAAATGATGATTATAATGATGAAATAAATGAAATACATGGGATGTCTTTAAGTCATGTGTGAATAGGTTACTTTTAGGCAAGCGTGCTCCATCGTCGACCACATTGTCGCAGGTGAGATTGTGATAAAAAGCGCAAGACTTAGGGTAAAAAAAAACACAGCAAATAAACTAACAGACAGAGGTCCTGTTACAAAATATAAGTGAAAAATTTACAAACGCGCGTTAGCTATATACATTAATTGGTTGAAAGAATTTTCAGCAGCCCATCGCATCACTTGGCCTGTCGATATCATCACCATCATTATCCGTGTTGGTCGACACACGTGTGGCATATACATATACATACCAAGTGAAGTGCGCAGTCAAACAAGAAAACCATCAAACACGTGATACATCCTCTCAGGCTGTCCTTGTATCAGCGTGCTCCATCAAGAAGATTCCCAAGTAAGTCCATCATTACCTTTTTTCTACTCTGGTCAGCTCATTACTGTGTGTCGCCAATATTTCACTCCGCATAAAATTATATACCCGTCTATGGTCCTTCGAAAGCCGCATACAAATAGGCCTCCCCTAAGTGTCGCCACAATTACTGGTTATATGCGTCTCGCATCTATCGACTACCCGCGATCCTTAATTTTTTTCAGAAACCGGGGATAAACCAACTTACTGCCCATATAAATCAGTTGATCAATATTGATATCTTAAAGCTAAGCAGCTTACACACTAAAACCTTCCGCTTTTATATATTTTAACGTTAAAACAGTTTCATGTAATCTCAACACACAAGGTGATATTATTAAATCACCAAAACGTGAGTATACTAACATGTTGCCGACTACAATGACACTTGTTTAGACTTCTTAATATCCCCTCAAAGAGTACACAATGTAGCTACGTGTAACTTAGACCCATATTAAGTCCCGCACCTTCATATAAACGGCTTTTAACCCTAGCTCCGCTATAGCTCTTAAACAGCGTCGCCAACCTATTATGCGGGGTCATATATCTTCTGGCAATGGAATAGGCAGCAACTAACTGGTATACGATGGCCGGGGCTTTGGTTACATTAGCATATGCTTATACAAGTGGCGTCGCTTCGGAATGATTATTTACATAATTAGTAATACAGAAACTATGATGTGACTGTTTGAGGGTTGATATTGAAGGGATGTTTCTAATTTTGTGATGTTATTGTTTTAATTTTGCGTGATTTTGTTTTCAGCTTTTGTAATTTACATTACAAAAGATTGACATCAAGCCAAATAAATAATTTTTTTTTTTCTTTCAAAATTAGTTAGTTCAGTTGAAAATTATTGGTCTTACTAGTTATTATTTATTTTTCGGAAATTCCAATTTTGAACTGAAATTACCGTTATGGGATTGAAAACCAACAAGCACAAAAACGTTTTTCTCTTGTAGAATAGCAGAACTGACTAAAACAAAAATAATATCTGCATTCTTTAATGCAAAAGGAAATTTCTAGTCGGTACTGTAGAGCCTTCAGGGCACCAGGGGCTCTATAGCTTGAGGAGCTGTCTCACTCGCTGTCTGCAAGAGTCGTGTATGCAAGTGAATAAGTTAAGTGTGTATTGTAAGGAGGAAAAGTGGGTTCGGCACTCAAAACAAAAAACGTTTTGGAATATTTCTATTCTAAATTTCTCACCAAATATCAAACACAAACCAGCCAGCAGAGCCCGGTCCATAAGCCATCTGTGTGCTGAGCGCACATGCGCCACAGTACCACCATTTATTGTTTTTTATTTAATTGTTAAAATAAAAAAATATTGTTTGACGTGTTTTTTTTTTGACATTGTAATTGTAACTAATGTGTATATTATTTATTGTAATTGATATGAGTCTTAGATACTTGAAATAAATAAATTATTATTATTATTATTTTTCACTGATAGGTTCGCGCTTCACCACTTTCATACTTGATAGTAAGCGATGATGTGGTCGACGATGAAGCATGCTTGCGTAGAAGTAACCTATTCACTCTTCACTTAAAGACCCACGGTTTGTAACAATTAAAGAACACAGACCCCGGCAGGGTATTCCATTCCTTAGCTGTACGCACAATGAATATGTTCCCAAACGTTTTGTGCGTGTAGGAGGTACAGGAAAAATACGTGTACAAGCAGGTACTTTCCGAACACCGCTTCACACAAAAACTCTTTCCTCCTAATTTCCCGAACACTTCACAGGTGGGGTAATTTACCCCAATGTTGGCAAGAGAAATTACCCCTGTATTCTAAATCAAGGTTACGTGTCTATTTATCTCTTTCTTAGTACCTATTACTGTTCCAAGGGCTACATATTACTTGTAATTGTATGCTTAACACGAACTTGGCTCGTTTACATAAATTGGAAGTGAAAATTGTTTTGATTTAGAGCCATCGTATATATGTGTTCGATGATAATATTTAAGCTTCTGTATAGCAATATAGAAAGTTTTTTTTTTTGCGATATAACCGTAAGATAAAAATAAACTACCTATTTGAGTAGACGTTTCCATTTTCTAGCTGCGGTGGTGAACTGATTCACAATGCGGGACGAAATAACAATTTCTGAAGTGATGATAAAAACTGCGTACTAAAACTATTTAAGTAATAACAAAGGGATACACACATCATCACACAGATCACACACATCTGCTAAACTTAAATAAAATTAAAAATTAGATTAGATAATAGAAGAAAAATTACCGATGGTTATCCTAGGATTATTGTAAGTCTACTGCAGCGACATACAATTCAAACCAATGTATTCGTATTCTATTATGTGATACTTCCTGCGGCTCAACACTGTTTCCCATAATACAAACTCATGCTTAGCTTGGGAATCAGTAGCAGTACCTTTTGTGCAAAACAATATTACGATGCATATGTTAGATTACTCTGTTAGATTAGGGATTATTCTATCCACTGAAACGTCCGCCTGGAAACCTCCCAGTCACCTGGTCCGTCCACCCGTTCGCTTGGGAATTTCTCCACGCAAGCACCCCGCGCCATTCCAAATTAAAGCTTAATATCTAGTAAACTACTGCAGCTACACACAAATAAAACGTGTTTAGCTGAGACAATAAAAAATCGACGTAATTGAAAACTAAAGTATAATAACGTGTTCTAAGGACTTAAAAAAAATACTCCTGAAATCTTTAAAATTTAAATCTTTAGAATAATCACAATAATAGATAGGTACCTAGGAACTCATAAAAACAGTTTTCATTTATTGTCTTAATTAACATGAAACCATGTATTTTAAAATTTTGAAAAAAATACTCTCATATTTTGAGGGTCTGAAATGTCGCACGGTACTGTTTGAAAAACTTAATTCTTTAAATTTCCGATTTGCAACCCAAAAATGACCCCCATATTTAAAATTTATTTATATACGTTACATGCCCGTCTCTGGGTTACAGATACTCAAGTGTGTACCGAATTTCAACTCTATCGGTCCAATAGATTCGGAAAAAATTGACTGTGACCGACGGACAGACAGCTATATAATTATGACACACGTGGGATCCTATATGGGTTTCATTTTTTCTTATGGAAAACGCAAAATGAAGCTCTAATCTCGATTAAACGCATGAACTGAGTTTAGTTTAAACTAATCGCGATTAGTTTCATTTGTGAAATCGGCCCTAAATGTTCCCGACAAACATTCCAAGCAACTCGTGCAACTATCTCTTTTAGACATGTCGTAACAGTTAAATTAAAAGTAATAACCCTTCAGAATTGGTTCGTTCAGCTTTGTATTAGTACCAACTTGAAAAAGATTTTATAGTTATTAAATGTATCGCCCAGTTTGCGTACTACGCGTGTTCATTGCTGTCAACATTTTGAGTGATATAGGTTACCAATATTGTTGAGAAGGTGGAAAGTTATTCGACAGACTGTGCCTGAGTAATTGTGACGTATACCTGACGTGACCTGTCTACACGTGTCTATCCGAATTTTAGAGCGTGGAAATGGCAACTTTTTATCAGGTTTTTTGGTATCAAGGCTCAGTTTTCTGTACACTTTTGTGATGACAAGTAGAGTACGTGATATTGGTTACTACAGTAGGTAACTATATTTAGTGGCTGTTAAAACCAAAAATAACAATCGCTCAGAAAAAATAAGAGTGGCACTCCAGGAGTGCCAACAGAAGTGAAAACTAGAACAAAAATGCCCAACGCGCCTAAAGAAGTTTTCACTTCAATCTGCTACGCGATCCGCTACGACACATAGCGTCGTAACTCAATTAATAATTTTTCGTTCAATAATTTTTTTCCCAGACACTATGTTTTTGCTCTATTTAATGATCAAAATGAGTAGGGTGTCATGCCACTATAAATACGTATGCCATAGAAAGCATGTTGACCCGTTGGTCCTACGATTAATAAAATTAATTGCTCTTCGATTGCGTACCTATCCATTAGAGAGAAGAGAAAATGCATCTGCGTGTGCACTATATAATATTTCCCGCTTCGATGGCTAGAGTCCGCTAATATTGACCGCTATAGCCGAAATTCAGTCAGGATCATAAAATGTTTGCGGTTCAAAGCATTCTAAAATCAATTTCGAATGCTCCTGACTCTGAGTGCCTTCATAAAGAAACAGGCTTCGAGTACCTAGTGCAGGTGCAGGTCAGTACAAAGGTATAAAGAAACGGGAAAATCTGTCCGTAGTGGCCATCATGACTTCTAGTATTCTTCAATCCATATGACCCAGTGCAGGTAGTCGGTACCGACAAGTCTCAACCTGTATCTACTCTAGGCAAGCACATACATTAAAATTGGTCTATTTTACTTGCACCCGCCAGTACTTAACCATACTGACCTGTCCGTACTAAAAACCTGTTTCTTAATCACACAATATTTTTTTTGCAATAGGTATACATCAGCAATTTTTAAAATGAAACAGAGCTCTTTTATTGCTTAGAAATAATGGAAAACTGGCCATTTATAAGCCTCCAAGAATTTAAAGCTTAGCATTTATTCTTTTTCTTTATATTTACGCAGTTCCACAGCGTTTAGTTTTAATAAAATGTCGGGAAAATATAATGGGTCGTTTTTAAAAGAGTACCTATCTTTTGTTAGAGATGGGCTTTTGAAAGCTTTCGCTTAGTATCGCTACGTTGTTAATCGAAATTTTGCTTTTTATACGAATCTTTCGGGGCACTCAAATATTCATTGGCTGGAATGCTTTACATGTAAATGTGAAGATGTTATTTGGAGCATTTTTTGTAGATTATTGTCTGCTCTTAACGGCCTGATTATCATCACAAAAACCTTATTCTTTCATTTACTGAAAATACTATTCGTCCTCAAAGTTATTGGTTTTGAGGGGGTCAACGATGTATGTAATTATTTAAAAAAAACAGCTGGTGAAATAAGTATCTATTTTAATTTATTTATCCTTTAGCTGGTTATAAAGATATATTATATATAGTGACGTGCAGGCTGAAAGGCCGCTGGTATATCTTGCTTATACAATTAAATTACATAAGGTAGCTAACCCCCCCCCCCACACCCATTTATTTTAAATTAAATAATATATATGAAAAGGAAATTTAAAAAACGCTAAATACATTTATCTCATTATAAACTTGCAAATACAAGGAATGTAGTATCATTCATTAATCAAATAACCAAAATTAATTTTAAAATAATAAAAAACAAGCCAAGTGCGTGCGTTAAATTCGATTTCAGTATAGAAGCTTTCAATGTTTGGAACACCCAAGCGCTTGTTTGGGAAGGCTCTGAGCACCTCGTTTTAGGATAAAGGTCGTGAAGTTACATATGTATGTTATGATTTTATTTTTCCATAATTTTACATGTCACTACCCTCTTAACACAAGTAACAACTACATTTGTGTAATTTTGTACGAAGTTTTCCGAGTAGGTACATTTTATAAGTTGCGCGCCCATTTCTCACAAAATAAGAAAGCTAACTTTGCTGTGATAGTTTTCCTTCAAAATTCGTTACATAGAATTTTTTATATTAAAACTAAACTGTTGGCTTGACAAAAATATCACTTTAACCAGCTCCAGCTTCCTCGTCTTCCAACGAAGCGGAAACTGGCCCCTCTCCATGCATGCGCTTAGGAACCCTCTCAGTCGAGGCCCGAGAGCCTCCTCCAAGGCCAGCACCCAGACTTTCCCATGAAAGCCATCGGGTCCTGGGGCGGTGCTTTTGGCATTCAGCCTGCGCACCACCGCTCTCAGCTCTACCTCGGTCACCTCGGGATCATCGTCGTCGTCGGGTTAACTAAACTCAAACTAGGGTGAAATAGTGTTACGCTAGAGCCGCTCGGCTTGTGACACCACACGTCACCATCTAAAGGTTACCGATTAGTCAAAGTGATACAAAGGTGAACTTAATGATTTGAAGAGTATGGAGATACTACGTAAATATAATTACCTAAAATGTATACCAGAACAAACGTTAGATCATAAGTTACTTAAAATTTTGTACTTTTTTGAAATACTTAATTTAAATATAAGTTGTTTAAATAAACGCACATAAACAACACTACTAATGCATAAATGTGTAGAGACATCTATGACGCGATATACGAACTACAAACCTGCATCGCGCAAACACAGTTCTCCGCATGATTTGAACATAAACAACAGTCCGAAATCAACCATTGGGCACTTACCCGGACCAGCCACAACGGTGGATCCACCTTTTTCAAAGTAGGTTTTCGCGACTTTAGAGCCTGTTTCACATACCTCCAGAAATGCGACATTATGCGATGCATCAGCCGTTCGAACTTCAAATATACAAAAGAACATAATTTTGTCATAGTGGACCTATTCTAACCTACACTTCTGGACACATCTATTGGCCCACCTTGTATTTTCAGTTTCGTTTGGTCCTAGCTAAAATTTTATATTAGGTCGAGCAAAAAGTTTTTATGCAGTTTTGAACCTGGCACATTCACAATTTCATTCAATAGTCTTTTTTTGAATTTCGAACACAGAATTTAAAGAAACAAAAGACAATTTGGAGCCTGTTTGTTGATATCAAACAATCGAATACTAAGAAAACTTGGTTTTATTGGTTTATTTGGATTTAATTCTTGAAAAAGTGATTGATATCTTTCGTTTTGCAACAAACATTACTTATTCTTAACATTAAGGTGAGGTTCTATCAATAATCTATGGATACTTCACCTGAAGTCGCCGCCCAAGCTGTGGCACTTATTCAGGCCGGACACAGCCAAAGAAACGTGAGTGTTCAACTTAATTTAAGTCGATCTGCGGTCCGAAATGTTTATCGGAGGTACCTAGAGACTGGCGGCTTTGTTCGTCGCCAAGGAAGGCCACGATCTCGGGTCACAACTGAAAGGCAGGATCGATTCATCGTGACGACCAGCTTGAGAAATCGTCACCTTACCTCCATTGAGATACAAAACCAACTTCGCGACTTCCACGGAGTATCTGTGAGCGCTCGAACTGTTCGGAGAAGGTTAAAAGAACGCGATATGGTACCACACAAGCCAGCTAATGGGCCCAAACTAACGCGAGCCCACCGAACAGCGCGCCTTCATTTCGCACGCAGTCATTTAAATTGGACACAGCAAGATTGGAGCCGTGTACTCTTTTCTGATGAGTCTAAACTTGTGTTACATGGCAATGATGGAAGGAAGAAGGTCTACCGACGTAAGGGAGAGCGTTTCGCACAATGCTGCTTTGAAGAGAGGGTTGCTTATGGCGGTGGCTCATGGACTGTCTGGGGCGGTATATCCGCGAGCAAAACTCAACTTGAGGTTGTTACAGGACCACGGCTGCCAACATTAAATGCTGAAAGGTACATTCGTGAGTGCTTAGAACCTCACGTGATACCATACGCGGACTATGTGGGCCCAAATTTCCTTTTTATGCATGATAATGCAAGAGCCCATGCGGCCGGCATCGTCAGGGAATATCTTCGGGATGTGAACATCACAGTTATGGACTGGCCAGCCAGAAGCCCAGACATGAACCCCATTGAGCACATGTGGGACGAGCTAAAAAGACGTGTTAGGGCTCGTCAGCCAGTTGCCCAGACGATGCAGGAGTTGAAAACTGCCATAGAAGAGGAATGGGAGATGATCCCTCAAAATTTCATAGAACGGTTAATAAACTCTATGCCTAATCGTATGAGAGCTGTGGTAGATGCCCATGGAGGCAACACGCGTTATTAAATTAAACCTTTATTTGATAAAACATGTTTTTTATTCAAAAATCAATTGCCTTTAACAAGGCGCATACCCGACTTGTTAGGCGTAGCTCCATGTCGTATGGTATTCTGAATTCAAATTTAAAATAATACGATCGAAAAAGATGGTAAAATGTATCAGGTTTAAAACTGCATCAACAGTTTTTGTTCAATCTAGCAATCATATTTCGGTAGGGGCCATCGAAACCTAAACTCTAAGGTGGGCCAATAGATGTGTCCAGAAGTGTATATTATATAGTCATCAGTGTTGACAAGCGTGCCTAACAACTGGATTTCCAAGAACTGACAATCAATTCCTGTAATTCAGCTGCATGAATACATTCAGCATTGTTCGGATATACCTACTGGAAGCTAAAATTACAGTTACAAACTTACTACCGCAAATCTAACTAACTAGCCTATTTTATCCCACTGTTAGGCAAAAGCCTCTCTTTCCAACTTCCACACAATTCTGTCATTTCCTAGTACGGGCAAATCCCTTTGGTGGGAGTCGAGCTCATCCCGACTCCCACCAAAGGGAATAAATATTAATAATTATCTATTATAAATAATTACTATTCTTAGGTATTTTACACCTAATTTACTTTATCAAGTATCTAGATAAAAGCAGTTACTGTACGCTAAAGTTTATTAGAACTACGTTAAAAAAAAAAATGTTTACTAAAGATACTTAACGTGAATAATTAAGATCATAAATTCCTGTTTTAATTAAACAGAACTAGGTAATTTTACGAACTAATTCTTTAAATAAGTACACATCTTAGATAATAAAATACCTGAAGCTAAGTATCAACTCGTCTTATTTTAAGTACTTAGAAATTCAGATACATAAACTCACGCTTTTCCCATTTTTTTTCGGGTGGGAAATCATCTAATGACTTCTCCCGCACTGGGTGGAGCGGGAGGGCGTGTCAGACTCTTACTGACTAAAATCCACCCCTCTTTCTTCCCTGCCTGAGTGCCCAGGGGAGCGGTAACTCTGTTACGAATTTATCGGCTACCCCTAGGCATATACCAGTACCCTGAGTATGAGATTTTAACGTACTCGATCGCGTTAATGTTAAAAATTGTACTAAAACTGTATAAGCGCCGCCTGGTCACAATAACGGGTAACCTCTTTTTTTCTATACGATTTGACAAAAAAAAAGGTACTGGTATGTAACATACACATTCACTGAATGGAATTGGCGTTTTGGCCCTCGATAAGCTGTTTTTTGTTAATGTCCTTTGGGACTGAATCGCAAGCTTAGAATTATTAGTTTTATTTGTGCAAGTTAACAAGCTTGACGAGGATGAAGGCTAACAGCTAGTTATATAAATAAATAACCGTAGATAATGAAACGCTGTAGTTACTCGTATGTATCATCGTGTACTTCAAATTCAAATTCATATATTTACCAGAATGTAGGTTTACAAAGTATGATCTTAAATCTATGACGGCCCCTTTACATTCTACCATTAAATATGGTGTGTAAATATTTAAATTAAGAAAAAAGACAGTAATAACATAAAAGACCTCATGCATTAGGATTTTTAAGGAACAAATTAATTAATTTATGTCAGAGTTATACTATAAACCTATGTCAGTTCAAGAGATAAAATTTTAATGTACTGTCAGATTAAGAATTTTATTATAAATTATTGTTAATTGTAATATTGATAATGTCAAAACTATTATAAACTCAGTGTTGATTCAGTATATTTTGAGCATTAATTAATTAATAAGGTATATACCAATATTATATGTATATTTCAGTTTCTTTCTCCGCGGTCTGACATGTATTCATTGAGATCGTAAAAGCATTTTTCTTTTAACCATTGTCTTAACTTTTTAAACATGGTCAAAGTTAAATCTTTAAAAGCATCCGGTCATTTTTTATATAACCTTTACAGCATTTATGTACGAGTTCCTTTTATACAATTCGAGCCTGTCTTGCGGTAAACAGAGTTCATGATTAAATTTATTTTTATTGCTAGGAGTTACATTGCGCTTGGTTACATCTTTGTGTTCTATAAAATATTTCGGATGCTTTTGTACAAATAGGCATAATTCCCTAATGTACATACACGGCAATGGTAGAACATTGTACTTTTTAAACAAGGGCTTACAGCTATCCGTATACCAGGCCCCACATATTGCGCGCACACATTATTTTTGTACTCTAAACACTTTAATAATATCCACCGAATTACCCCACAACAAGAGACCATAAGCGAGTATGGACGAAACGTAACCGTGATATGCACAAAGAGCTGCTTCCGTTGATACCGTAACTCTAAATCTTTTTATTGCGTAGGCAAATCTGTCGAGTTTATCACAAACGTATTCGACGTGTGCTTTCCAATCACAATTTTGATCCAACTTTATACCCAGAAATTTGGTACTTACAACCTGTTCGATTCGGCTTTCTTTTATATGCGTTTGAAATTGAATAATTTTAGTTTTCTCCATATTAATTTGTTAGTTGTTAGAATGTAACCAGTGTATTATGTTGTTTATTTCCAGTTCATATGAATCTGGGTTTTCACCTTTCACGATGGGGTCGTGTCATCAACAAACAAGATTGTGTTATGGCAAGTGATATTTGGGAGATCATTAATATACATTAGGAATAAGAAAGGTCCCAACACAGTGCTCTGTGGCACTCCAAAATTATTTTGTTGATAATCACTTCGATATAACATCTTTTTGTTGCTATTATTGATTTTAGCGATTTCCACACATTGTTTTCTGTCACTTAGGTATTTTTTCAACCAGTCATTCGCTTTGCCTCTTATTCCATATTTTTCTAACTTGAATAAGAGCAACTTGTGGTCCACAAAATCGAACGCCTTACTAATTTCTAGGAAAATCGCAGCAATTGGTAATCCCTCATTTATAGCCTGGGTAACAGTTTTGATCAAATTAAAACATGCTAATGAATTAGTAATATTCCGTCTAAACCCATATTGCTCATCTTTAAGAAGACGATGACTTGTTGTAAAATCTTGAAGCCTTCTCAACATGATTTTTTCGAAAATTTTAGATATGATTGGTATCAGTGTCACTGGTCTATAATTATTCATGTCGCATTTTTCTCCTTTTTCAGAAGTGGCTTTACTATTGATTTTTTCAATATATGTGGAAAGGTCCCTTCCTCAAACGATAAGTTTATTAAATAACGCAGCGGTTGACATGTGTTTGGTGCGCATAATTTAATTACATTGGTTGTTATGTCATCTACTCCTGCTGCATTTGTGTTATTAAGATTATTAATTACTCGAAATACTTCCATCGCATCAGTAGGTTTAAGGAATATTTTATGCTCGTTATTAGTATCGATAGTTTTGTTTATCTCGTCTTAATTATATTTTTTTTTGCTATTTGTCAATTGTATATAAAATACATTAAATTTGTCATTTATATCTTTAGGGTTTTCATAATTATGTCCGATTTTTGTAGATTATTTTGTCAATTTTTGTTATAGTACTAATGTCCCCGATATTTTCATTAATGACTGCCGCTGTGTCAATATATTTCTTACTTTGTAGTTGTTTAGATTTATATATGCACTTTTTGAGTATGTAGCTGTATGATTTATACTGTTTATTTGACTTTTCCTGTTTATTTTATTGTGTTGTTGGTTAAGATAGACATACCGCTTTCTTTCTTTCTTCTTCAAGTACGTAAGTTTTCACAGCTCCGAATAATCATCACCTTTTATTGCAATGGATCAAAAGTTTTCAAATAACATGACTTATTATTATTACAAATAAAAACTTTAAACTTCGAAATAGAAGAATAAGTTTATTTTTTCATTGTTTGCCTGTAATTATTTGACAGCTAACGAGTGAAATTCCCTGCCGGAGTCTGTATTTCCTGATAGCTACAACCTGGGGTCTTTAAAAGTCAAGAGTGAATAGGTTATTTCTAGGCAAGCGCGCGCCATCGTTGACCACAAATGACACCATCGCTTACCATCAGGTAAGATAAAACTATATTTTAAAACTCTAAATTACTTAAACCTGTACTAGTATTTCGATATTGGTTAAAACATTATTAATTATGGTCTCCAAAAAATACCATTTCTTTTTTTTAAACCTTCAGAAGGTTAAGGTATCAGTCTTTTTTACCACTAACACATAGTAGGCGACTTTGTCTGCACAAATAATGTAACTTTCTATCAGTAATTTTTTTTTATAATTGGAACATTAGTTCTGGAAATTACCCCGTACCTACAAACTTACAAGCAAATTATACCCCTTTAAAATATTATTATAGATAGGTCGGTGAACTATTCAGCTCTACAATTTAATAAATATTAAATTAATTAGTCCACGTCTGCACTATTTGAAATAATAGTTGTTATTTTAAGCTCAGTGTTCACATGAGTGTTAAGAATGCATGTAAGTATCTTGTGTTTAAATGGTTTGGGAGTGTTTAACCAGCTTATAAAAACAAAAATGCAAAATTCATTGTAGTATTGGGTATTTGAAACGTAAGGGGGATTTTCATAGTTATGTTATTGAGAGTTGATTAATTTTATCTTTATTTTAACAGAAATCGACGTTTGTCAGGAATCAGTCATTAAGAGTTTTAATTTTCTATCAACTTTTCAAGTCTTTTCGTGTCAGGTACATCTACACCTTTTGCAATATTTTTAGGGTTCCGTACCCGAAGGGTCCAAACGGAGCCCTATTGCTGTCACTCACGTGTCCATCTGTCTGTCGTCTGTCATACAGGTTTCACAGCCAAACGGTTGGAGCTATAGTCTTAAAATTTTCACAGTATAATTACAATATTACCTATTACATACAAAAATATTGATATTTAACACAGTTATTATTTTATTTACCCTCGTCCGTGCGTCACTGCGGGGTGCCAACTGAAAACCAGCGCTGGGTTGTCCAACGCCCAGCAAATGCTGAGATGGTAACCCACTTCGGTATGGGCACGCTCAGCACAATTTTATTGTATCTTTGTGTATCTACTATTATTTTCTTTACCTTTTGTTTGTTGCTGTTGTGTTGTGTCTGTGTCGAATAAATGTTTATTCTATTCTTCTTCTATTCTATTCTATAAGCATCTTGTTGACCCAAAGCCATACAAATAGTCAAAAATACGTTTGATACGGAACCCTAAATGTGCGAAGTCCGACACACACTTTGGCGGTATTTTTAATTATGAAAAGATTGAAGAAAATGTTTTCCTTGTTTTTAATAAAACATTAAAAACGTCTGTGCCCCAGAAGTAATAATAATAATAATATTCCACAACTATCACACAACGCCATCTAGTCCCAAGCTAAGCAGAGCTTGTGTTATGGGTACTAGACAACTGATAAACATACTCAAGTATATATTTCTAAATACATACGTGAGGACATTAAGAGGCTGATGATGATGATGATGAATAAAAACGTACCTACCTAAGTTTTTTTGTAAGTCTCGATAATTTTCGTTGTTGTGGTTAAATTTAGTTGAGATTTAATTATAAAAAAAACTAAGATTAGTTACTGCAAAATAAATCCACAAAACCCATTCAAAATGGAAACCCCTCGCAAAATAATTTAAAACGATATTAATGTAAATGCTACCAGTTTCAAGCGGCGTGCATTCCCGGTAGTTATGCAAATAAAATGTGCAAGCCAAACCGAGGGATTTAGTAACCTTATGCTAATCAAATCCTGAGACTTTGCGGCTGCATACGAGGCTTTGCGAACTTCGTGCATTTTAGGGGTATTTATGACGGATATGCGCGCGAAAATGTTGACTGATAAAGATAGGGCTGCCACGCTGACCTGGATCAAGGTGTATTCTTGATCAAGTTTTGATCAAGTATTTATTTTTGTAGAAGTTGGGTAGACCTTTAGTGTGAGACGCTACATGTGTCGATACTCTTGGGCCATGTAATGTTCCTAGCTCTTCGTGCTGTCCTTTTTTAAGTTTTTTTGGCTAGAAGTTTTTTGTTTTAAACATAGTTAGTTAAGTATTTTATAAGTAGGTAATAATAGATTGATGCATCGAGCTCAAAGTGAGTTATTAATGCACGAGTGTTATGTTGGCACTAAATTAACACAGTGCATTAATTACTCACTTTAGCAAGGCGCGTAATCTACTTTTCTATCAACTACCAATCTACCTACTGTGATAAAATATACCTACTCAAAATAAAAACTCAAGCTAATGAAAAATATTTATCCCGTGACTTTTCCGGCAAAAGTTTTTTAACAATTTAATTTGCAGCTGTTTTTATACTTTCTGGAATTGAATTCATATCGCTATCGCTGTCAATTTCCATTCTTTAAACTTTTCTTGCTAAATATAAAGTATCAAAGTTTTAAAATAGTACAAAATGCGCGCCATTTGTTTTTTTTTCAAGTCAGGTTTATTTAGCCGATTTTTATTTTCAGCCAGTATCTTTTTGATCTAATGCATACATTTTATATTAAACTTAATGGGAGACATTAAACCTCTGTGGTAAATTTAAATCTAAAAAATAAATAAAAAGGTGCTTAATGAAAAACTGTGCATTATTTATTATTTTAAACAAATGAATTGTTTTGATGATTTTGAATTTACCAACAAAACTATTTCAAAGGCAAAAACTTCATGACACTTTGCAGTATCATAATTTTTTTTTTCCCAAAACTTTACCTGTGTCACTTAATTACTGTTTGCAACACTTAGATCCAGTTGCACTCAAAATAATTTAGTGCATTTGATTTAATGTTAAACGTAGGTATTGCAAACATTTTTTTTGTCTTTTTCATCTTCAAATGATTGGCAATGAAACATAGAACGGTAATTTAAATTCGTTTAGCGCTAATTGCATATTGTGGTTTATGTGTGGTGTAAGTGGACCTAAATTATGAAGTTTTGTGGGACTGGTAAAAGTGGGGTTGACACGCTCACAAAAGTTTAACGAAGCTAAGACACAAATAACAGGGTTATGAGATTTCTATACTCTTTGCTACGAGAGCTGTTGAATAAATGACAATGCACGACAGGACAATGTGAAACATAATGTGAATATTTTCCTGCAGGCTACAGCTGTTGTGTTTTAACATGGTAATAATTACTTAATCATTTTTATTAGGATTCCGTACTCGAAGGGTCCTAACGGAGACCTATTGCTGTCACTCACCTGTCCGTCTGTATGTCTGTCTGTGTATCCCTCGTCTGCTGTCACAAAATTTTGTTCCGAAGAATTTATTAACTTCCCATTGACTAGGAACATGAAATTTGGTGATAATGTTTATTATTATGTATATTTTACTAATAAATATTGATAAATCTGATTTTTTTATTGATTCCCTCATTACGGTACCCTAAATGTGCGAAGACCGACACGCACTTGGCCGGTTTTTTTTTGTATTGTATCATTATTTATTATTACCTATTGTTATATTATATTTAGGGAATTAATTTTTACAACTGTTATTTAAACAATACAGAAGTTATCATGATCAGTTGAAAAATTTAATGGGCAGGCATTTAATTTTTCGTCGGTTAGTAAATTAGTGAGTCAGTAAAACATAAGCAGTAAGTAATAAAAATATTGGTCTGTTATTTCATCATTCAATGTCAGTGCAAAAATTACTCAAGTAGTTTAATAAATTAATGAGCAGTAAAACGGCTGGAATAGGCAGTTCGAAAATAAGTTTGCCAATTCACAGTGAGCGGTAGCATCCGAACGTCACTTTGATTGAAAAGAGAGGTAAACTTTCGTTAAAAAGGGCGGAGTTTAAAGCGCGCGAGGTGCAAACGGCCAATCACAGGTGTCTCATTCATTCATTTGGTCTATCGCCGATGACTGCGCGAGTGCATTGTTTTGTTTTAGAGTAATTGTTTATTATTAAGCTATTATTAACCTAGTTTCTTATCATGGAGGAGAATATCGAGATGGACCGGAGCGCAGCAGGCCCATCGCAAATAAATAAATCTGTGGTGCCATTGCTTCAATCGGATAGTGACGGAGAATATAGTGACCAAGAACAAAACATCCCGATGAAGAAGAAACGTGTGTATCAATCTTGGGTCTTCGTGGCAAAATTTGACAGTGCTAGCCTAGCTCATAAAGTCTTAGAGCAAGAAATTATTCGAATGAATCGGAAGAAGGCAAAAAAACATATTACAGGTGTAATAAAGTAAAAAAACGTGGACCTCAGTGCTCAGCAAGAAGATACATCTTGTATGATTCTTTGTCAGATGCTGTATTTTTGTACCGTACTGAAGATGGTCATGACCACGAGAGCAAAGAGTCCACAGAACGTGGATTGTCGGAAATAGTAAAACTGAAAGTGAATGAATTATTAGATCTTCATTTAAAACCTAAAGCTATTATGACTGCCCTCTCTAAAGTTGAAGGTCTCAAATTACCAAAAATGTCCCAGTTGAAAAATTACCTCAACGACCGCCGCCGTGCTCTATATGGTAATCATACGACTAGTTTAGGAGAATTAGAGAGATGGCTTCTAGATAATTCTGCATTACTAGAAAATCTCCATGAAGCATTTGTGACAGCCTACGAGATATCGGAAAAAGAAGCATCTTTTCGTTTTGTGTTGTCAAGTAAATACCTGCTGGAGCTAGCTCGACATGTAGATATCTTACACGCAGACGCTACATACAAACTTATCTGGCAAGGGTACCCTGTCCTGATTGTAGGGACCACAGATAAGCAAAGAAAATTCCATGCTTTATGCTTGGCTGTTTCTACCACAGAGCAAAAGGTCGACTTTAAACTAGTTTTCAAAAGCATGAAAGATGATAACCAGTTATTGTTCGAAGGTGTTTTCAAGCCAACTGTTTTGGTTGCTGACGCGGCAAAAAGTATACAAAACACTTTTAATGAAGAATTTGAAAATACAAAGGTACGTAGGTATGTGTTGGGCACATGCGAAAAGAAATATACAGTCTAAAGTTGAAAGCCTTGTAGAGAAAACTATCCAGAAACAAATTTTGGCTGATATAGATATTTTGCATTCTATAACCAACCAAGATGATTTTGACAAAGCTACTAATTTTTTTTTACAGAAATATGACCATGAAAGAAGTTTTATTGCGTACTTTAAAGAACAGTGGCTTTTACAAAACCAAAATTGGTATCTTGGTGCAGCACCACTTTCGCCTTCAACGAATAATGCTCTTGAGGCCTTCAATAAAGTCATTAAAGGCAGCAACACCCTTCGTGAACGTTTACAACTTTCTCGATTCTTGTTCCTAGCTAAGGAAATGGTAAACGAGTGGTCCGTTAAATATACACAGGAGCCGATTGAAAAATATGTTGCAAAATCGCCTGAGATAAGTTTAAAAGACTGGACGGACTCGTATAATTGGGCTAAATTACAAAAAGAGACTGTAATCACTACGAATGATAGTGAAACTTTTACTTACTATCGAGTACCAGCTGCAGAAGCTAAGGAGTGCGCAGTATTTGAGAACCCACCCGAAAAATTCGATGAGTTTATAGAGCAGCTTTTCAGTAAATGGGAAATAATATTACCCAATAATAGAGAAGAATGGACTCAAGGAACATGCACTTGTCCAATATTTCATAAAATGTATATGTGTAAACATATAATTGGCCTGGCCATACGACTGAAATACGCTGTTCCTCCTGTTGAAGCCAAAAACATTCCTCTTGGACAAAAGAGGAAGAGGGGCAGGCCTTCAAAAGCCAAACCTGCTCTTATTATACAATAAGTTTCTGTCGCTGATTCATTTGACTATTAACATTTATCTTAGTTTTTGTATCCCTATTTTAACATGTGTCCTAATGCCAAATAATAAATACTTACAGATTCTCGTAATGTTCTTTATTTTTACTCTCCGACCATGTAAAACATAAGGTAATTCAAAGATAGACGCATAGATTAGCAGCTTTTGAAAGCTCCTGTAAAGCCGGCTACACACTTTGCATCACATGCTAAAGCCGGACACACACACGTCGTGATACCACACCCCATCCAACTTGCAGAGTGGCGGCAACTCGCCACACCAGTGTTCATGTTCAGCATTTAATGTGAAGAAGGAAAAAAATATGATGCATGGTTAATATGGTTATGCTTCATATTTTTTCTCTTCTTGACATTAAATGCTGAAATACACATGGAATACATTTTACCGCCTCATCGTTTATAGAACTGCTTAAAATAAAATTTATTACTAACCAATTACGATTTGTTAACTGTACGCGCCTAACCGCCCAGTTCAACCATACCACTGCTCAGTATTTATTGAACTGCCCGTTTAAATTAATTTATGACTCATTTTTATTTAGTTTACTGCTCAGTTTTTACTGCTAAACAAGTTTGCAAACATGCGTTTTTTATTTTTTTACCTACCATAACTCAAATATTGAACTGCTGCTTTAATTCTATGCCTTATATTTATTGGATGTAAAAGTGTAAAATAAATAATTTATTTCCATTTCAATAACGTTAATTATTGAAGTAGAAGCGTCAATAATTACCTAACTATGATATTATCAAACTTCTCAGAAACCAGAAATAATAATATTAAGCTGTCCTGAATCGACATAGATTGTGATCCTCATCAATTTTTACTTGTGAGAAACGACACAATATAGTTCTTACAAAGAAGTACTAAGGGCAAGGTCAATGACCAAGATTGCCATAATAAAACGAGAAAACTAAACCAAAAATATGGCGTTTTGCCTATAACGTTGTGGCTTTTTTCTAATTTCTAAATGTAACTAGAATAATATCAGATTGACTGACGACAAGTGATCTATGTTCAATAATAATAGAGTATTTTATAAAAAAAAAACCTTATTAGTCCGTCAGTGCAAGAAGACACACCTATATACTACCAAAAATAATAAACGAACTTCCTGCGGACATACAAAATAAATACCTCTACAACCCTAAAAAAGCAAGAAGTGAATTAAAAAAGCATTTTACGCAAATTACTCATTATGAGTATACACTTTAGTTTCATATACTTACTACCATCTTTGATTGTGCTATATTAAGTACTTGAAAACAATATTACTGTAGCGACATCTATGACGCTACATACGAACTAGAACAGCAAGATTCCTACATCGCGCAAGCAGAGTTCTCCGCGCGATTTGAACATATACAACAGCCCGAAATCAGTTGTGGGACTTTACACCCTGTTCCGCATACCTCTATATTACAATGTAAAACTCACAAATTTATCATGTGTTAGTATTAGTTATCTTACATTTATTCCGAACTCACTAGCCATATATAAGCCATCAAAGGCTTCTGTGGTTTGTAGCATATATATGTAATATTTTGATCACTAATAAAAAAAAAATAACCAAAAATATTAGGCACATAATTTTTCTTTTGTCACGTAAACACAGTGCGTTGAAATGTCGCGTGACGTCACTCATCGCGACACTTTTTACTACCAAAGTGACGTAAAGAGCCCACACTCCTGAAATTTGATGGGTTTTATCTTTGTAATTTTTTATTGATTTGGTAAAGCAAAAAATACGTGTCCAATTTTTTTTGGTTATTTAAGTAAAGGAGTAATTAGATTTTTTTAGTAAAATACCACATTAGAGAGCTTAGCTACAAAAGTTACTAGCGAACTACGTAACTACCTTATAACTACGAACACATTCAACCTACATAATAACCACTGAAACGTCAGTCCAGACGCCAAAAAGTGACAACCTACGTCCGCTCGCTCGCTCTGGTATTTTTCCGCGCAAGCGCCGGGTCCCGTTGCCAATTTAAAGCTTAATATCTCGTAATCTCCTGCTTCTACACACAAGTAAAAATACGTGTGTATAGCTGATACTATATAGAATTGACTTATGTGATAACTAAGTCACAAAAACTAGTTCTAAGTACTTAAAAAAAAAGTTAAACTTGAGATTTTTGGTTGAAAAACAGTAAAATTTTTGTTCTTACTAAGTTTTTACTAATAATTTTGTAGTTTATGTCTTTTAAACCTATGTATTATAAAACTAGACTATATAAGCTTTCTTTTGATACCCATAAGTCATTACTTGGACGGTTTTAAGTAGCACACAAGATGAAAACAAAACACCCCTTCCCGCATTAATTTCATGCCGCCTGCGCTAGCAAAAATAAGGCAAAATACGGCAAGATGGCCGCCCGTAGGGCTCATACGTATGGCTGCATACTGCCCGTCCTATATTTTAATTTCGACATTTAGTTTATTTTGTGATTTTTGTTGAAATGAGACAATGATTAATGTACATAGTTGTTTAATATTGTAAAAAATGTATTACCTATTTAAAAATAAACTTTTTTTATGTGATATCTTTTTTTAATTTACCTAATTACTTTAACGAAATACATTACACACACATTCAAAGTAAGGTGTATTACGAGGTTTACACAGATTACGAGGAGGAGGCTTTTTAATAAAGTAGCTAGCGAAACTCAGATATATAGACACATCCTCCTCCTCTTCTTCCAGACCGTAATTATTGTAATTATCCTGAGACCTGAAATCGAAACTTGTCTTAGATTCCAATTTATTTTTAATTTATGACAGCAATTAGGCATTAAAAAAAACATTATTCTCATGCCCAAAACCATTGAAAGACAAGAAAGAAAAAAAAGTGCAACGAAAATATCATAACACTTCTTTCTGCTGCAGTCGGCTAAACCGTTGAAAAAGATTTATATACTAAATCATTAAATCTGAACCATCACATTAGTTAGCATTAATATTGTGGTTAAACTCAAATTGTGGTCAGTAAACCGTTGGAAAAAAATACAAAATCATTCAATCCAAACCATCACATTAAGGTTAGTACGCTTTATTAAAAACATCGTGCTAAAGCTCAAATAATAACCCTTCTTTGTGATCCCCGTAGTCGGATAAACCGTTGAAAAAAAACAAGCCATTACTCTCGTAATTTCCATGTTTATACAAACCTTTACTGTGGACATTTAAAAAAAGCGTTTAAACCAGAATTATGGCAAGTACTGACGACCTGTGGAATGAAGTCATTAAAACATGGAATCCTATATATTTTCGTCCTATTTTTACTGTCGAAGTATGTGTAAATACTAATAATGAACTAATTTCCATATTACGAGCAATATTCTAACAGATTAGTTAGTAAATCATACAAAATTATCAACAAAATACGGACGCCGGACGCGGCGCTCTCCCCTTGTTTTTTATTTCAATATTGTCGTTTTCAACACACTTTGAACCTACTGCATGTTTAGTTTTTCGTTAAGCTTGAATCTTGAAGATTCTTTTGATATATTACACTAATACACAGGGTTTTAAATACAATTGTATTTACATTGTAAATGCAGAGCTCCTGTCAGTTTCGCAACAACAGAAAATGGCCACAGAAAATCAACTTTTAACTTTTTTTTCTGGTATTCTCGTAGCTTGCATAACAGTGCGCCCAGTTTTATTTGACGCAAAATTTAGTTGAGTAACGTCTATAATAGAGAAAAACCGACTAAAAGCTGAGGACCATAGACAAAAACCGATTTTAATGGGAACACACCGCGGTAGCCATAATTGAGGTAGCAACGGTTCTGAGCCATGTTAAAAATGCGGAGATTCTGGTTCTAGACGGGCGAGTGGGTAGACCTCAAACACATATTCCAAAGCATGAAAACACTAACGGAGTATTGAAACATGAAATATGAATAGACTTATAGCACTATAAGCTGCTTTATGGAAACTCCTTTTACGAACGAACCTTCATTATTTCGTGTGGGATACAGGGGTCACTTAATTACCTACCTTTTGTAAGCGCTATCCTGACTTGGCAACTGCAGGCGACTATTAGTGGTTGACATTAGTGGTTGTGAAATATTTATGCACTGATTAAGTTAAGCGGGCAGTACAAGTATTTACTGTCTGAGAGGCATTGTCGCCAGATTGTGCATTAAAACCCAGTTTGTGGAATAAAATTAATCGCAAAATAATGAGATAAATTTTTAAACGCACAGTAGCTACTGTGATTGACTGAATTCATCTTTTTCTTCTTAGCGTGTCGATATCAAATTTAGTTTTTAAATATAATGTTTGGTCCAATAATTAGTGACGGCAACAGCATTTGCTGACGCAGCCATAAGGTAATATTATAATAATTATCTCATATGAGAATATGTACAGGTGACGGCATGCAGCGCCAGATGAGAGGTGGCCCATGCTCTACAGAGAAACGCAGCATAAACACTGAAGATCGGAGTCATTCGAGAACCCCTGAGGAGGTTGTCTTTACTGCGGGGGTCCTTGAGTACGGAGTTTATTTTAAGTCATTATGACTATGATTTATCATTGCAGAAATCATTACATTAACGTTCATTAATCAATAGGTTGCTATGCTGAATTGAAAGATATAGACGATCAAATTTAAAATCTGTAAAAGTTTCACTTTATGAAAGTTTTAATAAAAACCGATATATGACCACTTTTAGTAACTCTACCGTTGCCTAATCTGTGAAAGCCCTTAAACCTCGTGTAATGTTTATAGCCGCTTCATAACTTATTTGACGTTTAGAAGATTCATTAATGATGAGTATGTGTGGTAATGAGCGAATTTATATTCCGGGGTATTGTGATGTCTCATGAAAGTTCTCTTTATGACCTAAAATATAAAAATATTCACAAATATTATTCAAGATAATAATATTTTGTTATCTTTATATCTTCAGACTCCTACATTAAACCCACTCTATAATATAGTAATAGCCCAGTTAGTGTTTTATTTTAGTCGACGGTATACCATAATTATAGAAGAAGCCTAATACATTAGTATGAATGAGTGGTCGAAAAGGTCACCCAGTGGTTGAAATTCGACCATAAAATATTAAAAAATGCTATAGTATATAATAGAGCTCGACTCATACCGAAGAGACTGGCCCATACTAGCAAATAAAAGAGCTATGTGGAAGGGGGAGAGAGAGAGGTCTTTGCCCAGAAGTGGACAAAAAAGCCTTGTTAGTTAGTTAGTTAAAGTATTAGCATAGGATCTGTGTTTGGATTTAGTATACTTTTTATCGATGTCATCGGACTTTAATAAAGCAAAAGCTAGTAAACTTGAACTATGCCAAATTACATTATTTCTTGAAGCGTTTTTTTCAGTGGTATAAGATTTACTCTTCACGTAATGTAGATTCAACGAATAATGTACCATCTATTAAAACATACCAATAACTCACACGAACACCTTTCCCAACACCTCCAATTCCCCTAAACAGATGAAAATGAAACACAAAAAAACCCAAACTCCGCGTCACAAAGGACAATGTCAATATTGTCCGTCTGACGATCAAAGAAACTGACCTCTGAGAGAGTGACACAAAGGGAAAAGTCGTTGCCTATTGTGACTCGTTCAAATTTGTACTGGCATGTCGTGTGTAATTGCTTTCCGGATGGGTAGGCGGCTACATTTTAATTAGTACGTTATTTTCTTACGGGGTGTAATTTTTTGTGGATGGAGTTTGTTTTTTTTTGTATGTTTTGTTAAATGAATGTACTTTAAGTATTTTCTTTGGAATATTTTTGTGCATGTTGTTTTAAATATTTTTAACAGCTTTTATATCAAAGGGTCATGGAAATTCGGCGGATACTATGCCATCCCATCCCATGGGCCGCCATGGGATCATGTGGCAAAAATCCTCACGCACTGCGAGTGGTGCGAGGAGGTGTAACTCCGCTGCCGCTAGAAATCGCGTCATGGTGGACAGAGCTCCAGCAGGATGGATGGCATGCCGCCATGAAATCCTGCCATGGAGTGAGCGACTGTCGCAATCCAGTGCTGGGCACGCTATAATTGCGGCACCAGCCTCTTTGAGGAGTGGCTGGAGTTGAGAGGTGCCACGACGTCCTTACCTTCCGCCTAACGCAGATTCTCACCGGACACGGCTATTTCGGGAGTTTGCCGTTCCGGACATAATATCAGACTAAAGTAGAAGTTGATAAATGATCAACTTTTAAATTCAGAAAATGGGATTAGACATTCGTCTAGTATTCTATCACTATCGGCCTTATTCATAAAAAAAATATTAGTGATTAGCTCAAATACTATTAGCAGGTTCTTAATTCAAAATTTTCTGCCCGGCAGATGGATATAATATATGTGGATGGTATAATACCTACTATTAACTAATCATGTGAAAGAGGTTTTTTTCCTATAGACAGCAATGTGTTGTGTGAAACCTTGTTATCTTGAATTATGAATTTGCTTAACAGTATTTAAACTAAGTATATGCTCAGCGAGTTTTTAAATAAGGCGTTAAGAAAGATATAAATCATTGATTTTATTTATTACTACACTATTTGTGGTATCTATGTGCAAAATTTTAAGTCTCTAGGTCTAGCGGTTTTGGCTGTGCGTTGATATATTACCCAGTCAGTTTACAGATTTAATAACTTATTAAAGTACAGTTAATATGTACTAGCGGCATAAAAGATCCGGGAGGAGTACAGCTCATTGGGCATCGAAAAATTCATTCACATCACTGTCAATAGGAAAAGTGCCCAGAATGCTGGCAGCATTGCCACGTTGAATGGCAATGCTGATTCTTTGGCCGAAAAAGCCAGCACTCTGGTCACGTGAAGAGATGACTAAAATGTTTGCTGATGTCACGGAAAACTCAATGAGCACTCACACCTCATGGCTCTAGTGTTTCAATCCCAAACGACTCAAACATATAACGAAAGAAAGATTAAATCACATTTTAAAATTCTTCACAAATAAAAGTAACCGAAAATCTATCACGACTTTCTTTACTAGAAAACTACTAAGAAACCAGTCGAGATAAGTAGTTTTATCGGTAAATACATGGTTATTTGAATAATACTTTCAGTTAGTCAATTTATACTGAAAGTTTACAGCATTCATTTCGAATTCATGAGACGAAACTGTAATAGATTGGTGTTATTCACAAAATATTCGTATATTTTATAAATATTGGGTTGTTTGCTTCGTAAAAGGTTAAAAGGTATATATTATAAGTTTATCTGTTTAGTTATTACAATTATGTGCTTGGTTTCAACGAGTGGGCTTTATTTGGGTAACATTTTAAGTAACCCACCCGTGATGTATTTTTTGTAATGAAAAAGGTCAGAACTTTGAAACTAAGCCCGGTTATTAACTATAGGCTTAAATCCTATCACACGGGGCCTTAACATATTTGTTTGATTTTACGGGTAAAAAGGGTTGCCTACTTAGCCTCTTTCTTACCAGAAATCATCAGGTTAAATAAGTAAATACGTTTTTTTTTATTTTGTCATTTTGATCTGTCTGTCAAGACAATTCAGTCATAAAATTTTGAGTTTATTGGTACTAACTTTGTCGATGAATTTATGCAACACAATAAAATGATGTAGTAACATCACGAAAAAACGGAATGGCATTGCCCATATATGTAACTAATTACGGAACCATTACCGTGCATGGTCCAAATCGCACTTCATGAGTTTTTTCTCACTTGTCTCTTTTACCCACCTCAGAAACTTAATTAAATAAGCCACCGCTCAAGTCGAGTTAAGACGCTTAATTAACCGTAATAAATCAATTAGATGGAAAGTAATTAATTTAGGTTTAGAATACACGTCACCCTTCCACGTACGTCGTCGGTTGACGTGTTTACCATATTGTGGGGAACCTAATATTTGGTTTAAATACTTGTTAAGGAGTTTATTAATAAATTGTGCTTTGGTGAAATGATTTTCTTTGTCTCGTGGAAAATAGGATTAGTGGTTTTTAGACTAATGTTTCAAAGAGTAACTTTATTAGGTATTTTCCCCTCATCCTATTACATCATTATTCCTACTAGTATTAACTAGCTTTTGCCAGCGGCTTCGCCCGCGTGTAATTAGTTCTTCCCTCACTATAAATGTAGGTACACGTGTTACGTCACTCAATAATCTATCTCTGTGCCAAATTTCATCCCGATCCGTTCAGCCGTTCTGGCGTGATTGAGTAACAAACATCAGTCCAACAATTAACATTATCGCATTTAATAAGAAGTACGATAAATGTCATTAGGTTTATAATTATGATAGTTAATGAATTAGTATACCTCAACATTTTTACATTGAGCCGAGGAAAGAAACTAGTTAAAAATATTTATGCTAACTCTTTCCAACGTTTTTTTTTTAAATAATATTAAATGAATAGAAAATTATAGATTCATGAATCAACTATTTACACGATTTTCTCTGTACCCTACTACCCAAACCCCTTATTCTTCAAGTGTAGCCATCCCTTAACAATGGAAGTCAGCAGTTAGGAACTAATCACTACAACTAATAGGCCATCATAGGTCCTCGACCTGAAACAATGAATTGCATGATAGCCATTTCGCCTAGCAGACACATTATTTACGGTCATTAATTTGCAAGTTTATTAGACACAGTTATAGCACAACACAAAGAACTCTTGACTCAAAGTTGATTTATCAGAAGTAACATTAACTAAGCAGAATGGTTTTAGTGTTTAAATAAAGTGTACTGAAGTGTATGGCTCTATTTCTTGGGTATAGATAATAATTCTTCGTCGTAAAATGAAGGAGAAAAGTGCATTATTCAATAGCAAGTCTTCTGCAAGACAGCTTTATTGAGGTTGTTACGTCACTCAATCATTCCTTTTATCGGTCTTTAAACAGAGCAGTGTAACCCAGTGGTAACAGCCCCGGTTGTATTTCGAGGGTACAAACACGGGCAGGCGCCTTAGTTTGTGTAATTTATTTGATCACCACTGCTCTCAAAACGGTGAAGAAAAACATCTAGAAGGAATCGCTATGTCCTAGAAGAAAACACTCCGGGAGTACCGTCAGAAATGAAAACAAAAAACTTGATCAAAAATGCCCAACGCGCAACAAAATGTCGGTGGCGCGCGAGTTCAATTGTTTTTTCCCATCTCAAAACTGCCCAACGCGCCGAAAGAAGTTTTCACTTAAAAAAAACGAACCCGCACTGGGTCCGCGTAAATACTTTTTACTATTATATTGGGTTGCCACCTATGAAATTTGCGTTTGTTTCTCACAAATAGAGAACCTTGTCACTTCTATGAATCAAAATATTCAGCATTTGCTTGATATTCTATCGAATAATGACCGTCATAGAAAACTGCCAATAGTTTAAAAAAACCTTATTACTTATAGTTTTATACAAAAAAACTACCTTAAAAATGATTCCTCTTTTTGTTAGCAGAAATTAAACCGTTTTAACTTAGCCAAAACTTATTTTTGTTGCTTAATCTAAGTGGAATACGTTATCTTAGTTTTGAAACATTATTGTATAAAAGTTTTAAAACATTAGTGTTCTTCTGTTAAATAAATTAAGAAAATGTTAGTAAGAAAAATGCAACTTCTTTAAAATTCTCCATACAAAACGCTGATTTCATAGGTAGGCCGCTAGCAGAGGTTTATAATTAAATATGGGGATAGTTTCTTTACCATGCAAAGGAAATGTACGATGAGAATGATTTACGACTCTTGGAATCATTAATTAGCGGCGCTAATCATGTTTTGGCGAATTCATTAATTTGCGAGAAGTCAGTGGCTGCAAGAAGGCAAGAACATCACAGGTTTTTTTTTTTGCTTTTGGCTGGGGTGTATATTTCATACTTGCTCATGATAGTGGTCTGATGTTTAAGCAATAACAATCATTTACCACATGATTTCTATGAGTTGGTCCGATCTAAATGACTAAATTTACGTGGCTTTGCTCCGGTGGTCTATTCCAGTGGATTTATACTTGCTGGGATTAGTAAGCCTATGGTACGTAGTTGAAACAGTAAAGCTTAACGTCGGTGAAAAAAAAAATCCCAATCGGATCAGTGCTTCTGGAGACTGCCTCTTTCAAACAAGCAATATTTCTAACAATAACAATAACTCTTTATAATATAAATAATTTGTGTTCTGATTAAAGATAGAATACTGATCACAAAATCAGTGTTTTACATGTATTTTACATTAGTTTGTTAGTCTAATTAGTCACTAAACTATATAAAACGTGCGCTATAAAAAAAAAACACAAAGTGTACTCCCAACAAGCTTTTAAATTTTAATTGCCTGCAAGCGTATACAGAAAACATCAAACTCTATGACTTATCCGGAACCACTAGATCCCTTGGCACACTACCCAAACTCACATAACGCCAAATGGCCACAGCAGATATTTATGTAGACTAGAACAAGATTACAACGACTAACCGCATCGTGTAACTTGCTATAATTAAACGTTATACAGTGTGCAAGTCCTTAGAACAATATACAGTATTTTTATGATAGAGTGCACTGAAAGGGACACTTAACACACACACACACTCACACACACACACACACACACACACTTACACACACTTAGGACACTTTTAGGGTAAAATAAGAGAGCGCTTAGACTAAGACACAACACCCGTCTGGCCGGAGGATCCTCCCTTTTCAATGGAGGTTTGCGGGACTTTATATCCTGTTCCGCATGCCTCCAAACAACGACATTTTACATAAACAAAAATATTCCCTACCCTGTCCTCTGTGCCCCACAACATGCAACTTGAATGACCTTTTTCCTGGTACCGACAATACCGAAGAACTGACGAAGCCACACACAGAAGGAGAAGTTATTAAAACCTCAAGGTTATCCGGATAACATGAATGCGCTCCAAACTACTATAAGCATGCACTTTTGTGCTCTCTTCTTTTCTAAAAGCATAATGGTTTCAGTGTCCCTCAATTGTTGATGGAATTCTACTCATTATGAGTAACCCCGTCTCTCTGTTACTCATATAAAATAATGGCATTAAAATGTCATAAATAATGGCCACGGGTCTTCAAATACTCTAACAGTGATACACACAAAACAAGCCTACCCAATGTCACGTAAACATTGTAAATTCACGTCTTGTATGCATAGGCCTATGTTCTGCAGAACAAGTTGACCTGGCCTCAACATGTCGCCATTATGTGCCACGAAACATGTCTTGATCCCGTCGTGGCGTGCCAACTTGGTCGTACTACTTAACATCATCTTGGTTCTTATACAATGCGTCCAATGTAACAAATGTATGACATAATAATAATATATAACATGAGCAACTGTATTTAGTAGGTACCTGGTCCATTGACTTTTTTTCCGTCCTTAGCTGGGGCACTAGACATTCCATCAGTGTTATCGATTATTTAAAGTTAATAATGATTGGAATGAAGTGACCTGTTATTTCGGTGGCACACATGTTGTGCTTTTTTAAAATCTAACGATGATAGAATATTTTGTCCAGACTGTCTCGGCGGTCTCATAGTCACTAATGCGACTGCTGAGCGTGAGGTCAGTGCGTTCGATTCCCGCGTCGTGCAAAAATTAGTGCTATTGGGTTTTTCCTTAAGGCGCAGTTATATGACTTTTAATAGTTTTTAATTGTACATCACGTCTAAATGACTATTTTTACTTCTTTAAAAATATATAAATGTTAGTCTAAACAATTTCCGTCGTAATTTGATCTGTGAATATTTAAAATAATATTTTTATAACACAGTGTAATTAATTTTTAAAGTTATGTCTAACGCGGATAAAAAAATGAGAATCTCACAAAAACTATAAAGCGTATTTTTATGAAACCTTCACCATTTTAAAGATCATTCAATTATTTATAATTTAGTCTGAAGTGTTTTGTTTAATACCTGTTGTTTTATGTGTAAAAAATTAATAATGCGTCTAATTTCAGACTGCTCTCCTGGATGGGCGAGTCCAATTACTGGGTGGACGAACGACGAAGCCTTCCCGGTCGTGTTGGATTGCTGTCCCATGACTAAGAGAGTTAAAAAGCAGAGAGTGCACCTGTGTTTGCGCACACTTATGCACTATAATATCTCCTGCGTACTTGGATAATCTTCGTTGAGATTAGCCACCGTGATCGAAAGATTGGCGCTGTGGTTGAGCGTTCGGCTGCTGTGCTGCGTGTCGCGGGATCGATTCCCGCACGGAACAAATTTTGTATGATCTGCAGATAGTTGTTCCGGGTCTGGGTGTCTTGTGTATGTGAGTATACATGTTTGTAAACGCACCCACGATACAGGAGTAATTCCTAGTGTTGGGCAACGTTTTTTTTGAAAAAAAAAAAAAAAAAAGGATTGCTTGTTTGTTATCCAGTTCCATTTGTTCGAAACATGTCACTCAACACTGCTCGCCACAACAGAAACATATCCCTATAATTATCGCATAAGTTTACAGTTAAGATAATTATCTATCTTTTAGTAGATACAGATATGGAGTCTCGATACATTTAAGTACATATAGACCATGCAAAAACTTATTTTTAGTCAAACGTTTGACCACAGATTGATAAAATCAAAAACTCAGCCATCGAAAAAAACTCAAAGATTGTTTATTATAACAAAAAACGTTCTGCTGTAAATATGAAACAAACAAACAAATAAAAATTAACTAAGCCCACTCATTATAGGATAAAGCGAGACACGGAGGGCCGTTGAGAAAATTGAAGAACACGAATTATATTACAAAACTGAAACAGCTGGGTTATATGGAGTAGGTTTTATTGTGAAAAACTATCATAAAAATAACATTTAAGAATTCCAAGGCGTATATTATGATAGAATTGCCATTTTGAATATAAGGCTTCCTGGTCACAAACAACCAATTTCAATTGTACAGGTATATGTCCACCGAGGTTGCCAATGAAGAAAGAAAACACGAATTTTACATTAAACGTAGCAAAATCATGACCAATTTGAATATCACCGTAATCATAATGCGAGAGTTTAGTGCTCAAATCGGAAAGAGGAAAACAAATGAAGACAAAACACTTGGACCTTATACTACTGGAAAAAGGAATGGTAATAGACAAAAAACTAGTAAACTTACACATTATGAACAGCTAATTCAAAAGAAATATTAAGATGAAACGGGCATGGGTGTCACCTGATGGAAAGACAAGGAACGAAATAGGTTATAATATTACAAACATACCAAAATTGTTCTCACATATGGATTCTGTCAACCAATTTATCTACAATACCGATCACAGAATGCTAAGATGTTTATTATATACCCTGGAACTTTAAACGTCAAGGAAAATTATTTAAAACATTAAGATATCAATAACTTTGCCAATTTCCGAAAATTTTCTGAATTCTTTAGTTTGAAAACTTTACAAAATTTCAATAAATTTCAAGATAAATATGATGTCATAGAAAAAGAATTAAAAGAAATAGAAAATTTGTTTATACATTATAAAAAACAAATCAACAAAAATTTAAAGTAACAAAAGCTAGAAGTTTAATCAAACAAAGAATGGACTTGTATAAATACAGAAAGACTGATAGGCATATTCTAAAGAAAAAAATCTACAAATACGTAAACATGGACAGAATAAATAAGAACAAAAACAATAAAATATTTCAAAGAAAAGTCACGAGGTGTTAAAAAAGTATAGCAGCGACGGAGAAAAAGCTTAAATTGGATCAAAAACATAACACACTGATGAACTAAAAACTTTTTAACAAAAAATTCAACCGAAGAAAAAGAACTAAAAAGCAAAAAATAAATAAACCTTTTAAGTCTTGAGTATTGAGCTTATTTACCTACATAAAATATCAAATTTCATATTAACTAATTTTGAGTCGGCGCCAATTAATAAAATGATTAATTACCTACTTACGGCCTTCTTCATTTGTGAGTACTTATAAAATTTAGATATTTAATAATCAGATTGTTGTTTGGCGCCGACTTAAAATAAGTTTATATAAAATTTTATATTTTATGTAGGTAAATAAGCTCATTACTCAAGACTTAAAAGGTTTATTATTTTTTTTCTTTTTAGTTCTTTTTCGTCAATTAATTTATTTGTTAAAAAGTTTTTTATGTAGTTATGCGGACATGATTTGAATCTTAAAAGTATTAGTCAAACACGCTGTCTTTGAAAATAATTGTTTAATTTAGCAACAACCGAAACATGTAGATACCTACGCTGCTTATGTACACCGAAAACGGCACGTGGTGCCCGGCTGAGCGGGCTTGCGAGGCGTGCTCTGTACCATACGAGACCGCGTCTGACAGCTGATTGCGGTGGTCACTGCCCTCGCGCGCGCGCATATTTCAAACTGCTGTTTGAAGTTAAACGGAGTTTGAAGCTCAACGGAGTGGCCCTCGCGGCCCCGACCGCTACCACCGCAGGAGAGGTACTGGGCGTACTAGGCGTAGGACGTCGCGAGACGATCTCCGGCCACCATAGACCCGGGCCTGCGGACGGCGAGCAGTGGGTAGCTCGCCGTCCGATCAGCACCAGGCCCGTGAGTCGATGGCGCGTAGTGTTCCACGCGCACCTCAAAGAGATGTAGTCAGCCACCACTGACGGGGCCCATCGTGGCCGGTGCCTGCATGCCTAGGGGTAGCGGATAAATTCTGAAAATGAGTTACTGCACCCCTGGGCACTCAGGCAGGGAAGAAACAGGGGTGGGTTTTAGTCAGTAAGAGTCTGACACGCCCTCCCGCTCCACCCAGAGCGGGAAAAGTCATTGCATGATTTCCCACCCCACAAAAAAAAAAACACACTCCGTTGAGCTTCCCTCACGCGACCCGCCTCCGCCTTCACGAGCATTACTGCTTCGCAGAAGGCGGACACTGCCTCCCATTCCCTCTCGCTCCGTACCATGGCCTGAACCAGGGCCGGGCGCGAGAGGTCGCCGCCACCTATCGCATCCACGAGGACACGGAGGATACTTTGTAAAGTATTATATTTTTTTTTTTTTATTACTTAATTATTGTGAATGTGAGGACTATGTGGGTTATTATTATTATTTTCTCCTCCTTTTTACAGTAATTTTTAACGTTGTCTGACAGTTTAAGTACTTTTGCGGCCTACCCAAATGTCGTTTCTTTGATATTGTTCGTCATGTCATTGATCTCCTTAGTGGTTTTTAAGTTGAGCTATTAGACTATTGACAAATGCTTGCACTGACTGGACAGGTCCACTCAAATATGTTTGGTTCTTTCTTCAAAAGACCACTACAGACATTAAGCTGCATGGTCCTCATATAGAGTAATGTGAATGCGAGAACTATGTATGTCGTTATATTCATGTAGATTTTATGATTGTCTGGCAGTTTGAGTATTTTTGCGGCCTACTCAAATGTCCTTACTTTGGTATTGTTCGTCGGTTCGTTGAGCTCCTCAAAGTTCTGAGTTGAGCTTCGCGATGACTGACAAATGCTTGCACGGTCTGGACAGGTCCACTCGAATTCGTGTGTTGCTTTCTTCAAAAAGCTCCTCCCAGACATAAACGTACATGGTTCTCATATGATTTAACCAGTATACATTGTATGGATTTGATTTTCTCAGGGTAGTCAGTTAGGAAACACCGGCCTCATCTAGCTTAAACTGACAAAAACCATTGACGTGTAAAAGTGTTCCTTGTAACCTATTTACTGAATAAACATCATTTATCATTTATCACGGCGGTGTTCCGCCCAAGCGGGGCAGACCTCCACCGTATGCTCCACCGTGTCCTCTGGGTGATACGCGCAAGCGACCGATACTTAAACACGTGATTGTACTCATGATTATAAACAACTTTCCCAAAGATACTTTTTTACTTATCACTTTTATCACAATAAAAACAGTTTGAAATATGAGCGCGCGCGAGGGCAGTGACCGCCGCAATAAGCTGTTAGACGCGGTCTCGTATCGTACAGAGCACGCCTCGCAAGCCCGCTCAGCCGGGCATCACGTGCCGTTTTCGGTGTACATTAGCAGCGTAGGTAACTACATGTTTCGGTTGTTACTAAATTAAACAATTATTTTCAAAGACAGCGTGTTTGACTAATACTTTTAAGATGCAATTCATGTCCGCATAACTACATAAAAAACTTTTTAACAAAAAAATTAACCAACGAAAAATAACTAAAAAGCAAAAAATAAATAAACCTTTTAAGTTTTGAGTAATAAGCTTATTTACCTACATAAAATATAAAATTTTGTATAAACTAATTTTTAGTCTATCATGATCAGATCCTGATTTTCTTGACGTGAGACCACCCTTGAGGTATACCCTATCTTAGAAAAAAAAATCATCAAAATCGGTTCATAAATAACGGAGTGAGGGCCGAACATACATACAAAAGCGCTAAACGTGCCCACAATTTTCGAGGTTTTCTCTCCATTTTATCAGGATTTCATTGTCAGATCCTGACTTCCTTGACATGGGACCACTTTTGACGTATACCCTATCTAACAAAAAAAGAATAATCAAAATCGGTTCATAAATGACGGAGTGAGGGCTGAACACAGAAAAAAAATAATATATATATATACGGTCGAATTGAGAACCTCCTCCTTTTTTTTCGTTGGTTAATAAAAATATCGAAGAACGCGCGCGCCGTAACATTAAAAGTAGGCACGATCTATCAGCTGATAGCCTGACCTCGGGAAAGGGCAAATGTACTAGTAGTAGCGTCTCACGCTCCCTCGCCGCCCGCTCAGTGCTAACAGCTGATCGCGGCGGTCATTGCCCTCACGCGCGCCCGAATTCCAAACTGTTGTTATTGTGAAAAAAGTGAAAACTTATAAAAAAAAAGTTTTTTTGGGAAAGTTGTTTGTAATCATGAGTTCAATCACGTGTTTAAGTATCGGTCACTAATTATCAGTCACCCTTTATACGGTCGAAATGAGAACCTCCTCCTTTTTTTTTTCGTCGGTTAAAAAAAACAAACAGAACCGAAATAATATAAATCACAACTGCTTATTACCACGCGCTATAATAAAGTGATGAGGAAATAATGTCTGAACCAAGTCAATAAACAGTTTACGAGGTTGAAGAGGAGGAAGAGATCCTATATATTATGCAAAAAGAAGTTACCCAAGCAATTAAATCACAGAAAAGGGGAAAAGGACCGGGCAAAGACTACATAACCAACAAACTCTTAATAGGGACATCTTTCAAAACATTATCACAGCTTTACTCAATTATATTTTAAATATAGAATATATACTGCATCAATGGACATCGTAAACCATAACACTTCTGCATAAAAAAGGAAAGAAAAATTATATCGCTAATTAATATAGACCCATCAGCCGGATGTCCAAACTATACGACTGTCCAAACTATACTATATATGACTGGCCTGTTGGTCTAGTGGTTAGTGACCCTGACTGCTATGCCGGAGGTCGTGGGTTCGATTCCCACCCAGGACAAATGTTTGTGTAATGAGCACGATCATTTGTTCTGTGTCTGGGTGTAATTTATCTATAATATTTACGTATTTAGAAATATATAAGTATGTTTATCAGTTGTCTAGTACCCATAACACAAGCTCTGCTTAGCTTGGGACTAAATGGCGTTGTGTGATAGTTGTGGAATATTATTATTATTATATGTTGTTTATTCATTTGTAAATACATATAAATTATATTTTTAAATATTTCAATGAAAAAATAAAAAAAATAAAAACATTTAAAAATATAAAAAATAGTATCCCACCGGTATCGGGAACAGGGTCCAAGCTACCGGCGGTCAGGGCTCCAGAGAGAGGAACCGCCTGACAATGCGAGCCGTGTCCAGAAGTACTGCTTTCTGAATCAAGCCCTTGATCCAGCCGCCTAACGAGAGCCTCCTGAGGTGTTGATCGAGGCTCGTGGCTATTAAGCCATTGGCTGACACGACTATCGGTACAATGATCGCTGAGTCCACATCCTACATGTCGACAACCTCGCGAGCCAAGTCAATATACTTGATTTGTTTATCTTTCTCGGCTTTCACGAGGTTCTCGTCATGTGGGACGGTAATGTCAACAATCATTGCACGCCTCTCGATTCGGTCCACCACCACTATATCAGGCTTATTGGCTAAAATAGTCCTGTCAGTGATGATGGACCGATCCCAGTACAATGAGATATGACCATTATCGAGAACTGGGTCGGGCGCATATCTGTAGTACGGCACTTCCGATTCCACAAGAGAGTACTTCAGAGCAAGTTGCTGATGGATAATCCTGGCTCCAAGGTTGTGCCTATGCAAGTACTCACCGTTAGCTAGACGAGAACAACCAGAGATTATGTGGCGGATTGATTCTCCCGGACGATGACATGCCCGACATATGTCAACCGTGCCGTCCTTCACAATAAATCTCCGGTAATTTTTCGTCATGATAACTTCGTCCATAATTGCACAGACAAAACCTTCGGTTTCCCCAAAGAGGTCACCGACACGCAGCCAGGCTACGGACGCTAACTGGTCTACATCGGGCCCATGTAGTGCCCGGAAAAAGCGTCCGTGAAGTTCCTTACTCTGCCATACTTCTCTGCGATCGTTAGTGTCAAGCACTAGAGGTTTGCGCCAGTTCTCGTTAGCCAAGGAGAGTGGAGTAAGGCCCTTGTCCACTGCCACTACATCTCGATGCATACCCACGTCAGCAGCTAGGAAATATTCCCTTAGACTGCATACCTCGCGGTTGTGGAGGGTCTTAGCATTTAAAAAGCCTCGGCCTCCACACTTCCGCGGGATATACAGTCTCATCACCGACGAACGTGGGTGATGCATTCGAAATGCAGTCAGCAGTGTACGGACACGCCTATCCAGGGCGTCAATTATTATATTATTATTATTATACATAATATTTTCTAATACTAGATCGTTTAACAAAGATTTTGAACGAAAATCAACCAAAAGAACAAGCAGGATTCCGCAGTGACTTTTCACCGCTAGATCATATTCACACCATAAAGTAAGTTATCCAGAAAAGTAATGAATAAAATGGTATTACTTATTATCTATCATTCATTGATTATAACAAAGCGTACGACTCACTTAAACACGCAAAAATATGGGAAGCGTTAAAAGCACAAATATATAATTATGCGTCTCATTAAGACTTACCTAACGTAATCCAACCGAAATTGAACGTGGTTCAACACAGTCCCAGATACCAGTCAGTTTTTCTATACAACAAGTTATCCGTAGAATATAAAGTCATAAGTAGTGCAAACTTATTCAAAAACAAATTCAAGACATACTTATTGAGGAAGGGCTATTACAGTGCTGATGAGTTTCTAGAGGACAAACGACAATAATGTATTGTTGTATTTGTAATTGAATTTTATTTTTTGACATTTGCCAATGATTTTAAATTGGAATCTAGATTATTATAAATATAAATATATACATGTTTTTTTTTTGGCGTTAGTTTGTGACATCATTTATTTATTTATTTATTAAAGCTTCATGCAACACAAATGTACAAAGGCGGCCTTAGGCATTCTCTACCAGTCAACCTAGGGTGGTGGAGAGATAACATGGCAGGTGCATAAACTGAAAAAAAAAATACTAAGATGAAAATAATTACAAAAGTATATATGTATAGTTAAAATAAACATACATATATATTTAATATAATATACCTACATATATAATAATAATATATAAAGTTAGAGATAAGGATTTTGAGACGACTCCTTTACTTGTTAAGAAGGAAATTCCGCAACTTTCGCTTAAATGCATACTGACTGGTGGCCGTCCTGATATTGAGGGGAAGCGCATTCCACAGAAGGATGGACTGTATATGAAAGGAAGAATGAATAAAATTAGAAGTATGTTTCATTGATTGTATTATAAATTTTACTATTATTCATTAGTTGTTTTTGACAATGATTTTTTGTATGTATTCTTTTTTATTTTTTTTTCCTTACACATGTGACATTACTCATATTTTTAAATTTATTATTCAATTTAATTTTTTTCTTTTAATTTTTTATTTGACTGTAATGATTTTAAAATGAAATTTGATGAAATTATTTTTTTGTGGTGGTTGGAGACGTGATTTTTTACATTTGACATTCTATTTTTATTTTTAAATTATTCATAACTGTTGTTACGTATGAAGATATTGTTATTTACTGGTTTTTTTGGTCACTTTTTAATCGGTCTTTTTTGTTGTTTAGCTTCTATTTTACTCATTCTTTCTACACAATGTATATTGTTAAGAAATAAATGACTTATGACTTATTAAAAATATATACAGGAGCATGAAAGCTAAAATACGAAGAGAAAGTGCGGTGCGGGATGATTTTAGTATAAAAGGAGGAGTTAGACAAGGAGACCCGTTGTTGTCACCGTAACTTTTCTCGGCAGTTCTTGAATATATATTCAGGAATCATATCAGTCTCGAATGGAACAAATACGGACTAAATATAAACGGAACCCAAGTAAACCACCTACGATTTGCAGATGATCTGATACTTATTTCGAACGATGCGAGAAGCCTGCAACAAATATTCGATCAACTGGTATAATATGAAAGTGGAAACGTTGGACGATGAACACCTCAAAAACAAAATTACTGACAAACTTAGAAAAAATCCCTACTATTGTCAATAGTACAGCGATAGTCCTCCAGATCCTGCACGAATGATATTAGCTAGTTGATTATGCCCATGAGTATAGTCGTTTTGTGGCAATATCATACAAAGCTCCTGTATTATAAACCCACTCAATACACACTTGGAAAACTAATTCAATCTCCAGCAGTGCACTTTGGCTAAACAAACGAATACTGTACATCATGAACGAGGTTATTTCGCATAAGCTAATAAATCTGCCAGTATGTTATTGCAATCTGGAAAAGCAAACATGTGTGTTCTAACCTGCCGGATATTAAAAATTTCTTCGAACCCATGCAGATTTGGTGAGCTATTTATTGTATTCCTAGCTTTTGCCAGCGGCCTCGCCCTCATGGAATTAGTACGACACCCATTATATATTACAGCCGAAGTCCGATTCCCGACTATAATCTATCTCTGTGCTAAATTTCATCCAGATCCGTTCAGCTGCCTCTGGTGTGATTTACACAAAGCAAACAAATAAGAGTAAGATTTGTGTTAATAATAGGTGTTTTTGATGGCAATATAGTTATGAGAACAAAAGTGGAAAAGAGAGACCTTAGACAGAGTTCGAGATACAGAGTTCTAAAGGTTAACCACAGACAACCACAGACAAAAATTTCATCGTCATTTCACCCGAAAGATGGCCACTGCTGGCCATCCGCCAAGTATCGCTACAGCAACCGGTCTTATGCGTCTCGTATCCACCGGATTCCCACTACCGTCACTAGGTCATCGGTCTACCTTGTGGGAGGCATTCCAACGTTGCGTCTTCCGGTACGCGTCCGCTACTCCAGAACTTTTCAGCCACATTAACCACCCATTCTGCGAGCAAATATCATCATAAATAGATAATAATAAACCTACCGTATATTTTTCTAACAATTACTCTTTAGTTAGCCTTAGTTTTCCACGGCTGAATGCAAATTAAAAGTCTAATCACATAGTTACAAATAAGCAAACGGTTCGATAATCAACAATTAATCATGATCTCTTAGTGAATTCGTGCATCTCAATTGCAAGAACATTATTAATTACACTTCGTACATTCCATGTTTCTTTTACACCCAGTCAGTGACTCGGCGTGGCATACTTGATTTTATTGCAGGCTTAACTTCTCTTCAGACTGTCTAACTTTCATTTAACTTTAAAGCAGTATCTAAGAGAAAAATTTAAACTAATTTAATTAAACATTCGCCCGATCGCTATTGCTTTTTTATGTAACTAAGTCAGTGGAGCTTGGTACTTACCACGACCGTCTAGTACCAACAAGGTTTCCTGAATTACGTAACGCGATAGCAGCAGTACTATTTAAGATGGAAAGCTTTTTCATTCCTTTTTAGAAACTAATGAATCAGTGTTGAGGTAGTGGCGCAATACTAGACTGTTTTTCAATTGGAGCTTTTATTTGGATTTATTTCATTTGGCTCTTGAAACTTGAATTTGTTAACGAGGCAGCTGTCAGCAAAATATTTTAACTTAGGTATTTTGGTCTCAGGACCAAAATACCTAAGTTAAAATATTTTGCTGACAGCTGAACTAAAATATTTCTTTGAATAAGGTTGATTTCAGAATCAACCTTATTCAAAGAAATATTTTAGTTCAAACTAATGACGTCAGTTAGTTTGTGAGACGAAAGATAATGAAATAATACCTATGGGTAGTCAAAGTTGAGACGTCATTGGATAATTACCCACGCCACAAAAATAAAAAGTTAGTCGAAAGTAATTTTTTTTTTTGTTTCAAAATAATCATTTTTCTGCCCATGGTATCACAATTTCTACTTTTTCTGAAGTTTAAAATTAGTTAGCTAAACCTCATTAAATCTGATATGGTACCAAAAACCTTACGCCAGAAATAAAATGACAAGCCTGACCCACACATTCACAATCAAAAATATTCAAATTTAAGGGCACATGCACAATACATTGGTATAATACGGACTCAACGAGGCGTAAACTGAGATCATACAAAGCTTCATACATTCGGAATCCGAAGTATGACAGGAATTTCATCTCAATGCTCTATATAATTCTAATATAGCATCTTAATATTTATATTTTTGAGGTGAGAATTCGCTGAACGTTGTAATGGTACTGAAGTATAGCTGTATGATAATAATTAAGGATTTATCGAAGAAGATGTTTATTCTGATTAAAATTGTAGCTTTTCTTTTTTTTTAGATGTTGGGAAATCATCCAATGACTTCTCCAGCTCTGGGTGGAACGGGAGGGCGTGTCAGACTTTTACTGACAAAAACCCACCCTTGTTCCTTCAGTTGCCTCTACCAAGGGGCGCGGTAACTCTCTTTCGAATTTATCCGCGATCCCAGGCAGGCATCGGCCCTAGCGGCCGTCAGTAGGTCTGGATCTTGAATCTTTTTGATTTACTTCAGAGAGATATTGCACTTATTCAAAGATGAAGTAAATTATAAGAATAAGCATACCTAACCAGCCTACAATGTTCCCACTGCTGGGATACAGGCCTCCTCTCTGTGGGAGGGTGTGGGCCGTAATCCACGACGCGGGCCCAATGCGGGTTGGGGGATGCCACATGTCTTCGAAGTTTTAGTTCTAGGACATGCAGGTTTCGTTACGATATTTTGCTGCGACTTACAAGTTGTGGGTTGTAAGTTCGAACCCAGGCGGGCACTTTGCTTTGTGTAAATTAAAGCATTACATTATTACAGTCACTTAAAATAGTGTATTAAGAACAGAATCGTAAAAATATCAAAATACATTTATTTTTAAACTAGTCACATCTTAGCTTAGCCTTTTCAGAACTCAAACAACAACTCTTGTCATACTTTAACCAAATTTTAACTAAATATAAAAATAATAGCCACACTAAAATTTTTAACGAAAATTTTGTTAACTGTCAAAACCACAGCATTACGTTTTAAATCTCCATCACAAACAAGTTTCTAAAATAAGCTTAAAATAAACTAACCCGTTCAAATTAACTGTTATTTAAACAATAATTTGAGTACAGCGCCCTCTATTGTGTTAATAGGGTGATTAAGTGAACAAAGCATGAAGTTTTTCATTAGGGAATTGCCTAGAGCTATCAGGCAACAAAGGCCCAGTATTATTTTGTCCCCAAAGTACAAAATTGAATTTTGCACTGCAGTTTTAGATGTGAAGTTAAATAAATTCCTAGTTTAGCCGGATTATGGGTAACTTTGTTCACATAAATTTGGATTTTGGTGGTGTAAATTATTGATAAATTGGTTTTTTGCTCGAAAGTTTTTGATTTATCGCGGTATTGTGGTCATGACCTTTGTTACGCATCAGTGGGCTTAGCTTATTAAAACAAAAATAAAGGTTAAAATAATATTCGAAAAAGTGCGTTTTACTTGTGTGGTCTCTTTCAGAAACGATAGTAAGTTTACGTTCCCACTGCTAGGACGTATCCTCTCTATGAGAGGGAATGGGGCTTAATCTATCACGCGGGCTCAGTGTGAGTTGGTGGATGTCACATGTCTTCGAATTTTTGGTTGCATGGCGGTATCCTCACGGTATGTTTTCCTGCATGTTTTAAGAGCTTTCAAATTATTACCCACTAGATAATTTTCCAAATGTTAGCTCCCATAGGAAAAGGAAAACTTTCGCATTTATTTATCATACACAACTCCAATCACAGTGGTGATGACTATACTTGACTCAACCTAGAAATTGGACTAATTACGTACCTACACTACAATACACGTGAAACTGCTCTTTAGGAAATAATAGGTCCCTAAGCTACCACTAATTGCCTTTTAAACACGCTAGCTTCAAAGATAGAAAGCCCATGAATATTCATAAATACTCGTATTTAGGCAATCTCCATACTTATTCACTTAAAAGCCTCGTTTAAATGTACTATAATATCGAGGGTATCGCTTTTGTTGATGTAACTCGCCTCACGACCATCTTAGATGTGACTAAAAAAACAATAGCACAAAGGCGACACTCATTTTATCACAGCTTTAATTGAATTAGGCACTTAATTACAGAACACTAAAGTTTAAAACTTTATTTTGAATAAAACTAAAATTAAGTCTCGCTACCTGAGTAGGGAGTTAATCTCTATTTTATACCGAAGGGTACCCGAACATAATCATCTAAGTTAAAGTGTCGTGTCAAGACAAAACCCTTAATGCATTAATGAAAGCACACCTACTCTTAATAAACGCAAAGGGTGGGGTGCTATAGCTGACGAGGGGTTGGTTCTGAGGGTGTTGGACACTCATATTGAATCAAGAGTTTCTTGCGTTATAATGTTTTATGGTTTATTAGAGACCCGCTGGTTTCACACGGAAGCAAATGATTCTAAAGACACATATCGCCATATAGAGTCCTTAAGGCCTACTACCGGCCAAGTAACGCTCTCATTGAATAAAAATTCGTAGCATAGCCTAAAAACAAAACATTAAAGAATCCGTCACGTTTGTTACAAAGAGGATAAAATATTTTTACGTTGTTAAAACAGGACTCAAAATGTTTCATATCCAAAGTAGTAAGCAAAAGTGTCAAAAACGGTCGTAAAAAGGTAACAAACAAACAGTTGCGCATTTCTAGTATCGGGTGTAAAAAGACAGTTTCCGAAGCCGAAAGCCACATATTCTACCCATTATTTGCAACATTTTTTTCCACTAGACCATACCTGGGAATCCGCTGATTCTAGAGATATTGAAGGTCAAAGTCGCTTTTATTTTGTTACTTTATACGGAAATTAATTCCAAGTGTTATTACTAAACTTTTTTTTACAAAAAAATATTACCTGAATTTTTGATTTTTTTTCTCCAATGACATCTCCCGCTCTAGGGTGGAATGGAAGGGCATGTCAGATTCTTACTGACTAAAACCCACCCCTGTTCCTTCCCTGCCCTGAATGCTCAGCGCCGCGGTAGCTCTGTTTCGAATGTATCCACAACCCCTGCGCATCGGCCATGACGGGCCCCGTCATGGTTTGCTGACAACTCTTTGAGGCGCGCGTGGAACACTACGCGCCTTCGACTCTCGGGCCTGGTGCTGATCGGACGGCGAGCTACCCACTACTCGCCATCCGCAGGCCCGGGTGAAATTACGCATTTGCAGTTACAAAAACGCAATTAATATCAAACGTATCCGACGAGTACCTACGTGGCTTAGAGCGAAGGGGCGGTGTTTAAGTCCACTTGCCTGGGTTCGCGTTAGATTGAGCGCAGTTTTTTTTTTTTTTTTTATCGCACCTAAAAATAAAAGTCGGATCCCAGCAATAATTTTTGCGCAAAACTACTTTGTTAGATGTACAGTATTCGTAGTTGACGGCTATGTGATGTGTCTCTTTACACCCTGTATATGTTAGGACTAGTTAGGTGAGGAAGTTAGGATGTAGCTTGATTAAGATCAAAAACTTCAGCTTACACGCGGATGACAACGAAGATACTCGCTGTAGTAAGCACAACGATTGAGAGATTAAAGTTTCTTACTAGGAATTAAAGAAATGAAGATATCCACCAGAGAACCAAGGTTACTGACATAGTTCGAAGAATAACAAAACTTAAGTGGGAATAGGCACATATCAACTGGACGATAGGGCCGAAAAGTTGTGGAGTGGCGACCGCGTACGAAAGACGCGTTGAAATGCCTCCCACAAGGTTCACCGATGACCTGGTGTGACGGTCGCGGGAATCCGATGAAATTGAGACGAATCGGAGTGGTCGTTGTAGCTACCACTTGGGGGAGGCCTATATCCAGCTGTGTACATCTTTCGGCTGAAATAATGATGATGACTAGAACATAGACGGATTCCCCAGATTTTTAATTGGCTTTCATCATTTCCTTACTGCTGAGGATCGTGACCATACTACGAACGCGTCTGCAATCTATGTAGTTTTTCTTCTTTCATACCGTGGTGTGAACTACTCGATACAATCTTTCTTTTTCTTTGAAGAAATCCTTAAAATCTTGTATACCTTTAACCTTTGAAAAGGGGAGCGCCTTAGTTTCTAGCTTTCTCTCCACCTAAACCGAGATTAGAAACAACATTGTAAAGTTCAAATACTTGTTTCAGTAGCACCTCACCCTAAAACTGCAGAAGTAGTAGGGTAAATGTACCGTTGTACGAACTTGCCTCGTTTGAGGCGATCCGGTCACAACGGTGGAAAGTTTTCGCATGACGTGTGTTGTTACCTCAATTGTTCACTTCTTCCCTTCAAATTAACGTTTCTGGAAGCTATTTTGTGTAGTTAAGTACTGAATCTTGGTAATGTAAAGTTTTGTACGGCAGATTCGAAATGGAGACAGGCTTTTTAGATTTATTGGGGTTGGGCAAGCGTACTTTGTCTAGATGTTTGAATTGATGTTGTTAAGTGTGGTGTACTTGACTAAGATATTTTAGTACATTGACATGTGATTAAAACCAATCCGCACTTTTGAAAACCAACACTGTATCTGTGTAGCTTTTTTGATTACAATTACCAGACCACTGCAGTCCTCAACTTAAAGTACCGTTTTTCGTTTTCTGATTTCACGTTAATAAGCCAAAACATCTCTATCGATCTGTATAAGTACTATTTTTTTGCTATCAGTAGATTCTGAGATAAATAAATAAAATCACTGTTAAGTTTCCTTGATTTCGATCTAATCTAACTCTGTTTTTTGAGAGTAACTTAAAATATGATTTTACGTCAAATATAACGGCATTACAGCTTTCGGACGGCATTACTCTGAGCTGACTTCTAGGTAACATTTGATGCAACTGTAGAAAATAAAACATAATTAAAATGCACCAATTTATTTTATTCAATTAAAAATGTTCAAATTCATGCCTAACCTTTCACCCCATTTTCCAAAAATAAGAATTTTACGCAAACAATTTCACACATTCTGCCACTACTCCTTTAAGTTGACTGCAGTCAGCGAAGTCGTCCCATTCAGGACAATGCTGAAATGAGAAACTAAGAATTAGTGACATTAATCGATGGACCATCATTGAAGCTGTGAACAGCTAGGCAAGCGACGCCACATTGACAGACGTACGGCGATGCATCACCGGTACATGGTGAACATCCCATCCACACGCACAAAACGTTTTGAGAACACATTCATTGTGCGTGCAGCTAGAGTGGCATTCCCTGCCGGAGTCTGTGTTTCCTGATAGCTACAACCTAAGAGTCTTTAAGTCAAGAGTGAATAGGTTACTTCTAAACAAGCGTGCTCCATCTTCGACCACATCATCGTTTAGCATCAGGTGAGATAGTGGTCAAACGCGTGCCGATAAAGAATAAAAAAAAAAAAAAACAATCTTGCAGTCCTCATCAGGATATCGGTCCACCTTGTGAGAGGTCTACAAAACTTGGGTCGCGGGAGTGTTTGAAAGAGTCGACCCTGGAACGCACTGGCAACTAAAAGGTAAACGGGTGGGTTTTAGTCAGTAAGATTCTGACACGCCCTCCCGCTCCCTCCAGAGTTGGAGAAGTTATTTGATGATTTCTCACCCTAAAAAAACTGGCCACTTGCGTTTCGGATTTCGCTTCTTCTGCTAATGAAGTTGCCCATGCCCCTCATTAGCAGACACAAATGAAAACCTATTGTCGCGTCTCCATAAGGGGCCTGACGGATTAAGAGTTCCGTACAATATATTGGTATTTGTTAGTAAAGTTTATTAATTAATAAACATTATCATTAGTATAGTTCATTATTATCATTATTATTAGTGGGGACTATAAAAAGGCTGATGATGATGATTATCACCCAAGTTCATAGGTCAATGGGGATAAGAAAGACAAAAAAAATCTTCGGAACAAAATTTTCTGACAAACGACGGACGGACAGACAGACGGATAGACGAACACGTAAGTGACAACAATAACTTACCAAGGCTCCGTTTAGACCCTTGGGGTACGAAACCCGGAAGCTACACAGAAATTGATTCATTGACTTGATTAAGATCAAATTCTCTTTTCAAGATTCTTAAAATCAAGAATATCATGAAAATATCGCTAACTCTGGTGTTTTACGTTTGCTAGATGTAGGCTTTATAAAAAAAATAAAATTTTGTAACGTTACTTTGTCTGTTTGTTTAAAAGTAAGATTTTTACTCACGTTCAACATTTGCATGGCGACACAGTGCCTCATCTTCATAAAGTCACAGAAATCAGGAGGTCCATATTTCTCCAGATCTCCTTTGATGCAATTTGTTTTTAAGTCCGCCAACAGGTCTTTGTCATCAATATCCTTGGTCATTACTTCTTCTAATTTTGTCAAGTCCAATTTATCGTCATCTGTTGCAAAACCCCTCTTTTTAGCTATACATAGTTCGTGCTCGCACTGGAAAATACAATAAATATATAGTGGTGAAAAGAAAATTATGTTTGGCAAATGAAGTCTATACCTGCTAAGAATTTTCATGTTACGACGGAGGATGGAATCTTTAGCAAGGAGTTAAGCCCTTTTACCAGACTGCCTCAGAAAGAGGGTAGTGTTTATATCATTAGTACTTACTGTTACTGGGTCCTTGGGCAATTGAAAGCATTCCTTCAAGTCATCCTCATTCATAAGTTTTTCTTTGATTTCAGAACTTTTTTTGCAACATTTCATTGAACGCTAGAAAATAAAAATTGTGTTGAGAATTGGAAAGAAATATTGTCCTTACAGGTACAGCAACAGAATAAATACACTATCAATGTGAAATTAATATTTAAAAAGTACAGTCCGTACTTTCTAAATATTATTTGAGATAGGTAAGTTTTATGACGTAATCGTGCGAACAAAAAAGGGTTATGAGAATTTTCAGGAGTATTATTTGAGATTTAGGTGTGTAGGTACTTACAGGGTGAAACATTCGTGCACAGTCTCTTTTCTCCAAGCCCGCAGCCTGTAAATTAGAAAAATTAACTATAGTCGGTATAAAAAGTGGATTTTTCTTGTTTTTTTTTTTTAAAGTTGGTAGGAGCGGACCATCACGGGCAACAGCTAGCACATAATAAAATGAATTAGTGTGTCCCGCAAAGAAATAGAAACTGACATAGTAGTCTATAAGTGAAATAAGTGAAAATTAAGTGTTCTGTTTGTTCCGTTCCCACAGACAAACCGTGAAAACGGTTTTGCGGGGCATAGTTCATAAGTTAAGATTTATAAACTTTGTTTGTTTTTAATAAAAAAATAAAAAAAATAATAATAGTGGTGAAACAGAAATAGATGATACATTATTTCAGCGAAATACGTGCACAGTAGTATACAGCGTGTAACAGAAAGGTGTGGTCATATTTTAAAAACCGGTTCTGCCCAAGGAAATGAACAACTTTCTCTAAAAAGATAGAAAAGATAGAAAAGATAGAAAATTCCAAAAAAAAAAAACATTTGGACTTTCCGTACAAAGTTATCATTAGCTGATCAATATTTGTATGGGAAGTAAAAAAAAAATTTTAGAATTTCCTCAGGTTTTCTTGAAGAAAGATGTTCATATCGATGGGCAGATGCAGTTCTTAAAATATGACTACACCTTTCCGTTACACCCTGTATATAAGCGAAATATTATTTTTTTACTCTATATTCACTGTCGATTATTATTTACATTGTGTTTTATATCGTCAATTTGATTTGATGCACACTGACTTCAAAAGAGCGAGTAAGAAATATAATTTGAAAACTCAATTCAATATTCGCCTATATTTCCGTAAACCCAGTTTCACCTTACACAATAAAAACTCTTACCAAAGCCGAAAGGGTAACGACAATCAAAATCGTAAGACGATACATGTTGAACCAAATGCTTAACACTGACACTGAAAAATATAATCATGAGCATATATTTATACGTCGGTAAATCTATTATTTATTGCCCGTGCTGCCTAACTACCAGAAAATTGTAGCACACTATTCAGTAATAACAATAATTATTGTCACGTTGTGTGTTAAAAAAATTGTGAATCGTTCCATCTGTGTGTTTATGAGAACAATGAGTTTTGTCATTGAATAATGAAAAACCGCTTTTTGTAGATAAAAAATTGAATTTTTCCCACGTTAAATCAAAGGCCTCTTGTCAAATAGAGATAGATGAGCTTTTATCGTGCTTGATCACTGATTGGAACTAAATTGTGGCTATAAAACTTTTGACACAGGGAATATAATTTACCACGTAGGTAATCATGATAATCATCATCATCAGCCTTTTAATGTGGGCCCCACTGGTGGGGCACAAGCCTCCTCTTTGTGAGAGGGTGTGGGCCGTAATCAACCACGCGGACCCTGCAATGCGGGTTGGTGGATATCACATGTCTTCGAAGTTTTTGTTCTAGGACATGTCGGTTTCCTCACAATGATTTCCTTCACCGTTTTGGGAGCAGTGGTGATGAAATAATTTACACAAAGTAAAGCGCGTGCCTGGGTTGACTTATAAGTCACGGCGGTTACCACTGGGCCACCACTGCTCACGTAGGTATAGAAATAAAAATTTTATAGTTTGAAAAAACTAAAAAATTAGTGTGACGTCATTTCGTTTTTAAAACGCTTTTATCAATTACACGTCACCATATGGATTTAGAATGACGTAATTTATCTAATCATGCACTGTCATCCGTATTATTCATGTATGCAAAATTTCAGCTCAATCGAAAATCGGGAAGCGGGGCAAATTTTACTTCTAAGATTTGTTTATATAGTACACATGAGGGTAGTACAAAAGTGTATTAAAAAAAAGAAGACATGACAATCGAATCAAGATTTTGAACACATTATACATATAGTCGATTCGTAATTAGAAAGAAAGAAAGTAAGAAACAATATTTATTTGTATCTCACAACAAGAACTCAGTAACTATAAATAAAAAAAAAGACTGTGTGAGGCCAAAAAGGCTCCTAAATCAGCGTAATTCGAACATCGGCTCTTAAATAAACGGGTATATATATTAATCGCGGAAACATAACTCAAGCAAATCCGAGTCATACACCTAGCAGATGAGATTTCATTTTAGATTTGAAATACATCCATGATTTATTACAATCAATGGCTAACGTGGTTTTGATTGTCACTTCACATTTAAATAAGGTGGTTGTCAGACCACTGACGATTAGCGATGATGAACAATAGCTTTGGAATGAGTCAATTAACGTCAGTAGGTACTATAGAGGCTTTAATGTAAGGTGGTTTTGCCAATCAACTTGCTTCGTCCGGCTAATCCCCTTGAGATAGGTAATCGAACTTTAACACAAGGGACCATACTCCTCGGATAACTCGTGTTTTTTTACATATTCCAGGATATTATGGTCTATCCGTTTGCCAAATTTCATCCAAATCCGTTCAACCGTTAAGGTGTGAAAGAGTATTATATTGTTAGGACTATCTTTTATTTATACTATATCAGAGTCGAATTTCCGTTGTTATTAGTCCTATGACACTTAAACATAATACTAGCTTCTCGAAGCAGCCTCGCCCACGTGGAACTAGTACTTCCTCCATTAAAAATTATAGACTATGTGCTATTCCAGACTATAACCTATCTCTGCGCTAAATTTCATCCAGATTCGTTCCCGTTCTGGCGTGATCGAGCAACAAACACCCATCCACCCATTCAAACTTTCGCATTTATAATATAACTAGCTGCGCCCCGCGGTTTTTTCTGGGTATAAGCTATCTAGATATCAAAAGTCATTCAAATCAGTCCAGCCATTTGAGAATGAAGAAGTAACAAACATACACACTCACAAACTTTCGCCTTTATAATATTGGTGTGATAAGGAGGTCAGATAGGCAGTCGCTCCATGTAAAATACTGGTATTCAGCTGCATCCGGTTAGACTGGAAACCGACCCCAAGATAGTTGGGAAAAGGCTAGGCAGATTGATTGAAGGAGTATGCTAGCATCCAACTAATATTATCCGTACCATACCTAATACTAATATGTTATTATATTCGTAAGTGTAAAGTGACGACATTGTTGCAAATGTAGGAATCAGAATCAGCTTTAGCCCAGGATCCATTCGCCTGTTTCCTAAATGATAAGCTATCCAGAAAATTATCTTTTTTTATGTTTGATAGGCTCGCGTTTGACCACTATCTACACTGACGGACGGACACTTAGACGTCTTTTACCAAGATAATGATAGAAAAAGATTAATATCTTTTTAATCATCTACGCAATTTATCACCACGTAAGCGAAACAGTAAGTACGAGTAGATTTCTATAAATCTATACTAATATTATAAAGCTGAAGAGTTTGTTTGTTTGTTTGAACACGCTAATCTCAGAAACTACTAAATCGATTTGAAAAATTCTTTTTGTGTTGAATAATCCATTAATCGAGGAAGGTTATAGGTTATATAACATCACGATGTGACCAAAAGGAGCGGAGCATCAATGAAAAATGTAGTAAAAATGGGGGTAAAAATATTCCTCTTGAGAGCTTCCGTTGCGTGCGCTACGTAAACGGTTAAAGTTACGCAATAATTATGTATGACGTAATTGTTTTTCTTTAAAAGTTCTAAAAAAAGACCGCAACAGCATACGTCCATCTTTTAAGGTTAACTCACTATAATCTTTTTTATGGTAATCAAATTCGTTCTAAAATAATGCATTATTTGCGAAGGTGTTTTTATAAACATGACGTTAATCCTTATCCAAATAAATACGTTATTCATCATAAGTATTTAATTCTGAACAAAATTGCCCTTGACGTCATTTGATTTCAACGAATATCTTAAGAAATATCATAGTGTTAATTAAGTACCACGCGCACATTCATGAGGTGCAATGCGGGCAATTATGAGGGATGTGGAGAGCGAGGTACCATTTTGCATTGTATAGCCTATTTATTGAGGAAGGTATATATAGACTAAATATATAATCACGCTACGACACAGTAACCATAACCGGGGGCTGAAACTGCGGGCACAGTTAGTTAAATAATAATATAGACAGCTGCACACTGATTCAATCTAACGACCGTTGCGTATTCTATTCTATTCTATTCTATTCTATACATACGAATTTAAAACACTATTATGCGTCATTGACGGGGTTTTAGGGGTTCCCCTATCATAGTCATTTTGCAGAGCAGATAATGTGCAGGACGAGGGTGACAGTTAACAAATGCACCACGAATGCTAAGTATTCACTACTTCGTAACTAACTAAACTGGAATATCACTTCATTCATCATCAGCCGTAAGACGTCTGCTGGGCATAGGCCTCCTTCAAACATCGCTAGGCTCGTCGAGTCGAAGCACCAAAGTCTTGAGCATAGACGCCGAGTTGCTGGCCTGTCGGTTTTCTAACATTTTGGGGATTGTGCGACGGAATTACATAATTTGATACCGCCAAGCCCGTTCCATGATCAGACCACAAGACGTACGGCGATGAGCCACCGGTACATGGTGAACATCCCATCCACACGTAGAAAACGTTTTGAGAACGCATTCATTGTTCGTACAGCTAGGGAGTGGAATTCCCTGCTGGAGTCGGTGTTTCCTGATAGCTACAACCTTAGAGTCTTTAAGTCAAGAGGGAATAGGTTACTTTTGGGCAAGCGTGCTCCATCTTCGACCACGTCATCGCTTACAATCAGGTGAGATAGTGGTCAAACGTATGCCTATCAAAAAAAAAAAATCGCCGCATCGGTCCGGTGCTCTTTGCATCCAGTAAGTAGCCTTCACAAGGTCATAGTTCCTCGTTGAGGGACGTTTTGTGGTACGTAATGACCACTCCAGAACCTCTCAGCTCCATCAGAAATCTGCGCCCAACTATAATGTATCATTACCACTATAAAATTTGTTGTGAAAAAAGGACAGTGCTATTTGTCCTGCGTAGCTCCGTCTTTCTTTCACAAATGCAATCATGATAGCATACGTCATAGTTGATAGTAACAAAGTAACAACTGCCCTGTTAGTAGCCCTGTTCTACGATAAATGTGTCCTGCCCATAGTGTTCACTGCCACTAAGTTTGGCATTTCTTCTAAAATTTTATCTTGGTGTTCTTCATTCTTTGATTACATCAGGAAACTAAATATCAATGCCACTGTACGTTATTAATCACAAAGCTCTGTTTTTGCGTTAACAACAATAATGACTATAAATGATAAATTATGTTTATTCAGATAGTTTACAAGGAACACTTTTACACGTTAAGGCGTATATAGGCGCCAAGTGGCGCCTTCATTGAATAAAAAATCGTAGCAAAGCATAGAAAATACAGATTAAAAAATCATATGTTGCGTTTGTTACAAAGAGCTTAAGGTATTTTTACGTTGTTAAAACAGGACTCAAAGTGTTTCGAATCCAAATTAGTAAGCAAAAGTGTCAAAAACGGCCGTTTTTGGCACTTTTGCTTACTACTTTGGTTTTACTTGCTACTTTACTTATCCTAATTGTAACAAACGTAACATTCTTTCTTTATTTTCTATGCTAAGATACGAATTTTTATTCAATGAGGGCGCCACTTACGAGGAGATAGGCCCTTAATGTTTTTTGTAAGTTAAAGCTAAATGAGGCCGGTGTTTCCTAGCTGACTGCCCTGAGAAGAAACACCGAAACAAACTCAGAGGTCAAAGTCTCTTTTAAAGACTGTTGATGTAATCTTACAAAAGTTTCAATTTCCTAAGAGTTTTTGTCAAAAGTGGTAAGTAATTACGAGTTTGACAGTATACATTCGGATAGGGCCTCGTTAGATTATTTAGTTTTCGTCTGACACCTTCACTACAGAGTTTGGTATCTACATGGTGTTGCTTTGTTGGTCAACTTACCTCACACAAAAAAAAAATCCCATGCCATGTAATCTCTCCACCGCTCTAGGTTGACTGGTAAAGAATGGCTAAGATATCAAGTCCGTCTGTTGTACCTTTGTGTTGCATGAAGTTTTATAGAAAAAAAAAGAAATTAAAGTAACTGCTTTATTCTAACGTTACAGAGAATGGTACTTATTTTTTTCCGAAAGACATAACCTGGATCAATTTAATTTATTATGAGTAAATAATTACATTTATTATTATATGCACATGTAGAACAAATTACAACATAAATCTAACAAGATAATTTCTGAAAAATAAAAATAAAACTTCTAGTAGGTATATATAATTTCTATCACTTCTTGTTCATTAACAGCATATTTTTCATCAGAATATACTTTTTCCACATTCTTCCACTAATCCCTTAATTTCGTTACAAACCTCATTGGTGTTCCATTCGGGACAGTGCTGCAATAAAAAAATAACAATTAACACTTTGTCATAATTTGATACTTTGTTAGTTAGCTAACAATATTTTATAGGAACCATAATTAATATCAGTATAACATTTCTTTATTTCTTTAATAAAAAAATTGACTTGGCAATTGCACACGGTCGTGGCTAAGATTTGCTCGACGTTAGCGGGGGCACTACTGTGCCCCAGATTTAATATACCTTTATGCATCAAAAAAATTTTCTAACATAACTCTTATCTTTAAAAGCAGTTTAGCCGTTCAATAACAATTATAATCATAATAAAAATATACCCTAAAATTTCAAATACTAAACTGGATCCATCACTGGATGCAGTTTAGGTTATTTTTCTTAAATATATTAGTAAATCCTAAGTAAATCGATAAAATACTTCATATTTTGCAATAAATTGCGAGTTTTTGTCGTAGCGCATCTCTTTCTTTTCTATGCAGTCCGAGAGTGACCGCGCTTTAGGTGATATTTTTTTAGCAACGTCTGAGATCTTGGTGCTTTGGAGCGCAGTGTTTTGTTGCGTAAATGGTATGTTTATTGAACGCCTAATATACAAAAAAAAATTGAATAAACGGGCCTGAAAATTTCATTTAAATGTCTGCTTTCCATACCACATACAGTTTCATTAGGCGTATACTTACTTTCAACATTTGCACTGCCATGCATTTCCTCATTTTAAAAAAGTCACAAAATTCTGGTGGTCCGTATACATCGAGGTTTCCATTAAAACATTGCGATTTGAAATCTTTCAGCAGATCTGCATCGTACACATTATCCTTATTCATAATTTCTTCTAACTTTTGCTTGTCTAATTTATTGTCAGCAGTGGCAAAACCTCGCTTTTTGGCTATACATGAGTCGTACTCACACTGAAACACATCAGATAAAATTAATCCTACTTCCAACGAGTATTTTATTTAGTAACTTTTAATTAATGGTGAGAAATAATTTATTTTTATTTTTTTTATTTAGAAGGATAGATGTGTGTTACTCAATCATGCCAGAAAGGCTGAACGGATCTGGAAGAAATTTGGCACATATCGGGTGTAAACAGACAGTTTCCGAAGCCGAAAGCCACGTATTCTACCCATTATTTGGATATTTTTTTCCACTAAACGATACCTGGGAATCCAATGGTTCTGGAGATATTGAAGGTCAAAAGTCGCAAAATTTTTTTTTTACATTTTTACGAAAATGTTATTACTAAACTTTTTTCCGAACAAACTTTACCTGAATTTTCGATTTTTTTTTTAGAAATTACGCATTTGCAGTTACAAAAACGAAATGAATATCAAACTTATCCGACAAGTACCTACGCGGCTTAGAGCGACGGGACGCGGCTTAACTCCACTTGCCTGGGTTCGCGTTACATTGCACGCAATAAAAAATAGCTTTTTTATACCGAAAAATAAAAATCGTTTCTCAGCAATAAGTTTTGCGCAAAGCTACTTTGTAAGATATACCGTACGCGTAGTTGACGGCTTTGTGATGTTTCTTTTTACACCCTGTATTGTATAAACAGAGTGTAACGGAAAGGTGTGGTCATATTTTAAGAACCAGTTCTGCCCATGAAACTGAACAAGTTTCTCTTAAAAAAAATAGAAAATTCACAAAAAAAAAATGGACTTTCCATACAAAAATATCATCAGTTGATCAATATTTGTATGGGAGGTTATTTTTTTTTATGGCCATTTCCTCATTTTTTCTTGAAGAAAGTTGTTCATATCAATGGGCAGATGCAGTTCTTAAAATATGACCACACCTTTCCGTTACACTCTATTTTTATTAGTTTATAGTTAAGAATAGTACATTGGCTATAATTTATAACGGAGGAAGTAATAATTCCACGCGGGCGAAGCCGGTGACAGAAGATAGTTTAAAAATAAAATTATCTTGAACAAGTTCGATGATAAAGCTCAGATGAGTTTTTCTTCTACTGAACGGAGTAAGTAATATAATAAAAATAAGTGAATACTTAAATGATAAATTATAACTTCTTATCTATCCATTTCTATGTACAAATACTCACTAAAAGATACGCCTACCTACTCATAATACGAAAATTTTATATATATTTAAGTATATTTTAATAAATATGGAGCGTCCAATAAATAACTCACCTTTAGTAATAAATAAAAATAACAATAAGTTAAAAATAATTAATTGATATGTATATACGAACGAATAATCAAAGTGAATAAAACTATAATATAATAATGGTTTTACACAATGTTAGGTGCTAACTTATTAGTACATAATTAAAAAAATAAATTAATATAAAACAATATAATTGTTTAATTAAATTCTATTAATTGTATTAATAAAACAGTAGTTGCCTTCCTCCTCTCTCCTACTTGATCTATGCTGTGCCCGACAGGGTCCATAATTGTGACTTATATAATAATTTCCCTACCAACTATAAACATTATGGTACGCAATAAAGAATTGAGAATTGAATTGAGAATTGGAGTCTTTTTGAACTGCCCAAATTTTCAGTATGTGATTTGCCCCTGATGGTATTGGTTTGTCTTGAGCTTCTGGGCATAGCGTTATCCATAAACCCTCAAATTTGGGCAGTTCCTACATAAAAACTTTCCAAGTGTGTGTCGGATTTCGCAGATTAAGGGGAAATATTTGTATTTGTTAGTAAAGTATACGTAATATTAATATTAAACATTATCACCAAATTTCAAGTTGGTAGGTCACTTGAAAGTTAAAAAATTCTTCGGAACAAAATTTTGTGACTGACTACGGACAGATAGGACACGTGAGTGACAACAATAGGGCTCCGTTTAGACCCTTCGGGTACGTAACCCTCAAATCTGATTAAAATAGATTTATTCTGATATATTTTTCTTTGGGATAATTTTCGACTTTCACAGAAAGTGAGCCACTGGAAAAGTTACTTACTAAAGCAGGGTCGATGTTAGCTTGATAGCATTCCTTTAAATCCTCAGACTTTTTGAATTTGTCATCGAGCTCTGCAATTTTCTTACAACAACGAGCTGCACGCTAGAAAAAAATGCATTATGTATTAATAAATATAAAATCGTGGATCTTTGACAGTCGTTACGGGTCGTCAGAAGCCCGAAAATCTGACAACCAGTTTTACCGAGGGGTATCTTATTAATCAGTAACTGTGTTGTGGTGGTCACATAGGCAGTCGTTCCATGTAAAATACCGGTATTTAGCTAAACTGGAAGCCGACCCCAATATAGTAGGGAAAAGACTAGTCAGGCAGGCAGATTGATTGTATTACTACATATAAAAGCGTTTTCATGTGATCTAAATGAAAATACTACTATAAATTCAATTCTTTTTTGATGGGTGTACTTACAGGGTCAAATACTTTTTCGCATTCTCTCTTGTCTACATCAGCCTGTAAAGTAAATTTATAACATTCAGAATATTTCTACTTTTCCAAGGTCAAGTTGCAATTAATAATAATAATAATAATAAAAATATTTTTCAGTTTTTATAATATTTATCAAGTGATTTCAAACCCACAACAAAAAGCAAAAATAATAACCGTTATAGCAAGAACCCACATACAATTTAATATGGAAAACTACTCGTATCACCTTTATACAAAAAAACTACATGATATTGAAATGACAGCTGTCATGGACAAATAAACAGAAAAATTGGAAAAACATAATAGATGTTGACTAGATCAGCAGCTCGCCGTGCACGCCCACCACCTCCGGCCTCGTCGCTCAGCTCCGCCTCGCCGCCGCCGGAACCCAGCCCCACCGTGAGTGCTGTGACACCGGCCGTGGCAGTTGCGTCGAGCTCCAGCGACGAGTTCTTCTCGCCGCCGACGACACCACCACCTGCGCGTCGACGGGGAGGATGCCGGCCGCCGAGCGGCTTAGGACCTCGAGGCCCACCGGCCTCTGATAGGGTCCCAGCTCCCGGCGGAAGTCTGCAGCGCATGCGATGGACGCAATCCATCAATGAAAACGTCATGCGCTCATACTATGGGGCTACAGAGGGAGGTAACAACCTGACCGCGTACCGTGTTCGGATGCTCTCTTTGTTCCAGGTGCTTGAGCCAGCCGTCAACGTTTCGGCCCAACGACTGTCGGATCAGGTGCGGGTCATCCTGCGTAATCATATGTTGGATGATACTGTACTTGATCGCCTCCGAACTGAAATGGGTAGCCATGTTATTGCCCCTCCGTCGCAGACTGTGTTACCAGTTGTGGTACCACCGTCCAACTATGCTCCCAGCCACGCTGACGAGGAGTGTAATGACATGGTTACAAACGTAAGTACCCACTGCAATGATGAATTGAGGAGTGCTTTGGAGTGTGCTATTCGGGAGTATCGCAGCATGCCGCTCGAACTTAGGCCACGTTTACCTCGTTTGCCCATGCATAACAAGAATAGGGCGCTGGTGGCTGCTCTGGATTCGCAGTTGTCAAATTATTTAGATGACTGCGAAGACCTCACCGATACACACTCGATGCTGTACTGCGCGGCTGTAGCGGCATGTCGTGTAGCTCACGTCAAATTTCCTAATGACCGAGCTACACGACCGAAGCCAGCCGTGCCGGCTTGGCAGTGCAGAATCGAGCGTCGTATTGGTGGGGCCAGAGCACTCATAGGCAAACTAATCTGCTTCAGGGAGGGCAACACTCGCCCAAGAGTGATGCGCTTTGTGAGACGGGCGTTTTCGGGGACTGATGTCAGCTCCCGAGACTATATGTCCCGTGTTACAGAGCGCATCGACTTCCTGAAGCAGAAAGTATATGCATGGGCAAACCGTATTCGCAGGTATAAGCGGCGAGTAGAACGATACACCCAGAATCGCACATTCCGAAGTAATGAAAGGTGGGTGTATAGGGATTGGGAGCGACCGGACCAAGGTGTGACTAATACGCACCTGCCGGATGATGACGCCATATACTCGTTCTGGCGCAGCATCTGGTCGGTGCCTGTCTGTCATACCGAGGGCGATTGGATTCGGGATGTTGAGCGCGTATGCGATCCAATACCAGAAATGGGGGCAATTATCATCAGCCCCCAAGATGTAGCTCGTGCAGTCCGTCCGTTAGCTAACTGGAAATCTCCAGGGCCGGACGGGCTGCACAACTTCTGGATCAAATGGTTTACAAGGTCGCATACCCACTTGGCATCTCAGATCCAGTCTGCCTTAGAGTCAGGGTCGCTGCCCCAATTTCTAACTACAGGAATAACCCACCTGCTCCATAAATCAGGTAGTACTGCGGAACCTAAAAATTATAGACCGATCACGTGCTTACCGACGGTCTATAAGGTTCTTACATCCATTTTGAGAGCTAAGATTAACACACATATAGATAGTAACTGTATCATGTCTGCCTCTCAAAATGGATGTAGGAATGGGTCCCGCGGTACTAAGGAGCTTCTCCTCATAGATATGACCATTAGTCAACAGGTTCGGCGTTTCCGAAAGGATCTGTCGACATGTTGGATAGACTATAAGAAGGCCTATGACTCAGTTCCTCATACATGGCTCATGAGGGTGCTGGAATTGTATAAAGTTGATGCAACGCTACGCACCTTCCTGATGTCATGTATGGGGCAATGGAGGACGGTCCTTCGCTATCCAGGATGTCGACAAATCCAGAGGAATAGCGAACCGATAAGGATCGAGCGGGGTATATTCCAGGGTGACAGTTTGAGTCCGCTTTGGTTTTGCCTAGCTTTGAATCCTCTAAGCACACTGCTAGAGAATTCAGGGCTAGGCTATCGGTTGAAGAGAGGTGGTCAGGTTATATCTCACCTCCTTTACATGGATGACTTGAAACTTTTTGCCCCCAACAATCTGCAACTGATGGAGCTACTGAAGGTAACTGAAACCTTCAGTAGTGCCATCAGGATGGAGTTTGGTGTGGATAAATGTGCGGTCATGCATGTAAAGCGAGGGGAGATTGTGGAATCCGTGGGAACACAACTCTCGGATTCCATCAACCTGAGATCCCTCTCTCCAACCGAAACCTATAAGTATTTGGGTATGTCGGAAGCGTTAGGTATCAATGTTGCTGACATGAAGCAATCGTTGAAGGAGCGCTTCTTTGGCCGCCTGAAGAAGGTATTTAATAGCTTTCTTTCGGGCGGAAACAAGGTGCGCGCCTTCAACGGTTGGGTCATGCCGGTATTGATGTACTCTTTCGGCGTACTCAAATGGACTCAAACAGAACTTGACGCCCTGGATAGGCGAGTCCGTACGCTGCTGACTGCATTTCGAATGCATCACCCACGTTCGTCGGTGATGAGACTGTATATCCCGCGGAAGTGTGGAGGCCGAGGCTTTTTAAATGCTAAGACCCTACACAACCGCGAGGTATGCAGTCTAAGGGAATATTTCCTAGCTGCTGACGTGGGTATGCATCGAGATGTAGTGGCAGTGGACAAGGGCCTTACTCCACTCTCCTTGGCTAACGAGAACTGGCGCAAACCTCTAGTGCTTGACACTAACGATCGCAGAGAAGTATGGCAGAGTAAGGAACTTCACGGACGCTTTTTCCGGGCCCCACATGGGCCCGATGTAGACCAACTAGCGTCCGTAACCTGGCTGCGTGTCGGTGACCTCTTTGGGGAAACCGAAGGTTTTGTCTGTGCAATTATGGACGAAGTTATCATGACGAAAAATTACCGGAGATTTATTGTGAAGGACGGCACGGTTGACATATGTCGGGCATGTCATCGTCCGGGAGAATCAATCCGCCACATAATCTCTGGTTGTTCTCGTCTAGCTAACGGTGAGTACTTGCATAGGCACAACCTCGTAGCCAGGATTATCCATCAGCAACTTGCTCTGAAATACTCTCTTGTGGAATCGGAAGTGCCGTACTACAGATATGCGCCCGACCCAGTTCTCGATAATGGTCATATCTCATTGTACTGGGATCGGTCCATCATCACTGACAGGACTATTATAGCCAATAAGCCTGATATAGTGGTGGTGGACCGAATCGAGAGGCGTGCAATGATTGTTGACATTACCGTCCCACATGACGAGAACCTCGTGAAAGCCGAGAAAGATAAACAAATCAAGTATATTGACTTGGCTCGCGAGGTTGTCGACATGTGGGATGTGGACTCAGCGATCATTGTACCGATAGTCGTATCAGCCAATGGCTTAATAGCCACGAGGCTCGACCAACACCTCAGGAGGCTCTCGTTAGGCGGCTGGATCAAGGGCTTGATTCAGAAAGCAGTACTTCTGGACACGGCTCGCATTGTCAGGCGGTTCCTCTCTCTAGAGCCCTGACCGCCGGTAGCTTGGACCCTGTTCCCGATACCGGTGGGATACTATTTTTTATATTTTTAAATGTTTTTTTTTTTATTTTTTCATTGAAATATTTAAAAATATAATTTATATGTATTTACAAATGAATAATCGAAATAATAATAATAATTGTTTGGTAGTAAGACCTAATCTCACAAAAAATAACTGAATGCATTTAACTCTAAACGAAAACATCAGAACAGAAATGTAACGATGTCTTGATTAGTTTAGCTCTAAACGAACTAAGTGGCTTGTGTTGGAAGTGGGCTAAAATATAAAGCATATTATAAAGTAACAAAAAACTGGCTTAGTGCGTTTCGTGCCACGGGCGTTGTAGGGTTCCGTAGCCCCCGTTATAACATGCGGACTTAGAATGATCGGGGCTTTATTACCCGACTGCGCGACGCAAGCAATGTGGTTATCAGCCTATGTATGTCTGTTTGTTCCTTTTTGGTGATTTAGGACCAAACGCGTGGGCTGATTTTGATAATTCTTACGTCAATTGATTCGTCTTATTCTTGCAACTTCTACTAAAGATATGACGTTAGTCAAAATATAACAATGGCCACAACCAGACGCCATATTGAGAAAAAGAAGAAAATTAAAGTGGACGAACTGTATTAAGTGGGGTATCAAAATAAAGGGTTCGAGGAGGTGAATTCAAAAATATAAGTTACTAAAATATAAAAAATAAAATAATATGGTAAATTTTTTCAAAAAACCCAACAGGTGGCAGTTATTTTAGTTCAATTATTGATTTTATGCCACTAACTGCATCAGACTCTGCGAGGATCGCCCCGTGGACACGGTGGAGCATACGGTGGAGGTTTGCCCCGCCTGGGCAGAACACCGCCGTGTCCTCGTGGATGCGATAGGCGGCAGCGACCTCTCGCGCCGTGCCCTGGTTCAGGCCATGGTACGGAGTGAAAGGGAATGGGGGGCCGTCTCCAACTTCTGTGAAGCAGTAATGCTCGCGAAGAGGGAGGCGGCACACGTTAGGGAGACTCAACAGAGACCGAGTCGCCCTAGCGCCCCCAGCAGCAGCCGTCGCAGGAGACGCCGGGGGCTGCGAGACGATCTCCGGCCACCGTAGACCCGGGCCTGCGGACGGCGAGTAGCGGGTAACTCGCCGTCCAATCAGCACCAGGCCCGAGAGTCGACGGCGCGTAGTGTTCCACGCGCGCCTCAAAGAGTTGTCAGCAAAGGACGGGGCCTGCCACGGCCAGTGCCTGCCCGGGGGTGGAGGATAAATTCGAAAGAGTTACCTCGCCCCCGGGCGCGTAGGGCAGGGAGGAACAGGGGTGGGTTTTAGTCAGTAAGAGTCTGACACGCCCTTCCGCTCCACCCCAGAGCGGAAAGAGTCATTAGATGATTTCCCACCCCCCAAAAAAAAAAAAAAAAAAACTGCATCAGACTGCTTGAAAAGTGACTTGTTCGGAACTTTTTAGTTGTTTTATAAAGTCGGGTTTTTTGAAAATGTATTCTTTTTTTAAATAATAGTGAACATATTGAGTTCACGGTTTTACGTTTAAATTAAAAACAAAAACAATTATTTATTTTGTCAAAATTTTATACGTCTAATAAATACGTTACATACACGTGTGGCAGATGGGGTCAATGACCGCGCGCCACCGCTGCGTGTGCACAGGTGCACAAGTAGAACTACCTTCATGTTTAACAACATGCGAAAATATAACAAAACTACCCGCTCATCTGGGACGAGAGCAATATACGTTATTTTTGTCTGCTACCCTATAACACCTAATAAACGAAATGTATATAAATACCAGCTCATAAAATTATAAGCTATTCGACCTGAATACTCTTTTACTTAACTACCTACCTCCTGATAACTGGTAAATTGGTGACCCCGACGTGATTTTTTAAAAAAAAGCACCAGTAATTATCATCATCGAAGATGTCTTCTGAGGACGGAGTAGCGACTATCTCTTTGAAGAGCCGAATACAACCATTTTGGCGAGACAAACCGTTACTTTGGTTTACGAAATTTGAGACCGTGGTAAAACCGCAGAAGCCGAGTGATGAAGCCAAGTTCAGCCTTCTGGTAGCTCACGTAGAGAAGGCCGACGTCGAATAAATTAGCGACATCATTATGAGCGAGTCGCGTACCGGGCGATATGAAGAAGCCAGGAAAAGATTGCTGTCTGTTTATGAAGAGTCAGAGGCCAAGCAACTACAGAAACTACTCAACGAAATGGAGTTAGGAGACCAAAAACCATCCCAACTACTACGGTGCATGAGAGAACCAGCGCGAGACAAGATACCCGACTCAACACTGCAACTACTGTGGACGAGACAGCTACCTGTCCCCATGCGTGCTGTTTTGTCTGTCAATGAGAAGGCAACGTTGAATGTACTCGCAGCTATGGCCGACAACGATACGCCGATAAAGATACCGCCGACAACGATACGCCGACAACGATACGCCGACAACGATCACGCCGACAACAATACGCCGACAACGATAACGCCGACAACAAAACGACGCACCGCTCCGACTCACTGGAGCCCGCAGCAGTACTCCGACTCAATGGAGCCTGCTACATCATCCCGACTCACTGGGATATCATCACCGCAGACAGTTCCGACTCACCGTGAACTATGCGCCTCTTCCGGTTTCGACTCACTGGAACCAGCCTTCCACTGGCCCGGCAAGCATCACGTATGAACGACTCATCGAGAAGAGAACAATCGATTTTACATCTCTGGACGAGTGATGTAGCAACATCTATGACGCTACATGCGAACTAGAACAGCAAAAATCCTACATCGCGCAAGCAGAGTTCTCCGCGCGATTTGAACATATACAACAGCCCGAAATCAACTATCGGGCAGTTGCCCGGACCAGACACAACACCCGTCTGGTCGGAGGATCCTCCCTTTTCAATGGAGGTTGTGGGACTTTCCACCCTGTTCCGCATACCTCTAAAATAAATATTTTGATTTTGTGTTTGCAAGAAATCTTGTAGATACCTGGTACATTTTATAAGTTGGGCGACTATTACTCTTAAACTAACAGAGCTAACTTAGCCGTGATCGTTTTCCTTCACAGTTCGTAGCCAACAGTTTAGCTTTAAGGTGCTATTAGCTGCCAACGACCTTGAGTGATTAGCTTGCGTGTTCTACGCTAAGCTCGCGCAACGCAACTTATGTCCACCCAGTAATAGGACTCGCCCATAAAGGAGCGTTGTCCGAAATTAGACGCATTATTAATTTATTACACATAAAACAACAAGTATTAAACTAAAACACTACTAAATTGTGAATAATTAAATGATCTTTGAAATGTTGAAGGTTTTATAAAAATACGCTTTATAGTTTTTGCGTGATTCTTAATTTTTTATCCGAGTTAGACATAACTTTACAAATTAATTACACTATGTTAAAAAAATATAATTTCAAATATGCTGAGATCAAATTACGACGGAAATTTTATAGAGTAACATATATTTTTTTCAAAGAAATAAGACAAGTCGTGATGTTCAATTAAAAACCATTATAAGTCGTTTAACTGCGCCTTAAAAGGGGGGGGGGGGGGGTTACGCTCGACTCTAACAAAATATATTACTGTAAATTTCACAAATGAGTCACAGTTTATGAAATACCTATCCAACGATACCCCACACTAGAACAGGCGTGAAAAAAAAGTAAGTGTACCGGGAGCTACCGTAAAATTAAAATCGTTTTACAAAAATAATTGTTTCGTAATTGTGGCGTGATCAAAATATATACTCATGCAAATTGCAGCTTTTTATGTACTAACTCTCTACACAATTCCTCGGACGGACAGACGGACAAACCGAAACTATAAGGGTTCTTAGTCCTTGTTAGGACTACGGAACTCTACAAAATAAGCTTTTTCCGAATTCTCTCAGCAAACCCTTGCATTTGATTCCCGTAATATCATGGCAGTTTATATACACTAATATAAAGAGGAAAGATTTGTGTTTATATGTAACGAATAACCTTAGAAACTACTGGACTGACGGTGACGTCTGTTAGTAAATAATAATTGGTCCGTCATCTTTAAGGGTTCACCTAATTTGATTTATTACCATCCATAATACCAAACTTGGTTACAAATTTTCAGCTCAACTGGTTAGGGATAACTGTTTTAAAAATCAGTTGCAAGATCTGACCAAAACATATATACAAACTAACAAGTCAAGTAAGTAAAAAAATATTTAAAAAAAAAAAACCGACTCCCAAAAAATAAAATAAGTACACTTAAAATTAAAAAAAAAACTTTAATTTCGGAAGTCGGTGTTTCTAGTTTTGTTTCTTCGTTATTTAACACCCCCTTCCGAACTTATATTTGTTTTATTTGCACGACGTTTTTTTTTTTTTGTAAAAAAGTTTTTTATTTTTCACTTTTTAGTTGTTTATACCCCAGAACTCAAAACCTCAACAAAATGGAACGTGGAATTTAAACATACTCGTAAGTGGAGTAAACCAAAACGTCATCTGTGTATACATATTTTTTGTTTTTGTTCAGTTTTTCAAAAAGCGCTGCAGCAAATTCGACAAAAATTATATGGGACTACCTCGGGAGTACATTCTTTCGGATAAAATAAGAATTTTGAAACTCGGTCTACAACTGACCGAGAAATCGGTGGACATACATAAAAAAAATACAGTCGAACATAGAACCTCCTCCTTTTTTGAAGTCGGTTAAAAACATTTAAAACTATAACATCTTACCAAAGCTGATGTGATTAGAACGCCTAAAATCAGAAGACAATACATGTTGCACAATAAACAGGTTTAATACTGACGCTGAAGGATGACAACTCCAGAATATATACTTAACGATAAATTCATAATATTATTTATTTACAGCTACCTAAATACCAGAAAATTGTTACAATGTATTGAGTAAATGCAACAACAAATTATCACGTTTATGAAAATAAAGTGAACTGTTCTGTCTGTATAAAACAAACTCTCGCGCCGCGTCTGTCTGTCTGTTCGCGATAAACTCAAAAACTCCTGAACGGATTTTCATGCGATTTTCACTAATAGACAGAGTGATTCATGAGGAAGGTTCAGATGTATAATTTGTACCCGTGCAAAGCTAGAGCAGGTCGCTAGTTCACAATAAAAATGGGTCTTTTATCATAAATATCGCCGGTTTCGGTTCTTATTATTTATTTATTTAACAATTTATGTACACAGAACAGACAGAAATGAAACACAAAAAAAAAAGTAATTATGTACAAAGGTAATGCTTATTTCTAATGAAATCTCTTCCAGCATACCTGCGAAAGGAGAGTTGGAAAAAAAGGGAAGTAGACACCCAAATTATTCGTACCTGATGCTGCATGCGTTTTTATTCCATAAACAATTATTATTTACTTTCTTTTTAATAGCTGAATCATCACCAAAATCCATCTGATCCGGGCAATTAGCGACGCGATGATGATAAAACATAATACATAATTATAGAGTGGCCAACTCCAATATATAAAATTTTAAACTAAGATATTATTTTATCAATCGAAATTAACCTGATATTTTCTCACAATTATAGTTATTATTCAGTCTTTGCAATTTTTTATAGATAACCATAAATCTATCAAATCTTTACCTGTTTGCTGAATGTCACACACAAAAAATACGGTTTCCATTAAATTTTGACAGTCGCCATTTTTTTAATATTCTTTTTTTATATTAGTAATAATAAGATTTATTTTCTCCCACAAAGTACAATATTACAATATTAGAGGTAGGTACAAAGGTTTGTGGGAGTCAGGAATCCAAACTAGGGTACCCTGTGCTATGGACTTCTGGCCCCCCTCGCCGAGAGATAGCCTATGACACTTCGCCTGTCAAGCCAAAGCTAATGTTACCTCATTTGTTTAAATCCATCGAACTGTTTAGGCTACAGGGCGTGGCAAAGTAATAGACATACACACATACATGCAAACTCTCGAATAACAATACCCTCCTTCTGGGGTAGCCGGTTAAAAATGAATATCAATCATCATAAATATGCCTAAATACGATGTGGTGCCAAAAAAAAATAGTATACATCGGATTTGGCCGACCTATATAAGTTTAAAAAGCTTATTCAAACTAACGAAATAAGGTGTTTTTTATTATTATTTTATGATAGTTATTTGTCGGAGATTTATTATAGTTATTTATCATCTAGTGAGATAATCTAAACCAATAATATAAAGAAGTAAAAAATTTCATGTACCTACACGTTCTAAAGGTTTTTTATTATAATCATTGATAGGCTTGCATTTGACCACTATCTCACCTGATGGTAAGCAATGATGTGGTCGAAGCTGAATTACGCTTGTCTGGAAGTAACCTAATCACTCTTGACTTAAAGACTCCCAGGTTGTAGCTATCTGGAAACACGGACTGGTAGGGAATTCCACTCCTTATCTGTACGCACAGTGAATGTGTTCCCAAAACGTAAAATGATTAGATTTCAAACATTATTGCAATAGAGCAAACAACACCGCGCGACAGCGGTGATGCTGCACCGATTCTATCTCTCTGATCACATTGCGTCGCATGTTTGAAATCATTCATTGTGTTCCTGCCATTCCATGACTCAGCTCTGTATGCGTTTTAATAAGTTAATAATAATAATAGAGCCTTTATTAAACAATCATATAAAACACAATTTCTTATATACTAAAATAAAATATTTAACATAGACACTAGTTTTGCGAAAATTGTCTTGCTACTCAGCATGGGCCTCTCCATAAAGCCAGCCAGCTTGTCATAAAATGCGGTCTGGTGTCTTCCTTCTACATGTGGCGCCTGCTATTTTTTTTTTGGGTCGTCTTCCCATCTCCGACGCTGTCTCCCTCTCTTTCTTTTGTGTTGTCTTGGACACCATTCGGTCACATCCTTAGCCCACTTGTCCTTTTTGTTCCTCATCATGTGGCTTGTCCACCTATACTTTAGTTTCATGACATAATATGTCACATCAGTAACTCTAGTGTGCTTCCTGATTGTTTCAAATTTTATTTTATTTCTCAGTTTAATATTGAGCATACTCCTTTCCATCCTATGTCGGTCGGTCTCTAATGCGCATATATTTGGTTTTGCTGGACTCCAATGTTTGACATCCATACGTCATAACGGGCAGAATACATGAATCGAATACTTTTTCTTATATTTCAGTGGCATCTCTGGGTTTTTTACGATTTCTTTCAAAGACCAGTATCTTTTCCAATAATATTATCATTAAAAAAAAAGTGTGTGTGTATTTTTGTACGTATGTAAGAAGTTATACTTCTTTGGCGTAACAAGATAAATAATAATAATAATCATAATCGTAGTCGTAATCATAATGGTAATGGAAATCGTAATCGTAATCGTAATCATAATCATATTATAATATTATTACATTCTTTTTTTTCGCATTCATTCTCGCTCTCTCTTTTCTATTCCCCCTCCCCAGGAGCGTTAAACACATTCTTCTCAGCAAACCCTTTCATTTGATACACAATCATGGTAATGCACACAAAATAACGAGTTCTCCATATTGAGAGTCCACCATATTGAATTGAGAATGACGTCACTTAGCTAATCATGCATTGTCATCCAAACTAAATGTGAATTATGTTAAATTTCAGCTTAATCGAACGAGCATGGCAGTTGAGAGTATGTCATGCTCACTCAAATGTCTCGCTGATGGTGGTGCGTGTGTTGGGTCATTCGGTTCCCTTCAATATAGTTGAGCGGAGTGGTACTGGCTGATCCACGTGTCATGTTCGTGAACGGGCGTCGTCAGTTGAGACTGGTCATCTTTTTACTGCAACTGGCTTATTTTAATCTCTATTGTTTTAAAATGTTTATTCTTTTAATAACATTGTTTTAATAAAATAATAGAAGCAACATCATTTATTATGTAACCAGGATTTGTAAAAAATAACAGGGAAAGAGTGTCCATGGAGTTTCTTGCACGTTCTTCTCCTTATAGATAGATATACGCTTTAGAATGTGAAATTAACTTCATCTTTCTGACTGACCGACTTGAAAATTCAAGTGTCTGTAAATGGTTTATTTGAAATATTTTTTTTGAGTTTGAGTTTCAATCGAAAACCGAGAAGTGGGACAAATATAACTTGTAAGGTTTTTTACAACAGGTGAAGCTAACAGAAGAGCGTTAAAATACTTGGCTGGTCGTTAACATTGGAAATTGTATTTGAGAAAAATACCTACTGCATATTTCACAGGCTGGTGATAAGTCGCAAAGATGCAACTCGTATAAAGACGAACATTTTCTAAAACTCAATAATTATGCCATATTTGCAACCGGATACTGTTTTTATCGAAATTAATCTAACTACAGAATATGGAAAGCGTTGATAATAAAACCAAATTGAAGTGCTCCAGTTTAATTTAATCAGTAATTTCCATCGCTCCCCGTTTTTTCATGGCCTCTTTTCCATCAGATTCAATGTTCACGTAGAAAATTTTACACATTCTGTTACTAATCTCTTCATTTCCTGGCATTCGGCATTTCCATTCCATTCCAGACAGTGCTGCGATCAAAAAATCACATTGGTGACGTCACTGGTATGAAGAAAAATTAAAGTAAAGTATGACGACTCGGGAATTGAGGAAATGAAATAAAATGATGACGGTAAACGTCGGGTGTAATATTTTGAATATGAATAATTGAAAAAGAAGAGCAGATATTCGAGAATATATACATATAAAGGCATAACAGCCTTTTAATGTTCACACTGCTGGGACACAGGCCTCTGCTCTGTGAGAGGGCGTGCGCCGTAATACACCATGCTGGCCCAAAGCAAGTGTCATCGAAGTTTTTGGTTCTAGGACATGCCAATGTAACCTCACGATGTTTTCCTTCAACGCTTCTGGCAAATTATTTTATCACCACTGGGTAATGAAATAATTTACCCAAGCGCTTGCATGGGTTTGAACCGACGGCCTACAACTCGTAAGTCGAGACCATTATAAACCGGACGACCGTATATTCAAGAATTTGGCTAGATTATTATTGGGATAAAGAATAGCTTTGAAAGAATGGTAGCTAAAGTTAGGTCAATAAAACCAGGACCGTTCTAAAGCAAATTGGGTTGGTTACATCGTCAAAGTCGCAGAAATCACCTAGTTGAGGGATGCATAGAACCGGGCAGATTGGCAAAATTATGGAAAAAATCTGTTACCCTATGCTGATTTAGTATGGGTGATTTCAAGTAGAAATAATGGTGATGATTACTGACATAAACTTTACACCTCCCAGTTTATCCCTCCACCACCTCTGGTTGACTGGTAGAGAATGTATAAGGTATTCCTTAAGTTTTTTTACTTACGTTAAGCATTTGCATAGAAACACAGTGCCTCATTTTCATAAAGTCACAGAAATTTGCAGGTGCATATTTATTGTAGTCTCCATTAAGACAATTCGACTTCACATCTGCCAGTAGCTCAGCATCAGATCCAAAGTCTTTGGTCATAAGTTCTTCTAGTTTCGTTTTATCTATTTTACTATCGTCTGTAGCGAAACCTTTCTTTTTAGCTATACATATTTCACGTTCACACTGAAAATTATAAACAAATGTATCAACAAGAGAGATGGTTAGTTTAGAATTTAAATTGTTTTTTTCTGTGTAGATTCGACTTGCATTAAAAAATTAATAGTCTGCTCTGAACAGATTTGGACAATTTTTTTCGGCCCACAAATATTTTCTCCTTGGAAAATTTTCTTCAATCAAGCGAGCAAAGCCTTGGGCAAAAGCTAGTTGTCAATCAATCAATCAAACTTACTGAAACTGGGTCCTTCGATAATTGAAAGCATTCACTTATGTCTTCAGTCATAACGAGCTTGTAAACAGTTTCAGAATTCTTCTGGCAACAACGCATTGCATTCTGAAACACAGTATTTTTTAATAAAATAAAAACTGGCCAATTAGGTGTCGGGCAACGCGCAGTGTAGGGTTCCGTAGTCGCCCGTTATACCATGCGGACTTAGAAGGGGGTTCATGTTTATTACTATATGTTAATTAAAGGTTTTATTTTTCCATAATTTGATCTGTTTACTGCCCGTTTTATATATTCAATAAGTAACAACAACACCTAAGTGTTTTATTAAGTATTTAGTGTTTTGTACGAGATTTTCCATATTTTATAAGTTGAGCAGCTATTACTCTTAAACTAACAAGGTTAACTTAGCCGTGAAAGTTTTTCTTTTGTTCGTTATATATACTACCATCACAATTTTTTTCAGATTTTTTAAGCCAATAGTTCAACTTTTAAGGACGGGGGGACGCTCGACACGAACAAAAAATATCACTATATAGTTTAATACTTCTCAAGCGAATCACTGTATTATTATTATGATGATTTCCCACCCCACAAAAAAAAGGTAAGAATGATTGGGTTAGAAAACTTATGACGTCGGAGTTCGCTAAAACACTAGGAAGTGGTGACGGGTGGGCGTTTTTGGGGGACTGCCTTTATGTAGAACTTTGACGTTCAAAATATGCTGACTCCCAGCCCAGTATAAATAAACGACTTTTGATTTCATTTTTATTTTGAAGTATAGTATAGTTATGTATATATGTTTGTACTTACGGGGTGAAAAGCTCTACTACATTGTTTCTTGTCCAAAACCTCAGCCTGTAAAATAAATAATAGAGAATATAATTAAATGACCGAAAAAAATATGAATAACTTTTTAAATTAAACCAAAACATCTTACTACTGCTGTGCCAATAACAAAGCTCAAAATTACTAAACGATACATGCTGATCTAAAGTTTGGTACTGACAATGAAAAATATAGTCGTGAACATTATATATTTATACTTGCACAAATACATACAATATGATTATTGACAACGCTGCCTAAATACCAGAAAATTGTAGCACTAACAAGAACCTATATGTGATGAAATTATGCCTGTGTTTTTATGAGAACGATCACAATTTTGCTGGTGACCCACAGCAAAACAAAGCTTTCCCTTCCATTTTTACCCGACTGTAATGTGTTTAATTTTTCTCTGTGTTTAACAATCTGAGTCCAATCCTTTAGATAGAAGTCTAACGCGTCTAGGTATCTCATTTTATTACTGCCCTTAAAACGTCATTTCAGCCGAAAGACGTCCACTGCTGGACATAGGCTTTCCCAAAGTGTCGCCACAACGGCCGGTCCTGTGAGTCTCGCATCCATCTGCGACTCTAACCAGGTTATCGGTTTACCTTGTAGAAGGCCTTCCAACGCTGCATCTTCCGGTATACGGTCGCCACTCCAGAACGTTTTGACTTAAACGTTGTTGTTGTAGTAAACTATGCTAAATATTTAAAAAAATCACATCGTATACTATACGTAAATTCAGTTTTATTCTAAACAAAGTATTCATAGTCTCAGCCTTGAAAATAATTTTGACTCGGAAGTATTACAGATTTAATTCGACAATTTGAGCTATCAAATCTGTGGAAAATGGAGAATTGAATAGAATATGTTTAAAATTAATGATTTGATTGCTCACAAAATAGGACAAGTTTATGTAACCGCAGAGTGAATTGATATTTTAGCACTGTAACTATTCAACACTTATCTATTGTAAACTATGAAAGAACTACCGGTTTGAAAAAGCACGCGATCTGACTGAATCACGAAAATGATGTTGGTCACGTAGCCAGATGTAATAAATATAGGTACCATTATGCCTGTTTTTTTTTGGAACATTTCGCCATACTATTATCAATCACTGCAACTCCTAAAAGCCAGAATCAATAGTGCCAACCACAAGAAAAATGCCAAGGCAATAAAGTTCGACGGGTGCCGGCGAAACAATCGAACTGTCTCAGGAAAATTTTGAACTTGTTGTAGGTGGAACTATGGAACTTAAAGGTTTTTAGATAAGCCAACACATGCAGTGGATTGTTAATGAAAACACCATAGACCATAATTCATATCGATTTTCATATAACAAAAAGTTTCGTTACACATGAAGTCCTTGGTAAGCAAATAATTGGCAAAAATTTTACCTTTCCAGTGATTAACCATAGCTTAACTACTAAATATACTAATAATGTTTTATGAATGGAGTATAATTAGATTAACTCCACCACACTGAACTCCAATAATAATTTTCGTCGGTAGAAAATATCGCGAAAAAATACTATTCTCATCTTACTTAGATACATTAATATACCTCAACTTTGCTTACAAATGGTGGAATATAAAAAAAATTAGAATTTCCAGCCTGCCCCGCTGTGATAAGGGAATAATGTCGTAAAATTCTGTGCCAGGGAATAAGGATATGTCGTGATCTCTGTGAATGATCCTAAGGTGGGCTTAATGACATTAGTATAATTTGATTTTACTGAAAACTCAGTAATATTATAGGTTCGAAAATTTACGATAGCTTGATTCGAAATCGATGCTGACAGAGTCGTTGATAATTTTATATGACCTTTCTGTGCGCAAAAGGTAAGGTATGACTTAATTTGGTAGGGTCCCTTGAAGTCAAAGGTAGAAAAAGGTTTTATACTGAAAGAACTGTATTTATCTTACTCATGCTGGTAGGTTTTGAGATTCCTTTGAGACCAGTCTGATTTTTATAAGCTATTAATAAAATGTATTGAGTGAACCGGGATACCAAAAATCGGAGCAGACTGGGAGAAGCGCGCCATCTAGCACTATAGCTTCAGAACTGGAGAGACCGCCGAAATCGCAGAACATGTATTCAGTTTTGGTTCTGCTGAATTTCAAGCCAACTTTCTCCAGCTTCTGTTGCCATTTCTCCAATCTGCTCTGGATCCCAGGTCCGTCTTCACCGACCAGAACAATGTCGTCGGCAAACAGCATGCACCAGGGTGCCTCCTCCTGTATTTCCGACGTAAGAGCGTCCATAAGCAATAGGAAGAGGTAAGGACTCAAAGCCGACCCTTGATGTAAACCTACAGCCACACTGAACTCATCGGTGTTGCCAGCAGCCGACCGAGCGTAGGTACTAGATTGTCTGTACATAGCACAAATCAACTCAACATACTTCCCAGGCAAACCTTTCTCTTTCAAGGCACACCACAACACATCCCGAGGTCTATTAGGTTCACTTCAATTCTGGAATACGAAATACTGATATTTTACTCGTTATTGCCGAGCCCAGATGATAAAACTGTTACATTTATTCATTAAATTGTTTACTGTTCTCACCACAAGAAGCAGGGAAACTAAATATAAATCTGAAAAGTATTTATATTCTCAATTTTATTTCTATTTCTTCGAAACTAACTTTAGAAGAAAAAAGAAGTATGTTTCGAAGCTTCGTTTTTTATTTAAAGTTTATTATTTAAATGTGCAGGACAAGCTCTGTGCGGTCGAAACTGATGAGGAGATCGTGACAAGAATACGAGTGAGGTCAAGTCACAATGTAAGAATGTACAGAAGGTGACAAACAGCAAAAGTTGAAAACTTGTATCAGGGCTTGATACCGTTACCAATTCACATTAAAAGTTTAATTAATTAATGGTATTTTCATAAAGATACCTGCCATCGATACGTTTTGGTAGCGTTACCTAGTATCTTAACATAATCTTAACGTTAAACATATCGGTAAAAATTAGGAGTACATAACGTTATTTCACGAAACGTTGTCTTTTATTTTGGCTTGGCTTGGTTTTAGTAAACCTAAGAGAGATACGAGAGTGTAAAAATATCACTTTTGTAGACTCTTAACTCTTACGAAATGCACGCCGTACGCTCTGAACATTAATGCAGGCTGAACATTTTTGCATTTGGACGAAAGAAATGGTCACATAACGATAACAGTTTTAACGATAAAAATACCGATAAAACCTATATTAAAATTCTTTATTTTTAACGATAAAATGTTCCAAAAGTAACGTTAAATGCGGTATTGTAATTTATAAATTAACGATATTTGCATCAAGCTATAACGATACCATATTTTTACCGGTATTTCAAGCCCTGACTTGTATTATGTTACTTGTATGAATATTCTATACACGCGACATCAATACACAAATATTTCAAAATTACGCCTACTGAGATATCAAATTAATTGAAACTAAAAATGTTTCAAGTAAGGTTTTGGATGACTAGAGCCTACGTATTAATGGCATCATGATCCCATTATGAAATAACGTACTAGTTTAAAAACTAAAAAAAACACGCTTAGAGTGACGTTATTTAATTTGTCGTAATCTTCTCAGCAACCGTTTCATTTGATAACCCTAATGCATTCCCTTAATGCATAAAATATAACTAGCCCGAAATCTTAGGGATTCCGCCATATTTGATCGATAATAAAGTCACTTGTCACGGTGCGTAACCGGAGTGGTGGTGACACGCAGAGGAGGTCGTAGGAGTGACACGCAGAGGAGGACGAAGAGTAGGAGGACGTAGATGAGGAGTTGAATAAAGAATAACACACGAAGAGTTAACACGTATATTTTGTTATTTACAAAAATAAGCTTGAATATAAGAAGCACTCATTAATAGTACAAACAAATGCACTGTGACTTGGTACGTAAACAAATTGTATTATTGCACAACTCTTGGAAACTGGTAACTGACAGTTGAATAGTCGAAAAATGATAATGAAGAGCTTCTACTAGCTCGGCTGCATAATTAGAACTGATTTTTAATATAAAAACAGAGACATGACAGAGAAAACAAGTAATTTTTGAATTTTAAATTAAAAAGGTAGGAAAGAACGTAGTTTTGGAATAGAGATAAAAAAATAAACAAGGCTTTAACACTGCCTTGTTACACACTGACCTAACTACGCATTGTCAACCAAACTAAACCAACATGTATGCAAAATTTCAGCTCAATCAGAAACCGGCAATTTGGTCAAATTTAACATCGAATCTTTTTTCACATAGTTACAGATTCGATGAATCTAATAAAAGCGTGTTTAAAAAAGTGCTATTTGTCTTTTACGGCATCGTCTCCTAGCTCTCGTCCAAAAAAGCCCCATGTACCGCCTATCCTTTCAAAACAAAATTAAAATCGTATTTAGAGGCTGCCTTCATCACTTTAAATTTCAAATTCTTGTAAATCGGAGAAAGATCTTTGTTTCCTATACAAACTAATGACATCGCAACTTAATACTGACCTTCAATCAGAAATACCTATTAACCTTCCTAGTAGATTACCACGATCCCATACCTGCAATCTGTTCTGAAAATCTTTCCGCACTTAGGTGACAACTTTGCCCTCGAAAGGGTTATGGCCAGATTTTACAATGCTATATGCAAAACTGAAGTCGATATAAATCACGATAGACTTAACACTTTTAAAAGCAAATTCTATAATTAACTTTCGGGTAGAAGATAATGAATTCGTGACTGAAGTGTGAGTATTTGAGCAAGGGTGTGTAAACATCCAACATTTAAAGTAGTAGAGTATCATAAAACATTCCACACCTAATAATCTAAGTCTTAAACTTGGATTCTAAGGTGTGAAATGTCTATCAGTCTATTTTCTCCCAAATATTTTGATAACATTCATGAGTGCTCTTTATTGATTCGATGTCTTAACATCTTAATTTTTGATACTTTCTTTGTCAAATTTTTTTTTAGTTGCACCAAAATGGTCCTTCTGTTTTCATATTTTACATTCACGCGCCGTAGTCACGCAACGTGCCAGCCAGCCATCGGCGTATGTTCCAGGGCCGAGGCATGCTTAATTTTATAATCACTGTTGTCTCCTACAGTCGTGTGCTAGCGTTATTTTGCAAATGCTTATCTTTCTGCATTTTCATTAGCAGTGCTATGCTAGGTAAAACAAATTAATGTTACATCATTTCAGCCTTTGTGTGTGAGAAGATAGTCAGGTATTTTTTTTTGATATTTAAAAATGGCGATTTTGTTTAAAAGACAAGATGGGCAATAAATTAATATCCATATTGAAGAGTTCCAAAATACCGTATGTACCTAAAAATTTCAAAAGGACCCGCTTTTCCAGCCAGTTGCCAACAAGCTAATAATATCCATCTAATAACGCCTACAATCTCCTTCAAACAATAGAAATCGTTGATTTCCCTGAAGTTAAAGTTAATAAACAGAATTACTTTCGTCGAGTGCCCTCAAGTCGATGGGTTCGGTCGATACCACTTGTATTGTGTGTGATGAAGCTTCAAAGGAAATCGGGCGAGTTTCCGCGTTAGACGATTTATTAGATAAAAAGGTATTGTATCGATGCCTTCAAAATTACGAGCTTTTGTGCATAGAATTAATGTTGGGGAACGAAATGTGAGAATGGGTGTCGAGAATAGAAAGGAATTATGCCTTTGGATTAATGAACATTTTTGTTGTATGAAAATTGAATTATGTAACTAAAATAATAATATTCCACAACTATCACACAACGCCATCTAGTCCCAAGCTAAGCAGAGCTTGTGTTATGGGTACTATACAACTGATAAACATACTTATATATTTCTAAATACATACATATTATAGATAAATTACACCCAGCACAGAACAAATGATCGTGCTCATCACACAAACATTTGTCCTGGGTGGGAATCGAACCCACGACCTCCGGCATAGCAGTCAGGGTCACTAACCACTAGACCAACAGGCCAGTAAAAGAGTTATGAATATAAATGTGGATGGATGGAGAGGGAGAGGGAGGTCAAAGAAAGTATGGATGGATTGTGTGAGGAGTGATATGAAAGAAAAGGGAGTTAGTGATACCGTGCTGTCAGGCTGACAGGACAGAATGGAAGAAAAAAACGTGTTACGCCGATCCCAAGTAACATGGGATAAGGGCAGGAAGATGATGATGAAAATTGAATTATGTATTGCTTATAATAATATTTCAATTTCAAGAAGGAAATTAGATAGCAAGAGATACCTCTATTATTTAACAATCAAAACATCACCTTTTGTTACTAAAGACGCATGTTTCCAAAGATATTTTGAAGTTTCTACCTACATCAACCCATTACATGTTACAATAATGAATGCCACACCCAATTTAACTCAAAATAATAATCTTTGACGTCAACCAAATTTGGACTCGCAGTGTGAATATTACACATACGAGTAGGCAAGACACTTCAACGCAAAATTATTCAATTTAATTCAGCCACAATCCTCAAATTTCCTAGGCACTCGAAATACCCTTCGTTCACGATTCCGTTTGACTCTCAGGTATTTGCCTGGCACATTCATTAATGTCAATATTAACTCTGGAAGCATTTTCAACTACGTCTTGGCTCCATGTGTGAATTCAAGAGTATCTCGACAACGTTTGTGAGTTCCACGAAAGTGAATTTTATGATGAATTTTTCATTCATTGTGCGTGGAGTCATGTGAAGTAAGTGAGGAATGTTTTTCCTTTGGCCCTGCATACTTCATCTGATGGAAATTTTACAGTGTTTCACTCGTGTTTCATCATGTTTATTTCACGTAAACACGACGCGAATGTGATCGTGTGGTGCTTGTGTACTTGCGATGATTGTCGGACCGTCAACAATGATGTCATCATCATTCATCGGCTGTTTTACTCGGAAAACGTATTATTAATTTATCTGAAACGAGAACCAACCAGCAACGAATTTATCTCGAATTAGATTTTGTACAGATGAACCGATCACAAAACACACTTTTATTAGCTTGGTATATATATATGTAACGGAATCTTTAAACGCGATTATACCCATCTATACAGGATGGATTTTTGTAATGCCACCTGAAGGGAAAGTACTCTTAATACTATAGATAGAAAATTTTACTCAAAGAAAACATTCTTTTTTATTGAAAAGAAAGAAAACTGCATTCAAAGATTTTTGAATTTTCAAAGAATTTGCGCAATTAATTAGTTAGTTTACCATTTTTGTAAATAATTAGAATAATTTAAGGTTTTATGGTTTTCCTTTCATTTAATTTATTTAGTTTGTTAGAGCGATTTCATCTTTACAATTGACTCTAACGACCGATGTAATTAAAGTACAGTTAGTAATTTTTTAAAAATTTAGACGGTTCCTTTCCTGGGTGTGGCAAGCGAATTTTCGAAAATCTTTGAATGCAGTTTTCTTTCTTTTCAAAAATAAAGGATTTTTTTCTTTGATTAAATTTTCTATCTACAGTATTAAGAGATCCCTTCAGGTGGCATTACAAAATTCCATCCTGTCTAAAAAATATTTAATTGGATTTCTGTGGACATTTTTTGGGCTGTAAAAACGTGTTGTGTGTTATGTTATTTTCATGCAGATTACGCTTTTAATAAATGAAATTGGCAAGGTTTTTGATGAGTTAGTGTTATTGCGTGGTTAACACTTCGAGGCGAGGCGATGAATATTAGGTACAAACCTACCAACTGAAATATTATAGGCATTCATTCTTTGTTTCTCCCCATTTTCCTCGATCCGCATAAATCTAATTTGCAGTTTTTTTTCTGATATCATCGTTTTACTAACTCGCCACCTTTCAGGACCATCCAGGAGTGAAAAGGTCAATTCATTTTTATCTATAACGTAACCTTTGCTCGTAAAATTGTCTAAAAATTTTAGTATAGCCTCGGTTTAACAGGCATAACTAAAATAGCGGTGTAAATCAATAGGTAAAGGCGGTAAAAGTTACGAGCCATAAACCTATGGATTTTTATGGGAGATCTTCACTTTGGGGCATAAATATCGGATGGGTTGTTGGATGTTGAAGAGCCCACCTCACTTTTTCATAGATATGTTACATAATAGTTTCGTAGAACTTCATCATTTCAGCAGTGATTGTAACTTGTTTTAATGATGGGGACAACATTTGTTTCATAATAATTAATATTATTCTTATTTTTTACGCAGTGTAATATTATTTGATCGATTTATGGCTTGTACGGCAAGTTATCTTGATATTGTGAATCGGTTAGAAAGTTCATGTATCTGTTAGATTTGGAGAGTGTATTCCAAATCGTATTTTAGGTGCGCTGTCCTGGCCATGGTACGGAGCGAGAGGGAATGGGAAGCTATCATCTCCTTCTGCGAAGCAGTAATGCTCGCGAAGGAGGAGGCGAAGCGCGGAAGGAGACTCAACGGAGATGTGACCCTAGCAGCCGCCGCAGGAGACGCCCCGGTCGTCGGGAGACGCAGGGTGATTCCCGGCCACCGTAAGCGCGGGCTTGCGGACAGCGAGAACCTAATGGGTAGCTCGTCGTCCGATAAGGACCAGGGGGCTTAGACAAAGTAACAATTTAAAAACGATAACAAAGTTAGAAAAGACTAAAATGTATGAGATTGACATAAACCGCGCTAAGTCTCGTGGTCAGTCGACTGTCGACATCGCTATCGCAAGTTGGTAGACAATGTTATAATTCGTAACGAAACCATAAAGAAACGAATTGCTGTCGTGTTTATCCCATACAAATGCGTAGAGAAGCACCGCTTTCAGAGTTCGCCTTCGCCTCGATCGTGATCGCCAAAAAAGATAACGAAGGAACGCTAACGCCAGGAAATGTTTGTCGATATCTCAGAGACGATGACGATTTTAGATATCGTTTCGCTACGAAGCGATGTTACTTTGTCTACAGGGCCAGGCCTGAGTCGACGGCCTGTAGTGTTCCACGTGCGCCTCAAATAGATGTCAGCAGTACCTGACGGGGCCCGACAGGGCCGATGCCTGTCTTTTTTATGAGGGGTAGACTCACGCACAGAATATTTGTGTGGCCTACAGATATTTGTTTCGGATCCTTTTTTGTAAACGCACTCTTGATACAAGAGAAATTCCTAGTGTGGGCAAAATTAAAAAAAACACCGAAAACTTTAGTTTCAACACTTATTTTTAAGCTATATTAGAGAAAAATATTACTTCACCAAATAGCCGTCAGCAAGAAACTATGAATAGAACAGTGGACTAGCGTGGAATGACATAAAAATAAGTTCTATAGGCGCAAAGGAAAGTACTCTAAACTAGTTAAACTATTGTTTTCATACTTTCATCGCCAAATTTTACTCCATAAAAACTTTTTAATATAAAGTGCCTTTCATTAACTTCACGCACAATTGATTTCTTCTTAAATTTCCCAAGAAAGACGTGGTTGATCGATTATGCATGAACTTAGGTAGTCCTGAACTAATATTACTTTAGTCGGAACGATTCTTTTAGGCAAATCCTACAACAGTATTAATATTTATTACCTTTTTTGAATATAAATCTACAAGTAAAAAGAGTTTTATTTTTAGGATCGTCGACCTGGTTTGTGTTTTACCTTTATTATAATTTCTAGCCCGTACTGTCCCACTGCTGGGCAAAGGCCTCCCTCCATTCCTTCCAACGGTCACGAGTTTTTGCTTCTTCTTTACAATTCTTAAGGATAACATCCAGGTCACCCCACCATCATACTCGTGGTCTACCGAAAGTATGTATGACGTTTATCGTTCAGAATTTTTTTCCTATCTCTGTTAAGGGCCTTCTCGCGGTCCAGTGGCGCCCTCATTGAATAAAAAATCATAGCATAGCACAGAAAATAAATATTAAAAAATCCAACTTCACGTTTGTTACAAAGAGGGTAAAGAATTTTTACGTTGCTAAAACAGGTCTCAAAATGTTTCGTATCCAAAGTAGTAGGCAAAAGTACCGAAAACGGCCGTTTCTGACACTTTTGCCTACTACTTTGGATACGAAACATTTTGAGACCTATTTTAACAACATAAAAATTCTTTATCCTCTTTGTAACAAACGTGAAGTTGAATTTTTTAATATTTATTTTCTGTGCTATGCTACGATTTTTTATTCAATGAGGGCGCCACTGGACCGCCAGAAGGGCCTTAAGGTACCAGATGCAGCTGAATACCAGTATTTAGTAAAAAGTGACTGACTATCTGATCTCCAAAATCCAATAATTGGAGGTAACATGATACCCCTTGACAATATTGATTGTCAGAGTTAAGGGCTTCTGAGTGATGTCAGCTGGCTCAAGATCAACCTCTGCTGCTATTAATTTATCATCATCATCTTAGCCTAAAATTGTCCACTGTTGGACAAAAACCTTTCCCAAGTGTCAACACAACCAACAGTTCTGGGCGCCTCGCGTCCATCGAATTTCCACGACCCTCATCAGGTCATCGGTATACTTTGTGGAAGGGCTTCCACTGCTTACGTGGTCGGCGGTGGTGTTATTAACAACATAAAATATGTTTAATTAAATAATAGTCCTAAAATTAGACAAAAGACCCAACTATCTAAAAACCCGATACCCAATAATCCAAAATTAGAAACCTAATTTCGTGATCTACCCTTTAACAGACCCTAATTACATATTGGTAACTCGAAAGATAGAATCTTCTAAACAATTTTCCTCGAACAATCCAGAGTAGGTATTACGTATTACAACGGACATGCCCGCTTGGGTATTAGCATAGAAATAGCTCTGTGATCCACTGTAGTCGACGTGGAGCGTGAATGCTATCAGTTGTAATTAAGCTGTCCTCGCCTGTCTAGTGCTGGATAATTTTCTGGCCAAGTAACGTATCGTGAGTTGATTACAGAGTTACAGACTTTTCGGGTAGGTCTTAACAGTGATTGATAGGTTAGGGTGGTTTATTTAATTTCCGAAGGAGATAGTTGCGATTGGGACGTCAAGATGTGATAAAAAAAAGATTATAGATAATTGGATTCATTTCTTGACTTAAGTTTTTGGAAATGCGATTAATTTTTAGGGTTCCGTACCCGGCTGACAGACGGACGGACGGACGGACTGACATCGGAGGCTTAGTAATAAGGTCCCGCTGTTACCGTTCGGGAACGGAACTGTCCGATCAGCACCAGGCCCGTGAGTCGACGGCGCGTAGTGTTCCACGCGCGCCTCAAAGAGATGATTGTTAGCCATCACTGACGGGGCCCATCGTGGCCGGTGCCTGCATGCTTAGGGGTAGCGGATAAATTCTTAACAGAGTTACCTCAACCCTGGGCACTCAGGCAGGGAAGGAACGGGGGTGGGTTTTAGTCAGTAAGAGTGACACGCCCTCCCGCTCCACCCAGAGCGGGAGATGTCATTCGGTGATTTCCCAACCCACAAAAAAAAAAGTGTAACCAACGGGACTATTACTAAGACTCCACTATCCGTGTTTCACAGAATGTGTGTTGCCGCTATAGAAATACACGTTGTATTTGCAATTTTAACTGTCTACCTATTACGGATCATGAGACAGAGCTAAAAAAAAACACGTTTCTAGAAAAGTTTTTTTTTTTCAGTTTATGATACGGAACCCGGTTCGTGTGCGAGTCCGACTCGCACTTGCTGGTTTTTTGTATAATTTTCAAGGCTGATAATTAATTTTTGTTTTTCCTAAATTTTAGTTTTTCCCTAAAGGTCACAGCACACATATCAACTCGGAAAGGAATCGTCACCGTATCGCCTTTTATCTCGTCGTTAACCAGGCGTCAACCTAACGTAAGCACGTAACTAAAGTGGAACAGCAGCTTCGATACGTCGCCTCGGCTCCGGCTACGCGATGCCGCGCTTACGGCTCACCGACCGCTGGTTGATCTGGCTGGCACACAGTTTGAACCTGTTTCATTAGTTTGTTTGTTTGTTTGAAATCTAACCTAAAAATTCAATAAAACACGCGCGCAATATGACTTTTTTTTTTTTAGTTGACATGACATCACGTTTGGCATTTGTAGTAGTGTGCTGCAAGCCGCGGGAGGGGTGATTTGTTAATTTTTAGTATATTTTCTTTTTTGTAAGTCGGTTTATTTATTTATTTATTTATGCACACACACAAGCACTTAAAAGAGAAAAACAAACAAATACAGATAAATGAGCACAAAGGTGCTGCTTATTTCAAAAGAAATTTCTTCTAGCAGACCTGCGACTGGAAAGTTGAATGAGAAATGTAGACACAGTGTGTATAAATATATAGGGAAACATAAAATAGGCTAGAATACGTAAGTAATTCATACATAAAATATACCTAACTATCCCATAAACCAAAGAACATAATTAAATATAAAATAAATATCAATAATAAATATAATCACGAAATGATGGAGAGGTAATAGTGGGTCGGTTGTTTTTTTTGTCAAAAAGTTTTTTATTTTTCACTTTTTAGTTGTTATACCCCAGAACTAAAAACCCCAATAACATGGAACGTGGAATTTTAAACATACTCCTAGTTGGAGAAAACCAAAACGTCATATATGTATACATTAGCGGCGACCTCTCGCGCCCGGCCCTGGTTCAGGCCATGGTACGGAGCGAGAGGGAATGGGAGGCAGTCTCCGCGTTCTGCGAAGCAGTAATGCTCGCGAAGGCGGAGGCGGGCCGCGTGAGGGAAGCTCAACGGAGTGGCCCTCACGGTCCCGGCCGCTACCACCGCAGGAGAGGTACTGGGCATAGGACGTCGCGAGACGATCTCCGGCCATCGTAGACCCGGGCTTGCGGACGGCGAGCAGTGAGTAGCTCGCCGTCCGATCAGCACCAGGCCCGTGAGCCGACGGCGCGTAGTGTTCCACGCGCGCCTCAAAGAGATAATTGCTGTTCCAGGCAGTTCTTGTGTAGATTACAATTCCCCCGTTTTTATTGACTTGTTTAGTTGTTCTGAATGCGCTATATCCCTGTAGGTCCTCTATGATGGAGCCGTCAGACAGCCAACACTCAGTGAGCACGATGACGTCGATATTCGAATCTAACCGATTTAAAGCAATTGCAAAGTCGTCAAAGTTTTTCTGACACCATCTAATGTTGTATGTTACCACCTTAATATTGTCTTTGTGCGACATTCTATAGTAAAGGATTCATTCAGGTCGTTGGATACGCTAAGTAAAGCCATTTTTAAGTGTTATATTAAAAAGATGAAATCCGGAACTCAGTGAGGTGGTTTTTAACCGACTTCGAAAAAGGAGGAGGTTATCAATTCGGATGTTTGTATTTTTTTTTTTTTTTTTTTATGTATGTTCGGGCATAACTCCGTCATATATTGACGGATTTGCAAAATTCTTTTTTTATTCGAAAGGGGTTTATTCCGAAATGGTCCCATTTAACTTTCAAAAAGATCTGATGATGGGTTTCGGAGACAGACAACGGAACTCTTCAAAAATTGACAGCAAATCAACCGCGATTGCTGCTATCGTATGTCTATGAATTGTTAACACAGTTTAATGGGGAACCACAACTAAAAAGTGAAAAATAAAAAACTTTTTTACAAAAAAATAGAACCGACTTCCAAAAAAGTGCAAAATAACTTTAATTTCGGAAGTCGGTGTCAAAAAACGAAGACACAAAACAGGAACACCGACTTCCGAAATTAAAGTTATTTTGCACTTTTTGGAAGTCGGTTCTATTTTTTTGTAAAAAAGTTTTTATGTAGAATGCTTGTTATTGCAAAACATTTCAATACTTGTTTTTTACTGAAGATTCTTCCATGAGACAAATTGTGTAGTGTATAATTGTGTGAATGCATTTGTAGGTGTGTGTGTGTTGATGTAAGTGTTAAATTTATAGAGTGTGTGAATTTTTGCTATGTGTATTTGTGGGGACAAGCCCTTGTTTGAATATGAGCAAGTTTAGTGCAATAAAAAAACAATAAACATTTTTAAAAAGTCTAAAAATTGAATCGAAGCATACCAGGTGCATGGGTGGCTCTTGTAGGTATTTGACCAAAAACATTTTAAACACATAGATTTTGATGATTCTTTTTTTGTATGATAGGTCATACTTCAGAGGTGGTTCCATATAAATTTTATCGAAATTGATTCAGCACTTTTAAAAAGAATCAACATGAACAAAAAATATGTATACACAGATGACGCTTTGGTTGTCTCCAAATGTTCAAATTCCATGTTATTGGTGTTATCTATTCGGGGATAACTTCAATATTTAGTTTTTCTTTTGATGTACAACACCAATTTAAAAAAAAATTAAAAGTGAACGATGATCGTGGGTGATGCATCTGATTTGCGGTCAGCACTGTGCGGACCCTCTTATCCAGGGCGTCAAGTTCCGTCTGAGTCCATTTGAGTATGCCGAAAGAGTACATTAATACCGGTATGACCTAACCGTTGAAGGCGCGCACCTTGTTCCCGCCTGATAAAAGACTATTTAGTACTTTATTCAGGCGGCCAAAGAAGCACTCCCTCAACGACTGTCTCACGTCAGCAGTATTGATGCCTAACACTTCCGACATACCCAAATACTTGTAGGTTCCGGTTGAGCACGGGGATCTAAGGTGTATGGAATCCGAGAGTTCAGTTCCCATGGATTCCATAATCTCCCCTCGCTTTACATGCATGACAGCACATTTGTCCACACCAAATTCCATTCTGATGGTGCTACTGAAAGTTTCTGTTACCTTCAGTAGCTTCATCAGTTGCAAGTTGTTGGGGGCAAAGAGTTTCAGATCATCCATGTAAAGGAGGTGTGATATGACCTGACCACCTCTTCTCAACCGGTAGCCTTGGCCCGAGCCCTTCAGTAGAGTACTGACGGGATTTAGGGCCAAACAAAACCACAGTGGACTCAGGCTTATAATTATTATTATTTTTTATTTATTTATTTATTTAATCATTTATGTACACACAGAGACACAGTAACAATAAACATAATTATAAATATAGTACAAAGGAACTAAATCTAATAAAAAAAAAAAAAAAAAAAAAAAAAAAAAAAAAAAAAAAAAAAAAAAAAAAATCTAAACCTAATCTAATTTTAGCTTTATACTTTTTCAGAATATAATAATATAATTATACAAATCTATTCAGCCGTTCTGGCGTAATTAAGTAAGAAACGTCTAACAACAGCATTTATAATATTAGCAGGTTAAGTAGTATAGAAAGTGGAATTATGAACGGTTTACGGATTAATTACAAATTAATCTCGAAAAAACTCTCAAGTACCAAAAAAATCATCAACTAACCAGAAAATATACCAGTGTTTCATATCCAAAAGGGGAAATCCAATAACGTCAGAGCTCCCATGATAGATGGCACACATTAGCAACAAAGAGTCGAGTGATAACTCTCTACGATTCAAAGCCTAGATTTAAATTTATGTCCCGTCGTTTCGGTACCAAAATGAATTTTTCGGTACCGATATGAATTTTGGTACCGATGACTGAGTGATATTTTGGGCACATTTTTGAAGTTAAAACATCTTTAGGCACGTTGTGCACTATTTTGATGGGGAACAAGCACTGAACTCGGTTGACCGTCACGCTCGGATACATCTAGACAGATGGCATGTGTTAATACGTACGCACGTTGGGCACTTTTGGGATGGCGAAAAAGCACTGAACTTGCATGACCGTTACGCTCCAATACAATGTATTGGAGCGTAACGGTCATGCAAGTTCAGCTTTTTTTTTTATATGACATATAAAACATAAATTTACAATCCGAGCTAAAAAGTTTTCACTTTTCATTGAATAATTGTGGCTTTTAAACACGTTTTACTATTTGAAAATATTTGTGAAAGTGCATCAATTTATTTGCAAAGAAACAAGTAAGTTTTTCCTACGTCTTCGCTCTCGTAGGTTGTCCCGCAGGAACGCTGCACATTTCCGGGGTAAAAAGTATGCATCCGTATAATAGTGTATCCTTCTTTAAATAAAAAGAGTTTACGTAATCTGACCAGCCCTAGCTAACGCTTAGTACAAAATATATGGCAATGACATTACCAGGCGTAGATAAGTGTCACGTCGCCAAAAAAATGTCAATAAATGTCATTAATGTCATCAACGATAATAAAAAAGTAATATGGCTAGGGAGGCAGTTCTTCCATAGATTTACTTTTACAAACATACCAACAAACAAAATATTGTATCTTACTATAGTATTATGTAGTTGCCCAGTTGTGTGACGATATAGGTTGAAAAACACAAAAAATGCTGGTTTAGGTAATATCTACCATGAAAACGCGTTAGCCTCGTAAAGATGTTTCCACAAAAAATACGACTTACAATTTCAATTTCAGTGCCCGGGTAATATTCCAGTTCCGAAGCGATTCTTTTGAATAATAACAATTGGTAATGTTATGCAGTTGCCAAGGCGGCATACGGTAGAACGTTGGACGAGTCCACTTAAAAGTTTAAAGTTTACTGCTGGCTCGAAATATGAACATTTAGATATAGTGTAAACAAACTTATTGCTATAGTAGGCGCCGGATAAATGAGGAATAAAGTACATTGACCTTTTCCTAATAAATATTCATAGGTACCTGAACAATTAAATGTGAATTGTTTTTTATTATAAGGCAATCATTATTTCCGTTTTTTCAAATTAAAAATTTCAATAAATGTAGGTGGGTCATTCCACGTTTATCTGGCGCCTACTATAGCATTATTTATGGTTACGGTAGCTCAATTGACTGACATCATTATTATAAATTATTAGACTCAGCTTACAGACACGGCATTTCGAGATCCAACCATAGACTCGGACGAGTTGTTTAATGTAAAACTGAATGTGATAATATAAAAGTGACTTTTTATTTCTCTGATACAAGGAAGGCGTTTGAAGACTAAGGTTTTCAACCAGTGCATTTATTTATTTATTTATTTATTAAAACTTCATGCAACACAAATGTACAAAGGCGGACTTAATGCCTTAGGCATTCTCTACCAGTCAACCAAGGGTGGTGGAGAGATAACATGGCAGGTGCATAAACTGAAAAAATAAAATAATTCTAAGACGAAAATAATTACAAAAGTATATATAAATATAGTTAAAATAAACATACATATATATTTAATATAATATACCTACATATATAATAATAATATATAAAGTTAGAGATAAGGATTTTGAGCATCCTGCCCGTTATGACATACGGTGCCGAAACGTGGACACTGATGGTCGGGCTGGTCCACAAATTCAAGGTCGCTCAGCGCGGTATGGAGCGGGCTATGTTAGGAGTTCCTTTGAAGGATAAAATCAGGAATGTAGTTGTCCGGAAAAGAACCAGAGTAACCGACGTAGCTTGCAGAATAAGCAAACTGAAGTGGCAGTGGGCTGGTCATGTTTGTCGAAGGACCGATGGCCGATGGAGCAGACGAGTCCTGTAGTGGAGACCTCGTATCGGCAAGCATAGTGTGGGAGGCCCACCAGCTAGATGACCGACGACCTTAAGAAGGTGACTGGGATAGACTGGATGCGGATGGTGGAGTACAGGGTATTGTGGCGCAGCCTGGGAGACGCCTATGTCCAGCAGTGGACTACGATGCTGAAGCGGCTGAAGGATGGAGGAAGGATTTCGAGGTATGATTATAATATTGAATAGGTCTAAATAGCTGGTAGTGTTACGGAGTTTTTTTATTTTGGGACGGCGCGGCGTCGCCGAGGCTTGCCTAGAAAGCGGTGGCGACGCACAAAACGAAAGCAGGTTTTAGGTAGCGCAAGAAAAGACTATCTGGAAGATATGTTAGTGTAGTTGTAATTCGAAATAGAGTTCCCGCGGCCTCTGCCACTCAGGCAACTGATGGAACAGGGGTGGGTTTGAGTAAAAGTCTGACACGCCCTCCCGCTACACCAAGAGCGGGAGAAGTCATTAGATGATTTCACTCCCCCAAAAAAAAAAGGCTTCTTCATGGGAGCCATTTATAGATAGCTGTGCGTGCTGCGTGCGGGGTTTGTATATGTGTGCGTGCTTATGTATGTAGTACAGGATTTTAAGTCCAGCGGCAGCACTGTTTAATTTTCGGTTCAAATATTTACCAGAGATGGGTCTCTTACCCGTCTATAACCTAAACCTTTTAGACAAACCATTTCACTGATAACTCTGTACTATGCTTTAGTTAGAAGTATTATTGAGTATTGCGCATCTGTGTGGGCTCCACTATATAAAACTCATATAGACCGTATAGAGTCTATACAGAGACGGTTTGTCAGAACTCTATGTATGAAATGTGGCTTAAAGCGTAAAATACCTGAATATGAGGCTAGGCTGCGGTACTTTAACATGGTTGGATTGGACAAAAGGAGATGGATGAGCGACATGACCACTTTTATAAGGTGTGTAACGGTTCATTTGATGGTGCTCTTCTAAGTCAGTTACACTTCAAGGTACCTACTCGATCTGTGCGTACTCCGCAGCTGTTTCAGATACCAAGGAGCAATAACAATGTGTCCCAAAATAGTCCACTGTTTCGAATGTGTAGACAATATAATGATATTTGCACTCATGTTGATATACTCGTATTTGTGGATAGTCACGGCAGATTTATAGAATCCTTGCGAAAATTGAATACACCTTAAGCTATTGTATTGTAATATGCTGTCCTGACTATATTATTTGTAACTTCTTTTTATTTTATTTTTATTTTTTGTAGCCTTCACTTGCATCTTTGAAGCTGTATAAATCCTGAATGCTGTGTATAGTAGTAATTGGAGTGCAGATTTAAAAATGTTATCACTTAAAAGTAATCCTGATCACAACTTAGTCTGTATTCTGTAACTGTACCTCTTATAAATAAATAAATAAATATTATATTATTTTTTGCGTATATCTTCAACTAGAGGATTTTTTTTTCAGTTTAGTATATTGACTGTAACGCTTTTAAATAAGTGAGAATTTAATCTAAAGCAACTATTCCAAATGTAGTAATCCTGAAATCAAAAGGACTTTGAGTAGAGTATGCCACTCAATTACGGCTCGTTTCATCTTTGGTACAGATGAACTAGAAATCTGTATCATATGAAAGCTGCTAGTGAACTGGCATACCAATCCTTAATTAAATTAGGCTTATGACATGCTTCTCGGATTTCCATGTGGCGTCTTCTTACCTATGAAAAGGCTTATACCATCGTGAAATAATATATTTTCAATATTTTGTGACGAATGTCTGCAAAATATTAAACATGTGTCATAATGTTTTATTTTCACTGAATAACGATACCTAACTAGACTTTTTTTTGTGGTGAGGGAAATCAGACAATGACATCTCCCGCTCTAGGGTGGAGCGGGAGGGCGTGTCAGACTCTTACTGACTAAAACCCACCCCTGTTCATTCCCTGCCCTGAGTGCCCAGGGGCGAGGTAACTCTGTTTCGAATTTATTCTCAACCCCTAGCCTGACTTAATTATTTTAAAAAGAAAAAAATTCAGTGACATGAATCGTACCGAGCTTAAACAACTACATGTATCTCTTTATTTTATCAAAGTACAAAATACATTTCAATTTTCCAACCGTTACAAAAACCTATTTCAAAAATTTATCTCGCTACTACCAAATGGCCGGATATTACTTCCAACAGTCTTAATACCGTTACGAAAAATATAACAGAATACCGGCGATATATGAAAACGATGTCGGCAATATACCTGCCACCATCATGTGCCATAACCATAAATGTTGCGTAAATCCCCAAAGAGTTTCACTACACTGCTCCTGACAGTTTGGATGCCTCCTAAAAGCGTGGCAACAATTTTGTGATGCTTTTGTAATATTCAAAGATGATTGAAATTTTACATTTCGGCCTTGCCATTAAAAAAATGTGGGACATTTCCGTCACATATCTGAGTGCTTTTTAGGATTTCGTACCCAAAGGGTAAAATGGGACCCTATTACTAAAACTCCGCTGTCCGTCCGTCTGTCTATCTGTCCGTCCGTCTCTCACCAGGCTGTATCTCATGAACCGTGATAGTAAGACAGTTAAAATTTTCACAGATGCTGTATTTCTGATGCCGCTATAACAACAAATACTATAAAACAGAATAAAATAATAATGATAATAATGTTGTGTGTTGTTCTTGCAGTTGCCTTTTACGTTCCAGGACTGCAGTAACTCTTTCGAACAACCCCGCGACCCTGTGGATCTTGTTTCTGAGATCCCTCAGTCTGAGGTAACTCAACTGCAACCATGTTAATTAGGGTTACGAAAGTCCGAATGAAAAAACGGAACCCTTATAGGATCACTCGTGTGTTTGTCTGTCTGTCTGTCTGTCTGTCTGTCTGTCTGTCTGTCTGTCTGTCTGTCCGTCTGTCCGTCTATCACAGCCAATTTTCTCCGAATCTGCTGGACCGATAGAGTTGAAATTTGGTAGACACATGAATATTGTGACCCAAACACGGACGTGTACCCTAAATAAATTAATTTGGAATATGGGGGTCACTTTTGGGGTTAAATTAGGAAAATTAAATATCAAAGTTTTTTAAACAGTGTCGTGCGATAAATCAAATGAAAGGACACGTTGTGAGGGTTTCGAATAATTTTTTCATAATTTTAAAATACATAATTTTGAAGTTATCTAAGAAAATAAATGAAAAATCACCATGCCCCAATGGTGATTTTTCATCTTCCTTCCCTTATCTCTGAAAATTTTAGGCCCCGCGGCCTAAAATTTTGAAAAAAATTGAGATAGTAGTTTTTACTTATAGATTACAGGAAAACCTATAAGGTGGAGGCATTTTAAAAAACCTAAACAAAATATGATCTGAAAATATGATCGCGATCGAGTACGTTAACAAACTTGCACTAGGCTCTCAGACAACAAAAAGTGTTGAAAAGATAACAAGGCAGGTGCAAAAAATGCAAAATAAATACGAGTATTAAAGAGATAATCTCGGCCGCTTATTTACCACCCAGCGACATAAACAAAAGAAACTGACACTTGTAAAACAATGCATACTAAGAAATGAGTACTACCAACTCAAACAGAAAATTAAAGTGGAGACCAAAAGTATACACCAGAGAGTGATGGAGTTAGCTTTGGCTGGAAATCTAGAGCTCGCCGAATGAATTACGTGACGCTAAAAACCCCATGAGATGCTCGTAGGTCCCGACACACTATCATGATTTCCTTATAAACTCATACAGGTGCGCGAGGACATTTGCCTCCAGAAAAATTTAACGGTACACGATTCAGCGTGTCATCCTTGCGCAGGGGCCATACTGATGTCATCCTTGCGCAACGGGCCATCACTAATCGACTCTGTATCGTTCCAATATGTACTACCGAAGTAAGTAAGCATAAATGTGACATTTGACAGATGACAATTCGATAGGCCAACAATTTTCTGTTTAATAAAGCAGAATACTCTAGGAATCACGAGAAAGCATTAAGTCTGCCTTTGTGTTGCATGAAGTTCGCCTTTTGTAGAGAGTCGCCTTTTCTAAGTGGGTATGGAATGAAATGTGTTGTGTTTAAAAAAAAATCGAAGTTTTATTTTATACAGGATGGAAACTTTCAGCGGGGCAGGAAGGGGCCTTAACCGTTGCAGCTGCACGAAATGGATCTTAGGAGACTATCCATAATTTTTCGTGAAATTTTAATCCCCATTCACAGATTTTCAAAAATATGTACAGTTAGCGAGAAACCATTATACACGATTTTTGATGTGAAAACTTCTTTAGGTGCGTTGGGCATTTTTGAGATGGGTAAAAACAATTGAACTCGCCACCGACAGCGACACCGACACCGCTATTTGGATTGAAGTGAAAACTTCTTTAGGCGCGTTGGGAATTTTTGTTCAAGTCTTCACTTCTGTCGTCACTCCCGGAGTGCTGCTCTTTTTATTTTTTTTTATCCCACTTGATTCTGTTTCTAATACTGATCAAAAACTTCTATGTCGCAAACCAAGGTTGGAGTACTAAAAATGTCAAAAATTGTAAAAAAAACTTTTCCCAATCATCTTGTACGAAAATTTTACACAAAAAAAAAAAAAACTTTTTGACGTCAATCGATCCTGTTTCTAGTACTGATCAAAAACTGTTGCGATAGTTTATCGATGTGTATTCGTTGTAAGAAAGAGCTGCCTTATTGCTGCGCGCAATACAATTCTCATGGATGCTGAAGAAAGCTGGGCAGTACCTACTAATCTAAAAATAATGCACTGTACAGTCACTAGTGAGTAAACCGTTATAGTATATCGTGAAATTAGTGTCCGTACTAAGAAGAGTGAACTCTCACAAACCGAAGACGGGCACAAGGTAAGGCATTAAAAATCTTTGATGACCGATGATCTCTGTAGCCTTTCTTGATTTTACAAAACAGCATTTGTCGCGAAAATGTGTCGATTCTGTTTTTTTTTTGAGAAATTGTTAGATATTCATAGTTAAATTTAAATGAATGCCATTATATGGACAAAAATAATTTTACATTTAAAAAATAAAAAAAGCTTGAGAGGTGTCAAGGGACACCCGGATGGAACGAAGTTCCTTTCGATTAATTATTGAAGGAATTGTAATATATTTTTTTTTGTTTAAGTTATAATATTGTTTTTTTTTATTATTAACGAATATATTGTAATATTAACCGCACAGCCGACTTAAAGTTTTATGTAAAAATGCTATTACGCAATGACTCAAAAAAAAAAGTGTGTGTGTACTTATGTACGTACATAAGAAGTTATACTTCATCATCTCATCTCGTCTCATCTCATCTCACCTCAACTCAACTCAACTCAACTCAGCTCAGCTCAGCTCAATTGTTTTTTTTTTTTATATTAACAAATATATTGTAATATTAACCGCACAGCCGACTCATAGTTTTATGTAAAAATGCTATTACGCACAGACTCAAAAAAAAAGTGTGTGTGTACTTATGTACGCACGTCAGAAGTTATACTTCATCATCTCATCGCAACTCGACTCGACTCGACTCGGCTCGGCTCGACTCGGCTCGGCTCGACTCGGCTCGGCTCGGCTCGACTAGACTCGACTCGACTCGACTCGACTCGAATCGACTCGACTCGACTCGACTCGACTCAACTCAACTCAACTCTGTAGCAATAACAACAACTATAGCAAAAAGTGGCGTGGCTTTTGGATCAAAAAGTGTCGTTACAACTTTTGTTCCTAATTTTTTCCGTCTAGCCCCCTTTCACAACGCGCGATAAGGAACTTCGTTCCAAAAATCCTTGGCAGCAGATCAGTTTGTAATAATAGATTACAGTAGAGCCATTATGAATCGATAGTTCTAGAAACAGTGCTAATGATGCGCTAGAACTATCGATTACTTCTTACAATATTTTTAGTTACTACAAATGCGTTTCATTCATACATGTACGTAGCTAGGCAGTAATTTCTTGCAGTTTTGGGTCCCTTTTAACACTGTTTTACGTCCGGTTTCTATAGTGCATACCTATCAAACAAAAATCAAAACTTTCCAAGAAAAATTGCTACTACTATTCTTAGCAATTTTTTTTTTCAGGAAATAAACAAAAATGAACTGACACATTGACAATTTTCGTTCCTGAAACCGAGTGTGAGACCAGCGCTGTTTACCCGGCGTGAAATCGCTTAACTGACATCTGCCGACAGTTGTGAGAGCTGTCATACATACCCGGATACGCTAAATACTCCACCAAAACGCCCGGACGCCAACGCACCCTTTCTTTTTGGGGTGATATCTCCGGCCAGTCAGACAACATTTTTTCAAGGGCTGCTTAAGTGCGATACGACGCAAATTGACGTGATGCTTACGCGCTAAAAGAATACTTTATAAACAGTATAAGAATTGAGCAAGCATGATGAACCTGATCTATTTACCCTGAAATCCTACTAATATTATAAATGCGAATGTTTGTATGGATGTGTAAGCAATTATTAAATAAGTCCTAAAGTCTAAACTTAAATTAAAGTAAATAAAGACATGAAAAGGTTTTACTCATATTAGTACGCAATTTGACTAGAAACGGTAATTTGGTTCAGTAAAATATTGAAAGTTTGATTAAATGTTATAGTCTGTTTTAATATAGCAAAATTAGTTTAAAAACGTGTACAATATATTTATGATACAATTTAAAATATTCACAATTTATTCATTAGTTAATGTCCATCTATTGACTTGAAGTTCGCGCGCTCTCCCCCACTTTTTGTTACGTGGGCACTGAGCTATCAACAAATCGAATACGTAAGAAACCAAAAAAAAAGGCAGTCTTTCGTTGGCAGTTGTACTGTGAGGTAAAAACAGAATGTACATGTACAAGTGTTGCTGAAATAAAAGTAATTAGAAAAACTTGCTGAGTTTTGCTTTCAGATGAATGGACGTTTGTTACTCATTAACGCCAGGAGAGCTTAACGGAACAGGATGAAATTTGGCACAGAGATAGATTATAGTCGGCATAGCACAAAAGCTTGAATTTTTAATGAGGGAAGTACTAATTCCACGTGGGCGAAGCCGCTGTTAGACTGACACTCGTAGTGCCATTACTGCTCGCAGACATATCGAAAACAACTTTTAACTTACATAACATAAAAAATTTCTTTAGTTAAAAAAAAAATAAAAAACACGATTGTTTTTTAATTTTCATGTTCTTCTCCGCAAACCCTTTCATTAGATATCTTTATCATGGGAATATATACAAAATAACTAATCCGACATATTTTGTAATCCGCCATATTGGATTTACAAATTTATAATGACGTCACTTAGCTAACCATGCATTGTCACCGAAACTCAACATGTACACAAAATTTTTGCTAAATTAGAAACTGGGAAGTGGGTAAATTTAACTGGCCTGACTTTGACTGGCCTGTTGGTCTAGTGGTTAGTGGCCCTGACTGCTATGCCGGAGGTCGTGGGTTCGATTCCCACCCAGGACAAATGTTTGTGTGATGAGCACGATCATTTGTTCTGTGTCTGGGTGTAATTTATCTATAATATGTATGTATTTAGAATTATATAAGTATGTTTATCAGTTGTCTAGTACCCATAACACAAGCTCTGCTTAACTTGGGACTAGATGGCGTTGTGTGATAGTTGTGGAATATTATTATTATTATTATATATAACTTCTAAGATTTGATTACAAGCAAGCAAATAGCATTATCTTCCTGCCCTTATCCCATGCTACTTGGGGTCGGCGCAACACGTTTTCTTCTTACATTCAGTCCTGTCAGCCGTCACACTATCACTAACTCACTTTTCTTTCATATCACTCCTCACACAATCCATCCATCTTTTCTTTGGCCTCCCTCTCCCTCTCCATCTATCCACATTTATATTCATAACTCTTTTAGTTACATGTGTTTCATCCCTCCTCTTCACATGACCATACCAAGACAAGCGGTTCCCTTTCAACTTTTCTGTGACTGGTACCACTTTTAAACTACCTCTAATGTGCTCATTTCTCACTTTATCCATTCTCGTTACTCCATACATCCATCTCAACATTCTCATCTCCGCCACATGCAATCTTTTTTCATCCGTATTTTTCATAGCCCAACATTCTGACCCATACAATACGACAGGTCTAATCACTGACTTATAGATCTTCCCCTTTAACTTAACTTACAAGCAAGCAAGTATAAGTGTGCTAAAAAATAAAAAGCAACAAAGGTTCAAAATTATGAGTGTCTCAATACTATCTTCATAATAGCTCTATTAGTAGCAAAGCACTTAGTAATTGAAGACGGGTGCTCATTCCAACAAACATAACTTAGTCGCCAGACGGAATGAGTGCTTACTCTGAAGCGCTCTTTTGATTCAGATGTCTGATGTTTTTGTCTAGATTTTTATTGTCTTTTATTTATTTACCAGTTTTGTTTGTCGTCGATCTGAAGTAAGTTTTCTCCTTATTTTTTCTTACCCGACTGTATGTATGTATGTATGTACACAATCTTTTTTGTTTTTAAGGATGTCTATTTCATTGACACAGCCTGCAGCCTAAACTGTTGGATGGATTTGACCAAATGAGGTATCATTAAGATTGGTCTTGACAGCGAAAGTGACATAAGCTATTTAAATTTTGAAAAAAAAACAAAATGGCGGCCGCCATTAAGTAAAAGTCTTTTACTTGCGACATGGTCATATGGAAAATCAAAATAAAGAGCTCGAAGACAATTCCCAATTTTCGCTGCTTGTATCACACATAAAGTAAGTTCTCATCGTATAGTTTAATGTAACTGCAACAAAACTTTGGTCAAGATAGCAGTCGGGCGATAGCAAAGTTTGTTAAGAAAAACAGTGCACTTAGTTCCAAAGTTAAGTGCTTTAAAAAAACATATTTATTTGAATTTTGTGCCTTAAACTTCGAAGTTATGTGACATCCACCAACCCGCATTGGGCCCGCGTGGTAGATTGCGGCCCACATCTTCTCTCAGAGAAGGGGCCTGTGTCTCAGCAGTGGGAATATTCTAGGGTGATTATGCTTAGCTACGTTAGATATCATTACATTGAGGACTAAATTCATAAAATTATTAATTTGGAAAAAATTTAGAGCTAGAGCTTGTGTTTTTATCAGTGTCGATCCTTTTGTAACTGGAAACGTGACATTAGGGCATTGCGAGCTTTTTCCAACCTCACCCAGTGCACCGTTATGCTCAATCAAAAATATGTTATGAAACTTAGAAGGAATTTAAATTATAGTTTGATATTTCGTGACCAAACCTTATTATGTTACTGTCTCGTTGGTCTAGTGGTCGCAAGCGCGTCTGCTGAGCGTGAGGTCCTGGTTTCGATGCCTGGGTTGGGAAAAAAGTGTGTGTGAATTACTCAGTAGTAGCCTGGAGTTTGGAAGTTGGTAGTGTTACACACCCTAGCCTCAGAATGCGTTGGTCCTGCGTCTGATCTCTCTCCGGTCGTGTCAGATTGCCGTCCCATCGGAATATGAGAGTAAAGGAACAGATAGTTTTTAGACATTATTGCACAAAAGTTTTGATACATTAGTGTTCATAGTTGTTAAATAAATTAAGAAAATGTTAGTATAAAAAATGCAACTTCTTTAAAATTCTCCATACGGAACGCTGATTTCATAGGACCTAATATTAACCTAGTTCAAACTTGCTTACTAATTCATACATGTATGCGTGAGTTAGTAATTTCAGACCAAACAGTTTACTTCTTTTCTAAAAATAAGTTCCAATCAAGATCTCCTCCTTAACATGAATCCATGAATTAGGTTGGAATCAATAAATGACCTAGAGAGCAGTGGTGACCCCGGGTAACGCCGCGACTTACAAGCTGTAGGTCGTGAGTTCAAACCCAGGCAGGTGCTTTACTTTGTGTAAATTATTTTATCACCACTGCTCTTAAAACGGTAAAGGAAAACTGCGTGAGAAAACTGGCATGTCCTAGAATCAAAAATTCAGAATCATGTGACATCCACCAACCCGCATTGGGCCCGCGTGTGGTGGATTAAGGGCCACACCCTCTCACAGAGAGGAGGCCTGTGCCCCAGCAGTGGGAACATTAAAAAGCTGATGATGATGAAATTACCAAGCGTCCATTAATAACTTATTCTTTTTAAATACCCATATTTTAGTTCTTAGTCCAATCCTAGAATTAAAATAAAAGCACAATGATGCATCAACATAATTTCAATCAATCGGTTATCTTTTATCTCCCTGTCTGCACACTGTAAAGGGATATATTTTATTGTATGACATTTCATAATTTCTCCATAAATTCAGAGGTTAACAACAGTTATCTGTTTCAATTTTGCGAATCACTTGAACATAAAAATAAATCAATCCAGGAGTCAGTGGAAGGCTCATTCATTTTATTGAATGAGCATAATTTTTATAAAGAAATGAATGTGATGGTTTTTGTTTGTTGAAGAATTAATACTGCTTTATAAGATTAAGTCAGCCATACTTGGAAGGATTTGGAAGAGGCCTTTGCTCAGCAGTGAGATATTATAGTCTTATTTTTTGGACGGTGGGTAATCATTCAATGACTTCTGCCGCTCTGAGTGGGGCGGGAGGACTTTGGCTGACTAAAACCCACTCTTGTGACTGTGCCAAGGGCCGCAGTAACTATCTTTCGAATTTATTCATGACCCCAGACAGGCATCGGCCCTTGTCCCAGGGGTAGCGGATAAATTCGCCCGGAAAAGGCATCCCTGGGCACTCAGGCAGGGAAGGAACAGGCGTGGGTTTTAGTCAGTAAAAGTCTGACACGCCTCCCGCTTCACCCAGAGCGGAGGAAGTGTTTAGATGATATCCCACCACCAAAAAAAAAAAAATGCTGACACCGGCCCTAACCGGCCCCATTAGGTATTGCTGGCATCTCTCTGAGCTTTCGGGACTGGTCCTCATCAGACGGCAAGCTACCTATTACACTTCATCCGCACGCCCGCGCCTACGGTAGCCGGATATCGGCTGGCGACCTCCTGTGGCGGCTGCAAGAGGCGTAAGAGCGTCTTCATTGCGTTTCCCTCACGCGTTCCGCCTTCTCCTTCTCGAGAATTACTACTTCGCAGAAGGAGGTGACAGCTTCCCATTCCCTCTCGCTCAATACCATAGCCTGGACCAAGGACGGACATCTCGTATCCATCGGATTCCCGCGGCTCTTACCAGGTCAGATGGGCTGCCGACTGCTACTTAAGTTGAGCGATTCTTCGGGCTATGTCGGTAACCTTGGTTTTCCTGCGATTATTAAAACTAGTACTGCACAGTTCACAATTTTTCTGCTCATTTAGGTACCACAATGTGGAGCGCATGAAAGTATATAATAGTAAGTTAGCCGTTAGATAACCTACCCGTATGCAATAACAGATAAAAACTTCATGTACAGCAAACTTTACTTGTAAGTTCGAGTATCATAAAAGGACGGTTTTAAGATACTTGAGCTTACAAGTAAAGTTTGCTTGTGCACAAATTTTTGCTCATGACTGTACCTAAGTACCTCATCATCAGCCTTTTAATGACCCTACTGCTGGGGCACAGTCCTCCACTCTGAAAAGGTGTAGGCCATAATCCACAACGCGCGCGCGGGCCCAATGCGAGTTGGTGGATGTCACATGTCTTCGAATCTTTGGTTCTAGGATATGCCAGTTTCCTCACAATGTTTTCCTTCGCCGTTTTGAGAGCAGTGGTGATGAAATAATTTACACAAAGTAAAGCGCCTGCCTCTCACAGAGAGGAGGCCTGTGCCCCAGCAGTGGGGACATTAAAAGGCTGATGATGATGATGATGATAAAAGCGCCTGCCTGGGTTTGAACTCACGACCTACAAGTTTTAAGTCGCGGCCGTTTCAAGGTTTCGAGGTTGCTAGCGCGACTGCTGTTTGGGGGTCCTTTTTTTTGTGGTTTGAGAAATCATCCAATGACATTGCCCGCTTGGGGTGGAGCGACATTGCGTGTACGACTCTTACTGACTAAAACTCACCCCTATTCCTTCCATGCCCTGAGTGCCCAGGGGCGAGGTAACTCTGTTTCGAATTTAGTCCTAGGTTCTATTCTTGGGTCGACAAAAGTGCTATTGGGTTTTCCTATTAGGAATGATCACACAGACTGGAGTTTGAAGAATTTATGGTGTGATACCCTGTACCTTGGAAAGCACGTAAAATCGTTAGTCCTGCGCCTGATCTGGTCGTGTCGGATTGCCGTCCCATTGGTAACTTGTTTGGTTTGATTTCCCACATTTTAGTGGGTTTTGTGTGTTTTCGAAATCGCATCCAGAAGACCGGCCAAAGACATAAAAAAATCGGCCAAGTGCGAGTCGGAATCGCGCACGAATGTTTCCGTACCATTATCTATAAAAACGGCAAAAAAATCATGTCTGTTGTATGGGAGCCCCACTTAAATATTTTTTTATTCTGATTTTTAGTATGTATTTGTTGTTATCGCGGCAATAGAATTACATCATCTGTGATTTATTCAATTTCAACTGTCTAACTATCAGGGTTCGGGAGATACAGCCTGGTGACAGACGGACGGACAGCGCAGTCTTAGTAATAGGGTCCCATTTTACACTTTGGATACGTAACCCTAAAAAGCGACCAAATTACCAAACGGCGGTACTCATTTTTTTTTTTTGTTTCAAAATTCATATAACCTATGTCACTCGTTAGTTAAAAGCTATGCATCTGTTTAGGCTGCGGGGAAATCCAAAGAAATAGACACACAAAACATAGGTACCTACATACATACCTTAATACTCTCGAAAAACTTCCATACTTCTGAAGCGGTTGGGTTAAAAAACAATAGTTTCAAAACCTCCTAGACACAAAGCTTCGATAGAGTAGGCTATTTAGTGGGCAATAGCTTAACTCAATGTTACTTAGGAGACCAATAAGTTCAGGATTAACGTGCAATTCACCAGACTGCAGCCAACTATTCGGTCTGCAATAAGCCGTAATTACAAAGAAGTCAAACACCTAGGTTTTGCTTCGCTTTAGAATATTCTAAGTATAGTTACAATTTTATTTCTAAAATAATAAAGACTCCCACGCGAAAACAAGTTTTCACAAATATATATTTTAATTATATACTAGCTGACCCAGCAAATTTTGTTCTGCGATTTAAAAAGAAACTGGCCGAGTACGTGTCGGATTTCGCACGTTATGGGTTTTTTTTTTTTTTGGGGGGGTGGGAAATCATCCTATGACTTCTTCCGCTCTAGGGTGGAGCGGAAGGGCGTGTTAGACTCTTACTGACTAAAACCCACCCCTGTTCCTCCCTGCCTTGAGTGCCCAGGGGCGAGGTAACTCTTTCGAATTTATCCTCCACCCCCGGGCAGTATACTCCACCCCCGGGTAGTACGTTCCGTTCCATATATTAGTATTTGTTAGTAATGTAAACGTAACAATAAACATTATCACCAAATTTCAAGTTCTTATGTCAATGGGAAGTTAAAAAATTCTTCGTTACAAAATTTTGTAACAGACGACGGACAGACAGACAGACAGACAGACGGACAACAAGTGAGTGACAAAAATAGGGCTACGTTTGGATCCTTCAGTTATGGGACCCTAAAAATAGATGGTGGGGTAGGAGGGTGAATAATACTTTACGGCCTATTCTCATACCTATCAAATATTTAAAAAAAAACATTAAAATCGGTCGAGCCGTTTCGGAAGTGTGCAGCCACAAACACCGTGACACGAGACTTTTATATATTAGATATGTATCAAATATTGTAACAAATCTTACAGTAGTGTAAACTCTCGGTATATTACGAATACATAATTCCAAACACAAGAAATCCCATCCAAATTCGAAAATTTACAATGTATCGGAGTCTTTTTGAAACAAAAGGTTTATAATTTAACGTGGTATTTCATAAACCGACGGTATTTTGCTTATAAAAACAAGTGTACAGTCACGAGCAAAAATATGTACACAAATAAACTTTACTTGTAAACTCAAGTATTTTAAAACTGTCCATTTAATATACTCGCGCTGACAAGTAAAGTTTGCTTGTGTACATTATTTTGCTCGTGACTGTACACTTGTTTTTATAAGCAAAATACCGTCGGTTTATTGAGGCCGGACCATTGAGAGGACTCTCAATGGTCCGGCCGTTTTGCGCGAAAGCTCGGATCTATCAAGTGAATCGCGGGAGATTCCCGAGATTACGGCGCGTCTGATTAAAACGATGATATCTCTAAAGTTACGATAGGTGGCTCTCTACAAATTATGTCTTTGGAATTGTTACTAAATTAGCTAACCGATTATTTATAGATTAGTATAGTTTTACATTTTATTGTATTGGTACATTGGTATAAGGCAATCTCTTACATTTCTATTCTGTAGATCGATTGCAGAATAAATTATGTCCAAACGCGATGTTGCACTGTCGCGTCGCACCTGTCTCCAGGAGCCTTTAATACGAAAACCATAAATTAAAGTAATCTATTGGAATTAATACTAATTTCGTACTTAATTTTAAGTGGATTGCCGAACGAAATTAATTTTACTAAGTGGATGCTATTCAGAGTATCAAATACGGGGTATAAATTCATAACTCTGCCGTAAATGGATAAAATTGAAATGGCGAATCCGATTTGAACCACACAAACATCAACGACATCATAAAGCAAATACAATTATAATAGAATGTGACAAGTATTGAGGCAGGGAAATTGGTTGACGACAATCCTATTAATTTTAATTTGGCACAGAAATAGATTACACTCTGGAATAGCATCAATCCATCTATAATCTGCCTAGCCTTTTCCCAACTATCTTGGGGTCGTCTTCCAGTCTAACCGGATGCAGTTGAATACCAGTATTTTACATGGAGCGACTGCCTATCTGACCTCCACAGCCCAGTTACTGGGTAATATGATACCCCTTAGTAAGACTGGTTGTTTGACTTTCGGGCTTCTGACGACCCGTAACAACAGTCTGGGATAGCATTTAAGCTTTAATAATTTATGATTGGGGACGTACTAATTCCACGCGGGCGAAGCCAGTTCCCGATAAATTCAAAGTCTATTAAGGCGGAGGTTCCCAAAAACGGTCAAAAAGGTGGATTTTTAAAGCAGTGTATCTCTACCGTAAATAATTTTGACAAATAAAAAAATGTGATATTTTCAAGTCCTATTTGCATACAGTGATGGAGCTAAAATCATAATTTAACATACTTTAATGCATCAAAAAAATCTTTTAACATACCTCTTAATTATCTTTAAAAGCAGTTTATCCCTTCATTTATAATTATAATCATATTACTCGTAAAAAATATACCACAAAATTCCAAATGCTAAACTGCATCCAGTGATGGATTATTTTTTATAAATTTATTAGTAAATCATTATTAAATCGATAAAATACTTCATATTTTGCAATAAATTGCGACCATTTGTCGCAATTTATTGAAAAATGTAAAGTATTCTAGTAATTTCGTCGTAGATAAATACTAGAAATATCTAAAGTAGACAAGATCTTGTATTATTAAAAAAAACACACACACACACACACACGATAATTAAAGAGTCCTGGTGTGGGGAAATAATATGTGTGTGTGTGTGTGTGTGTGCATGTAAACTCCCTGGAACAACTATTTGTAGACCATACAAATATTTGTTCTGAGTGGGATTCGAACTCACGACACGTAGCGCAGCAGCCAATCGCTCAACCTCTACGCCAACCGTGCCATCAAAATTAACAAGACACTTACACTTCATTTAGACAAAAAGATAGCTTACTTTTCACAGAAAACTATACCTAAATTCAAGAGACGGAATCACACATCGAATTGCAGTTACTCAAAACTTTTTCATACAGTCCAGACTTAGAACGAGCAGTTTGAGTTCAGCAGCTTAAAAACTTTATATTGCTAGATAAACAAGACGTCTTCTCAACCCCATACAATTCATTTTACTGCCTCACCCATGTTTTACGTTTATCTCAAACGTGTTTATAGTTTATCTTTAGTCGTAAACTCTTAATAAAATTCAGGAAGTTAGATAGTTTAGGTGCGATTCAACTACCGTTGTGATGTCGCATGATGTGTCGTGTGTTAGTAATTCCTATTACTTATTGGTTATACAGATTTGTATAGACCAATTAAGAAAATACGAAATAGTGATGTTTCTAGGGTATACAAATAATAATTCTATTTAGTCCGTAATTTAAGTTAGATTATCAAAAAATATTGGACACGTAATTTTTGCTTTACCAAACCAATCAAAAATGATAAAGATAAAGCGCATCAAGGTTCAGGAGTGTTGAGTGTTGTTCAAGGGGCTTGTTACGTCACTAAACGGTACGATCACCAAAGTGTATCGAGGTGTGACGTCTCGCAGAATTTCAACGCATTTCGTCCTCGTTTTTGATTTAAGTGATAAAAGAAAAAATACTTTTCCAATATTTTTTGGTAATTTAACTGACGCACTAAATAGATTTTCTGGTAATTTAACTAACGCACTAAATAGATTTTTTTAAGGAAACTACGCTATTGCGAGAATCATCAAAATAAAGACAGGATGGATTCGTTAGCTATAATATTTGTTTTGTAATCTCTGGGAGTATTGATTTGATTGCAAAAATCTTTCATTGATTAAAAGCTACACTATTGTTGAGTGCTAAAACACACTAACCATATGCTTAGTTTAAACACTAATTAGAGAATTCTAGACTCCAGATAACTAACGTCTTATCCATTAAATTAACTGAATCTAGGGCAGAACCTCCTTTAAATAATTGTCAGCACAATATCACTATCCTTCTTCCGAGTAGAAAATTTTGAAATAAGAACCTGATAAACAGTGTTTAAACTAGGAAAAACATGGTTATTTTTAAGGTTCCGTACCAGAAGGGTCCAAACGGAGCCCTATTGCTATCACTCACGGGTCTGTCTGTCCGTCTGTTCGTCTGTCTGGCCACACAGGTTTTACAGCCAAACGGTTGGAGCTACAGTCTTCAAGTTTTCACAGTATAAGCCATACAAATACCTAGTCAAAAATACATTTGGTACGGAATCCTAAAAGTGCGAAGTCCGACACGCACTTGGCCTTGGCTTGGTCTTTCTTTCTTTCAGTATAAGGAATTTAAAGACAGGCACCGCACTGTAAGACATATATTTTAGCTAACACAAACATGCACTCTCTTCGAAGGCCTCCTCTGGAATCACTCCTAAAATAAAACATATATTATTATTATTACTTCTTATTTGAATCTATTCTATATTTGAATTACTTTTCAAACGTCGAACCGTCTAGCCGGCCAGCAGAGTCAGGTCCACACCTTCATCAACGGTCGCAGTACCAACACGAGATGCGCAGGCCCATTCTACCCAAAAAAAAAATATTTCATGGTTGTTGAGGAATAGAACATGGGAACTACATAACAGCTAGAAAGCTTGTGAGAGTCAAGCTGCTGTAGCTACTACGCATAATGATTGGTTGCGTTTTAGTGTATGTAGTGCACCTGGTCGTGGAGCTACTACTAGCCTGTACTGTCTCACAGCTCGGAATAGGTTATGTGGAGCACCATCTTCGACCACATCATCGCTTACCATCAGGTGAGATAGTGGTCAAACGCATGTCTATCATCATTATCTTCGTGCCCTTATCCCATGTTACTGAGGGTCGGCGCAACACGTTTTTTTTCTTCCATTCTGTCCTGTCAGCCGAAAACGATGCAAACGCGGTATGCGTTTGCATCGTAATATAAAAAATAAAAAAAAAAGCTGGGCAAAGGCCTCCAACGATTTTTCGCTGTTTCTTTCCAATTATTAAGGAAGACATCCAGGTCGTCGCGCCATCTCCTTCGTGGCCTGCTCTGTGTTGCAGTGCAGCTAATTATTTCATATTACTTTCCATTTTTTCAAAACGTTAGTAATAAAGTAACACATGCAATCACCACCACGCTCCGATTGACAATAAAAAAACATCTAACAACGGTAAACGCAAAAATGTAGTACGAGTATCCAGTTTGTCGATACCTAAAAAAAACAACAAAAAGACAGGTCTACGTCGACTGCAAATGTACTATCGGTAGGTTCATTAGTGCACTAGCTGTGGATGTTAATACAGTTAGTGCAATTAGGTGCAGGTCCGTGTGCACCTGGCCTAACCGCAAACAAATTGGGCCTACGCTACGCCTAACGGCGTGTTAGCACTCGAATACAGTTATAAACGATGGTTTAATTCAAATTAAAAGTCGGTACGCTGGCTGGGTTTTTATTGGATTTTGAGTGATATGAGTTTCAGGCTTTTTGGGAAAATATTTTTGGTTCTAATAATTGAGTTCTACCGTTTGTAAATATATTATTATTACTTGTTGTCAGTTACAGATTTGACTGCTTTATTGTCAGAACAAAGTATATTGTTTCCAATTATTTTTCTTTTCCTTTTTCTGTTCTATTAAAAGTACCAGAATTATAGCACCTCAGAAAAGAATCTAAATTACAATGACTTGTTTCAGTACAGATCTGAATTAAGTACTTTTTTTTCCTTTACTATAATAACCTAATAATCTTAACGTTCAGTAAAACTAAAATCAATCTCAAAATACAGCATAACTTCACTCATTTCTCTCCATCCCTTGACTCAAGTTTCATCACTCCATTCAGTTATTCAATCACTTCATTCTGACACAGTTTCTTATTTTGCCCGAGACGGAACTTAATAAGTGTCTTCATATCTTCAAAGGGACGCGCCTTTTGTTACAAAGAAAACCAACGTACAGACAGACGCACTCGCCTTGCTGGAGTTTTGTGAAAGTTACACTGGGATCTAACTGTGCCCGTTTAGTAAGACTCGTTCTTGTACTTTTTTTGTCACGTGTAGGTACTTTAATAAAACACGTATTATTCTCAATGTCTAGACTTGGTTTACGTGTTTAATTTTTCTTTTTCTTAGATAGGTGTACACGTGGGAAACAATAAATATGTCACATCGTAAAATAACTAGCCAATCATTGAGAATTGCGTTTGTGCAAAACAATACTTCTAAAGAGGAAACAGGGGCTGCGATTCTCCATACAAATGTATTCCCCTTTCTTCTTCCTGAATAATGCCTCTAGAGCAATCATTCTTTTTTCATAAAGTCAAGGTCTGCTGTAGACATGTCCCTGTCATTTCCTTTTTTCCAGCAAATGATAAGTAAAGAAAATATGACCCTCCAAAAATAACAAAAAATGGACCTATTTTTACCACCGTTATTAGAAGACTACCAGACAAATTCGAAAAGTTTTAAGATATAACATTTAATAGGGACCTAGACATACTCTTTCTTAAAATTTTGGTGCCAAAAAAAAATTGAATCGGCTCAGTTTTCGAGGAGAAAAAAGGGGAATACGAACGTCGATTTCGTCAAAAATTTTGTGATAAAATCGGTCTAAGCTGCAGCTGTCCCTGTCGCACTCTACAGGGACAGGTTTGAGGCAGCATGACGTCATTAGTTTCTTCAAATACCTATTTTGTAAATTCCTTGCAGGCCCTGTTCCCTCTTAACTAATATTATAAATGTGAAAGTAAGCGGGAGCGAGAGGGCGTGTCAAACTTTTACTGACTAAAACCCAACCTTATTGCTTCAGTTCCCTGTGCCAAGGGCCGCAGTAACTCTCTTTCGAATTTATCTACGAGCCCAGGCAAGCACCAGCCCTAACGGGCCCCGTCAGATACTGCTGACATTTCTTTGAGGCGCGTAATATATATATAATAATTACATATATATAATAATTATATATATATTACGTATAATACTTTTCTGTTAACATTAATGCTTCGTGCAAAATGTATGACAACGACAGTACTGGGCGTGAGTCACGTGACAGATCTCCCTGCAGGTAAAGTCCTTGCCTTACATTTTGCACGAAGCGTTAGCGTTAGCGTTAGCGCTATTATAAAAGTTATTTGGTTAAGAAGGCTGGTCCTTATCGGACGGCGAGCTACCCATTACTCGCTGTCCGTAAGCCCGTGCCTTTTTTTTTTTGGCCTGGTTGGAAATCATCCAATGACTTTTTCCGCTCTGGGTGGGTCAGACTCTTACTGACTAAAACCCACCCCCCTGTTCCTTCCCTGCCTGAGTGCCCAGGGGTGCGGTAACTCATGTTGAGAATGTATCCGCTACCCCTAGGCATGCAGGCACCGGCCACGATGAGCCCCGTCAATTACGATGGCCGGGAGTCAGCTTGCGTCTCCCGACGCCCAGGGAGTCTCCTGCGGCGGCAGCTACGGGCGTGATGGCGTCTCTGTTGAAGGTCATAGGTATCCTAAAGAGGTTTTGTCAATAAGCAAGAATGGTAATGGAGCTGATTACCAGGAAATTTCTGGTCAAACACATATCAACCTTCTTTGTTGTACCCAATAAAGTATGAACAATCTTTAAGAGTCTTTAATAAGATACTCCAACCATCTATTGTACACTGCTTAAATTAATCTTAAAAGTGCGTTCCATTTATGAATAAACTAGGTACATTTTTTTTTCTTTTTCCGCGTTTGAATAACAGACCACCACCACTCCAAAAAACGCAACGTGTTTTTCGTCCCGGAAAATTAAAACATTACTGAGGTCAGAACATGTAATTATTTAATCTACCATGTTGACTACGTTCACAAATGATTTAAGTTCTTTAAAGTAAACTTTTTGAGTATTCATTCTCTGTGTGAAACTGATATTTATTCGAGAATAAAGTGAATACGAAATGTGTGTGCCCTGTATTTGCATTTCCACGTATGAATATTTTAACACACAAACATTAAAATGTAAACGTTTACAATCAACAGGGCAATTCAAATATATGTACTAATTTCCTAATTGCCTCTGCGATGGATTTTGTAATTTAGTGAATAGTTTTAGAGATACGGTAATGACGCATTTGCTGTGCTGCGCTGCGCTACGTAGCGCTATGCAGTAGATGAGACATGAACCAATGCGATGGCGTTGACACTACACGGTTTTGATGACCTACAGTGTCGTACATATGTCAGATAACTTTGTTAACATAGTAACTGACTGTTTATGAGCCTGCAACGTGGTTACGACTTAAGCAATGGATCTCCTATAGATACAGCCATAGACTGCACTGCGCGCTTGCAACATTACTATATTCCGAACTATGATAGAGGTAGGTATGTTGATAGTTAAATGATAATCATTTTAGGAGCTCTACCTGTCGCTTTAATTATCGAAGCTCTTCATTTATTTTTTAACTGACTTCCAAAAAAGGAGGAGGAGGAGTTCATTTATGAACGGATTTCCAAAAATCTTTTTTTAAATTTCATACAGATCTGATGATACGTTTCGGAGACAGACAGCGGAACTCTTCAAAAAATGACAGCAAATCAACCGCGAAAGACTCGACTTCGGAAGTCGGTGTCAAAAAACGAAGAAACAAAACCAGAAACACCAACTTCCGAAATTAAAGTTATTTTGCACATTTTTTTTTTGGAAGTCTGGTCCATTTATTTGTAAAAAGTTTTTCTACTATACATAATTATAAATATTTTGTATGCATGTATGTATGTATGTATTATATAGCATAAGTATTTATATATCTTTGTATATATAAATATTGCTTTTGTCACACCAATGACAGCCCCATGTCATGTCCAGGCAACTGTTGTCCATTTTAGATTGCCTGGAAGAGATTGCGGAATGCGATAAGGCCGTGCTTTGTATATGTTTTAGTTTTAAGTCTCTTTTTTTAAATGTAAAATGGTATACAATAAAGTATATAATAAATAAATAAATAACAAATAATTTTAGGTTTAATGAAAATTTCTAGTAACCGTTGCACAGATATTGTTTCGGAATATGGATACAAATCATCCCAAGACCTAAACTATATCTTTTGAAAAACTGCCTCGTTGGCTGCTCGTTGGGATCCTGTGTTCGATTCCCGGGTCGGGCAAAAAGTGGTACTGGGTTTTCTATGAATTAATTTGTAGCAGCCCGAAGTTTAGAAGTAGGTGGTATGAAACTCCGGTGCCTCGATCATATCGGATTGCCATTGAGTGGGACTATGAGATTAAAGGAACGGAGAGTGAACTTGTGTTTGCACAATAATATCTCCTTCATACTTGACTTATCTCCGTTGAAACTGGCCTCCGTCATTGCAATTCGATTGAAAGAAAAAAAGAAATAAAAATTATTTGCCACAGATAGAGGCACACACAACAATAAATAAAAACTTAATCATTTAAATCAAAAAATGACTTCAAAAATTGTTAAGTGTGTGAACTGTAACGTGGTTATTAACGAGCTCTTAGCTTTTATACGCAATGTAATGGATTTTATGGATGAGGAGAGTATACATCAGCTGTGTACCTCCTCTTTTTCCGATGGTGAAATTGTGACGGCAAAAGCATTGCTCGCTGAATCGGTGCCTAGCTCAAAAAAGATGCCCATTCGTCGAAAACAAGGAAAGAAGAAAATGTCAAGAGACCTTGATGACATTATTTGCCTAATGAAAAGTGCTGATCCAGAGATTTTCCCTGTGTTCGTTGCAAAGGAGCTGCACAGACTACCGCCAGTTACTTTTGACCATGTTGATGTGACTCGGCTGTTAAGAGATATTCTGTGCTTGAAAAATCAGCTGTGTGCGTTGGAAGACAGAGTGGTTTCGACTGAAGAGTTTAATCTACTCAAATTGGAGGTTGAGCATGTGAAGCACGCATCACTCATAGATAATTTTGCACCATATGAAAATGTGAACAAAAAGCGTGGCGGTCAGTTAAGTAAAACTTTTGAATTTGATAGTGGACCTATAGGATTGAATTATTTGCCACAGTATGTACCTATGAAGACTGGTGTTTCAAAAGTTAACGGTCGGCCTTCGGTTACACCTATGCGGCACTCATCACCGAAATCGCAGCCGAAAGCAAGCTTTGATCCCTCCATCTCTTTCGCTCACATGCGAAACAAGGCGACGGAAGCGGCCGGGCGCGTGGAGGCGCCTTCTAGTACGCTGGTTTCTGGTGGAGTGAGGGAGAGCGATTGCCAGGCGGTACGCACATACAGCGTCGCTGCTGGAGAAAGCGAGACGGAGCATCGGGTGACAAGCGTGGAGGCCCTGTCAAGTACTGTGGTTTCGCCATCAGCTGAGGTATTGAGCCGGCCAACATGCGCTGACGCATTGAACCGGTTGGCTACTAACGCGGAGTGTAAACAAGTGATTAGTGATAGTGGCTCAGAGTGGCAAATAGTGAGAAAAAAGTCATCAAAGCGTTATTATAAGCTTATCGGACAGAGAGGTTGTGCTTCTACTGAGACTGATGGTAAATTTAGGGCGGCTGATGTAAAAGTGCCGTTATTCATTTCAAACGTGAATAAAGAAACGAGTGAGAATGACATTATTACGTATATTAAAGATAAAACGAATGAAACTGTATCCCTTAAAATGATAAATGTGAAAAAGTCTAAACAGTACAACGCTTACAAAGTCTATGTTTCTAAATGTAATTTGGCGTTATTTTTAAATGATAAGTTTTGGCCTAGCGGAATAACGTTTAGGCGTTTTGTGCACTTTATGTACAAAACAGAACAGCAGTGTGACGCAGGTAAATAGATTATAGTCATGGTTGTAAACTGTAAAGAATATTTTAATTTGAGTAGCTTTAATTGTAGGTCAGTTAAGCGATCTATTGATAATATAAGAGATATCTGTGAAATGTCTGATTTAGTCGCACTCCAGGAGACATGGTTACTTCCTCATGACATACCATTATTGGGCACTATTTCTACCAATTTTGAATACACAGGTAAGTCCGCTGTAGACATGTCTGTGGGCTTGCTGAAGGGAAGACCTTATGGGGGGGTGGCCATACTCTGGAGGAAAGGCATATTTCAGAATGTTACTGTGTTGCATTGTACTAGTGCCCGATTAGCAGCCTTACGGGCTATTGTTGACGGTCGATCAATTATTGTATTTTCTGTGTATATGCCGACTGACACTCCGGACAACTTGCCAATTCTGACAGAGGTTCTAGGAGAAATAAGTGCAATAGTAGCTAGTGAAGATGTTGCGAGTTTATTTATTTTAGGTGATTTTAATGCTCACCCTCACGAACCATTTTATAACGAACTGATTAATTTTTGCTCCGATCAGTTGTGGACATGTGCTGATTTTGAAAAATTAGGCTCACAGACTGATACCTATACCTACGTCAGCGAAGCTCACGGGTGCAAGCGATGGCTAGACCATTGTGTAGTATCATGGTCGGCCTTGCAAACAATTGTTGAGGTGAGAGTTGTAGAGGACGTTTTCATTTCGGATCACTTACCTTTGCTTGTTAAATGTGATATTAGTATTGTAAGGCCTAAATTGATGACTAGCGACTGGCGTCGTAGTTCGGTTGTTTGGGGTGAGAGAAACAAATCGCAAGTAAACACCTTTCATGAATTCTGTCACAACGGGTTACGTCACATAGATTTCCCCACCGATTTCACGGAATGTAGTCGTGGATCATGCAGTTTGGGAGCCCATAAAATTGTGTTGGACAAATTGTATGAGAATATAGTTCGAATCCTGAGTGACGCCGCTGTTGGATCTGGCGGGAGGCGAGGCACTAAACAAAGTAAACGCAGGCACTTACGAGTATGTGGCTGGAATAAACTTGTTCGTGAGGCGCATCAGACGGCCAGGCTTAAGTTCAAATTGTGGGTAGCATGCAATCGGCCTACAGTGGGCGTAATTTATGACGAAATGCTCGAGTCACGTAAAATCTTTAAAAGTAGATTGAAGTGGTGTCAAAATAATCAGGATCAACTTAAAATGGACGTTCTGACTCAACATAGATCAGCTAAAGATTTTAATAAATTCTGGAAGGCTACGGGTAAGCATGATGTTAAGCCTGGCCTCCCTGTAAGTGTGGATGGGAAAAGCGAACCGGTGCACATCGCTAATATGTTTAGGGACCGTTTTAAGGTGCGCTCCCCGCTTGGTCCGTCAGTGTCGTATTTTGGTTCTCATGCTAGATGTGATGGAGAGGAGTCTGATTTACTTGTTACTGCTAGTCAAGTAAAACATGTGATAAAGAAAATGACAGGCGGTAAATCTCCCGGTCATGACGGGCTCAGTGTTGAGCATTTGCGGCATGCGGGGGTTCACCTACCGAGGGTCCTGGCCATGTTTTTCACAATGTGCATTAATCATTCATATTTGCCACATAACCTAATGAAAACCGTCGTGGTGCCCATTGTTAAGAACAGGACTGGGGATATATCGGATAAGGGGAACTACCGCCCTATATCTCTCGCAACTGTGATCGCTAAGGTGCTGGACGGTGTGCTTGATTCTTGCTTAGATGATTATATCAAACTGCATGACGCTCAGTTCGGGTTTCGGCCCGGACTATCGACTGAAAGCGCAATAGTAAGTCTCAAGCATACCGTTCGGTACTATACCGATCGTAGGACGCCGGTATATGCTTGTTTCCTTGACCTCTCCAGGGCTTTTGATCTCGTGTCTTACGATGTGCTTTGGAGAAAGTTGAGAAGCAGGGGTGTGCCGGTGGCCGTGATCAATATTTTCAGGTACTGGTATGGGAACCAAACAAATTTTGTAAGGTGGGCAAATACACTTTCTGAAGCGTATAGGTTGGAGAGCGGGGTGAGGCAGGGGGGTTTGACATCTCCCAAGCTCTTCAATCTATATATAAATGACCTCATCGTTGAGCTCAGCAGCAAGCGCGTCGGTTGCTCGATAGATGGTGTATGTATAAACAACATAAGCTACGTGGACGATATGGTGCTGCTGAGCCCGACGGTGGGGGGTCTCAGAGAGATGTTAGAGGTGTGTGAGGACTATGCGGATGTACATGGTCTTCTTTATAATGTAAAGAAGAGTGAATACATGATCTTCAGGGCCGGCGGTGGATGTCTTGATACTTCACCCTGTGTTACCCTAAATGGCTTGAGCGTAAACCGTGTTACTAAATTTAAATATCTGGGACATTTCCTTACCGACGGCCTTGAGGATGATGTAGACATTGAGAGGGAGCGCAGGGCTCTAGCGGTCAGAGGTAATATGCTGGTCCGCAGATTCTCCCGCTGCTCTGAGGAAGTTAAAACTACGCTTTTTAAGGCATATTGTCAGAGCTTTTACACGGGAAGTCTGTGGGTCAGTCACACTAAAAGATCGCTGGATGTTCTGCGCATCCAATATAACAATATCTTCAGGATGATGTTGGGGCTGCCACGATTCTGTAGTGCATCGGGGATGTTCGCGCTATATCGCACTGACGGTTTTCACGCCGTTATTCGCAAAAAGACGGTATCCCTGATCTGCAGATTGCGTGGCAGCCGGAACAAAATCCTGGAGACTGTAGCTGACAGGATCTCGTCCCCACTCTGGAGATCATTTGTGAGGAGAGTAATTTAGTACTTAGTTTAATTATTTAATAATTTGATAATTAATCTACTCGTATTTTTGACATGCTATTATTTTATTTTATTTTATTTTATTTTCGATTAATTATTATTTTATCATAATCTAATTGTAAATGTATTTCAATTTAATTGTAATTTTAATTTTATTTTATTTTATTGTAATTTTTATTTTATTTCTTGTGTCTGATTTTGTGATATGGGTTACTTTATGCCTGAAATAAATGATATTTAATTTAATTTAATTTAAAAAGAAAAAAAAAAAGAAAAGAAAAAAGTGTGCGCCCCACGGCTGCGCCAAATAGGTCCAGTTCAGCATATAAGCCAGACAGCTAGTGCCTACGCTGGATTTCAACTGGACCTGAGAGTTGTATGTCACAATTGGGAGTATTATTATTATTTTTCAAGAAACACTGTTTCCTAATGCAGGATCCGGTGTCACAATAGAATGATATAACACTTTAATGAAAATAAACTTTAATTAAATAAAATATCACAGTGTCCCATAATATTATTGCAGCGCAGCAAGATTGCAATCCTCATGGCATTGCTCTTACCCAGCATCATTTCACTGGTCGAAAATTTTCCCCAAAATTTTCCTGGTACAGTAAGTACTCTCTAAGGAAACCGCCGGCAAACGATAGGGTGGTTCTATACTTAACTAGAAACATGACTCAAGTCAGTTCCCGACACCGCAGCATTACACTTCCTCGACGCTTAGTAGTAAGCACTGTAAGTAGGTCAAACCGTGTAATAAAGCTTGCGGTTAAAAATGTGATGACGGAATTGTTAACGAGAAAGTGTGCAAGCCAGTTATTTTTTAAAATGGTCTGAACATATTTTTGAAGGAAGTATTTCATGTCGCAAGAAAAAGTAATTAGTTCGGTTCTAGATTCCTTAGACACGGCGCAACAGGAATGGGTGGCCACTTTTATATACCACTAGAAATTAACAACTTTGTTTAACCGGCACCGCGCGCTACCGATCGGTAACGCTACAATAGATTTTTAATTTTGTCTATTATTCGGTGACTTTTTTTTTTTTTGTCGTTTGGAAATCATCCTATGACGTCTCCCGCTCTGTGTGGAGCGGGAGGGCGTGTCAGACTCTTACTGACTAAAACTCACCCCTGTTCCTTCCTTGCCTGAGTGCCCAGGGGCGCGGTAACTCGAGATCTGTTACGAATTTATCTGCTACCCCTTGGCATCTGCCCGGGGGTGGAGGATAAATTCGAAAGAGTTACCTCGCCCCCGGGCTCGTAGGGCAGGGAGGAACAGGGGTGGGTTTTAGTCAGTAAGAGTCTGACACGCCCTTCCGCTCCACCCCAGAGCGGAAAGAGTCATAAGATGATTTCCCACCCCCCAAAATAAAAAAAAATAAAAATAAAAAAAAAAACCCCTTGGCATATCCGGGCCTGCGGACGGTGAGTAATGGGTAGCTCGCCGTCCGATCAGCAACAGGCCCGAGAGTCGGCGGCGCGTAGTGTTCCACGCGTGCCTCAAAGAGTTGTCAGAAAGAGACGGGGCCCGTCATGGCCGATGCCTGCCCGGCGGTTGAGGATAAATTCGAAACAGAGTTACCTCGCTCCTGGGCACTCAAAGGCAGGAAGGAACAGGGGTGGGTTTTAGTCAGTAAGAATCTGACACGCCCTCCTGCTTCACCCAGAGCGGGAGAAGTCATAGGATGATTTCCCACCCCCCCAAAAAAAAAAAAAACCCCTTGTCATGCATGCATCGGTTATGTCGGGCCCAGTCAGTGGTGGCTGACATCTCTCTGAGACGCGCGTGGAACACTACTCGCCGTCGACTCTCGGGCCTGGTGCTGATTGGACGGCGAGCTACCCATTACTCGCCGTCCGCAGGCCCGCGTCTACAGTGGCCGGATATCGTTTTGCGACCCCCGACGCCAGGGGCGTCTTCATCGGCGGCTGCTGCTGGCGACTCCGTTGAGTTTCCCTCACCCGTTCCGCCTCCTCCTTCGCGAGCATTACTGCTTCGCAGAAGGAAGAGACTGCTTACCATTCACTCTCGCTCCATGCCATGGCCTAGAGCACGGCCGGGCACGAGAGGTCGCTGCCACTGATCGCCTCCACTAGGACACGGCGGTGCTGCGCTCAAGCAAGCAAGGCAGATCTCCACCGTATGCTCCACCGTGTCCTCGGGGCGATTCGCATAATGGTGACACCCGGGCGTTTCTTCCCGCCTTATCTGACCATCTCCCGCCTTATTCGACACGCTCTCGCTTTAAACGTGTTAAGGAAGTCATATATAATTCTCAGAAAAAAAATGGTCATTCCATACAAAGTTATCATCAGCTGATCAAAATTTGTATGGGAAAGTTGTTAAATTTTGTTAATTGAAGTTGTTAATTTGAAGAAAGTTGTTAATTTCTATGAGCAGACTGAAGCTGTATTTAAAATTTAACCACCTATTTCCTTTACACCCTGTATAACAAAATATTGGTTCCCACAACTGAACAAATTTAATAAAATTTTGACTAAAATTAACTAGTATTTTTTTTTCACGTAAAAGTAAATTCTTATCACATATTATATGATAAGAATAGAAAAAAAAGACAGTCAAATGAGATTAGTTTTTCTCGGGTTAATAGCGTAACTAACATCACAAACAGGCATAAAGGGAAAAGACACCATTTCAACATGTCATTGGGTCCAGCCGGATTCTAATTTAGATGAGGAGTGGTATGAGATAGCAGCATCGGACACCACGCTCAATGATCATCTTTCTTATTTTATTTTTAAACGAAAAAATACTTAATAGATTATTTGTTTATTCTATAGAAATACTACGTTCCACAAGAACACTTCAGGAACTTAAAGTTCGGAACATTATCTTGTAGCAGTAAGTGAGGTAACGTGCTGCCAAAACAATTTGCGCCTTTTCTGTACTGTTAAATGCGTCCCCGAATGCCATGTAAAGCTCAAAACTTTTATTTTTTCATCAAAAAAAGTTGTTGAGCGTAACTTGGTTTAGGGTTCTGTCATAAAATAATATGAGTTTAGTGAGTGTTAGAATAACATACTATTATTATATTATTAGCCTACGTTCCAAGTGCTGGCACACAGGTCTCTTCACTGTGAGAGGGTACTCCTTCTCACATCAGGCTGTGATCCAGCACACGGGTCTAGTGCGATATGGCACAGTGGCATCCACCAAACCATGCTTCAAATTGACAATCACTTTTAACTTGCTCTTGATTTCTGGATTTGTTATTTTTAACTGACTTCGAAAAAGGAGGAGGTTCTATGTGCGACTGTTTTTTTTTTTAAGTATTTCCACCGATTTCTCTGTCAATTGTGGATTGATTTTCAAAATTATTTTTTTAACCGAAAGAATATACTTCCGAGGTAGTCCCGTATAATTTATTACGAAATTGCTTCAGCGCTTTTTGAATAACTGAACAAAAACGAAAAATATACATAGATGACGTTTTGGTTTCCTCCAATTACGAATACGTATGAATTCCACGTTCCATGTTAATGGGGTTTTTAGTTCTTGGATATAACAACCAAAAAGTAAAAAATAATAAAAACTATTTTACAAAAAAAAAGCGACTTCCGAAATTAAAATTAATTTTTAGATTTAGTAGTGTATTTTCTTTTTTGAAAGTCGGGTGTTTTATCTGTAAAAAAGTTTTTTTTTTGGTGTTGCGTTTAACGAACCCAGATATTTTTAAGTAAGAAGTAAAATAAAAATAAGTATTTGCAGTAAGTTACTCGTATATTGTGCAATCATACAATTTCAATGAAATGTAACTGAAATTATACGCGTTACTGAGGGACCCTTAGCTAAATAATTGCGGCTAGGCTTAGCCATTTTAACGCAACCGCTTCACAGAATGGCAGTTTTTAAATCAACAAAAAAGACATACTTTTGTCCACCCTTTTTAATGTTTCATTTAATTCAAAAGTAAATGAATTTATGTACTAAGTTGGTGAAGTTTGGAACATTTTGTAGGCGTGCAAATAAAACTGGGTCAAAATAAATTTAAACAGTGTCATCTCAGAATGGTAACGTTACCTAAAAAGACAAGTTAGTGGTTTAACTTTTTGTGACTTAGTGTGACTTTTGACTCTAGAACTTAAAACTTACTTATCTTATCTAAACCCAAACACATTTACCAACATCACACAAAAAATTACAAATCCGGCCACTAAAATTGACCAAATCTTTTCAAAAGCACCTCGCTAGATAATTTTACACTTTCAAAGGGAAATAGACTATTATTTTAGCGTGACATTGCCTAACAGCGGGGAGATAAGAGTTAAATGGCCGAATAAACACAGATCACGAGGCTTTTATTGCAATACATTACACAGATTGCGTAGGAGAGTGTTGGCGCCGAATAGTTTATGTCGGCAGATGGTTAAATGTATAGGGAGGTTTTTTGCACGTGCTCGATCAGTTAATGGTGTACGTGATTTTTTAAATGTAGTCTCAGGGAAAATATGGTTCCTGAGAATTGTTTGAACGTAACTTGTTTGATTTTTTCTGATATAATGACATTAATAATTACACTACATAGTTTCATTTTTCGCATTTTTTTTTGTGGTATAATCTTTGACGCTAAAACTTATTCTTTTCGGTACTATATTTTTTTTTCAAAGAAATTTAGGCACCTACCAAATTAAAATATCAAAGAAAAACAAATTCTACTTAAAATGCTTTATTTTAGTAAGTTATGTCAGGTTTATAGGTGCATGTCAGAGTTAACTTCAAAGTATTTTATGAGTTCGATTTTGAAACCTAGGTCTTTTATTTTATAACTCTAAACTAGTAACGGATCATCGTTTCTTTACGTTTGTGAATAAAATATTTACTACTTACATCACGGTTTACAGGTAGGTATCACATAAAATAACAACTTTTTAATGTTGGTATATTTTTTATTAAATCGTAAGACCTAAAGAACGCTGCGTTTTATGTTCTTTAAAAGTTATGTTTCAGAAACTAGGTTTATTTCATTTTTGTAGACGTAATTTCAAACATCTATATATAAACGTCTACTCTTAAACATAAAACGCTAGAGTAAACGTTCTTGAGACATCTCAAACTCTTGGCAAACGAATTTATTACTATAGAATGGTGGAAGTAGCATCTTGCAAGATGCTCCTAATATAATTTAATATAGGAAGACAAAATCAATCAGTCAAAAGTCATTTATTCAAACTAGGCTGAGAGCCAGCACTTTTTAACCGACTTCAAAAAAGGAAGTTCTATATTCGATCTGTAATACATTCGTTTGTTTAGATAAGATAGATAATTTATTGGCATAAAAGTTAGATACAAAATTTACACAATAAATCAAATTGAAATGGAAATATTACAATTGAAAAATTAAAATTAATATGAAATATTACAGTTAAAAAATTACATTAAAATTAATATAATATATTGCATTTAAATTTTAAACTTAAATTAAACTGACATTATTATCATTAAAAAATATTAAATTATAAAATAAAACAATTAAAAATTATTAAATAAAAATTATAGAATAAAACAATTAAAGATTATAAAAAAACTTTAAAATAATAATCAAAATTAAAACTACGAAATGATTAAATTAGAATTAAAAACATAAAAACCAAAACAATTACTGATAATAGTGTCGTTAAACATAATAATATGTGAGGTAAGTGCGTGTGTGTGTGTGAATGGTATTGCGGTTAGTTAAAGGGTACATACGAGGGTGATTCATTTAAATTGAATATGTATTCCTATGTTAAAATTGTTTCTATTTGTTTGTAGTCTTGTGTCATTAACCATGACTTAGGCTTAAATTTAGCTTCTCTGATCGTTACTGAATTAATTTTAGTATTCTATTTATCTTATTATAAAGGTGAACTGATAAATGCATGCGTTGTCTTCTTGAAGCTGCAGTGCTAAATTTAACAAGAACACGAACATCCCTGACAGTACGATTACTTAAGACTTGCTCATTGAATGGTGTGGCAAGATGCTGTTTGATGACTATAATTATGCAAAACGTACATTTGCCGCACAGTGAGAACTTGACACTTGTCATATAAGGTAGCGGTGGGGAATCTAAAAGGCCTGAACGTCATAACTTTGAGCACAGATCTTTGGGCCCTTTCAAGCCGCAACAAGTGAGAATTGCATGCTCCACCCCAGACACCAATGCAATACCCGATCACTGACTTGGCTAATGCATAATATACTATGCGGAGTAGCTCGTAATCAGCAACATGTCGTAGTTCCTTAAAAACCCATATGAGTTTTCTAATTCGCAAAGTGGTCAACTCTATGTGCTGCCGCCAAGCAAGCCTATCGTCTAGTAGTACACCTAAGTATGTAACCGTATTTGACTGACTAATAGCTAGATATGAGTAGGACGCGTGGTCCTGGGAGGCGTCACAGGCATGTAACTTGACGCATATTTTGACCGGCTTGCCGGCTCTAGAGAGTTTGTCCGCGATTTTCCCGAAAACTGAGTAGTTTTATTAAAAAATATAAAATCAACATCAAAATCGGATTAGTATCCAATTATTCGATATTCGAAAATCAAAATCGGACACTATTCCGATTTTTATTTTGATTTTGATGGGGTTTTCGTCATTCGAATGCACATTTTTCAAGGAAAGTTTTAGTATAAATATAATACATTAGGATCTGATGAAGAACTTCGGAGATAGACAGTGGCACTCTTAAATAACTAACAGCAAATGACTCGCGATTACTGTGAAAGTTTGTCTATTTTTTTACATAATTTAATGACTACAACAAAAAAGTGAAAAATATTTTTTTTTTACAAAAAATAGAACCGTCATATTAAATAAAGTTACTTTCCAAAATTTTTGTTTTTTTTTTTGGAACTCAGTTCTTTTTTTGTAAAATAAGTTTTGGTTGAACGTCAAAGTTCTATATAAAGACAGCCCCTCAAAAGCGCCCGCCCGTCACCATTTCCTAGTGTTTTGGCGCACGTATTGTTTAACAACACTTTCACAGTGATGATTTTTAACCATAAGCTTAAAATTAACATGACATAAAGTTATTATTGAGTAAGTAGGTACACATCGCTGGAAATTTTATAGTGTACCTACCCCAAACCTCACTGGGAACTATTCACCCAAAATATTGACACACATTATTAATCCATCTCCATCACGACATTCACCCTATTCAAACTCGGTTATCCATGGCAAACTTGACCCACTTTTGTTGAATTTATTTATAGGGTTCCAATGTATATTCAGCGTCAACGAGTGAGTCAAGGGCCCACGGTGTTTGCGCACCTACGATTCCCGCCAGACACTTCAAAACTCTTGAGATTTCGGTCTATTGAGAATGAAATGAGAGTCTCGCGAGTGGAAGGCTGTATAATGAAAATTTGACGGCGTATTGAGCAATATTTTGAGACTCAACTAAGTACTGGAAAGACTAATTCTTGATAGAGGACTATTTGTCAGAATTTATTAAAAATCATTTCAAAAAGCGTAAGTATAATTTTTGATGAAGAGTCAATTATTTTGGTATAAAGTGTGTGTGTAGTGCTACGCGTCTGCTACGGCGTAGCTGGCGTAGCGGCTACCTACTGAAATAGTTGAAAAAAAAAACGCCTTTGTGTGTAAACAAGTCTCAGGTGTTTTACTTTTTGTTTGTTAAATAAACAGCATTAATCGTTTTTGTTAATAAGTCTCGGTCCTCACTGCCTGCATGAACTGTAAACATTACAGGTGAAATGTCAATGAAACTAGGTACATTTCCTGTCTAACTTTCATGGAAAATGGGCATCGTTTTATAATATGTTTTATTTTATACATTAGGGTCAAAAACAGTTACATATTAGACCGTACAATAAAAGTCTTTAAACTAAATTAACAAACATGTAACCCATACCATTGCCCATAAATTAACAAATGATTAAAAAGACGTACGGTCGAATTGAGAACCTCGAATACTGTCGAATTGAGAACCTCTTCCTTTTTTTTTCGTCGGTTAAAAACAGACTAAGATCATTAATTAAATTTAGTTAGTTTTCGATTCAGTCTACTACATATTTTCCTCGAAACGATTTCAAACAAAGTTATCGTAACATCTAAACCTGGAACAATGACCCTAATCACATCTTCGCTGTACTAGTTCGTACTAAGCCCGATTCTGTCAAACAGTAATGTTACAAATGATATATAACAGTAGCAGTTGATTTGTTACTGGGAAACCGCAGACCGTCACTACGTACATGGTTGGGAAGTTTTGAAACAGATAAATAGGCTTTGTCAACGGATTTCCTTGTAAAATGTTCTGATTTTCATTTAGATTGAGGGGATTTTTTTTTTTTTTAGTTTTGTGGGAAATCATTCAGTGACTTCTCCCGCTCTGGGTGGAGCGAGAGGGCGTGTCAGACTCTTACTGACTAAAACCCACCCCTGTTCCTTCCCTGTCTGAGTGCCCAGGGGTGCGGTAACTTACGTTCAGAATTTATCCGCTACCCCTAGGCATGCAGGCACCGGCCACGATGGGCCCCGTCAGTGGTGGCTGACACTCACCTCTTTGAGGCGCGCGTGGAACACTACGCGCCGTCGACTCACGGGACGGGTGGAAAAATACCTACAGTTTTTTTCGCAAAATACAGTTTAGATTGGTATCCTATATTATGTCTTTTTTTACCTCTTTCATATTTTTTGCTTGCTTAGCTTCAAACAATCTATTGAACACCTTTGTGCCATGTCAGTCCACTAAGATGAAGAGATGACAATCATGATCTCTCTTATACCTAAACGTGTCTCATGATGCGTTCAGCGCCAGTGTATCAATTTTGCACATGCTTGTTATAACAGTGTGTATCAAAAATGATACACCGTGTATCACTAATACAACTTACACTTACAAATACAACTAAAATGTTATGTGTATCATAAAGGATAAACATGGCCTAAGAGAATTGACAACTAAAGATGCACACTCTGAAAAACCTGAAAAATAGAACAAGAAGGGAGAGTAGATTTTACATTTATACGCCATAAATATAGTTATTCAAACAAAAAAAAAATTAATGTGTAACTAAGTTGACTACGTTTGGCGGTGATTGTGTTAACGTTAGTGTGACTATAATTTTGACGACTAAGGGCCGATTTCACCAATTCTAAACGCCAGTTTTCGAAGTTTAAGCTCGCTTAAACGCGTTTAGCCACTGTCATAAAGCTGAAGAGTTAGTTTGTTCGGTTAGTTGAACGTGCTAATCTCAGGAACTACTGGATCGAATAAAAAAAATATTCTTGTGTTAAATAGTGCCTGTGGCTATTATAACATCACGCTGCAACCAACAGGAGCGAAGCATCAATGAAAAATGTGGCAAAAACGGGAAAAAAAAACCATTTGGGAGCTTCAGTTGCGTGCGCTGCTTAAACGGTTAAAGTTACGCAAAAAATATGTATGATGGAATTGACCTCCTTATAAAGTTCTAAAAAAAAATCCGAGACAGCATAATTATGACTATTTTTTAAGGTTAACTCGCTATAATCTTTTTTTATGGTTTTCATTTTTTACGCTAAGCTTAGTTCAATAAAACTTAGTTTATAGAGCGAATGGTGAAATCCTCCCTAAGTTTTTTTTTATCTTTAAACTACTTTTTTTATACTAAGAGTGATATTTAACAGCAACAATGGCAAAACTTCTGAAACATGGTATTTGTAGTTGTTTTGTATTGAATTATTGAAAAAACTAAACAATAATTTACATTTTTTTTTCTTAGCTTTTCGTGTCCCACTGCTGGGAAAAGGCCACCCCCAAATCCTTACAAAAATATATTTATATTTTAACTACAGTTTATCTTAAAAAAAAATGTATTTAAATAAATATTAATTGCATTGCAATTGCAGTTATTTTATATTACTACGAGTACCATTATGTGTCTGCATTAACCAAAGTTTGACTGGTAGAAAATGCCCTAGGCATTAAGTCTGTCTCTGTACTTTTGCGCATCAAGAATAAAATAAATAAAACTATAAATTCTTAAAACTACCAGGCAAGCGTGCTCCATCGTCGACTACATCACCGCTTACTCTCAGGTAAGATAGTAGCCAAGCGGGCGCCTGTCATGGTTAAAAAAAAATCTGCTTTGACTATACATTGACGAAAAGGACAGATGCCAAAATATAACTAACTAGCTTCTGTCAGCGGCATCGCCCGCGTGGAATTAGTACTTCCTCGGTTATAAACTTTCAACCCCCTTTTTACCTGTCGCACAGAGGACACGGTGGAGCATACGGTGGAGATCTGCCCCGCTTGGGCGGAGCCCCGCCGTGTCCTCGTGGAGGCGATCGGCGGCAGCGACCTCTCGTGCCCGGCCCTGGTCCAGGCCATGGTATGGAGCAAGAGGGAATGGTAAGCAGTCTCTTCCTTCTACGAAGCAGTAATGCTCGCGAAGGAGGAGGCGGAACGGGTGAGGGAAACTCAACGGAGTCGCCCAGCAGCAGCCGCCGATGGACACGCCCTGGGCGTAGGACGTCGCGAGACGATCTCCGGCCACCTTAGACCCGGGCCTGTGGACGGCGAGTAGTGGGCAGCTTGCCGTCCGATCAGCACCAGGTCCGAGAGTCAACGGCGCGAAGTGTTCCACGGGCGGCTAAAAGAGTTCTCAGCAATCATGACGGGGTCCGTCATGGCTTATGCCTGCCCAGGGGTTGTGGATAAAAATCGAACCAGAGTTAACGCGCCCCTGGTCACTCAGGGCAGGGAAGTAACAGGGGTGGGTTTTAGTCAGTAAGAGTCTGATACGTCCTCCCACTCCATCCAGAGCGGGAGATGTTATTGGACGATTTACCACCCCCCAAAAAAAAAAAAAAGTTGAATTTGGAAAAACCCTTTCTTAGTTAGACTCTTCACAAATAACACACCCTCTTAATTTGATTTTTCAGGACCAGTGGATTAGGCTGTGTGTTGATATATCAGTCAGTCAGTCAGACAGGACTTTGAATTTTATATATACAGATTGGATCCGACTATCACCATCATCTTCCTGCCCTTATCCAATATATATAAATTAAGGTACATTAACCAATAAACCTAACCGTTCGTGAATTTAATTTAAACAATGAACTGAACTAACGGTACACTTAAACTTAAACTTTGAGAAATACCAACAATTTATCAATTCGTTCTTTCCACTTCACAACAGTAACTGAAGTGCCTAGGAATTGGCTTCTAAAAAGAGCCAAGGCTTTTACAAAATAAATGGCAACATTTTACGTAACCGAGTGGAGCTATTTCGTTACAAATCCACCGTGTGTTGTGTACAAAAATAATTTGTTTGTTTGCTGGGATTTGATAGTCACACAGATTCTGAATGTGGGAATTTATTTACGCTCAGTTTGTAGATTTGAGAGGCAAACGTAGACATATATTATTATTTTACTTTGGTAATCAAAACTAGGAAAGTTGATAATCTTACTATCATGAATGCGAAAGTTTGGATGTTTGTTACTTAATCACGCCAGAACGGCTGAACGATTCTGGATGAAATTTGGCATAGAGATAGATTATAAACTTACATGACTTCATGGATCATGTGAGTCCAGTGTGATCTCTTTTTTTTGTGGGGTGGGAAATCATCCAATGACATCTCCCGCTCTGGGTGGAGCGGGAGGGCGTGTCATATTCTTACTGACTAAAACCCACCTCTGTTCCTTCCCTGCCTGAGTACCCAGGGGAGCGGTAACTCTGTTACGAATTTATCCGCTACCCCTAGGCATGCAGGCATCGGCCACGATGGGCCCCGTCAGTGGTGGCTGACAATCACCTCTTTGAGGTGCGGGTGTAACTCTGCGCGCCGTCGACTCACGGGCCTGGTGCTGATCGGGTGGCGAGCTACCCACTGCTAGCCGTCCGCAGGCCCGCGTCTACGGTGGCCGGAGATCGTCTCGCGACGTCCTACGCCCAATGCGTCTCCTGCGGTGGTAGCGACCGGGGCCGTGAGGGCGACCCCTGACTTATCAGGGAAATGTTGCGTATCACTTTTGACAACAATTCACAGTACCTTTTTTCCGTTTATTAGCCAAGAACATTTTTTACAACCATTTGTTAATCATAAACATACCAACAAACCATCGCGGGTGTAACAGCGGTATGTCCGTCGCATCAACTCGTTACCACAACATACTTTTAAGTAAAATAGTAGGTATCAACAATCTAGAAAGTAGTCTTTCAGCACTCTTGAGCAGTTTTTTGCATTTATTGCATTACAGATTTCAGGGGGTAAATCATTCAAATAAGATGATAGCATGCATTCCCAAGTCCTCGCTCCATAAACATTATTAGATTTAGGTACGATAAAAGTAGGTAAGTATGTCAAACTACGCAACGACTTTGGCCTTTCGTATTTACGGATATTACTTAAATTATTGTAATTTTCGCTTATAACACACACACGTACCTTATCAAAGACATTTACAATTTGACAGTGCTTAAATAAACCTTACAATACACCTACATTGGAACTTCAGATAGGTAGGTTGAAACTATCTAACAGAGACACATAGATAAATCCACTGTTTATTTATATGACATAAGATAACATAAGATATATTTATTTGCTCAACATTATTTGCTCGTACAAGTGATATTCAACTTAAAGGTGTTAAAAATTAATTTATTCCCTCCTAAAATTTAGATACAGCTTCCTGCCCTTATCCCAAGTTACTTGGGGTCGGGGTAACACGTTTTTTTTCTTCCATTCTGTCCTGTCAGCCGTCACGCTATCACTAATTCCCTTTTCTTTCATGTCACTCCTTACACAATCCATCCATTTTTACTTTCATAAAAGGTGCAATTGCAGCCTTAATACTGACTACCGTAACTTAAGCATAGTTAGTAAATATAAGTTATTTTTACCAAAATACGGGTACTCGTACATTCTTCGTTTTCATTTACCCCAACACAAGGCAAGGAATATCATAAAATATTTCCAAGTTTGCCAGTAGTTGTTATTGTTCCCATGGCAACGGAAGAATACGAGCATATTCTGTCATGGCCGCCCGTTAGTTCATCTGTTACTTCGTATGGATGCTTCTACCAGAATGCTTTTAGGTTTTTACGAGAAATTTTTCACCCCGAGGCAAACGTGCGAAGAGATTGCAAAAATGAAACCAGCTTTTGGAGATAGATTTTTGTTATGAGAGGATTTTAGAAACACCAATTTTCGTCATAAGAATAGTGCTCTGATGCCTAGTTTTTTCTGATTGCCTGAAGCCATAAAAACTAGGCACCAGGTCGCCGCAATGGAGATAATAAGCGTGAAGTGTGAAGATGAATGCTATTTGTTTTTTGAGTAACTTTTTTTTGCTCCGTTAATTAATTATGAGGACGTACAGCTAAGGAGTCGAATTTCCTGCCACAGTCTGTGTTTCCTGATAGCTACAACCTGAGAGTCTTTAAGTTAAAAGTAATTATGTTACTTCTAGGCCAGCGTGCTCCATCTTCGACCATATCAATTCTTACATTCAAGTGAGATAGGTGTCAAAAGCGAACCTATCAATGAAAAAACACTAAAACAAAATTACAGCTTTAGATACCTGACAATGACAAAATTACAGCTTAATATACCTGAGCATGACAAAATTACAGCTTTAGATACCTGACAGAGACAAAATTACAGCTTAAGATACCTGACAATGACAAAATTACAGCTTAAGATACCTAACAATGACAAAATCAGACTGCTCTTTTATTTAATATGTCATCATCATAATTCAGTCGTAATCCACCACGCGGGCCCAATGCGGGTTAGTGGATGCCACATGTCTTCGAATTTTTGGTTCTAGGACATGCCGGTTTCCTCACGATGTTTGCCTTCACCGTTTTGAGAGCAGTAGTGATGAAAAATAATTTACACAAAGCAAAGCGCCTGCCTGGGTTTGAACTCACGACCTACAACTTGTAAGTCGCGGCCGTTACCACTAGGCCACCACTGCTCTTAATATGTATTGTCTGTTAATAGCGCCGAAAATATAACAACCTTATTGGGAGTTATATGTTTGAGCCGTTTGGGGTTGAAACACTAGGGCCTTGGAGTCCAAGTGCTCATCGAGTTTTTCGGTATATCAGCAAATAGTTTGTCAACTCTTGACGTGACCGGAGTGCTGGGCTTTTCTTTGGTTAAAGAATCAGTATTGTTACGAGTATTCAACGTGGCAATGCTGCCAGTGTTCTGGGCATTACTCCCGTTGACAACCAAGTGGATGTTTTATTTATACCCAGTGAGTTTTTTCATACGCGTTTGTACATAATTATTATGTTGTTTATTTATTTTCTAGACATATATAAATTATAATTTTAAATATTTCTTGAAAATCATATAAAAAAGAAAAGACATATAAAATTATAAAAAAATATAGTGGTCCGCCGGTGTCGGGAGCAGGGTCCAAGCTACCGATGGTTAGGGCTCCAGAGACAGGAACCTTCTCACAATGCGAGCCGAATCGAGGAGTACTGCCTTCTGTATCAGGCCCTTGATTCAACCGCGCAACGACAGCTTCGATATGTGGTTGTTGAGGCTTTTAGCCATTAGGCCGGTAACGACTATCGGCACAATAAATGCTGAGTCCACATTCACTGGCGTTTATTGTGTCGATATCTTGACTTAGCAGACGAGGTGGTCGATATGTGTATCGACCACCTCGTCTGCTAAGTCAAGATATTTGATTTGTTTCTCTTTCTCAGGTTTCATGAGGTTCTCGTCATGTGGGATGGTGACATCGATTATCATTGTGCGGCGCGCTAATCGGTCTATCACCACTTTATCAGGCTTATTGTAACAATAGTCCTGTCAGTGATGATAGACCGATCCCAGTACAACGTGACATGATCATTTTCGAGAACTGGGTCGGGCACATACTTGTAATACGGTACCTCAGAACCCACAAGTTTGTATTTCAAAGCAAGTTGCTGGTGAATAATCCTGGCCAATACTCGCTGTTAGCAAGACGAGAACAACCAGAGATAATAATTAATATGTCTGATGGACTCACCTGGACGATTGCATGCCCGACACACGTAAACCGTCCCATCCTTCATAATATGTTTCCGGTAGTTATTCTTCAAGATAACTTTGTCCATAATCGCACAGACAAAACCTTCAGTTTTCCCGAAGAGGTCTATCCAGGGCGTCGAGTTCGGTCTGAGTCCATTTAAGTATGCTGAAAGAGTACATCAAAACCTGCATGATCCAACCGTTGAAGGCACGCACCTTATTCCCGCCCGACAAAAGGCTGTTCAATACCTTTTTCAGGTGGCTAATGAAACGCTCCATCAGCGATTGTTTCATGACAGTAACGTTAATGCCTAACGCTTCCGACATACCCAAATATTTGTATGTTTTGGTCGAGGAGAGGGATCTAAGGTGTATGGAATTCGAGAGTTGAATCCCTTCAGATTCCATAATCTCCCCTCGCTTTACATGCATGACTGCACATTTGTCCACACCAAATTTCATCCTGATCGCGCTACTGAAAGTTTCATCACCTTAACCTTCAGTAACTCCATCAGTCGCAAATTGTTGGGGGCAAATAGTTTCAGGTCATCCATGTAAAGAAGGTGAGATATGGCCTGACCACCTCTTCTCAACCGATAGCCCAGCCCAAAATTATCCAGCAATGTGCTTAGAAGATTCAGAGCTAAGCAGAACCAAAGATGACTCAAACTGTCGCCCTGAAATATTCCCCGATTAATTAGGCTCATCGTTCCCCTGGATTGGTCGACATCCTGGATAGCGAAGGGCTGTCTTCCATTGCCCCATACATGACCCAAGGATGGTGCGCAGAGTTGTATCTATTTTGTACAACTCTAACACCCTAATGAGCCATGTATGTGGAACAGAGTCGTAGGCCTTCTTATAATCTATCCAGCATGTCGACAAATCCTTGTGGGATCGACAAACCTGCTGACTTATGGCCATGTCTATGAGGAGTAGCTCCTTAGTACCGCGGGACTCGTTCCTAAATCCATTCTGAGAGCCAGACATAATTAAATTACTGTCAATGTGCAGACTAATTTTCGCTCTCAGGATAGATGTAAGAAGTTTATAGACCGTCGGCAAACACGTTATCGGTCTATAATTCTTAGGTTCCGCGGTACTACCTGTCTCATGAAGCAGGTGGGTAACACCAGTTGTTAGGAACTCAGGCAGCGACCCAGACTCCAAGGATGACTGGAATTGAGATGCTAGTAGCGCGTGTGAGCTGCTGTACCACTTTAGCCAGAAGTTATGCAGTCCGTCCGGTCCTGGAGACTTCCAATTCGGTAACGGACGGACTGATCTGGCTATATCTAATAGGCTGATGTCAACTTTCTCCATTTCTGGTATAGCTTCGCACACACGCTCGACATCACGCATCCAGCCATCCTCAGTGTGACAGACGGGCACCAACCAAATGCTGCGCCAGAATGTACTCGTGGCGACATCATCCGGGTGGCACCCATCCATCACATTTTGTTCAGGTCGCTCCCAAGCTCTATATACCCACCTCTCATCGCTCTGGAACATGCGATTCTGCGAGTACCGGTCAACTCGCCGCTTATACCGCCGAATACGGTTTGCCCATGCACAAACTTTCTGCTTCAGGAAGTCGATGCGTTCTGTGACGCGGAACATGTATTCTCGAGGGCTGATTTCAGTCCCAGAAAACGCTCGCCTCACAAAGCGCATCACACGTGGTCGTGTATTGCCCTCCCTGAAGCCGAGTAGTTTGCCCTGGCTCCATCGATACGCCTCTCGATCCTGCATTGCCAGGCTGGTACAGCAAGTTTTGGCCGAATAGCTCCGCTACAACAGCCCCGCAATACAATATTGAGTGCGTATCAACGAGGTTCTGGCTGCTTTGAAAGATGTTTTTAAGCAGCAAGTCCAAAGCACACACCAACGCCCTATTTTTTTGTGCATAGGTAACCGTGGTAAACGGGGTCTAAATTCGGTTGGAGTACACCTGTACTCGCGAAGCGTATCCTCCACTGCGCTCCTCAGTCGATCGTTGCAATGGCTACTTACCGTAACAACCCCATCATCTGCCTCATCACTTAAATTATTGGGACGCGGTGGGATTGCACCACTAGCGGGTGCTTTTACCGCGGTCTGTGTCGGGGTCGAGATGATAAGGTAAGTAAGGCTTAGTACCTCTGAGCACAACCTATCATGTGCAGCATCGTCCAACCTGCGGTTACGTTGGATGACCCACGTGATCCGTCAATCGTTGCGCCGAGACGTCGACGGTTGGTTCTAGGTCCTGGAACAGAGACAGCATCCTGACACAGTACACAGTGAGGTTAGTTCCCTCCTCTGTAGACCAATAATATGCGCGCATGACGTTCTCGTTCATGGACTGAGTCCATCTCATGCACTGCACACAACCACCGGCAGTGCGGACCCGGCTCGGGGCCGGTTGGCTCCTAAGTCCCAGGCTGTTCGGTGGCCGGCCTCTCCCTTGCCGACATACTCGTACTAGTGTTGGCGATGTCGGCGGGGAGAAATACTCGTCACTCGAGCTCGACGCGGCTGCAGCCGCCGGTAACACTGGTGGTCCGAGGACCGGCGGCGGCGAGGCGGAGCTGAGCGGCGAGTCCGCGTGTCGATGGCGTGCGCGACGGGCAGCTGCTCTTGTTATCATTGTTATAAATTCATTCCTTGTGGTTTATTTTTGCATCATCATTTTAGTGTGACATAAATGTCATCTGTCCAATCATCATTCTCCTGCCCTTATCCCAATTTATTTGGGGTCGGCGCAACATGTCTTTTTCTTCCATACTCCTCTATTAGTCGTCATCTCTGTAGTCACCCCATTTTTACCCATATCCTCTTTCACACAGTCCAACCATCGTTTCTTTGGCCTTCCCCTACTCTTATAGCCATCCACATCCATACACAAGACTTTCCTCACGACATTTTCTTCATTCCTCCGCATCACATGCCCATACCACGACAACCGATTTACACACAATTTTTCAGTCAGCGGTGCCACTTTCAGACTTCCTCTTATATACTCATTCCTAATTCTATCCATGCGCGTAACACCACACATCGCTCTTAGCATTCTCATCTCAGCTACATGCAATTGCTTTTCATTCATCCCTTTTGTGGCCCAACATTCTGAACCATACAAGACAGCAGGTCTGACCATTGTTTTATAAATCTTCCCCTTAAGTTTTAGGGGAATGCGGGAGTCACAGATAGTCCCGGTGACCTGCCGCCATTTCATCCATCCAGTGTTAATTCTGTGCTTACCAGTCCGATCTATTTCGCCATCGCTTTGCCCGAGTGAACCGAGATACCGAAAATCGGAGCAGACTGGGAGGAGCGCGCCATCTAGCACTACAGCTTCAGAACTGGAGAGACCGCCGAAATCGCAGAACATGTATTCAGTTTTGGTTCTGCTGATTTTCAAGCCAACTTTCTCCAGCTTCTGTTGCCACTTCTCCAATCTGCTCTGGATCTCAGGTCCATCTTCACCGACCAGAACAATGTCGTCGGCAAACAGCATGCACCAGGGTGCCTCTTCCTGTATTTCCGACGTAAGAGCGTCCATAATCAACAGGAAGAGGTAAGGACTTAAAGCCGACCCTTGATGCAAGCCTACAGCCACACTGAACTCATCGGTGATGCCAGCACCCGACCGGACGTAGGTACTAGATTGTCTGTACATAGCACGAATCAACTCAACATACTTCCTAGGCAAACCTTTCTCTTTCAAGGCCCACCACAACACATCCCGAGGTACCCTATCATACGCTTTCTCAAGATCAATGAACACCATGTGCAAGTTCTTGTGCACACGTCTGTACTTCTCGCACAATTGACGGAGAGCGAAGGTGGCGTCCATTGTCCCTCGACCTGGCATAAACCCAAACTGGTTCGGGGTAATCTCACTCTCCTCTCGCAATCTTTTCTCTATCACTTTCTCCCATACTTTCATAGTATGTGACATGAGCTTTATCCCTCGATAGTTGTTGCAGTCCTGTACATCCCCTTTATTCTTGAAGATGGGCACTAGCGAACTATTGCACCATTCTTGTGGGATCACTTCTTCATTCAACAACTTAATGAAGAATAAAGTCAGCCACATACATCCATCCTCTTTTAAACACTTCCATACTTCTACTGGTATGTCATCAAGGCCTATGGCCTTTCCATTTTTCATACATTGAACTGCCTTTCTTACTTCATCCATGCTAATTTCTCTCACCAAACCCATATTTACTTGTACCTCTTTGAGCACACCATTCCATTCATTCTCTTCGTTCATCAACTTTTCAAAATAAACCTTCCATCGCTCTTTTATTTTGTCATCTTTCGACAAGACTTTACCGAGTTCATCTTTCATACATTTTATGTGCATTATATCCCTCGTTCTCCTTTCTCTTAATTTTGTAATCCGGTAGAGCTCCTTCTGGCCTCTAGGGCTGTCCAGTAAATCATATAACTTTTCCTGCGCCTTAGCCGTGGAAACAGCAACCGCCTTTTTTGCCTTCCTCTTCCATTCTTTATAAATTTTCTTTTTCTCTTCTTTCAAATTATCATTTCCGGTTTCTACATTCTGCCATACTTTAAACGAAATTTTCTTTTCTTTTAGCATCTTTTGCACATCTTCATTCCACCACCATGTATCCTTTTCTATCATGCCTTTACCTTGCGATTCTCCAAACACATCTTTTGCTACTCGCTTTATACAATCCGCCATCTCTTTCCAACATTCATCCACAGATTTTCCTTCCATATCCTTCATGTCTATCATTTTATCTACCACTTGACTCTTAAACATACTTGCACACTCCTCATTTTCTATCATACGCCATCTGATTTTGGGTGGGGGCCGTTCTTTGTTCCTACTGCACGAGACACTGACTGTAACGTCCATCATTATGAGCCTGTGTTGAGAGACTAAGCCTTCGCCTGGCAACACTTTACAGTTTTTGACTGTTTTGAGACTGTTTCGTCTCACCAAGAAAAAGTCAATTTGGGTCGCGTGCTGGCCACTTTTGTAAGTGATCAGGTGTTCGTCTTTCTTTTTGAACCAGGTGTTAGTTATTGCCAGGTCAAAAGCCGAAGCAGCTTGCAGCAATGTCTCGCCATCAGTATTACGGTCTCCGTACCCCCAACCACCATGCACTCTCTCATAACCGTACTTCAGACTTCCTACATGCCCATTAAAATCACCCCCCACAAACACCTCTTCACTCTCCTGTACATTCATCATCACACAATCGAAGTCCTTCCAAAACTTCTCTTTTACACTATCCTCACATCCTGATTGGGGTGCATACGCACTAATAACATTTACTATCATACTCTCCACAACCACTTTAATAGCTATCACTCTATCACTTACTCTTTTAACATCCACCACACATTCTTTTAACTCACTATCCAAAACTATGCCCACACCATTCCGTTTGCCATCACTTCCACAGTAATAAAACTTATATCCTTCTCCTAATTCTCTTGCTTTTGCACCCTTCCATTTCGTTCCTTGCAAACACGCTATATTTATCCGTCGCCTTTTTAAAACATCTGCTAACTCTCTTCCTTTTCCAGTCATAGTACCTATATTCCAGCTCGCACACCTCAATCTTATTTCTCTCACTCTCCGAGCTTGCGTCTTACGTCGCACCCGCCCGTCCTGGTGCGACAACCCTTGTCCATTTCCCACAGGAGCCGGGTGCTGCCTCTGCGCGTCGCCTGTGGGGTACGCCCTAGCCCTATCGCACATCATATTTTTCCAGACCATGTTGCAAAAAGGTTTTGGCAGAAGTTTTATAGCCGGCCGCCTGCCTGACGCCAACCCTCCTTGGGAATGCTGTTGTTGGTGGTTTACCCGCCACCGCGCGGGCTGCCCATGGTGCTATAGTAGTATGCACTAGGTCTCAAGCTCCCTTAGTCGCCTCTTACGACACCCACGGGAAGTGATGGGATGGTACTATTCTTTTACGTCCGACACCATACGGTAAATGTCATCTGTCCAATCTAGATGAATTTTTCTGTTTCGCATATTTCTCCTTATTTATTCTGGTCTTATGAATATTTAGAGTTTTTATTGTTTATTTGTGTATTTAGTTGCTTCTATTGAATTTGTATTTACATGCACCTATCGTACAAAAACTGTTTTAAAAATATTAAAATACGTGAATGAAGATAAAACTAGTTGATGTCGAGAATTGCCAGCTTATTATTATTATTTCAGTTTGTCTATATAACTTTAAGTCATTAATTAATTTAATTGAGTGTAAATAAGTAAATGCAATAAAATTCATAAAAACAAACTCTCTACCTGCGTCTGTGTTTCCGAATGTATACAACCCTAGTCTCTTTAAAGTTAGAGTGAACAGGCTTCTTCTGGGTAAGCTCGCTCCATCGTCGACTTTGTCTCTGTCATCTCTTACCTAGACTAGAGTCAAGAGCAAACCCATGTAAAATAAAAGAAAAAACAAATGACCTGAGTTTTTTTATGATAATTTTTTGGGTTTATTAAATTATCTTATAATACGCAACAACAATTTTTATAATGGTGCACATTTCGTGTCTGTTTTCATGACATATTGTTGCGATAACAACACGATTTTTTTTATAACTCCCGGCAATGAGATAAAAATACCCACGCCGCCCTATTTCGTTGCTCGTTATCAGGGATAATGTCAGCATCTGCTTACACTAATAAATCATACTTGGAATATCTAAGTGCCCTGGAGTAGGCGACAAATGCTTAGTATAAATAATAAAATTACAAGAGCACATTGTACCTAATTATTATTAAGTACTGGAAACGTAGGCTGTTTCAGTAATAGTAATAAGTAGTACACACATGAATATTTATGATCAAATCACGGACATGTAACGTATATACCCAAATAGATTTGGAATACGGGAGTCGCATTTGGAAATTTTTTGAGGAAATCGAAAAATTAAAAAAATAAGTTTTTCTAACTGTGCCGTGCGACAAAATAAAAATCAGATAATTTTTTTTTTCAAATAATTTAAAAGTGAAACGTATTAAGGCTATTTCGGAAAATTTATGAAAATTTATTGACCATACCCCCTTATCTCCGAAACTACCGCGTCTAATAAAAACAAGATAAAAAACCAAACTGTCACAAAGTTTACAATAGGAAAACAATCATTCTTCATGAACCACAGACCATAGCTAACTTCAGGGTGTGTCGGTTCTAGCTAACTTCAAAATCACAGGGAATTTTGTGTGACAGTGATGCACGCGCATCTCAAAATTTCACTCTCATCATTTTTTCATAACGCGCTAAAAGAAGTATAACTTCAAAAATACAGAAAATAGTTCTTTACATATAAATTACTGGTATTTAAGAAGAAATTGTATTTAAAATATATACATATAAGGTCTAGGAACAACGATAGCAAGACTAGAAGTTCACAATGGTTATCATATTCCAAACAACATTTTTCCACAAACTCGACACACTAGTTTCCATGCCCAAGGACTGTGACATCCCAATATTTCATAGCGCTTGAAGATAAACTCCAATTGCGCTATTTCTCATCGATGTAGAACACTTTGTACAAGTGTTTGTATTTTGTTTCATCGTTATTTGACACCGACTTCCGAAAGTTATTTTGCAATTTTTAGTGTGTTTTCTTTTTTGGAAGTCTATTGTTTTATTTATAAAAAAAAAACTCTGTTTATTTGTTGTACCTACGCCAAAACAACTCAAAAAAATCAAAATCAAAAGTCATTTATTCAAACTAGGCTGAGAACCAGCACTTTTTGAACGTCAAAGTTCTACATAAAGACAGTCCCCCAAAAAACGCCCGCCCGTCACCACTTCCTAGTGTTTTAGCTGTGAAGAAGAAGTGGCCAACAAACTCCCCAGCAACACATCTGTCTGTTAAGTTTTAAGAACTTGAATCTATATAATTTTATGCAACAATCTTAACATTATGTAAAACAGAAAAATAAATATATGTCATCTAAAATATAATCATAAAATTAAATAATCCGCCACTTGCCAGCTAGCACACTCAATCATGCCATTAAAAACAAACTCTAGCATAAACACTAAACCAAATTAAAGAAGCCTCCATACATAACTGGTGTGCCTGCTTACAAGAACAAAGATAGAAACTATCAACGGGCTGTGATTCGAAGCCACAAGTGATGAACTAGGGCCATCACACTAAAATTGGTAGACAATTATTATATGAACTCATATAATCTGTCATAACCATAAGCTAAATATGGAGAAAGAACATCAAGTGTAACATTGTCTTGCGTTCAACACAGCGACCAACTATTATTATCTTCTAAGTAGTCGTTGATGGAATAGTATGCCTTCGAACAGAGACTAGATTTAACTTTAGTTTTAAATGCATTAAAAGGAACATTCACATGCATTAAAACTAAATAGTAAAGTTATTCCCAAATATATAACCCCAATAAATAACATGGTACTTCAACATAATTGGAAAAGTGTATACAATATTTTTTGTCTTTGGTAATTTTTTCAAAAAGCGTTAAATCAATTTCGATAAAAATTTTATTTAAGGGTCCACCTCACCTACCAAACCAAAAAAAGAAACATCAAAATCAATTCTCAAGTGGTGGACTAATCGCGTAACAAACATACAAAAAAAATACATTCGAATTGAGAACCTCCTCCTTTTTGAGGTCGGTTAAAAAATATAAAAGAATAACACAAACATTCCTCAGAAATGCTTTTCAATTTTTCAGTATTGACACCATCTAACACCTGAAGGCAGCCTGTCTGAATAATCCTATTTCTCGAAGCTTTTGGCAAACATGTCGTATTTGCTCGATCCCTGGCTGTATCGACTCGTTTCAGTTGAGGGATTTGATCACCTCCCAATGTGACTGCTTTTACGATACCCCGAGACAATATTTGCATGTAAAAAGTTTTATTTGTGAATTATTTAACAATGTTACGTACTTCTTTTTTTCGTAAGAAATCTGATATTCGGCTTTCTATTTTACACAAATTTATCGTTTTATGTCATTCTTGTCTGTCAATCTTGCAAAAATAATATTTATTGAAACGAAAAACAATAAAAGCATAAATAGTCGCCAAGTCTATTTTTACCAAAACTCAACTTAATTAAATAAAACTTTAAAGTTCTAAGTTTATTTTCAAGTGTATGGTTTGATACCAAAAGATATAAACACGTACGTACGTTTGTTGATTTTAATGATTCTTGTTTTGTTTGGTAGGTCATATTTTAAAGGTGGTCCCATATAAATTTAAATCGAAATTGATTCAGCGTTTTTTGAAACAATCAACAAAAACAAAAAAATTGTATACACAGATGACGTTTTGGATTTCCCCTATTATGTTAAAATACAATCTTATTGGGGTTAACAATTGTAATAATAAACTCAAAACTAAACCACATACAAGGGGTGGCCCTAACGCATTCCGCGATCTCTTACAGTCGACCTAGAATGGACAGTAATTGCTTGAAAATGAAATAAGGCTGTCATTCTTGTGACAAAACCAATATTTAATACAATATATCGCAAACGATACACAGATACATACATTTATGCTTTATAATATATAAATAAATTTATAAAATAAGTGTCGAGTTTCGATATTATTATATAATCACAATAACAGGTAGTCGTAGTTTTCCTGTAAGGTACTGCGGCGTTTAATATTTAACTTGTGTTACGTTTTTAATAATAATTATTATAATTTTTAAAAATAATATTTTTTTTCGCCCTGCCTCACTGGGTGCGGCGTTGAGCGGTGACGTGTTAATTAAAGATTATGGGCCTTATTTATAAAATAAATCATGTCATTAGTTTAAACACTAATTAGCAGTTTTTTAATTCAACATTTTCTACCTTGAAGAAGGATATTATATGGGTGGTTTATCCTTTAAACGGCTGGATTTGATAGAAGAAACGTATGCTATGTTGAATTTAGCACCCCTAACCAAACTTTTCTATTATCGTTTACGCTAACGCCTAGTACAAAATGTTTTTTTTTTTTTTTTTGAATGGCAATGACATTACCTGCGATAAATCACGTGACAATTCGATTCGCAGGTAATGTTATTGCCATACAATTTGCACTAAGTGTAAGCGTAAACGGTAGTAGAGAGGTTTTATGGCTAGGGTGTAGAATCCGCTAATCACTATTTAAACTAAACATATGACTAACGATTTTTTATAAATATGGCTTTACATCATGTCTTGTTCATTAATTAAAATTAAATTATCTAGGTTTATGTCTGTTGGCTTTCACTAAACTTTACTGGACAAACATTCATGTTAGCTTAGAAACTATACATGAAAGTTTTTAGGTTATATCAACAAAGTCTTGGGACACTAACTGGGATGAAATATGACGCGTTTCAGTTTATTTTACACTTTGAACGCCACGTACTTGCCAAATGTAAACTGGGCCATATTCTATGGTTTACAACCACAGAATATGTTCCTATAACCTAGTTCACATTTTACAGGTTTTTTGGGACACTTTGCAAAAGGCTACAAATAATTGCTCGCAAATTTTGAGGTTCTCAATCTCTTGCGATTTTTTTGTCTCGCGTAGGAGTGACGCGATGAAATGTTATTTTTACAAACAATTGAATATCCTGTTTTTTTATACCTTTCCACGACTTTAAACTAATCTTGTATGGTTTGGATTCAACTTTCAATAACAACTAACAAATGTTAAAAATAAATAATCGAACTAATTTTTAACTCTATTTTTTTTAATATTCTATTTTTTGATTTATGAAGAAAATGTCGTGAGGAAAGTCTTGTGTATGGATGTGGATGGCTATAAGAGTAGGGGAAGGCCAAAGAAACGATGGTTGGACTGTGTGAAAGAGGATATGGGTAAAAAGGGGGTGACTACAGAGATGACGACTAATAGAGGAGTATGGAAGAAAAAGACATGTTGCGCCGACCCCAAATAAATTGGGATAAGGGCAGGAGAGAATGATGATTCTATTTTGTTTTTAAAAACGTTGCCCCACACTAGGAATTTCTCTTGTATCGTGGGTGCTTTTACAAACATATAAACTCAAATACACAAATACCTAGCCCCGTAAAACTATTTGTAGGCCATACAAATACTTTTTCCGTGCGGGAATCTAACCCGCGACACGCAACGCAGTAACCGAACGCTCGACCACTGCTCCAACCGTTTCGTCAACTCGAAAAAATATACATAACATCTATTATTGCGGAAAATTGTCGAAAAACTAGATAAGGAGGGTCCGTGGTCTCCTTTATATCATGAGTTCAAGGCCAATAGATCAGTCGACCTTGCGTATGTCCAAAACATCAAAGTAAACAATGAACATACTACCGGTATCGAAGAAACAACGAAAGTTCTGCTTAATTCTCTTATATCTGATGATTCAGTAGTAAATGACACTGAATACCACCAACAGATTAGAGCGTGGGCAGCTGTGCCACCTGAGTCACCAGCGTCAGACCTTCCATCCACTGACGAATTCATGAATGTTGTCAGCAGACTACCTCTTAACAAATCGGCAGATGAAGATAAAATATCTAACAGAATGATAATAGAAGAGTGTAAAACAGCGGGTGACGCGATTTTAACTGTCTATAACCGATGCATAGCGGATAGTATTTTTCCTAGGAAATGGCGACAAGGCTATATACGCATAATTCCGAAGAATGGTGACAATCCTCCTGACGACCCTAAGTCGTATCGGCCCATTACACTACTTCCATCTTTGGGTAAGCTCTTAGACCGACTAATCGTTCCGCGCTTGCTACCGAACGGACCTAAATTTCATAATAACCAATTCGGTTTTACTGTTGGAAAATCTTCTGTCGATGCAACACTCTCTGTCCGTAAAATTGTTAATCTTTCCGAACATACTCGTAAATACGTTATCGGGATTTTTCTAGATATTTCTGGGGCTTTTGATAATGCATGGTGGCCAATGCTACTACTAAAATTGAAAACCCGTGGTTGCTACAAAAATATTTATTCTCTGGTTCACACGTACTTTTTTAATGGTTCCGCGAAACTCAAATTTGGACATCATTCTGTGACGAAATCTCTAACCATGGGATGTCTTCAGGGCTCAGTGATAGGCCCGTACGTATGGAATTTGGGGTACGATGATTTTCTCGTGATTCCGCTTCCTTGCGATTGCTCATTAACCGGCTATGCCGACGATAGGCTGCTGATCATTCATTCAGTGAGACTTCCCTTCGTTTAATATCTCAGTGGGGTGATCGGAATCGCCTTACCTCCGCACCGCATAAAACCTATCAACTTATGTTGAAAGGTAACCTTAAGTCTTGGCCTAGTATAAGGTTAAATAACGTTCCCGTTAAAAATCAACAGTCTATATGCTACCTCGGTATGGTATTAGAAAATAACTTTCCATTTATTGAGCATGTAAAAACAGTAGGTGAAAAAGCTAAAAAGAACTTCTATGCGATGACGAGGATTTCCAAGGCTACTTGGGGCCTGTGTTTCCCCCAGTAGTCCTATTTCACAATCTATTGGCATCCTATTTGAGTAAATAATATTGTATTAGGTATTTACCTATGAAATTGCCGTTTAATACAGTGGGTCACTTTAAGCTGTGATAACTTCGAATTCTTGATGTCTTGGAATGAAAAGTTAAAATAAACACACTATATATTTTTAAGGCATACTATTCCTTTTTGCAAAAGCTAAAAAGAACTTCTATGCGTTGACGAGGATTTCCAAGGCTACTTGGGGCCTATCATTCCTAACGTTAAAAACAATCTATGGGGCTACTTATTTGGGTTGTATGTGCTACGGGGTACCTGTTTGGGCTGATAGGGCCACCATTGGGGCGGTACGACGTAAATTGCTACAAAGTCAACGTTTAGCTTTGATTTTCCTATGTAAAGCATATAGGACGGTTAGCACTGAAGCCTTACCGGTACTTGCAGGTGTACTTCCAGTCGATCTTGAGGTGCAGCGACGTGCTGCAATGTACTATTCTGCACGAAAGACTACGGACCCAGACTTTTTACCTCAACGTGATCGGGCCAAGATTTCTAGATTACTTAAACCTCAAACTGAAGTTTGGGAGGACCTTTTATCCGAATGGCAATGTAGGTGGGAAAGTTCCATCAAAGGCAGACACCTCCACCAGTTCTTCCCATCGGTTCGCGAACGGCTGGATAGGACATGGCTGGAGGTGGATCACTGTGTTGCCCAATTTCTCACAGATCATGGCAACTTTAAGAGTAAATTATTTTCCTTCAAGCTTGTTGCCTCACCTTTATGTCAATGTTCTACTCCTGATTGCGAATACGAACAGGCCGCACATCATATCCTGTGAGAGTGTACTCTTTGGCAGGCTGAGCGCAATATTATGTTGGATAGTATTCCGCCTACGTCTGGAGTTGTCTATTACACGGACCTTGTGGAAACTAGAACGAATTTCCGTGCGTTCAAGCGTTTTTGCCATACCTACTCTTGGAATCAAGTGTAACAGCTCACAATTTTAGGACCCATTAATATTAGTGTTTTTAACCAGTGGTGCTTGGCAACTAGGCTTACTCCAGTTGTAAAAACCCCTTTCGTGCCTAATGGCCTAGTTTTGTTCTGTCTCCCGCTTGATTAGGATAGAAGTGGAAATTATGTTTTTCTTACTGCTCCGCTGTCTTTTCTGATTAATTTCGTTGCGGGACCCAAGACAGTTTAATCCTCGGCGTTTTTTCTGGTGGTCGCCACTGTTGATTCTGGCTTACAGAAGTTACAGTGGTTTGGGAATAGTGTGGCGGGCTTGTCCCATAAAAAAAAAATCTATTATGTAAATCTTCATAAAATATTTAGTGAACGATTTTATTTTATTACGCCTGGCTAACCCCACCCGTAAATGATTCGACTGTTGTTAAAAAAGTTTTACTAGTGCTATAAACTATTCAACTGTTTTTTCATCCTGATTAATTCCGATGTGAGCCCCAAACCACGTGAATTCCTTTAGGACACATCAAACGCTATTGGTTGCTGTTTTTATTGACCACTAGTCTGGATGCCAGCATTCCCTGAGGGCTAAATATATGGCTGACCTTGCTCTGAAAAAGTGTTTACAAGACTATATTTCCCTGACGTGATCTTTAGCAAACTGTTACACAGTGAAAGAACAGGTTTTAGGTTATGGGCCAGTATATTTCGTTGGGTACCTACTTATTTAGGTATTTCTAGAGGTAGATAAAATACTAATGCTTATCATCCAACTTTCAATACTGGTACACAACAATTTAAGGCCTTATTTATAAAACGAAATAAGCATTAAAACTGATTAGCAGGTTCTTATATCAACATTTTCTACCCGGAAGAATTGTAGACGTAGGTGGTAAAATACTAACTCATCAAGTCGCAGTTATATGCCAACGGACTTAGTGGTTAGCTTGCGTGTTCTGTGTTGAGCTCACGCAACGCGTCGTACGTCCACGAAGTAATAGAACTCGCCCATTAAAGCTCTACTACCGGCCAAGTGACGCCCTCATTGAATAAAAAATCATAGCATAACGTAGAAAATAAATATTAAAGAATCCAACGTCACGTTTGTTTTAAAGAGGATAAAGTATTTTTACGTTGTTAAAACAGATCTCAATTGATTGATTGATCTGTGGCTCGACTGTCAACTGCACTGACAGAAAAAATTTTCTCTGCAAATTTTATTAATTTTACAACAAATTATCATATTTTAAACATCCAAAAATGCATGCAAGACCGTACAAAAACTACTATAGTACCTACAACATATAAATAATAAAAAACAATAGTGAAAATGAGAAGTAAAAGTTAATAATGACGACGAATAGACCAGTGAGAAAAGAAAAATGTTGACGAGAGCCGCAGCACAAAAAGCACGCCCACCACCTCCGGCCTCGTCGCTCAGCTCCGCCTCGCTGCCGCCGGAATCCAGCCTCTCCGTGAGCGCTGTGACACCGGCCGCGGCAGTTGCGTCGAGCTCCAGCGACGAGTTCTTCTCGCCGCCGACGACACCACCACCAGCGCGTCGACGGGGAGGACGCCGGCCGCCGAGCAGCTTCGGACCTCGAGGCCCACCGGCCTCTGATAGGGTCCCAGCTCCCGGCGGAAGTGTGAAGCGCATGCGATGGACACAAGCCATCAACGAGAATGTCATGCGCTCATACTATGGGGCTACAGAGGGAGGTAACAACCTGACCGCGTACCGTGTTCGGATGCTCTCTTTGTTTCAGGTGCTTGAGCCAGCCGTCAACGTTTCGGCCCAACGACTGTCGGATCAGGTGCGGGTCATCCAGCGTAATCATATGTTGGATGATACTGTACTTGATCGCCTCCAAACTGAAATGGGTAGCCATGTCATTGCCCCTCCGTCGCAGACTGTGGTACCAGTGTTGGTACCACCGTCTAACCATGCTCCTAGCCATGCTGACGAGGAGTGTTGTGACATGGTTACAAACGTAAGTACCCATTGCAATGACGAATTGAGGAGTGCTTTGGAGTGTGCTATTCGGGAATATCGCAACATGCCACCCGAACTTAGGCCACGCTTGCCTCGTTTGCCCATGCATAATAGGAATAAGGCGCTGGTGGCTGCTCTGGATTCGCAGTTATTAAATTATTTTGATAACTGCGAAGACCTCACCGACACACACTCGATAATGTACTGCGCGGCTGTAGCGGCATGTCGTGTAGCTCACGTCAAATTCCCTAATGACAGAGCTACACGACCAAAACCAGCCGTGCCGGCTTGGCAGCGCAGGATCGAGTGTCGTATTGGTGGGGCCAGAGCACTCATCGGCAAACTAATCTGCTTCAGGGAGGGCAACACTCGCCCAAGAGTGATGCGCTTTGTGAGACGGGCTTTTTCGGGGACTGAAGTCAGCTCCCGAGACTATATGTCCCGTGTCACAGAGCACATCGACTTCCTGAAGCAGAAGGTGTATGCATGGGCAAACCGCATCCGTAGGTATAAGCGGCGGGTGGAGCGATACACCCAGAATCGCACATTCCGGAGTAATGAAAGGTGGGTATATAGGACTTGGGAGCGACCGGAACAAGGTGTGACTGACACGTGTCTGCCGGATGATGACGCCATGAGTTCATTCTGGCGCAACATCTGGTCGGTGCCTGTCAGTCACACCGAAGACGACTGGACTCGGGAGATCGAGCGAGCGTGCGATCCAATAACAGAAATGGGGGCAATCACTATCAGCCCCCAAGATGTAGCCCGTGCAGTCCGTCCGTTGCCTAATTGGAAATCTCCAGGGCCGGACGGGCTGCACAATTTTTGGATAAAGTGGCTACAAAGGTCGCACGCTCGCTTGGCATCTCAATACCAGGCAGCCTTGGAGTCTGGTTCGCTACCCGAGTTCCTTACAACTGGAATAACCCACCTGCTCCATAAAACAGGTAGTACTGCGGAACCTAAAAATTATAGACCGATCACGTGCTTACCGACGGTCTATAAGGTTCTTACATCCATTTTGAGAGCTAAGATTAACACACATATTGATAGTAACTGTATCATGTCTGCCTCTCAAAATGGATGTAGGAATGGGTCCCGCGGTACTAAGGAGCTTCTCCTCATAGATATGACCATTAGCCAGCAGGTTCGGCGTTCCCGAAAGGATCTGTCGACATGTTGGATAGACTATAAGAAGGCCTATGACTCAGTTCCTCATACATGGCTCATGAGGGTGCTGGAATTGTATAAAGTTGATGCAATGCTACGCACCTTCTTGATGTCGTGTATGAGGCAATGGAGGACGGTCCTTCGCTATCCAGGATGTCGAAATATCCAGAGGAATAGCGAACCGGTAAGGATCGAGCGGGGTATATTCCAGGGTGACAGTTTGAGTCCGCTTTGGTTTTGCCTAGCCTTGAACCCTCTAAGCACACTGCTGGAGGCTTCAGGGCTAGGCTATCGGTTGAAGAGAGGTGGTCAGGTAATATCTCACCTCCTTTACATGGATGACCTGAAACTTTTTGCCCCCAACAATCTGCAACTGATGGAGCTACTGAAGGTAACTGAAACCTTCAGTAGTGCCATCAGGATGGAGTTTGGTGTGGACAAATGTGCAGTCATGCATGTAAAGCGAGGGGAGATTGTGGAATCCGTGGGAACACAACTCTCGGATTCCATAAACCTGAGATCCCTCTCTCCAACCGAAACCTATAAGTATTTGGGTATGTCGGAAGCGTTAGGTATCAATGTTGCTGACATGAAGCAATCGTTAAGGGAGCGCTTCTTTGGCCGCCTGAAGAAGGTATTTAATAGCCTTCTATCGGGCGGAAACAAGGTGCGCGCCTTCAACGGTTGGGTCATGCCAGTATTGATGTACTCTTTCGGCGTACTCAAATGGACTCAAACAGAACTTGACACCCTGGATAGGCGGGTCCGTACACTACTAACTGCATACCGAATGCATCACCCACGTTCGTCAGTGATGAGACTGTATATTCCGCGGAAGTGTGGAGGCCGAGGCTTTTTAAATGCTAAGACCCTACACAACCACGAGGTATGCAGTCTGAGGGAATATTTCCTAGCTGCTGACGTGGGTATGCATCGAGATGTAGTGGCGGTGGACAAGGGCCTTACCCCACTCTCCTTGGCTAACGAGAACTGGCGCAAACCTCTAGTGCTTGACACTAACGGTCGCAGGGAAATATGGCAGAGTAAGGAACTTCACGGACGCTTTTTCCGGGCCCTACATGGGTCCGATGTAGACCAACTAGCGTCCGTAACCTGGTTGCGTGTCGGTGACCTCTTTGGGGAAACCGAAGGTTTTGTCTGTGCAATTATGGACGAAGTTATCATGACGAAAAACTACCGCAGATTTATTGTGAAGGACGGCACGGTTGACATATGTCGGGCATGTCATCGTCCGGGAGAATCAATCCGCCACATAATCTCTGGTTGTTCTCGTCTAGCTAACGGTGAGTACTTGCACAGGCACAACCTCGTAGCCAGGATTATCCATCAGCAACTTGCTCTGAAATACTCTCTTGTGGAATCGGAAGTGCCGTACTACAGATATGCGCCCGACCCAGTTCTCGATAATGGTCATATCTCATTGTACTGGGATCGGTCCATCATCACTGACAGGACTATTGTAGCCAATAAGCCTGATATAGTGGTGGTGGACCGAATCGAGAGGCGTGCAATGATTGTTAATATTACCGTCCCACATGACGAGAACCTCGTGAAAGCCGAGAAAGATAAACAAATCAAGTATATTGACTTGGCTCGCGAGGTTGTCGACATGTGGGATGTGGACTCAGCGATCATTGTACCGATAGTCGTGTCAGCCAATGGCTTAATAGCCACGAGCCTCGACCAACACCTCAGGAGGCTCTCGTTAGGCGGCTGGATCAAGGGCTTGATTCAGAAAGCAGTACTTCTGGACACGGCTCGCATTGTCAGGCGGTTCCTCTCTCTGGAGCCCTGACCGCCGGTAGCTTGGACCCTATTCCCGATACCGGTGGGATACTATTTTTTATATTTTTAAATGTTTTTTTTTATCCTTTATATTTAAATATTTAAAAATGTAATTAATATGTTTAAAAAATGAATAAACGGAATAATAATAATTATAAGACGAACATTCAAATACTCGCGCCACGAACGTTTGAATGCTCGCGCCAGCCGCGCGCTCTCGTGGTAATTCGGTGTGCTTCGTCCTCGGTCGGCTCCGCCATGCCGCCCGCGTCCCGCGCACAACCAGTCGCACGTGATCTCGTGACGCCGACGCGTCGTTTACGCTAAAGAATCTTTCGTGTCCCACGCCTCATAAAACTGTGTTGTGTTCCATCTATTTTTAATGTCTGTACTTTTATAATTGTGTTTGATGGTAAATAAAGACTGACACAACCATTACAGTGGCTGCCCAACTCGTGGCTTCGAATTCACCTTGAGATATTTTCGAGAAGCTTTGTCGCGAGTGCCGCAATAGATACCTACATAAGCGTCAAATCGTGAAAACATACGTTACGTGACGAACTATTGTCATGCCGATGGAACTACGAAATGCGAAAGTATTACCGAGTGAGGATATTATGAGCGACGACACGAGCGAGTCCGAATACTACGACCAGGCGGAGCCGCGCGCCGTGAGCGCCCCCGCCCCCGTCCCCGCCGGGGCGCATGGTCGCGCCGGCGGCGCTTCGACGAGCGCGACCACCGAGACCGTCTTAGCCGGTTTCATGGAATCCTTCGTCAGAATGCAAGCGCAGACAAACAGAACCCTAGTGGAAACCCTAAGGGCTGTCAACGGCTCCGGGAAACCACCGACATCGACGCCAACGCCCGACACCCGTCCGCCCAGCGCCTACTCGTCCGTGGTCACAGGCAACTTTGCCAAGTGCACTGCACGTTTCGACGGGAGGTCGCGCGACGCGGAGGTACTGGAGGCGTTCATCGACGCGGTGCAGGTGTACAAAGAGTGCGCGGGCGTCAGCGACGAGCACGCGCTGCGCGGTCTGCCGATACTGCTGGAGGGCGACGCGGCCGTGTGGTGGCGCGGCGCGCGCGCCAGCGTGCACGCCTGGCCGGACGCCGTGGCGCGCCTGCGTGCCATGTACGGGATGCAGCAGCCGCCATACAAAGTGCTACGGGAAATCGTCGACACGAACCAGAAAGACTCTGAACGCGCAGAAGTGTTTGTGTGTAGAGTGCGATCGTTGTTTGCTAAATTACCCTACGCGGTGCCGACGTATATGCAATTAGATCTTATTTACGGCCTTTTACATCGACGTGTGAGAAAGCGATTACCTAGAGATGATGTTAACGATATTGACATTATGATACAAAAGGTGAGGGCCATAGAAGATTCTATTGTCGAATTAAATCTTCGTACGGACGCCGCGAACCCGATCGTTTCTACGACGAAATCGGCAAGTCAAAACTGGTCGCGATCGCACGACGCGCCGCGCGACCGGGGTCATGAACTCGAGCCGAGCGAGCGCGAACGCAGCGTTACCACAAGTTCGTGCGGTACTAGTGTCGCGAAACCCACTCTAAACTCGAATGAGAAGTTGAAACGTGATAAACGCGTTCGATGTTCGTTCTGTAAATTTTACGGTCACATCGTAACAGATTGTCGCAATTTCCAAAGTAAAAATGATAAACAACAACCAACTAGCGCGGTTTCCGAGGGTAAAAGTACCAGTAATGGGGCTAGTAATTTGCGTTGTTACGGATGCGGCCAACCCGGTGTTGTAAAGTCGAAATGTGAGAATTGTAGCGGAAAACAATTACCCGCGACGCGATGCGATTTTAATATGGTGAACGGCGAGAACGTCACACGCGAAACTCACGCGACGACGCCGTCGCACGCTATGGTATCGGTCACTATCGCTAATAGGGTAGGTGCCGCAATACTCGACACAGGAGCTACGTGCAGCGTTGCTGGTTCCTTGTTGTACTCTATTTTAACATCGGTTGGGGTACAGTTTCACGAGGCGGAGCGAACCGTCGGACTCGCGGTCGGTTCCCGCCAGGTGAAAACGGTCCTCACGGCGACGGTACCCGTGATTTTAGAAGGAAGGCAGATCGATACTGAGCTCGTGGTGTTCCCAGGTGAGAGTACTCGAACATTGTTAGGTCGTGATTTTATTACTAAGGCTGGGGTCACACTGGACCTGTCGCAGGAGTCATGGTTCTTTACTGATAGTCCTGATCAGATTTTTCCTTTCGTGCAATCTTTTAGTTTGAATAGCACAGAGTTGATGCAGGCAGATATCTCCGACGTCTCCTTGCGCGATGACGAGGGAACGAAGTTACCACCAGAGCACAGGAACGCGCTCAATGCATTTCTGCGTAGCAGAGCGAACCAGTTTGCTGGCGATGGACCTCCCACGGACTTCGCCTGTCACAAAATTAAGGTAAGAGATAATCAGGAACCCCTTGCCTCCCCACCATACAGGTTATCACCGTCCAAGAAAGAAGCTTTAGAAAAGGAGCTGCAAAAGCTGCTCAGCGCCGACGTCATCGAGGAGTGCGAGTCACCGTGGGCCTCCAACGTCGTCCTGGTGAGGAAGAAAGATGGGAGCTACAGGCTTTGCGTTGATTACCGCAAGCTCAATGCGGTCACGGAGCCTGACCGATACCCACTTCCCAGGATCGAAGATGTGCTCCACGCAGCGAAAACCTCCAAGTACATGACTACGCTGGACCTGCGATCCGGGTATTTTCAGGTGAGCGTTGACCCTGATCATAGGGACCTTACCTCGTTCACGACACCGCTGGGCACCTTTAGGTTCAAGCGCATGCCCATGGGCCTCCGGAATTCAGGGGCAACTTTCCAGAGACTGATTGACCGGTTCAAATCTAACTTACCAGGTATAACTCTGCTCGCATATTTGGACGATCTGTTGGTGCTGTCTGAAGGCTCGTTTGAAAGGCACCTCGCAGACCTGGAAGCCGTGTTCGACCGCCTTGCCGGCCAGCTGAAGGACCCGGAGATTCGCAAGATCGTCGAGGCGTTGGAATCCGACGATCCCTTTAGGGGCAGGTCCTGGGCAGATAAAGGGTACGTAGTGGTCGACGGCGTGTTGTACCGTTATGGTCCCGACAATGAAGAAGATGATGACGCCAGTTTGGTGGTACCGGAACATGAGCGCAAGGACGTGCTAGCCGAGTACCATGACGCTCCCACAGCCGGCCATTTCGGAGTAGAGCGAACTTTTCAGCGTCTCGCAGGTAAGCACTACTGGCCCGGGATGAGGACTTACGTTGCTCAGTACGTCAAAAACTGTGCAGCGTGTCAAAGATACAAGGTAGACACGCGAAAACCCGCCGGCCTACTGCAAGTTCCAGCTATGTCACGCCGCTTCGAGGTGCTCGCTGTAGACCTGTTCGGACCCCTACCGGAGACACCTCACGGCAATAAATGGATCCTCATAGTGGAGGACACCTGTACTAGGTGGGTTGAGTTATTCGCCCTTTCATCCGCAACTAGCGAAGCGTGCGCCAAAACACTGGTGAACGAGGTGTACCTGCGTTATGGGGTGCCCAGAAGACTCATCAGCGACAATGGCGTACAGTTTGTGGGTGAAATGATGCAGCAGACGTGCCACGTCATGGGCATCAAACAGGCCCTGACGTCATTTTACCACCCGGAGTCCAACCCTGTCGAACGGAAAAACCGCGACCTTAAACCACAGCTTGCGATACTGGTAGGTAAGGACCATGATTCCTGGGATAGTCACCTCCCCGCCATTCGGTTCGCCATGAACTCTGCGTTCACTGCAAGCACGGGGCATTCCCCCGCTTTTCTTAACTTCGGGCGCGAGATACGCGCGCCCGCCGACGTGTTGTCTGAGATGCGTGCCATCGTCGAGAACGAAAATGTGGTCTTGTCTATTACTTCGTTCCTTAAGAAGCTTTCAGCCGTGCTGCTCGATGCACGGGATGTGCACGAGAAAGCCCAAGAAGCTCAGAAGAAGTTCGCCGATGAAGGTCGCCGCCCCGCGCCAGACTATAAGGTAGGGGATCTCGTACTGCTTAAGACCCAGGGCTCTAACGATACGAGCAAAGGGCAGACTCCGAAGTTCATCCCCCGCCGCGATGGACCGTATCGTATTCAGGAGGTGATCGGTAGTACGACATATGCTTTGGAGCGTATAAGTGACGGCGTCTCGCTAGGGAAGTATCACGTTTCGTTGTTAACACCGTTCGTTGGCCCTATCCGAGATCCCATTCAGGAGAAGCGTAAGAGGGGGAGACCTCGTAAGGCTAACCCGGCTTCGGGGACGCAACGCCTGGGTTAGAGGGGGAGGATATAAGACGAACATTCAAATACTCGCGCCACGAACGTTTGAATGCTCGCGCCAGCCGCGCGCTCTCGTGGTAATTCGGTGTGCTTCGTCCTCGGTCGGCTCCGCCATGCCGCCCGCGTCCCGCGCACAACCAGTCGCACGTGATCTCGAGACGCCGACGCGTCGTTTACGCTAAAGAATCTTTCGTGTCCCACGCCTCATAAAACTGTGTTGTGTTCCATCTATTTTTGAATGTCTGTACTTTTATAATTGTGTTTGATGGTAAATAAAGACTGACACAACCATTACATAATTTATTTAATTCAGACCATTGATCCATATAGTGTTAGTAAAATCTTAACCTATTGTTAGTACATTAAAAGCTTAAATTAATTGGCGACATGTACGCCAGTACGCACATACCTAGCTGCCCAGTGCATAATGAAAGGCCCATCAATTTTGTCCGCCAGTGTAGCCAGTATGTTGTTGGGGCCACCCCTGAATCGCTTCAGCATACTCGCACATCGCTTGCGCATAACGGCATAAAAATCATCTAATCTCGCTTCAGCGAACATGCCAGACGCACTACAAAACCGAGGTAGCCCCAACAATATCCTCAACGCATTGTTATACTGAACGCGCAGAGCGTTGTAAGCCTTCTGCGTATACCTTACCCACAGGCTGCACGTGTAAAACGATTGACAAAACGCTCGAAAAAGAGTCAGTTTCACCTCCTTAGTACAACGTGCAAACCTGCGAGCCAGCATATTGCATCTGGCTGCCAACGCTCTGCGCTCCCTATCTAAATCTTGGTCATCCATGAGAAAGTCCGTGATAACATGACCTAGGTATTTAAACTGCGTAACGAACTCCAACGGAGTTCCTCGTAAGTTAATAGATGGAATATTAACAGGTGTATTGTTGCGAACTCTAAAACCAATTAACTTGCTCTTGGAGGCATTATACCTCAAGCCATGAGCCTCCGCGTACCTCTCACAGATGGCCAACAATTTCCTCAGACCACAGACTGATGGACTGAGCAGCACCTTATCATCACCGTAACTTATGTTGTTGATCATAGTTCCATCAACAGAGCATCCGATCTTGGTGCCGCTCAGCTCACCAATCAGCCGATCCATATACACGTTAAAAAGACTCGGTGAAGTCAATCCCCCCTGCCTTACCCCACAATCTAATCCATATGACTCAGATTGAGCATCCGCCCACCTAACATAATTATTCTGATGCTTATACCAATATTTAAATAAATCTATGAATTCAGTAGGTAGTTCAGTATCATCCGACAGTTTTTGCCACAAAACATCATAATCTACTAAGTCAAAAGCTTTTGACAGGTCAAGGAAACATCCATACACTGGTGTTCTCCTGTCTGTGTAGTACTGCACAGTCTGCTTGAGACACAGGATTGCACTTTCAGTGGACAAACCGGCTCTAAAGCCAAACTGCGCATCGTGCAATGTAATGTGTTTATTCAACCGCCTCTCAAGCAGACTGTCCAACACCTTGCCAATTAGATTAGATTTGTCGGATGAGTCACCTGTCTTACTTTTAATTATGGGAACTACAACTATGTCCGTGCTCAACTACTTATTGACATCTCGCATTGGCAACTGTGTTTCACCCACTGTTTAGTATATTATCTTCACTTTTATGCCGCGCTACCATGGTCTATCTCAGTGTCATCCAAGTTTCACTCAAGATAGATAGACAGATTAAGTAGTTGTACACCAAAAAAATTATGCAACTGTATAAACGAATTTAAATCTATGAGTAAAATGGTGGTCTTATCGCTAATAGCGATATCTATCAAACAAGCTTCGGATAGACTGAAAGAACTTAAAATAAAAAATGCTATCCACCACATCACAATAAATTAAATCTCTATCTCTAAATAGTATACAAGTCACTGATGGCGTCTGTCCGTTTATTCGCTTATTTTTTCTTAACCACGCTACATATTTTAATGTGGTTTTCACTAACAGAAAGAGCAATAATTGAGAAAGTCTGCGGTGTATAATTTGCACGCATGCAGAGCTAGGGCTGGTCGATAATTGGATATAAATGAACAAACACCCAGACCAAGTGACAATTTTTTCCAAAACAGAGTAGGTATATATCTGCCTTTTATAGGGCGTACCTGAAGGGTCCAAACAGAGCCCTATTGTTGTAAAACACGCGTCCGTCTGTCCATCTGTGTGTCTGTCCGTCCTTCGTATGTCACAAAATTTTGTTACGAAGAATTTTTTTACTCATTGACCTCTAAACTTGGAATTCGGTGATAATATTTATTATAACGTATACTTTACTAACAAATACCATATATACCATACCATACCATATATTTGGTACGGAACCCTTTAATGTGAAAAATCCGATACACACTTGGTCAGTTTTTTACCTACCTAATTCCTAAACCTGTCAACACTGCCAACTTTTTAGCTGTTGCACAATAAGTCATTTTCTTCGTCACTTCTGAACAAACTCCGTTACGACCAGTAACTGAGCTTGTTTTGTGCGCCGTATCCCGCACCTGTGACTGTATTTGATTTGCTACTACAAACGAAAATATACCCGCTTTGATTACAAAAAATATGGTTTTATAGTGTCGAGATTTTTTTCTAGATGCTGATTGTTGTTGGCACACTGTGTTTTGTTTTTAAAGGTGAAATAGGTTTGATAGGTCTTTGTTTTGTTTAAGTATGTTATTACATGAGGATAAAAACAGATTTGTTTTTGTACACGTGTAACTGTAGTAAATGTTTGAACTTAAGTATTATATTGAGGTTTTTATATTTTCACGTGGGCTTAATACAATAGTTATTTACCTATTCTGTTACCTAATTGCCCTATATGTTGACTCTCGTGGTATTACTTAACCGCTTATATTGTACACCCCGCATGACGTCACTGTGCATAATCTGCACACCTTCGCGGCCGGTAATTTTGCGATTTACCCGCGTTCACTAAATCTACGATATCTCAGAAATTACGCATTGCAGCTCCAAAAACTATGTGTCTATTGAAATTCTTATGAAATAAGCTATCTGATTTTATAGGGTTTAGTACAGTTTTACCTTGTAATTTATTGTTAATTCAACGATGAAAGTAGGGTGAGCGACTTTTTCCTCAGTTTGTCGTACAGAATTCGTCATATTTATACAATAACAGCAATTCTTCCAAAAGTATTTGTTTCATATTTTTACCAACTCATTATTGAACAATAATCAATGAAAACAATACACAGTCAATACATTTTTTGCACACGAACAAGCTTACATTATAGGTACGAGTACCTCTATGTAATACGAAGTGCTCTTCGCCCTTGGGCACTCAGGCAGGGAAGAAATAGGGGTGAGTTTTAGTCAGTAAGAGTCTGACATGCCCTCCCACTCTACCCAGAGCAGTAGAAGTCATTGGATGATTTCCCAACCCACAAAAAAAAAAAACTGGTACAACTTTGACTTACGGATCGTAGATCGTGGCGAGTTACGAGGCGTAAGCCGTGCCTTTTATTTCCACGTGTTCACGTAGCATAAATTTCATTTATTAAAAGCGTACATCGCGCGCACTGGCTACGTCGCATTTCTAGAGGTTTTGAAATGAATGGAAGTCTATTTTTTTTCAGTCAATTAACTAGATTGTTATATTTTATTATTATTTTTAACATTTATTCTAAAATATTTAATTGTAATACGTGGTTATACTGCAAAAAGTAACACCGAAATGAGTAGAAGAAAAAGACTGCAAAAAGAAAATAATTGAGTGTAATGTTATTTTTCATGCTTAAAAATACCAACGATCTAGTTAATTGACTGAGAAAAAATAATACTTTCATTTAAATTTAATAAAACAATCACAAAAAAACCTCTAGAAATGCGACGTTGCCAGCCCGCGCGCACTTCTTCTTCGTGTCGATGATACATCAAAATTTTATTGGTCCAATACTTAGCTAGTTCCGAGCAGTGGTGACGATTTACCTGTCGTTGGTTGTGAGTTCGAAGCCAGGCAGGCACTTTATGTAAATTATTTCATCATCACTGCTCTTAGAATGGTGAAGGAAAAATCTTGACAAAAATTTGAAGACATGTAACATCCACCAACCGCCCAGCCCCCTAGGGGTTCCACGCGGGGATCGTGCGGTCCATGGCCCTTTACGGGGCACCGGTGTGGGCGTGTTCAATAAGGTGAAGACCAGCTCGCCGGTTGAACGCGTCCCAAAGGGTCATGGCCATTCGGCTCATTCACGGATACCGCACGGTCTCCTGTGAGGCGGTGAGCCTCCTTGCCGGACTGTCGCCATGGGATCTGGAGGCCAGGCTCCTCGCGCTGCTCTGGGAGTGGCGCGTGGAGGCCAAACGCCGGGGCGAAACTCTGCTGCCGCGACACCTCGCGGCTCGGCGGACGGAGCTCCGGAAGGATCTCATGGCGACGTGGAAACAGCGACTGTCGCAACCCAGCGCTCGGCACTCCACCATTGCGGCGGTAGTGCCCCTCTTTGAGGAATGGCTGGAGAGGCGTCACGGCGTCTTCACCTTCCGCCTGACGCAGGGCCTGACAGGTCACACGGTGGTTTCGGGAGGTTCCTGCATCAGATCGGGCGGGAGGAAACACCCGGGTGTTACCACTGCGCGGATCGCCCAGAGGACACAGTGGAGCATACGGTGGAGGTCTGCCCCGCTTGGACGGAGCACCGCCGTGTCCTCGTGGATGCGATAGGTGGCGGCGACCTCTCGCACCCAGCCCTGGTTCAGGCCATGGTACGGAGCGAGAGGAAATGGGAGGCAGTCTCCGTCTTCTGCGAAGCAGTAATGCTCGTGAAGGTGGAGGCGGGACGCGTGAGGGAAGCTCAATGGAGTGGCCCTCACGGCCCCGGCCGCTACCACCGCAGGAGAGGTACTGGGCGTACTGGGCGTAGGACGTCGCGAGATGATTTCTGGCCACCGTAGACCCGGGCCTGCGGACGGCGAGCAGTGGGTAGCTCGCCGTCCGATCAGCACCAGGCCCGTGAGTCGACGGCGCGTAGTGTTCCACGTGCGCCTCAAAGAGATGTAGTCAGTCACCACTGACGGGGCCCATCGTGACCGGTGCCTGCATGCCTAGGGGTAGCGGATAAATTCTGAAAATCAGTTACCGCACCCCTGGGCACTCAGGCAGGGAAGAAACAGGGGTGGGTTTTAGTCAGTAAGAGTCTGACACGCCCTCCCGCTCCACCCAGAGCGAGAGAAGTCATAGGATGATTTCCAATCCCACAAAAAAAAAACCCCCTAAGGGTAGCGGATACATTCTTAACATGAGTTACCGCACCCCTGGGCACTCAAGCAGGGAAAGAACAGGGGTGGGTTTTAGTCAGTAAGAGTCTGACACGCCCTCTCGCTGCACCGAGAGCGGGAGAAGTCATTGGATGATTTCCCACCCTACAAAAATAAAAATAGAAAAACACTGGACCTGCGTGGTGGATTAAGGCGCATTTCCCCTCACAGAACTGATTACGCTTATGCTATTACACGAGGTACCTTTGATACGAACATTTGCTAGAAGTTCTGCTGCTTGTTTAAAGCACCCATGTGAGCGTATGCGGATGGGTGACCATCTTTACATACTGAGACTTCTCCGTGCCTCGGAAAGCCGTTACGGCTTAACGTGATTTCCGAGGCACGTCCGAGGCACGGCAGACCAACGGTTGGTCCTGGCTGTCAATCATGGATCTTTTAGCATTCATGTATGTTTACGTTATTTAATCCATTTTTTCTGTAATGTGCGTTAAATCTGTGCAGAATAAATTATTTTTCTTTCTTTCTTCTTTCTTTTTAACAGTCGTTACGGGTCATCAGAAGCCCGAAAGTTAGACATACAGTCTTACCAAGGGGTATCGTATTACCCATAACTGGGTTGTGGAGGTTAGATAGGCAGTCGCTCCATGTGAAATACTGGTATTCAGCTGCATCCGGTTAGACTGGAAACCGACCCCAAGGTAGTTGGGAAAAGGCGAAGCAGATTGATATTGTGTACTACGGTCCGTATGTATCAAAAGTTTTCACTAAAAAATAATATGTTCTAACAGCTCTTTACGAACAAATACTAAATAGAAATACCTACAACACTTTTTTCTCTAAATACAATACGAATCTTTTTTTCGTTCAATACGTGTCAAATCGCCACTGTCCCCCACAGCAATGAACAAAAAATTGCAACTTTCACACGGATTTAAAAAAAAAACGTACCGCCTGGTGCAGACGAGAACTGCAATTATTCCATGTACCTATTCTAAATTCTGAATTCAGACGCGAAACACTAACAATCACCATTTACATTCAAAGTAACGTTTGAATAATTCGTCAAAAAAAATCGAACACTGCAAAAACGGAGCGAAATATTTTATAGTACAGAACAAACGTTGATTTTTATGCAATGCCGATGGATAGATATAAAAGGTCAAGTAATAAATATTTACATTTGTTGTCATCCAGCTCGGCAGACACAACTTTGAGAAAGAAGTTGACAAAAGGATCCGGCTGGGTTGGGCAGCGTTGGGAAAACTTCGTCAGGTCTTCTCGTCCCCTATCCGACAATGTTTGAATACTAAGGTTTTCAACAAGTGCATCCTGCCCGTTATGACATACGGTGCCGAAACGTGGACACTGAAGGTCGGGCTGGTCCCCAAATTCAAGGTCACTCAGCGCGCTATGGAGCGGGCTATGTTAGGAGTTTCTTTGAAGGATAAAATCAGGAATGAAGTTGTCCGGTAAAGAACCGGAGTAACCGACGTAGCTTGCAGAATAAGCAAACTAAAGTGGCAGTGGGCTGGTCATGTTTGTCGAAGGACCGATGGCCGATAGAGCAGACGAGTCCTGGAGTGGAGACCGCGTATCGGCAAGCGTAGTGTGGGACGCCCCCCAGCTAGATGGACCGACGACCTTAAGAAGGTAGACTGGATGCGGAAGGCGGAGGACAGGGTGTTGTGGGGCAGCCTGGGAGAGGCCTATGTCCAGCAGTGGACTGCGACAGGCTGAGTTGACATTTGTTGTAATATAATTATTTACAATAAATTTCATAACAGCATCGTTAACTAGACTTCCGTAAAAAAAATCATTAGTATCGACTTTTGATTTTAAAATTGACTATAATGTTTAAAAAAAGGATCTTAAAAATCCTCCGAAAAGTGATCTTATAAAGGTCAATTTTTTTATAAAGACCTTAAAGGAAACTATCAACCAAGCCAAACCAAGGCTTGTAGTCACCCAAGATGAATCTATTGTGTTATCCTGTTGTGGACCACCTTAGACATCAATCGATAATGCGTTAATATCGCAGTAATTAACCACTTTCTATCTTTTTACTTTTATTTCAATGAAATTAGAAATGGTAACCATATACCATTAGTACTTAACTTTCTTTAAGAACGTTGGTAGGAGCTCGTTTCCAAGTTGCACTACAATACTCAGTCACGAGCTTTTCATATTCCCTAGTGGCAGTCATATCACATAAAATATTGAAATTCCGCTGCTTTTGATTACAAACGAAGCGAAGTGAAGTGGCAATACGTGTCTAAAAATCCTTTTAATTTTTAAAAGTTTAACGTGGTTGTCCTGCACAATACTTTTCAAAATATTTATTCACACGCATATCCAACGCTACGTGTAAAACCGCTAACGATTATCTAGTAAAAGGAGGCTACTAAATCTAAAAATGCAACTTTTTGTTACGCTACTGTGAACTCTGAATCCTTTCATTCTAAACTCATAGCCCAAAGCTTTTAACTCCCGCATCTATTCGCTTGAGGCCAACTTTTTGTTCCTCAAATAGGGACACGACATAACAAATCTAGAGTACATTCTACAGTCTTTGGAACAAAGCGATTGTTTCCCCGTTTATTCTTTGGGGACGCTCCTTTTGTTGACATGCAGTGGTAATTAGATGTACCTACTATGTATCACAATGCTTTATGCTTTAATTGCTTTGTTCTGTTATGTTTAAAGCAACTGTATAATTAGAGTTAAATGGAATTATTTAGGTTTCGTGAAATCTTGTTTCAATAGAAGCGTCGCTTTAAGTTTGATGGAGGATAATTTAAATTTGATTGCGCACGGAATCCAATTAGGAATAGAACCTAATCTTCTTTTGAACTCATTAAAATCTTGTTAGTGAAGTTATTATTTTATTACTGGTATTGATGCCACGAGGAACATGACAGGCTAAATAAATGGAATCCCCCATATCTAAATCTTTTTTGAAGTCGATTTCTTCTTCATTCTTACACCTTCCTATCTCTTCTACCCAGTCTACTGTTATGTATATGTAGCCTGCCCGATTCTAATTCTTCCAGGTTGCTAAAAGGACGCGGTCGGTTAGCTTCGCTCTTCTTCGGAACTCTCTGTATTTGGATATGGTTATGAAGAAATTAATCTCCTTTAAAGACGCCTACGTTCTAAAAATAGCAATCTGCTCGCGCAAGTTTTAGTAATATAGATTTTTACTATCATATTTCCGAACGCATCTCATTTTCTTATTTTCGAGATCACAGTTTTGAGCGAACCATGCATCCCTTCCCACCTATTTCATTCCCATACAGCAGAAGGGAGAAAAAATGCCAACCGCATGCGCCAACCAAAAGCGTACCTACCCACAAGTTGTCAACACTGTTTGCCACCATTTGCAATCTGTTCTGTCCTATCTCCACCGCAACCACTCTGAAAAAACCGCGCCTCGCCGAGCCGCTAAAATATGTATCTAATTCTCTAAAAACTTTCTATTATCCGTGTTGGCCGACACAAGTGTGACATACAAAGACCCAAGTGAAGTGCAACACTGTGGAAGAAGAAAAATCATCAAACACGTGTGACAGCTTCTCGAACTGTCCTTTTATCAGCGTGATCTATCTGGAAGATTCCCAATTAAGTCCTTTTTCCTACCCTGGTCAGCTCGAGTGGCTGGAGAGGCGCCATGGCGCCCTCACCTTCCGCCTGACGCAGGTGCTCACCGGACATGGCTGTTTCGGGAGGTACCTGTGTCGGATCAAGGCGGAGGTGACCCCTGCGTGTTTCCACTGCGAGGATCGCCCCGTGGACACGGTGGAGCATACGGTGGAGGTTTGCCCCGCCTGGGCAGAACACCGCCGTGTCCTCGTGGATGCGATAGGCGGCAGCGACCTCTCGCGCCGTGCCCTGGTTCAGGCCATGTTACGTAGCGAGAGGGAATGGGGGGCCGTCTCCTCCTTCTGCGAAGCAGTAATGCTCGCGAAGAGGGAGGCGGCACACGTTAGGGAGACTCAGCAGAGGCAGAGTCGCCCTAGCGCCCTCAGCAGCAGCCGTCGCAGGAGACGCCAGGGGCTGCGAGACGATCTCCGGCCACCGTAGACCCGGGCCTGCGGACGGCGAGTAGCGGGTAACTCGCCGTCCGATCAGCACCAGGCCCGAGAGTCGACGGCGCGTAGTGTTCCACGCGCGCCTCAAAGAGTTGTCAGCAAAGGACGGGGCCTGCCACGGCCAGTGCCTGCCCGGGGGGGGAGGATAAATTCGAAAGAGTTACCTCGCCCCCGGGCGCGTAGGGCAGGGAGGAACAGGGGTGGGTTTTAGTCAGTAAGAGTCTGACACGCCCTTCCGCTCCACCCCAGAGCGGAAAGAGTCATAACATGATTTCCCACCCCCCAAAAAAAAAAAAAAAAAAAAAAACCCTGGTCAGCTCATTTACTGTGTGTCGCCAATATAACACTACGCATAAAGGTACATTCCCGCAATGGTCCTTAGAAAGCCGCTTGTACTTATACAACCACAATCTATACACCAGAATGTATTACTGACAATTAATTAAAGGTATTGGTTCTTATTATGGATCCTTTCATTATAATATAAAAAACATAAGGGTGATTAGCAAAATTCAGTTTAGTCCTCCCAAGAATACTGCACATTTCAAACCGTATAATATTTCTACCTACTAAATAATATACACGCACCAGATATACGCGGTTTTGATTATGTGACGTAGAGAGATAAATGTACAGCTTATTGTATAACCCGGCTAAGTTTAGTGCAAACATACATTATCAACTATTTACGATTGCCTATGAGCCATATATTATGCTTTTAGGATATGGTACAATTTACAGGAGGCAACGAATTTTAAGAACCGGAGCTATTAATTTTGTTACAATCTGTAAACATTATAATTATGGAAGCCTATAAAAAATCGTCAAGATTTTACCACCTTCTAAAAGATTTTTTAATTGCTTTGGAGAGAAGTGAACTTGTGAGAATTATCCACGTGATCATTTAACGGTGGTATTATCATTACATATAATATAATTTTATGAACAATATGACTGCACTCTGCTAGAGATGTAAACATAGTTTTTGTTTAACCTGTAATAGAAGTGGCCTGGGAAAACACTTCTTGGGTGGACTAGGGGTTTTTTTTGTTTTTTTGGGGGGTGGGAAATCATTTTATGACTTCTTCCGCTCTAGGGTGGAGCGGAAGGGCGTGTCAGACTCTTACTGACTAAAACCCACCCCTGTTTCTCCCTGCCCTACATGCCCAGGGGCGAGGTAACTCTTTCGAATTTATCCTCAACCCCCGGGCAGGCATTGGCCGTGGCAGGCCCCGTCCTTTGCTGACAACTCTTTGAGGCGCGCGTGGAACGGTGGACTAGGGGTATGCTTTTGGGTAATATTTGGGCCCACTGCTGTCCTAACTATGCTGTGCTGACTATCCCAATAGGTCAACAGTACGCGTGCTCGTAGATATGAAACAAAACCGTCACTATTTAAATTCGACAGACATACGAATAACGGCATAATTATATAAGGTTTTTTTGAAGTGAAATCTCCTTTAGGCACCTTGGGAAGTTTTGAGACGGGAAAAAACAATTGGACTTGTGGGCCACCGACACCGCTACGCGATTATATATTATACGCGACTCGTAGCGGATCGCGAGCCGCGTTGTTCATTTTTGTTCAAGTTTTTTGTTATCACTTTTACGGTACTCCCGGAGTGCCAGGTTCTTTTTTAACAATAATAGTAAGCGATGACGTGGTCGAAGATGTAGCACGGTTGCCTAGAAGTAACCTATTCACTCTCGACTTAAAGACTCCCAGGTTGTAGTTATCAGGAAACACAGATGATTGGAAGGATGAAGGAAGGATCAGGAAGGATTCACTCTTTTTGATTGAACTTGCTGATTATGATCGGCTTTTATTATTTTGTACTTAAAACAATGATTTATGACCATCACGTAGCAGTCTCACCCATCATCAGGTGCCATTTAAACAGGTGCTCCATGTGGAATAACCTCATCATTTCAGACGTTTACACGTCTTTCGGCTTTGTGGTGACACTTGGGTGAGGCCTATGTACAGCAGCGGTGCTAGACATAGGCTTCCCCAAGTTTCGCCATAACGAGCAATCCTGTGAGTCTCGCACCCAACGATATCTCTCAATAAATATTAATTTCGTGTTATCGCTTCCACCTACAAATTAAACCAGTGCAAATATCAGCTTTCAAAGGTAGCGTGGGGCGTAATAATGATTGATGTTCACATTACCATATCTGGCCCCTATTTATCTTATATAAATCGCAATTGACTTGACGCGATCCGTTTATGACGATATATAACGGTTATGTATTAACTGTGGTACGAAATTTAATATCTGCATCGATAGTAGCATATTCAGCCTTTTAATATTCCCACTGCTGGTACACAGGGCTCCTATCTGTGAGAGGGTGTGAGCCGTAGTCCACGCGATCCCAATGCGGGTTGATGGATGTCACATGTATTCGAAGTTTTTGTTCTAGAACATGCCGGTTTACTCACGATGTTTGCTTTCACCGTTTTGAGACCAGTGGTGTTAAAATGATTTTCGCTGTTTTTTTTCATTTTCCTGGGATGAGATGCCCACGACCAACAACTTGTAAGTTGCGGCTGTTACCACTGGGCCACTACTGCTCTGATACATCGACTGCACCGATAGTGATATATATAAGACCTGATATGATGTTACGATGATATAAGTATCAGACTAGCCAACATTGTCTCATAGCAAAGCAAAAGCTATCCTCTCCCTTTTCCACAAAATTCTGTCTTCTACTAATCGAGGTCAGTTCTTTCTAGGAGTCAAGCTCGTACGCCATTTTCGCTTTGGTCTGCCGCGATATCTTTTAGCGTTTAATGGGGGTTTCAGTGGTTCTTAGCGCTTATGTATTAGATTACATAGGCAGTTATTGTTGTTGTTGGTTGTTGTTGTTGTCGGGTTGAGACTGTGAATGGGCAAATATAGGGCTTGCTGTCCTCAGGCTTATCATCATCATTTCTGCCGGAGGACGTCCAGTGCTGGACATAGACCTCCTCTAAGTGTCACCACACCGACCGGTCCTGTATGTCTCGTATCCATCGGATTCTCACTGCCCTCACTAGTCCATCAGTCTACCTTGAGGTCCTCAGTCTAAAGGGCCACGATCTTTACTGGCACCAGGAGCAGCTATTCATGGCTTAGATTAGCTGTTGATTAAGTTAAGATGGGACTTCTATAGTGGAAGTTGATTAATTTTGTATTAATATACGAACAGGATAAGTAAATTGAGCAGAATTAATTAATTACGCTAAACTAATAAACTTATGCTAAGATATAGAAATTGGAGCTTGGCGCAAGAATTTCACCGACAAAATTAACAGGAGTAGTTTTAGTATCTACCTAAACAGCTAATTATTTTATTGGTACGTACAAACGCCAGACGAAAAAGCAGACGTTAACAAAAATAATAACGTTATTAAAAATCGTACATTGAAAGTTACAAACTAGGTATAATTAACATTATAATATGATCCGATAGTCCTAATTAAAGACTTATCAGACAAAGGACTTTATCTGAAATCTAAAACAAAAGACGTTAGATTACTGACGTAATCTATAAAGACGTAATTTTCGTTCCCTTTTGTCTTGTAATTTAGTTGTTCATGTTACAGAAAATTTCTGTACATATTTAATATGTATTTAGGTTCTTTGTGAATTGATACTAGTTCTCCAGTCTAGACAGTAATTTAGGAGTACTCATTAGTACTAATGAGCAGAATGTTTTCCTAGTCGGACCTTAGCAATTGGTTGAGAAACTTTTGGGATCGGGAAACGGCAAGTTTTTCTGCCGTTTAGGCACTACCGGTACTCCAGTTGTTTGTTAGTTGCGATAATTGTGAAGTTGATGAAATTGTTACTGTTATCTGGTGAGATGAGAATCATTATAGATAAACTGTTTATTTTCCACAAATTGAATGCTATGATCCAAAGTGCGACTGAACTCCTTCCTCAATCCTTGAGTCACTCAAGGATTATTTTCAGCAAATGAAGAGTAATTTTTCCTGCTATTAACAATAATGAGGATCACAGGTACAGACGTGGATTTTCTAAGCAAGTCAATAAACTTAAGTGACAGTGGGCGGTACATATTTTGTAGAATAGATGACTAATGGAGTCAAAAGGATGTGGAGTGCGTATTGGAAGATTCAGTATTGGTCTCCGACAAGTTGCATAGCAACCTATGCAACTTGTCGGAGACTCGGTAAAAGGCAAAGTATTCCGCTGAATGCAGGACCTGACAAAAAAAAATGCCTGCATGCCTGGCCTTTTCCCAACTATCTTGGGGTCGGCTTCCAGTCTAACCAGATGCAGCTGAATACCAGTATTTTACATGGAGCGACTGCCTATTTGACCTCCACAATCCAGTTACTGGGTAATACGATACCCCTTGGTAAGACTTGTTGTCAGACTTTCGGGCTTCTGACGACTCGTAACGACTGTCAAAGATCCACGATTGACAGCCGGGACCACGTGCTTGCCGAGGCACGGAGGAGTTTCGGTATGTAAAGAGGGTCACCCATCCATGGACCAACCCAGGCAAGCGTAGCTTAACCTGATGGATCGACCCGTGCGACTGTTATTACTTTAGCCAAGAGCTCGTTGACATACCTGACAAAAAAAAAAAAACATTTATTCAAACTAGTAACCTAGTTAGAATAAATGATTTTGATTTTTTTCTGGGAGCCAGCACTTTGACAACGTCAAAATTGTACATAAAAGACAGTCTCCCGAAAACGCCCGCCCATCACCACTACCTAGGGTTTTAGATGAGAATAAGAAGTGTTGCAACAAACACCCCTTTTTTATTTTTTTTGCAACTGGTTTTTTATATATCAATGCCTGCAACACATTTTTGATGTAGCAACACTTGAGGGAGACTTATATCAAGGAGTGTAGTATCAAGGAGTGTGTACACGTCTTTTGGCCAAAATGATGTTGATGGGTGCTTTTCGAATTGTTCATCAGTAATTAATTAGTGTGCCTAAATAATAATTTGAAATGTAATATTAAATATTAATTAATATTACATTTAAAATTATTATCGCAGCTTTTAATGTTAATCCTACAAATATTAGAAACGCAAAAGTTTTGTATGTATGTTTGTGTTGCAATCGCGCAATTTTGCACACCGGTAGAGTATAACCAGGATTAAAATATAGGCAACTTAATACCATGCGGGCAAAGCCGCTGGCAGAAGATATTAATTAATATTTATAGAAGCAATGTGAATAGTGTTGGAAGGCTCGGAGCAACGCAATAAAATATTGAATCAAACCTAACACAATACAATCAGCCTATAAATGTTCTCACTGCTGGGACACATTCCTCCTTTATGAGAGAGGGTGTGGTGGATCGACACGGGCCCAGTGCGGGTTGGTGGATGTCACATGTCTTTGAAGTTTTGGTTCTAGGATGTGTCAGTTTCCTCTGATGTTTCCCTTCACCGTTTTAAGAGCAGTGGCGATGAAATAATCAGCACAAAGTAAAGGTCCTATCTGGGATCGAACCTACGACCGACATAGTTAAAACGATTTATTAAAAGCTGATAAATTCATTTTTTTTTGAGGGGCTTCTCGCAGGTCAGCCCCTGAGGCTGTCGTCTGCTCAACCGGGCTTGCCTGTGTAGGCTTTAATGTATTAAAGCCTCCAGCCAGGACTTTCTGATAAATACGGCAGGATTAAATTATTTAAATGTTCTAACCTATGTTGTATTGAAATTCAAAATTGGTTTGCTGTAAATCAATATTGCCTTGTTGTCCTTGTTTTCTCAGTGACATTCTTTAGGTGCTTCAAGATCAAATAGAAAATATGCCCACACAAGTAGGACCACCTTATTTGTTTCCAATTTCTTACTATTTATGAGAACCTGTATCTGCCTATGAGATATCTTGGAGTGCTCGTTATACCCCAATTTTTCCAATGATCTAGTGGTCTCCTAGGGATACATCGATAAAACCACTATAAAGTATTAGGTACTAAAATATAACTAAGGTAACGCTTTCTTTCCATGAGGAAAAATTGATATTTGATCATGCGAGTATACTACGCAGCTGAAATTTCGAGAGTCATCATCAGTAAGATTCTTCATCCTGATGACTTTGTCAAGAAGGCATTTTCCTCTAGTATCATAGGTACGCATTAACTCCGTATTTCCTTTACAATTATTATCCAGAATAATATTTAAAACGTGAAAGTAACTCTGTCTGTCGTTTGTTACCTCTTCCCATCATAACGGCTAAATGAATTTTGAAGAATCTTGGCACACACGTATACGTATCCTATGTCCTATTCCTGCAGGAATAGGACATATGATACATTTTATCCCGGAAGTATCTGTTTATTTGGGATAATTTTTGACATTCATGTGGGAGAAGCCGACGGCAGAAGCTAATATGTTAAATTTTAAAACACCCACGTCGTCAGTACTGCGAAGGTAAAACCCTCGAACACACCTCTCAAACTAATTGGAAATTCACCGTTTTCACGCTCAAAAAACTCCAGTTATTTTTTATTTATGTCCACAACAAGCGCAGCTTAGTCATAAAAGTTATCACGAACAAGTGACATTTTTATGACGCGTTTCCGTCTTACGTCAGACATTTGGTCACAGTTTACAGCCGCTCTGACAATGTCGCGTCATTTGGACGACACTGCGACAAAACGCGTTTATTTGTCGCAGGTAACATGTTTTCCCTACTCGAGTGTTTGAGCAGATTGTTATAGCAACCAAGACCGTATCCTGATGCCTAGACAAAGTGAAATTAAGTCAAGGATCCCGATTTTCGAAAGAAAAAAATATATGTGTTTGACTGAGTTTGACATGAGGTACCTAGCTAAATTTCACGTGGATTTTCGAACGAAAAAAACATTGGTCGTTATCTATACTAATATTATAAAAAGGTAAAGTTTGTGAGTTTGTGAGGTTGTAGGGGGTAATCTCTGGATCTACTGAACTGATATTGAAAATTTTTTGACCAATAGAAAGCTACGTTATTTGTGAGTGTCATAGGCTATAAATTTTTGAAATCCACACGGACAAAGTCGCGGGCGAAGTGCTAGTCGCTAATAAATTGTAAATTTTTACGTAATAGCTACTCTTAGTGATGTTCTTCACTATAATAGGGTAAATGTAAAAAGAAAAATTTGGTCCGTCAGTTATATTACCAAAATTTATTGGACACGTGTTTTTTTCTTTTGGCACGCATAATAAACAAAAAGATTAAGAAGATACATTGCGTTGAAATTTTAGCATGACGTACCTAACGCTTTGGTACACTTTGTACCAAGTAGTGACGTCTCAAGCCTCCACTCAGGAACTTTGCTGCGTTTTATATTTGTAAATTGGTATTGATTTGGTACATCAAAAAATACGTGTCCAATATTTTTTGATAAGCCTACTTATGACCTAAACAAAATAATAATTTTTGTACCGATTAATCATCCCTAATTAAGTGAAAGATTAGGGTCCTTAATAGGCTAGTTTCCTAAAAAAATGTAATTAGTCCGTCATTTAGATTACCAAAAAATATTAGAAGGTATTTTTTCTTTTGCCACGTAAATCTAAAATGAGGACGATACAGTGCGTTTCTTTTTCTTTCTTTTCTTTTTTTAAAAGACGTTGCCCCACACTAGGATTTACTCCTGTATCGTGGGTGTGTTCACAAACATGAAACTCACATGTACACAAGACACCCAGACCCGGAACAACTATCTGTAGACCATACAAACATTTGTTCCGTGCGGAGATCGAACCCGTAACACGCCACGCTATACTTTGTACCGTTAAGTGACGTAATAAGCCCCACTCCTGAACTTTGATGCGTTTTAAATTTGTAATTTTTTATGGGTTGGGTAAAGCAAAAAAAAAACATGTCTAATATTTATTTCATGTATATATAGACTAATTATAATTGTTATTTATTTACCCAGGAAACATCCCAAGCGTTAAAGGCCTTCCACAATATGGACCGATATCCTGCCGAGAGCAGCTATAGTTAACAAATGCGTATATTATTTTTTTTTTTCCATTGATAGGCTCGCGTTTGAGCACTATCTCACCTGATGGTAAGCAATGATATGGTCAAAGATGAGGCATGTTTGCCTAGAAGTAACCTATTCACTCTCAAATTAAAGACTCCCAGGTTGTAGCTATCAGGAAACACAGACTGTGGCAGGGAATTCGACTCCTTAGCCGTACGCACTATGAATGTATTCCCGAAACGTTTTGTGCGTGTGGCTAGGATGTTCACTATGTACCGGTGGCAAATCGCAGTACATCTAGTGGTTCGAAGATAACGGGCTTGGCGGAATTATACTGTACAATTCTAATGTATACTCCTCAAAATATATTCGATAGAAAACCGACAAGCTAGCTACCCAGCGTCGATGCTAAAGAATTTGAAGCTTCGACTCAACAGCCTTATCATTGCCGATGATCTTCTTGGCTCGCTTTGCAACTTATTGCCTCAAGCGCATCAAGCTGGTGTCTGGCAGATCCGTCCCAAAGATGAGAGCAATACTCCATACACGATCGAACTTGCGCTTGAAAAAGTTTGAGCAACTGTTATGGCGTGAAGTACCGTCTCACCTTTGCTAGATTTCCCAAGTTTTTGGCAGCCAGTTGAGCCTTTGTCTCGATATATGGCCCAAAATTGAGAGTGTATGTTAACGTAACACCAAGAAGATCAAGATGATCGGTTATCGGCTCGGTTAGACCTCGGAAAGATGGAGCTGGGACTATTGGCTCCTTATAGCGGCAAAAAGACACACCTGGGTTTTAGCAGTATTGAACTTCACCAAATTGACATCACTCCATACAGAGACAGCCTTCGAGGACAAGTTCAAGCGTTCAACCATAGCCTCTCCAAGATACCAGATCTGCGACCCAGTAGCCCGCGCGTTGGACACGTATATCTCAGCAACAGTGCTGTCGTCTGCATACCCAAAGGTACTGTAGAGCCTGCAGGGCTCTAAGGGCGCTGCTATAGTTTAGGGAGCTGTCTCACTCGCTGGCTGCGAGAGTACGTGTATTTAAGTGAGTAGAGAGTAAAACAAGGAGGGCGCGTTTACTCTTGTATTAATCAGATAAAATATATACATATGCCATAATATAAAACTAATTCTTTATTGTATTACTTTCTTCTAATACTAATATTTGAACCACTCTTCAAATATTATCAACTACTAGCTAAAGCCCGGTGCTCACACGCCGTCTATAGGCTGCGTATCCAACAGTATCGTGTTTGTGTCCAGCAGTGGACGTCTTTGGGCTGAAATGATGATGATGATGAGGTTGGATAGTCAGTGGCTCCATGTAAATAGCTAGTATTCAGATGCATCCGGTTAGACTGGAAGCCGACTCTAACATACCCGTAGTTGGGAAATGGTTAGGCAAATTAATTTATGGAGACTGTATGGAAATGTTTTCAGGAATTTGGATTCCTTTATTGAACGAATTCGTTAAAGAACGTTGAATTGCAGATTCAATATTATCTCAAATTGAAACTTATTAAAGGCAACAGAAATTGTTTTTGTTTGATTATAATTTCCAATACCGAATTCACAGACATCGGCTTGATTGAAAACAAAATTACGCATATTTTTTTTATATTTTCATTTCCTGTACACGTTTGTGTACAGGAAATGAAAGTATAATAAAAATAAGGAATTGAAAATTTTATTGAGAAAATTAAAATATCAATCTGCCTAGGCTTTTAACCTAACTATCTTGGGGTCAGCTTCCTTTTTCTAACCGGATGCAGCTGAATACCAGTATTTTACATGGAGCGACTGAGTATCTGACCTCCAAACCCCAGATAATGGGTAATACTATACCCCTTGTTAAGACTGGTTTTCAGACTTTCGGGCTTCTGACAATCCGTCACGACTGTCAAAGATCCACGATTGACAGCCGGGACCAACGGCTTGACGTGCTTTCGTGGGGGTCTGTCTTGCATAGGGTCATAGCACTAAGCTGAGCGATGGCCGTTATGCGTGGATGTGACGCATATTTTCCCCCAGCTTTTCTTTTTTAGTTGTGTTTCTCTGTTGTTTGCATCATGTTTACCGTAAATAAACGTATTTTCTTTCTTTTTTTTTTCTTTCCGAGGCACGAAGGAGTCTCGGTATGTAAAAATAGTCACCCATCCATAGACCAACCCCAGCAAGCGTAGCTTAACCTAATGAATTTATTATGAATTGATATGAAATTTAATATAAATTTATAGAAATTAGAAGGAAATTAAAATATATTACTTATTTAATAACTGTTCTATAAATGTAAGTTTTCAGCTTACAGACAGACAATCAGACCGTGAAAACTAGAAAACACTAAAAACTACTTTAATAGTAGGTACTTTTGCTTTCAAAGTTATGCAAAGTTAAGTAATCATCCACGTGTCGCAAAACTTTGCGAGTTTATAATAATTCCTAGTTTTTAGACCATTTTAGCTCATCGTGTTCAGTGCAAATGTACTGGGAACATAGAACAGCCAATCAAAATAAAGCGTAAATCAAAGGTTTGCATAATTGCATATCACCTAGCTATGCGGGCCCTTACCCGTAATTTTAAAGAGAACATTTCTTTGGCCGCGTTGAGAGATTATTGTGTCAAAACTTATGGGGTCGCGTGACCGACATGCTAGTGATGTGTTACATTAGACAGGCGACGCCCAGCAGCCTGTGTTTATGTATCATGTGTTTAGTGCAATTTTTTGGATGGGTAAAATCTTGTGAGTTCACGTCACTAACGTGCTAAGTATAGCAGCGTGTGAAGTTAAATTGACCACATGAAAATTTTAATTTGTAGGTATATACTGTGCATTGTTCAATACTTTTTTTTTATTTTAGATGGGCTTGCTCTTGACTCTAGTCTGGGTCAGAGGTGACAGAGACAAAGTCAACGATGGAGCGAGCTTACCCAGAAGAAGCCTGTTCAATCTAACTTTGAAGGGTTGTATGCATTCGGAAATACAGACGCAGGTAGAGAGTTCCACTCCTTTGCTGTGCGAATTATGAAAGACGTTTGGACCGCTAAGTGCGACTTTGTAGAATAGCAATAAGGTAGGGATGGTAATTTGCAGTGCATCTAGATGTCCGATGGTAGAAGGGTTCCGGCGGGATGAGGTCGTGGAGTTCTTGGGCACACTCTTCGAAGTAAATTCTGTAGAAGACCGACACGCAGGCAACCTTGCGGCGATGAGTCAACCTAAAAAGTTGTTTTTTATAAATCATTATTTTAAAGTATCTCGGCAGTCTCCATGACAATTTTTTTTGGTAAATCCCTTTTTTATGTGAACCAAAATCTATTGGCACGCCTTGGCAGTTTGACTCAAATGACATAACGGCAATCGGCATAATGCTCTCTATGCCGTCATGCCCCCTCTACGACTCCGCTCTCGACTCCCTTGTGTTTATGTATGCACATACACTTCCTTACATCTCTTTAAGAGTTGTGTAGTGTGAGTGTTTTTTTTATACAGGGTGTAAGGGGAACGGTTCAGAAGCCAGAACGTAGATTACATACAACCTAAATGCAAACGGATACCAAGAACTTTTCGCTTTACGTCGGCGTCGCGTGGCCGCGCAGCTATCGGCGAGCGCGCGTGCACTTTGAACTCGAGGTATTGCGCAACCGTCAGCTGATATAAAAAAGTGTATTTTATCGCAAATAACGGCTTCATTTAACTGTTCTCACAGCATAGTGTACTCAAAATGCTAAAAAAATAGGTAATTTTTTTTTTTTCCAGATTTTTTATGGTATCGTATCGAGATTCACCAGCGTTATCACCTGTCTCTGTTTTTGGAAGCGTTTCCTTTACTACCTGTAGGTATTTAGCTATTTCATTATTTATATATTTCTTTATTAATGTTCATATTAGGAATTCTACCACAAACTATGATTTTTCTCATCTGCCATGATGGGTATCTTTTTTGTTTTTCGGGATAATTAAGCTGTTTTTTTTTGTTGCTTTAATTGACATCTTAAAAGGTTAAAAATTACTGCGTAAGAAAATTATCCCATTTTCTTCACTGAGAGTGAACGTATGCCGTGCCGTTACCCTACTCGAAGATTCTCTAGGGATCTCTACGCTGTAATTCTTAAATATTATGTAGTAGTGTTTATGTAAGTAACAGCCGTCATTTTGAAAACTCTACTTATCAAATAAATCCATTGAGACGATAAATTAGTTTGTGATAGATACTGACGTGACACATTAATTTGATATCCGTGGGTACCAATAAATATCCGATCTAATAACAGGTATTCATGCCTATATAGATTCAATATCCTAAAAAGAAAACAACGTTAATATTTTGCTTGAATTTTCCTTTGAAAAAGAAAATATTCTTATTCAAGTCTATTAGGTATCCGTTGGGATAGGAAGATATTAAAATTATGTCAATCATCTTGAATGGCTGATACCCGATAAATTCCATGTTCGTTAAGGTGATGTCAGGTATGACAGGTGAAAAATTTATAGGGATCAATATTTTTACGGTCCGAAAACAAACTGGAAGGTTTACTTCTGTTTTCTTTCATCATGAAAAATTATCTACTTGTTTTCTTTTTATGTCGGTAAATAATAAATAACATTATTTAATTTTGAAGTATCCGATTACCTAAGGTTTAAAACAATCCGTTTTATTAACTATTATGTTTTTGAATTTTACTGTCCCTACATTTTATAAAACAAAGTCCACTGCTGCATCTGTCTATCTGTCTGTTCGCGATAAACTCAAAAACTAATGAACTGATGGGTTTTCAGCAAGAGACAGAGTGATTCATGAGGAAAGTATAGGTGTATAATATGTACCCACGCGAAACTGGGTTGGGTCACTAGTAACGTTATAAAAATATTAATAACTACATAATTATAAAACAAAGTCCCCTACCGCATCTGTCTTGCCCGGGGGTGGAGGATAAATTCGAAAGAGTTACCTCGCCCCCGGGCGCGTAGGGCAGGGAGGAACAGGGGTGGGTTTTAGTCAGTAAGAGTCTGGCACGCCCTTCCGCTCCACCCCAGAGCGGAAAGAGTCATTAGATGATTTCCCACCCCCAAAAAAAAAAAAAAAACCGCATCTGTCTGTCTGTCTGTTCACAATAAACTCAAAAACCACTGAACAGATTTTGATGTTGTTTTCACCAATAGACAGAGTGATTCATGAGGAAGGTTTAGGTGTCCAATTCGTACCCGCGCGAAACTGGGACGGGTAACTTTATAAAAATGTTAATAATATGTAATTTTAATAAAGGCCGGACTAACAAAACATGGCTTTTCACTTCAAGCACTTCTATAACAAATGAGTTCTTTGAAAACTACTTCCACGTCGATTCAGTTCCGAGAATACAACTTTCCATAATATCCCTACCCAGACCAGCTAATTTTGCCCCATGTGTGTGTGGGAAAGTCAGGCAGTTCTAGAAAATTCCAGTCTCAAAGTCCTGTGGCTAGAAGTGGGTGTTATTTTGTTTTATTTGAATAAATTGCTCGCTTCGCGGGTGGTGGCAAGCATTTGTTTTCACTTAGAAAACCACTCGACGCTCTTGCGAATCCACCACTTAGGTTGGGGCCGTGAAATGAGCGGGTAAGTGGGAAAATGTGGCTTTGCGTTTTAAAAAGGAACGAACAACATGCAGAATAATGTGTATGTATGTATGTATGTATGTCGGGCTGGTTTCCGCAACTCCACGCCCAAGGCGCGTATTTTGCGTACAGGTGGGACTGCATTGTCATTCGATCCACCCCAGCTCCTCGAGGAAGGCCAGCAGCACCCTGGTGTTACTGACCATCTCGCTTAGGTTACCTGGATGTCCGAAGTGTTTTGCCCTGTATGCAGCGACTACTGGGCAGCTTAGCAGTAGATGAGCCGCTGTCTCGTCCTCCTCCATGCAGGCTCTGCAGAGTGGACTGTCTGTGACTCCTATGACAGAGAGATGCTTATTAAAAGACCCATGGCCAGTTGTAACGGCCGTGACTTTCCGCAACTGAAGTTTGGTCAGTCGTAGGGCTTGCTTTGTGAAGCGGTCATTAATGGAGGGGAGCGCCTCCTTGGCCTGCCTACACTCCCTATGATCAGCCCATAGCTTGTTGTGTTGATCTCTGGTGCGTTTCCTTACCAGATTGCGTAAGAATCCAAAGGGGAGAGGCACAATGGGTTCAGGTCCTATCGCTGCCATGCTCGACCCCCTTCTGGCGAGTTCGTCCGCTGCATCGTTGCCACGGGAATCGCTGTGTCCTTTAATCCATTGAATGGTTACTTTGTTGTGTTTACCTACCTGATTTAGGCGTTGGTGACACTCGTATATCAGCCCAGAGTTAACTGTTTGGCTGTTTAGCGCTTGCAGGACTGCCATGCTGTCCGAAAGTATACGTACCGAGTGGTCCTTAACATCCCTAGCTAGGATGGCTGAGGCTGCTAGGGAAATTCCCAAGCACTCTGCTTGGAAGACTGTATTATGGACCCCCAGTGGTGTGGCTATATGGATGTTGAGGTCCTCCGAGAAGATCCCCGCGCCCGTGCCAATACCTGTTTTGGATCCATCAGTGAAGATCCGCAGTTCTGCGGGGCACAGCCCCTCACAGCGGTGGTCCTCATGCAGTTGGATTTTGTATTTTTTGTCAAAGACAAATTGTTTGGGTATCCGGTCGTTGATTGCTCTAGTTATTGGGAAGTCGTTGTTTAGTCCCATGAGCAGAGCGGTGTGTTGAGTTTCTCTCTTACCCCAGAGATCCAGTGTTTTAAGGCGTACCGCGGCCATCGTCGCCTCCTGCTGAATAAACAGATGAAGCGGCGGGAGGCCCAGCATGGCTTCAAGCGCTGCCGTTGGAGTGGTCCTCATGCAGCCTGTGGTTGCCATGCAGGCCAGCCTTTGCATGTGTTGTAGTTTGTTTACGGCTGTGACTAGCTTGGTGCGGGGCCACCACACCACGGCACCATAGGTGATCATGGGCCGAATTACTGCGCTATACAGCCAGAGTATAATTTTGGGAGATATGCCCCAACTCTTACCTATCATTTTCCTACATTGCCAAAAGGTGATGCAGGCCCTGCTTAGTTTATTGTCTAGATGAACACTCCAGTTTAACTTACTGTCTAAAGTGACCCCTAGGTATTTGACTTCGTTAGATAACTGGAGTTCTGTATTGAATAGCTTAGGCAGGCTAAAGCGGCCCAGCGCTCGTTTTTGGGTGAACATGACTAACTCAGTTTTGATGGGGTTTACTGATAAATCATACTCCCTGCACCATCGTTCCACGATGCGTAGCGCTTGTTGAGTGAGGTTGCAGATCGTTCCAGTCACCTTCCCAGGTACGAGGATTGCGAGGTCGTCTGCATAACCTATTGTGTAGTAACGATTCGCGTTGAGCTTGGTAATCAGGTCATTGATTACCAGATTCCATAAGAGGGGTGAGATAACACCACCTTGTGGGCAGCCCCGGGCTATCAGGGCCAGCTGTTGTTCTTCCTCAAGGCGAATAACACGTTTGCTTAGCATGTTGGTAATCCAGTCAATTAATACCTGTTCCACACCATGCCTTGTGAGGGCGGCACCAATGCTGGAGAAGTTTGTCTTGTCGAAGGCTCCTTCGATGTCTATGAACGTGCCCAGGCAGGTACCTTTCTGGTGAATCGCTTCTTCTATCTGGCTTACCACCATGTGAAGAGCAGACTCTGTTGACTTACCCGAGCTGTATGCATGTTGGTTACCGTGTAGTGGTACTGCTTTCAAGGCGCCATCTCGCATCTCCCTTTCGCATAGTCTTTCCATCGTCTTCAACAAAAAGGAGGTTAGACTTATGGGTCGGTAGGATTTGGCGTTTGTATAATCACTCTTACCTGGTTTAGGAATGAATATTACTTTCACTTCCCTCCATACCTTTGGAACGTATCTCCAGGCCAGGCACGCTCTCATTATAGGCACCAGCCTTGCTGCCAATGGGACCCCACCCCACTGCAGTAGGGCAGGAAACACCCCATCGGGCCCAGGTGCTTTAAAAGGTTGGAAGCTTTGGATGGCCCATTGGATTTTTTCCAGTGAAATCATCCTGTGTGCGTACAGCCAATCGTCATCCGATGGTGTTTGTGTATTGTCTTGCCAGTCGGTTACCTGTGCGAAGACGCTCCCTGGGAAGTGAGTTTCAACTAGGAGGCGTGTCGTTTCTTCAGGCGACGTGGTGAGCGTGTTGTCAGGTTTACGGAGTGTGGCGGGCCCAGGAGTACCCTGTTGCGCCAGTATTTTCCTTACCCTGTTTGCTTGTTGACAGGACTCAATGCTGCCACAGAATTTCCGCCATCCCGCAGTACGCCTGGTCCTGATGCATTTTTTGTAGCTGGATTTGGCCGCATAATATGCATCCCAGTCCACCTCCGCGCATGTGTTCATGGCTCTGTTTAGAGCCTTTCTTACCTTACCGCGTTTGCGTTCCAGATCCGCGCCCCACCAGGGTTGTTTACCCGGTGTAACGCGCGGGGTAGTTTCTGGGCAGGCAGTATGGTAGCTGCTTATCAGTGACTCGGTGAGCTTGCCTACGTGTGCGTCGATTCGCGTCGTATCCTCAAGACTCGTCGAATCGCATGGTGCTTCCAGCTTGGAGCTTAGGCTGCGTTTGTATACGGTTCTGTCCGTGTTGCGCGGATTACGCCGCGGTGGTTTAGGCGGTACACTGACCTGTACGTCAAAGCGGATCCACCTATGATCTGAGCAGGAGGCCTCCTTGGAAACCTGCCACCCAGTTGCGAGTCCCGCTGCGCCTTCTGTTGCCAGAGTAAGGTCTATGATTGTACGGCTGCGTCTGGTTACGAATGTCGGTTCGGAGCCTGTGTTTAATAGGGATAAGTTGGTTGTGAACAAGTAGTCCACTAGCGCCTTACCTCTTGCATTTTGCGAGTCCATACCCCACAAAGGGTGATGTGCGTTTGCGTCAGCCCCTATCATCACCTCAACTCCGCTACTCTCGCAGTGAGTAACGAGGCGGACCAGGTCGTGAGGGGGCGGTTCCTCCGCCTCAGGCATATACACTGAGGCGAAAACAATAACCATCTCTTCCTCACCGCGCTGCATCGTCAGCCTTGCTGCAGAGACACCACTTAGGTTGGGGCCGTGAAATGAGCGGGTAAGTGGGAAAATGTGGCTTTGCGTTTTAAAAAGGAACGAACAACATGCAGAATAATGTGTAATATGCACGGTTTTATTAGGATGTTGTGCTGATGTTGTGCGTCACATGATTTTTGTGACAAGAATTTTGGGTTGCAAGTTTGATTCGCATTATTTTAATTGTTAAAGTTGAAAGTTTTGTTTTCTATGGATATTATATTTTGCTAATGTTAATTGGTATGTCAATCAAAAGGCGATTTCTGCTTTCTGGGGAAGGGTTGTTTCAGTGTTTAATCATATTTTTCTCTTAAATAAAAGCGTAAATAGGTTTATTATTATTGGCTTCTTTATTTGTGGTGCAATCTGTTTAAAAAGTTAACTTCACTCAAGTGCTGTCTAAATATAAAAATAGCAGACATAATTAAAAACTTATTGTCGCGTCTCCAATTGGTGATCCACGGGCCTGACTGATTAAAACAGTCAATTGTGAAAAATAATTAGTTTATCCGTCTTTTTCGTGGCTCCACATTAGTATTGACCGTACAGTCAAGCAGAAAGTGTTAAGAGTGAAAATTAACCCATGAAAATGTGGATTTACGAAATTATCCGACCGCTTTCTTACCCTAACTTCAACATTATTTGCTCAAGAAGTAAAGGGGTTAAAAGGGTCTTCATTTGTTGTTCTTTATTATATTCAATGCTAACAAAAATAAATGTAGGAGCAGCTGAAATTTTGCTTAGTGCTTACATTTTCAAGGTCGATTTTCAAGATAATATATTTTTTATAAAAGCTTGAAGTGTATTGGGCTTTCAAAAATGAAAATATAATTAGGTATATTTTCATCGTCATCATCATCATCATCATTTCAGCCGAACATAGACATACTGCTGGACATAGGCCTCCCCCAAGTGTCGCCACAATGACCGGTCCTGTGCGTCTGGCATCTATCGGCTACCCGCGACCCTCAGTAGGTCTTGCCTTCAAACGCTGCGATTTATATAGTTTTAACTTACAAATATTTAAACATTTTATGCATTTGATTAGAGAAAAGGGAAATTTGAGGGTGAGATAGACATAACAGTAATCGTAATTTTGTCAATTTAGATTTATTTACATTTGGAAAAGTTTCGCAAAATGTGGCCCTAACTGAAACGGTTATTGTTATATTAATTATATATTGTTGTCTTATAACAATAGTTGAATTATTAATTTTGAAAACTTACAGTCAAATTACAATTGCAAAAATTGAACATTTTTTTTTTCAATCGTAATTTTTCCCAAGCGAATAGAAGAAATGTATTCCATGTTTTTTATATTATTGATGGGTTTGCTCTTGACTCTAGTCTAGGTAAAGTCGACGATGGAGCGAGCTTACCCAGAAGAAGCCTGTTCACTCTTATTTTGAAGAGATTAGGGTTATATGCATTTAGAAACACAGACGCAAAAAAAAGGTAGAGAGTTCCATTCCTTTGCTGTGCGCGTTATGAAAGACGTTTGGAAATGCTTAGTGCGAATTGGTGGAATAACAACAAGGTAGGGATTGTAACTTGCAGTGCTTCTAGATGTCCGCTGGTAGAAGGGGGCCGGTGGGATTAGGTCGTGGAGTTCTTGGGCACACTTACCGAAGTACATTCTGTAGAAGACCGACAAGCAGGCAACTTTGAGGCGATGAGCCAAGCTGTGCAGCTTAGCATCCACCAGTTTTACGTCGCCAATGATCCTCTTTGCTCTGCATTTCACCAAGTCAAGCGCAGCAAGTTGGCATTTAGCTGAGCAATCCCAGAGGTGGCTGCAATACTCTATTCAGGATCGAACTTGTGCTTTGTAAAGAGTTAAAAGCTGTCCAGGCTTAAAGTATCGCTTCATTGTATTTAGCCCAGCCTTTTGACCGCAGTTTGGGCTTTGTATTCAATGGTGACTCCGAAGTTGAGACTGGATGTCGACGTCGAAACGACTCGTTTTTGCGGTAAAAAGAGACGCCTGTGATTTGGTGGCGTCAAACGAGATCAGACAACACCCCACTAAACAAAAAAAAAACCCACTGAGAGACAAGGCTTAAGGTCAAATTTGTTCGCTTTACCATGGCCTCTCTCAAGGAACGAACTTCATCCCCGCCGGTTTTTGCGTGTGACAAGTATCTCTCTAAAACCGTACTGGTAACTGCGTACCCAACAATACCAGGCTGAAGTAGGTCATTGATATGCAGCAAGAATAGAGTTGCAGAGAAAACAAACCCCTGAGGAACTCCGGCATCAATAGCCATGAGGCCAGAGGAGCAGCCGTCAACGACTACTTGGATCGACCGTTCACTAAGGAAATCTGATATCCAGATACGAAAATCAGCTGGGATGCCATAAGCAGGAAGTTGCTGAGTAGACTTGCGTCCCCGACCCTGTCAAAGGCCTTCGAGATATCAAGCAATGCAGCAAGAGCTTCACCGTGTTTCTCTATGGCTTCGCCACAGTGCGTGACATACACAAGAAGATCGCCAGTTGACCGTCCCCGGCGAAAGCCATATTGACGGTCGCTGAGGAGATCATTATTTTCAAGGTATGTAAAATTACTGTTTAGTACACTTTCCACAGCCTTGCATAGAATGGAGGTAATGGCGATCGAACGGTAATGAGCGGAGTCTGCATGGTCACCTTTTTTGGGCACAGGTTGTACATTTGCAAGCTTCCAGCATTTTGGCACCATTCTTTTATCAAGAGAGAGGCGGAACAAGCGTGTCAACACAGGAGACAGTTCTGGTGCACACTGCCTCAACACTCGCTGGAATTCAGTCAGGTCCGCTGACTTTGTTCACATCAAAACTGCAGAATACTCTTTGGACCGCTTTAATGTGGACTGCGATTCCATATATTTTATGTTTAATAAAAGCATTTTTTATAATATGTAAATAGCAGACCACGGACTACCTGCGTTTTTTTTCTCCTACTCTAACAAATCCATCCATAATAATAAAAAAAACGCTTTTAGCGATAGGACCACTCATTGTTACACCCTATGGCTTATAAGTTCCTTCTGTAATTTCTTATAGTGTACATTAAAGAGTTTATCTACATATTATCTATCCATTTTCTGCTAACGATACTTTTTCTTTGCCATTACTTAGGCCAAAAACAATCTACTTTCCAATCTAGCTTCACAGCTCCCTTCCACCCTCTGTTTGCTCCTCCTGAGAGTCTTTAAAGCCATTACAGCTGCACTTATCTTTATTGATTACCGGCTGTTGCCAAACTACTTTGTGTCAGTTTCCTGGTGCCTTAAACTTGGCTCCTAATGCACAAAGTAACGTCACACTACTGATATTAGTCTGTGCTTGCAACTTAATTACTTTCTGAGAAACTTGAACTTAGACGGAAAAGGCTTTTTAGAGGGAGGGTAGGGCAGAGTATTAAACGAATCTTTTCAGATTTTTCAGAGTTTGATTTTGTACGACAATGACCTCTGGTTGCTGAAAAGAAAATATCGGCTCGTTACAAATTTTAATCAAGTGATGCAATTGGCTGTCCAAAATGTAAACCAATCACAGCAGTTGATGCACGATTGACCATTTAGCACATTCATCCTACTAATATTATAAATACGAAAGTTGGATCGATGTTTGTTACTCAATGACGCCCGAACGGCAGAACAGAATGGATGAAACTTGGTACAGTGATAGATTCACATTTATAATCTGAAATAGCACATAGGCTTTAATTTCAATGAGGGTATGTACTAATTCCACGCGGGCACAGCCGCCGCCAAAAGATAGTTATGCTATAATTTTCGTTCCTTAGTACAGTTTCTGCTTCTCTTGCAACATTATTTATCATAACTATACTAAAAATATATTAGCTTATGTTTGAAGAAACCACATGCATGGCTCTTAGCCGTTCGATGTGAGAAACCTATTATAATGCCAATGTATAAAAACTGAGTAAATGACTATGGTAGATAATCGTTATGTTCATCATTTCAGCTGAAACCAGTCCTATGCCAAGGGGTTGCGGATAAATTATTAACAGAGCTACCGCGCCCTTGGGTACTCAGGTGAGGAAGGAACAGAGGTGGGTTTTAGTCAGTAAGAGTCTGACACGCCCTCCCACTCCACCCATGCGGGAGAAGTCATAGGATGATTTACCACCCCAAAAAAAAACCGAAATCAGTCCGTTACTGGACATATTATTATTTTTTTCTGTGGGGTGGGAAATCATCCAATAACTTCTCCCGCTCTGGATGGAGCGTTAGGGCGTATCAGATTTTTACTGACTAAAACCCACCCTTGTTCCTTCAGTTGCCTGAGTGCCCCGGGGTACGGACATAGGCCCCTAGCGTCGCCATTTCTACCGGTATAATCTCTCTCACTCTCTTTCTGTCTCTTTCTGGTCTTGACAGACTAACAGATGTCGTAACAATCTGTTCTAAATTCTACTTTAAAACTGAGCTTCATACTAAGCTCAGCGCTACAATATCAAATACTGTAAAACTTTAAGCAAAACTTTCCTACCCTCATCTCAATATATTTCATTCAGCGTTTTACAATTTATAACCACTATCCCGCCATTTTATTGACCGCAACCGTATAATATTTTCAACATAACACGTGGCACATTAGTGTTTCGAGTCCTTTTCGAAAGCAAAGAGATTTCTTTTGTTTTATTAATATCTCGTGAATCTTGAGTCGGAGTTCTAACAACTTGGGGACGTTTCATTTAATATTTCGACGGTAGTTTGCAGTAAACAAGAGGATAAAGGATTACAGTTATTCTTTTGTGTTCTTACTATTATATTGAAACCTAAAAATATTTTCTACTTTAATTTATTGTTAACTAGCGACCCGCCCCGGATACGCACGGGTATAAATTATACACATAAAACTTCCTCGTTTATCGCTCTATATAATAATGAAAACCGCACCGAACTCACCGGTGAGTTTCGGGGCTTTACAGGTTAAATACCGTTGCGTTGTTTAGGAGGACGTATCGGAGAAACAAGCAGACGCAGAAAGCGACTTTGATTTATACTGTGTATAGGAATCATAGGGCTAGTCTATTTGTTTTTTTTTTTGTCCGTTCTATATATTAGTCTTGTTGTGCCATTAGTGTCCTAAATACCCGTTCATGTCTGAGAGGTAATGTACGTGACGCTTTGGTAAAAATTCGAGTTGGTTTAATGTCCAAGAAAGAGCTTTCAATATGAAATCTAGGGATCATAATAAGAAACTTACGCTCGCATAAATTTACAGAAAAGCATACTATTATGTAAATTGAATCGTTATTGAAAACCGATAAACACTTACCTGGTCATCATCAGACCTTCAGAATATATCATGTGGTAGCACCCGTGCTCAATTAGATAAATGTTGAAAGCTAGGTCATCCCTTCAATACCATTTTTAAAGAGAATGGATGCTTGTATCTTGCTGATCGACGGGCGCCATCTTACACGTCACCGCGGAGTTGCTGTGTTTTGACTTTGTAATTTCATTCTAAGCAGTAATTACTATATGCCATTAATTAAACTCTAAAGTGGCATCAAAAAGACGTCATAATAAATTAAAAGCACAAAACGTGAAAAGCCCTACATGACACATTTTTAATTTTCTCTGCAAACAAACAGTACAAAAATTTCAACAGGCGAATGGAGTATTCGCATTGTGCGTTCGGACCACGAGAACCATGGAGTTGTGTGTACTTAATTAATTTTGAAAGGGCCCTCGAGTTTTCATGCACTCTGTTGCTTTTTATGTGGTGTGGCTCCATCATTAGTTTGGTGTCGACATCTTGTCGTGTCAAAGGGAATTCAATCTACTTTTCATTAATTTTAATGATATTACGAGTAACATGGATACTTTTGCGAGTGAGTGTGGAAATTTTGTTTCGTTACTAATTAATTGTTTGTAGTGTTTTGAGTATGGTTGGTGAATATAGTTATGTTTTTAAAGAGTTTTTTTTTTTTATACAGATGCTGTATATTTTTAAACTATTTGGCCTATTAACAATTTGCATAATTTATTGCTTTTCGTTTTTATTACTTAAAAGATATATACAAACTAATAATAATACCTAACATGTACAAATACGTATGAAAACAACTCATTGGGCATCAAAAAATTCATCCACATCGCTGTCAGTAGAAAAAGTGCCCAGAACGCTAGCAGCATTTCCACGTTAAATAGCAATGCTGATTTGTTGGCCAAAGAAAAGCCCAGCCCTCTGGTCACGTGAAGAGTCGACTAACAGCTTGCTGATATGCCGAAAAAAAATTAATTTTACTACAAGTCATTAATTAAGCATTAAGTATCTACGCAAGCGAGAGGGAATGGGGGGCCGTCTCCTCCTTCTGCGAAGCAGTAATGCTCGCGAAGAGGGAGGCGGCACACGTTAGGGAGACTCAACAGAGGCAGAGTCGCCCTAGCGCCCTCAGCAGCAGCCGTCGCAGGAGACGCCAGGGGCTGCGAGACGATCTCCGGCCACCGTAGACCCGGGCCTGCGGACGGCGAGTAGTGGGTAACTCGCCGTCCGATCAGCACCAGGCCCGAGAGTCGACGGCGCGTAGTGTTCCACGCGCGCCTCAAAGAGTTGTCAGCAAAGGACGGGGCCTGCCACGGCCAATGCCTGCCCGGGGGTGGAGGATAAATTCGAAAGAGTTACCTCGCCCCCGGGCACGTAGGGCAGGGAGGAACAGGGGTGGGTTTTAGTCAGTAAGAGTCTGACACGCCCTTCAGAGCGGAAGAAGTCATAAGATGATTTCCCACCCCCTAAAAAAAAAAAAAAAAAGTGTAGATACTTTTTTTTTTTTTTTTTTTAGCAAAGGCTACTTTTATGCAGTTTCCATCATAGTTTAGAACATTTATTTTTTCATTTAACTAAGGTGACCTACTCGTAAAGCACAGAAATCTAGAGTTTTTGATACATTGTTCCCCCAAAAAAGGCCAGTTGTAATTTAGAATGATTTGGTTTTAAACCTACACCATTTATAATAAGATATCACTGTAGATGCTTTAAGTTCTACGTTATCTGTATAAGTAAGTAATCTATAGTTTGTTTAGTCTTCTAAAGGATTTGAAACTGTATCTCTACCATAAGTTTACGTAGTCAAAACTCGCTAGCGTCTCCGTAAATTATTTATATGAAATGTTGTACAGCGCCCCTAACGGTTACAGAAAGAATTAAAATTCGTACCATGAGCACTATGGATTTCGATAAGTTAAAAACCTAACGTCACCTATTTCTATAGGTACTAACGTTAACGGTACCATGACTCACTAATTCGACAGAAGTTATCGAATAATACGCTTACGATAGTAGTTACGTAGTTCACTAGTCTTTTGACGTGTGAAACATACGAAATACATTAAATTATAACGTTTTTTAATCTAATGTAGTCAGAATAATATCTGCAAGAGCTTATTTAGTATGGAATATACGTTAGTGGCCGCTGAATTTTTAGACATTTTACTTAGACTATAATATTATATTTCTATTACTAGACTACATCATTTCTATTACTTACTATTACTATTAAGCTGTGCCTTTAAATTTTTAGTCTAATCATATTCATAACTATTTTTTTTTATTTGTTGCATTCCCCTCGTCTTTACTATTTTTAGACACTATACTTACCTGACCTATTACACCTTCAAAGTTTCAAGTGGCTTGGCATATCTGCCTGCGTTGAGGGGCAACTATTTGGGATTTTTGCAACTTTACGATTTAAAATAATTTAAAAGAAAGTTTAAATATACTGTTCCATGAACTTCACCAACAATTGAAACTGTGAGACACTGGTCCTCATTGTATTAAATAATCCAAATAATCTATTGTTGTCAACTTTCAAACCACACAACGCAGCTCTGTGACACAACGTTAACAAACAAAATTACAAATTGAAATTTGAAACGACAGTGACATAATATAAGGAATAAAAATTTAAAAAAAACATTAAATTCCATAAAAGTACAAATGCGTATGAAAACAACTCATTGGGCATCAAAAAATTCATCCACATCGCTGTCAATGGAAAAAGTGCCCAGAACGCTCGCAGCAGCTTACGTTACGAGCCGCTCTCTCTTCTTATTAGTGAGAAAGAAAGAAACAAAACAATAAGTAGTGAAGCATAGACGAAAGTATTCTAACGAGTAGAGTGAAGTTAGCTGAACGACGCGATCTATCGAGCTTTTTTTTTATCACGATCTATCGAGCTTACCTTAGCGCCTGCGTAAGACTCCTCTCATGGTACAAGCATTATCGAAATCTATTCGATCCACGTTAGCACGCTAGCGAGTTTAACGCTAGCGAGTAATTTTTCGATGACAACTCATGGTAGAGGTACTGGATTTCTTTTATTCCTTTCCGCGTTATCTTGTCTTTGCTGCAAGGATTTTAGAGGACGTGCAGAGATAAGATGAATTTTTTTATTACATTTTCTTTTTACGAGTTTAGGTACCTACGAGTATACGAGTAAATTATATTCGTTACCAGTCTTAGTAATGTGTATTGTGTTATCCAGTAACTGGGATGCAGACGTCAGATGACTACCCATCTGACTTCTGCATCCCAGTTACTGTTTTTTTTTTGTGGGTTAGGAAATCATCCAATGACTTCTCCCGCTCTGTGTGGAGCGGGACGGTGTGTCAGACTTTTATTGACTAGAACCCAAACCTGCTTCCTTGCCTTAGTGCCCAGGGGCGCCGTAACTCTGTTTCGAACGAAACAAGCAAAAAAAAGGGTCTTTCCATGTAAAATACTAGTATATACCTACATGGATCTGGTTAGACTAGAAGTTGACCCAAACATATTGTGGAAATTGATAGCTGATGATGGCATGTTTTGTTATTGTAGCAATCCATTTGTATTTATTCAGAGTGACATTAGTCCACTGTGTTAAGGGTCTACTACCGGCCAAGTGGCGCCCTCATTGAATAAAAAATCGTAGCATAGCATAGAAAGTAAATATTAAAGAATCCAACGTCACGTTTGTTACAAAGAGGATGAAGTATTTTTACGTTGTTAAATGGTTGTTACGGTGTCAGAAACGGCCGTTTTTGGTTCTTTTGCCTACTACTTTGGATACGAAACATTCTGAGACCTGTTTTAACAACGTAAAATACTTTATCCTCTTTGTAACAAAAGTGACGTTGGATTCTTTAATATTTATTATCTATGCTATGCTACGATTTTTTATTCAATGAGGGCGCCACTTGGCCGGTAGCAGTAGGGCCTTAATGAGTATCATTTACTGTGCGTACAGTTACCGGCAGTATTCCCTGCCGGTGTTAGAGTTTCCTGATAGCTACAACCTTGGGGTCTGTAAGTCAAGAGTGAATTGGCTACGTCTAGGCAAGCGTGCTTTATCGTCGACCACATCATCGCTACTGTCAGGTGAGATTGTAGTCAAGCACGAGCTTATAAATCATTAAAAAAACTAGCTAAGTGCGTGTCGGATTTCTAATATTAAGGGTTCCGTATCAAATATTGGTATTTTTTAGTAAAGTATACGTAATAATAAACATTATCACCAAATTTCAAGTTCATAGGTCAATGGGAGGTTAACAAAATTTTGTGACAGACGACGGACGGACAGACAGACATGTGAGTGACAACAATAGGGCTCCGTTTGGACCCTTCGGGTACGGAAACCTAAAAAACATCAATACAGACGTGCATTGCTGTACATTAGGCCTCCCCTAAGTGCCGCCACATTGACGAGTCATGTTCGTCTCACATCTAGCGGACTGCCACGGTTAATTTATTTATTATGTGTGGTATGAAACACGTAAAATGCATATTATTAGATATTAGAGTTATAGCCAAAATAATAAAATAACTTGTTTTTTTTTAATCCCGCTTCAATGTAACAAGTTACGTAAAACGAAAGTGACAGGTTTTTATTTGTTTGTGTCTAATACAAAGTAGGTGGCTGATTTTTTAAAACACACAAATCCAACACGTGTATCTCCTCCAGATAATAATACTACCAAATAATATCTACCCACTCAAAAAAGTTGAGTAGGTGTATCACGTATCATTGAAAGGTTAAACCTAAATGGGCTTCAGCCACCCGTAACAAATACTTGAGATTCTTTTACAAAAATAGCTTGTGGGTGCTCCGTTAACTCAGCAACATTGATCTTCGAGTTACAGCAACTGACAATCCGCAACTTTGTGTTTATAACGTTCTTGCTCAACGTCAATCGCGATAGGTAATCGTAAACTGGTTCTTTTTGTTGCAGCAATTGGCAACCGTTAATGGAAACTTCTAAAAAGTCGGTAGTTGCGTCAACCAAAGTGGTTCTGTCTCCGAGCGTCTTACGAGTAACAATATTTGAGATGCTTTAATAAAAATAGTCTTGAATGTCCTTCATTCGTCGAGATTTTAATACCTATAGACAAATAGATAGATAGTTATACTATTTGGTCGCGATAATAATCGACTTCTATTTATGTACAATATTGTTATTTTGTTAGCATGGCAAAACAAATTATCGGGTATAGGTTGGTACCACAATTTCTCTCTTCAATCCATTCATGCATAAGCCCTTTCGTTCGTGTGTGAGTGGGACGACTACAAGAATCGTTACCCCCTCTCAATATATTGGCGACATGAAGTAGTAGAAAGCAAGTGTCGGTGAGTGTCTCAAATGAACCCGCGGCTCGCGCGCGTATCCCAAAATCAAAGGGATGGTCGCGTATATATCGTCGTGCATGACCTCCATCGTGTCGCATCGTATATACGTAGTTCTCGAAATTGTCGTTAAACCTGCATTACTGTAGTGGAGCTTCGAATAGTACTTCGCGAGTAGTCGCGAAGTACTATTCGAAGTTGACCGAAGTCCGAAGTACGTGACTACACACTCATGCAACCTCGCGTGGAGCTCAGTCTCTCAACTTCGGGACGCTTCGAGCCCTTTGACTCGGGTTCAAAAACCGACAACGATTGGAAGTCACCCGATGCGAGCCGAGGTTGCACGAAGTGAACCGAAGCCCTTCTGCACTATCGTATTCGCTTTAGCTCGATCAACTTCGCGAGTAGCGTAGTGCAGATTTAAGAGTGACTTCTCGGCGAAGTCCCACGTTCCTGTGTCGGAAGGAACACATTCGTGAACAGCCGTTATAGCAGCTCTAGGATCCTACCATAAATCGTAAGCTACATACACTCCTGATCATAGATACTTGCTTTGATAGAACAAAGGAAATATTTATGATCAGGAGTGTACCTATATCCTATCCTATATTTTATCCTATAACTACATCTATACTTTATACTATATATTGTATAATATATCAATATTATAAAGAGGAAAGATTTGTATTTTTGTATGTAATGAATAAACTTAAAAACTACTCGACCGATTTGAAAAATTCTTTCAGCAATGGATAGCTGCACTATCAGCGAGTAACATAATTATGCTATATTTTTATCCCCGCTCACACAGGAACGGGCACTACGCGGGTGAAACCGCGTGTCGTCCACTAGTTTTCCAATAATTTTCGACTTATTGCCACCACTTTGTTTTAGAATTCGATCAAAATAGCATAGTCACGCGTTCACACAGTAGGAGCTGATAAATTAATAGAAATTAAAAAAAAACTTGCTTTAAGAATAAACTGAGCTGACAGGACTCAGGACTAAGTCTGGCTAACGGGCTGTCAAGATCAGAAACTTAAATGGATACTTTCTTCACAAAACTTACCTGACATTATATATTGTAGGGTAAGATACTTATTACATAATTTTTATTTTGAGTCAAGTCGAGTCGTGCTAGAGACAATTTTGTGAGTATTGTTGTGAATATACTCGTATTAGCAAAAATTATGAAATTCCACACAATCTTTACTTCGCGGTTTTACCTTTTTCAGGGTTCCGTACTCGAAGGGTCTAAACGGAGCCCTATTGCTGTCAATTACGTGTCTGTCTATCCATCTGTTTGTCTGTCCATCGTCCGTTACAAAATTTTGTTCCGATTTTTTCTTTAACTTCCAATAAATTGACATATGAACGAATGAATATATAAGTCTTGTGTATGGATGTGGATGGCTATAAGAGTAGGGGAAGGCCAAAGAAACGATGGTGGGACTGTGTAAAAGAGGATATGGATAAAAAGGGGGTGACTACAGAGATGACGACTAATAGAGGAGTATGGAAGAAAAAGACATGTTGCGCCGACCCCAAATAAATTGGGATAAGGGCAGGAGAATGATGATGATGAAATTGACATATGAACTTTAAATTTAGTGATAATTTTTATTAGTACGTATATTTTACTAACATACCAATAATATTGATAAATCAGATTTTTTCTTTGAAATTCCCTCATTTGGTACGATGTGCGAAGTCCGACACGCACTGGGTCGGTTCTTTTTTAATAGTTTCTAAATGCGCATCTTCATAAAGGTTTATAGGGGTCATATATTCATGATTTCTTAGGAATTACTGTATAATCACGAATACGAATCAACTATAAGTAAGTGCACCAACACCCTAAGAAAGGAACTCTTGGATAAAATTTCATACAAGGCGTATGAAATTTTATCCAAGAGATCCTTTGTTTCTTTCAACCGAGTAGTTCTTATTATAGCTTTTTTTTTTTTTTTTTTTTTCCTTTCTTTTTTTATTGTTTAAATTAGTTTTTGCATGGAGCATCGTTCCATTCCGTATCTGGAGAAGGGCGTTGTTAGCTGCGCTACAGTTTACAACTTTTGCAGCTATCATCGTTTTACTTGTTGTACTTAGTCTTGTGTTATTGTTCCGAATAAACTTTTTTTTACTATTATTATTATTATCCTCAACCGAGTAGTGTAAACTGTGCGTTGTGTATCAGTCGAAAGGACTTACAACTTGTACAACAGATTCGTCGGGCCGCTCGGACCTACTCTGACATCACGCGGGACACAGCGGCAGCAAACGTGCTGTCTAGCGGGATCGTGAGAAGGCCGATCCCGCTCGGAGAAGGAGGCTTCGTGGAGGCAACTGCCTCGTCGCCTAAAACGCCAAAACCTCGCCTGCACTATTTAAAGCAGGCGGAAATTTAGGGTCGTGGGCATTAAGAGTGGGGACTCTGTCCGCCCACTGATTGATTCCAGGAAAGAGGCTGGCACAGTGATCACGTGCTGCCGTGCACAGTGAGGCTCAGGGGAGAACCTTTCACAGTCTTCCTACAGATGTGCCCTAACAAGCGTTGCACAGTGGGGATTCCGGAGTGGTCTTTTAAGAGGTAACGGGTCCCCTTCTATGTGCTGAAGGTGATCATCGGGGTGGTTTTAGTGAGATAAGAATCCCACAGTCCCTGGTCTTTTGTTCCCCAAAAGTCCAGGCGCCTTTTGAAGGTTTCCCCCCGACAGAAAGAAAGGCACGCCATCTATCTATCTTTTTTTTATTGTTGATAGGCACGCGTTTGACCACTATCTCACCTGATGGTAAGCGATGATGTGGTCGAAGATGGAGCTTGCCTAGAAGTCACCAATTCACTCTTGACTTAAAGACTCCCAGTTTGTAGCTAGCAGGAAACACAGACTCCGGTTGTAACACTTAAAAATTGAATAAATTTAATACGTGGAATGGAGCGTTATTTTGCGAGTTGACAGATGACAGATTGTCGTTTGACTTTTTTTTTTTTCTCCAACTTGATCTGGAGCGAGTCTGCCTATTAATTTTATTTATTGGAGAAAACTTCTTAAAAGCACCTAATGATGACTCGAGGTGTTAAAGGGACCAGAGTCAAGTTCAAATGCTGTAAGCATAAGAATGTAGGACGATGTAAGTACTTACTCTTATTGGGATTTTCTGTAGCAACGCTAAGTCTTAAGCATGGCATTTATGATTCTCACCGAATGTTCTCTTGTTGGCAGGGTTCCTACTTTACATTTAATTTATATAAAAGAAAACAATATAAAATGGTCGGATCATAAATTTCACATTATTTTGGAAGAACAATGCGGTCTTAGCAAAAGGTTCCGAACACCAACGTCCACGTGTCCAGAGATGACCAAAATTAGATGACCACGGCTTAAATACTGCTTGTGGATCTCCTCACTGGACCTTTAATCTTCGAACGATAGGGTAAAAGTGATTCATCATAAATTGTAAGTTCAACATACAATTTTCTGTGTACTGAGTGCTATCTGGTGTGATGCAGTGTTGACAATAAATGTGATATATGTGAAGACCAAATCAAAGGACTCTTATTTACTACAGACAAATCACATTCAATATACCCGAAGATAGGCAACTAGGGTCTCATGCCATATATTATCTCTGACGCTAGCCGGTGGAAGAATAATTTCTATACACGGTAGGGAATTCCACTCCCTAGCTGTGCGCACAATGATTGTGTTCTCAAAACGCTTTGTGCGTGTGGATGGGATATCCACCATGAACCGGTGGCACTTCGCCGTACGTCTTGTGGTCAGTTGATGAAACGGACTTGGCGGAATCAAATTATGCAATTCCGTCGCACACCCAAAATGTAACCGATAAAAAATGGAAATATGGTTTCCGCACTCAGTATGGACTGAGTGTCACCAGTATGAGTGACCATTGTACTTAAGTGGTCTCCAGTTTTCAGGCAGGCTGGAGAGAAAGGCAGCGGAGGAACGCAAGTCAACGGTAGCTTACTAAGCCCTGGTTAGCAAGAGGCCTTGACTTCAGGTGTGAACTGGTCGTACAACATAAAGCCAAGTCGCTTCCCTACTCATCATAAAGAAAGCCCTAACAAGACCATTTGGATGTTTCGACGACCCAGCATAGACACGTCTGGCAAAGACTGACGAGGAGAGCCGTCCCCAAATAAATGGGATAAGGCTAGGCATAGAGAGACAGCTAAGCAATTTAGCAACATTTCATTTTGCTTTATAAATTCTTATACACAGGCTGTTTTCAAGTTTAACAGTCAAGGCCTTTTTATGTTGGTAAATCGTCAAATAACTTCATCGGAGCGGTAGGGCGTGTCAGGCTCTTTCTGACTGAAACCCACCCATATTTAAAAAAAAAAAAATATTTCTTCAGTTACGCGGTGACTCTTTCAAACACACCTGTCCTGGCAGAAACTTTGACAGTCGAGGCATGGACATGATTTTCAGCTAAGTGACAGCTTGAAGTTATGAATTTAATACTAATCCACACATACCTGTTGAGCACCGACATGTACAAGTACATGTTGACTCCGCTACTCTCAGGCACCGCATGTACAAAATTGTACATGTCGACTCACGCGTTTCAAAACCTCTATTATTGCTATAATGCAAGGTTTTTAATACTGTGGCAAGGTTTAATCACTCGGAGCATGATTTAATCTGTAGTAACCATAGATTTTTACCAAAAAACAATCAAACAATTCACAAGCAAACATCAAGCAAATCACAAGCTAGCTGCTAGTATAACCTCATAAACTAGCTCCACGATAACCATACAACAGATGTCACTAATAAACGTTTCTGTTTATTAACTGGCGTATCTCAATAGCGATAGCGTAATGCGGATGTGACGTCATAAATAATACGCCGGCTGGCTACATACAAAGAATAAGAACATACAGAACAGAAACTTAGTTTTGAATGCAGAAATTCATTACTACAGACTAAAATCTTTTTGTTGTTCCTGGCCCTGTAGACAAAGTAACATCGCTTCGTAGCGAAACGATATCTAAATTCGTCATAGTCTCTGAGATATCGATAAACATTTCCTAGCGTTAGCGTTCCTTCGTTATCTTTTTTGGCGATCACGATCGAGGCGAAGGCGAACTCTGAAAGCGCTGCTTCTCTACGCATTTGTATGGGATAAACACGATAGCAATTCGTTTCTTTATGGTTTCGTTACGAATTATAACATTGTCTACCAACTTGCGATAACGATGTCGACAGTCGACTGACCACGTGACTTAGCGCGGTTTATGTCAATCTCATACATTTTAGTCTTTTCTAACTTCGTTATCGTTTTTAAATTGTTACTTTGTCTAAGCCCCCTGAAGACGTCTCATATCTAGTAACTCACTTGTAGTGCATTATTACTCATACTCGCTTTGGCAGAGAGAAGGCCGCACTCCTAGAAGCTTGTGAGCTGACATGTGCTGATAATGGTCCCTCATTATGGGCAGACATATGAGCGCGAGTTGTAGCAATAGGTGACAAATTTGGCTGCATCAACTGGCATCTAATGGAAAGTCATCCTACTTATACATATTTTAGACTGTATTATAAACATGGAAAGCCTGTATTGTTTTTCATCATTCTTCAATGCTCTTATATTATTCCGTTTAGAACAGATTCATATAAACCTTGCACGCGCGTAAACCATGACCAGGATTAAAACTAAGGACTCTTTTATCATCCCGATAGTTTTTTTTTTTTTTTTTACTTTAAGAAACGTTGTCCCACACCAGGAATTACTCCTGTATCATGGGTGCGTTCACAAACATGTATACTCACATACACAAGACACCCAGACCCGAAACAACTATCAGCAGGTCATACAAATATTTGTACCGTGCGGGAATCGAACCCGCGACACGCAGCGCAGCAGCCGAACGCTCAACCACCGCGCCAACCATGTCGTCACGTCAGTTCGTTCCCTTGAGATATTAAAATTTTCACACAGGCATAACCATGGGCGCAATCACAAGAAAAAAAACCGGCCATGTGGGTGTCGGACTTCATACACATTTAGGGTTCCGTACCAAATGACAGCATTATCAAAGAAAAACCTGATTTATCAAGACATTGGTATTTGTTACTAAAATATACGTAGGTAATAATAAACACTATCATCACATTTCAAGTTCAATGGGAAGTTAAAAAATTCTTCGGAACAAAATTTTATGACAGACGACGGACAGAGGGACACGTGAGTCACAGCAATTGGACTCCGTTTGCACCCTTCGAGAACGGATCCCTAAACATAATCAGTTTCCCGTCTACACGTTTTCCTTATTCTGTGGTACATACATTTGTTTGGCGACAGCTTGGTAAGTTTAGGCGTAAGTTGCGAAGCCATCTTGTTTCTAAATAGTTTTAAGTTAAGCAAACTAGTTTTGCAGTAATAACCAATCTTGCTAATGATATTATGATGGAATGAAGACAGAAAGCATTTTGATCTGGGTTGCCTTATTCTCCAGTTGGTAAGCTGTCTCATGTTGTCAGCCTCCTGTCAGAGTCGCGGGTGTGTTTGAAAAGTCAGCGGGGCCCTGGCACAGGCAACTGAGGGAACACGGGTGGCTTTTAGTCAGTAAGAGTCCGACACGACCTCCCGCACCACCCAGAGCTGGAGGATTAATTAATAATAATAATAATAAATGGTTTATTGCAGAAACTTGTACAACTTTTACATTTAATCTTACATAGGGACCTCCTTTTAAGTAAAAGATATACCTGTGCTAGGAGGTCCCGCTCTTCAATGACAAATTATTAAAAGTGGTGTACAAAAATAAAAGTCGGTTAAAATACAATTCAAACAAAAAAATCACAAGTAAAATGCAAACCAAATAAAAGGCAAAAAAGAAAAGTAAAAGAACATAGAGATTAATCCTAAAATAGTGTGTGTGTATGTGTGTAAATGAGTGTGTGCTTGTGATAGTGTGTATGTGTGGGTGTGCATGTGTGGGTGTGCAAGTGTGTGTATCTCATATTGACGATGCTTGCAGCAATAATTCAATGTCATCATAGGTTTTTATAATATATCATTAATTGATTATTGCCCAACACAAAAAGCAGCACGACTGCTGGATGCGAGAAGACCTGGGTTCTATTTCTATGTAAGGTTATTCCAATAGGTTTTTTTCATTAGCAGCTCAGAGTCTGGACTTGTGCCCAATTGATGCCAATAAGCTCGCACTATTATATTAAACTTAGGGATTACTAGCACCCGGGCCTGCGGAGAGTAGTGGGTAGCTCGCCGTCCGATCAGGACCAGGCCCGAGAGTCAAAGGCGCGTAGTGTTCCACGCGCACCTCAAAGAGTTGTCCGCAATAATGACGGAGCCCGTCATGGCCGATGCTTGCCCAGGGGTCGTGAATAAATTCAACAGAGTTACCGCGCCCCTGGGCACTCAGGGCAGGGAAGGAACAGGGGTGGGTTTTAGTCATAGAATGGTTACCGAAACCTTAAAAAAAAGGATTACTAGCAAAATGTGGAGGCCCCGTCCTCTGGAGAATGCCTTGTTCTTCTCTGTAGCCTATACGTCTAAAGTACCAAAACCAATCTGTTTGCCAGAGTAGTGTTTTGGCAATACTCATAATCATTCATTGCTGGAGCTTTTTAGGAGGAACAAGGAATAGGAATGAGGCTGTATTTTGTTATCGGTACGAAACTTTCAAACGGCGTCTGGACTTTTGGGGAATAATACCAGAGAGTGTGGAAACTTGACCTCGCTAAAAGCACCCCGATGATCACCAGCAGCACATGGAAGTGGACCCGTGACCTCTTAAAAGACCAGCCCAGAACTCTATACAACGCCTGTTTGGCAAAATCCCTGGAGAGACTGCAAAGGGATCAGTCATGACTGTGAAGCAATAAGGGCTACAGGGCTTTCAGAATCTATATCTTTATTTTTTTTGGTAGTTTGTTAGTGTTATATTTATGAGGGTAATGAAATACAATGAAGATTTTAATGAATGGAACATGGTATTTTGGTACACCAAGCGATCGGTTATAGCAGGCTATTACTAATTAGGTAATCAGAATTTACGGTCAAAATAATGATAAAATGAGCGAAGGTTGTCCTTTGATCGTTTCACATAGATAGACACTGCTAAAAGGGTGCGTTTTCACGAAAGAAGTACTAGGAAGGTAAGTGGTGCAAGCATAATTATGTAGGCGTAGCGGCGCTATAATAGCTGAAACGGTGTGACCTTACACTCACATTGTACTAAGAAGTTGAGTGCGTAGTGGACTATACTGTTCATGTAAGCGGACCGTCAGCCCAAGCTAGCTCGACTCAATCCTACAAATTTTGTCAATCAGAAAATAGGTAATTTCTGGCGGCTCTGGGAACTTACTCTAAAACAAATTAACATAGGCGACAAATTCTCGCTTAGATCTCTCGTTTTTATTTAAGTTTGCACATGCAAAAAAAAATGAATAATAATAATCGTGAGGTTTATATAATTATTATTGATCGCCCTTTATCCACCAGAACTCTACTGTGCCAGGCTTAAAATATGATGTGCCCAATTCAATTGGTGAATATCACACACATTCCTCGCTACGCATTCTCGCGCACCTCTGGTAGAAACGCATCCTTTACTTGTGTAAATGTCGCTGCTTACTCACCCGATAACACTTTAGGTAACCTTAACGATACTGGGATCCAAGGTCTATTTTTAGCTGCGAATCAGATGGCGTAAACACGTCTTTTTGCAAATTAGTCTTCGTTTATAGAGGTATGCCCGAAGAACTAGCGAGTGTTAAAGTAGAAAGAAAGAAAAAAGTTAATTTGTGACTCGAAAAGGAAAACACGAAATAAAATATCAAATTAACTAGTCTTAGAAACCTGAAGTGAGGACAGTTTTTTAAAAAAATAACGCACAAGTACTTGCCAAAATTATTTAATTAATAATCAAAATTTAATAACCGAAATTACAACAAATGATAAATTAAAACTATGACATCCGAAACTCTAATTACTGCAAATGATATGAATTAATAACAATATGAAAGTACAAACGAGGGTAGCAATGTTCAACCGTTGCCGACCGAAGACAGAGTGAAAAAAACTGCTAGGCGCGCGCCGCCTTTTATAGCGCACCGCTTGAGTCAGATATTGGAGAGGAAGGTTTCGCTGAGACGGCCGTTCCTGACAGCGAGGCGTCCTCGACCGCATCTTGCCTTGCGCCATCACTAGGGCCACCATCACCAGACTGGCCGCCATCCTCAGACTCGCCATAATCATCTGTAAAGTAACACATACTGTACATTTGTTTTCTTTCGTCACTAACTTATGTGTCTGAAGCCAAAGGATAGTAAACACTTGAACTAATATTGTTAAGTACGCGATAGTGAGCGTGCACTCCCACCATCAGGCACCCAACCAAACAGGAAGGTTTCTTAGATAATTGAAATGTAAATTTAAATGCTTCAGACTAGAAAGAAAAAAAGTAACAAAGCAAAAACGGTGATTTTAAGCATTAAAACGTAAATGGAACTAAATAGCATTCCAAGCAATGGAATTCCGGACTTCCATTGGGTAGAATACTAGCCAAGATAAATAAACAGTAGTGAAGCTTATACTTAACCAGAACAGAAGCCATGAACCATAGGTTCAGGCCAAACAGAAGTCATAAGCCAGGGGCTCAGACCAAACAGAAGCCGTGAACCAGGGGTTCAGGCCAAACAGAAGTCATAAGCCAGAGGCTCTGACCAAACAGAAGTCATAAGCCAGGAGCTTAGACCTTACGGAAGTCATAAGCCAGGGGCTCAGACCTATCAGAAGCCATGAACCAGGAGTTCAGGCCAAACAGACGTCATAAGCCAGAGGCTCAGACCAAACAGAAGTCATAAGCCAGGAGCTCAGAGCTTACGGAGGTCATAAGCCAGAGGCTCAGACCTATCAGAAGCCATGAACCAGGGGTTCAGGCCAAACAGAAGTCATAAGCCAGAGGCTCCGACCAAACAGAAGCCGTGAACCAGGGGTTCAGGCCAAACAGAAGTCATAAGCCAGAGGCTCAGACCAAACAGAAGCCAGAAACTAGGCGTTCAGGCCAAACAAAAGTCATAAGCCAGAAGCTCAGACCAAACAGAAGCCGTGAACCAGGGGTTCAGGCCAAACAGAAGTCATAAGCCAGAGGCTCAGACCAAACAGAAGCCGTGAACCAGAGGTTAAGGCCAAACAGAAGTCATAAGCCAGAGGCTCAGACCAAACAGAAGCCGTGTATCAGGGGCTCAGGCTAAACAGAAGTCATAAGCCAGAGGCTCAGACCAAACAGAAGTCTTCCGGTTGCCCAGCCTCGAAGAAAGCGGAGCTTGCATCAGGTGTCCACTCGCCGCGCCAGAGCACCATGAAGCGCGTCGCCACGCACCACAGAGCGCACACCATGCGCATCACGCAGGGCGCCACCGCACACTACGACGCGGGCCACTACGCATGACACAGCGTATTCCATGCGCACCATGAAGCGCCTCACTGCGCACCACGGAGCGCACACCATGCGCGTCTCGCGGCACACACCATGTGCAGCACACACGGAGCGACTGCACATCTGGTCTGCACAATCCTGAAACAGGTCCAATCCGAGGCACGGAGGAGTCTCGGTATGTAATGAATCAGTCACCCATCCACGGACCAACTCCTTCAAGGGTTGCTCAACCTTGAAAGTTGACCAGTGGGGCTGAGGTCACCCAAATCACACAACTCCAATAGCACTGGCATATGTATGAAGTTCCATGGGACACTGATAACAAACATTGATAACAAACAAATATTGCTAAAATCGGTTCGTTAGTCAAGCAGTTTATTATGTGGGTAGTCGCTAGCAGCATACTGCTCAGCGCCACACAAAATAGGTTTCCTTCCTCAGCAGCCTTGATATGCTTGCTGTCTTACGAGGCATGGCCTGCAATTTAACAGTGACAATAGCTTGCAAGCCCCAGAAACTACACCCCCCCCCCCCCATAACGCCCTCATAACGTTAGTAGGTTCCGGTGATCGAACGAGAGTATTCACTTTACCTGGGCTCGGCCGTACCTGACCATGTACAATCAATCGCCCCTGGTAACTACTGACTTACTCACCCGAAAAAGCAATGTCAAACCTCCAGAGTTAAAACTTCAACAGGTAGGTAGTTTTCAAGTTTCGCAATATCTACAACAGTGTTTTTCAATCTTTTTGAACACGCGACCAATTATAAAGTAAAAAAAAAATTGTGGCTATCCCCTAGGACCGTAACAATGCGGTGAGCGAGCGGGCGTAATGCACCCAACTGGGACCACATACAAACCAACTTCCAAAGACACTTCAGGAAATTCAATCATAGTCGTAACATATGACGTTGATTCAATCTCTTGGCTGCCTATACCTCTCAAAAACCGATACGTTGGGATTCGATTGAAATTAAAATATTTAATAACAGACTCTAAAATCAACGAGATATCAGACCCACTATCAATTGAATTAACTGTAGGCACCTTTTGAATAACAGCAGACATTGTGTTGTCTCGTTTCGATTGACACTTGACCAAAAATTTATCTTAGCCGATTTCTTTTGATTACGTTCAGTTTCAGACTTTTGTTTCGAAAAGCATGTATCAATCACGTGACCGTTACGTTTACAATATGTGCAAAACTTGACTGATTTATCACCCGATGTTGAAGGCGTTGACGTCACGGTATCTGCTAATGTACATTAGTGTCAACTTTAGGTCTTTTCCTGCAGTCATATTTCGTATGACCAGCTTTACGACAATAATGACACACTATCTTACTATCTCCCGATTTGATTGCTTCGCGTTTACGCAATGATGACGGTCCTACATTGTTTGAGTGGAAAGGATTGTTAAAACTGCGCGTCTCGGTTTTTGGTTTTATATATACCGACAAAAATTCGACTAAATCTTTTATTTGGAGTTTTGCATTCGTTACCGCAGCCTTTATTTGAGCATCAGTAATACCTCGCACAATTATTGCAACCTTCAGCTCGTCAGACAAGCCCTTTACTATGTTAAGACGCAAAAGAGATTTGCGAGCGTATTCGGCATATGTCGGGAATTTATTTGAATTGTTACACATAACCTCAAATAAAATTGTAGCAACATCTACATCACGTGGGCACAGTGAACGAAACTCTAACTTGAAGTTGCTCCACGAACGATCATTTGTTATCCAATCATTAAGCCACGACTTCGCGTCACCACGCAAACAACTTCCCATGCGCCCTAGGCACTCGCGATCGTCCCATTTATTTAAATTACGAGCGCGATCTACCTCTGAACACCAAACGTCAAAGTCGTGCAGGTTGGGATCAAAGGGAGCAATATAAAAATTATGCGATCTCGCTTGAACTAAGGAAGACAATGCGCCAACGAGCTTATCTGTTAAGTCATTATCCTGGTCGACCGTTCGCGACTTCTGCCTAGTGAAAGTTGCCTGCCCCCGTGGGCTATGCTCCTCAACAGGCGTAGACACGCGACACGTTGTCGAAGTCGGCAAACGGCTCTCAATAGAATTCAAGCGAGCTAATATTTGACCTGAGGCCTGATCACGCGGAGAATCACGGCGGCTACATGAGGTATCACGACGTCTATGACCATGCCGTGGACTACGGGACACATTACGATATCTCGAAGAGGTACATTCACGACCATGAGCACGCTCACGGTATCCACGCGGTGAAGGAGTGCGATTGCTCCTTCCAGAACCATGGCTATGATTACGCGATCTACTTCTCAACGTTCGAGAACGATTACGACGCGGTCGACGCGAATCGTCTAGTTTTTCAACACATGTCGAACGTCCCATATCTCAGAAATTAAATGATCAGGAATAAAATTAACACTTACCGATACACGCGAAACCACAAACAACAAAACTTGCAGTAATTAGGTCAAATTCAAACACTAACGGATATTTAGTTAACTTAAAACAGATGGCACAAACAGCACTAAGCACGTGGTCTATCCCACTTCTGATCTTAGAAACCTGAAGTGAGGACAGTTTTTTAAAAAAATAACGCACAAGTATTTCCACAATTATTTAATTAATAATCAAATTATAATAACCGAAATTACAACAAATGATAAATTAAAACTATGACATCCGAAACTCTAATTACTGCAAATGATATGAATTAATAACAATATGAAAGTACAAACGAGGGTAGCAATATTCAACCGTTGCCGACCGAAGACAGAGTGAAAAAAACTGCTAGGCGCGCGCCGCCTTTTATAGCGCACCGCTTGAGTCAGATATTGGAGAGGAAGATTTCGCTGAGACTAGCTATTTTTTTTTTTTTGTGTTGTGGGATAGCATCCAATGACTTCTTCCGCTCTGGGTGGAGCGGGAGGGCGTGTCAGATTTTTACTGACTAAAACCCACCCCTGTTCCTTCCCTGCCTGAGTGCTCAGGGGTGCGGTAACTCGTTTTCAGAATTTATCCGCTACCCCTAGGCATGCAGGCACCAGCCACGATGAGCCCCGTCAGTGGTGGCTGACAATCATCTCTTTGAGGCGCGCGTGGAACACTACGCACCGTCGACTCACGAGCATGGTGCTGATCGGACGGCGAGCTTCCCATTCCCTCTCGCTCCGTACCATGGCCTGAACCAGGGCCGGGCGCGAGAGGTCGCCGCCATCAATCGCATCCACGAAGACACGGCAGTGCTCCGCCCAAGCGGGGCAGACCTCCACCGTATGCTTCACCGTGTCCTCTGGGCGATCCGCGCAGTGGCAACACCCGGGCGTTTCCTCCCGCCCGATCTGATGCAGGAACCTCCCGAAACAACCGTGTCCGGTGAGGACCTGCGTCAGGCGGAAGGTGAGGACGCCGTGACTCCTCTCCAGTCACTCCTCAAAGAGGAGCACTACCGCCACGATGGTGGCGTGCTCAGCGCTGCGTTGCGACAGTCGCTGTCTCCATGTCGCCATGAGATCCTGCCGGAGCTCCGCCCGCCGAGCCGCGAAGTGTCGCGGCAGCAGAGTTTCGCCCCGGCGTTTGGCCTCCTCGCGCCACTCCCAGAGCAGCGCGAGGACCTGGGCCTCCTATGGCGACAGTCCGGTAAGGAGCCTCGCCGCCTCACAGGAGACCGTGCGGTATCATCGGATGACCCGAATGGCCATGACCCTTTGGGACGCGTTTAACCGGTGAGCTGGTCGCCGCCCCAGGGAACACGCCTACACCGGTGCCCCGTAATGGGCCATGGACCGCACGATCCCCGCGTAGAGCCTCCGGCAGGAGACGTTTGAACCCCCCAGATTGGGCAGGAGCCGCTTTAAAGCAGCACTGGCCCGCTCTAGTCTGGGAGCCAAACGTCGGAAGTGCTCGACGAAGTTCCACCGGCTGTCGAGGTCGAGACCCAGTTACCTCATCGTCCTCTCGACGCCGATGTGAACCCTTCCTACCGTTATCCGGGAACCCGACGGTGGCGCGTTCTGAGGACCATGAAAACACATGGCCTCGGACTTATGCAATGCCACCTCGAGTCCCAGTTGCCGGATCCACTCAACGACTATCGCAACCCCGCGCGACATTAAGCCGCCGCCTGGTACGACCTCCCTTGCGCCAGGACCAGCGTGTCGTCAGCGTAGCAAACCACGCTGACGCCGCTATGGTCGGCGCGCAGGACCCAGTCGTACCCGACCGATCCCTGTGGAACACCGCACGACATCTCTCGCCGGTTCCATTCTCTCTGGTGTCCGGGGTAGATGACGGCCCTGTCCGTCAAATATGCCTCTACCACGGGATGGAGGTAGGGCGGCACCCGGTGATACCGGAGTGCCTCCACTATGCAACTCTAGGGCAGGGTGTTGAAGGCATTGGCGATGTCCAGAGACACCGCCAAGACGACCCTACCCCGGGCCAGCCATAACAATTAAACTGCCTAGCCTTTTCCCAACTATCTTGGGGTTGGCTTCCAGTCTAACCGAATGCAGCTGAGTACCAGTATTTTACATGGAGCGACTGCCTATCTGACCTCCACAACCCAGTTATTCGGTAATACGATACCCCTTGTTAAAACTGGTTCTCAGACTTTCAGGGTTCTGACGACCCGTAACGACTGTCAAAGATCCACGATTGACAGCCGGGACCACCGGCTTAACGTGCTTTCCGAGGCACGCAGTAGTCTCGGTATGTAAAGATGGTCACCCATCCATGGACCATCCCCGGTAAGCGTTGCTTAACACGACGGATCGACCTGTGCGGCTGTTATTACTTTAGCCACGAGCTCTTCCAACTAGCCATAACAAAAGTAACTAATTACAAAAATTACAATATGGACAAGACCTGTGCGAAAAAAGGAGCCTCTTTAACCTCCATATTTACCGCGATATTTAAAGAAATAATTTTATTTTTACAAACGATGTGATAATACTTTTTATACCGAAGGCATTTCATACTTTTAGGAGCGGACCAGGCAACTAGCAAAATGATTCTTAGGAGCCATTTGAAATAAGTAGAATCGATCAGTAAACAAAAATCATTCCTGGTTTTTTCTTCAGTCCCTCACAGCCGTCTTATAGCCAAATGCCGGACACAAGCCATCTGTACAATCTATCTAATTAAGCACCTTAAGAGATAGATAACCCGAGATTAATCAGATTATTAGACTTCCTGACCTTATTGAAAACTTACTTGAAAACTTATAGCCAGTCTTTGAATTGAGTATTTGGAGTTAAAACGTGTCCAACCCTACTTTAGAGCCTACTCAAAAAAGAGTTTCACAAATACCTACTCTACATCAAATTCTTAGTTCAGAAACCAGGAAAAAGAGTTTTCATACGATATCTAGCACCTAGCGACGGTATAACGTGTTCTCTGAAGCAAAGAGATACTCCGACACACCTGCACGTTTCGTCTCTGCACTGCATCACCCTAAAGTCGACTAGTAGAAAATGCCTACGGCTTTAAGTCTACCTTTATACAGTGCTTTTTATTTGTGCATGAAGTTTTAATAATAACCCAACTAAATGATCGGTTACCCAGTACCTGACCTTAGCCAAACCACGTGAAAAAAATTTTTACTTTTCATGACGTCACATCTGTGTACTTTGTGTTTTGCTCTCATACAGTTTAATTCGAACCTCTGAAAAAGGGAAAAGGTTTTTAATACAAAATGAAATGATAATTTGCTTTTCATTTCATGTACTTAAATAGCTATTTAATTACTTTATATGTTGACATCATTTAATTAAAACGTTGATGCATAAATAAATACAAGTAATTATTGTTGGGGTATGAAATATGAATATAATGATTACGAGTAATTCACATAAATATTAAAGTAATATAAATGAAAATTAACACTTCGTGTTTTCTGTTTTGCTAAATATAGCGATTTAATGGCCAATACAATTAACTTGTGCATTTCCGAACGCAACTTTGAAAAGTGACAGCTGTCACACCCTATTTTTTATACTCTATGACTTTCTTCTGTCATATGTCACTTGTTGCTTTGAGCGTAGTGAAAAAACGTATTGAAAATGTAGATTCTGGGCTTAGGATTCAAATGAATCTTGCTCCTAAGCCCAGAATCTATTGCTGAATCTATTGGTTTTGAACCTAATTGTTTGTTATTGAACTAAATTTGATTGGAGCCCCATTTGATGTAGATGTGAAACTGGTTATTTTGTGAAAATACTTGGAAGTTTGTTTGGTTCGCGAGAGACTACGCGCTTGTGGAATGACGGCGTGAAGACACCTTTGGAGTCTGGTATATCTACTGACAAGCACTACACTACCAAATTTAACTCTGACACACACACATATAACCAGATTGGTTCCCGAACGGAAGGCTTCGAAACCTTGGGTAAGTTGTTCAAAACGTTTGTAAATTATTCTTTAGCTCATATATATAATATATATGCATAACTAAACTAATAACTAATTCAATAGGTTAAAAAGGCTAAAAAAAATATGTACAATCGGCAAAAAAAAGGGAGGAGTATAAATCATTGGGCATAGAAAAATTCGTCCACATCGCTGTCAATGGGAAAAGTGCCCAGAAAACTGGCAGCATTGCACGGTGAATGGCAATACTGATTCTTTAGCCGAAAAAAAGGCCAACCCTCAGGTCATGTGAAATGTCAACTAAAATCTTGCTGATGTCACGAAAAACTCGACGAGCACACGGCCCCCATAGCCCTAGTGTTTCAACCCCAAACGGCTCAAAGATAATTATAACTTCCAATAAGGTTGTTATTATTTGCGCCGTTTGAGGTTTCCTGCACTTGTAGCAGCCGCCCCAGCACAGCCCGCCGTGCCAAGAAGATGGGATGGAGCAAGGGTGTTGACACATTATATATAATATAATAACAATATATTTATATGAATCTGGAAGTTACAAAAGAAACCCGCTTAGTCAAAAATCATTTTTAATCACATTATTAACTGCACAAGCAAAATGAGAGAGCAACTAACAAGGCAATGTTGTTCATAAACAAAGCAATACATTTACAAGTGAGGGTATGATGAAATGTGTTTGTTTAAATATTCAGCGGATTACCGCTCCACAGGTACATAGTAGTCATTTATCAATGCCCAAGGTTAGTGATCATTAATTCCAGTGATTCTGGAATAGGTTAATAATGTAGGTATAACGTTTATCGGGTGCAAACAAAATGTTCGAGGGGTTCGATGTTAAAGTTTTAAGATAGTGAACGCTTTTAATTACTTATTGGGTTTCTAAATAAGAATACCTACAGTTAGTGAAGGTTATTTTGTTACTACAAGCTTTTTCTTATTCAACGAGTTGAATTTTTACATATTGGTTCAGTTCCGATGACAACCCTTTTTTGGGTTCTATACACGAAGGGTCCGTTCGTCTGTCAGTCTGTCCGACCGTCCATCTGTCCGTCTGTCCGTCTGTCCGTCTGTCATTCTGTCCATCTATCAGTCTGTCCGTCTGTCCGACCGTCCGTCTGTCCGTCTGTCCGTTTGTCCGTCTGTCCGTCGGTCCGTCTGTCCGTCTGTCCGTCTGTCCGTCTGTCATTCTGTCCATCTATCAGTCTGTCCGTCTGTCCAACCGTCCGTCTGGCCGACTGTCGGTCTGTCAGTCTGTTAGTCTGTCCGTCCGTCCATCTGTCCGTCTGTGCGTCTGACCGTCTGTCCGTCTGTCCGTTTGTCCGTCTGTCCATTTGCCCGTATCCGTCTGTCCGCCTGTCCGTTTGTCCGTCTGTCCGTTTGTCCTTCTGTCCGTCTGTCTTATTACTTGTTAAGTTATAAAATAAACTTCAGAAAACCTTCCAAAAAAAATTCTAATAATTCAATACAATATGAGTATAAGATCTATCGTTACATCAATAATTAAAATTGTTGAAATGCAACTCAATAAATAAAAATAATGACAAGTAAAATTGTGAAAAACCTCGCTGCATTCCATGAAGGCTGGTACGAGGTTGCGCGGAAAGGAATTTTTGGATGGATTTGGGGGGAGGGGCTTTGCACAGGCAGTGCACAGTATGAGATACATAAAAACCGGCCAGGTACCGTGCGTGTCGGACTTCACACATTTAGGGTTCCGTAACCAATGTGTTTTTGAAAATTATATATTTTTAAACCCAAAGCCAAACAGATTTTGTTTGTCTTTGGGTCAACAAGATGCTAAATACTGCGAAAATTTGAAAACTGTAGCTCCAACTGTTTTTTTTTTTTTTAGGCTCGCGTTTGACCACTATCTCACCTGATGGTAAGCGATGATGTGGTCGAAGATGGAGCACGCTTCCCTAGAAGTAACCTATTCACTCTTGACTTAAAGACTCCCAGGTTGTATCTTACAGGAATAAAATGTAATATGTTTGGCTATAAAACCTGTGTGACAGGTGACGGACAGACGGTGAGACGGACAGACGGACACGTGAGTAACAGAATAGGGCTCCATTTGGACCCTTTGGGTACGGAACCCAAAAAAAGAAATTTTGTTTGTTGGAAGTAGTCTCTGGAAGTTCTGATCCAGCTACTGATAGCTAAGAACCATTATAGACTTCCTACATTTTGTTTCTATAAAATGCCCGATTTTGACGGAATAGGCTGCTGGACAAAAGCAACAAGAAAAACTAGTCCAAAGTAAATTACGTCTAGAAAAGATATTAAAAAACTTTGGACCAAAGCCAGAATTTTAGAAATTCATTACATAAAAAACCGCCCAAGAGCGAGTCGAACTCGCACGCAAAATGTTCCGACCAAACCATATTTCAGGTTTTTTTTTAAACAATGTACTTTTTGTAGGGTAAAGACATTCCTCCTGTGTTTTTTTTCAAAAATTTTGGCCCGGTGGTTTTGTAGATAAATGAAGCACGGTATGGTTTGGATTTTGTTTTTTTCGATCTCCCCACAAGTAGCTCTTCCCACATTATGGGCGTAACGGATCACAAAAATATTCGTGTGTGTAATAAATTTCAACTAAATCGGTCCAGTTGGTAGATTCGGAGCAAATTTACTATGCTAGACGGACAGACGGACACACAGACAGACACTAGTGATCCTATAAGGGTTTCGTTTTTCATTTGGACTTTCAAAACTCTAAAAACACAAATCTTTAAAAAGTAGATACCTAATTATAAAAGCAATTCCAACTTAACTCTTCAGGATTTTCCGGAGCCAAAAAATAATACATTTTTAATGAAGAAAAATGTAAAAAGGAACCAGGTAGGAGTGACGGTAGATCAGATAAAAATTACATTTAAAACTATCCTGCAAAGATTGATGATACTACAGTTACTACCAGAATATACTTTATTATTGTATAGAAATAAATCCTAGCAGACAGCTTAAGGCGCTATTCAATGCCAACGACCTTAAGCGGTTAGCTTGCTTGTTCTATTCTGTGCTGAGCTCATGCGACGCGTTGAACGTCCACCCAGTAATAGGACTCTCCCATCAAGGAACGCTGTCCAAAATTAGATGCATTATTAATTTATTATAGATAAACCAGCAGGTATTATACTAAAACACGTATACCTACATTAATATATAAATAATTAAATTATCTTTAAATTGGTGAAGGTTTCATAAAAATACGCTTAATAGTTCTTGCGTGATTCTCAATTTTTTATTCGCATTAGACATAACTTTACAAATTAATTACACTATGTTTTAAAAATCCTAATTTGAAATGTTCACTTAACAAAGTACGAAAAAAAATGTCTATAATAACATTTTTTTTTTCAAAGAAATAAAAGTAGTTGTTTAAACGTGATGTTCAATAAAAAATCATTAGAATTCGGATATCTGCGCCTTAATTATTAAGAAGAATTTAATTAATGAATATTTTAAGAGGATTCTAGTTTTGTGAGAAGAAATGAAATAATGATACAATTTTCGAAGATTGTTATAAGCTTGAGACTAAAATAGGTTGAACATGGGACAACAAATATAGGTTAGAAATTAGACAAGGGATCTTCTCAATCGTTATTTTTATTGTTACAGACCAACTTATCTATGTCTAAGTTAGTACTATTGATCACTAGCAGTTTGTTATTAAATTTGTACATAATTATTGTAAAATCAGCTCATGGATAAATCAAAACAGCCGTACAGGCCAATCGTCGAGGTAAGCAACGATTACCGAAGACATGACGACAGGCTGTGGATAGGTAACTTTTTGACAATTCATTACATAGCGAGACTCCCCGTAGCGAGGTTTCGTAATTTTTTCATTCATAACTGACTAATTTGACTGGACTAAACACGGAATGCTGTGCTGAAACAAAAATAATATTTTACCTCTCCTTGTTTTTCTGTTACATCATCGAAATAAAAGATGCTTATCTTTTGTGGGGCCAGAGAAATACGCGATAACGTTTAAAATCCAAAGCGTCTGGTTGACAAGAGCTTCTGCGAGGAAATCCTTCTGTGAGACGGTAACGTTTTCCCTCGGGAGGAATGTCGGGACTTCGTTATGAAAGAAGACGAGCTGAACACGAGATTAATATGGACTTACTTTTTTACGAAAAAAAATTTGGTGTACCGCTGGGTAATCATTTTGTTACCACAAACAGAAATGGAAAGTGATTGATATTTTTATGAGTTAGTGTCCAATATTTTTTATTTTGCTATTAATATTGAAATATCTGAACGGATATGACAATCCCTTGTCGGTACTACTTATATTTATTTTAAGCCTGCGTATTTATAAAGTGTTTCAGTAATTTATAAGGTGCTTTGATGTGAAGGAATGAATAGTATGGTTGGACCTCAAGAAATGACAATTTGTAATCCCATCAATGATGGAATTACATAGATTTAATACAATAGCGCCGATTTCTTAATTTACTCACTAATATTAGAGAATATTGACACATGTTTTATAGACAATCACTAAAATTAAAGATTTTACATTAGTATATGCCTTGACTTTTGCCGTGTTCTAGTTTTCACAACCGACTTCAGAAAAAGGAGGAAGTCTTAAGTCAACTAAAACAGACCGATCCTTGTTAATCTGTTACAGATAAAATTATTGAAATAGTCTTAGATTATTTAGCCGGTGCACATAATCTGCACCAATTATATCCATTAATGCAAAGAATTTAAATAACAAATAAACACCAAGCACACAATAAAATTGTGACTGGCAGGCGTTGAACAACGTATTAAGTATTACATAACACAAAAAAGTCACGTCAGAAAAAAAGGTTTTTATTCCGCGTTGATTTTTTTCAAAGCATACTTTAGTAAATGGCCTCAGGCCGAGTGGGCTAAGGGTACTCCAGGGAACCACAGTTCAGAAGTTGACTGCGCAAGATCAAATGGTAGCGAAAATCTAACGCTTTACAACTCATCTGTGGGCTGAAATAAATCCCTTTTGTCGATAAGTATGTGATGGGTTGGGGTTTGTAGTTTTTTGTTAGTTTGAGGAATTTTGAAGAACATTGTAGAATTATTATTTGTAGTTGCCGAAACGTAGCCAGTATAATGTTCAGTGTTATATATATGTAACGTATTCGTATTGTTTAGAATTTTATGATTTGACAGTAATAATAGTAATATTAGTTAGGTACTTTCTCAAATTTAATTCAAACAGCATTTATTTATTACCTTTTTACTATTCTACAGCAAAAGTGTTGCATACTAGATATCGGCAAAGACTTTGTACTTTCCAGCATAGGCCTCCTCAACGTGAGCTTTTCCGTCGATTTCAAATCACATAAACACCGGTCTTCTTCTCTTCCTTACCTCTCTTAATATTCAGTGACGTCTTTGGACCACTTCTCTATTTTGTTTCTGTTAGTGTGGCCTGCCCATTGCCATTTTTTGTTATTGTTTTTGTTTCATCTGTATATATAATAGTTTTCTTTGTTATAAGTTTTAGTTTCACTTTACTTTAATACGCTACGTCTAAGGTACTTACTACGTATAGTTAAAAACTTCACTTGCGTATCAGCTGTCAAAATTATCATTATTGAATGGGTATTTTATTCTTCTCAACCTGTCATATGAAGCCGACAGTCCACAGCGTTCAATATTTTCAGCAAAGTTTTAATATAGTTTGAAAATAAATTAAACTTCATAAAATTTCCTCTTTGCCAACATTATATCAGTATGTCATATGCAGCGGTATTGGCTCAACGTCAAAGTATCGGTGTCCCAGTCAATCGGGGACAATGACGGGCTCATAAACAAACTGAGAATTAAATTTTACTAGCAATAAAATTGTTCCATTAATTACTAGGTCCTGTTAACAGTTTTTATGAGTAATTAAAATGAAAATTTACAAATCAGTAGGCAGTACATGGAATTAGTAGTCACGCTAGGAATGATTAATTGATTGTCAAACAATTAAAACATGTTTTTTACGTAAATGTTTTATTATGATTCATGTTTACGTTGACTTCGACAAACTGTTATTTATTTTGATATAATTGAGTCGAAAATAGTAATACGAGTAAACGAACACTAAAGTTATTTTTTTCAATCCGTATTGATGTTGATCAATAGTTATAAATAAGTTAGTAATGTCAAATTTCGGCATAATACGTTGTTCAATCAATTGTTAGCTTGACCAATGGTCAAAGAAATAACTATTGGTCAGGAAAGAAGAAGAAAATATAAATAAAATTTTAGCGTAACTTAAAAATAAAGTTACTATTTGTTGTCTTAACGGATCAAGAAGGATCCTGTGGGTAGGCACAATGACGACAATTTCTATAAAAAATACTGTCATATCGCTGTCGCAGTTCTTTGTGTGAGACTTTAGGATGACATGTTTCTTCAAAATTCATACAAATAATATAAATCATTACGGTATTCAAACTATTCGACAATGATAAGTAACTATAAAACACAGAGGCGCTTTTTTGTGTGTGAGAAATTATCAAATAACTTCTCCCACTCTGCGTAGAGCGAGGACGAAGCAGACCTTTACTGAGTAAAACCCACCCTTGTTCCTTCAGTTGCACATGCCAGGGCTGTGGTAACTCTTTTTCGAATTTATCCGTGACCCAGACAGGCATTGGCCCTAGCGGACCCCGTCAGTTACTACTGAAATCTCAACGAGGCGCGCGAGGAACACTACGCGCCGTCGACTGGTCCTAATCGGACGGCGAGCTACCCATTGCTCGCCGTCGCATTACAATTCCTTTCTGCATACTGTTAAAAAAACTTTTTTACAAAAAAATAGAACCGACTTCCAAAAAAAGTGCAAAATAACTTTTATTTCGGAAGTCGGTGTTCCTGTTTTGTGTCTTTGTTTTTTGACACCGACTTCCGAAATTAAAGTTATTTTGCACTTTTTTTGGAAGTCGGTTCTATTTTTTTTGTAAAAAAGTTTTTTATTTTTACTTTCTTAGTTGTGGCTCCCCATAAAACTGTGTTAACAATTCATAGACATACGATAGCAGCAATCGCGGTTGATTTACTGTCAATTTTTGAAGAGTTCCGTTGTCTGTCTCCGAAACCCATCATCAGATCTTTTTGAAATTTAAATGGGACCATTTCGGAATAAACCCCTTTCGAAGAAAAAAAGAATTTTGCAAATCCGTCAATATATGACGGAGTTATGCCCGAACATACATAAAAAAATAAATAAAAAAAAAATACAAACATCTGAATTGATAACCTCCTCCTTTTACGAAGTCGGTTAAAAATCATGGGCCTTATTTAAAAAAAAATAAACACGTGCAGGCTCTTCAACATTTTGTAGCCGGAAGAAGGGTAGATGTGGGTGGTAAAGTACTGAATAATCATTTAAAAGACGTTTAGGGTGCGTTTCCACTGAAGTGGAGCTGGGCAGAGCGGAGCGGTGACGTGCATGAATTTTCCAATCACAGACGAGACCGCTCCGCTCCGACCAGCCCCCTTAGCCAAAATACATTTCTGTAAAAACGCTTTGTGCAAAATGTATGGCAACGACGTTTTGCACGAAGCGTTAGACAGGGAACTGTCACGTCATGCCCAGTAATGTATTTTGTAATATAATAAGCAAGCGAACGATCTGAATAAGCGTTTTTATGAAGCCAGCATATATAGCAGTGGTATATGGCGTCAAATAAAAAAATAAAAAGACATCCCAAAGGACCAGCCGTTTTCATACACTATACCGCAAGACTTGAAACTTGACCCAGTTGTTAAGAATGATACAATAACAAAATAATTTATCTCTAACGTCTTTTCGAGAACTGTGTTCGGGAATTTTTCGAAAAGGATAAGGAAAACAAAATATACTATTTATTATCAAACCTAAAGCATTTACCTATAATTCAATTGAACAATTTAGGCATTTTAGAATTTTTAAGGTCGGTCAGTCAAAAAAAGAAATTATAGAAAACAAAGTAAAGAAAAAGAAAGAAAGAAAGAAAAGGTGAAGCTATTTGTACGTTCCAAAGCGTAGATCTTTATCGAGTAAAAAGTGCAAAAAACTGACTTCAAATCCGGACACTCTTTTAAACTAATAATTTTAAATAGTTACAAAATCATGGTTACATCTTTTTGTAGAAATTATACATGTATTTGAGAACGATGTAGAGAGAAAGATCTATTTTACTAGGATGTCCAACTTTTTTTACTGATTTCCCATGTATAAGTATATTGTATTTGTGTTAGATACTCAGGCTATCTTTATCAGGGCGCGGTTAAATTCGTAAAAGAGTTACCGCGCCCCTGGGCACTCAGGCAAGGAAGGAAAAAGAAGTCATGGGATGATTTCCCACCCCCAAAAAAAAGGATATCTTTATCAGCTTAGCACTAAGCCTCTTATGCCTAGGGGTAGCGGATAAATTCTCAACATGAGTCACCGCACCCCTGGGCACTCAGGCAGGGAAGGTACAGGGGTGGGTTTTTGTCAGTAAGAGTCTGATACGCCCTCCCGCTCCACGCAGAGCGGGAGAAGTCAATGGATGGTTTCACGACCCCCTAAAAAAAAAAGCAGTAACACTCTTCAATATTGCTAGTCACTGAAATCAATTCCACTGCAGATGTCTAAAAATTATTTCAGTCTCAAACCTGACGTCACATCCAGGCTATATTGATATTATTCGATTGCTGGGAGCTGCTCGCTGAAAATTGGGCTGCAGCATTTTATAATACTGTTAAAGTATATAAATTGATCTCATGTGAAACTGTTACAGTAAAAAATGCAGGCCAATTGCTTTCAATTACACTTCACTCGTTCCGTCTCCTTTTCCCAGCTACTCGAGCAAAGCCGTGTGTAAAACCTACTTAGCCGATATAAGGACGTTTCAATTTCCCACATTTTGGGTTCTTTCCGTAATCAATGTCTAATACGTTCCGAGCATGGCTTATCGAAAATTGATATCTACGCATTATGCTTATTTTCTTCTTGAGGTTATATACGATTTATGAAATTAGCCGGAAATGAGGAATAAAGTGTAACTATGATTGTAATGAGACAGATTAATGGCCACTTATGGCAGGAAGAGATAATAGTTTTTCGAGTAAAACCATTTTTATTCGAAAATTAACATCAGCCCTCGGCTTCGCCCGCGTGACATGCGTACTTCCTCCACCATAAATTATAGCTTAGGTACTATTCTGGACTATAATCTATCTTTGTGTCAAATTTAATCCGGATACATTCAGCGATTCTTGCGTAATTGAGTGAAAAACATTCATCCATCGAAACTTTCGCGTTTATTATATTTGTAGGATAGGATTATGTTGTTGTACCAAAATGTAGACTGAAAGCAACTGAAAGAAAAATAGGCTTAACGAAAAAAATCTATGTAAATATTAAAAGCCTTTTACAAAAAAGAAAAAAAATCATATACCTAGATTATCTTTTGCTTTGTATAGATAATACCTTCTTTGATAAAAAGTATACCTTCAGACATAAGTAGGTACAATTTTAAGAATTGCCATACATATATTTTTGGTATGTTTCTATTGCCCAAACTACATCAGAAATCTTAAACAAGAAAACAACCTGAATTCTCTAGGGTCTAATTAAGACCATGCAACGCCATTGTGTGACCATTAACCCATTTATACCACGACAGATGTCTGGCGGAGCTCATTATTTTTCTACTACATTATTCATAGCCCCTGAAAGAGATAATACTGGCAACACAATATTGTATGGCCCGGTATTATGTGGCCTTAGAGACGAGAATGGCATTTTCCCCAGTTAAGAAAGGTATTTTCTTCTTGCCGTTTTCATGTAATTAATTTTAGATATTGGCCTTCGTTCCTCCAAGGATGTTTTGACTGATGTTAATTGGTTGCAGTAAAATCCATGTTGATTTTCGTTTGTTTTATGAAATAATAATAGCTTTGTACTGTCTTGTTCTATAATACCGAATCAAAGATCCAAAGAATTTAATAATTTATAAAAAATATTTTTACCTACCTACTTGCTTTTAACTTTACTGTTGGCTGCACGGCTTTTATTGATTCCCAGTTTTAGATCCCATTTTAAGGGTTCTGAAAGTCCAAATGAAAAAGTGGAACCCTTATGGGATCATTCGTGTCTGTCTGTCGGTCTGTCCGTCTGTCCGTCTGTCACAGCCAATTTGCTCCGAATCTGCTAAACCGATAGAGTTGAAATTTGGTACACATATGAATATTAGTGACCCAAATACGGACGTGTACCCTAAATAAATTAATTTGGAATATTGGGGTCACTTTTGGGGCGAAAATCGGAAAATTAAAATCTAAGTTTTCCAAACTGTGTCGTGCGACATACTTATCAAATGAAAGGGTCTCAAATATTTTTTTCATAGTTTTAAAATATATAGTTTTGAAGTTATTTATGAAAATAAATGAAAAAAATGACCATTCCCCCCCCCCTCCCCCCTCCCTTATCTCCGAAACCACTGAGCCTAAAATTTTGAAAAAAGAAAAAAAATTGTTCTTTACTTATAGATTACAGGAAAACCTATAAGGAGGAGGCAGTTTAAAAAAAAACTTTTTTTTTTTTTATTCAAAATAAAAGGGCTTTGTCGCACATGCGATTATGCCGCCCTGGTTAGCTTAACAAATATAGCTTAGATAACTAGTCAAATAAACTAGATCCATATTTTAACCTAATCTTAGCATAGCTAATTTGTAAAGTTCCCTAGCTGCGTCAGAAAGTGGTACAGCTAGAACACTATTACAGTAACCTACCTCTCTAAGTCTAAAATCTATGCTATTTCTAAATTCCTCGTTGCGGACACACTCGGTTAATATGTGATAAACGTCATCAACGGAATTAATACAATAATCACATTTAGCTGTTGTTGATTTTGCCATTAGGTATAGGAACTTATTGCACGGAATGTGTCCAGAACGAAGTCTTAGCGCGATAACAGTATCACTTCTGTTCAACAGCTGATTATCTATCCACAGTGAGTTCAAGGGATGCGGTTGCATCGTTTTGTACCAGATTCCTTTATCTAGTGATTTGTTTGGAACCCTTTGCGCGAGTCTAACTCGCTATTGGCTGGTTTTTAAGTATTAACGATGGGTCCCATTAGCTATTTCCATTCAATCCCATGTTATAACAGCATGACGTGAACTTTTCAGAAGAAAAGTGTTTTACCTTTATCAAACATTTAAAAAGCAGCATGTGTTCGGCCCACTGACTATAGAATGATGTAATGAATGAAAGACAGAAGAAACATGAATGTCGTGTTGCTTCATACAGTTTTTTTTACACACGAATTATACCATAGAGGCCATGAATTTTTCGGCTAAGCATTGCTAATGTCACTCTGCAGATCATGAAACAATCATCTTTTTAAAAAAACATCATCGATTCAATGCTTTGCGACACCAAGAAAAAAGAAAACAAACCAACGAAGACACTGTTCTATTTGTTTAAAGAAATAATAATAATCGTTTCCAACAGAACAGTTTTAAACAGTCATGTACAAAAAAAAAACCAGCTAAGCGCGAGTCGGACTCTTGCTCAAAGGGATGCGAACGAATCACATATTTTTTACATAGCTCATAATAACTAATAATCTTTTTAAGACAAACCTAAAACTTAGATACCTATGCGTATAATTATAATATTTTTTTTTTAGGCTTATCCTTAAAACAGTACAATACACCTTCACGTATACACAAGTGTAGATAAATTCAAAATCTTAATAAGGCAAGTATTTTTAAGGCTTTAAAAAAACTTGCCATTTGCTTGCCAAAACTTGCCAAACTTAAGATTTTAAATTTATTTATACTTTATTTAATATCTACTTTTAAACATTAGAATTTATTCAAATATATTCTGAAACCAGGAACGTACCAACTCTAAGGCCGAAAGAGTCAGTACCTGGGACAGTAGCAATCTAACATTAGTTTAATGACGCTTGCCAAAACTTGCCAAACTTAAGATTTTAAATTTATCTATACTTTATTTAATATCTACTTTTTAACATTAGAATTTATTCAAATACATCCTGACACCAGGAACGTATCAACTCTTAGGCCGAAAGAGTCAGTACCTGGGGCAGCAGCAATCTAACATTAGTTTAATGACGCTTGCCAAAACTTGCCAAACTTAAGATTTTAAATTTATCTATACTTTATTTAATATCTACTTTTTAACGTTAGAATTTATTCAAATACATCCTGACACCAGGAACGTATCAACTCTTAGGCCGAAGGAGTCAGTACCTGGGGCAGCAGCAATCTAACATTAGTTTAATGACACTTATTAGAAAGTACATATCCAATGAGTAAACACGACAATGTTATGTTGTGTGGTTGAAGATCCTATATATAAATCAGATCCTGATTATCTTCTAGTGTAATAACATAACACTAGTCAGTATAAATTCAATAAATCCAGACACGATTGTGCTATCTTGTTTAGGTGAAGAATTGTGATGATCACCTTCCAGTTTTATCATCAGACCTTGGGCACCACCACCAATATCGCTGAAATAAGATGGTGCTATCTTGTTTAGTTGCGGAGATCAAATGACTTCATTCCAGCACCATCATTAGACCCCAGGTGCCTCCTAAACAAAATCACTTTTCAATACGTGTCGAATGAGCCCAAACGCGATGGTGCTATCTTGTTTGGTTGCGGAGATCTTATATGGACATCTTTAGGCTGCATCATCAGACCTAAGGCATCACCTAGTCTAACGTAACTTGTCAAAACATATGCAATGAGACCAAACACAATGGTGCCATCTTGTTTGGTTGAACAGATCCTATGGCCACCTTGCAATGCAAGTTTCAGCTTCATTAAAGACAAGAAAGTGTTTAAAAATGGGTTAATAATTTGTAATCGGATACACACAAAACCAAAGTAAGTTACTATATAAAGTTTGTAAAAATATAGACTTCTCATAGGTTTTCTTGTAATCTATAAATATCGAACTATTTCCTGTATTTTTTTTAGAATTTTAGACTCAGTAGTTTCGGAGATAAGGAGGAGTTCGTGGCTAAAGTAATAACCGCCGCACGGGTTGATCCATCAGGTTAAGCTACGCTTGCCGGGGCCTCGGCAAGCACGTTAAGCCGTTGGTCCCGGCTGTCAATCGTGGCTTTTTGACAGTCGTTACGGGTCGTCAGAAGCCCGATAGTCTGATAACCAGTCTTACCAAGGAGTATCGTATTACCCAGTAACTGGGTTGTGGAGACCAGATAGGCAGTTGCTCCATGTAAAGTACTGATATTCAGCTGTATCCGGTTAGACTGGAAGCCGACCACAAGATAGTTGGGAAAAGGCTAGGCAGAGGCGAAGATAATGGGGGGAATGGTCAATTTTCGATTATTTTCTTAAATAGCTTAAAACGATTCATTTTAAAATTATGAAAAAAAAATTTTGAGACTCTCACAATGCACTCTTCCATTTGACATGTCATGTTTGAATTTCTCCCCAAAAGTGACTATATTCCAAATTAATTTATTTACGTTACTCGCCCGTGTTTGCATCATAAAAATACACCTGTGTAGCAAATTCAACTTAATCGGGCCAGTGCACTGGGATAACATTGGCAGTGACAGATCGACAGACGGACAGACAGACAGAGAGAAAGAGGCACGAGTGATCCTATAAGGGTTGCGTTTTACATTCGGATGTTCGGAACCCTAAAAACACAATTTAATTAACCTATGATATAGTCATCACAAGAAAAATCAAAAGAAAATAGCCAACGTAAAAAAACCTCCTACATAGGTACTCTCAAGCTTTGGTAGTGACACTGTGCAACCGAACGTTCTAGTCATGGTCGATCAAGGCCTTTTGTACGAATGACTCAAGACAATCTGAGTTAATTGGTCAATCAGGGATCGACTAGTGCTTAGATCTGAAGTGTATAATGGCGTAGTTATCTTAGAACCAGTTCTGTGTCTTCAACAGTTTCGATGAGAAAATTGTACCTTTTGAGGTGTATGTGCTAAAAAGGAATAGCGTTGTTAGGTCAGTGGCTGAGAATAAAAACAGTAATTAATTTTACTTCCTTTTAAGGATCACTCGCGTGTGTCTGTCACAGACAATTTGCTCTAATCTACTGGACCGATTGCGTGGAAAGTTGGAATACACATAATGATACGAGTATGTCATCCAAACACTGACGTGTAACATAAATAAAGAATTTTGAATATCAGGGTTACTTTTGGGGTGCAAATCGGAACAATAAAATATAAAGTTTTTCAAACTGTACCTACCGTTCGACATATCAAATGAAAGGGCATTCTGTGAGACTCCAATGTATTTTTTTATAATTTTAAGAGAAATATTATTAATATAAATATATTATAATATTATTATAAATATTTTTAAAGTTATACAATAAAATAGATCTCCTCTTATCTCTGAAACTACTTAGTCTAGAATGATATAAAAATAAAACATATAGTCCATTATTTTAATAGAGATTTCACCCTGAAAAATATGAAAATCACAAAAATAATCTTGCAAACATTATGTAACATTGCGCGGCTTACAAAAACTGTTTTTGTTAAAAATGCAACATCTAGATGACTATTTCAATTTGCGGTAATTAATAATAGAATGAGAAATGAGACAGAATGCAGCAAAGAGCAGCGCAATCCCTCTTTAACCTTTCAGAGACAACCGGTGCTGATTCGGATCCGCTATAGTCCGCTTCCGAAGTCTAATTATTCATGAAAAGTTACTTGCACGTAAAACAAGAAGAGGGTTCCTTATTTTGATACAAGTTTCGGCCTTTTTTCGAAAAAAGCTTCAAGTATATTAATATAATAACATAGTCGTAAGTCCCTATCAATCTGGAAGGTCAGTATTTGCAAAATTTAAAATATACCTATCTTGACCATAACCAGGTCGAGTCATGGTTAGTGTTGATCTCTGATCAATTTTACTGATATTGCAATTCATTTAGTCAAAAAACATTATTACTCTATGTGCTGTGCAATGGACTATTATTAAATAACTTATCAAATTGTCGGGTTGTCACATGTTCCCTGTCAGTTATATCAGGCCTCTGTTTTGCAATTTAATGTTCTTTGTTAAATTTTGTCCGTTACAAGACACGTCAGTTTGATATATTATAGGAAATAAATATTCTTTTCGATGTTTTCAACATAAACTTTTTCCACACAATTCCATCAATCTAACCTCAACTCTCCAACCACCCAATTCGCTTCTAACTACTAAAATCTAACAAAGCAGTAAAGTGAAAAACTGGCGTAAAAACAGACTTAAAAACCCGCTCCTCTTTAAATCACTACATGAGAACTTCCACCCAAATAAATCTGTACAATTTTTAAAATATTGTACTGGAGTTGGTGAACAGTGGTCCATTTAATTACACGGTACGTGCATTTTGGTTCAGAGCCAAAAATCGTTCCGCACATGCTTAGGTTTTGGCTGGAGTCGGCTTAATGTGGAGGCACGCGCTTAGCCTCTGTGCGGCATAAGATCGGCTTAAATAAACATTGTTTGGCTTACCTATGGAGGTTACGAAGTGATGTTATGAAAGGACAAAGTTTTGCTGAGATTTTTTATAAAGGTAAGACTGGGTTTTAGTGTAGGCATTTCTTTATTTTATAATATGGTTTTTTAATACCCGGTTTCGGGAAAGTAATTATTTTGAGGTTCCACAAAGTAAACCTTAGTCAAATGATGCGTTTGGTTGCTTTCAAATTTGAAAATTTGTCATTTTAATCTTCGTTCCTGAAACTGGGCTTAAGTTTCACACGGGAAATTCACACTATTTGAAACAAAAGGGACATTTTGGGAAAGGAACATTCTAAGCCTAAACGATTGATCTGACTTCTTAACTTGCCACTAGATATTTCTAAAATAAAGGCGAAAAATCTGCAACCTTCATTCACAAATAAGTCAATCAAATCCAAACTCAACTCATATAAAATGGCAAAAAATTATAATAAAATCTAATCCCAGTACACAACAACACATTCCGTATAAAAGGCCACAGTCCCAACACTTCCAAGAAGACTATAGTCAAATGCATGAGAGAAAGTTGGTGCATTTTTTCAAAATAGCCACAGGGAGCATGAATAGTAAATAACGAAAGCTTTACACTTAAGGCTCTCTGAGATTTTTTTTTTGTTGTTTGTGATTTTGTATGCTTACAATATCTATAAAGGTTTCTACGAATAAGTTAGTTAGAATTTGTAGAAGCGACAGACTATCTTGGTACCCGGGCCTGCGGATGGCGAGTAATGGGTAGCTCGCCGTCCGATCAGCACCAGGCCTAAGAGTGGACGGCGCGTAGTGTTCCACGCGCGCCTCAAAGAGTTGTCAGCAATAAGGACGAGGCCCGTCATGGCCGATGCCTGCCCGGAGGTTGAGGATAAATTCGAAACAGAGTTACCTCGCCCCTGGGCACTCAGGGCAGGAAGGAACAGGGGTGGGTTTTAGTCAGTAGGAGTCTGACATGCCCTCCCGCTCCACCCAGAGCAAGAGAAGTCATTGGATGATTTCCCACCCCACAAAAAAAATAAGACTATCTTGGTGCCTTAGAAAGTAAAATCAGCGATGACGATTGTCAAGTTCAAAATATTTGATATTGGTATTTCGTCAGCGCGAATAGATCTACAATGACAAGGTCAAGATGTACGGCGATCCGCCACCGGTACATGGTGGACATTTCACCCACACGCACAAAACGTTTTGGGAACACATTCATTGTGCGTACAGCTAAGGAGTGGATTTCCCTGCCAGAGTCTGTGTTTCCTGAGAGCTACAACTTGGGAGTCTTGAATAGGTTATTTTTAGGCAAGCGTGCTTCATCTTCGACCACATCAACGCTTATCATCAGGTGAGATAGTAGTCAAACGCCTATCAATATTAAAAAAAACCCGGCCAAGTGCGAGTCGGACTCGCGCTCGAAGGGTTCCGTACCATCACACTAATATTATAAAGGCGAAAGTTTGTTAGTGTGTATGTTTGTTACTTCTTCACGCTCAAATGGGTGGACTGATTTAGATGATGAATTTTGGTATGTAGCTTATACCCTGGATTAACACATAGGCTACTTTTTATCCTGGTCTACGCGGGTGAAACCGCGGGGCGCAGCTAGTTATCTATAAAAACGGTAAAAAAATCAGGTTTGTTGTATGGGAGCCCCCTTAAATATTCAGTATTTGTAAGTGTAAGTTTTTTAGTATTTGTTGTTATAGCGGCAACAGAAATACATCATCTGTGAATATTTCAACTGTCTAACTATTACGGTTCATGAGATACAGCCTGGTGACAGATGGACAGACAGACAGACAGACAGATAGACGGACGGACAACGGAGTCTTAGTAATAAGGTCCCGTTTTACCCCAAAGGCTACCCTACCGGTACCCTAGAAATGGTAATTTTGGATGATATCGTCATTGCAGATAACTACTTGTTGGTCTCGTGGTCGCAGCGCGACTGCTGAGCGTGCGGTCCTTGATATGATTCCCGGGTCGGGCAAAAAGTGAAATAAAAATAAAGAAAGAAAAAAAATTATAAATAAATATAAACAAAAAACTAAACATAAACACACATAACATAAATATGACATAAACATAACATAACATAAATATATACTTAAACAGGGTGTAACGGAAAGGTGTGGTCATATTTTAGGAACCGGTTCTGCCCATGGATATGATCAACTTTTTCCAAGAGAAAACTGAAAATCCCAAAAAAAAAAAAAATGAAAAGGGAATTTTAATACCCCAAAAAAAAATTGGAATTTCTATACAAAGTTATCATCAGGCTGATCAATATTTGTATGGGAGGTAAAAAAATTTTTTTTTAATTTCTTGGGTAGGTTTTCTTGAATAAAGCTGTTCATATCGATGGACAGATGCAGTTCTTAAAATATGACCACACCTTTCCGTTACACCCTGTATATATTATACATAGTTTTTTTTTTTGTTGAATTTGGAAGTTGGTGGTGTGATACCCCCCGTGCCTCGGAAAGCACGTAAACCCATTGGTCCTGCACTTGATATCACCCCGGTCGTGTTGGATTGCCATCCTATAGGACTATGAGAGTAAAGGATCAGAGACTGCACCAGTGTTTGCGTACACTCTTGTGCACTATAATATCTCCTGTAGAATATAAATAAAAATAAAAAAAATAAAAAGCCTTTTAATTTCTTATAAAATCTTATAAAATATTCACAAAAAGTGTTCTTCATCTAATAGTCCGGTCAATTTAGACATTCGAAGGTACATAAAGTCCCAACAAGCTGAAAATCAGTAAAATTGTTCAAAACATAATTATAAACAATGTTTAAAAGTGCCCCATCATTTCCGTGTATGGAAAAAAAAATATTCAAGGTCAAAGGTAAAAAAATGAGTTTTTCGCGATTTTTAGTAAAACGGTAAGTTTTATCATAAAAGTACCTCAGACAAAAATTGTAGATCATAAAATTATCTATAAAAAATGCACCATTACTTTTTTCTTACGAGCCACCGTTTCTGAGATATAACGATTCAAAAAGTTATAAAAGTTGTTATCGTCATAATATGCATACGTTTCCACGCCACCTATGAGGTAGAGTACTTAGCGCGTTTTTTTAACGTGGTTTCCCCAGTAGGCCTACTCCACGGGTCAGTTGTGATCCTGTTTAATGTAAAACTATTGCAAATTAACGGCAATTTTCAAAGATTGGAAAAGATAAAAGCGATGTAAATTTAAAAAAAAGTGATGAAGTTCATTCGCCTGATTCGTAAGTTTCAAATTCTTCTTGTTCTTCTTCTTGTTCTTCTTCTCCTGCTTCTTCTTCATCTTCATTTTGGATGCAAGTAAATTGCGTCAATAGCGATGTATCGCATGACACTTCGTCAGAATCAAACGAATCCTCCATTGTTTGTGATTCAATATTAGAGCACGACCGGCCTTGACAATTTGTGCGTGCCAAAGAACAAAACAGTCCGACTTTTTTGCAATCACATTTAGCACTGCATCAGTTTTGAACAATTTTACTGATTTTCAGCTTATTGGGACTTTATGTACCTTCACTCTCATTTTTTGGTCTAGATTGACCGGACTATAATGTTAGTAAATGACTATAACATAGTTTTAATATTAAATATTTTTACAGGAATCCCTTGATAGGGTATAGGCCAAACAATTCCTTCCATTTCTCCTTGTCCTGTACTGCCCCAATCCAGTTTCTTCCCGCCACCTACATTATATCGTCCACCCATCATTTTTGTGGTCTTCCCACGTTTCTCTTTCCTTGTAGGCCGGTAGAATATACCAACGCCTAAATTAAATTCTTTTTATAATCTCTACTATTTTCGTATTTTTTTCTTCACAATACATCTATCCACTAGAAGTTTTTGTCGCGACCTCTTACGCACAAAATAAAACCAAATAATACAGCCATGACTATAAACTTTAAAGTCCCTCCACTTGGTTACCCAAGCCACTAATAAAATCATACTTTTTCTTTTATTCCCAGTGCAGAACGTCGCGTAAACGTTTTCAGTGTTAAAACATTTTATCTTTGAAGTCGCTTTAATAGTCACCATCTTCATAAAGATTGAGCTCATTTGTGAGTTCAAAGATAATAATAATGTAATCTGTAAACAGTTGTAGCTATGACTTAGAGTAATGTTATTTTTTATTGCAATTTGAGAGTCGCGTGAATTTTTTATGAGGGCAGGTGCGAGAATGCTACGTACTACAATTTTTTGAAGATTTGGTCATTGACCTCTTTTTTTAATCGGTTGTTATCAAGTGCCTTCAGGCTACAGATTTAGGTACTTGTTTTTGACGACCGACACGTGTTTCTTTAGCTCTCATACAATTTTCATCATCAATATTCGATCATCAAAAATCAATCCGTAAGCACATTTAACTCTTCTCTCGTCTATTGCACACCAGGTGTGCAGATAACAATTAAAATCTATTGTATCTGCTATTATAATTGGGCGTGCGACGAGTTAAACAATACCTAACTACTAGTGGCTAAAACCTCATTATAAATTCGTCTTGCCGTTCGATATGTTAAACAATTACATATTTAATGACTAATTATTTCATCACCACTGCTCTCAAAGTGATGAAGAAAATGTTGTGAGGAAACTGGCATGTCCTAGAACCAAAACTTTGATGACATCCACCAACCGGCATTGGACCCGCGTGTTAGATTACGGCCCACAACCGACACAAAGAGGAGGCCTGTGTCTCAGAAATCAATCTGCCTAGCCGTTGACGGCACGGTTGGTGCTGTGATTGAGCGTTCGGCTGCTGCACTGCGTGTCGCAGGTTCGATCCCCGCACAGAACAAATATTTGTATGGCCTACAGATAGTTGTTCCGGTTCTGGGTGCCTTGTGTGTGTCAGTTAACATGTTTGTGAACGCACCTACGATACAGGAATAATTCCTAGTGTGGGGTAAAGTTTCTTAAAAAAAAAAAATCGAGATGTAGCTAAATACCATTATTTTACATGGAGTGACTGTCTATCTGACCTCCACAACCCAGTTACTGTTGTCAGACTTTCGGGCTTCTGACGACCCGACTGTCAATCGCCGTGTTTTCCGAAACACGGAGGAGTCTCGGTACATGTAAAAATGGTCACCTATCCATTGACCAACTCTGAAAAGCATAGCTTAACCTGACGGATCAGCCCGTGCGGCTGTTATTACTTAAGCCACGAGCTCCGGCTCGAGGCTGATTTATTAAAGACCCATAGAGTACGGAATTATGGTGTCCTGCTTCTTGTGAAGTATCAGAAACACACCAAAAATAAAATACTTAAAGCGAATTTTAATACCCAGAACCGACTTCCTCTTCAAGTCTTCATATTTCCCAGCTTTAAGAGTCCCATAGAAATATAACATTTCCTACTACCCCAATACTACCCTGTTACGAGGGTACTACAAAAACTTTCTAAAGCCGAAGCGTATCGAGGAAATGTTTAATGAACTTCTAACTTAATATAATTCCTTTAGTTGAAGTTTTGTGCTTGGGTTCGCGTACTTACTGTGAATTTTTGCTGTCCAGGAAATGAGGCCTGACGAGTTTGTAAGATGTTTTTGTTCAAGTTCATGGACTTTTCAAGGATGGACGTTGGTTGGGAGTGAATGGATGAGGCGTTTCCATGTGGGTTTATTTATCTAAAACTGTTTTAGATGTCCAGTACGATGTACCTAATTTAAGTTTTGAGGAAAATCTAGGAAGACGTAAAAAAATCTTATTTTGCTCTAGACGGGCTCTAGGCAGCGTATCAGTGATAAGGATGTTCAGAGAGACATTATGGTCAATTTGTAAATCATTTTGGAATATCACGTTGTTGAGAGCTTTTAAAAGGAAAAATTAAAGAGCTTTTACAGATTAATTGACCTTAGCAGTTACTTTTATATCATTTTTTAAGTCCGGAATGAATAAAGTGCTTGATATTTCAAAGTTTTTGAAAATATTTGTAAAGCAGAGCAATGTCTTGACATGATTATTTAAAGGAGTTCCTTGCATAATTTGACCTGAATAAAAGGTGTATCTTTACACCTGGCGGCGCTGATAGGTGGCATCCAAGGACTGGAAAAAAAAATGATGGTCGTCCGGCGGCGAGATGGTTTTTTTTTTTTTTTTTTGGGGGGTGGGAAATCATCCTATGACTTCTTCCGCTCTAGGGTGGAGTGGAAAGGCGTGTCAGACTCTTACTGACTAAAACCCACCCCTGTTCCTCCCTGCCTCGAGTGCCCGGGGGCGAGGTAACTCTTTCGAATTTATCCTCCACCCCCGGGCTGTCATCGGCCGTGGCAGGCCCCTTCCCTTGGCTGACAACTCTTTGAGGCGCGCGTGGAACACTACGCGCCATCGACTCTCGGGCCTGGTGCTGATCGGACGGCAAGTTACCCACTACTCGCCGTCCGCAGGCCCGGGTCTACGGTGGCCGGAGATCGTCTCGCGGCGTCCGAAACCCCTGGCGTCTCAGGCGGCGGTTGCGGCTGGCAGCGCTAGGGCGATTCGGCTGTGTTCGAGTCTCCCTAGCGTATCGCGTTCGCCTCCCTCTTCGCGAGCATTACTGCTTCGCAGAAGGAGGAGACGGCCTCCCATTCCCTCTCGCTCCGTACCATGGCCTGAACCAGGGCACGGCGCGAGAGGTCGCTGCCGCCTATCGCATCCACGAGGACACGGCGGTGCTCTGCCCAAGCGGGGCAAACCTCCACCGTATGCTCCACCGTGTCCACTGGACGATCCTCGCAATGGAAACACCCGGGGGTCACCTCCGCCTTGATCCGACACAGGTACTTACCGAAACAGCCGTGTCCGGTGAGCACCTGCGTCAGGCGGAAGGTGAGGGCGCCGTGACGCCTCTCCAGCCACTCCTCATAGAGGGGCACTACCGCCTCGATGGTGGCGTGCCCAGCGCTGGGTTGCGACAGTCGCTCTCTCCATGTCACCATGAGATCCTGCCGGAGCTCGGTCCGCCGAGCCGCGAGTTGTCGCGGCAGCGGAGTTTCGCCCCGGCGTTGGGCCTCCTCGCGCCACTCGTACAGGTGCGCGAGGATTTTTGCCTCCAGATCCCACGGTGACAGTCTGGCAAGGAGGCTCGCCGCCTCACAGGAGATCGTGTGGTATCCTCGGATGATGCGGATCGCCATGACCCTCTGGGACGCGCTCATCAGGCGAGCTGATCGCTGCCTCAACGAACGCGCCCACACCGGTGCCCCGTAGAGGGCCATGGACCGCACGATCCCCGCGTAGAGCCTCCGGCAGGAGGCGTTTGGCCCCCTCAGATTGGGTAGGAGCCGCTTCAAGGCGGCCCCGGCCCTGTCCAATCTGGGAGCCAAACGTCGAAAATGTTCGACGAAGTTCCACCGGCTGTCGAGGACGAGTCCCAGGTACTTCATCGTACCCTCGACGCCGATGCGAACCCCTCCTACCGTGATCTGGGAACCCGCAGGTGGCGCGTTCCGAGGACCATGAAAACACATGGCCTCGGACTTGTGCAATGCCACCTCGAGTCCCAGTTGCCGGATCCTCCCTATGACTGTCGCAACCCCGCGTGTCATACGGTCGGCCGCCGCCTCGTGCGACCTCCCCTGCGCTAAGACCAGCTTGTCGTCAGCGTAGCACACTACGCTGACGCCAGGGGGGAGGTCGGCGCGCAGCACCCAGTCGTATCCGATGTTCCACAAGGGCGGCCCCAGGACCGATCCCTGTGGAACACCGCACGACATCTCTCGCCGGTTCCATACTCCCTGCTGACCGGGGTAGATGACGGCTCTGTCCGTCAGATACGCCTCGACTACGCGACGGAGGTAGGGCGGCACCCGGTGATACCGGAGTGCCTCCACTATACAACTCCAGGGCAGGGTGTTGAAGGCATTGGCGATGTCCAGAGACACCGCCAAGACGACCTTACCCCGGGCCACTGCATCCCCCGTCGTGAGGGCTCTTACGCGCATGACTGCGTCCACCGTGGAGCGCCCCCTGCGGAAGCCGTACTGGCTCTCCGCCAGGTCCGGCCCCACCCGCACCAACTGCCCGACGAGGCGGTCTGCAATTACTCTTTCAAAGAGCTTGCCCACCTCGTCGAGCAGCACAATGGGCCGGTAAGCGGACGGAGAGTCCGCAGGGCGCCCCACCTTCTTGATCAGAACCAGCTTCCCCGTCTTCCACCGACGTGGAAACTGGCCCCTCTCTAAGCATGCGCTTAAAAGCCCTCTGAGTCGAGGCCCGAGAGCCTCTTGCAAGGCCAGGACCCAGGCTTTCCCATGAAAGCCATCGGGTCCTGGGGCGGTGTTTTTGGCATTCAGCATACGCACCGCCACTCTCAGCTCTACCTCGGTCACCTCGGGAGCATCGTCGTCGTCGTCTTGGTCCGCGTCAGGTACCGCAGGAGACGTAGTCATAGGCGGAGGAGTATGTTCCCCTCGCGAGGGGAACAGAGCGCTCACCACGCCCTCCACGATCTGTGGCCGGAGACTCTGCGTCAGTGGGGGGGCCCATGGGCGGAGTTTCCCCCGCACCGCTTTGTACGGGCGCCCCCATGGGTCTCTGTTCAGAGTCTCCAGCGACTCCTCGCGGGCCGATCTCTTGGCCCGCAAGATCTCCGTTCGGAGGGCGATCCTCGCAGCTCTGCACCCCTCGTATAGCTCCGCCTCGACGGCTTCCGTTTCCGGCGTGCGGTTACGGAGCCGTGTGCGGTACCTGGTGTACCGGCGTCGCGCGGCAATACACCCTTGGCGTAAAGCCGTAAGCGCCGGCGACCACCAGTACACCTGTCGCCGAGCAGAAGGCTGGACCCGGGGCATTGCCACGTCACATATCTCAGACATGCCCTCCTGGAACCACTCTGCCTCGTCGTTTATGTCGGCAGGCCTGTCCGGTGATGTCACCCAGGCCTGCACGATCGAGGCCTCCAGGTGCTTCAGCGACCAACGCGGACCACTCGGGGTCTGTCGGACCGGCACGCTGGAGGTCTGGGCGGAGACGTCAAACCGGATATACCGATGATCGGAAGACGTCTCCACCTCCTCCAGAACGCGCCAGTCAACTACACGTGGTGACAGGGCGGGGCTGGCACACGAGAGGTCCACCACCGATTCGCCCCGCCACCGCACGCACGTTGGGACAGAACCCTGGTTCAGGACGACCAGGCCTGTTTCCAGAGCCCAGTCCTCCACCATCCTGCCCCTTGCGTCCGTGTACCGGGAACCCCAAGCCAAGTTCTTGGCATTGAAGTCCCCGAGGACGAGCGCAGGGAGGGAACGGTATCCGACGACGACGTCTCTCAACTCCGCGAGGGAGTTGTGGAACTCGGCGAGAGTTCGGCTCGGGGAGAAGTACACCCCTACCACTACTATCTCCCCGAACCGTACTGCCACGCAACCCCGACCCCTCTTGACCTCCTCGAGGGTCGGGGTACCGGCGGCGGCCGACGAAATGATGGTCACCGAGCCGTCCAGGTCCTCCACCCAGTCATCCCTGGGCGGGACATAGTACGGCTCGGGGACCACGGCGATGTTAATTGACCACTGCGCCATGCTCTGGAACAACAGGTCCTGAGCATCGGCGCAGTGGTTGATGTTCGCCTGGAGGAGGCGTAATGGGGCCGTTATTGGCATTCCATTACAGCCTCCTCCTCACCAGCCCTCTGCAAGGGTCCAGCCACCGCGATGTTTGCGGTGGCGACGACGGCTGTGGGGGCAGCATCGGCGGAAGCGGAGACGGCGGCGGCTGCGACGGTGGCGGTGGTGGTGGTGGTGGTGGAGGGCCTGCCCCTGGCCCTGGTCTTGGCGGGTGGAGCGCAGGTCCTGCTCCCAGCCCGGTGATCGGCCGGCTTGCCAGCTGCCGCACATGCTGCGCAGTGCGGCGCGGCCTCACAGGAGCCGGCCTTGTGACCGGGCTGACCACAGCGGAAGCACTGGTTCCCTCTGTCCACCTCCGAGGTGCACCTCGCAGCTACGTGGTCGCCCACATGGCAGCGGAAGCACCTCAGAGGTCTGGGTTCCAGCAGCTTGACCTGCGCAGACACCCAGCCCACCAAGAGCCTTCGGCCCTTCCCAGTTATTTGGCTCGCCGCCGACACGGGGCAGCTCACCGTTACGGTAAGAAGCCCCGCGCGATCAGAACGGAGAGTGCCTACCCTCACCTGCTCGGCAGGGCACCCTCCAGTCCTGGCGACGGCGGCCGCCACCTCCGCCTCCGTCACAGAGTCGTCCAGGCCCATTATGCGCATGTCTGCGCTCTTGGTAGGCCTGGACACTCGAGCCTCGTCGACCAGCAACGCCCTGATTTTCTCAGCCAGGGCGTCAGCAGCTGGGCCGCTGGAGGCGCCGGGGACCTCCAGCATCCGGGCTCCGGTCTTGGTGACCTTCACCCGGACGCCGTCGGCACACCCCACCTCCTCGAGGCTCACCGCCGCCTTGGTTTTGGCGAGCACGCTGCGGTAGGTCACGCCCTTCTGGACCGCTTCCGGCTGCAGCGTGATAACCACAGCGGCGGACCTCGGGGCGCGGAGCCTGGCCGCAGCGGCCCGCTCCTTGCGCCGCTTCCGCCTGTCACGTCGTTTGGCCGCCCTTTTGGCCTTTCCCGCCTTCTCTTTCTCCCCGGCCACTTGCCATTCGGCAGCCTCGGCCGGAGGAGGTTGGGAAGTCGAGGCAGGCTGTGACGGCCGTCTCGCTGCCTGGGCTGGGGCCTTCGGGGCTTTCGCCGCCCGTGCAGCCGCCCCACCCGGTTTGGGCGGCGCCTTTGGCGCCTTCGGCGGGGCCGACCCCGCGGGTCTCAGCACAGACCCGCTGTCGGCTCGTCCCACCGAACCCGGCGGCAAATGAGCCCGGTTGCCGCTGGCCCAACGCCGGCTGACTCGCCACCAACGGGGGCCGCAGCACGATGCCCTCCAGCACGGAGAACCGCCTGTTGAAGGCAGCCAGCTCCTGCCGCACCAGATCGAGAACCTGGTTCTCCGCGGCGGGCAGGGGCTGACTCGGCCCATGCTGGAGCTCGTCCTGCGCGTCCCTCCGGGGGCCAGCTCCTCGTCGGAGCTCGGCCAGGTCTGCCCGGAGCCTCTGGTTCTCCTTAACCAAAAGCTCCGTAGTGGCGGTCAGGCGGGCGACCTCCGTCAGCAATTTGGACGTCTCGTCCGCAGACGGAGGCCCGCCGAAGCTCGCCTCCGCCGCCGCCACAATGGAGGCCGTGGCCGCGGATGTGGCCCTGCTCCTAGAAGAGGCAAGCCTCTTGTGGACCACATTCTTTATCGCGTTCTCCACGACCCCCGCAAGCCTGTCCGCTCGCTCCGACTTGGAGCTGACAGAGAACGCCGATCGTCCGCTTGAGGACCCCGAGACCGATACCCGGGAACCCCCAGCGGTGGAGCGGCGCTCCTCCTTCGCGGCGAGCCTCAGGGCTCGCCTGCCAGCCTTCGTGGCCTTGCTCCGACTCCCAGATCCCCTACCCCTCGTGCTGGTGGGAATCTTGGGAGGCGGCGCCATCACATCAGCGTCAGAGGACGACTCACGGCCATCCCCTGATTTGGAACGCTTCTGGTTCCGGAAGAACCGCGAGCCCTGACTCACGGCGCTTCCAGAAGCGCTCCCCTCCTCACGCTCCAGGCTCCTAAAAGAGCTCAGAGCGGCGAGTAGTGGTGCTGCGTCGGTCGCCGACGCCGCACCACTCTCCGCCTCTTTGCCGACTTCACTTTGGCTTGTATCACCCGACCGCGGCTTGTCGGGCGTCTTGAAGCTGAAGGAGATCATCTCCTGGAATGTAGGAGATGATCTGGAGCCTCCTCGGCTCTTGTTGTCGGGATTGTCCCCGACAAACGCATCCAGGTCGTCGTTGTCATGCAGAAGATTAGAGCCGCCCCCCCCAGTATACGAACGGGGGCGTGTCTGGGAGTCATTTACTGTAATCTTGTTGTCCATGTTTGTTTTTTCCTTTGGAGGGTGTGGTCCCTGTCTCCTCCTCTCAACCTCCCTATCTTTTCCTCACATATCGCATGGTCCACATTCACTCTCTCTCATTCACTCACTCACTCACACACTCTGCCCTTATGGGCCCCCCCCCCCCAGTTTTGGCGCCACTCTCACGGTCGCATCTGATGAACAGATGCGTACCAGAGAGCAGCGACGAAGATTCCCCCAGGTTCCACGCCTTTAGGAGGCTCGAACAGCTTGCTCAAGTCTCCCAACGGCGCGGCCCTCTTGTGAGGCGCTAGCATCCGGACATCCCTCCAGTACGCATCCCATAGCCACGCCTCCAAGCTAGGATTGGGTGGAGGTCGCATCCACTGGCAGTCGACGATGATCGACTGACAATGGACGCGACCCCCGGTGTGTTCCTCTTAGTCGGGCCTCTCCCCTGGAGCCTTCCGGCACAAGTTAGTCACTCATGCCGGAAGTCCCCAGGATCATGGAGACCCATAAGCCCCACCACGACGTCAACGTAGAAACACTCGGTGGGGGCGGCGAGATGGTTAGACGGACATTGTTACCATCGCGGGTAAAACCTAGATACACGTCACAGAAGCGTAAGGATTCACACGAGAAAGAACAGGCCTATGCTCAGCAGAGGGCAAAGTCGGGCTACGGATAATGATGTTATCATAACGATTCCGGGCCTAGACCTCGATAAACAACTGCTAAATTATACTACAAGCCTACCTAACATAATACATAACCTAAAAATCATTTAAATTAGCCCATTCAAACGGGTGTGTTGTGCGTAGAAATTTTGACAGAAATTTGAACTCTCAAACCTCAGTTCCTAACAGTAATGAGAAAATAATTACTCGCAAATTAAAATTAAATTTCTGGTTGTAATTTATGTTTACTGCGCCTCTTTAGGGAGGTGACGAAGGGAATTGAACCGCAGAACATAATTTGTTAAGTGATGTGATTTTTTAAAAGGAAATGTAGGGTAGGTGCTGCACGCGCTGTTAAAAGAAAATATTTTATTACACAAGAACCTTGGACAAATGGGTAAATGACACGTTAGAAACTAGTGCACGACTTGAAAGTAGTCGTTTTGGAAAAGACCTAGCAAGAAATACCACGATTACTATTTCAAAAAAATATTGTTATTTTCAATCTTTCTGTAATGACAGTGGTAATGGTGAAATACCAAAGGACAGTGCAGACCTGCCAACAAATAAAATGCTTAAAAAAAACACCCACATTCTCACATTCACGTCATAGAAAAGAAGAATTAAAAAAAAAAAAAAATTAAACATATTTATTTCAACTTATTGCACAAAGATGTAGAGGAGGATTTACTGTTTTAAACTTAACATATTAAATTCCGTTAGAGGTCGTATTGCGTTTGAATGTCAATATTTATTGCAGAGAAACTTGCACAGCCACTGGTCTTGTTTGAACTTCAATTGATGTAATCGTTCAGACGATTACATCAATTGAAGTTCAAACAAGACCAGGATCTGTTATTGTAAAAAGGCAAAACAAACTTTTTTAATTTAACTGGTCAAGTGCAAGTCATACAACGGTAACTGAGGGTTTCTTTTAAATTAACTGGTCAAGTCTTAGTCTGACAACGGGAACTGATGGTTCTTTTTTTAAAATTAACTGGTCAAGTGCAAGTCGGACAAAGGGAACTGAGGGTTCTTTTCTTCCAAAAGATACTTAAGTTTACCTTAGCTTGTAAGGTTTGAAAATAATTAATTATAGCTATGTTACATTATGAACTTTTTCTTTTATTTAAATGTGCCTTATACTAGGAGTTATTCCTGTATCGTGGTTGCATTCACAAACATATAGACTCACATACACATGACACCCTGACTCGGAACAACTATCTGTAGGACATACAAATATTTATTCCGTGCGGAGATCGAACCCGCGACACGCTGCGCAGCAGCCCGCTCAAACACTGCACCAACCGTGCCGTCAAACTGCCGTCAAACAACAACGAACTGTCAGACACATGGCGTAGTTTTAGTTACTAGGGTTCAGTTAGCATTATGCATATACGGCCGTGGAATCGGCCTCACTAGGTGATGGGATTGCAGCGCAGTGCAGATTTACTTGTATCCCGGGCCTAACGTCATAGTAGCGGTAGAAACTAGGAGTTTAAGTCGCTCAGAATCCATCATAACCCTCAACTCTCCCCAGATGGAGGGTATCTTATGGATACTCTCTATGCTATGATCTCCCCCTATGGAGATTTCCACTCAAAAACGAAGGTACAAAACACTAGACATGTTTCTATTAAAGATTTAATTTTCTACTAGCATGACACAAAACTTTAGATGCAAATCTGATACGCCAAAACATTATTCACCATAACAAGACGTTTTAACAAAGACATCATTTTTAAAAGTTATCACCGCAGCCCGATCTCGGCACTTCCTAACTTGTCTATTCCGAAGCTGACAACCAACCTCGTTATATTCACTAAAGGGCTGCCATTTTCTATCCAGTTTAGCAGCTTCGTATTCTATCATATAATAATTTGATTGTGAATTAAATTGTAATCAGTATGTATACAAACTGATAATATTTAAAAAAAGGTATATACAGGGTGCAAAAATAGACACCACATAGCCGTCAACTACGCATACTGTACATCTATAGTAGTTTTACGCAAAAATATTTATTGCTATGAAAAAAATACTATTTTTTATTGCACAATGTAACGCAAACCCAGGCAAGTGGAGTTAAGTCCCGCCCCTTCGCTCTAAGCCACGTAGGTACTTGTCGGATACGTTTGATATATTCATTCCGTTTTCATAACTTCTTTACTTGTAATGCGTAATTTCGAAAGGATTTGCAAAATTCATTTTTTGTTCCGAAATGGTCCCATTTAAATTTCATACAGATCTGATGATTGGTTTCGGAGACAGACAACGGAACTCTTCAAAAATTGACAGAAAATCAACCGCGATTGCTGCATATGTTTTTAATTGCAGTTTATGAATTGTTAACGCAGTCTAATGTGGAACCACAACTAAAAAGTGAAAAATAAAAAACTTTGTTGAAACGGTGTTTCTGGTTTTGTTTTCAGTTTTTGACACCGACTTCCGAAATTAAAGTTATTTTGCACTTTTTTGGAAGTCAATTGCGACGTTGACCTTTAATATCTCCAGAACCAGTGGATTCCCAGGTATGGCCTAGTGGAAAAAAAATCCATATAATGGGTAGAATATGTGGCTTCCGGCTTCGAAAACTGTCTTTTTACACCCGATATACGAGTATATACCTTTTAATTTATTTATTAGTTTAGTAGTGTATAAGTTTATTTTAGTTAATTGTAAAAAAATAAAACTAAACATTAAACTATTATTTATTAAATAGTTGCTTATGTTCTAATACCACATAAGTATTTTGTTTTAACAAAATGTATTACAAATATTATTCGATGGGGATTCGAAAGATGCGTTTGACAAATCAAATACGAGGATTTGAACCAATGGTGACGCGCAATTTAACGCCAATAACAATACGCGTAACTCATTTCGGAAAACTGAGTGAACCAACGCGTGCTACAGTTTATTTCCTCTCCTGAAATGTTTCCAATTTTATAAACGTGGTGTTAAAGTTTAAGCGACGAATAAATGTTATTTTGTAATTATTATACAAATAACGGAGAGGGAATGAGTCAAAATCAAATGAGGAAAAAAAAAATTGTCGCATTTGGTTTTCCGTGTCTTTAATCTTGTGGCCTATACCTGACATAAATGTACCGTGCATCTTCCCGTGATAAAAAACTGCCTGTGGCACATAGCAGAAGTATAGCTTTCTATCATGTCTACATTTGTACGTACATAAATTCACGCTTATTTCCCATGGGCTTGGGTCGAAACTACATAACGCCACCTACTACGATCCTTACATGCGCTTCTTGCTTCGTTTACTTTCATACGTTTTCTATAAGTAAAAGATTTTTTTGATTCGGTAATTAGTACCTATAGATTACCTGTTACAAAATAAAAAAAAACAAATAGTTAACCTCTTTATAATAATAGATTAGATTAAAAATAGTCAGTCTCATCACGTTAGTGGTTTTAGGGCCAGTTCAGTATGAATAGTTAAAAATAGTAACGATGTTAATGGTGGTGATTCTGTTGTGCACAAACTAAACTGAATTTAGGCTATTGCTATCTTTTTCTATCTAATAAAACAAGAAAGAGACGGACGTAAATTAGAGCTGTCAAATTTAGTTTGAATTAATATTTCCATACAAATTAAGGGTACACGTAAAAACATGCCGTCTAAAAACACGGTGAAGCGCAAGGCGTAAACTAGTTTGACATCTCTAACTTAGTGCATAGCTATAGCCGTCCTTTTCTCGCACTGCCTTTTAGTAAAAGATAGCAATTCTCTAATTTTAGTTTAGATATTGAATAAGAGAATCCGTACCATTGTTAATTTACGCTTTATACCTTTATACTTTCTTCTTCTTTCTTAAATCTTAGTTACTTATTTGATCATTGGGTAAGCTAACGCTAACAACTGATTAAACAGCTAATTTTGAAAAAATTTATTACCTACATATTAAGTTACTATTTTAAACTATTGGTTAACCTTAACCACGTCAAAAAAGTCGCTCTTATGGATAAAAAAATAGCGTGCCTTACAGTAGTCGCACATAATGTGTAACGTTTGACATCTCACCTTGGTAATAAGCATCATCTTTCCCTTTTCCCGTCAATTGAGAAACGAGCCAAGAGGATCATCAGCAATGATAGGCTCGTTGAGTCGAAACTCCAGCCAAGCACATAGACGCCGAGATGCTAGCCTGTAGGTTTTCTATCGATTACATTTTGGGGAGTGTGCGACGGAATTGCATAATTTGATTCCGCCAAGCCCGTATCATCAACGGACCACAAGACATACGGCAAAGTGCCATCGGTTCATGGTGGACATCCCATCCATACGCACAAAGCGTTTTGAGAAAACATTCATTGCGCGTACAGCTAGGGAGTGGAATTCCCTACCGGAGTCTGTGTTTCCTGTAAGCTACAACCTGGGAGTCTTTAAGTCAAGCGTGAATAGGTTTCTTCTAGGCAAGCGTGCTCCATCTTTGACCACATCAGCGCTTACCATCGGGTGAGATAGTGGTCAAACGCGTGCCTATCAACAATAAATAAAAACAACAAATTTTCAGGATATAAAGATAATACATTATATCCTGAAAAATAAAATTAAATCGTTTAGTTCCGATTTCGACCACGCGCAGACTTATCGTGCGGGCGCTCTACCATCTAACGGACAACTCTACCACCGCTCACTCTTTGGTCAAATCAAATAGCGCGCCTTTTTCCGGTTTTCTATTACACATTTCCATTCCAATTCACAATATAATTCCCACAGATTGCAGGAAAGAGAGAGGAAAGATGTAACACATCAAAAAATTAAGTCACAAAAAAAAATGCCTGTTCTCATTACTAAAATAAATCAAAAAACAAACAAGATAAAGAAGAAAATATCCTACGAAGATTTATCTAATCCAGTCTTAAAGCTGCTCAAAATAATACGAAAAATAAACAATTTACACAAAAACCGCTAAAATGATATTCTGCAGATTTTATTCGCGAGCTTTAATAAAGCGTTTTCCAGGAACTGGGGTCCGAAGCGAACAAACTGCGGTGAACTTGACTCCTTTAGTTATGTTGTGTAGCTGTTACTTAAAGAAATGATTGTTAAAATTTCATATCATATTTTAAAACCCAAGAAGGATGGTAATGTTTTTTAAGAGTTTGTATGTATGTTTGTCTGGCTATTACCGCAGCACGTCCTGTAGCCTAAACGGGTGGATGGATTTCAACAAATGAGAAATCGTTAGATTAGGTTTGACTGCCGAAATAATCTATGAAAGGTAAAAGGGCGGTAAAAAAAAATGACGGCCTCCATTAGTTTATTGAGGTCATATTTTTAGTGGCATGATTATGTGTGGTATGAAAATAAAGGTCTCAAGGAGGTCATTCCAAAAATATAATTTACTATTAAAAACTTTTTTACGAAGTTAGTTCTATTTTTTTGTAAAAAAGTTTTTTATTTTCACTTTTTAGTTGTGGTTCCCCGTTAAATCGTGTTAACATCATAGACAAATGATCGCAGTAATCGCGAGTCACTTGTGTTAACAATTTATAGACATACGATCGCAGTAATCGATGTTTTAAGAACACATTTATTGTGCGTACAGCTAGGGAGTGGAATTCCCTAAAAAACCGCGGTTGATTTGCTGTCAATTTTTGAAGAGTTCCGTTGGCTGTCTCCGAAACCCATCATCAGATCTATATGCAATTTAAATGGGACCATTTCAAAACAAACCCCTTTCGAAAAAAAAAGAATTTTGCAAATCCGTCAATATATGACGGAGTTATGCCCGAACATACATAAAAATGTAGAAAATAAAAAAATATATCTAAGTAATAATATTTTCAAAAACTCGGCAGATTTTTTTCGTATTAAAAAATGTGGACGGAAGCGCTGAGCACTAGTCGGTATAAATCATAGGTCTTCTTACTTTGAAACAGTCAAGTTGAATAATTATAATAGATATTATTCTAATTAGTCAGAACTTCATGTTTGTCTCGAATAGGATTTTAACTATTTTGAATAGTGGCACAGTAGGTGTCGTGCAAAATGGGAGGAGCATCTAACTTTTGACGAGATTTGAACTGAGAGCATTTCGGTGTACCAAACAAAAAGCGGGGATTCAGATTTCACAATCCCTTCATTCTTTACTCTGCTTGCCTTTAAAACATGGATGAAAACGTGACTCACAGTTAGGAATATCTCATTTTAACTTATTTATTCTCTAGCTTCTGCCAGCGGCTTCGCTCACGTGGAACTAGTATTTATAATAATCCCCCTTTATTCTGAATTATTTTCGTTCTGCGGCCAAAGTTTTCTTCCAACACCTGGCTGAGGAAGCACAATTCTTTGTGCCCTTGTGTGGAATAGGTCCGCGGAAGCGACGGAACACCACGTTCTGCGCCCAAAAGCTTTCTTGAAACACCTGGCCGAGGAAGCACAAGTTTCTGTGCCCTCGTATGGAATAGGTCCGCGGAAGCGACGGAACACCACGTTCTGCGCCCAAAAGCTTTCTTGAAACACCTGGCCGAGGAAGCACGTCGGAATGCGAACTACGAACGCCGTGTAGTTCAGCTTTCGGCGCACGTACTTCACGATGTCCTCTGCCTCAGTGGTGTAGTGGAGGCGCGAGATGTACATCGGAGTGTTCGGCTTTGCTGCACTCAGCTTTACGTTGGGCTCCACGGGAGCCCAATAATAATATAATATCATCATCATCATTTCAGCCAAAAGACTACTATTGCTGGACGTAGGCCTCCCCAAAGTATCGTCATATTGATCGGTCCAGTGCGTCTCGCATCCAGAGGATTCCCGCGGCCCACTCAAAAAAAATACAACAAGAGAATTCGTTCCGAGTTTTAGTCGCTACCTAGTAAAATATCCTGACAATGGTTAACATTAGGAACAAGCATTATTTCAGAATTCTGATCTGGCCTTTTTATGTCACATACATTACACTTTTGACCCTCTTTTTTGCATCACGGGCTGACAAACGACTTCAACATTCAATAAAAACATGAAACCAGTTTTCACTAGTTCTACAGCGATAGTTGTTTAGGTAATATTTTATGTAGCAAGGAACAAAAACTAAATGTCATGACCCAAACGAGATATACTATAAACAAGGTTTCGTCAAGTCACCGAATTATTAGGAGAACATTAAAATTTACTTACAATGATGTGCAAAGTAAGAACGATATACTTAATTAGAAATCCTATTTTTATTCCAGTAAGGTTTAAAGTCACTTTTCAGGAGTGACTTTCGATTAATTATTATTCAAGAGACGGAATGGATACAAATTCAATGTTTTGTTTTTAAATTATTTGGTGGGGTGGATGGAATAATTATTTCCTTCTTTATTTTGGGGAGACGATAAATTTATGCCGTGTAATCTCGATGGAAAAGTATGAAGAAAATTCTGTCAGTTTAGTATCTTTTAAGAAGGTAATATTATTTTTACCCGACTGCGCGACGCAAGGGATGTTAATGTGTTTATCAGCCTATGTATGTATGTGTTTGTTCCTTTGTGGCGCTTTAGAGACCAAACTCGTGGGCCGGTTTTGATAATTCTTACCTTAATTGATTCCTCTTAAACTTGCGAGTGCTACTAAAGACACAGTAATCAAAATACAATATGGCGACCACCAGACGCCATACGCCATTTCAGAAGAAAAAAAAGTCGATGAATTACATTAAGTGGGGTATCAAAATAAAGGGTTCAAAGAGGCGATTCCAAAAATCAACTACTAAACTAACTAAAATGTAGAAAATTACAAAAATTCTAAAATCCCGACTATAAAAACAACAAAAAAGTTCCAAACAAGTCACTGTTTAAGCAGTCTGATGTAGTTGGTGGCATGGAATCAATAATAAAATTGAACAAGAATAACTGCACCAGCTGCATCAGACTGCTTGAAAGTGACTTGTTTGGAACTTTTCTGTTGTATTTTATTACAATCGGGTTTTTGAAATTATTAAATTTTTAGTAATTGAGAAGATAAACAGCGGATTTAGTTGTTCGTGTAAAATGCGCGTACCGGAAGATGCAGCGGTGGAAGGCCTCCCAAAAGGTTGACCGATGACCTGGCAAAGGCCATGGGAACCCACTGGATGCGAGATGTGTGGGACCGGTTGATGTGGCGTCACTTGGCAGACTATGTCCAGCAGTGGACATCCTTCAGACGTCTAAAATAATGATAGTGATGATGTTAAATGCTAATACCTAGTTTTTTCATAGATACACAAGCTTTATTAAAAAGCTACATTCGGTAAACGAATATTTAAGTGATAGACTTCTATAATAATAGTCATAATTTAAGTACATACTCGAGACTTAAAATTTTATTTGATTTATCAATTACTATTACTTCTCTCAATAGACACCTATTTACCGATGAGTTCAGTGTGGCTGTAGGCTTACATCAAGGGTCGGCTTTAAGTCCTTACCTCTTCCTGTTGATTATGGATGCTCTTACGTCGGAAATACAGGAAGAGGCACCCTGGTACATGCTGTTTGCCGACGACATTGTTCTGGTCGGTGAAGATGGACCTGAGATCCAGAGCAGATAAGGGAAATGGCAACAGAAGCTGGAGAAATTTGGCTTGAAAATCAGCAAAACCAAAACTGAATACATGTTCTGCGATTTCGGCGGTCTCTCCAGTTCTGAAGCTATAGTGCTCGACGGCGCGCTTCTCCTAGTCTGCTCCGATTTTCGGTATCTCGGTTCACTCGTGCAAAGCGATGGCGAAATAGATCGGACTGTTAAGCACAGAATTAACACTGGATGGATGAAATGGCGGCAGGTCAGCGGGACTATCTGTGACTCCCGCATACCCCTTAAACTTAAGGGGAAGGTTTATAAAACAATGGTCGGACCTGCTGTCTTGTATGGTTCAGAATGTTGGGCCACAAAAGGGATGAATCAAAAGCAATTGCATGCGGCTGAGATGAGAATGCTAAGAGCGATGTGTGGTGTTACGCGCATGGATAGAATTAGGAATGAGTATATAAGAGGAAGTCTGAAAGTGGCACCGCTGACTGAAAAATTGTGTGGAAATCGGTTGTCGTGGTATGGGGATGTGATGCGGAGGAATGAAGAAAATGTCGTGAGGAAAGTCTTGTGTATGGATGTGGATGGCTATAAGAGTAGGGGAAGACCAAAGACACGATGGTTGGACTGTGTGAAAGAGGATATGGGTAAAAAGGGGGTGACTACAGAGATGACGACTAATAGAGGAGTATGGAAGAAAAAGACATGTTGCGCCGACCCCAAATAAATTAGGATAAGGGCAGGAGAATGTTGATTAAAGCTATTAGTTAAATCTCATAAAATACCATGTCATTATTATAAATATAGAAATTTGTTAATTTAAGTAATGTTAAATAATTAACAAATGCTTACTCTCTCCGAACTCACTTATTTTGCTGTGCCCGACAATCCGTGTGATCTTATTATAAGTTTACCACCTAAGAATACCTACATGTGGAATGCAATAAAAGTTTTGAGTATACCTAAGGATTTTTTAAAGTTTAAAAAAATTGCGGATCGAGGTTTTTCTTTTTCTCGTATCCATGACTCATATTTTGTCCAACAGGCACGTAACAACTGCACAGCTGAAAGTCTATGGTTTGTCTCACATAAGTCTTCGAGGGTGCAGATTTTTCGCTACGACGCGCCACACTAAAGGTGGTTTTACACCAGCAAAGCAAAGCGTAGATGGGATGGGCGAGAATTGAAATTTGCATGTCAAAATTGCTAACTACACCCTGCCTTAGTAGCATTTTCTGTTGGCATCAAGTGGCCAACAGTGGGGAATCCGTTGGGATATAGTTAGTTAGATTCCCTACATCAAACTTACAATGACCCAACGCAGTAAATTATTATCATTATACCAACTGGAGTTGCCCAAGCGTGTAAATAGCCGTGGGTCTCTGCGGATGTAGAACAGTAAGTACGACCAAGCACTTGGAGGGAATGCTGGCCCAAAATTGCCTATATTTGTCTGTATAACTTCAAGTTAGGAGTGGCCGGCAGCAGTCGGCGAATGTGGCCCTACTCACAATTTGTAAAACAAGTGGTACCTTACTTTCCGGGCTGTTCTCGATGGTTGCACGTCGACTTGTCGAGTGGCCACTCGTTCTCTTCACACCAACACTCCTGATTATTCTTGTTCAGTAGTTAACGGACGCGGTAAATATGGGTTATTTATTATTCCCGGAGGATCCCCAACGTTTACGGGATTTACTCGGGATTTTAGCGTATTTGCGGGGACGATATTATTTTAAGACATTAATTTAGTCTGCGGTGAGATGCGCGCTGTGCCTCGCGGCGTTAGACACACACACACACTGACGTCAAACTGACGTGACGTCGATTGTTGCATTTTAAATTGTCTATAGCTCGTCGTAAAGCCGGCCACTCACGTCTGTCTGACAAATTAAAGCGAGACACACACGCGACGTGATACCAACCCCACCCAACTTGCAGAGTGGCGGCAACTCGCCACACCATGCTCCCTGCCTTGAAAGGTCCAGGAGCTTTCAAAAGCTGCTAATCTATGCGGAGCGAGTGAGGTTCAAGAAGCGGTGATGATATGTAAGCATTAACTTGTTGAAGAGCTTTGAGGGAAATCCAAGCAGCAGTCCGAAACACCATCGCATTGATATAATGCTCGGGAAAAATAATTATCAGTGTCCTAAGAATGAATTGCGGTTCGACTTGACTATGGTAAGTCGAATAAACTAAATTACAACTATGTAATGGCGTACCATTGGAACGTATAATATGAACCCTAAACTAAATTAAACTAAATTATATAGTAATAATAATCTATTGAGTTGGCAAAGGATACAACTTAGTGACAGGACGTTTATACGTGCCTGACGCGGTTTTTATTGAAGCGACTCGAATTACACCATCCGATCCCGGAAAAACTTCCTCTATGATACCTAATGGCCAAGTCAATGGAGGTACGTTATCTTGACCCAAGAGAACGACAGTACCTATCTCTATAGGGCGATCGGGAGTGCACCACTTCTGGCGAACTTGCAGCGTGTGCAAGTACTCAATTCGCCATTTATTCCAGTAGGATAACACAAGTTGATCCAAGAGCCTTTTGCGGTTGTTTAGGTTTATGCTTTCTTCTGCCAATTCAAAAGAAGGCAAATACGTGAGTGGACTGGACATTAAAAAATGCGCGGGCGTGAGTACCTCCGGATGTGGGTCTGACGAAATGACACTAAGTGGTCGAGAGTTCAAAAGGCACTCAATTTGCACCAATACGGTCGAGAGTTCCTCGTAAGTGAGAAGTTGTTTACCTACGACTCTAAACAAGTGAGTTTTAACACTCTTAATATTCGACTCCCAAATACCTCCGAAGTGTGGAGCTCGCGGCGGTATTCTTGTCCACTCGATGCGTGATTTAAGAAGCTCATTTTTAATATCCGTTTGAACAGTTGAATTTAATAAAAAAGAATAAATATCATCCAATTGCGCCTTAGCGCCAACAAAATTGGTACCATTGTCTGAGTACATAACAGACACTGGACCGCGGCGAGAAATGAATCTCTTAAATGCGGATAGGAAAGCCTCAGATGTGAGATCCGAAACAAGCTCGATATGTATGGCTTTAGTCACCATGCATACGAACAAACATAAGTAAAGTTTCTGCGAACGTTGACCTCTACGTCGAATAGGTATATAAGCAAGCGGCCCGGCGAAATCTACACCGGTGTGTACAAAGGCTTTAGCATCACGGACGCGGTATCCAGGAAGTTCAGCCATTTTGGGTACTGGATGCTTAGGATTTAGACGGAAACAAGTATTACATTTCCGACAACGAGAACGTATAACCGTTCGGCCATCCAATATCCAAAACCGCTGCCTTATAATGGACATCAATAACCCTGGGCCCGTATGGCAGTACGTATTGTGATAGTGATCGATAATTAGATCGACTACGCGGTCGCGTTTAGGTAAAAGCGCGGGATGCTTGGCTTCATACGGTAAGTCAGATTTAGACAATCTGCCCCCAATACGTAAGATTCCGAAGCTATCAATGAAGACAGATAAACAGCGCAACTTCTTAGCTGGAAGTTCACCTGCTTTAATTAAATTTAAATCGCTCGCAAAATGTAAACTTTGAACTAATCGAACAATGAAATTTTCGGCGGTTTGAATGTTTTCAACAGAACTATGACTATGTAGTCTGTTTGTAAATTTAAGAATGTACATAAATACACGTAACAATTTATTCCATGAGCAAACACGGTCAGCTATAGTATCTAAAATACGCGGTTCAGTATTCGAAGTTTCTACAAGAAAAACCTTTGATTTAAACGCCGGCAATGTTTCACATTGAGCAGGAGCGAACTTTAAAGGCCACTCGCTCATGGGCTGATGGAGCCATGTGGGGCCGTTCCACCACAACGAGTGTCTTATTAAATCCGACGGCAGCATGCCGCGAGACAGACAATCGCTAGGATTCTCTTTCCCGGACACGTGACGGAAACAAGCGGCAGGTAAGTTTTCCTGTATTTGAGCAATGCGGTTGCTGACAAAAATAGACCATCTATGGGGAGATGAGTGGATCCACGAGAGAGCTATGGTGGAGTCTGAGAAAGCGTGGACACCTGTAATAGGTACACGAGCGGAAAGTTTTTCCTTGACTACGCGAACAAGTTTAGATAGAAGTAAAGCGGCGACAAGTTCTAATCGCGCTAGCGTTGTTATTTTAGCGGGGGAGACTTTGGACTTTGCACATAAGAGTCGGACAGTGATATCACCAGTAGGGTTGGTAATGTGTAAATAAATACAACAGCCATAACCAGTAAAGCTGGCGTCGCAAAAGGCTACGATGTTCACTACAGCTTCTCTAAAGACGCCAATGTGGCGAGGAACCTTTAGAGAAGAGAGCGAAGGAAAATCGCGCGTAAAAGCGGCAAACCGATTTGTGATAGATTCCGGTGGAACCTCATCCCATCCTACTTTAGCTAACCAAAGTTCTTTGATTAATACCTTCGCGTACAGCACAACGGGTCCTACAAGGCCCAGTACGTCGAACAAGCGGGCAACTAGCGATAGAATCGCGCGCTTCGTGCATTTATCATCCACGGCGATTGTTGTCAAAGAAAAATAATCATCAGCGGGTTCCCAGGTTAATCCAAGGATTTTGAAATTATGGACATCATTATCCATGCCAGAAAAATTAACTGGTAAGCGGTGAGACTCTGGGAGAATCTCTAATAAAGCGGGTGAATTGGTAGCCCATTTGACTAAGTCAAAGGAACCTACCTTCATTAAATCAATTAAATCGCGGGATAGACGCATAGCTGTCTGTTCGTCCGAAACAGAGTAGACGTAGTCGTCCATGTAAAACTGAGTTTCTACCAATTTAGAAGCCTCAGGAAAGCGGTCGCTTTGCTCACACGCCAAGTTACGCAATGTGCGCATCGCTAAATAAGGACTAGGTTTTAGTCCGAAGGGAACGCGGTTAAAATGAAAGGTGCGAATAGGCTCACCTTTGCTAAAACGATACAAGATTCGTAAATATTTGCGGTTGTGCTCTCTTACACCGATACGCAAGAACATTTGTTTTATATCCGCTGTCATCGCGACAGGGAATGTACGAAAATCAAGCAATAACAAAAACAAGTCTGCTTGCAAATTAGGTCCGACATGCAAAATGTCATTGAGCGACAACCCTGAGTGAGTTTTGGCGCTAGCGTCCAAAACCACTCGAATGCTGTCCTTGTCCGGTCTAATGACGGCATGATGCGGTATATAATAACCCTCCTCTGTCAATTCAGAGTCGGGCACTTCCGCTAAATACCCCTGAGTTATATAATCCGCGATAGTTTTATTATAATTCTCGCGTAGGGTCGGCATTAACGTGAACTTACGCTCGAGAGCAAGTAAGCGCCGATGGGCGTAACCGCGCGAGCTACCTAGCTCGCTGGGTGAGCGCGCAAAAGGTAGATCGACAAAATATCTGCCGTCTTCAAATAAGACTGAAGAATTAAAATTATTTTCACACTCTAATTCGTCCGGACTAATAAAACGTTGAGATGGAATTTCCTCTAGCTCAAAAAACCTATGTAAATTTGACTCGACTTCAATGTCGGCCTGCGCGGTAAACGAAGATGCAATGTGTGTCACATCACTACTACAACAATCAATATCACCCATAAGTACATAACCGAAGCTAGTCAGTACAGCAGGGGGTGCGCGGGTACCTGTTTCGACCCTGTCTCCCAGGTAAATAAAGGGGAACAATTGTGCTCCAAGCACGACGTCTACCGTGCCCGGCACGTTCCAAAGCGGATCAGCGAGCTGCAAGTTACTTAAGTATGACATGTTATTATTGTTATGTAATCTAATTAATTTCGCGGGAAGTCTATCTGTAATACAATCAACAACTAACGCTTGTATCGAAAACTTCGTATGAGGGTCAAACCGAGATTCTATGTTGAGATGAATAAAACCGTGTATTGGTTTCGATGACATTCCAACACCTTGTAAAAATGAATTGCGTAATTTAATTATGGGTAAGTTCAAACGTTTACAACAGTCCACAGTAATTAAATTATTTTGCGATCCGTTATCTAGTAGGCACCGAACCACCTCCTTATCTCTGATGTCGCTATAGTATGCATATAACTGCGCGGTCGCTAGCAAAATGGTTGACCCAGTTTTAACAGCTGTAGTGAGCGAAACAGATGTATCCTTAGTAGGCGCTTGCGGCTCGGGCGATAATGACTCATGTTTTTCTCGGAAATGTAAGAGAGAATGGTGGTTCTTCTTACAAATTTTACAAACGTTACGTGACTTACATTTAACCAAAGAATGGGATAGACTTAAACAGTTTATACAGCCACGTTTTGCTTTTATAAATTCAAAACGTGCAAGCGGTGTACTAATATTTTTAAACAGCGGGCAATAGAACAGCTGATGTCGTACGTCATCCTTATCCCAAAGCGTACATTTGCCATTCGAAACCGGTTCATTACGCGATACGAATGACTTAGCGATGTTATTTTTTGTTTGATGATTAACTGAACTAGACTTAGCGCGCGGTTCCGTCTGTAAATTATTACCGTATGAGCGTTGTAGTACCTTAACATATTCTTGCATGAATGTTATAAACTCCGCATAGGAAGGTAATTCTTTTTCACTCACACGTGATTCAAACTGTAAGACAGTTTGCGCGTCAACCTTTCTTAAACCACAGTGTAATAAAACAAAATCCAGTAAGTCTGGAATGTCTAATTGCTTCAAGGCTGCGACGGACGCTGAATATCGTTCCACAAAAGTATTGAGGCTCGCGGCATTTCCGGCGCATTGTTTAATGTCCAGTATATTATTGAGATAATGAATCCCTAAACTACGCTTATCTTGATACCTTTTTACGAGACTGTTCCACATAACGTTGTATGTATCACCTGTAGGAACAATGCCCGCGGTCAGCTTCAAGGCATCATGAGTCAATTTACTGATCAAGTACTGGACACGCTGCGAGTCAACCAGATCGGTATTTAAATGAACATTGCTTCGAAACATTTCATAAAAGATAGGCCAATTTTCCGCTTTACCATCAAACGTTGGCAAATCTATGGGCGGTAATTTTATCCGAGTACCCACTTTGTGTTCCGATGTTTCGTTTTTCGAAAGTATGAGATTACGTTTATATTTAATATTAGAATATAAGTCTTCAATAGAATATAGACTCGAATAGTCTGGTGCGGTTTGGTCAATCTCGAATTGCAATTCATTCATTTGTTCTACTATTTCCTCAAATTTGTTATATTGCTCAGTAATTGTTTCTGACTGCGCTAAGAATGTCTCATTTGAACGTGAATCAAAGTTCGAGATGTTTCTGGAATCATTATATATGCGATTAACTCGCTCGAAAATCATTTGTTTTTTAGCGGTAAGCTGAGCCAATTTAGCTTCTTGCTTGCGGGACGCCATTTTGGGGCACTAATAAAGTTATGTGCCTACCGTAATGACTTGTACTTAATTTGTACTGAATTTTACTGATGCCTATCCGGCTCGAAGGACCATCTAATGGAGTTGCCCAAGCGTGTAAATAGCCGTGGGTCTCTGCGGATGTAGAACAGTAAGTACGACCAAGCACTTGGAGGGAATGCTGGCCCAAAATTGCCTATATTTGTCTGTATAACTTCAAGTTAGGAGTGGTCGGCAGCAGTCGGCGAATGTGGCCCTACTCACAATTTGTAAAACAAGTGGTACCTTACTTTCCGGGCTGTTCTCGATGGTTGCACGTCGACTTGTCGAGTGGCCACTCGTTCTCTTCACACCAACACTCCTGATTATTCTTGTTCAGTAGTTAACGGACGCGGTAAATATGGGTTATTTATTATTCCCGGAGGATCCCCAACGTTAACGGGATTTACTCGGGATTTTAGCGTATTTGCGGGGACGATATTATTTTAAGACATTAATTTAGTCTGCGGTGAGATGCGCGCTGTGCCTCGCGGCGTTAGACACACACACACACTGACGTGACGTCGATTGTTGCATTTTAAATTGTCTATAGCTTGTCGTAAAGCCGGCCACTCACGTCTGTCTGACAAATTAAAGCGAGACACACACGCGACGTGATACCAACCCCACCCAACTTGCAGAGTGGCGGCAACTCGCCACACCACCAACCATTTACCAACGTTGGGCCAATGCTACTACTGCCTACCTTTACTTAAAAGCTGTTGGCGTTTATGCAGTGCTTATAACGTAGACCCTACAAATATCAACTGCATTGGGCCAATGACTGCCCAATGCAGTTAAATATTATCATTACGCCAAAGTTTTTACAAAACGCTCCATATTTTCAAAATGGTTGTTCGGATGAAAATCTTTTCAAGAAAGAAATTGTTGCTCTACTCAAAAACCATGAGATAATGAAAAAAACTCGAAAAATTATTAAAAAAAAAAATTATTGCAAAATTCTTCTAAGTGTCGGGCCGGATCATCAAAGGACTTAGTAAAATTTTCAGAGATTTTTTTTTAATAGATTTCTGCCCTTTTTATTGTAGCACCTTACTAACCTTGTCCATAGAAACCATTTAGGCTCTGTGAAGCATGGCCCTCCGACGCACCGTTCCCAAGTTATAGGCCTCCAAATTTTATTTTATTTTTTACAAAACGATCCATATTTTCAAAATGGTTGCTCGGATGAAAATCTTTTCAAGAAAGAAATTATTGCTCTACTCGAAAACCATGAGATAATGTAAAAAACTCGAGAAATTATTTAAAAAAAAAAAAATTATTGTAAAATTTTTCTAAGTGTCGGCGATCATCAAAGGACTTAGTAAAATTTTCAGAGATTTTTTTTTAACAGATTTCTGCCCTTATTATTGCAGCACCTTACTAACCTTGTCCATAGAAACCATTTAGGTTCTGTGAAGCATGCCCCTCCAACGCACCGTTCCCGAGTTATGGGACTCCAAATTTTATTTTATTTTTTACAAAACGATCCGTATTTTCAAAATGGTTGCTCGGATGAAAATCTTTTCAAGAAAGAAATTGTTGCTCTACTCGAAAACCATGAGATAATGTGAAAACTCGAAAAATTATTGAGAAAAAAAAATGATTGCAAAATTCTTCTAAGTGTCGGGCTGGATCATCAAAGGACTTAGTAAAATTTTCAGAGATTTTTTTTTTACATATTTCTGCCCTTTTTATTGCAGCACCTTACTAACCTTGTCCATAGAAACCATTTAGGCTCTGAGAAGCATGGCCCTCCGACGCACCGTTCCCGAGTTATGGGCCTCCAAATTTTATTTTATTTTTTACAAAACGATCCATATTTTCAAAATGGTTGCTCGGATGAAAATCTTTTCAAGAAAGAAATTGTTGCTCTATTCGAAAACCATGAGATAATGTGAAAAACTCGAAAAATGATTGAGAAAAAAAAATGATTGCAAAATTCTTCTAAGTGTCGGGCTGGATCATCAAAGGACTTAGTAAAATTTTTAGAGATTTTTTTTTTTACATATTTCTGCCCTTTTTATTGCAGCACCTTACTAACCTTGTCCATAGAAATCATTTAGGCTCTGAGAAGCATGGCCCTCCGACGCACCGTTCCCAAGTTATGGGCCTCCAAATTTTATTTTATTTTTTACAAAACGATCCATATTTTCAAAATGGTTGCTCGGATGAAAATCTTTTAAGAAAGAAATTGTTGCTCTACTCGAAAACCATGAGATAATGTAAAAACTCGAGAAATTATTTAAGAAAAAAAATTTACTGCAAAATTTTTAAGTGTCGGCGATCATCAAAGGACTTAGTAAAATTTTCAGTTATTTTTTTAACAGATTTCTGCCCTTTTTATTGCAGCACCTTACTAACCTTGTCCATAGAAACCATTTAGGCTCTGTGAAGCATGGCCCTCCGACGCACCGTTCCCGACTTATGGGCCTCCAAATTTTATTTTATTTTTTACAAAACGATCCATATTTTCAAAATGGTTGCTCGGATGAAAATCTTTTAAGAAATAAATTGTTGCTCTACTCGAAAACCATGAAATTATAGAGGTATGCGGAACAGGGTGTAAAGTCCCACAACCTCCATTGAAAAGGGAGGATCCTCCGACCAGACGGGTGCTGTGTCTGGTCCGGGCAACTGCCCGATAGTTGATTTCGGGCTGTTGTATATGTTCAAATCGCGCGGAGAACTCTGCTTGCGCGATGTAGGAATTTAGCTGTTCTAGTTCTTGTGTAGCGTCATAGATGTCGCTACATCACTCCCCTCCAGAGATCGGAGATCGATTGTTCTCTTCTCGATGAGTCGTTCAAACGTGATGCTTGCCGGGCTAGTGGAAGGCTGGTTCCAGTGAGTCGGAACCGGAAGAGGCGCATAGTTCACGGTGAGTCGGAACTGTCTGCGGTGATGATATCCCAGTGAGTCGGGATGATGCTGCGGGCTCCAGTGAGTCGGAGTACTGCTGCGGGCTCCAGTGAGTCGGAGCGGTGCGTCGTTTCGTTGTCGGCGTATCGTTGTCGGCGTATCGTTGTCGGCGTATCGTTGTCGGCGTATCGTTGTCGGCGTATCGTTGTCTGCGTTATCGTTGTCGGCGTATCGTTGTCGGCGTATCGTCGTCGGCGTATCGTTGTCGGCGTTATCGTTGTCGGCGTTGTCGTTGTACTGGCTGGCTGTATGACTCGTTGCTGAAGAGCTTGGAGGAAGTGATGATGATGACGTCACGCTGGAGTAGCTGCACGAAGGCTGCGCTGACGAGGTGATGACGTCATGACGAAGGCTGCGCTCACGTTCATAGTCGAGGGTCACCATTATAGAGGTATGCGGAACAGGGTGTAAAGTCCCACAACCTCCATTGAAAAGGGAGGATCCTCCGACCAGACGGGTGCTGTGTCTGGTCCGGGCAACTGCCCGATAGTTGATTTCGGGCTGTTGTATATGTTCAAATCGCGCGGAGAACTCTGCTTGCGCGATGTAGGAATTTAGCTGTTCTAGTTCTTGTGTAGCGTCATAGATGTCGCTACAAAATAATGTAAAAAACTCGAGAAATAATTGAGAAAAAAAAAATGATTGCAAAATTCTTCTAAGTGTCGGGCCGGATCATTAAAATTTTCAGAGATTTTTTTTAACAGATTTCGGCCTGTTTTATTGGAGCACCTTATTAACCTTGTCCGTAGAAACCATTTAGGCTCTGAAAAGCATGGCCCTCTGACGCACCGTTCCCAAGTTATAGGCCTCCAAATTTTATTTAATTTTTTACAAAACGCTCCATATTTTCAAAATAGTTGCTCGGATGAAAATCTTTTCAAGGAAGAAATTGTTGCTCTAGTCGAAAACCATGAGATGATGTAAAAATCTCGAGAAATTATTGGGAAAAAATTGAGTAATTGGAGGGTAGTCCCAAATAATACAGTTACAATTTTGAGCTCTCATATAATTAATTTAATAAAATATTAAAAACAACTTTTAAATGCAAGGAACATAATAAAGTAGTACATTAACCTCTGGTGCACTCAGTCAGTTCATCAAATCTCCTTGACACCACTTCTCTACACTGCAAGCACTGCTCTTTGCTGAAATGGACCTGTACTCCAAATCGTCAAGCACTGTGGAGGAGCTGTCTCCTACATTTGCTTCAAGAATGTCACAGTATGAGGAAGACTTGAAGAATGCCAGTGGTGAAGCTTCACATAAGACTATTGCCAGCCTATCCAAGGACTTCACTGAGTTGAAGACCCTAGTTTGGAAAACATTGAGTTCACTGAAATCCCAGATGGAGTTGCTTGTGTTTGGCTGGATAGGCACGAAATGACAACCCGTGCTAAGGTTCTTCTGTTGCATGGCCTGAGTGAGGACAAGGGAGCAGATCTAAGCAATGGTTTCCTGAAGGTTTTGTCGGAGCGTCTGGAAATGGCCAACGTCGCCTCTAAAGATATAACAGCCTGTCACCGCCTTGGAAGCAACACCAGCAAACCTCGTCCCCTCTTAGTTAGATTTGAAAGCCGCATCGTAAGGAATGAGGTGTGGCGAAATAACAACCAAGCTGAAAGGCTCTGGTTTAACGCTTTCTGAGTTCCTGACTAAGCTCAGACACGATATTTTTATGAATGCTCGGAAGTACTTCGGAATACATAAGTGTTGGACGTCTGAGGGGAAGATTGTCATCCAGGTTTCCGAAAAATCGCGACGGAAGATTGAGTTTGCTTCGGAATATCAAGAACTTGTGGCTCAGTTTCCCGTTGCTGAGCCCTCAGCCGTAACTTCGAAGCCAGTGCCCGATAAGAGAATTTGCTAGACAGTAAAGTGATGAGTCTTCGTTGCGGGTCTTCCATTTTTCTGAGTATATAATATACTAGGTACTTATAATTTTTATGTTTTATGTCGTTCATGTGTCGGTCATTCAATTTTTTTAGTTTTTTGTTTTGATTTGATTTTTTACTTATGTTATTATTGTCATTTGACATTTAGACCGTTCGGTGTTACTCAAAGTTTTCGTTCGGAAACATACTAACGTGTATTTATTTTGTTTGGACTACAGGCTTTTTATCTTTTAATTATAAAACTAATGTAGCCGGCGAGTGCATCGAGGTTTGAGTGCTGAAATTATTTTTTTCTTGTTTATTGTTAGATTACTTAAATTTTTTTTAAATTATTTATTTATTTTTATTGTTATTTGTATTTAGTTAAAATGGAAATGGACTGGTCACATGATGAGATCAACAACAGGAAAGTGGACTAAAAAAGTAACAGAATGCTACCATGACCTCATTTACCTTTCCTATAAAATTTGACTTCCTCAACGCAAGGCCAAATTTCTCTTTCTTCGCAGTTTTAAAAACGTTGATTTGGAGCGTTTGAGGGCTGATGCGGGTGGGATTGACTGGTCTTCTGTGTTCACCGGCGAGAATATGGACTCTATGGTGTCAGTTTTCAGCAGTACTATATTGTATTTGTATGATGCACCCCTTAAAAAGGTAAGAGTCAAACACCTTCCTGCACCATGGCTTTCTCCAGCTATAAAAAACCTGATGGCGAAACGTGATAAGGCCAAGCATTTATACAGGAATCGGGCTACTGAGGAAAACTGGGACCTTTATAAGAAGATGCGAAATCGCTGCAGTTGTTTGTGTAGGAATGCCAAAAGGCATCACATTCACAACTCAATTGATAACTTCAACCCGACACAAGTATGGCAATTTTTAAAGACTATTGGTATTGGCAAAGCCTCTAGCAAGAGTTCTTCTGATAAAATGGACCTCAATGCACTTAATGCGCACTTTTCTACATCACCAATTATACTCGATATCGATGTTAAATCTTCGACTCTCAATGATCTTTCCAATCTTCCTTTACCAGCAAATACTTCTTTCACTTTCCACCCAATTACTGAGCTAGATATTGAGAAATGTTTTCAATCCATCTCCATTAAGGCGTTAGGTGACTATGGTCTTCAGTTCCAAATGTTCCTACCTATTTTGAGTGAAATAGTTCCTGTTGTAACTCACATAGTAATTTTTTCTCTTTTCACTAACACGTTTCCTTCTGCTTAGAAGAAGGCTCACGTCTTACCACTTCCTAAAGTTTCAAATCCCTCTTCTCCATCTCAGTTCCGTCCAATATCCATCCTCCCAATCCTTTCCAAAGTTCTCGAGGGCGTTGTTCAGAATCAACTGTCTTGTTATCTATCCTCTAATGGCCTGCTGAGTCCTTACCTCTGGTTTCAGACCTGGCCATAGCACTGTGACAACTCTTGTCAAAATAACTGACGATATAAGACTGGCTATGGAAAACAAATGCTTGACAGTGTTGGTTTTACTGGACTTCAGCAGTGCCTTTAATTCAGTGTACTTTGACATTCTCTTAGGAATCCTTTCCTCCCTTAATGTCTCTGCGCCAGTAATTGAGTGTTTCAAATCTTATCTTCGAGGCCGCTCGCAGTATGTTCGGTCTGATGAGGATTTCTCTGAATGGTGTGATTTGGCTGCGGTTGTACCTTAGGGTGGCGTCCTCCCTCCTCTTCTTTTCTCAGTTTTTATAAACGCTATCACTAAGGTCTTTACTTCTAACTATCATCTCTATGCAGACGACTTGCAGTTATACCGTCACTTTAGAATGGGTTAACTCGCTGAGGCTGTGGATGCCATCAATGATGACCTTGAAAATATCAACAAGTTGGCTAAATCCTTTGGACTCTTACTGAACCCAACTAAGTCGCAAGCTACATGCTCAGCCTTTTAGATCATCAGTCTCTCCCGCCAGTAGTGTATGATTCGGTGCCCATATTGTACTCGAAAAGCGCTAAAAACCTAGGCGTCCATATAGACACTAACCTCTCTTGGGAGGTTCATATTGCTGACGTTAGTAAGAGGGTTTTCTACTCTTTTCAGTCTCTTAAACGTCTCCAAAAATTCTTATTATTCTTCCATTTCACACTAAGGTCACTCTTGCACAATTTCTTCTCCTACCGCTAATAGACTATGCGGATGTCTGTTTTCTAGATGCAACGGAGGCACTTCTTAACAAACTCGAGCGGCTGCAGAACTTATGCATCCTTTTCATTTTTGGCCTCCGCAAGTACGACCATGTGTCGAAGTTTCGGACCAGATTGAGGTGGCTGCCAATTCGGCATCGCCGAGATACCCATATCCTATCTCTTCTCTATACTATCCTGCATAATCCTAATTCTTCTCAATACCTTCGTGAACGGTTTGACTACTTCGTTCCGAGGGGTAAACCCTATCGCACTGCCAATTCTCTTCTCCTTCATATTCCGCGTCACACTTCCAGCCGCTATAATGGCTCTTTTCTGTTACTGCATTGCGTCTCTGGAACTCTCTCCCACACTCCCTACGCAACAGTCCTTCTCTAGATGTCTTCAAGAAGAAAATAAAAAAGCACTTCCTTTCAAATTGACATAATATTAGTATTATATTGGTATTAATATGTATAATATATATTTAGAATTATTTATGTAGGTTTATAAGTATTGTACACTGAATCCTACCCTCAACAGTGATCTCTCTCTATCACTCAAAGGTTTGCTGGGAGAAAACTCAACATTTAGTTAAGCTCGCCTTTGTACATGTATTGTGTAACCATATGTAATATGTAAAATTTTTGTGTACAATAAAGAATTAAGAAGAAGAAAAAAATTGCAAAAATATTTCCAAGTGCCAAAGGATTTAGACAAATTTTCGGAGTTTTTTTTTTAACTGATTTTGGCTATTTTTATTGTAGCACTTTATTAACCTTGTCCATAGAAACCATTTAATTTAAGGTCTGAGAAGCATGGCCCTCCGACGCACCGTTTCCGAATTACGGGCCTCCAAATTTTATTTTATTTTTTAGAAAATAAATTAAAATTTGGTGGAAAAAGGAAGAAAAAAGGAAAGTCTAAACCACCACATCTAGTGGAAAATCCACTGAGTTGGCAACACTGTGATGTGATAACACTTTTAAAATGGCGTCGTTTCACGTTTGGTTTCACTTATCGGCAATAGCCGGTAAATTATTGTAAGTGTTAATTTAAATAACACTTATTTATATCAGCGAAAAATATGTAATAATAATAAAATATGCCTAAAAATTATCTAAATCACTAGATATACACAAATCAGAAAGACAAAAAAAAAAACGAACTAACTGATGACTAGGCAGCATGGTCTCTGACCGTAGTCTGTTCCACAAGGAACAAAAGCCAAAAAAGTGACAGACGTCAAGACGTGACAGTTATTTTTTTCTTTCGGAATGGTAGTTTTTATTAGAAATAATGTTCCAACTATATAAAAATACTTAATAGATACTAATATCCGTTTAGTGTGTATAAAGTGCATTTTTTTGTGTAACACGAGTTCAAAAAGCTTGTGAGAATTGAACCTTTGTGGTATGGATGAAAATAGAAGGAAATGTTTAAGTGTGACTGTTCACCAGCCAAACAAAACGAAAAACTGTTCCGCTTTCCTAAAACCCGGAGTTTGAAACCTTCGTATTCTGAGGCTACTGCAAACAGATTGTAAATAAATCATTTGAATACATGAACATAATATGCAACTTGGAGAAACTGTGGTGAGTGCCCTCAGAGATGTTGTTGTTATTGTTAGGTGACCTTAAAAAGGGCTGTTGTACATGGCTCTGAAGAGAGCTGTTTGGATTTACCATTGTGGTGAAAGGAATGATCAGCTAGACTCTGCGTTACCAGCTGCTAGCCGTCTAGGGTGTGCAGGGCGTTTGGAATGGCAAAACGATATAGTTAACACCACTCGGGAAGGCTCCTTTAATGCACCCCTGAAAACCATGGGAAGACCAATACCACCCAGCTCCTGACTTCTTAGAACCCAGGGAACACCTGCCACCTGGACGTGAACTGCAGTGGCCTATATGGAAATCACTCAATGGGTTGTAAATTTAGGTAGGCCGCCGCTGCAAATACAACTTGGTAAAATTCATAGACTGGTCTGATACCCAATGTGAGTGCGGTGCCCCTGTCCAGACCATGAATCACCTACTGGGTATCATCAACGACAACAACAGCCCCGGTATCTGCACACCTTAATAATAAATGATTATTTTACAGATCGACTCTAAAGTCAGACAAAAATGTAAAAAGGCTGAAAGTAGATCGGAATTGGCTTCAACCGTTATAGGAGTAGAAACCGAAAAATGGACAAGGAAGTTCGTCCTTTTCAAATTGACAGTGATGGCCATCTGCTGCCAAAAATAATTTTACCACCAGTATGTACTCTTATACAAGATTTTAATGTTGGTAAGTAACAAAGTTTGTCACTTGTAAGAAAATATAAGATTTCAAAATATTTGTCAGCTAACTTTTACTATGGGACCAACCTCAAAATAAATAAAATCTATGCATATAATATTTAATATTATTTATTTATTTAATCAGACAATTAAGTTATTATTTCAGTAACAATAAGTATTCACAAAATTATTACAATACATAGAAATATAAAAACTTAAAACTTATCAGCCCGGGATTGAGTCTGACAATTACTTGACCATTTTTTACCCGCAATTTTGAGGTTGATTCTTTAGCAAAAATTGCTTGTGTTGGTAGGTTATGTCACCCCCTAATATAAAATACAACAATCCTACATCCTACTTGTGCAGGACGCTCAAACGAATGTATGTAGGAAGCGTAATCGCTTTAGTTCATACCTATAGTTAATTTAGTTTATTTGTCATGTTTTCATTATATCTTATTATGTTTAGTAATGTCTTGAAATAAGGATAAAAGTATGTTTTAATGTCAAGCTCACTGAGGTAACTTTTTTGTATAGCGCAGGTAGTGCATGCCACAGCGCTAAAATTGACCAATAGTAATAAAGCTCGTAGTTAGGAATTTTGGCTAGTCAGTGATTGGTTGTCCCAATTCATGCTTCTCATGGATTGGATACAGACAGTGGAAAGTTTTCGAAGTCCACCATGTAAAATTATGTACATGTCGAGATACATATGTAAAATTGCTTTGTTTTTATTGTAGTTTATAGATTTGTGATAATGTAAAAATAGAATATAAAAGTAGAATATAACGTAGAATCAGTTTGTCCATAGAATACATACTTTGTAGTATGTATATATATCAGTTTTGTTGTTATTAAGATCAGTAAATATGTAATAGTAAATATGCAGGTGTTCATTACCTAATAGATTTGTAAAACCCTTCTGATTGGTTATCGTCAGAATGTCGAAATGTTTGTGATTGGTCAAATGTTAATGTCCAAGTTAATTTGTGAAATTCTCAAAATGTATTGGCTGTCCGGGTCTGCATTTACTACACTACGTGTCCCATGGAATTTGGGTGATAAATATAGGCGTCCCTGGCAGTAAAATTCAGGGATTCGCCACAGTTCACTGCCTGACGTCGCTTGTAGCACTGCTCGCCACGTCAGGTACTTACGTACGAACCTACCCTCGCTCGGTGCCTCTTTTTATCGTCGTGAGTGCGGACTCCGGTTCGCGTTTGCGGCGGTACTAGGGGGTACCTTGAGAATTTTGACGTCCATCTTGGAAAAAGAAAAAATAAGGTTGCGAAGAACTAGTCAAGACTGAAGACCACCATGGCAGGGAAGAAGAAGGGCACCAAGGGTTCCCGCTCATCCCAACGCGGCTCCTCCGGGTCCCCGGAGGATCAACAGGAGACAGCCACCGCAGCGACGGAACCTCGTCTGATTTTGACGAAGGAACATGAGCCCCTTGCACGGCTATTTGTGAACGCGGTTGACATTCTAACAGGCGTCGCCGGGGTCAGCGAAGCCGAAAGAAAGGAATGCAAGGAGTTCCTACACCAAAAAATTGATGAGTCGCTCGACGCACAGGAGCCGCACGCCACCCCGCGGCCTGACGCGTCTGAGACAAGCGCCCCACAGCCGCGAGTTCCGCGGCCCCTCGCCGGAGACGGTCCGCGGACGACGGAGACGACGCCTAGTTCGTCGCCGGACCGTGGCGCTCCCGACGACTTCATCTACGTGAAGCCCACGGGTAGGCCGCGACCGAAGCCCCGTGGCGCCATCTCGCGCCCCGACCTTCCACGAGACCCGCGGCGCCGCCGAGATTCGCTCGAACCACGCGCCCCTGCTGAGCTGCGCGCCCCGGTTTTCGCGCCCTGCGCGCCCGAGAACGCGCCCGCGAACGCCCCGAGCACTTACGGCGTCGCGCCGAAAGAGCCCACCGCCTCAACATCGCGGTCACGGCCAGAGACGGCCCTACTATCGCCGACGCCGCCGAAATGCGCGGCCCAAGATTCCCCCGCCAAGATGATGTCGGCATGTTTCTCTCCGCAGGAGTCTGACATGTCGGCATCGGAACATGAAATCGAGGCGGAAGAAGCAGACCACCGACCGACGTCCAACCAGGGGCGTAGCCAGGAGGCGAACCAGGGGCGTAGCCAGGTGCGCCCCCAACGACGTCCCAGAAGCCCGGAAGACGATGACGCCTTGGAAGAGGCGAAGAGGCGCCCGCAGCAGTGTACGCCGCCCTCCGCGGCCGCCACCGCATCGGGCCCCACGATATTGAAGAAGAAGCCGCGCTACCCTCCGCTGGTGGTGGAGAAACTGCCGGACTGGCAGGTTCATTTCAAGGCCTTGCACGACCTCCTGGGCCGCCCGCCGACTGCCCGCCCGTACCAGGCGGGGATTCGTTTCCTGCCCAGGGACGAGGGGGAGTATCGGGTGGTCCAGCGATACTTGTGCGGGCTGGAGAAAGAGACCGGCCTGTCTTGGTTTGCATACTCACCGCCGGCGGAGCGAAAATTCAAGGTGGCCATCCGAGGGCTGCCGGTAGACACCGACCCGGAGGCCATTATGGAAGAGCTCAAGCGACTCGACTACGACCCTGAATACGTGCGGGGTATCAGGGGTCGTCAGGGTCGCCCAGGCTGCATCTTTTACGCAGTCCTCAACGCACAAAGGGATGTCCGTCGTATATACGACACGAATACCTTCCTGATGATGGGGGGGGTACGGATAGAGGCATGGAGGGGGAAGCGGGGGCCGGCGCAATGCCACCGCTGCCAACAATTCCGGCACTCCTCCCATCAGTGCCACCGACCGCTCGCTTGTGTGCGATGCGGAGAGGGGCACGCCGCACGTGACTGTCCCCGGCCCCGCTCGGAGCCGGCAACGTGTGCCAACTGCGGGGGGCCGCACCCAGCGTCCCACCGAGAGTGCCCGGCCTTCAGGAGAGAGGCCATAAATAGACGTGCGGGCACCGTCGCCCTCACGGCCAGCAGGACGACCCGGCCGACCAAGGCCGCCACCAACGCAGAAGACCACGTGGCCCAGGGCGCCACCCTGATGGCGGTGGCCAACGAGCCCTCAACGAAAGGAGCAGCCCCCGCGAAGAAGAGGAGGAGAAAGCGCGGTAGCAGAAAGGGGAAGGTGCCCCCTCCTCCCCACACCAACCAGGAAGACACCGCTCGGGTGCCCCAACCCCGAGCCACACGACTTGCCCAGGCGCCAACCCAGGCGTGGGCAATAAAGCGGACCGCAGCCCAGGCCGCGGCTGCCGCCGACGCCACGGCGCAGCGTGGAGGGCGGAACGACGACGCCACCACCACCGAGACCAGAGCCGCCGATCTGCTGATGGGGGCTGTAAGAGCCCTGCGGCAGGGAGGTGAGCCTCTCAACCTGCGGGAGGTCATCCAAAGCGTCGTCCAGGCGCTGCTCCTGCTTTTGACACCCGAGTAGGTCGCTTACACCTACACGCGGCCTACTCATACAGTGACACTCATCACAGTACATACACTGTGACGCGGCGTGTGCTAAGTTAATATAGGCACGCCGCGGAACGAATGCAGACACGCATGACTCCACACGCACGTGAACTCTCGCACTATTGGGCGCGGCCAGTCCGTGTACAATAGTGCTTACATGGACGGTGTTACTCACACAATACCGTCCACACATACGCTGACGGCCCTTGGCCCGGACCGCGACCAAGTGGGACGGGCCGGGGTCACACACCATGCCGTGGGCTTGCTGTAAGCCGGCAGTTCAGTCGCTGGCGCCATCCGCTGGGCCTCCCACAGGGAACTGTGGGTCTCACCCGGTGGTGGTAGACCGCCTAGCTGCCGCGATTACCCCCGCGAGCCTGCGGCATTACACTTAGCAAAACACAGGGCGATTGCTAAGGGAATCTCGGCAGGCGTTACAACACAGCGCTAGCCTAGGAGGTTCTCGTAGTCAGTCGCCCACATTCTTCAGCCTACAAGTAGGCGCCCCAGCGAAGCACCCGTTGTTACGGGTGCCCACAGACCCCGCGGTTAGAGGGCCTAGCCCTGATGCCGCCCGCCGCGTTCCCTTGCGGGAACGCAGCGACGTCCCCACGACGTAAAATTCAGTCACTCAGCGGCAGTTGACTCAGTGAGCTTGAAAGTCCTCTGGCTTTCGCTCTATTGTCTAGTACCACACCTTGTACAGACACTTGTCTTGTTCCACACCTTGAACAGACTAAGTCTCGTTGTGTTCCACACCTTGAACCGACTGAGCATTGTCGTGTACCACACCTTGTACCGACTATATATATTGTTTGTGTAACATATTCTTTTATGAACCATATTTTGAACTGTAAATAAATAGTCTTCAAGATTTAAGAAGAGTTTAATTGAACCAAGTGACGCCTCCAATCCAGCAACATTATAGTTTGGGTTCCATCCCAAATACTACTAATATTATAAATGTGAATGTTTGTATGTTTGCCTGTCAACCACACAATAACGGCTGAAGGGATGTGAATGAAATTTTGCACACGGGTAGGTCACAGCCTTTTTATTTTTGAAGTTATAATAATAATAATAATATGATTATATTATATAATATTGATATGGGTATCGTGTAGGTTTTCGGGGGCGCCGATTGCAAATCTGACAGTCATTTTAAAATCAAAGATGGCGGATGCCACTTTTTCTCAAACATTCGATATGGGTATCGTGTAATAGGTTTTTGGGAGTGCCGATTGCAAATCTGACACTTATTTTGAAATCAAAGATGGCGGATGCAACTTTTTCTCAAATATTCGATATGGGTATCGTGTAATAGGTTTTTGGGAGTGCCGATTGCAAATCTGACACTTATTTCGAAATCAAAGATGGCGGATGCAACTTTTACTCAAACATTCGATATGGGTATCGTTTAATAGGTTTTTGGGAGTGCCGATTACAAATCTGACACTTATTTTGAAATCAAAGATGGCGAATGCAAATTTTTCTCAAACATTCGATATGGGTATCGTGTAATAGGTTTTTGGGGCTGCCGATTGCAAATCTGACATTCATTTTTATATCAAAGATGGCGGCTGCCACTTTTTCTCAAAAATTCGATATGGGTATCGTGTAATAGGTTTTTGGGGGTGCTGATTGCAAATTAGACATTCATTTTAAAATCATAATAATAATAATAATAATAATAATAATAATCTTTATTGTTCAGAAAAAATACATAATTCAAACAGGTAAATCACTGGTCTCCACACTAGGATTCCCTGTGTCGTGGAGGCCAGTCTCTTTCATCGTAGTTCAAAAAATTTAAAGTGATATTTATACATATTTCTATCAAAGGAAAAGTTAAACGAAAACAACAAAAACAAAAAAAAAAAAAAAAGTAATAATAATATATATATAAGGGGGATACATAGCATCTTGCAGTAAGTGTGTACAAAAGTGTGAGTTGTGTGGTGTTGTTACGTGTGATGTGTATGTTGTTGTGTGAGTGTATGTGTATGTGTGTGTGTGTATGTGTGTGTGTATTTGTCATGTCTCCAAAAGTAATATAATTATCATGAAAGAATGAAAAACAAGTGGTTTAAAAAGTATGTAATAGTTTCTCTGTGGCGCCGTAATCCAGACCTTTTAGGTAAGTTTTGATGTGAGATTTGCATATCGATTTTGTCATAGGTAATAAATTAATTTTGTCGTTAAGTTTGTTATAAAGCATTGGCCCCATATAGTGAAAACACCTTTTACCAAAATCTAATCTACGCTTTGGTTTATGCCATCTAGGTTTCCTTCGGGAATGCATTTTAGATTCCACCCTGACTAAAGCCTCTTTATGGAACCTTAGAGCTACAGCCATAATATATATATGTCGCACGCGCATTGCACGCGTCTCTTGATATAAGGTATTGGTTGGAAATCGCCTTGGTTTTTTATAAGCTACCTTGAGAACGGCCCGTTGTGCGCGTTCTGCCCTTATCAAATGAGTCTTTTGGGCAACCCCCCATGCGGCTATACAATAACTAAGAAGAGATTCGCACAGAGTGTGATAAATCATCTTCAAAATCCCTGTGTTTGCAATCTGACCCAGTCTCTTAAAGACATGTAGCAGTTTCCTAACACGTCCAGTCACATGCTCTATTTGCTTTGTCCAGGTGAGGTTTTCGTCAAAGTAGACACCAAGGTATTTTATGTGAGCTACCTGTTCAAAGCATGGGCATGAACATTCAGAGTCTGGGACACTATGGCAGGTATGCAATTTAATAACTAAGTGACTTGGGCAGGTGTTTCTTGCACTAACGCTAAAGTTGATTACCTTAGTTTTTTCCACATTTAGTGTCAACAAATTGTAACTAAGCCATTGAGAAACCTGCTTAACGCCCGACTCAGCCGCCTCGTAAACAGATTCCCACGTTCTATCATAAAATACTATGGCTGTGTCATCAGCGTAGGCAAAAATTTTTGCTTTACGTAGTGTTAAAGAGCAAAGGCTGTTGACATATATAATGAAAAGAGTAGGCCCCAGTACGCTACCCTGCGGCACACCATAGTTAAGGCTGGCGCAAGAACTATAGTTATTGCCTAAAATTAACCTCTGTGTGCGATTGCTGAGGTAGGACTGGAACCACTCAAGAGCAGTGCCACGTACACCTATGCCTTCCAGTTTTCCTAAAAGGATGCTTCTAGAGACAGTATCGAAGGCCTTCGCAAGGTCAAGGAAGATTCCAGTACATTTGTTACCATCATCTAGTTTAGTGACGATAAAGTCAACTATATTTGTAACTGCATCCTCCGTTGACCTGTTCTTGCGAAAACCATACTGACTGTCGGATAGAATGCCGGTCTTTTCAAGATAGCCTAACCACTGACACGGGGACACGAAAACTTGCTGTCACTTTGTACGTCGACCCCCCGCTCGGCAATTCCTTCCGTGCCAGCACCCCGTGCCGCTTCCAACTTAAAGCTTAATATCTATTAAACTGCTGCAGCTACACACAAATAAAAATACGTGTGTATAGCTGAAACTATAGAGAATTGACTTATGTGAATACTAAATCACAACACTTAGTCCTAAGTACTTCAAAAAAAAGTTAAACTTGAGATTACGGGTTGAAAAACAGCAAAATATATGTTCTTACTAAGTTTTTACTAATATCTTTGTAGTTTTTATCTCTTGAACCTATTTATAATGAAACTAGATTATATAAGCTTTCTTTTGATATCCCTATGTCTTTACTTTGACTGTTTTATGTAGCACAATAAATGAAAACAAACCACCCTTTCCCTCGTCAATTTCATGCCACCTGCGCTAGCGAAAATGAGGTAAAATACGGCAAGATGGCCGCCCGTAGGGCTCATCCGCAAGGCTGTACATGATTAAATATAGTTTGTTAGGAATTATTTATTTTGTGATTCTTATTGAAATGAGACAATGATACATGTACATAGTTATTTAATAATAATATAAAAGTATTTTACATTAAAAATAAACTTTTTTTACCATGTTTTTATTTTTATTTACATAATTACCTAAAACGATCACAATAGACACACATTACAAGGCACTTACAATAATCACACTAATATTATAAAGGCGAAAGTTTGTGAGTGTGTTTGTTACTTCTTCACGCTCAAACGGCTGGACCGATTTTGATGAAATTCGGTATATAGATAGGTTATACCCTGGATTAACAAACATTTTTTATACCGTTTTACGCGGGTGAAACCGCGGGGCGCAGCTAGTTGAAAATAAATCAGCCAGCGAAACTCCGCAGACGTGGAGATTATCGATCATAGAAATTTTCTGCCTGTGTAAGATACATAGTTAAAAAAGATACGTACGCCTGAACACCTAGACCTTGCCCACGCCCACGTGCACGCCCCGGCCACGCCCACGCCCACGCCCACGTGCTGTTCCTGCCGCCTCTTCATCACTTGAAGATCTAAAATAAAAATTACAACAAAATTACATACTACTTACCACAAGCTCATAACCAATCTCAAGTAAAAATACTCACGGTTGGTATAACGACGACCCCTGATCAGCCAACTCATCGCTCTCCGCATCTCCAGCCTCCGATCAGCCAAATTAAATTTTGTGACCTAAAATCGAAACAAACTAAAATTTAGATTACATAGATTATTTTTAATATAAGACAGCAATTAGGCATTAAAAAAAAACACTGTTCTCATGCCCAAAACCATTGAAAGACAAGACAGAAAAAAAAAACTGCAAGAAAAAAGTCATCTCTTTAGTAGTACCCCGTAGTTGGTTAAACCGTTGAAAAAATCTAAGAGGAATGAGCGTTCAATTATATCCATAAAATTAGTAAGCATTATTAAAGACATTTTGCTCGAGCTCAAATCTTAACACTCCGTTTTCATAGTCAGTTAAACCGTTGAAAAAATCTAAAAGGAATGAGCGTTCAGTTATATCCATAAAATTAGTAAGCATTATTAAAGATATTGTGCTCGAGCTCAAATCCTTTTTCATAGTAGGTTAAACCGTTGAAAAAATCAAAAAGAAATGAGCGTTCAATTATATCCATAAAATTGTAAGTATTAGTAAAACATTGTGCTCAAGCTCAAAACATAACTCTCTTTTTTCGTAGTTGGTTAAACAGTTGAACAAAAAAAAATGCAATCATAACCCATTAGTAAGCATTAAAACAAAAATTCTCAGGCCCAAATCCATAACCCTTCGGGATTTTTAGCGTGGTCGGGTAAATCGTTGAAAAAAACATGCCATCACACATACGATTTACTTGTATATACGAACCCTTACTGTGAAACCTAAAAAAAACCGTCCTCGCCATTGCCGCGGTGCATATTGTCAACCTGAGGACTGTAAATTTTAAAACATGGAATCTTAACTATTTTCGATGTATTTTTACTGTCTAAGTGTGTGTAAATACTAATAATGAACTAATTTCCATATTACGAGCACCATTATAATAGATTAGATAGTAAATCATACAAAAGTTTTACGAAAATGACCACGGCGTTGTTGCGGCGTCATGCCGCCAAGTACCTGGTTTTATGTTTCGATATTTTCGATTCCAACACACTTTGAACCTACAACATGTTTAGTTTCTCGTAAAGCTTAAACCTTGAGGATTCTTTTGATATAATACACTAATACACAGGGTTTTAAATAAAATTGTACTTACATCTTTAACGCAGAGCTCTTTCCGTTGTCCACTGACGTGAAAAAATGACAGAACATAGACTTTCAAACATTTTTTTTAATTATTAGCTATGGTTGCATATCATTTTGCCTAGTGTCACGGACGCAAAATTTAGTCGATTATTGTCTCAAATAGAGCATGGCCAAATAAAGTTGACGACTGCAGATAAAAACCGATTTAAAGTGGAGGAAGCGCGTTTGACCTCCCGAGCGGTGTGTGCGTTGGGTAGACGTGAAAAAATAACCGCGCTGCGGGTTTCTACGTTCGAGTGGCTAATAGTCTGGTATTCATGATTTTCTCTAGTATTTTGGACAGCGATGTGAGAAGAGAAATTGGGCGATAGTTGGATGCAACGGTCTTTTCACCAGACTTGAAAATTGGACAGACATTTGCCATTTTGAGAGTTGTTGGTACTATTCCAGAGGAAATACTCAAATTGCACAAAAACACGATAGGGGGAATGAGGTGAACCTTGTTTAGTTTAAAGATTTTATTTGAAATGCCATCCCAGCCAGGTGCTGAAGCATCTTTGAAATTTGAGATAATCTTATTGACTTCATACTCATCAGTTGGGTTTGCAAAAAAGGAATTAACTGGGGATGAGTTGAGATATAAACTACTAGTTACCAGAGCAAGTTCGGATTCGGTTGTATTCAAATTAGAAAGCGTTTTTGCAGCAAGCTTCTCACCAACAGATGTGAAAAAATTATTTGCTCGATCTAGAGAGTCTTTAGGATCGAGACAGGCGTGTAATAGTTCTAAGTTGTTAGTTTTATCCTTTTTATGTTACATATGTTTTTTATAGCTGTCCATGTCCTTTTACTATCACCTTTAGAATCTACTAAAATCTTTCTGTCGTAGTCATTTTTTAGATTTTGTATTAAATTATTGCAAAAATTCCTATATTTTTTATACCGCTGCTGTATTGTGAAGTTATCTTTATTCGTTTTTTTACTAGCTTCTAAATGTAAGAGGTCTCTTTTCCTGATGCATTTTATTAAACCTTTAGTCATCCAAGGTTTCCTAATAGTATTTGAGTTACGAATAGTCTCAGCAGTAGTGTAATTTTGTATTGTTATACTTAAAGTATCAATGAAATCAGCAAACGCTTTGTTTGCATCACTATGTTTATATATAAAATCCCAATTGATGTTTTCAATAGCTTTTGACAAGTTTGTGTAGTCAATTTTATTTTTAGATTTAGAATCGGGTGGAGAGCGTGAAATTTCTTTAGAAATTCCAGTAATAATTGTATCATGATCAGTTATACCCGAGCTACATATGACGACCTTTACTGTTTTCTTTGATTTTATTAAGACGTGGTCTAAGCACGTGCGGTCGTGAGTGGGATAGTGATGTCCCGGGTAGAAGCCATAGTGACCAGTTGCATCCAAATAATCGCTTGCACGCCTGTCCTTGGAATTAGGGGAGATATCAATATTAATATCCCCCATTATAATACAGTTGGGGCTTTTGCATCCTTGCATAATTTTTTCCAGTGACTCACAAAAATTATTAATGTTATAAAAAGACGGAGACCTATAAATAGCACAAATTGTATATACTTTAGCAATGTGGATAAGCAGACAATTTGCTTCCCGAAAAGAAGGCTCCTCAATAGCTACCTGGAGATTATTTTTGTATAAAACAGCAATTCCATCATTCTGATTGAGGTAGTGTCTAGAATAATAACACACATAGTTATTCAGATATACTAAAGGTGTCGTTTCAGTTAATCGACACTCAGTTAGAACAATAATGTCAGGCAAAAAATCCAGTCCACTCAAAAATACAGAAAAGTTGTCGAAATTTTTATTTATACTACGTATATTTTGGCATACTATTGTGAGTTGCGACTTAGCATCACCAATATCCAGTGAACATTCTTTTGGGGTAAAACGTTTAGTGTTCACGTAGATATCAGTCTTATCGAGATCATTAATCATATTAAATTGGTTAGCCATAGTTAATAGTATTAGAAGAAGGTTGGAATGTAACACTGCGAGAGGTTGTACTTAATTGGATGTCATAAAAAATCTCAGAAATCGAGAAAACACTGATTTTAGCATGTAACATCACAGAAACATATTTGTGGTGTGTATAATGAATTGTGTGGTGATGTGTAAGATAAATACCTGAAACGAGACATGGTGTGTGAGTGGTTATACCGCAATTAGCCATGAAGATATGCCTGTGTGAAAACAATTTATAGAGTATTATAAGAATTGAAACAGCTACATTATACTGAAAATTAGTCGTTAATTTTGTAGGTTTCTCGCAATTGCTGAAAGGTGTTTTCATTCCTGACAACTGTGTACTTATCGCCCTCTTTTTTGCGCAGAAAGATGCGGCCGTTCGCAATCCAGCAATATTGGAAGTTTTCTGTTCTAGCGAAATCGCGAGCAAGAAAAAGAAGTCTCTTTGCCTTTGGGGTTAGATGTTCCGAGACAAAAAGAGTCATATCAGGGCCTTCAAGACCAATATGTTTTGTGTTTATCTGACTACCAGGGTGAGAGGAATTATATTGCTTAATAACTTTCAAAAGTTTGTCTTTCGCAAAGGTATTGGTAAACTCAGTGACTACTGTCGACGTTGATGCATTCGCCTTCGATGGCAGTCTGTAGATATCTTTAATTTCGTTGTAAGAGCAATCACTCCCAACACTTTTGATCAAGCTGGTCACCATTTTAAGCAAGTCTTCCTTTTTTTCCTTTATCTTTTTCGGTACACCTCTGATCTCAAGACTTGTCTTTCTAATCACTCGTTCTAAGCCCTCGTATCTTTCTTCCAATTCTTCAATTTTTGCACTTGTATTAACCCATTCCCGGTCTAAGCTGTCAATCTTTTTGTCTAAGTCCTTTATTTGTGCCGACAATTCTCCTAACGATTTTTCGATTTCTTGATTAGATGATTTTATGCCAGTCTTTATTTCGGATATACCCTTTTCGAGATTGTCCAACTTCGCAAGGCCCTTATCAAGTGTCTCTAGTTTTTTATCATGCTGTTTCATCCAATTTGAGAGCATTTCCATCATCTCGTCTCTAAACATTTCGAAGATATTGCACTCATCGCCGTCCTCTAATCGGACACGTTTGGAGTTTGACCTCATTGTAATGTTAGAGGCTGGAATTGGCGCTACGCCACTGGTTGTGGGTCGATTTAAGTTCGTGTCTGAAGACGACAATCCTTTCGGTGGAGTGCGAGACGTATTCATAATGTAAGGTAATAAGTTTATAACTCACGGTTCCTTACTCTCTAGAATCCGGCGCGTAGCACTAGTAGGCGGCTGCAGTCTTTCGTAGCTGATTATTCGTTGCTCGTAGCACGTTGGGCGTGTAGCAGGCGCCTACGCCGTCGTCGATCGAGCGCGGAGAGACAGAGACGGCAATTATGACCACGGCACTCCTCGCACAGGCACTCTGCGTTCGCCTCGGTCGGGCTTGCCTTTCACTTTTGCTACACTTATTATACTAATTGCGAGTTTATTGATCTTAATATAAGAAATACTTTAGAATAATTGAAGATTAATTGTGCGATAATATTATGAATAAAAAAGGGTAACACGTCTGCTCAGTAACACAGCATGGACGAAAGAGGGATCCAAGATGGCGGATGCAACTTTCTCTCTAAAATATGATATGGGTATCGTGTAATAGGTTTTTGGGGGTGCTGATTGCGAATTAGACATTCATTTTAAAATTCAAGATGGCGGATGCAACTTTTTCTCAAAGATTCGATATGGGTATCGTGTAATAGGTTTTTGGGGGTGCCGATTGCAAATCTGACATTCATTTTAGAATCCACGATGGTGGATCATTGTTTTTCTTAAAATTGTGAATTTCTTTTACTTTAAATCTATCAAAAGAAACAGTAGTAGGCATACTGTTTTTGAAGTTATACTTCTTTAGATACGTTAGGGCAAAATGATGAGAGTAAATTTTTACGATGCTCGCGCACACCGTCACAAAAACCTACAGCCTGAAGTTAGCTATTCTAGCTAACTTCAGGCTGTAGGTTTTTGTGACCGACACCGACACCATTAAGTTAGCTATGGTCTGTGGTTCATGAAGAATGATTGTTTTCGTTTTGTAAACTTTGTAACAGTTTGGTTTTTTATCTGGTTTTGCCAAAGAAGTATAACTTTTTACGTGCGTACATAAGTACACACACACTTTTTTATATTGTTTTGGAATCTTCTATCTAGGAAATGTATTACTTTATTATTATTATTATTTTAGATGTCATTGCCCAATGTCTTGGACACATTCAAACCGCAATGGAGGACCTGAAGCAAACTCAAAATGATATTTTACTGAGAATATCACTCTCCTTCAACACATGTGTCTAGTGCAGCCACTTTGCTGGTAGATATAGACATACCATTAAAATCACTTGACGATATTAGATAAATAGAAAATTGGCTTGAAGATGAAGAACACAAAGAACAATTGGTAAGTACAATATTCTGATAGAAATATACAAGCTTTACAAGCAAGCAAGACCACTGGACGTACTGATGATATACTATGTAGTTATAATACTACTATTATATGAAATTTAATAGATAAATGAGTATACATACATTGTTTTACGTTTATTTATGATTGCTTATTGACTATGAGCCGATAAATGTTTTGGCCTATGTTGGTGGCAAAGGAACTGCCACAATTACCAGAAGAAATCTGGAACGGGTTTTCACCAACTCTCTGGCAATTCAATGCAACTGGACTGGATAAAATAATAAGTTTAGTTTGAAAAATTTACAATTATTGTCAAAAGTCATTGTAAGTAGGTATGACTATGAAAATTACAGATAATATTAGATATATTTATGTAACCATATTAGATTCATTTATTTATGGAGAAGCTCGTGGCTTAAGTAATAACAGCTGCACGGGCCGATCCATCAGTTTAAGCTACGTTTGCCGGGATTCATGGATGGGTGACCATCTTTACATGCTGAGACTCCTCCGTGCCTCGGAAAGCACGTTAAGCTGTTGGTCCCGGCTATCAATCGTGGATCTTTAACAGTCGTTACGGGTCGTCAGAAGCCCGAAAGTGACAACCAGTCTTATCAAGGGGTATCGTATTACCCAGTAATATTATTTGTGGTTTATTATTACTTTATCGATTGTGTTATTCTAAATGAAATGCTAAAGTACTGCTTCGTAATATTTACAGTTGCAGTGTGAAGAAACAAGTTGGCAGAGACAGCAACTGATGCTGGAATCACAGGTGTCATAACAAACTGGTTTAGATTTGCTAGAGATCGAGATGGCGGAAGAGATAACAGAAGAATATGATGAAGCTAATAACAGCAGCTCTACACGACAATATTCTGGACTATCTGCAAGAACAAAGAGGCGTCATCTAAATGCAATAAAAACTGAATTAAGAGGTAAATTAAGGATCAACGATAAAAGTAATGTTACTAGTAATAATGCAGGTACTAATTCATCATTTATTAATGAACATCATAATAATTGTATATCAGAAAATTATACTGATGATTTTAATGCCGAGGAAATCACTTTCACGCGTAATATATCTACTGGTAAAATTGAAAATGCTGATTTTAAGGATACTGATCATACCTGTTTGATCTATAATTAAGGAGGTGGTAATTTGGAGGTAAAATTAAACACTGCACCCGCGGGTTTTAATGACTTAGCGTCATATTAACAAATGGCAAACATACAAATGACTCATTGTCCTCAAAATTAGGTAGAACTAAATGATGCCCTAAAAATCTAGAAAAAAAAAATATGTTTAAGTGTCAAATAGGTACTAATTTTTTAAAGGCGAATTGAAATTTTGGAGCCCTTACGTGGAGATTCTAAATGTGGGTAGTCATCTTGACATCAGAATGACTGCCCAATTTTTGAATTCATTTTCTCAGTTATTAATTAGGTACCAATTATTTAAACAAACGTATCAAATAGTAGCAAATAGGCATTAGATTTTAGTAATATTTTAAAGCTGATCGGTCATTTTGGCCAGTCATTCTGATGTTCACAAGTGTCGTTAGTCACGTTTTGGTCTGTATTAGTGTCAGCCACTATTTATTTTTCTAATAAAAAAGTTTCTATGAATGTATGATTTTCTGCATTTTGTAATTGAACGCAAAAATAGCGCTTTTTTCTTTATACGAGTAAGTTTATTTTTGTAAAGTGTCATTCTTATGATTGTGCTGTATTCGTTTCTGTTTCATTTAAAAAATACGACTATTTTGAAATTCAAAGTGACGTTTGTCAGTCACGTTTTGGTCTGTATTAGTGTCAACCACAATTTATTTTTCTAATAAAAAAGTTTCTATGAATGTATAATTTTCTGCATTTTGTAATTAAACGCAAAAATAGCATTTTTTTAATTTATATGTTTATTTTTGTAAAGTTCCTATGTTATGATTGTATTGTATTCGTAATGTTTCATTTAAAAATACGATTATTCTGAAATCCAAAGTGACGTTAGTCAGTCACGTTTTGGTCTGTATTAGTGTCAGCCACCATTTATTTTTCTAATAAAAAAGTTTTTACGAATGTAAGGTTTTCCATTTCAACACATCCCAATATTTTTTTTCATGTACAAATACAAACACAAATTACGACTACTATTACAAATTAGTTATAAAACATGCATCGAGAAAGATCTGTAGTTCAAAAACACTTCATCACGAGTTCATTTTGCATGAAGTGTCAGTCACATTTACATTTGTTTAAATAAACCTTAACTTTTTTAACCTCTCAAGCCCGGGACGTATCACGTTTCAGCATATGTCAGTCCCCGTTGACAGGCGGCCATCGTGTAACTACAGACTTGGTCAGGTTCCGTGTGTATGAACCTTGTTACAGGTCTAAAGACCTTGGCTAATAGTGATAATAGCGGTGTAAAACGCGTGAATCGGGTTTTTGGCAAGGCAAACTAGCGGAAAACTAGCGGCACACATGAGAGCCACCGGGGTTATAAAGTACACATTTATTACCACGGAGGTTTAATTAAAGGATATTTATACAAAATTACTGAAATTAGTACTATAAAAATAGTGGAATTCGTAAAACAATGCAAAATAAAACTCAAATCGTGTCAAATGTAGAGTTAGTCACATATGGCATTACCCTAACATATTTTTTGGAACAGTGGTGGCCCAGTGGTGACTGTCGCGACTTACAAGTTGTAGGTTGTGAGTTCAAACCCAGGCAGGCGCTTTACTTTATGTAAATTATTTCATCACTACTGCTCTCAAAACGGTGAAGGATAACATCGTGAGGAAACTGGCAAGTCCTAGTACCAAAAATTTGAAGACATGTGACATCCATCAATCTGCATTGGGCCCGCGTGGTGGATTACGGTCCACACCCTCTCACAGAGAGGAAGCCTGTGCTCTAGCAGTGGGGACATTAAAATGCTGATGATTTTTTAATTCTAATTATATTTGGACCACAGCTGTAATTCTAAAATACTACACTTAAGGCTAGCTTCACAGCTATCCGGGAGACCCGTACGGGCCGCCTGTAAGGGATCCCAGAACGGAGACTTACGTAGGCGCTAGAACATCGTTTCACAGCGACGCGGATTGGTCCGTATGCGACCCGCTCCGCGTCGCTGTGAAACAATGTTCTGGCGCCTCACGTATGTCTCCGTTCCGGGTGCCAGCACGGGCGGCCCGTACGGGTCTCCCGGACAGCTGTGAAACCAGCCTAACCAAACCCTAACCATTTGTCAACTGTAGGATAACTGTCAATATTGTGTGAGAAGGCCGCACAATGCAAAACAACCAATGGAATAAAAAATCTACAATGGCCCCCCCCAGGCCCAGTTGTTGGCCCCCCCCAGGCCCAGTTGTTGGCCCCCCCCAGGCCCAGTTGTTGGCCCCTTTTTGGCCATTTTTTGTGGGCCCTTTGATGTAGGCCCTACCTCTATTAGATGGCCAAATCTAACAGTTGGCCAACCCACGAAGTGCACGTGGCCCAACTGAATGCCCACAATAAATGCTATTAGGGTGCCCATCTTTGGTGTAAAAGGTCTAGATGGGCAAGTATGTGCGAGCCGAGATTTGAAATATTTGTTAGTACAATATTGAACTTTACTGCTCTAAGAATAGAATAGTGATTTACTTTGTAAAACGAATATACTAATCCCGCACTGGCTATCTAGGGTCTCTACATGCGATGTTTCGCGATGGCTCGCGCTGACACGCGCTGGCACGCACCGGCTCGCTTCGACCATCGTGAGACATCGCTGCATACTATACTCTCCAGTGCCTAATGTTCTTTCTCCAAAAAACGTAGTAGGCGCGCGAGACACTGTTGGCCGGGCGGCACATGATAGCGTGAGCAGGCGCGAGGTAGCAATGGCCGGCGCGTGACATCGCGAGCCGGCGTGGGGCAGCGCTGGCTATCACGAGATGGTGCGGTATAGCGATATCTTTCGGCGTACAAGGGTAAGCGTGATATCAATTCTCGCCCATTCCATCCACGCTTTGCTCGCCGGTGTAAAACCACCTTTACAGTGTATTTGGGATCGGTAGATGATTCCCTATCTGGCCAGGATGGATATGCAGCGACCATTTGACCCTTCTGTTGATTCACAGATTTATTCGCCATTGCATTTCATGACCAGAGGATTTTTTATTTATATATTTATTTTTTCCTTACAAAAATACCACTAGAGAACCCAAAAATATTATCAGGCCTCATCTATAATTTGTATTTCCGACGCAATTTTTACATCTACTATGACATTTTGCAAACTATCTTTCGTGGGATGGCAGAATTCCAAACCTACGTATTCCCAAAAGCAAGATAATAATATGTATGAGTGGAGTGTTATATAAAAATGTCACGTACTACCCTCGCTTTAGTAAGAGAGCAGAGTTACACCGGACGGCCATATTTTCGAACAGTAATAAATTCTTTGAAGTAAAGTGAGACCTTGTAGGTAGTAGCTTAAAACAGTCATGACAGTTTTTACTAGATAAGCACTTTTAAACGGTTTATGGGTGGGCATATTTTTAATAGTGCAAAATGACAAGCAGTAGCAAAATGTCAAAAACCATAAAAGACCAAATCACACAATTTTCAAATTGCAAAATGTCAAAGTTCCAGAAATCTGACTAAATAAGCTGCTGGCAGCTTATTTAGACGATTTTCTCGGATGTTCTATAAATTAATTTAATTAAATTAAGTTTAGTTTTAGGGGTTTTTTTTTATAAATATGAAATAATAATTAAAATTCAACAATAGCCATGATATCAGAACCAAATCCCACTTACTAAGATAGTCATAACTTGTTGAGACTAAGTCTATTGGTAGAATTTGGTTGATGTATTTTTGTATAATTCCTTATTAAAATTATATATTTTCCGAAAACCAGTAAGTTCTTAATATTTATTCACATATCTGACTAAATTCAATCTAGATGTATGTTTGTAACTTTTGACGTTTTACTCTTTTGTCTTTTTTCTTTAGACATTTTGCGCTTTAGACATTTTCCAACCGCTTGTTATTTTGCGCTTTTGACGTTATGCTCCTTAACCGATAGTATTTTTTGTGAATGAGTTAAAAACACCGTGATTCTTACGACTACAGCTTTCCAAAACACAAAAATTATATTCAATAGAATTCTATATACGAAATAAAGAATTGAAGTAAAGCCAGTAATTATTTTGAAATAATACCTCATTCATTAGCAAGCCATGCCTTTCCACACAAGGTGCCTTAATTTCAAAGCCCGTAGTTTCAATCGATACTTACCCCAAACTTGGGGACTTGTTTATCCTCAATATTAATACCAATCAAGACTCGTGGCTTAATAATAACAGCCACACGAGTGGATTTTCAAGGTTTAGCAACGCTTACAGAGGTCGATCCATAGATGGGTAATCTGACGGATTCTTTACACCTTGAGAATTCTCCGCGTCTCTGGGTCTCGTCTGCCTTTTATAGAGTTATGACAGTTGCTTCGTGTAGTCAGAAACCAGAAAATCAGGAACCAGTTTTGTCGAGGGGATTTTTACCCAGTTACTGGGCTGTGGGGGGTCAGATAAGCAGTCGCTCCATGTATAATATCACCATTCAGCTACATCCGTGTATACTGGAAGCCCCTCCAACATAGTACTGGCCTGCATAACTACCTAAGTATCACACTTTTAAAATTGCAATAACTTTTTAATGAGATATACTTTCGAAATAAAAAGGACTCGAAAAAGAGTTTAATTTTGTACAAAAAACGTTTTTATTTTAAATCTCTAACTTCTAAAGTTTCGACAAAAAAAAAATTAAAAGTGTGATACTTAGTTTTGCAGGCCAGTGTAGTTGAGAAAAAGCTAGGCAGAATGGTTAAACCAATCAAGAGCAAAATTGAGGTATTTTATACTTGGAACACTTCATTCACACTACATACCAAAACATGATGTACCTATAACCCAGACAAATCAGTGTACATGGTGTTTGAAAGCCCGTGCAACTGATCGGATCCGCCACTACAACTTTAAGGCACTGCACTTGTAAAAGTCGAAGGTCAAACGGAGGTCATATACAGCTGACCTATCCGGTCGCGCTCATATAGCTAGGCAGTGACGAGCCTTCTCAGTGCGTTGCAACATGCTAGCGAGGCGGTTAAGCTGTACTGCCAAAATACATTTCTGTTAACGTTAACTGCGGAGAGAACTGTCACGTGACTCACGCCCAGTAATGTCGTTGCCATACATTTTGCACGAAGCGTTAGCGTTAACAGAAATGTATTTTGTTTAAAGGCTTTGAAGTGACGCCGTGAAAGCGCAGCTCTACATCAGCAAGCATCACACAGCGTCTACTCGGTGGAGTTGTAGGCAAACTACACTCAGGCTCCACTGAGTGACAAGCGAGTGCGTACAACGACGCGTGGTTCCGAATGCCTAGTATGGTGTAGTGCGAGCACCATGTTCTGAGCTAGCCGCGCTTCTATATACAGTGAGTGTCAGTGTGTTTGATACAGTGTGGTGATCTACTGGCTCCCAGCATCTTGTGAGTACCTGACCTCTTTCAATTTATATCCTTTAGCCTGTTTCTTGGTAGGAAACTTCAAAAAGCGTCCTTGGCTCCACGAGATACTCAATCATATTTTTGAGAAACCACTCGGCCACTTCATGCTCCCGCATATTTATCCCTGCTAACTCTTTGGTGGCTCACACTGCAGCCTAGGACTAGAATCATAGCCCTCTACACCAAGGGTCCTAACCTTTTTTTTATTCTTTTTTCTTACGCCGATTACAAAAATTGCTGCGTCATAGTTTGCCGTTCAAGTTAGTCAAATGTATTGTGTTGTACTATTATTGTTATCTACATAAATGTATTTTATATATTTATTTGGATGTAAATCTGGCTATAACATGCTTTCTTCCATTCAATATTAAAGCTTTATTGCTTTAATTTGTGTTGGCTGAACAACTAAGTTGCAAATGTTTCTCTTGTACGTGGTTGAATAATTAAACTGTAACAAAACACGATCGTTATAAACAGCTATTATAGAGACCACAGAATGATAAAAACTGTTCTGGATACTAATTGTATTACAAATTAATTAGAATAAACAAAACCACAAAGATAATGATTTCTTTATTGAAAATGGGCGGTGTATTCTCAAACTGTAGCTAAGATATTTGTTCATAGGAAGTAATCCAATTAAAAAAAAAAAACATTTTATTTAATCTTCTTCGCTGAATAATAATAATAAGGTAGGATAATTTAAAGCAGTGCCCACTACACCATACCATTTCTTTTTTTTGTTGGGAAATCCGTAAACAACTTCTCTCCGGAGCTGGAGGGCGTGTCAGACTCTTACTGACTAAAACCCACCCTTGTTCATTCAGGTACCTGTGCCAGGGCCACGGTGACTCTTTCAAATTTACCCGCTATCCAGGCAAGCATCGACCTTAGCGGACCCCGTCAGTTACTGCTGACATCTCCTTAATCATAAAAACCACATTTTTCTTTATTACATTCAAACTGTTTCTGGCGGTCTATATTAGGGTTAGCTGTCAAACTTTAGACATAACGACGTCTGTCGGGTTAACTATGTACTTCTAATTATTTTCGTCCACTCAAATCAATTAAGGCGCTATTAGCTGCCAATGACCTTGAGTCGACTCGGACTCGCCCATCAAGGAGCGCTGTCCGAATTTAGACGCATTATTAATTTATTATACATAAAACAACAGGTATTGAACTAAAACATTGAGACAAAATTATAAATAATTACATGATCTTTAAAATGGTGAAGGTTTCATAAAAATACGCTTTATAGTTTTTGCGTGATTCTCAATTGTTTATCCGCGTTAGACATAACTTTACAAATTAATTACACTATGTTAAAAATAATTTCATATGTTCTGAGATCAAATTACGGCGGAAATTGCTAGAGTAGCATATATTTTCAAAGAAATAAAACTAGTCATTTAGACGTGATGTTCAATTAAAAACCATTAAAAATCGTATAATTGCGTCTCTTTGAATTTATTCACAGTTATTGTTGTTCGTTTACTTTTATCGAGAGTTTTTATCCGTTGTCATGGCGAGTAAGTCGATTGGATACGAGAGGGTTCTTTCAAAAGGTCTAAGGATTTGGAATATGGGATTCTAAGTAATTTCTGATGATGTTCCTAACATCGAAAAATATTTTGCTACCTCCACTAAGTTGTGTATTATAAGTTCGCAAAAATCTTCGATACCCAAGAAAAATGCCGTTGGGAACCAGCAGTGCATTGCTGACGACAGCTGGCGTTGCTGGCTCTCATAATGGACACCGGCGGTGGTGCGACCAGTAGGGTTCCTTAAACCCTGCAGACTGAAATAGTATAGGTACGACTAAACGAAAATGATTGATGTAAATGGCCGACTACTCGACGCCGACTACTCTTAAGCTATAAATGTATAGTTGGGAACTTAGGGCACCCCGACATAGACAGTTTAGGTTCGTGTTAGGTTCTTTTAGGCCCTGCAAACAGAAATAGGAGCCCCGTGCCGCTGCACGACCCCGCTGTGCCCTGTCGGCTTATCTTACTTACGACCTTGTTAACACATTGACAGCCGAACATCCTGTATATGATTTTTTAATTATGCCTACCCCGCCTATATATTCCAAATTAATCTAATAATTATTTAAGTACTAAAATTGTTGAATCTCTACACGTGTTATTTGAACTGTAAGTGCAAAGAGTAATTGTAATAAAAATAAATAAATAATTATGACATATTGCCAACCACATTCTCCGCTTTTCGCTTTCCGAAATCAGTGCCGGCAGCTAATTTAGCAACCAGCGTTGGCAGGCACTCCCTAAAAAAAAAAGTATCTATTGATCTTTGAGAAACTCGCATGTATGTATACAAGGAACTTAAATCACATAACTTATTGTTTCCATTCTCCACGCTAGATTAGTCTTCTGAAATAATTAAAGTCGGTTCCGATTTTTCTAAAACTTTCCTCTCTATGAATAAAGTTTTAAGCTATTCTTATAACTCAAAACTTTCTTTAATAACGTTCAATCGAAGGCATTTATAAATTCTTACTTTCCAAAATATGGATTAGCTGCGTACCGCATAGTCAAATTATTGAAGTTTTCCGACATTTGAAATAAAAATATTCTTAAAATAAGTACTTAACTAACTATGAGTAGGTTTAGTAGTAGTAGGTAGATTATAATATACACAACAAAAAATAACAACTTTTAATTAGCTAAATCTGAAAATAATCTAAAACATGGCGTCGAAAAGTTCCTCCGCATCGCTGTCGACTGGTATTGTGCTAAGTACGGTAGTCTATAGTTAAGTGGTGTTAGTCTACAATTTAAAAAATTGTTTATACCCCGTTTTTACTATTTTATTCATAGGCCATTGTACAGACAACGAGAACCTGAAAACCTGATAAACCATAAAATGTCCAGATCATATTTATCTATCGATAGAATTTAGCCTCCTAAACGATACTAAATCTCCTCACATTGACAAGATTTGCTAACTGTTCCCTAGTTTATGGAAATAATTAATCAACGCGTCACAAATAAACGCAAGTCAAATGATGCCACACCAAACCACGCACACACCACACCACCACACCACATCACCACACCACACCACACCACACACCACTACCACCCACACCCACACCACACCACACACACACACCACCACACCACCATACCCACACACCAGACCACACCACCACAACCCGCCACACACCCACCACACACCATACCGCCACATCACCCTCCGCACACCGCCGCCACATTCATTTTGCGATTTTTATTCTGCTAACTGGACCTTAGGCTGTAACTAATTCTACCAGGGTCGTGAGTGTGTTCGAAAGAGTCACCGTGGCTCTGGCACAGGCAACTGAAGGAACACGGGTGGGTTTTAGTCAGTAAGAGTCTGACACGCTCTCCCACTCCACCCAGAGTAGGATAACTTATTTGATGAATTCCCACCCAAAAAAAAAAAAAAGGTGTGTGTGCGACTCACACACGATAGAAGTGAAACTTCATGTGGGCAAAGATGGTCAAAAGGTGGCCAAAGGTGAGCAAAAAGGTGGCCAAAGGTGAGCAAAAGTTAGTCAAAGGTTTGCAATTGGTGGTCAAAGGTGGGAAAAGGTGGGCAAAGATAGGGAAATGTGGGCAAAGATGGGTAAAGATGGTCAAAAGGTGGCCAAAGGTGAGCAAAAAGGTGGCCAAAGGTGAGCAAAAGTTGGTCAAAGGTTTGCAATTGGTGGTCAAAGGTGAGCAATAGGTGGTCAAAGGGGAGCGAAAGGTGAGCAATCGGTGGTCAAAGGTGGTCAAAGATTGGCAAATGTGGGCAAAGATGGTCAAAAAATGGCCAAAGGTGAGCAAAAGTTGGTCAATGGTTTGCAATTGGTGGTCAAAGGTGAGCAATAGGTGGTCAAAGGTGAGCGAAAGGTGAGCAATCGGTGGTCAAAGGTGGTCAAAGGTGGGAAAAGATTGTCAAAAGGTGGCCAAAGGTGAGCAATAGTTGTCTAAAGTTGATGATCGGTAGCGAAGTGACGGGACCCCAGGCCCCGCGTCGCGCGCGCCCTCTCCTCTCGCCGTCATCTGCTCTCTCGCTCTTTTGTATTTGTGTCTCTTACCTGTCGTTTTTTTCCGTTGCATCCGGTTTGAAATCACAACGATTCTAAAGAAGTTTCACTTCAAAAAAAGGCTGTCACTGATCACAACACCAAGAACTAACCAAGTTTATTTCCTATAATGTTACAGGATGCAATAAATAACTATGCTATAACTGGCATTCTGAAGAATTGAAAAGGTTCGATATATTTCAGGTTAAATCAATAATACGACAGTACTTCCTGCTTGCCATTTTGGTCGGTCAATATATCACAAAACGTGTCAGAATATTTCAATGTGGATATTTGAACATGGAAATCAAATAATTAACGAATAGGATAGTTGATGTGTTCTGGCATGCACTCAGACATATTTCTACAGATGCTGAAAGAAAAATCATCAAAATCGGTTCACTTAGTAAAAAGTTATGATGACTACAGTCGAATTAGGAACCTGCTCCTTTTTTGAAGTCGGTTAAAAATAAACAATAATTATGAAGGTATGAAACCTTTTTCGCACCTCAAAAGGAAAAAAACACAAAAATTACTCACGATTTTGTCAAAACAACCCCCAATGTCAATGGAATTTCATGTAACTAATACTTTACAAAAAAACACTGTTTTCTGTTTTTTGCGACTTTGTATTACACCTGTGTTTCATACACAAAACAAAGTCTAGGATTTTAAGTAAAGGATTTACGTTATCGCACACGAAACGACGTGTTTGTGTAAGTTATGTTTTTTCAAGATGGCGCCTCACATTTCAAACACGTCGTACTTTTCGTTTTTTAGTCCACGAACTCTCACACAATTTCCCAAAAAGTAGATACTAACATACCTACATGCGTGGCTCGTTGTATATTATGTTTTTCTTCGTCTGTTATTTCGTTGTATGTGATAGAGCTAGTCTTTATTATACTTTTGGGGTTCCGTACCCGAAGAGTCTAAACGGAGCCCTATCGCTGTCATTCACGTGTCCACCTGTCCGTCTGTCCGTCTATCTGTCTGTCCGTCACAAAATTTTGATCCAAAGAATTTTTTAACTTCTCTTTGACCTGAACTTGGGTGAGATTGTTTATTATTATGTATATTTTACTAACAAATATCAATATTTGTTACGGAAGCCTAGATGTGCAAAATCCGACACGCACTTGGCCGGTTTTCTTATATTCGATACCAACAGATATTTTAATTTTGGTTTGTAACACTTAAAAATAGAATAAATTTAATTCGTGGAATGGAGCGTTATTTTGCAAGATGACAGATAGACTTTGACGTTTTTTTTCCAACTTGATCTGGAGCGTGTCTGCCTCTTAAACTTTATATATTGGAAGAAACTTCTTAAAAGCACTTAATGATGTCTCGAGGTGTAAAAGGGACCAGAGTCAAGTTCAAATGTGTTAAGCATTGGGATGTAGGACGCTGGTTCCTACTTTACATTTAATTACATAAGAAAAAACAATATAAAATTGGTCGGATCATAAACTTCACTTTATTTTTTTGGAAGAACAATGCGGTCTTAGCAAAAGGTTCGGAACACAAACGTCCACGTGTCCAGAGATGACTAAGGTTAGATGACCACGGCTTAGATACTGCTTGTGGATCCCCTCACTGGACCTTTAATCTTCGATCTTCGAACGATAGGGTAATAGTGGTTCATCATAAATTGTAAGTTCAACATACAATTTTCTGTGTACTGAATACTATCTAGTGTGATGCAGTGTTAACAATAAATGTGATAAATGTGAAGACCAAATCAAAGGACTCTTATTTGCTACAGACATACCTCATGCAATAAACCCGACGATAGGTAACTAGGGTCTCATGCCATAAATTATCTTTGACGCTAGCCGGTGGAAGAAAAATTTCTATACAGGTTTTATTGGTGTAGGTAAGTAATAACTTTTTAAAGGTTAAATGTGATCATTAGATTATTACAAAGCTTCAAAAAGTAATAGACTCAACTTACTAAAAAAGTCTTATATATAAAAAAAAACTGGCCAAGTGCGAGTTGAACTCGCGCGTGAAGAGTTCCGTACCATCATATAAGATTATATGCATCTACTTGTTGCAATTATTAAGTTCGAGCAAAACAAGCAAAAAAACACGTATCCTAAAGAGGGGCTCCCTTCAATTTGTAATTTATTTTTATTATTTTTTATTAGAGCGGCAACAGACATTACGGATCATGAGATACAGCCCGCTGACACAGAATGACGGACGGACAGCGGAGACTTAGTAATAGGGTCCCGTTGGGTACGGAACCCTAATAGGTAACAAAAAAAATGTGTCATTAACAAAAACCGACCAATGCCTTATTCCGTCCATCTGTCTCATTCCACTCCATCAACCACAACTTTACAAAACTAAGCCATTCATAATAAAGTCGCACTTCCAGCATAAAATAAACATCTATCGGGACTATACACCTTGTTCTCTAAGCCGAAATAAACCCCCTTTAGGTGAAGAACATTGTAAGCTATAGGTACCTACTTTGTACTAGTTCAAATAGGTAGAATTACGTGACTCGACTCCCACAAAAGGGTGAACACAGACTTACTGCGACTAGCAGCGACTTTAATATTTTATAAAGGATTTATTCAGGATTTGTTGGGTTCGGGCCGGACGATTTATTAATTGTTGAAGCGAAAAATCAAAGAATTGAAAATGGGATTTTGTTAATCTCGCTGTTAGGATTGGTTTTAAGTAAGTACTAAGATTTCTGATCGAAACAGTACTGGTTTTATAAAACTAACTTTGGATGGATGATGGATCACACAAAAGGATTTGTTTCGGCAAATTGCGTTAGGTACTTAGTTTTCGTTTAATTGGAATTCTCATCTCTGGTTCTTGGAAACAAAATTTGCTTTATGTTCCTATGAATGGCAGAGACTGAAAATTTGATATTCCACCAAAACCGAGTTTCTGGAACCAATTTACCGCAAAATTAATATAACAAATAGATACCAGATAGAATTTCGATTACTGGTTACACTTCCATCAACTATAAAATTTGCATTTAAAGATGATTTAGCAGCTTATTTTATTTATTTATTTATTTATTAAATACTTTATTATACACCAAAAAAATACACACGTTAAGGTATACTTATACTAAAAAACATAGAATTGGCGGCCATATCGCATTCCGCGATCTCTTCCAGGCAACCTGGAATGGACAGAGATTGCCTGGACACAAAATGGGGCTGCACTTGGTGCAAATATAAAGAATACAATACAATACAATACAATCCAATACAATACAATACAATACAATACAATACAATACAATACAATACAATACAATACAATACAATACAATACAATACAATACAATACAATACAATACAATACAATGCAATGCAATACAATACAATACAATACAATTATAGATACATAAATACATACATACTAAATCTAGCAAGAAAATAAGTGACAACAATTGATGTTAAAAATTAAAATTAAAAAAAACAGCTGGAACAAGAACATGGTCACAGTGACCAGTAATGCTAGTCCCTTACTAGTCTTTAGTGATTGGGCGCGTTTTATTGACACTGGCAATGCATTCCACAGACGAGCGGCCTGGTATATTGTGCTCTCGGGTATGCTGTACTCTCTAACTTATGATAACAATTATAAAATATACCACGGAAACACTCTATGAGAACGCTAACGACACGCACTAGGTCGAATTTTAAATACGAGAGACTTAAAAATCAGCCAAGTACGTGTCCGGCTTTATGTTTATTACTATGAACAAATTAATTGAGTTCACGATTTATCAGCCAATAACGTTTATATACGGGCCAACATAGGCGTAGGTAATTGAAGAAGGAGTTATAATATATGACTTCATTGCATTGAAGCTTGCAATGTTTTGAACACCCAAGCGCTTATGTTTGGGGAGTCTCTAAGCATCCCGTTTGGGTTGGCTCTTACAAAAAATATCACTTTAAAGTTTAATATTTTACAAAAGTATCAGTAAATCGGAAAGAAGATAGTATGTACAACCCCCAATGATTTTGAAAGCCCTATCCAACGATAATCCACACTATATGAGAGGCAAGGAAAAAATTATTTTCACTTTAGATGCACTTTATGGCATGATTTGTGACCCATGTAAAATTACATGTACAAACAACGTATCCTATGACCTTATTCGCCCAGGATCTACCCGTTTTTTTTTTTTTTTGGGGGGTGGGAAATCATCCTATGACTTCTTCCGCTCTAGGGTGGAGTAGAAGGGTGTGTCAGACTCTTACTGACTAAAACCCACCCCTGTTCCTCCCTGCCTCGAGTGCCCGGGGGCGAGGTAACTCTTTCGAATTTATCCTCCACCCCCGGGCAGGCACTGGCCGTGGCAGGCCCCGTCCTTTGCTGACAACTCTTTGAGGCGCGCGTGGAACACTACGCGCCGTCGACTCTCGGGCCTGGTGCTGATCGGACGGCGAGTTACCCGCTACTCGCCGTCCGCAGGCCCGGGTCTACGGTGGCCGGAGATCGTCTCGCAGCCCCTGGCGTCTCCTGCGACGGCTGCTGCTGGGGGCGCTAGGGCGTCTCGGTCTCTGTTGAGTCTCCCTAACGTGTGCCGCCTCCCTCTTCGCGAGCATTACTGCTTCGCAGAAGGAGGAGACGGCCCCCCATTCCCTCTCGCTCCGTACCATGGCCTGAACCAGGGCACGGCGCGAGAGGTCGCTGCCGCCTATCGCATCCACGAGGACACGGCGGTGTTCTGCCCAGGCGGGGCAAACCTCCACCGTATGCTCCACCGTGTCCACTGGGCGATCCTCGCAGTAGAAACACGCAGGGGTCACCTCCGCCTTGATCCGACACAGGTACTTCCCGAAACAGCCATGTCCGGTGAGCACCTGCGTCAGGCGGAAGGTGAGGGCGCCGTGATGCCTCTCCAGCCACTCCTCAAAGAGGGGCAATACCGCCTCGATGGTGGCGTGCCCAGCGCTGGGTTGCGACAGTCGCTCTCTCCATGTCACCATGAGATCCTGCTGGAGCTCGGTCCGCCGAGCCGCGAGTTGTCGCGGCAGCGGAGTTTCGCCCCGGCGTTTGGCCTCCTCGCGCCACTCGTACAGGTGCGCGAGGATTTTTGCCTCCAGATCCCACGGTGACAGTCCGGCAAGGAGGCTCGCCGCCTCACGGGAGATCGTGCGGTATCCGCGGATGATGCGGATCGCCATGACCCTCTGGGACGCGTTCATCAGGCGAGCTGATCGCTGCCTCAACGAACGCGCCCACACCGGTGCCCCGTAGAGGGCCATGGACCGCACGATCCCCGCGTAGAGCCTCCGGCAGGAGGCGTATGGCCCCCTCAGATTGGGTAGGAGCCGCTTCAAGGCGGCCCCGGCCCTGTCCAATCTGGGAGCCAAACGTCGAAAATGTTCGACGAAGTTCCACCGGCTGTCGAGGACGAGTCCCAGGTACCTCATCGTACCCTCGACGCCGATGCGAACCCCTCCTACCGTGATCTGGGAACCCGACGGTGGCGCGTTCCGACGACCATGAAAACACATGGCCTCGGACTTGTGCAATGCCACCTCGAGTCCCAGTTGCCGGATCCTCTCTATGACTGTCGCAACCCCGCGTGTCATAAGTTCGGCCGCCGCCTCGTGCGACCTCCCCTGCGCTAAGACCAGCGTGTCGTCAGCGTAGCACACTACGCTGACGCCAGCGGGGAGGTCGGCGCGCAGCACCCAGTCGTATCCGATGTTCCACAAGGGCGGCCCCAGGACCGATCCCTGTGGAACACCGCACGACATCTCTCGCCGGTTCCATACTCCCTGATGACCGGGGTAGATGACGGCTCTGTCCGTCAGATACGCCTCGACTACGCGACGGAGGTAGGGCGGCACCCGGTGATACCGGAGTGCCTCCACTATTCAACTCCAGGGCAGGGTGTTGAAGGCATTGGCAATGTCCAGAGACACCGCCAAGACGACCCTACCCCGGGCCACTGCATCCCCCGTCGTGAGGGCTCTTACGCGCATGACTGCGTCCACCGTGGAGCGCCCCCTGCGGAAGCCGTACTGGCTCTCCGCCAGGTCCGGCCCCACCCGCACCAACTGCCCGACGAGGCGGTCTGCAATTACTCTTTCAAAGAGCTTGCCCACCTCGTCGAGCAGCACAATGGGCCGGTAAGCGGACGGAGAGTCCGCAGGGCGCCCCACCTTCTTGATCAGGACCAGCTTACCCGTCTTCCACCGACGTGGAAACTGGCCCCTCTCTAAGCATGCGCTTAAAAGCCCTCTGAGTCGAGGCCCGAGAGCCTCTTGCAAGGCCAGGACCCAGGCTTTCCCATGAAAGCCATCGGGTCCTGGGGCGGTGTTTTTGGCATTCAGCCTACGCACCGCCGCTCTCAGCTCTACCTCGGTCACCTCGGGAGCATCGTCGTCGTCGTCTTGGTCCGCGTCAGGTACCGCAGGAGACGGAGCCATAGGCGGAGGAGTATGTTCCCCTCGCGAGGGGAACAGAGCGCTCACCACGCCCTCCACGATCTGTGGCCGGAGACTCTGCGTCAGTGGGGGGGCCCATGGGCGGAGTTTCCCCCGCACCGCTTTGTACGGGCGCCCCCATGGGTCTCTGTTCAGAGTCTCCAGCGACTCCTCGCGGTCCGATCTCTTGGCCCGCAAGATCTCCGTTCGGAGGGCGATCCTCGCAGCTCTGTACCCCTCGTATAGCTCCGCCTCGACGGCTTCCGTTTCCGGCGTGCGGTTACGGAGCCGTCTGCGGTACCTGGTGTACCGGCGTCGCGCGGCAATACACCCTTGGCGTAAAGCCGTAAGCGCCGGCGACCACCAGTACACCTGTCGCCGAGCAGAAGGCTGGACCTGGGGCATTGCCACGTCACATATCTCGGACATGGCCTCCTGGAACCACTCTGCCTCGTCGTTTATGTCGGCAGGCCTGTTCGGTGATGTCACCCAGGCCTGCACGATAGAGGCCTCCAGGAGTAGCTCCCGGTCCAGCTGCTTCAGCGACCAACGCGGACCGCTCGGGGTCTGTCGGACCGGCACGCTGGAGGTCTGGGCGGAAACGTCAAACCGGATGTACCGATGATCGGAAGACGTCTCCACCTCCTCCAGAACGCGCCAGTCAAGTACGCGCGGTGACGGAGCGGGGCTGGTGAACGAGAGGTCCACCACCGATTCGCCCTGCCACCGCACGCACGTGGGGACAGAACCCCGGTTCAGGACGACCAGGCCTGTCTCCAGAGCCCAGTCCTCCACCATCCTGCCCCTTGCGTCCGTGTACCGGGAACCCCAAGCCAAGTTCTTGGCATTGAAGTCCCCGAGAACGAGCGCAGGGAGGGAACGGTATCCGACGACGACGTCTCTCAACTCCGCGAGGGAGTTGTGGAACTCGGCGTGAGTTCGGTTCGGGGAGAAGTACACCCCTACCACTACTATCTCCCCGAACCGTGCCGCCACGCAACCCCGACCCCTCTTGACCTCCTCGAGGGTCGGGGTACCGGCGGCGGCCGACGAAATGATGGTCACCGAGCCGTCCAGGTCCTCCACCCAGTCATCCCTGGGCGGGACATAGTACGGCTCGGGGACCACGGCGATGTTAATCGACCACTGCGCCATGCTCTGGAACAACAGGTCCTGAGCATCGGCGCAGTGGTTGATGTTCGCCTGGAGGAGGCGTAATGGGGCCGTTATTGGCATTCCATTACAGCCTCCTCCTCCCCAGCCCTCTGCGAGGGTCCAGCCACCGCGATGTTTGCGGTGGCGACGACGGCTGTGGGGGCAGCGTCAGCGGAAGCGGCGAAAGCGGCGACGGCGGCGGTTGCGACGTTGGCGGTGGTGGTGGTGGTGGTGGAGGGCCTGCCCCTGGCCCTGGTCTTGGCGGGTGGAGCGCAGGTCCTGCTCCCAGCCCGGTGATCGGCCTGCTGCAGCCTGCCACAGCGGAAGCAATGGTTCCCTCTGTCCACCTCCGAGGTGCACCTTGCTGCCAAGTGGTCGCCCACATGGCAGCGGAAGCACCTCAGAGGTCTGGGTTCCAGCAGCTTCACCTGCGCAGACACCCAGCCCACCAAGAGCCTTCGGCCCTTCCCAGTTATTTGGCTCGCCGCCGACACGGGGCAGCTCACCGTTACGGTGAGAAGCCCCGCGCGATCAGGACGGAGAGTGTCTACCCTCACCTGCTCGGCAGGGCACCCTCCAGTCCTGGCGACGGCGGCCGCCACCTCCGCCTCCGTCACAGAGTCGTCGACACTCGAGCCTCGTCGACCAGCAACGCCCTGATCTTTTCAGCCAGGGCGTCAGCAGCTGGGCCGCTGGAGGCGCCGGGGACCTCCAGCATCCGGGCTCCGGTCTTGGTGACCTTCACCCGAACGCCGTCGGCACACCCCACCTCCTCGAGGCTCACCGCCGCCTTGGTTTTGGCGAGCACGCTGCGGTAGGTCACGCCCTTCTGGACCGCTTCCGGCTGCAGCGTGATAACCACAGCCGCGGACCTCGGGGCGCGGAGCCTGGCCGCAGCGGCCCGCTCCTTGCGCCGCTTTCGCCTCTCTCGGCGTTTGGCCGCCCTTTTGGCCTTTCCCGCCTTCTCTTTCTCCCCGGCCACTTGCCATTCGGCAGCCTCGGCCGGAGGAGGTTGGGAAGTCGGGGCAGGCTGTGACGGCCGTCTCGCCACCTGGGCTGGGGCCTTCGGGGCTTCTTTCGCCGCCCGTGCAGCCGCCCCACCCGGTTTGGGCGGCGCCTTTGGCGCCTTCGGCGGGGCCGACCCCGCTGGTCTCAGCACAGACCCGCTGTCGGCCCGTCCCGCCGAACCCTGCTTGGGCGCAGCAGCCGCAGCGGCGGCAAATGAGCCCACTAGCCGCTGGCCCAACGCCAGCTGACTTGCCGCCAGCGGGGGCCGCAGCACGATGCCCTCCAGCACGGAGAACCGCCTGTTGAAGGCAGCCAGCTCCTGCCGCACCAGATCGAGAACCTGGTTCTCCGCGGCGGGCAGGGGCTGACTCGGCCCGTGCTGGAGCTCATCCCGCACGTCCCTCCGGGGGCCAGCTCCTCGTCGGAGCTCGGCCAGGTCTGCCCGGAGCCTCTGGTTCTCCTTAACCAGGTGCTCCGTAGTGGCGGTCAGGCGGGCGACCTCCGTCCGCAATTTGGACGTCTCGTCCGCAGACGAAGGCCCGCCGAAGCTCGCCTCCGCCGCCGCCACAATGGAGGCCGTGGCCGCGGATGTGGCCCTGCTCCTAGAAGAGGCAAGCCTCTTGTGGACCACATCCTTGATCGCGTTCGCCACGACCCCCGCAAGCCTGTCCGCTCGCTCCGACTTAGAGCTGACAGAGAACGCCGATCGTCCGCTTGAGGACCCCGAGACCGATACCCGGGAACCCCCAGCGGTGGAGCGGCGCTCCTCCTCCGCGGCGAGCCTCAGGGCTCGCCTGCCACCCTTTGAGCCTTTTGACGGCCTCCCCGCCCCCCTACCCCTCGTGGGATGACTCACGGCAATCCCCTGCTTTGGAACGCTTCTGGTTCCGGAAGAACCGCGAGCCCTGACTCACGGCGCTTCCGGAAGCGCTCCCATCCTCACGCTCCAGGCTCCTAAAAGGGCCCAGAGCGGTAAGAAGTGGTGCTGCGTCGGTCGCGGACGCCGCACCACTCTCCACCTCCTTGCCGACTTCATTTTGGCTTACTTCGCCCGACCGCGGCTTGTCGGCCGTCTTGTAGCTGAGGGAGATCATCTCCTGGAATGTAGGAGATGATCTCGAGCCTCCTCGGCTCTTGTTGTCGGGATTGTCCCCGACAAACGGATCCAGGTCGTCGTTGATAAGGGTAAGATTAAGGCCGCCCCCCCCAGTATACGAATGGGGGCGTGTCTGGGAGTCATTTACAATAATCTTTTTATTCATGGTGGGTTTTTCCTTTTAAGGGTGAGGTCCCTATCTCCTCCTCTCTACCTCCCTATCCCTCCTCTAACATATCGCATGGTCCACATTCACTCTCTCTCATTCACTCACTCACTCACACACTCTGCCCTTATGCCCCCCCCCAGTTTCGGCGCCACTCTCACAGTCGCATCTGATAAACAGATGCGTACCAGAGAGCAGCGACGAAGTTCCCCCAGGTTCCATGCCGTTGGGAGGCTCGAACAGCCTGCTCAAGTCTCCCAACGGCGCAGCCCTCTTGTGAGACTCTAGCATCCGGACATCCCTCCAGTACGCATCCCATAGCCACGCCTCCAAGCTGGGATTGGGTGGAGGTCGCATCCACTGGCAGTCGACGATGATCGACTGACAATGGACGCGACCCCCGGTGTGTTCCTCTTAGTCGGGCCTCTCCCCTGGAGCCTTCCGGCACAAGTTAGTCACTCATGCCGGAAGTCCCCAGGATCATGGAGACCCATAAGCCCCACCACGACGTCAACGTAGAAACACTCGGTGGGGAGGATCTACCCGTAACGTACAACATATATGCTTTCACATTCATAATATTCGCAGAATATTTGATTCAAAACACTTCCAGAATTCCACATCTGAACACAACACGTCACATTTCGTTGGTACAGTAAGAAAATTGTAAAGACACATAGCCGGACGTGTTGATATACCCGTTCTTTTTTAAAAACCAAAACTTCTAGAAGCTTCCATCGTGAAAATAATAGTGCTGTATTGTTTCATGTTTTCGAAATATTTTTATTTAGTGCACCGTCGAGGAAAATGTTTACGGTTTTCTTTAGTGAAATGTTTGGTCGTATTAAAAATGGTTGATGGAGTTTTAGCTGTGAGATTTTATTTTGAAAGTATTTTGTTTTTATGGCTTGTAGCTTTAGTCGAGCTAAGGTAGAATAGGTTCTATGCTTGAACAGTTTCACTTTTATTACTTTGATATTTAATATTTGATGGACATTTATAATCTAAGCTATAATGTTTTATTTTTGAATTGTATTTGCATCAAAACTTTTGAAGACATAAGCAGCATAATATTATTTAAATTCAATGGGTTTTAATTTTACAAGCACACCATTAGCTATCTGAAACATCGCTAAAATAAAAATAAAACTAACCTAAAATTCCAGAGTAATAGAATAATAAAATTAGCAATAACGTTAGCCAGCCAAATTGTATCAAAACATAACCCTTAAATGTTTATTACCTACCTGATAATGGGTATCTTTACGAGTAAGAATTTAGATTGAAAACCAAACGACCAGAAGAGTTAAGATCTGTTTTAACTGTTCGCGTTTAGAATGTCCAAGTTAATGCCAGCAGTTTAATTACTATTCCGAAATACGAACTACTAACCTAAGTTTTGAATAAACCACTAACTTTAAGGCCGTGACAAGACCTAAAGTGCGGTCACTGTCGGACTGCATAGAAAAAAAAGAGATGCACGTCTTAATAATGCTTGCAATTTATTGCAAAAGACGAGGCATCATGTTGGTTTACTTAAAAATTTGTTGAGTCAATAAAAATTCTATACGACTGAGTTCTGCATTATGATACGATTCGTTTTTGATATTTTTTTCTTACGTACATACCTTATCAAGTAATCGATATCTCTTCTCTAAATAATATAAATCAAAGTTGCTTGCCGCGTCTGTCTGTTTCCCCACTAACTCCTCATAAACCACGCAACAGATTATTTTTAATTTTTAGTGTATTTTTTTTTTGGAAGTCACTTGTTTTTTTTTGTAAAAAAGTTTTTATTTTTCACTTCTTAGTTGTTATACCCCATAACTAAAAACCCCAGTAACATAAAACGTGCAATTTAAACATAGTCGTAATTGGAGAACACCAAAACGTCATCTAGGTATACTTATTTTTCGTTCTTGTACAGTTTTATAAAAAGCGTTGAAGCAATTTCGGTAAAATTTATATTGCACCACCTCGGGAGTATATTCTTTTAAAAACCGGTTCACAATTGACAGATAAATCGGTGGACATACATAAAAAAAATATACATACAGTCGAACATAGAACCTCCTTCTTTTTCGAAGTCGGTTTAAAAGAATGATATATGAGGAAGGTTTGTGTGTATAAACTGTTCTCGTGCGGAGCCATAACGGAGCGCTAGTTATGAGGTACAAGTAAGAGGTAAGTTTGTTAATAATTTCTAACGAGATTTATCGATTGGTTTGGCTTAAAAAAATTCACAAAACAAGCTATTTTTTTAGTGATTGACTCGTGTATTCTTCTAAAATAATGCCCGCAGTTTAACTATTCCATAATACGAACTACTAACCTAAGTTTGCTTTAAACCACGAAATTAATCAAGGAATGTAGGTATAAGACCACACCATGACTTTGCCACAAACAGCCAACGTTGTGGGTAACCACAAAGGAAATGGTGGGACGCGCTGGACAAATCAGTCCAATTTTGATTTGAACCGAAATTTCTGGAAGCCTCGTGAAAAAGCTTTTCCCATTAAAAGGGATGATTTAGACTAATTAATAAGTCTTTTTGAATTACAAACGATGCATTTCTATTTTTTACTTTAGGTACGATAGAAATGTCTAAGACCCCATAGGATCAGATCGTAGGGTCTACGTAATTTAAAAACGTTAGCCTTCTCAACTGCTAACTACTACTACTACTGCTGCTTATCAGTGCGGTACTGCATTGACAGGCCCGAACATTATGCTGCGTCCTGCTATTCCATCGACGTAGCTGTACGTGTCACGTCTGCATCACTACACGAAGGTAGAGGAGGTTCTGGAGTACATCAAGATGAAGACCAAGTTCACTCTGAGAGTCGAAAGGTTGGAGTCGCGCCTCTACATTAACTTCAAATCATTTGTGGTACGGGTACCGACTCACCATCCAGAGACTTTCTTGAAGGAGAAATTTTGGTCGACGGCACGACTCAGCGCAATACGTCGCCAACCTAACGTAGTTGTATAGATTACATTTTGTTATGTTTTTATCAATATTATGTATAATTATTAAATTATTTATTCTATACAAAATTTTTATTTCATTGATTTTTTTAAATAATTGATTTTATTTATTTGGAGACTAGATTTACGAGTACATATTTATAACATACTTAACTAACTATTAATATCTACACTAAAACCAAAATAATACCTTAACTAACTACGTACATTTGTACAAAAACAAAATACATTCAGGCGTCGAAGTACTCCTCCAGATTATGTATTAGTTTATTATATTTTGTTACTTATGTTGTGTATTTTATATATAACCCTATGATGACTGAAAATAAAGAATTATTATTAATACATTAATTTATCTGTCCTTATTAAACAACTGACAAGTTCTAAATTCAAACTGATTCTATCCACATTTGTATTGTCAGCCTGCTGTCAGCAAGCAATCTTTACAGTACCAACTTTAACCTCAATTACTATAATGCTAAACAGAACGATAATAATTTTCTGTACTTTGAAAAAAAAACTAAAAAACACATTTTATTTTATTTTTTCGTGTTCTTTTTGCAATCACTCACTTTCATTTGATACCCATATAAAAACTGACTTGGCTGCATATAAAAAAACTAGTCCGCCATCTTTGGTGTTGATTCCGTTGTGCACAAACTAAACTTAATTTAGGCTATTGCTATCCTTTTCTCTCTAATAAAACAAGAAAGAGACGGACGTAAATTAGAGCTATCAAATTTAGTTTGAACTAATATTTCCATACAAATTAAGGGTACACGTAAAAACATGTCGCCTAAAAACACGGCGAAGCGCAAGGTGTAAACTAGTTTGACATCTCTAACTTAGTGCATAGATATAGCCGTCCTTTTCTGGCAATGTCTTTAAATTAAAAAATAGCAATTCTCTAATTTTAGTTTAGTTTAGAACAAGAGAATCTGGACCATTGTCATCCAAACTAAACATGCACGCAAAATTACAGGTTAATCGGAAACCGGGAAGTGGGACCAATTTAACTTCTAAAATTTACATAGTTACAGGTGAGGCAACTAAAAACTTTTTCTTTCATTCTTTCTATGAGTGTGTTAAAAATGTCAATTGTGTTACTTTTATAATAAAGTTATATCATCCCATTGAAACTCAGTCCTCTTTGGCAGATATTCAAACGGGTTTCACTGTAGTTTGGCTCTCGTCTACTTTGGATCACTAGCCCAATTTGTAGTGATTTTCAACACCGTAAATGTAATATTTTAGCTTTAAGCCGAACGCGATGCTATTGGCAACGGTTTTGTCTAAGATATTGTTAGATTGTAAATAGTGTTGTAACAGTAATAAAGATAATTAATTACGTAGCATTATTATCTATTATTTGGCGATTGTTTAGCAGATTTTGTTCAATAGAAGGCAACGTAGCCTTTTTAAGCAACCAAGTGTTGAGTGTCCAAAGTAATAAGCAAAAGTACCAAAAACGGCCGTTTTTGACACTTTTGCTTACTACTTTGTACACGAATCCCTTTGAGTCCTGTTTTAACAACGTAAAAATACCTTATTCTATTTGTAACAAACGCAACATAGGATTCTTTAATCTTTATTTTCTATGCTATGATACGAATTTTTATTCAATGAGGGCGCCACTTACGGGGAGGTAGGCCCTTAAGCTCGGGTAAAACAATTGTGTGACTATTTTGGTGAACAATAAAGTTTTATTCTATTCTATTCTATTCTATTCTATTCTATTCTATTCTATTCTATTCTATTCTATTCTATTCTATTCTATTCTATTCTATTCTATTCTATTCTATTCTATTCTATTCTATTCTATTCTATTCTATTCTATTCTATTCTATTCTATTCTATTCTATTCTATTCTATTCTATTCTATTCTATTCTATTCTATTCTATTCTATTCTATTCTATTCTATTCTATTCTATTCTATTCTATTCTATTCTATTCTATTCTATTCTATTCCGAAATACATGTTCCGGGAATTTTTGTACTACAATATCGTTGGTAGTTGGTAGTACAATACCGTAGGTTTTTTTTTTTTTTTTTTTTTGGGGGGTGGGAAATCATCCAATGACTCTTTCCGCTCTGGGGTGGAGCGGAAGGGCGTGTCAGACTCTTACTGACTAAAACCCACCCCTGTTCCTCCCTGCCCTACGCGCCCGGGGGCGAGGTAACTCTTTCGAATTTATCCTCCACCCCCGGGCAGACAATACCGTAGGTACTTGGCTAATTTCCGTTGAAATAAGCCACCGTGGTCTAAATTCTGTCCGAAGTTTTATAATTCATTTGTTGTTTTATAATTTCATTTCTCACAAAGTTAAGCCATCTTTTTTTTTCTCCATTCTGCCACAGATTTAATAGCACAAAAAATCTCTCGTTTATGGAAGCCCTTAACGGTAACAACTTCAATCCCGTAACACCACGTGGAACGTTCTCAGAACGCCATTAATTCCAGTATACAAGTTCCAGATTCTTAAGATTTGTGTACCATTCGTATGTTCGTACTAATTTACTCCGTCGCAACAGTTCCTAGCAGCGTTACAGCCCCTAGTTTTGAATTAATTAAAACTTAGTTAAAAGGGCTTCACGTTGCTTGAATCAAATTTAAAACTGTAATCAATTTAGTGGAGTTGGTTTTGTAAGTGGATGGACTAATGTATGAATAATGTTTCATATTGTAGTAAGTATTTGATGGCTCTTACTTATTTCTAAGAAATATTAATTCTTCATTAGCGTTGTTTTAAATATACATATATTTTTTTGTCTTTAGGTCTTATAATTTACATAATACCTTCATTAACGAAAGCAAAATGTTTGATTTTCTTAAATTAATTTCCATAAATCTTAACTTCTAGAAATTAGGAAACGTACCTACATTAATTCTTTACAAATGTTAATAAAGACTTGTTTCAGAACCTGAAAAATAATTTATGAACTACCGAAGAGAAAGCCATAAAAATTCTTGCACTTCCCTGACTCTTGAAAAATGAAGTCGCACAAAATCTTTGACTTGCACAAATATCGGATAGCCACTGCAATATCTCACGAACACCAGAATCAGCATATAAATGCATCTAAAATTCTCTCTCTTTCGAAATAGTCGCGGAATTTCTCGCCTGTCAACTTTTGATCCGTTCTTATTCATCAAAATGCGTTATGCGTTTTGCATACTTAGTGGTAATGAAAAACAGTAGCCGCAAACTTACGACAAAATTAAAGCATTTTGTATATTAATAATTATTATAACGAGGTAAAATTAGTTTGTAAGTTTGTATGGAATCGCCGGAATAAATTATCCAATTCTATTTTTTTTATTACTGGTTGAAAGCTACATTTTTATGGGTGCTCTAGGTTGTTAGTTATATTTTTTTATGGGCTGTATTTTCGAAATTTACGCAAATGAAGTCGCGGGTGAAGTGCTAGTCTTATGGTGGTTTTACACCGGCGAGGCGAGCCGTGGATGGGATTGGCGAGAGTTGAAATATGTATGGCAAATTTTCTATCCACGCTTTTCCCATCTTCGGTGTAAAAGGTGCGAAATGGCGAGAATTTAAATATTTGTTAGTAAAATATTGAACTTTATTGCTCTAATAATAAGGTATTTATTTACGTTGTAAAATAGATATTATAATATAAAAATCTCGCACCGGTCATCGAGGACCCGCTCGGTTTCTCTCCGTCAAGTGCTATCTCGCGATGTCTCGCGCCGCACGCGCTAGACTGCGCTAGCACGCGCAGACACGCGCCTGCTCGCGCCGCGCGCCGGCTTGCTCCGACTATCACGAGACATCGCTGCATACTGTGGCGATTGTAGACACAGCCTAAACTCAGCGGGTCTGTACCAGCCTTCAGCTGGCTGGTGACATTATTGAAGAGCCGTTTGAATATTGAATGAGTAGGCATCACATTTGCTTTAAGGATCAGTTCTGCTGGCCTGACCGAAGTGGGCACATGTATTTTTCTGTTATTACCAATATATTTCTAAAGAGTGCCCTATCCCTCTTTATTTTATTACACTCCACATATTAGCCACTCTCAGATACCACACTCTCGCGTGGCCAGCGATTGAGACCACTACCCTGAAGATACTACAGTATCCCTGGGGCCCTGCAGGCCTTACTGGAGCCTTGGGGTCCCACAATGCTATACTTTCCAGCTCCCAGTAACTATTTACATGTTTTTTTCTTCCTCCATTAACATATTGAATAAGTATGACGAAACATGGCACAAGACAAACCACCGACCGTAGATCGCACAAAACGTAGGAGGCGCGCGAGACACGGCTGGCCGGGCGGCGCGTGATAGTGCGAGCTGGCGCGAGGTAGCGATGGACGGCGAGTGCCGGTGCGAGACATCTTTCGGTGTAAAAAGGTAAGCGTGATTTCAATTCTCGCCCTTCCCATCCACGCCTTGCCTCGCTCGTGTAAAACCACCTTAAAAACGTGACGGCAGTTAGATAGACTTGCGATTTTTCGCGAATTATATTCGAAACAATGCTATCGATAGAAAATAAGTAGACCCTGATTATTTGATACAACAATATTATATATATAAAAAACTTCATGAAGTAAAACATGAAGTTTGAATAATATCCCAAGAACACAACAATATTGAACACAATAAAAACAATACAGGAGAATACCAGTAAACAATGAAATAAATTTTACCTTACAACAAAGAGAAGCAACAGAAAGTTAGTTCAGCTGATTTTAATGTAAATTTATGTAGTCTTATCGCGTAAGCTGTTTATACTGATTACAATAATATTCATGGCGGTGAATCATTGAAGTTAACGAATCGAAGAAGTCCCTCAGCTTTATTAGAACTTTAGCTAGCTCGTATATCTGTCGCCGGGTTTGGAAAGACACAGACAGATTATACATCATTTAATACTGATTAGCGAATCCGAAATTTAGATCAGTGTTTCAGTGTTGGTGTTTTTAAAAATGTTGCTCTACACTAGGAGTTACTCCTGTATCTTGAATGCGTTCACAAATATGTGAACTCACATGCACAATACACCCAGACCCGGAAAAACTATCTGTAGGCCAAACAAACATTTGTTACGCGGGAATCAGACCCACAACATGCAACGCAGCAGCCGATCACTCAACCATTGGCCCAACTGTGCCGTCCATTATAGCAAATCAGTGACAATGCGTTATATATGTAGACGAATTACTTCATTTCATTTTCTTCAAGTCGATCTTTACTCGATCATGCCATTAATAAATTCCTTTAACTAGCGAACCGCATTGGAAAGCCAAAGCACGCCAAGGCACGGAAGCAAAATGATTTGAAAGACTCGTTGTTTATCGATAGCTGTTGTTCTTTCCCTCGGAAACAGTAGACTTTGTCTGATTGGCCCTTTTTTACCCGACTGCGCGACGCACGGGAGGGTAATGTGTTTATCAGCCTATGTATGTATGTATGTTTGTTCCTTTGTGGCGGTTTAGAGATCAAACGCGTGGGCCAACTTTGATCATTCTTATTTCAATTGATTAGTCTTAGTCTTACGAGAGCTACTAAAGACATGACAGTAAATACAATCCGACAACCGGACGCCTTATCTATTCGGCAAAAGAATAAAAAAATTATGAACTTTTTTAAGTGGGATATCAAAATAAAGCGTTTGATGAGGCAATTCCAAACATATAGGTAGCTCACTGAAATATAGAAAATAAAATAATTGAATATTTTCAAAAAACCCGACTGCAAAAAACAACTAAAAAGTTTAAAAAAGTCACTTTTGAAGCAGTCTGATGCAGTTGGTGGCATTTAATCAATAATTGAACTAAAATATCTGAAACAACTGCATCAGATTGCTTGAAAAGTGACTTGTTAGGAACTTTTTAGTTGTTTTTTTTTTATTACAGTCAGGTTTTTTGATTTCTCTGTACATACTCCTTTCTTCTTCTTTTTTGACAATGTATAAATAATTATGCAAAATTTCGATCGGTTTACTGTTATAAGCGTAAAAAGGTAAGGTATATGAAAACAAACTTACTTCCGCATTTATAATAGTAAAGTTAGGATTGAGATTTTTGTGGCAAGTTAATTACAATTAGGTAATTCATGATTATTGTGCAATGATAGACAAGGAGTAAACGAAGGAATTCTCAAGTAGGTACCCATATTTAACCAATCAGCATCTTCTCCAGCTAACAAACCTACAATAATGTTAACTCATACGAAACAGTACAGATACAACTTCATTACCCAGTAACAGACAAACAGGAAACAGCCCAAATGGGACAAATTCACGTGACCAAACATTGTGTGCCTCACGAAATAAACGGATCTATTATTTCTATAGTGCGTGCGACTTCACTTGCAAATTTAATAAAAGTATCATATTTTTCCGGTGTAAATGACGCTTGACGACAATGACCATTTTTAATTTAGATTAGTTTGATTTATGAGGTGTTCAGTTTTCGTGTGGATTAAGAATATAGTATTTTACAGTGGACTAATAGATGCGTGCTTTGTTATAAAATATCTGATTATTTTTTTCGCAAGCTTTGATTAATAGAAATTTATTAGGTTTTTTTCACAGTCAGTTAACAAGCTTCCTTCCGGGTTACGTTGAATGCTCTAAGCTTCACTCCTTGTCAGTTTTAGATATTTATTCTTACATATTAGCTCAATAAGTCATATTAGATCTTACATATTAGATCTTACATTGCCGTAGCTTTCATGTAAAAAAATCGGCCAGAAGCGAGTCAGACTCGCACGCAAAGGGTTTCGAACAAATCATGTTTTTTTATGCAAGTTTTCTTTTAATTATATGCTTTTTATTGATTTTTCTGTAATCTGTAAGTTGAGAACTTCATTCTGTATTTTTTCCAAAATTTTAGTGTAAGTGATTTCGAAGATAAGGGGGAGAGGGGAATGGTTTTTTTATCATAATTATGAAAAAAAAAATATTTGAAACTCTTACGATAAGCTCTTTCATTAAATATGTAGTAAGGATAACTTTTTTTTTAATTTTCCGATTTGCACCCCAAAAGAGAACCCCATATTCCAAATCCATATATGAACGTTACACCTCCGTGTTCTGATCACAGATATTCATGTGTGCCAAAATTTCAGCTTAATCAATGCAATAGATTCAGAGCTAATTGACTGTGACAGACAGACAGACGCACGATCGATCCTATAAGGGTTTAGTTTTTCATTTGGACTTTTGAAACCCTAAAATCCAAATTTATTGCCGAAAACCTCACAATAGTTTTACACTATTTTACCAAAGAGTCAAAATTACAAACAATATTTCACATTTTTGAATCCATACGAAAATAACTATTTCACGTTTTCAAAAGATCTAAATAAAACTGGAAACGCCAGTGTGCGCTGTTCCATATTTTTGCATGAGATTTTACTGCCGCAGGGTCCAACGCGATCTTCATTTGTTTGGCGATGATTATGCCCATTCATTGTCCGACAGCCCATTGTACGCTGCATGGGTTTTATCTCATAAATAATACGGAATCCTGATTGGATGGGAGCTATGCATAACAAACCTTGGAACGTCATCTATAACGAGTGCATATTTGCATAACTGTTTTTGCACGGATTGCTTTTTTATTTATTTCAATCCATTTTCTGGTATTTAAGTGAGTAGGACTTTAAAATCAATTCCCTTAAAAATATTGAGCCACTGCGTTTTTGATTTAAGTACCTATTCTCGCTCAAACTTTTATTTCGGCTTTGCGAGTTCATTCATTTATTTTCTCATCTTTTTCGTGGATTATTTATAAAATACTAGCTGACCCGACAGACGTTGTCCTGTCTTAGCTACGAGTATGAACTGTCAAATGTGCAAAATTTAAACAGTCGTTAAGTTTTCTGAAATTTTCTAATTTTCCGCGCACTTTCTCATTTTTTTTCTTTCATAAGAACCGTTTCCTGACTATAATAAACACAACAAAAAAAGAATTAGTGAAATCGGTCCAACCGTTTACGCGTGATGCCATGACCAAGGGAAATAGGGATTCCTTTTGATATATATAGATTATATTATACAAAGTTGATACGACAGAGGGGCTTTCCTTTAAACTGCCTATACTAGGTACTATTTTCAAGCTCTGTACCAAAAATCAATTAAATCGGAGCAGTAGTTTAGTCACAAACGATTTTTTAAGTTTTGGCCTCGTTTGAACACGATGTATCTTTCCTAACAGCTGATTATGTCTATACGCACAGGTCATGCACCTTAAAACGATAAATCTGAGTATAACCTACGATACGACGCGTTGTTGCCGTTCTCACGCAAGTCACAAGTACATTTTCGCTATAAGATGGCAATGCAAACAAGGATAATGGGTATAATGTATGGTATAAAGGGTGGTTGCGTTTTACTCTGAATTGTAAGCTATTTAGTTTGTTTGAAAAAAAAAAACCTCATTTAATATTATTTTTATTTTTATACCGTATCGAATTAATACTAAACACGTATAGTATACGTAGTTTAATTTAATGCCCCTCTGTCACATCAACGTTGTATACTTGCAATTATTAATAACAATGGTAAAGGCCCCACTCTGCTTGATACAAGAAACACAGGACATATTGATGAGGTGACGCTAGGGGGAGGCCCATGTCCAGCAGTGAACATCTTTCGGCTTAAGTGATAATGAAGGTCACCAAGGAGTTTTATTTTCATTTGCTATCCACAAGGACAATGAAACTTAAAGCCCCAAGCCACATAGCTTACCACTTAAAGTTTATTTTTTATGAAGCATGTTGAAATTTTGAACAAAATTTCAAACAACAAAACAGAATCTTAGTAGAAAATGTTACAATTTCTTCTCTCATAGAATTAATTAAAACTTGGAATATTAATCTGTAGACGGGTTGAGAATATTATAAATCAGTGAAAGTAAAGAATCATTCTAACTGTTTGTACATGTTTTAACAAAACGGCACAAAGCAGCTATTTGGAAAAGTCTTAAGGCACACAATTTTATTGTTTAGTTGACACATATTTGTTCCTTCATTGTGTGTATGTGTGTGTCTAATAAACATGTTTTTCTTTTGTTACTAGCTTTCAAATAGAAAAACATTAAAAATTCAAAAAAAAACTTTATGTTCGGCATTCGGTATTTGTATTTTATTTCTTCGTTTTTTGACACCAACTTCCGAATTTAAAGTTATTTTAAAAGTTTTAGTGTATTTTCTTTTTAGAAAGTCGGTTGTTTTTTTTTTTTGTAAAAAGTTTTTTATTTTTCAATTTTTAGTTTTTTTTTTTTGTTTTTTTATATTCCACATAGTTATACCCCAGTTGTTATACCCCAGAACTAAAACCCCAATAAAATGGAACGTGGAATTTAAACAAACTCGTAATTGGAGAAAACCAAAACAATAGGTATTTTGGTAATTAATAATAAATAGTAATTTAGTTTTCTCCAATTACGAGTTTGTATATGTATATGTATTTTTCGTTTTTGTTCAGTTTTCCAAAAAGTGCTAAAGAAAAGCCTCGGGAGTATATCCTAACGGAAAAAAAAGAATTTTTAAAATCGGTTCACAACATTCTTTTTTTTAATTTTGTCCACCTATTTCTCTGTCAGTTACTGACAGAGAAATAGGTGGACAAAATTAAAAAAAAAAAGAAAACATACAGTCGAACATAAAACCTCCTCCTTTTTCGAAGTCGGTTAAAAATACAAAATGATGACATCATAGTTTCAACCATAACTAATGACAGGAATTGACCGGTCCTTTACTTCTCGCATCTTATGGCTATATTGAATAGAAAAATTAACTACTTTAAATTTCTAAATAATGGGCTTAATAACTGTCACCATAAATTTTTGGTTCAAATAAAGATTTTCCGAATTATGACGAAAACACGAGTCTTACAAAACGAACTGAATTAGGTATAAAAAAACTCATAGTTCACCATTACCGTACAAAATACGAAAAAAGAAAAACATAAATTAATGTTTTTAGCCTCATTCCTACCCCGTTTCATCACATTATGGTTCAGTGAGCCAGTGAAAGACATCCGTGGCTAACTGGAAAACACAGTAAAAAAAAATTTGAGCATCATTTCAAAGAGCTGTAATAACTCATTAGGTCTCATATATTATCCTTTTGAGTTTGTGTGACTGGTTGCTCATGTTTTTTAGGTATGAACTAAAAAAAATTACGATAAAGCCAAGTTTACTCTTGCAGATCTGTCAGCACATATTATAAGAAGCAGTTTTTATTTATAAAATTTAAGTATTCTTTGGGGAAGAATTAATCTTAATCATCAGCCTATTCCCACTACTGGGACACAGGCCTTCCCTCTAGGATAGTCTCTCTTCTAGAAATAAAATTAATATAAAAATGCAAAAGTTCACTTGCTTAGTGCTTAAACTCTGGTGTAGGCAACTACTTTTTACTCTACAACAATTTTATACTTTTACAGTCACCGAAGCACGTTAAAAATATAAAAAAAAAAAACTAAAATGCACAAAGCGGTTCTCACCCACATCTGTTCCTCTTTGCGTGATACACATACATACAAGTATATAAGTAACATGTATTTTAGTATGCTACTAACAAAAGGACCTTTAGATTACTGGCGGCCATTTTGAGTTGCAACTTTGTAGCGAGGAAAAGAAAGTTTTATTTGAATAAAACTAAAGTTGTTTTACTGGTTGGTGAGAGCTGCCGGTGAAGTAGTACTTACTAATTCCATGTACCGATGTTCTATTAACACTTTTATGTTAACGAAGAAGTTCTTGATTTTGATAAGGTAGCAATTTCTAAACTGGTGAGGCAAACTTGAAATAAATGCACAAATGAAATCGTAAACATAAAAAAAAGTTGTGACAGAAATGTCACTACTATTAGGTTGGTTTGGCTTGGTTTTTTACGTAGATTATAATCATAACCGAAGAATACAGCTAGCACAATTTGACCGCATACACAAAAATCCGTCACCAATAAGGGTTTCTGAAATGACGTAACGCAACACTGAAGCGTCAGGTCCCAACACCTATCAATTGTGTTTTGACATTAGTTAAATTGATGTCAATGTAATTTTTACGTCATAAGTTACGTTTTCATAGTAAAATACCTCGCGCATAAGTGGCGCCAACTGGTGGCGTAGTAAAATTTTCCTGAAAACATTCATTCCGGGTAACAAAACTAGTCTCCAATTACGCCGTCTACATTAACAGCATCAATTAAAATGACAAAGAACACCGAAAGATATTGTAGTTATGTCGACAAACCTTCATTAACGTTTCTTTCATCAAGCTATTAAAAAGTTAATTAAAACCTTATACATTGCACAATGTAGTGGTCGAAACGCGCTGATGAAATTATAAATTAAAACGATTCCGTGTTATGATGTAATGGATTTTCCCTGGCTTTGTCTGCATTTCAGATGGGCTGGATTTAATTTCGGAAAGCTTCGTGCCAATGGGTCTTTAAAATACTTGGGCTATCGGGAAATCAATCAAAATCATAGTGTGTGCTATTGTGGCCATGTTTGTCAAGAGACGTATACTCTGCTGGACACAATCTTTCCCGTCGGTTCAACATTGGAACTTCTCAGGAATTTACTTCTTTCTGCGAAAGTGGAGGTTATCCATTTCTGGGCTGCGTTCGCCTGTGCGCAGAATGGTCGATTTTTTCAATACTATATCAGATACGATAGTCAATAGATCATCATATCTTTGGTCTTCCTCTGCATTATCCTTTGTACATTCACACATTCAAAACTATCATCATGACAATTTTTTCATTTCTTTCCATCACATGAACATCCCATGACAATTAAGTTCAATAAAACTTTTCAGCTATCGGTTCCACTTTCAGTCATCCTCCTATATAATCATTTCCTATCATCACTACCCTGTTCACTATCTATATATACTTGTATAGCCAAATATCTGGTTATATCGATTACTGTTACGTCGTACTGCCTTAATTATACCCTTCCAATTTCCAACTAAAACACTAGTGTTCAACTTCGCAGACATTCAAGTTTTTGTACATCTGATTTTCTACTTTGTTCACAATTTATGTAGGTAAATATTATTCAAAACTACCGACCACCGGCGATAATCCACACAAGCTGATACAGTTGTTGTATTTGCATACCCTAAAGGCATGTTTTACCACCGAACAAATGATAAATTGCTGTGATAAGCAATCCCCTTGATAAAATCATAAAATTAACTTATATTATTGCTGTTAAAATAACTTTGATGGGTCTGATTTATAACACAGATATTTGTTAATACTCGATGAAAATTTCATGTGATATTACAACAAACAGTTTTTACACAACCAAATTAAAAGGCAGCAACTGTGTATAATGATTTGAAAATGTTATAGGAAATTTATGATTTAAATTCATTGTCACTTCAGCCTGGGATCACTCGCTGCTGGATATAGGCGTCCCCATTAATCTGCCATACATCACAGTTCTGTGTTGTCCTCATTCAGATGTTTCCCGTAACTTCAATTATATCGTCAACCCAACAGGATTGCGGACGTTGACTATCATTCAGTAAAAGTTTTACCAGCAAGCTAACATTACCAAGTTTTGCCTTATGTTCTGCCTGACTCCACTTGAGGCGAATCGCGTCGAGGCGAATGTCCTCGATGTCGTAAAATTCGTTCGCCAACGGACGATACTACTAGTGACACGAAAGACATGTAGCACAATCTAGTATCTTAAATCATTTGCGACCCTCAAAAGTTATTGTTCTCTCCCTTGGGAACAGTCCATTTTTCTGTCTACCCTTGACAACGTCGCAAAATTTCATGATAATCGGTTCAGTGGTCTTAGTGTAAAATGGTAACAAACAAACTTACTTTCGCATTAATAATTTTAGTTATCAGTTGAATTGTTACAGTTACAAACTAATTATTTACTCTTCTGTCAAAGCTCCAATATTACAACTACATCAAAGCAATTCCAGTCTTTGACACAAAATACAATCTGAAATTGACTATTCTGTGCTATACGCCACGATTGCTCCTCATACGTTATAAACAATGTAATTAGATTATTGGGGTGAATATTGACATATTTTGTTTTATCGGAGCTGCTGCTTGAACGATTGTCTAAAATTAGACGATCAGAATTCGTCATACCAAACAGGATTGCTTTGTAAGCTACTAGCTCTTTCCCGTGCCTTCAGCTGTCGTGGCCTTTTTCATTGTAACCGTGCATATGTTCGGGATAAAAGTAGCCTGTGACACTAAGTGAAAGTCTACAGTTTTACTTAGTATCACAGGCTACTTATATCCTTTCTCTAATCTACACTATCACGTGATTTTTTGACGTGAATACGTCTTTAAAATTTCTGCCATAGTCGGAGGCAATTCAAAAAACGAATGATAACAAAATCAGGGGATATAGTTTGGAGTTGCAGCTACATATCTGTCATCTCCATCCAATATTTAAGCACACCACTGGGTAGATAGATCAAAGAATTCGTTACACTAAGTGAGGACTGTGACGCATCAAGTGCGATGGAGGGAGAACAGCCACCATTTTGAGGTAATTGTGGTAATCAAAAATGGAAATCTCATCAAAATTAATCGACTGTGTGAATAAAAAATAAATTTAAATAGTTATTGTAAATGTATTTAGTGTTTATGTAAAAAAAAATTGTAATTTTGGCGTAGACTCGTCAAAAAGCCAAATCAAAACAAAAGGAAAGTATACGATTTGAAATTGCTTAACGACGCGTCGTTGATCGGTTCGGACGGCTTCAACTTTTTGTATTCTCAGCATCCGTTTCTTTCTTTCATATGGGGTTTTATGGTTATCATTAGATTGCTCTTGAAGAGCCCTTTCTAATCGTATACGTTCCTTATATTTTGATTTGGATTTATGACGAGTATAGGACTATAGTATATAAAGTATATACAAAATTTATATATTTTTTACACTGTATAAATTTACTATTATTTTTTATTTACACAATCGATAAATCTTGACAAGAGCTGTTGAAGGAACTAAAACTAGAGCTAAGCTGCTCCTCTGAAATGGAAATCTCGAAACGCAGCAAAATTAGTAAAAGTGGCGGCGCATGGTCCACCGCGCGCGATGCATCACAGTCCTTACTTAGCGTAACGAATTCTACCCAGTGTAGACGTTTTCATGTAAAACACATACGGCTGTGTCCACGACACAACCACACTCCGTTTGTTTTTGCTTGGTATGCTAGCTTCCATAGATGTTATATAATATTTTTTTTTATGATGTTTTTTATTTAATAATTTTCATGTGACTGTACAACACTCGTAACATGTCATTGAAAAATGGATACAAGAACAAAGTGTGACACTGTAAAATTCAATCCCTTTTTTTAAGGCGGGAAATCATCATAGACTTCTCTCGCTCTGGGTGGAGTGGGAGTGTGTGTCAGACTCTTACTGACTAAAACTGAGCGTTCCAGGGCTGCGGTGACTCTTTCAAACATTCTAAAACTAGGTTAACCTAAACGACTAAACAGCCGCAATCAGTGTTTCACAGAATACGTCTTTTTTCTTCTTAAATCGATATACAGAATCAATAAATTTTAATAAATATCAAAGTAATATTTCCTTTATAACTGTATTCCAATTTTGTAATGGAACTGTCATTTACAAAAAAATCCAACTCTTCCTAACACACAAAATATAAAACAGTTTCATTATCGACACAAAAGAGTTAGTTCTCTATTGTGCCAGTCGTTTATGAAATAAACTTCACTCTACACTTTTTCCTGAATAAAATATAATTTATGCAAAGTGGGAGGCAGTGAATCGGACATAACGTCATAACTGTCCGGAAAATGTTATTTTGAATGGAGTCTACTGGCATTGTTGGAAAAACAAGATTTTTTACTCAATCAATATTTTTCACAATGTGCAAAATGTATGGCGCCGCCGAGGACGGTCACAAAAGAGGTGGCAGACGACCTCGAATCCTTCCACGAAGGCTGGTTTGAGGAAGCATGGGAGAAGAGTTTCTGGAAAGACTTTGAGCGGGCCTTTTCCCAGCAGTGGAATAGTGTAGGCTAGTTTAAAAAAAACAACATTTTTCTTTTTGATCAGACTTTTGGGGTTTAGCATGACTATAATAATAATAATAATAATCATTTTATTTCAGGAATTCCATAATTTGTTAGTAAACATTAACCTTAATAACTATGTTAGCATGTATACATTTTTTTTTTTTTTTTTTTTTTCAGGTATTATCAGTGTGCGCATCTGCAAACATTCCCGACGCACTGCAGAAACGTGGCAGCCCTAGCAGTGTCCTGAATGCATTGTTGTAACAAACTTAAACCTCTATAAATCGACTTATATCGTGATCCTCCACATTTTTTTTATGTCAAAATCACAATAATACAAAGTTCATTTTTCCCTTTCTGCTGTCAGTCTTCTGGGCACGTTTCTGGCTTGCCCAGATGATATCATCTGGAGGAGTCCCTCGACGCCTATGTGTCTTCTGTTTATGTTAATAATAGATAATACTAGGTTGTTCCGAAAATTGTTCGTCACAGACTAAACACAATCTCTTTTTTATTAACCGACGAAAGAAAGGGGGCGGTTCTCAATTCGACCGTATATATATTTTTAATTTTTTTAATTTTTTTGTGTATGTTCAGCCCTCACTCCGTAATTTATGAACCGATTTTGATTATTCTTTTTTTGTTAGATAGGGTATACCTCAAGAGTGGTCCCATGTCAAGGATGTCAGGCTCTGACAGTGGAAACCTGATAAAATTGAGAGAAAACCTCGAAAATTGTGGGCACGTTTAGCGTTTCTGTATGTATGTTCGGCCCTTACTCCGTTATTTATGAACCGATTTTGATTATTCTTTTTTTGTTAGATAGGGTATACCTCAAGGGTAGTCCCATGTCAAGGAAGTCAGGATGTGACACTGGAATCCTGATAAAATTGAGAGAAAACCTCGAAAAATGTGGATACGTTTAGCGTTTCTATATGTATGTTCGGCCCTTACTCCGTTATTTATGAACCGATTTTGATGATTCTACTTTTCTTAGATAGGGTATATCTCAAGGGTGGTCCAAAGGACATCAGGATCTGATCATGGGATCCTGAAAAAATTGAGAGAGAACCTCAAAAATTGGGCACGAATATTGTTTCTGTTTACTTTTCATACCTTAATCAGGTATCTGCCGCGACACCTCGCGGCTCGGCAGACAGAGCTCCGACAGGATCTCATGGTGACATGGAGAGAGCGACTGTCGCAACCCAGCGCTGGGCACGCCACCATCGCGGCGGTAGTGCCCCTCTTTGAGGAGTAGCTGGAGAGGCGCCATGGCGCCCTCACCTTCCGCCTGACGCAGGTCCTCACCCGACATGACTGTTTCGGGAGGTACCTGTGTCGGATCAAGGCGGAGGTGACCCCTAGGTGTTTCCACTGCGAGGATCGCCCAGAGGACACGGTGGAGCATACGGTGGAGGTTTGCCCCGCTTGGGCAGAGCACCGCCGTGTCCTCGTGGATGCGATAGGCGGCAGCGACCTCTCGCGCCGTGCCCTGGTTCAGGCCATGGTACGGAGCGAGAGGGAATGGGAAGCCGTCTCCTCCTTCTGCGAAGCAGTAATGCTCGCGAAGAGGGAGGCGGCATACGTTAGGGAGACTCAACAACAGCCGAGTCGCCCTAGCGCCCTCAACCGCAGCCGCCGCAGGAGACGCCAGGGGCCGCGAGACGATCTCCGGCCATCGTAGACCCGGGCCTGCGGACGGCGAGTAGTGGGTAACTCGCCGCCCGATCAGCAACAGGCCCGAGAGTCGACGGCGCGTAGTGTTCCACGCGCGCCTCAAAGAGTTGTCAGCAAAGGACGGGGCCTGCCACGGCCAATGCCTGCCCGGAGGTTGAGGATAAATTCGAAAGAGTTACCTCGCCCCTGGGCACGTAGGGCAGGGAGGAACAGGGGTGGGTTTTAGTCAGTAAGAGTCTGACACGCCCTTCCGCTCCACCCTAGAGCGGAAGAAGTCATAAGATGATTTCCCAACCCCAAAAAAAAAAAAAAACAGGTATTTGCATTTAGGAATCATCACATCCTGAAACTGAGCTGATGATGGAAACCATACCATTCCTACACAATATAAGTTAGATATAAAACTGGTTTTAGTGACAAATACCACATAATATGCTTTGAAGAAAAGACATCTTTACAATATTGAAGGTAACCTCAACTGGTCAATATCCTGGAAACTTCATGGAAGAATGGTTACATCATCAGCTCAGTGGCAACAGGAATTATGGAGGATTAGAAATTAGCCTCAGAGTGTTAAAAGATGATGCGAGCCACAAAAAATCATAAAATAAAAAACTTTTTAACAAAAAAATTAACCGACGAAAAAGAACTAAAAAGCAAAAAATAAATAAACCTTTTAAAGTCTTGAGTAATGAGCATATTTACCTACATAAAATATCAAATTTTATATAAACTAATTTTGAGTCGGCGCCAATTATTAAAATGATTAATTACCTACTTACAGCCTTCTTCATTTGTAAGTACTTATAAAATTTAGATATTTAATAATCAGATTGTTGTTTGGCGCCGACTCAAAATTAGTTTATATAAAATTTGATATTTTATGTAGGTAAATATGCTCATTACTCAAGACTTTAAAAGGTTTATTTATTTTTTGCTTTTTAGTTCTTTTTCGTCGGTTAATTTTTTTGTTAAAAAGTTTTTTTTTTATACTATTTTGAATTGACTGCTAATTTCAATACAAATCTCCTTGGCGAAAATCATTGGCCACTTATGTGTAGTTCTTTTTTTTAAATATTTTTAAAGACGTGGGCTGTTCCAAAATTTGTTGGTGAAATGAAAAATTCTTAGAAAATGAAAAAAGTTTACCTCCCACAAGATACATTTTTTAAATGTTTCGAAAGCTGGTTCACCCGAATGGATATTATTCGTGATGGGTTTGGAGGGGAGTATTTTGAAAAGCATTAAATTTTTTTCTTTCCATATTCTAACTATTTTACATTTTTTTTGTGGTGTGGGAAATCATCCAATGACTTCTCCCGCTCTGGGTGGAGCGGGAGACTCTTACTGACTAAAACCTACCCCTGTTCCTTTCCTGCCTGAGTGCCCAGGGGTGCGGTAACTCATGTTGAGAATTTATCCGCTACCCCTAGGCATGCAGGCACCGGCCACGATGGGCCCCGTCAGTGGTGGCTGACAACAACACTTTGAGGCGCGCGTGGAATACTACGCGCCGTCGACTCACGGGCCTAGTGCTGATCGGATGGCGAGCTACCCACTGCTCACCGTCCGCAGGCCCGGGTCTACGGTGGCCGTGAGGGCCACTTCGTTGAACTTCCCTCACGCGTCCCGGATCCGCCTTCGCGACCATTACTGCTTCGCAGAAGGCGGAGACTGCTTCCCATTCCTTCTCGCTCCGTACCATGGCCTGAACCAGGGCCGGGCGCGAGAGGTCGCCACCACCTATCGCATGCTCGAGGACAAGGCGGTGCTCCGCCCAAGCGGGGCATATCTCTACCATATGCTCCACCGTGTCCTTTGGGCGATCCACGCAGTGATAACACCCGGGCGTTTCCTCCCGCCTTATCCGAAACAGGAACCCCGGAAACCACCATGTCCGGTGAGAACCTGCGATAGGCGGAAGGTGAGGACGCTGTGACGCCTCTCCAGTCACTCCTCAAAGAAGGGCATTACCACCGCTATTGTGGCGTGCCCAGCGCTGGATTGCGACAGTCGCTGTCTCCATGTCGCCATGAGTTCCTGCTGGAGCTCTGTCCGCCGAGCCGCGAGGTGTCGCGGTAGCGGAGTTTAGCCCCGCCGTTTAGCCTCCTCGCGCCACTCCCAGAGCAGCGCAAGGTCCTTGGCCTCCAGATCCCATGGCGACAGTCCGGCAAGAAGGCTCGCCGCCTCACAGCAGACCGTGCGGTATCCTTGTATCAGCCGAATGGCCATGACCCTTTGGGACGCATTCAACCAGCGAGCTGGTCGCCGTCTCAAGGAACGCGCCTACACTGATGCCCCGTAAAGGGCCATGGATTGCACGATCCCCGCGTAAACTATTTTACATTTGACTAACAGTTTTTACAACAGCCCACGTATTTAAGTCATGTTCATGTTTTCAGAAAAAAAAAAATATTTTTTCGGGTTCCTATGAAGATATAATGATTTATAGGAGAAAGAGCAAAATCATACGAAAATGAAACAACGATAGCTTTTAATATAATGAACTGAATGAACTATTAGGTACATTTTTTGAGTCACAAAGTACTTTTTTGTTAAATGGTGATGACCTATTCAAAAATCTCTCCAGCCTTTTTCCAACTATCTTGGGGTCAGCTTCCAGTCTAACCGGATGCAGCTGAATACCAGTATTTTACATCTTATCTGACCTCCACAACCCAGTTACTGGGTAATACGATACCCCTTGCTATGACTGGATGTCAGACTTTCGGCCTTCTGACGACCCGTAACGACTGTCAAAGATCCTCGATTGACAGCCGGGACCAACGGCTTAACGTGTTTTCTGGGGCACGGAGGAGTCTCGGTATGTAAAGATGGTCACCCATTCATGGCCTAACCCCGGCAAGCGGAGCTTAAACTGATGGATCGACCCATGCTGCTGTTATTTATTACTTTAGCCGCGAGATCCTAGATAATCTATACTGTTTCTATACTATCCTAGACTATCCTAGCCTAGATAACAAAGACTGTGGTGTAGATTTCAGCCAGTCAGCAGGATAGAAAAAGTCTAGTAAAGTTACAAATACTCGTACGTAGCAGATGTTAAAAATATATTCATTTCTAAGTAAAGTTTTGTCCACTTGAAAAGTTTAGCTGTCGGGGTCAAAGTCACCTTGGTCCTTTTCCTTTTCAGTCCCTTTCTAAGTTACCTTTTGACAAACTTTATTAAATTCGAGCTCTTTCGTAAAGAACGTACCTATGTGTTTACGTGACACGGTCAAACTGGATTTTACAAAGTCAAAGCTTTATTGTTAAACACACATATAAATTCATTGCTGGGTGTTATTTGAATGCGCAGTTCACTGTGTTCTACAGACATGAAAATTACAATGTAGTTTCACATGTCAAAACTAATAATTAACAATAAAGTCAAATCATAATGTCACATGTCAAACAATGGGAAAATTATAATAAAATTAATTAAACAAAATATATTAAGAAAATCGGAATTAGAAGTTATTCGTGATAACGTTGTCAATATAAATGAATATAATTGAAGTGTCTGTTTGTAATGTTAAGATAATAGTATTTTTTTAAGCTCCTAAAGTTATATGCACGATACCTATATTATACATCTGTTTTTAGGGTGCCGTTCCCGAAGGGTCCAAACGGAGCCCTATTGCTGTCACTCACGTGTCCGTCTGTTTGTCGTCCGTCACACAGGTTTTAAGGTGCAGTTTTACGACTTTTAATGGTTTTTAATTGAACGACGTGATGCGTCGAATCGATTAGTCTTATTTTTTTTAAAAATATATGTTACTGTTGATCATTTCCGTCGTAATTTGATTTGAAAACCTTTGAAATTGTATTTTTATAACATTGTATAATTAATTTGTAAAGTTATGTCTAACGCGGATAAAAAATGAGAATCACGCAAAAACTGTAAAGCGTATTTTTATGAAACCTTCGCCATTTTAAAGATCATTTAATTATTTATAATTTAATCTCAGTTGTTTAGTTTAATACTTGTTGTTTTAAGTGTAATACATTTATAATGCGTTTAATTTCGGACAGCGCTGATGTGTGAGTCCTATTACTAGGTGCATGCGTTACGTGAGTTCTAAAGGTCGTTGGCAGCTAATAGCGCCTTAAACCCAAACGGTTGGAGCTGGTTTTCATTTTTTTTCAGCATAAGCATGACCCAACGGTCAACAAGATGCTTATGCTGTGAAAATTTATGACATACAAATAGTCAAAAATGCATTTGGTATGGAACTCTAAATGTCCGAAGTCCGACACGCACTTGGCTGGCTAATCTTTGGAACGGCTGGACCGATTCTGACAAGATTTTACTGGTAGGTAGCTGACTATATAAGGAGTAATTTAGGCTAATAAAATTCCACGCGGGTGAAGCCGCCGCTGGCAGACGCTAGTTATAAACATAAATCCCTGTCTGACAGATTCTCACTTACCCGTGTAGTTGATCTTAACATGTCTAACGTACACGTGTACCCAATATTATCCACGTGCATAATAAACGGAAAGTTTTGTGAAAATAAAAGCAGCATTTTTGCCTATTACATAGTTTTGACCGCGTTCAGTTTTGAAATCATCCCACGGAAACCTCATACCGAAATGATAATATTGTGACGACCTTATGTTGGCGACCTTATGGTGGAGACTGGCACGTTGGAAGTTTGGAACGCCGATTGAAAATTAAGAAGAATAAGGAAGACTTTTGTTTTAATGTGACTTCTCCTAGCCCGCTCGAACAGGACACATGTATTATTTTGATTATTCAATATAACGTATAAGTTCGTGATCGCTCTTTTCTTTATCACACAACACACATAAGCAGTCACTCTCGTACACCACACTCTCGCACTGCCAGCGAGTATGACAACCCCCAGGAACGTATAGAAATCTCCAGGGATCAGCACTAAGAGAAGGTGCTCCAGGTCCCTATAAGTGGCGGCGAGCGCCGGGAACGAGCGCCGTATGTAAGAGTGACGGCAACGGTAACGGTGTGCGGTGGACAAACGGAGGACTGATGCAGTGACAGCAGCAGGATAAGAGGAGTATAGTCCAAGCTGAGTGGTTCTATTTTTATTAAGTGTTAAATAATATTAAAAGAAAAAAAAGGAGATACTTTTCGGGACACACGTATGAGGTGTGCCTCGAAGAATTTATCGACGAGTTTGTGTCGATGGCCATTGCCAAAGGGTGGCGAAAGAGCGATTATTCGTTAATTCTTGGTGTTTGGTTAAAAGGAGCTGCGCAATATTTTTTTTAAATATACGTTCCAGTATGAGATGGAATTTGACACGCTGTGCGCGGAGCTTAGGAGAGAATTCCCATGCAAGTGTGTGTCTTGCAAGCAGAGAATCAATCGGTGTTTTTATAATCTTGAGAGGCCAGACGTTGTGTCCGAGGCGGATGAACAGTCCGAGGATAATGTGAGCGAAGATAATCACGTAGTATTATTTTCTAGCTCAACAATTAAAGCAAAGGAGGAAGACGATGATGACCAGAGCTGCGCTGATGCCGGCCTAGTCAATGATGTCCAGGAATGTGAAGACTGCGGTCTAGGCGATGATGACCGAAGCTGTGATAATGAAGATGCAGAATCGGGTCGATAATTTACAATTATTCCTAGTAATAATATTTCAGAGAAACAAGAGATGATTGTAGTAAAAGAAACATTTGGCGAGCACGAGTCGAATGAAAATTTTATTTGTTTGGGAGTTGTTTCGGCTGATGTCGTCGGCATGGAAAGCTGTGAGGTGGAAGTTCCGTCGGAGACACATGGTTCTTGTGACGATGATTTTGTTCAGGTTGAGTATGTTTCTGCTGATGTTTGTGAGCAGGAGAGCTTCGAAATGGCGGTGGAGTCCAAAGAGCTGTGCGTACCAGTGGAAGTCATGCAAAATCCTGCTATTATTGTTCCAATAGGTGATGGTCCAGCGGATATCTATCGGGATGAAAACTGCATCATAAATATCACTTCACAACATCACAACATTTCACAGCAAGCGGAAGGGCATTTTTCACTGAATATGTTGGAGGAGGAGATATAATATAACGGGTGGCGCAAAAGTAGTGGCACTAAAGAAAATACCTTTTTTTTTTTTATATGACATTTTCTGTCATTCTGTTGTTGAAAATTGTGTAGTGAACAAATGTAAAATACACTGAAAATAAACATGGACCGTTTTACTCCGTCCGTTTTACCGTTTTACTCGTTTTACTTTAGTGAGGGACGCTTTTCCAGGCCGAGTTATCTCTCGTTTTGGCGATTTGCCTTGGCCTGCAAGATCACCCGATCTGACCAGTCCAGACTTCTTTCTTTGGGGTTTTTTGAAATCTCGGGTGTATGTGAACAAGCCACAGACTCTCGCAGCTCTAAAAGAAAACATTCGTCAAGAAATAACGAACATATCGCAGGAAGTGTTACGGCAAGTTATGCAAAATGTCATAAATAGGGCTCAAATGTGTATCAACTCTGGAGGTCACCATTTAAAAGACATCATCTTTAAATCCTAATGGTACGAAATTTAATGGCACAAATATACATTTAAAAAAATCTAAATCTAGTTTTCTAATTTAGAAAAAATGTTATAGCTGAACCAAATAGGGTCTTTACTTTTGCGCCACCCAGTATGTGCCCTCCCGTATTATACGAAGAGGAATAATTTCCATTTCTTTGATAAACATAAAATTATTTTTGTATCAATGTTATTTATTCTACCTGACGTGTATTGTCATAGCAACGTGACAAACAAGTTTTCGACCATAAATATAAGGTATGGACGTAGTAATTACGATGACCCAAATTCTTCGATAAAAATAAAAATATGCGAAAGAAGTCGGGAATTGCTTGTAAACTATTTATTAAAGCAGTATTCCGTAATTAAATATAAGTTTTGGAAATTTAAGAAAAAAATTATAAATTGTTTGTTGAAAATTATTTTATTTTTAAAAAGAATTTTAGAGAATAGAGTGGTGTCAGATGTCATTTGACATAACAAATAATTGTCAGATATCTGGTACGTCAACGTTAGTACGGTTGACAATATAGTAAAAGTTTAAATTTTAACCGACTTCAAAAGTAGGAGGTTCTCATTTGTTTTGTTTTTTATGTGATATTAATCGTTGTGTTTTTGTGTGTTTCATGTAATCGATATGATGAGCTGCACGGACGTGACTGAAGACCGATGGGAGATGTGACCACATACCATGAGCAGGAAAATAGATTTGTTAGGCGATTATTAGTGAGAAATAGGTATGAATTTCTCCAGAGTGCGATTTTAATAAAGATGTTACTACGGTTAGGAGGTAGAGGGAATTGCGGTCCTCTCTCCTAGGGAAAGATGTGTCTGGGTTTTTTGTCGGTTTATACCAGCTTTGTTTATGGGGTATAATGCCTTCGCAAAGTGGGATCGAGTTGATTCTGTATGGTGTGACCGAGCCCATGACAATTTTTATGTATTATTCATTTAGAGAGTATACTTCAAGTTATATTTATGAAGCACTCTGGGGGAAGTTCAGGAACAGTGAGTAGGTGTTCAGAACAGTGGTCGTTTTTTCTCCTGGTTTTCATAAGCGTCCAATGGAGTTAAAATTATTACAGTTTTGAATTTTATTTTTAAACCCCATCTGGGTAGATGCTAACTAGAGCATCTTAGGTCAGAAAATTTAGCAGAGCAGTGTGGCTTTTTAGAGAGGTTTTACCTCACTGAAGCCATGTGCATTGCCGGGATATGTGGTGTAATGGCTTAATTAATAATAAGAAAGAAGACCACACTACTCGGGGTTCATTTTTGGCTATCCATAGGTGGACTCTGCTGCATCGTGTACCTCTCAAAGGTAGGGCTTTCGCAGTAGGATTAGGTAGGCCTCAATCGGCTTTTCAAATATTTAATTGAATAGAAGACTTACTAGCGTCTGCGCTTCTATTCGTAGGGGCGTAGCTCATGTGACGACCTTATGTTGGCGACCTTATGGTGGAGACTGGCACGTTGGAAGTTTGGAACGCCGATTGAAAATTAAGAAGAATAAGGAAGACTTTTGTTTTAATGTGACTTCTCCTAGCCCGCTCGAACAGGGCACATGTATTATTTTGATTATTCAATATAACGTATAAGTTCGTGATCGCTCTTTTCTTTATCACACAACACACATAAGCAGTCACTCTCGTACACCACACTCTCGCACTGCCAGCGAGTATGACAACCCCCAGGAACGTATAGAAATCTCCAGGGACCAGCACTAAGAGAAGGTGCTCCAGTTTCCTATAATATCCTAGTTTCATTAACATCGGTTATTGGGCAGGATACATTGCTCGCAGAACAGATGGTCGATAGGGCCGAAAAGTTCTGGAGTTGCGACCGCGTACCGGAAGACGCAGCGTTGGCAGGCCTCCCACAAGGTGGACCGATGAACTGGTGAGGGTCGCGGATAGCCGATGGATGCGAGACACACAGGACCGGTCGTTGTGGCGATACTTGGGGGAGGCCTATGTCCAGCAGTGGACATTTTTTGGCTGAAATGATGATGATGATGGGGCGTGATCGATTATCAAACGTGCAATCAAACAGACTTACGAGTAGGTACATATTTATTAGAAGGCTTGGATATAAATAGAAGTTCATTCTACACTTCAGCAGCAATGGTGGCCCCACTGCTCCGACTTCCGCGTCGTAGGTTGTGGATCCGAACCCAGGCATGCATGTACTGCCCGGGGGTTGAGGATAAATTCGAAAGAGTTACCTCGCCCCTGGGTATTCAGGGCAGGGAGGAACAGGGGTGGGTTTTAGTCAGTAAGAGTCTGACACGCCCTCTCGCTCAATCCAGAGCGGGAGAAGTCATTGGATGATTGCCCACCCCCTAAAAAAATAAATAAAAAAAAAGGTGGGCATGTAAAATACTTGTGTAAATTATTTCATAACCACTGCTCTCGAAACGGTGAAGGAAAACATCGTGAGGAAATCGGCATGTCCAAGAACTAAAAATTCGGAGACATATGATATACATCATCACTGGGCCAATGTCCCAGCGTTGGGAACGTTAAAAGGTTAATTATTGCTATTTATATATAACTAGCTTCTGCCAGCGGCTTCACTCGTACAAAGTAACCATGATTTAATCGAGGTTATAATATATTTGTGTAACCTAAACCTAGACCTAACCCTAACTGAATCCTGAAGTTATATCTATATGTAGGTAAACGAATTTAACTCATACACAATATACACTCACACTATTATACACTCTCATGCATACTCACACTATTACACATACTCACGCACACACACACTCAAAACCCACTCGTATACATCGCACAAGTGCGCATCTTTTTGTATTTTCTATTCTTTTATTATTCTGTTTCCAATTGCATACTCTGTATAATGTTAAGTGGAAGAGCGGTGTCACCTAACACAACCACCTTCTTGCTTAAAAGGTGATTTTCGAATCATATATATTATAGCTCTAATGTAACTGAAATAAACATTTTATTTATTGTGTGCAAAATTTTATTCGAATCCTTTCAGCTGTTTGTGTGTGATTGAAACTCAAACATACAAACTTACAAACAAACTTTTGCATTTAAAATATTAGTAGGATAGCATTCTACACTCTCTAAATATTTACTCTCATATTTTTAAATAAGTACTCAAAAACCTTACTATGTCCAAGCAAAATAATATTTACAAAAATACCAGTATACTTTACCATTTTATAAAAAAGAAGTCCTAGACAACGACGGCAAAAGAGACGCAGTGAACTGCATATGACGCCCAGAGCGCGGGAAATGAAATTCTAAATCGTGCTATAATATCATTCCGTCGAAATAATAAAGGATTTATTGTGAATCTGTGTAAGAGCACTTTATTCCTGCATTTTTATTTTCTGGTTGACTGATTGGGTAGTTAAAAATGGTTGCTTGGTTTTTAGTACCCATTTGTAGTTATAACATTAATTTTGGGGTTGTTTTAATGTTGGGAAAAGATTAAATTTGGTTTTTATTTTCCTAGAATAAGCTTAAATTGACGTTGTATTCACGTGTATATATTCCATTTCTTTAATTTGCCAGGTCCCAATATAATTGATAGTCACTGTCTTTATTAACAATCTTCACATTACATCATAGATCTACTTGAGGTTTGAGATCATTATTTATTCCCATAAGCATTATAATCCACTCACATGACAATATTTAAAACTAGACATATCACAAAAAAAAAACTAAATGTTCGACGTATTAAAAAAAACTACGCATCGATTTTAATGTTTTGAGGGTAGGTTAAAAAATATATGAGCAAGTTTTGGTTCGGTACACGGGTTCAACTGTCAGAATACGTAAAAAAGTTTCCATACAACACAGATCAGCGGTAACTGGATGTGGCTCGCCACTATTTTAAGGAATTGTTCTGATGATGGCGCCGGGATGTAGGCGCTGGTACTCTCTTATGGTAAATAGTAGGACGGTTGATTTTGGGGTAGTATATTTCTTTATCATGAGTACTTTGCGTTCTTCATGATGAGGACCGTCATTATATATGTTGAATGCTTGTTTTTTTTTAAATACTTTAATTATTCTCACCCAAGTCCTACCCGTCACTTTTTGTTTTATCATCTCCTTTTATTACTAAGTCTCAAATCATGCATCAAATAGATAGTCAGGAGATATTAGTTGCTAAATAGATGTCCCTGGATATAATAATAATAATAACAGCGCTTCTTTGGCCGCCTGAATAAAGTACTAAATAGTCTTTTATCAGGCGGGAACAAGGTGTGCGCCTTCAACGGTTGGGTCATGCCAGTATTGATTTACTCTTTCGGCATACTTAAATGGACTCAGACGGAACATGACGCCCTGGATAGGAGGGTCCGCACACTGCTGACCGCAAATCGGATGCATCACCCACGATCATCGGTGATGAGGCTGTATATCCCGCGGAAGTGTGGGGGTCGTGGCTTCTTAAACACTAAGACCCTACACAACCGCGAGGTATGCAGCCTTAGGGAATATTTCCTAGAAACCGACGTGGGTATGCATCGAGATGCGGTCGCTGTGGACAAGGGCCTCACCCCGCTCTCCTTGGCAAACAAGAACTGGCGCAAACTTAAAGTAAATAGAAAGAAAAGAGAAAGAAAAATAATTTATTCTGCACAGATTTAACGCACATTACAGAAAAAATGGATTAAATAACGTAAACATACATGAATGCTAAAAGCCTCGTATTCAATCAATGTAATATTCAATCAATGTAACTTTTCTGTTCATTGCCTAATGTCAGAGTCCGCCAACAACCAAAGACAATACATATATTGCGTAATACTATGTAATCTGTACTGCGACACTGGCAAATGACAACAAACAGACCATCAAAACGAAACACAAAAAAAAACAGTTTGTGAAAGTGGAAAAACAACTAATCTCTTAACAAACACGAACAAATTGAGCGGTGCGTCGCATCCGTGCAAGAACAGGTCGTTGCTCAGCAAAAATACTGTGACTTCAGGCGAACTTATCGTCAACAGCGCTGGTTTTCAGCAAAGTACCTATCACGCGAATGACGTAATGACGCCCCCCTGTGACGTATTTTATTGTAAGTATGTAACCATAATCTCTCACGGAGTACAACATACCATGAACAAAGCATGGAAGTACACATTAATAGATATATATATTTATAGTGTTCTTATATAACTCAACTATTTCTTTATTTCTTTAGTGGGTCGAGTGGATCAAGGATCCTTCAATGTACGAAGAAGCAAGATCCCCCAACATCCAAAGAATGCAAAAATATATAAAATATAAAATAGGGAAGAATCAGACAGACCACTCACACTGTTGGAAAACCATAACTATTGCCTGTAGGCCAAGTACTGGATACTAATGACCGCAGGGAAGTATGGCAGAGCAAGAAGCTTCACGGACGCTTTTACCGGGTCCTACATGGACCCGATGTAGATCTCTTGGCGTCCGTATACTGGCTGCGCTTTGGTGATCTATTCGGGGAAACCGAAGGTTTTGTCTGTGCGATTATGGACGAAGTTATGATGACGAATAACGGTTGACATCTGTCGGGCATGCCACCGGCCCGGGGAATCAATCCAACACATTATTTCTGGTTGTTCTCGTCTAGCTAACGGAGACTATTTGCATAGACACAACCTTGTAGCCATGATTATCCACCAGCAACTTGCTCTTAAATACAATCTTGTGGAATCTGAAGTACCGTACTATAGGTATGAGCCCAACCCAGTTCTCGAAAATGGCAATATCACGTTGTATTGGGATCGATCTATCATCACTGATAGGACTATTGTTGCCAATAAACCTGACATAGTGGTGATAGATCGACAAGAGCGTCGCATAATGATTGTCGATATAGCTGTCTCTCATAACCTCGTGAAGGCTGAAAAAGATAAAAAAAAAACAAAGTATCTTGATCTGGCTCGCGAGGTTGTCGACATGTGGGGAGGTGGATACAGCAGTCATTGTGCCGATAGTTGTGACGGCCAAATGGCTTAATAGCCAAGAGCTCCGACCAACATCTCAGGAGGCTCTCGTTGGGCAGTTGGATCAAGGGCTTGATCCAGAAAGCAATACTCCTGGAAACGGCGCGTATTGTTAGGAGATTCCTTTCTCAGGAGCCCTGACCACCGGTACCTTGGACCCTATTCCCGATACCGGTGGGCAAATAGTTTTATATATTTTTAAATGTTTTAGTATTTATTTTTGTTTTTCTAAGTACCTAAATATTTAAAAAATTTAAATTGTATGTATATAAAATTAAGTAAATGGAATAATAATAATAATAAAGCTTTATTTGATTCCACAATAATTAGATTAGATTAATTAATTTAATTTTGAGATTTAATTATTATATTACTACTCATGTAGTTTCATCTCCTTCTAATGTGGACCCCCTCAGGGTAAAAGCCACTACTACCACTACAAAGAATTCCATTTATCCTTATCTTTAGCTGTGTTCATCCAGTCACTTCCTGCAACGGATACAATCTCGTCCTGCCACCGGGCGCCCGGGCGAGCTCTACTTCTCACGCCATGCGGTCCTTTCCATTTTGTGATGTTAATTGTCCATCTATTGTCACCGTATCTCCCAACATGGCCAGCCCATCTCCATTTGAGAGAAGTAGCATATTTTACCTTGGTTATTTTCCGATTTTTTATGTTTCTTACTCTATCTCTCAGTTTTATATTTAAACAGCTCCTTGCCATTGCCCTCTGAGTTGTTTGTATTTTGTGTCTTGCCTTGTGATCATAAATCCATGTTTGGCACCCATAGGTAAGACAGGATAAAATTTTTGTGTCTAAAATTATTCTTTTCAACTTGATCGGTAGTTGCGATTTGAGAATCTCCTTTTGTGCCCAGTACTTTCTCCATGTAATAGCTACTCTCCTGTCTATTTCCTCTATGTTTCGATCTTTCTAAATGAAATTTGTTTTCCAAGGTAAATGTAGCTCTCTTCGCACTCAAGTGGCTCTTGGTTAACCAGTACTGGCGTCATTTCGCTGTTCGTCATGATTTTTGTTTTTCCTAAGTTCATTTCGAGCCCGACTTGAACACTAGTTGTCTGAAGTTCGCTAACCATTGTGTTGAGCTTATATGGACTTTCAGAGAACACGACGATATCGCCTGCAAAGCGTAGGTGGCTTAGATATTTCCCATTCGCATTAATTCCTTGCTTTGACCACGGTAAATCTTCCATTACATTTTGGAAGACAGGTATAAAAAGTTTCGGTGATAATTATGGGGTCGCCTTGTCTGACTCTTCGATTAATGCTGATCTTGGTGCCCACTCTATCTAGCCTGACTTTACTAGTACAATAAATTCATTTAAGCTATTTAAATAATTGTCCATCTCATCCTCAGTCTTTAAAGGGTTTCTGGGACTAGTGTAGTTTCTTCTGCTCCGTTTTTCCCTACCTAAGCTTAACGTTGCTCTCAGGAGTCTATGATCTGTGCCAAAGGAGAAAGAATTCAGCACTTCAAATTTTATGAACAATTTAGGTTTCGTTGTTGTTATATAATCAATTTCTTTTTTAATATTTTTTCGTGTGAAATCCAGGTCCATCGTTGGTCAGCTTATAATTTATACATTGTATTAATTATTTTCAGCTTATGTTCGTATGCGTACTGAACCAGTCGTTCATCTCTCTTGCTTCTGTTTCCAAAACCGTGAATGCCTGCTATTCTGCTCTCATAATACTTCGGCTTGCCGATCTGTGCATTGAAATTGGCCATGACTATTATGTACTGTGTAGAGATCAAATCATGAGCCTCTTTCAAGTCTGTGTAGAATTTGTCTAAGTCTTCTTGTGTTGAGCCTTCTGTTGGTGCGTATGCCTGTATAATTGCGAGGTGTAAGCTCCCTAGGTTTATTTCCATCATGCAAACTCTTTCAGATATCCCGGAAAAGTTTATGATATTTCTCGGCCCTGGATATACCACCATTAAAAAAAAAACTTCGTCATCATTTCAGCCAAAACACGTCCTTTGCTGGACATAGGCCTCCCTCAAGTGTTGCCACAATGACCGCTCTTATTTGTCTCGCATCTATCGGCTACCCGCGACCCTCACTAGTTCATTGATCTAGCCTGTGCGAGGGCTTCCAGCACTGCGCCCATAAGTTTGGTCATTCTCAAATTATTAAAAAAAAAACGAGCGAGCCTTATAGTAGTCGCATGATGATGTATAAAATTTGACATCTCACCTTGGTAATTAAATAAGCAAAGTTAACATTAAATCCTGAAAAATTAAAATTAAAACTTTTAGTTAAGATTTTGATCGCGTGCAGACTTATCGTGCGCGCTCTACCATCTGACGGCCAACTCTAGCACCGCGCGCGCTCATTAGTCAAATCAGTTTCCCCAGCTTCTTGTTACACACTTTCATCCTATTTCATGAAATCACTCCCACAGATTGCAGGAAAACAGGAAAGATGTTACACATCAAAAAAATCTATTTTTTGTTCTATTTTCATTGCCACAAATAACAGTCACAATGCAAGACATTTAGACCACCCACGCTTTTCATAACTCACGGCCTTGGCCGTAAGTATCACACTTAACTGAAGCCCTTAGATTACTTGCGAATTATTACAAGCAAAACTTAAGAGGAAAATTCCGACAAGGCTTCAATGTTATGCTAATATTTTGTTCAGAGGTAATCGAGATAAAAAACATGACAAAATCTCTATGAAAATTTGCGTGTTGATTTCTGTAAGGACTTGATGCATTGTATTTGTAGTCAAAATGAGTTTTATATTAATTGATTTTATGTTTAAACTATGCTGGGTGCCTTTTCTTCATTGTATTAATACTGAATTGTAATAAAGAAGACATTTTAGAAAAGAAAATAAATATTGTATCAAAATATTCATTATTGTTACGTCAGCAGGAAGATGTCCATTACAGAACACAGGGCGCCCCTAAATACTGTCATAATGAATCGTTTTGGGCATATTGCGTATCACTAACGATATCATTTTATCTTTATTAGCAACATAACACTAAGTATAAATATTAGCTTTATGAATGACATTGTTAGAAGAAAAACTCTTAGTCCGGTCAAAAGAGACATTCAAGGTTACAATAATTAGCACAGAGCTTAAAATTTGTCCGAATGTTCTAAACACCATTCTAAATTAAATGTAACACTAAGTATAAATATTAGCTTTATGAATGACATTGTTAGAAGGAAAACTCTTAGTCCGGTCAAAAGAGACATTCAAGGTTACAATAAGTAGCACAGAGCTTAAAATTTGTCCGAATGTTCTAAACACCATTCTAAATTAAATATAACACTAAGTATAAATATTAGCTTTATGAATGACATTGTTAGAAGGAAAACTCTTAGTCCTGTCAAAAGAGACATTCAAGGTTACAATAATTAGCACAGAGCTTAAAATTTGTCCGAATGTTCTAAACACCATTCTAAATTAAATGTGAAAAGTCCTCATCGATCCTACATCTGCACAAAAATTATTCAAAGTCAAAGTTTGAAAAAAATGGGGTTTTCCATTTTTCAGCCAAGCCGTAAGTTTTATCGTTAAATTATCTCAGACGAATTGTAGAGCATCTAATCATCTATACAAACTACTCTTATACTTTTTCTTAAGAACTACCATTTTTGATATATAACGAAACAGGAGGTTGAAACCCTCTTTTACTCCGTAATATGCACGTTTCCACACCACGTATGAGGTAGTGTACATGGCGTGTTTTTTTAAATGTGTTTCCCCCAGTAGTCCTATTCCACAATCTATTGACATCCTATTTGAGTAAATACTCGTAATATTGTATTAGGTATTTACCTATGAAATTGCCGTTTAATACAGTGGGTCACTTTAAGCTGTGATAACTTCGAATTCTTGATGTCTTGGAATGAAAAGTTCAAATAAACACACTATATATTTTTAAGGCATAAGTACTATTCCTTTTTGCAATAATTTATTCATTTCCTTACTACTTTTACGATAAAACTTACCATTTGGCAGAAAAATGCAAAAAACCCATTTCTTATAAGTTGACTTTATTTTTAATTTTTGTAGATGTGTGATCTATGGAAACTTTCACATTTCATTTATAATTATGTTCTAAACATTCGTACAAATTATCAGCTCTATATGAGTAATTGTAACCTTACCCCATTTTTTTGACCTAACTTGACCGGAGTCATATAGCAAAATATTGATGGCCTTAATAAATTGCCTAGGTATTTTTTTCCGAAATTTTATTCACAATAAACTAAGATTCTAAAGTACATGGTGGATCAAAAAGTTTGGTGGATTATAAAAATCATGAAAAAAGGTAGGGTCAGGTCTGGACTTCTGGGAGCCCATGGAATATCCTTTCTGCGTAATATGAATTTTCCGGCATACATCTTGATAATGACAACCAATGAGTCATTACAAGTATAGTATGTGGCACCATCTTGTTGAAACCACGTGACACGTTTATAGACTCGCAGTTATTGAAGATTCAGAAAGAAAAAATCACGTAACAGATTTCCGATTCGAATGGTATTCATTCAATTCAAACTAGGAAATTACCTAAAAATTCATTTATAACACTAGAGCCTCAACCGATGAACGCAGTCATTTCTGTAACCAAATTTAGCCTACATTTAACAGCACAAATTTTATCTTTGCTCGATACCTAATCTAATTACTAATCTAACAAGGGCAACCACAATGAGTCCCAAGCACGCATTATTTAGCCAGATAATAATCTAGCAAATTTGCTAGACCGGGAGGAAAGCAGTCGGTGGAGGCAATCTGTAAAGCGAGCCTTGGGACCCGGGTGTGCGGCAAAAAACTACCAGAAGACCTAGTTTAGCACAGAGCACTGAAACGCCTCTGCGGTCATTGATAGAGACGTCCTTGAAAATCAAGCGTGTCAGTTACTTTCACCGTTTACTCATATCATATTAATTGACGGCCCCTGACAATTTTGAGTAAGGCGCCACCTCCCCGAGCGGGCGTCTCGCGGTGATATTATCGGCCTGCCACGTTATTGTTTAACACATAACATATAACATTTATTTTCCCTTCCACAAAGGTGCCGTGCAAATAAACATTATAAAAATAGATACAATTATTCCTTTGTAGGAGATTGGTACCTGCGCTATAAAATTCTATCACATAAATTACCAGGGCCCTGGGGGTATTAGAGTATTTTATTTTTAAATGTGAGTAAGTTAAAAAAAAAAAAGATAAAAACTACAGTTCCTATAAGTTGTCATGTTGTGTGGCATTTTGTCTCTGCAGTCATAATCATGATTAGTAAAACTGTGGTAAGAACTTGCTTGCACTTAGTTTTAGTAAAAGGGTATACTTTAAAAGAAGAATCAGTTTGAATAACAACTCTATGAACGCTTCTCGACATGGCGATATTAGCGCGACGATTTCAAGAATGAAATTAGCGAGTAACACGTCAACTCACGGCGATTCACTCGCTGGTGGAGGTGACGCCTATGGCTATGACCGCAGAATCTTGTGCTCAACGCAGTTGTGAAGCTTGAATGTTAAATTCACCTAAGGGCGATGGAGAACGCTTGTGTGATCGAATTAGAAATGAAGATAACCGCAGAAAACCAAGGTTACCGACATAGCCCAAAGAATCGCCAAACTTAAGTAAGAGTGGGCATGGCACATTGCTCGCAGAACGGATAGTCGATGGGGCTGAAAAGTTCAGAAGTTGCGACCGTGTACCGGAAGACGCTGCGTTCGAAATCCTCCCACATGGTTGACTGATGACCTGGTGAAGGTCGCAGGTAGCCGATGAATGCGAGACGCACAGGACCGGCCGCCGTGGCGGCACTTGGGGAAGGCTTATGTCTAGCAGTGGACGTCTTTCAGCTGAAAATAATGGTGATGATGAATATGATGAATATAAAAGACACTGGCGTCTCTAGCAACTGCTAGTGAGGCGTTCTGTGTTCTGTGTTATTTAGGATAACAAGCTGGAGGTACGTAAACGGCAATTGTTTTTTGTAATGTCAGTAGGGTTAGTAGGTACTGGTTTGATATTTGTTGAGGTCTCCTTTTTGTGGGAACTTCCAGTAGATATGTGACAAGCAGCCTCATTTATAAAACGCGTTAAAAATTATCGTTAACACATATTGCTTTATACTAATCTGGCTTGACATAACGCCTCAAAACAAACGAAACCAGGAAAACTTAACATGATATTGGCACTGGAGGTTTTTAACAAAACAATGTACTCATTAAACTTCAGCCTAGACAAAATTGTTTTAGCAATAATAAAACCTGTTGACACTTATAGCGAAATATGAGACCGAATTAAGGGCAAAACGTTTTCGTGAATCTATAACAATCAAATTACTGGAAATACAGCTAAAGGTCCAACAAAGTACTTCACAGAATTTTCACTATAATTTCCTCTACGGGTATAATTTAGAGAATATTTTCTAAGTAGACAAATGGAGGTCGGAAAGAGAAAAGCAACCGAGGTAGCTCGTAGCTGGAAAGAGGAGCAGGCCATTATGTTAGTACGGTCACAGGTGCCTCGCATATTTTCTAGGACATACTTTTAGTGTTAGCTGAAATTAAGGTAAATTTAATATAGGCCAACCTTAGTTCCGTTACTTTCTAAATGAATAGTTGATAGTCTAGAATGCCTGCGTTATTTCTGCAAGTAATACGCTGACTAGAAAATATTTTTCCGTTTTTAGGGTTCCGTACCCAAAGGGTAAAACAGGACCCTATTACTAACCGACTTAACAACAAAACAAAATAAGCCGCTTTAACAACAAATACTAAAAAACAGAATAAAAAATATTTCAATGGGGCTCCCATACAACAGACATGATTTTTTTGCCGTTTTTATATATAATGGTACAGAACCCTTCGTACGCGAGTCCGACTTGCACTTGGCCGGTTGTTTATAGTTGCCGTGCAACACGCCTCATGAAATAGTTACGAAAAACGTATTATAGTCGTTGAGTTTTAGCGTAATTGCGTTCAGTACTTTTTGCCCTCTCCCTTACCTTACCGTTATCTTACCTATGAAATTTCAGTTATCAAAACTGATATTGGAAGTACGATACGTTACACGTCACGTTACGGTTCGTTACGTTACGGTTGGATACGTCATTGATATTGCCTGCCTTTTGAAACGCATTGTTTCAACTTTGGAACTCATATTAAGAAAAACCCATTTATAGAGATTTCATATAAATAGTGCTATTTTATAGAAACTACAAATGAAAAATTAATTTTTAAAAAGGATAACATATAGTTTATTTGATCTCATTAAACATGTAATGCATAACTAAACTAATAAATAACTTAATAAATAAAATATGTACAAGCGGCATAAAAGATCCGGGAAGGAGTACAGCTCATTGGGCATCGAAAAATTCGTTTACATCACTGTCAATGGAAAAACTGTCTCATTATTCCAAATCAATCCGAAGTTGTCACAGCACAAAGTGACGCGCAGCTTCATAGGTAAAGACCAAAGACCTAATATCTCTTCATAGAAACCCGAACAATAATTTATTGCTTTGATTTGTTCAACTAATTGATTGATTTACTTTGATTTTGATTTTGACAGTAAACAAAAAAAGTGAAAATCCAGTTTGGTAAAATGAAAAAAAAAAGCCTACGAATACGTCTAGTGATAACGGAAACAAAGGAAAAGGTTCCTTTACCTCGTCAAAACCATTACGAAAAAGCTTTTTCTCCTTATCAAAATACAAACGAATCTTCTCCCAACATGCCTATCGGATGGCACGATCTCTAATTTGCTTATTGCACGAGATTGCAATGCTACAATGCGTGTCTCCAAGCAATAAAGCTTATATTCCTGCTACAAATGCAACAGGGTTGTTTATCAGGGGTTGGAACTGTTTTGCTGTGGTTTGCGACATTACTTCTGGATTTTGTTATAATTTATTATGGTACTTATCTTTTGTCCGCGTTGCTTGCGACAAAAAGCGAGTTAAAAGCAAGCTGTGTTTGTTCTTATGTCAGAAAGCATCTGTGTATCTACGCTTGAACGCGAAACTCAGGATGTTTTGAATGAAAGCATTTAAAAAATATAAAATAAATAACAATAATTTAATATTTAAAAATTACACAACTTTTGTCATTTTCCAATTTATTTAGGTAGGCCCAACACAACATATTGTGACGTTTAAGGAGGTTGAATAAGAACCCAACCTTTTTCAGACAGACTTGTTGATCAAAAAATATGCTTTTGAAGGGGCAAATGAATGAAATGAAAAAGAATAGGTTTATATCAATAGCATTGTCATAAGTCAATTAGGTGTATGTAGTCAATGGAATAAGTATGATTCTTCTTCGTATGATACATCAAGATTGTTAACTGATGTTTTCTTTATTACACACCTTAATGTAACTACACGCCCTAGTATATACAGAACATAATTATCTTTTCATACTTCTCTAGTTCATCATCATTAGCAGCCTTTTAATGTCCTCACTTCTGGGGCGCAGGCCTCTTCTCTGTGAGAGGGTGCGGGGTGTGGGGTTTTGTTTTTTTTTTGGTAGGGTGGTAAATCATCCAATGACTTCTCCCACTCTGGGTGGAACGGGAGGGCATGTCAGGCTCTTACTGACTAAAACCCACACCTGTTCCTTCCTTGCCTGAGTGCCCAGGGGTGCGGTTACTCATTTTTAGAATTTATCCGCTACCCCTAGGCATGCAGGCACCGGCCACGATGGGCCCCGTCAGTGGTGGCTGACACTAATCTCTTTGATGCGCGCGTGGAACACTACGCACCGTCGACTCACGGGCCTAGTGCTGATTGGACGGCGAGCTACCCACTGCTCGCCGTCCGCATGCCCGGGTGGGGTATGGGGTGGCTTCTCTAGTTACCTAGTCATCTGTTAATGTAGTTCAATTAATGAAAATGGTTTCGTTTTAAATAACTTTCCCGTATTATAGGTTGTCTTTACACAAGATTATTTGGTATTATGTGAAAAAGGCTGATGATGACGTTAAACTCGAAGTTGCTACATATTTCTTTTAAAAGCAGATAAATACATTGTAAATCTTACAAAACGCATCTTGCGTTCAATAACTGTGACAGCAATGTTTTGTGAAGTATTTATCTATACATGTTTTCTATGTTTTAGAAGAAAATTGTAAACATCTGGCAAGTTTGCAACTAAAATGTTATCATTTCCTTTAACTAGATGTAGGCTAACCAAAACAACCCAACCCTCATAGGTCTCGTAACACGAAGAAGAGTTATCTAAACATCTTATTTTCCTGGGTCACCCGAGATCGCTCCGTGTAAAATATTGATACTCAATCGCATCTGGTCAGAGTTGAAGCTGAAATAGACTTTGAAAAACGGCTTCGCAGATCCCAGATGTCAAACAGTGATGTTATTTGGGTGACCAAGCTAAATAAATTAACAAATACAAAAAAAATGTCACATGAAGAAACACGATAGCTTAGGTCCGGCTTCTGAAACGAAATTTAAAAAATCAAGTGATGAATTGTCTGTTGATACTTCATTCAACCAATCACAGCAGCAAACGTGCACATATTGCTATAATCGTCGTACCAGAAACTGTCGGTCACCCTTGCAGACTGTTGATATTAAAATGAACCAAACCACAATGACCACTAATTGTTTACAAAAAAATATTCTGTGCGAGAATCGAACCGTCTATTGCGACACTCGTGCCAAACCAAATGTGTAGGTAAATAAGTTCCAACAAAAAAGTCTAGCCTACTACCTATAATTCACTCAAGCTCAATTTCAAAGCAAAAAAACTCAGTAGGTAGACGCGAACAGAACTTCGAGATAAAAATCAAAGTCAGGACATCTTTCAATATGTACCTTACAAGAATGCTGATGACTTTGCCTATGTATTGGATCAATAAATTCGGAACTTCTGAAAACCTAATATCTGTAGAGTATAAAGGCGTCAACGTTCGTTCGGGTCCGGTAGGGTAACCATACTATTTGGGTAAACGAGGACAGGAAATGAAAGGACGGGGTAATATTACTTTGAACGTACTTCAGAACTATTAGGTTGTATTATGCTGACATATGATGGGTGTCGTAATACCCTAATATTTATACTGTTTCTTCTTTTATGGTACCACCAAGCCCGTTCCATCATCGGGCCACAATACGTACAGTGATGCGCCATAGATACATGGTGAACATCCCATCCACTCGCACAAAATGTTTTGAGAACACATTCATTATGCGTACAGCTGGGAGTGGAATTCCTTGCCGGAGTCTGTGTTTCCTGATAGCTACAACCTAGGAGTCTTTAAGTCAAGAGTGAATAGGTTACTTCTATATATATCATCGCTTACCATCAGGTGAGATGGTGGTCAAACGCGTGCCTATCAACAATAAAAAAAACCTAGCTCTTAATTTGACAGGGATCAGAATTGTCCAATTATATATATATATACATATTTCCGGGGTCCTATGGTATTAATAAGTTCAAGAAAAATAAAAAATAAATCTTACATTTACAGGTTTTCAGAAAATCAATAGTTATCACAGCGAGCATATCCAAATTTGTAGAGAACAACAACTAGTTTGGTACGTTCACTGTGATAAACACTGCCAAATTAGGGTTACGTATAAAGGTAACAAATAAAATACCATTTTCGATCATTTATAATATGAAAGTGTAAAAAACAGTTACGAGAGATTTTGCCGGTAACAAACCTCTCATAATTATCCCACTGCGCGTCCAAATTAGCAGACACAATAGATTTTAATTGTGTCTCGATCACGATGTGACTGGCGGACTGCTGAACTAATACTACGTTAAATATTTTATAATTTATCGGTTATTACAATTAGCACAATTGGAATTGCGATCTGTTACATTTGAATTTGAATTCCAACAAAACGTATGACAAACACGCTTGAACTCACGGTGTAAGTAAGTTAGTAAGTAAATCATTTATTTCACAAAAATAGTAGCGTATATGTAACATTAGTGTTGAAATAACATGGTATTGGCTATTTTACATAAATAAGACCCCTGTCCTTCAAACTGGGGTATTATCCTGTATCTTGAAGAACTCGTCACGTGTTCTAGTTTCTATAGTGTTACTCGCTTATTGGGTTATGGGGGTCAGATAGATAGAAGGACCATTTAAAATAACTATTCTTTGTAAAATACATCCTCGTTGTTGGGAAAGTATAAGCCAGATTAGTTTTGGTGGACAAAATCGTTGAAACGATATCAATAAAGCAAGTAAATAATCGTGCTTTTAACTAGCCTTATACTCATCGTATTTGTATTTATAGCGCTCAGTATTCCGCTAGCTTTCCCAACCATGCCTTTGGGCTAGGTGCAATTGGTAACGGTACTTTTAGTTACAAAAATATCTAGTAGATACTTTCGTAACGATAAATGAGGGATACGATCGGAATACTAGACCCAAATTGCTTGGTGTTTTGGGAAAATATAGTAGCAAACATGAGAGTTTTGTGGAACGTGAAAGTTGGTTATATATTCCACAGAACTCTTAAAATATGTAATGTTGGTTCGTGGAAGTTATTATTAAAATGTTGTAATGTAATATTTCAGTACAAATTCAGTAATAATTAATATTTGTGAACTGACGTAGGTAAATCTGTGGAGTGTAGGTATTGTGTAATTTACATAATTTTATAGTTACCTTTTTAATGTTCTCCATTAGAAGTAGAAACTTGGATTGCTAAACGTACATTCAGTTAAAGAAAAAGAAATGTGCAATTTTCAAACACAACCTCTAAAATGTTTTTTTTTTATAATTATTTTAGGCATTATAATTATATTCAGAACTACATGTATTAGAAAAAAAAATATTAATGCACAGGGCAAGTGAAAAAAATGGCAAATATTTTTAAGGTATGGTTCGTTCTTGACCACAACCTAGCCTCATGCTATTTAGTTTCTTTTCGTCCGATTAAAAAATGGGAACGATAAAATTAGGTCGCATAATTTAAAATAAACCTTGTCCCACTTTAACCGAGCCACGTGGCTATCCACATCGACATTGATAACTTCCTTCGCCACCGCTTCGAGAAATGCTAATTTGAAGATGGCGTTACGACACTCCAGAGTTTTTTTCTCTCATCTTTATATTACGCCATACTTAAAAAATGGTTCTATTATTATGTGCCAGACGAAAGGCACGTTTCTGTTTGAAGTTGGTACTTGAGTCATATAGAAGCAAAAGCAGCAACATTCACTTTTACTGAAAAGGCAGTAGACGTCTTTTTTTGTTTACGTTGCATGTACCAATTTTTAGTTACATTATGTTACAAGAATAGATAACTAATGATGATAGAATCAGATATTGTAAAACAGAATTCCCTAAGAAACACTACATTTACCAAAATAAAGTAATACATTTAGGATGTTGCTGTTTTTGCATCCAATGTGTGGATAATGCTGCTTTTGCGCCATTTTTAATTGGATGTTGCTGGTTTTGCACCAGTCAATCATGGATATTGCTGCATTTGTAATGACTGTTTTTGTTGATGTCTTACTGTAATAATCTTGATACTTACTTATTTTTTTCAAAAACCTACAGATATTCCTTTTTACTAGGAAAAACTATTAAGCAAATTTATTAGAAATAGAAAGATGTAACGCTATGATTATGAATTTTACTATTTACGTTTTATTTTTATATTATGGTAATAAATAAATTTAAACTTATTTTATCGTACACTGTTTATTGTTCTAATCATCAATTATTAATATTATTCTTACATAAGTTTAAGTTTACTTATTTCTTATTATTCACACATGCATAATGTCATCATTTCTTCATTTGGCTCAAACAATTCTTCGTTATTGTCACCGTCTTCACCCTGTTGGTTACTATCCTCAGTTTGGTCATCATTATATTCTTGTAGTAACAAAGTTATATAAAAGCATCCTGCTTCAATTTATTGGGTTCTGCATAAAAATTGACAAAAAATTGCTTAACGTCGGTCATTGTTAAAGACATGCAATTAGAAGTCTTTTTGTGACGACACAGCAATCTCTTTGGGAGAGTTATAGCAGAATACCTAAAACAAACATAAAAGTAAGTAACTGCCTAAATATCACAAAAAAACATACCGATAAACTTGTTGGTGTGGTGTGGTGGCAACGAAAACACGATAGTGAACACGACCATGACCGAATTTATAAAAAACCTAAATGATCAAAATTGTCTGAACGTACTGTAACTCCAACCATCGGTTTAGTAAATTAACAGTATTATTTATATAAAATTAATAAAACGAGATTATTTAGCTAGAAAAAATAATTGAAATGATCAAGATTATCTAACTGTACTACAACTTACCGCTTTAGCTTCGCCTGGTATCTCTTCCATTTTTCGGGTTCTGCCTTTCTCTTTCGACTGTTTTTATTATCACAGGGGCTAGGAAAACATTCCATTTTCAAGTTTTATAAAGTTTTTGTCAGTAATAACACTATTTACGCTTTAATTTCACTGATTTACGAGAGCAAAATACACAGAACCACCCTTGCACCGTTGGTTCGAATAGCGACACCTGATTGGTCAAAGAAGGATGTTGCTGTCTATGCCGCAACTACGTGGGTATGTTGCTGGTTTTGCTACCAATCTCAATTTAGAACCTCTATTTTGTATAGGATGATGATGGTTTTGAAACGATTTTAATATTCGGTCAAGTAAAGTTGACGGAATACTACCATACTGCATTAAAAGTTGCCAAAATGAAAAAATGGGATGTTGCTGCCTTTGCTTTTATATGACTCACTTAATTAGAAAAGAAAACAAATATTTTTCTCGCTCCTATCCCCTTGACAATGAGTGGAGATGACACAATTTATCTCAGTAATTATGTTTTTATGAAGATGAATAATTAATTAAAACAGGCTTAGTGAAAAGGCTTTTGGGACTATGATTTTTTTTTAAATTCAGAAATTAATAAAAACGACATCAGATATTTTATTATTTAACCTATTCAAATAGAAACTAGAAAATATAATTATGTTTTCTGAACTGTATGTGTGTTTAGAATAAGAACACCGAGTGCCTTGTCATGTAGAGAAAGGTGGAGGGAATCAAATAGCGAGGAAATCGGATTCGAATCCGAGGAAATCGGATCGGTCCACCTCTGCGGTGGACCGATCAAACTAAATCTGCTGTTTGTAGTCCCTTGCAGGAGTGCACCAAAATGTCAGGCAGCAGAGAGAAGTAGCGAAGGATAGAGAAGTGAATTACATCTGCATCTGCAGAAGCCACCACGTGATGGTCGTGTTTCAAAAGTACAAATTTAAGACATAGCCAATGCAAAACCTGTTAAGCTACTGAATTAGATAGCACTTCAAAATCCGTAGGTACTAGAAATACATTTCGTTGTTTTTGCATTTTCTCCTAGTATTCGTAAAAACCAGCAATTTAGCATAGAAATAGTTGGTCGTATGACAGTAAACAGCAAAATAGTGAAGAGAAAGTCTAAAAACTGAAACTTTCGTGACTGTAACGTACTATCTGAACAAATCCCCTTCATCCATGATGTTATTGCACCATAAAATTTATCGTTCAACATTAAATCCGAGTTCCATGTACTAAAAATGTAAACAGACTTTAAAATATTTTATGTGTTATCCTATATTTTCTATATGTCACGTACTGTGGTTGGGGTCCTCTCAAACCACGTTTACGTGATCTAGTGTACAAGAGAATGCTTTTAAAGGGTACCTAGGTCATTTTAAGTATCTTTGTGTATTGGAGAAGCAGCTTAGGGCTTAGTTTGTGGGTCACTCTTGAGTGGTACCGCTACCAACTTACGAGTAGGTACCTCAATGAACTGCCCAAAAACAAAAGCTCGTATATATCGACATTCTATGTAGCAAATACAGAGTGTAACTGAAAGGTGTGGTCATATTTTAAGAACTGCATGTGCCCATCGATATGAACAACTTTCTTCAAGAGAATCCGAGGAAATTCTAAAAAAAGATTTTTACCTCTCATACAAATATTGATCAGCTGATGATAACTTTGTACGGAAAGTACAAATATTTTTTTGAGAATTTTCAATTTTTTCTTAAAGAAAGTTGTTCATAACCATGAAGAGAACCGGCTCTTAAAATATGACCACACCTTTCCGTTACAGCCTGTATATGGATAATTTAGCATATAAAGTTCCCACTACTGGGACATAGGAATCTTTTCTGTGAGGGTGTGAGCTGTTATCCACCACACGGGCTCAAGGCTGGTTGGGGGATGTCACATTTCTTCTAGTAATGTTTTATCCTACGACATAAATAACAGTTTCCTCAATGAGTTTTCCATCACCATTTTGGGAGCAGTGGTAATTCTATTAGTTCTTTAACTTTAGTTGCCGTTTTAAAGAACGGGTCATCTTTGGATCGACTTGGAATTTTATGTTCATAAACTTGTTATTTCGGGTATGTTATTCCTTTTTCTATTCGCTTTTTTTAAAAAAAAAATCTATTTAGGTCCGTAAATTAGATTATCAAAAAATATAAGACAAGTATTTTTTGCTTTACCAAATCAACAGAAAATTACAACGTTAAAACGCATCAATGTTTAGGAGTAGGGGCTTGTTACGTCAATTCTACTTAAAAATTGGTACTTTTTTGAAGTAGGTGTGACGTTATGCAAAATTTCAACGCACTGTATCGGTCTCCTTTTTCGAAAAAACACATATCCAATATTTTTTGGTAATAACTGAAGAACCAAACAGATTTTTTTTTAGTCACCAACCCTATTTAACCCACGACCTGCAACTTTAAATTCTAGGTCATTACATTACCACTGAGCTAGCATTAAACTTATTAATATAATAATAGTGAGAACTCTATCATGACATTAAGTTTAACCTGAACTTAAGATGGACCTTCTTTGCAAATAATATAGGGCGTAGGTCAATAGAAACCTAAGTACAAAGTTTTTACAAGTACTTTTTACTTTTCGCATCGAATAGGTCAAAAGGTTTCATATACCTATCTATTTACAAGAGTATATAGACCTAACCTACATATTTACTGACGCCAGCTATGTACCTACCTACACAAAGGTTTATTTTGAAAGTATTTGGTCAGGTCTCTCCTGAGGATTAGGTGTATTACCCTGTGAAACTCACAGCCCACATTGTCTTAAATGACCTTGGCAAATCCGGTTTTGTCTCAGTTAGAGGTAATTGTACCTATGTTGCAGAGAATGTAGGTTTGTAGAATTTCTACGGGTCAAATTATCAACACGACCGTGTTTAAGTTTCTTACTAAACCAAGGAAATTGGTGCCTACAATTTTATTATGAGGTTGAAACAGTATGAGGACAAAAAAATTGATGCTGCAAATTAGACCCACGCAAAATTATACATACCTAAATTACTGTGGTTTAAATGTTTGTTTTGATGACAGTAAGTTATTAAGGCCGTGACATGATCTAAAGCGCGCTGCATAGAAAATCAAAAGATGCGATGCCTGCAGTTCATTGCAAAATATAAAGCATTTTATCGATTTACTCATAAATGAATCGTGATACCCACCTGCACTCGGGCGTTTTTATGTCAACAACCGTCAGCTCCCAAAAAGATTCATGCTGAGCGCATGTTTACGACCCTGCTCGCAAAAAATTGCTTGCTGACGTTTCTATTGGCGAGGCACTTAATGTAAAATGTTTTGGGTTCTTAAATAAACAGACGATAATAAAAAAATTGAATAATAAACAAATGATTATTGAATTTTAATTATTGTTATCGGCGAACTAACTGAAATGGCATCTGTTCCTGTGCTAGGTTAATTTCTGATAAAACTAATGTATCAATTTACACGGAATTTTGCATGTTACACTGTGAATAGACAAGTAATCTAATAACAGCGTTTTGTTTAAGAGTCATATAATATTTACATAATATTCATACAAACTTCATATTACGAAAATAAAACAAAGCAACGGTTTTTCACGTTGCATTATTTTCCCAAATAAATTTAATTTTATTATTATCTAATATTGTTATTATTTGGGGTGACTGATAAATAGTGACCGATAAACTTAAACACGTGATTATACTCATGATTATAAACAACTTTCGCAAAGAAACTTTTTTTACTACTATTCTTGTTCACTTTTATCACAATAACAACAGTTGGAAATACGCGCGCACGAGGGCAGTGACCGCCGCAATCAGCTGTTAGACGCGGTCTTGTATCGTACAGAGCACGGCTCGAAAGCCCTCTCGGCCGCCCGGCACCATGTACCGTTTTCGTTTTACCTAAGCAGTGTAGGTTTCATGTTTCGGTTGTTGCTAAATTAAAAAAATATTTTCAAAGACAGTGTGTTTGACTAATACTTTTAAGATGCCACGTATGTCCGCATTACTACAAAATATGTAAGAACGAGCGCGCCGTAACATTAAAAGTAGGCACGATCTATCAGCTGATAGTCTGACCTCGGGAAAGGGCAAATGAACTAGTAGTAGCGTCTCATGCTCCCCCGCCGCCCGCACCGCTCCCTTTGCCTCAGTGCTAACAGCTGCTCGCGGCGATCACTGCCGCGCACCTGAGCGCGCGAATTTCAAACTGTTGTTATTGTGAAAAAAGTAAATACGTATAAAAAATAAAAAGTTTCTTCGGGAAAGTTGTTTGTAATCATGAGTACAATCACGTGTTTAAGTATCGGTCACTAATTACCAGTCACCCTATATAATATTGTGTAACAGTTACATATTATGAATGAATATTTACCCACATCGTGTATCGTGTACACATATCGATTACACACAAAAATAGTCAAAAAACAACACTTGAACAAAAACTGTTAGACTCACATTTCCTTGACCAAAAAAGTATTACTATGATGTTATTTCGTGCAAATATTTATCTGTAACGATGTTATAACTACGTATATATGAATATCTAAACACTTCCCACTAATAAACCAACACAAAACTCTTAAAATGTAAACAAACTGTCTCGTCTATTAAATCTTTTTTTTAAATTCTTCCAACACATATATTTCTCTATGGAATTTTCTGTCGGATTCGAAAATGTCACGGTCCGTGTGTGTGAGTCTTGCAACATGATATAAAATCTTGCGTTATAGTAATAATAGAGGTTTACACCGCGTGAATTGGGTGTATCCAATTGGATACGGTACCTGACGATATGAAAAATTTCCGTATCCAATTGAATTTGCTTGCACCTAAGGGGTATATTTAAGACAACTGAGTTTTGCATTAAGATTCGATTTATTATTGTTATTAATTTTATCTACATAGGTTTGCACTCGAAAAAATTTGAACATGTCAAAGTTAGAGGTAAGATTGACGATAACTGTTATCGAGATTTTAATTTTCACCGTGTTTGAAACAAGATCTTGGAAAAATAATCAAGATAATATTATTTACATTTTTACGCAGCCTCAAACTAAATAGATTTGGTTTATTTTTTTAGAAAACCAGCTATTTTGAGTTTCAGTTAATGACAGCATTTTAAGAAATTTTAGTCGAAATTAAACGTAAGTAAAGTGATGCGATTAGCTGTTGAAAATTCATTCAAGCATTTATCAACAGCATGTATCGCGCATTTGGCAACTTGCAACATTAATTTTGCAATAAATTTGTTACAGAAAGTGGGCCTTTTTTTGTGGGTTCGGAAATCATCCAATGACCTCTCCCGCTCTAGGGTGGAGCGGAAGGGCGTGTCAGACTCTTACTGACACGAGACCCACCCCACCCCTGTTCCTTCCCTGCCTGAGTGCCCAGGGGTACGGTAACTCATTTTCAGAATTTATCCGCTACCCCAAGGCATGCAGGGACCGGCCACGATGGGCCCCGTCAGTGGTGGCTGACAATCATCTTTTTGAGGCGCGCGTGGAACACTACGCGCCGCCGACTCACGGTCCTGGTGCTGATCGGACGGCGAGCTACCCACTGCTCGCCGTCCGCAGGCCCGGGAGAAACTGGGCCTAAGGATATTAATTTCTAGAATAGCATAATCAGTTTTCTCTGCGAGAGGGAATAAGCCATTTAACGTACCCACTGTTGGGACATAGCCCTCCTCTCTGTGACAGGGAATGAAAGAAAGAAACAAAGAAAAAGTATTTATTTGCAACAACAACCACCAGCCGAGCGCAGTGTGAGTTGGTGGATGTCACTTGTGTCTTCGAATTTTTGTTTCTAGGACATTCCGATTTCCTCACAATGTTTTCCTTTACCGTTTTGAGAACAGTGCTGATGAAATAATTTACACAAAGTATATTAACTACGTGTATTGGGCCACCACACTTAATTTGTAGTAATGCTATTTTTTTTAATCTGTAACAACATGTCAAGAGTATTCCGTCAAAAAACTTTAAACAAGATGCCTAGCGATACGGATGACGAAAATTTAACCTAAATCTATAATATATGTATAAGTTGGGTTCTATAGGTGAAAAACACAAACGAATATAAACCTGAAATATATCTTTTACCTGTGTCTTATTAACATAATGGACATTGCTGACTACGAAAAGTAGAACTTATTCGCCTAAACATATTTACTGCTGCTTTTAACTATTACCAATCATTTATGGAAAATTACAACTTAGGTCTAATAGAACGAATAAAAACGTGTGTTCTAGTTAGTACTGCGAGGTTTACAACCCTGGTTTAAATTTTACAACCTCAAAGTACCGTATTTAAGCCAGTGCATATAAACTTTAAACACTTACCTGAAAGTCCACCTGAAAACTTCCTGAAGGTTCATAAAAACAATATAAACATGTCTATGTACGAGTAGGTTTGTATCGCAATGACTTTACTGCTGAATGCCATAGTAAACGTTTATGATGCACGTAAAGCCATGATACAGGTAAGAACAGTAGTCAAAAACGAATATTTTTGTCATTATTCTATGTGGTACAATCAAGATGCAATAATGAACGATATATTTTGGGAATGCGGATAAACGAAAAAAATTGGCAAAGTGCGAGTCGGACTTGCGCATGAAAGGTTTATTATGATCAAGCAAAAAAAGCCCAAAAAAAATTGGTTGCCTGTAAAGTCGGTATACGGGCGAAAGTTTTACGTGACAACGACTTTGAGTGGTAAAATAATTTTAATGTTGCCCGAGTGGAAGGGACGCGTGCCTCTCACTCGCTCTCATTGTGAGCGCATAACGTGAGCAGAGCGTAACGCAGTTTCTTGAAGTGTCACCCGGCAAACCAATTTATAAGACGTTGTCACGTCAAAAAAACACGTTTCTAGTAGGAGATTCTCATTTAATTTTATTTTATTATTATTTATATTATTTTTTGTTATAGCGGCAACAGAAATACATATACTGTGAAAATTTCAACTGTCTACCTATTACAGGTCATGCGATACAACCCGCTGATAGACAGACAGACAGCGGAGTCTTAGTAAATGGTCCCGTTGGTTCCCTGGTTCCGTGGTTCCCTTTGGGTTCGAAACCCTAAAAAAGAAACCGGCCAATTGCATATCGGATTTCGCACATTTAAGGTTCCGTACCAAATAAAACAATTATCAAAAAAATAATCTGACTTATATATTGGTGTATGTTTGTAAAATATACGTAATAAATAACATTATCACCAAATTTCAAGTTCAGAAGTTAAAACATCTTCGAATCAAAATTTTGTGACAGACGACGGACAGACAGACACGTGAGTCACAGCAATAGGGCTCTGTTAGGACCTTTCGTTTACGAAACCCTAATAAAGTGCTGCTAAGCGCTGATTGCATTATTAATGAACATACATTACATGTTGTGAAAAAGTGCCTTTCCATGGCTACTAAAAAAAGGGGTAGGGGAAGACCGCAAACCACGTGGATGACAAATGTCCAAAAGGACATGAGAAGCCTCAATATCAACATTGAAGACACCAAACAAAGAACAACATGGCACCGCATGATAAAGAAAGCCGACCCCTTGTAACGGGATAAGGCGAGGCTAAAGAAGAAGAAGAGATTAGTAATATTTTCTACTTGCAGAGTGCAGTAGTGTTATTCGGCAAAAATTTCGATTGTGAAAACTAAAGTGAAGTGAGTAGTAAAACACTAACTCTTGAAGGAATGACAGTTCACCTCACGCTCACTTCACCTAAATTTTCGCAGTGACATGTTTACAGAACAGATAAGCAGTTTAGCATCTAACAATTAATGTCGTATGACATGCACGGATTGAGAAAGCTCTTCCTTCTCTTTCTCTTCATCTCTGGTTTGAATACATAATGTTGTACAATTTTCTCTATAGTATAAATTACAAATGTGTGCTTTGATTTAGCTAAGTTAGTCTATTATAATTCCTTTGTCATGGTAAGTCAGGCAAATACGACGCTGCGATGTTCTGAAGCAAACAAAGTCTTAGTTTGTTGCTACGCAGCAGCTGTCGTGCTACGGCGTAGCTCCTAGCTATCATGTAGCTCTCACCGCTACGCTGCAAGCTACGCTGCCGATAACAAAAACACTATTCGCCTTTTCCGTAAAAAGACTAAAAAAAAGAAAGGTTTTTTAATCTTTTTTTATGCAAAGGACGTGAAAGTCAATGCTTGATTTTATCATCATCCATCATTTCAACCGAAAGACTGCTGGACTTATTTATGTTCAACAGTCTGACACATCGACCGATTCTGAGTTTCTCGTATCCGAGCTCCAACGGTCCTGACCAGGCCATCCGTCCACCTTAATTATGGAAAGTCTTCCGACTTTGCATCTTTCGGTTCGTAGTCGCTTCTCCAAAATCTATCAGCCCCTTTGGCCACGTCTTTATCACTATTTTGTAGCCAGCAAGCAGTTCTTTTTTTTTTCTGGGTTGGGTAATCACCCAATGACATCTCCCGCTCTAGGGTGGATCGGGAGGGCGTGTCAGACTCTTACTGACTAAAACCCACCCCTGTTCCTTCCCTGCCCTGAGTGTCCAGGGGCGAGGTAACTCTGTTTCGAATTTATCCTCAACCCCTGGGCAGGCGCCAGCAAGCAGTAGCGCAGTTTTTTTATTAACAAAATAGATTTTTTTTCAGTTTTCATAAACAAAAGTAACATTTCCTGTGTACTAACCACCTTGTAGGTGATAAAGGCATAGTTGGATGGCTGCGACAAATACCCAACAGTTTTAGCAAAACCTGAGTGGTTCCCACTTATGCTAATTTAACTGCTTACTTCAAACGTCTGCCGCGCTCGAACAAGGCTTATCTGAACCGCTTTACTTAACTACATTTGTGACTGGAATTTCTTTAGGATGAAAATTAAAAGTACTAAGTGACGGAAGACTTCGTAAGGATTACATACAAATTAGTCTTTATTAGTTTAATCTCTATTAAGGAACTATGTATATTCACGAGAAGTGTAATGGAAGGATTAGCTAACTACGCGTTAAATAGCTGTGGAGAATAATAAAATAGGGCTAGATTGAGACCCTGGCTGTACTTTGAGGTATTTGTAAAAGTGTGTTTCCTGATAACGACAACCTTTAAGTCAAAAGCGAATAGGTTAATTCTAGGCAAACGTGCTCTATCGTCTCATCAGGTGAGATAGTGGACGAGCGAGCCTAAAAAATATTTTTAAAAAAGTTTGTATTTTGAGCTATCCACTTAACAACTTACCGCCGCGCCGTTGCATGAATCACAAAATTGAATAAATAACAATTTGACTGAATTGCAATAACAGTTACTTTTAAGTAGTTTTTTCCATAACTCTTTCAATTAATTTTACTTAATTTAAATTGACATCGCTATCTGTCTGAAATATATATCACGGTGGCCCAGTGGTAACGGCCGTGACCTACAAGTTGTAGGTCGTAGGTTCAAACCCAGGCAGGCGCTTTACTTTGTGTAAATTATTTCATCACCAGTGCCCTCAAAACGGTGAAAAAAAACGTCGCGAGAAAACTTAGTCTATGTCTTAGGGCCAAAAAACTTCAAAGACATCCACTAACCCGCATTAGGCTCACATGGTTGATTACGGCCCACACCCTCTCACAAAGAGAAAGCCTGTATCCCAGCAGTGAGAACACTGTAGGCTGATTATACAATGCAATCTATTGTCACCATTATTTATTCAGCCTCTAGATGCCTCACAACAGTCGATGTACAAAATCTATTGTAATGTCACTACTTGAGAAAAAGACACTATTAAAAGATTATTATTGATTGACAGGAACACACAGAGATCCAGTCTTTTCAATTAATCGGCAGGCAATCAAAATGACTTACCATCATACCTCGGCCAGTTGCCAGAATCAAGAGGGTAAATATATAGTAGACTATAGTTTCTGCCAAAGGTTTCATCATCAGCTTAGAGCAGTCCACTGCTGGACATAGGCCTCTCCAATTGCACGCTGTTCTGCTCGGTTCTCGGCAACTCTCATCCAGCAGCTACCAGTCACACTGCGAAGATCATCGCTCCACCTAGCCTGAGAGCGTCCTACCTTACGTTTGCCGATTCGCGGTCTACACTCGAGAACACGTCTACCCCAACGATCAACGGTTCTAAGGTTAATATGGCCGACCCATTGCCACTTCAGCTACCTTATTCTGTGAGCTATGTAGACAACGTTGGTTCTCAACTGGATCACCTCGTTCCGTATTCGAACCCTCAATGAGAGTGCAAGCATAGCCCGTTCCATAGCTCACTGAGCGACCTTGAATTTATGAACCAGCTGTACGGTGAGTGTCCACGTTTCAGCTCCGTAAGTCATAACATGCAAGACGCACTGATTGAAGACCTTACGGCATTTACCTTACCAACGGCTTCACCTGCGTGTAATTAGTACTTCCCCAATATAAATAATAGCCTATGTGTTATTCCAGATTATAAATCTAACTCTGTACCAAATTTTTCGAATCCGTTCAGCCATTCTAGCATGATTGAGTAACAAATATCCATCCATCCATCCATCCTTTCATCCATCCAAACTTTCGCATTTATAATATTAGTAGAAGTAGGATTAAGTATAACGTGCCACTCCAAAATAGACATAATACTTGTATTTAAGTATGATGTGCCACTCCAAAATAGACATAATACTTGTATTTGAGTATGACGTGCCACTCCAAAATAGACATAATACTTGTATTTAAGTATGACGTGCCACTCCAAAATAGACATGATACTTGTATTTAAGTATGACATGCCACTCCAAAATAGACATATTACTCGTATTTAAGTATAACGTGCCACTCTAAAATAGACGTAATACTTGTATTTAAGTATGACGTGCCACTCCAAAATAGACATAATACTTGTATTTAAGTATGACGTACCACTCCAAAATAGACATAATACTCATATTCGCTGTTGACGCTAGCGCTGTTGGCGCTGTTGACGATAAGTTCGCCTGAAGTCGCAGTATTTTTGCTGAGCAACGACCTGTTCTTGCACGAATGCGACGCACCGCTCAATTTGTTCGTGTTTGTTAAGAGATTAGTCTAGTTGTTTTTCCACTTTCACAAACTGTTTTTTTTTGTGTTTCGTTTTGATGGTCTGTTTGTTGTCATTTGCCAGTGTCGCAGTACAGATTACATAGTATTACGCAATATATGTATTGTCTTTGGTTGTTGGCGGACTCTGACATTAGGCAATGAACAGAAGACTTACATTGATTGAATACGAGGCTTTTATCCATTTTTTCTGTAATGTGCGTTAAATCTGTGCAGAATAAATTATTTTTCTTTCTTCTTTCTTATATTTAATTAAACCTAAACTTCTGTCTCCGCTTCATCATACGACCATCATCATCACAGTTTTGTCGATTCATCCTACCATACTTTTACAAACTCAGGTTTACGTTCCTCCCTTTTTAACTGTAATCATTCTCGCAACAGTTTAATAGTTTCCAAACATTCTTTTGCGGACGTAAAGTTCTCTTCGTGGTTGATAAGGCTAATAATTTCTCACGCAACTTCGTTTTCAGAAGGAATTAATTTAAAACTTTTTCGATTTTGGTTTTTAAGGCGCTTGGATGCCACAAACGATTTTCCGATGCGTTTTTTACGTTGTACTTCAGAATAAAGGTACCTAATTTGTGTTTTCTGTAGTGTGTCTTATTTTTGGTTGAAAAAGCAGTTATTTCGGAATTTTATTTTTCTACTTACCTTAATTAGATAAGTAGAAAAACAATCCCATCACAGACTTATGTAAATGTAGTTTATTGGTTATAAATACATAAAAAGGACCCATTTTTATATCATGCAAGTTCTGAAATCCCGCCGATGGAATGTGCTATCGAGCAATTTAAAAAAATGTTAAATCAAATTTCTAAGTGCCTTAATAGATAGGTTCAAATTGATAGAGGGTGCGTTGTTCTTTTTTTGTGGGCTCTTTGGTGATAGTACCTGTGTTATTTATCGATTTAATTATACAATTTAAATATTACGTAGTCTCTTATGTAGAGTTTTCTTTTTGGGGTCGGAAATCATCAAATAACTTCACCGCTCTGGGTGGAGTGGGAGGATGTGTCAGACTCTTACTGACTAAAAGCCACCTGTGTTCCTTCAGTTACCTGTGCCAGGCCCGTGGTGACTCTTTTGATCACTCTCACAACCCTGGCAGAGGCAGTGTAATCTGTATATCACAGTAAGTTTAGTCTTGCCTAAAATAGTTGACCCAGTTTCTGGAACGGAAATTAATGTGACATAAAAATTGTTTTACAAAAAAAACTTTTTACAAGAAAAATACAACCGACTTCCATATGATACTAAAAAATGCAAAATAACTTTAATTTCGGAAGTCGGTGTCAAATAACGAAGAAACCAAACTAGAAACACGATTTTTTTTATTTTTCACTTTTTAGTTGTTGTACCCCATTCTAAAACTAAATAATAGTAAAGTTGTGCCCGAATTGATAGCCCCAAAAATAGGGAATTTGAACATATCAGGGTGAATTGTACAAATCTGTATACCCCTTCAGAGCGTATCAGCGTGATGTAATGTTGTGAAGTGGTGAAATCAATATACAGACATGCGATTGTAATTCTGGAAGGTTTGCTATTATTTATTGAAGAGTTCCATTGTGTATCTCCGAAGTTCTTCATCAGATCTTCACCAAATTAAAATGGGACCACATGTGAAGCAACAACTTTCAAATAAAAATCTTCAAAATCGGTTCACGTAGTAAAAAGTTATGAGGATAACAAAAAATAAAAAAACAGTCGAATTGATAACCTCCTCCTTTCTTTGAAGTCGGTTCAAAATAGAAACAACTTCCAAAAAAGTGCAAAAAACTTTAATTTCGGAAGTCGCTGTTTTTGGTTTTTTTTTGTCTTCGTTTTTTGACACCGACTGCCGAAATTAAAGTTATTTTGCACTTTTTTTAACAGTCAGGTCTTTTTTTTTTGTAAAGATTTTTTTAGTTTTCACTTTTTAGTTGCATCAGATCTATATGAAATTTAGCTTTTTTTCGATTTTGGATAAAAATAATAACAAAAAAATTGCCAACTACCTTATTGTGAAATGAGCATTAGCTGCTGCGATTGGTTGAATTAATTTTTATGCAGTTAACTTGCGTTATATTTGTGATGCGTCGATACTTTATTTTCGGAAATTGAATATTTTTGTCTCGTTTTACTTGTGACCATGCTATCTATGCTGGCATGTTTGTAGTCTCTTTATGTTTTGCACAGTTAAAGACCATGTTTGGCGGCCGTAACTCATGGTATCCCGAGTATTTATTTATAATAATAAGCACACCAACAGCACTGTCACTTATAATTCAAATAAAATAACATCTAAAATCGGCATTTCAGTAACCATGCAAATAACAGGTATGCTTGAGTTGAAAACTTTCCTTTTAACTTAATAATATTGATATGTTTTTTTTTTGGTATTTCCTTTAGGGACCAGTATCGTTTCCACGCAACATTTACCCTATTTTGTATTTCTTTAGTAGTATCATTTTTTTGAGAAATTATCCGTCCCAGGTACACATATTCATCTACATATTTATTTAAATCGTTGTTGACTATTATAGAAGTATAATAAAACTCGCTAAATGATGGTACTGATATTTTATTTTCTCTTCACTTCTTCATAGAAACAGTCACCACAGTTAGTTCACACCAAAAACTGAGCTCTCTCGGCCAAGTGCCTTCGTTTATATCCTACCCCTTCCCCTACATAACGGTTAGACAGTGTGGCTGTCTCAGAAATAGGAACAAAATATTAAAATCTTTAAAACCCTACACTCGACCGTCCTGACATCGTGAATGTCCTCATACACGCCCCAGGTGGTAACTAAAATACCCTACACTCAGCTGAGAGACTCATGATAAAAAAATATAATTATATCAAGTCATTTTGAAGTTAAATTATTCCTTCTAAACATTTACATGTAAAATTTTGATGACAGCATTTAGACCAGATTTACTTTAATAAATTTACAACAACATGACCAAGTAGGTAATTATTTCGTTACAACAGCTATCATTACTTAAATCACAAACATTTGGAACAGCTAGAACATTTTTAAGAAAATTTGTATTAATAGTTATACTATCAGTATATTATATTAGTATATTATTACAATATCAGTAACACTATCAGTTTATCAACAAGAATAATTTCAAAATTTGGTGAACCAATCAATAATATAAAAATCTAAAGGACTAGCTTTATTATCGGATTATGAACTATGGTAGTGCGAACCAATCAATTCTCGCTACTAAACTTGCGTACTCTATCAGGTTGTGAACCAATCAATTCTCACACCTGATCAGAGACTTCAAAAACTTAGGCAAACCAATCAATTCTTGCCTTTAATTATGTTATGACCGTTGACGTGAACCAATCAATTCTCACGTTCAGCCTCCAGTGACGTTCCAATTGGTGACGTGAACCAATCATTTCTCACGTCAGGATTCCAATGGTGTAATAACCGATGACGTGAACCAATCAATTCTCACGTTCGTCTGAAACAATAACAATAAACATTCTGTAATAATTGTCCTGTAGAATTCTACATTGATGAACACTATGCATCACTATGTTCGCTCTCATCACTGGGTTCGCTAGAATCGGACGTGTTTAGTTGTAACGTAGCTACGTGTACCCACGGCAGCATTCGATCAGCGGCTACAGTGGTAGTGCGTTTATTTGTACTATTACTAAAGCCGGGAATAGATGCTATCTTATATCTATCTTAGCCTAACACTTTAGTGACCCGGTATGGTCCTATGTAAGATGGGAGAAGTTTCTTACTTTTTTCATCATTATTGAAGGTAACTTTAGTAATTTTGACTAAATCGCCCTTATTGTATACCTTAGCAGGAAGTCTATTCTGATCGTAACGTAACTTTTGCTTGTTCAGTGTCTATTCTTTCTTTTACTTGATCTCGGATAGTGGTCACATCTATATTCTCCCTAGTCACGTCTGCTATCTCATTTAAATTAGGATTGATTTCATTGTTCATGAACGTACCGAACATGACCTCAGATGGTCTCCTAGCAGTTGTCTTTTGGACAGTATTATTCAGTCCCCATTGGATTTAGGATTTTGCCGGCAATTTTCGGTCTTGTGACCGATTTTGTAGCATTTATTACATTTGATTAGTGGCTTTAGACAATGTAAAAAATCGTGACCTTGTTCCTTACAATTATAGCAGAACAATGGATCCCGAGATTGAATCGGTTTATTTTCATTAGTCTTAGAATTGGATTGGTTAGAATTATTTTTGCCAAAACTACGATCTGAAGTCTGACTTTCTTTGTTGCTCATTAGGAATTGGAGAAGCTGAGCAGGCTGAGAACAACAAAGCGCTAATGCACTTGATTTCATAGTCCTATCCGAGATACCGTGGGTAATACAATCTACTGCGCGTTTACCCGTAATGTCACACTGTGTTAATAACGCAAGTTTTTCGTAATAATATACCTCTATTGGTTCGCCGCCAAACTTACTTTTTCTCTTAAGCATATCTTCTAGAATTTGGCCATAGTTTTGCTCGCAAGGAAAAGCACTGATTAATTTATCTTGCCATTCTGTCCAAGTATATAAAATTGTGCTCAGACCCTCATACCAAACTTTGGCCAAACCCTGAAGTTTTTGCATGGCAAAATGTACAGTTGTTTTATCATCCCAGCCGTACACGGTAGCGCATTCATTTACTTTTCGCAGCCACATGTCAATACGCTGATTTTTCACTGACGGGTCAAAGTTAGGGAGAATGTTTTTATGATCAATATTCTTCGAAACTGATGCGCTTGTAGACGGCTGAGATGTAAAACCATGTTTAATAGAATGCACCAAATCCATAACATCTTTAACAGAAAAAGAAGGGGTACGTGACCTTTTATCCTGCGATGCGCCGTCGCCACGTAGACTATCGTTGCTGTGTTCACGTAAATCTTGTCTCCGCTTGGCTCCTGTAGCTTGACGTTCACGGTGATGCGACCGGCCCGGGCTGTAGCTGCGCTGCCGGTTCCTGGAGTGATGACGGCTCATATTCTTGTAGCTTCTACCAGATTGATTCCCATGCGCCTCTGTTATCTTCTCACGTTCCTGGCGTAGCTCCTCCTCGACTGCACGTAGCCGCTCTCGTTCTTGCTCAAACTCGAGCTCTTTCTCACGACTCTGTGACTTGCTGCGACTTCGACTGTCACCGCAGCGAACACCGGATGTATCACATCGATGGTGCGACGAGCACCTTACTGGGGTTAGCAGGCGCCGTCGGCTCTCTTTGCGACCACGAGGAGAAGCATCCAAGGACCGAACCTCGTAGTTATTTTTCTCCATTTTGAAACTGGAATAGATCACATTTAAGGACATAAATGCTCGATAAAACAAATTGCACAACGTGAAACAGGAGTCACAGCTAAATTTTGTAAAAGAATTGACAGCTGTCTGTCAACATTATCAGCGAGTCCCTGATCAAGTATTAACACATAACTAGGCTTCAGAGCTTTTTACCCTCGTTGTCAGGGAATACCCCGACCAAATTATAGCAAATTATACCCCTTGTAACTATCGTTCCTAAACATGATATTAAAAGTAACCTTCAATAAACAGTTGTATTATTAGGGAGTACCCTAACCAAATAAAACTGCAACTAAAGATTACGACAGAAGCATGTTATCACTGTCGGGGAGTGCCCCGACCAAATGGTAACAAACCTTGCTAAATTCTTACCCATTTTGAAACATGTAAATAAAACTGCAGCCCAAAGCTGTCTTAAATGCATGCTACCATTATCGAGGAGTACCCTTACCAAGTGGCAACCATACACATTATTTTAATTTGCCGCATAAATAGAAAAGATACGTCACGAAGTCAGTTATCATGACCTTATTTTGCAATCGTACTATCAGGGAGTACCCCGACAGAATAAAATCGCACTATAAGGCTACCATACATGTAAAAAAAAACCCAGCTTCAACATATTATCGAGAAAATATACTACAAAGCACGGGTTACCCACATGTTAATTTATATAAAAAAAAACTACACAATAATCATGACCTTATTTTGCAATCGTATTATCAGGGTATACCCCGACAAATAGGACAGCGAGCCAAGGCACATGTTAGTTTTAACGTTAAGAAATTCAAATTACTTTACCTTTCTTATCCCACTTCTGAAGTATAATAAAACTCGCTAAATGATGGTAGTGATATTTTATTTTCTCTTCACTTCTTCATAGAAACAGTTACCACAGTTAGTTCACACCAAAAACTGAGCTCTCTCGGCCAAGTGCCTTCGTTTATATCCTACCCCTTCCCCTACATAATTGACGGTTAGACAGTGTGGCCGTCTCAGAAATAGGAACAAAATATTAAAATCTTTAAAACCCTACAGAAGTATAATAAATGTCAAACGAAGAGATAAAATAAACCTAAAATTTATCAAACAAAAAATCGAAACTTACAGAAGTATCTTATACAATTAAGAAACTAAAATAGAAATGGGCAGGTCATGTTATCAGAAGCAGACGAGATAAATGGGCTAAATCGGTAGTCAAATTACCATTCGGCTACCGATTTAGCCCATTTGTCAGGGTACCCCCATTTTTATTTTTAGGGAGGGCAAAAGGTAAAGAGGGCGACCACTAAAAAGATGGGACGATGACCTGAAAGCGGCTGCAGGTGCAATGTGGAGAAGAATAATTCACGATCGGGACCTGTGGAAGGAATTGTGGGAAGCCTATGCTAAGGCAAAATAATCTTAACCGATGTCAAAAAAAAATTAAACTTTGTAAAATATTTTAGAGATTGTTAATAAAGGCTACATTATTATTATTATACTTGTAAACGACATTTCACCAGTAATAAAATCCTACTAGTTCTAATAAAAAAATATAATTTCAAAATTTTGGATGGTCGGGAAAGATGTTTGTTACTTCATCACGCTAAAACGGCCGAATGGATCTGAAGAAAATTTGGTGCAGAACGCAAAGTCAAACCATTTATTTCAAATAAACCATTTACAGGCACTTTTGAATTGTCAATAAAACAGATTTAATTCAAATTCAAATTTCATTTATTCTCTCTTCACAATTGGTTAACTTAAAAATTACATTGTTTGTAACTAATGCAAATAATATTTTACCATTATAAGAGACTGGTGCCTGAAGTAGGTTTATGAACAAAACCTGTGTTACAGGTCACCAGGGTTTTTGCTATGGGGGCGCCCATAGCAAAAGGTTAGTTAATTTTATAACTTGTGTGAGTAACAACATAACAGGTGAAAAAAAAAACAAATATGAAAAATATTACAGAGATAGATTATAGTCTGAAATAGCACAAAGGTTATAATTTATAGTAGGGAAAGTACTAATCCCAAACGGGCGAAGCTGCTGACAGAAGCTTGTATTTATATAAATGCAAACCCCAACTAAGTTCATAAAACCTTCTTGGTACCTAGTCTTATTTATTAATAATGCATTGTCACATCACTTTGCTTAGGTACTTTTTTATTAAAAAGCTTCATGAAATATATGGTAATTTAGACGCGAAAGGTGATTGAAATGCTTGTCACATAATTTTACTGAAATCACCTTCAAGATACATTTTATGTACCTACCTACTTGTAAAAAGATAATATTTAGTTTCTTCGTTTAAAACATACCTACGAATATGTTAAAGAAAGATAAGAGAACTTATGGATTTCAGTCACAATTTTAGAGTGATAACTTTTCACAAAAGCAGATAAATTCTTCTTGCCAAGAATTTTAGTGTTCAAATTTCACAGATTTTTATATATTTTTTTATAAACTTGTATTTTATTCTAAAATAAAGCGAGTGCTATAATATACCTTTTCACAGTTAGTTAGGCAACGGCTCTTATTCTGAGTACATATTTTTTCTTCTTAGACAAAATCTGGAACGTAATTTTTTTTGGTTTATTTTCTCGTTACAGTAGGTATTTGGCCCATATAGAGGAGCTCGTGGCTAAAGTAATAACAGCCGCACGGGTCTATCTATCAGGTTAAGCTACGCTTGCCGGGGTTGGTCCATGGATGGGTGACCATCTTTACATACCGAGACTCCTCCGTGCCTCGGAAAGAACGTTAAGCCGTTGGTCCCGGCCGTCAATTGTGGATCTTTGACAGTCGTTACGTTACGGGTCGTCAGAAGCCCGAAAGTCTGACATCCAGTCTTACCAAGGGGTATCGTATTACCCAGTAACTGGGTTGTGAAGGTCAGATAGGCAGTCGCTCCATGTAAAATACTGGTATTCAGCTGCATCCGGTTAGACTGGAAGCCGACCCCTAGATAGTTTGGTAAAGGCCAGGCAGATGATGAGTAGGTATTTGGCCAAAAACAATAGCTTTGTAAACGATTCTTATAGGCGACAATTTAAACATAATAACAACAACAACATAACATTGTATTAAAAAAAAAGTTAGTCGTCAGTAATAAAATTGTTCGTCGTCGGTTCAAACCCAGGCCGGTGCTTTACTTTCTGTAATTTATGTCATCACCACTGCTCTCTAAACGGTGACTATCCTAAAACCAAAAAATCGAAGACATGTGACATCTACCAATAAGCACTGGGCCCGCGTGGTGGGTTACGGCCCATTCCCACCCAGTCCCAGTAGTGGGAACATTATAAGGCTGATTATGCTCATGCTATGCTAAAACCGGTCAATTGCGTGTCGAGCCACGCGCAAGGTAGGGTTCCGTAGACCGTACGTCACCTAAGTAATTTTTTTTTCAATGATTTTATATTTTGTACAAAATTTAACAAGTTCAAACATTTTAGTAGCTGGGCGACTATTTCTCTAAAACTAACAGAGCTAACTCAGCCGTTATAGTTTTCCTTTTATTTTTGTTATGTATACTACTGCTTTGAATTTTTTCACATACCCGAAAGCAACTGTTTAGCTGGCAGGAGGGGGGACACTTGACTCTAACAAAAATTGGCATTATAAAGCTTAATTATACGCAAGCGGATCCCTGAATCGAAAAATGATTTTCACAGACCCGTAATATTTTTGAATGGCCTATCCAACGACACCCCTCACCATGGGATAGACGAGAAAAAAACATCTTTACTTTACAGAAGGTACCCTAAAATATTTTTTTTTCATGATTTTATTTTACCACTTGGTTGGCGTGATTAATATGTATATCCATGCCAAATTATAGCTTTCTACTACAAAGACTATCTGAGCTAAGCTACGGACGGACGGACAGACGGACATGGCGAAACTATAAGGTTTTATTGTTGACTACGGAACCATAAAAAAAATTGTGAACATTAACACCGTCCATTAGTAGGAACTTGTGTAATCAGAGTTACGATTGGCGTAATTATATCTACCAATTTTCAGATTACCAATTAATTTATAAACCAATCAAATAATTTATCTGCCCAATGCAGTTTTAAAAAGGTGTTACAATTTATAACCTATTAATGTGTGCAAATATTTACTATGTTATTCACACCAATTAAATTATATTTATCTTATTAAATTATTATTAAATTCAAAATTAATTAATTTGAGAATACAATGTCTAAGATAAAATAAAAATTGTAAGATGAATAATATATAATAATAAGATATATAATTGATGGAGTTGCCCAAGCGTGTAAATAGCCGTGGGTCTCTGCGGATGTAGAACAGTAAATACGACCAAGCACTTGGAGGGAATGCTGGCCCAAAATTGCCTATATTTGTCTGTATAACTTCAAGTTAGGAGTGGTCGGCAGCAGTCGGCGAATGTGGCCCTACTCACAATTTGTAAAACAAGTGGTACCTTACTTTCCGGGCTGTTCTCGATGGTTGCACGTCGAATTGTCGAGTGGCCACTCGTTCTCTTCACACCAACACTCCTGATTATGCTTGTTCAGTAGTTAACGGACGCGGTAAATATGGGTTATTTATTATTCCCGGAGGATCCCCAACGTTTACGGGATTTACTCGGGATTTTAGCGTATTTGCGGGGACGATATTATTTTAAGACATTAATTTAGTCTGCGGTGAGATGCGCGCTGTGCCTCGCGGCGTTAGACACACACACACTGACGTCAAAACTGACGTGACGTCGATTGTTGCATTTTAATTTGTCTATAGCTCGTCGTAAAGCCGGCCACTCACGTCTGTCTGACAAATTAAAGCGAGACACACACGCGACGTGATACCAACCCCACCCAACTTGCAGAGTGGCGGCAACTCGCCACACCATGCTCCCCGCCTTGAAAGGTCCAGGAGCTTTCAAAAGCTGCTAATCTATGCGGAGCGAGTGAGGTTCAAGAAGCGGTGATGATATGTAAGCATTAACTTGTTGAAGAGCTTTGAGGGAAATCCAAGCAGCAGTCCGAAACACCATCGCATTGATATAATTCTCGGGAAAAATAATTATCAGTGTCCTAAGAATGAAGTGCGGTTCGACTTGACTATGGTAAGTCGAATAAACTAAATTACAACTATGTAATGGCGTACCATTGGAACGTATAATATGAACCCTAAACTAAATTAAACTAAATTATGTAGTAATAATAATCTATTGAGTTGGCAAAGGATACAACTTAGTGACAGGACGTTTATACGTGCCTGACGCGGTTTTTATTGAAGCGACTCGAATTACACCATCCGATCCCGGAAAAACTTCCTCTATGATACCTAATGGCCAAGTCAATGGAGGTACGTTATCTTGACCCAAGAGAACGACAGTACCTATCTCTATAGGGCGATCGGGAGTGCACCACTTCTGGCGAACTTGCAGCGTGTGCAAGTACTCAATTCGCCATTTATTCCAGTAGGATAACACAAGTTGATCCAAGAGCCTTTTGCGGTTGTTTAGGTTTATGCTTTCTTCTGCCAATTCAGAAGAAGGCAAATACGTGAGTGGACTGGACATTAAAAAATGCGCGGGCGTGAGTACCTCCGGATGTGGGTCTGACGAAATGACACTAAGTGGTCGAGAGTTCAAAAGGCACTCAATTTGCACCAATACGGTCGAGAGTTCCTCGTAAGTGAGAAGTTGTTTACCTACGACTCTAAACAAGTGAGTTTTAACACTCTTAATATTCGACTCCCAAATACCTCCGAAGTGTGGAGCTCGCGGCGGTATTCTTGTCCACTCGATGCGTGATTTAAGAAGCTCATTTTTAATATCCGTTTGAACAGTTGAATTTAATAAAAAAGAATAAATATCATCCAATTGCGCCTTAGCGCCAACAAAATTGGTACCATTGTCTGAGTACATAACAGACACTGGACCGCGGCGAGAAATGAATCTCTTAAATGCGGATAGGAAAGCCTCAGATGTGAGATCCGAAACAAGCTCGATATGTATGGCTTTAGTCACCATGCATACGAACAAACATAAGTAAAGTTTCTGCGAACGTTGACCTCTACGTCGAATAGGTATATAAGCAAGCGGCCCGGCGAAATCTACACCGGTGTGTACAAAGGCTTTAGCATCACGGACGCGGTATCCAGGAAGTTCAGCCATTTTGGGTACTGGATGCTTAGGATTTAGACGGAAACAAGTATTACATTTCCGACAACGAGAACGTATAACCGTTCGGCCATCCAATATCCAAAACCGCTGCCTTATAATGGACATCAATAACCCTGGGCCCGTATGGCAGTACGTATTGTGATAGTGATCGATAATTAGATCGACTACGCGGTCGCGTTTAGGTAAAAGCGCGGGATGCTTGGCTTCATACGGTAAGTCAGATTTAGACAATCTGCCCCCAATACGTAAGATTCCGAAGCTATCAATGAAGACAGATAAACAGCGCAACTTCTTAGCTGGAAGTTCACCTGCTTTAATTAAATTTAAATCGCTCGCAAAATGTAAACTTTGAACTAATCGAACAATGAAATTTTCGGCGGTTTGAATGTTTTCAACAGAACTATGACTATGTAGTCTGTTTGTAAATTTAAGAATGTACATAAATACACGTAACAATTTATTCCATGAGCAAACACGGTCAGCTATAGTATCTAAAATACGCGGTTCAGTATTCGAAGTTTCTACAAGAAAAACCTTTGATTTAAACTCCGGCAATGTTTCACATTGAGCAGGAGCGAACTTTAAAGGCCACTCGCTCATGGGCTGATGGAGCCATGTGGGGCCGTTCCACCACAACGAGTGTCTTATTAAATCCGACGGCAGCATGCCGCGAGACAGACAATCGCTAGGATTCTCTTTCCCGGACACGTGACGGAAACAAGCGGCAGGTAAGTTTTCCTGTATTTGAGCAATGCGGTTGCTGACAAAAATAGACCATCTATGGGGAGATGAGTGGATCCACGAGAGAGCTATGGTGGAGTCCGAGAAAGCGTGGACACCTGTAATAGGTACACGAGCGGAAAGTTTTTCCTTGACTACGCGAACAAGTTTAGATAGAAGTAAAGCGGCGACAAGTTCTAATCGCGCTAGCGTTGTTATTTTAGCGGGGGAGACTTTGGACTTTGCACATAAGAGTCGGACAGTGATATCACCAGTAGGGTTGGTAATGTGTAAATAAATACAACAGCCATAACCAGTAAAGCTGGCGTCGCAAAAGGCTACGATGTTCACTACAGCTTCTCTAAAGACGCCAATGTGGCGAGGAACCTTTAGAGAAGAGAGTGAAGGAAAATCGCGCGTAAAAGCGGCAAACCGATTTGTGATAGATTCCGGTGGAACCTCATCCCATCCTACTTTAGCTAACCAAAGTTCCTTGATTAATACCTTCGCGTACAGCACAACGGGTCCTACAAGGCCCAGTACGTCGAACAAGCGGGCAACTAGCGATAGAATCGCGCGCTTCGTGCATTTATCATCCACGGCGATTGTTGTCAAAGAAAAATAATCATCAGCGGGTTCCCAGGTTAATCCAAGGATTTTGAAATTATGGACATCATTATCCATGCCAGAAAAATTAACTGGTAAGCGGTGAGACTCTGGGAGAATCTCTAATAAAGCGGGTGAATTGGTAGCCCATTTGACTAAGTCAAAGGAACCTACCTTCATTAAATCAATTAAATCGCGGGATAGACGCATAGCTGTCTGTTCGTCCGAAACAGAGTAGACGTAGTCGTCCATGTAAAACTGAGTTTCTACCAATTTAGAAGCCTCAGGAAAGCGGTCGCTTTGCTCACACGCCAAGTTACGCAATGTGCACATCGCTAAATAAGGACTAGGTTTTAGTCCGAAGGGAACTCGGTTAAAATGAAAGGTGCGAATAGGCTCACCTTTGCTAAAACGATACAAGATTCGTAAATATTTGCGGTGGTGCTCTCTTACACCGATACGCAAGAACATTTGTTTTATATCCGCTGTCATCGCGACAGGGAATGTACGAAAATCAAGCAATAACAAAAACAAGTCTGCTTGCAAATTAGGTCCGACATGCAAAATGTCATTGAGCGACAACCTCGAGTGAGTTATATAATCCGCGATAGTTTTATTATTATTCTCGCGTAGGGTCATTAACTTACGCTCGAGCGCAAGCAAGCGCCTAGGGGCGTAGCCGTGCGAGCTACCTAGCCCGCCGGGTGAGCGCGCAAAAGGCAGATCGACAAAGTATCTGCCGTCTTCAAATAAGACTGAAGAATTAAAATTATTTTCACACTCTAATTCGTGCGGACCAATAACGGAACGCGGCGCGGCGCGGCGCAGCGCGGCGCGGCGCGGCGGTGGCGGCTGGTGGAATTTCCTCTAGCTCAAAAAACCCATGCAAACTTGACTCGACTTCAATGTCGGCCTGCGCGGTAAACGAAGATGCAATGTGTGTCACATCACTACTACTACAATCAATATCACCCATAAGTACATAACCGAAGCTAGTCAGTACAGCAGGGGTTGCGCGGGTACCTGTTTCGACCCTGTCTCCCAGGTAAATAAAGGGGAACAATTGTGCTCCAAGCACGACGTCTACCGTGCCCGGCACGTTCCAAAGCGGATCAGCGAGCTGCAAGTTACTTAAGTATGACATGTTATCATTGTTATGTAATCTAATTAATTTCGCGGGAAGTCTATCTGTAATACAATCAACAACTAACGCTTGTATCGAAAACTTCGTATGAGGGTCAAACCGAGATTCTATGTTGAGATGAATAAAACCGTGTATTGGTTTCGATGACATTCCAACACCTTGTAAAAATGAATTGCGTAATTTAATTATGGGTAAGTTCAAACGTTTACAACAGTCCACAGTAATTAAATTATTTTGCGATCCGTTATCTAGTAGGCACCGAACCACCTCCTTATCTCTGATGTCGCTATAGTATGCATATAACTGCGCGGTCGCTAGCAAAATGGTTGACCCAGTTTTAACAGCTGTAGTGAGCGAAACAGATGTATCCTTAGTAGGCGCTTGCGGCTCGGGCGATAATGACTCATGTTTTTCTCGGAAATGTAAGAGAGAATGGTGGTTCTTCTTACAAATTTTACAAACGTTACGTGACTTACATTTAACCAAAGAATGGGATAGACTTAAACAGTTTATACAGCCACGCTTAGCTTTAGTAAATTCAAAACGTGCAAGCGGTGTTCTAATATTTTTAAACTGCGGGCAATAGAACAGCTGATGTCGTACGTCATCCTTATCGCAAAGCGTACATTTGCCATTCGAAACCGGTTCATTACGCGATACGAATGACTTAGCGGTATTATTTTTTGTTTGATGATTAACTGAACTAGACTTAGCGCGCGGTTCCGTCTGTAAATTATTACCGTATGAGCGTTGTAGTACCTTAACATATTCTTGCATGAATGTTATAAACTCCGCATAGGAAGGTAATTCTTTTTCACTCACACGTGATTCAAACTGTAAGACAGTTTGCGCGTCAACCTTTCTTAAACCACAGTGTAATAAAACAAAATCCAGTAAGTCTGGAATGTCTAACTGCTTCAAGGCTGCGACGGACGCTGAATATCGTTCCACAAAAGTATTGAGGCTCGCGGCATTTCCGGCGCATTGTTTAATGTCCAGTATATTATTGAGATAATGAATCCCTAAACTACGCTTATCTTGATACCTTTTTACGAGACTGTTCCACATAACGTTGTATGTATCACCTGTAGGAACAATGCCTGCGGTCAGTTTTAAGGCATCATGAGTCAATTTACTAATCAAGTACTGGACACGCTGCGAGTCAACCAGATCGGTATTTAAATGAACATTGCTTCGAAACATTTCATAAAATATGGGCCAATTTTCCGCTTTACCATCAAACGTTGGCAAATCTATGGGCGGTAATTTTATCCGAGTACCCACTTTGTGTTCCGATGTTTCGTTTTTCGAAAGTATGAGATTACGTTTATATTTAATATTAGAATATAAGTCTTCAATAGAATATAGACTCGAATAGTCTGGTGCGGTTTGGTCAATCTCGAATTGCAATTCATTCATTTGTTCTACTATTTCCTCAAATTTGTTATATTGCTCAGTAATTGTTTCTGACTGCGCTAAGAATGTCTCATTTGAACGTGAATCATAGTTCGAGATGTTTCTGGAATCATTATATATGCGATTAACTCGCTCGAAAATCATTTGTTTTTTAGCGGTAAGCTGAGCCAATTTAGCTTCTTGCTTGCGGGACGCCATTTTGGGGCACTAATAAAGTTATGTGCCTACCTACTGTAATGACTTGTACTTAATTTGTACTGAATTTTACTGATGCATATCCGGCTCGAAGGACCATCTAATGGAGTTGCCCAAGCGTGTAAATAGCCGTGGGTCTCTGCGGATGTAGAACAGTAAATACGACCAAGCACTTGGAGGGAATGCTGGCCCAAAATTGCCTATATTTGTCTGTATAACTTCAAGTTAGGAGTGGTCGGCAGCAGTCGGCGAATGTGGCCCTACTCACAATTTGTAAAACAAGTGGTACCTTACTTTCCGGGCTGTTCTCGATGGTTGCACGTCGAATTGTCGAGTGGCCACTCGTTCTCTTCACACCAACACTCCTGATTATGCTTGTTCAGTAGTTAACGGACGCGGTAAATATGGGTTATTTATTATTCCCGGAGGATCCCCAACGTTTACGGGATTTACTCGGGATTTTAGCGTATTTGCGGGGACGATATTATTTTAAGACATTAATTTAGTCTGCGGTGAGATGCGCGCTGTGCCTCGCGGCGTTAGACACACACACACTGACGTCAAAACTGACGTGACGTCGATTGTTGCATTTTAAATTGTCTATAGCTCGTCGTAAAGCCGGCCACTCACGTCTGTCTGACAAATTAAAGCGAGACACACACGCGACGTGATACCAACCCCACCCAACTTGCAGAGTGGCGGCAACTCGCCACACCAATTGATTTCTATACATTTATATAATATTATGTGGCAGCTTACAAGCTCCCCTCGTCATTCAGTTAATAGCCCAACCTGATAAAAAGTTTCAAAAACAATATTATGAGGGACTAAGTATGTCATTATTTATTTATTCATTAGACTCGCCGACTGTGGAGTAGGTATGACTAAAATTATATATTTGGTTCGTGAGTTAGATTACCAAAAACTGTTAGACACGTATTTTTTCTTTTATATAAACGAAAAATGAGAGAACGAAACAGTGCGTTGAAATTTCGCGTAACGTCACACCTACGTAAAAAATCTACCACTTTTTACCTACAGGTGACATAACTAGCTCCTGAACTTTGATGCGTTTTATCGTAGTATTTTTTTTTTGATTTGGTTAAGCAAAAATACGCGACCAAACTTTTTTGATAATCTTACTTACAAACTAAAAAGAATTATTATTTTTACCCTCGGGAATAATCCCTACTGTTAACTTATAATATCACAAATATACATAACTAACGAAAGTCAAGTGTCACAATTTTTGACAGGCAAGCTCATTTAGAGCTTACCTGTCAAAAATTGTGACATGATGCTCAAGTGATATCATATTGACATACAAACTACATAAATTCACATGCTTCGCTAATAAAAGAAATACATCAATGACCATGAAACAAAACTCCGTTGACGTGTCAATACTCTCCCAGTAACACGTCCGGACTTTCCTTCTCGATTACGTATTCAACATCAGTCCTTGGGGCTTGGTTGTAACAACCTGACAATTGTCTTATATATCAGACCTTCCGGTTTCGTATCCAATCAATTGGCGATTCCTTAAGGGGTATTGTAGTATATCAGCCCATATAAAGTTATGTTAATGTGTGTAATGATAACTGAAAATGTTGACCATTATGTATTTAATTTGAAAGATTTTCTTTCTCAAATAATGTTTAAAAATACAGAATGATACAGAATTTAAAAAAAAAAAAGTTGCCCCAATCTAGGAATTATTCCTGTATCGTGGGTGCGTTCGCAAACATGTAAACTCACATACACAAGACACACAGACCCGGAACAACTATCTGTAGGCCATACAAATATTTGTGTGTGTTTTTTTTACTTGTATTTGCGCGGTCACTGAACTCAATTTTAGAAATTTGCACGAATGCAATCTATAGTTACTAAACAAACATTAGTTCCTAATTAATTAAAATAATGTTTTTTTAGGGTTCCGTGTCCGTCTGTTTGTCCGTTTGACACTGCTAATTTACTCCGAATCTACTAAACCAATTTAGTTCTAATTTACAATAAACAACTAACAAACAAAAATATATACTTCTTTAATGTAAGCAAGGACGAGAAATCTAAATAAATAAATTGTGAAACTAGGTTCACTCTTGGGGTTCAAATTTTAAATTTAAAAAAAAAGTTTTTCGTTTTCTGCTGTAAGACATATAAAATTAAAATGGGTAATTATTATTATATGAGGGTCTCAAAAATAATTATTCTCCACCGTATCTCCACAACAACTGAGCTTAACTTTTAAAAAAATGCTGATAAAAGATTCTTTACTTATTTTACAGAAATACGTAAAAGAAGGTTATGGTCTTAAATAACATAGTTAAAAAAGTAAAGAAGGGTTATCCTTTATTTGTATTATGGAGAAATAAAACGAGCATACCCCTTAAGGGATCCAAGTTAAATATTCATTGTTAGACACATGGGAGTTTGGTTAGGAATATGTTTAAGATAATTTTGGGTTATTCAAACATGTAGATATGGCTATCTCAGAAACCTTTTTCCCCATGGATTAAACAGGGTAGGTATTGGATTGTGGCAAAATGGCTCAACAATTTCTATGTCATTGTCCGGTTATTAATAAGAAAACTTTATTCCATTCTTGTAAACTGAACATTTTCGTACTTTTTATAACAATGATTTATCCAATAAGATTTATATTTGCGTCTTTTCTACAATGAATTAATATGCCTGCTCATGCTTCTATCTCATCTGACAGAAAACAATGGATGAGATAGACCTCTTCCATCGTTTTCTTAGAAATCTTTGGGATTGCTCGTTCTACGCTAAAACAGAACGAGCGGTCGAGAAAATTTCTGTTCACTCTTGCTTTCAAAACTAACAGATTACATCTCATTTTGAATACAATAACCGATCTCTTCATATAGGTACCTACAGCTGCACATTTACAATCACAAACGATTAAATATTGTCATTTCAAAATTGTAAGGAGGTACATTACGTTTTATTTTATTGTAAACTACAACAAAATATTACAATTTGCGACCTTATCGCATTCCTGAGAGATAGCCTGGACACGAATTGATTTAAATGTTTCTGTTCTTGTCTGATTGTTTGTTTTCTTCCGTTTGTTTTAGTAATATTGTAACCATTACTAACAGCTTACCTCCTAGCGTATTAATTAAAGTTTTTTTTTCATTAATGGCAATCTGTGAACATCGCTGTGGGCTATTATTTTTGTTATTATTATGTCTATTCATAACATAACATAATGTAGATGTTTGTTTTTCCATTTGAAAAAAAATAGACTTACTGACTTTATACAGCAAGAAGAAATGTTTATAAAACAATAGAAGACACAACAGTAACGTTTAATAATTGAAAGTACTAATTTACTGTAATATCAGTAAATTTCAATGGTTTGAACGATATCCCTGCCCTTATCCCAATTTATTTGGGGTCGGCGCAAAATGTCTTTTTCTTCCATACTCCTCTATTAATCGTCATCTCTGTAGTCACCCCCTTTTTACCCATATCCTCTTTCACACAGTCCATCCATCGTTTCTTTGGCCTTCCCCAACTCTTATAGCTATCCACATCCCTGGGCACTCAGGCAGGGAAGGAACAGAGGTGGGTTTAAGTCAGTAAGAGTCTGACACGCCCTCCCGCTCCACCCACAGCGGGAGAAGTCATTGGATGATTTCCCACCCCAAAAAACCATCCATACGCAAGACTTTTCTCACGACATTTTCTTCATTCCTCCGCATCACATGCCCATACCACGACAACCGATATCCACACAACTTATCAGTCAGCGGTGTCACTTTCAGACTTCCTCTTATAGACTCTTTCCTAATTCTATCCATGAGCGTAACACCACACATCGCTCTTAGCATATCCCTGAATTAATAAAGCAGTTAATTTAACAGATAGCACATTACAACTAACTGATCAGTAACAAATACTGTTTTAAACGTGACGCTCATACAAGGAACTATTTAAAGCAGTTCAGATAAATGATGTTTCATTTTTATTTACTGCTTATTTCTTTCAGTGTAATGTTCTGCGTTATCTTCACTGGAAGGCGGCACAATTTAGAATACGCCTAAATAAAATAAAACTACCGCAGATACGTAATATTATTATTCGTAAAAGTAAAATGTTAAACATAGTAAAACCGTATTTTCCTCAGACGATACCCTTTTTTTGTGTAGGATGATAAGACGCTAGGATTTTCAGTTTCTTTCGCAAATCAGCTTAAGAACCAAATAATAAGAGTTCCATTTTCTGCTATAAGTAAGTATTTTTATTCGGAGGTTTTTAACCAGGATTCGTTATCCATTATTTAGTCCAGAACCTGCTTTTTCTTTGAAGTCGGCTAAAAAAACAAAGATCGATGTTTTGATAAAGAATAACATAGCAATAATAAAAATAAAAAAAACATGTAAGAAGGAAGGTACCTCCTCAATGAGAAAGTAGCTCGGCTTTTTTTTCGCCAGCGAATCAGCATTGCTACTAAAGTCGTATTGAGTAATAACACAGAGGGTTAAAAATATAAAAAAAAAATATTAATATTTTAAGTTAGCACGTGACTTTACAAAATGGACTGACTTGATACATTTTATTCTCTAAAATATAATTCGAAAACTATCTATATGTCAATGGGATAAGTGCCCAAAACGCTGGCAGCATTGCCATTCTTAGACGTAGTTTTCGAATTATATTTTAGAGAATAAAATGTATCAAGTAAGTCCATTTTGTAAAGTCACGTGCTATAAGTTAGCTATTAATACAATTTTTATATTTTTAACCCTCTGTGTTATTACTCAACACGACTTTAAAAATTGCGAAAATAAAATGAACTCTTCATTCACCTAAAAAGTAAGGCTCGATTTTTAAGCTTTTAATTTATTTGAACATAATATTAAAAAAATGTTCATTGGTTGTTTTTATTTTTTAATGAAACAAGATGAATCGAATGTGTGTAAAATATTATTTCAAATTGATAAAAAGATATGCTTAAAATCCTTAAACTCTTTACGATTTTCTGTCATGTGAAGCAGAAAGGGACGTCGCATACCTAGTAAAAAATTGGTTACCTTATTTCTTTAATTCGTACCCATGCAATTCTATTTTCAAGGACTGATATTTCAATAGGCAAATCAGTTTAATCGAACGAATATGAATTGTGGTAGGACATGACAGATTTTGCATGGAAAATATGTCAAACCACAACTATTTAAATCTATGCAAACCACCATAACTTTTCTTCAGATAAAAGTTATCTAACTATTCAAAAATTAGCTCTGAAATGAAAACATGAATAATTATCTAGCAGAAAAATTACAAAAGAATATCTTTAAATGCCATTTTTTCTTTGTTTTATGAAATAGAATAGGGTAATTTGCGATTTGAAAAAGAAAAAAATAGGTGGCGAATATTTTTTAATATTTAACAGACTAAATAGAATTTTAATTTTTTGATTCATGAAGTATCCTTATTTCTCTGTATTTAATTAATAAACGGCAAGCACGAACAATACTACTATTTGCACTGGATCACAGTTGTGACAAACCATGGGAGATTGCACAACAGCCACCCACGTTGTTACTTCGTACACAGTCCAGGTGACTCACTATCATGCTTAGGATTTAGAATCCCTCACCCTCTATTTTTCTCCTAATTTATTTTGGGGGCGGCAAAGCATGTATTTTTTTTTTTGGTGGATTGGGAAATTATCCAATGAAATCTCCCGCTCTAGGGTGGAGCGGGAGGGCGTGTCAGACTCTTACTGACTAAAACCCACCTCTGTTCTTTCCCTGCCTGAGTGCCCAGGGATGTGGATAGCTATAAGAGTAGGGCCGTTACACAGAGCTACCTCGCCCCTGGGCATTCAGGGCAGGTAAGGAACAGGGGTGGGTTTTAACCCCTGTTCCTTACCTGCCCTGAATGCCCAGGGGGCGAGGTAACTCTTTCGAATTTATCCTCAACCCCTGGGCAGGCATCGGCCATGACGGGCCCCGTCATATTTTGCTGAAAACTCTGAGGCACGCGTGGAACACTACGCGCCGTCGACTCTCGGGCCTGGTGCTGATCGGACAGCGAGTTACCCACTACTCGCCGTCCGTAGGCCCGGGTACAGCATGTCTTCTATTTGACATCTTTTCAATAATTATATTTTTTACCCGTATTATCTTTCAAACAATAATTCCGTATTTCTTTGACCTTGCTCAAAGCTTTTCCAAATTTAAACTTAAAACTTTTCTAACAAATTAGTCCTCCTTATTTTGAATCACATGTCCATAACATGGCAACTAACAAGTAGTAACTTTCAAGCAGTCTGTTGAAGTTGGTAAAATGTATTTTAGTTTAATCACAGATTTGACGCCACCAACTGCATCAGACTGCTTGAAGAGTGGGTTTCTTGGAACTTTTAGTTGTTTTATGTTAGTCGTGTTTTTTTTTAAATTTTGTTACAAATATTCAGCGACATCTAGTGTAACTTATCAGCACTACAACTACAGACGACTACGTGTAAATATTGTGCACATAATTATGTAAACCATCCGCCTTTATAAGAAGAGCTGTCTTCGAACATATCGTCATTCACTAGCTAGAGGTTCTGAGCCCGGTAGCCACGCAGCTAGCTCTGATCCTTAGTACGACTAGTTCCTGTTTCAATAGCCTAGCAGTCTTCAGGAACTAGCCAGCTAGGGGAGGTCTGAAAAGCGATAGCCACGTAGTCCCTTTCATCCCTCCACTTAAGTTTGTCGTATGATATTTAATTATTGTAACGTGTAACATAAGTTAAGTTGCCAATAAATTATCATCAAGTTCAACGGGGCTTTAATTTCACAAACAGAAACCCTACAATTTTATTTTATTTTAATTCCTATATTTTAGTGACTTATATTTTTGGAATAATCCCTTCGAGCTTTTTTTTAAACCCCACATAACCATGCCACAAAAAAATACGACGACACTTACCTAATGACAGCCGCCATTTTGTTTTTTTTTTCAAATTGATACAGCCTGTAACCAATCTAGTGATACCTCTTTTGTACCCTCTTTCTGGGGCCGTCGGGTAAGAACAAAAAAAAATTGAAAAATGTTTTACAAGTCAATTGTTATGGCAATCTTTTAATAGCGTTCTTATCGTCGAGGCCCATTTACAGATTTTGCTTTTTATATTTTTGGTAGCAAATTTTAAATCAGATTGAGGTTTCGCACCTTCAATCACTTTTGATGAAATATTATAATGCCTTCAATAGCATTAGAAATTCCCTAGATTTCACGATTTATAAATTACATCAGAGAATGAGTGGGAGTGTGGCTTTGATTCACTAAAACAATTATATTTTATTAAATACTAGCTTCTGCGTAGAATTAGTACTTTACCCACTGTAAATTATAACCTATGTGCTATGGCCGGACTATGATCTATCTCTGTGCCAAATTTCATCCAGATCCATTCAACCGTTCTGGCGTAATTGAGTAACAAACATCCATCCATCCAAACTTTCGCATATAAATAATAAATTTAAACAATAAACTTTATTATTTATTTAAGAAAAGTTAATTCAAAGCAGCAAAATATTAAACAATTGAATGTTGGTTCACAGACACAGAAAATTAATAACACAATATTATTTTAATGTTTTTTCGTAATTGACTTTTTGCTTATTCAATTTCATTTTGATATTTCTTTGTACGCTAGAATATTTATTAAGAAATCTTAGCAATAAAACAATAAAATTTAAGATAGATGCTTATTTTAGGCACAAAGGACTAAGGTTATCTAAGCATAAGCAGTCTTATAATGTTCCAACAGACTGCTGGACTCAGGCCTCCTGTGTAGGAGAGAAAGTGGGCCGTAATCCACCACGCGGGCCCAGTGCGGGATGGTGGATGTCACATGTCTTCGAATTTTCGGTTATGGACATGGCGGTTTCCTCACGTTGTTTTTCTTCTCCGTTTTGAGAGCAGTGGTGATGAAATGAATTAATATTTATTGGCCATTACCACTGGGCCACCACTATCCTAAGGACTAATTAACATTACGACGATATACCGAACATCAACGTCAGGCCAAAAGAGTGGATACAGTCAAATTACCACCACTTAGTTATAATCCGGGATAATCCACGAACAAACGCACCCTGGCAAGTCTAAATGGTTTAGAATATAGATTAAATTTAATGATGTGATCCCCAATTTCGGCTTTTAGCCTTTAAGTAATTTAATACTTGGGAGATACAGTGAGATGGGCGAATGAAAATGGTACTTTAATGTAGTAACTGAGGGTAATGTCAATTAAGTTTATTATTGGGCTAATGATTCTGTCTGAATGTGTAGTTCCGTAATTTAAAATAGTAATACTGGATTTTTAGGTTATAATTCTTATCAGAAGTATTTTGTGTCTCACCAGCACAAAACCAAATTGAAAATATAAAGGCAAATTAAATAAAACCATTCGGTTAATAATTTTATATTCGTCAAAGAATAGTAATTGTGACTTAATTTCAACGAAAAACAAACAATCAACAAAATGAAAACGAAACAATTTTTCGAATACAAAATAAAATTAAAATAGTAGGTACAGTCCATCACAAAACACTTATCACAAAAAAAAATCCGTCAAGCATTCCAAATTTCGAGTTTCAAGTATCTGCCCAGGAAGTGGGATCGACGTTATTGGACAAGTGAAATACTGAATTCCCTTAGCGAAGGCAAAGGGTGCGGATGGGGTGCTAAATGTCTTTTCCAACTCATAAATCTTCGATTAAAATCGGGGGCGCAGTAATTGAGCGTGCAATTTATAATACTATGGTCATCAGACGATTTTGAGAGCGCTTTTATGTTTATACGAACATTCTTGTTAAGTTATTAAGTAGAATTATGGAGTTTACAGTATTTTAATAAACTCTTTGAAGGAAAATAACTTGTTTCTCTCTTCGTGCAAGTTGTAATTATTCACAACACGGAATGAGTTAGTATTGTGCTTCTGGCAATCAGTAGCTTTTGAGTACATTATCGTTCTTTGTGTAGAAGGTATGCATTTTTTTGTGACCTTAATTATTTCGTTACATTTTTGTGTGAGTTTATAATAAATAATTAAAAAATTCTATATTTTAACAAAACTAAAAAACACACTTTATTTTAATTTTTCGTGGTTATCTAAGCAAACCCTTTCATTTGTTACCCATAAAATGGAAATGCATATAAAACAACTAGTCCGCCATCTTGGGAAGTCCGTCATATTGCATTTAGAATGACATCACTTTGCTAGTCATGCATTTTTTTTTTTTTTGGGGTGTGGGAAATCATCCTATGACTTCTTCCGCTCTAGCGTGGAACGGAAGGGCGTGTCAGACTCTTACTGATTAAAACCCAGCCCTGTTCCTCTCTGCCTTGAGTGCCCAGGGGCGTGGTAACTCTTTCGAATTTATCCTCAACCCCCGGGCAGGCATCGGCCATGATGGGCCCCGTCCCTACTGCTGACAACTCTTTGAGGTGCGCGTGGAACACTACGCGCCGTCGACTCTCGGGCCTGGTGCTGATCGGGCGGCGAGTTACCCACTACTCGCCGTCCGCAGGCCCGGGTTGCTAGTCATGCATTGTTATCCAAATTAAATGCTAATCATGCATTGTTATCCAAATTAAATGCTAGTCATGCATTGTTATCCAACTTAAACATGTACGTAATATTTCAGCTTAATCAGTAACTGGGAAGTGGGTCTAATTAAACTTCTAAGATTTCTTTACATAGTTACAAATGAAGCTTATAACAGGGTGTTCAAAAACAAACCCAATATTATATTGATGCCAAATCAATCAACTCATTGGCACGAACTAATTTTGTAAGCAAAAATTCTCTTTACAACGGAAAATGGAGCAGACGTTCTAACCCAAGGAAATACGTATAATTTACTAAACATAATGACTCAATGAATATAAAACCGTGACCACTTCCGAGAAGCATTATTCTAACAGCTCTCTTATTCAAAGTTTATTTTATATCTTTAAAATAGCACCAATGGAGATATGGACTTGTTTTAACTCAGTCTCTGAGCGAATAAAATAACAATATAGCAAAATTAAATGCAATTTCAACAGCAAAGGCTTAAGCTACGCTTACTTTGGACTGTTTTTGCTTCGTTAGGGTTACACAAAGCTGCAGCATCACAAAGCGCTTGAAGAAATCCGGGTCGATGCGGCTTGAGCTTCATAACCTTTAAACATTAAAGTGATAAAATAAAATGCAGCGTAAAATTTCCTTAAGCTTATAAAGGCGAATTTTGTGCCGAGGAAACTAAACTACAGTTTACAGCGATTAAAAATGAGGTTTTTTGTTGAACAAAAAGAAGAATTTACCTACGGCTGAACAGAGAGTATTTAATTAAATTACAAGGTTGGTGTGTAGTTATACCTATTAAATTTGTTTTTAACAACCAGCTTAATCATTGTGCAAGTTTTTAAATACGTGCTAAGTGGTCGTCTTTACTTGAAGGCCATTTACATGTTCACCATAGGTTTATTACCCATAGTAATTATTATGGTAGTAATACCTAGCTGGTTCTTTGTCAACTACATGGTTTTTGCAGAAATAGCGATATGTTTTACGTGTTTGCTGTTCTGTGAGATGAAAAAAATATAGTTTTATTTTATTTAGTATTAGTGCATGGCTATTTTGCTGTACGAAATATGAGTTATAATGTCAAATGAAAGCTAACTAGTCTTCTCATGAACACCTTAGCAATATTACTTAAGGATACAACATACCTAAACTGTAATAATATAATAAAAAAAAAAAACACAGTCTCTCCTTTGAAAACTACACTATCTAATAAACAAACCATTTCGCATGTCTACTCCGTAAAACACTTTTGTGCGCAACAATGCTCCCAATAAATTAACGCCTATTTAAACATTTTCGGAATGAATTTAATTATACATTTGCTCACGCAACAGTTCGTGGCTATTTTATATTGTCTGTTTTGTCTTTAAATTGAATTTTAAATGCAATTTAAGATGGTTGACTGAATAATTTTTCGGTCGAATGGGGCATAGAATGCCTTTAACAGCCTCCAATAAGTTAATTTTTGTGGAAACATTTATTTAATTTTTCGGGTAAAATTATTTAGGCTGTGAAAAACAAAATTGAAGAGCTATTTTTGGAATTCAATCAATGTATTGCTACGATACCTATTAATCGTTAATAGGCTTAACGCACTTAAAAAAAAACTATTTAGAATACAAATCGACGGAAAAAGCCAGCACATGAGTAATTAACCTGTGAAGCACTGCGACTCACTGGTGAGTTTGACAAAAAAAAAAAAAATTAAAGAGAAAAAAAAAAAAAAATCGGCTGTCAACCCGGGTTGTCGTCGGGGTTCAATTTGACAACCCGGATTTGGCCACGGGGGATATTTTTTTATTGTTATAGAAACTTGCTAGGTACTGATTTTTGTAAATAAGAGATTATACTTTTTCTAAACACCAGGGATTTGGAAAATTTATCACTCATTTCGAAAGCTCATGTCAATCCCACACATTTTATTATTTTGGCTGACGATACCACTGATAGAATGTCACTTTTTTGGGGTCCGTACGCGAAGGCACTTAACTTTAACACTTTAAAAGAGACTTTCGATGCTTCTTCTCAGAATAGTCAGCTAGGGAACACCGGCCTCATCTACCTAAAAGCGACAAAAAAAAATGTTGACGTGTAAAAGTGTAGTTAAAACCTATTTACTTAAATCATTTATCATCCCTATGGCTGTCACTCACGTGACAGTCTGTCAGTCTGTCAGTCTGTCAGTCTGTCCATCGTCTGTCAGAAAATGTTGTTCCTATCAATTATTTAACATCCCTTTAACCCCCCCCCCCCTTTTCCTTCCTTTTACTATCAAATACCAAAATATTGATTTCCCTCATATGGTACGGAACCCTTAATGTGCGAAGACCGACACGCACTTGGTCGGTTTTTCTAAAGACTAAGTGCTGACATAGACGGACTGCTTGGAGCAGTCGGTGACGACAGTTTCAAGCGGTCGCTGTTGGGCGATCTGCAGTGTCAATACTAAATTGACGATCGCCATAGATGAATCGCTCAAGCAGTTCATTTGTTTTCACAGCTAAAAATGTATTGACTGCTCTAAGCAGTCCGTCTATGGAGACCCTAACCGCAACACGACTGCTCTCGTGCAGTTGGTCTTGACTGTTCTAAGCAGTCCGTCTATGGACGGCCTAAGATCTACAAAATTATTAACGCAACTAAATAATTATTGGTAGCTAGTATTTAGTAGATAAAGGCAATCATCGTGCAGAAACCGACATGACCTGTAACCAAAAATTCGAAGACATGTGACATTCACCAACCCACACTGGGCCCGCATGGAGGCCCATTCCCTCTCACAGAGAAGAGGCCTGTATACCAGCAATGGGAACGTTAAGGCTGATTATGCACACTTTAAAAGACAGGGCATAACCCTAATATTTTTACTCGAATTAAAATACAAAGGCACTGTATCTTCAGCGGTTAAGTGGTTTCCAAAGAGCTGGATTAAGGATTTTTGAACGTCATACCTGAATGTTCATAATTTAAGTAGTACAGTAAAAAATGGAGTTATAATACTCGGGAGGTACGGTTTGGGCTTATTCTAGGTTTCATTTGATTTATTTTTTGTCGTTATTTTTGACCTCTTTGATCTTTTGGGACTATATTAAAAAGACATGTTACTTGGGAATACGAAGGTATACCTATTGTTTTTTTGAAAGCACATATTCTGTTACTGTCAAATACATGGAATTTTGCACAAAAAAGCTTTACAATCAGAGACTGTGAGACTAATCTTATTTTACAGATTCCTCGTTATTGTTTTATTAATAAGTGATTTTTTTAGACGCAAGAATTTGGGTGCATTTCCACTGAAGAGGAGCTGGTTGGAGCGGAGCGGAGATGTGCTGGAATCGACCAATCCCAATGGTTGAAATCCTCATCGCGTCTCGTCTGTGATTGGACGGCCCAGCTCTGCTTCAGTGGAAACGCACTTTTATGGGTTCGCGAAACGAACGTGTTAGTTACGTGTTGCGCCAGACTGACGACTGAAAAAAAATATGAAATAATTTTTTTTTTTTCAGACCATGCCTTACGTTCCTCTTACAATTAACAGTTTTGGAGTGGAAGACGCAGCGTAGGAAGGCCTCCCACAAGGTGGACACATGACCTAGTGAGGGTCACGGGAATCTGATGGATGCGAGACGGACAGGGCCGGTCGTTGTTGCAACACATAAAGGCATATAATTATAATGTCCAGCTGTAGATGTCTTCTAGAAATGATAATGATGATGAAAAACCGGCCAAGTGCGAATCGGACTCGTACACGAAGGGTTTCCGTACCATCGTACAGGATTATAAGCGTCTTGTTGTCAATATTAAGGTCGAGCAAAAACAGCTAAAAAAACACGTTTCTAGAAATGTGTTCTTTTTGGCAGGGGGCTCCCCTACTGAGCCCTTTTAATTTCTTTAATTTATTTTTATTATTTGTTTAAATTATGAAAAATATTATACGACACACGATTTAAAGGCCCTGTTACTGTCATACGGGTAGCCACCCGCGTGCGGACCTGGTCTGCGTGCGGGCTGCCGGCATCCTATCATTTCGTTCGTGTTTTTCCTATTACGTGCGCAGCACGCGCACGAAACGTGGATTGGCAGCGGGCGCGTACCAGCGCCCGTGCCACCTGCATGCGGGCACGCGTTCTTCTTCCGCCAGTGTAGTTTTTACTGTCGTGCAGGTCCCACGCATGGTCACAGTACAGTAGCATAGTGCAACACGCACGCGGGTGACACGCACGACTCTGCAGCGGCGAACGAAATTTTTGTCCAGCTTGTGGCCAGGACTGTGCTATCACCCGCACGCGGACCAGATCCGTACGTGGGTGGCAACCCGCATGTCAGGAAAAGGGCCCTAATGCTCTAATTTGAATGACAAGTTAATTGCTGGGTTGGAGCCGTGCCGTTGCAGTGCCGGTATAGTGTGTCATGACCTTTAGACAACGTGATATTCTGAGTGATAACGTTTGTTGTAGATCAAAATTTTTAAGGTTGACCACAAGACTTTTCAGTATTGCTTGTCAATCGCATTTTGCGAATAGGCGACAACACTGTTGGTACAATGGTTGAGCGATCGGCTACTGCGCTGCGTGTCGCGAACAATATTTATATGGCCTACAAATAGTTGTTCCAGGTCTGGACGTCTTGTGTATGTGAGTTTGAGAAAAAGTCCCTTGACTAATGCCAATAAAAAACAAGAACTAAAAATAAACAAAATAAATATTTAAAATAATAATTCTGACACTATGATGATTGGCGGCGAAATAGAAGGGTAGGTTAGAGATCGCACATATTATGCGCTCAGCTAGACATAATCTGGAAACCCTCATAATATTGGTCCAGGTGGAAGGAAAACGCACTAAAGGCCGAGCCCCGGTAAAATGGTCAGACTTAATAAAGAAGTCTGTTGGAAGCAGCATGTACGGAGCGGTAAACATTGCAGAAGACCGCAGAACTTGGAGACGCATCGTTTGTGGTCGCATGTTTCAGTAGTGATGGAACGACGTAGAAAAAGAGATCGTATTAAAATCCACATTACCATATTGATAATTTATTTCCCAAAGAAATAAGCATTGTGAAAACTGAAATAATGAAGCAAAGTGTGGATTCGCGCATGAAGGGTTCCATACTATCGTACAAGATTATACGCGTATATTTGTTGCTCTTAATAAGATCGAGCAAAAAAAATAAAAATAAAACTCACAAAGAGTAGGGGAGCCCCCTTAATTTTTTTTTATTATTTGGTGTTATAGTGGCAACAAAAATACACATTATTTGAAATTTTCAGCTGTCGATATTGATTGGTATAAGTTAACATCCAGTCTTAACTTCGGCACCACCATTGAGTACGATGCCCAAATAGCGACCAAAAAGCAGGGCATCCTAAATAGAGTGAGGCGATACTTCACGCCTGGACAGCTTTTAACCCTTTACAAAGCACAAGTCCGATCCTGCATGGAGTATTGCAGCCACCTTTGGGATGGCTCATCTAAATACCAACTTGCTGACAACTTGACTCATTGGTGACGTAAAACTGGTGGATGCCAAGCTTCACAGCTTGGCTCATCGCCGCAAGATTGCCTGCTTATCGGTCTTCTACTGAACGTACTTCGGAGAACGTGCTCAAGAACTCCACGACCTCATCCCACCGGCCCCCTTCTACCATCGGACTTCTAGACGCACGAGAAGTTACTATCTCTTCTTTGTTGCTATTCTACAAATTCACACTAAGCGTTTCCAAGCGTCTTTTATAATAATGCGCACAGCAAAGTAGTGGAACTCACTGCCTGCACCTGTGTTTCCGAATTCAAACAACTCTAATCTCTTTAAAGTTAGAGTGAACAGGCTTCTTCTGGGTAAGCTCGCTCCATCGTCGACTTTGTCTCTGTCACCTCTGACCTAGATCAAAAACGGACGGATGGACGGACAGCGGAGGCTTAGTAATAGGATCTCGTTGGTTACCCCTCGGGTAAGGAACCCTAAAAACGAAGATGACGTTAAATTAATAAGTACCTATTATGAAACCCAACAATGATTCTCTCTGATTTTCATTCACTGGAAATTAATGTTCGAGCAGAAAAACCGACCCGTTTAAAAATGAGATAACGGTTTAAGTACGATTCAACGGTTTCCATTATAAAAGTCCGGTTTTATTCGACCAGCTTTTATTTCGATGGACGTTTTATTAATTATTAAATCTTTATGTATATTACTTATTACATTTCTAGAGGTGGATTGGGACAAAAAAACTTGGTCTTAGATTTTTTTAATGAAATGTAGATTTTCCAAAGAATAATCCAAAGATGTTTTACTTCTTTGTATTATTCAAAAAGGTAACATTGTATGTTCGTTTTTAAGGTTCCGAATGGTAACCAACGGGACCCTATTACTAAGACTCCGTTGTCCGTCCGTCCGTCTGTCTGTCAGCGGGCTGTATCTCATGATTCGTGATAGGTAGACAGTTGAAATTTTCACTGAATGTGTATTACTGTTGCCGCTATAATTAGCGCGCTGGCAGCTAGCCGTAGCATAAATTCGAGGCGATGCCGTGCTGCAGCTGTGCAGTAGCGGTGCCGGTATAATGTGCCATGACGTTAAGACTCCAAAATGATCCTATTATATTTTATTTAGTAGTTTTCTTGGTTAGGGGTCTCTATCACAAAGATACCTTCAGCACATGTAAAAATAACCAAAACATCCCTCTTTGACGTACATAAGTCGGACAAAAATAAATATGTATAAAAGATTTTTGTTACTATCAATGTTCGTTTTGTCAAAGAAATATTAAATATTCTAATCTAATTCAACCATATACCGAAACCGTAACACATTCTCGAAGGTCAATTATTTTATCAAAGGTTTCAATAAATTCAAATTCGTTCATTTTACTCAGAATTCAATTTATTGATATCTCATACAAAACTTTTGACTTGAATTTATGGTTAGAAAGCTGAACTCGAATAAATAAATCAAATTGGCAATCATTATGGTAGTTTTGCGTAGTAAGCGAAACTAAACTGAGTCGTTTTGGATCGTAACCGAAAATTTTGCAGTTCATGACTTATTATTTGTTCGTTTTTAATCGACTTCAAAAAGGATATCAAAGGAGGTCATTAATTTGGATGTTTATATTTTTTTTTTTGTTCGGGCACAATTCGGTCATCTATAGACGGATTTGCAAAATTTGTTTTTTGTCTAAAAACGAAAAAACAAAACCAGAAATACCGACTGCCGAAATTAAAGTTATTTAGCACTATTTGGTTTTGTTTTAAAGTCGTTCTATTTTTTGTAACAAAAACTTTTTATAAGAACTTTATTATAATTATTACTATGCAGATAGCTAAGTGGTTTTGTAACTCTGTGTAAAAGAGTTAGTCCAGGAAAGCTATAACCACATTTATTTCTGCGGTCAAGCAATTTGACTGTGTTCTGATTTGTATGATAAGGCTGTCAGCATGATCAGACACACATAAGATACTTTTATACTGTAAATTCTGGTATTTCAGATATTTACTGGTATCGGTGAATAGTACATATATAGTACTGTAGGAACCCAGGCTCCAGTATGGCCTGCAGGGTTCCTTGGACGTTCTTCGAAGTCGCGGGGACGTTGCGTAGCTTGGCGACTCGTTGACTAGGCGCGAGAGGACTATGTCTACGGGCGAATAAAGGAAACTGCTGAGGGCGATTTCAATTATACTGTATTGAAATAATCAAATTACATCTGTCCCACTTGATCGGGCTCAACTTTTATCTAACTCTAACTGACACATACGTCAAGCCTATCATTTCTTCTAATATTCAAACGGCTTTCCAATAAGTCTAGAATGTTTTAGTCAACCAGTTAAGGCCGGTGCACAACCGCTAACATTAGGCTGTGTCTACAATCGTCACAGTACCATATATGGCCATCATTTCAGCTGAAAGACGTCCACTAGTGATTATACGAGTAGGCCTCCCCCAAGTGTCGCCACAACGATCTCATCCATTGGATTGATGGTTGTTTCTCGAAGTTAGATCTGACAGGACCGTTTGTACCCAGTAAACAACTTTGAGTGAAGCGTCTCCAATCGGGCCATCCGGAACTGCCTGGTTATTTGCTGCCTGCAAACATAAAACTTAGGGGTAGGTTTAGTGGTTATTAAAATGACTTTCTCAAGTTACCTACTGAGTACGTATGTACCTCCGCATTGAAGGATAGAAAAACGCAGCCTAATACTGGTGAGGGTCATCATCTGCCTAGCCTTTTCCCAACCATCTTGGGGTTGGCTTCCAGTCTATCTGGGTGCAGCTGAATACCAGTATTTTACATGGATCGACTGCCTGTGTGACCTCCACAACCCAGTTACTGGGTAATACTATAGACCTTGGTAAGACTGGTTGTCAGACTTTCGAGCTTCTGATGACCCGTAACGCCAGGAACAACGGCTTAACGTGCTTTCCGAGGCACGGAGGAGTCTCGGTATGTAGAGATGGTCACCCATCCATGGACCAACCCCAGCAAGCGTAGCTTAACCTGATGGATCGACCCGTGCGGCTGTTATTACTTTAGCCACGAGCTCTATCATAGAAAATTGATTACCGTCTTACTAAGTGCCAATTTCGTTTTATCCCAGCCTAGCCGTCGTTTTTAGGAGACTACATTGATCGATCTTGAGCAGACAGCTAATTCGTTCACCCAAATATATATCGGCTTACACTCGATTATCCATCGCAAGTGGTTAGTTGATGGCTGATGAGCTGATTTACTAGCTGTTCCAAATATATAGGGATAAAAATATATATTCATAATATATAGGATAGGCCATGAGTGCAACTTTTTAGGGTTCCGTAGTCCTAACAAGGACAAAGTACCCTTACAATTTCGGTCCGTCCGTCTCTACGCTATCGTAGAGACTGTTAGTTCTAGAAACCTGCAATTTTGCATGGGTGTACAATTAAGCACGCTAAGAAAACGACACACTAAAATTTTTATGGTAGCTCGCGTATATGTTATGTGGAGAAGTTTTTTTTTTTCGCCTATTCTATAGTACGGGGTATCGTTGAACAAGTATTTCAAAATCATTGCGGGATTGTGAAGACTATTATTCGAAACAGTTATTCGTTTACGAAATATTAAACTTTAAAGTGATATTTTTGTTCAAGTCGAGCGTCCCCTCACTAAAAGCTAAACTGTTGACTTGAAAGATCTGAAAAAAATCGAGATGGTAGTCTAATAACGAGCTTTGAAAGAAAACTATCATGGCTAAGTTACCTATGCCAGTTTAAGAGTGATAGTCAACCTACTTGGAAAATTTCATACAAAACGGAAAAAAAAAATATTTATCTAAAGTTACTTATGTATTTAAAACGGGTAGTAAAAAAAATACCACCATTTAGGAAAATAAAACCTTATTTTTCGTTTTAAATTTGAAGATGACATCAATTGTAATGTCATAAGTAATAATAAACGTAAAGCCCCTTTCTAAGTCCGCATTTTATATCGGGCGACTACGGAACCCTACATTGCACGTGGCCTGAAATACACTTGGGCGGTTTTTTTTTTGCATTACTAGAGTGCCTTCGAACAATGCAAGAAAGTTTAATTTAAAAACTTGACATATTTCTACATATTATTATGTTCACTTTGAGCTGTGATAAATTCGGCTTAAAATGGAAAAGGAAAAGGTTAAAATCATCAATATAACTCTCTCAGTTAGAAATCATGCCATATGTCATGATGTCATGAATCAAACGTTGACAGTTGACGTCAATTCTAATGTTGATGATTTTAATGACTATAAATCTATAAACACATACTTGCTACGGCCGCAAATCATATTTTGACGAAGATACAAGCTGACACTGACCTTCAAATTGCAAAAAACGTAAGAAAATTTGAATTTCGCAGGCTACCCTGGTGATTCCACCATAAAAAGTATCTTATATTTTAATCCAGATCCTGGTCTACACGTGTGCCTAATTTTATCCAAAACTGATCTCCCCTTGAAGCGTGACTGACGTCCACTGACCAAACGTCCATACTTAATTTTTTTTATATTTTTTTAACCGACTTCCAATAGGAGGAGGTTCTCAATTCGTTATATGTTTTTTTTTTTTTTATATGTATGTTACGCGATTTCTCTGCCACTTGTGAATAGATTTTGATGATTCTTTTTTTGCTTGGTAGGTCATACATCAGAGGTGGTCCCATAGAAATTTTATCGAAATTGATTAAGCGCTTTTTGAGAAATTGAACAAAAACGAAAAATACGTATACCTCGATGACATTTTGGTGTTCTCCAAATGTTTAAATTCCACGTTCCATATTATTGTGGTTTTTAGTTCTGGGGTATAACAACTATCAAGTGAAAAATAAAAAAACATTAAAAAATAAAACAACCGACTTCCAAAAAAAAAATGCACTAAAAATTAAAAAATAACTTTAATTTCGGAAGTCGGTGTCAAATAACGAAAAAGTAAAATACAAACACCGACTTCCGAAATTAAATTTATTTTTTAATTTTTAGTGAATTTTTTTTTTGGAAGTCGGTTGTTTTTTTTTTAAAGTTTTTTATTAGTACGAGTAGGTACATAATAGGAAGCCGTAGGATTTTCACAGGCCCCATTTTCCTACCCAATTGAATGTAACGTACCTTTAAGTTGGTAGTACGCATATTCACAAGTTCCTAAGTAGGTAGTTATTTTATGATTTTTCGTCAATTTGGTGCATCTTTCCTTCTTTTGGTAAAATGACTTGAATTGTTAAAACATCTTAAATAACATTACCTTTAGGTATAGTAAGTACCAGATTTATTTTTATCTATAAAAAACACAGAGACTAAAGACGAACCCCTGCTAAATACTTTTCCAACAGACTAGGTTTTGATTGGCTTCATTCCCAGTGAACCGTTCGGCGTTCACGCCTAAGGCACTCACAGACTTTTGTACCCCGTCAACTACTACATTCGTCTAAATGAAAAGGTTTAAATAAAACCCGAATGAGTTTGCCTCTGAATAGACAAGCTGACGTGAACGTGCTCTTAAGAACTTGTATGAAAAGGCGGAAAGGAAAACACGGGTGTTATATATGGAAATCGTTTTCCAGAACTTTGAATGGTGTCAAACTGAGCGAGGTAGAGAATTATGTTTCGTGTTATCAAAGCATTGAGTGTGGGCATTACTGAGGGTTTTGTAATCAGTGGGTTGTGATAATTTGATAATGGAAGCGTTGTGGTTTGGGTAGGAACTGTGAACAACTGATAATAAAGCCCTAACGTCCGGGCTGAAACGATGAGTTTTATTTTCAAAAAATTCTTGTGCCAAACTGTTTAATTTTTCGATCTACCGTGAGGGTTGTTGACATCACAAAACACACTAAGAAAAATTATGGGGATGATACGGCCAACCAATGGTGATGATCACGTGATCAATGGTCCATATTTAATTTTTGGGGTGGGGAATCATCGTGGTGTCAGACTTTTACTGACTAAAACCCACCCCTGTTACTTCCTTGCCTGAGTGCCCAGGGGCGCGGTGGCTCTGTTACCAATTTATCCGCGACCCCTTGGCATGCAAGCATCGGCCATGATCGGCCCCGTCAGTGGTGGCTGACATCTCTTTGAGGCGCGCATGGAACACTACGCTTCGTTGACTCCCGGGCCTGTTGCATCCGCAGGAACGCGTCTACGGTGGCCGGAGATCGTCTCGCGACGATCGCATGAATTAAATGCTGTAGTAGTAATATCTAGCTCACAGCTCGCAAACATATGGTCAGCGGGGCTAACCTGTTCCAGAGTGGTGACCGGGTACCGGAAGACGCAGCGTTTGAAGGCTCCCACAAGATAGACCGGTGAACTGGAGAAGGCCGCGAGAATCCACTGGATGCAAGACGCACAGACCGAATGTGTGTGTCATTTGGGGAAGGAATATGTCCAGCTGTGGACGCCTTTTGGCTGAAATGATGATAATGAGGATGAGAACTAATATTGTGCTATATTAAAATAGTTGCTTCTGCTACCGGCTTCGCTCGCGTGGAATAAGTACTTCTCCCGTTATAAAGTTTCAACCCCCTATTTGACCCCCTCAGGGGTCGAATTTGAAAACCCTTTCATAGTGGATACTTACTCTTCACACAGAACACACCCTCCAAATTTCATGACTCTTAGACCAGCGGCTTAGGCTGTGCGTTGATATATCAGTCAGTTAGTCAGTCAGCATTTGAATTTTATACAGGCTGTAACGGAAAGGTGTGGTCTTATTTTAAGAACTGCATATACCCATCGATATGAACAACTTTCTTCAAGAAAATCTGAGGAAATTTCAAAAATAAAATTTTACATCCCATACAAATATTGATCAGCTGATGATAACTTTGTATGGAAAGTCAATTGTTTTTTTTTGGCAATTATATATTTTTTCTTAGAGAAAGTTGTTCATTTTCATGGGCAGAACTGGCTCTTAAAATATGACCACACCTTTCCGTTTTCCGTTACACCTGTATATACAGACAGAAATGCCAGTCTAAAAAGCAGTATCAATTTATCCTGAACCATTTCACATATCATTTCTGCCAGTTTTAGTTGTCTGTATGATCTTTTTAAGACACATTTTTGTATAAACTTATAGAAGATTATTTACTTACCATGTTTATTTAAAACAAAGACTGTAGCCTTCTACTAAGTCCTTGTTCTAGTATATAATAGTGTCACAAGATTTATTTACAGCTTACCGTCTTAGTTTACCTTCCACTTTAGTTGGTAACGCTACTTTACCAGGTAAAGTCCTGTTGAATAACAAACGTGAACGAAGTTTATTTAGGTTTTTCTTTATGTAGTCGTCGTTAAGATTAAGTGTTGTAGAGACTCCATCTTTAGTACATTTATTTATATATTTATTTATTTATTTATATAAACACAAGTTTTAAATCAATTGTATTCTTAAAAGTTAATTAGGTGTATGTTGTCAATGGAATAAGCTGGATTAATTTAATAAATGGAGAGGAGGTCTTGGCTAAAGTAACAACAGCCGCACGGGTCGAGCCATCAGGTTAAGCTACGCTTGCCGTGGTTGGTCCATGGATAGGTAACCATCTCTACATACCGAGACTCCTCCGTGCCTCGGAAAGCACATTCAGCTATTGGTCCCGGCTCTCATTCGTGGATCTTCGATAGTCGTTACGGGTCCTCAGAAGCCCGAAAGTCTGACAACCTGTCATAGGGATTAACTGGGTTGTGAACTGACCTTCACAACCCAGTTACTGGTATTCAGCTGCATCCGGTTGAACTGGAAGCCGACCCCAAGATAGTTGGAAAAAGACAAGGCATATTGATAATATAATATAACACATCAAGTAGGTATCGTAGATTAGTGTTTCTTTAATAAACTCCTTAACATAATAACACATATAAGGAGTACCTGCATGCCACAGAGTTACTCGTACATAGGCGCCCCCAGTCTCTATAGTATCCACCAAATTGTTGATGTTTAACATCTTTCCTCTCGCTTTCCTTCAATCTGTGGGAGTGATTTTGTGAAATGTTACGGAAGTATGTAACAGGAAGCCGGGGTAGCACGTGCTATTTGATTTGACCGATGAGCACGCGCAGTGGTAAGGTTGGCCATCAGATGGTAGAGCGCGTGCACGATAAGTGTGCGCGCGGTCGAAATCGGGATTAAACGTTTTAATTTAATTTTTCAGGATAGAATGTTAATGTTGCTTATTACCAAGGTGAGATGTCAAATGTTACATGTCATATGCGACTACTGTAAGTCTCGCTCTTTTTTTTCTTCTGCTAGTGGCTTATTTCGGTACACTTTACAAGTTTTCTGGACTCATGTTATACTGCCCATTTTATTAAGTACTAAGAAGAGCATTGGTCATTTTTTGTTGTTGTTCATTTGACTTTTTTTTTTAAATCTTATTTGTTTCTGTAAAACATTACCTATTAATCCTGCGTTACTAAAGTTATTCCATTATAGGCTTTAAATGCTCGTCGGTGTGCATACTGAAAGGCAAAGCCATGTTGATATTTTTTATTGCATTCAAATAGGTACCTATGCAAAAAGAAAAAAAAAACACAAAACCTTTAAAAAATGGTCTTTTATTTAAATCAACTTTTTAATCTCAAAAACAATATTTTCTATACCAAGATTTATAATATTAACTACTATATTTACAGCGTTCGATCTTAGATAACCAATAGATTGTCAATAGCGATTAAGATTACTGTCATTATCAGTCAATTAATTTATCGTATATCAATCAGTTTCAATCGCGATTGACACTACTGTCAATCATCAGTCAATCCATATATCGTATATCGATCAGTTTTAATCGCTGGATTGACAATCATCTGGTCGTTATTATTAAAGTTATGAATATTTAAACATTAGAAACGTGAGTTTGTTGAAATGTAGTATTATTCTAGCTTTATTAACATTACCCTGATGCTTAGGATATTTTCTATGCAACATTGGCACAGATTTTCCCTTTCAGGCTTGTTTTCCTGGATTATTGTGTCACGACGGTAAAAAGCAATATATTCCATAAAATAGTTCGTTTCCATCCTAATCCGAGAAATGTCGGTTTGGAGTAACCGGTTGAGCACTAGACCTTAACTCCGTCAATAGAATTCAGAACATTTCCAAATCAAATAGAACACGGAACTCAAATTCGGATTTTGACCTGATGCAGTGCAGAAACACTTTAAGACACATTGACACTGGCAACTAATACTTCGAATACATTACATAGCCGAAAACAATTGAAAAAATAAGTGCCAAAAAATAACATGAAACAGCCCCTTCAAAATTCGACATAGAAAAAAACACGAAATAAAATGCTTGTCAAAAATAGTGGAACGCAAAAATTCGTTTCAGCAACATAGACCCAGTTTTACTAAAAGATTGACGTCCGTTTGACAAGTGACAATCAGGATCGTGGGCTTGGGATTTTTAAAACATTCTGTACAACTATTATTATTTTTACAAACATTTTTCACACCAGTCCTTTTTAAAACTCAACTGTTGTTCTATATTCGTATTTTTGCTTGATGAATCGAACACTCTCAAATACCGAATCACTTTTACATTTCCTAATAATTTTTCGAACTGTTTTTGTCATCTGTATTTCCTTGTATGATTTGATTGATAAATCAAACAGGTTCAAGCACTTTTATAATTTCGAATCACTTTTCAAACAGATTTTCGGAGAGTCTTGTATTTTTAAATTCAATTCTCAGATCGATTCTTTTCAAACTCATTTTGAAGTCACAGTCCTTTATGTGTCCTTTGTATTTACATAATTAATAAGTATATAACACTGGCGATGCCTATTAACGTGTGTAAGTCAAAACTGCTGGCCCACTGCGCGCTTCCCTGCATCGCTGCAGGAGTCTCGCCTGTAAAAGAAAATGGCAGTATTAAAAACTGTAATGCTTACAAATCAGTGGAATGTAGACTATTCAGCCCCCCTAGCCATATTACATTTCTATAATCATTTAAGCTACAGCTTAGAACAAAATGTATGGCAATGACATTACCTGCGATAAGTCACGTGACACTTATCTACGCAGGTAATGTCATTGCCATACATTTTGTTCTAAGCGTTAGCGTAAACGGTAATAGAAATGTAATATGGCTAGGGGGCAGGGTGTTATTAACCAATCAATTGATCGTCAATTAATGCCATCGATGTACATCGATCGACGTTGATCGATTGGTGTGATAGCGATCCGATCAATAAACAGTCGATCGACTATCGATCTATTGTTTATCGACCGCTATCCTATCGATCAGTCAGATCGACCAGATTGGTGGTGTAATAGCACCGTTAAATTTAATGTACGGGGCCAACATTTATTCAAGATGTCGTTTTTAGATTTAGATTTACTAGATATAAACTTTTCTGATTATTGTGCTTGATTGTGTCGAACAAAATTATAAACTCAACAGACATGGTAGGTATCAATATCTAATGAAGACACAACAAAAAAACTGTAAGCTTTTGACTTCAAGTGGGCTCAGCTGAGTATGGGGTCGATGGTCTCAGGTAGTGTAGTTACTCGTACTAAAATTTCTTTTTGTGGTTCGGTACCCGAAGGGTCCAAACGGAGCCTTCGGGTACCGAACCTTATTGCTGTCACTCACGTGTCCGTCTGTCTGTCTGTCTGTCCGTCGTCTGTTACAAAATTTTGTTCAGAAGAATTTTTGAATTAAAAAAAAATTGTAGTGTAATTTATTTTTTAATATTATGTATATTTTAATAAATACCAAAATATTGATTTCCCTCATATGGTACGGAACCCTAAATGTGCGAAGTCTGACACGCACTTGGCCGGTTTTTTTTAATTTTAATTTTAAGTGAAAATATTTTTTTTTTATATTTTAAAGACATAAGATACCTATTACATGTGCATAGTTTTCGCTAGCCTAAACTGTCCCACTGCTGGGCAAAGGCCTCTCGCAAGTCCTTCCAGGAGCTCTTCTCCCGTGCTTCCTCAAACCCGCCCTCGCGATACGCGTCGAGGTCGTCTCGCCAACTCTTTCATGGCCGACGTCGGTGGCACCGAAATTATTTAATTTCATTATATTTTTTATTTAATTATTAATAATAAAATAGTTAAAAATACTTATTTTTTTATTAATTACTTTAGGTCAATTATAATAAGTAATAACTTCGACAGGTTCATGTAAGTCGGTTTTATTAGGAAATTGTTCTAATTAATAACGGCCTTAGCCCTACACTGCATTCAGTGCCATATGTGTGACAACCAATAAAACTGGTATTATTCCTAATTCGAACCAAGTAGCAACATTTATGATTATGAAAAGAAAGTGACAACAGTCAATGGCAACCAATAGTGCATTAATTGGAGTTATATGGCAGCACTATCGCGCTCAGCTAGTCACTCAATTGAAAATTTTGATCAATTGCCGCGTGCCGTGCGAATGAAATTTGAAAATAAAGTAAATAATAGTTATTGACGGATTGCAACAGTGGAAAAATTGTTTTTATATAGAATAATCTGTGTACTAAGCAAATGTAAGTATATTTTTTTGATTTGACAGTGTTTTGATACTAAAATTTTACAATTACTGTACGTGCCGGATGTGTCACTTCATGCAGTGATGGTCCAATTTTAGATATTTTTACTAATAATAGTATGTTGTTTTTATTTTGAATAATGCCAAAGAAAAGTTTATCCAGCGCTCAAATCCAAAGTTATTTGACATTACCATCAGGCAGTGAAGACGCTATTATAAATCAAGCTATCAATAAACGAGAAGCATTGTCAGTGGATGAGCAGATGTGCGCTACCAAGACCTCCAACATTTTGCGCCAATACCTACCTAACAAGCCTCACAAATAGGGGTATAAACTGTTGGTATCTACTGTGTGATGATCGAAGGTTTGCGTACAACTTCGAAATATACTCTGGTATGGAGAATAATCTAGATCTGAGGATTCCTAATGAGCCTGATTTAGGCGCAAGTGCCAACATTGTTGTCCGGCTTGCAAGGTCAATTCCCAGGGATAAAAATTACAAGTTATTCTTTGACAACACTAGTACACATGCCCTGAATTATTTCACATCTCGCCAAAGAAGGTACATATTCTATGGGGACCGTGAACAAAGGACGACTGGGCAAATCTGTACAAATACCATCATTGAAAGATCTAAAAAGTAGAAAGGAGAAAAGAGGATATATTCAGAGGAATGGGTAGGTAATGTGGATGGTACAGACATCGCCACAGTTATGTGGTATGACAATAAACTAGTTGTCTTCATCTTTTGTTAGAAAGGAGCCTACTCAAAAAGTAAGGAGGTTTTGTAAAAAACAGAAATATTTAGATGTCGATTGCCCTCAAATTGCACGCAACTACAATCAGCACATGGGTGGAGTCGACTTGCTCGACTCATTCCTGGGAAAGTGCAAGATAAAGATGAGGACAAAGAAGTGGTACTTGAGGTTATTTTACCATTTCCTCGACATAGCCACCATAAATTGCTAACTAAAAGAGTTGGTGAAATGCAACAAAAAGAAACGCCACTGCAGTTGACAGACTTCAAGTTAGAAGTGGCAAAGAGCCTTTGCATGTGTGGTCCATCAATGAATAAGAAAAAAGACCGGCCGTCTTCTGTAAGTGATGAATTGATAGAGAAGAAAAGAATGAGAGCCAATGTGGAGGAAGAAGCCTCCTCGTGACGTAAGGCGTGATGGATGTGAGCACTTTCCTATGTGGGAACAGAAGCGCCAGCGATGCAAGCATCCAGGCTGCAAAGGAAAGTCGTTTGTTGTGTGCGAAAAATGCAGAGTCGAACTTTGTTTCAACAAGGACAACAACTGCTTCCGTCTGTTTCATCTCTAGTAATGTGGCAAATATAGGTAGGTCATTGCATGTTGTGCCACATATGGAACCAAATAAAAAATAAAAATATCTCCATTATTATTTGTTTTTTATTTTTTAAACTATTTTTCCCGGGTTCTACACCACAAATACGATTAGGAAAGTTTTTTTTTTTTCAAGAAAAAAAAATCATGCAGTGTAGGGTTAGATGTTGTAGCGTGACTTAGAAAAAGTCTATGTTACACTCATTGTATGAAACTGCCGCATAAAGATTCAGTACGCACAGGAGTAGCCGGTGTAATACCTACTTTCTTTTGATGGTTATTTTTATCGAGATTTATTGTTCAGTTTTTCTCTTGATAAATCCAAAATGAATGAAATTCTAAGAAAGAGGAGGATCAGAAGGTTTTTATTTCTTTCCAAAGCATGTAACAAGAACAAATAACTGGTTTGTTTACGCAGCCTACTTGGAATTTTCCAGCATGGTTGTTCTAAGAAATATTTGATTTTGTACATTATATTTATCGGTAGGTCCACACTAAGAATCAATAAATAAATTCAACGCCGAAGATATTTCAAACATCATTTAGTTTTTGTGAGCTTCAAACGATTGACAGAAATAGATCAATGATCGATTTGTGATAACATGATGGACAAGGTTATACTTATACTAACTCATCTTGGTCAATATGTATAATAATGTAAATGAACTTCGATTTTTATACTGGAACGCTGATGGGATCCGTTCTAAACTTTCTGAATTTTTAGATTTAACCAGCGAATACTGTGTCGACATTATCTCAATATGTGAAACACGACTGGGTGATAACTATATAGATACTTTTTAGTATGTACTCGTATATATGTTAGTTTTGTTGTTGTAAAAACAAGTAAATATGTCTAAGTAAATATGCAGGTGTTCATTACCTAAGCGATTAGTGAAACCATTCTGATTGGGTAACGACAGAAATTTGTAATGCCTGTGATTGGTCGACTGTTAGAAAGTCGAAATGTCCAAGTTAATTTGTAAAATAAGCAAATTGTATTGGCTGTCCGGGTTTGCATTTGCCGCACTACGTGCCCCATAGAGTTTGGGTAATATATATAGGCACCCCTGGCAGTCAAAATCAGTTACTCAGCGTCAATGACTCAGTGAGCTCTAAAGTCCTCTGGCTTCGCTCTATTGTCTTGTACCCTTGTACAGACTGTGTCTTGTCTTGTACAGACTGTTCTTGTTGTCCACTATTGGGCCAGTAATTCTGCATATTTAACTGTTTTAATTCTGTGTGCATCTACTGACTTTTAAATCTGTGCCTTTTGTGACTTTTTACCATTTACATTTTTATAATATACAACTTTTATGAAGAACTGTGTCATCAATTATTAACCCACTTGCTCGTCCTCATCTCACGAACGTGTCGCAAGACTCCAAAACTGCCGACCGACACACAAATCCTCAACCCTCGCGCCTATCGCGAAAAGCATCGTCAACAACCGGATTTACTTCTCACCCATAATGTTACGTCCGTGTCTGAACTTCGCACTCTGCCAGCATTATCATCTAATCACCTTCCAGTCTTTTTTCGGTGGGTGGGGACTTTACCCGTCATAGCTTTAAACAATATAGATATTCTGAAGCAAATTGGGTTGAGTACAGATCTTATTTGGATAAAAATATCTCATTAGTATCTACTACTTATAATTCTATAAATAGTATCGATGCAGCAGTCGACCAACATCAAAATGCCATTCTAATTAGTCGAGAAATAAACGTTCCATCAGGCCCTTCCTCTATTAAGCGCTACAGTTTGCCAAGACGCGTCAAAGTCTTAATTTCTACTAAAAATAAACTTAGAAAAATGGCTGTAAAAGAAACAAACCCTTTAACTAAGATGCAAATAAACAAAGATATAAACATTCTTAAAGCTAAAATAAAAGACCAAATCCAAATATATAATGACAAAATATGGAATGAAAAACTAGCCCAAATTGATAATCCATCTACCGATATTTGGAGGATTGTTAAATCTCTGACCTATAAGCCGTCAGTGATTCCTCCTTTGAAGTATAAAAGTGGCCAGTTGACTGCATCCCCAGCTGAACAGTGCGAGGTACTTGCTGACACTTTTTATGATAATATGAGTCTGACTATGAACTGGCCCAGTGATAATATTACGGAGGCTGCCGTCAATGAGTCATTAAATAAACTTGATAACGTTAAAGATTTTACTCCACCCAATCTCGTGCGTCCCAGAGAGGTAATCAAACGGATCCCCGTTCTAAACTTTCTGAATTTTTAGATTTAACCAGCGAATACTGTGTCGACATTATCTCAATATGTGAAACACGACTGGGTGATAACTGTACGTTAGATGCGCCTGGATACACTTGTTACCGGTGTGATAAGAGGTCGAATGGCACTGGTCAGGGAGTCGCTATCTTGGTAAGGAATGATATTCCTCATACATCAATATTTATTCCTGTCACGTATAACCTTGAATGTGTAGGAATCCCCTTAACGTCACCTGAGAGCAACATAATTATCGTGTCCGCTTATAATTCACCAAATCTACCTTTGGCTTCCAGTGATTTGGATATATTGTTCGCATTAGGGACAAAAGTATTAGTTATGGGTGACCTTAACGCCAAACATGAGTATTGGCGTTGTGATCGAAGCAACTCCCGCGGTACGGTATTGTTTGATCATATGGTACTTCATTATTACCAAGTTTATGGACCTACATCTCCAATATTGGTACATTACAATCACGCATATACTCCTTCTACACCGGTGTAGAGGAAGCGCCATCACCCCAGTGTTAAGAAAGCGCCATCACTCTGGGCCATAGCAAACTATAGTTAGCTTAGTTTGTTTTGTCATGTTTTATTATGTTTTATTATCTTTAGTAATGTCCTAAAAATAAGGGTAAAGTCATGTTTAATGTTAAATGTTTACTGAGGTAACTTTTCTCTACAGCGCAAGTAGTGTATGTCACAGCGTTAAAGCTGTCCAATTGAAATAAAGCCCGTAGTTGGGAATTCTGGCTAGTCAGCGATTGGCTGCTCAATTTCATGCTTCTCATGGATTGGCTACAGACAGTGGAAAGTTTTTGAGGTCCACCATGTAAAATTATGTACATATCGTAATACATAATGTGAAGTTGGTTTGTTTTTATTGTAGATTACAGATTAATGAAAATGTTAAATTAGAATCTAAATGTCGAATATAACGTAGATTCAGTTTGTCCATGTGATACATACTTTTTAGTATGTACTCGTATATATGTTAGTTTTGTTGTTGTAAAAACAAGTAAATATGTCTAAGTAAATATACAGGTGTTCATTACCTAAGCGATTAGTGAAACCATTCTGATTGGGTAACGACAGAAATTTGTAATGCCTGTGATTGGTCGACTGTTAGAAAGTCGAAATGTCCAAGTTAATTTGTAAAATAAGCAAATTGTATTGGCTGTCCGGGTTTGCATTTGCCGCACTACGTGCCCCATAGAGTTTGGGTAATATATATAGGCACCCCTGGCAGTCAAAATCAGTTACTCAGCGTCAATGACTCAGTGAGCTCTAAAGTCCTCTGGCTTCGCTCTATTGTCTTGTACCCTTGTACAGACTGTGTCTTGTCTTGTACAGACTGTTCTTGTTGTCCACTATTGGGCCAGTAATTCTGCATATTTAACTGTTTTAATTCTGTGTGCATCTACTGACTTTTAAATCTGTGCCTTTTGTGACTTTTTACCATTTACATTTTTATAATATACAACTTTTATGAAGAACTGTGTCATCAATTATTAACCCACTTGCTCGTCCTCATCTCACGAACGTGTCGCAAGACTCCAAAACTGCCGACCGACACACAAATCCTCAACCCTCGCGCCTATCGCGAAAAGCATCGTCAACAACCGGATTTACTGCTCACCCATAATGTTACGTCCGTGTCTGAACTTCGCACTCTGCCAGCATTATCATCTAATCACCTTCCAGTCTTTTTTCGGTGGGTGGGGACTTTACCCGTCATAGCTTTAAACAATATAGATATTCTGAAGCAAATTGGGTTGAGTACAGATCTTATTTGGATAAAAATATCTCATTAGTATCTACTACTTATAATTCTATAAATAGTATCGATGCAGCAGTCGACCAACATCAAAATGCCATTCTAATTAGTCGAGAAATAAACGTTCCATCAGGCCCTTCCTCTATTAAGCGCTACAGTTTGCCAAGACGCGTCAAAGTCTTAATTTCTACTAAAAATAAACTTAGAAAAATGGCTGTAAAAGAAACAAACCCTTTAACTAAGATGCAAATAAACAAAGATATAAACATTCTTAAAGCTAAAATAAAAGACCAAATCCAAATATATAATGACAAAATATGGAATGAAAAACTAGCCCAAATTGATAATCCATCTACCGATATTTGGAGGATTGTTAAATCTCTGACCTATAAGCCGTCAGTGATTCCTCCTTTGAAGTATAAAAGTGGCCAGTTGACTGCATCCCCAGCTGAACAGTGCGAGGTACTTGCTGACACTTTTTATGATAATATGAGTCTGACTATGAACTGGCCCAGTGATAATATTACGGAGGCTGCCGTCAATGAGTCACTAAATAAACTTGATAACGTTAAAGATTTTACTCCACCCAATCTCGTGCGTCCCAGAGAGGTAATCAAATCAATAAGAAATCTCAAAACTCGTAAGTCTCCGGGTGTCGATAGTATACACAATTGTTTACTAAAAATTCTTTCACGTAAATGCTTATTTATAACCAAAATTTTTAATGGTTGTCTGGCAATTGACTACTTTCCTTCTGCTTGGAAAAGAGCCAAAATAATAACTATTAAGAAACCTGGTACAGATGAAGCTTCACCAACTAGCTATCGACCTATAAGTCTACTCCCATCTTTGGGAAAATTATTTGAAGGAATAATATCGACGCGCTTAGCTAAAGCCACAAATCATCTGCTGTTGCCTGAGCAGTTCGGTTTCAGAAAGGCTCATTCTACAGCACAGCAACTGGCCAGGGTAGCGGAACACGTCACGCATAACCTTAACATGGGTATGATGTTACTTGATGTGGAGAAGGGCTTTGATGCCGTTTGGCATGCAGGCCTTTTGCACAAGCTTTTAATGTATGATGTACCTGTTGGACTTGTCAAGGTTGTCCAGGCGTATTTGACCGATAGGTCATTCTGTGTACATATCGGCGATAATGTGTCCCAACCTAGAACTATACCTGCAGGAGTGCCACAGGGCTCCTTGCTGGGTCCTCATTTATTCATACTGTTCATAAATGACATGCCCAAACAGGCTCATACTCATCTTGCTTGTTTTGCTGATGACACAGCCTCTTTTACGACAAGCGAAGACACCGATTTAATAGTTGCACGGCTCCAGTTATCATTACAACTTCTAGTTTCATATTTCACTAAATGGAAATTAAAATTAAACTCCACAAAAACTGAAGTCATAATGTTCACGAGAAAGAGGTCATTATCAAAAAGGCACATAAAAATAGGTGATATGGTTTTACCATGGAGTATAACCACCAAGTACCTTGGGGTGATACTAGACAATAAAATGAACTGGACATAAAATACCAATTACTTCCGCGTCAAAGGAATAAAAGCAATAAACTGCTTACATCCAATTTTAAAACGGCGGTCTAAAGTCAGCTCAACTACAAAACTAAAAATCTACACAACACTCGTCAGACCATGCATTACCTACGCGGCTCCGGTCTCGAGCAATACTTGCGAAAGCAACTATAGCAAACTACAAGTAGTCCAAAACAAGGCTACAAAAACTGCTTTTGATACACCCTTTCGGACTAATCTTAGAAACTTACACTGTCAATTAAATTTCCCAACGTTAAAACAGTTCATCACAAAACTCACTAATAAGTTTTATCTTACAACAAACCCTAAACATCAAAATCCACTTATTTCTAACATTGGTCAAACACGATTAAAAAATTTAAAATACATCGACACATATCATCGATATCGCCTCCCACTTACGGTTAGATGAGTGACAAAGACGCAACTACTCGATGACTGGACTTTTTCTTAAGTTCGAATGTAGGTAGATTTGGAAAGAATCACCCCCAGTATATGAAGTTCATTGGCATTTAACGCATTTTGTTTTTAATTTAAGTTTAAAATAATTTTTAACCGACTTCCAAAAAGAGGAGGTTCTCAATTCGTCTGTATGTTTTTTTTTTTTTTGTATGTATGTTACTCGATTTCTCCGTCAGTTGTGAACCAATATTCAAAATTCTTTTTTATCTGAAATAATATACTCCCGAGGTGGTCCCATATAAATTTTATCGAAATTGCTTCAGCGCTTTTTGAGAAACTGAACAAAAACGGAAAATACGTGTACCTCGATGACGTTTTGATGTTCTCCAAATGTTTAAATTCCACGTTCCATTATATTGGGGTTTTCAGTTCTGGAGTATAACAACTAAAAAGTGAAAAATAAAAAACTTGTCAAATATCGAAGAAATAAAATACAAACACCGACTTCCGAAATTAAAGATATTTTTAAATTTATAGTGTCTTTTTTTTTGGAAGTCGGTTGTTTTTTTTTGTAAAAAAGTTTTAAGTATTAGTGTACTTGTTACAATCTCTTTTATAAATAGTTTGTGTTAAAAAGTGCGTTTGTGTCTTATCATCGTGCTGTAAGTACATCAATTGTTAAACGTAAGTTATATGATAGCCATGTTTCATAACAAGTAGTTTTGTTCATTACTTTTAGTATTCGTAAATGTTTTATATAGGCGCTATAGTCTGCAAAAAACACGCATTTCTTATGTTTAATGCCTTTAGAATAAGGTCTAACTGTCATTAATTTGTTTTATTTATGTGAAAATAAAGAAATTTCAAAATCAAAATCAAAAATCAAATATCTTCGACAGGTTCATGTAAGTCGGCTTTATTAGGAATTTGTTCTAATTAATAACGGCCTTAGATGTTGTAGCGTGACTTAGAAAAGGTCTATGTTACACTCATTGTATGAAACTGCCGCATAAAGATTCAGTACGCACAGGAGTAGCCGGTGTAATACCTACTTTCTTTTGATGGTTATTTTTATCGAGATTTATTGTTCAGTTTTTCTCTTGATAAATCCAAAATTAATAAAATTCTAAGAAAGAGGAGGATCAGAAGGTTTTTATTTCTTTCCAAAGCATGTAACAAGAACAAATAACTGTTTTGTTTACGCAGCCTACTTGGAATTTTCCAGCATGGTTGTTCTAAGAAATATTTGATTTTGTACATTATTTATCGGTAGGTCCACACTAAGAATCAATAAATAAATTCAACGCCGAAGATATTTCAAACATCATTTGGTTTTTGTGAACTTCAAACGATTGACAGAAATAGATCAATGATCGATTTTTGTTTAGCGCTATATGCTTTGCGGTGTGTGGTCTTAATATCTGGACTGTAAAAGAGTTCTTGACGCTTTGTACTTCTCGCGGTATTTTGTACATACTCGCAAGTCCTCATTCTTAGAAATGAGTGAATTGATTTTAATTAAACTTGGTACTGTGAAGATTGTAGTCACAGCCTAATCGTAGCGGGTCTGTACCGGCCTTCGACGGGCTGGTAAGATTGTTGGAGAGTTATTGGAGAGCCGTTTGAATTTAGAAGGTGTAGGCATCACATTTGTTTTAGGGATCAGTTCTGCTTGCCCGGCCGAAGTGGGCACTTATGTTATTTCTTACAAAAACAAATACAGTTATTTAAAATGCTCTCAGCTCTTTTCCTTATCCGCCTGTACCATGTTATCCTTATATGCACCGCACTCTCGCCTTGCCAGCGAGTCCCTAAGCTACGAGACATCCCCTGAACTTCAAAGAGCGTCCCAGGATCTCTGCAGGCTTTTGTATGAAATACCGTGAGGAGTAAACGCTCTTACGTTTGTTTCAGCACTTTTTGCTCGGAGACAGCCACGTAGATTTAGATTTCTTTTTACCTTATATTTTATTTGAAAAATCGCGATAACTCTAAAATTTTGGAACAACTAACTGTGTCATACATAACAAAGTTGAAATTCCAGAACCCATACTTTTAAAGGACTTTTTACTAAAATTTAAAAATTAACTTGAAGTTCAGAATGCTTAAGCTGATAATTGAGTTAGTAGCGACTGAGTACAATTACATATCGCGATTTATAATTTCAAGTACTGGAAATATCAACGCTTTCCAAGAAAAAAACCAAACAAAATTACTTTTAAAAGTGATTTTAATATCCCACTTGCATAGTTAACAATTTTATTTTAGTTATTGCATCCCAAACACAATAACATAGAATTAACATTTTTGTTATGTTGACCATCATCATTATCCTGCCCTTATCCCAATTTATTTGAAGTCGACGCAACATGCCTTCTTCTTCCATACTTCTCTATGAGTCGTCATCTCTGTAGTCACCCCCTTTTTACCGATATCCTCTTTCACACAGTCCATCCATCGTTTCTTTGGCCTTTCCCTACTCTTATAGCCGTCCACATCCATACACAAGACATTCCAAACGACATTTTCTTTATTCCTCCGCATCACATGCCCATACCACGACAACCGATTTCTTCACAACTTTTCAGTCAGCGGTGCCACTTTCAGACTTCCTGTTATAAACTCATTCCTAATTATGCACCACGCATCAAAATCTCTCTTAGCAATCTCAGCTGCATGCTATTGCTTTTTATTCATCCCTTTTGTAGCCCAACATTCTGAACCATACAAGACAGCAGGTTTAGACATTGTTTTATAAATGTTCCCCTTTTTTTTTATTCATTTTAATCATCCAATGACTTCTCCCGCTCCAGGTTGGAGCGGAAGGGCGTGTCAGACTCTTTCTGACTAAAACCCACCCCTGTTCCTCCCTGCCCTGAATGCCCAGACTCTTTCGAATTTATCCTCAACCCCAAGGCAGGATAAATGTTCCCCTTAAGTTTAAGGGGAATGCGGGAGTCGCAGATAGTGCCGGTTTCCTGCCGCCATTTCATCCATCCAGTGTTAATTCTGTGCTTAACAGTCCGATCTATTCCATCATCGCTTTATACGAGTGAACCGAGATACCGAAAATCGGAGCAGACTGGGAGAAGCGCGTCATCTAGCGGTATAGCTTCAGCACTGGAGAGACCGCCGAAATCGCAGAAAATGTATTCAGTTTTGGTTCTGCCAATTGTCGAGCCATCTTTCTCCAGCTTCTGTTGTTATTTGTCCAATCTGCTCTGGATCTCAGGTTCATCTTCACCGACAAGAACAATTTCGTCAGCAAACAGCATGGCACCAGAGTGCCTCCTCCTGTATTTCCGACGTAAGAGCAGTTCCGATGTTGACCATAATGTTCAGAAAATAATTACTATTTTGATGTTAGCTCTATACCAAAGCATAAACCAGCTTTAGAAAAGAATCACACATGTTATTTGGTTATAGTCGAACAAACTTGACATATCCGTGAATGTACGAGGAAAAGCAAGATGTTATCTATTTATTTATAATAAAACATGTTATGTGACGGTCTATTATGTGATATTTCGGCATGTCAATGGTTATAAAAGTCCATGTGATTTGTAAAGGCTGGTCTTTTTCATAGCAAGGAAATGTTTTTCTTTGAAGATTCCTTTCGGGTTTATATTCCAACATTTCATAAATTTGATTTGTTGACGAGGTGAATCTTATATAAGAATTTGTTGAAAAGAACTAAAGTTGGTTTACCTTAAATGTTGGTAAGCTATTTTTTTTCTACCCGACTACCCAGAAGAAGGATAATTTTTTCGAGACTTTGTATGTGTGTATGTCTATTTCTTTGGTACGCCCTGTAGTCTAAACGGATGAATGGATATGAGGGTTTGACTGCCGAAGTAACACAGGCTATATGAATTATGAAAACTACAAAATGGCGGCTGGCGTAGGTTAATGAGGTCGTATTTTTTTAGACATAATCATGTGGGGTATCAAAATAAAGGGCTCGAGAAGGCGGTTCCAAAAATGTAACTCATTAAAAAGTAGATAAATAACACTGAAATTTTCAAAAAACTTGACTGCAAAAAACAACAAAACAATTCCAAACAAGTCACTTTTCAAGCCGTATGTAGCAGTTGCTGTCATAAAATCAATGATTGAACTAAACTAACTTCTACTAACTGCATCAGACTGTAGACTTAATTCCCGGAACGGACACAATTGGGTGTTAACTGAAATTTTGCCAGTTGGAGTCTAGCGTCTAGAATTATGTCCGGTTGATGGCAATAGGCTTGACCTCTACTATATGTGGCCTAAATCATAACCAGTAGTAGGTATACCATGGGTAAGTACACCTCTACCTAACCCTTCGGGAAATGTAGGGGTGATGTAAAGCATAAGCATCATCAGCTTTTTTTAATGATCCCACTGCTGGAACTCGGGCCTCCTCTCTACTAAAGGAAGTGGGCAGTAATCCACCACGCGGGCCCAGTGTGGACATCAATCCACACCAGATTGGTAAAATAATTCCTTGTACTTCACCTTGTACAGTAAATACAATAATTTCTCATAATAAATATTTCCAGATCGCTTATCTCTTGTAAAAAGGGTTGTAAATTGTTTACGACGTTTGTTTCGTTTCCCCATAACCCGTGTTTCTATTATTTCAGAACATTAATATTTTACTTTAAATGATGAATAAAACAGTCGTTTTTACGTTTATGGGTTTCAGTAATAATAACTCTACCCTATATTGCTTTCCCTTTTTACGCTGCTTGTACATATTTTATTTATTTTTATGAGCTTGTATATACTTTGTAATTTTATAGTTTGTACTTTTCCGTAAATAATAATCAAAAAGAAAAAAAAAAATCCTACCCTGAATTTTTTTCATTGAAGAGTTTCTCTCTACTCATTTCGTACTACGAAATGAGTATTACAATGTCGATATGTTTTGAAAGCTTTAGGAAAACATGAAGACATTGGTGGTATCTTTTATTTAAAGTTGTTTTTAAGTCCACTTTATTTGGGCTTGCACAGACAAACGCAACACGACAACGTATTTTCATGGTAATTGTTATCTTATAACCATTATTTAGCTATACCTATGCTTTTGTGCCTTTCGTCATTAGTCTCATGTCGACAAGTCGGTTATCAGGTTTATTTTTTATTTTTGGCTTCATACGGTTTATGCATTTAGCCGGTCTCAAGTTAAGAAAGTGTTTAGTTTTAGATACTTCACATCTACATCACTTTTTTCCATTATAATGCACTTGTAACACATTCTAATGTTTTTGCAGTGTTTGGCAGCAAATGAGTCGAGTCAGCCTTCTCGGCCTGCAAGCTTCGCTGAAGTAGTCAAAACTACGACAAAATTCTCATATTTGTTTTACCGAGATCGCGCCTGTTTCAATGATTCCACATATATTTCAGTTGCGTAGACACTTGAGACACAAAACTACACCAAATTTACATCACAGTATCCACTAGGAATCAATTTACGAATAATTAAAACAGCCACTGAACTTCACTAGAAAAAATCCCGCTTAAAAATAACCTATTTCTTTGGCGGGATTATTTCGAGTAAGGCTTCTCTAAATTATGGTTGTAGTTTCTGGCAGCGGCTTCGCAAGCATAGAATTAGTACATTCCCCATTATAAATTAAAGCCTATGTGCTATTCCAGACTATAATCAATCTCGGTGTCAAATTTCCTCCAGATCCGTTCAGCCGTACTGGCGTGATTGAGTAATAAACATCCATCCATCCAGCATCTATAATATACTAGCTGTACCCACGGTTTCACCCGCGTTTATGTATATTTCGTAATTTTTTTTTTTTCATAAAAAGTATCCTATGTTACTTCTAATACCTCCAAGAATATGTGTACAAAGTTTCATGATGATCGGTTGAGTAGTTCACGCGTGAAAGCGTAACAAACCAACTTACTTTCACATTTATAATATTAGTATGATTGTTAGTAAAATAATTAGGAAGTAGGAGTAGATAACATAGACGTAGATTTTTATGAAAACAGTTGAGTACTTCAATTTTGTTGTAAAATGCCTTTCAGTGGTAAAGGCTCCGACGACGACGACGACGACGTGTCGTAGGTTGTGGATTTGAACCCGGGGGGTTCCTGTTTCGGGTAAGGCAGGAGGAAACACCCGGGCGTTACCACTGCGCGGATCGCCCAGAGGACACGGTGAAGGTCTGCTCCGCTTGGGTGGAGCACCGCCGTGTCCTCGTGGATGCGATAGGCGGTAGCGACCTCTTGCACCCGGCCTTGGTTCAGGCCGTGGAATGGGATGCCGTCTCCTCCTTCTGCGAAGTTGTAATGCTCGCGAAGGCGGAGGCGGGACGGGTGAGGGAAGCTCAACGCAGTGGCCCTCACACCCGCAGCCGCTACCGCCGCAGGAGAAGCACTGGGCGTAGAACGTCGAGAGACGATCTCCAGTCATCGTAGACCCGGGCCTGCGGACGGCGAGTAGTGGGTAGCTTTCCGTCCGATCAGCACGAGGCCCGTGAGTTGACGGCGCGTAGTGTTCCACGCGCGCCTCAAAGAGATGATTGTCAACCACCACTGACGGGGCCCATCGTGGCTGGTGTCTGCATGCCTAGGGGTAGCGGATAAATTCTTAATAGAGACCGCTCCCCTGGGCACTCAGGCAGGGAAGGAACATGGGTGGGTTTTAGTCAGTAAGAGTCTGACACACCCTCCCGCTCCACCCAGAGCGGGAGATGTCATTGCATGATTTCCCACGCCGCCAAAAAAAAAATTGTAAATTATTTCACCATCACTGCTCTGAAAACAGTAAAGGAAAACATCGTAAGGAGGCCAAAGTCCCAGCAAAAGGAACGTTAATAGGCTGATATGTTATGCTATGCTATGCCTTTTTTTTTTGGTGGGTTGGGTAATCATCCAATGCTATGCCTGACCTGAGTCATCGTCTCATATCACATTGGCGTAACTTAGGTAGATAGGACAGCCGTTTCCTTAAATATAGGCGTGTGCTGCAACCCTGCACATTAAAATATAGATTCTGAGAAATGCTTGATAAGTAGCAATGAATTATACTATCACTCAATCACTTGTCGACCGAACTATTGATGATAATGGTACTCAGCACAAAGAAATCCGCCTTAATGTTTTTCCCATAAGGAAAATACGAACGTCCGAAGGTATACCGATTAGGATTGGAAGATCATTTTTTGTGGTCTGTTTTCCTCTTGATTATTTAGGTTTGAGAGGTTGTTGTTATTATCAACCATTATTGATAAACTTTGATAAAATGTTAGGCGTTTAACCACTTATTCAACTGATGGTAAGTGATGATGTGGTCGACGATAGAGCACGCTTGCCTAGAAGTGACCTATTCACTCTTGACTTAAAGACCCCCAGGTTATAGCTATCAGGAAACACAGACACTGATAGGGAATTTCACTGCTTAACTGTCCACACAATCCCGGACCTGCGGACGGCGAGTAGTGGGTAGCTCGCACTCCGATCAGCACCAGGCCCGAGAGTCGACGGCGCGTAGTATTCCACGCGCGCTTCAAACAGTTGTCAGAAATACATGACGGGACACGTCATGGACGATGCCTGCCCAGGGTTGGTGGATAAATTCGAAACAGAGTTACCGCGCCCCTGGGCACTCAGAGCAGGGAAGGAACAGGGGTGAGTATTAGTGAGTCTGACACGCCCTCCTGCTCCACCCAGAGCGGGAGAAGTCATTGGACGATTTCCCACCCCCCCAAAAAAAAAAGCCGTCCGCACAATAAATGTGTTCCCAAAACGTTTTATGCGTGTGGGTGGGATGTCCACCATGTACCGGTGGGGCATTGTCGTACGAATGGGCTTTGCGGAATTAAACTATGCAATTCCAACGCACACTCCAAAATGTAACCGAATAAAACCGACGGGTTAGCAATTCGGCAACGATGTTCAAGAGTTGGACCTACGACTCAAAGACTGAAACATTGTCGATGATCCTTTTGGCTCGTTTCTCAATGGACTCAAGGTTGTGTCTGGCAGATACGTTCCATATATGAGAGCAGGGTGAGAAAGGGACAGGGTTTTACGGCCTTTATAGCTCTATCTCTCTTTCACACCAGAATTATTTTAAGACGTAATTGTAGGGTCCAGAACTCCATACACGATTGAACTTGCGCTTGATAGAGATCGAGCGACTAGGAATAAGATCATTTAAGCATAAATATGAAAAGAGATAATTTACTAAATAAACAACACTAACGAAGCTTCGTGCTTAACACAATTTTAAAAATAAATGTCGAGTTGCCAGCTAATAAAAAGGTAAATAAAAATAGCTCAACCGCGGCGTTAATGGTATAATACGAGAAAATAATTATTAAAATAAACATAAGTATCGCGCGACAGGGCAATATTTATTTTATTGGCCAGTGTCACGATTCTCGAAATTGTAAAGTAGCGCATTCACTAGGCGACAAAAATGTTAAGTTACTAACATACGACCCCAAAATGTGTCAAAGATTTTGATATGTTTCTTTTAAATAGTAATTTATGCCTACCCTGTGAATTTGGAATCAACATACAAATGAAATTTTATACTATCGTAGCTAAGTACGCCGTATGAATTCATTTTCGTTTTGAAAACCATTGCATGTTTGCGTCTGGCATATCTGGCTATCAAACACGATTTTTCGGGTACCATAAGTAGCTCAGTGAGTGAACGGTTTTACACTTCCGGAGGTAAAATGAAATTAAGTGAATTAATGGAATAATTACACTAATTTATTCTAAAAATAGGTATGATACCATCCGCGTTGATTTACACTGTGATTAAGTCATAATATAATTTGCGTTGAAGGAAGTATAATAATATATTTGAAAATTTGTAGAATATAAGAAACTAGTAATTACATAGGCAATTAGGAAGCGTTACTAAATAATTTTTAAACAAGTCATTACCTAATTTGAATTTCACTTTAGCGATCCACGGAATGATTGGCTTTGATTTATGGCCTTTTGGGCGAGTTTGACACTCAGTAAGATTAAAAATTTACCTAATATACCTTCAACGAATAAATCCATTGTTTAACATTTTCATATGGAGCACGTCCTGATCGGAATTCGGAACATGTGCCAACAGGATTCGAGGAACATTTATTTTTAAAATAGCACGCTTCGTAATTGTGACAAAAGCGTTGTATGTGTGCTTTTTATTTTATTTATTTTTTTATGATCGAAACGAGATAAAACTGTTGTTACTACAATCCTATGTTTTTATTTTCCACCTTCATGCTCTGTTTCTTTGTATTTACCTACTATTAATATCAAAACGATCGGCTGTGTGGTTGTTGCAATACCGTCCTTGACGCTATTGATTTTATTGGCTTAGTTGACTTTCTCAAGCCTGTTTAAAGATGGGAATAATTTTAATTGTTATGCCGAGCCACTAGCCACTCGTGGCTAAAGTAATAACCGAGCTTCTAGCCCAGTAATTCCATTGCTGGTGTTGGTCCATGGATTGGTGGCCATCTTTAGATACCGATACTCCTCCGTGCCTCGGAAAGCACTTTAAGCCATTGGTCCCGGCTGTCAATCGTGGATCTTTTACAGTCGTTACGGGTCATCAGAAGCTCGAAAGTCTGATAACCAGTCTTACCAAAAATACTGGTATTCAGCTGCATCCGGTTAGACTGGAAGCCGACCCCTAGATAGTTGGGAAAAGGCTAGACAGATAGATTCCGAGCTACTAGGTGTACTTATTCTCTCTGGGGTCGCGGGCGTTCAGAGTGGGGACTCTGTCCGCCCACAGAATGATCCCAGGAAAGACTGGCATAGTGAGTGGTCTTGCAAGAGGTCACAGGACCCTTTCCGTATGCTGATGATGATCACGCGTCTTTTCCACAAAAGTCCAGGTGCCTTTTAGAAGTTTCCCCTCGGCAAAAAAAAAGGTGTACTCACTCTTAAAAAATTCTTTAGGTAGGTACCTAGTTACGTGCGTGTGTGTAATTAGGTGCCTTTAGGTGTACTTGTTGATACGTATCAGCAAGTACAGCGTAGGAATCTCCTCAGCTAGGTTAATTGACGACCTTCCAAAGATCGCTTGGACAGACTGGATGTGGAAGGCCCGTTGCAGCACTTAAGCCCCCGTTATGTGCTGCAGCGGGCTGAGTTTACTGTTTCATTGATTTCCTCTATAAGTATCGTGACAAGCATCTGTATTAAGGCAAGCTAGGACAGCTCCCAGTGATCTAATATTTTGCCTTGTTCAAGCTAAAAGAAAAAAAAAATTAACTAAGTAATACCACCCTTCCACCAGTTTAAAATTTTTTACTCGTGTACACCCAAACGTTCTAATTTATTTTTATTTTATTAGCTCTCACAAAACATTTCCTACGAGAGGTTTCCACATTTCTCTGCCTACCAACCAACGGGTTGTACGTAAGCCTTTCCATGTACATAACTTCGTGCTCCATAAAATACTATAATATAGTATCTAAACGACAAAATGCTTCCTGAAACTCGCGTGACATAGTTCTGCGTTTAATATCAGTTACTTAGATATAAAAGTTGGGAACATAAGTTTCAAGGTTTCTCGTAGTTTTTAATTCTCTTTTTCCTCTTGAGATATTTTTATGACTTGATTATAAGTAGGTAAATTATAATTTTATGTTTTTATTTCGTACAGAAAATGTAGTTTTTCGGTTAAAAGCGAATATATTCTGATGATTAAATAATCAAAAACAATATATAGTTCCGAAATAAAGTTAAAAATTGAGAACCAGGACAAAAACTCAAATCAGATAATCCAAAAAAGCAAACACTTTGAGACCAATTTTTAATTCACAGCTGTAACAAATAATAGAAATGAGACGCCAAACAACAAGTCAATTATTTTCACACCAATTATTTTCAACAATTAAAAGCTCCAGTTACTCGCTAAGCCAGTACACAAACTACGTAGTCCATGATTCAACTGCGTGACGGAACGGAAACGTGCTAGTTCTGATCGCAAGTAAAATTCAACAAATGCACGACTTGCTAAATAGCTGCTCGTACAATGGCTGTTGCACGCTAAACGGAGCACGAAACTACTACCTACAGCTCGTTTGTGATTTTGCTGCAAGTAATTGTGTGTAATGTGAAATTTTATTTATGTTCACATGTAAACTGTGTTGTAAGTGTTTTTGTAAAAAATAGATTCACACTTAGAATTCCACAAATTGGTCCTGAGGAAATTTGGCAATTTTTTTAAACAATTTACTCTGTAGTTCCTCGTCGCAAATTTATAATTTGAATTGTACTTGTAAACTATAGTAAATCTACTCATTCCATGCGTATTTTGTTAAATACCCGTTTGTGATTTTAAACAAATATTGTACAAAAGGAAACAATTTTTTTTTCCATATAGGTATACCAATAACTACGAATACAAGAGAGTGCAATGGTCGTAAGCTTAATCCAGACTAAGACCGGGACTGCAAACTGCTTTTGAATCTTACAAAAAGACTGGCCCGCATGAGTAGCAAAAAATGCGTTTTTTTAGTTTTAGTTCATTTGCGTGAACCTGACTGTAGCCAAATAAATACTTTTTTTTTTCTTTTTTTTTCTTTCTTTCTAGAAAAAAGAGAGGGAGGTCTTTGTCCTGCTGTGGGACAAAATAGGATAGATAAAAAATAAAAACATCTTTTCGGAATTCTTTCAAATTAAATTTTCAGAGGAGATTGAAAAATAAATAACTATTTATAAAGACTGCATTCATGGAATCGCAGACATAAAAATTGACGAGCCTATTTATGTTTTTCAGATATTATTATTTCTATTCTATTCATGTATGTATGTATGTAGGTAGATATATAGACATTCTTAGAATAAGGATTATGGCATGTCTTACATGAGCATAAATGAGGCTATCGATCTACTTTACATCAACTGGTCTCTTAGGCAAGGTATCGTCTACAACAAGAGGTAAATCATGTTACTTGTATCCGGGCCACATAGTTTACAAGGAGTTTAGTGCTGCAAAATGCGGCCACTTGATGGTGGTGCGATATGCTCAAACTTATGTTGCTTGTGAGGACGATGATTGACTGCCATACCAGGCTTGAGAGTGTTTATATTACCGGCCAAACACGATTTCAGGTCAAACTAGTTTGTCTTAGGCCTCCAAGCTATTATGACACGCTCAGGATAAACCGATTTTATCCTAAGCGTGTCAGGATGTGCTAGGCGGAACTGAAATATTATTTATTCTATACTTTTCCTATGCATTCTATGCAATGCCGGATGTTCAGCAGGCAATATGCTAACGACGGTCGTAAGGAAGATAAGCCGATGGGGTTTCTTTTTCTATTTGAAGGATTTAAAGAAACCTAACACGAACCTAACCTGTCCGTGCCAGGGTGCCCTAAGTTACTGAGCTCGCTTCGCTCTTTCTTGGACTTATTAGTTACTCAGTTTCACCTAGGTAAATCTACATAGTTTAACCTGAAGTATTTAGGCCGAATTAAATTGTTTTGGCCAGAGGAATGAAGGTAATGTCGTGAGTGAAGTCCTGTGTATGGATGTGGATGGCTATAGGAGTAGGGGATGGCCAAAGAAACGATGGATGGACAGTGTGAAAGTGGATAATTATGCGTAAAAAGGGGGTGACTACAGAGATGACGGCTAATAGAGAAATATGGAAGAAAAAAGTTGCGCCGACTCCAAATAAATTGGGATAAGGGCAGGAGAATGATGATAGACTGTCTTGAGCTTAACTAGTATGTCCGGACACGTTTAGGATAAACCGATTTGGCCTAGGAAAAACTAGTTTGGCCTGAATTCGGGTTTGTTCGATAATATTTATATCATCTGCATTTATAAACTACTAGGTTTTCCCTGCGGCTTTGCTCTCGTGACTTACTCCATAAAGACCTTGCATTTTTTAGGAATAATAAACAGCATACAGTAGGTACTCAACGATACCTTGGGATCAATGAATGATTTATTTTATGCAAGCGGATCAAGTACGATAAATACAACCTCCTACAAATAAGCAGGTAAACACAAACTAACAAACAGATAGATTTATGCTTTTATTTAATTAGTTAAGGTTTTAATAGATTACTTCTTATTCATCAAGCAGGAATTTCAGAACAGGTATTTTGTTTTCAAAAACATTTTAAAAATGCAATATTATTATTCATCAATTTTGACAAACCATAAAATAAATATTGTTTACAGCAAAATAATACCAATAATAATAAAACAAACATCTTAACGATCAAACTGGGAAAGGGATGACAGAATCGACATTTCAAATTAAAAAAATGTATTTACATACCGATGTCAAACGAATTTTTGAATTAACGCTCTTTGAATGGATTGACAGTTCTAAAGAATTAATTTCGCAATTTTCACAGTTGGATAGACAGTAATTAATTGGGTATAGGCGTGTAGTTCCGATGAGTTGGTGATTCGGTATTCTTTTGTTTCGGGTTCTCATACCTGATTGACATCAATCAGTAGGGAAGTTATTTTTTTGATGTGTAACATCTTTCCTCTCGCTTTCCTGCAATCTTTATGAGTGATTTCCTGAAATGGGACGGAAGTGTGTAAAAGGAAGCCGGGGAAGCGCGCACTATTTAATTTTACCAATGAGCGCACGCTATTTGATTTGACCGATGAGAGCACCGTGATAAAGTTGGCCGTCAGATGGTAAGAGCGCGCGCACGATAAAGGTCACCACAGTATACATATCAACTCGAAAAGGGATTGTCACCGTATCGCCTTTCATCTCGTCGCGTCGTCAAACAGGCGTCAACCTAACGTAAGCACGTTACCAAAGCGGATCAGCAGCTCCGGTACGTTGAATCGGCTACGGCTAGGCGACGCCGCGCTTACGGCTCACCGACCGCTGGTTGATCTGGCTGGCACACAGTTTGAACCTGTTTCGTTAGTTTGTTTGAAATCTAACCTACAGATTTAATAATACACGCGCGCAATATGATTGGAAGTTGACTTGTAAATGACATGAGTTGACATGACACCACGTTTGGCAACAGGAATGTGCTGGCAGGCAAGCCACGGGAGGGGTGAGACGGGACACGGAGAGACGTAAGCGCGGGGACGACGAGCCGTAAGCGCGGGGACGACAAGCCGTAAGTGTGGGTACCGCAAGTTAACCACGCACCGCACCGGTTCGTGAGCTTGTTCCGAGGCGAGGCGATTACGTTACCATTCCGATTAGTGTGCGTTGCAGTAGGGAGTTTCATACAAAGAATACTGCACGGCTCGAGTTGATACGGTGACTATCCCTTTCCGAGTTGATATGTGTGCTGTGACTTTAAGTCTGCGCGTGGTCGAAATCAGAACTAAATGTTTTAATTTTATTTTTCAGGATACAATGTTATTGTTGCTTATTAAGGTGAGATGTCACATGTGACACATCCTATGCGACTACTGTAAGGGTCGCTAATTTTTTTCATTGATAGACGATCATTGACAGGATAAGCGATGATGAGGTCGACGATGTAGCACGCTTACCTAAAATTAATCTATTCAGTCTTGACTTCAAGACTCCCAGGTTGTAGCTATCAGTTTTGGAACATGATGTCAGATTTACGGGGATATTTTTCCATAATACTTCCTCTTGTAAGAAACCCCGTCAGTATTTTGTTACGTTTCTAGGATACAGAGTCGGATTTAATTTCACAAGGGATTTATCTACCAGTCTACTGTAGCGACATCTTTGACGCCGCACACGAACTAAAAATAGCAAGAATTCTACATCGCGCAAGCAGAGTTCTCCGCGCGATTTGAACATATACAACAGTCCGAAATCAACCAACGGGCAGTTGCCCGGACCAGACACAACACCCGTCTGGTCGGAGGATCCTCCCTTTTCAATGGAGGTTGTGGAACTTTACATCCTGTTCCACGTACCTCCAAACTACCTTTCTGCTAGTGTTGACGGATTCATCTCTTTAATGTTTTTGTTATTTTACTAAGATATACTGGTATCAAAAAAAAGAAAGTGAATTTTCAGATGGTAAGTAATTTATTGTGTTGCGATACCAATCTTAAATAAAACGAGACTAAGCAGCTCTAACTCTAAAATACAACATCAAAACAATATTTCAAATCTACATTCTACTTGGCTGCAAGAGACTTGGCACTATTCATTTCAACACTTAATCTTTACTTAAGAAAAGTTAGGTAGTCTTCCACTTTAGTATGCATTATGCTTCGTTGTAACGATATTACTGGCACATAAAGTCGATTGCAGTCGAGTGAACTAATGATGTAATTTGTACTCTTGGCTTCGTACATTAAGCAAGCAATGAATACGAAACTATATGTATTGCTTGCTGAGTTCCTATAAGATTGCTGAAAGGATCATGTTAATTTTTGGTTTTGGGAGTCAATTATGACCCAAGTCTTTCTTGTACAAGTATCAAGTGCAAGTAAATTAGGAAAGTAATCCTAACTAACGTTTGTTGGTTACCCTTTCACGCCTAAACTCTGAACCAATCCAGAAATGTTGCATATATCAGGGGTACAGAAAAAGACACCCTATGTCCTTTTTACCCCTGGTATATCCTTTCATCCAGAAAAAAAAACCCTGAAGAAAACAACGATAACTTTCGACGATTACACTTGCTTTAGGACGCCAGATGGCGCTACGTGTCTTTCAAATAATTTTGCTCCCGTACCAAGTCGGGGTGGGACGATAGTTTTCATCTAAACACAAGCAAGATAAGATAAATTCCACTTACTACAAACCTAAATTCATTCATTCACTGATAGACAATAAATGGTTTAAGCCGATAAAGCTGGAAAGAGTTCCTCAATAATGAAAGTGAGCACATAGGAATTAATTTCAATTTGTCTACAAAATTGAAATTCATTCGTAAAATGGGGTTTAATTTATAAAAATGAAAGTCTGTATGGGATTAATAGAAATGAAAGTTTGTATGGGGTTTCCATTGGCATTAATGCTGAACGCATTATTGCCAATGGAAACCCTATTGGGCACGCAACCTAATTTGACTGGATTTTAATCACGAATAAATAAAAGGTAATTATAGTAATGTTCCAAAACACGTGACGTTACTATGTTTTCATCCGTCGTTTTGACAGCAGTGGTGATGACATAAATTATCAAAAGGAGCTCGTAAGCTAAAGTAATAACAGACACACGGGTCGATCTATCAGGTTAAGCTACGCTTGCCGGGCTTGTTCCTTGGATGAGTGACCATCTTTACATACTGAGACTCCTCCGTGCCTCGGAAAGCACGTTAAGCCGTTGGTCCCGGCTGTCAATCGTGGATCTTTGTCAGTTGTTTTGGGTCGTCAGAAGCCCGAAAGTCTGACATTCAGTCTTACCCAGGGGTATCGTATTACCCAGTAACTGGGTTGTGGAGGTCAGACAGGTAGTCGCTCCATGTAAAATACTGGTATTCAGCTGCATCCGGTTAGACTGGAAGCCGACCTCAAAATAGTTGGGAAAAGGCTAGGTAGATTGATTGGTGATGAAACAAATTAGACAAAGTAATACGCCTGTCTGGGTTTGAACCTACGACCGTAAGTCGAGGCTCACTCTGCTATATGCCTATAGTGTGTAATAATAATAGTTTTAATTTATCCTTCTCTCTGTTGTTACCAAAAGGAATCTGCTTTTTAATTTTAGTGCGACAGTCATAAGCAAAGTAATTACTTTATTAATTGTCTCTGAACCGAACAAATAAAATGTAGTTATAATTATGTGAAAGTCTGTTCTAGAAAGATACAAAAGTAATTAAGTGCTTATAACATTTTCTTCGAGATTGTAGATGGTAATTTAATTGAATGAGTTAATTTTATTACTCCTAATGTCAATGAGCAACGCTAAATCAGACTTTGTTCTGTAATTTATTTTTCGTATAATTACATTGGTGCTGATTCTGTTGTGCACAAACTAAACTTAATTTAGGCTATTGTTATCTTTTTCTCTCTAATAAAACAAGAAAGAGACGCACGTAAATTAGAGCTGTCAAATTTTGTTGAATTAATATTTTCATAAAAATTATGGGTACACGAAAAAACATGTCAACTAAAAACACGGTAAAGCAGAAGGCGTAACTAGTTTGACATCACTAACTTAGTTCATAGCTATAGCCGTCCTTTTCTCGCACTGCCTTTTAGTAAAAGATAGCGATTCTCTAATTTTAGTTTAGTTATTGAACAAGAGAATCGGCACCAATATCTACATAAATTGACGCTTACATTTCACGAAGCGTTAGGCAGTAGCGTATTGTATATACAAGTAACGACCCTCCTAACCGAATTTCGGCCACCGACCGAACCTAGAATACCCAAATAAGCAGGAGATCTCATATATTATTAATATATTTAGTATACACTTTGTTTGTTCAGGACGAACCCCTAATATTAAGTTCTTATGTATCGTTAGTAAATACATTTATAAATAAAATAGCACCTTTTTTTGTGCGGGTGGGAAATCTTCCAATGACTTCTCACACTCTGGGTGGAGAAGGATAGGTAAATAGGTCGAATATGCTCGCGATGAGTCGTCATTATATTGTTAGCATTGGGCTCTGATTAAATATAAGGTGTTATAAGATTAACCTTCAAAACTTTAAGGAGTGATTTAGAGAGACCATCAAACTGAATAACTTTTATTATGGGATCAACGTCGAAATCCCGAAAAAAGAAATCTGCTGTTGCCTACATTTATGTTCGCTTAACTCGTCAAAATGTACATATACATGTGTTAACCTACAGCTGATCCCGGTTCGCCCTATTAAAAGTGGAGAGGGGCTGTCAGGAAGCGATGAACCAAAAGTGCGGCTGCGCGCCCTATCATAGCGTCCTTAACGAGACTTAAAACAAAGGCATCGTTTGAGCGCGTTTTATTGGATTCGGCAATGCATTCCACAGACGAGCCAGTAAAAGATTTAGGAAAGTTGTGAAATGCAATGGCAGTTTAAGTCGTAAGTTATAAGCATAATAGTGCACAATTTTGTCTGCAAACGGGACGAGTAACTCGACATGACCGTGCCGAGATCAGGCGAAAGTCCAACGGATTTGCGTGCATTCCAAAACTCGGAGGTGCTACACCACTAATTTTATAACGTCAGGCTGTTATTAAAAAAAATCTAACTCTAAAGTATTGTCCTTCATCATCATCATTTAAGCCAAATGACGTCATCTGCTGGACATAGGCATCCCCCAAGTGTCGCCACAACGGCCCGTCCTGAGAGTCTTGCATCCATCGGATTCCCGCAATCTTCACCAGGTCATCGGTCCACTTCATATTGCCCTTAAACAAGCACTAATAGAAAGGAAGAGAAAGAAAGAAAGAGAATGAAAGAAAGAGACATTAAAAATATAGAAAATACCTGTGCAAGGCCAAAAAAGCACCTATCTCAGCATATGCTGCTTATTATTTATAGAATAAATAACGCAGCGCTGGTATTCTGATAGGTCTGCTATGTGTGATGCCACGGACACACTCATGGAACACGTTACAATTAAAAAAAAAAGTAATAATGATTCCTGCCACAATACTTTTCCAGCTCCGTAACCTATGACCCAATGCTTAGCAGTACCACTTACAACCAGAAGACCTACTAAACAGTCTGAAGTAAAATATTACAATAGATTTGTCCAAAACCCGTTCTATTCCACACAAGAGGGTTAGAGAAAGGACTAATGCTGTAATTTGGAGCACATTGCCGACACCAAGTAATGAATACATTAGTCTAACGTCACAGACCATTTTAGGCTGTGCGCAGACCGAGTCAAGCCTGTAGAATGAGTGCCGTTTTAGGAACAAAACTGTTTTATTTTGACAATACGAAACTTATCTGGCTAGAATAGAGTGGTATGTGTACTGAGATGCCAGTAATGACGATTTTCAAAGGTCCAAAATTATAAAGAATTGACCACCAAACGTGAGAATCGACATGTTACTGAACCTCAAGTTATCTGGGACCAGGAAAGGAAGATGGTGATGATGTAGGTATACACAATTTAACGATTTCAGTGTTTAAACCTGACTGCCACAAAGGGATGGTAATGTAATTAGAAAGTATGTATGTACAAAAGTAAGTTTGTACATAAATGCCGAATCATCATAGAATAAAACAGAAGGGCCAATGAAAATCTAGGCACTGTTAATAAACAAGTGGGTACTGCTTAAATCCACGCCCCCACACACACATTTTCAAATCCACTACACGTGTTTGCTTTGTAGATTTTGTAAAATTTGGACCCAGTTTGCACTAGTAAATTTTTATCATGTTTAAGTAATTTCTGGAACATATACTTCGAACTTATTAAAACTTAGAATTCAGAGGAACTTAGATGATCAGGAATAAAGATATTCGCAGGAGAACCAAGGTTACCGACATAGCCCGAAGAATCGTCAAACTTAAGTGGCAGTGGGCAAGGCACATTGCTCGCGTCATAATCATTTCACCCAAAAGACGTCCACTGCTGGACATGGGCCTCCCCAAAGGTCACGACAACGACCGGTACTGTGCGACTCGCATCCATCCGATTGCCGCGTCTCTCGTCAGGTCAAGGCCTCTCACAAGTTGGACCGATGTCCACCTTATGAGAGGCCTTACAACGTTCAACTGTGACTTTATTTTGGTTATTCTTCGCGCAAAGTCGGTAACCTTGGTACTCGTGAAGTACATGATAGTCGATACACATTGGAACAAATCTTCGTTAGCGCGTTCCATGAATGACGGAAGTGACCCTACGCGTCGACTCGCATAAGTAAAATTTTATTATGTTGTAAAATATTTTTTAGTTTTTATGAAAATGTACATTTATTTGGGTATATACTCGTATGTATTGACTTATTGTTTCAGTTCAATTGGTACACAAGAAAATAAGTTATAATAGTGAAACGGCAACAACAACGGGTTTTAGGCTGGCTAGAGGATAAAAACGCTGATTTGTAAAGTACGGATGAAATTAGTGATCATGACACGGAAACAGAGCAAGAATGTAAGAATATTGATCTTCCAAATCAACACCAGGATTCCAAATCCTCAGAACCAGCTGAAGAGTAGCAGGTTTTAGATGCTTCAAGTGATTTTTAGGAAAACTTTGATAGCCAAAAGTTGTCATTTTTTTTGTGTTACTTTTATGTTTATTTCTATAGAAATAGAAGTCTATCTGCAGGTAATCTCATTAATAAACAGTTTTTAATACAGAAATTGTGTATTTGATAAAGATTTTGAACTGAAATAGTTACCTACGTAAACAAACATGACTTCCGGAGCCATTATATTTGTTTGGGGTTATTTTCAAGTGCTTGGTTTGGTGTTCGATTTTTCGTAAACAAAACACTTCTAACAACTGAAACTTTGTCTGTGATAAGAATGACTGTTATGTTATTTTTTTTTAATACGAATAAAACAATAATTAAACAATTTAAATGATTATTTTTGTCTACTAAAATAATATATTGTAAAATCTCTAAACACGTTTCTAAACTGTTTTATTCTGAGGTATTCAGCGACCCCGTGTGACGATTCGCGTTACAAAAAATATGCCATAAACCGAGGGTTTAAAAAATAATAATATTGTGTTACCACATTTATACTATCCGAAATTAGCTGTAAACTATGTTTAACAATTATTCTATTTTCGTCAACTAATTTAACAAAAAAAAAAAAACAACCGACTTCCAAAAAAGAAAATACACTAAAAATAAAAAAAATAACTTTGGAAGTCAGTTGTTTTTTTTGTAAAAAAGTTTTTTATTTTTCACTTTTTAGTTGTGGCTCCCCATTGAATTGTGTTAACACTACATAGACATACGATCGCAGTAATCGCAGTTGATATGCCGTCATTTTCTGAAGAGTTTCGTTGTCTGTCTCCGAAACCCATCATCAGATCTATATGAAATTTAAACGGAACCATTTCGGAACAAACCCCTTTCGAACAATAAAAATATTTGCAAATCCGTCTTTAGGTATATGACGAAGTTATGCCCGAACATACATTAGAAAAAAAAATACAAATATCCGAATTGATAACCTCCTTTTTTTTGAAGTCTGTTAAAAATACGGAAAATGTTATCAACTTTGATTCCGCTACTCTATAATATTAGCCAATTTAAACTACGCTGGTTACAATATTTTGTGGCATCTGACGATTACTCTTTTCTTTAAGACGTAAATAGCTTTTTACAAAGTAATTTCTAACCTATTTAATACATATTTCTAATCCCACGATTCCGGGAGTGTCCATATTAAGACAATATAATATCGCGTGTAGAAAAATTGCTCTACCTACTCTGATCATTTTGGACTTTTTGACAATCATTTTCACTAATAAAATGTCACTTATACCTTAAGGTTAGGAAAATAGAAAAGATCCAACAGAAAAAAAACAAATGAAAGCAGAAACAACTTATATTCCAAAAATAGAAACGCAAAAACAAGACAAAATGTTTGCAAGCAATTAAACTAATCGTCGTTTATCTCAGCTGATTAAATCCACACCAATTCCATCCAGAGACAGCGCCTGACAATTGTCTAACTAATTAGAACTACTAGATGCTCCGAGATGCCGTTCATTAGGAAGACAGCGCTGATTTATCACCATCTTTATACAGACACGAGGGCGTAGGTTAAGTCGCGCCTTTATTCTCGCTTTGTTTTATTTAGAAGACTATTTTCCAGGCAGTAGATTAAATATGTTTTTGTTACAATGTTCTAATTAGGTTTTTGGTTATTTACGGCTCTGTTTCAGGATTAAACACTAATTAAAGTAGGAGTAAACATAATTTCAGCGAATTTGGGTAACTTCTCACTGACTCTGTCAACTAAAATATAGCACGTGGATAACTTCAGAAGAAATTTAGGAGTGTATTTGTGGCGTCCAAGCAAAATGGGTCCAGTAGTGGGGTATTGAGTTAAGACTAGATTTGGTATCTAGATTAATCAATTGGTAAAAAAGATTTTTAAAAAATCAAAATCTGGCATTTTTTTTAGCAGACATTTGAAGTTGAAACAATGAAAAAGCTTGATTTGAGAAAAGCTTAAAAAAAAGAAAAAAGAAAAGAAATTTAAGCAAAAATAAAATTCCTGGTACTTAGAAACAACATATAAAGTCATTTACTATATTTTGAACTTGTAGATGATTGAGCATTAATTAATATAATCAATTAAAATCTTAAAATGCATTTTTACACCGAACTTTATAAAACTGCGTATATCTCTGAAACTAAATGCCGAGAACTGGACCCTTTTTGCTTGCCCACATTTAGTTTTTGTTGTTAGTTGTGCAAAGGAGAATCTTTAGACTAGATGCTAATGAATAAACCCATTCAATTCTATTAAAAATGCCGTGTGTAAACACCCTAAACTCTAGTAATTATCAATCTAGAACAATCTACTACTTGCAAAAGTTTCAAGAACTTACCAGTGAGCACATGCACCCTCGCCGTCGCTGACTGGGCGTTATCCGGTGCACATTGATACGTCCCAGCATCTGACGTCCTCGCCGACTGTACTAACAGTCTACTGCTACTGTGTAGACCCTTTTCGGTAACTAAGGATATGCCGCCTCGCGTCGAGTCGAAGTTTATCGTCTGTTGAAGAAGAAAATGTGGTAAAAGTCGTGCATTTCGAAAAGGCAAAGGAAAGTAATGACAGGCAGACTAACTTAAAAGTCAGGAATTTCGAAGAGACGACGGGGGAAACACGTGACAGGTGACTGTCCTGTCGACAGGTACCGATAGCACCCGAGTAGGCAAGTTGCCGTCTTTATATATAAATTGACTGACGTAAAATCTGTGTATTAATCCGAGACACTAGGGCCACCAGATTTTAATTATATTCTGATTAACAAAAAGTGTCGGATTATGTGTTACTTTGAACATATGTTTACCTACTAACTTGGGCCGACGGCCGTTTTTGTTTTTTGCTTGTTTACTTAGTGGAGACGACAATACAACAATAAACGAAAATACTGCCAATACTCATCATTATTAACAACTATTACTTTGGGACCAGTCTTGATATCGCGAAAAATAGCTGTTTTATTGACTATTTTCTGTTTTGTTGAGTTGTTTTGCTGTAACATTTTGTTGAGTTATGCAAAAATATATGTATGAGCAGCTAATATTTTTTTCGCGATTTTAGTTTATATGCTAACACTACTCATTCCCTCACATTCGGTTAATCAGAGTATAAGTAACGTTTGGCGGCTTTGGGATCTTACTCTTTACGTCATGATGGAGGTACTTACAAACGGAGGATGACAGGAATCTGTCAATTTCAGTACATTTTAGTTATTTATTTAGTAACACTTTCAAGACAGTTATATTCGTGATTGATGCTCAAATAGGTTGTTATCGTCTACTATATTTTGGTCAGCAATTTTGGATGGTTTTGTGTAAGAAAAGACGTACTCGTATGAACGTTAACGAACAAGCGTTTCGTAGTAAATGCCAAGCCTTATGAGAAAAAGGCGTGAGCTTATGTTTATTTGTTAGTGCATCGTGCGATGTGCTGCATAAAAAAATAAATATGACCATGTGTCAAGCTTTAGAGCAGAGCTCAAATGGATGCTCATTCGCCAGAGAAGAAGTTTGCGCGCTCTGACTACACTTTTCTCTTTCCTCAACTCTCCCACCCCTCCCTCTTGTCTTATATCTCACTTTCAGTATCTTTGTTCTACTCACGCCAGGAATTTGCGTTCTGCTTACAATCTCTTACTGCTTTGTCCTTCTCATACTTCTAATTTTATTCATTCTTCCTTTCATATACAGTCCATCCTTCTGTGGAATGCGCTTCCCCTCAATATCAGGACGGCCACCAGTCAGTATGCATTTAAGCGAAAGTTGCGGAATTACCTTCTTAACAAGTAAAGGAGTCGTCTTAAAATCCTTATCTCTAACTTTATATATTATTATTATATATGTAGGTATATTATATTAAATATATATATGTATGTTTATTTTAACTATATATATATATACTTTCGTAACTATTTTCGTCTTAGTATTTTTTTTTTTCAGTTTGTACACCTGCCATGTTATCTCTCCACCACCCTTGGTTGACTGGTAGAGAATGCTTAAGGCATTAAGTCCGCCTTTGTACATTTGTGTTGCATGAGGTGTTAATAAATAAATAAATAAGAGGAGCAGTGGTAGCCCTGTGGTAACGGTACCACTTAAAAATTGTACGTCGTGGGTTCAAACCCAGGCAGGTGCTTTACTTTCTGTAATTTATTTCATCACCACTGCTCTCTAAACGGTGAAGGAACACGTCACAAATGAACGAAACCATCAAAGAGTAGCATCTGGGAGTGCGGACAGAAGTGAAAACTTGAACAAAAATGTCCAACGCGCTTAAAGAAGTTTTCACTTCAATCTGCTACGCGTTCCGCTACTTGTACTACGACGGTAGCGGTGTCGATGTCGGCGGCGGTGTCGGTGTCGGCGTCGGTGTCGGTGTCGGTGTCGGTGTCGGTGTCAGTGTCGGTGTCGGTGGCGAGTTCAAGGTGTCGAGCGAGTTCAATAGTTTTTTCCCATCTCAAAAATTTCCCCTAAAGAAATTTTCACTTCAAAAATCGAAGGCGAGACATCTATTAACCCGCACTGGGCCCACGTGGTGGATTACGGCTCACTTCCTCTCCCACAGAGGAGGCCTGAACCTGGGAGAACATTATAATGCTAGTTGCTATGCTATAATGCATAGGTATCTGCATACTATAGCTATAATTTAACTCTCTCTGTAGGTAATTACAAAACTCATTACAGTAGGAAAAACTTTAGGTACCTACAAGAAAGTTGTAGACGCAGACGCTTGATTCCGTAAGAAACCTCGGAGTAAATTTATTCCAAGCGTTCTTTCATTCTTGATAAAAAAATACATCGATTCCAGTGAGTTGGTACAAAAAGAATAAGAAAAGGATTTCAAGATTGCAGAAGTGCAGTAATCCAATCTCTCCAATAAAATGCTATCGAGATAAAACCACGATTAATTAATGTCAATAAAAAAACTTTTTTACAAAAAAAACAACCAACTTCCAAAAAAAAAATACAGTAAAAATTAAAAAATAACTTTAATTTCGGAAGTCGGTGTTTGTATTTTACTTCTTCGTTATTTGACACCGACTTCCGAAATTAAAGTTATTTTGAAATTCATGAAATGAGCGTTTTGTATGGAGAATTTTAAAGAAGTTGCATTTTTCGTACTAACATTTTCTTAATTTATTTAACAACTATGAACGCTGAATGTTTTAGAACTTTTATGCAATAATATTTCAAAACTAAGATAACGTATCCCACTTAGATTAAGCAACAAAAATAAGTTTTGGCTAAGTTAAAACAAATAGTGGTTTCATTTCTGCTAACAAAAAAAAAATATGTACAGACGAATTGAGAACCTCCTCTTTTTTGAAGTCGGTTAAAAAGAGGAGTAATTTTTAAGGTTTTCTTTTTGTATAAAACTATAAGTAATAAGGTTTCTTTTACAATGCAGTTGTCTATGACGGTCATTATTTGATAGAATATCAAGCAATTGATGAATATTTTAATTCATAGAAGTGACGAGGTTCTCTATTTGTGAGAAAAAAACGCCAATTTCGTAGGTGGGAACCCAATACTATGTAGAGACAGAGATAATAAGTAGAAAGAAAAATACTAAACCTCCGCAGAGCAGACGTGCATGGCTTAATTAATAAAATTATTATAAGCTAGAAATGCAATAATAATATACATAAACTCACGCCTTTTTACCCGGTTGCCCTAGCAAGAGGGTAATGTTTTTCGAAAGTATGTGTGTATGTTTGTGTGTCTATTTCTTTGGCACGTGCTGTAGCCTAACGCATGTTGGTAAGTTCCTATTAGAACTTTTAAATACTTATTAAGCTTTCTTCAAAATCTTTAAATAAACCCACATTTCCAGCTTTTACAGTAACTTAATAAACCAGAAATTCACCAATACTACCAACTGCTGAAGGACATTTTAATCAGGCTGGCAAACGTTAAACGCATAAAGACCTATTTGCATGCTGCAGTGCTGGCAGCTTTGGCAATTCTATGAGATTAATTTGAAATTATTTTGAATTTGAATTTCTGTTTCCATTCGAGATTGATTTGAATTTAGAATTTAGTGGAAAGTCTGAAGTTAGAAAAGGTTTGATGTTTTGGTGATGATATGAGAGAGTAGAACTAATAATAATTTTTTGATTAAAAAATTTTAAAACGCCAAATGTAATTTGATGAGTAGGTATGTTTATTACGATATTATTATTTAAACAAAGGTAATAATTATATATAATATATTGTTGGTAACGAAAAGCGCGGTGACATCTTAGAGATGTCAGGTGACCAACTCTCAACCGATGGCAGGCTATATATGAAGGCACGCGGTGCGGCAACGGCCGGCCCTGTTTTGCCTGGACGGCGCTCGGAACAGACGTGTTACTTTAATAGTGTGCTCGGTTATTTTTAGGTTATGTTTTATTCATGTACCTACCGATTATTTATTTTGGCCTGTGTAATTCATATTTGATTAATACTTACAGTGATTTGATATCTTGTACAGGAAAAAAAAAAAATAAACAATCTTTAATCCCTTTAGATTAAAGGGATTAAAGATTGTTTATTTTTTTTTTTATTTCACTTCTGATTCCTAACAATATGAAAAATATTTAGGATTGTCAAAGCAACCATTTCTATAAGGATCTCTAACTTAGCATTATTTAAAGGTAGCTTATTATTTTCTTTGAGTATAATAAAATAAAATTGTGTTCAAAAAAAATTGTCGACGATCTTCTCGACTGCCAAACGACAAATATGAAAGTGAAGAGAATTTTCCAGAAAATTGTTATTTTCTGGAACACTTTACTCGCAGACACAAATAAGCGATTTTAGATAAAAAGAAAACAGAATAGTCGAATGACATACAAAGACTAATAGATAATCTTCAAGTACCAACCTATCTATTTCTAAGGAATACCTAGAAATAATAAACTTAACTGTTGAAAAAGTTTCTAGGTAATACTTGAGCATTTTGAATGGGAACCGAGGCATATTATAACAATTTGTGATAATAGTAACTGTAACCGATATAAAGTAATAGGTACTATGAAAAATAAAATAACATATGTTTTTACTATGTAAATCTGCCTAGCCCTTTCGCAACTATCTTGGGGTCGGCTTCCAGTCTAACCGGATGCAGCTGAATACCAGTATTTTACATGGAACGACTGGCTATCTGACCTCCAGAACCCATTAACTGACGAATATGAAACCCCTTGGTAAGACTGGTTGTCAGACTTTCGGGCTTCTGATGACCCGTAACGACTGTCAAAGATCCACGATTGACAGCCGGGACCAACGGTTTAACGTGCTTTCAGAGGCACCGAGGAGTCTCGGTATGTAAAGATGGTCACCCATCCATGGACCAACCCCGGCAAGCGTTGCTTAACCTGTTGGATCGACCCGTGCGGAGGTTATTTTTTTTATAGTCGTAGAAAATGTAAATAATATGTTCTACAACTACTTAATTAACCACCACTGCTTTAACTAAAGCAGTGGTGGCTAGCTTTTTTTTTTTTTACTTTTATGACTTGGGAAATCATCCAATGACATCTCCCGCTCTAGGGTGGAGCGAGAGGGCGTGTCAGACTCTTACTGACTAAAACCCACCCCTGTTCCTTCCCTGCCCTGAGTGCCCAGGGAACTCTGTTTCGAATTTATTCTCAACCCCAGTGGTGGCTCACTGGTACCCCGACTTACGAGTTATACGTCGTGGGGTCAAACCTAGGCACTGTATTTTATGTAATTTATTTCATCACCACTGTTCTCAAAACTGTAAAGGAAAAAATTGTGAGGAAACTGACATGTCCTACAACCAAACCTTCGAAGATATCGATGAACCCGCCCTGGGTTGCCGTGGTGGATTACGGTCAAAGAGAATTAAACCTCTTTTAGTTATTGACTACGGCCCATTCCTTCTCCTAGACATGAAGCCTGAGTCCCAACAGAGGGAACAATATAATGGCTGATTATTCTATGCCATGATATTATACTTAAATAATACAAACTGTAACTGCAACGAAATAATTCAATTGATTTGACTTTGTTAAGATGAGATATGACCTAAAACTTTTACTTGCTTCACCATCACCTAATTCTCCGTAAAATCGTCCACAGTTTGTTATTCTTTTGTTAGGACGTGGATATTGGTGTGGGTGACATGTTTGTGATATTTAGTTTTTAAGGATTTTTTGTATTCTCTGTGGCATGTAGGTAATTGTTTTATGTCCCCAAAAAATGAAATAAAAATAATACTAGAATCAAAAGTTTTGTAGGTTACTAGTGATTGAGTTGATATATCATTTTTTAATATTGAACGTAAGTACGCCACGCGAGAAGACCTTTTCACTTAAAAAAAAAAAGAAGAGCTGGTATTTCAATAATCCAGTTTGGAATAATGTTTAGCAGTTATCTGAAACCGCTAAAATAAAGGTTCTAATACTGCTAGAAGAATTTGAGGGAATAATATTATTTTCTGACGCAGTAAAGACTTTAATCAGAGTAAGAAACTACGAGTCAAAGTTGAATGATGTTTACTTTGTTCGTTCAAACTTTATTTCAGAGATCTTACAGCATTTGCGACCGGGCAAGTGCTGTAAAATGTTTTTTTTTCATCTGCAATTGTGAGTTATTTCAGTGGCATTTGACTTATGGAAAAATGGGAAAAACGAGGAAGTTATTGAAGAAATTAAATACTTTTTTTGTCATATTGAAATTTTCGTTAAATTTTTCTCATCGTCATTTGGGCCAATATAAATTCTTTGTTAGACATACGCCTATCGCAAGCAGCGGATTTCCGTCCTTCACTCATTACTAGTAGAGTAAGATCCCAGAGATGGGTAGAGGACATCGTTACCATCGCGGGTAACCGTCCGATCAGCACGAGGCCCGAGAATCGACGCGCGTAGTGTTCCACGCGCGCCTCAAAGTGTTGTCAGCAATCATGACGGGGCCCGTCATGGCCGATGGCTGCCCAGGGGATGTGGATAAATTCGAAACAGAGTTACCGCGCCCCTGGACACTCAGGGTAGTAAAGGAACAGGGGTGGGTCTTAGTCAGTAAGAGTCTGACACGCCCTCCTGCTCCACCTAGAGCAAGAGATGTCATTGGATGATTTCCCACCCCACAAAAAAAAAACCATTGCGGGTAAATCATGGATGAGACTGACACAGGAGCATGGATATTGGTACGAGAAAGAACAGGCCTATGCTCAGTAGTGGGCAAAGTTGGGCTGTATGTGATGATGAATAACTAATGATTTTCTGATTAACAAAATTTATGTGATTGAGTAGGTACCGTACTGTTGTTATTTACTTTGAAAGTACGCAAACCAACTAGCTCATGCCGTAGTAATGTTACGTTTGAAATGCAATAAGGAACAAGTTTTAGCATTTACCAATATTTGAAAAAAAAAATCATTAGAGTTAAATAAAAATAAGAAAGAAAGAGAGATGAAGATAGTAGTTTGAATAAATTAATAATAATATCCACAAACAATAACACTCTTCTCGAATTTGTAATATGACGGATTTTCTATTTCCTAACCATCGCAATTTCAATCCAAGAGCTCTCGAACATGGCTACCAAGCTTAACGTCAAACTGGTAACGGAGAAATCCTCATATAAAATAATGTCCAAGAGTACTGCGACTCCGGTAATTGTTTCACGACTCGCCTGCGCTTCAAGATACGCTAATCTGAAACGCAGGCGTCGTGGTGTCATACAGAATGTTATGTCAAATATGTGTAAATATTATTTTGAATATTAGGAAAACTATTACCTATAGGGTGGCCAAATTCAATGTATACAAGTTTTTTTTGCTATAATTTCAATTTGAAGTTAATTTTTTCTGTTGTTTCATATCCATTATTTTTAAATTAGAGTTGCAATTTGATGTGGGATAGTTTTTAAGACCAAGAAGAAATTTTATTTTTATCTTCAAGCCACCAAACAGGAAGAGATTTGGTAGATGTTGTTATCCATACAAATTGCAAAGTCTGAATATAGCTATTTATTAAAAAAACTGTTTTCTTTTTGGTTTGATAACGTATTAAAACACGGTGTCCCCTTGTTTCGCAGACAGAAATTTCATAGAATTTCGTTTCCTAGAAAATGTTTCATATAGAAAATGTATCATTTGGTTCTTGTATTTTTATTTCGAATATTATTGTTTCAATTACTATTTACTTGAATAAAACATTTTACAAAAACACAATTCAATGAATTTTATATTCACAGTTTTTTATTTAACAAACTTATCAAACAGTAGAATTATTTTTAACATATATTGTTTCTTCGGTGTAATTTTCCATGGCATTTTATTTCAACGAAAATGTAAAATTGTAAATATAGTCCTTAAAAGTCAATATGTTGCGCTACAGAAGTTAGTGACAGAAACGAATCTCTGGAAAACCGACTCCACGTAGTCTTGTCTGCCCTATTCGTGTTATTTAAGCCCGCGTAGGCGCGGAGGGGTGAGACGGCTCGAGAGCTGAGGAGAAGGTGAGCGTCAATACCATCTGAAACGACAAGCTCGCGTGGGCCGGCCGGAGCCTCACAGCGCCGAAGCCGTGACAGAAACCGTGCCTACTGCATGTTGCATGCTCGCTTGCATGCTGCATGCTTGCTTGCATGCTGCGTGCTTGCTTGCATGTTGCATGCTTGCATGCTGGATGTTGCATGCTCGCTTGTATGCTGCATGCTTGCTTGCATGCTGCATGATTGCCTGCACGCTGCATACTTGCTTACATGCTGTATGCTTACTTGCATGCCGCATGGTTGCTGCATGCATGATGTATTTACTTCTGTATCACTCATTTTAACAAAAAATCTAAATAAACACAGTTAGTATGTGCCTGAAGTCCCGCAGTATTTACCCGCATTGTTTTTTAAAACGCGGTTTTGTTATTTTATAGGAGGGTATTCATTTTATCAAAGGTATTAATTTAAACGTTTAGATACTGTCACTCGATAAAATGTTATTCTTGGTAATAATTTTTATATTAAATAAACAATACAATGATAAAGAATATTTGATTTGATAATCTATGATATGAATATTCTAACGTTAAACTTTATGTTAAACAAAAATATATGATTTAAATTTCTTTAAATTTCGTATTCAGCGTATTGATTATTCTATGAAATGATAATATGAGTAAATTTGTATGTAAAACGAAAATTTTTAAAACTATTAGCTATAAAACAACGCACAGCCTTTAAAACACTAATACAATAAAGAAAATCAACTATTTAAGTTGATTAAATATATATATATAACCTAATTCAATTGACCCTTTCGATAAAAAAACTTTAACCATTTCCAAGAAAATAATTAAAGTCAAAACTAAGACAGTAACAATGTTTTACAATAGACAATAATAACTGTTACTTCATAGTTCCCGCTACGCCAAGTATGAAATTAGAAGTGCTGACTTGGCAAACAACTTTGAGATTAAACGGTGCAAGGAAACTTATGCTGAGTGTTTGAGAGCCAGTGCAAGGAAAACATTATTAATATAGTAACTTTTTGCATTTCCAGGGAGAGTAAAGGTCAATCTACATATTAATATACAGACTCTTGCATATATAACGTGGAATACAATCAATCTGCCTAGCCTTTTCCCAACTGTCTTGGCTTCCAGTACAACTGGATGCAGCTGAATTACATTATTTTACATGGAGCGACTGCCTATCTGACCTCCACAACCTAGTTACTGGGTAATACGATACCCCTTGGTAAGACTGGTTATCAGACTTTCGGGCTTCTGACGACTCGTAACCATTGTCAAAGATCAACGATTGACAGCCGGGACCAACGGCTTAACATGCTTTCCGAGGCACGGAGGAGGTGTCGGTAAGTAAAGATGGTTACCCATCCTTGGATCAACCCCGGCAAGCGTAGCTTAACCTGATGGATCGACCTGTGCGGCTGTTATTACTTTAACCACGAGCTCATCGTGGAATAATTTGATTCCGCCAAGCCCGTTCCACAAGACGTACGGTGATGTGCCACCGGTACATGGTGAACATCCCATCCACACGCACAAAACGTTTTAAGAACACATTCATTGTGCGTACAGCTAGGGAGTGGAATTCCCTGCCGGAGTCTGAGGTTTCCTGATAGCTACAACCTGGGAGTCTTTAAGTCAAGAGTGAATAGATTACTTCTAGGCAAGCGTGCTCCATCTTCGACCACATCATCGCTTACCATTAGGTGAGATAGTGGTAAAACGGGAGCCAATTAATAAAAAAAAAAAAATAGATTCTACTAATATTATAAATGCCAAAGTTTGGATGGATGAATGTTTGTTACTCAATCACGCCATGAACTGAACGGATCTGGATAAAAGGCACTAAAATAGATTATAGTCTGGAATAGCAAAATGGCCTTAATCTACGATGAGGGAAGTTCTATTTCAACGCCGGCGAAGCAGCTCGTAGAAGCTAGTTATTAATATATAGTTACTTTTTGAGTAGAGAGAGTACCTACATACATTAGGTCGGCGTTTTTTCTGGCGGTCGCCACTGTTGATTCTGGCTTGCAGAAGTTACAGTGGTTTGGGAATAGTGTGGTGGGCTTGACGCAAAAAAAAGACACATTAGGTCAGGACCGCAGAACATTAAGGCGCTATTAACTACCAACGACCTTGAGTGGTTAGCTTGCGTATTCTGTACTGAGCTCACGTAACGTGTCGTTCGTCCACCAAGTAATAGGACTCGCCCATCAAGGAGTGCTGTCCGAAATTAGACGCATTATTAAAATATTATACATAAAACAACAGAGTAAAATATAAATAGTTAAATGATCTTTAAAATGGTGAAGGTTTCCTAGAAATAAGCCTTATAGTTTCTGCGTGATTTTTAATTGTTTATCCGCGTCAGATATACCTTTACAAATTAATTACACAATGTTTTTGAAGTATAATTTAAAATTTTCACATTTCAAATTACGAAAGAAATTGTCTCAAATAACATTTTTTTTTTCATGGAAATAAAACTAGTCGTTTACACGTGATGTTCCATTAAAATCATTAGGAGTTGTATAACTGAATTTGTGAAGTAACATAATCTATTCGAGAATGAAATTAGGAGTGCGTATGATTGTGTTGAATATAAATGTATAAAGACCATTTTCTTTATTATTGACAGGCATGCGTTTGACCGCTATCTAACCTGATGGTAAGCGATGATGTGGTTGAAATTGGAGCACGCTTGCCAGAACCTATTCACTCTTTAATTAAAGACTCCCAAGTTGTAGCTATCAATAAACACAGACTCAGGCAGGGAATTCCACTCCTTAGCTGTACGCACAATGAATGTGTTCCCAAAACGTTTTGTGCGTGTGGGTCGGATGTACACCATGTACCAGTGGCGCATCGCCGTACGTGTTATGATCTGATGATGGAACTGGCTTAGTGGAATTAAAGTATGCAATTCCGTCGCACACTCCCCAAAATGCAACCGATAGAAAACCGACAGGTGGGCAACGCGGCGTCGATGCTCAAGAATTTAGAGCTTCTGGCAGATCCGTCCAAAAGATGAGAGCAGTACTCCATACATGATTGAACTTGCGCTTGATAAAGTTTGAGCAGCTGTTCCAGCATGAAGTACCGTCTGACCTTTGCTAGGATCCCCAACTTTTTGGCAGCCACTTGAGCTTTTGCCTCTATGAAAGGACCAAAATTGAGAGTAGATGTTAACGTAACACCAAGAAGTTCTAGTTGGTCGGTTATTGGAACGCTTATACCTCGCAAAGATGGAGCTGGGTGGAATTGACTCCTTTTAGCGGAAAAAAGACACGCCTGGGTCTCAACAGCATTGAACTTGACCAGATTGGCATCAGCCTATTCAGAGAGAGCCCGTAAGGACAAGTTCAAGCGATCAACCATAGCCTCGCGGAGAGATCTGTGACCCACCATCTCGTGTGTTGGACACGTATCTCTCAGCAACAGTGCTGTCGTCTGCATACCCAAAGGTATACCGGGTTTTAGCAGATCATTAATATGCAGGACCATGACTGATACTTATCTGCATAATGTTGTCCTCGAAACATCGATCTGATAAAATAAGGTCTGGAAAAATAATAAAATAAAATCTTTTGAAGCGTAAAAAAATGCTAAGATATCAATATTGTTATTTTAGAGTTTTTCAAATGTTTTGATTAATTTGTTAGAGAAGTCTAACTTTTCCCTAAAATTAATACATTTTAGAAGATTAATGGAGCTTAAAACAACATTTATTTGTCACATCATAAAGTCATAATGTCTCCGTCGTCACAAGAGACGTGATGAAATAAACGACTGAGATACTGTCAAAACTCAAGAGCTTCATAATATTTTACAATTTAATTTATGAAAGATGTGAGCAGTAATATCCTGTTCTGTCTGTTGGCATAACCGTCTATGAGTGAATAATATAATGTATGCGAATCGTTATGAGATTTATGTACAGTCAGGAAACTTGATTGATAAACAGATGTTGACGCCCACCACTTAACTCGTGGGCACGTGGTGGAAATCCCACCCACACGCATAAAATGTTTTTGAACACATTCATAGTACGTACAGCTAAAGAGTGGAATTCACTGCCAGAGTAGTCTGTGTTTCCTGATAGCTACAAACTGAGTGAATAGGTTACTTCTAGGCAAGCGTGCTCCATCGTCCACTACATAATCGCTTACCATCAGGTGTGTCAGTGGTCAGACGCGAGCCTATCAATGTTATAAAAAAAGATTAACACATAACACATTGCAAGTTTTGGCGCTTCGATAGTGACAGTTTTGATTTAGAGTCACAGACTATTTTAGTTAAGATTCTAGTTTGCTGGTGGTCTGGTTTGGTGATGTAAAAATAATTGTATGTGTACTAAATGAATATATAAATAAATAAAAATCAATTTCACCACATCACTTGGGAACGGCTCTGCACCTTTATGGCTAATTATTTTTTGTTGTGTTCCTAAATTGTCAGGATAAGGTTTGCATATAAGAAAAATTTAGGAAATCTAAACAAAATACAGCACCCGTGCGAAGCCGGGGCGGTTTGCTATTATATTATCACCCACATAAAAGTTGAAAATTATATCAAGGAAATGTACACACGGCGTCAGTATATTCTAACCCCTCAAGTTTTAAAATGTTACACTGCTACAACATCAACATTGAATTCGTTACAAATAATCTAAAGATACTTCAAATAGAGTCCCTATCCGTCTTCGCAGGAACACTTGGATATTATGTCTCCTGTATAACATCCTTTGTAGTCCTAAATATCCTGGCTACCTGAGTGATCGTTTTTCGTTCACTCGCCCTGCCCCGTGTAGATCTCGCCATAAGCATCATCTCAATTTCCCATCCCATAAAACCCATTTCTATTCCCACTCCTTCTCTGTTCATGCGGTACGATTGTAGAACTCACATCCACCTAATATCCGTGATTCTAAAACTGTCTACCAATTCAAGAATCAAGTCAAAGACATTACCTCTCCACCATTCCGTGATTATATTTATTATTGATATTTATTTTATATTTAATACTTTGGTTTATTGTAATGTTACGTATATTTTATGTATGAATTATTTATGTATTCTAGTCTATTTTATGTTTCTATATCTATCTATACACACTGTGTCTACATTTCTCAACCAACTTTCCAGTCGCAGGTCTGCTGGAAGAAATTTATTTTGAAATAAGCAGCACCTTTGTGCTCTTCTATCTGTATTTGTTCGTTTTTCTCTTGTAAGTGTTTTTGTGTGTTGTTTCGACTTGGATTCGAACCATCGCATCACCGACCGTCGTCATACTTTTACCGGCAGTTTGACGAACTAGCCAGCGAGCCCATATGAATTGCGATAGAATTATTATCTACCATCCTCCGAGTCACTTTATCTTTAGGTCTCTGTCTAATGGATAGATATTATCATTTGAGAGTATTCATTAATTTTACTTACTTAGTATAATAAAACAATCTTACTAATATAATAAATGCGAAAGTTGATTACTCAATCGCGCAAGGGCTGAACCAATCTGCATGAAATTTGACATAAAAATAGATTATAGTCTGTAATAGCACATGGCTATAATTTATGGAATACCTACTTGAGTGCGACAGCCGTATCATCGAATTTCGTTTCTTCGAAAACCTTTCAACGACACCTCTGTACTGCGAAGCCCTGTTGAATCGACGTCTTGTTACTGCGTTATTTCGTTACATCGAAAAACTGTACTACGAACGATTTAAATGCGTAAGTTTCATACTGCGAAGCCTTGTTCAATCGACGTATTGTTACTGCGATGTTAGTTTAATAAACACTCGCAGTACACACTCAACCGTACTCCTATCCCGATACTAACAATAATAACTAAAAAAAAAAAAATTTTTTTGCCTAAATGTTAACATTTCTTAATTGCATAGTTTGTACGAGTATATAACATAATTTGTTAAATTTAAATGGAGGAGTCCTGGTGACCTGAAATACAGGCCTTGAGCCTAGTTTAGGCGCCAGTCTCCCACAATATAATGCCCCACCTATATGTCACTTTAGAAATAAATAAAAAATGTGTTCGATAGGTAGGAAGTGCAGAATCACCTCAACTTAATTAGTTTCGAAGTAAACTCTACAAACTTAACTGTCAAGTTCAAAGCCGAATGCTATTATTTTCGACCCAATTTGGTGTTAACAGGCCAGTAAAATCAGCTTAATCCTAATTCCCGACGGTATTCACATGTGGATGCGTCGAGTTTACGTCTAATTGCGATTTTGGGAATAGCATTCTGCTCCTATGGCGTATAATAGACCTGTTAAGAGCACTAGAATCTAGATGGAATTAGAAATGAATTCATGGACTTAGCTCCGGAACTAACGACCGACTTAGCTTGCAGATTGACGCTTTATGTTTGCTTAAAACTATAGTTTATGGTTATTTTACCGATACAAATTTAATAATTCTGCAGCAATGATGACAATGAGGCAGATAAAATATGTTTCTAGCGCGCGTATTGTGGAAGACACGAAAATGTCCTAATTGGATCATTTTGCCTGTAGTTCATGTCAAGCAAGGTGAAGAACTAGACGCTGTATAATTATCACGTGACTATAACAACAAAAATGTCATCGTGTGTATTTAAGTCGTAAGTACGTAAGACTCATTTATTAAATTACTTTATGTAGGTACTTGTAAACATGAGTACATTATATTAGTATGTTTATGTCGCAGTCATCTGGTTGAATTAGCCATTCAATTGGACGCCTAGGCCGTTCATTAAACGCCGGCATTTAATTAAGTGACTAGGCCGATTGTTAATTCAACTGGAATCACTCAACGTTTAATAACTTGCCGTATTGAAAGTCAGCCCTTTGAAGATGGCTGACCAAGACTCAGCCAAGGGATTCAAAACTTCAAGTTAAATAAAAAATAATTAAAATGATTATTTATTAGTGATTCAATTTATTTAAAAGGCGTAGTCGGAACCCGAGATGACCACAAAGGTGATTCCCGCCATCCCCTTCGAACCTAACCTATCCGAGTCAGCGTGCCTCATGACCAGATCTCCCTTTGCTCTCTCTTGAGATTTAGAATTGGATCGTTTCAACCAAACCAACCAATTTATTAGGAATTACAGTCAAAAGTGGTAAAATATTGGGGCCGAGTCACCCGCGACCGTAGGAGTATACCCATTCAGTCCTTACATGTGGTCCCTGGGTGGTGCTAATCAGGTGACACTAACTGGTGGTAGGTTTCGACCGATGGCTTGCGACCACACTCTGGGCAAAGACGTACCGCCAAGCGGCCTGGTCGTGTTCCGGTACGATGCTCAGTGTAGCCAATTCAGAGGAGTTGGGTCGAAATCGTTGTTCCATTGCAGGCAGACCAACCGGGCTCAAGCGCAGGTAGTTGGGGGCCCAGGTAGTGTGCTAGCCACACACGAAAGGCTGCCTCGCCGACTGTCGAAAAATCCCGGAATGTACCATCGTACTGTTTGGCGACCAGACGAGAGAGCCGATGGACATTCGCGGGGGGGCTCGGGCGTCCAGTTTCCAAACTGGTTCCCCAATGATACTCTCCTGTCAGTGCGCGTCTGAAGGTTAGCAGCGTGGAACCTCATTTCACTTCCTTCGCCTCTCCCTCCTTCACTTTTCACAATTATGAAAAAAGAAATAAAAAAAAAAAAACTGTACAGCGGCAGCACTTCCTCTCTGTCAAAGTGCACCTTTCAAACATACGAGGTCTGCACTCAAAAATCGCCGCAGTCCACCACCACCTAGACACTGAGAAACCAGCTCTCTTGTTCCTTTCGGAGACGTAGATCGGATGTCCGTTAGACGTGGCGTACCTATCTTACCCAGGGTTTACCCTTGAGCACAACTTTAATCCACGCGCTGGTATATGCATGTACGCGCGGGACCAGGTTTGCTATCGGCGTCTCCGCAACCTTGAGGGCTCCAGCTTCTCAACGCTCTCCAGGCTCGTGTCCTAGTGGACACAGGCCTAGACAAAATTGTCTACGCATGTGTCTACCGTTCGCACAGCGGTGATTTGGAGACAACTTGTCACACACAATACCTCAGTAAGGCGGCGGATGCGGCTCAGCAGCGGTACCTTTCTGCTCAATTGGTGTTACTGGGGGACTTCAACGCCCACCATCAGGAGTGGCTCTTCCCATACCAGTGCACAGACCATGCTAGACAAGAGACGCGTAAGCTAGCGCTAGCGTTAGATCTCACCCAGCTGGTCCAGGGGGCAACGAGGGTGCTTGGACCTTCTGCTAACAACAGATCCAGACCGTTACTCGGTGTCGATTTCTTCACCATTAGGTACTTCTACTGTCTGGTGAAGTCTGTATCCGTCTACTCCCCGCTCGATTCTAATCTTAGAGGCACCAGGCGGTTATGGCGATACAGGTCAGCAGATTGGGATGGCATGCGATCTTTCTTCGCATGTTATCCTTGGCAACCCACTTGCTTTTCTTCGACTGATGTTTCGTCGTGTGCGGACGCCGTGACGGATGTGTTGCGACAGGGAATGGAGTACTACATTGCATTCTCTGACGTAACAATGTCTGGCAAAGCTCGACCATGGTTTGGTGCCGAGTGCAATCACGCTGATGCACTTAAATACGAGGCCTACCTAGCATGGGTCGACGCTCAGACGCACCAAGTAAATGACGAGAGTGAGAAGAAGAGAGCATTCAACAGTGCTGCCAAGTCCTGCAAGAAGGTGTTGCGAAGGGCTCGGTTTGACCACATTACCCAGCTTGTAGTAAGGCGTTTTGGTCCCTAGCTAAGTCGGTTGAATCGAACTTCTGCCGCCCCTCACTACCTCCACTGCTGAAATCCGACGGGTCGCTGGCCCACTCCGCTGAGGAGAAAGCAAACTTGTTTGCCTCTCTGTTTGCGGAATCTTCACGTCTAGATCCTGGTGGCGCGAGGCCGCCTGGTACTCTTGGTGGATGCGAGTCGATTGCGGCCTCAGAAAGATGTTCGAAGGGTACTGCGTAACCTAGACGTGAACAAGGCTATTGGCCCCGACGGGATGCCGGCAATTGTACTGAGGACTTGTGCGCCTGAGTTGTCTCCAATCTTTACACGCTTATTTCGCCTTTCGTTTGAAACTGGAAAAGTGCCGATGGCTTGGAAGCAAGCGAAGGTGCAACCCGTGCCCAAGAAGAGTAGTCAAGCTGACCCTGCAAATTATAGGCCCATCTCGGTAAAGTTACCTCTTACTCTGTAAGAGTACAGAACGTATACTGAATGGTAAGCTTCTGCCAAAATCAGTCAACTGGGGATCTTCTGGCGTATGACATTCACATCTGGAGTGAGGCCATCGAGAAACAAGGGGAAGCCCTTGCGGTCTCCCTTGACATCTCAAAGGCCTTCGACAGGGTCTGGCACGATAACCTATTTGGCAAGCTTCCTTCCTTCGGTCTGCTCGCCGGTTAATGTGATTGGATTTCAGATTTCCTGAGGGATCGGTCTATCCGTGTGGTCATAGATGGCAGCTCGTCCGGACTGCTGTCTATTAATGCCGGTGTTCCTCAGGGGTCGGTGCTCTCGGCAACATTGCTTTTGCTGCATATTAAAGATCTGTTAAAACCCGGTACCTGTAGGTATGCAGACGACAGCACTGTTGCTGAGAGATACGTGCCCGACGCACGAGCTAGTGGGTCTCAGGTCCGGTCTCTCCGAGAGGCTATGGTTGGACGCTTGAACTTGTCCTTACAGGCTGTCTCAGAATGGGGCGATGCCAATCTGCTCAAGTTCAATGCTGTTAAAACCCAGGCGTGTGTTTTTTCCGCTAAAAGGATCCAACTTTAACCGACTTCATCTTTCCGAAGTGCAACCGAACAACTTGATCTTCTTGGTGTTACGTTAACATCTACCCTCAATTTTGGTCCCCTCATAGAGGCAAAGGCTCAAGTGGCTGCCAAAAAGTTGGGGATCCTCGCAAAGGTGTGACGGTACTTCACGCCGGACCAGCTGCTCCAACTCTATCAAGCGCAAGTTTGATCGTGTATGGAGTACTGCTCTCATCTTTGGGATGGATCTGCCAGACACCATCTTGATGCCCTTGAGTCAATTGAGAAACGAGCCAAGAGGATCATCGGCAATGATAGACTCGTTGAGTCGAAGCTCCAAAGTCTTGAGCATAGACGCCGAGTTGCTAGCCTGTCGGTTTTCTATCGGTTACATTTTGGGGAGTGTGCGACAGAATTGCATAATTTGATTCCGCCAAGCCCGTTCCATCAGCGGACCACAAGACGTACGGCGATGTACCACCGGTACATGGTGAATATCCCATCCACACGCATAAAATGTTTTGAGAACACATTCATTGTGCGTACGGCTAGGGAGTGGAATTCCCTGCCGGTGTCTGTTTCCTGATAACTACAACTTGGGATTTTTTAAGTCAAGAGTTCCTACTAGGCAAGCGTGCTCCATCTTCGACCACATCATCGCTTACCATCAGGTGAGATGGTGGTTAAACGCGTGCCTATCAACAATCAAAAAACCCAGAAATTACTTTACATAGGGTAGTATAGGTATTAATTTTCAAAGAAGTTTCACCTATGGGTAAAATACCACTAGTGTTATATGTGTTTACATTAATTGTTAAATAAATAAAGTGTACTAAAGTAATAGTTGTTACAAATACCCACTGGAAGCAAAATAAAACCCACGTTTTGTTATCTCATTCCTTTTAATGTAGAAACCCGACCATAAGGGTGCTTTCCACCAGAGATGTGCGAGGTATCTAAGCGATGCGAGGATGCGTAGAGGTGCTGTGAAAATGTGATTGTTTCCAACAAATATTGTCGAGAAACTTGCTATACGTGTCACACACATTTCTCGCATACTTATGGGGGATGCACGCATCCCCCATAAGTATTCTTAGCTCACATTCCTTGCATACCTATATCTCTTGCTTTTTGTATTTAGGTTCAAATGCCAAGATCCGTTAGCCTTTTTCACCAGAGCTGCGCTAAGCAAGGATAAAAAAATGAATTGAACCCATTTGTGAATTTCTTCCTCGCCCACTGCCAGCTAGCTCGCACAGTTTTGGTGGAAAACATCCGTAATGTATAATTCATGATTAATAAGAACCCGAATATAAATCATGAATGAAACATCTCGATCCCGATTTCTGGGAATCTCGTTTGTGTAAGAAACAAACTGATTATTTACTTGTGAAGAAACAGCTTTCATTATGATAATCAAACTTTTTATTGGATGTTTGTTGGGCTTTCATTACGTTCTTATTTTTGAAAAAGTTTCTAATACGATAAGGAGTTGTTTGTTCAACTCAAAAACCTTTCTGTTCTCTCTTTTATATAAATTCTACTAATATTATTAGTTTGAAAGACCGTGTGTTTGTTAATTAAGCGGTTGTGTCATGCGTAAAATTCCATTTTTTTTCACATCTATTAATTTTCAGGTTGTGGAAAAAATACCATATTTCCAAGAGCTGGGTTATTTCCTAAACACGTTTCAAATATGGCCTTTTTTAAACAAAAAAACATTATAACCATCGTGTGTTGGTAAAATTCATTACAGTATTTAGGGTACCGTAGTTCTAATAAGGACAAGGAACCCTTACAATTTTTGTAGTCTATCCGAAGCATAGCTAAGAGACTATTTGTACTAGAAAGCTGAATGGAAGATTTTGCATGGGTATAAATATTAGTCACGCCAAAAATAGGAAAACACTCCACCCTAGAGCTGGAGATTTCATTGGATGATTTCCCACCCCACAAAAAAAAAAACTTTCGTAAACATTACGACACGCCGGGCGACAATCCAATAAGTAAAAGTAACCGTGTTTTAGTCGTCGTACCACCTGGAGGACACTACCACTCCTGTTTACTGATGGTTTGAAATATCTGAAAAAACACTGAAAATTTTCAAAAAAAAACGTAGAATGATACAAACAAGTTACTTTTCAAGCAGTCTGATGCCGTTGTTGGCAACAAATTGTTTGTGATTGATGTGTTGGTGGCATCAAATTCAAAATAATTGGTGTATTTGGAAAACGGATATATCCGTTTTCCAAATACACCAATCTCCTCCTCGGTCTTTTTTTTGTGGGGTGGGAAATCATCCAATCATGTTCTGGATTAGGACATATGTAGGAATTGTTATCGCGTAGAAACGTAATATTAAACTATGTGAACATGAAGGTTCACATGAGATAAATTTTGAAGTTCACGGCGGGAGGAGCCACTAACAAAGACTAAAAAACAACAAAGAGTAAATTATTTTTTGTGTCGGTTAATATTAATGCTGTTAGGTTAGAAAAAGCGTTCAAAAGTATTTTCCATCAGGTGGACAATAGCACCCACAATAGTGATAGTGGGGGATTTTTTTCTAATATAACAAAACTTTGAGTCGAATACGTTGACATACCCAAGAAAATCTAATACTGTAAAATATGAAACCAGTACCTAAGCAATTTTCATATTTTCATTCGCATTTTGCAACGAAAACAGTTTTCTTTATATCACATCTCAGCATTTTTATTTCTAATCTTACACTATTTCTATTAAGCTGTCACATTTCTGAGGATTTCAAAGAGAAATGCATATAACTCGCGGTTGTGGCATTAAAGTAATAGAGAAAATAAATAGAAGTGGCTATGAGTCGTTTTTAACTTTAAATCTTAAACCTTATTGAAATCTAGATGGTCGTTTTTTATTCACAAGAGTTTCTTCAACAATACTTAATCCTTAATGGCTAGCTACGAAAATAATGCATTTTAAAATATTTCATTATTGTAAAATTCATCATCACTGCTTTCAAAACGGTGAAGGAAAGCATCTAGAGGAATAAAGAAATCGAAATAATAAAAAAAGATCGTCACTGGAAACATCTATTTTAATATTAGAATTCAAAATGGTTGTTAGTTGTTGTTGGTGTTGTAGTTGTGGTTGTTGTTTTTGGTGTTGTTCGTGTTGTTGTTGTTGTTGTTGATCGTGTTGTTGTTGTTGGTGGTGGTTGTTGTTGGTGTTTCATGTTGTTGGTTGTTGTAGTAGTTGTGTGCTGTGTTACTTTTTTTCGCATAGATGTTTCTAGGAAGAAGGAAGTCGAGAGTGGCGGCGAGTCGATAGCGGCGGCGTAGTGGGGGCATCGTGGCACGACAACGTCATGCCGTTTTCCGTCAAGGCATTCGAGTCGATTTTACTGTCCACCCGCGCCAATAGATGTATCACATCAAAATTGAAGACATGTGACATCCACTAACCCGCATGGTAGATTAAGGTCCATTCTTTCCCGCAGAGAGGAAGCCAATGTGGGAACCTTTTTATTTTTGTGGGGTAGGAAATCATCCAATGACTTTGTCACGGAGCGGAGGCGGTGTCACATTGCAGGACCGGAGTATTAGTGACTTGTAGAGGAGGTCGTATGAGTGACAGTCAGAGGAGGACGTAGGAGTGACACGCAGAGGAGGACGTAGAGTAGGAGGACCGGAGATGAGGAGGATGAAGGAATCACACACGACAAGTTAACATGTATACTTTATTATTTACAAAAGTAGGCTTGAATATAAGAAGCACTCATTAATAGTACGAACACACACTGTGACTAGGTACGTAATTAAATTGTATTATTGCACAACTCTTGAAAACTGGTTAGTGACAGTTGAAGAGTCGAAAAATGATAATGAGGAGCTTCTACTAGCTCGGCTGCAGAATTAGAACTGATGTTTTATGTAAAAACAGAGACTTGACAGAGAAAACAAGTAATTTTTGAATTTTTAATTAAAAAAGGTAGGAAAGAACATAGTTTTGGAATAGAGGTCAAAAAATAAACAAGGCTTTAACACTGCCTTGTTACAACTTCTCCCACTTTGGGTGGAGCGGGAGGGCGTGTCAGACTCTTACTGACTAAAACCCACCCCTGTTCCTTCCTGCCCTTAGTGCCCGGGGGCGAGGTAACTCTGTTTCGAATTTATCCTCAACCCCCGGGCAGGCAGCACTGGGAACGTTAAAAGGCTGATTATGCTATTATGCTGTAAATGATCTCGGGATGTTGCAAAGTGAAATAATTTGGGAGCCTAATTTCATTAAACATTTTTATATCTAATCAACAATTGTTTTTAAGGTAATCAGACATGCGACATTCAGTATTGGCGATTTTGAAGGCTTATGAAAGCTTCATCATGTTTCAGAGACTCGTTGTGTCAGCACACAACCAAAACGGTTGGCAAAGTGGTTGAGCGATTGAATGCTGCGCTACGTGTCGCAGGTTTGATTGCCGCACGGAACAAATATTTGTATGGCTTACAGATAGTTTTTCCGGGTCTAGATGTCTTGTATATGTGAGATTACATGATTGTGAAAGCACCCCCCCTCCAGAAGATATTCCTAGAAATTGCAAAATATAAAAAAGAAGAAAGAAAATCGTACATTTTCTATCAGTCGCTGCATTTCAGAATATTCTCAAAAGACAACTAAATACGCCGCCTATGCTAAAATCAACATGTCTGCAGTAAGTAAAATATATTCTTACCTTCCCTCTATGCGTCCAATTAATAGTATTGGGCGGTTCTGGCGTATGTCTTACAATACAAGTAAGGTTTATCGTAGACCCCGCGTAAATGAACAAGTCTGGGCCTCCCATGATCTCTGTCTCGGGCTCTGTGAACAAGGGGTACACGTGAAAACATTGTTAGATACATGGGTAATTAGTTGGGGATAATTGAAGGTGCTTGGAGCGTGTGTGTGTAGTTGACGTATTTTTTTATTCAAAATTAATTTACACTATCTACTAAATTCGTCAAATTCAGCCTAATTGTAAAACAGTTTGTGGCAGTTGTTCTCGTGTCTTTTCATTGTAAATTTTGTTAAAAATGTGTTAATAAACTTAAATAATCATAATGCTAAGCAAACTCCATTGAACAATTATTCTACTTCCTGCTAATATTATAAATGTGAAAGTTTATGAGTGTGTACGTTTGTTACTTCTTCACGCTTAAACGGCTGGACAGATTTGAATGAAATTAGGTATGTAGATAGCTTTTAACCTAGATTAACATATAGGCTACCTTTTATTCCGGCCTAGGCGGGTAAAACCGCGGGGCGCAGCTAGTTATAAATACAGTCGATAGCAAATAATCTCACATTTTACACCCGTAAACAATGTTCATTGTTCATGAATGCAAAACGCAAGACTTGTCACAAAGAACATAATGACACAGGGTTGTATTTGGGATTTTCTGAAGTTGGTTAGTGAAGAGGAGAGAAGGCATTCATATCTCGTATAGCTGCTATCACAGACTTATTAATTTTTTTGAAAGCTAGTTAACTCTACCGGAGTTTATCACTGGCTCTGACTCTTAAAAACTTCTATTAGATGAGTAAAAATAGTTTTATATGAATCAAGCTTGTGCATCCCAATTCTCACAACACTTTTGCTCATGTTAATAATTATAGTTTATGGAGTACATCTTTTTAATTTTATGGATTCAGTTGCTCCTAATTTATGAAGTATGTCTTTCTAACTTTATGGATTTGTCTTTGGTTCAGTTGTCAGTGAATCAGTCAAGAAACTGTTTAGTCAGTTCAGATACATTTAGGGACACCTATCTGAGGCCGATTACAAATGCCTTAGGCTAAATTCGTCAAGAAACATCTTACTATCCAATACCTTTATACGAGCAATTCTTGTATATATGTATAATCTACATATATAAAACAAAGTCGGGTTAGTTACACGAGTTATTACTCAAGAATGGCTGGACCGATTTAAACGATCTTTAATTTGTTAGATTTTTCTCCGCCCCGAATAGCAGAATAACTATAAAAATAAATCGGAAAAATTAACGAAAAAAAAATTATGACGAAAATTCATTTACGATTTGTATGGAACGAAAAGTTATTTCAAAAAGGGTGAAAGGAAATGACTTCGTGGTCGACAACGCTTGCTTGCAACGATTGTTCCGTATTCGCCACTACTTTCCAAATGATTCAAAGCTCATCGCAACGTGGAATATTGCAATTCAGTGAGTTCCATCAAATACATTTGCATATTATTATGGCAGTTTTTGGCGTTCAGATTTCTAATACCAACGGTGAAATCACGCAATATCAAGTTGATGAGACATTATAGGTAAGATATTTAAGATCGAATCCGTCTCAGTTAAGGTTAGATAAGGAACAGGTCTTGGTTTTAGTCAGTAAGAGTCTGAGACGCCCTCCCGCTCCACCCAGAATGAAAGACGCTTTTAATCGAGATTTGGAACGTGAACGTGAATGTGATGGAGATGCATTGAACCAGTCAATCTGAACGAATGTAACAATGTTGAAGGCCAACAGAAGGAAATGTACAATACGATAATGAAGACAATTTGTGATGGAAGTAGTAGTTTATTTTTCCTCGATACGCCTGGTGCATCTAGAAAGACATTCATCATATCATTGATTTTGGCCACTGTTCGTGCGAGATCAGATATTGCTATAGCAATTACTTCTCCTGGGATGGCAGCCACGTTGCTAGAAAGATGCCGAACGGCTCATTCAGCATTAAAATTTTCTGGCGATTTCCGCTAAACACTACCAGTCATTTCAAGATCGACCGCTCTGTGGCTCTATGTGAAAAAACTTCAGCTGACGACAAACATGCGAGTTGCATTGCTAAAAGATCCATCTGCCGAAGATTTCTCCCTATAATTTATGACTATCTGTAATGGCCGTGTTCCTGTCGACGATTCGAACAGATTGATTTCGTTTCCGCCGAATTTTTGTAATTTCGTCTCAATGATGGATGAACTCGTCAACAAATTTTTCTCGAACATCATTATAACTAACCACAAAAATCACAATTGGTTAAGTGAACGATCAATTTTCCGGCAAAGAACAAAGATGTGGATTACTTAAACTTTACAATTCAATATCTTTGGTCAACAACGTTCCTTCAATTCAATCAACTGTGTAACAAACGAAGACGAAGCAACCAACTATCCAACAGATTTTTTTAACTCATTGAATTTGCCTGACTTTCCACCGCACAATTTACAACCAGAGGTTGGTTTGTTAGTCATCATGCTTCAAAATCTGAACCAAGTGCGAAACTATGTACTCAAAGCTTTGTTTATTCTCGCATCTGGCAACAAAACGAAAATGCCGTATATCATAACGTCCTTCAATGAAGGGAATCGACCCGAGTCCATCCCATCAAGCAAATAATTTAACAATAAGTAGTGCTACAATGCTATACGAATTATTTCGATTTTGCCATGGGAATTTACCTACATTTGATTTCAATGTAATTAACTCAACTTATAAAAATTAACACTACATTTATTGATTCTCAGGCGGTACGAAGTTCGCCGGGTCAGTTCATTCATCATTCTCCTGCCCTTATCCCAATTTATTTGGGGTCGGCGCAACATGTCTTTTTCTTCCATACTCCTCTATTAGTCGTCATCTCTGTAGTCACCCCTTTTTTACCCATATCCTCTTTCACACAGTCCAACCATCGTTTCTTTGGCCTTCCCCTACTCTTATAGCCATCCACATCCATACACAAGACTTTCCTCACGACATTTTCTTCATTCCTCCGCATCACATACCCATACCACGACAACCGATTTCCACACAACTTTTCAGTCAGCGGTGCCACTTTCAGACTTCCTCTTATATACTCATTCCTAATTCTATCCATGCGCGTAACACCACACATCGCTCTTAGCATTCTCATCTCAGCTACATGCAATTGCTTTTCATTCATCCCTTTTGTGGCCCAACATTCTGAACCATACAAGACAGCAGGTCTGACCATTGTTTTATAAATCTTCCCCTTAAGTTTTAGGGGAATGCGGGAATCACAGATAGTCCCGGTGAGCTGCCGCCATTTCATCCATCCAGTGTTAATTCTGTGCTTAACAGTCCGATCTATTTCGCCATCGCTTTGCACGAGTGAACCGAGATACCGAAAATCGGAGCAGACTGGGAGAAGCGCGCCATCTAGCACTACAGCTTCAGAACTGGAGAGACCGCCGAAATCGCAGAACATGTATTCAGTTTTGGTTCTGCTGATTGTCAAGCCAACTTTCTCCAGCTTCTGTTGCCATTTCTCCAATCTGCTCTGGATCTCAGGTCCATCTTCACCGACCAGAACAATGTCGTCGGCAAACAGCATGCACCAGGGTGCCTCTTCCTGTATTTCCGACGTAAGAGCGTCCATAATCAACAGGAAGAGGTAAGGACTTAAAGCCGACCCTTGATGCAAGCCTACAGCCACACTGAACTTATCGGTGTTGCCAGCAGCCGACCGGACGTAGGTACTAGATTGTCTGTACATAGCACGAATCAACTCAACATACTTCCCAGGCAAACCTTTCTCTTTCAAGGCCCACCACAACACATCCCGAGGTACCCTATCATACGCTTTCTCAAGATCAATGAACACCATGTGCAAGTTCTTGTGCACACGTCTGTACTTCTCGCACAATTGACGGAGAGCGAAGGTGGCGTCCATTGTCCCTCGACCTGGCATAAACCCAAGAACTCAGTTAGTCTATTTATATAAAAATGAATCCCTATTTCCATGGTCACGGCATCACGCGTGAACGGTTGGACCGATTTCGCTAATTCTATTTTTGTTGTGTTTGTTATTCTATATAATTATGTCAGGAGAATATTTTGTTATAAAAAAAAATTAAGAAAGTTGCATGGAATTTAAAAAAAATCAGAAAATTGTAGGCCGTGAGTTCAAACCCAGGCAGGCGCTTTACTTTATGTAAATTATTTCATCACCACTGCTCTCAAAGCGGTAAAGGAAAACATCGTGAGGAAACCGGCATGTCTTAGAACCAAAAAAAAATTCGAAAACATGTGACATCCACCAATCCCCATTGGGCTTGCGTGGTGCATTATGGCCTACACTTTCTCACAGAGAGAAGGCCTGTGCCCCAGCAGTGGGGACATTAAATCATGATGATGATGAATCTGAATCTCGGAAATGGCTCCAACGATTCTCATGAAATTTAGTATGTAGGGGGTTTCTGGGGCGATAAATCGATCTAGCTAGGTTTCATTTCCAATAACACGATTTAATAAAAAAAAAACCGAGGAAAGCTCTGTCATTCAGGTAACAGCACATAGCCTTTTTATAATGGGGAACGTACTAATTCCACGCGAACGAAACTGCTGGCAGAAGTTATTAACATATAAAATACCATAGATAGGTACTTTAAGCTTGAAGAAATTGTTCGCTTTATAGAAACATACGAATTCATGGAGTTATAAAACAAAAATAAAACTAACAACTTTTCACACTTGGTCCCCTCTGTTACCTGCGGTTTCTAAACTGCTGAAATATCTTTAGGAACTCTGAACTGTAGTTGCCTTATTCCCTAAACAAATAAAACTAAAACTATTTTCAACCTGCAAAGTGCAAACTGTACTAAGTTTGTAAATAAATAAATTCTGCTCAAGAAAACACGTGCGGGTGAAAATTTTTGCAGAGTTTACAATTGATGACACGTTGATAAGTTTAAAACATCACATGTGTTAGGTTTAAAAAGTTCCTAAAATAATGAAAAATGGTGGTGTGGTGGTGGTGGTGATTTTGTTTTACTTAGTCAATCGAAGAATTTTTTGAAGTGAAAACTTCTCTGGTTCGATTCCCACCCAGGACAAATGTTTGTGTAATGAGCACGATCATTTGTTCTGTGTCTGGGTGTAATTTATCTATAATATGTATGTATTTAGAAATATATAAGTATGTTTATCAGTTGTCTAGTACCCATAACACAAGCTCTGCTTAGCTTGGGACTAGATGGCGTTGTGTGATAGTTGTGGAATATTATTATTATTATTCTCTAAGCGCGTTGGGCAGTTTTGAGATGGGAAAAAAACAATAAAATTGAACTTGCACGCCACCGACACCGCTACGCGATTCGCTACGATGCTACCCGTCTCGTAGCGGATCGCGAGGCGCGTTGGGCTTTTTTAACCAACTTCAAAAAAAGGAGGAGGTTCTCAATTCGACTGTATTTTTTTTTTCAAGTTTTTTGGTTTGCATTTCTGACGGTACTCCCGGAGAGGCAGTTTTATTGTTAGACTTGCGACCCGGCCCAGCAGTAGTTGTTGAGTTTACCGCGAACAAACAGACAGACACAGCGGGGAACTTTGTTTTACAATATGTGATACAAGAATTGCTTAGTTTAGAGGCCAAAATCCAAACTGTTGTGATGACTTTGATTAGGATTTTACCTCTGATACCTTAATTTTGGTTTCCAACAAAGCATCGATTTATTTTTTATTAAAAATCTATACCAATTTAATAAAGCTGATAACTTTGTTTTATTTGAACGCGCTAATTTATGAAACTACCAGTTATAAACAATTCTTTTTAACCGACTTCCAAAAGGATGAACCGTCGTTCTCAATTCGTTTGTATGTTTTTGTTTTTGTATGTATGTTACGCGATTTCTCTGCCACTTGTAAATAGATTTTGATGATTCTTTTTTTGTTTGGTAGGTCATACATCAGAGGTAGTCCCATAGAAATTTACCGAAATCGATTAAGCGCTTTTTGAGAAATTGAACAAAAACGAAAAATACGTATACCCGATGACGTTTTGGTGTTCTCCAAATGTTTAAATTCCACGTTCCATGTTATTGGGGTTTTTATTTCTGGGGTATAACAACTAAAAAGTCAAAAATAAAACACTTTTTTACAAAAAAAACAACCGACTTCCAAAAAAAAATACACTAAAAATTAAAAAATAACTTTAATTTCGGCAGTCGGTGTCAAATAACGAAGAAGTAAAATATAAACACCGACTTCCGAAATTAAAGTTATTTTTTAATTTTTAGTGTATTTTTTTTTGGAAGTCGGTCGTTTTTTTTTTGTAAAAAAGTTTTTTTTGTATAATTATGATATCCACATTCATTAGGAAGGCTATAGGCTATCGAGCATTACGTTGCGTCCACCGGGAGCAGAACAGTAACCAAACACGCGGGTAAAACCGCGGGCGACATTTAGTCATGAATAAATTAGAATACTTAATTTTGAAATAACGTGAGTTCATAACCCTTTCAAAGTTTTGTTCTTGTTCATCCCATTTAACGGTGCCTAATTGATAATTTAAAAATAGTGGTTTATATATTATGTACCTCCTGTATAGTAAAATAATTCACTGACTCACTTTCTTGACTTCAAACCAGGCTATTATGTCATTCAAAGACTCAACGAGGAGCAATAACCTTTCAAACATAAATTCTCAAAGAACCGAACAATAAGAACATCGAATATTGGAACACGTATCTTAACAGCTCAATACATAACCGTCACTCACAAAAACGCAATAACGCGAAGGATATATATAACCCTAAACAAAAAATAGTTGCCATGAAATTTTGCTTCATTACTCCGAAGGAAACTTTGACATTTTGTGAGAGACAGCTGTTCCTTAACATAAAGGTTCCATTACACTTCGGGTAGAAAGGCAAAAGGACATTTTTCTGGCTACCTATTTTTTTTCTCTATTCTTTCTTTTTATCCTTTGAAAGAATTAGAGAGGCTTGAATGGTACGAGTATGCATTTAGTGTGTTATGGTAGTATTTCACATATTTTATCTTCATACTTTAAATTTTTGTTAATAATTTTATCAGAAAAAGGTAAGTTTTTTTTTCTGAAAATGTTAGATTTTTGGCCTGATTTTAAATAATTAAATGCCCTAATATGTGGCGTTTCCCGAGGTTACAGCTATTTCGAGACTACAAAATGGTCAGTATTAGACGGGACGCACTTACTATTTCCATACATCAGTTTTATGCCTTGGGTCCTTTTCTCTTTGGCAGTCCTGTTGACGGTTCGAGTACTTAATGGTCTGTTAGATTCGATTTCTTACAAATCTCGTATATTATATATATATACATAATAAACCTGCAACCTATAACCGTATTTGCATATTTATCTAATACTAGTGGTCGCCCGGTGATCAAATTCGACCATTAAGGTTTTATTTTCAAAGACCATAGACATGACATGACATGACATGACTGCGAACCATAAACAAAGGCGTATATACGTGTCAAAGGTATCGTAGTGTGTGTAATGTTTTTTTTAATTAATCAATTTTTGTTTCTAATGCATATTTATAAAAATATTAGCTTTCTGCACTCCTTTTCCAAATCCTTTTTCTTGCCAAATTACATTCTCCTGCGTTCGCATGATTATCGTAAATAGGGGTCAAAAGTTTTTCCTTCACGTATTAATAGATATCTAGTTTCCACGTCATGTGTTACGATTTTTTTTTTTGTAAAACATTGCCCCACACTAGGAATTACTTTCTGTATCGTGGGTGCTTTCACAAACATAAAAACTCACATACACAAGACACCCAGACCCGAAACAACTATCTGTAGGCCATACAAATATTTGTTCCGTGCTGGAATCGAACCCGCGACACGCAGCGCAGCAGCCGAACGCTCAACCACTGCGCCAAATGTGTCGTCAATTCAGATTCAACCCAACACAAAGTTGGGAAGACTGTCCCAAAAGTGCATTAAGCGCTACACGTTATATATCATGATTTTATTTCTATCAATCGTTAGAAGATGACTAAGATATATCGATAACAAATAATACTGCTAACATACACTTTATTAAGGAGTTGATGTAAATAAAAGCCAATATTAGTTTGAAATTATTTAAACGGAAGTACCTAAAAACTTTTCCGAGTCCCATGTTTAATCTCTCTAAAATCAACACAAAATAGAACCCGAACCCTTACACTAAATAAACTTTCGATAACCTAAAACAATATCGACTCACCATTTCCTAACTAAGAGCAAACTAACAATGTACTAACTTTAATCTATAATGAAATAAGATTAGGAAACAAACAAACGGGCTAAGTCAACATATGTTCTTAGGGTTTGTGCAGACGAGCACCAAACACACCACAACAGACCACAGTGCAGTGGCAAAAATGAGACATGATCGATAGGTGTTGCGAACAGTTTGTGTGTGGCAAAAGATAGAAACATAACCACCCATTGGACTCATTCGCTGACCACATGACTATTGTGTACTTTGTAGCTACCAACAAACAGACAAGTCAACATACGGTATATTATGTTCTTAGGGTTTTTGCAGACGGGCACCAAACACCCGATATCACACCACAATGCAGTGGCAAAAATGACACATAATCGATAGGTGTTGCGAACAGTTAGTGTGTGGCCAAATATAAAAACATAACCCCGTTGGACTCATTCGCTGACCACGTGAATATTATGAACTTTGTAGCTTTTTTTTTGCCAACAAACGGACAAGTCAACATACGGTATATTATGTTCTTACGGTTTCTGCAGACAGGCACCAAACACCCGAAATCACACCACAGTGCACTGGCAAAAGTGACATAATTATGATCGATAGTTGTTGCGAACAGTTTGTGTGTGGCGAAGGGTAATAACATAACCACCGATGGGACTCATTCGCAAACGGCTGACCACGTGACTATTATGCACTTTTGGCTGCCAAAACTTAAAGTAGCTTCAAAGTGCCCGTGTATAAGTGGAGTTTCTTGTCAGTTCTTCTCCGTAGCAAATGAGCAATGGGGATGTTCCCTGAGTGTAAAAATAATGGTTCTGTTTAGTCCGTAAGTTAGATTTTCAAAAAATATTGCACACGTATTTTTTCCTTTACCGAACCAATAAAAAATTACTAAGATAAAACGCTTCAAAGTTCGGGAGTGGGGGCTTGTTGCGTCACTAAATGGTACAATGTTTATCGAGGGGAGAGGGGTGTTCAACGCACTATATCGTCCTCATTTTTAACCGACTTCAAAAAGGACGAGGTTCTGAACTTTTTTTTTCTTTTTTTTATGTGTGTTCCCCGATTACTCGAAGATGGCTGTTTGAAAAGGTTTACTTCCCAGGTATAAATTTTAACGAAATTGCTTCAACGTTTTTTGAAAAACTGAACAAACGAAAAATATGTATACATAGATGTTGTTTTGGTTTCCTCCAATTATGAGTATGTTTAAATTCCACTTTCCATTTTATTGGGGTTTTTAGTTCAAGGGTATAACAACTAAAAAGTGAAAAAAAAAAACTTTTTACAATAAAACCAACCGACTTCCAAAAAAGCTAAATACACTAAAAATTTAAAAATAACTTTAATTTTCGAAGTCGGTGTCAAATAACGAAGAAATAAAATGCAAACGTCGACTTCCGAAATTAAAGTTCTTTTTAAATTTTTGGTTTAGGTATTTTCTTTTTTGGTAGTCGTTTGTTTTTTTTTTTTGTAAAAAAGTTTTTAGTTTAGGTGACAAAAGAAAAAATACGTGTCCAAATCTGTTTTGGTAATCTAACTGACGGACTACGAGTACTTAGGTTTTTTTAGGAAACTAGCCTATTGGAGACGGTGGATGCATCTTCTGACGTTTCTTATGCGATTAAAGAGGGTTCCTATCCGGGTTCATCATCACCATCATTACAGCCGAAAAAAAAAAAAAAAAAGGTGTCATCACAACGACCAGTCCTGCGTGTATCGCATCCATCGGATTCGGATACCAGCGATCCTCACCAGATTATCGGTTCATCTTGTGGGAGGCCTTCCAACGCTACGTGTTCATATACCCAGTCGCCACTCCAGTACCCTTCGACCCTATCGACCATCTGTTCTGCGAGCAATAACTTCCACTTCAGTTTGGCGATTCTGCGGGCCCGGGTAGCCCGGTAGTAAGGTTAAGTGAAAACAAAAACATATGAATTTTACGTCGTTCCTAAATGTCACTGCCTAGTGACATTAATGTGGTGTAGGCGCCGTTATGGCAAGTCTTAACAAAACTTAGACGATGAGTGTGAAACACATGACATGAAAACAATAGTTTTAGGCAAGTGTTCTATGGTGTTAAAGTGTTATATGAAAGTATTCTTTGGCATCTCTCTATGTGAAAAATCTCTATTTTGTCAAATATTTACATTATTAATTAAAAGAAGCGTCAAAACAAGCAACAAGCATTTTTTTTTTGGGGTTGGAACATCCTCTAATGACATCTCCCGCTTTGGGTGGAGCGAGAGGACGTGTCGGACTCTTACTGACTAAAACTCAACCCCTGTTCCGTCCCTGCCCTGAGTGCCCAGGGGCGCGGTAACTCTGTTTCGATTTATCCACAACCCCTGGGCAGATCCACAACCCCTGGGCAGATCCACAACCCCTGGGCAGATCCACAACCCCTGGGCAGAAGCAACAAGCGCTGGTTGCGACAAACACTGGTAACGACAAGCATCGGTTGACCTCACGTTCTCCCTCTATTAATTTTTCTCCGCTATCTCTACCGTGGCATCGAACTATTTGTGTCGAATCCAAGTTTAGTGCCAAGAATTTCTTCAATTCACAGAAACCTATTGGCTGCAAAATATTTTCTAAGTTCTTGTGAAAAATATAGAACAGTAACATAGCTTGTTACAGTCTTTGGACAGTTTCAAATGGCCCTGAATTTGGCGACCGAATCCAAGTTCTGAATGGACCTCATTCAGTGTAATTGGAACGTATCCAAATAGAAATACATGTATGTAAGTATTTTAGAAGTACTTTAGAAGTGAAAATTTGTGTTCTAGTTATTCATGGTCATGATAATGGTTTAGTGGATGAAAACCAAACATTAGATCCTAATAAGAGTTCTTGAAAGTCCACCTCGTGTTTTGCAAGGATTTGTTAAAGAATTGGTCGAAAGTTGTAGAGCTACAATTTTACAACTGGCACTTTTCTATTCATTTGAAGTTCTACTTGTACCATGTACTAACCTACGATGTTAAGAAAGACAGCATGTCCTATAGGCGGCGTGGTGGATATCTGGCACTCGTACTGGCCGGAGTCGCGGCGCTGCGGGCTGCGGATGCGCAGCGCCCACTCCTCGGAGCGCGGCTTGTGCTGCGCCTCGAAGCGCTGGTCCGACGTGTACGTGTAACGCCCCACCGTCAGCAAGTGGATGTCACGGTGACGGACCCACGATACCTGGATAAAAAAAAAAACAACCATGAACGAGAAAGTAAGAGAAAAATAATTCTCGATTGTAGAGGAGAGTGGGATAAATAAATCTTATCTTAATAAAATATTCACAACATCACATTTGTAAGTAGGTACTTAAATAGAATTATAATGAAAGTGTCTACCACATTGGGCCCCAAGATCAACTAATTTAACATTTATATCGAATCACAAATATCTACAGTAATTTCAGTGTTACGAACAATGTGTATAAAGAACATAGAGTTAGAGTGTGGAGAACCTAGGTGTTACCTCAATAAACTTGAATGGTCCAACCCAAAATATTGATAGATGGATAGTAAACTGAATCTCGATACCAATTCAAACACTATTATATCAAACTTTCTCATCCAAACTTACATTAGAAAATGAAGTACATGAAACTTACCGAATAACCTTAGAAATACCGTTAGGTTAATCAAAACGGCATCGCGATAACTAATCCAGTGGATTGCCCTGTCTAACTTATTTGAGATGGGTCGAACAATGATAACAAGAAAATAGCTATTCGTAGGTATAACTAAACTTATGGTGATGACAATGGAATCAAAAGGCATAGAACAAACGAAGATAATTATAAATAAAGAAAAATACATTAAAATGAAAATTTTAAAAGAAAATAAAGGAATTAACAATAGATTTATTAAACTTAATAAATGAAAAGCAAATAAAACCTTTTTCTTTTGTAAAAACACAATAAGAGGCCCCACGCTAACACAAATAATGTGTATAAGAAAAACTACCATAAGTTTTGGTGATACTTATTTTGGCCCTTTAACAAAAGAAAACTTTTTTTTTTTGGTACAATCCTGCCTCACTATTCCCTACTACATCAACTCCTGAAAGCCAGAATCAACAGTGGTGACGACCAGAAAAACGCCAAAGCAATGAAGCTCGACAAGCCCTGGAGAAACGATTAAACTATCTTGGGTCCTGCAACGAAATTAATCAGAAAAGAACAGCAGAGGAGTAGGATAAAACATAATTTCCACTTCCCTCCTTATCAAGCAGGAGACTGAACAAAGCTAGGCCTATAAGCACAAAGGGGCAATTATAAGCACCATTTTCTTTTTTTTGTGGGGTGGGAAATCACCCAATGACTTCTCCCGCTCTGGGTGGAGCGGGAAGGCGTGTCAGACTCATACTGACTAAAACCCACCCCTGTTCCTTCCCTGCCTGAGTGCCCAGGGGTGCAGTAACTCATTTTCAGAATTTATCCGCTACCCCTAGGCATACAGGCACCGGCCACGATAGGCCCCGTCAGTGGTGCCTGACACTCATCTCTTTGAGGCGCGCGTGGAACACTACGCGCCGTCGACTCACAGGCCTGGTGCTGATCGAACGGCGAGTTACACACTGCTCGCCGTCCGCAGGCCCGGGTCTACGGTGGCCGGAGATCGTCTTGCGACGTACTACGGTCAGTACCTCTCCTGCGGTGGTAGCGGCCGGGGCCGTGAGGGCCACTCCGTTGAACTTTCCTTCACGGATCCCGCCTCCGCCTTCTCGAGCATTACTGCTTCGCAGAAGGCGGAGACTGCTTCCCATTTCCTCTCGGGCGCGAGAGGTCGCCGCCACCTATCGCATCCACAAGGACACGACGGTGCTCCGCCCAAGCGGGGTAAACCTCCACCGTATGCTCCACCGTGTCCTCTGGGCGATCCGCGCAGTGGTAACACCCAGACGTTTCCTCCCGCCTGATCTGATGCAGGAACCTCCCGAAACAAGTATGTCCGGTGAGGACCTGCGATTTAGAAGCACCATGGATTATCGCGTCTAGCCCCTCATTAGCAGACACAATTAAAAACCTATTGTTGCGTTACCTTATGGATAGGCGAGGGGCATGACGCGTAACACCAATAATAATGGGTCTTAAATTGTGAGCTAGAAAACTAGCGTGTTATGTTTATGATAACAATTCTCTAGATAATTTTAAGGTCGATATCTTTAGTCAATCCCACTATTTACCAACAGGTAACAAGTACTCAAGTTGGGTAATTTCAAGACTGCCTTTTGAAGTCCCAAAGCGCTTTGGGCTCCGTTTCAGAAATGAGTTCTACTCGAATCGGAAATTGCCTATTGTAAAGTCGGGGAAAACTGCGTCCTAAGACTTGGCGAGACCTATATTCAACCTTGATATTACAGTTTCTATACAAGCAAACAATCTCGCGACACCTGTTTCGGAATAGAACTTTATAAAATAGCTGCATACACTTATACATATTTCGATAGCCTGAGCCGTTCTGCTGCAATTTTGTTCGAATTACAGGAATTTGGAATTATGGAAGTTTTGGTTTTTTGTTGCGAGTTTTAAGTATGCTTTGCTGTTCCCCAAAGTTCTGTAATTGTAGTTCCAGTAATAAATTAACTTCTGTCTAGGAACATTGAAACCCATGATACGTTTATCAAGATCTCGTTTGTTTAAAAATATAATTTAAAAAAATAGTTCAGATATATATATTATTATCTTTTTATATCCTGAATATATTCAAAGCATGAACACGAATTCTATACAAAGGTCTACAACAAACGTAAAAAACCGGCCAAGTGAAAGAAGAAAGAAAGAAAGAAAGAAGAAAGAAAAAGGGTGTGTCGGACTTCGCACATTTTGGGTTCCGTGTCAAATGAGGGAATTATCAAAGAAAAAATCTGATTTATACGTATTTGTTAGTTAACTATACGTAATAATAAACATTATCACCCATGTTCATAGGTCAGTCATGGGCAGTTAAAAAAATCTTCGGTACAAAATTTGATGGACAGAAAGACAGACGGACAGATAGACAGATGGAAAGATAGACAGACGGACAGACGGACAGACGGACAGACGGACGGACGAACACGTAGGTGACAGCAATAGGGCTCCGTTTTGACCCTTCGGATTCGGAACCCTAAAAGCACACACTGCAAACAATACTACATAACAAACGATTAATTCCCCAATTTGATATAGCTCCAACTTCAGTTGAATACTCAATACACTAATCATTCGGTACTAGGTCTGCTAATAACTGTAATGCTACAGTTTAGTACGGATTTCAATGCGACGAGCTCACTATTCATCTAGAAGTACCAGTGGAAGCTATGACTGATATAGAAGGACTGGACTTCGGAGCTCTAACCAGTGGTCTCTATTGAGTTGGAGCAATTGGTAAAGCGGAATTAGAGCACCGTTTTAAGTCTTTTGTTCTGTTTGTTACTTTCATCTACGATTAAAACTTTTGTGATGTCACTGAGGGATTTTTTGAAATATCATACTACTGGCTTCTGTCAGCGGCTTTGCCCGCCAAATCCATCAATCCATTCAGCCGTTAAGATCTGAAGAGGTAACAGACAAGCAGACAGACAGAGTTGTTTTCACATTTATTATATTAACTTATGGCTTTAAATCTGCCCTCTTTCGGGACTGATTTTCATTGAAATAATACAATTCTAATAAGTTTTATAATAACGTCTGTAATGAAGTTTTTTTTAATTTGAAAGCACTTTAAAATATTTATATCACCATATTTTTTACAAAAATGTGGAAATTGGGGATCCGAGTAAACATATATGTATTGTATATGTCTTACTAAATGTGGGTGTCAATGTTTACAGTAAACTATAATAATTGTAGTCGCATTTTAGTACGAAAATCTAGTCGTAGGTATGTATAACAGATATCAATAAATCAGTCAAAAGAATTCTGTTTATGGAGATAATCCTGTCCCAAGCGCGACTACAGTTTCTCGCGTCCAGCGGACTCCCTAAAGCTCACACCAGGCAATCGTTCCGCCTTGTGGGTGGCCACCCAATTGGGTGGTCATCAACCCATCCAAGCATAGCATAATCATGGTCAGCCTTTTCTTGTAATGTTCCCACAGCTGGGATTATGGGCTGCAATCTACCACGCGGACCCAGTGCGGGTTGGTGGATGTTACATGTCTTTGAATTTTTGGTTAGAGGACCTCGGTTTCTTCGATGTTTTGAGAACAATGGCAAAACAAATAACACAAATTAAGCACCTGCCTGGGTTTGAATTCACGACATATAACTCATATGTCAGGGCCGTTACCTCTGGGCTACCACTGACCATCTATTAGATAGCTTATACTAAAAATGCGATCACGTTTTGAAAGAAACTACTGCTAAGGACCCTTTACCTGTCATAAGGTTAGCCGCCCGCGTACGAATCTGGTCCGTGTGCGTGCTGCCGGCATCCTACCATTTCATACATTTTTTTTTAATTGATTTATTTTTCCCATCACGCGAGTAGCACACGCGCGGAACGCGGATTGACTGAGGTCGCGCGCCCGCGTCCGGGCACTTGCATGCGGGCGCCCGTTCTTCTTCCGCCAGTGTAGTTTTGGTCGTGCAGGTCCCACGCATGGTTGCAGTTACGCATAGTCACTGGCAACACGCACGATACTGCAGTGGCAAACGAATTTTGTCCTACGTGTGGCGGTCCTACCGATCTATCACCCCATACGGACCGGATCCGCGCGCGGGTGAAAATACACATGACAGGAAAAGGGCCTTAAAGCTCAACAAACAAGTAAACAGAGTACTCACAGTTCTATTCTGCAGATTCTTCACTTTACACAAGAGTAAGACCGGGTGTCCAACAAGGCCGGTCACGTTGTCTGGCGTGCTAGGGTCAAAGTATGGGGCTCCTGGTGTCTGTGGCCAATCTTCGAGGAACTCTGTCCTGAATCTTCTGGAAGATTCTGATACGGTGCTTTGATCCCGAGGACGGTTGTTACCACTATCTTGGCGGCATACTGTGGGCAAAATAATATTGTTAATAGGTAATTCCATAATTACAATTATCCAAGTGTAATTAAGACACGTAATTGTGTTTGATTGAGTAACAAAAGCCTACTTTTTGTTTTAATTTTTGCTTCGCACGGTTTGTGCATTTTGCAAGTGTCAATTTTAGAAAGAGTTTAGTTTTTATAAACAGATTACAGTCACTGTATTTTCCATTGGAATACGGATGTACCACATTCTAATGTTGTCGAGTCAGCTTTCTCGGCAAGCTTCATTGAGGTACTCCATACTACAATAAAATTCTAAGCCTTATTATACCAAAATTGCGCCGGTTTCAATGATTCCACATACTGTCCAGTTGCATAGACACTTGAAAGACAAAACTACACCAATTTTACATCATAATATCCACTTGGAATCAATTTGCGAATAATTAAAACAGTCACTAAACTTCACTCGAAAAAAATGCCAACGAAAAGCGCCAAAAGCCTACTTAGAATAATATCAAAAATGTGATGTTCCTACTTGTTACATCACTGTTATCGTTCGCATAGCAACAAGTTCGCATAACTGTTTAGGTCAAACAGATTTAAACTTTTCTATTACATTTTTAATTGTGAACTAGTGAACTTAATGAGAACATGTTATAAATCGGTGATAATTTTCTTTAGATTGTTGTACAAAAACCATTCTTACAGTATATTTATCGCGTTTCCTAATAAAATACTAATCTTTATAAATTATGTAGATATGAGAAACATCTAGCAAATAACACGTTACTATAGTGCTTCATAGATCCATTTATTTTTCATCCCTTTATTGTTATTTTATTTATTATTGAAAGTATTTACATATTATTTACACTCCTAAATGTCAACATATAAAAATATAAAAACATTTAAAAATATAAAAAAAATTGTAACCCGCCGGTGTCGGGATAGGGTCCAAGCTACAGGTAGTCAGGGCTCCTGACAGAGGAACCTCCTAACGATACGCGCCGTTTCTAAGAGTACTCCTGGATCAAGTCCTTGATGCAGCTGCCCAACGAGAGCCTCCTTGGGTGTTCGTCGAGGCTCTTGGTCGTCACGATTATCGGCACAATGACTGCTGTATCCACCTCCCACATGTCGACCACCTCGCGAGCCAGATCAAGATAAGTACTTGGTTTGCTTCTCTTTCTCAGCTTTCACGAGGTTCTCGTCATGAGGGACAGCTATATCAACAATCATTATGCGGTGCTCTAGTCGATTTATCACCACTATGTCAGGCTTATAGGCAAATTTGTTTATTCATTTCTATAAACATAATTATCAAAATTATATTTTTAAATATTTCAATGAAAAAGATAAAAAAAACATTTAAAAATATTATTACAATATTTTTAAATGTTTTTTTTAAACTATTATTATAATATTATACAAATGAATAAACGAATTAATAATAATAGCAATAAAAGGATGAAAAATTATATTATTATTATTATCTTTTGCATGCTATAAAATAAATTGTATTAATTATTTTTTCTACTTATTTTACTCGTACTCCTACTGTTTATTCAGAGGTCACTTGTGATACAGGGTTTCCTATTACAAGAGCCAGTACACCACTGATGTTTGTGTCTGAAGAATGTAAAATAAATAAAATAAATAAATGTATTATTCATTCGATTTCTAAACACTTTATGGTCATGTCATACAAACAGTTTTTTGCTACCAGTAAAAATTATGGTTTCTTAACGATCAGTAGAGTTCAAACAGCAATCGCTTTATCGAAAGAAATCAATCGGAAGAACGAACAAGAAATGAACGGCTATTGAATCGGAACGATATTGAAATGACTTTTTTTGTATGGCTCTGTTAATAATTGCAGAAAGTCGAGGCGAAATATCTTAAAGTTTAATTTTAAGTTATATTTCAGTCGCACAATGAAAACAGCAGTTTTCATTTTTTTTTTAAACTTGACCAGCACGAGTTTTTACACATTTCTTTTGGTTTATTGTATTTATTCATTTGTTTTGAATTATTTACCTAATCGTATTTAATAAGCCCAGTGGTATTGGCTGCGACTTACAAGTTGTAGGTCGTGAGTTTAAACCTAGGCTGGCGTTTTACTTTGTGTAAATTATTTAATCACTATTGCTCTCAAAATGGTGAAGGAAAATATTGTAAGGAAACCGGCATGTCCTAGAACCAAAAAGTCGAAGACATGTGACATCCACCAATCCGCATTGGACCTGCGTGGTGGATTATGGCCCACACCCTCTCACAGAGAGGTCTGAGTCCCAGCAGTGGGATCATTATAAAGCTGATTATTTATTTATTTATTTCTACAGTCGGATAACAGAAATCCATAGTGTTAGTAACATACCTTATATATAGTGTTAGTACATAAATTAGAGTTTAAGAAGCATTTTACACAGAAGATTAACGTACGCTCATCCTCTCCATAAAATGCCTCATAAAAGGGGAAAACACACTCTCGGCCACTGTTTTCAGAATGCTGTTGCCACTAGCCCGGGTCCTAGCTGCCAGAGACGCTATTTTCTTACGCACAATTGCGTGGAAGCCGTCAGTACGACTCTGTGTAAATATCTCTGACGCACTACAAAACCGGGGCAGTCCCAAGAGCATTCTAAAAATATTGTTGTACTGGATGCGCAGGACATCTAGCGACCTTTTGGTGTAGCTGATCCACAGACCCCCCCGAGCACAGACCCTGACAATACGCCTTGAAAAGTATTATTTTGACTTGGTCCGTACAGCGAGAAAATCTATGAACCAACATATTACCGCGGACCGCCAATGCCCTGCGCTCCCTCTCAATATCCACATTATCCTTCAGGTCGTCGGCAAGTATATGTCCCAGATATTTGCATTATGTAGGTACCTATTCGTACTAACAGCCATTTAAAAATAGTAAAGCTAAAACTTATAAAAAATATAAAACTTTATAAAAGTATTTTTCTTTTATAAATGCCACGAACACACACGGGACTTAAAACAAAACTGAAGGAATGTGGGTGTAAAGACTATTTCTGTTTAAACCTTTGGGGAGGCGTGTTACTGCCACAGACTAATAGACCAAAATTCCAGCCCCATCTTTTATTTTTCTTTTGTTTTGCCGCCTGACTTTACTATTTCCTGAGCATACCTGCTAGCTTGGACCGACGGCCAATTTATCAGTATCAGGTGTTAAAGTTACGTAATAACTATTCCACCATCTTATGTCTGTTTTGCAGAATATTGTTAATACTACTACTGAATAATATTTTAACGCCTATTTAGTGCAGGTGGCCGTCGGCCCAAGCTAGCAGTTATGTGGACGTACTCAATCCCACACATGTTATTGATCAGAAAATAACTTATGTCTGTCTGCTCTTGGATCTCACTCTATAAGTATAATAACTAAGTATAATAACCATTCCACCATCTTAAATCTGTTTTACAGAAAAAATTGAATAATATTTTAACGCCTATTTAGTGCAGGTGGCCGTCGGCCCAAGCTAGCAGTTATGTGGACGTATTCAATCCCACACATGTTGTAGATCAGAAAATAACTTAAGTCTGTCGGCTCTTGGATCTCACTCTATAAGTATAATCAAAGAAATGTCATCCAAAATAAGAATTCCTCTTCTTATTTTGACCAAAAATTCTAACTTTAAAAATTAGATTAAAGATCTTCTTTGATTAATTAAAGTTCTCTGAACATTTCTCAACCCTAAAGTGAATCGTAAAAATGAAGAATTTAATTTTGTTGTTAATTTTTTACTAGAAAAGACTTTAATATTTTCTCTTTGTTTTAATTATTTAGCTCGGTTAACCTTCTTTTATTCTCTGAAAAATTAGTGATTTCCATGTGTATAAACAGCTGTAACGATGTTCTGTTTTATTCTGAATATAAGTAGCTACGATATACAGGGTGTAACGGAAAGGTGTGGTCATATTTTAATAACTGCATCTGTCCATCGATATGAACAACTTTATTCAAGAAAACAAGAGGAAATTCTCAAAAATTTTTTTTACCTCCCATACAAATATTGATCAGCTGATGATAACTTTGTATGGAAAGTCCAATTTTTTTTTGGAAGTTTTAATTTTTTTTTAATAGAAAGTTGTTTAGTTCCATGGGCAGAACCGGTTCTTAAAATATGACCACACCTTTCCGTTACACCCTGTATTTAGAGGAAAAACATCATGAGAACAAACGATTTCATTTTTTTTGTCTTTGATTTAGTGAAATATCAAAAATATTCTAGAAGACGAACCGTTTTAACATAAACTTTAATAGGTCAACCTGTTTTGTGTCTATATAGGAAAAAATACCCACAAAAAAGGTTTTTACTTATTTAACACTAGCGACACGCCCTGATTCGCACGGTTTTCATTACTTAATGAAACAACATTACAAAACATTAGATATGTAAGTTAAATACCTAGTCGAGTTAAAATATTCCAAACGATGGTAAAACTACTATGGTAGGCGCCAGATAAACGTGGAATATCGGTCATTCATCCATCTACATTTATTGACATTTTTAATCTGAAAAAAGAAAATAATGACACAAAGCTGTCCCGAATCAACATCTCTCGTGATCCTATTTCATTGTTCAGGTACCTATGAAACATCATTAAGGAAAGGTCAATGTACTTTAATCCACATTTATCTGACGCCTGCTATAAAAAAAAATCTGCAACGCGCCATAATTAAAGATACGAAAAGCCACTTTATTTTTTATTAAGGGCCTATAAATGGTAAAAATTTTACATGTAAGGGACACATATATTGCACTGTTGAATTTTTAACTATCAGTGTTGAGCCAAGTGCTGGAAATCCAAATCGAATTGGATATTTCTTACTACGACGAAGATATCTATGCAGTCGCTACGGGCTACGGCTCGTAGACGCTGACGTCACTGCTACGTCCGCTACGCAACCGTAGCAGAACATTGCTTCGCTACGTAGTAATGTAGTTATCTGTCCAAGGCACTGCATGCAAACGTGTTGATATAGATAATTATTTCAAACAAGTATGCAAAAGCAAATGTGGAAAAACAATTTATCATGCGAAACTCATTACTCTGTCAACGGATAACTATAATTTAACTGTCGTTAAATTCCTACCATGCGATATTATAACATTGTTTTAGCTGTATTCTATAAATAAATAAACAAGAAAATGAACCCTGCTGTGTATGAGAAAAGGTCAGATCACATTGAGGCGCGAAATAAGTTTGAAATATTTTTGCAGTAAAAAAATTATAAATTATACATAACACAAAGATCTCACAAAACAAGACACAACACGTTCGCTAAACTAAGACTTTAAAATTTCACTCTCCAAAATATTATAATTTCAGGTCTCCATGAATAATTGTAAACATTCTGACTCTAGCTACAATAAACAAGAAATAAGTTCATTCATTTATTTCGGACTGCCGCGATCCCCATCAGATTAATGATACCCTCTGATCAGATTAAAAATTAATCGCATTATCTCTTAAAGACCAGAGGAAAGTAATTGAGAGGAAAATGAAACGTCCACAGAGGAGACGTAAATCGTGATTGTCAGCTGTAGCTTGATTAAGTGCTAAATTTTAAATTATGATCCCTCAGCTTTGTTGGCGAATTTATAACTGACGGTTTATTACTACAGAGAGCTGGTTACGTAACGGACTTGTAGAATGTCTTAGGGTGGGTGCAGATGATAGGTTTTTGTCCGACACAAAGCCGAAAGGCACATATGGCATTGCTAGACTAGATTAACATTCTATCAGTTATAATGGGGTAGATAGCAAAAAAATAAGCCCTGGACGCGTCACGTTTCAGCATCTGTCAGTCCCCGTTGACAGGCGGCCATCGTGTTACTACAGACTTTGACAGGTTCTGGGTGTACGAACCTTGTCACAGGTCTAAAGACCTTGGCTTATAGTGATAATAGCGGTTTAAAACGCGTGAATCGGGTTTTTGGAAAATTTTTTTGACAAGGCAAACTAGCGGCACACATGAGTGCCACCGGGGTTATAAATGAAACAAAGCTATTGGAAACAAACAACCGACCAAGTGTGTGACTTCACACATTTATGGTTCCATACCAAAAGTATTTTTGACTGTTTGTGCGGCATTGGGTCAACATGATGCTTATACTGTGAAAATTTGAAGACTGTAGCTTCAACCATTTATAGCTGAAAAACCTGTGTGACAGAGGATGAACAGACAGTCGGACACTTGAGCGACAGCAATAGGGCTCTGTTTAGATCCTTCGCGTACGGAAGCCTAAAAATGTGGACGATACAGTGCGTTGAAATTCCGCATGATGTCACAGCTACGTAAAAAATGTACTCCTTTACCAAGTGACGTAACAAGCCCCCCCCGCCCCCTTATCTATTTTTATGTCGACAATTGCTATCGCTGACAGACTGTAGCTTTGTCTGACGCCTGAAGTCAGTGGTGCGGATTCTGTTGAGCACAAACTAATCTTAATTTAGTCTATTCCTATCTTTTTCTCTCTAATAAAACAAGAAAGAGACAGACGTAAATTAGAACTGTCAAATTTAGTTGAACTAATATTCTCATACAAATTAAGGGTACACGTAAAAACATGTCGATTAAAAACACGGTGAAGCGCAAGGCATAAATTAGTTTGACATCTCTAACTTAGTTCACAGCTATAGCCGTCCTTCTCTCGCATTGCCTTTTAATAAAAGATAACGATTCTCTAATTTTAGTTTAGTTATTGAATAAGAGAATCGACACCAGTGTCTGATTTTCAACAACTTATATCAAGTCTTAAAACCTATCTTTAAGGTTTCCAACGTTTTATAATGACCTCTTTTTGCGAATATACTTTTTTTTAATAAAGATTATTATAGTTTTGCCAGACTCCCAATTCCCGTGTCCTCGTGGATGCGATAGGCGGCAGCGACCTCTCGCGCCCTGCCCTGGTTCAGGCCATGGTACGGAGCGAGAGGGAATGGGAAGCCGTCTCCTCCTTCTGCGAAGCAGTAATGCTCGCGAAGGCGGAGGCGGGACGCGTGAGAGAGCACCAACAACGGAGTCGCCCTCACGCCCTCAGCAGCAGCCGCCTCAGGAGACGCCGGGGCCTTCCGGCGCCGCGAGACGATCTCCGGCCACCGTAGACCCGGGCCTGCGGACGGCGAGTAGTGGGTAACTCGCCGTCCGATCAGCACCAGGCCCGAGAGTCGACGGCGCGTAGTGTTCCACGCGCGCCTCAAAGAGTTGTCAGCAAGAGACGGGGCCCGTCAGGGCCGATGCCTGCCCGGGGGTTGAGGATAAATTCGAAACAGAGTTACCTCGCCCCTGGGCACTCAAAGGCAGGAAGGAACAGGGGTGGGTTTTAGTCAGTAAGAGTCTGACACGCCCTCCCGCTCCGCCCAGAGCGGGAGAAGTCATAGGATGATTTCCCACCCCACAAAAAAAAAAAAAAAAAAAAAAGACTCCCAATTCATCGGATCGATCTCAGATTTCTTCAAAGAATCTGACGTATATTTAGCAAAATTTTGACAGTTATTTTGATCTTTATAGTCGGTCGTCTGCCCTCTCCCTTATTCATTTTATTACGCACATGAAAAATGTATGCCCATGTCTGTCGCAAGTAGATAAATCGCACCTGCATTGCGTGTTTTTGTGCCTGTTTCAAACTGAAATGATAAAATCTTGACTGACAGTAATTGCGACCGATTCAATTGACCGTGTAACCGGCACGTCATTTGTCTGATTGTAGTAGGAAATGAACCCTATCGCTTCTGTTTTCGAATTGTATTTTATGTAGGTTAATTATTTGTACGGGCTGAATGATACTGGGTCTTATTTATAAAAAAATAACTTTAATTTCGGAAGTCGGTGTTTGTATTTTGTTTCTTCGTTAGTTGACAACGACTTCCGAAATTAAAGATATTTTGCAATTTTTAGAAATCGGTTGTTTTTTTTTCACTTTTCAGTTATTGTACTCCAGAAGTTAAACTAAATATTAAAGTTATGCCCGAATGGATAAACCCAATATCATGCAATTTGAACATTTGGAGATCACCAAAACGTCATCTGTGTATAGCAACACATTTTTTGTTTATGTTGATTTTTTCAAAAAGTCCTGAATCAATTTTGATAAAAAATTATGTTGGACCACCTTTTAATTATGACCTACCAAACAGTAAAGGAATCATCAAAATCTATTCACAAATGTCGGAGAAATCGCGTAACATACATAAAAAAAACACATGCGAATTGAGAACCTCCTTCTTGTGGAAGCCTTAAGAAGATTATTTTTAAAAACACTATCAGTGTTTTTATAAATTACATAGTTTAATAAATTTTAATAGATAACAGGTTCTTAATTCAAAATTGTCTACGCAGAAGAAGGATAGATGTGGATGGTAAAGTACTATCTGATCGTTTCAAGGAGGTTTTGTCCCATAGACAGTTGAATTTGATGGATGAGACATTGTTATCTTGTATCTAGGATCCGCTAAGCATATGCTTAGTGGATCTTAAATACACACACAACAGTAACTGTCAGTTTGTGTTGTAACTGTAGTAGCCAATTGTACAAAAGCGAGTTAATTTCTGTATCTACCTCAAATTTAAACGACAAAATGGGTACAAAGTGTTGCCAAGATGGGTTGGATGTATATAATATGTCCCATATATAATCTATATCTATACTTCTGTACTATAATAATATAAAAAGGTAAAGTTTGTAAGTTTGTGAGGTTGTAGGAGGTAATCTCTGGATCTCGTCATCATTCTCCTGCCCTTATCTCAATTTATTTGGGGTCGGCGCAACATGTATTTTTCTTCCATACTCCTCTATTAGTCGTCATCTCTGTAGTCACCTCCTTTTTACCCATCCTCTTTCATACAGTCCAACCATCGTTTCTTTGTCCTTCCCCTACTCTTATAGCCATCCAAATCCATAGACAAGACTTTCCTCACGACATTTTCTTCATTCCTCCGCATCACAGGTAATCTCTGAATCTATTGAACCGATTTTGAAAATTCTTTTACCAATAGAAAAACACGTTATTTGTGAGTGTCTTAGGCATTTTTGAAATCCGCGCGGACGAAGTCGCGGTTGAAGTGCTTGTATTATATAAAATTCCATTTATCATCATCAGCCTTTTATTATCCACACTGCTGGGCACAAGCCTCCTCTCTGTGAGAGGGTGTGGGCCGTAATCCACCACGCGGGCCCAGTGCGGGTTGGTGGATGTCACATGTCTTCGAATTTTTTTTGAATTTTCCTCACTATGTTTTCCTTCACCGTTTTGAGACCAGTGGTGATGAAATAATTTACACCAAGTAAAGCGCCTGCCTGGGTTTGAACTCACGACCTACAACTTGTAAGTCGCAGACAATACCACTGGTGCACCACTGCATATAACATTAAAATAGTACGACATAATTATTTAGCCGTCTAACTTCCTCACAGTTGGGAAATAGGCCTACTCTTTTTAAGAGAAAATGGGCTTTAATCTATTACGCGGACCCAATGCGTGTTGGTGGATGTCACATGTCTTCGAATGTTTGCTTCTAGGACATTGCTTTATTTTAACCATGTAATGAAGACTTATCCCTATATTACAAGTAATGTCCTAAAACTCGACTCCACTTCGGATCATATTGAAAGTTAAAGCTTGTTATTTGTTGATATTAATCGATGGTTTTTGCGTTTGTGAAGGCGACTGAGTCAAGTGGGCTTCCTTTTGCCTATTACTTTGGATACGAAACATTGTGAGACCTGTTTTAACAACGTAAAAATACTTTATCCTCTTTGTAACAAACGTGATTTTTTATTCAATGAGGGCGCCACTTAGCCCGTAGTAGACCCTTAAGAGGGTCTGGGGCGTAATCCAACACGCGGGCCCGGGATGTCACTTGTCTTCAAACATTCTAGTTCTAGGACATGCCGGTTTCCTTACGATGTTTTCCTTTACCGTTTTGAGTGCAGTGGTGGTGAAATAATTTACAATAAATAAAGCACCTACCCGAACTCACGATCTACAACTTGTAAGTCGCGGCCGTAACTTCTGGGCCACCACTACTCTTCCTTCAAGTTTCGTTTTAGAAATCGAGAGTTAATATAAATTTTAAGACTTTATAGACAGGGTAACTTAACGTCTCAGGCTTCTTCGTACCTACAAAGTACCTGCTAATTATAAGGTACGAACCAAAAGTTATGAACCGTTGTTAATTTTTTGATGTTTTATAATGAGTAAGGTTTTCAATAGCACGTTACTCTTGTAATGTTAAAAGGCTTTTTTCTGAAACTTTCACATAATTTTTACTTTTTTGTTTAGTTTTCTTTTTTGTACACCGTACCTATGTCAGTACCTGATAAGTTTTGTTACAAGGTTTGTTGTATTAAAGCGTGAGTTTAGAACATTAATCATCTTCATAATTGTTATTATAAAAATTAGTACTTAGAAGCAGATTTATTGAAGTGATAAAACTCGTGGTATGCAAATTACTTAAGCTTACCTACTTTCTTTTCAACACAAGGTATTTTTTAATGCTTATTTTTACTAGAACACAAATACAATGTTATAACATCACAAGGACTGTATGTGTACAAAGGCATATACAGCATGTAACAAAATCCCTGTCCGATTCAATAAAGGCGTATTCCTGGTTTAACATACTTACTAGAAAATATAGTAAAAAAATGTAACTCATAAAAACCAAAAGTTACAGATTTTTTATTTGTACAAGATTTGCGAAATTTAACACTAAATATGGCTAATTTTCATAGGTTGACAACACGCCACCGGCACGCGAAATCTTATCATTTTTCCTATTTTTATTTCAAATGATACCGCCCTGCAATAGCCACACTGTAGGCACTCTAACAAAGGATCAAAGAGACCGTCCAGCTCAGGCGGCTTCTTTGACATAAAACTGTAGGTGAACTTTGTCGAGCGCTCCGTGTTGCCTTTGTATGTTTTTCTTTATTTACAATTAATTATTTTCATTGAGGAAAAATAATGATCTCGTATCCATTAAAAGATTACGTATGTGTGCGCAGTACGTACGATACCAAATAATACCCTTCAGGATCGGACAAGGTTTTTGTTACATGCTGTATATGAATCTAAATTTCTTTATTTTGCATTATGTTATGTTCAACATATTGTGCTTACTTTCTTTCAGCACGCAAAATAACCGTAAAACAAACATATTCAAACACCTTTGTATAAATATAAGGTGTTTAATTATTACCTATTTCGCTTAGATTTTTATACCGAAAGCATAGCATAAAAGTTTTGATTTCTATTACAATACGTGTCAATTCTGTCAATTTTTATTACACTGTAATGATCAGAAAGCCAATTATTCTCGTACTTAAAAAAACGTTAAAATTTAAGTCGCAATATTATTATTAAATCAGCGTCAATAAATTCCAAAAACTTAAGATGTTTAAGAAACTGTAGATGTTTTTCACAGATTACGACTGCGATGCGAACGCGAATATTCACGAGAATTGCCCCTGTGACATGAGTAAGCACTTTTTAGGGTTCCGTACCCGAAGGATCCAAACGGAGCCCAATTGCTGTTACTCACGTGTTCGTATGTCTGTCTGTCCGTCGCCTGTCACAATATTTTGTTCCGAAGAATTTTTTACTTTTCCATTGACATAAACTTGAAATTTGGTGATAATGTTTAATAATACGTATATTTTACTAAGAAAATACCAATATATTGATAAATCAGTCCTCATTTGGTACGGAATCCTAAATGTGCGACACGCACTTGTCCAGTTTTTTTTATAACACGATCATCTTAATGTAGCTACATTCATCCATTACTAAAACCGAAACACAAAAAAATAAAACCGCCCACGCACTCAAGATAACATCACAAAAACGCTTACCAATAATGCAGCCCAGGAAATGAGCTGTAAATAGGCATACGGCAGCCGCACGCGCCATCTTTCAGGCCCCCCCGGGGCGAGGGGTCATTGCTCCTGGAACAAAAGAATGCGTTAATAACCTCTGTAACCCATAGTGTTAGGCTGAGTGTGCACTTGATGTTGGGAATGCGATACTAGGTACAGGGTTCGTGAATTACAGAAACTTAAAAATTGTAAGAAATATTTCTGTGACGACTTTTATCGCGTGGCCTGTCTCGCAGATCATCATCATCTGCCTAGCCTTTTGCCAACTATCTTGGGGTCGGCTTCCAGTCTAACCGGATGCAGTTGAATACCAATGTTTTAAATGGAGCGACTGTCTATCTGACCTCCACAACCCAGTTACTGGGTAATATGATACCCCTTGGTAAGACTGGATGTCAGACTTTCGGGCTTCTGACGACCCGTAACGACTGTCAAAGATCCACGATAAAAGGCCTGTGTCGCAGATAACATTGGTTTAATATAAAAACCGGCTAAACGCGAGTTGGACTCGTGCATGAAGGGTTCCGTACCATCGTACAAGATTTAATACTATGTACTCGTAGGTCCTTTTTAATTTATTTTGTAAAAATTTCACCTGTCTACCTATTACGGATCATGAGACACAGCCCGCTGGCAGACAGACGGACGGACGAACGGACTGCGGAGGCTTAGTTGCGTCCTATTGGTTAACCTTCGGGTACGGAACCTTAAAAAGTAACCCATTTCCTTAAGCAATAGTCTAACATTCTATTAATGAATGAGTTTCTGTAATCTGAGCAGTACATCCTGAGATTATGTCTATACTAATTTTTATTTTATAAAGAGGTAAATTTTGTGAGTTTGTGAGTTTGTAGAGGGTAATCTCTGGATCTACTGCACCGATATTGATTTTTTTTTAACAATAGAAAACCACGATATTTGTGAGTGTATACATAGGCTATACATTTTTTAAATCCACGTGGACGAAGACGCGGGCGAAGTGCTAGTAAGTTATAAACAAACAAATTTACCACATTATACCTAATGTTAGTTTTTATAGGTAACTAGCTTCTGCCAGCGATTTCACTCGTGTGGAATTTAGTCCTTCCCCCACTATATTTTTTTTTTTAGCTTTAATTATAGCTTACGTGGTATTTCAGACTATAATCTATCTCTATGCCAAAGAACAATGCACACTTTCCATACACTTAAAACCTGATAATTAAAGTTTATATAAGATAAAGTAGAAAGACTACGTGTAAGTTTAGAAAGTACTGTCAAATAGTCGTTTTTACGATTTAAACGCTACGAAAACCAAAAAGTATTTGTTACTTTTAAGTTAGGATTTGCCGATATCAAATAAGTAATTATAGAAAAAAGTGTGCTAGAACTAATTATTACCGCCCGAAGATTAGTGTAAAATAGGAATACTTACCTAGTTATGGTCTAAAACGTTTTTTTTTACTTTGTGAATTATTTGAAACCAAGCGTTAAAAACATGGTGTAGAAGAAGGATAATTATAGAAAAAAACATTTTTACAAAAAAACAACCGGCTTCCAAAAAAGGAAATACACTAAAAATTTAAAAATAACTTTAATTTTCGAAGTCGGTGTTTGTATTTTATTTCTTAGTTATTTGACACCGACTTCCGAAATTAAAGTTTTTAATTTTTAGTGTATTTTCTTTTTTAGAAGTCAGTTGTTTTTTTTGTATTTTTATTTTTTATTTTTCACTTTTTAGTTGTTATACCCCAGAACTCAACACCCCAATAACATGGAACGTGGCATTTAAACATACTCGTAATTGGAGAAAACAAAAACGTCATCTAGGTATACATATTTTTCATTTTTGTTCAGTTTTTCAAAAACCGCTAAAGCAATTTTTATAAACTTTATATGGGACCACCACTGAAGTACGACCTACCAAACAAAAAAAGAATCATCAAAATCTATACACAAATGACGGAGATATCGCGTAACAAACATACAAAATAAAAAACATACAGACGAATTGAGAACCTCCTCTTTTTCGAAGTCGGTTAGTAAAATATTGAAGAATTTTAAAACAATCAATTTAAATAAGTATTTTGCGTCCGTCCGTCCTTCACAATATAAAGAAAGGGGCAAGCTCAAAGCAACTCCAACCTGAAATATTAAAAGAGGTCAATTTTTAGATTAGGCACCGTTCGCGCTTGGAACAAATCAATACCCTCTACTTTGAGTTAGTATGTAAGTCAATCTTTTGGCTGCGGCTTTCATATGAAAATGAACTGACTATTTACGAAACTACTAAAATATTGATAAGTAAGGTCTGGTAAAATTGAATACAGAGAATCAGCACGATATCACACTAATATTATAAAGGCGGAAGTTTGTGTGTGTTTGTTACTTCTTCACGCTCAAACGTCAGGACGGATTTGGATGAACTCTGGCATCTATATAGCTTATACCCTGAGTTAATACTCAGGCTACTTTTTATTTTAGTCTACGCGAGTGAAACTGCGGAGTGCAGCTAGTCATAAATATTATCTCTTCACCATCCCGAGTGAACTCAAAGAAAAATCCTAAGGCGTACAAGTCCACCTATGTTCCTTTATGCACTAGCTTCTGCGAGCGGTTTTGCTCGCGTGACAGTCGGAGATCATATCAAGAAAACATACTCTCGGGATATTAAGTATCCTATGTCCTATTCCAGGACATGTACAATCCGTGTGCTAAGTTTCAACTAAATTCGTTTAGCCGTTAAGAGCACCAGGGTAACCCGCAAAATTCAAATTTTCTTAGGTTTTTTGGTTGTATGTTGATCAAGATATGATTCGCGGTCGTAGCAAGTACGTATTTACAGAACTGTAATTATTAAAATCATCAATACAACTAGCTGAAATTATGAAAATGATGATGATTAAATTGTGTTAACAATACACAAACGATCGCAATAATCCCGAGTCATTTGTTGTTAGTTATTGAAGAGTTCCTCTGTGTTCTCTGTCAAACAAGTCGGCTCCATTTTTTTTGTAAAAAGTTTTTCAAATACATAAAATTTACATTTTTAAATGAGATGTTTTATTTTTCTTAACTCAAGAAAAGTTACGTAAATAGGTAATACACAAAGCAAACCAGACTGTAAACAATCTTCTTGAGTAATCTAGGTAGGTACTCAATATTATTAGGTACATATTATAAAACAAGGTCCCCCACCGCGTCTGTCTGTTTGCGATAAACTTAAAAACTGCTAAATGGATTTTCATGTAGTTTTTGCCAATAGACAGAGTGTGTGGGTGTGTTTTATGAAAAAGGTTTAGGTGTATAAATTGTACCCATGCAAAGGTATGGCGGTTCGCTAATATTAACTTATAATAAGTATGCACATCGAAACAAATACACATGTTTGGTCTGAGTTTCATTTAAATGGTTTTTTTTATTATTGTATTATAATTAACACTGGATGGATGAAATAGCGGCAGGTCATTTGGACTATCTGTAACTCCCACATTCCCCTAAAACTGAAGGGCAAGATTTATAAAACAATGGTCAGACCTGCTGTCTTGTATGGTTCAGAATGTTGGGCCACAAAAGGTATGAATGAAAAGTAATTGCATGCAGCTGAAATGAGTATGCTAAGAGCGATGTGTGGTGTAACGCGCATGGATAGAATTAGGAATGAGTATATAAGAGGAAGTCTGAAAGTGGTACCGCTGACTGAAAAGTTGTGTGGAAATCGGTTGTCGTGATAGGGGCATGTGATGCGGAGGAATGAAGAAAATGTCGTAAGGAAAGTCTTGTGTATGGATGTGGATGGCTATAAGAGTAGAGGAAGGCCAAAGAAACGATGGTTGGACTGTGTGAAAGAGGATATGGATAAAAAGGGGGTGACTACAGAGATGACGACTAATAGAGGAGTATGGAAGAAAAAGACATGTTGCGCCGACCCCAAATAAATTGGGATAAGGGCAGGAGAATGATGATGAGAAGGGCTGGCTTTTATTCAGCCAAAGAATCAGCGTTGTAATTCAACGTGGCAATACTGCGAGTGTTTTGGGCGCTTGTCCTTTTGACAGCAATGTGGACGAATGTGTCTATGCGGTAGACTTCTTCGCCCCCCTTCTTATGCCGCTTGTACACATTTTATTTATTTTTTGTTAACTTATATTACTTTGTTATTTTATAGTTTATATTTATCTGTAAATTGAAAAATCTCTATAATAATAGTTATCGAAAAGAAGTAAAAAAAGAAGAGAATTCATGTGTCACATTTAAAAATGCAGTGAACACACAGCTTTAGGTGTTATGTAAAATAGGACGTGGCATTTGGATGCTCGGTGAAAACGGTAGGGTTTGTAAGGGCGTCAATTTTCTTGAGTAGACACTCTTACTGTGTGTTTTATATTGTTCTGTTGCCGTCTTTATTACTCGCTGGGTTAGTAAAGGACTTACGTTTTTTGCTGCCTTTCTTTTTGTGCGCTTTAATTTATTAGGACGTTGTTTGGGTATCCAAACTAACAAGATATTTATCTCTTATTTATTTTGTCATGTTATTTACGTTAAAGCAGCCTTATAAAATAACACTGTAAAGTATTATCTAATTCTTGTTCGAATGCTTAAAAAATCTGTTTACAGACAGTCTTTTAACAGAATGAAAATTGGCCAGACAGGTACGCTTAATTTATTTGACAACTGTTAATAACATGTCATGATTGTTATTTATATATATAAACGAATAGCACCATCCCATCACTTCCCGTGGGTGTCGTAAGAGGCGACTAATGGAGCTTGAGCCCTAGTGCATACTACTAAAGCACCTTGGGCCACCCGCGCGGTGGCGGGTAAACCACTAATAGCAGCATTCCCAAGAAGGGTTGGCGTTAGGCAGGCGACCGGCTATAAAACTTCTGCGAAATCTTTTAGCAACATGTTAAGGAAAAATGTGATGTGCGATAGGGCTTGGGCATATCCCACTGGCGACGCGCAGGGGCAGCACCTGGCTCCTGTGGAAAATGGACAAGGTTTGTCACACCAAGACGGGCGGGTGCGACGTACTACTATCGAGGGTTAAAGCTCATGTCACATAGTGTGAAAGTATGGGAGCAAGTTTTATAGAAAAGATTGCGAGAGGAGAGTGAGATTATACCAAACCAGTTTGGGTTTATGCCAGGTCGAGGGACAATGGACGCCACCTTTGCTCTCCGTCAATTGTGCGAGGATTACAGACGTGTGCACAAGAACTTGCACATGGTGTTCATTGATCTTGAGAAAGCGTATGACAGGGTACTTCGGGATGTGTTATGGTGGGCCTTGAAAGAGAAATATTTGCCTCGGAAGTATGTTGAGTTGATTCGTGCTATGTACAGACAATCTAGTACCTACGTCCGGTCGGCTGCTGGCAACACCGATGAGTTCAGTGTGGCTGTAGGCTTGAATCAAGGGTCGGCTTTAAGTCCTTACCTCTTCCTGTTGATTATAGACGCTATCAAGTCGGAAATACAGGAGGAGGCACCCTGGTGCGTGCTATTTGCCGACGACATTGTTCTAGTCAGTGAAGATCGACCTCAGCTCCAGAGCAGATTGGAAAATGGCAACAGAAGCTGGAGAAAGCTAAAAATCAGCAGAACCAAAACTGAATACATGTTCTGTGATTTCGGCGGTCTCTCCAGTTCTGAAGCTATAGTGCTAGATGGCGCGCTTCTCCCAGTCTGCTCCGATTTTCGGTGTCTTTTCACTCGTGCAAAGCGATGGCGAAATAGATCGGACTATTAAACACAGAATTAACACTGGATGGATGAAATGGCGGCAGGTCACCGGGACTATCTGCGACTCCCGCATTTCCCTTAAACTTAAGGGAAAAATTTATAATACAATGGTCAGACCTGCTGCCTTGTATGGTTCAGCATGTTAGGCCACTAAAGGGATGAATGAAAAGCTTTTGCATGCAGCTGAGATGAGAATGCTAAGAGCGATGTTACGCGCATGGATATAATTAGGAATAAGGATATAAGAGGAAGTCTAAAAGTGGCACCGCTGACTGAAAAGTTGTGTGGAAATCGGTTGTCGTGGTATGGGCATGTGATGCGGAGGAATGAAGAAAATGTCATGGGAAAAGTCTTGTGTGTGGATGTGGATGGCTATAAGAGTAGAGGAAGGCCAAAAAAAACGATGGTGAGACTGTGTGAAAGAGGATATGGGTAAAAAGGGGGCGACTACAGAGATGACGACTATTAGAGGAGAATGGAAGGAAAAGACATGTTACGCCGACCCCAAATAAATTGCGATAAGGGCAGGAGAATGATGATGATGATGATAGTCCTGTTATTTTTATTTAGTATACTAAATATATAACGATCTTATCAGGTAGCGGTAGAATCATTGCGATTTCGATCAATAGACAGAGTGATTCTAGGTATTCTACATTGGGCACCCGTTTAAACGGCACCTGAGTGAATGGCACCTGAGGTATTCCACATACGGCATCTATCAATATTTTACGCAGGTGCCATTAGTGGAATAGTTTATTATTTATTTCATTCCACAAATGGCATCTACGGATCAGTCATGAGGAAGGTATATAATTTATACCAGTGCAAAGCTCGAGCGGGTCGCTGATAAACCTAAAGTACCCAAATATTTACAAGAATCTTACCAACCATCAATTGCAGAACATCACTAATGAACGAACAAGTACTAAAGCCAATACGCACACAGTATCTAAGTGTTCGTTAATGGAATCTTTGTGTTACTTATCTAACATCGTGACAAAGAAAACGGTCTTAACCTAACACAGTCTTAAGTACTGATAATGTACAAGAACACTACACATCACACCCTTGGTGATGTTACATAATAATGTCTGAACCAGACAAGAAGAAGACAGAAACAAGTAGCCTTAGGTCAGGAAAATCTTGTTCCGATTTTGTCTGACCTAGAGCTACTTATAACGTACTTACATTCGTCAAATCGTCCTTGTTTAACTCAAGAACCGGCCAAGTGCGAGTCTAACTTGCGTGCAAAGGGTTCCGAGCGGTTTCTTTTTACGATAGAATTTTTATAGTTTCCTTGTTACTATAATATTCTGTATTTTTAATTTTAGTTATGTTTCAGAGATAAGGAAGGGATGGTCAGTTATTGTAATTTATTTTCTTAAATAACTTTAAAACTATTTGTTTTAAAATTATGAAAAAAATACATTTGAGACTTTTACTTGATACTAGCTTCTGCCAGCAGCTTCGCCCGCGTGGAATTAGTACTTCCCCCGTTACAAAGTTTCAACCCCTTTTTCACCCCCTTTTTTTTTGTTTGAATTTCGAAAAACTCTTTCTTAGTAGATAACTACTCTTCACAAAGGTTGTGCGTTGTTATATCAGTCAGTTAGGACTTCGAATTTTATTTTTACAGATACAGTTTGAAAACCACTCTTTAATTTTCAAATTTGAGCCCCAAAAGTGACCCAGTCACACGTCCCTGTTTACGTCACAAATATTGATGTGTCTACCACATTTCAACTCAATCGGTCCAGTAGATTCAGAGTAAATTGACTGTTACAGACGGACAGACACTCGAGTGATCCTATAAGGGTTTCCTTTTTTGCTCCTATAAATGGAAATTGAAACGAAAATCCAGCTATAATTTAATAGCCGATATTTTGATTGATTTACCAACGACTAAAATTAAATGTTCTGAAAGCAGGTTTTCTGAGCCAATACACTCCGGACGGTGGATGACGACTATGGGCTGATTTCGGATTGAGTATTTTAAGTCTAAATTATTTCCAAGTTTGACAGTTTTGCAGACTCAAGTAGAGTTTGACAACTATTGGGAGTATGTATTTTATCAAGCGTAGTAATTATATGAAAATGAGACACGCCAAAAAGACTTCAGTCACCAACAAAGTGCCCTAAAAAAATGTAGCAGTAATTTAAAATTAAAGCACCAGTCCAATTTTAGGCCTTTTTTACTACAGCAAAATGGGTATATCCTTGTTATGATACATTGTAACATAGCTATATACTTACTAGGGTTGTCGCAGAACTTTGCAATCGCGTTTGTAATTGCGGAACTTCAAGTTTTATGTGGAGTTGCACATTCCATTCATGTTTTCAGTCCCATGCTAATGTTGTCATTAGGGTCAGTACCTTTACAGTCTCCCCACGGATGTGACCTATCAGGCGATGTACAGAGAGGGCTCCGTTTTTTTTTTTGTGCTCCGTTGTGATCTTTGAAGAGGTCACGGGACCCCTTCCATATGCTGCAGGTGATCACCGGGGAACTCTAAAAGGGTCAGTATCAAATTAACAACGTTTTTGTAGAGACTTACTCTAGGAGTAACAAAATATTACCTAGGAGGTGACATTTTGTTACTTAAAAAACTTTTTTACAAAAAAATAGAACCGACTTCCAAAAAAAGTGCAAAATAACTTTAATTTCGGAAGTCGGTGTTCCTGTTTTGAGTCTTCGTTTTTTGACACCGACTTCCGAAATTAAAGTTATTTTGCACTTTTTTTGGAAGTCGGTTCTATTTTTTTGTAAAAAAGTTTTTTATTTTTCACTTTTTAGTTGTGGTTCCCCATTAAACTGTGTTAACAATTCATAGACATACGATAGCAGCAATCGCGGTTGATTTGCTGTCAACTATTGAAGAGTTCCGTTGTCTGTCTCCGAAACCCATCATCAGATCTTTTTGAAATTTAAATGGGACTATTTCGGAATAAACCCCTTTCGAAAAAAAAAGAATTTTGCAAATCCGTCAATATAATATGACGGAGTTATGCCCGAACATACATTAAAAAAAAAAAAATACAAACATCCGAATTGATAACCTCCTCCTTTTTTGAAGTCGGTTAAAAATATTTTTATTACCAACAGGTCGAAATTTTCTTCGAAAAAATATAAGTATTATTTTTTCTATGCTTTTGTTAAGATAGACTTCGTGACATCCCTAATTCTAACATAGCTATATTCCGAATTTGAATTTTCAGGACATTAACTTAATATCATAAGCCAGGCATATACTGGTCATAAAAGTTTATGCTCTAAATAGTGGCTCAGTTATTTGCAATGAATTTCTTTTGCCTACATTAAACTCCCTGGATCCAACCGTTGGCGTTGGAAGGATGTCAACAAAAACGAATTATCATTCTTATAAATACCTACCAATGGCAAAACTACCGTTTTTTTTTTTTAATTGTTTTATGTGCATTCATCAATTGGAACTTCACTAAGATTAAAAATAAAAATCTTTTTTACAAAAAAAAACACCACCAAACCGACTTCCAAAATAGAAAATACGCTAAAAAATTAAACAACAGAGAAATCGGTGGACATAAATAAAAAAAAAAATACAGACAGTCGAACATAGAACCTCCTTATTTTTCGAAATCGGTTTAAAATGGTCTACCAGTCACATCGAATTTATTTGTTTTGACGTATAAGTAACATTGAACCTTATAGTGACAAATAATTATTTTTCCGGGCTGTTTCTTCCTTTTTTTGTTGTCAGGGGGAATTCTTCAAAAGACCAGGTAGAGTAGGATTTTTTTCTCACCAAAACTAAGCCGGTGATCACCATCTGACTTGAAAGGGTACCTTTAAAAAAACGAGCGTTTATAACAAGGTTGCAAATTCAATTAAAACTTGCCTTCTCTGTGTAAGAATTTTGTTTTTTCATTTTAAAATCTGTTCAGATTCAGCTGCCGAGCTAGAATAAGCTCCTCCTTGTCAGTGTCATTTTCCGACTCTTCAGCAAATGACAGTTACCAGTTTGTAAGAGTTACTAATAAGAAATGCAGTTTTAATAGCCAGGCTTTTGGCATGTTTCCTGGCAATAAAACAATTTAACCTGTACCTAATCTCGGTGTATAGTGTACGTACGATTAATAATTGCTTCATATAATCAAGCCTCACAGTAGGCTATCATAAAATATACGTCTTAATTCATCGTGTTATTATCTTCCTCTACCTCCTTATCGTGTCACTCCTCCGTCCCTCGGCAACGTGACAACGTAATCACTATACCACCGTCTTCCCTGGGATCACTCGGTTGGTGGACAAAGTCCCCACTCTGAGCGGCCACGACCCCAGAGGACCGTAGGTACCTACCTACCTACTTGTCATCCCTATAGAGAAAATTTAACATGATCTATTATGTTAAAAGTAATTCAATAGTAACGTGTATATATAAAAATTTTATAAATTGATAACAAAAATTGTGATGTTTATTATTCAATATCAATCTTCCTAGCCTTTTCCCAACTTCCTTGGGGTCGGTTTCCAGTCTAACCGGATGCCAGCTGCATCCGGTTAGACTGGAAGCCGTCCCCAAGGTCTATAAAAATAAATAATATCAGTATTTTACATGGAGCGACTGCCTATCTGACCTCCACAACCCAGTTACTGGGTAATAAGTAATAATAAGTATTTATTCTCTCACCACAATAAACTTTGCAGACATTGTTACACTAACTTTACATACATATTATAAATAATAACGTTTACTGTGGGAGACTGGTGCCTAAGCTAGGCTTTATGGGCCTGTGTTTCAGGTCACCAGGTCTCCACCCTCTAGCAGTTAATAGACAGAATTCAAAATAATAAAAAGAATGAAAAAAAAAAATATGCTTCAACAATATTTTAGATTCTGTCTGTAAATTAAATGAAGAGAGAAAAAAAAAAATTAAAAAAATTAAAACATTAAAAAATTAAAATTAAAATATTAAAAAAAAAAAAATTAAATTAAAATATTAAAAAATTAAAAATAAAATAACAAAATTATAATTAAAAAATTGTATGGTTTGGTGTAGTGTTAGTATTGTTAGTAAACTTGTAGTGAGAGCGTGAATAAGTAGATGTGTTTCGTGTGTGTATGTCTGAGAGTGTATATGTAGAGATGCGTGCATGTGTGGGTGAGGATTTGGTATATATATTAAGTCAAGATGGTAAGTAATTTTTCGGTGTCATCATAGTTGAGTCCCAGGAGCCACGTGGTAAGCTTCTTTTTACACTGTCTCTTATTGAGGTTAAATATGGGTTGAATTTTATTGATTTTGTTGTACAAAAATTGTCCCAGATAGCAAAAGAAGCGGTTAGAAAAAACAGTTGAAGAAATTTTGAAGGGCTTCAGACGGGATATTGATTCTGTACCAGTTTTGTAATTAACGATCTGTAATTAAATGGTAAGAAATTTTGAGGCTTTTGTTGGTGTGTTTGTTTGTAATTTCATTTTCTTGATTGTTAGAGATCTTAGCTTTGAGTTTGGGAGATCAGAGGCGGTTTTTGTGCGGAAACGATGTAAGAATAATGTTGCAATTAGGTTCAAGAATTTAATAATGAACAGAACATTATTTTTTATTTTTTATTGAGCGTAGAAGGAAATAACTGCTTTCAACTCTATTATGAAACTTCTAAGTTTGTTTTTTGTTTCTTTTAGAGTAGTCAGCTGGGAAACACTGGTCTCATCATTCTGCCTAGCCTTTTCCCAACTATCTTAGGGTCGGCTTCCAGTCTAACTGGATGCAGCTGAATACCAGTATTTAACATGGAGCGACTGCCTATCTGACCTCCACAACTGGGTAATACGATACCCCTTGGTAAGACGGGTTGTCAGACTTTCAAGCTTCTGACGACCCATAACGACTGTCAAAGAACCACGATTGACAGCCGGGACCAACGGCTTAACGTGCTTTCCGAGGCACAGAGGAGTCTCGGTATATAAAGCCCATCCATGGACCAACCCCGGCAAGCGCAGCTTAACCTAATGGATCGTCCCGTGCGGCTGTTATTACTTTACCCAAGAGCTCCTTTGTTATGTTTATTATTCATGTCGTAAAAAAATACGTTTCAAAGCAACATATTTCTGTCTGCTCAGTTCAACAAACTGCGTAGGTACACATTTTCTTCTTGTCATTCCATGCCATTACTTTGCTTTATATCTTTTTTGACATCTAACCTAATTGGTAGACAAAGGTCAAAGATCGACCAATTATGCTGTTTCCCTACAGGTTAAATCATTTGTCCAGTTTTCATACTGTAATTATTCGGTTCATTTGATATTCATTCAGCGGAAAATATTACAATATGCCAGGTCCTGCCATGAAAGGTTAATAAAGTCAAACGATGTCTGTTTTATGAATAAAAAAGGTCTTCTATAAAATATTTATGATTGCATTTTTGTTTGTAGCATGTTTGGTTATATAATGGGAAATCTATAATCTATGTTTACGATTATAGATTTCCCATTAAAGCAAAATGAAGTTAGTTTTTCATATTTGTTTCTCAGTACCTAGGGCCAAATTGGTTTTCTTGTGTATTTAGATAAGTTCTTCCCATCATTATTTAGCCAATTAATTCCGGAAAGTTTTTACAATAGTTTTACAAGGAAGTTTCGGTATTTACAGACCATTAGTTAACTCACAATGTTTATAAGTTTTAAGTCTTGTAAACATAACTAGAGCTACTTTCTCTTATCCTAACGGAGTTGAATTTTTAAAGTTTTATACCCGATGGGTCCAAACGGAGTCTTATTGCTGTCACTCACGTGTCCGTCTGTCTGTCTGTCCGTTGTCTGTCACAAAATTTTGTTCCGAAGAATTTATTAATTTCCTATTGACCGTTTAAAACTTGAATTTTTGTGAAAATGTTTATTAACGTGTATATTTTACTAACAAAAATCAATATATTGATAAATCAGATTTTTTCTTTGATAATTCTCTCATTTGGTACGGAAACCTAAATGTGTGTCCGACACGCACTTGCCCGTTTTATACATTTTTGTTCAGTTCCGATGGTAATGATTTTTTTTTTTGGTAAGCTTAACCTGGATCGACATTCAAGATATCCAGATGAAGAAACTCTTCAACGGTTAACGGCACACATACGAAAATAAAATGTTATATACGCATTTAAGAGCTTGTTTTAAAAATATTTTTTTTACTATTCATATATTTTTCAAGTCGTAACAACCTTGCAAAGCAAAAGCGAGTTTAAAATTTGCGTTTCATCTGAGATAGTTGTCAGATAAAACGTAAATTTTAAACCCTCGATGATAACGCAGCAAGTTTGTATGAAAGACTAAATCAATATCATATAGGGTTTACAAGTTAATCGTGGTTTTCAATTATGAAGATCGTCTTGATGAGGTCAGGGTATCTTCTGTTTTAAGCAAACATGTGGAAGCTAGAAGATGGCACCATGCTACCAATATGAACACAGCCTTCCGCCGGTCCTTTATACGTAGTATTTTATGACAGCCACGCGGGCAATTTACGTAAGGGTTCTTGCGAAACGCATATTTTTTTACATCTTGACGGCACGGCTGCTGCACTGCAAATTGCGGGTTCGATTCCTATACGAAACAAATATTTATATGTCCTATAGATACTTGAACCGGGTCTGGCTGTCTCGTGTATGTGAGTTTACATGTTTGTGAACGCACATAGGATACCAGAGTAATTCCCAGTGCAGGGCAAAACTGAAAAAAAATGTCTCTTCAACTTATGATATTAAAAAGCTATTTTTCAAGAAAATATTTATTTAGGCGTTTATCATCCCGTTTAGCAAACTATTAGACAAAATAACCCACTCCAACTTTATCTTAAAACAATACCCACACGAATCAGAATGCTAAGATAGTTACTCTATCTTCCATTCTGTCTCACTCAACATCCTTTTGTTAGCCACCGCTCCACTAGCTTTTGAGACAATAGAACAAATACGAGTAATGGAAGCTTGGACTCTGAGATAACATAATATATCTTTACCATGATTCCATGAAGATATTCAAAGACTCATTATGTTTGTTACTTCAGATTTTGAGAGCAGATAACGTTAGCGACTTGATTATTATAAAGACAAGCACTTATATGAATAGGGTCTTTGTTTAAATTAGTTTATTTTTATTAGTAGATCTTTGAAAGTCGTTACAGGTTATCAGAAGCCAACAAAATTTAACACAAGCCTTGCCAGGGTGTTTCGTGTTGCCCAGTAATATTTGAGTATTTATGCCATTGCAATAGTTTTGTATGGTTATTTTATTTATTAATTTATTTACACTTCATGCAACAAAAGTACAAAGGCGGAATTAATGCCTAAGGCATTCTCTATCAGTCAACCAAGGGTGGTGGAGAGATAATATGGTAGGTGCGAAAAAAAAAATACAAACAAATTAACAATAAGTAAAAAATAATGGAGCAGTGGTGGCCCAGTGGTATTGGCCGCGACTTACAAGTTTTAGGTCGTGAGTACCCGGGCAGGCGCTTTACTTTGTGTTCATTATTTCATCACCACTGGAAAAACATCATGAGGGAACCGGCATGTCCTAAAACCAAAAATTCGAAGACATTATGACATCCACCAATCCGCATTGAACCCACGTGGTGGATTATGGCCCACACCCTCTCACAAAGAGGAGGCCTGTGCCCTAGCAGTGGAGACATTAAAAGGCTGATGATGATTATTAAAAAATAATAAAAAACGGAAACGAAATTAAATATAGGTTTAGGTTTAAAGATATTTATTCTCAAAAAAGACACAAGGTCACTTACATGAGAACAATTTGTTTACCTTATGCTAAATACTAAATAGATCGAGTTCGTCAATAAGTTAAATATTGAGTGTATCACTGATCCAATGCATTCCCGCATTTAAAGAAATTTGTTATTATTTATTTATTAAATATTGGGTTCATTGAATCTTGAATGCATTGAATGAGTGTACATTTTTTATGCATGACGGTATTTTGTTATACAACTGTGCTCCTTAAAATGTTAAATTTTTCTTGCCGAACTTAGTTGTCGTCTTTGGTAAGATAAGCAAGTTGGCTCGACGAGTGCTACGTTGGGTTACTTGCTTTACTTTAGTAAACGATAGGTTTGTCTGTATACTTTTGTTAAGAGCTTTTCGGATAAAAATACATGTATACAGCTTTCTAATGTTCATAATTTTTGTTTCTTCGTAAATTGTGCTTGTTGGTGTTAGATAAGGATAATTAAAAATCATTTTTATTAATTTTTTTTGTGCAACTTGGAGCTTATCTAGCTTCGTTTTGGCCGCACTGCCCCAAACTTCAACCAGATACAGCAGGTGTGGTTTTACTAGGGCGTTATAGATGGTGTGACGCAATCTATGTGGAATACATCAAATATACATATATTAATAATAAACATACAAATATATTAAATATAATAACTACCTATAAATATGAATGTTTATTAATATAAAGTAATAGAAAAGGTTTTTGAGACGAATCTACTCCTTGTGTAGAAAATAATTCAAAATCAAAAGTCATTTATTCAAACTAGGCTGAGAACCAGCACTTTTTGAACGTCAAAGTTCTACATAAAGACAGTCCCCCAAAAAACGCCCGCCCGTCACCACTTCCTAGTGTTTTAGCTGTGAAGAAGAAGTGGCCAACAAACTCCCCAGCAACACATCTGTCTGTTAAGTTTTAAGAACTTGAATCTATATAATTCTAAGCAACAATCTCAACATCATGTAAAACAGAAAAATAAATATATGTCGTCTAAAATATAATCATAAAATTAAATAATCCGCCACTTGCCAGCTAGCACACTCAATCATGCCATTAAAAACCAACTCAAGCATAAACACTAAACCAAATTAAAGAAGCCTCCATACATAACTGGTGTGCCTGCTTACAAGAACAAAGATTGAAACTATCAAAGGGCTGTGATTCGAAGCCACAAGTGATGAACTAGGGCCATCACACTAAATTTGGTAGACAATTATTATATGAACTCATATAATTTGTTATAACCATAAGCTAAATATGGAGAAAGAACATCAAGTGTAACATTGTCTTGCGTTCAACACAGCGACCAACTATTATTATCTTCTAAGTAGTCGTTGATGGAATAGTATGCTTTCGAACAGAGACTAGATTTAACTTTAGTTTTAAATGAATTAAAAGGCAAGTCAAGAAAAGAACGGGGTAGCTTATTGTAAAATTCGATACCGAGACCCTCAAACGAACCATGAACCCTACGAACACGGTGGGAAGGAACATGAAGTTTATACTTATTTCTGGTGTTAAAATTGTGGATATCACTGGTCTTTTTGTACAAATGTATATTTTGTCTAATGTATAATATGTTTGCAAAAATGAATTGAGATGCCACCGTGAGAATTCCAATCTCTTTGAAAATTTCTCGTAAAGAAACTCTTGACCCTAACCTATAGATTGCTCGTACAGCACGTTTTTGTAAAACAAATATATTTTGTATGTCCGCAGCTTTACCCCACAAAAGAATACCATAAGACATAACACTATGGAAATAACTAAAATAGACTAACCGTGCTGTGTCAACGTCAGTATATTGTCTAACTTTTCTGACGGCGTAGGCGGCAGAGCTGAGCCTTCCTGATAGGCCTGATATATGTGCGCCCCATTGAAGTTTGGAATCAACAGTTATACCAAAAAAAACTGCCGAGTCCACAGTTTCAAGCACTTCTTTATTTAAGATGACATTAGGTCCTAGATTTATAACATTAGGTAAGGCAAACTTTATACATTTAGTTTTCTTAGCATTAAGAACTAAGTTATTTGTCGTAAACCAATCCGTAACCATTGAGAGAGCGCTATCTACGTTATCAAAATAATTTCTATTCCTATCTACTTTAAAGATAAGAGAGGTATCATCTGCAAACAGTACTACGTCACAGATACCCTTTAAAAAATATGGTAAATTAATAATAAAATATGGTATATGGTAAAAAAATAATTCCGCATGCATACTGACTGGTGGCCATCCTGATATCGAGAGGAAGCGCATACACACAAGTATGGACTGAATATGAAAGGAAGAAAGATAACTAATAAGTTTAAAGCTACCATTTCGAGGTACAATAAATGAAAAACAAAACCTGGCACTCCTTTTTTTTGGGGTCGGATATCTTCCAATGACATCTCCCGCTCTGTGTGGAGCGGGAGGGCGTGTCAGACTCTTACTGACTAAAACCCACCCCAGTTCCTTCCTTGTCTGAGTGCCAAGGGGAGCGGTAACTCTGTTACGAATTTATCTGCTACCCCTTGGCTTAACCTGGAACTCCTGGGAGTACCGTCTGAAGTGAAAACGAAAAACTTGAACAAAAATGCCCAACGTACCGTAGCGAATCGCGTAGCGGTGTCGGTGGCGCACGAGTTCAATTGTTTTTTCCTTTCTCAAAACTGCCCAACGCGCCTAAAGAAGTTTTCACTTCAAAAATATTAGTGCTTAGATATATAATTTAGCTAAACTTTGTCAAACAAATATCTCTCTGCTAGTTCGAATGAATGTTTGCTAAATGTATTCAAACACACACGTCCACGCAAACTACTAAACAAGTTGCATCTATGAATATCATTAACCATAATTTATGTGCTCTACATTTGAAGGTCACCCAGGTTAAAATATGTTAACGTGTACGTTAAAAAGTGAACTACTAAGCCTAATTCAGTTATAGGTAAGCATAGCATAATCAGCCTTTTAACATTCCCACTACATAGGCCTCCTCTCTGTTAGAAGAAATGGGCCTTAATCCACCACGCAGGCCCAGTGTGGGTAGGTTTTTTTTTTTTGTGGGGTGGGAAATCATCCAATGACATGTCCTCCCGCTCTAGGGTGGAGCGGGAGGGCATGTCAGACTCTTACTGACTAAAACCCACCCCTGTTCTTTCCCTGCCCTGAGTGCCCAGGGGCGAGGTAACTCTGTTTCGAATTTATCCTCAGGCATCGGCCATGACGGGCCCCGTCATTATTGATGACAACTCTTTGAGGCGCGCGTGGAATACTACGAGCTGTCGACTCTCGGGGGTTAGACAGGCAAGTGGATGTCACTTACCGATTTCCTCACGATATTTACCTTGACCGTTTTGAGTGAAGTGAAAAAAAATTATTTAGTTATAAAAGAAATCCTTTTCTTTGGTCAATTTAAACTAGATGAGACCAGTGGTTGCCAGACTTACATGCAACACTTACATACACATTTACATACCGAGACTCTTCCGTGCTTCAGAAAGCACGTTAAGGCGTTGGTCCCGGCTGTCAATCATGGATCTTTGACAGTCGTTACGCATCGTCAGAAGCCCGAAAGTCTGACAACCAGTCTTACCAAGGAGTATCGTATTACCCAGTTGTGGAGGTCAGATAGGCAGTCGCTCCATGTTAAATACTGGTATTCAGCTGCATCCAGTTAGACTGGAAGCCGACCCTAAGATAGTTGGGAAAAGGCTAGGCAGAATGATGAGACCAGTGTTTCCCAGCTGACTACTCTAAAAGAAACACCAAAAACAAACTTAGAAGTTTCATAATAGAGTTGAAAGCAGTTATTTCCTTCTACGCTCAATAAAAAATAAAAAATTATGTTCTGTTCATTATTAAATTCTTGAACCTAATTGCAACATTATTCTTACATCGTTTCCGCACAAAAACCGCCTCTGATCTCCCAAACTCAAAGCTAAGATCTCTAACAATCAAGAAAATGAAATTACAAACAAACACACCAACAAAAGCCTCAAAATTTCTTACCATTTAATTACAGATCGTTAATTACAAAACTGGTACAGAATCAATATCCCGTCTGAAGCCCTTCAAAATTTCTTAACAAACTTTTGAGCGCCATATTGTTCCAGTTTCGAATCTAAAGCAATAAGCTTAAAACGAACTGGTTCGTTGCTTTCTGATGAAAGCCTTAACATTGGCATGGGGTAGGCTTCAAGACTTTATTGTCAAGGCTTTGTATTATATTGGCTGTATAGGCTCCAACTCCCTGCCCCAAATTTTCTTTGATATCGGAAATCGGAATGCGCGCGTTGGAACATAAAATTTATTGATGTGTAGCAAATCTGTTATATCCGGAAGGCATGAGATGTCCTATCGACGATATTATTATTATTGGCAAACGGTAACACAATTCCTTTTGGCAACGTTTGCCAATTATTTTCGTTTTGGGATTAGGAAATAAATATAATAGGTACGTATTATAATGATATTATAAGAATAAAAATACCTACATGAAAGATGATTTTGATGGAAAAAATAATGATGAGAAATATTTTAGCTCCAGTCAACAGGAAGATTTTTTTATTGACTTTACTTTTTTTTCCTTATTGAAAGTCCTTATTAAACTTGGATTATTTGTTTGATATTGTTAGTTATTTATTTCTGATTACATTTAGTGTTCTGTTTAGTTAGGAAACAGTACTTTATTTAGCTAATACACATTGTTTACTCGTATACGAACAAATCAAACAATACCTTTTATTAGCACAAAGTAACTTCACCATTCATGTTCATGAAATTACAGTCCATTTCAGGCTACCTGGAAGCGAACGCGGAATGCGATTAGCCTTATCATTTCATGTATGTGTGTTGAGTTCTGTATATATTATTTTATTCAAGATAAGTGAGTTACAGTTATTATATCTGGGGCACGGCAGTGCCCCCGCCAAGTGGAGCGCGAAGCAACACTGCCGTACCATCCTTTTCTGAAACCATTTCGCTGCATTTTCATTTAGTTCCGAAGCTAAGCGAAAGCAAAGTTCCGAATTTTCGACACTGACACACTGACTCACTGATCATCAAAATAAAACTGGTACTTCCCATTGACCTAGAGCGCTGAAATTTGGTGCAAAGGTAGAATTTAACGCCCACATAGAGGAAAAACTATCAAAACTAGGATCATGGAAGATCTGGACTACCTGGTGACCCGGATGAGAAACCGTAAGAGTGACGCACGAGCGTAGCGTTATCGACCAACTGTCTTTGCAAAGTTTATTCTGCGTAGTGGAACTCTGCTTTTAATATGAATATAAAATATTTTTTTTGCAAAAATAAGTGAAATCCCAACAAAAACATTCTGTAAAAAAATAGCCAAGTCTTGATGGAGCTGCTTGTTTATCTCTAAAAAGTAATGAAATCTCTAGACAAAGTTGAGCCAAGTCTAAGGTTCCTTGTTGCAATAATGTTATGTGACTTGGCCGTTGACCTATACCCACTAACGTTTAAAAAATGTTCAATAGTTTATCGCATTTTTTTCAATATCTAGAGCGTGAAAAAATGTTCAACCATAGAACATTTTTTATACGTTAGTCGGTACAGGTCAACGACCAAGTCACATAACATTAAATATAATAATAAAGAAATTGCAGTAAGGAACCTTAGACTTAGCTCAACTTTATCTGGAGAGACTTGGCTATTTTTTTACAGAATGTTTTTGGTGGGATTAATTTGATACTGAATCCCACCCATTATTGTAATTTTTCTGTGTGTGTTGTTGTTTGCTGGAAGAAAACTCAACTGAGAGTTAAACTCGTCATTGTACATGAACTTTATTGTCATTTTACAATTTATGTTTTGTTTTTGCGTCAGTGTACAATATAGAATTAGTTTTTAATTTCCTTATTAGGCATCCGAAGTAAAAAATGGAACCCTTATAACGTCACTCGTGTGTTGGCCGTCTGTCCGTCTGTCTGTCACTTATTTATTTGCTCCCAATCTACGGGACCAATTGAGTTCACATTTGGTTCACATAGGCATACGTTAGGGTCACAAATATACTCTTACATAAGTATGTACAGTCACAAGCAAAAATTTGTACAAAAGTAAACTTGGCTTGTAAGCTCGAGTATCATAATAGCCGTCTATTTAAGATACTCGAGCTTACAAGTAAAGTTTGCTTGTGTACATATTTTTGCTCGTGACTGTACGACTATATTTGTGACTCAAATACAGACTTGTAACATAAATAAATTAATTAGTAATATGGGGGGTCACTTTTGGGGTGCAAATCGAATCAAAACTGTTCCGTGCAAATGAATTGCCCATACCAAATAAAATACATAATTATTGTGAGGATTTCAAATGTATTTTTTCTAATTTAAATAAATAATTAGTACCTGGATGACCGAGTTTTGCTTGGTTTTTTAAGATTGTTGCTTAAATTAAAAATAAAAGGAGTTTTTTCTAAAATTGAAACCTAGCTAGATCGATTTATCGCCCCCGAACTACCATCATACTAAATTTCATGATCATCGTTGGAGCCGTTTCCGAGATTCAGATTATTATGTATACATATATAAAAGAATTGCTCGTTTAAAGGTATTAGATAAAGTTATTTTCAAGAATAAATGAAAATTTACCCCTTATCTTCGAACCAACCGAATTTATAACATAAAAATAAACAGGCAAACAGGGAAGTCTAGGATTTTTTTTTAAGCATACTAAAAAAATAAGTTTCTTTCGGAACCCTTTCCACGTGAGTCTAACTCACACTTGGCTGGTTTTTATGTTATACCTAATGGTGTACCACAAATTATTTAATATATTTTGCCTAACTTCACACATATTTAAAGGTTTTTTTGAGGAAACTTCCTCCACTCCGTTCAAATCGGTCACCATGACAACGGAAAAACCTCTCGAACTGTTAATGTCAATAAATAAGAAGCTACCTCTTTCAATTTGTCTGAGGAAGGTTGAGGAAGTGAATAATAGTGTTAAACCACTGACTTCTCTATTCCGATAATTTCACCCAAAATGGCTGACGTTCATGGAAAAACCTGACAACATCTTACAACCATAAATCCAGCTGCTTATTCTTTCAGTAACATAAACCTCAAGCACTAACAGCGCTTCAGAAACCTAATACCGGAACATATTCGCGATAACAACAGATGGCCTGAACACCGAAGTTGACCGAAAAAATAAGGCCATGCCTACACGTTCGGTGTCAAACAATAGGCCCATTACGTCAGCGGTGGAAGGGAAATGAAATAATTTGTCGTTCGCAACCACAGAGCTCTGACACGCCTCGGCGGCCAGTGTTAAGAGGTAATTCTTACTTGTGCATTAAGTTCAATAAATAAATAAACAGGGACTGCGATTCCCCATACAAATGTATTCCTCTTTTTCTTCCTGAATAATTATGCCTCTAGAACAATTTTTTTTTTTCATAAAGTCAAGGTCTGCTGTAGACACGTCCCTGTCATTTCTTTTTTTGTAGCAGCTAACAAGTAAAGATATGACCCTCCAAAAATTATAAAAAGTGACCCATGTTTACCTCCATGAGAAAAGGACTAGCAGACTAATTCGAAATTTTTAACATATCACATTTTAATAGGAACCTAGAAATATTCTTTCTCAAAACATTATTGCCAAAAATAATTGAATCGGCTCAGTTTTCGAGGAGAAAAAAGGGGAATACGAAAGGTCGCGTCGATCTCGTCAAAAATTTTATGATTTGTTATAAAAATCGGTCTGAGCTGCAGCTGTCTCTATTGCACTCTACGGGGGCAGGCTTGAGGCAGCACGACGGCAATAGTTTCTTCAAATACCGGTTTTTCAATTTCCTCGCAGGCCCTGTTGGGATCTTAAGGCTCAACTACCGGCCAAGTGGCGCCCTCATTGAATACAAAATCTTAGCATAGCTTAGAAAATAAAGATTAAAGAATCGCAGATCCAAAGATTAAGAGGATAAAGTATTTTTCGTAAAATGTTTCGTATCCAAAGTAGTAAGCAAAAGTACCAAAAACTGCTGTTTTTGACACTTTTGCTTACTACTTTGGATACGAAACATTTTGAGTCCTGTTCTAACAACGCAAAAATATTTTATCCTCGTAGTAACAAACTCAACGTAGAATTCTTTAATCTATATTTTCTATGCAATGCTACGAATTTTTACTCAATAAGGGCACCACTTGGCTGGTAGTAGAGCCTTAAGATACGGTACTAGGAAAATGGTGGCGTTTCTAAAATAATAATACAGTCGTGTCATGACAACTGGGTAGATTACTGATCATTTGTAATTAATCCGTCAATTAGATTACCAATAAATTTTAGATACATATTATTCTTTCGTCACGTAAGCTAACAATAAAGACTAGTACTGCGGCATGAAATTACGCGTGACTTCACACCTAGATACACTTTTAACCTAGAAGTGACGTCACACACTCCTGAACTTTGATGCGATTTATCTCTGTAAATTCTTATTTATTTTATGAGCAAAGAATACGTCACGAATATATTTTTGGAAATCTAACTGTCAGACCAAAAATAATTATTACTACTTCTCTAGGAAACATCCCCATTTAAACTCATTTTTTTTTTTATCTTTGATGGGCTCGCATTTGGCTGCTCGCATTTGGCTACTAGCTCACCTGATGGTAATCAATGATGTAGTCGACGGTCGAGCACGCTTACCTAGAAGTAACCTATTCACTCTTGACTTAAATACTATGACTACGACAGCCGATACTTTTGCTCCGTGCTCTGTGTTCGCAACGCTACTTGGAGTAAACAAGAAAGATGGTGTTTGAAGTATGTAATACGTTATGGTGTGCTTGTGGTTCGTAGGGCGTAAAGGAATGAGAAAATTATTGCTACGTTAGCGAACAAAAAATAACAAATTGTTTAATCTAAAATAGTATTGTCAGCATTTTGTGTTCCACGCGCGCCTCAAAGAGTTGTCAGCAATCATGAAGGGGCCCGTCATGGCCGATGCCTGCCCAGGGGTTGAGGATAAATTCGAAACAGAGTTACCTCGCCCCTGGGCACTCAGGGCAGGGAAGGAACAGAGGTGGGTTTAGTCAGTAAGAGTCTGACACGCCCTCCCGCTCCAGCCAGAGCGGGAGATGTCATTGGATGATTTTCCACCCCACCAAAAAAAAGGCCTTTTAACGTTCCCACTTCTGGGATATAGGGTTCCTCTCTGTGAGAGGGAATGGTTCTTTATCCACCATGCGGGCCAGTACGGGTGGTGGATGTCACTTGTCTTTAATTTTTTGTTATAGGATATGCCGGTTTCCTCACGATGTTTTTCTTCACCGTTTTGATAACAGTGATGATGAAATTACCTAACACCAAGTAAAGTGCCTGTCTGGGTTCGAACCGTGACCTACGACACGTAAATTGGAGCCGTTACCACTGGCCTACTACGGCGTATCTGTAAAATAATTATTGAGTTTGAATTCGTTCTTATTATTAAATTGTTTGAAATTTTTTTTTAATAATAATAAATTTAACCCGCGATCGACTGATACAAAATGTCTAAGGCATTAAGTCCGCATTTGTACAGTGTGTTTTACTTGTGCCTAAAGTTTAGTAAATAAGTAAATACAAAGTCTATGTCTGCCTCGCCTTTTCCCAACTATCTTGGGGTCGGCTTCCAGTCTGACCGAAAAAAAAAAAAAAAATAAATAAATACAAAGTCAACTAATAATATTCTTACGATATATTTTCATTTTGCTACCTTATCAAAATACTAGAGGAAGGAAAATGAAACAATTTGTCATCGCCAGCGCTACTTGTGTAAACAAGAACGATGGCGTCCGAGTAATACATCATACTTGTGGTCCGTTTTGCCCGTTCTTCCCCTTAGAGCAGCTTAACTATTATTATCAATTATATGGGCATAATTTTGCTAAATTGGACGTAAAGAGAATTATTTTGTTAGTTGAGATTAATTGGTTAGTTTTTCGCTTTCGTATTATTCCTTTGCCACTGCAGTCAATGCGGTATTTTTGTATTGTCTTCATATTTTCCTTAGGTTATTGCAGTACGTATTTTTATACATTTCTATCAGCTGTCATTTTAATACAGTTATATACGAAACAGTGCAACTATCACTAGATTTTAAATTATAAAACCCCTCGCTGTTTCTGTCTGTCTGTTCGTCATAAACTCAAAAACTACTGAACCGATTTTCATGCAGTTTTCAACAATAGACAGAGTGATTCATGAGGAAGGTCAATATGTATAATTTGTACCCGTGCAAAGCTGTCGCAGGTTGCTAGTAAGTATAAGTAAAGGTTTCCTTTCAATGAGAAGTAGCGACCAAAACTTTTATGTGCCTGGCACTAATAAATTTATTTACGCTATTAAATAAGTACGTCTGTCTATTAGGCTCTAAGGATACCTCTTATAAAAATAAAATTGTTCTGAATTACGTAAAAATCATAAACTATTTTATCTTGAGCATTAAAACAAAAGCAACTAGCAATAGGCATTAAAATAATAGTCGAATAAAGCTGAAGACTTAAAATAAACTTCAATCTTTAACATAAAAATCAACTAATCGTGAAACGTGAAGAAAAATAGTTTAAAACTACTAAACGGCAATTTAATGAAGTTAAGCCACAAATACTTTAAACTTTTCAATTATTCTACTCATCCAACTGGATAATTGCGTTTTATATTTTAAACAGAATAAAATCGTAGTCGATATAAACTTTTATTTAAATTTGACATTTAAATTTTTAATATTTTTGACAGCCGTTATGGGTCGTCAGAAGCCCGAAAGTCTGACAACCAGTCTTACTAAGCGGTATCGTATTACACAGTAACTGGGTTGTGGAAGTCAGATAGGCAGTCGTTCCATGTAAAATACTGGTATTCAGCTGTAACCAGTTAGACTGGAAGCCGACACCAAGACAGTTGGGAAAAGGCTAGGCAGATTGATTGAATTTTTTACATGTCGAGAGTAGCTTTAGACAGGGAAATACCTTATTTCCAGAAGGCCATAACATTATATTGCTGTGCACAAGTTCAGTGTACATGGCTTTTCTACCTGCCATAAAAGATCGTAGGCCATCACAAACGCTGGCATACAGAGATGTAGTTTTTCTTTTTTTTTGTGGAGGGTTGGAAAATCATCCAATAACTTCTCCCGCTCTGGGTGAAGCGGGAGGGCGTGTCAGAATCTAACTGACTAAAACCCACCCCTGTTCCTTCCCTGCCTGAGTGCCGAAAGGTGCGGTAACTCAAGTTGAGAATTGTGGCACCGGCCACGATGGGCCCCGTCAGTGGTGGCGCGCGTGGAACACTAAGCGCCGTCGACTCACGGGTCTGATGCCGATCGGACGGCGAGCTACCTACTGCTCGCCGTCCGCAGGCCCGGGTCTACGGTGGCCGGAGATCGTCTCGCGACGTCCTACGCCCAGTGCCTCTCCTGCGGTGGTAGTGGCCGGGGCCGTGAGGGCCACTCCGTTGAGCTTCCCTCACGCGTCCCGCCTCCGCCTTCGCGAACATTACTGCTTCGCAGAAGGCTGAGACTGCTTCTCATTCCCTCTTGCTCCGTACCATGGCCTGAACCAGGGCGGGGCGCGAGAGGTCGCCGCCACCTATCGCATCCACGAGGACACGGTGGGGCTCCGCCCAAGCGGGGCAGATCTCCACCGTGTGCTCCACCGTGTTCTCTTGGCGATCTTCACATTCCCTCCGCTTTATCCTACACAGGAACCACCCGAAACCTCCGTGTCCGGTGAGGACCTGCGTCAGGCGGAAGGTGAGGACGCCATGACGCCTCTCCAGCCACTCCTCAAAGAGGGGCACTACCACCGCAATGGTGGCGTGCCCAGCGCTTGGTTGCGACACTCGCTGTCTCCATGTCGCTATGAGATCCTGCCGGAGCTCCGTCCGCCGAGCCGCGAGATGTCGCGGCAGTGGAGTTTGGCTTCCTCGCGCCACTCCCAGAGCAGCGCAAGGACCTTGGCCTCTAGATACCATGGCGACAGTCCGGCAAGGAGGCTCGCCGCCTCACAGGAGACCGTGCGGTATCCTCTGATCAGCTGAATAGCCATGACCCTTTGGGACGCGTTTAACCGGCGAGCTGGTCGCCGTCTCAAGGATCGCGCTGACTCCGGTGTCCCGTAAAGGGCCATGGACCGCACGATCCCCGCGTAGAGCCTCCAGCAGGAGGCGTTTGGACCCCCCAGATTGGGAGGATGGGCAGGAGCCGCTTCAAAGCAGCACTGGCCCGCTTCAGTCTGGGAGCCAAACGTCGGAAGTGCTCGACGAAGTTCCACCGGCTGTCGAGGACGAGTCCCAGGTACTTCATCGTCCCCTCGATACCGATGTGAACCCCTCGTACCGTAATCTGGGAACCCGCCAGTGGCGCGTTCCGAGGACCATGAAAACACATGGCCTCGGACTTGTGCAATGCCAGAGATGTAGCTTTCGGCAGACAAAAGAACGCCAAAACTCATTTTTGTCGCATTTTGTTGCCCTATACAAACCCACGAGATGTACTCATACTCTGCAAGGAAAACAAGTTCTTTTCAATTTATTGAAAAACTTTAATCCCAAAAGCACAAAGAAGTTGGTTTTAAAATTCACAAAAGTTTGTGAACGTAAAGCAGAGTGTACACTACTTTCTCTCATGACATTCTATTTACCATTTCACCCCGTACCTTGTGGTTTGAAACGCAATATTTCCGTCACCCAAGCCACGCCGGGGCGTGTTCCTAGTGTATACAAATACGGCAATAAATTGTGTGCTTTACTTACCATACAAGTCACAGAAACCGGTAAGGGTAATATTAATGTTCGAAGGCGACAAATCGTATACTATTACAATGTTTAATGCGTGACTTCAACACGGGCAATTGAATCGTTTACCGTCCATTTAGGCCCATGTTGGATTAGAATGGAATTGGATGACGTTTGATACGAAGTGGAATAAATTACTTAGTTTTGCATGTAACAATTTATGGTGGTTGAGCTTGCCACTCACAGAGCGCATTAGAAACTCTATAGGGTGTAAAAAGACAGTTTCCGAAACCGAAAGCCACATATTCTACCCATTATTTGGATAACTTTTTTCCACTAGACCATACCTAGGAAAGCACCACTGGTTCTGGAGGTATTGAAGGTCAAACTCGCAATATTTTTTTTTCTTTTGTACGAAAATGAATTTTAGATGTTATTACTAAACTTTTTGTAAACAAACATTACATGATTCGATTTTTTTTTCGAAATTTCGAAACTACGAATTTACAGTAATTACAAAAACGCAATGAATAAGAAACGTATCCGACAAGTAACAAAGGGGAAAGCTTGCCGATTGAACGCGTCCCAAAGGGTCATGGCCATTCGGTTGACTGTCGCCATGGGATGTGGAGGCCAAGATCCTTACGCTGCTTTGGGAGTGGCGCGAAGAGGCCAAAGGCTGGGGCGAAACTCCGCTGCCGGGACACCTCGCGGCTCGGCGGGTGGAGCTCCGGCAGGATCTCATAGCGACATGGAGACAGCGACTGTCGCAACCCAGCGCTGGGCACGCCACCATTGCGGCGGCAGTGCCCCTCTTTGAGGAGTGGCTGGAGAGGCCCTTCCGCCTGACGCAGGTCCTCACCGGACACGGAAGTTTCGGGTGGTTCCTGTGTAGGATAAAGCGGAGGGAAACGCACGGGTGTCACCACTGTGAGGATCGGCCAGAGAACACGGTGGAGCACACGGTGGAGATCTGTCCCACTTGGGCGGAGCCCCACCGTGTCCTCGTGGACACGGCGCGATTGGCGGCAGCGACCTCTCGCGCCCGGCCCTGGTCCAAGCCATGGTACGGAGCGAGAGGGAATGGGAAGCAGTCTCCTTCTTTCTGCGCAGCAGTAATGCTCGCGAAGGAGGAGGAGGAACGGGTGAGGGAGTCTCAACAACAGAGTCGCCGTCACGCCCTCAGCAGCTCGCCGTCCGATCAGCACCAGGCCCGTGAGTCGACGGCGCGTAGTGTTCCACGCGCGCCTCAAAGAGAATTTGTCAGCCACCACTGACGGGGCCCATCATGGCCGGTGCCTGCATGCCTAGGGGTAACTAATAACGAGCGGTGACTCTCACCGCTCCTCTGGGCACACAGGCAGGGAAGGAATAGGGGTGGGTTTTAATCAGAAGAAAAAGACAATCCCCGGTTTGTGTGAAACTATTGCGAGATAAGGAAAACAAAGATATCGGACTATGGTTTCATTATTGTTATAATCAATTGACATAAGAATTATCAAAATCGGCCCACGCGTTTTGTCTCTAAAGTGCCACAAATGATCAAACATACATACATAGGCTGATAAACACATTACCCTCCCTTGCGTTGCACAGTCGGGTAAAAAACTTGGCAGTAGAATTTTCCGACTATAACTGCACACCAGTGCCTGTAGAAGCAACGGATGCAATCCATAAGAATTCCCCTAGGGCCTTCGCTTCTGATCAACAGAACCACCAAGAAATTTATATTGTGACCCAAATGAGATCGACTCTTTTTCAGAGAGAGACCGCAACATTGAATGAATTTACTAAGGTACGGTGAGATATCTATTATGCTCGAAGTAGAATGTATCTTTTGAATGCATAATGTTATCTATTAGGATACAAAAATATACAGTTTTCATAAGTTAAAAATAAAGTTTAAATATATAGTGCTTTTGTACATCACACAGTGGCAACATAAGGGCCTTAAACTGACCTGAACTGACTATGAGGCTAGCACTAATTTTATTACCGGACGTGGAGTAGTCGACTGTACCATCTTCTGTCAGACACCATATGTAGCTATTTTTTAGGGTTCCGTACCTGAAGGGTCCAAATGGAGCCCTATTGCTGGCACTCACGTGTCCGTCTGTCCGTCTGTTCATCTGACCGTATGACCGTCTGTCCGTCTGTCAGTCGGTCTCTCCGTCTGTCCGTCTGTCCGTCTGTCCGTCTGTCCGTCTGTCCGTCTGTTCGTCTGTCCGTCTACGCGTCTGTGCGTCTGTCCGTCTGTCCGTTTGTCCGTCTGTCCGTCTGTCCGTCTGTCCGTCTGTCCGTCTGTCCGTCTGTCCGCCTGTCCGCCTGTCCGTCTGTCCGCCTGTCCGTCAGTCCGTCTGTCCGTCTGCCCGTCTGTCCGTCTGTCCGTCTGTCCGTCTGTCCGTCTGTCCGTCTGTCCGTCTGTCCGTCTGTCCATCTGTCCTTCTGTTCGTCTGTTAGTCTGTCCGTCTGTCCGTCTGACCGTCCTGTCCGTCTGTCCGTCTGTCCGTCTGTCCGTCTGTCCGTCTATCCGTCTGCCCGTCTGCCTGTCTGTCCGTCGTCTGTCACACAGGTTTTACAGCCAAACGGTAAAGCATCTTGGTGACCCAAACCCATACAAATAGTAAAAAATACATTTAGTACGGAACCCTAAATGTATGAAGTCCGACATGCACTTGGCCGTTTTTTTAGTCTTCGAGTCATTATCTGAAACATACATAGACCCATTTTTTATCTTGAACATATCACTCCTTGCCATATTTTTCCTCAGTGCTGAGAGTCGTGACATCGACGAATGACGGTCTCGTGGACAATATTTCGCCAGGTTGTCATAGGACACCCACATCGCCGACGGCAGCTTCGGCGTCGCAGACCATGGCCCTCGAGGCCACGGTGTCTGGAATGTTGGTGTTGGGTATGGTCTGTGGATTGAATTTGATCTGACTATTAAAACGGGCTAATATTTCCCATATACTTTTCCGTCAAACATCCATAAGAAGATATGACAATAGACACTAAACATCTGCCCACAAGTGCAAAAAATCTGCCTTGCCTTTGCCCAACTATCTTAGGGTTGGCTTTCAGTCTAACCGGACTAGCTGAATACCAGTATTTCACATGGAGCGACTGTTTATCTGACCTCCACAACCTAGTTACTGGGCAATACGATACCCCTTGGTAAGACTGGTTGTCAGACTTTCGGGCTTCTGACGACCCGAAACGACTGTCAAAGATCCAAGATTGACAGCCAGGACCAACGCCATAACGTGCTTTCCGAGGCATGGAGGAGTCTCGGTATGTAAAGAGTCACCCATCTACGGACCAAACCCGGCAAGCGTAGCTTAACCTGGATCGACCCTTGCGGCTGTTATTACTTTAGCCACGAGCTCCTCTTCCCTCCTCCCCACAAGGGCAAACGATACTAATAAAAACACAAAGGTACACCGCTTCCTCATAATTCAGCGTTACTGTCTCATTTAGTGGTCACCAATTCGTTCTTTCATTCCGTTAATGTACCCAAATATACTATTCATGTTGGTCCCCATTCAAACCCGGACCTTATATTTGAATAAGCCCTTTTATGAGCCAATTACGGTACATGTTACGGGGATTTGCCCTTTTTAAAAATACAAATACGGAGCGACAGCAATATGTACGATTTTAAACCAATTGTGAGCTTTTCAATTTTATTGTTTGAAATCACAACATTAATTCGTGGGTTAAACTCATTTTATGTCTGAATTATTATGACCAGAGATTTTTGTAATTGTGTTAACCCTCCGCTGCGAGCTGAGGGCAAATTGTACCAAGGATATGTCAAAGGATTTCTGTTTCTTAAATTCTAAGAATTAATTTCTTAATTTATATTTAGTTATTCCATCATTATTCTGCTCACAGTCTTCAAATTCGTGAAACAGCTGCGTGTATATTGTGTTCTTGAACTTGGAGTTTGCCATCTTGAAAGATTTGATTCGAATAATGTTTTTTGAAAGTTGTGAAAAAGTTTTCTATTTCACTTGTTAGTTGTTTTTCAGTTTGTTGAGATCTTAAACTCATGATCAATTCACAGCATAACTTGAAGAAATGTTTTATTCAGTTTCTTTTGTTATGTTTTATGATGTGTAGGTAGTTGTTACTTTTTCGGCATAAACTTAATAATGAGGTATGAGAGAACTACCTACGGCGGTTCACCCACTGAAGATGCGTCCCGCCGCGGTGCGCGGATTGCCTTCTGCGCGCATTTCCGCGTCGGCAGTGTGTTGTGCTAGGCGTGATTTCTATATAAATTGAGATACTTGCATGCAATGGAAAAATCTGCCAGCCCGCGCTTCGCGACGGGGCGCGGTGCAGTGGGTGGAGCGCCTACCTCCTTCAATCGTGCTTTACGAAAAAGGACAATTCTATATTTTTTATCATTTATTTTTTTATGACTATCAGCAATTTTTAACAAAGATTTATAACAAAGTTATCCAAAAATAGGTAGGTAGATAGGTACACAGATATTTTAGGGACCGAACGAAACTCAAAATAAACCAATTACTCCCATGTCAAGGTTACTTCATATTTTTGCCCAAAATAAAGGTTGTCGGATACTGTGAAGGCTCAAAGACGAACAAAGTAATTAATTAAGCAATTAATATTATACACGCATGACAAAACTGCTGTGTCGTGACATAATGTTGTTAATTACAAACAATTACAAAGTTTAACTACGTCGAAGGTTTGTAAAGTAACCATTAATTTTCGTTATCACACTTTTCTTTTTGATCTTTCCGAGAACTCCTATTATTGCCGGGATGTAACACTACAGCAAAATATAATTATTTTTACTTGCAGCCCAATTTGTTAACGTGCCTCGTGATTTGATATGTGCGAGTCTTTAGGGGATAAAGCTGAAAATCAGTTGAGCTTATAAAATAAATATCTTTTAAGAATATTGCTTAATTCTTTACCCTTGCCTTTACTCTTTGTCCTTGAAAAATTTACGATTTTTGTGCTTGTGAAATTAAAATGTTGCCTTATTTGTGTCCCAAATAACTCTATATTCATAATTAATTAAATCATTAATAAATAATTTATTTTGTGACATAACTCAAACTGTAAACGTATTTCAATAAAACCATTTACAGGCACTTTAGAACTGATGAGGAAATCAGTCAACCAGAAACCTTAAGCCAATTGTAGTTTAGTACAATAATATACATACTTAAATTCTAAATGAAAATATACACATAAACATAACCTTCACAAAAAATATAATAAAACACAAAATGAAACGGAGACGTGAACTGGACTTTTTACAACTACACCCAACCCGCACAAACTACGGAAGAAAACTGTTATGTTTGAAGGAGCAAAAATATTTAATAAATTACCGAGAGACCTCACAGAATTTAAATCCAAAACCACTTTTAATGAACTACTTAAGCACTTTATAATAAAAAACCCACTTTCCTGTAAATAGTGGCGAGCCAGATCCAGTTACCGTTGATCTGTGTTGTATGGAAACTTCTTTACGTATTGACAGTTGAACCTGTATATCGAACTAACACTGTTGACGACACGGTTGGTGCAGTGGTTGTGCGTTCCGGGTCTGGGTGTCTTGTGTAAGTGAGTATACATGTTTGTGAACGCACCCACGACACAGGAGTAATTTCTAGTGTGGGGCAAAGTTTAAAAAAAAAAGAACACTTGCTCTTATTTTTTGTAACCTACCCTCAAAACATTTTAATCGATGCTTAGTTTTTTGTAATACGTCCAAAATTTAGTTTTTTTTGTGATATGTCTAGTTTTAAATATTTTCTTGTAAGTGAATTGTAATTCTTATGAGATTAATGATCTTAAACCGTACTTGCAAGCATAATTTTCATTTGCGTGATATAACAAAATACTTTCTACCACACCATAATAATACCTAAGAAATTATTGCGTGACCACTAAATTACCTATCACTCACTAAATTAATATAATATCACCAACAAAGAATGGTATATCATCTCATAATAAATAACGAAAATAATGGGTCATAGAAAATTAACAGAGGCCGGGTCTATTGTACCTCTGACCGCAGCAGAGGGTTGGCAGATGACGCATCACAAGTTGGCGCTAAAGTGACAGGGTCACACATTGTGCGGGACGAACGGGATTAGACTCTTAAGTAGTGAGCGCTGTTTATGATTATAATGTAAGAAAATTTAATCAAGAGCTTTTCAAGGGCTTTTGAAAAGGGTGGAGTAGAGAGCGTAATCAGCTGATGATTTTTTTGGAGTTGTAAAGTTTTGGTGAAAGGTACAATGTACAACATTTTATAATTTTCGAGATAAACCTCAGGTTTTTCTGAAATTTGTAAAATGTCGTATGCTTTTATGAGATATTTTTCTAATGGTTGATCGCGAATCACTTCTTTGTTGTGAATGTGTACTGAAGTTATTTTAATATTCTTAATGAATAACTACTGATACCATCATTGGTAACCTTTGGAGTGATTTTCATATGATATTATTCAATAAAAATACCTATATCATCATACAATCCAACTAATTCAAAAGAAAAACCATTATAAACACAATCCGAAGAATTCACCAATATAAAAGTAGGACCATACATATTAAAGAGTCTTGGAACTTTTCCCAAAATAGCTGGCAGCTGAGTATTTAAAGATGCCAAGAATTCGAACAATGCTGTGATGACCGAAGTAGTAAACTAGAGGTCTTTTGATAGTGGGGCAAATATTGTTCAAGCTTTTCTGTGATTTGGCTGGAATTGAGGAAATATTAGAACAGAATGGAATACTACCACCTTACCCCTGGTTCGCACGGGTTCAAATTTTATACACAAACCTTGTTCGTTTAGTGCTTTTTATGTTAGTGAAAACAGTATCAAAATCCGTTGAATGGTTTAGAAGAATATAATAGAATACTCTTTATTATGTACACAAAATAAATTACAAAAAATTATGACGGGTACAAATTATACCCACAAACCTTCCTTGTTTATCTCTCTTTCTATTAATGAAAACCACTCTGAATTTCGTTGCGTGGTTGAGGAGGATTTAGCGAAGAAACAGACAGACGCGGCAAGCGACTTTGATTTGTACTGTGTAGAGATAGAGAAGAGATTGAAAAGTAAACAGGTATATTCGAAGACGTATTTTTTTTTTGGAGTGTGGGTAATTGTCCATTGACTTCTCCTTCTAGGTGGAGCTAGGGCGTGTCAGACTGTTACTGACTAAAACCCGCCCTTGTTCCTTCAGTTGCCTGTGCCAAGAGCATCGGTAGAAGTAACGTTGACTAGCCACAGCCTCGCATTCCAGATGATGTGGGAGACTGATGCCTCGGCGTCAAAATAGCCTCTGCAGACAGGGCCGTCCGTGGTGCCAAGGTTTAAAAGATGTTTGTTTAATTAAGAGGCAATGGCCCGTAATTGTTCCTATCATTATTCAAAAGTTAGTTTTACTGAGTTTGAGCAATCATTTGGTTAGTCGCGGGTGCAGGCTCGGCATGGCCATTCTTGACTGCCTAGTCTGTTGCCTGTGACCATCTGTTATTGTGGAGTTCGGTCGATCTCCCGGCTCCGGCCATAGTAGCACGGGAGCGCGGGTGGCAGGGAGGCTCTGTCCGCTGATCTTTGGCTGGTCGCACGGCTACTACTAACTGGTACAGTACTTACACCGTGCGATCAGTTACCCACATGTAAAAAGCAAAATTATAAATGACTAAATAATTTGCGTTAACTTGATTGTTTTTCTATGTTATTGCGAGTTTTATGTTGTAATCAGATCAATGAAAACAATCTCTTGTAGACTTTGAAAGGTGAATCGCTAGCCTCATAAAGTGTTTCCAGTTTTTATATGTGTTAATGTATCTTATGTTAAATAAAGATATTTGAAAATTGAATTGAAAATTGGTCGATCTATGGCGTATCCATGTATGGAACTTCGAGAAAGGAATTAAGTTGCTGTTTGTTTGTCTGTTTTCTAAGGCTTTGAGCACTGCCAGGCTGTCCGATACAAATCTGATAGGTACCTTAGTTTTGTATCCCCAGACGCTTTACGCCCGTTGCTGCTTGCGTTTGTTCGGCTAGTGGTATGTGAAAATTTATATTGAAGTCTAAGAGAGTATACACCAGCCCTTGAGCCGTTGCGTGTCTTGGAGCCATCTGTGTAGATGCATACTTCATCGACTCCTGGCTGATCTCTTACTGCCTCGGCTGTTTGTATGTGATAGTTTTTGTTGAAAGTTGGTTGGTTAGGGATTCTGTCACACGGGGCAGCGATAAGTGGTTGATACTCAATCACCCGGTCCATGATGCACGTAATATATATATAATTATTACATAATTATTATCTATTTATATTGAATTGTTAAGATTAATTAATGAATTTACTAAATGAATTTTTTTAAACAAACTTATTTTCCTATAAGTCAAAGACTGATATTACTCAACTGTCACTTATGAATCATACTTGTTTGTTAACGGGTATAAAAGAGCGGAACCTCAGTGGAGCGGCTCAGTCCACAAATAGTCACAACATGATTCAGCTGTCCCTTGAGGCCCTCCCCCAGCGACGCCCTGAGCCGAGACCCATACCCCAAAGGGGGTGCCCTTAGCGTAGTCGCTTGTAGTTTAAGTATAAGTCCTGGCTGGAGGCTTTAATAATAATTAAAACCACCACGGGCACGTCCGCTTAAGCAGTCGCCAACCACTACGGTTGAACTGAACGAAGACCTAGTTTTGCGAACAGGCAATTAGATTTCGATTACACAATACAAGCCTATTGGAAATAAATACATAGTCTTGTCTTTGTGCTTTTTCTTAATAAATCCCTTCCTTAAAAACACCACATTCACAATAATAAAATAAAGTAAATAATTAAATAAAAAATATACACAAAGTATATAAGTAAATAAAGCATATACACAAAGTATATAACTAAATAAAGTATATACGTAACGTATATAACTAAATAAAGTATATACGTAACGTTTATAACTAAATAAAGTATATACGTACAGTATATAATTAAATAAGTAAATAAATGATAAATAAATAGGTAAATAAAAGATAAATAAATAGGTAAAGTAACGAATATTAAATATTTACATACATCTGGTTACATACACATATAAAAATTCTAACACACGCATAGGTGTATACGTATATATAGGTACATAAGCCTGATGGTGGCTAGTGCCACCTCCTGCTGTATGAATAAGTCAAGGGGAGTTAGTTGTAGGGCTATCTCTATTGCTGCTGTTGGGGTGGTGCTCATGCAGCCAGTGATAGCCAAGCAGGCCAGCGTCTGCAATTTCTGGAGACTGGTAATGGTGGTCGAGAGTTCAGTCCTCATCTACCACCACACGAGAGAGCCATAGGTCAGCACTAGTCTAATCACGGCTGTGTAGAGTCACAACGTAATCTTTGGAGAGAGGCCCCATGTTTTTCCTATAATTTTTTGCATTAGTAGAGTGCGATCGTGCTTTTGTTGAGTTTATATCGCATCTTTTTTCCTTCAGTTGCCTGTGCCAAGGGTTGCGGTAACTTTATTTCTAATTTATCCGCGACCCCAGACAGGCATTGGCCCTAGGGCTCCGTCAGGTACTGCTGACATTTCTTTGAGGAGCGTATGGAACACTACGCGCCGTCGACTCTTTTGCCTGGTCCTTCTCGAATGGCGAGCTACCCATTACTCGCCGTCCGCAAGCCCACGCCTACGGTGGCCGGAGATTGGCTTGCGACGCCCGAGGTCCAGGGCGTCTCCTGTGGCGGCTGCTGGTGGCGTGAGGGCGTCTCCGTTGAGTTTCCCTCACGCGTTCCGCCTCCTCCTTTGCAAGCATGACTGCTCCCGAGAAAGAGGTGACAGCTTCCCATTTGTTTTGAAACATGTTTTACAGAATTTTGTTGAATAAGAGGTCGCCGTAGCATAAACCAGCAGACCATAGATGATTAAGGAAAAAAAAAATATTTTTTAGAGCAAAGACAGCCTGTAGGTTCTCACCTTTAGGTTTTGGTCTACCAAAAATAATTATGTATGTATGTTTATTTATATTAATTTTCACAGCCCGCCGTTCTTTTTTTGGGAAAAAACCATAGCGACTTCCAACTCGACGCCATCCCCATTTATCGAGTTTAGCGGAACTATTTTAGTGAGATATAAAAACTAGAAAATATTATGGGAAATAAATTAGCTGTACTTAGCTGGTCTGGTTGTGTTTATGGCAAAAATAGGTAAGAATTAGCACATTATAATTTTAACACTTATTGGCTATTTCGGTTTATAGTGATTTTTAAACTGTTCTTATGGAAATGCAATCCGTATGTAAGACGCAGACGTCATCAGAATAAGAAACTGTTATCGCACACAAACAGTACTAAAGGTACTCAAAGGTACGGTGGTAACTTTTACGACGATTGGTTTAGTTACCCAAACTAATCGCTGAGATCGCAATCGTGTCCAGTGAAATTGTGTCAGAATAAGCCGGATTTGTGAAAGTAAAAGGGACCGGTGAACAAATTCTCATAGTTATTGAGAAAGCTCGAGAGTAAAACAAGCTGACATATGTACATATGCTTTGTTGATTTCACCAAAGCGTTTGACTCGGTGAAATGGCCAATGTTGTGGAAAACGCTACTGGACATTGTACACCACAACACCTCGTCACCAACACACTCAGCTAGGCTAGCTAATAGCGCTAAGGATTCTTCGCAGGGGAGCGGACAGATGACCTCCGCTCAGATTGTTTTCATCCAAGTGCGAGCGTTCGACAGGGATGCATAATATCACCATTACTATTTAACGTCTTCACCGAGCTCGTAATGCCAATCACTCTGGAAGACTGGCCCGATTTTTTTTTATTGTGGCTTGGTGTATCATCATGACATCTCCCGCTCTGGGAGGAGCGGGAGGGCGTGTCAGACTCTTACTGACAAAAACCCACCCCTGTTCCTTCCCTGCCTGAGTACCCAGTAACTCATGTTGAGAATTTATCCGCTGTCCCTAGGGTGGATACAAAATTGCGCAGATGATACCATCTTATTTGCGAGTAACGCTGATCTTATGGAGGAATTACTTTTCAGAATGAAATGCATGGCGCGTTTGGGTTGAGATTAAACCGATCTAAGACCAAAATTATGATCGTCTATCGCGTCAACGACAACTCACCCAAAGTGACACTTATTACGAACTGCGACGTGGTACAGACCTATGTCTACCTTCGGGCTTTGATCTTAATCAACAGCAGCTGCGTAGATGAAGTGAAATGACGTATGGCCAGAACTGCGATGGAGAAGTTAAGGAAAGTGTAGAAGAATCGCAACATTACCAAAGCTAGCAAAATCAGGCTCATACGAACATTTGTATTCCCCATTTTTCTTACGCAGCCGAGAGGTGGACAGTGCGTGTGTTGGAAAGAGGTAAATAAATGCCCTGGAGATGTTGGGTTGGAAGGAGACGCTCGGGATATCGTGGACGGATTTTCGCACCAACGTGTCCATACTCCAGGAACTCGGCATCACGCAGCGTTTTTCGGTCGTAGTACAGTCGCGCATACTGCAATACTTTAGGCATGTCTCTAGGTGGGATTACATCTCCACAGAGTAGCTGGTAGTACAGGAAAGAGTATCGGGAACCAGCTCACGCGGCAGGTCACCTATGCGCTGGACTGACCAAGTGAAATTCGCAGTAGGAGGCCACGTATCTGACTGCGCCAGAGAGTCCAACAGGGAAAGATGGCGGGAGATCATGCGGAGAGCTGTGTCCGCCTCTGTCACTGACGTGGACTCCTCAACGTGACCACAACCGCTCTGCCAAGAGCGAAACGACTGAGAAGAAGGCTCTCTTCTTCTCAGTCGTTTTGCTACAGTGTAAACAAACACTGTTTATAGATATCGTAAGTCATCATGGACTTTATTTATGAAAAAAAACTAGCTGAATCGGCAAACTTTGTACTGCAATAAAAAAATGGAGGGTGATGTAGGAGAGTGAAAAATACCTTACGACCTATTCTCTAATATACAAAAAAAAAAGATTAAATCATAGTTTCGCAGGAGTGCAATCACAAACACCGTAACACATAATTTTTGTATGAGATACCTAACCATGTCATTAAGTTAAACACTGATTAGCAGGTTCTTATTTCGACGTTGTATAACTGGAAGAAGGCTAGATATGGGTCTTAAAGTGTTGACTAATCATTTAAAGAAGGTTTTGTCCTATATACAGTTGAATTTGATGAATGAGACGTGTGTTATCTTGAGTTTGAATCCACTAATCAGTGTTTAAAGCAAGCATAGGTTTAGTAAGTTTTATAAACCTTTAATTATGCTTTTTTTTTTTTGGAAGTTGGTTTTATTTTTTTGTAAAAAAGTTTTTATATCACTTTTTAGTTTTTTTTACACCATAACTAGAAATTAGGGTTTATCACGGTTAATTCTACAAATCTGTGTACCCCTTCAGATGGTATCAGCGTGATGTTGTGTTATGAAGTGGTTTAAACAATAAATAGACATGCGATTGCAGCTATTCGGGAAGGTTTACTAATATTAATTGAAGAGTTCTATTGACTATCTCCAAAGTTGTTCATCAGATCTTCACCAAATTTAAATGGGACCGTAGGTATACGTTTTCAAGCAAAAAAAGAATTTTTCAAATTAGCCTAGGCGTCTTCGAGTAATCAGAAAACATACATAAAAAATTAAATCTTCCGATGAATTGTTAACTTCCACCTTTTTTGAAGTTCGGTTAAAAACATTAAAAATGAATAGTTTTTGAAATAAATAAAAGTCACACAAATAAAACCGCGTAAACTCTAAAATATCTATAAACACTCCTAGACTTTTGCTGCAACAATGATAAAATTAACCCTTTCCTTGTCCATTTCTTCATGTTAATTAAAGATGTTATTTGTGACTAATATTATTAAGACGTAATTGTTATTTTTTATTGTTTGTCTGGTCAGAAGGTACTGGTCAAAATGCGAAAAGATTTCGCTGACGGAAATCTAATAAAAATAATCCTTCAGACCAAATTTCTACCACTGTGGCTAAACTCAACGGAGGTTAGCCAAGTACGCAGGATGTGTTACAGTGCACGAACGGGAGGGTTAACACAGGTGCACTTTCCGTTCCTTCGTTAACTCTCATTGTCCGATGGAACGGCAATCCGACACGACCGGGGAGAGATCAGGCACAGGACTAACGGATTTACGTGCTTTCCGAGGCACGTGGGTGTCACACTTTTTCGAAACGCCAATAAAAACTACACTATCGCTGACTATTGCTTTTTACCCGGAAAAAATGCACGTTAGAATGATAGACTAGGGGTGAGAAGCTATGTGGAAAAGATAGTTTTATAATAAAGGAGGTCGCATATCACTTGTTTACCAGATTACTCAAGTACCTACTTAGAAGCAGTTCGATCAATTCCATAAAACGAGAGTGGATTATGACATAGGGAAAACGATGTCGACCTTTGTCGAATATTTCAATAAATCCCTGTGAGCAGTCGTTATATGGGTCGTCAGAAGCCCGAAAGTCTGCCATCCAGTCCTACCAAGGGGCATCGTATTACCCAGTAACTGGGTTGTGGAGGTCAGATAGGCAGTCGCTCCATTTAAAATACTGGTATTCAGCTGCTTCCGGTTACACTGGAAGCCGACTCCAAGATAGTTGGGAAAAGGCTAGGCAGATTGATTGATCCCTGTGGGCACATGTTAAAGCATTGTTTTTTAAATGGAGGAATGGATGGATGGCATTTTTGAATGTTGCTACGCTTTGTGTTGCGGCTTCGTCTATGCGGGAGCATGGAATAAATATTTGTATGGCCTAAAGGTAGTTGTTGTGGGTAAACACCCAGGTGTTTATGCACTCACAATACATAAAAAAATTCTAGTGTGAGGCAAAGAAAAAACAAAGATGTTTATTAAGCTCAATGCGTTTTCTACAAGTATCCCTCGAAAAAATGTATCCATCATTTTTATTCAAGGTACTATTTTTTTTGCCTTAGGATGATCGAGAATGATCGCCAAACTGAAGTGGCAGTGGGCAGAACACATGTCTCGCAGAACAGGTGGACGATGGGGCCGAAAGGTTCTGGAGTGGCGACCCCGTGCTCGAAGGGTCGTGCGAATCCAGTGGATAGAAGACGTATAGAACCGGCCGTTGTGGCGACACTTCGGGGAGGCCCATACCAGCAGTGGCAATGGACATGTGCAGGACACGGTATTGCACATGCCCATTTTTTGCACGGTATGGCACGGTAGTTGGTGCGTTGCCTATATTTTAGGGTTCCGTACCCGAAGGGTCCAAACGGAGCCTTATTGCTGTCACTCACGTGTCTGTCTGTCCGATATCGTGGGTCCGTTCAAAAAACATGTAAGCTCACATACACATGACACCCAGACCCGGAACAACTATCAGTAGGTTTTAAAAATACTTGTTCCTTGGGGAATCGAGCCCGCGAACGCAGCGCAGCAGCCACTCGCTCAACCACTGTGCCAATCGTGCCGTCAAACTAACCATAGTAAATCAAGAAGTGTAAATGAAAGAGGAAACTTAAACAAGAACTTGCATAATAGGTTCATATATGCATTTTGAATATAACGCTGAGAATAGCAAGACTTGCATTCAACACAATGTTTGCTTTTAATCCAAAAACCATTTTGTTAGCTTTAGACTATGAATATCCATAAGCTAGAGCATTGTATTCAGATCATGGCAAAGCTGATAAATGCAAGCATATTCACAACAGAATGTAAACAACGCCGGTTCAAGGAACCGGCTTGAATGGATATTGGTAGGATTATTTTAGAAAACGAAATAGGTGACTTACTGAAGTAAGTGTTGGCTATTCAATATTTTATTTATTTATTTCACACCAATATGTACAACATCTTACGGTATTCAAAGACGATGTTATACACACCTATGAAACTATCTATGTCTTATCTCCCGTCAGGCCCCAGAATAGCAGACACAACTAAAAACCTATTGTCGCGTCTCCGATCGGAGACACGCGGGCCTGACGGATTAATATACTTGACAGTGATACTCAGTGGCCCATTGCTATGTATTCTGTGGCAGTGGTGGTCGGTCCACCTTGTTGCTAGGCCTTCTAATGCTGCGACTTCCGGTACGCAGTCACCATTCCAAAACTTTTCGGCCACATCGACCATCTGTTCTGTTTAAACTTATTTTATGGTCTGCACACAAGGAAGTAGAAAAAAATAACTTAGCTAAGCTCACTTAACTTAACTATTGGTATGCCAGTAGCGTTGAGGACAGCGCGGCGATGCAATTTCCTTAACGCCTCGAAATCTCCTATTCACGAAATAATATTTTGCTGCTCAATCACAAAAGAAGATACAATAAAAAAACAAAAAAAAAACAGAACCAACTTCCAAAAAAAAAAAAACAAAAAATGTGGAATATAACTTAAATTTTGGAAGTCGGTTCTATTTTTTTTTAAGATTTATTATTTACTTTTTAGTTGTGGTTCTCCATTAAATTATGCAAAAAATACATAGACAAACGATCGCAGTAATTGCGAGTCATTTGCTGTTAGTTATTGAAGAGTTCCACTGTCTTATCTTTGAAGTTCTACTTCAGATCATAATGTAGTATACTGAAACCTTCCTTGAAAAATATGAATTTGAATAACGAAAACTACATCCAAATCGGATCAGCAGTTTTCGAGAAAATCGCGAACATACATACATATATACATACATACGAGTCGAATACAGAACCTCCTTTTTTGAAGTCGTTAATAACAATTTTCAAATATAATTCTCATACCCCAACGTGTTTGTCAGAGTTGCACTCGTTGTGAAGATAAATAGTTTTTGATATAATACTCGTCTAGTCTAGTTGAAACTAGTTTTGAACTATAAATATACCCGAAGAACTTGTAGACGGCACTTTGAAAATTTATTACTCTTGTACGGTAAAATATATGGGGGATTAGCCTTACAAAAATGTGGTGGAATTCTACCTGGATTTCGTTCTAGCTTTTAAATTCTGAAGTAATAACAAGAGGAACGTAAATAGACTGGATTTAGGTATAAATAATTACCATTGTTAAAGCTTCTTTTACAGACTTTAAATCTTTAGTAGTTGTAACTGGATTCTTTGTGGCTTCTCTAGGCTATCTATTTTAGTCTTCACAGAAATAAATAAAAAATTGTGTCTAGGTGTAGATTTAAATGTAGGTACCTAAACCATCAAAGGTTCGTTATTTACATAAATTCTAAGGTCAAAAATCAAAATTGTAAACCTCTATACCGTACTGAGGTGTTAGAGAACCCAATGCCGGGTTAATCTGGCCTTTATGCGTACACACTCCGTAATGTATCATTAATGTATTTGAGTGTTTTGAGTGTAATAAAAAATAAGGAACAGCAGTGCTAATAGCCGCGGCTTAAGAGTTGCGCTATCGTGGGTTCGAACCCAGACAGGTTTTTTACTTTGTTTATGTTATTTCATCACCACTGCTCTCAAAATGGTGAAGAAAAACATCGTAATGAAACCGGCATGTCCTAGAACCAAAAATTTCGAAGACATGCGAGATCTACCAACCCGCATTAGGCCCGCGTGGTAGATTACGGCTCACTACCTCTCGCAGAGAGGGAGCCTGTCTCCCACCGGTAGAAACATTAATAAAACGATAAAAAGAAAGAAAAAGACTAGTGCATAGTGAAGTGCTACTAACATAGTCTTAAGCCTTATGTTTATATTAAAAAGTTAAGGTATTTTTCTATGGCCCAGTGTCACCTGAAATAAATTGTTTTTTTTTTTTAAAGCTGATTTTGCTTGCTTATTAAAAAATAAGAATATGGCTAATTTCAATGCGTTTAAACGCGTTCAAGAACTGTTGTGTCCATATTCTATAACAATGACGACACTATCAGCGCTTAAACGCGATTTAGATGTGCTGATCTTCAATTTCGGTGCTAAAATTCATCCTTATAAACCAGCACAATTGGACCAATACATTACTAATAGGCAGCCTTACTTATCTGGGTTGTCCAAAAAACACCTCTGCCACTTACGGTAACTACATAAGTGATTACTTAAACGTTACATAACTTTCACTTCAATATCCTAATGGATGTGGTAACGGAAAAATTACGCACAACCCTCGAAATCCACTCAGAAAATTAAACGAATTACTTGACGCCATGTTAATACTTCGGTTATTAGATTTTGTTCGCGTATCCACATTTTCGCGTTCATGGTGTGTGAAAAAATATAACTGCTTTTTGTATTCGTCTTGTTAGTGATTACTGTTAACTGCGTAGTTGGTCTCGTTGTCGAAAGCGCGACTGCTGAGCGTGAGGTCCTGGTTTCGGTTCTCGGGTCGGGCAATAAGAGCTGCTCTGGGGATTTTCCATTACGAATTACGCTGTATCAGCCAGGAGTAAAGAAGTTGATGGTGTAACACCTTCATGCTTCGTAAAGTACGTCAAGTTGTTGGCCCTGCCCCTGATCTCCTTTCTAGTCGTGTTGAAAGAAAGAAAGAAAGAAAAAGTATTTATGTGTTTTTTTTTTTTTTAGTTTTTTTTTTTTTTTTTGTGTTTTTTTTTTGTGTTGTTGTGCCGTGCCGTCGGACTATGTGATTAATGGAACAGAGAGTGCACCTGTATTTGCGCACACGCTTGTACACTCAATCAATCTGCCTAGCCTTGTCCCCACTATCTTGGGGTCGGCTTGCAGTCTATCGGATGCAGCTGAATACCAGTATTTTACATGGAGCGACTACCTATCTGACCTCCACAACCCAGTCACTGGGTAATACGATACCCCTTGCTGGTTGTCAGACTTTCGGGCTTCTGACGGCCCGTAATGACTGTCAAAGATCCACGATTGACAGCCGGGACCAACTGATTTACGTGCTTTCCGAGCTACGGAAGAGTTTCGGTATGTTAAGATGGTCACCCATTCATGGACCAACCCCAGCAAGCGTAGCTTAACATGATGGATCGACCCGTGCGTCTGTTATTACTTTAGCCACGAGCTCCTCCGCTCCACTTGTACACTATAGTATAATTATTCTGCGTACTTGGCTATAAATCTCTGTTTAGATTGGCCACCATGATCGGAATTCTATCGGGAAGAGTGTTATATACAGTTAGTCTGCATCTCCTAGTAGTTCAAAGGATTCTTTATATTCTTCTAATTCCTATGACTTTCAACTCTTTCAATTCCGGACACTTTCTTTCGTGTACCTAATGTTTTGAAATCTCTTCCTCTAGCCAGCAATATCAGACAAGCTGCTAAAGTGCTTTGTTATTCTGTGCCTAGCCTATATTTGGACGTCAGCTCGAAATACGAGTGCTCAATAAATCTTTATAAGTTGACCACAACCTCAATAGACAAATTATTTGTCTATTGAGGTTGTGACATATGACAGATATGTTTCTTATTTTGGTCACTTGCCAACATAGGTATAGATGGCCTGAAATATACTTTTTGTTTATGTACTATGATGTTTTTTTATCTTTATTATTAGGATATTATTTAAAAAACCGGCCAAGTGCATGTCGGACCTTGCGCATTTAGGGTTCAGTACCAAATTAGGGAATTATCAAAGAAAAATTCTGATTTAACAATATAATGGTATTTGTTAGTAAAATATACGTAATAATAAACATTATCACCAAATTTCAAGTTCATAGGTCAATGGGAAAATGAAAAAAATTTCGAAATAAAATTTTGTGACAGACGACGGACAGACGGACACATGAGTGACAGCAATAGAGCTTCATTTGGGCCCTTCGGGTACGGAACCCTAAAAAAGAAAACATACAATACAAAATCAGTCAATCTGCCTAGCATAACATATCATAACCAAAATGTGGGGAGGGGTGGATGAGGATGTGGGCCGTAATCCACCATGTCTTCGAAGTTTTTGATTCTAGGACATACCGGTCTCCTAATGATGTTTTCCTTCATCGTTTAGAGAGCAGTCTCGATCAGTGGCCCATAATCCACCACAGGGGCCCAATGCGGATTGGTGGATGTCACATGTCTTCGAATTTTTGGTTTCACTGCTTTGCCTAGCCTTTTGCCAATTACGTTGGAGTCGGCTTTCAGTCTAACTAACAGATACAGTTGAGTACCAGTTCCTTATATGGAAAGACTGCCTATAACCTCTACAGCCTAGTAGCTTGAAATACTCCTTGGCAAGGCTGCTTCTCATCTCGTCTGATTTTCGAGCTTCTGACTACCTGTAACGACTGTTAAAGATCTGCAAAATAATGACAGATGCGACACGTGCTTTCAAAGGTACCAATGTGTTAGGTCATAAACTATTTAAGAAGCATTATATTTGTCGACGTAGTTATAGACTCATTAGTGCACGTGCGACGGAACCAACAACTTACGTATCTCGCCCCCACTGCGACGCCCCACTACCAACGTGGAGCTTATAAGGCGTGCGCAGTGCGGGCGCAGGGCAGTCCTGGCTGGAGGCTTTAATAAATTAGAGCCTTCACAGGCAAGTTCGGTTAAGCAAACGACAGCCTCCTAGGCTGACTTGCAAGATGTCCATCAAAAAAAAAAAAAAAAGGGCGCAGGGCACTTTCGTTCGGAGTCGAAGTCGGACATATTACTTTGATATTATTATTTTATTTTAAATTGAATTATGATTAAAGTGTTTTTAAATAAGTATTTAATATTGGATTGTGTATTCCATGTAAAAGTTCTTCTAACTTATCAGACAGATGTGTTGCTGGGGAGTTTGTTCCACCACTTCTCCTCAGCTAAACACTAGGAAGTGGTCACGGGTGGGTATTTTGGGGGACTGTCTTAATGTGATTCATAAAATAAAAGTAAAGTTTGTGATTACGGTGCGTGTTTCATTTCCTAACCAATAAATGGTAATCGATATGTGAGGGCCGGTCCTCCATCCTCGGATCAATCTTGGCAAGCGTTGCTTAGCCACAAAGTTCTTCTTTCCTAAAATGTAAAGAAAAACCGTGCATCGAAACAGATATCTTATCCACGTACGTTAGTTTTTTAGATAAATCACCAAACGACGTGAGACCGTCATCCTGTTAACGAGGTCTCCACATTGACCGTCCCCTGACGACCCACACATTTGTCGTACTAGCAGCCAAGCTAAGCCGTGTCACTGCGTCCTGCGACCCGACATCGACACGCTGACGGCGAGGGAGCATGTCGCCGAGATAACACGTCGAATGACGTATCGAGACGGGGACATATTGCTGTCTGTCTTGTGTATAGTATAGAGTAAACACGGAGATAGATACAAGTGTGACCAGTACAAGCCAGTGTAGGTATACAATACAGTGTATAACAACATGACAACAGGGATAGTTATGATAACCTAGTGTGCGATAATTTTATTTATTATAATTGCGATAATGACACTCGACGACACCATTGACTGTGATAGTTGATTGTCTTGACACAACATGTCATTAATGATTACAGATGACAGTCTACAATTGATCACAGAGATGAATCATTCCATCTAAACTCATATTATAAAAAAATAAAATAGATACTTACACACTGACACTTTATTATTCTTTTGACATGAATATTTACTTAGTAAATTATTATTTCTTTATTTTTAATTACTTAATCATCATAAATATAACTAAACTTGTTAGACTATGTGGGTTATTATTATTATTTTTCTCCTTTTTCCAGTAATTTTTAACGTTGTCTGACAGTTTGAGTACTTTAGCGGCGTACCCAAATGTCCTTTCTTTGGTATTGTTCGTCCAGATATTGAGCCCCTTAGTAGTTCTAAGTTGAGCTATTCGACTACTCTGACAAATGTTTGCACTGACTGGACAGGTCCACTCGAATATCTGTAGTTCTTTCTTCAAAAGACCATTACAGATACTAATGTGCATGGCCTTCATATTGCATAATGTGAATGCGAGAACCAAGTAGGTCGCTAAATTCACGTAGATTTTGTGATTGTCTGGCAGTTTGAGTTCTTTTTCGACCTACCCAAATGCCCATACTTTGGTATTGATCGTCGGTTCGTTGAGGTCCTCAAAGTTCTGAGTTGAGCTTCACGATAACTGACAAATGCTTACCCTGTCTGGACAGGTCCACTCAAATCTGCGTGGTGCTTTCCTCAAAAGCTCATCTCAGACAGACGTACAGTCGTACAGTCGTACATGGTTCTCATATGATTTGACCAGTACAGATTGTATAGACATTAAAAGAGACCTCTAAGTTTGTTTCAGTGTTTTTTCTCAGGATAGTCAGCTAGGAAACACCGACCTCATCTAGCTTTAATGAAAAACCAAAAAAAAATTGACGTGTAAAAAGTGTTCTACCTATTTATAAAAATAAAATCATTTATTATTTATTTCTTATTACTCAACGATAATTTCTGCACTAATCAGATTAGAAAATTATTTCATTGATATCAAGCTATACCATACAATTAATCTGCCTAGCCTTTTCCCAACTATCTTGGGGATGGCTTCCAATCTAACCGAATGCAGCTGAATACCTCTATTTTACATGGAGCGATTGCCTATCTGACCTCCACAACCCAGTTATTGGGTAATACGATATCCCTTGGTAAGACTGGATGTCAGACATTCGGGCTTCTGACGACCCGTAACTACTGTCAAAGATCCACGATTAACAGCCGGGACCAACGGCTTAACGTGCTTTCCGAGGCACGGAGGAGTCTCGGTTTGTAAAGATGGTCACCCATCCATGGACCAACCCCGGCAAACTTAGCTTAACCTGATAGATCGACCCGTGCGGCTATTATTACTTTAGCCACGAGCTCCTCTCTCAGCAAGCTATACCATACCTGAGTGGGATAATCTTTTCATCACGGACAATTTTCGGTGATACATTACGAAAGGGAAGCCGCGGAATATAGCGTATTTGAAAAACAAAGACTGTCGAGTGTCTATCTATGATTTGATAAAAAGCCAGGTCCATTTTCCTGATACTTGATATATAGTAGGTAAGATAGATTATGATGACCGGACGCTTATCCTTTATATACAAAGACCCAATCCATACCAATATCGCCAGTATCGAAAGATTCTCGTTTCCAAGTAATATTTTTCAAGAAAAAAACAATGAAAACGTTTACACCGAAGACTTCCTCCGATTTATTTCAAATTGTGTTCGGAAAAAATGTATTGGAGCTGGAATGTAAGAAAATCGACACTAGCTATCTACTGACTGCGGAATTGAGAATATATTTCTACTTTTCTTGAAAATTCTTTTATTCTACGTATCATACAGGGTGTAAAGGCAAAGTTTGGTTTGATTTTAGATAGCGATAAAAAAGTAGCTCATGATAATGAGCTACTTTTTTAATAAAACCATAGTAATTGCCGTTATAATGGCTCCTTTTCAGTAACTGCAGTGCGTCTCTGGAACTCTCTTCCACACTCCCTATGTGACAGCCCTTCTCTGAATGCCCCTGTTCTACCAGCTTTCATGCCCTTTTCTGTGACTTATTATAAGATACTCGTAAAATTAGCATTAGCATTAAACTTATTAGAAGTGGTGGCCCAGTGGTAACGGCCGCGACTTACAAGTTGTAGGTCGTGAGTTCAAACCCAGGCAGGCGCTTTACTTTGTGTACATTATTTCATCACCACTGCTCTCAGAACGGTGAAGGAAGACATCGTGAGGAAACCGTCATGTCCTAGAACCAAAAATTCGAAGACATGTGACATCCACCAATCCGCATTGGGCCCGCGTTGTGGGTTATGGCCCACACCCTCTCACAGAGAGGAGGCCTGTGCCCCAGCAGTGGGTACATTAAAAAGGCAGATGATGGTGATGATAATTATGGCAGTTATAAGTACTAACACTAGATTTTAAGTTGTATGTAATGGGTATACTAACAAATTAAGGACTTTGTCTGAAATAATATATAAGATTTTATAAATTTGTTTATTTATTTAAGAGTAAAATAAAAGCGCACTTCTTTTCTCAATTACATATTATTGGGTAAATATTGGTGTATATTGGTACGTATTAGTATATAGTATTTTGTATTTATTATAAATATTCTTATATTAGGGCTTATTTATATAGGTTTATATTGTACGCAATCCTACCCTCGAATATGATCTCACTATATCACTCAAAGGTGCTGGGAGAAAACTCGACTTTGAGTTATGCTCGGCTTTGTACATGAACTGTGTAATGACTGTATTTTAAGTTAAGATATGATGTACAATATAAGTAATTCCCGAACAAAAAAATTAGACTTACTGTAGTTACAAAGTTTTCATCAGCTTATCAAAATTAGTATGAGAGGTCCAAAATTAAATTTGGATTTGACCTTGAAGAAAGTTGTTCATTAATATGCGCAGAAGCAGTATTTACAATATGACCGCATTTCCGTTACATCTTGTATAAGTAAGTATCTACCGACTTACCTGTGTTTTGCGTGTCTGTCGGACAGCGCATGGGCTGTAAGCAATTAAAAATCTGTGTTGCTTACTATGGGTTGTTCCAAATAAACGTACAGTAACGGTCATTGACCCACCTACATTTATTGACATTTTTAATTTGAAAAACGGAATTAATGACTCAAAGCTGTCCCGAATCAACATATATTATCTCGTGATCCTTAACATTGTCTAATAATGAAAAACGATTTATATTTAATTGTTCCGGTACCTACGAAGATTTATTAGGGAAAGGTCAATGTACTTTATCTGAAACATAGTTTAGACGCGCGACGGGTTTAAGTTAGCAAATTGATGTAAATAAAACCTGGCTAAGTGCGTGTCGGACTTCGCACTTTCAGGGTTTCGTACCAAATGTAGAATTTTTATAATTTATATGGCTTTGCGTCAACAAGATGCTAATACTGAGAAAATTTGAAGACTGTAGCTCCAACCGTTTGGCTGTAAAATTTATGTGACAGACGACGGACAGATGGACACGTGAGTGACAGCAATAGGGCTCCGTTTGGACCCTACGGGTACGGAACCCTTAAAAGCAACTCTAGATTTGCCTTTATGAGATTTTATACTAAGCTAAACTAAAATATTGTTTGAAATCGAGATTCTTATTGAGTATCGTTCTAAAATACGGCCTCAGGCATTAAGATCATCAATCATGGCACGTTAATATTATTTCATCGTTTATAAAGATTGAGCGTAAGTCAACATAATATTTCACTTAAATTGCATACCGTTAGTTGAATAGGCGATAAATAATCCTGCAGTAAGTTGGTGTGACCTCTATTAAAAATAATTACCATTACACCACATTAATGTTAAATCTAAACTGTTAAAACAAGTGTAATATATACTCTCAAAATTGGACAGTTGCCTAAAAAAATCTCACTAGCCCGTTAGTTAGATTTCCAAAAAAATATTAGACATGTATTTATTCTTTTGTCCCATATACAAAAAATGAGGACGTCACGCGGAATTTCAACGCACAGTGCGTTGACATTCCGCGCGAAGTCACGGTGTGTGACACTTTTTACCACAAAGTGACGTAACGAGCCCCCACTCCTGCCCCTCTACTATGACGTGTCGTTACTGTCATGAATCAGCAGTGAAAAAGAGATAGCGCTATTTGTCCTGTACAGCTCCGTCACTCTCTCGCAGCAGAATCATGATGGCATTGGCTCGTCATAGTAGGGCCCTATGACGTGTCGTTACCATCATGTTAAAAAGAGATAGCGCTATTTGTCCTGTACAGCTCCGTCACTCTCTCACAGCAGAATAATGATGGCATTGGCTCGTCGTAGTAGGGCCCTATGACGTGTCGTTACCGTCATGAATCAGCAGTGAAAAAGAGATAGCGCTGTTTGTCCTGTACAGCTCCGTCACTCTCTCACAGCAGAATCATGATGGCATTGGCTCGTCATAGTAGGGCCCTATGACGTGTCGTTACCATCATGTTAAAAAGAGATAGCGCTATTTGTCCTGTACAGCTCCGTCACTCTCTCACAGCAGAATAATGATGGCATTGGCTCGTCGTAGTAGGGCCCTATGACGTGTCGTTACCGTCATGAATCAGCAGTGAAAAAGAGATAGCGCTGTTTGTCCTGTACAGCTCCGTCACTCTCTCACAACAGAACTATGATGGCATTGGCTCGTCATAGTAGGACCCCTGAACTTTGATGCGTTATATCTTTGTCATTTTTTATTGGTTTGGTAAAGCAAAAAATACGGGTCCAATATTTTCTGGTAATCTAACTTACGGACTAAATAGAATTATTATTTTCATACCCAGGAAACTACCATATTGTTTTTTTCATGTAATTGGCATAGGCAAGCATAATCAGCCTTATAATGTCCCCAATGGTGGTACTCAGACCTCCTCTCTAGGAGTGGGAATGGGCAGTAATCCACCACGCTACACGCACAGTAAAAAAAAAAAATTACCAACATGAAAACTAATTTAAGGCCCTACTCACGGTCTAGTGGCGCCCTCATTGAATAAAAAATCGTAGCATAGCACAGAAAATAAATATTAAAAAAACAACCGACTTCCGAAAAAAAAAATACACTAAAAATTAAAAAATAACTTTAATTTCGGAAGTCGATGTCAAATGACGAAGAAGTACAATACAAACACCGACTTCCGAAATTAAAGTTTTTTTTTTTATTTTTAGTGTTTTTTTTTTATTGGACGTCGGTTGTTTTTTTTGGTTTTTCATCGATATTTGACACCGACTTCCGAAATTAAAATGATTTTTAAATTTTTAGTGTTTCTTTTTTTTGGAAGTCGGTTGTTTTTTTTGTAAAAAAAGTTTTTTATTTTTCGCTTTTTAGTTGTTATATCCCAGAACTAAAAACCCCAATAACATGGAACGTGGAATTTAAACATTTGGAGAACACAAAAACGTCATCAAGATATGCGTATTTTTCGTTTTTGTTCAGTTTCTCAAAAAGCGCCCTCGGGATTACATTCTTTCGGATAAAAAAAGAATTTTGGAAATCGGTCCACAACTGACGGAGAAATACGCGGACATACATAAAAAAAAAAACATACATACAGTCGAACATAGAACCTCCTCCTTTTTCGAAAGTCGGTTAAAAATCCAACTTCACGTTTGTTACAAAGAGGATAAAGAATTTTTACGTTGGTAAAACAGGTCTGAAAATGTTTCGTATCCAAAGTAGTAGGCAAAAGTGTCAGAAACGGCCGTTTTTGGATAAACCACACAAACCTGTTTCAACAACGTAAAAATTCTTTATCCTCTTTGTAACAAACGTGAAGTTGGATTTTTTTATATTTATTTTCTGTGCTATGCTATGATTTTTTATTTAATGAGGGCGCCACTGGATCGACTAACTATACTAACTATCAAAGAGCTCCTAGGCAAATATGACGTGCAAACAGGCACCCTAAGTCGAAACTCTTACTATAAATCAAACACACACTACCATACCTATAACCTAGATACCGTCTCGAAACATTACCCCAACTATCAAACTACATAAAGAATCACTTTAACGCTTAAGAGCTAAGCGAATGAGTAGCTTATAAAAGTGGAATCTAACAACTCGTTCTAGAAAACTGATAAAGTTCGCCTTAACAGCGATCCCTGTGATAGAGACACCGAAACTTTTTCAACTAAGTAATTATGTATAAGTCTCTGAAAGAGGTAATAGTGAAGTTAGTCGGTATGCTGATCAGAAGGAAACTGGATATCGTTATTCGAATTTTCTTCAAGGAAAATGTAACAGGAGATCTTTAGTAATCAGAAGATGAATTAATCTCAGACTTATTAATTTCCCTTTTCTAAAGTACAAGGAAACGAATAGTTTGTTTTTAACTAAACAAAATAAAACCGATGTTTTTTATAATATTAAAATAATATGTCTCTCATGATACAACTTTGACTCTTTATTCTGGAATAGATGATATAACAATACTGGCATAAAACAAATGCAAGTCAGCGGCGTCAAAACAAAGACCAACTATCCGAAAATAATATTCGAAATACAAACTATTTCACTAATACCAAATTAAAAAAAGAAACTCGCAATCCTAAATTTCCTACCGCACAAAAAAAAATCATGAAAAAAAGAAGTCAAGCATATAACGCGTCAGGCGTTAGTCATTGACTCTACCTTTTTACCAAACACTCGATTCAGCACCAACCGATTGAATCAAACGTTAACGAACTATAGAAACGTGACAACGGACGGAATCTTTTTTCGCATTTTCGCATCAAACATTTTTCGAATTCGTGTTCGTGTAGTGAATTTGAATAGTGTCCCTCACCTGTGCTTTACGGAACAAATTCGTCTCATTCACTTTGATTCATTAAAGTGGCATACATCCGACGTATAGGTGTATTTTGCTGCTTTTTCTCCAGAAAATAAAAGTTATCAGTGTAAACGTGATAGTCCGTTCATTGCAGTGACAGTCGAAGAGAAAAGTAATTGAAAATCTCAGTACAGAGTGTTTTGCGGTGAAACTTTTGTTCAGCAAATCTATTGTATTTCTAGCTACTTTTAACCTTTGTCCCCAGGGGCTAAAACAGTTATGAGTGTAAATGATTGTAGAACACGTTCAGCTTATCTGTGAATATTTAACGTCCCATAAAATATGGGATTTTAGTGTCTGCTCGTATTCAGATTACCTGCAGAAGAACTTTTATTCACAAGTCTAAATAGCAGTTCCAGATGCCACGTATTATTTTGAAAATTTGATAAAATTCTAACCCACATTTTCTCTAAAGAAATCAGAATAATTTTCTTGCCAACATTGTGATCAACGCATTTATTGCCGAATTGCAGTAGTTGCTGATACATCGTGAAAGGGATTTTAACATTACTTTTTATAACAGCTAAGGAGTGGAATTCCCTGCTAAAGTCGGTGTTTCGTGATAGCTACAACCTGCAGGTATTTAAGTCAAGAACAGGTTACTTCTAGGTAAGCATGCTCCATCATCAACCACATCATTACTTAACACCAGGTGCGGTGGTGGTAATCGGGAGCCTATGAATGGTACAAAAAGTATTTTTGACATCATTTATTTTCTAACACTGGGTGACACATAATATTTTCTTTTTTTTTCTAGTATACGCTGTGGTCACTACAATGAGTAGCAGCAGGTCCCGTGATTCCATTACTCTGCAATAACCTAGTTTCCCTAAGGGATTGCTGATGAACGGCCAAGCAATTACTCTGAGTAAGAGGGCTAGGGAGTAAATAGCTAAATAGGTCACCATTAAAAGAAAGGTTCATTTTTCGCCTCTACTAATAGTTACATGAAGTATTGGAATTTTCCATTATTGTATACCTTCCTCAACCTATGAAATAGCTTTTTATGAAACTGCAAATTTTATCTATGGTAACTTCGGACTGAGGATTCTAAGTTTAAATAAACTTTATATTTTAGGCATAATATTTAGTTTTCAAAATGAGCTATTCATTTGTTTTTTTTTTTTTATGTGTTTTGTTTTTTTCTGATATATCGCAATAATAATAATCATAAAATAATAATAAATATGTGTTCCAACGTAGAATCAATGTGTATATAAGAGAGAATACCTAACACAGTTTTGTTTCTTCGTCATTTGACATCGACTTCCGAAATTAAAGTCATTTTGCATTTTTTATTGTATTTTTTGGAAGTCAGTTGTATGTTTTTAATAAAAATGTTTCATATTTTTCACTTTTTAGTTGTTGTAAGTACGCCATAACTAAAACTAAATTTTATACTTATGCCCGAATTTATATCCCTAAAACATGGAATTTGAATATAATTAGTGAAATTAGGGTGTATCATCGTGAACTCTACAAATCTGTGTTTGTTCAGAGTATATCAGCGTGATGATATGTTATGAAGGGGTGTAAATAATAAACAGACATGCGATTGCAACAATTCCGGAATTGTTTGCTATCATTAATTAATGAGTTTCATTGTCTATCTCCGATGTTCTTCATCAAATCTTCACCAAATTTAACCGGGACTACCTGGGAAGTAAATCCTTTTAAACAAAAACCAAGCCAAGTCCAGGCGTATTTGTGTAATCGGGGAAAATACATAAAAAGAAAGAAGATAAGTTAATATTCCAACAAATTGAGAATCTCCTCGTTTTTGAAGTCTGTTAAAAATATGCAAAATATTTATTTTATTTAAGATATTATTTTTATAAACCATCTGATATTTCACTCAAATTTTAAAACTTTAATTATTCATAAAACACGAGATTTTTTTGCAGCCCACTAACACTTTAATACTTAATAGAAGCCAGCTTCTTGGCCTTATTTATTTTGCATCCCACTCAGAATACCGCAATATTCATCAGAATATTTGTATGTGGATAACACTCATCATTCTCCTGCCCTTATCCCAATTTATTTGGGGTCGGCGCAACATGTGATTTTCTTCCATACTTCTCCATAAGTCGTCATCTCTGTAGTCACCCCCTTTTTACCCATATCCTCTTTCACACAGTCCATCCATCGTTTCTTTGGCCTTCCTCTAGTCTTATAACCATCCACATCCATACACAAGACTTTCCTCAAGTTATTTTATACATTCCTCCGCATCACATACCTATACTACGAAAACCGATTTCCACACAACTTTTCAGTCACCACTTTGAGACTTAGTGAGGATAACACTACCTATATTTAAAAAAATAAAAGTCACCATTTTAACTTTACGTCTGTGGGTATCGTAAAAGACAAGTGAAGGATTACGTACAGAAGAGAGACAAATTGCGATCGCCCACGTTTGCCAACAATATAGCACTTTTACTGTGGGGTAGTGCCATTTCTATTAACTTCTTATGTATCTAACGAGCCCTCACTGGGTGGCATCCCAACCTCACGGAAAAAACGTTTTGGGAACACTTTCATTGGGCGTAGGTACAGCTAGGGAGTTGAATTCCCTGCCGAAGTCCGTGTTTCCTGTTCTATAACCTAGGGCTTTTAATTCAAGGTTGAGGTAGTGGTCAAACGCGAGCCTAAAATAATAAATAATATTCTATAAAAAAAAACTAGTAAAATATCACTTAATTTAATTTTTGTGTTCTTGTCAGCAAACCGTTTCATTTGATACCTACATTATGGCAATTCAAATGAAATAAGTAGGTCGCTATCTTTGGGAGCCCGCCATATTGAATTTAAAATGACGTCACCTAGCTAACCATGCATTGTCATCCAAACTAAATACGTACGCTATATTTCAGTTTAATCAGAAACCGGGCAGTGGGTTAAATTTTACTTCTAAGATTTGTTTACATAGTTACAAGTGAAGCTAATATAAGTTTGTAAGAAAATACTAATTTTTAAGCTTGTGAAAAAGAACCGGCCAAGTGCGAGTCGGACTCGCGCACCGAGGGTTCCGTACAAACCTGTAAGTATATAAGTAAAAAATATTTTTATTATTTTGATGTAACTAAAATGCTTTTCGCAATTTTTCCTTTATCTGTGCTATAAGACGTTACTTCGTACCAAATTTCAAGATTCTGAGTTCACGGGAACTACCCTGTAGGTTTTGATTCCCTTGCGAGTGTCAAAATTTGCAGCATAAACGGCTGTATCTTTTGATTGCGTTGGCTTAGAAGTTTGATTTTTTCACAGCTCCAAGGGATAGTAGATTTGAGTATTTGATATAAATTTGAGCTTAATACCTTTACGCGTTCCTGACAAAAAGGGTCTTGACAGACAGACAAACCGACAACAAAGTGAGGGTTTTTGTTTCTTTTGCCTTTTAAGGTACAGAACCCTAAAAATATGTTACCTTAACAAGACAACATTTTTTTACAAGCGTTAGTTGTTATGGTTATCCTATGTTCCGACAGCTGGTACACAGGCCTTCTTACAGTGAAAGGGCGTGAGCCATAACCCACCATGCGATCCCAGTGCAGGTTTTTGAATGTCACTAAATGTCTTTGAATTTTTAGTTCTTGTGAAGCTTTCGTTTTCTTTTCGAAAATTCTATCATCACGAAAATATTTAGACATTATGCAGTATCCACACAGTAAAGTGTGAATTGAGATTAATATTATGCTGAGCCACAGAACAGCCCAGTTCATTGTGAGTTATTGGCTTATTTCCAACGCGAATGGCGATTATTCCGTGTTCACCTTCACCTAAATGATATGCATTACGCAGAATGAGTTCAGTTTCCTATATTCCAATGTCAGCAAGTGATAATAAAATAGCAATACGAGTTATACAGCTTTTAGGTTGTTCAATTTAAAATATTATATAGGGATATGTTCCTCTACTACTACTACACAGGCTTGCTCTCTGTGAGACTTTGTATCAAACCTCTGAATTTGTAGGGTTGCGATCGTCCGAATGTAAACATGGAGTCCTTATAGCATCACTCATACGTTTGTCTGTCTGTCCGTCAGTCATAGGCAATTTTCTCCGAATCTACTCAAATTGGTATGTCTAAATTTACCTATTCAGTTGAAATTTGGTAGGTACACATATGATTTTTTATGACTCAAATACGGACATGTATATATAAATAACAAAAACAGTTCTTAAACTCTACCCTGCACAATTCAAATAAAAAGATTTACTGTAAGGGTCTCAAATATATATTTTTAACCACATTATCATTCTCTTGCTATTATCTCAATTTATTTGGGGACGGCGATATATCTTTTTCTTCTTTACGACTCTGTTAGTGGTCATCTCACTAGTTACCACTGTTCTAGGCATTTCATCTTTCAAACAGATCTTCTATCGTTTCATTAGTCTTCTTCCAATCATATAGCCAATTACATTCACACTCAATCAAAATCTGTGTTTGTAAAAGTTAAAATAAACTGAAAATTATATTCGTAATAGTAGGTACCTGATACCAATCTACTATCGAACGAGTCATAATATTATAAACTTATTCAAATGTTAATAAATAAAAAATAATAGCTTTAGCTTTTATTTCATCAGTATGAAAAATCGGTATACATACTTGAGACGTAGTCTAGAAATAAACATCAAAAGTGTTTATCAAACAGAGAGACGTAAAATTATTCAATTGAAAGCCGAGAGAAATAACATTGATATGGAGAAAGATCACGTTACTTTGAAACATTTAACGGGATTGTTTTCGAAATATACAAATAAAAATACATGAAACATTTACCACACATTCATTGATTTTTGAAGATTTATCTGAACGCCTAGTTGACACTTCGTGCTACCTAAGGCCATTTTTTTGGCTTTTAACTCTGGCAGAGGATAAAACGCCGAAATCGATACGGATAATTTTTTTGACGCCATGTTTTTAGTTTAATTTAGGCAGGACATTTTATTTTATTAACAGTTAGAAGAGGTATCTAAAAAAAATAAAGAGTGTTTACTTTGTAAAGTTCATTGATTATTTTTATAATTTTGATTGATTCAATTTTTTAAACGAATCTGTTTTTAAACAATCAATAAAGAATATGTACGAGTAAGTAACATCAGTTTTTCTGTGACTTCATAAAACTAAAGAAAAGCCTTTAGATGTTTTCAAACCTTGAGTGTCTTTTATTTATAAAACCAAAAAAATATCTTCATTTTAATAGAAGCGTCTAATTCATAAATTCAGTAATGCTATATATAGAAAATCACTAAAGAAAGATTTTCATGATCTGCCCGGGGGTGGAGGATAAATTCGAAAGAGTTACCTCGCCCCTGGGCACTCAAGGCAGGGAGGAACAGGGGTGGGTTTTAGTCAGTAAGAGTCTGACACGCCCTTCCGCTCCACCCTAGAGCGGAAGAAGTCATAGGATGATTTCCCACCCCCCAAAAAAAAAAAAAAAGATTTTCATGATTATAATGGTTCGAACTGGTTTCTATATAATAAAGTGGTCACTTAACTCATCCAACATAAACCTCAAATTCACAAACCTATAAGATCACTACAGAATGAACTGTAAAACCCTGATCCAACCCTGCCCTGCACACAGTTCACAGAGCGTTAAATAAACGAATTTTTCATTACGCCTTTTATGTGCACTCTCGTAAAATATTACACACAATACATTACCTACTACTGCCTTATAAATTACACGTACGAGCATAAAAAAGTACACACTATGTGTACGCCAAAAGTCAATTTGTCTCACAGTGTAACCAGAGTGATGTGCGACCTTTGTGGATTGACATAAATCATTTTGGACCACAGGGGAGATCAAGATGTGAAGGCACTTTTTTTCATCGGCTTTTTATTACGAAGAATAATGGTAGGGAAGTTATTTTTATATTAGGTCTGTAAAATGTATATTCGGTTCGTATTGCAACATTTACTGATACATACTGTTTTTTATATCTAGTTATTTTATTTTCTTTTGGTAAATAATAAAATTATGTAAAAAAGAAATCTAATGTTGAATGGTAAAAAATATTTAAATTCCATTGGTTTTTTTATGGTTAATTAGTATATTATTGCATTTTTATTTTTGTCTGAAAGAAAAGAAATTCGCTTGTACATAATCTCAAAACTTTCAAAGTTGCACGTCTCATAACACAAAGTTTTCTTTTAGATTTTACAACCCGTTAAAGTTAACAAAATTGCACTTCTACAACATCAACCATTACTGCCTGCACATAAAACTGAACAAACTCGCATTTAAGGTAAAGTTAACGATACCAATAAACTACCGATATCGTCTATATTAGCCTAAAACGACTTTACGATTTGATGTCATTATTGGAAAAACGATAAACCTTCTAGGGCGAGCAATTTGATTCGAAATAAAATCAACAATCCCTTTCAGTCCACGATTCAATCGCGATACGAGCTATCGCGACAAAAGGAACTACTAAGTACACAAAAGGAGAAAATCTCACCCAATTAAGTAGACGTCCAAACTCTCCGGTCACAAAAGAAACTCGTGAACAAAACAGTACTGGCATAAAAATTTAAAACAAAACTGTCACAAAGTTTTCAACAAAAAAAAAGTTTTACACAATTTGAGTCAACACTGATTTGACAGCACTTTGAAAACAGAACACTGGTTCCGATTCTAATTAAAAACGGAAATCACCTCCACAGATAAACTTTTGAAAATAGGGTTGTAACTCAACGTGCACTTTTTAACGTGTTCGTATCGCGAAGGTTGTGAGTGGTACGCGACTACGAGTGTTCGCGGCGTCAGTAGGGCTGCCACTGCGATGGGGAGTACGTAACGCGCCTGCGTAGCTTTGCGCACCGGCTCTGCACTCCTGATACATTTCTGCTTCAATTAATCCCCGCACTGTACTCAATTACACCTAGTAGTGCCTCATGGGTGGCAAGTTTAAACTGTTAGCATTATATTGGAGTGATGATAGACTATCGCGAGTTTGTGAAAGGTATTGTTTCACGGCGAACTCGGTAACTTTTAAACAAACAAAAAAAGGTTCGCGATTTTTTTTCTTCTAGAATCCGGATATACAGGCTGTAACGGAAAGGTGTGGTCATATTTTAAAAACCGGTTCTGCCCACGGAAATGAACCACTTTCTCTAAGAAAAAACTGAAAATTCCCAAAAAAAAAAATGGATTTTACATACAAAGTTATCATCAGCTAATAAAAAATATTTTTTTTTTTTTTTTTTTGAGAATTTCCTCTTGTTTTCTCGAAGAAACTTGATATTATTGATGGGCAGATGAAGTTCTTAAAATATGACCACACCTTTCCGTTACACCCTGTTTATAATACCTGTTTGATATCGGCAAATCCTAACCTGAAAAGTAATAAATATTTTTTGGTCTTCGTAGGGTAAAAATAATATTTGTAAAAAATGCGTAAAAATAATATGCGTAAAAAATATTCGTAATAATAATCGTAAAAATTACTCACTGGCATTATTTTCTAAACTTACAGGTAGTCTTTCTACTATACCTTATACATAAACTTTCATTAGCAAGTTTTTAAATGTATGGGATCTGTGAATTGTTCTTTGTATGTTTGTTCAAATATTATTATGTTAAAAATTATGCCGGTTTGACAGATTATTAACAAGAACATTTTGTTTGACACCTTTTGAAATGTAAGAACTTGTGAAAAAATTAGTTATATGTGCTTGACTGTACCTACTAATATTTAAATTTCGGGGGCAGTCGAGAATCAATATAAGTATGTAATTATACAATATCGTTTTAATAACTTTCGGGGGGAAACAAGAACGGGGGCAATCAGCAGTAACCCGAAAAAAGAGGAAGAGGTTTTCCATTCGACCGTATATATATATATATTTATGTATATTCAGCCTTTTTTTTTTTTTCTCCGTTACTTATGAACGTATTTTGATGATTACTTTTTTGTTAAATAGAGTATACCTCAAGGGTGGCCTCATGTCAAGGAAGTCAGGATCAGATGATGGAATCCTGATAAAATTGAGAGAAACCCTCGAAAATTGTGGACACGAATAGTGTTTCTGTATGTATATGTATTCAGCTCCCACTCCGATATTTATGAACCGATTTTGATAATTATTTTTTTGTTAGATAGGGTATATATCAAGGATAGTCCCATATCAAGAAAGATAGGATCTGAATATGTAATCCTGATAAAAATAAGAGAAACCCCCGAAAAGTGTGGGCACGAATAGTGTTTAGTGAGTGGTGTACTTTTCATAACTTAATCAGATATTTGCGTTTAGGAATCATCACATCATGAAGCTGCGCTGATAATGGAAACCATACCTTTTCCAAACAATTAAAACTTAGATATAAAAACTGTGGTTTTAGTGACCGAAACCACTTAATATGCTTTGAAGAAAAGACGTCTATAATATTGCTGGTAATATCCTGGGAACCTCAAGGAAGGATGGTGGCAAGAAGAATGATGAAGGATTGTAAATTAGCCTCAGAGTATTCAGAGTATTAAAAGACGACGTTCGCCACAAAAAATAAAAATAAACTTTTAAACAAAAATTTAACCGTCGAAAAAGAACTAAAAAGCAAAATATAAACAAAACTTTTAAGTCTTGAGTATTCTACCCAGGGGTCGTAGATAAATTCGTAATAGAGTTACCGCACCTCTGAGCACTCAGGGCAGGTAAGGAACAGGGGTGGGTTTTAGTCAGTAAGAGTCTTACAGGTCCCGCTCCACCCAGAGGGAGATGTCGTAGGATGATTTCCCACCCCAAAAAAAAAATCTTGAGGATTGAGCTTATTTATGTAAAATATAAATTTTATATAAACTAATTTTGAGTCGGCGACAAATAATAAAATGATTAATTACCTACGTTGAGCCTTCTTCATTTCTACGTACATATAAAATTTAGATAATTAATCTGATTGTTGAGAGCAGTGGTGGCCCAGTGGTAACAGCCGCGACTTACAAGTTGTAGGTCGTGAGTTCAAACCCAGCCAGGCGCTTTACTTAGTGTAAATTATTTCATCACAGTGGCTCTCAAAACGGTGAACGAAAACATCGTGAGGAAATCGGCATGTCATAGAACCAAAATTTCGAAGGCATTATGTGATATCCACCAACCCGACTGGGCCCGCGTAGTGGATTACGGCCCACACCCTCTCACAGAGAGGAGGCATGTGCCCCAGTAGTGGGGACATTAAAAGGCTCATGATGATGATGATGAATCAGATTGTTGTTTGACGCCGACTCAAAATTAGTATTATATAAAATTGGATATTTTATGTAAATAAGATCAATACTCAAGATTTAAATGGTTTATTTATTTTTTGCTTTTTAGTTCTTTTTCGTCGGTTAAATTTTTAGGATCTCTATTCAAAAATAAATTAAATTTATAATTAAAAATGGGCCAACTTTAAAATATTTACTTTAATAAACTGAAGAACAGTCAATTCATAATCAATAGATAGCAGGATCTTGTAGCAATGCATCAAAGGATTTATATACCAATTGCGGTCCAGAAACTATTAGTCCGAATAGTAATAGTTTACAATGGTGCCATTGTTAATGTTCTTGATTGGTTGTATTGTGACATTAATTCTACGATGTTGATTGAAACTAGGCTATAAATGTATGTAAATGTATAAACATTACATGCAAAAATAAGGTTTTCTAAGGGAGTGAACAAGTAATAATTATGTAAGTGCCTAAAAGGATATGAAGGAAAGATCAAATAACCATAATCAGAAAAAAAATTGACCTTTGGCCATTATCATAGCTAGCAGGTATGCTTACGATCAAAGTACACACTACCACTAATCAAAGCCACACATTTTATTAATCAGAGTATTTATTTACCTGGCTTTGGAAACCTGCTGTATAATCATGGGCTAATAACTCATCTAGAGTTAATATAGTTCCCACATAGGTACCTATTTATGTTGAAGAAGAAATTATAAAAAGTCATCCCGCAAAATAATTTCCAGCTTTTTTCAATTTTGTTTAAATAAAACATCGTAAAACAGAGAGGTAATCCTCGTATTTTTAAGTAACAATCACATTCTAATAACTATGTCAAAAATAACCCTATTTTTCCTTTATAGGGTAGTTTCCTATAAAATCTAATTAGTCTTGAAATTTTTTTTTTTTGGTTTGTTAAAAAAAAATATGTCCAATATTTTATTGTGTGTTGATTGCAATTATTTTCCACTCCCGTTTTATTCTTTATAGCTATACCTTATATTAATCTCCAAGACGACGGAACACATTAACCGTTGCCCATTAGTAGGGGCTGGTTTGTTAGGCCAACGCCTTTTCCCACTTAAGTGATTCATTTTTCTCGAGTGAATTGCGTTTTGTGGAAAATGAGGCTAGTATTTTTCTAATGAGTTGTGTGCTTTGTGTTTTCCGGTATGGTAGCAAAAGGTGATTTAGGTTTTTATTGACTGATTTACTGTAAGTTAAGTATTACAAATTCAATTGTTTTCAGGGCCAATGCCTGTGTCTAACTGTGGGTGTCTTTAGGCTGAAATGGTGAAAAAGATGAAATTGGGTAATAGTAACGATAGTTATAATAAATAAAACAAACCTCTTCAATTCATCCAATCCCAAAAATTCACTATTTTTATATATATATATATACATGCAATACATAAAAAAGTGTGTGTGTACTTATGTACGCACGTAAGAAGTTATACTATTTTGGCGTAACAAGATAAAAAAACCAAACTGTCACAAAGTTTACAAAAGGAAAACAATCATTCTTCATGAACCACAGACCATACCTAACTTCAGGGTGGATCAGTTCTAGCTAACTTCAACCTGTGAATTTAGTGTGACAGTGATGCGCGCGCCTCTTGAAATTTCACTCTCATAATTTTTTCATAGCGCGCTTCTATAGAAGTATAACTTCAAAAAGTTACTTAAGTGATACATAAAATAACAATAGTAATTATGATTGGCAAATTGCTAGAGTTCGTTTAAACCACGGAATAGAAAAAACTGTTTTTTCCATTCCGTAGTTTAAACACACAGATAACTTGCTATTTAGCTACTTGATCCAGGAAGAAACAAAGACAAAATAACCAATAAAAGATGTACATTGTACAACCCCACAACAAATTTAAATTTGTCAGTGTCAGATTTGGTTTTAAGACGACGACGTGAATAGTGTACCTAAAATGAACAATAAGTTATACTCGTAGATGCGTCAAATTACATTAATTCATTTCATTTTAAATAAAACGTTGCCCCACACTAGAAATTATTCATGTATTGTGGGTGTGTTCTCAAACATCTAAATTCACATATACACAAGACATCCACACCCGGACCATATATTTGTAGGCCATACAAATATTCGTTCCGTTCAGGAATCGAACCCGCGACACGAAGCGCAGCAGTCAAACGCTAAACCACTGCGTCAATCGTGTCGTAAAATTAAAGCCATGTACCGTAAAGAAGATAATTACTTTGAATACCAATCACAATTACGCATATTCACGCATCACCAAACTATAAAATAAAGCAATGAAGCAAATATTAAATAATTTATGCATCCTAACCCAAATAATGATTACATAATCGAGTTATTTGAAACGCCCAATAACCCTTATTTCAATATCACTTTGAATCCATTGTATAATATTATTAACACTCAAGATGGTTTGAATTAACGATATAATTTCTCAAAGCAATCCGTTGATAAAGGTGTAATATCGGCCACATTGTTAAAGTAATAAAAGTTTATGTAGCTAAAGTAATAACAGCCGCACGGGTCGATCCATAAGGTTAAGCTACGCTTGCCAGGGTTGGTCCATGGATGGGCGACCACCTTTACATACCGAGACTCCTCCATGCCTCGGAAAGCACGTTAAGGTGTATATAGCCGCCAAGTGGTGCCCTCATTAAATAAAAAATCGTAGCAAAGGGTAGAAAATAAAGATTTAAGAATCCTATGTTGCGTTTGTTATAGATAGGATAAGGTATTTTTACGTTTTTAAAACAGGACTCAAAGTGTTTCGTATCCAAAGCAGTAGTAGTTTTATTCAATGAGGGCGCCACATATGCGGAGGTAGGCCCATAAGCCGTTGCGTTGGTCCCGGCTGTCAATCGTGGATCTTTGACAGCCGTTACGGGTCGTCAGAAGCCCGAAAGTCTGACAACCAGTCTTATCAAGGGGTATCGTATTACCCAGTAACTGGGTTGTGGAGCTCAGATAGACAGTCGCTCCATGTAAAATACTGGTATCAAGCTGCATCCAGTTAGAATGGAAGCCGACCCCAAGATAGTTCGGAAAAGGTTAAGCAGATTGATTGATCGGCTACATCGTTCCATACCATCAGTTGAGAAAGTGGTTCTTCTTGTTCTTCTTCTTGTCGCTGGCACGATTTTTTTTTTTTTATGGGGTGGGACATCATCCAATGACATCTCCCGCTCTGGGTGGAGCGGGAGGGTGTGTTAGACTCTTACTCACTAAAACCCACCCCTGTTCCTTCCCTGCCGTGAGTGCTCAGGGGGTAACTCTGTTTCGAATTTATCCTCAACAACTGGGCACGCATTGGCCATGACGGGCCCCGTCATGATTGTTGACAACTCTCGGGCCTGGTGCTGATCGGAAGGCGAGCTACCCATTACTCGCCGGCCGCAGGCCCGGGTAGCCGGGTAGCGGATAGCGGGTTCACTTGAGCTGCATGTTTTGGGGCATAGTCCAGGACAGCAAGAGCAGCATAGTTCCTCACCCTAATACTCACCTCCCTCATAAAATTTTAAATTAAAATTTTGGTTGACTGTTATTAATTTTATTGCTGTCATTTTTAATGTTAGAATTTATGATTAATTTTATTATTGTTTATTGTTACTTTTTAAGGTTCCGTGCTCAAAGGATAACCAACAGGACCCTATTACTAAGACTCCGCTGTCCGTATTGTCAGCGGGCTGTAGGTACTTTTGATCCGTAATAGGTAGACAGTTGCAATTTTCACAGAATTTGTATTTCTGTTGCCAACATATAACATATAACAACAAATAATTAAATTCGCACTTCAGCGGTTTATTATTACTTAATAAAATTAATTTTGAATTTTAATATGATCTTGGCGACAATTTGATGATTTTGAATGAAATCGACTATGACTGCTATGCCACTGTTAGAGTTAGATAGATTTAAGAAATAATTAGTAGTACTGGTGCTGGGCCAGTGTGGGGCTCGGGCGTGGCCACTATCTCACCTGATGATGTGATCGACGAAAGGAGTTAGAGATAGAGAGGCGGTTGACAGGACAGAATGGAAGAAAAAAACGTGTTGCGCCGACCTCAAATAACATGAGATAAGGGCAGGAAGATGATGATGATGATGTGATCATCGATGGAGCACGCTTACCTGAAAGTAACCTATTTACTCTTGTCAGATTGTAGCCAGGTTGTTAAGTGCCTAACGTTACAACACAACAGACACCATTGCTCGAATTACAATGGATATGAAATGGGAAACCAATGCATTAGACGAGCGATAAATTCGTCAATATCACGTATTTAATTTCTCGCTTGTCTCATCAAAACCGCGCTCTACTTTTTAGTCTGCATTATTGTTTTTACACTTATCTACCCTAGTTGTTCGATGCACAGCTGTGAATGATATATTTTTATCTTGATAGTGAACCCTTCATTTTAGGGTAGAACGGTGAACGTTTTAGAATATTGGTTGAGGAAGTATCTGGCTCAGATGATAAAGTCGACTCCCTTTCACATATTGTGACCGAAGATTTTTTTAAAAAGGAATTGAAGTTGGCCCGGCTTCACAACTTTGCGGCGCAGGTGTAATCCTAATGCATTTTTTCCAAGATTGGTCGTAGCAGCAAAAAGTCGTTGTGAGTTCCACTTTGCATCGTTATTTTATTCATTAATTTTGTTTCCTTTTTAGAGAGCATCACTTAGCGTGCACCTCATTTAGTAAATAACATCAAGCGCGTACATTTTCCCCGATTAAACACAAACAGTCACCTATCACCTTTTTTAATTTAGTTAATTAGTGAATTGATAGATATATGAGACATTCGAGCTTTATAAAGTTGGTGACTCATTAACTTTGGCTTAGTTCTGCGATTCTTAACTCAATATTGTACACCACATCTGAAAATAGAACACGGTCAGTCATTACACAGTTGATGTACAAAGGCGAGCTTAACTCAAAGTTTGAATCCAAGAATTTTCTTCCAGCAAACCATTGAGTGATAGGGAGAGATCACATTCACACTTGAACAAGCAGAGGTTTTACCAACACGGTCTTTGCATTTAGACGATCGCTTGCCTAAGCGGACGTGCCTTTTGTTCTGCTTATAATGTGTTATAATTAAATTATTACCACTAAATTGTTATTGAAATTATATATGCAGTGTAAACATTAAAACGAAAGTGTGTCGCGAGTTGATAGAAACACTGACCTACGCATCCATTGCATTAGAAATGAACTACATCCTATAGACTAGTGTTACAGTGGTGGATATGGCTAGCTCAGGATCTAGCCCGTTTGGCCGTAGCCAATTGCTGCGACGTAGTCCTCCACCGACGCCAACTGAACGAGAAAAGCCTCCAATTCCACCAGCACCCACGGAACATGGGTTACCCTCGGAAGTGATACCTACGTCGGAAATTCAGAAATGGATGAGCACAATAGACTGCATCTTGAGCGAAGTGTGTAGTATAGTAGCTGAGGGCAAAATGAACTCCGAGCAGAAGATCCGTGTGACCAATTTATGCCGTAAGGTGACTAATGGGACATCTCAGATGGCTGTTATGTATCAGTCCTTGACACATAAAACTACTCAAGCGTACACCACTATTGAACACCTACAAGAGCAGCAGAGCATTGCGAATTCACTTCGGCAATTCAAAGAGGACTTAGAAAGTAAAATGAAGCCCGTAGAAACTACTTCCTTCGCGAATATGGTCAAGAAGGGCTCCGACAACTACATCCGCCCTGCAAATTTAAGCTCCGTTGCTATTTATCCTAGCGATAAATCTAAAACCAGCGACGACACTAAGTCCCTCGTCCAGAAAATCATCTCTCCCGAGGAACTCAAACTCCATGTTCGAGGCGTCAGAAAAGTGAGAAACGGAGGGGTCATCATCAGCACGGACAAGAGAGCAGACATAGAAAAATTACGGAAGTCGGAGAAACTAGCTTCATCGGGCTTTACCGTTGAGGAACCAACAAAGCGCCGTCCTAGGATTGCAATTATTGGTGTTCCCGTAGCCCTAACTGAACAGGAGGTATTTGATTGTATTTTCGAGCAAAACCTCTCTGAGAAGCTGCCGAACACAACCCGTGAGTCCCTCTTAGCTACAATAAAATTAAGCCATAAATCAGGTAAGAAAAATCTGAGTACCTGTAATTATATTATAGAATTACCAGCTAATGTCAGGAGAATTCTTATTGACCAAGGGCGAATTTTCATCAACTGGACGTCCTGCCCCGTGAGAGATTTCACGATAGTCACCAGGTGTTTCAATTGTCAGCAATTTGGACATGCTGCCAAGTATTGTCGAGAAACTAGCACAACTTGTAACCACTGTGGAGAGACTGGTCACTCCTTCAAGGATTGCAGCAATAAAAACGCTCCCCCCAAATGTGCGACGTGCAATCGCTTCAAGCGCAAATGTGACCATCAAACAGGTGATGCTAATTGCCCGGCACGCAAGTTCGCAGAGGAAAACTATGTGGGACACGCATAAACTCAACACACTCGACACCGCCAACCTGCAAGCATTAAACGACCGCGCGGCACGGGCGCGCGGCGCACACTGTCGGTGTGTGTCGGTGGAACAACAAGCTCGCATCGAAGCTAATGAGAGACTGCTCACCACACGGCGGCGCTGTGCGTATTTATAGTTGGCGCACTCTGAACATGCTCCAAACTCCAGAAGACCGGGCAACCTATATCTAATTGGCTGAGCAATTTTGAGTATGATTCCAAACCACGACTACGTCAACTATTCATTTGTATATATTAGAAGTTAGGATTTTGACAATAAATAATTCCCATTTTGAATCTCCATCGTTTGTTTTATTCTGACTCCAAATTACCGAATACAAGTGTGGCAGATACCCCACAATTGGTGACCCCGAGAAAAAAATATCGCAAGAGAAGATGAACACGAATGAAGAAAGCAATCCCATGAAGATGGACTCCGACCTAGCTGCCATATCGGTTCAGTCTAGATTGTTACCATTCTGGCGGGAGATTCCTCGAGCTTGGTTCATCCAGTTTGAAGCCGTCGTGGACCCTTTGAAGACCTCGGACGACCAGAAATTCCGCTACGTGTTGCAACAGCTGCAAACAACGGACCTTCAACATCTGACTGACATTTTATACAGTCCACCCTCCACGGAAAAATATAATGCTGTGAAGACTCGTCTGCTCGCCGTGTACGACAAATCTGACGTCAAGAACTTCCAAAAGCTAATCAGTGGCCTAGAGTTGGGTGATCAAAAACCCACACAACTGTTGCGCAGGATGAGAGAACTAGGCAGTGGCATGATCACAGACGAAGGATTAAAAATCGAGTGGCTCAACCATCTACCCACACAGATGCGCGTTGTGCTTTCGGTCAACACGGAATCATCTCTAGATACCCTCGCTGCAATGGCCGATAAAATGGCAGAATACACCGAACCAACAACGGTTGCCGCAGTGGCCACGACCTCGCAAGATACCGTGACGTCAACTCAGCTAGAAGTCCTATCAAAGCAAATGGAGAAATTATGCCTAGAAGTGGCTGAGCTACGCGGACGAACAAGGGAACGCCATCAAAGACCCCGTTTCACATCGTACAGGTCACGGTCACGATCACAGTCTCGCCGGCATAGCAACAAGACGTCAGTCAAACCCGGCGATCCTACATGGGAGTGTAGATACCACTTTCGTTTTGGCGACAAGGCGAAACGTTGCGAGTCACCGTGCTGTAGGAAAAACAAAAATAACACGTCGTTAAACTAGCTACGACATCGACGGTGGCGGAAGTCGATATCCCCTGCACCACCAACCGCCTTTGTGTCTTCGATCGCGACACTCGACAGCCTTTCCTCGTAGACACCGGCGCCGAAATTTCCGTGCTAGCCGCCACAAACAAAAAAAAAAAAAAAAAAAAAAAAAAAAAAAAAAAAAAAAAAAAAAAAAAAAAAAAAAAAAAAAAAAACCGCCACAAACAAAAGAAAAATGAAGACAAGCGCCTACAAATTATTCGCTGCAAACAATACACCAATCGAAACTTATGGTGAAAAAACACTAAGGCTAAATCTTGGCTTGCGACGCAGTTTTCTATGGACGTTCATCATAGCTGATGTGAAAACCTCGATCATAGGGGCGGACTTCCTACGTCACTTCAAACTGCTTGTCGACCTCCACAAAAAGAAGCTCGTCGACAATGTTACCGACATGTCAATCGACGCCATTGAAGTTGCAACGAGTGAACAAACCATACATGTCATCAGCTCCGACCAAGCGTACTATGACATCTTGAAGTTGTTCCCAGAGGTGCTGCGACCTATGTCCTTGAAGGAGCCAGCAAAACATGACGTCGTGCATCATATTGAGACGACAAGCGCTCCAGTCTTCGCACGAGCCCGTCCCCTGCCCCCCGACAAATACAAGGCTGCAAAGGAGGAGTTCGACCACATGCTGGAACTTGGCATATGCAGGCCATCAAAGAGCCCGTGGGCGAGCCCCCTGCATATTGTGAGAAAGAAGGACGGAGGCCTAAGAGTATGCGGTGACTATCGACGGTTAAACTCAGTCACACGACCAGACCGCTACCCTTTAACACGAATACAAGACTTCACGTACCAGCTGCACAATATGAAGATATTCTCGAAGCTTGACCTCAAAATGGCCTATTATTGGATCCCGATTGCAGAGGAAGACGCCCAGAAAACAGCAATTATCACACCATTCGGGCTGTTTGAATTCAAATGCATGACGTTCGGCTTACGTAACGCTAGTCAAACGTTTCAAAGGTTTATGCATCAAGTACTGCGGGGCATAGACAACTGCTTCTGCTACGTCGACGACATACTTCTGTACTCGAAAAACGAAGAGAGCCACAGACAACTTCTACAGCAAGTACTAGACCGCCTAAAAAAGTACGGCGTCATGCTAAAAGTTGAGAAATGTGAATTCGGCAAGGACAAGATTGATTTTCTCGGCTACGAAGTATCAAGCAACGGGATCAAGCCCACTGAAGAGAGAACCCAAGCAATATCAAGTTACCCTAAGCCAAAGACAATAGCAGAATTACGACGTTTTCTGGGCATGATCAATTTTTATCGTAGCTGCTTACCCCGTCAAGCTGAACTACAGAACGAGCTGAATAAATATCTACATAACCAGAAACGGAACGACAAAACGCCCATCGAGTGGACGACGCAGGCAGAGTTGGCTTTTGAAAAGTGCCGTCAAAGCATTTTGGAAGCCACACAGCTAATTCACCCATTACCTGGAAGCCCCCTCGCCTTGATGACAGACGCGTCAGATTACAGCCTTGGCGCTGTTTTACAACAGAGAATGGAAGGCAAATGGAAACCTCTCGCTTATTTCTCAAAAGCGATGAGCATGACTCAGCAACGCTACAGCGTATACGACCGCGAGTTATTAGCGGTTTATACGGCTGTCAAGCATTTTAGAAACCTTATAGAAGGAGGCGATGTCACAGTGTACACAGACCATAAGCCGCTAATAAATGCACTAACACGCCCACCGAGTAGCAGCGACACCCCGCGTCGAGAACGGCAATTACATTTTATCAGCCAATTTTGTACGAGCATCAAGTACGTGCAAGGCGAAGATAACTCGGTGGCAGACGCATTATCACGCATAGAAGACATACAATGCCCATCCATCATCGACTACGCAACGTTAGCCAGCGAACAAGGAAAAGATCCAGTTTTGAAACAGCTCAGAAGTCAACCAAACTTGAAGTTTACCGACGTCACAATGCCCGGGATATACCAGCCAATCACGTGCGAGACGTCCACCGGCACACCTCGACCGTACTTACCCACCACTTATCGTTTTGAGGCATTCAAAGCTCAACACGATTTGTGTCATCCCGGCGTAAAATCCACCAGAAAACAAATGTGCTCAAAATATTTCTGGCCCAGCATGAATAAAGAAGTTAGCAACTGGACCAGATCATGTATCAGCTGTCAGCGAGCGAAGATTCATCGTCATGTTGTTACGCCACTGAACGAGTTCCCACCGTCGGCGCGCTTCGAACACATTCACGTGGACATAGTGGGACCACTACGATTGTCTAATGACCAACGCTACTGTGTAACTATCATCGATCGTTGCACCAAATGGCCAGAAGCCGTTCCTGTACCCGAGATTACCGCTGAGCGAGTCGCAAAAGCCGTTTACGAGAATTGGATTGCAAGATTTGGTTGCCCACTAAGAATATCAACAGATCAAGGACGGCAATTTGAGTCAACATTGTTCCGATCACTCATGAAAAAGTTTGGTATATCACGAATACGGACCACGGCATATCATCCGCAGTCCAACGGTATGATCGAGCGGTGGCACAGGTCATTGAAGGCAGCACTCATGGCGCGAGGTACTACTACACAGTGGACAGAAGAGCTTCCCACAGTACTATTAGGTTTACGTACGGCGCTGCGAATCAACAACAGTTTAAGCCCAGCGATGATGACGTATGGCACTACGCTTCGCTTACCATCGGATTTCATCGTGCCAACTAAGTCGAACATTGATGAGAACGACTATGTACGCCGCCTCACAGAAACCATGGCATCGATAAGAAGTGCGCCTCGATCAAACAACAGTCAGACAAAGCCATTCATTCATCACGACCTCGTCACGTGCACACATGTTTTCGTTCGCAACGACACTGTTCGTTCCCCGTTAACACCGCCGTATGAAGGACCTTACGAAGTAATCAAGCGCTATGACAAGTGTTACAAAATAAAGTTACCGCTACGCACACCAGTAGTATCAATGGATAGGCTCAAGCCAGCCTACATATTCAACGAGTCTGAAGATGTGGATCATCGCACCCCTAGTCAAGCAAACCAGTCATACATCACAAGATCTGGAAGAACCGTGAAGCCCGTTGTTCGCTTCGCTTAGGGGAGAGTGATGTGGGACACGCATAAACTCAACACACTCGACACCGCCAACCTGCAAGCATTAAACAACCGCGCGGCACGGGCGCGCGGCGCACACTGTCGGTGTGTGTCGGTGGTACAACAAGCTCGCATCGAAGCTAATGAGAGACTGCTCACCACACGGCGGCGCTGTGCGTATTTATAGTTGGCGCACTCTGAACATGCTCCAAACTCCAGAAGACCGGGCAACCTATATCTAATTGGCTGAGCAATTTTGAGTATGATTCCAAACCACGACTACGTCAACTATTCATTTGTATATATTAGAAGTTAGGATTTTGACAATAAATAATTCCCATTTTGAATCTCCATCGTTTGTTTTATTCTGACTCCAAATTACCGAATACAAGTGTGGCAGATACCCCACAACTATATTAATTCTATAGATTATGTAGGCGCCTAAGAGCGCTACAGATTTTATATCCTTTTAAGCACGCAAACAGGAGTTCAATTTTATTTTTACATTTTTAAATAGTAACTTTACTTATATTATGATCGATAATTTGCTTTGTGACCTAGATAGCTTTTCTGTGTCTGAAACTAAAATCTGTAATGTTGAAGACTGTAAACGTTTTATTCCCGCTGTGGGTAAAACATTAACTTTGCTCACCCAAAATATTCGCAGCATAAACAAAAATATGAACGGTTTCGAAGTGTTGTTACAGAATCTTGGCATAAGCTGTGATATAATTGTCCTGACAGAATGTTGGTTGTCCAACCAGACACTCAATTTACCGCCCCTGGATGGGTATTATTCCCACAAAACCAATCGACACATCAATCAAAATGGCGGCTTAGTCATTTATATCAAGAAAAATCTGAAAGCAACCGTAGAGGAACCAATAGTTCAGGATAGTAATTGCTTGATCATTAAAATTAGCCCCGATATAGTGGTAATGGCTGTATACAGACCTCCTTCTCAAGATATAGACCGATTTTTAGACTCTCTTGACACACTTCTACAAAAGTTGTGTAATTTTAAAAACATTATACTAATAGGTGACATAAATATTAACATTGTTTCCGGGAACATCGATAATCATGCACATAATTACCTAAACATTTGCTCATATCACGGACTATTGCCAGCTTATCATTACCCCACGCATCAAAGTGGGTCATGCTTAGATCATATTATTTTGAAAACAAAAACACCAACCAAAACATTAATTACTAATTCTTCACTAACTGATCATAATGCAATTTTACTAACATTACAAATATCTTTACCTAGAAAAAACTGCATGCGCAGCTATACTAAAGTCAATATGGCAAAACTTGAAAATGACATACGCAGCATAAATTTTGACCCAGTTTACAACTCATGCGACGCTAATACTTCCCTAAACTACTTCATAAGCTCACTGCAACATGCAATAATTAAAAACACATTCACTACTAAAATGCCTAGGAAATATAATACTGTCAAACCCTGGATTACACCAGGTCTCGTCCGTTGTATAAGACACAGAGACAAATTGCACTTAAAATCTAAACTCGCACCTGACAACGAGGTTCTTAGCATAACGTATAAAAGGTACAGGAACTTCTGTAATAACCTTCTGAAGAAAATTAAAATACAGCATGATAAATATGAGCTGCAATCAGCAGGAAAAAATAGTAAACTTGTCTGGAAATTCATAAGAACAAATACTTTTAGGGCAAAAAACTCCAAACCTTCACTTGATTTACTATCAACAGGTATTAGCCCATCTGTCGCAGCAGATAAAGTAAATAATTATTTTGTCAACGTTGGTAAAAATTTGGCTGAAAAAACGCCTGCAACTTGAACTCACCCTTGCCAAAACCAGACTAGTGTAACTGTAAATCCAGTTAATTCCTTTGTTTTATTAGATACCGACGTCGATGAAGTTTTAGGAATAATTTCCGGGTTAAAAGATGAATGCGCTGTCGGGTGGGATGATATACCAAATAGGATCCTTAAGAAATTTAAATACCTACTTGTTCATCCTTTAACAAATATCTTACAGCTATGTCTGTCAAATGGAGTTTTTCCTAGTCTACTTAAAAAAGCATTGGCCTGTATTCAAATCTGGAGACAAGTACTGCGTTAATAACTACAGACCCATTTCAGTCTTAACGGGCCTCTCGAAAATTTTGGAAAGAATTATAAATAATAGGTTAATAAAATATCTTGAGGACAACAAATTACTATCAAATAGTCAATTTGGTTTTAGACCAAAAAGGTCAACCTGCCAAGCAGTACTCAAAATGACAAATTATATTACTACTAATCTGGATAATGGTTTGCATTGCATGGGAATTTTCCTGGATCTTGCCAAGGCTTTCGACACAATTTCTTGCTCTAAACTATTGCACAAGCTTGAAACACTTGGAATAAGAGGAACACAACTCCTACTTTTTTCTGATTATCTTAAAAATCGTTATCAGTGTGTAAAAATCGGTCAGTATAAAAGTTCAGAACTTAAAAACAGCTGCTACGGCATTCCACAAGGAAGTATTTTGGGACCAACATTGTTTTTAATTTATATAAATGAACTGTGCAACCTGAAATTACCAGATGGTATCATAATGTCATACGCAGATGACACAGCCCTGTTGTTTACGGCTAAATCACGAGAAGAGGTCTATAAAAACGCTCAGAGTGGCTTTAACATAGTATCAAATTGGCTTTGTATGAATCTACTAACATTAAATGCAGATAAAACCAAATATATTCTGTTTAGAATGAGAAACACTAATATTCTACTTAATAATCTTACCATTTATGCTCACAACTGTACGACAGACGCTGATGCTGCTTGTTCGTGTCCTACTCTAGCTAAAGCCGATCATATGAAATACTTAGTTGTTACACTTGACACAAATCTAAATTTCCGTAAACACATTGATTTGCAATGTACTCGAGTTCGTAAATTAATATATATCTTTAAAAATTTACGTCACATTGCTGACTTTAAATTAATTAAACAGGTATATTTGGCTTTGTGCCAATCTGTTCTTACATACTGCATAACTTCATGGGGCGGTGCTGCGAAATCAATTTTACTCCCTCTAGAACGCGCTCAAAGAGCGATTCTAAAGGTGGCCACCTTTAGGCCTTTTAGATTCCCTACACACCAGCTTTACATTGCATGTGATTTGCTAACAGTACGCCAATTATTTATATTGCACATCATTTTACACCAGCACGTAGAACTCGCCTACAAGCCAGTACCTTCTGACAGAAGAAGGAAAGATTTGGTTTGCATAAAGCCTCAAACTAGGCATGCTTTTGTAAACCGTTTCTATGTCTATTTAGGACCCGATTTATATAATAAGCTCAATAGGATACTTAATATTTATAGTGCCGGTTACAAACATTGTAGTCTAAAGATAAGCGAATATTTGGGTGGACTTGATTACACAGACACAGAAAAGCTGTTAGAATTACTTCAATAGTTATATAGATATTAAATTGGTTATTTTTAATTTGTGTTTAGTACAATAAGTAGCATAGTATTATTTCAATAATTAATTAACAGTGGACCAATAATCAGATGTTCGATTAGTCTGGGGATGGCCTGAAACACAGGTTTTTATTAACCTAGTTCAGGCATGTCGCCAAAAAAATTATAATGTCAGTACCAACGCACTTTTCAGTAATTTAAAACATGTGTAAATTAAACTAGTTTTTATTTAGGTATTTAAGTCAATCTGTTAAGCACTTTGTACTACTAATTCTAAGTATTTATAAGTTTATAAATGTATTACTTTGTAAAAGAACTCAAATAAATAAATTATAAAATTATAAATTATAAAATTTGATACTAAATTTGATACATTGGTGTCGTGTACAATATAAACCTATACAAATAAGTCTTAATATACGATTTAGAATACGCATTATTAAACTAATAAATACCGATACATACACTAATAATATGTCATTGAGAAAGGATGTGCTCTTTTATTTTCCTCTTAAAGACATTCAGAGAAGGGTTGTCGCGTAGGGAGTGTGGAAGAAAGTTCCTAAGAAGGACTGCAATTACTGAAAAGGAACCATTAAAGCGGCTGAAAGTGTGACGAGGAGTACGAAAGAGAAGAGAAGTGGCAGTGCGATAGAGGTTACTCCTCGGAACGAGGTACTCGAAGCGTTTACGAAGGTATTAAGGAGAATTAGGATTGTGCAGGATAGTATAGAGTAGGGATAGGATACGGGTATCTTGCCGACGCTGAATTGGTAGCCACCCCAATCTCTGCCCGGGGGTGGAGGATAAATTCGAAAGAGTTACCTCGCCCCCGGGCACTCGAGGCAGGGAGGAACAGGGGTGGGTTTTAGTCAGTAAGAGTCTGACACACCCTTCCGCTCCACCCTAGAGCGGAAGAAGTCATTGGATGATTTCCCACCCCCCAAAAAAAAAAAAAAAAAAAAAAAAAAAAAGCCACCCCAATCTGGTCCGAAACACCGACACATGATCCGAAAATACGAAATTTACTTAGAAAATAAAGCGAATGCACAAATTCTGCAGTCACTCGAGTTTGTTTAAAAGTACCTCCGTAGCGTCTAGAAAACAGACATCCCCATAGTTTATAAGCGGTAGAAGAAGAGATTGAGCAAGAGTAACCTTAGTGTGAAATGGTAAGATTTTTCAGAATTGAAGACCCTCTTACTCACATCAGCAATATAAACTTCCCAAGACAGGTTAGAGTCCATATAGACTTCAAGGTTTATATGGGCACTGAATCATACACTACTGGCTGGAGCGACCGGTGATCTAAGGTTGAGGATATGTTAATTAATAACCGCTCTTGACCCTGATGGTAAGCGATGGATGAGGTCTAGTAACGAGCAAACCTAGAAGATACCAGTTTACTCTTGCTTTGCAGCCAGAGGGGTCTTAAATGAATAATGCATTTAACGAAGTACAGTGCACTTCAAATGTTCCCTTTTATATAATAAAAATGCTGTTAAAATATATAACTTACCTGCTTCACACTCACAACCCACGTTCTACCTTAAAAAGCTTCACAAACATTAATCAAAACTAATTTTAAAGGACTCCTTTAATATCCCTTTTGTGACCTCTACAGCGTAACTCACTCTCTCGTTCATTCATTCTCATGTGAGCGTAAAATTACATTTAATATTGTTATGAGTACCTGTCCAAGAAAAATATTACCCATTATTTAATAGTTTTACTTTAAAAAATGGCTGTTCAAAAATCAGGAGCCAGAAAATATATATCTATTTGAACAATGTTCTTTTATAAATACATTTTGTAGATACCTTATCATAACATAATAGCCATGATATTTTATGATGCCTTGGTATGTTTTAAATAAATTAAGTAAAGAAAACATTTCAGGGTGGTGTCCCCGTTTTCGTCTGTATTTAACCTTTTATTTTCTTTTCACGCTATTTTCTTTTTAAGTGATGAAAACACACGGTCGGTAGTATCCTACACATTCTTATTTACTTTTCTTTTGTCTTCTGTAACAAGTTGAAGTAATAGAAGACAAACACGGTTTTCAAGAATTTCTGAAAAAAAAAATAAAAACATCTCATAATAAACTTTGTTTTCTTAGTTTCAGGATCAAGTTCAATGAACAATTTTCAAGCCTGTTGAATTCTATTATTTTTAGATGTACCTGTTCGTTATTTTTCGTATTCATAAGATAAACCCTTAAAATGAGATACTAATATTACTACTATTCAGCAGGAGAGTAATAGTAGTAACAATTTTTAATGATGTTCTTAGTAAAATGTATTAAAAACCCTCAAGTTATTATTAGTATATACGAGTATTTTCGTTAACGAGCTTGTTAAGATAAGGACTAGTCCAGCTTGATTTTTGAGGTTTTTGATAAAGAAAACTGTTATCTACTATAATAACAGTTGTTGCACTATCCTACTAATGTAATATATGCGAAAGTTTGGATGAATGTTTTTCACTCAATCATGCCAAAACAGCTGAACGGATCTAGGTGAAATTTGGAACAGAAATAGATTATAGTTTGGATATATAGATAGATTTTGAGGATTTTTGATTTTGGGGTAGATTATTGACTTTTATTTATAATGGTGCAAGTACTTATTTTACGCGGGCGAAGCCGCTGACACAATTAGTAATCTTATGCAGAGGTCGGAATTAAGTAGAGTTATTTATGTACTTACTGATTTCATACAGCGAAAGAATAAAGTAGATATGCCTCAAATCCCGAGATTAATTTTAAAGAGCAGAAAAGCCCGTGATTTATTGAATAAAAAAGCTATTTACTTTTGCACAATTTAAACCACTGCACGCGCGATGTTGCCAAATTTACATCAACGACATCGGATGTCCGAAGTTACAAAATGTTGCCACATTTGTAGTTCACACAACATAGCTTGTGAGAACAAAAGAAATCAATAGAGGTTTTTATTATTATTTATTTGTAATATTGTTTGCCACACGGGATTGTCCATTAGAAATCCCGGGAAGATCCATATTAATATCAACATTTCGATGCAAGTACATAAATAACTGTAACTTATTCCGACCTCTGATCATAAGTATTCGATTGAAGAAAATAAAATGCCTGGATACACGAGGCTAGTATCTGTTAACACTAGGCCAGAGCTACTCGCTTGCTTGCTCACTATCACTATCTTGCTATACTGGCTTCAAAACTAGCCTCGTGTATCTCGGGCATAAGGGTTGGAACACATACGCCTATCACAAAACATACTGCTCTCTGGTCAAAATAAGGAAGAAGCCGTTCATTAAACCAGATAGCCACTATACCGTGACAGATGAATGATGAAATATTATTAGTACGGGACCCAAACTCATGGTCGAATAGACAAATCAGGCGCAGTCTTTACGCCCCGTTTGTTCCTACTCGTTATATTGGAATCTTTTTTTTCTTTTCTATATTATAAAGAGCCCAAGACTCATCGTTTCGCTTTATAGACTCTTAGATGTCTGCGGTCCAAAGATTAGACCCTTTTATATGGGCGATACGTGGCCGATATTTTAGACCATATCCTGGTGAGGTTGCTGAAATAGAAAGAATTTGTCGAAAGCTGTTAACAGTTTTGTAGGTTAGTTTCTTTGCGATAATTGGTAGAGAGAAGTTTTGACTTTGACTGTGAGCTTGGCAAATTTTAGATGGAAGTGTAAAAAGAGTGCCTTTAGTAGTAGTTTTAGTAGTCCCACCCACACTGCCTTTTAAAACATGGAAAATATAGTGTGCTCTTTTCACTTGACGGTGGCACAGACTAAGAAAACAATATAACATTATTGGTGGAACCATAACATTAGGTATTCCAAACCTATTTAAAAATCTGGTTTCGTTCAGAGACTCAAAGAAATAAACTCAGAGTTTTTCTTTCGTTGAAAATGCTGTAAATCTGTAACTTTCTCAAGCGCTCTGATTTATTTGTTTCTCAAGAGCAAAGTAGAAGCTATACTTTTTTTTTTCTTACACCAAGTTTAGTAAACAATTTTAATTAAAACACAACTTCCAACAGGTAACTACGTGTGTGTACTAGACCGATTTTATCAACACTAAATGTACACTAGCATCGGACACGTTGCTTATAACATTTTTACTTTGAGCTGGTCTCGTTAAGACTGCCAAGACTGGTGTCTGATTTTAGGGCTTCTCACTGCCCGTAAAGACTGTCAAATATCTTCAAATGATCTGTGGTGATCGCAGTTTCCTGATAGCTATAACCTGGGTGTCTTTAAGTGAATGTGTTGAATGAATAGGCAACTTCTAGGCAAACGTGCTCCTACTTCGACCACATCATCGCTTACCATCAGGTAAGATAGTGGTCAAGCCCAAGCCTATCATATGTATCAACAGTAAAAAACCTTGGCTAGACGTCATCATCATCAGCCTTTTAATGCCACTGCTAGGGCACATGCCTCTCTGTGTGAGGGTGTTTTTTTTTTTTTTTATGTTTGATAGGCTCGCGTTTGACCACTATCTCACCTGATGGTAAGCGATGATGTGGTCGAAGATGGAGCACGCTTGCCTAGAAGTAACCTATTCACTCTTGACTTAAAGACTCCCAGGTTGTATCTTACAGGAAACACAGACTCCGGTAGAGAATTCCACTCTCTAGCTGTACGTGCAATGAATGTTTTCTCAAAACGCTTTGTGCGTATGGATGGGATGTCCACCATGAACCGGTGGCACTTCGCCGTACGTCTTGTGGTCCTTAGATGAAACGGGTTTGGCGGAATCAAATCATGCAATTCCGTCGCACACTCCCCAAAATGTAATCGATAGAAAACCGACAGGCTAGCAACTCGGCGTCTATGTTCAAGACTTTGGAGTTTTGACTCAACGAGTCTATCATTGCCGATGATCCCCTTGGCTCGTTTCTCAATTGACTCAAGGGCATCAAGCTGGTATCTTGCAGATCCGTCCCAAAGATGAGAGCAGTACTCCATACACGATCGGACTTGCGCTTGATAGAGTTGGAGCAGCTGTTCCGGCGTGAAGTATCGTCTCACCTTTGCGAGGACCCCCAACTTTTTGGCAGCCACTTGAGCCTTAGCCTCTATGAAGGGACCAAAATTGAGGGTAGATGTTAAAGTAACACCAAGAAGATCAAGTCGGTCGGTTATCGGCACGGTTACACTTCGGAAACATGGAGCCGGGTGAAATTGGCTCTTTTTAGCAGAAAAAAGACACGCCTGGGTCTTAGCAGCATTGAACTTAACCAGATTGGCATCGCCCCATTCTGAGACAGCCTGCAAGGACATGTTCGTTAAGTGTGTAATGTTCGACAAGGCCGTTACAACTGGCCATGGGTCTTTTAATAAGCATCTCTCTGTCATAGGAGTCACAGACAGTCCACTCTGCAGAGCCTGCATGGAGGAGGACGAGACAGCGGCTCATCTGCTGCTAAGCTGCCCAGTAGTCGCTGCATACAGGGCAAAACACTTCGGACATCCAGGTAACCTAAGCGAGATGGTCAGTAACACCAGGGTGCTGCTGGCCTTCCTCGAGGAGCTGGGGTGGATCGAATGACAATGCAGTCCCACCTGTACGCAAAATACGCGCCTTGGGCGTGGAGTTGGGGAAACCAGCCCGACATACATACATACATACATACAAGGACATGTTCAAGCGCCCAACCATAGCCTCTCGGAGAGACCGGACCTGAGACCCACTGACTCGTGCGTCCGGCACGTATCTCTCGGCAACAGTGCTGTCGTCTGCATACCCAAAGGTACCGGGCTTTAGCAGATCGTTAATATGCAGCAAAAACAATGTTGCCGAGAGCACCGACCCCTGAGGAACACCGGCATTAATAGCCAGCAGTCCGGACGAGCAGCCATCTATGACTACTCGGATAGACCGATCCCTCAGGAAATCCGCTATCCAATCACACAATCCAGCGGGCAGACCGAAGGAAGGAAGCTTGCCAATTAAGCTGTCGTGCCAGACCCGGTCGAAGGCCTTCGAGATATCAAGGGAGACCGCAAGGGCTTCCCCTTGTTTGTCGATGGCCTCACTCCAGATGTGAATGGCATACGCTAGAAGATCTCCCGTTGACCGATTTCGGCGGAAGCCGTATTGTCGGTCACTTAGGATATCGTTAGCTTCTAGGTATGCTAGGAGCTTACCATTCAGTATACGTTCCATACTCTTACAGAGAACGGAAGTTACCGAGATGGGCCTATAATTTGTTGGGTCAGCTCGACTACCCTTCTTGGGTACGGGTTGCACGTTAGCTTGCTTCCAAGCCATCGGCACTTTTCCAGTCTCAAACGAAAGGCGATATAGGCGTGTCAAGATCGGAGACAACTCAGGCGCACACGTCCTCAGTACAATTGCCGGTATCTCGTCGGGACCACTAGCCTTGTTCACGTCCAGGTTACGCAGTACCCTCCGGACATCCTTCTGATGAATGCGAATGTCTGACATAATCGACTCGCATCCACCAAGAGTACCAGGGGGCCTCGCGCCACCAGGATCTAGACGCGAAGATTCCGCAAACAGAGAGGCAAACAGGCTTGCTTTCTCCTCAGCGGAGTGGGCCAGCGACCCGTCGGGTTTCAGCAGTGGAGGTAGTGAGGAGCGGCAGAAGTTCGATTCAACCGACTTAGCCAGGGACCAAAACGCCTTACTACCAGCTGGGTAAGAAGCAAGTTTGTTCCCAATTCGGCCAATGTGGTCAAACCGAGCCCTCCGCAACACCTTCTTGCAGAACTTGGCAGCCCTGTTGAAGGCTCTCTTCTTCTGACTCACGTCACTCGCTTTACGCGTCCGAGCGTCGACCCATGCCAGGTAGGCCGCGTGTTTAAGCGCATCAGCGCGATTGCACTCGGCACCAAACCATGGTCGAGCCCTACCAGACATTGTCACGTCAGAGAATGGAATGTAGTACTCCATTCCCCGCCGCAACACATCCGTCACGGCGTCCGCGCACGACGAAACATCAGTCGAAGAAAAGCAAGTGGGCCGCCAAGGATAATATGCGAAGAAAGATCGCATGCCATCCCAATCTGCTGACCTGTATCGCCAAACCCGCCTGGTGCCTCTAGGGCTAGGATCGGGCGGGGAGTAGACGGATACAGATTTCACCAGACAGTGGTCGGAAGTACCCAATGGTGAAGAAATCGACACTGAGTAACGGTCTGGATCTGTTGTCAGCAGAAGGTCCAAGCAATTGGCTGTGTGCGAATCAACATCCGGCACCCTCGTTGCCCCCTGGACCAGCTGGGTAAGATTTAACGCCAGCGCTAGCTTATACGTCTCTTGTCCAGCATGGTCTGTGTACTGGTATGGGAAGAGCCACTCCTGATGGTGGGCGTTGAAGTCCCCCAGTAACACCAATTGGGCTGATGGGTACCGTTGCTGAGCCACATCCGCCGCTTTACTCAGGTGTTGTGTGAGCCCAGTTGTCTCCAGATCACCGCTGTGCGAACGGTAGACACAGGCGTAGACAATTTTATCTAGGCCTGTGTCCACTAGGACCCAAAGAGTTGAAAACCTGGAGTCCTCAAGGTTATGGAGACGCCGATAGCAGATGTCGTCCCGGGCGTACATGCATATACCAGCGCGTGGCTTAAAATTGTGCTCCAGGGTAAACCCTGGATAAGATAGGTACGCCACGTCAGACGGACATCCGATCTGCGTCTCCGAAAGGAATAAGAGAGCTGGTCTCTCAGTCTCTAGGTGGTGGTGGACTGCGGCGAGATTTGAGTGCAGACCTCGAATGTTGGATAGGTGCACTTTGTGTGAGAGGGAGTGCTGCCGCTGTACAGCTTTTTTCTTTTTAATGCCTTTCATTGTTGTGAAGAGTGAAGGAAGTAGAGGAGAAGGAAGTGAAATGAGGTTCCATGCTGGCTACCTTCGGGTACGCACTGACAGGACGGTATCATTGGGTTACTAGTCTGGAGACTGCGGGGACGCCCGAGCCCCCCCGGGAATGTCCATCGGGCCCTCTCGTCTGGTCGCCAACCAGCACGATGGTGCATTCCGGGATTTTTCGTCAGTTGGCGGGGCAGCCTTTCGTGTGTGGCTAGTACACTACTTGGGCCCCCTACTAACTGCGGTCGGCCAGCGGCGCACCGTGCCTCGGATCCCGCTACCCTCCGCGACTAGTCTCCCGATACATCCATATCAGCGCGAGCCCGGTTGGTCTGCCTGCAATGGAACAACTATTTCGACCCAACTCCTCTGGATTGGCTACACTGAGCATCGTACCGGAACACGGCCAGGCCGCTTGGCGGTACGTCTTTGCCCAGTGGGTGGTCGCAAGCCATCGGTCGAAACCTACCACCAGTTTGTGTCACCTGATTAGCACCACCCGGGGACCACGTGTAGGGACTCAATGGGTATACTCCTACGGACGCGGGTGACTCGGCCCCCAAAAAAAAAAATGGTGTGGGCCGTAATCCACCACGCGAGCCCAATGCGGATTGGTGCCAATAACACTGGGCTACCACTGCTAGCTAGCCGGCTAGAGACGTGCTTTGAGCTAAACTAGAATAAGTAGTACGATTTTTTTTCAAAACTCTGTTAGCCTTTTTACCAGTTATTCCACACCATACCAATCAATCAATCTGCCTAGCCTTTTCCCAACTATCTTGGGGTTGGCTTCCAGTCTAACCAGATGCAGCTGAATACCAGTATTTTACATGGAGCGACTGCCTATCTGACCTCCACAACCCAGTTACTGGGTAATACGATACCCCTTGGTAAGACTGGTTGTCAGACTTTCGGGCTCCACCACACCACACCATACCAATCCTCCTACATAAATCAAAACAGAAACTATTAATATTTTATTAAATTTTCGTGAAAATAATAGCACTAATAAAGTAAGACGTTCATTAAAATGTATTGAACTTTTATAAATTACAGTTTGAAACTTAGGTTATTATAAAATCTTATCGTAATGAAAATTAGTGGCTTTGTAAAGTAAGTTTTAATTATATAATCGAATTAGCGCAGAATTTACTTTGAGTCTTCAAATAAGGCTTTCTAAGGCAGCCTAACAATAACAAATACATAAACTTAAGGTACACAATAAGTGGGACTAGGCCGAAGCGGACGAAACGGACATATCTGCAGCATGCCAGATGAGCTGTTGTGTAAAAGAACCACTTATTGGGTCCCAATAAGTGGATCTGCATCGCGTCAGATCAATTCGCGATGGCGTAGTGAACTTGAACCCCACATAAAAGACTAGCCCTCAATGACAGAGACAGTGTGTGAAAATGCAAGAGGGATATAAATATTTTCCTGGTAGTGGGATCCCTCTCCTCGCATCGGTTTCCTCATTGCTGGACATCATTATCCCCTGATCTCCCCCTCCCCTGAGTAATCTTTTTCCTGATTATGTTGCGCCACCTGTTTTCATCTTTGGCATCGTGGAGCTTTGTGTGCAGCGTAGAGCGGATTCGGTTCGACCATTTGAGTGGACTAAAACCTCTTGGCTTTTCAAGTTCCATCAGTTCTTCGAGGTTACATCCGTCCTTCCTAGCTATGTGACCGTAAAACTCCAGTACTCAGCGCAAACAGATGGTGAAAAGTAGTGTTGTTGCGATATTACTGGGACATAACAAGCTAATTAAATTAAAAAAAAATGATAGATTTAGAATTAGTGTACTTATTAAAATATTATAGTAATATCAATTTCATATTGCACTTAACTGTTATATGCACGCGCGTACTATGTTGTTCTCAAGTACCTATGCGCTACTACACTCGGTTCTCCATCTCCGCTTATGCACTTTATTTTCTTCTATTACAAAGTTAATTCGCTTTCAACTTGGGAAAGACATCAAGTGGGACATTTCCCATTTTCCTTGAATTCATAAGCATCTTTAAAAAAATGCAGGTCCACAGAAGAACAACCATTTCCTCATAACAAAATATCAAGTTTGCGCCATTTTGCGAAATAAGTTTTTGTTTTAGGGAAGGTTTGAGGAAGTGAAATCTTCTGTCAGTTGAACAATTGATTCCGAAATGTTTCACCATTGTTTATATTGAACAAGTTACTGTCTTTGATTTCTAACAACTTTGGTGTGATTGTTTCTAAATTGAATATGATTTACCAAAGACTTTTTTTTGTCCTCCTCATTCGCGAGCATTTGTGTTGTAAATATGTCATAGACATATTTACAACACAGAGAGTTATATGGAATAAATCTTTTCATCCTAACCTTAATTTACATTAAATTAAATTAATTTAATTTATTTAATAAATTTACTAAAAAATTGGAGCTATTCAGTTTGTTATCCAGAAGTTTCCAGTAGGTTGATTTGATATCTGGTTCATACACGAAAAAAAAAATATAAACAAACAAAACTGTGCCTAAAGCACTTTTAGAGGGCATGTGGAACAGGGTATAAAGTACCGCAAACCTCCATTGAAAAGGGAGGATCCTCCGACCAGACGGGTGTTGTGTCTGGTCCGGGCAACTGCCCGATAGTTGATTTCGGACTGTTGTATATGTTCAAATCGCGCGGAGAACTCTGCTTGCACGATGTAGGATTTTGTTATTTTAGATCGTGTGCGGCGTCATAGTTTACTTCAATGAAGTGCTTTATACTGCTGTATTAGTGAGACTCTACTACAGTAGAACCGGGTACAAAAACCAGGGGGTGCCTTATTTGGGCACGCCACAATTGCGGTGGTTTTTTTTTTTTTTTGGGGGGTGGGAAATCATCCTATGACTTCTTCCGCTCTAGGGTGGAGCGGAAGGGTGTGTCAGACTCTTAAGACCCCTTTTTTCTTACCTCACCTTCCGCCTGACGCAGGTCCTCACCGAACACAACTGTTTCGGGAGGTTCCTGTGTCGGATAAGGCGGGAGGAAACGCAAATTCAAATTCAATACGCGTCAGGAGTCGCAAGACAAGTCCGTTAAGGACTAGTCCGAGCCTAGGCTCGAGAGTCGACGGCACATAGTGTTCCACGCGCGCCTCAAAGAGTTGACAGTATTCGTGACGGGGCCCATCATGGCCGATGCCTGCCTAGGGGTTGAGGATAAATTCGAAAGAGTTACCTCGCCTCTGGGCATTCAGGGCAGGGAAGGAACAGGGGTGGGTTTTAGTCAGTAAGAGTCTGACACGCCCTCCCGCTCTACCTAGAGCGGGAGTAGTCATTGGATAATAGCCAACCCTAAAAAAAAAAGACGGAGCCTTATTGGAATATTCGTATTACTGGATTTTAGAGATAAAATCAGGATAATTAAATTGAAGCATTTTAGAATATCCTAATTTATTAAGGGACCATACAGGAAGCAGTGGGGTAGGCCCGGGTGCAGGGTGCTGGAGTAATGGAGCTGCCAGAGTATGAAGTGCCCAATAGTCAGACAGTACTGTAGTACAAAATGTAACTATAAAGACATTTTGTCAAAGCTATACAGAGTCTGTAAAAAAGTATGCTTAAAAAATGAGCTGAAACTCATGCCAACGCTTTGAATTATACATACGGACACAATATTTTCTGTTAAGTTCATTGGCTATTTACATTCTTTACCTGTCATGTGTCAAAACTCGTACGGCCAGCAACAAAATTTATAATATCACATCTACTTGCGTGTCAGGAGTTTCTTTGAAGGATAAAATCAGGAATCAAGTTGTCCGGAAAAGAACCGGAGTAACCGACTGTGACGTAAGGAGCCTTCGTGGGATAAAAAAAAAAACAACACGTAGGTCGGTCAACATTAATATATATATATTTAAAATAGAGAAAGGGTGTAGGTAGGTCTGCAGTCACATTATTCAACATTCCCCGGGAGATAGCACGCTACTGCCCTGGCTCAGCCTTGGTGTCTCGGGGAAGCCACGTTGCGCTTGCCCCCGGAGGTGTTGGCCGGCAGGCGGCAGCGCCGGCTCGCAGGGTCGACAGGAGCCAGGATGATCGGCCGGCTGGTGGTCTAGCCGGCTCGAAGACGGCCTGCTGAGGCCACGCGGGTAGATAGACACCCGGCGTGGAGCGAGCCGCCGTGATGAGTGGCCTAGTGGCCGCGCCACGAGGCACTGCGGCAGGATGGCCGCGATGGCGGACGAAGTAGGCGCTCGCTCAGAGCGTAGGGCTCCAAGTCCTCTCCCTCCATTTTACAATTTGGGAAGCCGGGTCAGGAAATCTGGAGCTGGTAATCCGGATCTAGGAACCCTGGGAACAATGTCCAGCGTGTCAGAGGTGGAAGATAAGCTTCTCCGCTGATTTTGACACCTTGGCATGAGCAAAGCGGCTGTACGTGCGCTAACAAGTGTGGTTGTCAAAATCAGACGGAGTTTACAAAGGTAAGGAGGAAAAGCATGATGACATTCAAGAGCAGCAGCAGCCACGCGCAAGTCAGCATGTACATAGCTAAGGCTATATGTATGTGCATAGTAAAGCTGATCACGCGGAAGGCGTGATTACAACGTGCGACAGATCTTTTGTAGGTTATGAGCCTTGATTATAAAATGCTAGGAAATGAAATTAAGGAAGACATGTTCTGGAAAGAATTTATACACAGGATTAGGAACACAGAATGCACAAAGCTACCTGTATGCTGTTCAAACACTCACCCAATTACAGGGGTTGGAATCGCGTAATAAGTTGGCAAATATTTGCCAATGCAAACTGCAGCTGCTAGGACTTGGCGATCGCTTCACGGCTCAAGGGTGTTCGACAGAACAAGGTGAGTATGAGGTCTAACGCCAACAGCTGGATTCAGATGAAAAAGGGACCACGATGTCGTTTATCGGGTTTTTATATCTACGCCGTCATTGACAGATGTCATAGAATTCAAAGACAATAGTGTTGTCAGTCAACTAAAATTGTCTGTGCCTACCAAAGGCATCACAATGGCTTTTGGTCTCTGGTTTTATTCTGTTTGTTTTTGTTTTATTAGAATTGTAACGCCACTACGTTACAGTACCCCCCAAAAAAGGTAGGATTTTTACCTGGGTAAAAATCCTTATGGTGTTGCACTAGCCACCATCTGAAATACGACCCTTTTATTCTTCTTCATTCATTCATCATTAGCTCATTTCATCCTTCCATAAACCTATCATACCAGCAGACCACTTATTAAAGAAGTGAGTCCGCTTCCTAACAAGTATGTAAGAGTAGATCGTCCTTATTTGACTAAATACTCGCGTAAATCAGACTTAGTTAGTGAATGTTTATTACTAAGAACCAATATATATATCAAAGTTAATAAAGAAATAAATAAAATATTGTTTTGGATTAAGGCTTGTTTAAGGAGTCTCCGCCCGCTCCTGCAGAGGCTTATTTTACTGAGTTGCAAACCGCTCAAATAGATATATAAAATCAAGAAGTAAAGTTTTTTCTAGTTTAGGTTTTGATTAAGGAGTAACTATACCGCCCCTGCAATGGCTTATTTATTGAGTTGCAAACCGCTCAGATAGCAAAATAAATAAAAACTATGGATAAAAAGGACCCATAGTTGTATATAGAAAAAAAAAACTTGGTTCAAAGTAAAAAGCATTATAGAAAAGGTAGGGCCTTAATATAAACGGAATCACAAATCGAACCCACAACGAGTTACGAGACCTATTTCTGAACCACTAAAAAAAAAATTATGTCGCTGATTATTGAGCGGACAAAAATTTCATTGGATTATTGATCAAACTGTAATGTGTTTAACATATGTAAACAAGTTTAATCAATTGTAATTTATGGTAATGTTATGCAAAATGGTGAGTGTTGAAACAGCAATACAAAAGTAATGTGAAGTACTCCGTCTGTTACAAAAAATTCTAACTATTGAACGCTATGGTTGAATTCCTAAAGTTATGTTTAGATTTAAAAGAAATAAAAGTAAAATAAGTCAAATGATTGTTAAGCAACTGGTGCAACTAGTGTGTACACAGGCTAAGTAATTTCTGAAAGTTATATTCTCAAGTGAGAATCTGTGTGAAAATAAAAAAAATTTTTCAAAAAATAAAATTTTGTTTAAAAAAAATAACTGGTACATTTAGTTTGTACACTGGCTAAATAACTTTTATAAGTTTACGAGTAGTTCTCTAGTGAGATACTGTTTAAAATAATTTAAAAAAAAATTGTTTTTTCAAAAAAAAAAATCTTGTTTAAAACCTAAGTGTTCAAACTTGAATATAAAGTTAAAAGTTATTGAGAGTATCAATTTAAAAAAAATAACTAAGTTTAAAATTTTAATTTTGTTTGAACACTCAAGTGTTTCAAGCAAAATTTGTTGTTAACTGTACTTTTGATGATAACCATACTAAGTTCTATACAAAATTATGTTGTTATGATCTTGTAGTATTCTAGGTTATTGTACAGGATATAATTATGATACTGAATTATCAAAAGTTTGTTCTATTAAAATTATTAAGAAGTTATGAAAAGTTATTTATAGTTTGATTTTAAATTTGAAGGTAACATTGAAAATTAAAAAAAAAATAAAAAAGAAGGTAGGTTGTCAATTTATGAGCAAAAAAATTATAGAAGTTGCTAGATTTTGTCTTCCAAAAGACTAGATGATTAGCCTGGTTGTGCCTGTAATTTATACCCGGCACCCAATCTCTTCTACCGGCACACCGCTAGTTGCTAACCGATAGAAATAAGATTGGTGGTAGTACTTCCCCGGGGCGAGCCGTTCACTAATAGCTCTACTACTACGATATTATCTTAATAGCCGTGAGTACACATCAGTTGCTGTCAACCAAGAGAAAAAAAAAACGTTCTACACATGGACAACACACACAATTAAATAAAAAAAAATACCCACTAGGGAACAATAAAAAAATGTGACTACAAAACCACGTTTTTGGGCGCCAGTGTGACGTAAGGAGCCTTCGTGGGATAAAAAAAAAAACAACACGTAGGTCGGTCAACATTAATATATATATATTTAAAATAGAGAAAGGGTGTAGGTAGGTCTGCAGTCACATTATTCAACATTCCCCGGGAGATAGCACGCTACTGCCCTGGCTCAGCCTTGGTGTCTCGGGGAAGCCACGTTGCGCTTGCCCCCGGAGGTGTTGGCCGGCAGGCGGCAGCGCCGGCTCGCAGGGTCGACAGGAGCCAGGATGATCGGCCGGCTGGTGGTCTAGCCGGCTCGAAGACGGCCTGCTGAGGCCACGCGGGTAGATAGACACCCGGCGTGGAGCGAGCCGCCGTGATGAGTGGCCTAGTGGCCGCGCCACGAGGCACTGCGGCAGGATGGCCGCGATGGCGGACGAAGTAGGCGCTCGCTCAGAGCGTAGGGCTCCAAGTCCTCTCCCTCCATTTTACAATTTGGGAAGCCGGGTCAGGAAATCTGGAGCTGGTAATCCGGATCTAGGAACCCTGGGAACAATGTCCAGCGTGTCAGAGGTGGAAGATAAGCTTCTCCGCTGATTTTGACACCTTGGCATGAGCAAAGCGGCTGTACGTGCGCTAACAAGTGTGGTTGTCAAAATCAGACGGAGTTTACAAAGGTAAGGAGGAAAAGCATGATGACATTCAAGAGCAGCAGCAGCCACGCGCAAGTCAGCATGTACATAGCTAAGGCTATATGTATGTGCATAGTAAAGCTGATCACGCGGAAGGCGTGATTACAACGTGCGACAGATCTTTTGTAGGTTATGAGCCTTGATTATAAAATGCTAGGAAATGAAATTAAGGAAGACATGTTCTGGAAAGAATTTATACACAGGATTAGGAACACAGAATGCACAAAGCTACCTGTATGCTGTTCAAACACTCACCCAATTACAGGGGTTGGAATCGCGTAATAAGTTGGCAAATATTTGCCAATGCAAACTGCAGCTGCTAGGACTTGGCGATCGCTTCACGGCTCAAGGGTGTTCGACAGAACAAGGTGAGTATGAGGTCTAACGCCAACAGCTGGATTCAGATGAAAAAGGGACCACGATGTCGTTTATCGGGTTTTTATATCTACGCCGTCATTGACAGATGTCATAGAATTCAAAGACAATAGTGTTGTCAGTCAACTAAAATTGTCTGTGCCTACCAAAGGCATCACAATGGCTTTTGGTCTCTGGTTTTATTCTGTTTGTTTTTGTTTTATTAGAATTGTAACGCCACTACGTTACGCTACGTTACTAGTAGCTTGCAGAATCAGCAAACTAAAGTGGCAGTGGGCTAGTCATGTTTGTCGAAGGACCGATGGCCGATGGAGCAGACGAGTCCTGGAGTGGAGACCGCGTATCGGCAAGCGTAGTGTGGAACGCCCCCCAGCTAGATGGACCGACGACCTTAAGAAGGTGGCTGGGATAGACTGGATGCGGAAGGCGGAGGACAGGGTGTTGTGGCGCAGCCTGGGAGAGGACTATATCCAGCAGTGGACTGCGATAGGTTGAGTTGATCTATTTGCGTTGTCTGCATGCAAATGTGTTTTATAAACTTTTTTAAATCTTCAGCGCCACAGGAATTGGATAGGAGAGAAATAAAATAAGCTGGATCAGTTGGAAGCTGCACGACGTAGTGTATTATTGCGTGTAGAAAGGCTGCATGCTGAGTGAACGATGTTTGTTTTTTTTTGTGTGGCATCTAGGTCCTCATAGGTTTTTATTCATTTAGATGTTGTTTCGGCTGATGTTGTCGTGATGGAAAGCTGCGAGGTGGAGATTCCGTCAGCGGCACATGTTTTTCGTGACGTCGAATCAGACGATAATTTTGTTCAAGTAAGATGTGTTTCTGCTGATGTTTGCGAGCAGGAGAGCTTTGAGATCAAGATGGAGTCGACACAGCGCTGCGTACCAGTAGAAGTGATGTAAAATCCTTCTATTATTGTTTCAAAAGGTGATAGTCCAGCGGATATCTACCGGGGTGAAAACTGCATCATAAATGCCACTTCACAACGTCAAAACATTCCACAGCAAGCGGAACGGCATTTTTCCCGGGATATTCTGGAGGAGGAGATCTGTACCCTCCCGTGTTTTGCTAAGAGGGATGGTTTCCATTTCGTTGATAAAAATAAAGTTATTTTTAACCGACTTCGAAAAAGGAGGAGGTTATCAATTCGGATGATTGTATTTTTTTTTTTTTTTTTTTTTTTATATATGTTCGGGCATAACTCCGTCATATGTTGACGGATTTGCAAAATTCTTTTTTTGTTCGAAAGGGGTTTTTTCCGAAATGGTCCCATTTAAATTTCAAAAAGATCTGATGATGGGTATCGGAGACAGACAACGGAACCCTTCAAAAATTGACAGCAAATCAACCGCGATTGCTGCTATCGTATGTCTAATGAACTGTTAACACAGTTTAATGGGGAACCACAACTAAAAAGTGAAAAATAAAAAACTTCTTTACAAAAAAATAGAACCGACTTCCAAAAAAAGTGCAAAATAACTTTAATTTCGGAAGTCGGTGTCAAAAAACAAAGACACAAAACAGGAACACCGACTTCCGAAATTAAAGTTATTTTGCACTTTTTTAACCGACTTCGAAAAAGGAGGAGGTTATCAATTCGGATGTTTGTATTTTTTTTTTTTTTTTTTTTTTTTTTTTTTTTTTTTTTTTTTTTTTTTTTTTTTTTATGTATGTTCGGGCATAATTCCGTCATATATTGACGGATTTGCAAAATTCTTTTTTTGTTCGAAAGGGGTTTATTCCGAAATGGTCCCATTTAAATTTCAAAAAGATCTGATGATGGGTTTTGGAGACAGACAACAGAACTCTTCAAAAATTGACAGCAAATCCACCGCGATTTCTGCTATCGTATGTCTATGAATTGTTAACACTATTTATTGGGGAACCACAACTAAAAAGTGAAAAATAAAAAACTTTTTTACAAAAAAATAGAACCGACTTCCAAAAAAAGTGCAAAATAACTTTAATTTCGGAAGTCGGTGTCAAAAAACGAAGACACAAAACAGGAACACCGACTTCCGAAATTAAAGTTATTTTGCACTTTTTTTGGAAGTCGGTTCTATTTTTTTGTAAAAAAGTTTTTTGTGTCTAGTTTATTTATTCTGGCTGACGTGTATTGTAATGATAAATTAACAAACAAGTTGACGACCATAAATATATGATAAATGATAAATGATGTTTATTCAGTAAATAGGTTACAAGGAACACTTTTACACGTCAATGTTTTTTGTCAGTTTAAGCAAGATGAGGCCGGTGTTTCCTAGCTGACTACCCTGAGAAGAAACACCGAAACAAACTCAGAGGTCAAAGTCTCTTTTAGTGTTCAAATCCATACAATGTGTACTGGTTAAATCATATGAGAACCATGTACGTTTATGTCTGGGATGAGCTTTATGAAGAAAGCAACACACAAATTCGAGTAAACCTGTCCAGACAGTGCAAGCATTTGTCAGTCATCGCGAAGCTCAACTCAGAACTTTGAGGAGCTCAACGAACCGACGAACAATACCAAAGTAAGGACATTTGAGTAGGCCGCAAAAATACTCAAACTGCCAGACAATCATAAAATCTACATGAATATAACGACATACATAGTTCTCGCATTCACATTATTCTATATGAGGACCATGCAGCTTAGTGTCTGTAGTGGTCTTTTGAAGAAAGAACCAAACATATTTGAGTGGACCTGTCCAGTCAGTGCAAGCATTTGTCAATAGTCGAATAGCTCAACTTAAAAACCACTAAGGAGCTCAATGACATGACGAACAAAACCAAAGAAAAGACATTTGGGTAGGCCGCAAAAGTACTCAAACTGTCAGACAACGTTGAAAATTACTGTAAAAAGGAGGAGAAAATAATAATGTTTGTCGTCGGTTAATACCAGCTTTGTATATGGGGTATAGTGCCTTCGCAAAGTAGGGTCGAGTTGATCCTATATGGTGTAACCGAGCCCATGACATTTTTATAAAATGATCAATTAGAGAACATCAATCAGGTTATGTTTATGGGGCACTCTGGGGAAAGTTCAGGAAATAGTGATTAGGTGTTCATAACGGTGGTCGTTTTTCTCCTGGTCTTCATAACCGTCCAGTGGAGTTAAAACTATTACAGTTCTGAATTTTATTTTTGTGAACCCTTTCTGGGTAGATGCTAACTAGGGCTCTTAGGTTAAAAAATTAGCAGAGCAGTGTGGCTTTTTAGGGAGGTTTTTGCCTCATTGAAGCCAAGTGCGTTGCCGGGACATGAGGTGCCTGCAAGCTAATAATATTAAAAAAAAACACACTACTCGGGGTTCATTTTGGGCTATCCATAGATGGGCTTCTGCTTCTACGTTTACCTCCCATAGGTAGGGCCTTCTGGTGAGGATTAGGTAGGTTTCAGCCGGCTCTTCAAGGGTTCAATTGAATACAAGCCTTACTAGCGTTTGCGCTTCTATTCGCAGAGGTGTAGCTCATGTGATGATTGTAGTCACAGCCTAATATTAGCGGGTCTGCCTTTAACTGGCAAGTAAGAGTATTGGAGAGCCGTTTGAATTTACAACGTGTAGGCATGACATTGGTTTGAGAGATAGAAGTTTAGCCCTGGCAAGTGGGCACCGGTGTCATGCTTTTTGCCTATTAATATATAATTTAAATCGCCCTCAGCCCTTTTCCTTGTCCGACCGTAGCCAGTATCCCTTCGTATAGTCCTCTCGCGCTCTGCCAGCGAGTCGCCAAGCTACGTGACATCCATCATGGGGCTTCGAAGAACGTCCCAGGATCCCTGCAGGCCGTACTGGTGCCTTGGGGTCTGTAGGATACGCATACGAATAAGCGTACAACTAAGGCCAAAATATTATAGTAGTAGGAAGTACTATAATATTTTGGCCTTATCTTTAAAACAGTGTAAGAGACGTTCACGCCTCAAGCTTTAAAGAAATGTTAGAGTTACAACTATAGTATTTTCAGTTTACATTTTTATTTGATTGAAACTTGCCTTAAACAGATTTTAATTTATGTAGGTACGAAAAAAAAACAAAAAAAAACCAGACACCAGGAGCGTATCTACTGTAAGGCCGAATGTTTCAGTACCTGGGACAACAGCAATCTGACATTATTCTTCTAGCCAGCTGCCCTGTAACTTCTTGTCAGTCAAAAGAAAACAGAATTTATACGCCCTGTGCTATAATTTTCCAAAACAAATCTAACTAGCCTTATTTCATCGGGCTACACTGTCAAGTTGAAGGTTTCTTATGATAACCGTCCTGATCCAACATCAGACCCTGGAATAGACCTGGAACTATAGTTTTAGTCCACAGAAAATCGACGAGACAACACATTACGGCACTTTCTTGTTTAGTATCTACGGTACCTGTGTTCTGATTCTACTAGTCACCACCTAGTTTAATGACATTTGTCAGAAAGTAGGTACATATCCAATGAGTCTAAACTGGTGCCATGTTCTATGGTTGAAGATCCTATATATATAATCAGACACTTTTTTTTTGTGGGGTGGGAAATCATCCAATGACATCTCCCACTCTGGGTGGAGTGAGAAGGCGTGTCAGACTCTTACTGACTAAAATCCACCCCCGTTTTTCACTCCCTGAGTGCCCAGGGGCACTGTAACTCTGTTTCGAATTCGCCGAGCCAAAAGGTGTCCATAGGAACTCCACAATCAAAAAAGATAGCACTATCGTATTTGGACTCATTTGATGTATATTGAAAAGGGATTGACAAGCACTATCGAAGTAATTACGTGACGTAATTAACAGAAATTAAAGATTTGGAAAAAAATATTTTGCTCGACTTGGCCTCGTTACTCGACTACCGTGCCCCGAGATAACTACTATATATAATATAATATAAATATTTATTCACTAGCTTCGCGTGAAATTAGTGCCTTTCTTATTATAAATAATGTGCTATTCCAGACTAAAATCTATCTATGTGCAAAATTTCATCCAGATCATTTCAGCAGTTCTGGCATGATTGAGAAACAACAAATATCCATCCATCAAAACTTTCGCATTAATAATATTAGTAGGATATTAAGATAAAGAAAGCATCTATCCTTAGCAATGCTCCCGTGGGTAACCGCACGGGTAGGGGTAGCGGAAATTTTTAACAGAGTTTCCGCTCTTCTGGGCATTCAGAATGGGAAGGAACAGGGGTAGGTTTTAGTCAGTAAGAGTCTGACACATCCTCCCGCTCCGCACAGAGCGGGAGATGTCATTGAACGGTTACCCAACCAACCAAAAAAAAAAATACGGTGGGTACCCGTGCATATTTTCCTTGTACATCACTCTGCTTTCTATCACTGAATCAATCAAAATGTGATGTGAGTTCTTTATTCTTGAAATGAGGAGCTAAAGTAATACCAGCCGCACGGGTCGATCCATCAGGTTAAGCTACGCTTGCCGGCGTTTGTTCATGGATGGGTGACCATCTATACATACCGAGACTCCTTCGTGCCTCGGAAAGCACGTTAAGCCGTTGGTCCCGGCTGTCAATCGTGGATCTTTGACAGTCGTTACGGGTCGTCAGAAGCCCGAAAGTCTGATAACCAGTCTTACCAAGGGGTATCGTATTACCCAGTAACTGGGTTGTGGAGGTCAGATAGGCAGTCGCTCTATGTGAAATACTATTCAGCTGCATCCGGTTAGACTGGAAGCTGACTCCAAGTTAGTTGGGAAAAGGCTATAGGCAGATTTCTTTCTACAGAGATATTGCGAAACAAACAATTCTTCCTCTATAACATTAGTTCGGTTAAGGACATTAAACCATAATTGTGTTAGACTAGGTTAATATTGTGTAGAAGTAACCACTTAAGCTAAGTTCTATTAAAGTTAGTCCTAAATTGTAGACAAGGCTGTGGTTCTACTGGAATGTGTCTGTGTATAGTTTAACCAAGGAATGGCTATGGTGGTCATTTGTCTTTGATGTGGGCTTAAACACCCTGCTTTAGTAAAATAAGGATTGCAAATATAATATATGATATAAATGGCCTGTGATACCCGAAAGGTTAAATAGAAGTGTAGGTACCTTATATAATACACCTACATTCACCCACTGTCAAATAAGGATTGTGTTTCTGTAATTTTCTTAATAAGGATGAACGCTAACCCAAATTATTAACTATTCGTGTAAAACATTATAATTTTAACAATTCTCGGTACCCCACCAAACTACAAATTCGTAAGTATTAAGTTCATTCGCGGGAAACAGCAGTAATTATGCAGATAATTTATGCACTAGTGATATAGTGCTTGAAAATAAACAGATAATTTTAATCACTAGCTTGAAATTCTTTGTATGATTAAAACATTTCGAGTCCAACAATTAGTAGGCAGGTTTTTAAAATTGCAATTCTTTGCCTTGGCTTTTAGTCAAGAACCCGCTATTCTGTCAACTGAAACTTCTGAAAGCCAGAATTAACAGAAGCGATCACCAAAAAAACGCAGAGGCAATGAAGCTGGACGAATTCCGAGGAAAAGATTAAACTGTCGTAGGTCAGAAAATAATAGCAGAGGAGCGATAAAAAAAACAGGTGAGGTAGTGGTCAATCGCAAGGCTGTCTAATAACTGTGGTAAAAAAAAGAACCGGCCAAGTGTGTGTCGGCTCGCGCTGTGTAGGGTTCCGTAGCAACCCGTTATAACTAGCGGAATAAGAAGAGGGCTTTATTTTTATTACTATGAACATATTAATTGAGTTCACGGTTCTACGGACAGTAACGTTTAAATGAAAACGAAAAAAACTTTTTTACAAAAAAAAACAAACGACTTCCAAAAAAAAAAATACCCTAAAAATTTAAAAATAACTTTAATTTCGGAAGTCGGTGTTTGTATTTTACTTCTTCGTTATTAGAACCTCATCTGTCACGTAGGTCATATGTGACCACGAACAATAGATTTTCTTTTGTGTCTGTTGTCTGACAGATCAGCCATTAAACACCGACTTCCGAAATTAAGGTTATTTTTAAATTTTTAGGGTATTTTTTTTTTGGAAGTCGATTGTTTCTTTTGTAAAAAAGTTTTTTATTTTTCACTTTTTAGTTGTTATACCCCAGAACTAAAAACCCCAATACCATGGAACGTGCGATTTAAACATTTAGAGAACACCAAGACGTCATCGAAATATACATATTTTTGGTTTTTGTTCAGATTCTCAAAAAGCGCTGAATCAATTTCGATAAAATGTTTATGGGACCACCTCGGGAGTATATTCTTTCGGGTAAAAAAAGAATTTTGAAAATCGGTCCACAACTGACGGAGAAATCGGCGGACATACATAAAAAAAACACATACATACAGTCGAACATAAAACCTCCTCCTTTTTCGAAAGTCGGTTAGAAATAGGTTTTATTTTTCCAACATTTTACATGTTTATTATCTATCGTCACGATTTTTTTTCAGATTTTTCAAGATAACGGTTTAGCTTTGAGGGGGAGAGGGACGCTCGACTCGAAATAAAAATATCACTTTAAAGGTTAATATTTCGCAAACGAATCACTGAATCAAAAAGTAGTCTTTACAAACCCAAAAATAAATATTTTTCATTGTTTTATAATTTCATTTTCTTGCCGTTATTAATATAATTCCATAATACCCATGCAAAATTATAAATTTATATACCTCGAACGGACAGACCGAAACTATATGGGTTCCTTGTCCTGGTTCTGACCACGGAACCCTAAATAACATGGTCGCGGCTAACATACACAAATATATAATACTGTAATACCTATCATCTGCCCACAAAAGTTGTCAAAGTAATCCAACATTTGCTTTATCTAACCGATTCTTCAGGGAGCCCGTAGGAGTCAATAAAACTTTTTCTAAGAAGAAATCTCGCTCCTGAAATGAACTTATAAACCAACTTTCTTATTTTCAGCGCCTAAAACATTATTGTTTGATGGCAAATAAATAACATTTCCGTGTTTTTTTGTCGCAGTACCTTCTTACGTTGTAATCTTTTCAAGTCATTCTTGACTTTGCGAAATTCTTTGAGAACTTCAGAAAGTTTTTCAGCCACTTCTTCGGACGTAGTTGGCAAGTTGCTTGATCGAGTAATGAACTGAATTTACGAATTTGTACAATTCTATTAGTTGAACTATGAATAGCAATTAGAATGAATCACAATGAATACTTGAGACATCTTGAAAGTTTTATATTGAATTTTATTTGTTGGATTTTATGGCGTAATTTAAACACAATTGAATATTTGATTGATTGTTGACCATCTTGAATATTATGATGAATTTCTGATTTATCCACAAGAATAATTATGTTGATTGATCAGAGTGGAATAAGATTATACACACTATTTCTTCAAAAATGAATACTCAGCACCAGCCCGTGAGTCGACGGCGCGTAGTGTTCTACATGCGCCTCAAAGAGATGTTTGTCAGCCACCATCATTGATGGGGCCCATCATGGCCGGTGCCTGCATGCCAAGGGGTAGCGGATTCGTAACAGAGTTACTGCTCCCCGTGGCACTCAGGCAAGGAAGGAACCGGGGTGGGTTTTAGTCAGTAAGAGTCTGATACGCTCTCCCACTCCACTCAAAGCGGGAGATGTCATTGGATAATTTCCCACTCCCAAAAAAAAGTGGTAAAAAGTTAAAAGATGAAACATCACCTAGATGGTAGTCTTAAAATAGCTGATTATACACAGATTACAATTTAAAAAAAAAAGCGATTTCATTAATCACAAAGAGAATTTCTTTACATTCAATTTGGCTTATTTTAAGGATTCTAAATCAAAATCTAATTTGGGCTCCAACTTTAAATCCGAATTGCCTTGTAGAATTGTTAAAATGCAAACTTCAGAATGTGAATTAAGTTCTCCAGGATTCTGCTAGATTGGCCACTCGATATAGTGATTAGGTGAAACTTGGTCCGGTTAGCAGCTGTTAGCTAGACTTAGCTAATAGGGTAACAGAAATTGAATTTTCGATCCTTTCGGGTATTTATGCGATGTAGGCTAAACGGCTGAAAGTTTCGGTTTCGGTTTATCTGGTCCAGTGTTTAGTGATGGACCTTATTTCATATTCTAGTTTTAGAATTTACGAATGAAGTGTGCTGACAGATTGAATATGACTGTGTTTAGTTTGATGTATATGTTTGTTGAAATGGAAAGCGGTGAAGGAAAATATCGTGAGGAAACCGGCATGTCATAGAACCAAAAATTCGAAGACAATTGTGACATCCGTCAACCCGCACTGTTTGTTCATATTAACACAAAAATGTGACATAGTCTGGAGTGTACACCTTTTTTTTAGAGGGTAGGAAATCATCCAATGATTTCTCCCGCTCTGGGTGGAGCGGGAGGGACCATCTCTTTTTCCTTCAGTTGCCTCTGTGCCAAAGACCGCGGTGACTCTATTTTAATTTATCCGCGACCCCAGGCGGGCATTGTCTCTAAAGGGCCCCGTCAGGTACTGATGACATCTCTTTAAGGCGCGCGTGGAACACTACGCGTTGTCAACTATCGGGCCTGGTCCCTATCGGACGGCGAACTACCAGAGGCCGGAGATCGGCTTGTGACCCACGAAGCCCAAGGCGTCCCTGTTGAGTTTCTTTCATGCGTTCTGCCTCCTCCTTCGCGAGCATTTACCGCTTCGCAGAAGGAGGCGACTGCTTCCCATTCCCTTTCGCTCCGTATACCACGGCTTGGACCAGGGCAGGGCGAGAGAGGTCGCTGCTACCGATCGCCTCCATCAGGACACGGCGGTGCTCTACCCAAGCCCGGGTGTTTCCTCCCGCTTTATTCGACACAGGAACCTTCCGAAACAGCCGTGTCCGGTGAGGACGCCAGCGCCGTGACGCCTCTCAAGCTACTACTCAAAGATGGAGTGTACACCTGCAAATAGAAAGGTCACATTTTAGAACTTAACCTCCAGAACTTTTATGTTCATTAAAAGAAAAGCTTAAAATTTATATTAGAAATGTTCTTGAATCACATTGTTTAAATGAGTGGGCTTCACCTTTCACTCACCTTTCCATTCACAAGTCAATCTACTAGTAACTACAAAATCAATGTTGCCATTGAAAATAAAGCACCATTCAAAAATCAATTTAAGTCTATCAATCGAGGATTAACAAGAGACAAATTGTTGAGAACCAAAACACGTTTTGTGACTGCTGACAATACTACAATTACGAAGAGACAAATTATAATGGATTAACCAAACATAATTTTCCTCAGAGAAAGTTGTAGTCACATTTTCAAGTTTAAATTTATTTACCAATCCGTAGCTTGCCAACTGTTGAAACTTTACTAAATACTTCTTGCTGGCGAATAATAAAGCTTTTCTTGGATTGGTCGTTTGCCAAAAAAAAAATAAGTTTTTCTATTCTATCGAGGAACATGCTTCGGGATGTATTGTAACTAAAATCTATGGATTATTGAGGAACCAAGTTGTGTTCACGTTTTTGGTTTATCATGTTATCAAATTATATATTATATAATTTGATAACTTTGTTGAAACATCAATGAGCAATAGCAAATTATCTGAAGATGCGCCTTGTTGGGCTAGGTCATATTCAAAGTAATCAATTAACGATAATGTTTTAAACTATATAGCAACATCGTTTGGAACCAGATACTACGATATATTAAAATTTTATATTTATAAAACATTGTTCAGCTATCCAAGTCCAGCCAGTTCTTTAGCAATCATAAACTAATATAAACTAGTTGGCACCGAAATATTTTTTTTGCTTTTTTTTGTTTTGTAGGAGTATTATCTAAAACTACAACTGATTGATCTTGTAAACTATTACTAGGATAATGAGTGTCTATTCTATCACGTAAAAGTTTAAAAAATAGAATAGAATAGAATAGAATAGAATAGAATAGAATAGAATAGAATAGAACAGAATAGAATAGAATAGAATAGAATAGAATAGAATAGAATGGCATAGAATAGAATAGAATAGTTCATTCAGCAACAGTACACGAAACACGCACGGTATACAGAAATAACAAAGAAAAAAAAGAACCCTGAGTAACTGATATTTCAACGCACAGCCTAAACTACTGGTCCGAGAAACATGACATTTAGAGAGTGTGTCCTTTGTGAAGAGTATCCACTTAGAAAGAATTTTTCGAAATTACAACCTTAAAAAAAGGGGTCGTGCATAAATTCGAAAAACAGACAATACACTAAAAATTTAAAAATAACTTTAATTTCGGAAGTCGGTGTTAGTATTTTATTTCTTCGTTATTTGACACCGACTTCCGAAATTAAAGTTATTTTTAAATATTTAGTGTATTTTATTTTTTGGAAGTCGGTTGTTTTTTTTTGTAAAAATGTTTTTTATTTTTCACTTTTTAATTGTTATACCCCAGAAATAAAAAGCCCAATAACATGGAACGTGGAATTTAAACAAACATATTTTTCGTTTTTGTTCATTTTTCAAAAATCGCTGAAGCAATTTTTATAAAATTTATGTGGGACCACTTCGGGAGTATATTCTTTCGGAAAAAAAAGAATTTTGAAAATCAGTCCACAAATGACAGAGAAATCGGTGAACATAAATATAAAAAAAAAAATACTTACATACAGTCGAACATAACACCTCCTCCTTTTTCGAAGTCGGCTAAAAAGAGTTACCGCGCCCCTGGGCAGTCAGGGCAGGGAAGAATCAGGGGTGGGTTTTAGTCAGTAAGAGTCTGACACGCCCTCTCGCTCCATCCAGAGCGTAAGAAGTCATAGGTATAGTGTAATTTTAGAAGCACTGCAAAATACTTTGACACCAAAATGAGAAGAAAGTACAAAATAAACATGCAAACACTCCCAAACAAAGACCTCGTACACAGGCAAACTGATAAATATATTTCGTAAAGTTACAAAACGACTGTGCTGCCATAAAATCCAGAATTTATCGTACTTTTTAGTCCAACGGCAGCCCAAGGGAACCACATGTCCATGAAATGAAACGTTATTTCTATGTTAGACGATCACTCGAAATTCTCACAAACGGAACCACAGAGTCAAGTTACAGTAAGTATGAAAAATATTGTGCCTTCAACAAATAGTAAATATATGTTAGTCTGTATGTTTGAATGTTTGTTGATCAATTATTCCTAAATGGCAAAACAGATTGGGATGAACTTCGTACACGGATAAAACATAACTTGCATTAGGGCAAAGGATACTTTTATTTATTACTAGCTTCTGCTAGCGGCTTTGCCCGCGTGGAATTAGTACTTTCCCCACTATATATGCCCATGTGCTATTCCAGACTATTATCTATCTATGTGCCAATTTCACTTAGATCCGTTCAGCCGTTCTGGCGTGATTGAGTTATAAACATCTATTCATCCAAACTTAAGCATTTATAATAATTATACTCGTTGACGCGTGTCCACTTCGCTGGACATCAAAAATAGCCTATGCCACTTGAATAATGCAGCTTACTACTGGTTCAAGAATTTTTTAAATCAGTTCAGCAGTTCGAGATTTCTTCCTACAAACCAACTTACAAACTTTACCTGTTTATAATAATAATAATGATTTATTATCAGGCAACTAAGGCCCATAAATAAATTACAAAAAATAATCTTAAAAAATAATGAACTACGAGTAATACATATTGAAAAACATAAACCTATAGACTACTGCACACCACCCACCCACCTTTGAAATCAGCGTTTTGTATGGACAATTTTAAAGAAGTTGCATTTTTCATACTAACATTTTATTTAACAACTATGAACACTTATGTTTTAAAACTATTATGCAATAATGTTTAAAAACTAAGATAATGTATGCCACTTAGACTAAGCATCAAAAATAAGTTTTGGATAAGTTAAAACAAATAGTGGTTTCATTTCTGCTAACAAAAAGAGGAGTATTTTTAAGGTGTTTTTTTTTTTTTGTATAAAACTAGAGGAAATAAGATTTTTTTTTACTATTGACAGTTGTCCATGACGGTCATTATTCGATAGATTATAGTAACGAGGTTAGAGAACCTCACAAACAGAGGTTTGTGAGAAAAAAACGCCAATTTCATAGGTGGGAACCCAATATTATAATTATATTACTAGCTGTCCCAGCAAACATTATTCTGCAATTTAAAAAAATGGGGGGTGGGGGTAGGAGGGTGAAAATACTTTACGACCCTTTTCATACTTACAAATTTGCCGAGCCATTTCCGAGGAGCCACAAACACCGTGATACGTGTTATATCTGTGAGTGACTTCCAGATACGTCATCACCATACATTCGGTTACTGTAAATGGATTGCGCAACCCAACTTGATGCATCCAATAAAACTAACCCGCAGATTCGGCGCGGGGCCTTTTCGTCACATACATCGGTCGTTAGAACAACCTCTTAGTACTTACGTACTCACCTATTATTAAGAATTAATTGTAATCACTTTATTAAATTCATTTAGTGGAAATTTTGTTTATTTTGGACTCCTCCGCTGCCCATCACATAATTCACGAGATTTTTATATGTTAGATAAACTTACGTTGTTTTCAATCATCCAGTGACTCATCGGCATTACGATTCTTTTGTATAACTTTTTCTTAATTTTGGATAACTTTTGTTGGGCCCGGTCCGCTATAGTAATAGTTGGATCCCTAGGCCTCGTTAAATAATAACAACTGGATTGTCTAAATTGATTATAATAGAAATTAAATGACGGTTACAATATTTGAACCGGCGCGACAGTAAGTCGGTACGCGTGCGTTCGTCCGTGAGTCGTAGATGAGTCTGCCCGATGATGGCCGAATGGGAGCGCGAGCGCCGTCGCCGGCGGCCCGCCCCCGCGTCCCGCGCCGTGCTTCATCATACTCCCCCGGTTGAAGTCCCTTCAACTCCTTGAACTGGCAGAGGGCAGATTGTGTTGTAGGCTCGGCGGATGATCCCCTTCTTTGTCTTGATGTCGGCAACCCGAGCGACGCCGTCCTTGCCTGGAAGAACCCGTTCTACGCGGCCCAGTAGCCACATGAGGGGTGGCAGCGCCTTCTCCTTCAGGACCACCAAATCACCGGGCTTGAGATCACCGTACGAGGTGTGCCATTTAGTTTTCTGCTGAAGTAACTTAATGTATTCATTAGAAAACCGGTTCCAAAAATGCTGCTTCAAATACTCGACTCGTTGGAATCGCTGTAGTGATGTTATTTTAGCTTCTGTAATCTGTGGATGAGGCACAAAGATTAGCGATCGCCCAATGAGGAAATGAGAAGGGGTGAGCGGGTAAAGGTCAGAAGGATCATCGGACGTAGGAGTAAGAGGTCTGGAATTCAATATAGCCTCAATCTGTATCAAGAGTGTGGACATTTCTTCAAATGTTAGGTGTGCTAAACTTAATATTCGCCTTAGGTGATGTTTGACTGATTTAACAGCTGATTCCCACAACCCGCCAAAGTGCGGAGTGTACGCTGGAATAAATGAAAATTGTATACCTTGTTCGGCCACCTGTGACGGCAAAGTGAGATGGAGAAGTTTCGACAGTTCATTGAACGTGCCCACGAACGTAGTACCGTTGTCAGAGAAGATATGCTGCGGCTTACCTCTGCGACCGATAAATCTATTTAGAGCTGCTATAAATGCTTCTTTTGTCAAATCTGAGACAAGCTCCAAATGCACAGCCTTTGACGCTAGGCAAACAAAAATACATATATAAGATTTGACTAATCGTGAGCCCCTTCCTTTACGGTAACTTATCATCACCGGCCCGCCATAGTCGACACCGGTGTTTAGGAACGGAAATTCCAGTTCAACCCGTTGTTCCCGTAAGTTTCCCATCACAGGCTGAATTGTTTGGGCCTTAAACCTGCAACATTTGACGCAGGTTCGAACTGTGCGCTTGGCTAACGCATTGCCTCCAATCACCCAGTAATTGGTTCTTACCAAAGCTAATAGTAAACAGGGACCCGGATGTATATGGGTTTTGTGTAACATCTCAAATAATAGTTTTGTTAAGGGGTGTCTACTGCATAATAAAATTGGATGTCTTACATTATACTCGTAATTAGAATTTCCAAGTCTACCACCGATACGAATTATATTGTTAGCATCCATGAACGGAGAAACTGATAACAATCGGTTTTTATGTGGCAACTTCACGTTCGAGAGAAGACAATGTTTTTCAGTTGGGAATGACTCTTGTTGAGCCATTCCCAATAAAAACGTCACTGAATTATTTAATTCTGACGTAGTAAGACAGCCGTACCGTTTGCTCTGTCGACAGTTGTTTATAAATCTAAACAAGTAGGCAATTACTCTCTGTAGAGAAGTAAAATTGGAAAATGTTGAAATTAATGTCGAGACTAAATTAATTTCGGCAGGTTTTGTGTTACATGTTGTGTGGAGTGAGATTAGTTCAGGTAGTTCTGAATTGCAATTTCTACCAGGAACACTCGGCCACTGAGACATGCCACCTTTTAAATAGTTAGGTCCCGACCACCAAATGGAATTACTGCCTAATTGATCGGCACTCACACCGCGAGATACTAGGTCTGCGGGGTTTTCCTTGGAAGTTACGTATCGCCACGTAAAACCACTAGAATCCTCCTGTATCTCACTAACACGATGCCTAACAAAAGGTTTACATTACACTGCTCTGACTTATGGGCAAGCCAGCCTAATGTAATGGTCGAATCCGACCAAAAGAAGCAATCGTCGTACTTCATCACTTTGGATTTAACTTCCACACAGGCAAAGCCGTTAACAGAACTTAGTTTTTATGTATAAAACGTTTTATATAGAAAAGGCACAATATTTTTCTATTCAAAAAGGTTTTGTTTAGAAGCAAGGAGTCGTTGAATGCAAGGACAACGTTGTTCATTGCAGTTTATGGGACTATTTCAAGCAGTGTCTTCCGGTTGATAATGATGCCGTACCAAATTAATGGAACGGCACAAACCGTCTTGTTTTGGTCGAGTAACAATTTTTATGTTTAACAGGCGTTCTAATTAGGGTAATAGATAGTCCTTGACGACCTCTTTTATGACATATAAAAAGTTTTTATTTAACTTACAATAATCGTATGTATGTTTGCAAGTTGTCCGTAAAAATTTGCGAAACATTTTGACCTTTTGTTGGTATCCGATTGAGCTGAAATTTTGCATACAATTTTGCATACTGGTGACAATACCTTTGTATGATAAGCATGACCTGAATCGACATTCAGGATTAGCTCCAGATAAAGGAACTCTTCAGTGCTCAACAGCATGGACACAAAATGTTGTGTACACATTTAATTGTGATAGCTGGTTTAAGAGGCCGTACACGAAATTTAGCTGATTTCGCTCATTTACGTGGTTTTACAGACGTGATTTTACAGTTAAAATAATATATTCCTAAAAGTTTTAATGCACAACATGAAAGATCGTTCCAATTATGATCTAATGTATGAGCTAGTTTTTTCATTTTTATTATAATTACGATTAATTGACCACAAACCGACGACGGTTTTGTGAATTTTTGCTGTAAGTGGTTTAGAATATCACATAATTACGAATCGTATTGACGTCTAAATGCCATGAAAAAATTAAAATGTATTGTAGAAAAAGTCTTCTTTAGAATGTATGAATCACTTTTTGCCACTTTTGTATTAAAATTTTGAGTAAAAAAATATTCAACTTAGTCAAATTTTAGAGAAAATGGGCAAAGAATTGCTTTTGATTTTGCCTATTCAAAACTCTCGTTCGTAAAATTCAAACAGCAAAAAATAAACTTCAGTTCACCATCAATCGATTTCTTGAGAAAAAAAAATGTAAAAATTACAAAAATTTTCCAATAAAAAATCTTTTAAAACAACCCAAATCTCGACTTATAATACGCAACGCAAGCTTTAAATTTAGCTCATTCATTAGATCATAATTGAAATGATCTTTCATGTTGTGCATTAAAACTTATAGAAATGCATAATTTTAACTGTAAAATCACATCTTTAAAATCACGTAAATAAGTGAAATGGGCCAAAATTTCGAGTACGGCCTCTTGAAAGCTTGTTTAAAAACTTTTTTTTTCCTTATTATTAAGGGGTTTTTATCCACAAGGATACGTCGATCCCATTGTACCTTACCCGGGCCTGCGGACGGCGAGCAGTGGGTAGCTCGCCGTCGATCAGCACCAGGCGCGTGAGTCGACGGCGCGTAGTGTTCCACGCGCGCCTCAAAGAGATTAGTGTCAGCCACCACTGACGGGGCCCATAGTGACCAGTGCCTGAATGACTAGGGGTAGCGGATAAATTCTGAAAATGAGTTACCGCACCCCTGTGCGCTCAGGCAGGGAAGGAACATGGGTGGGTTTTTATCAGTAAGAGTCTGACAAGCCCTCCCGCTCCACCCAGAGCGGGAGAAGTCATTGGATGGTTTCCCACCCACCCAAAAAAAAAACCCATTGTACCTTATAATTTATTTACACACAACTATACACCTATAATTATGCTATATTTTACTACACTACTATATACACCACCACTATACGTATATGATAGGAAAATAGAAGAGAGAATCATTGAATAGACTTCTGAATTAAGCCACAAACTATACCTTTAGTCCTTTCTTTATAAAAATAAAATTAAAAAGTAATATAATTAAAAAATGTAATAAAAGATGACCTCATATTTGACTATTTTTCGTATTCTTCTAAATCAAAATACACCTAATTACGTGTGTTACTTTTTTTTGTGGGTTTGGCAAATCATCCTATCGCTCTGGGTGGAGCGGGAGGGCGTGTCAGACTTTTACTGACTATAGCGCACCCCTGTTCCTTCAGTTGCCTGAGTGCCCAGATTTTTTATTATTTTTGATGTTTCAAAAGTACATATTCTCAATTTAATAGAATTTGGCATTAACTTTTATATTATGTTAATGGTGAGCGATCGGCTGCTGTGCTGCGTGTTGCAGGTTTGATGCCCGTACGGAAAAAAGATTTGTATGGCCTACAGATACCTAGATGTTCCAGGTCTGGGTGTCTTGTGTATGTGAGTGTGAATGTTTGTGAACACATCCACGATACAGTAGTAATTCCCAGTGAAGGGCAACGTTTTTTTTTAGGCACGCGTTTGACCCCCATCTCACCTGGGTAAGTTATCATGAGGTCAAAGATGGAGCACGCCTGCCTAGAAGTAACACAATCACTCTTTATTCTTTAATTCTTTATAGTACACCAAACAACTAACATAATACACAGTGATTAAATAGTTAATGTACAAAAGCGAGCTTAACTCAATGTTGAGTTTTCTCCCAGCAAACTCATGACATAGAAAATCAAAAAAATCTGGAACTTCTAATACATTCATTTATTAAAACAATTTGACAGAAAGAACTGATTTTAAACTTTAATAAACTGTAAACGTATGAACTAATATATTTTTGGTTAATTAACTATATTGTGTTGTCAATGCCGACGAAATTATTGCCGCAATATGGTTCAGTACATGTTTTGGCACTAACTAATACTACAAATTACTATTTAAAATTCACGAGTGAATAAACAAAAATCTCATTAATAATTTTGTGTGTTGATGGTTTTGTACTTTCAATGAAATTAGAGTGTATTATTTTCCAGTTCTGTGGTTTACCATTCAATGCGGTTGAATGGCGCTTGCTTACCTAAAATTGCATCTTTATAAAAAAAAAAACTTTAGTAACACTAAACAGTTCAATAAATTTATTACGAATAACTGTTAAGTTTATGCATATTCTTTTGCCACCATAAATACTTTAAAAAAAAAGTATGACGTTTAAATCACGGAGTGCAAGTAAATTAAACGCAATTTTATACAAATACTAGCTGACCTGGCAAACTTTGTTCTGTGATTAAAAATGGGGGTTGGGGGGTAGGAGGGTGAAAAATACTTTACGACCTATTCTCATACCTACACAAATACACAAATATACAAAAAAAAAACACTAAAATCGGTCGAGCCGATTCGGAGCACAACCACAAACACCATGACACGAGATTTTGTATATATGAGATTGCCAATAAATATTGTGTAGTACATAGACCTATACCTTTTATTTTTTTTTTTTTGGGTGGGAAATCTACAAATAACTTAGGAGGGCGTGTCAGACTCTTACTAACTAAAACCCACCCTTGTTTCTTCAGTCACCTGTGCCAGGGCTACGGTGGCTCATTCAAGTGTTATATTTTACTATTATCTATTCTAAATTGTATGTTTCCAGCCAAGCTTTTCAAGCACAAGATACCAAACTCAAAGTAACCTTTCCAAACACCCTCGGCTATAATGATCAAATTAAGACGTTGTTCTACCCCTTCGCTTATCTTAACCACACTATTATAATTACATACGAACAATACGGCTTTCAGCTGAATTTTGACAAAGATAAGAACCGATATGCAAAGTCAGCGAACTGACAGACACTATCGTAACACGTGGTACCGTTTCAATACCTCCGAGTGTACTACAGTTCTTCAAAATTTAAATAAGCAAGTCATTTTCAACTTTGCACTCGAATCTTTAGGGTTTAGAATAGAATGTATGGGGTAATAAATTGTTAGTTATGAACATAATTTAGGAACACCGACCAATAATATGTAATGTCCATGTTTCTCGTACATTGCGATAAATTGGACATAACGTGTAATGCCCAGACAGGTCACATGTGTTTCACATTAGGCACAATAAATGTTATTGTTGTCTACTGAATACGTAATAGGGATTAGCCCTTTGTTGCCTAGTTTTATTACCTGCCTACAACATTTCGACAAATGGTCCACGGGTTTCAAGCGAATAGGTAATCTAGTTTTGAATTGATACGGTACTCGTAGAATTTTTATTAAATTTTCGGATTATTTGTTTGAGTTGGGCATACAAAATGCAAAACTGGCATCTACATAGGCAAAAAAAAATAAGCTTGAGTTATAACATGAGATAAATTCATGCAGGGAAAATGAAAAGAGACAGCCAATTTTGCTCATTGACAATGAATAGCTTGTACGAATACGTTTCAAACATGTAGATTCTATGACTTACGGTCTAAGAGATCAAAAAGCGAATTTTAAAACTGAATGGGAGTTGAGCAAGACATTTGGCAAGGCATTGTAGCGACAGATAGAGTAAAGCAATGACGGAGTGGCGTGCAAGGATTGATAAAGTGTCGGTCGTGTGGCGACGAGCTGGGCAGATGACATTGTTGCCATCGCGGGGAAAAACTGGATGTATTTTAAGGGACCCCCACAACTTATTTTACAATTAATTACAAATTAAACAATAGAAAATATTCCTGTGTTAATAAGTCATTATCAGGTATGCATATAATTATAAACATTAAGTCTCTCCATACACCGACTGCTTCGAGCAAGTTGCAGTCAACACAACTGTACAACAACTGCACAAGGACTGCTTAGAGCAGCCGGGTTGCAGTCGACTTCAACCGCGACACGACCGCTCTACGCAGTCTGTCTATGAAGGGCCTTAAATAAAATTATGGATACCGGAGTCTTGAATTAAAATTAAACAAAAAAGATACAATTAAAATAAATTGTAAAATAATTTTAAATTAAATTATATCAAAAATAAATATTCAAATAACTAAAAAACATGGGGACTGGCACAAGAAAAAGAGAGCTCTACGTCCAACCTGAATTTGGGCTGTAGACGATGACGATAATGATGCATGCACTGTGATATTTAATTCAGACAAGTTCTTTTTATAATTTTTTAGTACCTATTGTCATCAAAATACAAAGAAAACGTTTTGTGACAGTATCGTCTCTCAGTCGTTATGCTAATCTGCCAAAACGTGCTTGAAACTACTTGGAGGACATCTCAGTAAAAAACCTCGTAAAAACATAAACAAAAACATTTTCGTCATAAACAATACGTTGAATACATTCTCTCTTCTATACCCACGATATTGTTACGAAAATATTTATGTAAAAGAATAAGGAAAACTGGTGAGATATAAAAAACAGATCACATGGCGGTTGTTACGAGATAAAGTGTGGGGCTTCCAAACGAGAGGAAAGATGTTCATTAGGAGGCATTTCTTGAGAATATAGATAAGTTCTTTGTGCCTGTAGCTGGGATGTGGTTCAAGAGGGTATTCTACCTGTATTTACCTTTATTGAAAATGATACTCAATTCATTGCCTGTTGCTGAAACCAGATACGACTTCCGGGTGTAATTTACTACACAGAAGTTTTTATACGTCATGATTTTTTTTCGAACCTAAAATTCGGAGATGTGTGTTATTCACCAAATGCACAGTGAGACTGCCCAGTCCAATGCACAGAAAAGAGCATGCAGAGAAATCGTATAAGTTACGTCTTAGAATTTTGAACATTATAGGCTGATTAAACTGATACTATGCTATATCTTGAGTAAACAAATGTTTAACATATAAATAAATGCGGTAGCTAATTTATTGGTAAAAACATTTATCATTTAAAACGATGGTACTCGTAGTATACGACCTGACGTACCTACATTAAATACAGTATTAGCATCTATACGATATACATAATATAGGATGGGCAAAACACGTGGAGGATATTTTAAGGCTTACCAATAACAATAATATCACCCTACCTCAAAGACAATATCTAATAAACAATACGAGTATATAAACCCACAGCTTAACCTTACATAAATTTTGAAATCATACCACAAAATAGATTTATACAGAACTTTAACTCAAGCCGACGAGCGAAAATGAACGCACACATAGACACGCTTCACGTACAGCGGGTGCAAGCGCACTCGCTACTGGCATTTGATTTCGGTCTTATATGCGGCTATAATGGGCAGTAAAGAAGGTGGATAAAAAAAGATTGCATACAGTTGAGAAAAAAAAAATGAGATAGACTTGTGGAAAGATCTAGTGTCATAAAGTTAGATATCAGTTCATTACCTAGAGGAAATGTGAAAGCGGCGCCAAGGTAAAATAGCTAAAAGTGAATTGTTTAGATTATCTGTATATAGGCATGTAATAAGAAGGGATAAAATGCATGGAACTAGAAGAGTGATGGATATAAATGTCGATGGATAGAGAGGACGAGGAAGGTAAAAGAAGAAATCGACGGTTTTCTTGAGAAATTATAATGAAACCAAAGGCTAATGATAGCGTAACAGTTGATATATGATTTATTGCTACTGAGATGAAAAAGTACGGTGAATAATTTGATTATGCTCAAAGTAATAAGCCCACATTAAATATGAATTAATCCCCTTCAAAATAATCTCCTTGGCCAGCGATGAACTAATTCCTACATTAATTCCATGATTGAAAGCACTTCTAGAGACCTTTCTTCTGAAGGATCTTCAGGCGACGTGGCCATTTTCAGCACAACAACGTGCTGAGCCACACCTCGCTTCTGATTTGTAAGTTTATGGCAGATATAAAATAATATAATGTAATATAATATAAAAAAAACATTATTGTCCACATCCGCCTTAAGTTTTAGCACCACTGTGACTTCTGGCTCTTCCCAAAAATTGAAACTATGTTAAAAGCAAAACGTTTCGACACTATTCTTGAGATTGTAGTCTGAAGCCCATCATATTAAAAGATTTTAGAAATGCTTCCAATCATACAATCAAGGTTGGGATTAGTGCATCAGTAGTTAAAAGGAGTACCTAGTTTCAAAGGGATGAATTTAAATTTAATCCTTTCGTATTACTTTGGTCGTTATTATAGTTTTTTTATAAAAATCTCTTGTAAGATTGAGCTTATACTAACTAATTTTAATTTCTGCAGTCTTAGATATATTGTATCTCCCTATATGTTATTCCGCGCATTTATAATAATTTGTAACTTGATAGAAAAACTTTATTATTATTATTATTATTCCATTTATTTAATCTTATATACATACACTTTACATTTTCAAATATTTAGGTACTTACATATAAAAACATAAATAAATACAAAAACATTTAAAAATATAAAAAGTAGTAGCCCACCGGTATCGGGAATAGGGTCCAAGCTACCGGTGGTCAGGGCTCCTGAGAAAGGAATCTCCTAACAATACGCGCCGTGTCCAGGAGTACTGCTTTCTGGATCAAGCCCTTGATCCAACTGCCTAACGAGAGCCTCCTGAGATGTTGGTCGAGGCTCTTGGCAATTAAGCCATTGGCCGTCACGACTATCGGCACAATGACTGCTATATCCACCTCCCACATGTCGACAACCTCGCGAGCCAGATCAAGATACTTTGTTTTTTTATCTCTCTCAGCCTTCACGAGGTTCTCGTCATGAGGGACAGTTATATCAACAATCATTGTGCGACGCTCTTGTCGATCTATCACCACTATGTCAGGCTTATTGGCAACAATAGTCCTGTCAGTGATGATAGATCGATCCCAATATAACGTGATATTGCCATTTTCGAGAACTGGGTCGGGCTCATACCTATAATACGGTACTTCAGATTCCACAAGATTGTATTTAAGAGCAAGTTGCTGGTGGATAATCCTGGCTACAAGGTTGTGTCTATGCAAATAGTCTCCGTTAGCTAGACGAGAACAACCAGAAATAATGTGTCGTATTGATTCTCCGGGCCGGTGGCATGCCCGACAGATGTCAACCGTACCGTCCTTCACAATATATTTCCGGTAGTTATTCGTCATAATAACTTCGTCCATAATCGCACAGACAAAACCTTCGGTTTCCCCGAAGAGGTCACCAAAGCGCAGCCAGGATACGGACGCTAAGAGATCTACATCGGGCCCATGTAGGACCCGGTAAAAGCGCCCGTGAAGCTCCTTGCTCTGCCATACTTCCCTGCGGTCATTAGTATCCAGTACTGTAGGTTTGCGCCAGTTCTCTTTTGCCAAGGAGAGCGGGGTGAGGCCCTTGTCCACAGCGACCACATCTCGATGCATACCCACGTCAGCTTTGAGGAAGTACTCCCTAAGGCGTCAAGTTCCGTCTGAGTCCATTTGAGTATGCCGAAAGAGTACATCAATACCGGCATGACCCAACCGTTGAAGGCGCGCACCTTGTTCCCGCCTGATAAAAGACTATTCAGTACTTTATTCAGGCGGCCAAAGAAGCGCTCCCTCAACGACTGTTTCACTTCAGCAGTACTGATGCCTAACTCTTCCGACATACCCAAATACTTGTAGGTTTCGGTTGAGCAGAGGGATCTAAGGTGTACGGAATCCGAGAGTTGAGTTCCCACGGATTCTATAATCTCCCCTCGCTTTACATGCATGACTGCACATTTGTCCACACCAAATTCCATCCTGATGGCGCTACTGAAGGTTTCTGTTACCTTCAGTAGCTTCATCAGTTGCAAGTTGTTGGGGGCAAAGAGTTTCAGATCATCCATGTAAAGGAGGTGTGATATGACCTGACCACCTCTTCTCAACCGGTAGCCTTGGCCCGAACCCTCCAGTAGAGTACTGAGAGGGTTTAGGGCCAGACAAAACCACAGTGGACTCAGACTGTCGCCCTGAAATATGCCACGCTCGATCCTTATCGGTTCGCTGTTCTCCCGGATTTGTCGACATCCTGGATAGTGAAGAACCGTCCTCCACTGCCCCATACACGACATCAGGAAGGTGCGCAAAGTTGGATCCACTTTGTACAGCTCCAGCACCCTCATGAGCCATGTATGTGGCACCGAGTCATAGGCCTTCTTATAATCTATCCAACATGTCGTCAGATCTTTTCGAGAACGACGAACCTGTTGGCTAATGGCAACATCAATGAGGAGCAGCTCCTTAGTACCACGGGACCCGTTCCTACATCCATTCTGAGAGGCAGACATGATAAAATTTGTGTCAATATGATTGTTAATTTTGGCTCTCAGGATGGATGTAAAAACTTTATAGACCGTCGGTAAACACGTGATCGGCCTATAATTTTTGGGTTCCGCAGTACTACCTGATTTATGGAGCAGGTGGGTTACTCCTGTCGTAAGGAACTGTGGCAGCGACCCTGACTCTAGGGCAGACTGGAACTGAGCTGCCAAGCGAGCGTGCGATCTTTGAAACCATTTTATCCAAAAATTGTGCAGACCGTCCGGCCCTGGAGATTTCCAGTTAGGCAACGGACGGACTGCACGAGCTACATCTTGGGGGCTGATGGTAATAGCCCCCATTTCTGGTATAAGATCGCACGCGCGCTCGACCTCTCGAGTCCAATCACCCTCGGTGTGCCTGACCGGCACCGACCAGATGCCGCGCCAGAATGAGCTCATGGCGTCGTCATCAGGTAGGTGCGTATCGGACACACCTTGGTCCGGTCGCTCCCAAGCCATATAAACCCACCTTTTGTTGCATTCGAATGTGCGATTCTGAGTGTACCGCTCCACTCGCCGCTTGTACCGACGAATACGGTTTGCCCATGCATAGATCTTCTGCTTCAGGAAGTCGACACGCTCTGTGACGCGGGTCAGATAATCTCGGGAACTAATATCAGTCCCCGAGAATGCCCGCCTCACAAAGCGCATCACCCTAGGGCGAGTGTTGCCCTCCCTGAAGCAGATAAGCTTGCCAATGAGTGCTCTAGCCTCACCGATACGACGCTCGATCCTGCACTGCCAAGCTGGTACAGCTGGTCGTGCAGCTCTGTCACTGTTGGGGAACTTGACGTGAGCTACACGACATGCCGCTGCAGCCGCGCAGTACAAGATTGAGTGGGTATCAGCAAGGTCTTTGCTGCTATCAAAAAAATTTGATAGCTGCGAATCTAGAGCACACACCAGCGCCTTATTTTTCTTATGCATGGGCAAACGAGGTAGACGAGGTCTAAGCCCAGGCGGTGTGGAGCGGTGCTCTCGGAATGCATCCTCCAAAGCGCTCCTCAATCGTTCGTTACACTGGGTACTCACGGATATAGCCACGTCATCATCATCTTCACCAACGTGGTCAGGTCGCGGTGGTGCATTAGGTTGCAGTTGCACCGCGGCCGGTGGCGAAGCAGGTGAGACACGGCTACTCCGTGATTCGAGGCGTAGTCTATCAAGTGTGGCATCATCCAGCATACGGTTACGCTGGATGACCCGCACCTGATCCGACAGTCGTTGGTCCGATACGTTGACAGCTGGCTCAAGCACCTGAAACAGAGAGAGCATCCGACCACGGTACGCAGTCAGGTTAATTCCCCCCTCTGTAGCCCCATGGTATGAGCGCATGACGTTTTCGTTAATGGATTGTGTCCATCGCATGCGCTGCACACTTCCACCGGCAGCGGGAACCCTATCAGAGGCCGGTGGGCCTCGAGGTTCCAAGCTGGCTGGTGGTCGGCCTCTTCCCCGTCGACGCGCAGGTGGTGGTGTCGTCGGCGGAGTGGTGTATTCGTCGCTCGAGCTCGACGCAATTATTATTATTATTCCATTTATTTTATAATATATACATACAATTTACATTTTTAAATATTAAAATATCAAAATATAAAAACATTTAAAAATATAAAAAATAGTAGCCCACCGGTATCGGGATAGGGTCCAAGCTACCGGTGGTCAGGGCTCCTGAGAAAGGAATCTCCTAACAATACGCGCCGTGTCCAGGAGTACCGCTTTCTGTATCAAGCCCTTGATCCAGCCGCCTAACGAGAGCCTCCTCAGGTGTTCGTCGATGCTCTTGGCTATTAAGCCATTGGCCGTCACGACTATCGGCACAATGACAGCTGTATCCACCTCCCACATGTCGACAACCTCGCGAGCCAGATCAAGATATTTTGTTTGTTTATCTTTCTCAGCTTTCACGAGGTTCTCGTCATGAGGGACAGCTATATCAACAATCATTGTGCGACGCTCTAGTCGATCTATCACCACTATGTCAGGCTTATTGGCAACAACAGTCCTGTCAGTGATGATAGATCGATCCCAATATAACGTGATATTGCCATTTTCGAGAACTGGGTCGGGCTCATACCTATAGTACGGTACTTCAGATTCCACAAGATTGTATTTAAGAGCAAGTTGCTGGTGGATAATCCTGGCTACAAGGTTGTGTCTATGCAAATAGTCTCCGTTGGCTAGACGAGAACAACCAGAAATAATGTGTCGGATTGATTCCCCGGGCCGGTGGCATGCCCGACAGATGTCAACCGTACCGTCTTTCACAATGTATTTCCGGTAGTTATTCGTCATCATAATTTCGTCCATAATCGCACAGACAAAACCTTCGGTTTCCCCGAAGAGGTCACCAAAACGCAGCCAGGATACGGACGCTAAGAGATCTACATCGGGCCCATGTAGGACCCGGTAAAAGCGTCCGTGAAGCTCCTTGCTCTGCCATACTTCCGTGCGGTCATTAGTATCCAGTACTATAGGTTTGCGCCAGTTCCCGTTTGCCAAGGAGAGCGGGGTGAGGCCCTTGTCCACAGCGACCACATCTCAATGCATACCCACGTCAGCTTTGAGGAAGTATTCCCTAAGGCTGCATACCTCGCGGTTGTGTAGGGTCTTAGCGTTTAAGAAGCCACGACCCCCACACTTCCGCGGGATATACAGCCTCATCACCGATGATCGTGGGTGATGCATGCGATTTGCGGTCAGCAGTGTGCGGACCCTCCTATCCAGGGCGTCAAGTTCGGTCTGAGTCCATTTGAGTATGCCGAAAGAGTACATCAATACCGGCATGACCCAACCGTTGAAGGCGCGCACCTTGTTCCCGCCTGATAAAAGACTATTTAGTACTTTATTCAGGCGGCCAAAGAAGCGCTCCCTCAACGACTGTTTCACGTCAGCAGTGCTGATGCCTAACGCTTCCGACATACCCAAATACTTGTAGGTTTCGGTTGAGCAGAGGGATCTAAGGTGTATGGAATCCGAGAGTTGAGTTCCCACGGATTCCATAATCTCCCCTCGCTTTACATGCATGACTGCACATTTGTCCACACCAAATTCCATCCTGATGGCGCTACTGAAGGTTTCTGTTACCTTCAGTAGCTTCATCAGTTGCAAGTTGTTGGGGGCAAAGAGTTTCAGATCATCCATGTAAAGGAGGTGTGATATGACCTGTCCACCTCTTCTCAACCGGTAGCCTTGGCCCGAGCCCTCCAGTAGAGTACTGAGAGGGTTTAGGGCCAGACAAAACCACAGTGGACTCAGACTGTCGCCCTGGAATATGCCACGCTCGATCCTTATCGGTTCGCTGTTCTCCTGGATCTGTCGACATCCTGAATAGTGAAGGACCGTCCTCCACTGCCCCATACACGACATCAGGAAGGTGCGCAAAGTTGCATCCACTTTGTACAGCTCTAGCACCCTCATGAGCCATGTATGTGGCACTGAGTCGTAGGCCTTCTTCCTTCTTCTTTATTATTATGTTTCGGTATTTATTTTTACACATATTATTTACATTTTTAAATATTTTAAAAGAAAACATATAAAAAACATTTAAAAATATAAAAAAAATAGTAGTCCACCGGTATCGGGAGCAGGGTCCAAGCTACCGGCGGTTAGGGCTCCAGAGACAGGAACTTCCTCACAATGCGAGCCGTATCAAGGAGTACTGCCTTCTGAATCAGGCCCTTGATCCAACCGCGCAACGACAGCTTCGACAGGTGGTCGTCGAGGCTTTTGGCCATCAGGCCATTGGCGGTAACGACTATCGGCACAATGACAGCCAAGTCCACATTCCACATATCGACAACCTCGTGTGCCAAGTCAAGATATTTAATTTGTTTCTCTTTCTCAGCTTTCACGAGGTTCTCGTCATGTGGGATGGTGACATCGATTATCATTGTGCGGCGCGCTAATCGGTCTATCACCACTATATCCGGCTTATTGGCAACAATAGTCCTGTCAGTGATGATAGACCGATCCCAGTACAACGTGACATGGTCATTTTCGAGAACTGGGTCGGGCACATATTTATAATACGGTACCTCAGAATCCACAAGTTTGTATTTTAAAGCAAGTTGCTGGTGGATAATCCTGGCCACTTGGTTATGTCTGTGCAAATACTCGCCGTTAGCCAGACGAGAACATCCAGAGATAATATGTCTAATGGACTCACCCGGACGGTGGCATGCCCGACACACGTCAACCGTCCCATCCTTCATAATATGCCTCCGGTAGTTGTTCGTCAAGATAACTTCGTCCATAATCGCACAGACAAAACCTTCAGTTTCCCCGAAGAGGTCACCAAACCGTAGCCAGGCTACGGACGCCAGGCTATCTACATCAGGCCCATGAAGAGCCTGATAATAGCGCCCGTGAAGCTCCTTGCCTTTCCATACCTCCTTGCGGTCATCAGTAGTAAGTACTACAAGTTTGCGCCAGTCCTCTTTAGCCATGGACAACGGGGTGAGGCCCTTGTCCACTGCGACCACCTCTCGGTGCATCCCCACGTCGGATTCTAAAAAGTATTCTCTGAGGCTGCACACCTCGCGGTTGTGGAGAGTCTTAGCATTTAAAAAGCCTCGACCTCCACACTTCCGCGGGATGTACAGTCTCATCACCGACGAACGTGGGTGATGCATCCGGTTTGCGGTTAGCAGCGTACGGACCCTCCTGTCCAGGGCGTCGAGCTCAGTCTGAGTCCATTTGAGTATGCCGAAAGAGTACATCAAAACCGGCATGACCCAACCGTTGAAGGCGCGCACCTTATTTCCGCCCGACAAAAGGCTACTCAATACCTTTTTAAGGCGGCTAAAGAAGCGCTCCTTCAGCGATTGCTTCATGTCAGTAACGTTAATGCCTAACGCTTCCGACATACCCAAATATTTGTATGTTTCGGTTGAGGAGAGAGATCTGAGGTGTATGGAATCCGAGAGTTGAATCCCTTCAGATTCCATAATCCCCCCTCGCTTTACATGCATGACTGCACATTTGTCCACACCAAATTCCATCCTGATAGCGCTACTGAAAGTTTCAGTTACCTTCAGTAACTCCATCAGTTGCAAGTTGTTGGGGGCAAAGAGTTTCAGATCATCCATGTAAAGAAGGTGAGATATGGCCTGACCACCTCTTCTCAACCGATAGCCCAGGCCTGAATCCTCCAGCAACGTGCTTAGAGGATTCAGGGCTAAGCAGAACCAAAGTGGACTCAAACTGTCGCCCTGAAATATTCCCCGTTTAATCCATATAGGCTCATCATTCCCCTGGATTGGTCGACATCCTGGATAGCGAAGGACCGTCTTCCATTGCCCCATACATGACCCAAGAAAGGTGCGTAGAGTTGCATCTATTTTGTACAACTCCAACACCCTCATGAGCCATGTATGTGGAACAGAGTCGTAGGCCTTCTTATAATCTATCCAGCATGTCAACAAATCCTTGTGGGATCGACGAACCTGTTGGCTTATGGCCATGTCTATGAGGAGTAGCTCCTTAGTACCGCGGGACCCGTTCCTACATCCATTCTGAGAGGTAGACATAATTGTATTGCTCTCAATGTGTACATTAATTTTCGCTCTCAGGATGGATGTAAGAAGTTTATAGACCGTCGATAAACATGTAATCGGTCTATAATTCTTGGGTTCCGTGGGACTACCTGTCTTATGGAGCAGGTGGGTAACACCAGTTGTTAGAAACTGAGGTAGCGACCCAGACTCTAAGGATGCCTGGAATTGAGATGCCAGAAGCGCGTGTGAGCTACTATACCATTTAAGCCAGAAGTTATGCAGTCCGTCCGGTCCCGGAGATTTCCAGTTTGGTAACGGACGAACTGCTTTGGCTACATCGAATGGAGTGATGGTTACTTTTTCCATGTCTGGTATAGCTTCACACACGCGTTCGACATCACGCATCCAGCCACCCTCAGTGTGACAGACGGGCACCGACCAGATGTTGCACCAGAATGCATTCGTGGCGGCAGCATCGGGGCGGAGCACGTCAGTCACATTTTGTTCAGGTCGCTCCCAAGCTCTATATACCCACCTCTCATCGCTCTGGAACATGCGGTTCTGCGAGTACCGGTCGACCCGACGCTTATACCGCCGAATACGATTGGCCCATGCACAAACCTTCTGCTTCAGGAAGTCAATGCGTTCCGTGACACGGGACATGTATTCTCGAGGACTGATTCCAGTCCCCGAAAATGCCCGCCTCACGAAGCGCATCACACGTGGTCTTGTATTGCCCTCCCTGAAGCAGTATAGTTTGCCAATGAGTGCTCTGGCCCCATCAATACGCCTCTCGATCCTACACTGCCAGGCCGGTACGGTAGGCTTTGGTCGAGTAGCTTCGTCACAATTTGGTAACTTTACATTTGCTAAACGACATGCCGCAACAGCCCCACAATACAGGATCGAGTGCGTATCAAAGAGGTCCTCGCTGCTCTCAAAAACATTCTTAAGCAGCGAGTCTAGAGCACACACTAGCGCCCTATTTTTTTTGTGCATAGGTAACCGTGATAAACGGGGTCTAAGTTGAGTCGGACTCGATCTATACTCGCGAAGCGCATCTTCCAGTGCGCTCCTCAGTCGATCGTTGCACTGGCTACTTACTGTGACAACCCTATCATCTGTCTTATCATCAACATGATTGGACCGCGGCAGGTTTTTATGAGAAGCCGGTGGGATTTCTTCGGAAACCGGCGGTGCCGCAGTCTGTGTCGTAGTCGAGAAGATAAGGTTGCTCAGTACCTCTGAGCGCAGCCGATCAAGTGCGGCGTTGTCCAACCTGTGGTTGCGTTGGATGACCCGCACCTGATCCGACAATCGTTGAGCTGAGACGTTGACCGTTGGTTCCAGGTCCTGAAAAAGAGACAGCATCCTACCACGATACGCAGTGAGGTTAGTTCCCCCCTCTGTAGACCCGTAATATGCGCGCATGACGTTCTCGTTCATGGATTGAGTCCATTTCATGCGCTGCACACAACCACCGGCAGCGGGGACCCGGCTCGGGGCCGGTTGGCCCCTAAGTCCCAGGCTGTTCGGTGGCCGGCCTCTCCCCTGCCGACGTACAGGTGTTGGCGACGTCGGCGGGGAGAAATACTCGTCGCTCGAGCTCGACGCGGCTGCAGCCGCCGGTAACACTGGTGATCCGAGGTCCGGCGGCGGCGAGGCGGAGCTGAGCGGCGAGTCCGGGGGTGGATGGCGTGCGCGATGGGCAGCTGCTCTTGTTATCATTATTATATTTTCATTCTTATTGGTTTATTGTTGTATCATCATTTATTTCAGTGTGACATATTATGTCATCTGTCCAATCTTGATTCATTTTTCTGTTTTGCTTAATTTTCCTTATTTATTCTGGTTATCTATAGTTTTTATTGTTTGTTTGTGTATATAGTTTCTTCTGTTGAATTTGTATTTATTTATTATAACGGACAAAAACTGTTTAGAAAAATATTAAAATTCGTGAATGAAAATAAACTTCTTGACGTTGAGAGTTGCCAGCTTATTATTATTATTATTATCATTCTTTATTGTACACATAAAACATATACAGAAAAAGAGAGAAAACTTAAGAAGAAGAAAGCAGAAGAAGGGAGAAAGCTTTCTGCGGGACAGGCTTAGCTCTAGTAAAGGAAGTCTTTGAGAATTCTTTGATGTTCAATTGTCAATGAAAACAAAACGTTCTGGTATAATACACTTATTTTTTTTTTATATAAATTTATTCTTATTCATTATTCTTTTATCTCACCATGTAGAATAATGTCAAGAGAGTATCGCACTTGAGCGTTTATATGTATGTGCACGCGTATTTGTACGTTGTGGGAAGTCGACCTTTTGTGCCTAACTATTTTGTGATCAGACCAAGTTTACCTGTAGACAAACGTGGAAGTCAATTCGAAGAGACGTTTAAGTAATGAGACGTACTCCAACTTATTAAGGTACTTCGCATTCAGTATAGAACTTCTTGAATGTCAAGAAGTGAGTGTGTTAGTTTTGCAGTTCTTTGATATTTTACACCGAATGGATTTGTACGTTTAAACGCAGGTAGTAGAAATCGTTATCCTGAAACTTTTGTATGTTGTTTTCCATACACTGCCAATTCTTTCAAACGGCTCAGAATAAGTTAAGATTCGTATCTTCTATCTACTTATTCTAAATCGTTTGAAAGAATTGACAGTGTGTGTCACAAAGTAGGTATACAGATACAGCTACTTTGTGGAAAATAACTGATTTTTTTTCGCCAAGTACGTAAACTATTATAATAGGTGCCAAATAAATTTCTCTTCAAATAACTCTTCGTAGGTACCTGAATAAATAAATATGAATCGTTTTTTATGATTAAAAAAATTATAACGATCACGATAGTTGTTGATCGGGTCAGCTTGGATCTTTATTTCCATTTTTTAATTTAAAAATGTGAATATGTGGGTCAAACAACGCTAATGCAAATTTATCTGGCGCCTACCATAAGATTGTCCTAAGGGTGCCTCGTGGAGGGGCGAAACACGTGTCGATTATATTAGGTCTTTACGGCCTTTTGAACTGTGATAACTTCGTATGGTTATAAATACAGGGATATTACAGTTAATCCAAAACTCAGAGAAACCAATAGCGAATAGCTAATTATAAAAGGAATAACAAGCCTAAATATTAAGTTTATTTAAATTTATAATCCAAGTTAAATCGAAGTTATCAAGCTCAAAGTGACCCGTTTTAGAAATCGGCAACTTGCATTATTTTTGGTGTACCTTCTATGTGCTCTATTTGAGGGCTGGATGCTGCATTCTGCATCTAGGCCTAAAACTAAAATAGGTAAGTTACGTACATACAATCTTGTAGCGACATCTCTACGGCTATAGAGATACCACGACGCCAGACAGATGATACTTGTGGAAACAGGCTGTAAGGATCGCCACAGACGGACTGCTTAGAGCAATCGACACCAACTGCATGAGAGCAGTCGTGTTGCGGTCGAGGTCTCCATAGACGGACTGCTTGGAACAGTCAGTACAGTCATTTTCAAAATAAATGAACCGTGTAAGTGGTCCGTGTAATGGCGATCGTCAATTTTGTATTGAAACTACAGATCGCGCAACAACAACCGCTTAAAGCAGTTAGGTATTGACTGCTCCAAGCAGACCGTCCGCATCGATGGCTGGTCTACTCAAAACCTTTCTTTTTCCTTAGTCGTGTAATAATATTACATTCCATTACACCTTTCCTTGTTTGTTGATCTACAAATTAACGCGTAAAGGATTTCCAAAACTAGTCACGGTCTAGACGGATTAATTACAAGATTTGTTTATAACTAATTGTAATGAAATTATAACTAGGTATTATACCAGCTTTTTCCGGAGGCTTCCCCGCTTGATAGTCAGTAAATATCTAACAGAAACGTACTAGGGAGGAAAAGGTGCCTATCTGTCATGTTTAAATTTAGGTCACTATTGTAGGACCCTAAGGCACCAGTACGGCCTGCAGGGATCCTGGAACGTTCTAGTAGTTTCAGGGTAGAGGTCTCACTCGCTTGCAATGCGAGAGTGTGATGTATGAGAGTGACTGGTTTATTTTTGCGTGTGTGTGTAACTTTATATATTATTATTATATATGTAGGTATATTATATTAAATATATATGTATGTTTATTTTAACTATATATATATATACTTTCATAACTATTTTCGTCTTAGTATTATTATTTTTTTCAGCTTGTGCATCTGCCATGTTATCTCTCCACCACCCTTTGTTGACTAGTAGAGAATGCCTAAGGCATTAAGTCAGCCTTTGTACATTTGTGTTGCATGAAGTTTTAATAAATAAATAAAGAGGGATAGGGCTCTCTAAATAACTATATTGGTAATCACGGCAAAATACAAGTGTCCACTTCGGCCAGGCAAGCAGAACTCCACCCTAAAATAAATGTGAAGCCTACACATTCAATATTAAAACGGCTCTTCAATAATCATAACAGCCAGCTGAAGGCTGATACAGACCCGCTGAGTTTAGGCTGTGTCTACAATCGTCACACTGTCTTCCCATGTGCTGATTTTTATCCAAAGTTATACAGCCTTAGTGCCTTTTCACTCGTGCCGTTTGCCGGGTAGCCGATACCGATTGACCGGTAGAAATTAAAAGTAATTTACGCTATACCACTGCACCGCCGGGTGGGTGGCACCGGCTACCCGGCAACCGGGGCGTGTGAAAAGGCACTTAGCGACCATTACCATTACACATCTGGATATTTTGATTGCTTCATGCAACCATCAGTCAAGTTTTTTAGAATTGAACGTGTAAAAGACGCTATAGAGGCGTATTTGAATATCAGACATCCAAACTTTTAGGTACTATATTAGCAGAACAATAATTAATTAATTATATCATGTAGATAGCTATTATATCACTTAGAAGAGGGGGGAAAGGGAGGGGGAGGAGCTCGTGGTTAAATGATAACAGCCGCACGGGTCGATCCATCTGGTTAAGCTACGCTTGCCTGGGTTGTTCTATAGGGGACCATCTTTACATACCGAGACTCCTCCGTGCCTTGGAAAGCACGTTAAGCTGTTGGTCCCGACTGTCAATCGTGGATCTTTGACAGTCGTTACGGGTCGTAGAAGCCCGAAAGTCTGACAACAAGTCTTACCAAAGGGTATCGTGTTACCCTGTAACTGGGTTGTGGAGGTCAGATAGGCAGTCGCATGTAAAATAATGATATTCAGCTGCATTTGGTTAGAGTGGAAGCCGACCCCAAGATAGTTGGGAACAGGCTACGCAGATTGATTGATTGAAGTATATCACTTATCGTACCTGTATTTAGTGGGCTGTATTTCTGAGAAATGTATTTACTAAATTATCTGGATGTTTCATCAAATCTTTTCAAGAAAATGTTTTGATAAGCTACTGAATTGTAACATTCCACTTTTGTTTTCACAGCACACGGTATTAACACTATTACGTGTGGTTTTAGGATCGCTATAAATACTTTAATTTAATTTTTTCGTTAATTTGTATTTCCAATCACATTTATTTCATAAATTTCCAGAATTTATTAATCCGTTTGCATTTTTGAATAAATGGTCAGAATGAATCCCTTTATAGTCAAAAAAAATATTTTGCCCGTGAACACAAAAATATTTTTAGGGCTACTTCAAGAGCTTTATAGAAAAAGGCCAAATACTTATAATTTATTTATTCGTTTTGTTTGATGTCGTAAACACAATAATATATAATTGTTTCAGTAACAAAACAATGAATAAATAGCCCTGTTCTCCAGTTAAACATTAAATTAAAACGAATTATTGCTAAACCACTGAAATCGTTTTAACTACTTTGAAGTGTCACATTTATTATTCATCATGCGTGTTGCTAAATTTAATTGACATTTGTACAAATAATAGGTTTTTTGAATTTGATATTTTAAACGCACTAAAATTGCCATGAACTCATTCTACACCGTGTGTTCAGATGCTAACATTTTCTAATTTAATTTTGAGATTCAGAATCCCTTTTTATCCCATACATATCTCTATTAGTCGTCTGATCAGTGTTGACCTCTTTCTTAGCTAAATGTAGGTACCAACTTGCGTACTATTATTTCATCTTTTCTTTGATAAATCTACCTCATTACCAATTAACCATTATATTCAAACTTAACAGCCAGATGAGGAATTTGTTACGCCATTTCTTCTACCAGCTAAAACACTAAAGTGGTGACGGGCGGGCCATTTTGGGGCGCTATCTTTATGTAGAACTTTGACTTTTTTAAAAAAAGAAAAAGAAAATACACATTATCCTCCCTTGCGTCGTACAGTCAGGTAAAAAGCCTAGCTTTAATTTGAGTTTTGATTCAAGACATTCTTTGACAACATTATTCGTCACATGTTCTTCATTTTTAACCGTTTTCGAAAAAGGTTCTATGTTCGACTGTATCATGTATGTATTTTTATTTTTTTTAATGTATTTCTTCCGATTTCTCTGTCAGTTGTAACCCATTTTCAAAATTCTTTTTTTATCTGAAAGAATATACTCCCGAGGTGGTATCATATAAATTTTATCGAAATTGCTTCAGCGCTTTTAGGAAAACAGCTAAAACGAAAAATACGTATACATAGGTGACGTTTTGGTTTTCTCCAATTACGAGTACGTTTAAATTCTATTTTCCATTTTATTGGAGTTTTTAGTTCTGGGGTATAACAACTAAAAAGTGAAAAATAAAAACTTTTTACAAAAAAAAATAACCGACTTTCAAAAAAGAAAATACACTAAAAATTACTTTAATATAGGAAGTCGGTGTTTGTATTTTACAAACACTGACTTACCAAATTTAAGTTATTTCTTAATTTTTAGTGTATTTTCTTTTTTGGAAATCGGTTGTTTTTTTTTTAAGTTTTTATTCTGTTACACATGCACCATCCGTTACTCCTCAGGTTTTCTGTCACCGGGGATACTTTAGGACTTTTCCCACATGCCTGTCGAAGGTTGCTACGGAGGAGCAAACGCTGTGCTATGGCGCAGCTCACACTATACGAACTGCCTCGCTGGTCGCAACATGACTGCTGAGCGTGGTCCTAAGTTCGATTCGCAGGTCGGGCAAAAAGTTTTATTGGTTTTTTCCATTAAACATTTCTCAGTAGCAGCCCGAAGTTTGGAAGTTGGAGGTGTGATATACCCATGCATCAGAAAGCACGTGAAGCCGGTGGTCCTGCAACTGTTCTCTTCCTCGTCTAGTCGCATTGTCGTCCTATCGGACTATGAGATTAAAAGACCAGAGATCGCAACTGTGTCTGCACAAACTTGTACTTGGATAATCTTCGTTGAGATTGCCTACCTTGATTTCCCATCAAAACCAGACTTATACAGCCCGAAGCATCGTCAAACTAAAGTGACAGTGGGCTGGGCACATTGCTCGTAGAACAGATGGTCGATGGGGATGAAAAGTTCTGGAGGCGAGGAGTGGCGACCGCGTACCGGAAGACGCAGCATTGGAAGGCCTCCCACAAGATGGACCGATGACCTGGTGAGGACCAGGTCAGTGTCCAGCAATGGACGTCTTTCGGCTGAAATGACGATGATGATGATATACTTACATACTTACCATATCCTTTTTCGTCGCATTTTCAAAATCTACCACAAAACTTGTCTTCAAACTGACCACAAAAACAAGACAAAATACAACGCACGCTATACTGCTATTTTCTTTCAATTTGTATTGTTCAGCAAAACTTAATTCTATGAGCACTTTTTAATCGCTTCCGAAGTTATGATGTTGCACTAATTACCTTTCAACTTTCTCTATTCACCGGTAATATAGTAGACACTTGCATACTTAGCATTATTAATAATAATAATAATTCTTTATTATTCAGACACAGGTCCATTAGACAAAACAACTTAAAATTAAATACAAAAACACACAAAAAAAAAGGAAAATGTTAGTAGGTTGTGAGTAACAAAAACACACACTAAACTCAAGACATAGTAAAATGGTGTTAGTATTTGTTAGTATTTAAAAGTAACACTAACATCTATATATTTACACAGCCCTTATTCAGATGTAGATGTACACCCGCCCAGTATTTAATGAAGGGGCTGTCGATCTTGGTAGCCAACACCCTGAGGATAGCGTTGGGGCTTGAACGGAGCCTGCTCATCACAGACGCCGTCCTCTTCCTAATAAGGGCAAAGAAATCATCTGTGTGTGTGTGTGTGTGTGTGTGTGTGTGTGTGTATTAGCAGAATATATGTTCGATGGGGACCAAAAAGTTCTAGAGTGGCGACCGCGTACTTGAAGATGCTACGTAGGAAGGCCTCCCACAAGGTAGACCGATGACCTAGTGAGGGTCGCGGGTAGCCGATGAATGCGACACGCACAGGCATATGGCTAATCTCTGTTGAGATAAGCCACTGTTTTCGAAATTCGGTAAGGAGAATTATTTATTTTAATACCTTCATTAATTTAGTTATTGCTGCGATATCTGTTAAAACACCTGCACACTCAGTCCACAAAAATAAACAAACGCCTTTAAGCAAGCACGCAAAGCACCAATTTACATTCAATTCATGGAGATAAAGCTCAAAGCACACTGTTCACCGTTCAGTGTGATTAAAACACACGGATTTCCGGCTGCGTTTGACATGCAAACAGTGTGCCCTTATGCGAGTGTTAGAGCGATTGGTGTTTATCGATGATGGGATGCTTGAATTCTGAAGGTGGTATAGTTTTGGGTTGAAAATATTAGATAGGTATTATTATTCGTATAATGTTGAGGAGATTCTAACAATCGTATGTATATCATGTGTGGGCAAAATAAAAGTGGGTGCCTACATTTTGTTTGCTGCTGAACTCTGAATTTCTATTTAATACCTAATAACGATGGTCGGCGCTGACATTAAGTGATCTTAGCATGGTATGTTATAGTTAACATATTTTTTTTGTTTACATGAAGATGCAAATAAACTATTTTTATAATTCACTGAAATTTCCGTTAAAAATAATCTACCTTAAAGTCGATTAAAATCAATCGCATTCACATTTTGCAAAAATCGATGTTGAAAACCCTTAGAATAACAAAAAAACAAAATTTTAAGTCCGCTTTTGAGTGCATAGAGTGTTAAATAGATAAATATAGCGTTTTTGTCAGATTAAGGCTAAGATTAGAATGTGAACGTTCTTGAAATCCGGGAATTGTCTCTAATCGTAGAAAACATACAACAAGATCAATAGAATAATATCAGGAATGTTAAAATAAAAATATTTGACAGCTCTGTAATTTTCAACAAACGTCTAAATTATTATACAATATGAAGATTACTGGGTTCATTAAATTTTGCGGGAGTGTTTGAAAGAATCACGGCGGCTCTAGCAAAGCAAAGGCAAAGACTCTGACACGCCCTCCCGCTGCTCTTACAGCGGAAGAAGATGTTTGATGATTTCTCACGCTAAAAAAAAGGTTCCTACCTAAAATAATCCGATGAAACAGTTCTGTTGCAAAGTATCACTCAAGTACCATCAAAAGGAACCAAAACAAAGGAAAACACGCCAAAACAGCTTCCACGCATCTATACTAGATGGCGCTAGAGTGCCTTCAAATACAATGAAAGCTCAGGACATGGAAATTTCTTAACACAGGTATGGCGAGCATTTATCTGTGATTGAGCAATTGAAAAAATAAGTGAGGCTTTGGCATAACATCAAAAAATCTTGACAAAATAAAAATGTGATTGATGTCATTGCAAATAAGATGCTAAATAAATATGTCATACGCATACTCATAGTTTATTTTATTATTTAAGAAAAATGCAAGCTGATATAGAGTCGTCTGACATTAGTTAATTAGGCGTGCCTGAATTATTTTGTTGCCACGCCACTGTTGTAGGTTTCACGTTGTCGGTACGCCACTCTTGCTTTAAGGGTGCACTAGTTGGTAGCTTGAACTCATTTATAAGTTCAAAATGCATGCAATTTCATCCAACATCATGTGTCAAAGTTATAACGCAGTAATTGGCAATAAGAAGCTAGTGCACACACTCCCATAACATAGACAACGATATAGACCGAAAAGAACGTGTAATATTTTATGAACTTACCTTTGGGCGTGAAGAAATTATTGGAAAATTTATTCGTTCAAAATAAAATCAATTAAATTTTTGAACAAATAATCTGTCACTGTATGGTAAGTCCCTACGTCCCAAACATGCGCAAATAAGTGTCAAAATAATATGGAAGGGAGCGTCGAAACTTCCAAATCTATAATATATTTTTACTGTTTTGTTTTTATTATAATAGAATTTTTTAATGATGAAATAATTTGATGTCATTATTTATTTTGAAATTGACGTAATCATCATACTACGTTTGTATGGAAGAATGACCGAGCAGGGCACCCTTTTTGAAGTGAAAACTTCTTTAGGCGCGTTGGGATTTTTTTTTAATGTAAAAACATCTTTATGCGCGTTGGGCATTTTTGTGATGAGAAAAAACTATTGAACTAGTGCGACACCGACCCGCGTTTTTTTTTTTTGTGGGGTGGGAAATCATCCAATGACTTCTCCCTCTCTGGGTGAAGCGGGAGGGCGTGTCAGACTCTTACTGACTAAAACCCACCCCTGTTCCTTCCTGCCCTGAGTGCCCAGGGGCAAGGTAACTCTGTTTCGAATTTATCCTCAACCCCCGGGTAGGTATCGGCCATGACGGGCTTCGTCTCTTTTGCTGACAACTCTTTGAGGCGCGCGTGGAACACTACGCGCCGTCGACTCTCGGCCTGTTGCTGATCGGACGACGAGATACCCATTACTCGCCGTCCGCAGGCCCGGGTCTACGGTGGCCGGAGATCGTCTCGCGGCGCCGGAAGTCCCAGGCGTCTCCTGAGGCGGCTACTGCTGAGAGCGTGAGAGCGACTCCGTTGTTGAGTCTCCCTCACGCGTCCCGCCTCCGCCTTCGCGAGCATTACTGCTTCGCAGAAGGAGGAGATGGCTTCCCATTCCCTCTCGCCCCGTACCATGGCCTGAACCAGGGCAGCGCGCGAGAGGTTGCTGCCGCCTATCGCATCCACGAGGACACGGCGGGGCTCCGCCCAAGCGGGGCAGACCTCCACCATATGCTCCACCGTGTCCTTGGGACGATCCGCGCAATCGAAACACCCGGGCGTCTCCTCCCGCTTTATCCGACACAGGAACCTCCTGAAACAACCGTGTCCGGTGAGGACCTGCGTCATGCGGAAGGTGAGGGCGCCGTGGGGCCTCTCCAGCCACTCCTCAAAGAGTGCCCCTCTTTGAGGAGTGGCTACCGCCGCAATGTTGGCGTGCCCAGCGCTGGGTTGCGACAATCACTGTCTCCATGTCACCATGAGATCTTGCCGGAGCTCTGTCCGCCGAGCTGCGAGTTGTCGCGGCAGCGGAGTTTCCCCCCGGCGTTTCGCCTCCTCGCCCTCCTCATAGAGGTTCGCGAGGATTTTGGCCTCCAGATCCCATGGCGATAATCCGGCAAGGAGGCTCGCCGCCTCGCAGGAGATCGTACGGTATCCTCGGATCATTCGAATGACACCGACCCGCTACGAGTGCTACGACGCGTACCCCCGTAGCACTCGAAGCGGATCGCGTAGCGGATTGAAGTGAAAACTTCTTTAGGCACGTTGGGCATTTTTGTTTAAGTTTTCAATTCTGTCGGCACACCCGGAGTGCCCTCTTTTTTTTTGGTTGGAAAATCATCAAATAACTTCTCCCGTTCTGATGCGGGAGGGCGTGTCAGACTCTTGCTGACTAAAACCCACCCTTGTTCCTTTAGTTACCTGTGCCGGGATGCGGTGACTCTTTCAAATTTACCCGCTATTCAGGCGGGCATCGGCCCTAGCGGACCCCTTTAACACATAAAAGTTAACGATAATACTGTAAGGGTGGTTAACAGTGTAGTAGTGATTGTTCGCCCGTTGTCTTAGGCAAGTAATCACGCAGGAAGGCTTATCTACGAGTTACCCACTAGACTGGTGAGGCCAAAGTAAGGCATTTAAATCTGTTTTCTTTTTCTTATTTATTTAAAATTCTAGACATAATTTACATTGCCATAACGAAATTCAGCATGATGACGCATAATATTATTAGACATAAATGTTTTGCCATATTGTTTAGTGCCATAAATACAGTTGGCATAAGAATAATAAAGCATAATGATATTTATACATCATGTTCTTTGGAATAAAAATAAAGTGAGATATTGGGTGTTGAAAGGCAGAACTATCTTATCTCAGAAAGTATACAGTTGTAAGAAGCATGCAAACAAGCATACACCATGCATGCAGCAAACATGCAGCATGCAATCGAGCATGCAACATGCAACAGGCATGGTTTCTGTCACGGCTCCGGCGATGAGGGGCTCTGGCGGTCCCACGCGAACTTATCGTCGCAGATGGTTTTAACGCTCACCACCGCAGCTTCGGCTTACTAGGCTAGTTTTTGCTACGAAAATTGTCGATAAATTATAGTGACAAACTGTCAAGCGCGTTAGCTTCGCATCACTTGAGTTGCGTTATATTTGTGATGCGTCGACAATTTCTTTCCAGAAACTGAGGGATTCCTGTAAGCTGTCACTCGTGGCGCCAGAAAGCTTACCTTAAAATTGATTTTATAATCATGTGCATACAATTTCGTTAGACACCTGTTGTTTTTTTAAGTTATTTTTTTTACAGGATTGATTATAGGAAAACCTAGAAGCTATTGTATGTATGTGTATGTTTAAAAAAAACAAGTAATAAAAATATTATTCGTCCTTTTCATTTTTGCCTGTGCCCCAACAGACATTAAAACTACTGATGGTGGTAGTATTGATGAAGCGTTTGCACGCGAGTGTGACTCGCACTCGACCGGTTTTTAACTTATGTTATATAAATGGAAGCATTTCATTATGTCCTTGAACTTGTACAACTTCACAAAACAATCAAACTTCAAACCACCCTCATAAAAATTAACGGGATAAACCTTACTTAGAACTACTCGTATGCATGGGTGCTTAAAAACTAACAAAGTAGATAAACCTAGACAAGAAGATGAGGTTACTTAAGTTTAACTTGATTCACCGCACTATTTAAGTTTGCTCCGTGTTTCTCGACTGAACATTATAATAGCTGTCTTACCTTCCTTGAAGTATTAGGAAAAACCGGCCAAGTGCGAGTTAGACTCACATACGAAGGGTTCCGTACCAAAAATTGAAAAAAATAAACCAACAAATACACGTTTCTAGAAATGTGTTTTTTTATTTATTTTTTCACAGCATGTATTTCTATACACATTCAGACAGACGGACAGCGGAGTCTTAGTAATAGGGTCCCATTCGTTACCCTTTGGGTACGGAACCCTAAAAATTGGCTTTATAATTTTTTCGATAAACCAGATTTCGTTGGTTTCGTTGAGGGGGCTCCCTAGGGAGCACCCTTTAATAAATTACTTTAATGATTTACTTAATTTTCACAAATAATTGATCATGAGAACCAGCCCAAAAAAAACTCCGATGTCCGTAAAAAAACACGTTTCTAGTAGGGGAGCAGACTTTAATTGTTAATTTATTTATATTTTTATTATTTTTGTTGTAGCGGCTGTAGAAATACACGCTGTGTGAAAATTTCAACTGTCTACCTATTACGGATCCTGACGCAGGTGCTCACCGGACATGGCTGTTTCGGGAAGTACCTGTGTCGGATCAAGGCGGAGGTGACCCCTGCGTGTTTCCACTGCGAGGATCGCCCCGTGGACACGGTGGAGCATACGGTGGAGGTTTGCCCCGCCTGGGCAGAACACCGCCGTGTCCTCGTGGATGCGATAGGCGGCAGCGACCTCTCGCGCCGTGCCCTGGTTCAGGCCATGGTACGGAGTGAGAGGGAATGGGGGGCCGTCTCCAACTTCTGCGAAGCAGTAATGCTCGCGAAGAGGGAGGCGGCACACGTTAGGGAGATTCAACAGAGACCGAGTCGCCCTAGCGCCCCCAGCAGCAGCCGTCGCAGGAGACGCCGGGGGCTGCGAGACGATCTCCGGCCACCGTAGACCCGGGCCTGCGGACGGCGAGTAGCGGGTAACTCGCCGTCCGATCAGCACCAGGCCCGAGAGTCGACGGCGCGTAGTGTTCCACGCGCGCCTCAAAGAGTTGTCAGCAAAGGACGGGGCCTGCCACGGCCAGTGCCTGCCCGGGGGTGGAGGATAAATTCGAAAGAGTTACCTCGCCCCCGGGCGCGTAGGGCAGGGAGGAACAGGGGTGGGTTTTAGTCAGTAAGAGTCTGACACGCCCTTCCGCTCCACCCCAGAGCGGAAAGAGTCATAAGATGATTTCCCACCCCCCAAAAAAAAAAAAAAAAATATTACGGATCATGAGGTACAGCCCAAAAAGACACGTTTCTAGAAACGTGTTTTTTGTTTTCTTTTTCAGTAAGTACGGAACCCTTCGTGTGCGAGTACGACTCGCACTTAGCTGGTTTTTTTTTTGTTGAAGAAATAGAAAAATAGAAGTAATACTGAACTTAGTTGTGAACATCTGGGACCATATTAACTGTAAGTGTTATCGTTTTATTACGAGGGAAAGAGATGCAGAACTAAGTGCATAGTTCTATAAACTCATGCATAACTATTTTTGTCTTGCTCTCTCTACTACTATCTTGTTACTATCTCGCTCTGACAAGGATATAGTAATAACGACAAAGTTTCGTGCTTCAGCAACTGTTTCTGAATTTGTTGGAATATGTAATGCTACGAGTACTTGTTATGAAATAAACTTTCGATTTTACATGTGTTATCGAACAATTTTTTTCCAGAAGTTACACTTTTCTCGTTTATACACAAACACACACATAAATAGGAAAAATGTCAAACCTGTGTTTCGCTACATAAGTTTGCTAGTCTTTTTATTTGTTTTCTGGGGAAGCTTCCAAATGTGCCTAAACTTAAAAAGGACCAGGGAGTGTTGGATTGTCACCTCACTATAACCCCCTCGGAGATCACTATCCGTACATGGAAGTGAATGCCATGAAATGAAAGCCGAAAGCCACATATTCTACCCATTATTTGGATTTTTTTTCCACTAGACCATACCTGGGAATCTAGTCTGGGGGTCTAGTGGAAAAAATATATCTTCTCCTTCAATATTCCACGCGAGCAAAGCCGCTAGTGAGAAATATTGGGTCATTGTTGACCACAGGGTCAACAATAAAAGAATAGAATACAGATTCTATTCTATCAATACTTTGTAAGTTATGTCCGTTCAGAAGGACTCAAATGTAGCATAATTTAATCTAGTGGCCCAAATAATTGTGTAGTTGACTTGTAATCTAACACACAATAGAGTCACAATATTAATAGAGTCCTACATTTATGAGTTGAGAACCGAATTCAGGTCCTTTCCTTTTGGTTTCGACATTGTTAATCTACCAAATGACAAGTTATTTACGAAGAGACAGGTTTAGAATACAATGAAGCTATCGAGCAAAGAAAATCGTTTTATTTTGCCGTTTTCAAAACTACAAAATTATACGAATAAAAGTCAAATACCTAAAAAAGATTTAGAAGTAAGGTAAGTATCAAAATGTTTGACTGTTTGTTTAATGAATTATTTGATTTACATAAATATTTACATATTTTTTTAGTTAAAGCTTTAGTGGCTTAATTGTCTTTTTACCCGACTGTGGCGAAGAGCAAAAGGAGGGTTTTTTTCGTAACAGTTACTGCTCCCCTGGGCACTTAGGCAGGGAAAGAACAGGGGTGCGTTTTAGTCAGTAAGACTCTAACACGCTCTCCCGCTCCACCCAGAGCGGGAGATATCATTAGATGATTTACCAATCCAAAAAAAAAAACTGGAGGGTTACTGTTATTTGTTTCCAAAGGACATAATAAACTTTATCTCAAATACGTGAAAAGATTTTGAAACAAAATGTGTCCGCTTGACATGCAAGGGGAGAAGATTTAGCACGGCGTACGGTTTGAATTCCGAGAACCAGCACTGACTGAACTAGCTGCAATGAAACAACTGAATATAGGTATGTGGACTTTGACGCCCTACCTCTGAATGAAATTCGAGTTGTCACCACAGATTTCTCACCAAATTGTCTCACAACAATAGGTTTCTGAGACTTGAATTCAGTACCTACCCTTAACAATAACAACGTATTTATAGAAAAGCATTTCTTTGTAACCAATCCCATACACAAGACAGGACAGGTCGATGTGGCGACGACGCTTTGGCAAGGTTTACGTCTTGCAGTGGAATTCTTTATGATGATGAAGAATCCTATACATACAATTCAATACGTGAACGATTGCTTTACTATTTTGCGTGTTATTCAGGCTAAGTTACACACTGCCTGAATTGTTTAAGTACAACAATTAATTTTAATACTTAGCTGTAGTATATTTTATTGTCTCTGCATCTCAAACAGGCGTCAGTTGCACACACTATAGAGTAACCTACGGAACGCAATAAATAATGGTCACAGACAGAACAGCAAATTTCTCGAGCTATTTTCACTGAAAATCTGATAACAATAAAAAACTAACTCAAAAAGTGGCAGGAGTGTGATTGTCTGTGGCATGTTTTTCATTAAATAAAATGCTGACAAGGTTCGGCCAAGTTTAGGGGATGTATGAAACGCTACTAAAAAGACACAATTTCGAAGTCAGTGACAAAATCGAGAGAAGACGCTCTGAAACAAACACATTCATCTTATTGGTGATGTTTTTCATGTCAATGTCAGGTGGGCACCACTCACAACCGGCGTCGTGCCCAGATTTTATGAACGTAAACAAAGCAAAAGAAATATGTAAGAAACACAACATACGGCTTTCAGTTGTTTCTTCCTTGGGAAAAACGCGTGAGTATACTATGCATGTACGTGTCAGTAAAAAACATGTTCGGGCATTTTACCACTCAGTCAGCTTTGTCCCTAACAGTTCGTAATTGTAGCCAACGCATGGACAGGCTACCGAAGGATTCTTGACACCATGGCCTTCCAGCCTGCAAACGGGTAAAACAACGTAACTTATGTTATGTATCTGAAGGTATTGTTTTTTCAGTGAGCGAGGATCAAAGATTAGGTTGACATCCTGTGTCGTAAAACATGAACAAAATCCGCATGATTTTTTTTAATTTTCTGTCTATTTTTCCTACTTTTTTGCCAGTGCCAATTAAAAAAAAACTACATAGTGCGTGGTATTTTTATTAACATTTCATTCAACAATTTCCGGAGCCAATTATTATGCCAAAGCAAGCCACTCGAAAGTCAAAAGCTCCTAACGTGCTCGGGAAATATATTATAAAGTATGATTCTATAAATATCCCAATCAACTAAGCTAACACAAACGTTTGACACGGCTCAAAAAATACTGGATACGAAGTACGAACTACCACAATGCGAATTCTTTGAGTGTTTATTTGAATTTATTGAGTACCATTCAATTTGGAATTTGGCGCATTGAGTTTAATTTTGGTATTTTTCCATTAAGCATGTAGCTAGGCTATACAAATAGTTAGTTAATATTTAAGTAATTTTTACTTGTACCTAAGAGCTTACGGCACTTGTCCCACCTCCGGCGATGAGCGAGTAGCGAGTAGAGCTTCAAACAAAAACGAGTTGGCGATCAGCGAGTAGCGAGTGGTAGTGCCGATTATTTTGTCGCTGGGATTTAAAAGGCACAATTATACGAATTTTAATGGTTTTTATTTGAACATCACGTCTAAATGACTGGTCGTATTTCTTTTAAAAAAATATATGTTACTCTAGACAATTGTCGTCGTAATTTTATCTCGAAATATTTCAAAATTATGTTTTCATAACATAGTGTAATTAATTTCTAAAGTTATGTCTAACGCGGCAAAAAAATTGAGAATCACGCAAAACCTATAAAACGTATTTTTATGAAACTAGTCTCAGTGTTTTATTTTAATACCTGTTGTTTTATGTGTAATAAATTAATAATGCGTTTAATTTCGGACAGTGCTCCTTGATACGCGAGTCCTATTACTGGGTGGACATACGACGCGTTACGTAGCTTGCGTGTTTTGCGCTAAGCTCACGGCTTAGCGCAAAACACGCAAGCTAACCACTCAAGGTCATTGGCAGCTAATAGCGCCTTAAGCGAGTGTTCGAGTGCGAAGGGTGGTTACTCGCACTACTCGCTCGGGTTGGTCTCTCGGCGTGAGTTCTGGCCGGCCGAGCCAGCATCGCTGAGCCAGTGACGCTGAGCGAGTAAGCTTTAATACGCGAAAAACTTGGTCAAAATAGCCGAGAACTAGTCGCTTACTCGGCGGTGGGACAACTGCCTTAATAAAGATAGATTTAAATATCATTTGTTTTAATTTGAAACATACAGAATCTGTATTGATATTTATACTGGTTTCAGTCGCATTTGAAACCTTTTAGGTACCTGAGAAAAAAGGCATTTCTTTGATGGTCTGTGTGATACACCTCTTTCAATTTTGTTGAGCTATCTGCGAGTGATTGATCAAAATTTACATCTTAATATCCTAAAGCGTTAGTAGAAACAAAAGGTCAATCCAAAGGTCAACTAAAAAAGTACTCAATTAGGAACCAACCAACTAAGGCTTAATAGTAGCGAAATTAATCAGGACCCAAATGTATTGTTACACAGTAACATCATCAACACAAATACGACCTGGGGGATTTGAGATTAACAAGTAATTCTGTTTAAGGAGGTCATTGTTAGAGCTAACTTAGTCAAGCAACTGGCTGATATTACGAATGTAACTCTGGTACTCGTATCTGTGACATACAAGATACCGTGTTAATAAATCATAGATAATTTTAGTTATAATCGTTCTTAATAATATGGCTCTGAATCTATTGCTATATCGGGTGTAAAAAGACAGTTTCCGAAGCCGACAGCTACATATTCTACCCATTATTTGGATATTTTTTTTTCCACTAGACCATACCTGGGAATCCACTGGTTCTGGAGATATTGAAGGTCAAAGTCGATTTTTTTTCTTTTTTAAGAAAATGCATTCACAGTGTTATTAGTAAACTTTTTTCTAAACAAACATTATCTGAATTTTGAATTTTGAATCTATTACTGATTGATTTCAGGTTTCCATTAAATTCATACAAAGTACAGTTTTTACTACACTAGAAACTACACTGACAACTGTATTTATAAATCTTGCTATCCATGCTTGATTTAAATACTGATAAGTGCATTCTAAAAAAGGTAGCACTTATATGATCCATCAAATTCAACTGCCATTATGACAGAACGTCCTTCAAATAATTTGTCAGTATGACCAACCAAATGTACCCTTTTTCCGGGTAGAAAATGTTGGAATAAGAACTTGCCAATCATTAAAGTAATCCACATGGTATTTTTTTAAAATGAAGCGCTATAAAAACTACACGATCTCTCATCTTTCGTTTATCATCTTGAATCCGACAACTGCAATATTTTAGCTCTCCAAGAGCATAAACCATAAATGCGATGCTTCTTAGTCTATGACACTGCACCACTTTACCTACGAATAAATTCTTAAAGCTCCTACCTAGATATGCAGCGCACAATGTAAGAACTTCATGATGTCGCATTTTCGTTCCACGCTCTGCACTCCGACGGGACGGGAGCGGGACGGTAGCGGGACGGGCTAGAAACGACAACTTCACGATCACTTGATCTTATGCCGTCGGCTATTAACTAGCCGTGCTCGTGTCGTAGAGAAAACCGTTCGGAAAAATACCGTACGGCACATTCTGATATCGCAATGTCTTGTCTGCAATAAAGATTTGCTGTCGGGTTTGATCTGACCAATAATCTCTGCTAGAAATGGCCGTGTGTATCTGATGGGACTGATTCTATTATTTTAATATCCATTCGATTTCCTGCAATAAAGGGTTACTAACACACGAAGAATTCTACTCAAAACACCTCATTACCTACCTTCCTGAAATTCGAGCACTCCACATCAAAATCACCAAATACTCCATTAAATTCCGTCCAATAAAACGGCCTTAAATTAAAAATTCTAAAGGCATGCAAGACCCCGGGGTCGACAATAAGCGTATAACTCAATTACTCAAATGGAATTCATCTTCATATCTCAAGCTGCCGACGTAGTCACTCAATTTTATGAATCGGGGTTTTGCGTGCTCAATGTTTGACGTAATGAGCCACTGAAATAACGAATTTCAGGCGAAACGAGGAACGTCTAAATTAGCCATTATGTTTTTGGGTAAAGGAGGTGAAAATAGGAGTTCGGACGTTACACGCGAGTGCGTTTCCTGTTACCTGGTGTTGCTTACAGTTTTTTATTGGGGCTTTGTTTACATTTTCTTTGAAGTGGGTGGGTTGTTACTTTGATATCGTAACTATGTAAGTGGTGGGCATAATAAAAAGTTAATTTTAGATTAAGATTGAAGGGATAAAAATAATTTTCCTTATAGCCGGGGTGTAGGTGTGTAAGGAATTTATTTAATACTAGCTGTCCCGGCGAACTACGTACCGCCTCAGAATTGAAGAAAAAGTCACATCATATTTTTTTTCTTCTTGAATTTTCCTATGTTTTCTGTTATAGTTATTCTGCTATTCGGGGAGGAGACAAATCCAACAAATCAAAGATCATTAAAATCGGTCCAGCCGTTCTTGAGTTATAAATGGTGTAATTATTTACTTTTTTCTTCTTCTTTCGAGCCAGTAGAAAATCTTTTTTACATATAAAACAAAGTCGGGTTATCCCGACTTTGTTTTATATGTAAAAAAGATTTTCTACTGGCTCGAAAGAAGAAAAAAAAAGTCTGGATTAAAAACTGCTACGTTATAATCAATGTTCCTACCATTCATAAATCAGATTACATTGAATTATCAAACGTTTAGATATTTTCTATAATTTCTTCTCAAGAGTGATGGTAGTTATAAGTAGGTAATGTTGTATGTAATTGTAAGTACTCATGCCTAATGAGCTGGCAATCCGTCACCTCAAACGCATACTGTGGTTTGCTGATTCAGTGCTAAGTGGTGCTAAATTAGCTTATTACATAGCAATATCACTTAACTGCTGTGTATTCCTTGGAAAAGTAATTAACCTATAACTTGTCGACTTTCAATGGATTAAATACAATACGTTTTCATTTTAAAACGCTTTACCTGATATACTGGGTGTAAAGAAAATGGGTGATCATATTTTAGATTAAACTATCCATGGAAATGAACAACTTTCTTCAAGAAAGTCATAGTTAATTTCCAATAAAATAATTTCGCTTTGTGTTATAATTTATCATCAGCTGATCAAAATTAGCGTGGAAGACCATTTCCTCACGTAGAGAGAGGGGGAGAGTCCCAGCAGTAAGAACATTATGAGTCTCATAATGTTATGTTAAGAGCAGTGGTGGCCCAGTGGTAATGGCCGCGACATTCAAATTATAGCTCGTGAGTTCAAACCCAGGCAGGCGATTTACTCTATGTAAATTATTTCATCACCACTGCTCTCAAAAACGATGAAGGAAAACATCGTGATTAAACCGGTATGTCTTAGAACCAAAAAATCGAATACAAGTAAGATCGACGAACCCGCATTGGGCCCGCAAGGTAGATTACGGCCAACACCGTCTCACAGAGAGGAAGGTCTGTGCCCCAGCAGTGGGGCCATTAAAAGGCTTATGATGAATATTATCTTATATGGTTAGTCTCTCTATATATATAACATATCTCAAAACTTTGATGGATGAAGTTTGAGCTTGTTAACTCAAGGATAAACATAGAGGTTAAAAAAGAAGCCCCTAACCCCTAAAGAAAATATCGGGAAAGTATCCAAAAATAACAATTAAGCGGGATTACGGGCACACGCGCTCCGCTGCGTCCGTGCACACATAGAACCGCAGGAAATTGCTTTTAACAACTTTAATTGAACTCTCACAAGAAAAAACTTTTCCAATCTGCCTTTGTAAGTGGCAAAGCTTTAAAAGCCGAGATTAAAACGGTTATTAAGCACAGTTTGTTTATGAAAGATACATCTATTATTCATGTCGTTTGACGCTTCACTCTGGATTAACCTAATATTACGGTGTTACGGTGATCCTCGAAATTCAAAGGCAAAAAAAGCTATTAGCGTAAAAAACCTTTGCAGTGAATTTTTTGTGGTAGTTTTTAGTATTCTTTATTGTACACATAAAACATATACATAAAAACACAATGGGATGGTTAATTACAAAGGCGAAAGGCTTAACCCAGCATTTGGGTTTTCTTACAGCACACCACAAGCTGAAAAATACATAATTGCTTAGGAACATCTTAGATGCACAACAATACTTAAAATGTAATATTGTTGCTTAAATACACCAAACAAATATGTGATACATAGATATAATATGTACGTATAATATAAATAAAGAAATTCTATAAAAACATGCTGTCATGTTGACAGGAAATGCTCCCTTATTCCTCTCCTGAACACCTCCTACAAAGGGCTATCCCTTAGAGTGTGTGGAAGAGAGTTCCAAAGGCGTACAGCACAAACAGCAAAGGATTCAGTAAAGGATAGCTTATGAGTTTTCTGTGGTTTTATTAAAACTTGGTTTTATTTGCGTTAAATGTTGATGATAACTTATTACATATTCAAGAATTATTTGATAGCAATCAAACTGTTATGCTAGCTATTGATTTACCTATAATAATATATTGTTTGTATCAGAAAATGTATTTATGGTGACTGGTAATTAGTGAACGATACTTAAGCACGTGATTGTACGTATAATATGTGTGATATAAAACAACAATTCCCAAAGAAAGAACGGCGTGACGTGGCTAACATTTGATATACACAGGCGCGCGCTCGCGAATTTTATACGGCTGTTGTGATATTGTGATAAAAGTGAATGAGTTTAAATAAAATGTTTCTTTGGGAAAGTCGTTTGTTATCATGAGTACAATCACGTGTTTAAGTAGCCGTCACTAATTACCAGTCACCCTATGTAGTCCACCGCTGAAGAGACAAAACTACAACAGTGAATTTACTGTAATTGGATGGAATGCAATGACAGAAATAGATACTTTTAAGTCTTTGACCTAAAACTGTTCTAAAAACATTCAGTATATGTATAAAGAGAAATAATATATTCTTATTGATAACAGTCGCATATTTAGCAATGACCTAGGTATAGGCTCCTCTTTGAAAGCTTAACACAATATTGGGTCGCGTGTGACAATTTTTGCCAAAGCAACCCCTTGAGTACCTGCTTGAATATTTTCTGAGCAAAGAATACTAGAATCGCTGTAGTAGTTTTGTTGTAGATCAATAGAAATGGTAAATGATCACGAACCAACGTATCTGCTGGTGGGTTACCTCACCATTGTGGAATCCTAGCAAAGGTGAGACGTCACTTCACGCCGGAATAAATGCTCAAACTTTATCAAGCGCAAGTTCGAGCGTGTATGAAGTACTGCTCTCATTATTTTCAAGATAGTTTTTCGAGATAAATCTCAGCAAACCCTTTCATTTGATACCCATATCATGGGAATGCAAACGAAATAACTAGTTCGTCATCTTTGGGAGTAGGCCATTTTGGATTTAGAATGACGTCATTTAGATAACCATGCATTGTCATACAATCCCTATCATACTCATAATCTATCGTAAATGATGTCTTGCTCAAAAAGTTAGCGGCTGTTGGTTTCACCCCACATCTGCTAAAGTTTTATGCAAGTTACTTGGGTAGTAGACAGGAATACGTAGAATATGCAGGACACAACTCAGAGGCACCTACACCTTGGGCCTACAGTTGGTGGTATGTTTTTTAGTAATTTTATTTATTATTAAATTATGTGAGTTATGTTTTTATAAGCGCCTCGTAAATGCCTTTATTTTGATATAACACATGACCATGTCACAAAAAAAAAGACGAAGAGATTTACCTGGTGGCCGCTATTTTCATTATTATTTAAAATTCATATCGCTGCCAAGATCAATCGAATGATACCTTTTTTTTACATTCGTTAAAACTCACCATGCAGTTTAGGCTACAGGGTCTGCTAAAGAAATAGACATAGGTAAATACAAACCTATGTACATACATTCTCTCAAAAACATTACCCTCTTTCTGGGACAGTCGGGAAATGGGTTAAGAAAATATATTAAAATATTCTTGTTAATCAGTTAATTTAACGTTCAACGAAATACCCTTTTTTATCAACATTTGTTGTTTAATTGCCATCCTAATTCAGGTCAAACGGATATAAAAAAACTGTCTCTAAATTCAAAAAACAAAGTAGTTCAGAAACGATCAAACAATGTAAAATGTTGTGAAAAATGGAAATGTTAAAATGGTGTTCGGTAAAAACGAGAGTTTGAACGGTTTTGCAAATACAAGCTTTGATTATATATATGTCGTATCCGGTAGTCAAATTGGCAACAAAACAAAGCACTCCACCTGGCGGCAACTATAAACACTACAGTTGGCAGGCTTTGACAGAGTCGACGCGTTTCCGTTAGACTTCGAAGTTGGGGAAGACTCGCCTAGTCGGGCAGTCTTAGCCTGGGAGTCACGGAGTGAAGGCGTATCGGAACTGTCCTACGTTTTGTTGCTATTAGTATTTTAAAGTACCAAGTTTATAAGTTTCAAATTAATTATATTGAATAATTGCTTTGCCGTTGTTATTTATTGCACGATATACCTACACAGACCCACCTGATGCCTGATTGTAGCTCGATACATCCTGGTGATCCGACATATAAATTATGCGCGATATTCGTAAAGTTAGCCGTAAGTAGCAATACAGGTTGTTAAGGGAATCGCTGTGAATTAACTTGTAGTAACAAACATGCAATTTATATGAATAAAGGAATTGAGTAAGTATGGTCTTAATTGTATTTAATTTAATATCAGCAATAACAATACTTCTGTTGTTGTTTATCTACGCATAATTTTAGGGTTTTATTTTCTTTTTAGTTACTTACATTATTTCGTTCTGGCTGTATCAACCTTTGACAATTATTTAGATTTTCCCATGCAAAGATCAAAACTCAATATTATTTCGATGCATTTCTGACTATAGCTAACATTATCGTGGAAACAGGCCCGGCTAAGTAGGACAGAGCTGCAAATCCATGTTGGACAATTCCACATCAAAATTACATTTCAGAGAGATGCTCAAATAAGCAAACCCGTTACATTAGGGTTGAATGCAGCACACTAGCAGTGCCTTGTGGCTTTGGCATCACGACTCACAATATAACAACGTGTCAAAGTAATTGGCCAGCGTGTGGTGGCAATTATGCCACACGCCCCACTTGCCGGATTTGCATATTACCAAGGCAGCAGTGGTAACAGGCGGCATTGTACACCTGTGTTTTGGTTTAACATACGACGACGCACCGTGTACGCACACTGCATTTTCTAGTGAAGGACTTTAATGCAATATAGGACACGTATTTCTCAGTGTTTGCTGATGGAAAACAGATGGTTCTGGCGTATCGCCAGCACATGCAAGTTTAGTGTACTATTGATTCTGTTTGCTGTTGTGACGCTCTGTAAGTACGACTGGAAACGGATTAATTGGTTCAACTGTCTTCGCCAGTGAATGTTAAATATTTTATTCGTTTGTCATTAATTGCAAGGCTAAGTAAGAATGGAGAATTTGAATTTTTAAAGAGCATTCTTGAGCTTACCGTTGTTAATGTCATGATAGTAATTGAATTTATTTTGGCATATTCAAATGTATATTTAAACTTTATTGTGATTTTTTTATTATAAATTTTATTAAACCTTTTTATGTTAGGTACACTTAGTTTGAGAAGCTCTTTGTTAAATAATAATAGTCGCAAGGTTTGATCTTCGAAATTAAGCAACGCTTTTAAAGGTCGATTGGATGGGAGACCATTTATTACATACCGAGACACACACACAACACACACAGTCGTTACGAAAAGTCATAAAATCTGACAGCAATAATAACGGGGCCCGTCATGGCCGATGCCTGCCCAAGGGTTGAGGATAAATTCGAAACAGAGTTACCTCGCCTCTGGGCACTCAAGGCAGGGAAGGAACAGGGGTGGGTTTTAGTCAGTAAGAGTCTGACATGCCTTCCCGCTCCACCCTCGAGCGGGAGATGTCATTGGATGATTGCCCAACCCACAAAAAAAAATACGGTTAGATTGGAAGTCCACTGATAAGATTGCGCAGTTTGAATTAGTCGATCATAAACTTACGAATTAATCTGTGGTTTCTTTTATTTTTTCCAAAATATATGTAGCAACAATATGTGATACTCATTATTGAGAAAACATAATCAGTTTTTAATTAATTGACAATAAACCAAAGATTGGAAATTGTGCAATTTTACACACCCTGGTGTTTAATAAACAGCCACCTTTCTAGAGTTTTCTCCATTTTCATTGTGCATCCTCAATGGTGAAAAGGGAACATATTTCATAACCAGTTTTTCGTGTTCTTTGTAACGAAGCAAAGTGCTACTGAAAACCATTGCAAACAATCAATCGTCACAAAAATTATAAATAAATATTCACATCCGTGTGTAAGTCTGCATGCGCAACCTTATCCGCTATGTAAGTGCGCAAACTTATACATTTTGATTCAACGCTGTAATCTAGATAATATCGCCATCTTTTATAATGATATTGAAATACGTTGTCATGAGTTGAAATATTAAAAATAAACGTAAGATACATGACCAGCAAAACATTCTAATTCCAACCGGTTAAACTTGCAAAATGTCAAAAAAAAAAACTTAAAGAGCTTTAAAAACTATGAAATCACATGGACTCATCGGTTTCAGTCGTATCTCAATATTTTTTGATAAGTGCATAGTACCAAGCAAAGTTATCAAAACACGACTGAAGTAGGCAGCGATTGCATACCGGGTGTCGAGTAATTAATGACGTTTGCGCAATCTTATCTCCCGCGATATCTTGTACCACCCTACCCTACAATGTTTCTGTTCTGAATAATCCAAACTTATCACACTAGTATTATAAATGCGAATGTGAGTTTAATTATTTTATTAATTACGCTTTCAACATTAAATTTCACTGAACAAAAATGCCCAACGCGCCTAAAGAAGTTTTCACTACAATCGAAGCAGTGTCGGTGTCGGTGTCGGTGTCAGTGCCGGCGTCGGTGTAGGTGGCGAGTTAAATTGTTTTTTCCCATCTCAAAAATGCCAAACGCGCCTTAAGAAGTTTTCACAACAACAAAAACCTTCTTTAAAAGTATCTCAAAAACAACTTGGGACCAATCTAACGACTAAAATTCCAACATCACTTTCATTAAATTCTAAAACCCAAGTGAGCTTGACACCAGATTTCATTCCATCAAAAACATTAGGACTCAACACAATGTAATAGCTGCTTTTACCGAAATAATTACTCAACAGTTAACTGCTAGAACTTTATTAAATTGTCGCGGAGGCAACGCAGAGTTTGTACGAAATGCAACTGCATTTGGCGACCAGCCAGAGTTAGTAAGAAAACCTGTATGTATCGATTTAGTAACGTGAACAGAGCATAGTCGATACAGAAGGTCGAGTTCGTGTGACGAACGGAAACAGACGCACGCACACATTGAAGCGTATATTGGATATCTGAAACCAATAACAGTCTCGAGTACATTTGCACTCGTTGTACTTGAATCGTGTGTATGTGTTTGTGTGATTTCGCCCACTGTATGAAGTACAGCTTCTGTACTTATTCTGTAGCGCGAAGCGTTCAACTAAAGGGTAAAGCATTTGGCAAGCATAGACAATTTGTGTTATTTATTGTTCGAGTCAATGTCGTATACAGTACGAGAATTGTGGTTACAGGATTTCAGGGTGGTTACAGGTTCACGACGGTGTTTACTTCCGAAGTGGAAGATTAAGCTTTGTTTGTCACAAATGATTCATGTCTCTAACTATTCGTAATTGAAATAGAAATCGAATGGTGTATTGTTGTTTTGCAGTCATTCATTATGTGTGTATATAGAAGATAAGTACAATTTTGTTACATTTTATTCGATGTACGAGTATGTTAATTAAGATTTGTTTACCAGATTTTTATCGACCTTTAGCAAAGCTAATATACGAATTAATAAATTGCATACCTATTTGAATAGCACAGTTGTATTAAAACGGCACACAAAACTAAATAGAACTTCCAAAGAAAGAAGTCAAACAAAAACAGTTTAAATTCTAAATCGGAAAGTTACTCTTAAAAACGTCTTCTAAAACACTTTCCGGGCAATCTAGAGGAACACCCATTTTAAACTAAGGCTTTTACTAGATATCACGGACTCAAGAAGTTAGAAATAAACACTTTTATACGAATGTGATGAGTACCTGACTTAGTGACGTCGTTACCTACAGACGTTTTGTAATTAAAGAAAGGTCTTAATGACCTAACTCTTTCTGTCTAAGCCTCTGCAGGTAATTATTACGCACTTAATTACTAGAACTAAAGCCTTTATCGAAAAGTGAGCTGAGATTCATTAATGCCACTCCGTTTTAAATTAGGTTAAGTATTCACACTCTTTTTTGTTCACAGCTACAACGCAAAGCGAATTGGAATAACGGTTAAGTCTGTTGGCACTTCCAGAACTTTTGTTCTTTTGTATAAGCCAGTGGCTTTTGGATACTATTTAAGCTACACGTAAATACATGAGCATATTGCATTTATTTATCATGCCCTAGCTTCTGTCAGCGGCTTTGCCCGCGTATAATTAGTACTTCCCGCACTATAAACTATAGCTTACGTGTTATTCTAGACTTCTTCTTTGACGACTGTGAAATTGGATTGATGACTACAAAAATCTATTAATTCCGTTAGTAGAAGACGATACAGTGCGTTGAAATTTTAAATGATGTCAAACTTGAGTTACAATTGTTCCAGTTTTTAACAGACTTCAAAAAAGGAGGAGGTTCTCAACTCAACGGTATTTTTTTTTTTATGTGTGTTGCGTCATAACTTTTTACTAGGTAAACCGATTTTGATGATTTTTTTTTTATTTGAAAGCTGGTGCTTCAAATGTGGTCCCATTTATACACAATGGAACTCTTCAATAAATGAGAGCAAACCTTCCAGAATTGCTGCAATCGCATTTCTGTATATTGTTTTCACCACTTCACTACATTACATCACGCTGATACGCTCTGAAAGGGTATACAGATTTGTACAGTTCACCCTGATACACTCTAATTTCACCAACTATCTTCAAATTCCCTATTTTTGGGGCTATCAATTCGGGTATAACTTTACTATTAATTTAGTTTTAGAATGGGGTACAACAATTAAAAAGTGAAAAATAAAAAACTTTTTACAAAAAAAATACAACCGACTTCCATAGATATATATATATAAAAAATACAAAATAACTTTAATTTCGGCAGTCGGTGCTTCTAGTTTGGTTTCTTCGTTATTTGACACCGACTTCCGAAATTAAAGTTATTTTGCATTTTTTTTTGAAGGTATATCTATGGAAGTCGTTTTTTTACTCAAAAGTGACGTAACAAGCCCCCACTCCTGAAGTTTGATGCGTTTTATCTGTGTATTTTTTTTTTTATTTGATAAAGCAAAAAATACGTATCTAATATTTTTTGATAATCTAACTTAAGGACTGAGTAGAATTATAATTATTTTACCCTGAAATCATCCCTATTACATCCAAGTACGTTCAGCCATTCTGGCGTGACTGAGTAACAATATTCATCCACCCATCCAAACATTAGTAGGAAGTAGGACGATATACTTCGGGACTATCAGACAGACATCTCTATATGTGTGTGAACATGATACGAGTAGCTCGCAGGTTTGCACGTTGTTCGACAGAAGTCAAATTTACACTTTTTAGATCATGTTGCACATCATTCTACACGTGCAGCATGTAGGCCGACTATACTCAAAAGTGTTACAGTGCCCTCCGGGTCCAATTTAATACTGCATTCAGGGTGCTGATGGGGCTGCGGCGATTCTGTATTGCATCAGGGATGTTTGCGGAACATCGTTTAGACTGGTTTTACGCTACGATGCGTAAAAGATGCGCATGCCTGGTGCGTAGCGTACGTGGCAGCGCCAACAGCATCCTTAGCATGATCGCTAGTCGGCTGGACTGTGATTACATCGGTCATTGCTGCGCCATTTGTCATGGAATGGCGCAGTAGTGATAGATAGGTTTACTGTATTTTTATGTGTTTGGTTGTAGGTAATTTAAGTATTATGAATACTAGTCTATAAGACCATTGTTACTAACAAAATGGACATGCATCTCTGGTCTGAATTAAAAGTATATTATTATTATTATATTAATCAAACTGCCTAGTCTTTTCTTAACAATTTTGAGCTACCAGTCTTACTGGATGTGGCTGAATACCAGCATTTTATTACTCGTAAGTTTACCTATGAAGTTGTCAATTAAAAAAGGGGTTTTTTTGAGCTGTAATAACTTCGCATTGACATGGAATTTTAAGTTCAAATAAACTTTATATTCAAGGTATTTTATTCCTTTTTCAAAATTAGTTATTCATTTGCTTCTTTGGGTTACGTGTTTTATGTAATATAATTATAATGTATAATAATTTTTTTTAGTTACGGAATAAAATTTTCAAAACGAAAGCTATTAAATCAATAACACACTAAAAAACCATACAAGTCGTTTGGTAGAAGATAGAGAAAGTTTTACGCCATTGATATTGCGTACCTTTTGAAACACATTTTTTCCACGTTGGAACTCATATTATGAAAAAGCACTTTTTTTTGAGATTTCAACGTTTTTAATATGGCAATATAACAGAAAAAAGAAATCCCAAAGAAACTATAATTCTTAGTCAATCCGAAGTTATCACAGCCTAATATGAGCAGTGTTATAAAACGGTAATTTCATAGCTATAGAACTAAAGCATGGAGTGACTACCTACCTATTTGACCTCCACAACCCATTGAGTAACACGTTACCATTTGGCAAGACTGATAACAGATTTATTGGCTTCTGACTACCAGTCTGGCTTCTGATATAGTCAGAAGTCAGAGTCAGATTAATCTCTATAAAATCATTTCTTCATTCATGCCTAAAGAGATACATAGATACTAGAAAATAGGTAAATACGTAGGTGTATCAACTCCAAAGGCGAGCTATCTAATGCATAATTTTAGTATAGATTTTCCACTCAATGGTTCCTGAGTACAAAAGTATAATATATACCTTACATTCCACAATTTACAATAAGAAGAACGATGAATTATTCAGCGTTATTCCACATACATTACAAAACCATCATTTCGTGCTTAAAATTGTAATTTCGCATGACCAAAAGTCATAAATCAGTTCTAGATACGGGAGTTTTCCTGATAATCGTTATTTATGTTTTATTTACATTTTGTTTTTAGAAATAATGAAAATAAGCATGATCTAGTATTATCACGCAAGAGTTATGTTTGACTTGGTACGTAAACTATGTGCTTTGTTGTATAATTTATTCAAATCATTTATTTCAAATAAACCATTTACAGGCACTTTTGAATTATCAATAAGTCGCTCAGTTAGAAAGATGTAGCTAATTGCACATTCAAAGACATAGATCTCTATGGAGAAGAACGTGTAAGAAACTCCATGGACACTCTTTTAAACCATGTTATGTATTGGGTTCCCACCTATGAAATTGGCGTTTTTTTTTCACAAATAGAGAACCTCGTCACTTCTATGAATTAAAATATTCGTCAATTGATTGATATTCTGTCGAATATTGACCGTCATAGACAACTGCCAATAGTTAAAAAACCTTATTACTTATAGTTTTATACAAAAAAAAAATACCTTAAAAATGACTCCTCTTTCTGTTAGCAGAAATGAAACCACTATTTGTTTTAACTGAGCCAAAACTTATTTTTGTTACTTAATCTAAGTGGCATACGTTATTTTGGTTTACAAACATTATTGGATATAAGTTTTAAAACAGTAGAGTTCATAGTTATTAAATGAATTTATTAAGAAAATGTTAGTATGAAAAATGCAACTTCTTTAAAATTTTCCATACAAAACGCTGATTTTATAGGTACTAGTACAAAAATCCTGGTTACATATGTCTTGTTGCTTCTAATATATTCTGTAGTTTTATTATCATTTGCAATACTCAGGTACATAAACTGCTTTTAAAACCACGGAGTTGTGTTGGTACTAAAATTATTTATGCAGAATAACAGCAAAATGTATTTTAAAGTATTTTTATGAAATAACTCTAACATTGTGCAGACATGAGTGTAAGTTAAAAAACATGTTGAAAATTCACGAAAGGAAGAAAGAGAAGAGGGAATAAAAAATTAGTGATACATTAAAAGAAACTGATTTTTTATTTCATACAAACATTTCAAGTCATTACATAAAAATCACAATTCTTCATGATGGTCATATTGGTCGATTTCTATATAATCATTCACAATACTTTCATTGTTGTTCAATAGCCTATGGAATTCTTTGTTAAAATAATCTGATATCATATTCCATACATTCACTGAATACCATACAACTACGCTTAGAGAAAATATCAAACGAAATAGAAGACCAAGCATTTTCACAAAATGTTTCAATAGAATATCTCTTAAAATAATCTAGAAATATTTATAATTCATGTTTATTTTTTAAGGCATATGATATTATATTATAGTATATTATTTATACGTCAACTACAGTCCTTTAGCAGGCATTAAAATATTAGATTATGTTCAGGCATAAGCATACGTTAATAACAAAACATTTCTGTAATCCACAATTATATAAATCCTTTATATCTATCTGGCTTACACACATAAAATACAGTTAAATAATACTCTCTTAATATTATAATAAATTGTGTTGACCAGAAAATTTAGCTCTATTGTAGATTAGTTACCTACCAAAAGACAAAATGCGGCTTTTTTAATTTATATGGACGATCATCCTATTTTCACTGGAGCGACTTATAATAATATTTCAAATTATAATTACAAACTTCTCTTTCTTAAATGTTTTAACCGAGAACTTATCGCCCACTTAAGTTTAAACGCAGGAGAAAAGAAAGTAGCGAGCGCACAAAGAAATTCAAGTTATTAGACAAAAGTTTTTGCAATGTGCTAAAAGTAGCTAAATGTTTAAGATACTAAGGTACAGAGAAAATTGCAGTTGTTACAGTGTTTAATATAATCTACACTCTACGTCTCTGTGTTGAAATTAAATCTGAGAAGTACAAAATTAATTTAAACGAAACGAAGAAACGTGCTAGATATATTAATTGAACTGTAGGATCACTAGAGCAGACAGACGTTAAAATCAACATAGGTATATTACAAAACATTCAGACAGTACTCACTATTCATTCAAATTTATTCCATAAATATAAAAATACTGAATGCTAAATAAAGAATACACAGATCCGATGATATAGGACCACAGACAGATCCCTCGAAAATTCGCGTAAATAGGCTTACGTAATCAATTCAATCGTCGTACATAAAGTCGGTGCCATAAATCATATCGGAAACGATCTCGAAGACTGCATGAGCGTGTGGGTACACGATAGTCGTAAGCATCACAATACTATTTGCTATTACAAACAGTTTCATAGTCTCCAAGCCGTCTGATGATCTGAAAATGGCAAGTCAATCGTAAAAGTACCGTTAGAATCTTCAATAGCGAATAAAAACTTTTGTATGGACTCTTTATTGAGTCATTTGGAGAAAGCGAATTCTTGATCTGATTGAGAACTGGGTTGATAGATACGATATTGGATCTTTCGTGATATTGTTCAGCTTTCATAGGGTTCTTTTTTTACCACAAAAACGAATCCTTGAGATCATTTTTCTGATCTTACGAACCTTGCTTCAATTTCTCAGAAATCGTTATTATGATTGAAACCATTTTCTGATTCGGAAATGTATTCAAACAATTTAGCCTAATTATTTTCTCTTCTAAGTCAAAGATTTCAAATATTTTAGCGCAACGATTAAATTTAGATTATAATTGAATTTTGTTAAAAGGAATTTATTAATAACAACCAGTGTTGTTTTGATGTTGAAATATTGTTTTGGAATTAGAAGTGTTTATAATATTACCAGATATGCTGTAAATATCAGAAGGCATAACGTTTATATTGTTACCAAATAATGAAGATTTTCGATTTTCTAATAGCAATAAGGACTTTGAATATCGTTATTCCAAATATTATTGTATTTATATTTAGAACGTGCTTATATCCAATCGCAGCACATAACTTCCCCACCATAACCGATTTTAAACGATCTCAACCGAACGCGTTCGTTCAGAGCATTAGCATTCGCGTGGATGAGTTTCGAGTTACTCCAAGTGCCGGAACATTAAAGGCTCGTTTGGATCTGATAGGGAGATTTCTTTAATTTTTTGAACATCAAGAGTATGTATGTATATTAAAGGTATGACAGCTTCAAATTATGTTTTTATTGGAGACAAGATATTGGAAGTTGAATTCCTCATACTTTCAAAGATACTTTGAATGTCGTTGTATGTTTGGGATTTTATATTTTTTGTATATGTAGATGATGGTCCGTAGGTTTATTTTTTTTAAACTAATTGTTTGTTTGAAAAACAATTCAGTTTTAGTTATTTTTCCTTACATGTACCTAATGCTATAATATAACTAACTACCTTAACCATCCACCAAAGCCTTGTTCTTCATCATCCAAGGAGTCAACTGTTACAGGAACGTTTTCAGTATTCCCTGTTTCTTTTTCTTCTACTTTGTTAGTGTTTTTCTTAGCTGTCCCAGAATTAAGATTGCTTTTCTTCATAATCTGAAAAAAAAAATCAAATCAAATAAATGTAAAATGTATACATATCACCGTGATGAGGCAGCTTTTTACGTTTTTGAAAAATGCAGAATCGATTAAAACTATCACTATCACAACACAATTTGAATGGACTTCTATTATTAGAACAAATAAAACCATTGCAGACAGCTAGAACAAATTGAAATATACAAAAACCATTTTCACAGCAATTTGCAGGTGCCACAAAACTGTCTGTAGTGCGTACTGTACTGAATATTTCAAAAGTTTCGTTAAAAAACGATTCAAAACGTTTATCCAGGCGTAACTTTTGAATAGGCGAACCGATTTGACTGATTTTTTGCTAGTTGCCAGGTAGTTTCTAGTGGTCGGAATTCGATGAGTGATATATAAAAATGTACTGCCAAAAGCTAGCTAGTAAATAAAAACTATAATCATTTACAATTTTTCAGTAGATTTATTTGTGCAAGTAAAACTAGCCATAAAATCGATGAATTATCACAGCCTACAGCAGCTTAATGCTGGACATAAGAATTTTTCAACTGCCCTAGAATATTTACGAGCATTTAAAAAGTTGCGAAACAAAAAAAAAAAAATTAATGATCATGAGCAATAGACTGAATAAACATCTCTTCCATAGAACTCATAATTCTAACTACCGAATAAAAAAAAACTCGAAGGCACCAAGAAAACTCGAACCAGAACCAAGAAACCACGTAACAAACACAAAGATACAAGTACTTTCCCGAGGCTAAACAAAACACTAACACGGGAACACCTGGGCCCCTAATCAAATATTATTTGATTCAATATTACCTCAGTGGCAAAGGGTGTGCGGTGAAGAAACAAGTGGCTCGGGCTCCTCACGCTGAACACTAACCGACCTAACGAACCACATTCAACGGGAAACCTCTCAAACGCTGATCGATACTTTACGTGGTGCAAGTTCTTGAGGTGAAGACTGGTATAGAAGGAGCGACTAGCGGATAGTAATAAATTACGGAAATTATTATAGTGTAGTTACTTACTTACTTTAGCTGTAATTAAGAACCATACATTTGTATCTTATGCCTATTAAAAGATGATTTATAAGGCTGACTTGAGAATTATTACAACTAGATTCTGCTAGCGACTTCGCCCGCGTAGAGTTATAGTACTTCATCCACCATAAATTATAGCCTGTGGGCTATTCCAGACTATAATCTATCTCTGTGCCGCTGAAAATTTTATCCAGATCCATTCAGTAGTTTTTGCGTTAAAGAGTAACAAACATCCATACATCCTCACAAACATTCGCATTTATATTATTAGTAGAATTACCTTTTTTCCACGGTTTTTCTCGGTCGCCTATCGTAAATGAACCAGAAATTTTCTGAGATAAAAAGTAGTATATTGTACTTAACTAAAGTATATCCATGAGTGAAAGAATTTTTGCAATTGATTACTTCCTACAAAAAAAACTAACAACCAGGTGTTTGTATTTTATTTCTTCGTTATTTGACACCGACTTCCGAAATTAAAGTTATTTTTTGGTTTATTTTCTTTTTTGAAAGTCGGTGTTTTTTCTTGGAAAAAAGTTTTTTATTATATACCAGCAATAATAAAAACCCCAATAACTGGAACGTGGGTTTTAAACATACTCGTAATTGGAGAAAACCAAAACGTCATCTAGGTACACGTATTTTTCGTTTTTGTTCAGTTTCTGAAAAAGCGGCCAAGCAAACAGTCGAACATAGAACCTCCTCCTTTTTCGAAAGTCGGTTTAAATTTAGTTTCAATTTTGGGTGAGTCATTGAAACGAATATATAACTTTTAGTATGGATCAACATTTTCATTCGATATGGTGAATCATCTTTCAGCATCTTTGAAAACAGCAGATGATTCTTTGGGATTCTAACTAAATAATTCTAATGACTTCAAAATGTGTCTGTTTTATCAAACTTATGTCTTTTGGGTCACCTCTTTCAATGCATCCAGTTATATCACGTAGATAAAAAAAATATTAACCAAATTTAATCATGAATACTTCCACGTACAAATATCCAGTTTCGAGATTTAGATGTCCACAAAAAACTCCTTAATGAACAGCAACACTAACAAGCTTTCACACAAAATAAACAAAGAAAATATTAATTTCCTCCACTCAGTCCCCACCCCAACGCTTCGCTGTCGACGTCCTAACACGATTATGAATTATTACCGCCGGGTGAATGAGTAAAATTCGGCTGTTCACCTCCCAAGGTAATTTGCAAGCTGTACGGTGAAAAAAATAAAGTTGCTGGGAAAATTCTTCGATAAGAGACATTTTTAAAACGAATTAAATTCCGTATTGATAAGAGGCCAACGAGACTGGACCCAGTTTCTGAAAGAGACGAGTTATAGATAGTACACGAGCCGAGTAATACAAATGGTTGTTGATATTATTAATTCAATAACTACAGTGCGCGTTTTATACATTTTTCACAATACTTTTCACAAACTGGGCTTAAGCCTGTTTACTATGCCGTTCTGTCTGAACTGTAATAGTTTATTTATTTAATTTATTTACTAAGGATCTCCAACAAAAGATAAACACTATATATATACAGTGTGTAGGTCTTCTTCTACTTTACAATTACCGAAGGATATAAGTAACTGTGGCCGTCATCATGGCAACTATAAATAACAATAAATAATAAAAATAAATTAATAATTAAGGCCCCTTTAATTTTAAAGGTTATGTCATTTAAGGTTTGCTAATTTTAAAGATAGCTTTAATTTTAAATATTCTTTGAAAATTTCAACTGCCTACCTATTATAGAGAGATTTTTTTTGGGTTTATTTATCAGTTTATGATTCGGAACCCTTCGTGTGCAAGTCCGACTCACACTCGGCCGTTTTTTTTTTTTCTATTCGCAATGCGATCCAATGCTCGTTTTAATTTTGGAACGAGAATTTATGACGTCATTGATACGGCTAATGTTATCGGCTTATTTATGTGTCCATGCGTCATAGTCCTAGATAGGTTTTGACGGTATCGTTGGCACGTGAGCTTAACTATTGTATATAGGTAGGTACATATATCTAATGAATTGCGATAAATTTTAACTATGGATTGATTTTTTAGCATTTTGCCTATTGCGTAGTTATTTGCCTTTCATTTTTACAATTCGAAAACATTAATACGTTCATTTATGTTTTCTAGGTGAGGATTTTTTTCAGATACAGGATGTAACGGAAAGGTGTGGTCATATTTTAAGAACTGCATCTGTGCACCGATATGCACAACTTTCTTTAAGAATACCTGAGCAACTTCTCAAAAAATATTTTACCTCCCATATGATTATTGATCAGCTGATGGTAACTTTGTAAGGAAAGTTTAATTATTTATTTTGGGAATTTCAAATTTTTTCTTAGAGAAAGTTGTTTATTTCTATGGGCAGAACCGGTTCCTAAAATATGACCACACCTATCCATTACACCCTGTATAATTATGAAGAAATTGATTAGATGGTATAAGATAGAATATTATCGTATTATTGTATATATTATTAGGAATAGTACACCTAAGACTACCTACAGTACTGTATTTCCTTTAATCTTTAAAATCCATCCAAAGGTTGTCTTGAAAAGATCGCTTTTAGCGATAAGGCCGCCCATTGTGTCACCCTATGTAATGTTTTCTTCATATTTTTATTGTAATTTATATGGTGTACATAATAAAGAGTATTCTATTCTATTCTATCGTATTACCCGTTAACTAAGTTGTGGAGGTCTGACAGGCAGTCGCTCCATGTAAATTACTGGTATTCAGCTGCATCCGGTTAGACTGGAAGCCGACCCCAAGATAGTTGGGAAAAGGTTAGGCAGACAGAAATACGAAATTGTGATACTGGTTCAAAATCTAATGGAAATTTTTAATGATTTAATTAAAGTAAGCAATAGTTCGGGCTAGTTTTCTTTAGAAGATTATCCAGTAACCCGAGTTCAAGGTTATTGTAATATTTAATTGGATAATTAAGGTTAACTAAATTAATTACTTATCTAGCAAACGTTATTAAACGTCTAGCTAGAACTCTAGACTAATCGAGTTCATAATAAATAACATATTTAATTACAAAGCTTTCAATAAATATTAAAATAATATTTAAAAAGACAAAGAAAGGCTCATACTTATCGCGTTCATTCAAAGGGTCTTTTATTAATAATTTTTTTTTTTTGGAAGTCGTTTCTATTATTTATAAAAAAGATGTGGGTGCCCTTAGGGGAGTGGTTTGTAATAGTTGGCCCTTAGAAGGGCCGTTAGTTGTGGCTCTGAAGAGAGCCGTTTTGATGTACCATCGTGGTGAAAGGATTAGTCAGTTTCCACCTGCCGTAGGAAGGGAAGTCGCTTGCGCGCTACAAAAAAAGGACCAGGAATCCGATCGCCGACATCCCCTTTACGACTACACGCCAACTCCTGGTAGACTAAAATGTAGGAAGAGTTTCTTGCGATCACACAGTCGATCCAGGATAGACCACCTAAAGAAAGAATCAAACTGTGGGAAGAGAAGTATCCACCACCTTACAAGTTCGTAAAACCCAAGGAACAGTTGCCTCTCGGTCGAGAACTGCAGTGGCCTATATGGAGGGCCCTGAATAGGTTGCGTACCCAAGTGGGCCGCTGCAAGTACAATCTGGCGAAGTGGGGGATCATCGATCCATCTAATACACAGTGCGAGTGCGGTGCTCCTATTCAAACTATGTCCCATCTACTGGAGTCTCCCAAATGTGCTTTCACCTGCACCCTCGATGATCTGAACAGGGCCTCCGATGCCGCTATAAACGTGGCCACTTACTGGGCCCATACAGTATAACTAAATTTTAAATATACCACGACACGAAAAGAAGAAGAAGAATAAAAAAGATTTTTATTTTTTACTTTTGGTAGTGCTCCATTAAGTTGTGTTAACAAAAAACTTTTTTACAAAAAAAAACAACCGACTTCCAAAAAAAAAAAATACACTAAAAATTTATAAATAACTTTAATTTCGGAAGTCGGTGTTTGTATTTTTACTTCTTCGCTATTTGACACCGACTTCCGAAATTAAAGTTATTTATAAATTTTTAGTGTATTTTTTTTATGGAAGTCGGTTGTTTTTTTTTGTAAAAAAGTTTTTTATTTTTCACTTTTTAGCTGTTATACCCCAGAACTAAAAACCCCAATATAATGGAACGTGGAATTTAAACATTTGGAGAACACCAAAACGTCATCGAGGTACACGTATTTTCCATTTTTGTTCAGTTTCTCAAAAAGCGCTGAAGCAATTCGATAAAATTTATATGGGACCACCTCGGGAGTATATTCTTTCAGATGAAAAAAGAATTTTGAAAATTGGTTCACAACTGACGGAGAAATCGGGTAACATACATACAAAAAAAAAAAAAAAACGTACAGACGAATTGAGAACCTCCTCTTTTTGGAAGTCGGTTAAAAACACAGACATACGATCGCAGCAATCACGAGTCATTTGCTGTTAGTTATTGAAGTTCCACTGTTTATCTCCAAACATCTTCATCAGATCCTAATAATTTATACAGCATGTAACAAAAACCTTGTCCAATCCAATAAAGGCGTATTTTTGGTTTAACATACGCACTATCAAAAATAGTAAAAAAATGTAACTCATAGAAACGAAATTTTTTATTTTTATAAAAGATGCGAAATTTAACTTTTAGTATGGCAAATTTTCATAAGTCTACAACACTTCACCGGCCGGTGAAATCATTTTATTTTCACCTATTTTTATTTCAAAGCATACCGCCTTGCAATAGCCGGACTGTAGGTGCAACTTCTCGGCTTGGCGACACGCGACAAAGGGTGCATGAATACCGTCTCACTCAGGCGGCTTTTTTCACACTTAAACTGTATGTGCACTTTGTCGAGCGATCAGTGTTGCCTTTGATAAGTTTTCTTTATTTTTTAAATTAATTATTTTCATTGTGCAAAAATAATAATCTCATAACCATGAAATGGTTACGTACGAGTATATGTGTACGCAGTACGATACCAAATAATACCCTTTCGGATAGGACAGGATTTTTGTTACATGCTGTATATGTACTAAAACCTTCCTTCAAAAATATGCATTTGAATAACGAAAACCTCATCCAAATCGGATCTGTAGTTTTACATACATACATACTGATCGAATACAGAACCTCCTTTTTGTGAAATCGTTTAATAAAGTAACCATGTGATTAGTTTTTCACTCATTAGCTGGTTATTAATTCAAAAATTTCAAAACTTAAAAGTATACCGCTAATCAGTACTTAACTAAGCATACAGTTAGCGAGTTTTGTAAATAAGGCTGAAAGTCTCTACGATAAAATCTTTGATTTTAAACTAAGTCTAAGGGCCGATTTCACCATTCGCTCTATAAACTAAGTTTTACTGAACTAAGCTTAGCGTAAAATATAAAAACCATATAAAAAGATTATAGTGAGTTAACATTAACGGATAGAAATATGATGTCGTGGACTTTTTTTTAGAACTTTAAAAGGAGAACAGTCCGGTCCTACATAATTTTTGCGTAACTTTAACCGTTTACGCAGCACACGTAACTGAAGCTGTCAAAAGGACATTTTTTTCCCGTTTTTGTTACATTTTTCATTAATGCTTCACTCCTGTTGGTCGCAGTGAAATGTTATATAGCTTATAGCCTTCCTCGATAAATGGACTATTCAACACAAAAATATTTTTTTTACATTCGATGTAGTAGTTCCTCAGATTAGGGCGTTCAACCATTTAAACAAACAAACTCTACAGCTATATGACAGCGGCTAAACGCGTTTAAGCGAGCTTAAACGTCGAAAAATGGGCATTTAGAATTAGTGGAATCGGCCCTAAATGGAAAGAATTTAACCTTAATCAAGAATGAACACATCGACAGGTAAGCCGCAAAGCTGAAGGAAAAACACACTTCTGCTTTCGTTCCTAATGACTCGGGAAAGAAATGAGTAAAATCAAACAAAAGAGATACAATAAAATAAACTTCTGATTTCTAGCTAACCTACTTCTTATTAATAAAATGTGACAACTTGTGAAGGTGTTTATCACTTGACCACGCATGAACTGCTGAACGGACTTAGATAAATAATTGCGCATAGACAGAATACTTCCTACTAAGTACCTTCTCCTATTTTCGAAGGGTACTCTTCATGGCTCTCTACGTCTGGGATATATCAGACATACGAGTATATCGATGGCAGCAAAGTAAAGACAAACATCTACATTTTTGCCAAAATGTTTTTTTTTTATAAAGTAGCTTATATCAAACCTCTCTACAAGTCTGTATTAAATTTATTTCAAAATTCAAAATAATTACAAATATTCAGAAAAAAAGTAAAAAAAAAAATCATCTGTCACCTGTCAATAGTGAATTTTTATTTTCTCCTAACATTAATCCTTTTATTTTTTATTTAAATTATATATTTCGCGTGGTTTGAGAACTAAATAAATGATTTAACTGACATAAATAGATAAAGTTTGGTGGTAGATAATTCATTTAGTGAAATGTGTAAATTGATAAATTTAAAGTTATTCCACAAAATTTGGTTAAAAAAAGCGACATGTTGATTGCGTGTTGCTTAGATTTTCTTTAAATATCCAGATAAGTATTACTGGAGATTGTTATCTTAGTTATTCGATATTTTAATAACGTAGAAACGGATATCAGGCACATGTCTTCTTCTACCTAGAAGACTTATCAGAGTAAAAAAGTACATTTACATTATTTCAGTAAAACAACAATGTAGTGATTAATTCTTTTATAAAATCAATAAAGAATGTTATTTTAATGCATCATAGAAAATTTCATGTTAATCCACAACTCTCAAAATAGTCACAATTGTTTACTAAATATGCTCTCCTGTAAAATTGCGATTTTGTAGATGTCTTCTTCTATTTTGCTGTCATTAGACATATGTCTGATTTCAACTGACTTAAACCTCATTGGACGGAGGAGGCAACTGAGTACGGGTTGAGAGTTGCACAGGAACCCATGGTGCGTTTCATGCTTGGCTCCGAGGACTGGCAGAAGAAGTGTTAGTCATCCGGTGGCAGGTTAGGCAGACGAAATTATTGTCATTGCAGGCAGAACGTGGATGATGCTGGCACAGTAACGTGGGGATTGGCACAAGATATGAGAGACCTATGCTCAGCAGTAACCGAAGTCGGGCTACGGATGGTGACGATGAAGCGTCATAGATTTCGTCCGTCTGAAAATAACCAGTAATGTATTTCTGATTTATACCGACTAATAAACCCAACAGTTTTACTCCTGTAGCATGAAACGAGATCAACGGATATAGGTAGGTACCACATGGACACCGATGAGATTTTGTTCCCATACCATCGAGTGAAACTGCTGACAACAACTAGTTACAAAAACCCATGCTAAGAAAACCTTCACTCGAACAAAATAAATAATCCCACAAAAAATATCATGACACATTTTACTGCAGTTTTCCACAGTTTAATCTCATCTACTGCAGGTATGGGAGTTAAAAATTAATACCGCAGTGGCGATAAAATTTTATACTTTCATCAAAATGGAGAAGTTATTGTTGTGTGTTTAGCAGTAATATCGCTAAATGTAGCATGAAGAAACGATAGGTGAACTGTGTCATCACACCGTCCATCCATCGTCATCATCAGCCATTTAATGTCCCCACTGCTAGGGCACAGGGCTCCTCTCTGTGAGAGGGTGTGGGCCGTAACCCAACACGCGGGCCGCGGGCGCATCTTCGAATTTTTGGTTTTAGGACATGCCGGTTTCCTCACGATGTTTTCCTTCACCGTTTTGAGAGCAGTGGTGATGATATAATAAAGAGTAAAGTGTCTGCTTGGGTTTAAACTCACAACATAGAACTTGTAAGTCGCGGCCGTTACTACTGGGCTACCACTGCTCGGCCACCCATCGTATACGGATAGAAATAAAGATAACTATTGAGATGGCTACTAATAGCAAAAGAATGGAAGAAAAAGCTCTAATAAATTGGGATAAGGGCAAGAGAATGCACTGGGCTGGCCCTGTCGGTAAAAGAAAAGGAGGTAGACCGCGTGTAAGAGAGATATGTGAAATTAAAAGAACAGCAGTTGAAAACTGGGTATCAAAAGCTAAAGACAGAAATTTGTGGAGTAAAACTGAGGAGGCCTTTACTCAACTCGTCGTCGATGTCGGCGACTGATGACGTCCTTAATGAAAAACAAAAAATATTTTAATAACAAATTTAATTTAAGTAATTTAATTAATGTATATGGTAGAAAAAGGCAACAGAATTTTTATAGGTACATGTAGCAGGTAGCTACGTGTTACAATATCTATGGAATCGCTAACGAACTTGTGTCTTCGACTTGGACAGGCGTTACGCATATATACAGGCGGTTGTTTTCATTTGCTCACTAGGTGGAAACATTTGGCCTTCATGGAGTGATTTTGCAGTATAGAACTTCTTCAGCTTTTTCTACATTGGTTTAGCGGATTTTGTATTGATTTTTCTAATCTAGTTAACCAAATTCATAAGTAGTGGCTGTAAATTTATCAATATTTATTTTTTTTGTTTAAATTTCTACTTCGGCTTAGTTTTATGCATAGTAACAAAATTTCAAAAGCGAGGTCGCTGCAAGAATTGGTTGAGAAAGGTTTAATAGCTATTTGCATTACTTCACTTGCCAATATTTATTTTCAGAACACGCGTAAAATAGACTAAAAGATCTTGTGATAAAATACACTTTATGCTTATTAATGCTTTACCAATCCATATGTGATATTATTTATGTAATAACATCAAATCACTTCACACATACAGAAAATAATATTTATGAAAAAGCTTTTTATTCCACCGAAATTGTTTACTTCATGCTATGAAAAATAGTTTTGCATTGCACGCACACGCCGTAAAAATATTTGAAGTGTCATTCCGTAGCACTCATCCAATACTTTTTAAACCACTTTAACTGCAGAAAATTTCAGTTTTATTGGAAAAGTAAAACTGTTATGTATTTTATTGTCACCGCTATTTAAAATGTAAATTTTGGTTAACCAGATGCATTACTGCTGTTTCGGGAGGTTCCTATGCCGTATGCGGGAGGAAACGGCTGGGTGTCACCACTGCGTAGATTGCTCAGAGAACACGGTGGAGCATACGGTGGAGGTCTGCCACGCTTGGGCGTAGCATCACCATGTTCTCGTGGAAGTGATCGGTGGCAGCGACCTATCGCACCCGGCCCTGGTCCAGGCATACGGTGCCAGAGGGAATGGGAAGCAGTCACCTAACAACCGCCGCAGGAGACAACCCGAGCATCGGGAGACGCATGGTGACTCCCGGCCACCGTAGGGGTGGGTTTGCGGACGCCCAGTAATGGGTAGCTCGCCATCCGACAAAGACCAGGTCCAAGTCGACGGCACGTAGTGTTCCACGCGAGCCTCAAAGAGAAGTCAGCAAAAACTGACGGGGTCTGCCGGGACTAATGCCTGTCTGGGTCGCGGTTAAATTCGAAAGAGAGTTAACGCGGCCCTGGCACAAGCAACTGATGGAACAGGGGTTGGGTTTTAGTCACTGGTTACGCGGAGTAAGCGAAAAAAGTAACGAATTCAAAATTCGGTTAGTTAAAAATGGGAAGCCACGCGCTGCAAGGGAAAAAATATGGTAAATCGGCAGAGCGCCTTAGGTATGGAATGCACATACCTGGTATCTTCGCAGCAGTCCACCTCAGCGATTCACGGCACCAATTGTCACGTTAACACCAGTTTTCACGATTTACGAATAAAGTTTGAAGAGTGCGACCATTCGCGATGCGCGATATATCGCCCATTAAAAGTTTTTCGCGGGGTTCGCATGGACTGGTCATGCCACTCATTTATTCTCGCTCGCACGACTTCGACAGGTATGGGCGAGAAACGGAAGGTACGTAAGGAATATCAACCAACCATTAAATAGTCGAGTTATGCTGCCAAATCAAAATGAATATTACGGTGACTTTTGAATCAGCACAACCAGCTGTCAGTAAGAGTTTGACACGTCCTCCGGCTCCACCTAGAGCTGGAAAAGTCATCGGGTGATTTACCACCCACAGAAAAAAAAAGATGTATTAGCATTAGCTACTGCAGTGTTCCTGTGCAATTGTAACTAGCCAAATCGTTCGGACGCGTGAAGCATATTTAATGACAATAAGAAAAGAAAGACAATAAGAAAAATAAGAAGTTTATCAATAAAATAAAGTAAGCAAAAGTTTCTCAGTTCATAAATAAAATTAAGAACAGAAACATGGAAGCGATAAAGAACATTATGCAAAATTTAGAAGCTCATAACTGCAAAATCTAGAAACTTCTAAATTAAGGAAGTGCGCTCTAAGACTTCATAGTTCATGTTATGTAACTTGTGTAAAATTTTCTCTTCCTACCTGGTACAGTTTTGTGAGATAGTTTAGCTTATTTTAACCCTCGGGGCAAAAGAGGTGTCTGAACTGGTATTTTATTTGGTACACTTGGATATAGTAAGAGATTTTATAAAGAAAAAGTTGCACGGAATTATTTCCATGCGGTATTTCACTAATAGAGTCTTCAGTTCATCATTGTTTACTCTATTTATTATTAATCAGTATTTCAACCAAATATATGTTTAGGAAACCATTTGAAAAATCAAATAAAATGGCACACTTCATCACGTTCCTGTGGTTTTAGCGTTCCGAACATCCGAATGTAAAAATGGAACACTTAAGGATCACTCGTACGTCATAAATAACCGACATAAATAACTGAATTTGGAATATGAGGTCACTTTGGGGGTGCAAATCAGAAAATTAAAAAAAAAACTGAAATGAGCAACATATTAAAAGAAAGGGCATACTGTAAGGATTTCAAATTTATTTTTTCAAAAATACCCATGATCTTATTAATCTTATTCTTTCTCCCCTTATCTCTGAAACCACAAGGCCCAAAATTTAATAAAAAATACAGAATGTAGTTCATTACTTAAAGATTGCAGGAAAACCTATAAAAAGCGGCTTATGTAGTTAAAACCTAAAAAAATATTTTTCGCTCGGAACCCTTTGCGTTCCTTCAATAATGTCATTATTTAATTGTGCACTTTGTGTTTGATATTAGCATAATGTTTGGAATAACAAGTTTGATATACTTACTGTCAGCTGTAAAGTAATCTGGCTCCAAATAAATAAGACAATGGCAACACGCTATACATCACACAATTTCATGCCCTCGTCACATCGGCTAGCGCCAGTCTATTGGGGCGACCACCAGTCCGTGACGTGACACCTCGTAATTGTAATCCTCTAGAACCATTGACGGTTTGGAGGTACGTGGAACAGGGTGTAAAGTTCCACAACCTCCATTGAAAAGGGAGGATCCTCCGACTCCGATTTTTAGTTCGTGTGCGGCGTCATAGATGTCGCTACAACGGCGTTATTGCCTTTGTTTAAGTGCAGCCCTTGGGTACTTGATTAGCTTGATGCTCTGTGCTACCGAATAATTGGCAAGCAAAGCTATAGAATACATAGAATAGAATATTCTTTTTAATCGCAAGACTTATGGTTAGTAAAGCTTACAACTATGTTGCAAGCACTTACACTATACATATAGAAACAAACAATATTAGAATTAACAGCGAATCACCGTTGCGACAATTGCTACGCGATTCGCTACGGGAGTGACGCGTCGTAGCACTCATAGCGGATCGCGAGACCCATTTGGCATTTTTTTTTTATGAATTTAGCTTTTTGATCTGTAAGCACTCCCAGAGTTTTTTTAGGGTTCCGTAATCCTAACAAGGACAAGGACCTCTTATTGTTTCGGCCACCTGTCCATCCCGGCATAGTTTAGAGACTGTTAGTACTAGAAAACTACAATTTTGCTTGGGTATATAATAATCACGCCAAGAAAACAAAGTAATGAAATTATGAAAATATTTTTCCATGGTAGCTCCCGTACATGTAATGTGGGGATGACTTTTTTCTTTCTCACCTATATAGTGTGAGGTATCGTTGGATAGGTCTTTCATCATTGCGGTGTAGCGAAGACTATTTTTCGATACAGTGATTCGTTTGCGAAATATAAAAATTTTAAAGTGATAATAAGCGTCCCTCCCTCGCTAAAAGCTAAACTCTTGGCTAGATTTTTTTTTTTTTAAATCGTGGAGTAGTACATATAACTTTAAACTTGAACTTTAAAGAAAAAAAAAATACGGTTAAGTTAGCTATGTTAGTTTAAGAGTAATAGTCGCCCAAAATATAAAATTTACTTGCTTGGAAAATTTCACCCAAAATACTAAATCCTTAGAAAAAAAATACTTAGGTGAAGTTTTTAACTATTTGGCATTTAAAACGGGTACTGAACATGCAAAATTTTAGAATAATAAAAACCTTTTTGTTTCGATTTTAATTTAAACGTTAATTACAAGTTTTTTTTTAAGTTACGTTCAAAGTAATAAACATAAAGCCCCGTTCTAAGTCCGCATAGTATAATGGGTGTACACGGAACCCTAACATGCGTGACACGCACTTGGCTGGTTTTATAACTATTGCCCACGTTTGTATTTTTATTTTCTACATTTAAGTGAGGCATGTTTTTGGATTCGCCTTTTTTTTTTTTGTGGTCTGGGAAATTATTCAATGACATCTCCCGCTCTGTGTGGAGCGGGAGGGCGTGTCAGAATCTTACTGACTAAAACCCACACCTGTTCCTTCCCTGCCCTGAGTGCCCAGGGGCGAGGTAACTCTGTTTCGAATTTATCCACAACCCCTGGGCAGGCACCGGCCATGACGGGCCCCGTCATGAATGCTGACAACTTATTGAGGCGCGCTTGGAACACTACGCGCCGTCGACTCTCGGGCCTGGTGCTGATCGGACGGCGAGTTATCAATTACTCGCCGACCGCAAGCCCAGGATTCGCCTCTTTGAGCCCTTTATTTTTAAATACCCCACATGATCATGTTAAAAAAATGTGACCTCACCAACTTAATGGCGGCCGCTATTTTATTAACAGCTTATGCTAATTCACTAGTCAAATCCAATCTAATGACACCTCATTTATTGAAAAGTGCCAAAAAAATAGATATATAAACAAACATACATACATAATAGGGTTGACGACTAAAAAAACTTTTTTACAAAAAAAACAACCGACTTCAAAAAAGAAATAGGTACACTAAAAATTTCTAAATAACTTTAATTTCGGAAGTCGGTGTTTGTATTTTTACTTCTTCGTTATTTGACACCGACTTCCGAAATTAAAGTTATTTAGAAATTTTTAGTGTACCTACCTATTTTTTTTTTGAAGTTGGTTGTTTTTTTTGTAAAAAAGTTTTTTATTTTTAACCGACTTCTAAAAAAGGAGGAGGTTCTCAATTCGACTGTATGTTTTTTTTTTTTTTTTTTTTTTTTTTTTTTTTTTTTTTTTTTTTTTTTTTTTTAGGTGTGTTACCTCATAACTTTTCACTACGTGAACCGATTTTAAAGATTTTTTTTTTATTTGAAAGCTGTTGCTTCACATGTGGTCCCATTTTAATTTGGTGAAGATCTGATGAAAAACTTCGGAGATACACAATGGAACTCTTCAATAAATGATAGCAAACCTTCCAGAATTGCTGCAATCGCATGTCTGTATATTGTTTTCACCACTTCACAACATTACATCACGCTGATACGCTCTGAAGGGGTATACAGATTTGTACAGTTCACCCTGATACACCCTAATTTCATCAACTATGTTCAAATTCCCTATTTTTGGGGCTATCAATTCGGGCATAACTTTACTATTAATTTAGTTTTAGAATGGGGTACAACAACTAAAAAGTGAAAAATAAAAAACTTTTTACAAAAAAAATACAACCGACTTCCATAAATAAAACTAAAAAATGCAAAATAACTTTAATTTCGGAAGTCGGTGTCAAATAACGAAGAAACCAAACTAGAAACACCGACTTCCGAAATTAAAGTTATTTTGCATTTTTTAGTTTTATTTATGGAAGTCGGTTGTATTTTTTTTGTAAAAAGTTTTTTTTCACTTTTTAGTTGTTATACCCCAGAACTAAAAACCCCAATATAATGGAACGTGGAATTTAAACATTTGGAGAACACCAAAACGTCATCGAGGTACACGTATTTTCCGTTTTTGTTCAGTTTCTCAAAAAGTGCTGAAGCAATTTCGATAAAATTTATATGGGACCACCTCGGGAGTACATTATTTCAGATGAAAAAAGAATTTTGAAAATTGGTTCACAACTGACGGAGAAATCGGGTAACATACATACAAAAAAAAAAACATACTGACGAATTGAGAACCTCCTCTTTATGGAAGTCGGTTAAAAATTGTACCACTTTTTAATGAAAACTGACGTAACAAGCCCCCACTCCTGAACTTTGATGCGTTGTATCTTTGTAATTTTTAATTAATTTGCTAAAGCAAAAAATACATGTCCAATATTTTTTGATAATCTAACTTAAGGACTAAATAGAATTATTATTTTTCACCCTGTCGTCATCCCTAATACAAACTCTCCAAAAATATTAACCTTCTTCTGGGACAGTCGGTTAAAATTTTAAACATCTGGATTTTTCTTCTTCATTTTCATTCGACAGTTCTAATAATTCCAGCTGCAGTGCAAACGATTTATATCGAGCGATCGCTACATTATCGATAGGACCGATCTATCAACGTCGCCATGCTTTGTATACCTCGATAGTATCTTCAGGGATCTTATTTATCCATTTCACTTGAATTTGAAGAAAATTAAATCTGTCCTTGACTGTTGATGGAGTAATTTTTGAGAATTCCCTTTTTCATTATCTTTATCTTTTGGCCCGCTTATCTTGGCTTTACATCATAATTTTATCATGACGGTAATATGCAGTACCTTTTGGTAGAGTTTCTAATTTTATTAACTCTGTTCAAAATTCCTTTTGTCTTGGATTAGTAAGATATTTTTTTTTATCATGAGAAAATAGAAAATGTAACGCTCATTTGCAACACATTTTGCAATAGAAGTATTAAAACTGCTCCATAGGAAAGATCAAATTGAGGCAGTGGTGGCCCAGTGGTACTGGCCGCGACTTACAAGTTGTAGGTCGTGAGTTCAAACCCAGGCAGCCGCTTTACTTTGTGTAAATTATTTCATCACCACTGTTCTCAAAACGGTGAAGGAAAACATCGTGAGGAAACCGGCATGTCCTAGAACCAAAAATTCGAAGACATGTGACATCCACCAACCTGGACTGGGCCCGCGTGGTAGATTACGGCCCACACCCTCTCACAGAGAGGAGGCTTGTGCCCCAGCAGTGGGGACAATAAAAGGCTGATGATGATGATGATGAAAAGATCAATCCGGCAATCGGCAAAAGCCCGAAACTAACAAATAAATAATAAACAAAACTCGTAATTTTGGAATGTGAAATATTGTAAATCTCACAACAAAAATAATGTACAACGAACAGAAAAGATCTAATTCCACTTCATGGCATAAATAGTAAATTTCCTAAATTAAATCGCTTGCCTGGCCCAGTATTCGGCTGCGGCAATGCCATGCGCTGATGCTGTCATTAGATCCTTACGTGAACAGGTATATGTGGTGCTGTATGGAAAATAGGACATAGTCTGCGGAGAGACACAGCATAAACACTGAAGGTTGGAACCATCCGAGAAGCTATGAAAATTGTCTTTAATTTCACTGTCAACAGCAATTACTTACAAGAATCAATAAGCATTATTATTCAAAGGAAGAATTTTCCATTAAAGGACGCAAATCAATCTGCTCCCAACTATCTTGAAGTCAGCTTCCAGTCTAACCGGATGCAGCTCAATACCATTATTTTACATGGAGCGACTCCCTATCTGACTTCCACAACCCAGTTACTGGGTTGTGAAGGTACGATACCCCTTGGTAAGACTGGATGTCAGACTTTCGGGCTTCTTACGACCCGTAAAAGCTGTCAAAGATCCACGATTGACAGCCGGAACCAACGGCTTAACGTGCTTTCCGAGGCGCGGAGGAATCTCGGTATGTAAAGATGGTTACCCATCCATGGCTCCATAACCTGATGGATCGATTCGTGCGGCTGTTATTACTAATGAAATGAGCATTAATGGAAATACAAAATCGAATCAATCCTTTACATTGTTTTGTTGCGTTGCGATACAGAATTAAATTTGGCTTTGAAAATATTTTACGACACGTTTCCTACAGAGTGCATTTTTCCTTTGTTCCTATAGTCTATACACTTATCCCGGTCTCTGGAAATTTCTGACAGTATCTAGTAATAAAACATGAAGTATTTGTATTTTAAAGAAACACAATAGTTTAATGTTTTATTAATTATGATTAGAAATTATATTTTAGTATTGACATTGAAATATAACTAAAAATATTTTATACACAACTTAACTTATAGATAACTTAAAAAGAGACAACATAAACACTACACACAAACAGAAACAACAACAACGACAAACAAAATGATAATAATAATAATACATGATCGTCATCTTCCTGCCCTTATCCTATTATGTTACGGGTCGAGGGGTTTTTGGGACCGGGATCGCGGTCCCGGATTCCACCTATATTATTTTTGAGTGGTATTTTGGGACCATAAGAAAAAAAATTTAAAGTACAGTTAACGAAAATGCTGATATAATATTTTGATCACCGGTACAAAATAAAAGGTAACATTATTTTCAACACACTTGCTTGTAAAGTGTTGAAGAACTACGGCTACATTTGTCTGATTCGGGGGCCGATATATTAACTTTAAAGCGACACGGATGACGTTACTTGGGGTCTGCGCAACACGTTTTCTTCTTCCATTCTGTCTAGTCAGCCGTCACGATATCACTAACTCCCTTTTCTTTCATATCACCTCTCACACAATCTATCCACCTTTTCTTTGGCCTCTGTCTCCCTCTCCATCCATCCACATTTATATTCATAACTCTTTTAGTTACGTGTGATTCATCCCTCCTCTTTACATGGCCATACCAAGATAAGCGGTTCCCTTTCAAGTTTTACTGGCGCCACTTTTAAACTACCTCAAATGTACCTACTCATTTCTCACTTTTTAATTAAATTAAATTAAATTAATTTATTTTCAGACTAATAATGTCCATAGAGAACAAAAGTCTTAAAAAATATGTTAGTCAGTACTAAAACTACAACCAAATCAAATTATCATTCATATTAAAAAAAAGGTAATAATAAAATCAGTAATGTCCAAAAAATATAAAATAATACACGTCAACAAATAAATAAAATGACCTTCGATGAAGTGTCATCGTGCCACGTGAAGCTGGATAAATCTTCCCAGCACTGCAGACTCTGGCCTCTCAGACATCATTCTTAGGATTTAATAATAATACATGATAAAAAAAAACTCACTGGGCATCAAAAAATTCATCCAACGGGAAAAGTGCCCAGAACGCTGGCAGCATTGCCACGTTGATTTTAGCAATGCTGATTCGTTAACCAAAGAAAAGCCCAGCCTTCTGGTCACGTGAAGAGTCGACTAGTTGTTTGCTGATATCCCGAAAAACTCGATGAGCACTTGGATCCCATGGCTCTTCTTTTTTGGGTAGGCAATGATCAAATAACTTCTCTTGATTTGGATGGAGCTCCGTCCAGGACTGGAGGCGAGAGGTCGACACCGTCGATCCGAGCACCCCATGGCCCTGGTGTTTCAACCCCAAACGGCTCAAACATATAACTCCCAATAAGGTCGTTAAAAGGGAATGTCAATCAAGCCATACAAAAACTACGTACGTCCTTAATTCTATTTAGAATAAAATATGTATATTGAAATAATTGTTAAGTTTGTTTAACTAGGGTTCTAAACAGAATTAAGGATTATCAGTAGTTTCTCTCCATTTGATGCATTTTTATGCAGCAACTACCAAATTGCAAGTCTTTAGAAAAAAACGAAACAACTCAAAATAAACAAAAAAATAGCACCTAAGCTGTGAGATTCTTCAGTAAACACCCCTGAAAACTAAAACGTTTAAATCAATCACCCGACGACGTCTTTCCCCGCTAGATTCTAGACACAAAGGAAATACATTAAGACGAACTAAAGAGCCTGAACAGCTTGTTTATACCTAGGACATCTCGGGCTATTGTCATGAAATCGTTGAGATAAACTTTGAAGGAGACCCCATTTCCTGGGAATCAAAAGATGCTGCCTTGAGCGATCGTAAATCTCTTGTTGATCCTTAAATTGGTGTTTTTAATATTATTAGCTTAGAAGATTTTTATTTCAGTAAGGGTACTATTTTTCCTCATTTTATTTCTAATGGATTCATTTAAAATATTAACAATCTTAACTTCAGGACGAATTTGCAAAAGCTTCACTTATGGACCCTGAACAGTCAAGCATATCTTAAATAACTTAATTATTGTTACATAATTTACTATTCAAGATTTTTGAAAAGAAGGTTTCATAATTATAATTTATTTTAAATGCGAACGTTATGGTGGATGGATGAATGTTTGATAGTCAATCACTCGCTTCAACTTTGAATCCTTAACTTCTAGTTATTCTAAATTTATTTACCTTCAACTTATATTCTTTTTAATTTCTATTTAATTTTGATTTAACTTTAACTTTTAAAACGAACAGAATCATTTTAAATTATCAGTTATTAAACAGTGTTACGTTCGAGCTCAACACCAGAATCTTATCTCCCTTTCATATCTGAAAAAAGGCTACGTACATAACATTCCAGACGAATGGTACCCAACCTTCAAATTGTGAATGACGGCACGGTTGGCGCAGTGGTTGAGGGTTTGGCTATTGCGCTGTGTGTCGCGGGTTCGATCCCCGCGCGGAACTAAATATTTGTATGGCCTACAGATAGTTGTACCGGGTCTGGGTGTCTTGTGTACGTAAGTGTACATGTACAAACATGTAAACTTACATACACAAAACACCACAAACGCACCCACGATACAGGAATAATTCCTAGTGTGGGGCAACGTTTTAAAAAAAAATCCTTAACCGTTCTCAAAAAACTTCCGTCACTTCACACACAGTAGGTATTGTTTTATAGTTTATTTCATTCACAGGTACCAGGAGTACAGGACATCGAGGGAGCTCGTTTCAAAGCTGCTGCAAATTCCTTCAGTTACGAACGTCGTGTCTATAAAGAGCTTTTAGTTTTCCTTTTACACCGAGCCGTGTCACAGGCAAACATGTTGGATGAAACAATCTTGATATTTCAACGTTTGTTATGTGTTAGATATACGAGCACGTGTGAACAAATCAAAAGTGTTATGTATTCTTAAATTTAATTTGAGCTTTTACTCATCAAATGTAACCTTAGAATGTTGTGCTTTTTGTAATGCGGGGCATGCCTTTGTATATTTTTTTTAGTTTATATTGTCGCATTTTTGGGTCTATATCCAAAAATGCGACAATATAAACTAAAAAAAATATACAAATAAAGAGATCTGGAAAAATATGTGGAGAGCCTATGCTCTCCACATATTTTTCCAGATCTCTTTATTTTTTGCCGTCTCGGGTTAATCTGTGAATATTTTGTGACTTAAGAGGCCTCTTACAGTCCACTAGCGCCGCCAATCGAAAAAATGTCATAACTCGTAAATAGAATCAAAAATACAAAATATGTTCTATTATTAGTGTGGAAAAGGCAATAACGTAATTGTATAACACCTTATCAGCACTTGAAATATAGCTGTTTAGCTAAATCGTGCATTCAAAACATAAACGGCCGTTTTTGTTACAAATGCACGATTTAGCTAAACAGCTATATTTCAAGTGTTGACTATGTGTTATAAAATTACGTTATTGCCTTTTCTACACTAATAATAGACCACATTTTGTATTTTTGATTCTATTTACGAGTTATGACATTTTTTCGATTGGCGGCGCTAGTGGACTGTGAAAGGCCCCTTAATAAAGAAAATGTTCTGTAAGTATTATACTGATGAGTAGATGGACTAAGTATTCATAGAACGACTGTTTATTGATACATCGGGGAGGGATAACTAAAAGACGCCACGGTTGTATGGCTTACAGATAGTTGTTTTGGGTTTGTTTTATGTGATTTTACATGTTTGCGAATACACTCACGATACAGAAGTAATTCCTAGAGTGGAGCGACGTTCAAAAAAAAAAAGAAGATATTTTAAACCATAACTTTTTTATTTTTTATCGTTGATAGGCATGCGTTTCACCACTATCTCACCTGATGGTAAGCGATGATGTGGTCGAAGATGGAGCACGCTTGTTTAGAAGTAACCCATTCACTCTTTACTTAAAAACTCCAGGGTTGTAGCTATAAGGAAACACAGACTCCGGCAGGGAATTCCACCAATACTCCAGCTGTACGCACAATTAATGTGCGTTTTGTGCATGTGTATGGGATGTTCACCATGTACTAGTGGCGCATCTCCGTACGTCTTGTGATCCGATGATGGAACGGGCTTAGAGTTCATCATTTTTACAAAATTATATGAATATAATCCTTTCTAGTGCTGTCTAGGTTTATTCTAGTCACTCTACCAAGTCGAATAGCCCTTGAATGCCTCTTAGCACTCCAATATCTAAACTACTCAGTCATGTATACCTCTTGTACTCAGGTAAACTGGCAAGGTATCAATTAATCAATGTACGTCTCGTTGTGGGTTCAGTAGGTACTTACTTAATTTATCTCGTCTTGGACAATGCGTTAGACGCGTGCAGTTAGTTCAATAAGACATTATGTTCAGTCTGGTGCGTTTATAACTTATGAGCATTTAATATTGTAGAAATTAGGATAGTTGATATTGTAGAAATCAGTACAGTTAATAATGTAGAAGTCAGTACAGTTAACATAGTAGAATTCAATACAGTTAATATTATTGACGTCAGTACAGTTAATATTGTAGAAAAAGGGCAGTTAATTTTTTTTAGAAGAAAGAACTCGTGGGTAAGTAATAACCACCGCACGGGTCGACTTCGAGGTAAAGCAACGCTACTGATCATCAATTACATTTCTTTTAAGCATTGATAGAGTCACGCTTGACCACTATCTCACCTGATGGTAAGCAATGATGTGGTCTACGATCGAGCACACTTGCCTACGATGGTGACCCCAGGTTATAGCTATCAGGAAACACTGACTTCGGTTGGGAATTCCACTCCTTAGCTCTACGCACATTAAATGTGTTCACAAAACGTTTTGTGCGTATGTACCGGTGGCGCATCGCCGTGGAGATACCGAGACTCTTCCCTGCCTCGGAAATAATAATAAGCCATTGGTTACAGCTGTCATTTGAAGATCTTTAATAGTCGTGGTAATCAGAAGCCATTAAATTTGACACCAGTCCTGAATAATTTCTGTAGTTAAAAGGAACACAATTTATTATTTATTTTTCGTGTTAATCTCCGCAAACCCTCTCAAAAGATACCCATGTCATTGGAATGCATACAAAATAACTAGTCCGCCATCTTTGGGAGTCCGTCATATTGGATTCAAAAAATCAAAATCAAAAGTCATTTATTCGAACTAGGCTGAGAACCAGCACTTTTTGAACGTCAAAGTTCTACATAAAGACAGTCCCCCAAAAAACGCCCGCCCGTCACTACTTCCTAATGTTTTAGCTGTGAAGAAGAAGTGGCCAACAAACTCCCCAGCAACACATCTGTCTGTTATGTTTTAAGAACTTGAATCTATATAATTCTAAGCAACAATCTTAACATTATGTAAAACAGAAAAATAAATATATGTCGTCTAAAATATAATCATAAAATTAAATAATCCGCCACTTGCCAGCTAGCACACACACACACAGAGATTTAGAATGACTTAACTTAACTAACCATGAATTGTCATCCAAACTAAATGTTCTACCTAGCCTTTGCCCAACTACCTTCGTGTCGGCTTCCAGTCTAACCGGATGCAGCTGAATACCAGTATTTTACATGGAGCGACTGCCTATCTGACCTCCACAACCCAGTAACTAGGTAAGACGATACCCCTTGGTAAGACTGGTTGTCAGACTTTCGGGCTTCTGACGACCCGTAACGTCTGTCAAAGATCCACGATTGACAGCCGGGACCAACGGTTTAACGTGCTTTCAGAGGCACGGAGGCGTCTCGGTATGTAAGATGGTCACCCATCCACGGACCAGCCCCGGCAAGCGTAGCTTAACCTAATGGATCAACCCGTGCGGCTGTTATTACTTTAGCCACGAGCTCCTCTACTACAACTTGTCATCCAAACTAAATATGTACCCAACATTTCAGCTTAATCGGAAAGCGGGAAGTGGGTCAAATTTAACTTCTAAGATTTAATTACATAGTTGCAAGTTAAGCTTATTTAAGTGTGTTAAAAGGATCTCGGGTTACCTAGAGACTGGGTTGTAGAAGTCAGGTTAGCAGTTGCTCCATAGAATACAGGTATTTAGCTTCATCCGGTTACAATGGAAGCCGACCCCAACGTAATTGGGAAAAGGCTCGGCGTTTTTAACCGACTTCGAAAAAGGAGGAGTTTCTATGTTCCACTGTATGTATTTTTTTTTATGTATGCCCATCGATTTCTCTCTAATTTGTGGACCGATTTTCAAAATACTTTTATGATCCGAAAGAATATAAGTACTCCCGAGGTGGTCACATATAAATTTTATCGAAATTGTTTCAGCGCTTTTTGAAAAACTGAACAAAAACGAAAAATACGTATACCTCGATGACGTTTTGGTTTTCTCCAATTACGAGTTTGTTTAAATTCCACGTTCCATGTTATTGGGGTTTTTAGTTCTGGGGTATAACAACTAAAAAGTGATAAATAAAAAACATTTTTACAAAAAATTAAAAACAACCGACTTCCAAAAAAGAAAATAGGTACACTAAAAATTAAAAAAATAACTTTAATTTCGGAAGTAAAAAATAAAATACAAACACTGACTTCCGAAATAAAAGTTATTTTTATAATTTTTAGTGACTAGTCACTCTTGACTTGAAGGTTCCCAGGTTGTAGCTATCAGGAAAGAAGAAGAAGTCATGGCCAAGAGGTGGTTCACAACACACAAAACACATACACACACACATTTTGCCAATGATAAAGAATGTCGAAATGCTAAAATGGTAGGATTTTCTGGTTAAACATCAGTCTCAAACATTTTGGAACTTTTGACCATCCTTAACGTAAATATTTTAATAATTGGTTTAATAAAAAAGTAATTTTGCAGTGTTTTTTATTACGCATTTTTTTTTCGATGTACAAAAAACCCGTAAAGAAAAAACAATGATTGTTTCACCTCAGTATTATTAATTACTGACGTTAAAATACTCAGAAACTCATTGGATTACCACTGGCTAGTTAATTGAATGATGGACGCGTTATGAAACTACATACCACGTGGGAGCTTTTTTTTTTGACTTTTTTAGGATTCCGTACCCGAAGGGTCCAAACAGAGCCCTATTGTTGTCATTTACATGTCCGTCCGTCTGCCTGTCCGTCCGTCGTCTGTCACAAAATTTTGTTTTGAAGAATTTTTTAACTTCCCATGGACCTATGAACTTAAAATTTGGTGATAATGTTTATTATTACATATACTTTACTAACAAATACCAATATTTAGTACTTACCCTTAATGTACGAAATCCGACACGCACTTGGCCAGTTTTTTTGGCTTTATTTTCTTACGTCTATATCTAAATGAAATTATTACAGATTTTGTGAAATGAGGAAACAGAATTTTTGTTTAATAACAATTATAAATAATTTGGCGAACAATAATATTTTCTGTAGTTTAAAAAAAAACTGAAAACACACTTCATTTTTTTATTTTTGACATCTTTGGGAGTCCGACATATTGCATTTATTATGACGTCACTTAGCTAACTATGCATTGTCATCCAAACTTAACATGTACGCAAAATTGAAGCTTAATCGGAAACCGGGTAGTAGGTAAAATTTAACTTCTAAGATTTGTTAAATGTATGGCAATTACCAATCTGTCGGATGGTAACTAGCCCAAGCACAGCGTGCCACTGAGCATGGACTTACTTTAATTCTCGGGTCTTGGACTTATTCTTTTTTTAAGGCGCTATTAACTGCCAATGACCTAGAGTGGCTAGCTTGCGTGTTCTGTGCTGAGGTCACGTAACGCGTTGTACGTCCACCCAGGAATAGGACTCCCCCATCAAGGAGCGTTGTCCTAAATTAGACGCATTAATAATTTATTAAACATGAAAGAACAAGTGTTAAACTAAAACACTTAGACTAAATTATAAATAATTAAACGATCTTTGAAATGCTTTCATAAAAATACGCTTTATAGTTTTTGCGTGATTCTCAATTTTTTCGATAGACATAACATTACAAATTAATTACACCATACTATAAAAAAACACTATTTTATAAAAGTATAATTTCAAATATTCGCAGATCAAATTACGAAGAAAATTGCCTAGAGTAACATATTTTTTTGAAAGAAATGAGACTAGTCATTTAGACGTGATGTTCAATTAAAAACCATTAAAAGTCGTATAACTGCGCCTTAAACGTATAATAAAACCTTATCACGCAATCATCGCATCACAGCAAGTTTCGTATATTTTTCGTTTCACGTTATTCTAACACTCCAGCCAGTCTTAAAGCCTATAACTAATGACCTCTTTCCCATCCCTTAGAGGCCGAATAGTGAAAGGAAAGGTCGACTTAGATTAGAAAGAAGAACTTTGTAGTCCGCTCTTAACCAATTTGTTAATAAAATGAGCGTCATATTTCAACCCATCCTTTAGTACTTATGATAATGTTTTAACGAAAAATATCCGTCTAGAATTTAAATCGAAAACTAAGATTGAACAAGGCTTTAGCCTGTTTTTGGGGCAGTCAGGTAAATAATATCGTCTTACTATGTATCCGCTATTGATATTCAAAGAATAAATCCCATATGGGTCATTATGGGATTTTTTTTATTTTTGTTTTATCATTTTTGTTTCTACACGCAGAGACACAGTAACAATAAACATCATTATAAAAATAGTACAAAGGAACTGAACACTACTACTGCTACTGCTGTGGGTACTGTTTCTTAAGTAATTTCTACCAGCAGACCGGCGAAAGGAGAAGCGAGAAAGAAATTTAAACAATAGTGTGTAAGAAACAGAAAAAGGAGCAGGTACGAGATGTCTTGTAAGTATCATAATAAACCTACACATTTAACGTAAATTATTACTATATATACTTATATAAATATATCTAATACTACATAGGTACACGATTTTTGAAAAGAGAAATTTTTGATTATAGGAAGATGTTTTTGTGCTCATTTTAAATAAGATTCAAAATATTGTAAGAGAAACTTTCTCATTTGTTAACCTGGTATATTACCATCGTAATAATGGTCTTCTTCTTCATTTCTTTTCTGTCGGAAAAAAAATTAATCAAATTTTGTCCGATCGGTATGGAGATGTAGCGACATCTATGACGCTGAAACGAACTAAAACAACAAATCCTACATAGCGCAAGCAGAGTTTTCCGCGTAATTTTAACATTATACAACAGTCCGAAATCAACTATCGGGCAGTTGGCCGGACCAGACACAACACTCGTCTGGTTGGAGGATCCTCCCTTTTCAATTGAGGTTTACGGGACTTTACACCCTGTTCCTCCGAAGAGACAACTAGATGCCTCTGTCATTAGCATAAACATAATCAGCCATTAACTGCTGGGACACAGGCTTCCTCTCAATGAGAGTATCCGTAATCCACCACGTGGGCCCAATGCGGGTTTGTGGATGTCACACTAAGTCTTCAAATTGTTGGTTCTAGGACATGCCGGTTTTCCTTCACCGTTTTGAAAGCAGTGGTGATGAAATAATTTACACAAAGTAAGGGCCTAACTGGTTTGAACCAACGATCTATAACTTGTATGTCTCGGCCGATACAACTGGGCCGCCGGTACCCCTGCCTTTGTAATCAACTTAATTTTAATCTATTTCAAACTGAATGATACTGTTATACTGCCATCAACAACTTATCAAACGCAATTTACTTTATCTGTTTCTCACAGGAAAAGTCTTTGATTTCTCCAAGTAGGTATGCTCAATAATAATATCAGCCTCTGATTTTCTCTCTCATAAGTATGTAATATTCTATGCCATATCACATTCCGGCAGATCAAAGCCCTCCAATTCCCAATTTTCAATAATCTCGTCATTTTTTTCTTCCTTGTAGGAACGATTTTCATTATGACGTTATGGTATAATTTTGTAGAGCTTTCCGCGCGAACGAACTTGACTCGTAGTCTGTGAAGTGTGGAAACATTCGGGGATGGAATGGGTGCGCTTCTGTTGGGTTTAACAGACTTGTGCTTTTTTTAGTGTGATAAATCATCAAATAACTTTTCCGGCTCTGGGTGGTGCGGGAGGGCGTGTCAGACTCTTAAGGCGCAGTTATACGACTTTTAATGGTTTTTAATTGAACATCACGTTTAAACGACTAATTTTATATATTTGAAAAAAGTATATTATGTTACTTTAGACAATTTCCGTCGTAATTTGATCTGAGAATATTTGAAATTATTTTTTTATAGTATAGTGTAATTCATTTGTAAAGTTACGTCTAACGTGGATAAAAATTGAGAATCACGCAAAAAATATTTTATGAAACCTTCACCATTTTGAAGATTATTTAATTATTTATAATTTAGTGTCAGTGTTTTATTTTAACACCTGTTCTTTTATGTGTAATAAATGAATAATGCGTCTAATTTGGGACAGCGCTCCTTGATGGGCGAGTCCTATTACTGGGTGGACGTACGACGCGTTACGTGAGCTCAGCACAGAACACGCAATCTAACCACTCAAGGTCATTGGCAGCTAATAGCGCCTTAATGACTAAAACCTATCCGTGTTCCTTCAGTTGCCTGTACGAGGGCCACGGTAACTCTTTTGTACACTCCTGCGACCCTGGCAGACAGTCTTGTACTTGACCTCATTAGTGTTGTGGTTGACCCCATCATAAACTCATAAATTAAACTTAGTCAAGTGAAGTTAATAATACGTCATAATGAACAATAAAAATTTTAAAAATTGCCTGCTTCATTAAGAACTTTGACAATTGAAGTGAAGAAACTTGTTGCACGATTATTCTGCAACCAGACGAAAATGTTCCTAAAAATATACACTACGGGACGTCATAATTCATTCAATCAGCCAAAGACTATTTAGGTAATTTTTATGCATGGAATTAAATTATAATTTAATTATAATTATAATTATTGCATTGGAATTATTTTTGGTTTTTTTTTTTTATGGTGTGAATAAGAAGAAATAGAGGTTTTTGGCGGGCTTTCTGGCTATTTTATGGAATCATTGAAATAGTCCCAATCTCAATAAAATGGACCTAAGAATTTTTTTGTAGTATTGACTACCTCAGCAAAGATTGCCAAGAAGGCTGATTCTATAAAAAATAAGAATTTGTTACAAACATAAAAAAACTTCTTAATAAAAAATACAACCGACTTCCACTTTTTACTTCTTCTACACTTGTTTGTATTTTTTTGTTTCTTCGTTATTTGACACCGACTTCCGAAATTAAAGTTATTTTGCAATTTTTAGAAGTCGGTTGTATTTTTTGTAAAATAGTTTTTTATTTTTCACTTTTTAGCTTGCCCCAGAAGTAAAACAAAATATTAAAGCTATGCCCGAATGGATAACTCCAATAACATGGAATTTGAACATTTGGAGACAACCAAAACGTCATCTGTGTATAAATATTTTTTGTTTATGTTGATTTTAACAAAAAGTGCTAAATTAATTTCGATAAAATTTATATGGGACCACCTTTGAAGTACGACCTACCAAACAAAAAAGGAATCATCGAAATCTATTCACAAATGGCGGAGATATTGCGTAACAAATATACAAAAAAAAACCTACAGACGAATTGAGAACCTCCTCTTTTTTGAAGTCGGTTAAAAAGCGACCATGTCAAAAAAATAACGACTTCAAACGTTTGGTAATTTTGCAAACAGTGCCAAGCCAAAACAAAATAATCATAAAATACAAAACAGTGTTCGAAGTTTAAATGAAAAAAAATACTGCGATATCATAAGATTTTAAAACAAAACAATGCATCATTATATCCCGGTACTAAAACAAAGAAAACGTTATTAACACGTATTGGTATGTATCTAATTAACGGAATCTTTGAACGTGATTTCTACCCACTTCAAAACGTCGGATTGAATTGAAAATTCGCACACATAGCAAGGACCAATGACAATTCATGGTTAGCTAAGAGACGTCATTCTATTTTTTTTTTTTATTCGCACTTTCTCGGGCAGGCTAAGGTCATAAACCATACCGCCTCGTCTTTAGTAGTGTATTTTTACTTTTTTTTCCATTAGAATGCAGATGTAACACATTCTAATGTTTTTTGAAGTAATTGGCAACAAATGTGTCGAGTCAGCCTTCTCGGCAAACTTCACTTAGGTAGTCAATACTACAATAAAATTCTCAGCCCTATTTTACTGAGATCGCGCCTGTTTCAATGATTCCTCATATTGTCCAGTTGCATAGACACTTGAGACAAAAAACTACACCAATTTTACATCACAATATCCACTAGGAATCAATAAACGAATAATTAAAACAGCCACTGAACTGCACTCGAGAAAATCCCGCCAAAAAACCGTCATTCTAAATCATATAATAATATGACGAACCTTCAAAGATGGCGGACTAGTTATTTTTTTATGATAATAATATGGGTATCAAATGAAAGTTGGCCGAGAAGAATACGAAAAATTAAAAGTAAAGTGATATTATATATGTTTTTTTTTATTTTAGAAAATTATTTTTGAAATAAGAATGTTATGCGTCATTGCATCGATATCGCTCATTCGTCCCTCAGACGCTCATTTGTCAGGCCTACACGTCCCTTGCGATGATAAATGATTTTATTTCGTAAATTGGTTTTAAATAACACTTTTGCAGGTCAATTTTTTTTTGTTAATTTAATTTAGATGAAGCTGATATTTCTTAGCTGACTATCCTGAGAAGAAACACCGAAACAAACTCAGAGTTCAGTCTCTTTAAAAAAAAAAAAAAAATTACTTCAGGTAACCCATAACAGAAAATTTACACAATATGTCGTCACGAGATTACATACATACAATACATATTATCCAAAATTAATTAATTAAAATATATCACATTCAATTCATTAAAATTAATTACAGTAGTCTCTTATATGCGACACTAATGTAACTTGTCTGTCACAGCAGTGTCGCACATAAGGACAGTCCAACCTATTTGCTATTATTTTCAGAACGGTATTGGTGCTGGCCCGCACTCTGCTCTCAAGAGACGCGCATCGCTTCCGCATGGTCGCATGGAAACAGTCTGTGCGTGCCAATGCGAACATACCTGAAGCGCTACAGTAGCGGGGCAGACCCAAAACCGCCCTGAAAGCATTATTAAATTGGACACAAAGGGTGCTGTAGGAATATCAGTGGTATTTCCCCACAACAGAATGCTGTACGACATCACACTATGAAAATAAGTATATTAAACGAGCTGTTTCTAAATCAGTTTAACCACGAATTTTTCTAACGGCGTACGCTGCAGAGCTTAGTTTTTTTGACAGTTTATCTATGTGGGGGCTCCACTGAAGCTTCGCATTCAAAAGTATTGTGCGTAGCGTATTGTGATAAATGATAATGAGAAATGATTTTATTTTTGTAAGTTTTTTTTTTAAGATAACTCGAAAGAGTTACCGTGGCCCTGAAACGCAAAGGGCAATTGAAAGTACACCGGACCTCCATAGAGCGTGAGAAGCCATTCAATGATTTCGTACCCACAAAAAAAGGCCCACGCGCCACGTCACAGGTCCGTTTGAAACGCAATGATACTTTTTTTTGTTGTTGTTGGGAAATCATCCAATGACATCTCCCGCTCTCGATGGAGCGGAAGAGCGTGTCAAACTCTTACTGACTGAAACCCACCCCTCTTCTTTCCCTGCCCTGAGTGCCCAGAAAATCAAAAAATCAAAATCAAAAGTCATTTATTCAAACTAGGCTGAGAACCAGCACTTTTTGAACGTCAAAGTTCTACATAAAGACAGTCCCCCAAAAAACGCCCGCCCGTCACCACTTCCTAGTGTTTTAGCTGTGAAGAAGAAGTGGCCAACAAACTCCCCAGCAACACATCTGTCTGTTAAGTTTTAAGAACTTGAATCTATATAATTCTAAGCAACAATCTTAACATTATGTAAAACAGAAAAATAAATATATGCCGTCTAAAATATAATCATAAAATTAAATAAAATAATCCGCCACTTGCCAGCTAGCACACTCAATCATGCCATTAAAAACCAACTCAAGCATAAACACTAAACCAAATTAAAGAATAAATAATATAATAAATAATAACAACCATACATAACTGGTGTGCCTGCTTACAAGAACAAAGATTGAAACTATCAAAGGGCTGTGATTCGAAGCCACAAGTGATGAACTAGGGCCATCACACTAAATTTGGTAGACAATTATTATATGAACTCATATAATCTGTTATAACCATAAGCTAAATATGGAGAAAGAACATCAAGTGTAACATTGTCTTGCGTTCAACACAGCGACCAACTATTATTATCTTCTAAGTAGTCGTTGATGGAATAGTATGCTTTCGAACAGAGACTAGATTTAATTTTAGTTTTAAATGCATTAAAAGGCAAGTCAAGAAAGAACGGGGTAGCTTATTGTAAAATTCGATACCGAGACCCTCAAACGAACCATGAACCCTACGAACACGGTGGGAAGGAACATGAAGTTTATACTTATTTCTGGTGTTAAAATTGTGGATATCACTGGTCTTTTTGTACAAATGTATATTTTGTCTAATGTATAATATGTTTGCAAAAATGAATTGAGATGCCACCGTGAGAATTCCAATCTCTTTGAAAATTTCTCGTAAAGAAACTCTTGACCTTAACCTATAGATTGCTCGTACAGCACGTTTTTGTAAAACAAATATATTTTGTATGTCCGCAGCTTTACCCCACAAAAGAATACCATAAGACATAACACTATGGAAATAACTAAAATAGACTAACCGTGCTGTGTCAACGTCAGTATATTGTCTAACTTTTCTGACGGCGTAGGCGGCAGAGCTGAGCCTTCCTGATAGGCCTGATATATGTGCGCCCCATTAAAGTTTGGAATCAACAGTTATACCCAAAAAAACTGCCGAGTCCACAGTTTCAAGCACTTCTTTATTTAAGATGACATTAGGTCCTAGATTTATAACATAAGTTAAGGCAAACTTTATACATTTAGTTTTCTTAGCATTAAGAACCAAGTTATTTGTCGTAAACTAATCCGTAACCATTGAGAGAGCGCTATCTACGTTATCAAAATCATTTCTATTCCTATCTACTTTAAAGATAAGAGAGGTATCATCTGCAAACAGTACTACGTCACAGATACCCTTTAAAAAATATGGTAAATCATTAATATACACCAAAAACAAGAATGGTCCCAATATCGAGCCTTGAGGCACACCTAAATGAACTGGTAGCCCGGAAGACTTAACACCATTGATATCTACACATTGGAACCTATTACATAAATATGAATCAATTACATTTAGAGCTTCGTTTTGGAGACCATAATGACGCAGCTTACGCAAAAGCGTGTCATGGTATACGCAATCAAAAGCTTTGGAGAGGTCACAGAAAACTCCGATAGCATTTTGCGAGTTCTCCCATGCGTTGAATATGTGTTTTAGGAGAGCAACACCCGCATCTGTAGTCGATCGACCTTTTGTAAAGCCATATTGATCATTATGAAGGAGGCTATTTACATTAAAATATGTTAGCAACTGCTTCAGTATTAACTTTTCAAAAATTTTGCTAAATGCAGGCAGGATGGAAATAGGCCTGAAGTTGCCTATATCATTTTTATTGCCTGATTTAAATAGAGGTATGACTTTACTACACTTCATGAGATCAGGAAAAGTTCCTGAGTCCACGCATTTATTAAAAGTTAGAGCCAGAGGCGCGGTAACTCTGTTTCGAATTTATCCACAACCCCTGGGCAGGCATCGGTCATGACGGGCTCTGTCATGATTGCTGACAACTCCTTAAGGCGCGCGTGGAACACTATGCGCCGTCGACTCTTGAACGCAATGATACTTAGAACTAAATTATGTACATAATTTCAAAATAAAACAAAATATTGCACCACGTTCTTAAAGTAAAACTAAAGAAGATCTGTCCACTTACCAAACTACGTTGAAAAACGGTCACGTCACCATATGAATTATCTTCCCGTATACACCCATTTTCACGCGATTATCGGCGTAGTGTATTCAGGACGTCGCTCATTCGTCCCCCGGACGTTATCTCGGGCTCACGCGCCCCACGTCACAGGTCCGTTTGTCACGCTGAATGATACTCAGAACTGTGACAGTGTAATACTGGGGCGACGTTCAAGCGATTAATCGGACTTGGGTAACTTTTCGAGGAGATAACTATTAAGTAGCGAGTACTGTAGAGGTGTGATACAGTGATTTAATTATTTCCTACCTTTTGGAAGTAAGGTTGTTCTTCTTATGGAGACGCCCTCACTGCAAGCCGATTCCTGGCCACCGTAGGCGCAGGCTTGCGGACGGCGAGTAATGGGTAGCTCGCCGCCCGATAAATTACCAGTCCCGAGTCGACGCGACGGCGCCTCAAAGAGATGTCAGCAACAACTGATAGGGTCCTCTAGCACCAATGCCTGTCTGGGATGTGGATGAAAGAGAGTTACCGCGGCCCTGGCACAAGCAACTGAAATACCGGGGGTGGGTTTTAGTCAGTAAAAGTCTGACACGCCCTCCCGCTCCACCCAGAGCGGGCGAATTCATTGGATGATTTCCCACCACCAAAAAAAAAAAAGTTCTACTAAATTAGACAAGACAAAATGAATTTTAACTTGTTAAGTAGGTAATAGGAATAATTATAAGGAAATAAATTTGGTTGTTCGTAGGAGGATCAGCTTTCGAAATCAGAATGGTACTTCCAGATATTAATCTGGAAGTACCATTCTTATTTCGAAAGCTCTTCTTATTTCACTAATAGCAAGTTAAACCATCATTGAGTGCCGTATTTGAATAGGTTACTTTTTGCTCGAAAATTTACCTGTTCTGAAGAAAGGCCATGGCCAAAAAACCGCGGGATGTCCCAACTTGCTTTTCTCACGGTTTTACTTCACATAATATTATATAAGAACAATTAGCGTTAGGTATCCCCAAATAAACTTCTGCTTCTGAATGAATGTTTGACCTGCTCTGCAGGCAAAGCGTTACGATGAAACACTACCGCATCGTCCATTTTGCACTTAACTGTCCAGCTGACCACACTCCAAAGCGGCCCCACATTTAAATAAAATCACTAAATAAAGTAATGTCTTCCCGTTACTGACAAAAATAACAAAAATAGAAGATCAGAAAAACATAAAACTGACGTTGCAGAAAGACCAGGGAGTGTGTGATTATTACCTCACTAACACCACTCCGGTGATCAACATCAGCACATGGAACCCCGTTACTTCTTAGAAGTAGAAGACTACTCCGAAACCACGGAGCGGGAGGGTGTGTCAGACTTTTACTGACTAAAACCCACTCTTGTTCCTTCAGTTGCCTGTGTCAATGGCCGCCGTCACTCTCTTTCGAATTTATCTGCAACCCCAGGCAGGCATCGGCTCTAAAGGGCCCCGTCAGTTACTGCTGACATCTTTTTAAGGCGCACGTGGAACACTACGCGCCGTTGATTCGGGCCTTGTCCTTATCGAACGGTAAGCTACCCATTACTGGCCGTCTGCAGGTCCGCGCCTACTGTGGCTGGGTATTGGCTCACGACTTTCGACGCCTGAGGCGTCTCCTGTGGTGGCTGCTAGGTACGTGGCCCCTAGGGACAGCTGCCCATTCCAGCAGTACCATGGCCTGGACCAGGGCCGAACGCGAGAGGTCGCTACCGCCGATCACCTCCATGAGGACACGACGGTCCTCCACCTAAGCGGGGCAGACCTCCACTAAAGGCTCCACCGTGTCTTCCGTGCGATCCACGCCCTCTTTGTCCTGAACAAGAACCTCCTGAAACAGCCGTGTCTGGTGAGGACCTGCATCAGGCGGAAGGCAAGGACGCCGTGGCGCCTCTCAAGCCAATCTTCAAAGAGGGGCCGTCCCGTCGCAATTGTGGCGTGCCCAGGACACTGATGACTTAAAAATCTTACAAGCTGGCTAATTAATGTATGACACAAATGTCATCAGTTTCAAATGCGACGATATTCCCTCACTTCGGTCTGGGTTTATCCATTCCTCCTTCTTTGTTCAGCCGATCTCTCTTTGGAATGCGCTCCCTCTGCACATCAGGATAGCAATCAGTCGGTTCTCCTTTAAGGTACGTGAACACATTCGTAAGAAGTTGGTAGAATCATCTCAGCGTTGATTTGTTGGATTCGTTTTTCACAATAACACAATAATTTGTGAAGCGTCGATAATTTGTGAAGCGTCGATAATTTGTGAAGTGTCGATAATTTATGAAGTGTTGATAATTTGTGAAGTATCGATAAATTATTTTCCGGCAAACAGGTGCATCAATAACCGGCTTCTACTTTGCACTTAGAGTTACAAAAAGCCACTAAATAATAAGTTATGTTCTAGCAGTATTACCTTACTTATCATAATCGATATTTATTGATAGGTGAAGTTTAATAGCTTGTACCCTTTTTAATAAATTCGGTCTAGTCCATAAAATAGTCGTTCTCAGTTGAACTGCCGTGATTTCACTGTCTCATACTACGCAACCCGAAATGTGTCAAGTATAACTTAATAATTCACATTGTACTAGACGTTATTTAAGGGCTGCACAACTAGTGGGCGTAAATAGAATTATTTACGTCTGCTGCCCTTGCTTGTTTGTTTGTTTGTATATCACACAACGTACTGTGATATTGTTTTGAAATGTAATATTCTCTATGTTTGAATAGCTAATTAGTCACACTAATTGGTACCCAAAGGCTGATTATGTAACTTGATAAATATTCCGCCTCTGCTCTGACGCTTCATATAACGTTGGTTGCTTGTTAGTGTGCTAGTGTGTCAAACAAGCTGCTGCAGCGCTTGCAAACAAATTCTTAAATAAAACCAATAAAAATCTCTTTGTAGAACGGATCCTAAAGCGCTACAGCGTTGCTTGTTGAAAAACATCAATTTCGACAAAGTAAACTTTGTCAAACAAAAAAGCACCCTCTAAAAGTATTTTTTGTTTGTGTGAATCAATTTTATTTTTTAAGCATTAGGTACTCCTTTAGGATTTTGCCAGCATCGTTGAGGTGTTAGCAAACACGATGGGCTATGAGAAATATTAGAGGATGTTATTTGATATAATTATAATAAATAAAAACCATTCCTGCAAAAAATAGCAAAAAAGTTTCAAACAAGTCACTTTTCAACCAGTCTGATGCAGTTGGTAGACTTTATTTCAGTATTGAAGTAACACAAATTTGATACCTACCTTTTAGTGAGTTACATTTTTGGAATCGTCTCTTCGGGCCCCGTATGACCGTGTCACACAATAAAAAACTTTTTTTCAAAAAATACAACCGACTTCTAAAAATTGCAAAATAACTTTAATTTCGGAAGTCGGTGTATATATTTTTTTGTTTCTTCGTTATTTGACACTGACTTCCGAAATTAAAGTTATTTTGCAATTTTTAGAAGTCGGTTGTATTTTTTGAAAAACGTTTTTTATTTTTCACTTTTTGGTTTTTTTTTTGTTGTACTCCAGAAGTAAAACAAAATAATAAAGTTATGCCGGAATAGATAACAGCAATAACATGCAATAAATTGGAGACAACCAAAACGTCATGTGTGTATACATATTTTTTGTTTATGTTGATTTTTTCAAAAAGTGCTGAATCAATTTCCATAAAAAATTTATGAGACCACCTTTGAAGAAGCCTATCATAGAAAAAAAGAATCATCAAAATCTATTCACAAATGGCCGAGATATGGCGTAACAAAAAAAACATTCAGACGAATTGAGAACCTCCTCTTTTTTGAAGTCGGTTAAAAATACGATTACACTTACCTTTTGACGGCCGTCATTTTTTTTTTTTTTTTCAAAATTAGTATATCACTTCTGCTGCAAAATCCATCTAGTCGTTTAGACTACAGGGTGTGCCAAAGAAAAAGACATCCATAACATACTCTCGAGAAACATTACCCTCTTTCTGAGGTAATCGGGTAAAAAAACTATACTATTCCAAATACCAGCCCTGCTAATATAATAATATAAAATAGGTACCTATTCATCTCTTCTCAAATTTATGCACAACTAGTATCTATGTGTATAATAAAGACGAACTTAATCAAAATCAAATCATTTTAATTTCAGGCCTTGAACCATAAAAAAAATAAAAACATTACAAAATTAATTAAAAATTACTACAAAATTACTACAACAAAATTATTGCACGGAATTAATACGTTGGTGGAATATTAATGGCCTTAAACGAAGAAATAATTTACTTCGTATATGGCCCTCAATATTCCATTGTCAGATTTGGGTATACGGGTGTATAAAGGAGGCCTGTGACTTTCTCATGACTGGGTAAAAGTTATCTACCCTTTTTTTTCTTTTTTCAAAAAAAAATCAAATTCATCCAATGACTTCGCCCGCTCCCGCTGGGTGGAGCGGGAGGGCGTGGCAGACTCTTACTGTCCAAAACCCATCCCTGTTCCTTCCCTGCCTGAGTGTCCAGTGGTACGGTAACTCATTTTCAGAATTTATCCGCTACCCTTAGGCATGCAAGCACCGGCCACGATGGGCCCCGTCAGTGGTGGCTGACACTAATCTCTTTGAAGCACGCGCCGTCGACTCACGGGCCTGGTGCTGATCGGACGGCGAGCTACCCACTGCTCGCCGTCCGCAGGCCCGGCTTTCGGCAAACATACCGAATGCACTACACCGCCAGGGCAGACTCAGAATGCATTTGAATGCGTTATTATATTGCACACGCAACGTGTTGTACGCACGCTGCATGTATTTGCTGCTCATTAATACAATTAGTTGTAATAATCGAAGAAGAAGAAACTGACTCCTGAAATACAGATATTTTAATATCTAGAGTCAGGGCTTCAAAAATAATGTAAAATTTTTATGCAAATAAAGAAATTATTATTATTATTATTTGTACCGGCACAAGTGTACAGGTTCCGGAGGTATGCATTAAAGAGGGTGATTTTCACTTTAACTTGAACATTTCGCAAATCGTCGTGCCAACATATTTTTTTTTTTATTGTTGATAGGCACACGTTTGACCACTATCTCACCTGATGGGTAAGCGATAATGTGATCAAAGATGGAACACGCTTGCTTAAGACTGGGAGTAAGTCTGGGAGGTTGTAGCTATCAGGAAACACAGACTCCGGCAGGTAATACCACTCTCTAGCTGTACGCACAATGAATGTGTTCTCAAAACGTTTTGTGCGTGTGGATGGGATGTTCACCATATATTACTCTTCGCTGCGAACGAACGTCTTTGTCTTTCTATGTCCTCATAATCTTATATGTCCTAAGAATGAAAAGCGTTTCACAAACTCCAACTTAATGTTGCTTATAAATATGCCAATATTTTTATCAATTTCATCTTGTCATTATCATCTTAAGTAACCAAATATACTTTTAAAATCCTACAGAACCGATCAATGGAGTTCGTCATTATGAAACTAATCACGATTGCGTGTACTTGACAGAGTAGTTATGTCCTAAGTTTCAAGAATTAAATCAAGAAGAAATTGAACTGATAAGAGTAATTTAGCTCCAGCTTTAGCAATTAACTACAGCGATTCAAATTACAGATCCATGTTTTAAATTATAGTGAGCATGCCCAATTTATGTCTAGCAAATTATCACCCCAAGGTCATCCAGAGACCATAATACTATGGTAGTGGGAATATGCCATTTATTATTGGGCACCTATATCAATCTTATGAATTCTTTAGTTTTTACAACGCGTTTTTATCACTTTTACGCTGTCGGTTTTGATATACTTCGTCATATTTTTTTTTATGTTTTCAGATTTGAAATGAAACCTGCAATACCTCATCGTTAAACTTGACTAGATCTGGAGAGGTGCCACGGCATCCTTACCTTCCGCCTGACGCAGGTCCTCACCAAACACGGTTGTTTCGGGAGGTACCTGTTTGGGATTTGGTAGGACGACACGCTAGAGTGTCACCACTGTATAAATCGCCCGGAGGACACAGTGGAGCGTACGATGGAGGTCTGCCCCGCTTGGACGGAGCGCCACCATGTTCTCGTGGAGGCGATCGGCGGTGGCGACCTCTCGCGTCCGACACTGGTCCAGGCCATGGTATAGAGCGAGAGGTTATGGGAAGCTGTCACCTCCTTCTGCGAAGCAGTAATGCTCGCAAAGGAGGAGGCAGTTTGCGTGAGGGAGAGGCAATCCTCGCACCCTCACGCCGCAGGAGATGCCCTGGGCGTCGTCGGGAATCGCAAGTCGATTCCGTAGCGATCCGTAGCATGGGACTGCGAGCAATTGGTAGCTCGCCATCCGGTAAGGACAAGGCCCGGGTTGGCGGCGATAACGAGCGGCGATAACGGGTTGGTGGAAAGATGTCAGCACTAATTGTCGGGACTAATTGATCAGCCGCGGGAATGTTTGAAAGAGTCACCGCAGCCTGACACAAGTAACTGAAGAAACACGGGTGGGTTTCACTTAGTAAGAGTCTGACACGTCCTCCCGCTCCACCCAGAGCGGGAGAAGTAATTTGATGATTTCCGACCCTAAAAAAAAGCGTCATTAATTATATCCCTGGCATTTGAATAATTTCAAAAACCAGCAAATGTTAATGTATAAATACCGTAAGATTCGGAGTCACAGACACAGCGAAATCGTTCAAACTTAAAAAGCATAGTATAATATACAAATACAAAATACAAAAAATACAAAAAATCTTTATTTCTTTAACAAATTTCTTTTTATAATCAGTTGCTGGAGTCTCCTTTTAAGCATGTAAATATGCTTGTGTCAGGAGGCTCCGCTCTTCCTTATCGTATTAACAGAATAGCAAAAAACATGTAAACATAAGTTTTGTATTTTAATTATTTAGTAGGTACGAAATGTGTGTGTGTGTGTGTGTGTGTGTGTGTATGTGTGTGTGTGTGTGTGTGTGTGTGGGTGGGTGTGTGGGTGGGTGTGTGGGTGGGTCTGTGCGTGTGTGTCTGTGTGTATCAATGTGTGTTTGCGTAGTCAATGTATGTTTATTTCACGTATAACAGCAGCGTTTCGGTTTCTTCATAACTTAGGGTTTTTATCCACTTTATTAGTACAGATTTACACTCATGAGAGGTTTTGGAAAAAATCTGTAATATTTCATTCGTTTTATTGTAAAGATAAGCTGATCGTTTTTTGAATTGGATACTAGCAAAAGTAGTTTTTGTTATAGGAACATTAGTGACTGTGTTTTTCCTACGTTTAGTTTCTATGCAAGGGTCATAGGCTAGTGTTTTATGTTTTTTTAATATGGTGTATACAATATATAATTTTCGAACTGACAGTAGATTGGACACTTGATATAGACTCACAGTAGGGAAACGTTGTTTTTTGAAGTACATAACTTTTATAAGAGCTCTTTGAGCCCTTTCTACATCTAAAAACCGGGTTTTAAGAGCCCCTCCCCATATAGGAATACAATATAAAATTACGGATTGAACTAAAGCAATATAAATTTCATTTAGGAGGTTTTTTTCAGAGTTGGGGGTATTGGACGCAGTTTTTGGGACAACATGACGCAGCGATTTAAACATCCATATAAACTTCCTTATCCTAGAGGTAATCTGCTCGACTTGGGGGTACCATGATAGTCTCTGGTCTAGTATAACTCCTAGGTATTTAAAGGTAGACATTTTTTCTATTATTGAGCAATCACATTGATTTCTTGCTGTGCTATCATTTTCATTACATACATGTATTTTTAATCTGAAATCTTGACTGGGTTGTGTACTATCATTGATAGTAAAGCAAATATAATTTGTTTTTGATGTGTTTAATGTAAGGAGGTTATACTTTAGCCATTTAGCAACCCTAGACATACCATATTCAGCGTCAGTTTTAATAGAGTCCCAAGAAGACCCAGAGAAAACGATGGCAGTATCGTCTGCATATGTAAAAATTTTGGCATTTTTGATCTTCATATTACAGAGGTCGTTAATGTAAATTATGAAGAGGGTAGGCCCCAGGACACTCCCTTGTGGTACACCACATGTTATGCCAATATCATCGCTAATGTACTGTTCCAGTTTAACCTTTTGTTTTCTATCAGACAGATAGTCTTTAAATATAGAGAGCTGTGTTCCTCTGATTCCAATTTTTTCAAGTTTTTTCGCAAGGATGGGGAGAGAGACGGTGTCAAAGGCTTTTTTTAAATCTATGAAAACTGATAGACATTTCTTGCCAACATCAAGCTGTTCTACAACAAGAGTACTAAGAGATGTTACTGCGTCCTCAGTTGATATACCCTGTCTGAACCCAAATTGAGATGGGGATATTATGTTAAAAGAAGATAAGTAATTTAGTAGTCTATTATTTAGTAGTTTTTCTATGATTTTAGATATTATGGGAAGAACTGAAATAGGTCTGTAATTGTTAACGTCGTCTCTATCCCCACCCTTGAAAACAGGAGTAATAATTGAATGCTTTAATAAAGAAGGGAAGGTGCCCGTTCTGAAACAAAGATTAGCTAGATAATTAATAACTGGAGTAACGTCGTGTCTAACAAATTTAATGAACCTAGTTGAAATATTGTCCCACCCAAAGGCGCTGTCAGATTTCAAATTTATTATAATGTTATTGATCTCATCAAAGTCGGTGTCATACAGGGCAAAAGACTGAGGTTGTGTTGGAAGCTCATTGATGTAATAATTTTGATTATCCACACTCATATTTGATTGAATGTCTTCAGCTAGCTCTTTACCTATATTAGCGAAGAAGTTATTAACAAAATTAGCAGACTCAACAGGAGACGGTTTTAAGTAGGTCAATTCCGTGTTTAATTTCTTGGATTTAGTAGTATAAGTGATTGCTTTGATATTTTTCCATAGTAATTTGTTATTTTTAGTCGATTTAGCAAGTATTTCTCTTTCATATTTTCGTTTTATTTTTTTTAATAGATTGTTAAAATGATTTCTATATCGTGTGTACGTAATTTTTTTAGTTTCGTTAAAGGGATCATTACGAGACTCTTTTTGTAGCTTGTTTCGATTTCTAATACATCTGAGAATGCCAGTGGTGATCCAGGGTTTAATTCTACATTTGTTACTTGGAATTTTTATAGTTGTGGTATTGTTTTTTATAGAATCAATTATTCTTTGAGTAAGGCAGTCAGTTAGTATGTTTGGGTCGCTACACAAAAGTAGATCTGTTAGCTTTTTTTCCCGTAAGTATGTTAGAGCCTTTTCAAAATCAGTGGTCGTATTGATTTTAAGTGTATTTTGATTAACTTTTACTTTACTTAATGAAAGAAATGTTGTGAAGTGGTCAGTTATGGAAGTGTGCAAGATTGCAATAAATGCTGTGATTTTACTTCTTTTTATTTTGAGCATATAATGGTCTAGGCAGTTTTGGCCTCTGGTAGGTAGTGAATGTCCAGAAAAGATGCTGTAGGCGGTGAGCATGTTTAAATAATCCACCCTATTTTTATACTCATAAGAGTTTTCTGTAGGTTTAGGTATTATGTTGATATTTATGTCGCCCGTAATAATAATGTTTTTGTTTTCCGATCTCAGGGTGGATAAGTAAGCGTCTAGAGAGTCAATGAAATTTTCAGCTTTTTTAAATGATGGTGAGCGATAGATGCATATAATTATGTTATTTAACACTTCAACTTGAAGACAGGAGGCCTGGACTAGTTTTATCTCTTTGACATTCGATTTTAGGCTATTTTTTATATAAACGACCACTCCGTCGTTTTGGTTAAGTTGACATGTAGTTACAAATGAGCAGTATTTATCTAGATTAGGTATAGGTTTATGGGCACTAAGCCGACATTCTGTTAATACTATTACATCAGTTTCAAAGCTAAAACTAGTTAAATTTACTAAGAAATCATCAAAATTGTGGTAAATACTTCTAATATTCTGAGCTATAACAGTAAAGTCATTTTTATTTGCCTTATAAAGATTAGTAAATTCCGTACAGTCACATGCTATCGTTTTTGCTATATTTAAATTGTCTATTTCTTGTATATTTTGAATGAAGTCACCCATTTATCAAAATTATAGTAACTAATTTTATTAAATGATGGTGCTTATTTTGTTTAAGCTCACTAGTATTTTGTTTTATTAATTTATGAAGTGCTGTTAATTTTAATTTATAACATAAACTTATTATATTTACATTAATTATAGTACTATTATATGGATAATAATTATATATGGAATGTGAATGTTTACTTTTGTGTTGATTGGTATATTGTGTGATATAGATATGTGTGTGTATGTAGATTGTTTGAATTTCGTGGTTGTTTTGGAACGAGTATGAAGTGTACCATGGTTTTTGAGTTACAGTTAAGATATGATTAATTTTATTTACTAAAAAACTCAAAGAGAATATTATTTTACAATAATATAGACAATTTACTTTTATGTTATAAGGAGATATTATGCTATAATTTAATGAAACCACATATTTCAATAGAAATGATGAAATCACGGTGCGTAAAGGCGTACCCACATTGTATCTTTGCATGCAAATTAATTTTGCTGTTTACCGAAAATAAGGTTTACTGCGTCTGAAAAATCATCATTAGCTAGTGTACAGAACTACTTTCTCATAAATAATTGATACAATAGTCTTGTTATTTTATTTAAAAAGAAAAATACATATCCCTAATATGTAATTTTTTTTTTAAATAAAAAATTCTGAATACCTGAATGTAGAAACGGAACCCTTAGGGCCCGTTCTCACCGTGAGATAGTGGTAAAAAACGTGCCTATCAAGAATAAAAAGTAAAAAAATAAATTATATATTATGACACTGTGAACTTTTTTATTTAGACGGATCCGAGAAAAATAATAGTCCAGGGTTTTTTGACGGACGTTTTGCCACTGTGAAGAGCTGTCTAAACGGATGGGAGATATAGTGCAAATAAATCTGTCGACAAAACGGCACCAATGTGCCTCTTATGTCCATTGAAATTCGTCCAAAAAGATCATCAAAAAAATAAAAAGATATTCGGAAGTAGTTAAAAATCTTTGTTTCATTATTTTCTTAATTCACCCAAATCTTTCTCGTAGAATAGGATACACCCAATGTTTTATTTTACGTCTTTTTCTTCTTCTTCCACAGCACTGATTGTCGTCGTCCATCGTGTACGAAGACGGAACGCAAACTGATCGGAATCGGAGCCGGCCGGTGCATATGTGAAAACTCACGTCCGGCCGCCGTCTTTCGTTTAAACAAACGGTCCAAGTGGGCACGTACCCTTAGGGGATCACTCGTGAGTGATCCTTTATGACACATGAATTATTTCTGTTGCCCAAACACGGAAGTGTAATGTACATTTTCAATGTTATGGGGTCTCTTTTGGGGATAAACTAGGAAATTAAAATTAATAAATTTTCAGACTAAACCGTGCGATATATCAAATAAAAGTATTCAATGTAAGGGTATCAATTTTTCCACCTCCTTATTACTACATAATTATGTACATATTATAAAACAAAGTCCCCCGCTGCATCTGTACGCGATAAACTCAAAAACAACTGAATGGATTTGCATACGGTTTTCACCAATGGACAGAGTGATTCATGAGGAAGGTTTGTACTCAAGAAAAGCTGGGGCGGGTCGCTAGTCACATATACACAAAGTAGTTTTATACTTTTAAATTACAGAGAAGTCTAAGGTTAAAAAAAAACAATAAAAAAAACAGTATTCGTTTGAAACATTGCGCGTGATTTTGAGTCGCACTTGATTGTGTTATAACTTAGCTACACGTTTTCAACATAGAAAGTGCCACCAAGCCAGTTTCTCTACAGAAAATAATATTGTTGTACACAAAAACACGACATACCGTTCTATAACCAATATCCATGGATCTACGTGCTATTTGAACCTTGGCAAGGATTGAGTTGAGCTCAATGGGAAACAATGCAACTGGGAACTGAAAGAAAATGTGTAGCAATTTGCAGATGACGGCAATCTTTTTTCTTTTTTAGTGAATAACTACTTACCTACAATCAATAGTATGTTTTCATTCAAAGAAAAAAAGCAAGTATTATGTTTCATAAAAGTTCTTCTCAACCAGTCTGGTGCAGTTGTCGCTGTGTCGCTGTGTATTTGTTTTAGTTTAATCCCAGATTTAATGCCACCAACTGTATCAGACTGCTTAAAAAGTGACTTCTATGGAACTTTTTAGCTAGGAACTTTTTGCTGTCGGTTTTTGAATTTTTTAAGCTATTGCATAGCTTCTATCGCGGGCCTTGAGCGCCTTGAGCGTGGAGACCGAATCCAGAAATTCCGTATCGAAAAAAATTCCGTAACGAAAATAACCTAACACCTCCCACTCCGACCGGCACAGCGGTGATACTTTTTAGTTTTGCCATCTATCGATGAATAGCAGAACTTTTGACTTTTGACTTTTGATGATATTGTGTTGTTGATATTGATGTTGATGATGATGATGATGATGACGATGATGATGATGGTGATGATGATAATGATGATGATGGTGATGATGATGATGATGATGATGATGGTGATGATGATGATGATGATGATGACGATGATGATGATGATGACGATGATGATGATGATGATGGTGCTGATGATGATGATGATGATGATGATAATGATGATGATGAAGATGAAGATGATATTTATCTTGTTACGCCAAAGAAGTGTAACTTCTTACGTGCGTACATAAGTACACACACACATAAATAAAATAAATAAATAATAATAATTGCATAAGTTGATAAAAAAATGCTATGCAATAGCTTTACCGCGGCAGTCTCCGAGTGCCACACGTCTTTTTTTTTTATTTCTTACGTATAGTCGGTTATGTTTTTGAAATTGTCTCCTCAAGACCTATATTTTGACACCACAACCTACTTAATGACGGCCGTCACATTGTTTTTCTTTTTTAAAATTTATATAACCCATGTCATTTTGGCTGTCAAGACCAATCTAATGAAACCTTATTTGTTAAAATTGTTCCAGCCGTTTAGGCTGCAGGGTGTGCCAGAGAAACAGACATACAAAAATACATGCATACCTACATAATCTTTAAAATTATTAAAGAGTAAAAGAGGGAGGAAAACTTTAATGAAAATATTTTATACTATAGTCGTAATGAAACCGGCTCTCCCATTGTAGAACTCTGGCTTTCATCATCATCATCACCCCTCCAACGTTCGAACTTCCGGGGGCAAAGGCCTCCTCTCTGTAAGAGGGTGTGGGCCACAATCCACCACGAAGGCCCAATGCGGGTTGGGGGATGTCATAATGTCTTTGAATTCTTAGTTCTAGGACATGCCGGTTGCCTCACGATGTTTTCCTTCACCGTCTTGAGAGCAGTGGTGATGAAATAATTTACACAATATAGTTAAGCGCCTTTTTTATTGTGGGGTGGGAAATCATCCAATGACTTCTGCCGCTCTGGGTGGAGCGGGAGGGCGTGTCAGACTCTTACTGACTAAAACCCACCCCTGTTCCTTCCTGCCTTTAGTGCCCGGGGGCGAGGTAACTCTGTTTCGAATTTATCCTAAACCCCCGGGCAAGGGTTTGAACTCACGACCTACAACTTGTAAGTCGTGAGTACAAACTCTGGCTTGATCAAGAAAGAGGCAACACACTATAAAGACTTTTTCAGTACTAAGATATTTATGGATAAAGAGGTAAATGTTCGTGTTGTTCGATTCAAAGGGTTATCGGGAACCTAAAATATTAAAATAGGTTCTAGGAGCGAAATATCAAAGCTATAACAGTGTCAAAATAAAAAAAAAACAAAGTATCATCTAAATGTAACTGCGCCAGCTAATAGTACATTCTGGGAATAAAAAAACTCGCGTAAAAGGAAATAAGCCAATATCAGCAAACAGCCTACCAGACAAAATAAACCTTGACTTCTGTAGGCTCCATTTGAACAAACATTGAGTACTTCACTTTGTGGCATGTGACATGCCTTACGTCGAGAATATCAAAGAGGTTTCTTTTAAAAACACTCAAAGCTGGTTTGGGACTCGACTTTCAATGGAGTGTATGAATTTTTTTATGTATTGCAGACCCGCCTTGGGCGAACAGATAAATCTTTCATTTTACACACTGTTTCTCGTTATGTTTTTATTGAAACTGGGTCTTTAATCTTATTTGGGACATACGTGAGTTTAAAATGAAAAGGTTCAGTAAGTTTTCTTAGGAATGGATATGAATTTTAACGACACTTATTTACGTTAACAAGTTCTCTCTTCTATTGAATTTGTTGTATCGTAAAACACGATAGGTAGAAACCTACTAATAAAATAAATGTGAAAGTTTCTGAGGATGTATGTTTGTTACTCTTTCTAGTGTTCTCTGTAGTAATATTGCCTATACATCAGAATAACACATAGACTATAATTTATAAATTTATAAAGTATTAATACCACGCGGGCGAAACCGCTGGCAGAAGCTAGTATCTAATAAATCAGGTCAGTCTTCTTAGGAATATGCCCTTACAGGCGTTGGAGGTCTTTCCGGAGTGGCCTTTTAAGAGGTAACGGGGCTAACTTTTAAGAGCTAGCCATGTATTGATGGTGATCTTCGAGGTGGTTTTAGCTCCCCGGACTTATCCCCAAAGTACGGACGCCGTTATAAGGTTTCACACCGAAACCAAAAAAAAAACCGATTAGAATAATAAAAACAAAATTTTAGTAACCTTTCACAATAATATCATATTTTATTCTGTTATTATAAGTATATACCTATTTTATAAAAAAAAAAAACATCTTTCAAAACTGTATCGTAAATATATAGCAAAAGTTATAACAAAAATAATGTGAATGTTCAGAATTCAAAATAGATCAAACCTTATTCAAATTATTTCTATCTGCATAACATTACCTTTCGGTTTGTTTAACACCTGCCATGGGTCGCAGATAAATTTGAAAGAGAGTTACCGGCCCTTGGCACAGGCAACTGAATGAACAAAGGGTGGGTTTTAGTCAGTTAGAGTCTGACACGCCAAATCATTTCATGATTTCCCAAAAAAAATGCAAAAAAAAGTTTGTTTAACACACATACTTTATCGAGTGGCAATCATTGTGATTTATATGCCCGATAGGATTTGCCATCGGCATTAAACGCTCGCATCGTACAGCGCTCTCCGCATGCAATTTAATAACGTGTTTAGGATGCTAGTGGGGCTGCCCCGTTTCTGTAGTGCGTCGGGGATGTTCGCAGATGCGCATGTTGATTGTTTTATACGACAATGCGCAAGAGGTGCACTTCCCTGGTGCGCAGGGTGCGGGACAGCACTAACAGTATCCTAATAATGATAGCAAGTCGCCTGGACTGTGAGTACGTGGGTCGCTGTTGTGCCGTCTCCCATGGGTTGGCGCAACGGCGATCCGCTGATCATAAATAAATTGTTGTGTTGTTTGTTTTTGTGTTGTTTTGAACCGTTGCTTCAGTATTTCAGCTGGATTGCTGAAGCAATGGTTACTTATTTGTGTGTCAATGTTGTTGTTATTTTTATGTCACTAACATAGTTATTTAAGTTTGTTTTTGTTACTAACATTTTATGAGTCTCATTGTTACTCGCAATAAATAAATTATTATTATTATTAATGACGGGCTTCTAAATAAAATTTCACCCCCTATTAAACCCTTACAAAGGATACATTTTCAAAAATCTGTGCATAAAGAACTGTTATGCAAATGAATTGCTATAATTGAAAATAATAATTCAAGAAAACTTTGATCCATCTTCATCAACTTAAAGTATGGACTTTTGATTTGAGTATTTAAATCTTTTGGGCACACTTCCCGTCGACAGCGATGCGGAGGAATTGTTGACGCCATGTTTTAAGTTTTATTTAGTTAGGGTTTTTTATTATGGTAAGTTAAGTATTTTATAAGTATGTACATAAATAGTATGTATTAGGGTTGATTTTTAAGTGACCATCGGTTTTAAAGGTCAAAAAAACGTTATGGGCTGCAATGTAATTTTGTTCCAAAATTTGTAATTATATTAAATTCTGAATTATAATCTAGTCTTAGTGGAATAGACAGTGCGTTATCTGTCAGTGAATGAATCAATCATAATAAATTGATGTTTGGGAGAAATATTTTCTTCTACGTTGCGATAAGTTGGAACTCCGCGTAACAGATGGCGCTAACATTGTGTTTCAGTGATTCAGATACTTATCATAAACAGTGTCAAAGAGATACTTAAATAACAGGCCTTATTTTATAAAAAATAAGACTGCATGTAAAATATAGAAAGTGGGTGAGGTCTAATGTACAAGTATAGTAAAAAAAGACATTATTGCGTCGAGACCAAATTAAATGGGAAAAAGGCAGAAGCATAAAAAAAAACTTTAATTCGGAAAAGTAACATCCATGATGATAGTAGGTTGGTATGATGATGAACGGAAAAATAAATGCACAAGCTTTCATTAATCTGTCAGTTACTGAGAAACAGACACAATTGAAAATCTATCGTGTGTGGTTGAAACAGAAAAATTGCTTCCTTTTTTTGTCTTATTTCGCTATTTCTTAGTTAACATAAATCTTATGTAATTACCATCATTCTAAAATGAACAAAAGCTGCAGAAAGACTTTATTGAACTTCTCACAGTAAGACTTTATACCAAATTCAGGAGTTAGAGAGAATAAACATAGCACAGTTTCCAGGAATATGTAGTAATTATAATAAAAGCGTTGTTTTATTTGCTACTGGAGTGTTCGTTTAAACTCAGTGCATCTATTTTATGATACCTTGTATGACCGGCGATTCGCGTGGCACTGAGCACGGGTTGCTTTCACAACATGTGCTCTGAGAATTTGATTAAGCTTTTTGAACATTCGTGTTATATACTGAGCTATAGTAAAGTGTTGGGAGTTTCCCAGAAGACAATATAATAAATATATACGTATGAACTTGTTCACAGACAGAAAGTTCATAGAATTTCGTTTCCCAGAAAATGATTCATTTCATATTTGGTCCTTGTATTTTTATTTCGAATATTATTGTTTCAACTACTATTTTCTTGAATGAAACATATTTTACAGAAAAACAATTCAATGAATTTTATAATCACATTTTTTATTTAACATACATTACATACCAAAAAGTAGAATTATTTTTGTACGAATACTGTTTGTTCGGTGTATTTTTCCATGATATTTTATATCAACGAAAATGTAAAAATGTAAATATAGTCCTAAAAAATCAATACGTTGTGCTACAAAATTTAGTTGCAGAAACGAATCGCTGCAACACTGACTCCACGTAGTCTTGTCTGCCCTACCCTTAGAGTGTAATTTAAGCCCGCGTAGGCGCGGAGGGGCGAGGCGGCCCGCAAGCTGAGGCTGGCCGGAGCGAGGCTGCGGTGGTGAGCGTGAATACCATCTACGACGATAAGCTCGCGTGTGACCGCTGGAGCCTCGCAGCACCGGAGCCGGGACAGAAACTATGCCTGCTGCATGTTGCAAGCTCGCTTGCACGCTGCATACTTGCTTGCATGTAGCATGTTTGCTTGCACGCTGTATGTTGCATGCTCGCTTATACGCTGCATGCTTGCTTGCATACTCCTTGGTTGCCTGCACGTTGCATGTTGAATGCTCGCTTACATGCTGCATGCTTACTTGCATGCCACTTGCTTGCTGCATGCTAGGTGTATTAACTTCTTTTTCACTCATTTTAACAAAATAATCAAAATAAACAGTTAGTATGTGCATGAAGTCACCATTAGTGTGAATAACAAGATGGTTTTCCTGCTTGTCAAGAATTTACCCGCATTATTTTTGTGAACGCGATGTTGTAATTTTATAAAGAGGAAGTTTTAGAAGGGTATTCATTTTATCAAAGGAATGAATTAAAACGTTTAGAAACTGTCACTCGATAAAAGGTTATTCTTGGTAATAAGTTTTATATTAAATAAACAATTAAAGAATATTTGATTTGTTATTCTATGATATGAATATTCTAACATTCAATTTTATGTGAAACAAAAATCAATGATTTAAATTTCTTGAAAGTGAGTATTCTGCGTATTGATTATTATAGAAAATGATAATATGAGAAAAAAAATATGTGAAACGAAATTCTTTAAAAATATTAGCTATAAAATAACGCACAACCACGTATAATATCCGTTTTGCACAGATTAGATAGTCTTAGTATATTTTTTTAAGGATTTTGTGTTTTGTACGATTTTTTCCAAGTAGGTACATTTCATAAGTTGGACGACTATTACTCTTAAACTAACAGAACTGACTTCACCGTGATAGTGTTTCTTCAAAGTCCGTTATACAGGGTGTAAGGGGAACGCTTCCGCAGCCAGAACGTAGATAATATACAACCTAAATGCAAATGGATTCCAGTAACCTTTCGCTTTACATCGGCTTCGCGTGGACGTGGGGTCGTTGGCCACGCGGCAGTCGGCAAGCTCGCGCGCTCTTTGAACTCGTATTAATGCGCGAGCGTCAGCTGATATTTTCCGAATATATTGTTTACTAAAGTTGTAAAGAAGAAAGTGTCTTTAATTGCAAATAACGGTGTCATATAACTGTTCCCGCAGCATAGTGAACGCAAAATGCGAAAAAATAATGAAAAAGAAAACCGGATTTTTTTATAGTATCGTATCGAGAATTACTAGCCTTATCACCGGTCTCCGTTTTCGGAAGCGTTTCCCTTACACCCTGTATATACTACCCTTTTTTTGTGGGGTGTGAAATCATCCAGTGACTTCTCCCGCTCTGGGTGGAGCGAGAGGGCGTATCAGACTTTTATTGACTAAAATCCACCCCTGTTCCTTCCTTGCCTGAGTGCCCATGGGCGCGGTAACTCTGTTTCAAATTTATCCGCGACCCATATAATATACTACCCTCACGTTTCAATTCAATGATTTTGAAAAATATATCCAAAAATATCCCAAACTATAGGATAGGCGAGAAGAAAACAAATACTTTACATGTACGGGAGCTACCATAAAAGAAAAAAAAAATTGTTCCGTTTTGTTTGCACCCACGCAAAATCGCAGCTTTCTAGTACTAACAGTTTCTAAGCCTTGCCTCGGACAGACAGACGGACAGATCGAGACTATTAGGATTACTTGTCCTTGTTAGGACTACGGAACCCTAAAAATTATAATTACACAGATCGCTTCAAATACTTATAGGCATTCATAACCTAGTTTTCAAACAAAGCAATATTTAGGATCGCGATTGAAAATTCGCTGGAATAGTTAGAATTTGGCCTGTGTCCCGTAAACAGCGATGGATTTATTTCGTGTCGTAACGGAGAGAGATAATTTATCATTTCCGGCTCTGTTATTTGAGGATTACAAACCTGTCAGCGTGATATTCGAGCATTATGCAATAATAAACATTGCATTTTTATGAACCTATTTGATAAGTTATTGATGAGATATGTTTCTGTAAATAGACACAAAATGAGCTCCCTGACCACACTACTGGTGTCCGTGAACCCCAGGACTTAGATTTTTTTTACTACTGGTGTTCCCTATTTTTCTTGGACTGAAGGGAACTGGTGAGAATAGAAGGTAGATAGAAAAGGCAAACAGAACAGACACAGAATATAAAATTATTTTGATAAATAACACTTATTTAATTTCATGTGTAATTTTGATACAATCATTAAAAAAAATATTTTTTAAAGTCACAAAATGACTCTCAATATCTTAAAAAAAAATCGAATTACAAATAAAGCACGTAATATCGATAATACCTCGCGAAGGTTACACTCAAAATAAACGTGACGTCACAGGCTGTTAGCAGCGCGAATGAGCGAACACAAAAGCGTATGGATGGTGTCAATCACTTTGACAACATCTGAAATTTCCGCCTTGCCTGAACATTATTTACTTGTAAGTGAAGATAATAACAAGGGGCATATGGCTGAGTTGAAGCTTTATGAAATATAAGCTTTATATAATATATATTTAAAATACAGAGAGAACTTTCATAAATCTATAAATATTAGATAAAATGATATCAAGAAATGACACAAAGAACACAGCGAGTTCTCTTATTTGACAAGCACCTGTCAGATCAATCTGATAGATGACAGTGACGTAGGTTGTGTTCCATTTCATCGCTCTCTCTAGAACGCAGACCCATTTTCTCTGTACAGAATGCGTGCTGCTTGCAGTAGGTAATATGTGGCAGTAGTGTCCTTTGGTGAGTGCGTCGGCGACCATGACATCAGTTCTTTTGAAACAGACTTCAATCTCTCCACTGGCAACTTTCTCACGGATGACGTAGACTCACATCTATTTGCTTGCTGCAACGATGACAGACGTCAGTACCTTTATTTTTTTGGTGGGATGGAAATCATCCTATGACTTTTCCCACTCTTCGTGTCAGACTCTTACTGACTAAAACCCACCCCTGTTCCTTCCCTGCCCTGAGTGCCCAGGGGCGTGGTAACTCTGTTTCGAATTTATCCATAATCCCTGGGTAGCCATCGGCCATGACGGGCCCCGTCAGACGTCAGTATCTGATCACTGACTAAATATAATAGTGCTTTGGTTATCGCAACCAATGATAAAATGGTGTTGTTTCTTTGCTATTCCTTAGTTGATCATGCAGCTGCCTGAGCCATAGTGCTTCTTCACCACTCTTGCAAACAGCTGATATACCTATAGAACACTCACATTAAGCTAGTATATAACTCCTATGTTTGCAGAAGAAGATAAACCTAAGAACCTTAGTGCCTCCATAGATGGACTGCTTGGAGGAATTGACATTCGCCATACTCGGACCGCTCAAGCAGTTAATTTGCAGTCGCAGTTAAAAATACACCAACTGAAATGTTGTTGTTGTTGAAACCGCAACACGATTACTCTCGTGCAGTTGGTTCCGACTGCTCTAAGCAGTCCGTCTATGGACGGCCTTAGTAATGCTAGAGACTGGAAACGAATTTAAATTCTAGGATTCAACTGAATAACTATTTTCTAGTGGGAGAATCTATTAACACTGTGTTACCTGGATATCGAATGCAAAACCCACGCAAAAAGATCGTTCACTAGACTAGTCTTACGAGTATTTAAAAAAAATAACTTCAAGATAATAATATTAAGTTAAAAGATGACCGACTTAAACATCCTCGTCAGCTCTTTCTCAGACAGATATCATAAAGAATTGTATGATGGAAATGCAGGATATGATAAAAATGTTTTCTTTTAATATAAATTATCTCTTTTGCAAGGAAATAACTATTGCAAAACTCATGTTCCTATGTGTCCTTGTTTCTCTTTTATAAAAGAAGTATTTTATCCTAGAGGACATTGTTACATTCCTACTTTTAATCGTGTGATTATGTTTTTTGCATAAATCAAAATTCCCGAATAATTCATCACATTTTAATTTAAAAAAACATTTTAGGTATATTCAAAACTTCCATCAAGAATTTCAAAACAACATCCAACATCACAACTTGTCACGAGAAAACAAGAAAACTTTAAATAAATCATTTTCTAACGCTAACGCTAAGTCCTAGTCCCATTTTTTTGGACCAGGATCCCATAAAAGGCGAATACAACACTGTCATCTCATGCTGCGCGACAATTTGTCACCGTACAACCGCTTGCCGGTGACTGCAACGAGAATATACCAGTACTGTAGCAAGGTACAGTTTTCATTAATAATATTTTTTGTTGTGGACTCAGATGGTTCTCTGAAGCTAAGTGAAATATATTTATGGGGAAATAGTAAATAAATTCTCGTAAGACTTTATTGACTTTCACAGGAGAGTGAAGGAATGTCTTGCTGACACATACCTATTCATTATTTTGAAAGGTCTCCTCTCTCAACTGTAAAAAATAAACAAAACATTGTGCTTACCTACTGGTGGGTATATGGCCGAAAATAAAAGATTTTGAAACAGGAAAGCATGGATCTGTCAAAATAAAATACTATAGCGTTTATATTTTCAAACAACACTAACAATTATGCATTTTGGGGAGTGTGCGACGACATTGCATAGTTTAATTCTGCTATGCCCGTTCCATCATCGAACCACAAGACGTACAGCGATGTGCCACCGGTACATGGTCGACATCCCATCCACACGCACAAAACCGTTTTAGAAACACATTCATTGTGCGTACAAGTGTCATTCCCTGCCAGAGTCTGTGTCTCCTGGGAGTCTTTAAGTAAAGAGTGAATAGGTTACTTTCAAGCAAGTGTGCTCCATCTTTGACCACAATATCATCACTTATCATCAGGTGAGATAGATAAAAAAAAGCAATTGGTTAACAATACTACTGAATTTAATATTTGACCAAAAATACTGCAGTATTAAACTTTTGGCGAATTCTTTATCGTTAAATTAGAGAAAATACGGACAGATAAAAATAATTTCACGGAAACCTGAAACAAATGAGACAGTCTTTCCATGCGATGTTACTATTTGTCACTGCGATTGTACCCGCGTCGGTGACTCAGTGGCGAATAAAACCTGCAGTTATTAGTCATACGACGTTCTAGTTTACCATAATAGTAGGTTTTGGAATGTATTTCTTTTTTTTTACGGTCGTTGTTTTGCAGTCGCAAGATCTCACTCTCTCATCACTACAGAGCATGATATTCTGGGTCCGATTCCTGGGCCAGGTGAAGTTTTATTGTCTTTATGCATCTGGAATTTTTAGTAGCAACCCAGGGTCGCAATTTGTGCTCAGTTAATTAAAATAGGTTTGCCTCCATTCCATGTGACTTCATGACATGCATTTTCTTACTACTCAAGTTCAAGTTCAATATCAATTAGTAGAGACTAAAGATTTGAGAGCAGTGGTGGTCCAGTGGTAACGGCCGCGACTAATAACTGCTAGGTCGTGGATTCAAATCCAGGCAGGTGTTTTACTTAGTGTACATTACCTCATCACCACAGCTTTCAAAATGGAGAAAGAAAACCTCGAGAGGAAACCGGCATGTAATGAAACTAAAACTTCGAAGACATGTGACATCCACCAACCCGCACTGGGTCCGCGTGCTGCACCCTCTCATAGAGAGGAGGCGTGTGTCCCAGCAGTGGGAACATTATAGGTTGATTATGCTATGCTGATTTATTTATGTATTAACTTCATGCACCGCAAAAGTATATAGGGGGACTCTCTACCAGCCAGAAAAGGGATACTCACACACTTTCAATGGCATTAATAAGATTATCTTGTCATGATTATCATTGTATTTTCATTACCCTGCTGTCAACTGTAATGTTCATCTGCTAACAAATGAATCTCTGCATCATATCTTGATCAAAGGGGAATCGAGAATAAGCATATTTATTTTCAAACCATAGACGCAAACTTGCCATAGCTGATTACTTTGTCAGGTAGAAAGGAACTTGCACTAGGAATTTCTATTGCATCGTGTGTGTGTTTACAAACAATTTGAATCCACATAAATAAACAACCAGACCAACATTTGTAAATAATTTGTAGACAACTGTTTGTAGACCATACAAATATTTTTTCCGTGTGGGAATCGAACCCGCGGCACGCAGCGCAGCAGCGAAACGCTTAAACCACTATGCCAGCCATGGTGTTACAAAATTAAACAGCATAAAAACTTACTGTCAAAATATTAATATTTTACGTTCAAGGAAATTGTAATATTATTCATCCAAATTTATCGACATTAATTTTTACAAAAACGAAAAATAAAGTCATAAAACCGTATTGAATTGACATCGATCTTGATCATCAACATTTTTTCCTAAGGAATATGATAGATAGGTACTTGTTTACATCCATGCTAAACCAAAACTCTCTTTCTAAGAACTGCATTTGATTGTCTCCTCTCATCTCATAAAACGAGAATTCATTTTGCCGTTACAAGGGGAAAAATGGTACAACATTCCAAAATAAGTATCTTAAAATGTACTTAAATTACGCTGAAAAAACCTTCAGGGAAAAACAAAGGAATGTTGACAAGAATGCCTCATTAATTTTGAACTAATTTGATATTTACCTACTAAGGGGTAATTAGTCGAAAAGAGCTTTTGAAATCACGTTTTGCGAGAGTAAAATGGTGAAAAACGTGAAGGAAATTGTTTAATTATGTTAAATGGAAAGTCGTCTTTTTACTGTTTTTATTGCTTTAACGAGACGATGTCACTTTATTCGTGAGTAAAGTGGAATTCCTTTATTTTTGATTGTTTTTTTTTTGTGGAATAACTTCAAAGTTCCAGAATTTATTCACGTCGTATACAGGGTGTAACGGAAAGGTGTGGTCATATTTTAATAACCAGTTCTGCCCATGGAAATGTACAACTTTCTCTAAGAAAATTCCCAAAAAAAAATTTGGTCTTTCTATACAAAGTCATCATCAGCTGATCAATATTTGTATGGGAGGTGAAAGTTTTTTTTTAGAATTTCCTCGGATTTTCTTGAAGAAAGTTGTTCATATCGATGGGCAGACGCAGTTCTTAAAATATGACCACACCTTTCCGTTACACACTGTATAGCACAGAGCTTTAAAATATATTTAAAGGCCCTTCGTTTAAGTTGCCCATAGACAAATGCGACGCGACAATACGAGACCGATACGACAACCGTTACTGATAAAAAAATGTTTTATGGACATTATCCGTAGACAACATAATTATGAAAAAACGGTACTGAAACACAAATAATATTTTAGGTACACCGTAATCTTTCACAGCTTAAAACGACGAGGTTCTAGCTACCAATTTTCAAAGACCAATGTCACTCAACATCCAGGTTTAATCATTTCTAGTAAGTACGGAATAACCAAGCATCAGTTAAGAATAATTTCAAAGTTCCAGAATTTATTCACATCGTATATAGCACGGAGATTAAAATCTTTAAAGGCTCTTAGTTTAAGTCTCCCATAGACAAGTACGAAGCGACAATACAAGACCGATATATGACAACCATTACTAATAAAAAATTGTTTTACGGACATTATCCGTCGACAACATTTATGAAAAAATGGTACTGAAACACAAATAATATTTTAGGTACACCATAATCTTTCAGAGCTGAAAACGAAGAGGTTCCGAGCTATCAATTTTCAAAGACCGATTTTACTCAACATCCAGGTTCAATCATTTATACTAAGTACGGAGTAACCAAGCATCAGTCAACTTACTAAATTATATTTTGTACACGTAGAGCAAAAGTAGCCAACCGACTTGCGCAGTATCTCTGCTGATAAAACACCGTATACAAAATAGATGGCGCTACCATACACTGACAAACTTAGAAACGTTTTCATTAACGAAATAATTTTATTACTACAGAGGTAGGCGAGTAGAAAAAGGGTCACCAAAATTAATAATATATGGACATTTCATAAACCCATTCAGTAGAAAGCCTATGAAAAATATAGTGCCAAACTTAAAGTGGGTTTGAATATATAGAGTGAGAATTTTTTAGTGTTTCATGCCTGAAATATGGTCTACGACACCTTAAGATCCCTCATTTTTAGGGTTCCGTAGTCAACAAGGAAACCTTACAGTTACGCCATGTCCGTCCGCAGATTAGTTCAGATACTTTTAGTACTAGAAAGCTACAATTTGGCTTGGATAAACATATTAATCACACAGACTTTTTTTTTTTGAGGGTGTCAGGAAATCATCCAATGACTTCTCCCGCTCTGGGTAAAGCGGGAGGGTGCGTCAGACTCTTACTGAATAAAACCCACCCCGGTTCCTTCCCTGCCTGAGTGCCCAGGGGTGCCGTAACTCATTTTCAGAATTTATCCGCTACCCCTAGGCATGCAGGCACCGGCCACGATGGGCACCGTCAGTGGTGACTGACAACATCTCTTTGAGGCGCGCGGGGAACACTACGCACCGTCGACTCACGGGCCTGGTGCTGATCGGACGGTGAGCTACCCACTGCTCGCCGTCCGCAGGCCCGGGTATTAATCACACCGATAAAGTCGTAAAATAAAATTATGAAAAAATAGTTTTTTTAGTTTACCTACCTCCTGTACAGGTAAAGTCGGGATGTTTTTTATTCTTGTCTATCCCATGGTGTGGGGTATCATTGGATAGGCCATTCAAAAATATTACGGGTCTGAGTAGTCTATTTTTCAATACAGGGATCCGTTTGCGTGAAATTAAGCTTTAAATTGCTCATTTTGTTAAAGCCAAGTGCCCCTGCCAGCTAAATGGTTGCTTTTAAATACGTGAAAAAAATCACAGCAGTAGTAAATTTAAAGGAAAACAATCACAGCTAAGTTAACTCTGTTAGTTTTAGAGTAATAGTCGCCCAACTTATAATACCCAAATGTCCTTTCTTTGGTACCGTTCGTGAGCTCATTGAGCTCCTTAGTGGTTTTAAGTTGAGCTATACGACTATTGACAAATGCTTGCACTGACTGGACAGGTCCACTCAAATATGTGTGGTCCTTTCTTCAAAAGACCATTACAGACACTAAGCTGCATGGTCCTCATGAATGCGAGAACTATGTATGTCGCTATATTCATGTAGATTTTTATGATTGTCTGGCAGTTTGAGTGTTTTTGCGGCCTACCCAAATGTCCTTACTTTGGTATTGTTTGTCGGTTCGTTGAGCTCCTCAAAGTTCTGAGTTGAGCTTCACGATAACTGACAAAATCGAATTTTCGTTTTGCTTTCCTCAAAAGCTCATCCCAGACATAAACGTAAATGGTTCTCATATGATTTGACCAGTACATATTGTATGGATTTGAACACTTTAAAAGAGACTTTGACCGCTGATTTTGTTTCGGTGTTTCTTCTCAGGGTAGTCAGATAGGAAACACCGGCCTTATCTAGCTAAAACTGACAAAAAAAAATGTTGATGTGTGACAGTGTTGTTAAAACCTATTTGCAAAAATAAAATCATTTCAACCGTAATAATTACTAGATCTTTTCCTAAGAAGTTGACGTTTTATAAAACGGTTCACTTTGAGCTGTAATAACTTCGGATTGACTTACAATTTACAGATTCAAATAAACTTTATATTTAAGTCAATTTATTCCTTATTCAAAATTAGTAATTAATTTTTTTATTTGTTTTCGCATTTTTTGTAATTTCGCTGTATCTTAGCTACCATCTTCTTCTTAGCATATCCATGACAACTTTCGTATCAGTGTATCAATGACGCATTTCCACTAAATAAGTGGTAATCTGCCATGAGTAAAGCCAGGACGCCTGGTTACTGTTAAAGCATGTACAAAATGACACCTAAAAGAAAAAAAAATCGGCCAGTCGGACTCGCACGCAAAGGGTTCCGAACAAATCATGTTTTTTTTCATGTCTTTTTTAATCTATATACTTCTTATAGGTTTTCCTGTAATCTATAAGTAAAGAACTACCTTCTGTACTTTTTTCTAAATTTTAGGCACAGTAGTTTCGGAGATAAGGGGGGGGGAATGGTCATTTTATATCTTTTTTCGTTAATAACTTTAAAAATGTATATGTCTAAATTATGAAAAAAAATTATTTGAAACTCTAACAGTTAGCCCTTCCATTTGATATACAGCACGGTACAGTTTGGGAAACTTTTTTAATTTTCCGATTTGCATCCCAAAAGTGACCCCATATTCCAATTTACGTCACATTTTCGTATTTGAGTCACAGATTTATACATGTGTGTACCAAATTTTAGCTAAATCAGTCCAGTAGATTCGAAGCAAATGGACTCTGACAGAAGGACAAACGGACAGACAGACACACGAGTGATTCTATATGGGTTCCATTTTTCATTCGGACTTTTGGAACCCTAAAAATGAAAACACTATATTATAAACTTACGTATTATCAACGGTTAAAAATGGCTATTTATTTTTAATGCACTTTCATCGGGCAGTTTTATTAAAGCTGCTTAAGGATTTTTTTCTTGGCAAGGGTACGTGCATATGACGTACAGTTTTAATTTTATTAAGTACCTATTTTGGTGTTTAGCTGAAATTAATGCTCATAAACCAAAATGAATGGTTTAAAAAACCTTTTTGGCGTCCTTCCTCTGCCAGTGTCGCAGGAGTGTACGAACCGGCAACTGAAGAAACACGGGTGGGTTTCTATCACTCCCTCCCGCTCCACCCAGAGCGAGAGAAGTTATTTGATGATGTCCAACCCTAAAAAAAGCGTCCTTCTTAGTTAAGAAATAAAACAGACGAAATAAATCACAAAACTTTGTCTGTGTCTTAAAAAAAAAGCCGACATTACTATGTATTACATTTTTTAACATTATCCTTTTTAAACAGGTAACGTCTCCAAAACACTTAATTCCAAGGGTTTCCTAGTTTAAACATTCGAAGATAAACCTAGAATGCTGAAATTGCTTATCTTTGTAGCCGATTACTTGAACTTTTGAAATGATAGTGAGAAGGTAAGTGTTATTGTGAATGGTAATGCTGCTTTTTTTCAGGGAACTCTGTCTAAAGAACTCATCTCATGAATGGGCTTCTTGGAAATTTTCTTTTAGAAGAAGTCTGCACTCTGAAGTAGTCAGTAATTTTCTTAATCTAAAGTGAAAATTTAATTTTTCGTCTTATTCCTGACACATGTTTCGTACTTAACAATGAAAGCCCTTTAGGTATTTCTAAATTTTGGGTAAGTACATTTTTCAGTATTACCAAGGGAATGTTTAAAAACTAATAATGATGCCGCAATTCGACGTGCCATTTGGTATAGGCCTCCTCCAACTCTCTCCTTTGTGCTCTGTCCTCCACAACTCTAGTCCAGTAAGGTGCCAAGGTTATGCGCATATCATCTACCCATCTTGTTCTTGGTCGTCTCAGTTTTCTAACCCCGTCTCGTGGGTATCAGAGTGTCACTTGTTTGCTCCATTTGTCCCTTTTGCATCTAAGCATGGTGTCCTGTCCAGCACCATTTCAGATGGTCTATTCGGTCTAATAGTTACGTTTATAACTTTATGTGTCTATTTTGTACATACTTACTAAATATTTAAGCAAGCAATAGGGAAAATGCATAAAAAAAATATTTGTTATCTAACCGGTTTATCGATGAATTTAGTAAAATAGAGTACAAACAGTGAAAGCAGAATCAAAATTGATCGAAAGTTAAACGAGATATAAAAAATTTAAACAAATATAACTGTCCCTCTCTCGAAAACGCCGTTTTCTATGGCAGTTGTATGAGCGTCATGTCCTTTGACGTTAAAGATCACGTCGGACTTCTCTTTCTAATTATCAACTTTAAAGCTTTGTAACTTCGTTGCCGATGATGATATTTTGAAAATTCCTTCATATTTGTTCACTATAGTTAATAAGCCTTCAATTGAACAAATAAAAAAATATCATTCATATTCCCTACTATAATAAATGACGATTATGATGAGAAACATCTCTGTTGATAAAACTGTACTATGGACGAACCTTAAAGAAACTCCTTGCATGCTATTCCCCATTACTATACAGTGACCTAAAGGTGTGCTGAAGTATTCATAACGTATGCTATTATTCTAACCAATAATTAAGAGCTATTATAATAAAATAATCTCTTTAAGTTCTAAAGAGTACTTTATTTCGATAAACCATAGTCTAGCATTAAATGGCGTTTACGTGAGTTATCGTAAAGTGTTAATTTAATTCCAACTTCAGTTATTATATAATTATAAACTATTATTTTATTAAAATACACTACAATAATTTTTCATGAATTAACATGTCAAGTTAAATCACTTTATGTTTTTACGATCAAGTTGAGGTGATTTAAAAACGTTTGTTGAAACATTGTTGTTATACCATGCATGACTTACATAGTAGTTAGAATAGAATAATACTATGATGATGGTTTTAATGATTATAATTCTATAAATACATACTTGCTACGGCCGCGAATCCTATTTTGACCAACATACAACCTGACACTGACCTGCAAATTTCGAAAAACGTGAGAAAATTTGAATTTCGCGGGCTACCCTCTACATTTCACCTTAAATCTATGGGTACAACGCTGATAGCGATATCTACCAGACAACCTTTGGATAGACTGAAAGATCTTAAGAAAAACCGGTCAAGTGCGTGTCGAACTTCGCACATTAAGCTTCCTTACCAAATGAGGGAATTATTAAAGAAAAAATCAGATTTATCAATTTATTGGTATCTGTTAGTAAAATATACCTACGTATAAAAAAACTTTTTCCCCAAATTTCAAGTTCATGGTAAATTAAAAAATTCTTTGGAACCTAATTTTGTGTCAGACGACAGACAGACAGACAGAGAGACGGACAGACGAACAGACGGACACACGGACATACGGATACATAAGGGCTCCGTTTGGATCTTTCTGCCTGCGGTGTACCTACTGCTTATAAATTAATTGTAATTTGTACATTAATAATAATGCGACATTAAAACTGTATTTCCTTCGAATAGAAATGAAAACAGTTTAATTAAAGAACCTACAAGTACATGCTAAAACAACCAACAGGACTCCTTCCTTCATTCCTCTTTATATACACAACCGGTTCATTTTGTCTTAAGCCTTGCGCGGGAATGAAATCTTTTTACTCCACAGAGTATGGAACTGCCGCAGAGAACGGATTGCAGCGACTCTATACGCAAATAGTATTCGTGCCTACATTTATGTAGCGCTAAACGTCACGAATTTAGCTGTCACGGGAATTTTTAGAACTGCCATGGGTCGTTAATTTCTATGAGTAAACGGTAACTCCCACTTACTTCGTTTGTATGTTAGTTAAGTGTTGACATTACTATTCCCAGCAGTGACCGCCCAGACGTCTCCGAGCTCTGCATTTCCTCCCTAATAGCTTGTACGTTGGAACTTATTACGCGGCGTATACATTTCCCTGTTTGATTAGGTGTCCCCGTGCAAGCAATTTGGAAAGAAAATATAAGGTTCCTCATTCATTTCATTGATAAACATGGATGGATGGTTTCGAAGAATCTGTAGATGCCGTGATATCTTAGAAATGTTTGTTTGCAATAATGTAGGTATCCTTAAGTAGAGGAGTAATAAGGAAATTCTCCTACTTATAGGAATTTGTGTTACTTAGTCTTCTGCTGTTTCAATAAGTAAGAAAAAGATAGACGCTTTAGAAATGGGATAACCTGGACACAGTTTCAAACCAACGTCTCATTCCTCCAAGAACTCGGTATCAAACAACGTCTTTCTTCCTTCGTCCAATGTCGATTTCTGTCTTTCTTTGGTTGTCATACCTCGAGAAGACACATCTGTTGGGTGACTTGTAGTGTAGGGCAAAATTGAAGGCATAAGAAGGCGTGGCAAGTTATAATGCGTTGGACCGACCAAGTTAAAACTGCACTCAACGGCCAACTCCACGAATGAACGAGAAGAGCTGTAGAAAGTCAGGAATGGCGATGGGTTGTGAAGCTTTACCCTACCTCAGATGTGACTACGACGACCACTCTGCCAAGAGTGTGACGATGCAGAAGTTGGATCAATATTTTGTTTAGAAACACAAAAACAATAACCTAAGTCATAGTTTTAAATTATTTTGTCAACTACTAAAGTAATTTTAGAACTCCGTTACCTTTCACAAGCCATGATGACAGCTTTCATTAAAAATGCGTTGAATTTCACTCGTTCTCGAGAAAAAAAAAGACGTGTGGCACTCGGAGACTGCCGCGGTAAAGCTACTGCATAGCATTTTTATCAACTTATGCAATTATAATTATTTATTTATTTTATTTATGTGTGTGTGTACTTACGTACGCACGTAAGAAGTTACACTTCTTTGGCGTAACAAGATATCATCTTCATCATCATCATCATCATCATCATCATCATCATCGTCATCATCGTCATCGTCATAATCACCATCATCATCATCGTCATCTTCATCTTCATCATTTTCATCATCATCATCATCATCATCATCATCATCATCATCATCATCATCATCATCATCATCATCATCATCATCATCATCATCATCATCATCATCACCACCATCATCATCATCATCATCATCATCATCATCATCATCATCATCGTCATCATCATCATCATCATCATCGTCATCATCATCATCATCATCGTCATCATCATCATCATCATCACCATCATCATCATCATCATCATCATCATCATCATCACCATCATCAATATCAACAACACAATATCATCAAAAGTCAAAAGTCAAAAGTTCTGCTATTCATCGATAGATGGCAAAACTAAAAAGTATCACCGCTATGCCGGTCGGAGTGGGAGGTGTTAGGTTATTTTCGTTACGGAATTATTTTCGATACGGAATTTCTGGATTCGGTCTCCACGCTCAAGGCGCTCAAGGCCCGCGATAGAAGCTATGCAATAGCTTAAAAACAATTTTCCCAAACAATATGGGGCCATCTATAATTTACGTCACACGTTAAGGGGGAGGAGGGGTCGAAGAAGGGTGACATTGTGTGTTAAGGGATGGAAGGAGTCATAAGTTACGAAACGTTACTATGTCTAAGTATTAAAACGCGAAATTCGAAAAACTATATGTACGACCTTATGGTTTAAATTGTTTGAAGAGTTCATAAATTAGAAATTATAGACTACGGTTAAAAAAAAAAACTACTGTTTACATTAAAAAGGGCAAAATATGTGACGTCACACTAGGGAGTCTCATAAATGTGACCAGTAGTGACAAGAGCAAAGAAGGGGGCCAAAAAATTACGAAATTCGTGTGACATAATTTATGGATGACCCTTAAACTTTTAGCGTGTTTAAAAAACAAGAAGGCATCCTTTTGATATTAATGGTCCAAAAATGTTTCTTTGAGGAATACCTCCTCAGGCTGTGTGCAGAGCCGAGACAAAGGTGTAGCGTTACATACAAAAGACTTTCACTCGTTGCACGCCTACCTCTGCAGCTTAGGGTACGTTTAAAATAGGATATTTTGAGAGACACAATCTTTACTTTTTGTTGAAAAGAATTGGTTAGGCTTCTCGAAAGCTTATGTTAGTTATAAAGCCGTATTGAGACAAATGTGTTGTATTTACTATTGGATGCCGTACCTATGTGTTTGTGTGGCTTAACGGCTACTGGTTAGTTTTAATATTCCTGATGGGTTTGTCATATTTTGAAATTGCTATTTTTAAACAAAGAAAAAGTGACGATGTACTTAGTATCAAAGCCGCATTAGTTAATTATCTTTGCAATACCATTTAACATTTAGAGCAGAAAACACTCTTCATTTCAACGAAAAGGTTTGAATAGCTTTGCACATGCTTTTCAGGATTCATAATCATTAAAGTCAAGTTTATTTTCTTGTTAACTTAGTAGGTTCTTTATTTGTATTACGATTAATTGGTGTTATATTTGATATCTTACACAAGTCTTGGTATTCTAAGAACTAAGTATGTGTAAAGTTATTTCAAATTGATGTTACCCAGAACTCTTCAAAGTTCAAACATCTAAGGTTATAATAATATTTGCTTTGTGTTCGATTTAGACCTCATTAAACTTAGAACTTTCTCACAGTAGTATTAATTTTCGTGTAATCTTGGTATGAATACTATTAAATTACACGATACCTAGTCTGGGTTGAGAATCGAAATTTCTTTGACTTTCAGATTTTTTTACCAATTACGTAAATAGCCAATAAAATTGTTAAATAAGTTACATTTTTTTTTAAAGGAAATGGACAAGTTTCGTTGCTGGCTTCAATCTTCATTCATTCAAATATACGTAGACCTTTATCTGTCAATAACTAATGATTTTCGTTATAATTTGGCTCTAACTTTCCAGTATTTTATAACCTCTGTTTTAATTTTAACTTAGCCAAAGAAAACAGCGTAGTAGAACCTTTAATCTTGAATATTATGTCTACCTACTGTATGCTTTTCCCCACACAACACAGTAGCAAGACACCAATTTCCTTAAGAAGTCACTCAAAAATTGCGGCATTCCAGCCAAGTACAACGCGCCCTTACAAACACATAAGTGATGATTCGCACGTGATCGGAATGCGCATAAGATCCGGTAGATGGCGACACGTCATTCGTGTATATGGCGACAGATAGGGTTATATGTGCCACAGAGTAAAAAGATTTAAAAAGCCGGCTCCGTACAACGATGCCAATTTCACACACATAGTCAAGCATTCGACTTCGACGACGATGATCTTGGTCGAATGCCTGTGAAGCGTGTCCATGCCATCATTATCTTCCTGCCCTTCTACAATGTTACTCGGAATCAACGCAACACGTTTGCTTCTGCCATAATGTCCTATCAACTGTCAGGCTATCACGGATTCGACATATTTCATATCATTCCTTACACAAGAGACCAAGGAGGCCCTCTCTCTCTATCCACATTTTAATATATTTAATCTCTTTTAGTCAAATACGTTTCATCAATACTTTTTTTCTTGTAAATTGGTTCATTACAACGCATTTACACGTCAATATTTTTGTTCATCTATTATCTATTGTTCATTTAACTAGATGAGCCCAGATTATGATGGCATACTCAAACCAAGACAAAAATGTATGTGTGTGAGTGTCAATGTACATGCGAGCGTCCATTTTTGCTCGTTATATGAATCCAACCTTCTGCATTATTCTGTAGTTGTTCCGCGCGTTTTGATTTGTAGTTATTTAGTGCTTTCCTTGGTACATTATCGAGATTTACTGCTACTATTTTTATCTTGTCGTTTACAATATTTTGTAGACCCTTTTTTGTAGTTCGTTTCTGAAAGGGTTATTTTTTATTCAGAAGCGTACTTCGTTTGTTCGTGCATTCAGTAAACAGCTTTTTAGCTACAAACTTTCTTCAAGCAAAAGCTATTCAAGTATTTTTATATTCAAATATTTTCAGGTAAGTGGATTCTATATTCTATTTAAATGCATCTCATGTGTGTGCTATCCTTTAAATGTATAATGAAAACTAATTGCAGGAACCACCATTTATTTTGAGCACCACGTCTTAAACTACAAAATCGTGGCAATGCATGGCACGCTGCTAAAGTGGGACATTATACATAGTGTCCCATATAACATGTCGCGTTAGTACCAGAAAAGATTAAGGATTATTCTGCAACGAAGCTTCTAGCTTGTTAAAGAAAATAACAAGTTATCCAGGACTTACTGAAATTGTAACAAAACATTTTGTGTTAAAGCAAAAACAAAACTCTTAAAATTAAAATAAATATCGAACATAAAATTGTGAACCGATTTCAGAAATATAATATAAAAATAAAACCACGTCGGCATAGCAAAAGCGTTAAACGATGTAACCTCCGCTAAAAAAACAATATAAGAACATTTTTTTACCAAAATCGGCTTCAAAGCCGCCATTGACACAATTGGCTGTTAACCCCATCAAAAATAACAACCGAACCTTTTATTTGCCATTATTCCAATTTTATTACACGAAAAATAGGACAGCATATTGTTAAGCGGTATTCTGGATATATCCGGACATATCTGGTGTGCGGCGGACTCGGTTACGATCTGCAGATATGATTAATGACGAGTGAGCCATCATATACGTTCGGTTTTTGCCACAGTATACCTATACATATATGGGTCCCAAATGGACTGCTTCCTCTGTTACATAAGCGTTTTGGCGTTTGATCATCAACGCTATTATGTTGGACTTTGAAATATGGAGATGTATTGCTACTTATACGAACAAGTTGGGGTGTAATTTGCTTGTTTAATGCGGGCTATCTTTCACTTGTCGATTGACGAACCCCGAGGCGGTCGTCTTCTGTGATTTATGGAAGCTAGTTTGGCCAGTATGTTTTTAAGACGTGGCAGAATAGGTTTATTGAAGAAATTTTCTGGCGTGACTATGTTAAAGAATTACCCTGAAATATCATGAAGTTAAAAAAATACGCGTTTTTTAATTAAAAAATATGCATGAAAAATTGTGAATTGCTCTGAGAGTAAAATGGGAATATATTAGTAGGATATTTATTATCTTTGTTTACTTTTATTGTTCATATACAAACTAATAAAATACTTAACTAAATGTAATGAAAACAAAAACTCTTATCTAAATAAAACTTAAAATCTGGCGTCAAAAATTTCTCTGCATCGCTGTCTACTGGAAGTGTACCCAAAAGACTGACAGCATTGCCACGTTGTATGGTAATGCTCAACCTCCGGCCAAAAAAAAACCAGCTAGGTAGTTCGATTTTTGCTACTTATAAACGTTTTACGTTCTGTACAAAATGTTGTTAATAATAATTGAACACAACAAAAATATAACATTAATTTTATAATTTTTTTAGAACTTTTACATTTCATTTAAACGTTATAAGGTAATCATTGTAAATATTAAATCCTAGCCAGTTATATTGGTGGAGTGCCACAAACATACGAAAACAATTTCACATCAATTTGCGAGCCCAGTTGGTTTGTTCAGAGGTAATTTAATTATGTTTAACATGGCAATAAGAGCAGGATGCAATATTTAAAATGTAATTTGAGCTCTTAACTGCGAGTTCACTAAATTAAAAGTTTATTTCCCGAAAGCCACAGGAGTATTTATGAATGTATGTACCTAACTATGTTTGTATGTCTATTTTTTGGCACGCTACATAATAATGAGGTATCATCACAGTCGAAGTGACGTAGGTTAGACGAAAAAAAAAAAAATGGCGACCGCTAATAGGAAAGTGTGGCCTTTTTTTAAGACATGGTCATGTTCCCATACCAAAATATAGGGCTTCAGGAGACGATTTAAAAAAAAATATAACACACTAAAGTAATGGAAATAAAATAAAAAATACTTAAAATTTTCAGTGTAAACTTGGTCTAGAGACAGTCGTTTCTAGAACGACGGTTTTTGCAAAACTAATTCGCGAAGTTCTCAAACGCGTGTTAGCAATTGTATGTTAGAATTAATTTTCAAGCACCACATTACTTGCATTTAATTTGGGACGTGACGATTATTTCTTCCCATAAACTGATGGTTTTCGACTTACTCTTGCTTAGAAGAATCTTAAAAAAAAGCTTTGCGAATTGTCTATAAACCATAATATTATAAGATAATCATTATAATAATTATCTTTGTGTAACTACACATTTGAATTGAAAAAACGTGTAAAGGAATTCCAACTTCACAAATAAGTCTTTTATTTAATTACTTTGTCCTTGTTACTAGAAAGATCAAAATCAACACAAGCCAATAACGAAAAACAAACTACTGAGAGCACTTTTCTAACCTACTCTCTGAAAGAAACGTTCTATTCTGATATAAAAGAAACAAACTCGCAATTTTGTTCTCTCTTTCAAAGTTCATCTTCGAAATCTTTTGGGAAAACTGTGTGCACACTCGATCTCGCTTCAAAGACTTTCAAAGTTTTGTCTACGAACCAAAGAGAGCTTAAAGTATTCTAAGTAGTTTGTGCAAGGTAAGTATTTATATACTTGCGTGTGTTAGTAAGCTCAGTGCAGGTTGTGACATTGTTTGGAAAGTTATTAGTTCTTGTAACTTTTGTGAAGAAGTAATTATTTTGTTCTTCGGTTAAAAAGATATCGTACCAATACGTTTCTTTTTAACTGAGTTTAAAAAGGAGGAGTTTCTTAATTCGAACTGCGTCCTCAGAACTCCGTCATTGATAAACGGATTTGGCTATTATTATTATGTGACGTCTAGTCAATTATTGTGTTCTTTGTTCTAAAATTCCGTGTTGCAAACCATAATATAATTTGTTCTTTATTCCACAATTCTCTTTAAATTCTTTAGGTTTTCAGTTGCGCAAGTCACTTTAAAGTCAGCTCTCATTTATTTAGACGACCATAAAACCAGCAGACGTAAATAAAACACTCAGACACTGCTCCTACATCGCAAAATCACGTATTTCTCTTGAATGTTCCATTCACTAACAAAGATCAAACGTAGACCATAAAGGTAGGATTCAACTATTATTAATACCGTCTCATTTTGAACATTCAAATGCAAAGTGCACCCGTGTTCACACATGTCACACCAGTAGCGACGCTAATACGCTAAATAAATTCATGCTAGACACGTCATAGTTCGCAGGTGTGTTCCTAGCTTGAGATATTATGTAGATGAGGGGAATAAATTTATAATAATTCTCCTAAAATCTTTTTGGTTAGTGAAATGAAAATACAATGGGAAGGATTAGTTGGTTGAAGACAGTAATGGCAGTTTTCAGCGAATTGAAATGACCGAGTTTTCTGTGAATGCTTTGCTGGCTGTGAAAATCTTTTAAGATAGATATTCAGAACTTAAAGTTGGAATACCTTAATAAATAATACTTTTTAATTTTGTCTAGAGAAGTTTTTACTTGTGGGTATTCCTATAGATTTAAAACAATTTCAGTAGACGTTGAATTGTTTACAACACCTAGTTTTACAAATTTTTTGACCTTCAATCATGGAAAATAAAATAATCACAACAAAAAAATCTTTACCAAAATCGTAACATAAAAAACGTAGAAGGACCAAACTAACCCTAATGGAATTAACTCCACTACGTTCCAATAAATTTAACCTAATAGGGGATCGCTTTTGTCATTCCTGAGCATTATCCTAGAAACGAATCCCATTGGAACACACACACATACAAACATACGCGAAGTCTATTCTGTGAAGATAATTCAATGGATTATTAGCGACCCCGAGGACCAAGGATCGATGTGGGGGGAAATTGGGCATAGTGTCATTTGGAGAGTATGGATATGACAAGGTGGATATAGCAAATAAGGAGTAAAACATTAATAAGTGTGACGTAACGTAGAATATTATATCAAGTCCATTCTCAGACAATTGTTAAACTAAGGCTATATTTGGTTTAACTGCAAACGCAGCAGATTTCGAAGATTTGAAAATTATGAGAAACTTTTGAAGTACGAGTAAGTGAATGAAATAACTTGTATAATATACTGGCTGAAAACACTCAGTCAGACCACTTGCTTAGCGCCTAGAGCCAGGCGAGTTACCTGTCGAGTATCGAAGTGAAATGAACGTTCTAGAATGTTTGTAACATTTTCTGCAATTAATCTAGTGTACATCAGCACGCGTAGCATGACCACCATAGAAACGGGTTTTGTCGACGGAAGAATATACAAAATGACAGATTGTAGAAAGATTTCTACCGTTCTAAACAAGCGATGTTAAAACTGAAGAGAAGAAATGTTTCTATTCTTCAGCCGACAAAAGTCTACAATGTAAAACATGATGCTCGGGCAGAAAAGATATCAAGTTAGATAAAAACAGCTTTGTCTGTTCTTGGTAGAATAGAGACAGAATTGGTCATGGTCAAGCTGTAACAAGGCAGTGTTAAAGCCTTGTTCATTTTTTGACCTCTATTCCAAAACTACGTTCTTTCCTACCATTTTTAATTTAAAATTCAAAAATCACTTGTTGTCTCTGTCAAGTCTCTGTATTGATATTAAAAATCAGTTCTAATTCTGCAGCCGAGCTAGTAGAAGCTCCTCATTATCATTTTTCGACTCTTCAACTGTTAGTTACCAGTTTCCAAGAATTGTGCAATAATACAATTTAATTACGTACCAAGTCACAGTGTATGTGTTTGTACTTTAATGAGTGCTTCTTAAATTCAAGCCTACTTTTGTAAATAACAAAATATACGTGTTAACCTCTTCGTGTGTTATTCTTCATTCTACTCCTCATCTACGGTCCTCCTACTCTACGTCCTCCTCTGTGTGTCACTCCTACATCTTCCTCTGCGTGTCACTCCTACGTCCTCCTCTGCGTGTCACTCCTACGTCCTCCTCTGCGTGTCACTCCTACGTCTTCCTCTGCGTGTCACTCCTACGTCCTCCTCTGCGTGTCACTCCTACGTCTTCCTCTGCGTGTCACTCCTACGTCCTCCTCTGCGTGTCACTCCTACGTCTTCCTCTGCGTGTCACTCCTACGTCTTCCTCTGCGTGTCACTCCTACGTCCTCCTCTGCGTGTCACTCCTACGTCTTCCTCTGCGTGTCACTCCTACGTCCTCCTCTGCGTGTCACTCCTACGTCTTCCTCTGCGTGTCACTCCTACGTCTTCCTCTGCGTGTCACTCCTACGTCCTCCTCTGCGTGTCACTCCTACGTCCTCCTCTGCGTGTCACTCCTACGTCTTCCTCTGCGTGTCACTCCTACGTCCTCCTCTGCGTGTCACTCCTACGTCTTCCTCTGCGTGTCACTCCTACGTCCTCCTCTGCGTGTCACTCCTACGTCCTCCTCTGCGTGTCACTCCTACGTCTTCCTCTGCGTGTCACTCCTACGTCCTCCTCTGCGTGTCACTCCTACGTCTTCCTCTGCGTGTCACTCCTACGTCTTCCTCTGCGTGTCACTCCTACGTCCTCCTCTGCGTGTCACTCCTACGTCCTCCTCTGCGTGTCACTCCTACGTCCTCCTCTGCGTGTCACTCCTACGTCTTCCTCTGCGTGTCACTCCTACGTCCTCCTCTGCGTGTCACTCCTACGTCCTCCTCTGCGTGTCACTCCTACGTCCTCCTCTGCGTGTCACTCCTACGTCTTCCTCTGCGTGTCACTCCTACGTCTTCCTCTGCGTGTCACTCCTACGTCCTCCTCTGCGTGTCACTCCTACGTCCTCCTCTGCGTGTCACTCCTACGTCTTCCTCTGCGTGTCACTCCTACGTCTTCCTCTGCGTGTCACTCCTACGTCCTCCTCTGCGTGTCACTCCTACGTCTTCCTCTGCGTGTCACTCCTACGTCTTCCTCTGCGTGTCACTCCTACGTCCTCCTCTGCGTGTCACTCCTACGTCCTCCTCTGCGTGTCACTCCTACGTCTTCCTCTGCGTGTCACTCCTACGTCCTCCTCTGCGTGTCACTCCTACGTCTTCCTCTGCGTGTCACTCCTACGTCTTCCTCTGCGTGTCACTCCTACGTCCTCCTCTGCGTGTCACTCCTACGTCCTCCTCTGCGTGTCACTCCTACGTCTTCCTCTGCGTGTCACTCCTACGTCTTCCTCTGCGTGTCACTCCTACGTCCTCCTCTGCGTGTCACTCCTACGTCTTCCTCTGCGTGTCACTCCTACGTCTTCCTCTGCGTGTCACTCCTACGTCCTCCTCTGCGTGTCACTCCTACGTCTTCCTCTGCGTGTCACTCCTACGTCCTCCTCTGCGTGTCACTCCTACGTCCTCCTCTGCGTGTCACTCCTACGTCCTCCTCTGCGTGTCACTCCTACGTCCTCCTCTGCGTGTCACTCCTACGTCCTCCACTGCGTGTCACTCCTACGACCTCCTCTACGAGTCACCAATACTCCGGTCCTGCAACGTGACACCTCCTCCGCACCGTACGTGACACTCCTCCGTACCGTGACAAAGCTACGCCTTCAGTGCGGCTTTTCAAATATACCTATTTGGTTTCATACAAAAAATAATCAAAAGCTTGAATGGCCTCATTACTACTTTCAGCTATATAACTCAACATTAACCAGAATTATTTGTTAACTACGATGTCTTCTTAGAAGGCCTGTGTCAAGCAGTTAGGCCAAAATAATTATAAGTTACTTTGACACTTTACCCATGGCTTACAAACTTGAGACTTGGTTCATTCATACATTAATGATGGTGAGCCACGAAGATGTTTGAGTAAGTGTCCCTCTTGTTCCTGGAAATAATTATCGACGTTTCAGTTCAGTTTATACTTCAGTTGTTTATATAGCTGAGGTTTCTAAGGAATTCCCTGTCGGAGTCTGTGTTTCTTGATAGCTAAATCGGGGGTTCTTAAAGTATAATATTTTCAAAGAGTTACTTGAGGCAGGTGTGCTTAACTCCGCTGCCGCAACACCTCGCGGCTCGGCGGATGGACCTCCGGCAGGATCTCATGGCAACATGGAGACAGCGACTGTTGCAACCCAGCGCTGTGCACGCCACCATTGCGGCGCTAGTGCCCCTCTTTGAGGAGTGGCTGGAGAGGCCTCACGGCGTCTTCACCTTCCGCCTGACGCAGGTTCTCACCGGACACGCTTGTTTCGGGGGTTCCTATTTCGGATAAGGCGGAAGGAAACACCCGGGTGTCACCACTGCGCGGATCACCCAGAGGACACGGTGGAGCATACGGTGGAGGTCTGTCCCGCTTGGGCGGAGCACTGCCGTGTCCTCGTGGATGCAATAGGTGTTGGCGACCTCTCGCGCCCGGCACTAGTTCAGGCTATGGTACGGAGCGATAGGGAATAGGAAGCAGTCTCCTCCTGTTGCGAAGCAGTAATGCTCGCAAAGGCGGAGGCGGGACGGGTGAGGGAACCTCAATGGAGTGGCCCTCACGGCCCCGGCCGCTACCACCGCAGGAGACGCATTGGGCGTAGGACTTCGCGAGACGATCTCCGGCCACCGTTGACCCAGGCCTATGGACGGTGAGCAGTGGGTAGCTTGCCGTCCGATCACAACCAGGCCCGTGGGTCGACGGCGCGTAGTGTTCCACGCATGTCTCAAAGAGATGATTGAAAAAAAGAGATGACAGCCACCACTGACGGGGCCAACCGTGGCCGGTGCTTGCATGCCTAGGGGTAGCGGATAAATTCTTAAAAGAGTTACCGCTCCCCTGGGCACTCAGACAGGGAAGCAACAGGGGTGACTTTTAGTCAGTAAGAGTCTGACACATCCTCCCGCTCCACCCAGAGCGGGAGATGTCATTGGATGATTTCCAACGCCACAAAAAAAGGTTAGTGTGCTTCATCGCCAACCACTATAATCACTGACAATCAAAACGAGATACTTAGTGGTCAAACTCGGACTTATCCTAGCTTAAATATTATGAAGGCGAATGTAAGTTTGTTTGTTTGTTTGTAAAACTTACATTTTTCGCTTTCACAACTTAAATACTTGACTGATCACCATGAAACTTATCATGCACGTTGTCAATATAGAAAAGGACGTTAACCTTTCCTCTGGAAAAAAAATACTGGTCCCGAGAAGTCTACATTAATGTGAGCGAAGACGCAATAATAAAAGTTGACGTGTCACAAGTTAAACGCAAGTCAGTTGTTAGATTGGCTTTTGGAGACTTATTCAACCAATTACAGCAGATAATGCGCGTATGCTGCGAGAAACACTAGACCGGTTAATGTGACGATGCGTGGTGACCTATATTTGAATGTACCTAGTCTGTATAATATGATTCTGTCCGCCTCTATAATCGTTCTTCGATATGGCAATACCGCCAGCCTTCTGAGCGCGTTTCCGGCTTGCCCATATGACAGCAATGTGGACGATTACTTCGAAATCTAAGTGTTTTTGTATATAGGTACAACCGTACGTAGTTAGGTAATATTTAGATCTTAATTAAGTCCTTTAAGTACATGTATTTTGTTATTCCCTAATAAAATATTCGATATTATTCAACTTAGTACGCTCTCTTTAGTAACCCCCATAAATACCTCTCAAACCCTGTTTAAATCAATGGACTTGACAGTTCATTTTCACATTAAAATCATCATAAAAAATCCATCTCAAACGACATAGAACTTGAGGAAACAAGGGCCAAAAGCCATAAAAGGCAATCAATATCGAGAGTGTCGATAATATCATCGAGAATAAAAACCGTCACGTACTTTTATAGCCTAAATAAGAAAATATGATTTTCACGCTACCAACATTCGAAGTTCTTCATACATGTTGAAGGTTTGCCTTCCTACTTATGTTATTAATGTGTAAGTCTTCATGTTTTATTAATAATATATTAGAAATGGACCGTATACAGGTTGTAACGGAAAGGTGTGGTCTTATTTTAAGAACTGCTTCTGCCCATCGATATTAACCACTTTCTTCAAAGAAACCATGGGGTGTATGGAAAGTCAATTTTTTTTTTCCAATTGCTTACGACTTTCATAGAGAAAGTTGTTCATTTCCATTGGCAGAAACGGTTCAAACCTTTCCGTTACACCCTTTATAGACTTTGGCAACTAACCGACTAGCTGGCGCTCAAATGGCCAACTACATCTCAACTAGTTGGTCTTTTTTTTTACTTGACAGCAATAACGACGCGTTTATTTTCTATTATTTCCTATTAATTTGCTTACAAACCCAGGCAGGCCCTTTACTTTGAGTAACTTATTCCATCACCACTGCTGTCAACGCGGTGAAGGAAAATATCCTGAGGAAACCAGCATGTGCTACTATAATGAGAAATTCGGGGACATGTGACATCCACCATCCCGCACTGGACCTGCGTGGTGGATTGCGACTCATTCCGTCTCCTAGGAAGGAGGTCTGAGTCCCAGCAGTGAGATCATTTACGACTGATTATGTTTTTTTTTGTTTTTCTTGTTGTTAGGCACGCGTTTGACCACTATCTCACCTGATTGTAAGCAATGATGTGTTCGAAGATGGAACACGCTTGCCAATAAGTAACCTATTCACTCTTGACTTAAAGACTCATTGACATGACTTATTTATGTAAGTCTCGAAATTCGAGTATAAATCGAAATCGATTCGAAAATGCTCGACTATTTGCAGCCGGATAGTTGGCTGTCCCAACTAGTCTGTCCATCTCTATTTATTAATCAATCACAACTCAGCAGCTGAACGAATGAGGATGAAATGAAATATATTATAAATTTATCCTCGTTGTACTCTCTTGTATGAGAATTTTCATCCTTCACATGGGCGAAACCACGAAACGAAGCTAGTATGAAATATTGTAGCTGTAATGAACACCTACATATATGAGTGGTATATGTCTTGAACTCTGTTCTCAAAGTAAACATTAGACTGTCTCAAATTTACTTCCATTTGCTTTTCTCTGTCCTTGCGCTTAGAGTTGTGAAGGCCAGGAAATGAAACGTCTGGGTTGTTATAACGTATATGATTTTTAAAGTGTTCATTTTATAAATAGGGCTAGCTCTATATTGTGAAGATGCATTTAAATTCAAAATTCGTCAATTATAAAGGCTATTGCTGATTTCTTAAAATAGGAATTTCTGCAAAGCATATCTTATCTCTTTACAAATCTGTCGCGAGAACTTTTTTGAAAGTTATGTATACTGTTGTGGATGGATGGAGAGGGAGAGGGAGGCCAAAGAAAGAATGGATATATTTTGTGAGGAGTGATATGAAAGAAAAGGGAGTTAGTGATAGCGTGACGGCTGACAGGACAGAATGGAAGAAAAAAACGTGTTGCGCCGACCCCAAGTAACATGGGATAAGGGAACGAAGATGATGATGTATTGCTGTTCAATTGCTGTTGTACATTGTTGCTGTTTGCTTTTTGAAATGGTATTATTAAACTACTAGCTTCTGCCAGCGGCTTCTCCAGACTATAATCTATATCTGTGCCAAACTTCATCCAGATCCGTTTACCCGTTTTGGCGTGACTAAGTAACAAACATCCGACCATCCATCCAAACTATAGAATTTTTATTCCCAATTACGAGAAGAACAAAATTACTTATCCTAAAATCTTCATAGTCCAAGTTCCTTTCACACCGTACTATACATTCTGCTGCTTATTTCTCACAGCTATGAATACACACAGAGAATTCGCAATTAATCTCCCCATGTTTACTTTGGTGTTGCCAGTGTTTGCGCTTAGTTCGCTTATTTTCGTGATAGAAACACTTTCATATTTTTTATTCATTAAACCGTTCTGGAAGTTTAGAATTACGTTGCTTATGTGTTGGGAGATTAAATAACTTTGTGCCAACTTGGCCGTAAGTTGAGTAGCTTTTTGTACAGCGAAGAAATCCGATGAAGTTTTAAACCATTACTATGAGAAGTTATAATTGCTAGTTCTTAATGAAAAATGTGACGGCGTTTTATGAAAGATGTGAGTATCTTTAAACGGGTTGAATAATAGGGGTGAATAGAAATACAACTTTGATGGGGTTCTTCACATTATTTAGAAATGGTTTACGCTAATTTATTCATGAACTGCAATAAATAGAAAACAATATTAAGATATCAAAGTGAAATATAGTTAGACTGAAAGCCAATCCCGTTGAGATGACCAAAAGCTATATGGATGAGTCTGCATGTGAAGGAATATTACCGAGAAATTCATCGTGTCGATTTTTGGAGATTTTTCTAGTTGTATTGAAATACTGTAAATTTTTGCGTACAGTATCATCATGACGAATCTTGACATTTTATTTCATATCCCGATGTGGTGTACATGACAATATATATAGATGAAATTATTATATCACTTTTTCTAAACGATTTAAAAAATGAAAGAGATTATTTCTTCTTTTGTAATAGATTCTCGCGAAGAGTCTCAATTTGATAAAGAAGATAACGCTATCAATCAAACACGACATAAGCACAAGACCTAAGTGAAACCTAGTCTATTACTCCCAACGAGTGTCACTAGCAAGATAAATTCGGCTGCAATTTTTCATCGCCACACACTAACGGTGTGAAAGGACCATGGAAGCCAAACGTGTCACTGGCTAGAAATATGACTTGATACTGTAAGACCATTGCTGATAGGTAAGCTTGATAAACGACGAAGCAACCACTACGTGCCTGCCCCAGCAATGACTGATTTTTTTAACCTTACCTTCTTGGAATAATAAGTGACGTTTATGATGTGAATGATATGGAACAATTTGTTGAAAATGAGAACTGTTCCTTTGGGACTGAAATTTGTCTGCAAGTTTTGCTTTTGAGAAAAAATCTATGGAGCGTGTTTACGTTTTGTAAAACAAGGTTGACGAGTTCCAACCAGACTAAGTTATGTGAACTTAAATTGAGTTTGATATTTTTAATTGTTTCTTATATAATACATGGGGGATGCACAATATCGGAGAATTTATAGGAAAACAATTCATGTTAACACCATACAAAACGTTTTGTTGCTTTGTTCAATTGTTAACAATTTGTGTGTGCAAAATATTTGAAATCTTGCTCCATTTATTGAATTTAACACCACAATATCCTGGCAATACAATACAATTTTGTGCGATTTTTTTGCATTCATTCAGTACAATTCAGTTACTTTTACAAAATAAATTGTTGGAAAGTATTTATTTCGATTGTTGGAGCTCGATGATTGCATTACCCAGTATTTCGACGGGTAATCAATTAATCTTTCAACAATGGGACAAGTTGATGACATGACTGTGTACAATCAATTATTTAGTACTTAACTGTCTGTATTGATTTTGGATTATAATACTTGTGTTTGTTTACTTTAGCAGCTGTTTGGTAAACAGGTACTTTAAAAATGTAAGTTTAGTAAATATTCAAATATCTTGAGGAATGAAAAAAAAAATACGAAGATGTTTATCATTACTGTGAACATTACACTTCTAGCGACATCTATGACGCCACTTATGAACTAAACACACAAATCATACTTCGCTCAAGCAGAGTCTGTGCCGCGCGATTTGAACATTATTATTATACAACAGTCCCAAATCAACCATCGGGCAGATGCCCGGACCAGACACAACACCCGATCGGAGGGTCCTCCCTTTTCAACTTTACACCCTGTGCCGCATACCTCCAAACACTTACCATATTTTAGTTCGATGTCCTATGTCTAGGAAGTCTTTACCATGTCCAAGAACCAAAAATTCGAAGACATGTGACATCCACCAACCCGGACTGGGCTCGCGTGGTGGATTACGGTCCATTCCCTTCCCTAGAGAGGAGGCCTGTTTCCCAGCAGTGGAAACAGTAAAAGGCTATTTATGCTTATGTTATTTTAACAGATCCCACAATGTTTCTTAAAATTGCCTTATGGAAAAGCTCAATAATTATTCACCCAGCCTAGCACTGGCATCTTTGACCATACTCCCCACCGTCCATGCTAATGGTTGCAATTTCGACTGAAGGTGATGAAACTTAAATATTAGATACCTTTACATTAAAATATAGTTTCAATTTAATGCCTTCATGGATAACTAGATTTTAGATATTGAACCTCAGTCTCTACGGTACTTAACAACTAACAACGATCGTTTTAATTACCAACATAACGTTCCAAATGACTTAAATTAAGTTTCTGAGTACTTGCATATTTCAATAGGTTAATGGGATACCACTAACCAATATTGCTTGATAAAAGCTATATATTCTCATGGGCCACTTTTGACCCGGTCGACCCACTTCACGTCTTAAGATTGGTTTCGTTCCAATTTAACTTTCTTTAACAGTTGTAACATCTAACTTTGCCGATAGTTAAAAATTATTGAATTCGTAGACTGGCTTTTAAAGTTACGACCCATCAAGAGTTTGAATTATGGATGTCCTTAGGAGACTGATTTAATACAAAGTTGAACATAGGTCTTTGTAATAATGGTCATCAAATTACACTCTAAGAAATTATTGAACTTGGATTTAGTCAATATTTAGCTAGCATTGAATTAGGAGTCCTTGAAATAGGGCGTGCTATATAGTACCTACTTTGAATGATTCTTTGTTTGTATTTGTACATTTGGAAGCTGTTCCTTGACAAAGCAGTACAAGTGTACAGCTATAGTCTTCCCCTCGTCCCTCCACTTTACAACTTTGTTCCGTCTTGGGCTGATATCGCCTTACGATCTTAACTACATCCGTCATCCAACTTGAAATACAAAGAAAGATCTCCTCAACTTCGGCTCATAACTTGCCCTCTTCATTATTATCAGATTGATCTGAAAATAAATGACAAAAATCTACATTAAAACATCATTATACAACAACGCAATGTACCTAAAACTTAAACAGCGAATAAATTCAATAAAAAGTCGCTGATTGGTTATACTGATTTCTACGCGTTGCCTGCGTCACTACTTCTACTACAGAACTTTTAATGCAAAATCTTTTATAGAGTTAGTCACTTAATGGCCCGGAAACTGAACGTAGGTGCTTGAACGCCAGAAATAATACACTTTTAAGACTTAAGTTATCTTTCTTTAATGTGAGACGCTTGACTTTTATAAAAATGCTCCGCACATTTTTGTGTCAATTTATGGATTCAAGTGAACGTAATTTTTAATTTCGTGCGATGTTATTATTTTTGTAGTTGAAAGAATTTTTAATATCAAACGTTTTCGCATTGGGATAAAATAAAAGAATGTAATTAAGGTGAAAATAAATATTTTACGAGAGGAATGATTTTTGTTTTCCCGAAAATTTTCATACATAATATATAATGTAACTTGTCATTCCGTATAAGCCCTGACAGTTAACAAAGGGTTAGGTGCAGACACCATAATAAATTGCTGTAAGAAGTAAAGTTATAGTTTACACGGTTGGCGCAGTGGCTGAGCGTGTCGCAGGTTCGAATCCCAAACGGAAAAAATATTTGTATGACCTTCAGATAGTTGTTCTAGGTCTGGGTGTCTTGTGTATGTGAGTGTACATGTTCATAAACGCACTCACGATACAGGAGTAATTCCTAGAGTGGGGCAACGTTTTTATAAGAAAAAGAAAAAAAAATATCGTTTCGCAATGAATACTTTTTTATCATACCATCTGAGGCGGTTCCTGCCACATATGGTATGGTCATGTTAGGAGGAGCGAGGACCATGTGGTAAAAATAACGCTAAACCTGCCAGAACAGAAAAGAGGCACAGGCCGCCCGTCATTGACCTGGTGCTCCAAAATCGAGAGAGACCACAAGTTAGCCCAATTGCCAAAGCCAACAATCAGGGACAGAATATGCTGGCGCAGAAAAGTGAGAAGACCCGACAAGCAATAATAGGAACAGGAGAGGACAATTAAGAAGAAGATCGTTGATAGGCTCGGGTTTGACCACTTTCTCCCCTGATGATGATAGATGATGTCATGACGTGGTCGACGATGGAGCACGCTTGCCTTGAAGTAACCTATTCACTCTTGACTTAAAGACTTCCATAGTGTAGCTATCAGGAAACACAGACTCCGGCAGGGAATTGGACTTCTCAGCTGTACGCATAATGAATGTGTTTACTATCAAATGCTGATAATCTGGCTCAAAATAAAATACGATATTGTTAGGAATCAGAAGTGAAATAAAATAAACAATCTTTAATCCCTCTAAATTATTCTGTACAAAAATATAAAAATATCAAAACACTGTAAAAATTAATCAAATATGAATTACACAAGCCAAAATAAATAATCGGTAGATACACGAATAAAACATAACCTAAAAATAACCGAACAAACTACTCGTATTATAGGTAACACGTCTGTTTCAAGCACCGTCCAAGCAAAACAGGAAAGTTGCCGTTTTTTTTTTTTGTATGATACTCGCAGTTCAACCATCGTGGTTGTCAACTGCTTAAGCGGACATGCCCGTGGCGGTTTTAATTATTATTAAAGCCTCCAGCCAGGACTTATACTTAAAAACTACAAGCGACTACGCTAAGGGCACCCCCTTTGGGGTACGGGCCTCGGCTCAGGGCATCGCTGGAGGAAGGCCGCAAGGGACGGCTGAATCTGGTTGTGGTTATTTATGGACGAATTTTTAAAACTACAGCTCAGCGATGCGTGCTGGCTTGAGCAAAGGGATTGGGGGGATTTTTGTGTCTTAAGTCCCCTGCTGTGTTCGGACATGCCGCGCACGACAGGGGGTGTGTGTATGTCAGGTTGCTCCGCGACGTGCCTATATTAACTTAGAACACGCCGCGTCACGGTGTGAGTCGGTGTCGTGTGAATATGTACTGCGGGCGGGCTTGAAACTATCGGCACAGCGGCACGGGCTGGCTCTATCAAGGGACTGGTTGCTTGACTCTGAGTGGGGTCTCGCGAAGGACCGTTGCCGCACCGCGTGCCTCCTTATATAGCCTGCCATCGGTTGACAGTTGGTCACCTGACATCTCTAAGCTGTCACCTCGCTTTTTGTTACCTACAATAAAAATAATCCAATCCGGTTTGATAGAACAGTGATCGACCCGCTCTGTAAACATTTCGAAATCTAAGGTTGTACTACTTTTAGATAAAATATGTTTTTACTCAGTGAAAGACTTTCTAAATGATAATGAGTTTATCCATATTATGATTGTTTTAATTATTGCAAATCTGACCATGTAAGACTTATGTACCTGACTATAATATTATTAATTGAGTTTACTATAATTTCTGTTTTGTTTTGTTGACATGTTTTATTTGTACTAATATTTTAAGTTATGTAATAATTTGTACGCCGTAGGGTAGCCGATCTCATTAATTTATGACCAACAACTTATACATGTATCTGTATGTACTCGTATATTTATAGCAAATAAAGTTCTGATTCTGATTCGGTTTCCAGTATTTATTTCTTTAAATCCGAGATACGTTCTATTTCTATTACTTCGTGAATGCAAGTGACTCATCCTTCACAAAGCGTTTATCCAACGAGACGAATTAATTGCTCGAATCAAAAGGAGGTTCGAGATGGTTCGAGATCAGTAAATCAATCGGCTACCTCCTCGAAAGATTTAATGCATTATTTATAAAGTAAATTAAGTCTCGCTGAGATTTTTATCGTATTTCTTTTTAAACGCTTTGATTTAACTTTCTCTAACGGGATCAAAGTGACTCCAACTTGTGATTAATGCCATATTAGGTAGGTTTCTCCAGGGATGTGCCACAGTGGGGTGGGCACAGAAGGGTGGTGGTGGTCTTTTAAAGGTCGCGGAGTCTCTTCCATGTGCGGACAGTGATCACCAGGGTTGTTTAGTGAGGTAAGAATCCCATTCTCCCTGGTTTTTTCTCTAATATAAATTTGTTGAGTAAGAGAAAAATTTCCATAGCAATGTTTGGCAAGTCGATTAAGGTACGTCCACACGATACAGACTCAGCACAGACTTATGGTGCGTCCACACGGTACGGACTTGGTGCAAATTTTTGTCGTACAGACATCTAATGTCTATCGTAATACACCGACATCAAAATTTGTCTGCACTGCTATGTTGCACAGACAAAATTCTGTAGAAATCTACGTAATAATTACTAACATAGTAATTGTAATACTTATGCTCTAAAATCCATACACACTGTCATCCATTCCTATTTTTTTCCGTTCTTACACACATTCTGAGGTGTAAACCAAACCAGAGTCTCACTCACTCTTACATGCACACGCACAACACACTTTCACCACATGCACACCTACACACATACACTCATCAACTCAGACAATTTCACAAATAGACATTCAAACACAAACAACACAAACTTTTTGTAATTTTAATTCCTATAAATGTGTATTTTACCTTCTTTTGTTACGAATAAGCATTTTTACCTGAATGTATTATCAAATGGCAATAACCTTGGCTGTCAACTTTGTAGCGACGCTCCTCTAAAAACAAGATTGAAAATAGAACTCATGGCTGAATGCTGACCCCTAAAATACAGATCCAGGCCTATTTTGGGGGCTAGGATCAGATTTGTGGCAATACATTCGTGTGCTTTTTCACTATGACTGGCTTGCTACATGTATTTTTAAGTGTCAAATAAATATCTTTATTATTTTACATAAGTCTGTATTAAGTCTGTACTGTATCGTGTGGACTTACTTTTAGTATCATTAACAAGTAGTTATACCATCACAGGTTAGAACTTGCTCTGCGTGTTCGTGTTGTAATCTCATGATCCTCTTACAACGATAATGGGAAATAAGCTCTCTTCATGACTGTAACGCTTTTGAATGTGAAATACAATTTGAAAATTATGTGAAAATATCATCATAAATTTTGTAAATAAATAAAATATAGTAAATTTTGTTTACAAACAAAAAAACAAGATTTCTACTCTTTATGTTTCATTAAATTAATGGGCGGATTTTTTTAAATACTCTTCGAAATCTCGTCGAAATTTTCTTTACATTAATAAAGAAAATTTCTATTATGAATGTAAAGCAATATTAAAAACGTACAATAAATTGATTTATTTTTTAATTTTTTGGCCACTGCAGTTCCTGTCCAGGCGGCAGAGGTTATGCCGGCGTGATGAAGTGTGGAGAGATGGGATGTCCGTTCCTCCACAGTTCGCATCTCGCGTCATGCCAACTGTCTTCCGGGGAGGTCATATGTCTCGAGAAGCTGTTACGACTTTTTAGGCGTACAGGTGGGAGCTGATGAACTTCAAGGGGGTGATGGTCGTCTCGTTCCTGTTTTCCCTTCTCGTTGCAGCTGGCTTTCTCGCGACGAACGTCTGGAGGAGCTATACCCGCTAGTGGGTACCACGTCGTAAGATATGGAATTATAATGTCACTGAAATGAGCCCGTAAAATTGTAAGAAATGGAGGCGGTTGACAAAGTTTCGTGCAATCATAATTTTAGTATTGAAATTATAATAAATTATAATATCACAGTTTGACAATATCCCCGCGATATATACATAAACAATAGGTACGAACAGATTACTAGATAACGAATAATAACTACTACTGCTAACTTCTTACGAATGTGCTCGCGAACTTTTACTTTGAAGGTTAATCGCAGATAATGATGCTCTTGAACATAGAGCTGTCACTTAATGACCTACATAAAGATGTAAGATCAAACATAAAGTAGAAAAGGACGCCTACATAATTTCTAAAGGATAAAACACACTACAGGTCATTCATTACAGATTTTGCATTCTTAATATAAAATACGTATGAAATCCATGCTTAGAAATGAAACTGGTATATCCATGTACAATGAAAGGTTGACAGTTTGCTGGTTTAAGTACTTTGTTATAGGGGTAAGTAAGCCTATAGTCATCAATTTTTCCCGGTAGGGTAATGGGATCGAGGAGCTCATGCTCCGCAGTAGCCCGTGGGATAATAATATCTAGGTATTGGTACCTTGGTAATAAGTTGTGGTTATAACAAGTGACCTATATAGAAATTATTATCGATCACACAAGTATAATAAATACCACGTAATTACATAAATGATACCGACAATGAGCTAAACAGATCACCATGAAATAAATGCACTAATATGTTAATTTATAGTTCACGTCCACTAACTACGAGTATTGACACTGGAACATAATGCCAATAATTGTATTGGCTCGCATTTCCACATCCATAACTGTGTTTCATCGTGTGATAAATGTGTGTATGTATTGTAGGGGCATATCAAACACAGTGATTGACACACAGGCGCGATGAAAAGCGCTCTTTTAACTGTTTTTTTTTATTGTTTTGATTGGATTTTTTTATGTGGTTTGTTTTTAAAAGGAACGAGGACCATGTCGTGAGGAAAGTTCTGTATATGAAGGTGGATGGTTATAAAGGCAGAGGCAGATCAAGGAAGTCACGTATGGATTTTGTGAAAGATGATAGTGGTAGAAAGCAGGTGATTGTTATCATGGAGGCAAATAAAGATTGGATAAGTTAAGATAAGGACAGGAGTAGACCAATGTAGCCCGGAGAATCGTCAAACTTAAGTAGTAGTGAGCATGGCACATTGCTCGTAGACCAGATGGTCGATGGATCTGGAAAGTTCCGTTTTGCGTGGACACATGTATTCCCCCAGATTTTTCTTCTTTTTTGTGTGTTTTTCAGATTTTTTTTTAAACTAAACTTATTTGAAAAAAAATCGGGCACTTAGATTGTTTTCTCTATCTTAAATTGTTATAACAAGAAAGAGGTTTTATTGATTTGACGATACAATTTAAGTATCCTGGCATGAAAGCTCGCCGTTCCAAATTTAAATTTTTAAATGAACAAAACAAAACTAATGATTATTGTGAAATTTCTTTAGGGAGAGGGCCCACGAGCAACTCAGTTTCCTAGCAATTTTTTTTGTCTTTGTCGCTGTTTCTTTGGATGGTGCGCACGCGGGTGCGAAAGCAACGCGACTTTTTTGTAAGAAAATTATGAGATTGAAAAAAAATCACTTTTTTTAACTGCAGCTGGCTGGTCGGAAACTTTTATGTCACCATGCGACAAAAAGGTCTCCCAGCTGTCGCGTCGCTACATCTCCGCACTTTCATAGAAGCCCATAGACTTGATGTGAGAGACAAAATAGTTGCGAAGACAAAAGTTGCTCGTGCGCGCTATCATTTAATGGCACGAATTGTTGAAACTGTTACTTGCGTATTACTAAAATTTTCAAACTTGGATACTTATTAAATTAATTATGCAAATTAATTAATTAAATTTTACTTTTTGCATTATGTTTTGGTTGATAAAGATATAAGGGCCGATAAAATTATTAGCGCTCCTTGAAGAAGTCTGTTCGCAAACTACGTATCACAGCGGCTAAATATGAGGTACACACATCGTATTTCGAAGAAATCACTCCTTATGGCGAGGGCTCTGTTATGTTTTGGGCAGTAATGAATTCTACGGAGCGCATGGACTTAGTTTTCATGGAGAATGGAACATTAAGTGTACACCGGAACATACCAGACATAGTGGAAGTCCTTATTCCACATGCACAACCCGCATTTACTCCTCTTGGAGAATATTCCATTTTTATGGACGGCAATGCTCGCGCTCACCGTTCTGGCGACGTGGAGGTGTATATGAAAGATGTTGAGATCCGTGGTTTAAATTGGCCTGCTCGAAGTACCGACCGATCTCAATCCAATTGAGCATGTCTTGGATACTCTTAAAATACGAGTAAGATCAGTGCAACTGGATTCACAAAACATCAGGGAGCTAAAAAGAGTCATTGATGAAGAACGTATCTCACAAGACATTATTAAAAATATCGTGGAAAGCATGCCTAGTACGATACAATCCGTGATTTTGGCAAGAGCAGGTCACACTCGTTATTAGGATTTTACATTACTAACTTTTTTAATTAAAAAAACTAAAATAATCTTCTTTTCTTAATTGCTGAAGTAGCTTCATGGCTAAAAACTAATCTCCTTACGTTAAACACGAGCAAAGCTAAATTACATCTGCTTCACAATTTATAAAAATGTCCAACCAGAACATGATTTCAACATTAAAATACATGAGTGTAAGAGTACGGTTGATTACGACTGTAACTGTCCAACCATCAGTAAAGTTAACCACGTCAAGTATTTGGGTAGAACGTTGGACCAAAGCCTGTCCTGGTATCCTCAAATCGAACAAATTACTGCGAGAATACGAAAAATAATTTGGATTTTTAAAATATTACGACACATAGTCCCAAGGAGTGGTTTTTCAAAAAATCTTCTAAATGAAGTGTATATCTCGTTAGTTCAATCCGTAATAATATACTGTATCTCTATCTGGGGAGGAGCGCGTAAAGCACGTTTTCTTGATGTTGAAAGAGCGCAACGGACATTGATTAAAGTAATGTATTTCAAAAAAAGGACCTTTCCCACATATGAGCAATTTATATTAAGTAATTTATTATCGGTCCGAAAACTATATTATATTGTACACATAGTATTAAAAAAATATAAAACCTACCTTTAGATCCCAATACATTAGCTAGAAGAAGGAATTAAAATGTTGTTTGCACCCCTCTTGTAAAAACAGAATTTGCAAATTTTCAGTACGACAAACGCTCGTCTTACTTGTACTCGTATAATAAAATAAATAAACAAATAGATATACATACTAAATCATTAAAAGAATGCAAATCGTTGTTGATTACGCGGATAAACAAGTTATGCTATGATGAAGTAGAGAATCTTTTATTAAATATAAGATAAACTGTTTTCTGCATAATACAATCACAAACACGTACACAAACAAACACACGCACGCACAAACACACACGCGCACTCACGCATGTACGCATAAACGCACGCACACACACACACACACACACACACACACACACACATACACACATACACATACACACACACAGATACACCAACAGACTATTGATATAAAAAAATAGACTCACTAACGTTATACTTTTGATTTAGCAATATATTACACTTTTAAATTATAAAAAAGCGGCGCCTCCTGGCACAGGCATCTATATGCTTAAAAGGAGTCGCCACCAAATGTATAATATTGATTTAACGTGTAATAACGAAATAAAACATTTTTGATTTTGATTGTTTTCATTTTTGATTGAACACTTTTTATTGTTTCGACGATTCAATTCATCGTAAATTAATAAAAAAAATGCCAAAATTTACTTCACGCATATTAATTTATAAGATTATAAGTGTATAGGATTCGTCAAACAATTAAATTCAATTGAATTAACATGAAATCGGCCTTGGAACATTTTCCTTAGGTGCCCGTTTTTTTTGTAAAGGAGTTTTATAATTCTTATAGGTTTTCCTAGTAAAGAACTACCTCCAGTATTTTTTTCAAAATTTCAGTAACGGTGGTTTCGAAGAAAAGGGGAGAATGATAATTTCTATTTTTAAAATAACTTAAAAAATATATATCTTAAAATTATGTAAAAAATATATTTGAGACCCTTACAATAAGTTCTTTTGTAATGTTTGGAAAACTTTATTTTTTATTTCAGATTTGCACACCAAAGTGACATATTCCAAATTTGTTCATTTTCGTTACACTTCCGTATTTGGATCACAGATACACATGTGTGTACCAAATTTGAACTTAATCGGTCCTCCAGATTCGGAGAAAATTGACTGTGACAGACGGACTTATGGACAGACAGATACACGAGTGATCCTGTAAGGGTTCCGTTTTTCATTCAGACTTTCGGAACGTTAAAAAAATTGTTTGCATATAACAAAATAATTTATCAGTAAACACAGAATACCTACTTCGTTAAACCTTAAAGTTTTCTCCGAAATCAAATCACAATAAAACAATTTTCGGACTAACGAAATATCCTACAAAGCAGTTACGTCAAGAATTTCAAGGAATGCTTAAAGATTCAAAGTTAAATTTCGATTTTAGACTAGGTACTTATTAAAAGTCTCAACCTTGTAATAAGTAGGTGGTATTTAAAATTATTTTATGATATTAGAATCTCTCCTACAAGTTTTCAAAAGCTTTACGTTAACCACCTACTTTGAAAATCTTTTAGCTTTACGCAAATATCTGGAATCGGAATTAAATAAATATTTGGTTTTGAGAAGACTTGTAAAAATCAAAACTAAAATGAAAGAGTGGGCTTTGAATAGTAACTCACCGAAAGAGCTATCACAATAACTCCTACAATTCTCGCTTTAGACAGACTAAAAACTAAATCAATAAAAGATTAAAGTGAGTTTTTTTACTGAACGAGGTTTTCACAAAAAGTTTAAAAGTGGCGCCTGTGACAGACAAGTTGAAAGGGAACCGCTTATCTTGGTATTGCATGTGAAGAGGAGGGATGAAACACATGTAACTAAAAGAGTTATGAATTTGAATGTGGAGAGGATGGATGGATGGAGAGGGAGAGGTAGGCCAGAAAAAAGATGGATGGATTGTGTGAGGAGTGATATGAAAGAAAAGGGAGTTAGTGATAGCGTGACGGCTGACAGGACATAATGGAAGAAAAAAACGAGTTGGGCCGACCCCAAGTAACATGGGATAAGGGCAGGAAGATGATGAGGTATTTTCAACAAAAAAGATCATCAAAATTGACTGCTTTTATAAATAGACTTGGAGTATCTACTTATCACCATCAATAAAAATTTCTCTCTTGGAAAAAAACAAAACAGGTGTTAGAGGAGAGCACTGTTTCTGTGACGAAGATCATTCCGAAATTAATTTGATCAATTGTGTTAGTGGCCTTTATTTAACCCTAAATAAAATAGTTAATATCACAAATCGAATCCACATCAAATTTATGTAAAACCGTTATCCCGACAACCTAGATTCTAATCTCGAACAGCCAACCAGCGTCCCGCACGCCACTTCCGTATGTCCACTCATAAGTACATGTGAAATAGTCAACGGCCGGCTATACGGGCTGACAAATGACGTCCGAATATGAGGTCAATGGTGGACAATGATAATGTCGCCAGTAACAAATGGTGGGCTGCACCGAATAGCGGGGCCGTCGTGATTTGAGGATTACGATGTATTATTACCCGCCGACACTATCGCTCTGAGGTCTGATGACACGCGATGTAGCATGACCAAGCAGCTGAATGCTGAGAGTTTATTGCGGAGGAATATTCTCTGTTTTTGTTGGAGTTGAGATTTAGTGCTTTAGTTTAGGCTCCTATGGGACGGTTCTTAAGTTTTAATAACCTTTACAGACTTGTAAAGGTTATTGAAAGGTTTCTTAAGGCTGCTGGATTTAGGTAGATAGGTAGGTACGTAAATAAATCACCACTTTACATTTTAACAAAAGTTTTTTGGGTCCTTCTTAAGCTATTGCTAGACGAGCAAATAATTTTACTTTCCTGTTACCTATTTATTTACCCGAGTGCTGAGGAGAGTAATGGTCAGCTCCAACACCGTGCTGGCAATGATTTCGGCAACGCTGGACTGTCCTTTCGTCCGGTATTGTTTTAGCAGATAGGTTGCCTTGCCAGTGCCGGAGAGGACTTCCTATATAAAAACAATTAATATCAGTACGACTTACTGATATTACGAGTAATTGTTTGTAAATAGTGTAGGTACTGTTTGTTTTTTGATATAATTTTTGAATGATTTAATTTTTAAATTTAAGTGTCTACTTTCAATTGATTTTTATTTATTTAATTACCTTTTTGTTTTGTATTGTACTTTACTGAAATTTTATTTGATTCTCATGATTAAATTTAATTTTACTGTTTCAATTTGATTTAAATGTAATGTGCAATTTTAATTATTTCGTTATTTGATATTTTAATGATGTTATATTAAGGGTGTGTAGTTCAGTGAGATATCATTAGATTGGGTTTGACTTCCGAAGTGACATAGGAATAAAAAATAATGATAATAAATGGCGGCCGTCATTAGGTTAGAGGTCGTACTTTTTGTGAAGGCGATTCCTAAAATATACAACTAACTAAAATATATAAAATAATATATTAAAAAAAACCTGACTGTAAATTTAGTTCATCGATTTCACTGCAACTCAACTGCATCAGACTATTTGAAAAGTGACTTGTTTGGATCTTTTTAGTTGTTTTGCAGTCGGTTTTTTTTTTGTTTATACAGGGTGTAACGGAAAGGTGTGGTCATATTAAACTGCTTCTGACCATCTATATGAACCACTTTCTTCAAGAAAGTGATACAAACTTCTGAAAAAAAAAATTGTACCTCCCATACAAATTTTGATCAGGTGTTGATAACTTATATACCGCTCTTATTTAACTTATAGGGCGCTTACCACCTTGCACTCGTTTCTTTTGTCTCCAAATTCTCCTAGTTATCTAGCCCCTCACTTTTTATACATTTGCGCTAACCACAATAGAAATCTACGGTCATCGCATAACCGTCTTCTTTTATGTCCAACTCACTGTACTAACTTTCTTCACTGTTCTTTCTTCGTTCAGTCTATCTCTCTGTGGAATGCGCTCCCCCAAGAAATCAGGATGGTAACTAACCGATTAACCTTCAAAATTAAAGTTCGCGAGCACATTTGTAAAAAGTTGTCAGTAGTATCCTCACAGCGTTAATTCTTTTTCCAATCATCTATTTGTACCTATGTTGTTGGCTATGTATATTTGTGTATTAAGTTTATTCATATGAGTATATATTTTATTTGTAGTTTACATATGTATTTATGTACCTTTGCATTTAAATAAAGATGCCCTGTTTTTTTTTGTTTTTTTTTCTTATGGCATCTACCACTATTTGTTTCTGCATCACCCTAAGGTTGACTGGTAGAAAATGCCTGAGGCATTAAGTCCGCCTCTGTACTTGTATGCGCGTAAAGTGTTAAAATAAATAAATACCAATACCATAACCTAAGTATATATATTATTAACAGAAAGTGTTAGTAAATAAAGCTTACATGACTAGCACTGCACTAAGTCTTTGTGCCCTCGTGTGGAATAGGTCCGCGAAAGCGACGAAACACCACGTTCTGCGGCCTGAAGCTTTCTTCTACCACCTGGCTGAGGAAACACGGTGGAATGCGCACTACGAACACCTTGAAATTGACGTTGCGTCGCGACTCCAACAGCTGCACTCTCGCCGTGTAATTCAGCTTTCGGCACACGTACTCAACGATGTCCTCTGACTCAGTGGTGTAGTGGAGGTGCAAGATGTACCTACACCGTGGTGTTCGGCTTCACTGCACGCAGCTTAACGTTGGACCACCACACCACACCACACCTTTCCGTTACACCCTGTATAGCTCCAATTTATCAAAATTTTAATAGATACAGTTTTAAGATGTCCTTCAGTCTCATATATTCCAGTAAGAAGATTATGTTATCTTACTATATGTATATCTGAAAGGCAACACGTAAAATACAAAAGAAAATCTGGCACTTCTATAACAAAATTAATAATAACGACACACTACATTAAACTGTTCATATCTAACAGACGCCTTTTGCTCTCGGCTTTAGGCAAAGCTCCAACATGTTATCAAGTCAGGATATATTACACTTGAGGCTACGTCACAATGACGTATTCGGTCTTTAAGCCTAGGCTAGCAATATTACAAACCAGGTACTAACCAATCTTGGATTGAGAATGAAAAGGAAATTTCAAAAATCTTTCTCTGTCAGTTAGCCCGCACTTCAGACTTGTAGGTAATGGCCAAGTCATAGATTTCTGTGACCTACAATTATTTTTTTCGCTTTTATTTATTGGTGAGCAGTATTTGTGGTTTATTTTTATTTTCATTTGATTTTCTGGTACTTTTGACAATCCTCAAAAAATAAACTTTTTAATAAAAAATTCAACCGACGAAAAAAAACTAAAGCAAAAAATAAATGATCCTTTTAAGTCTTGAGTATTGAGCTTATTTACGTACATAAAATATCAAATTTAATATAAACTAATTTTGAGTCGGCGCAAAACAACAATCTGATTATTAAATATCTAAATTTTATATGTACGTAGAAATGAAGAAGGCTAGATGTAGGTAATTAATCATTTTATCATAATTGGCGCCGACTCAAAATTAGTTTATATAAAATTTCGCGAGTCACAAAAAATCATAAAATAAAAAACTTTTTAACAAAAAATTCAACTGACGAAAAAGAACTAAAAAGAAAAAAACTTGAGAGGTGTCAAGGGACACCCGGATGGAACGAAGTTCCTTTCGATTAATTAGTGAAGGAATTGTAATATAATTTTATTTTTTTTAATTTATAATATTTTTTTATTATTAACTACGCACACACGCACGTGATATATATATACAATTATTATGTAATTATTATCTGTTTATACTGAATCGTTAAGATTAATTAACGAATTTTAGTAAATGATTATTGTAACAAGCTTATTTTCCTAGAAATCGAAAGACTGATATGACTCAATTGTCACTTGTGAATCATACTTGTTTGTTAACGGGTATAAAAGAGCAGGGCCTCAGTGGAGCGAGTCAGTTTCTCTTCGACTTCCAAGGCGCTAACATCTAAGGTATGATATTATTGTGACTATTGTTGATTTATTGTTGATGATGAGGTATATTTATATCATATTTATGAGCCATGTAATGTTGTTATGATGATTGGTGTATTTAAAACACAGGTCATAATAACTTGTTTATTAGCGTGACGTTGTGTTATATACACTACTACAATAGTGGTTGTTATATACCACAAGATAGTTATCGTTGTAAATGTGGCTTGTGTGATGGATCCTATAATTGGATTTATTATGATAAGCGATAATTTATGATGTGTCCTATTAACGTAGCGTTGTGTTATATACACTACTACGATAGTGGTTGTTATGTACCACAAGATGGTTATCGTTGTAAATATGGCTTATGTGATGGATCCTATAATTGGATTTATTATGATAAACGATTATTTATGATGTGTCGATACAGTAAATAAAGAGAGCTACCGTGGAGTTTCTTGCCGTTCTTCTCCACGAAGACCTAGTTTTGCGAACAGGCAATTAGATTTCGATTGATTACAAGCCTATTGGAAATAAATACATAGTCTTGTCTTTGTGCTTTTTTAAATCCCTTCCTTAAAACACCACATTCACAATAAGTAAATAATTAAATAAAGTATATACACAAGGTATATAAACTAAATAAAGTATATACGTAAAGTATATAAGTATTTAAGTAAATAAAAGAGCAATAAATAGGTACGAGTAAATAGATAGATAAGTAACGAATATTAAATATTTACATACATCTGGTTACATATCTATACATACACATATAAAAATTCTAACACACGCACGTAAGAAGTTATACTTCATCATCTCATCTCATCTCATCGCAGCTAAGCTCAGCTCAGCTCAGCTCAGATCAGCTCGGCTCAGCTCAGCTCAGCTCAGCTCAGCTCAGCTCAACTCAACTCTTTAGCAATATCTGGCTTGCTTTCTATAAGAGAGAGAGAGACAGAGAGAAACATGCGACGCCGCACAGCTTACAATAGCTTACTATAGCAATAATGCTTGATCTGTAGAGCAATTCTGTAAAATCTCACCGTGAAAACTTAGGTGAAGTGACCGTGAAGTGGGCTGTCAATCCATACAATCAAGGTGGAATGCGGTGAGCTGTGAACAGAATCGACCGGCTGCTTGCAAACTTTGTACCTACCCACCAAAAATACAAGAAGTTTTTATTAGATTGTTTTTCCAACACAATCTTTTTGGATGGACAGCCTCATTAGTGTCGTGACAACTTTTCGTAAGAATTTTTTCCGTCTAGCCCCCTTTCACAACGCGCGATAAGGAACTTCGTTCCAAAAATAAATGAACCTTTTATTATCATTTATTTTTTTATTTTTAGTTCGTTTTCGTCGGTTGAATTTTTTGTTAAAAAGTTTTTTATTTTATGATTTTTTGTGACTCGCATCATCTTTTGAGACTTTGAGGCTAATTTCTAATCCTTTATCATTCCTCTTGGCACTGAGCTGATGATGTAACCATCCTCCCATGAGGTTCCCAGGATGTTGACCAGTTGAGGTTACCTCCAATATTTTAAAGACGTCTTTTCTTCGAAGCATATTAAGTGGTATTTGTCACTAAAACCAGTTTTTTTTTATATCTAACTTCTATTTTTTAGGAAAGGTATGGTTTCCATCATCAGCTCAGTTTCATGATGTGATGATTTCTAGATGCAAATACCTGATTAAGTTATGAAAAGTAAACAAACAATATTCGTGCCCAATTTTCGAGGTTTTCTCTCAATCTTATCAGGATTCCATGATCAGATCCTGATGTTCTTGACGTGGGACCAGCCTTAAGGTATATCCTATCTAACAAAAAAAGAATCATCAAAATCGGTTCATAAATAACGGAATGAGGGCCGAACATACATACAGAAACGCCAAACGTGCCCACAATTTTCGAGGTTTTCCCTCAATTTTATTAGGATTCCATTATCAGATCCTGACCTTCTTGACATGGGACCACCTTATCTAAAAAAAAAATAATCATCAAGATCGGTTCATAAATGACAGACTGAGGGCTGAACATACACAAACAAAAAATATATATCTATGCGGTCGAATTGAGAACCTCCTCCTTTTTTTTTCGTCCGATATAAATATTTATACGGTCGAATTGAGAACCTCCTCCTTTTTTTTTCGTCCGATATAAATATTTATACGGTCGAATTGAGAACCTCCTCCTTTTTTTTTCGTCGGTTAAAAAAGAACTCCACGACCTCGTTCCGCCCCGGCCCCCTTCTACCATCGGACTCCTAGATGCACGGCAAGTTACCATCTCGTTACACTTGCCGTCCGCAGGCCCACCGGCCACCGTAGACCCCTTATTTTTTTTGTTTTTTTTTTTTTGGGGGGTGGGAAATCATCTTATGACTTCTTCCGCTCTAGGGTGGAGCGGAAGGGCGTGTCAGACTCTTACTGACTAAAACCCACCCTTGTTCCTCCCTGCCCTACGCGCCCAGGGGCGAGGTAACTCTTTCGAATTTATCCTCAACCCCCGGGCAGGCATTGGCCGTGGCAGGCCCCGTCCTTTGCTGACATCCCTTTGAGGCGCGCGTGGAACACTCACGCGCCGTCGACGGCTGAGGGCGCTAGGGCGACTCTGCCGCTGTTGAGTCTCCCTAACGTGTGCCGCCTCCCTCTTCGCGAGCATTACTGCTCCGCAGAAGGAGGAGACGGCCCCCCATTCCCTCTCGCTCCGTACCATGGCCTGAACCAGGGCACGGCGCGAGTGGTCGCTGTCGTCTATCGCATACACGAGGACACGGCTGTGCTTTGCCCAAGCGGGGCAAACCTCCACCGTTTGCTCCACCGTGTCCTCTGGGCGATCCTCGCAGTGGAAACACCTAGGGGTCACCTCCGCCTTGATCCGACACAGGTACCTCCCTAAACAGCCATGTCAGGTGAGGAACTGCGTCAGGCGGAACCGTATACCCCTACGGTGGCCGGAGATCGTCTCGCGACGTCCTACGCCCAATGCGTCTCCTGCGGCGGTAGCGGCTGGGGGCGTGAGGGCCACTCCATTCAGTCTCCCTCACCCATCCCGCCTCCGCCTTCCCGAGCATTACTGCTTTGCAGAAGGAAGAGACTGCTTCCCATTCCCTCTCACTCCGTACCATGGCCTGAACCAGAGCCGGGCGCGAGAGGTGGCTACCGCCTATCGCATCCACGAGGTCACGGCGGTGCTCCGCCCAAGCGGGACAGATCTCCACCGTATGCTCCATCTTGTCCTCTGGGTGATCCGCGCAGTGGTAACATCCGGGCGTTTCCTCCCACCTTATCTAAAACAGGAACCCGCCGAAACAACCGTGTCCGGTGAGAACCTGCGTCAGCCGCAAGATGAGGACGACGTGACGCCTCTCCAGCCACTCCTTATAGAGGGGCACTACTGCCGCGATGGTGGCGTGCCCAGAGCTGGTTTGTGACAGTCGTTGTCTCCATGTCGCCATGAGATCTTGCCGTAGCTCCGACCGCCGAGCTGCGAGGTGTCGCGGCAGCGGAGTGTCGCCCCAGCGTTTGGCCTCCACGCACCACTACCAGAGCAGCGCAAGGACCATGGCATCCAGATCCTATGGCGACAGTCCGGCAAAGAGGCTCACCGCCTCACAGGAGACCGTGCGGTATCCTCGGATCATCCGAATGAACTCTCTGCCTGCGTCTGTTTTTCGAACGCATACAACCCCAAGCTCTTCAAAGTTAGAATGAACAGGCTTCTTCTGGGTAGGCTCGCTCCATCGTTAACTCTGTCTCTGTCACCTCTGATCTAGACTAGAATCAAGCGCAAACCCATTTCTAATAAAAAATTAAAAAATCCATCCATAAATACTGTAAATTAATAATTTTATAGTAAACTAGCACTTCGCCCGCGACTTCGTCCGCGTGAATTTCATAATATTCATAGTCTATGACACTCACAAATAACGTGGCTTACTATTTGTAAAAGAATTTTTAAAATTGTTTCAGTAGATCCAGAGATTACCCTCTACAACCTCATAAACTCACAAACTTTACCTCTATATAATATTAGTATAGATTTATCATCACTCTAAATTATAAACTGCCCTATTTATTTAAAAATTAAATATATCAAATGAATTATTATACGATTGCATTGAATTCCACATTGAGCTTTAATTTTGTTTAGAATGCAGCTGCAGTTCAAATCTATAAAACACCACGTAATATATTGTGTTTTTAATTAATAATTCTATTGAACTATTGTATGCTATTTGAAACTAAACAGTATCAAATCAATCAAGCGAACAATATCATCACTTTACGAAATATTGCGGAACAGAATTCATTTTGCAAGTAACCAAAACACCCGTGATTCCAAAAAAACCTTTTTAGACTGTTTGTAAACGTTTACCGGGAAAGTTACGCAAATAAACATTGAAGGGAACGTGGTAAAAACGCTTCAAACCGTGAAATGTTTGCTTTGGGATCAACAATTTTCCATTGGAGATTTTGTTGCACAAATTGTTAACGATACTTTTAGAGACTTTGCTTCTGTAATATTGGCAGTGTGGTTAAGAAATTAAAGGAATTAAGTAAATTGTACACAAGTCACACAATCTTCTCATTCTCTCATCATTTCAGCCGAAAGACGTCCACTGCTGGACATAGGCCTCCCGAAGGATTGCCATAATGACCGGTACTGTACAACTCGCATCCATCGGCTATCCATGACCCTCACCAGGTAATTGGTCCACTTTGTTGGAGGCCTTCCAACGCTGTGTCTTCCGGTACGCAGTCGATCGCCTATTCTGCGAGCTCTGCCCACAGCCACTTCAGCAATACTTCGGGCTATGTCGGTAACCTTGGTTCTCCTGCAGATATAATCATTCCTGACTCGTTCACGGAAGGAAATTTCGAGCATCCATTGCCTATTGCATGTGATCCAATATCTTCTAATCTAGATTTTATTTTCCTCAGTATGTGGGACTTATATTGTGAACTAGCTTTATCATCATGTTCTCACCTTATTTCGCAATAGTTTCGGCTTCTGTCTAACAGGGAGCAACTGAATTTAAAATAGAATAACAGTATTTAACATGAAATGGCTGTCTATTTGCTCTCTACAGCCCATATAGGTATTTTTTTTTCGTTGCCCCATTTTAGGATTACTCCTGTATCGTGGGTGCATTCACAAATCATTTAAACTCACTTATACAAGACACCCCGACAGAGAACAACTATCTGTAGGCCATACAAATATTTGTTACGTGCGGGGGTCGAACCCGCAATACGCAGCGCAGCAGCCAAAAGTTCGACCACTGCGCTAATCGTGTCGTTGACTTTTTTTTTTTTTTTTTGTGGGTTGGGAAATCATCCTATGACTTCTCCCGCTCTGGGCGGAGTGGGAGGGCGTGTCAGACTCTTACTGACTAAAACCCACCCCTGTTCCTTCCTGCCTAAAACGAGTCATCGTTTTCCCACTTTCGGGCTTCTGACTACGCGTAACGACTACCATTGTTAAAACATAGTAGGGACTAACGGCTTAAAGTGTTTTTCGTGGCACCAGAGAAGTAAGAGAGTAATACAGAGAGTATTCTAGAGACTCCTTCATCAGGAACTATTGAGAGGGTACAAGCCGCGGAGCAACACGTTCACGGTCTTAACCAAATATAATGAATTGTCACCTATCCTCAAACCAGCCTCACTAACAGTTGCTTAACGTTCAGCTGCTATTATTAAGCCAAAAATCCCTACTATGTGAAATTCTGAATTAGCACCAATTGCCCATGAATTAGGGAGCAAGATAATATCTTCCACACGAATTGCTAATGACGCAAAAAAACCCGCCCTGTTGGCTTCGTTATCAGCCCAAATGTGGGTATACAACATTACTTCTACTCCTACGGATAAATACGGGTGTAATGGTCCCAACATTTGTCTTGTATTTTCCTTTTTGTAGATAACAGTACAAAAAGAGAAACAATGGCAGACAGCCAATAGCGGGCTTAACTGTTAAATGTGATTAGTAATTAATTTATTACACGTTCAAGCTTGGTTTAAGTGTATTCACTGAACACTGCAGTAATTGGCAAAGGCAAATTGAATTGTTTAACAGACAATTAACAGAAAGACGCATTTAAATTTTTATTTTTATTTATTTAAGGGGACAAAAACAGTTACGTGCCAAAGAAAATACAAGAGATCCTTAAAACTAAAATCACAAACATGTAACCCACACCAATGTTCACGTCTTTACAAAAAAAATACAGTAGTGATGGACTGTGGTAAGAGTTTTCGGAATATAAAGAATTCTGTGCTCAATCTTTTTCCACACCTTTCTCTTTAAATCGTTTTTACTAGTGTTCTATACTTTTTTTATAATTATTAATGTATAAATATATATATTATGTTTTATTTGTATACATTTATCTATTATGTATTTATTGTTCCTATGTATAAATAGTACACCTAAGACTACTTACAGTACTGTCTTTCCTTTTTCTCTATAAAATCCATCCAAAGGTTGTCTTGAAAAGATCGCTTTTAGAGATAAGGCCGCCCATTGTTTCACCCTATGTAAAGTGTTTCTTCATTTATATGTTCTGTAATCTAAATAGTGTACATAATAAAGAGTATTCTATTCTATTCTATTCTGTGATAGATATTCAATTTATATGTATATTTTATTCAATTTACATTAGTTTCGTTTAATTCAATTCAGTTCAATTAAATATAAGTCATATCAAATAATTAAGTAATAGAACAAGCAAAAAGGGTAATGCTAGATCTTAGTTTTTTATGAGTCATTTAATGTAATAATGCAATTTATTTATTGACCATTATATATTGCCCCATTGCTGGACAAAAGTCTTTTTATCGTATACTTATGTCCCCAACTCCAAGAATCTTTAAAGTTTCGGAAGCAGGTTGTTTAAACCAAAATAAATTTCTTATTCCGCAAACAACATAAGGTTTTTTTTTTTTTTTTTATTTTATTTTATTTTTTTGGGGGGTGGGAAATCATCTTATGACTTCTTCCGCTCTAGGGTGGAGCGGAAGGGCGTGTCAGACTCTTACTGACTAAACCCACCCCTGTTCCTCCCTGCCCTACGCGCCCGGGGGCGAGGTAACTCTTTCGAATTTATCCTCCACCCCCGGGCAGAACAACATAAGGTTAAAGACAGAAAAATCTTGGAAAAATAAAATCTCATAATAAGACCGAACTCACGAGAGAGCTCTCAAAACATAAGAGCATCAACTTCCTATTCCTTCAATTTAAGACAGCAAACAAAATAATAACACAAAGTCTGTTATTCAAAATACATGTTCCCCAAACTTCTTCAGCAAACAGTGCAGTCTCTTTGAGACTTCAAAGTGGAGAGTAGACTTCGGGTGATATCGTGAAAGCTTTCAAAAATGACTTTCGGCAAACACCATTGCAAATAAAGTGCATAAACGTTTGCGTTACGTTAAATAATACTGTACGGAACCCTCAGTAGAGAGTGTCCTATTCTAGTATTCTTGGTTGTTTACTTGCCCCTGATTTTAGTGTAGTCTAATGGAAGTATGTTTTGCAGCTAAACCAATAGTACCTAAGCGGTGGATGAGTAATTATGTGCTTTCTTTTGAGGTCGACATTTAAGTGCATTCACAGTTTACAGTACTGATCTTAATCTAAAATGCTACCAGATAAAGTGTGCATGTGCGATTGGGTCCAAGAGAATAAATTTTATTATACACGAAAAGGCTTACACAATGTTGTTATCATCATTTCAGCCGAAAGGCGTCCACAGCTGAACATAGGCCTCCCCCAAGTATCGCTACAACGACCGATCCTGTGCGTCTCGAATCCATCGGATTCCCGCAACCAGGTCATCGGTCCAGTTTGTGGGAGGCCTTCCAACGCTGCATCTTTTGCGAGTAAAATGCCCTGCCCACTGCCACTCAAGTTTGGCGATTCTTCGGACTATGTCGGTAACCTGGTTATCCAGCGGATATCTTCATTTCTGATCATAGTTTATTACACGAATTTAAATCTATAGGTAAAATGGTGGTCTTAACATTGACAGCTATATCTTCAAGACAACTTTTGTATGAACTGAAAGAAAGAAAAAAAGTTAACCATCGACTAGAAAAGAATAAAGAAACCCACAATATTCATAATAATATTTTATTATAAAATATAATAATCTGTTATGCATCATCAGCGTTTTTAATCTCCCCACTGCTGGGGCACAAGCCTCCTCTCTGTGAGAGGGTGTAGGCCGTTATCCACCACGCGGGCCCAATGCGGATTGGTGGATGTGTGACATGCATGTCTTCGAATGTTTGGTTCTAGGACATGCCGGTTTCCTCACGATGTTTTCCTTCACCGTTTTGAGAGCAGCGATGATGAAATAATTTTCAGAAAGTAAAGCGCTTGCCTGGGTTTGAACACACGACCTACAACTTATAAGTCGCGGCCAATACCACTGGGCCACCAATGCTCCCATCTTCTGTTATGCGCTTTGTATTAAATAATAATAACTTTCAATAGAAATGGAGGGTATGCAATCACTGATCAAAGGACCAGCAAATAACTCAGACGTGAAAACCACTGAGTCGGGACACATTTAGAACAGAATAAATTAATTATTATTTTGGTTTTCCGTCTTCATAGGTACTGTACTAGCGTAGAACGATACCCATTTCTGTATCAATCTATTAAGGTAGGATATCTTCCTGTCTCTCCCTGCTAGTTAATCTTTCTAATTCCACCATATCTAGCAATCTGTCGTCCGTCAGCAAATAATCTTACTATGATGATGCAAAGATTAATTCTACCGAACTTCCTTGGTTTATGCTGCCTTTTTGTGATTTTTTTTTTATTTAGGAAAAGTGCTATTTCTGTTTTTATTCTTTTTTGAACCCGTTGAAAACGCTCCAAATGTACTACGTCTATTTTTTAAACGACTTCAATATGGAGGAGTTTATTAATTCGGATATTTATCTCTAAATATTTTTTCATATTATTTCAAAATTCAAATTCAAAAATCATTTATTTCAATCCATTTTTTTTTATGTTTGTTCGGGCCTTACTCCGTCAAATACAGGATGTAACGAAAAGGTCTGGTCATATTTTAAGAACTGCATCTAACCATCGACATGATCAAGTTTCTTCGAGAAAGAATGAGGAAATCCCAAAAACAAAAATCTCCCATTCAAATATTGATCAGCTGATAACTTAGTATGCAAAATCCAATTTTTTTGTTTGGGAATATACAATTTTTTCTAAGAGAAAGTGGTTCATTTCCATGGGCAGAACTGGTTCTTAAAATATGACCATACCTTTCCGTTACACCCTTTATAGACGGATTTCTAAAATTATTTTTTGTGTATATTTTTTTTTTTATTTCGAATAAATGTTTTACAAAATGTGTATCTATATAATGACATGGATGAACCTTTTAGATACTAATTATAGGCAGGTACGTGGGTGCGTTCCTTGAGGCGGCGAAACTCCGCTGCCGCGACACCTCGCGGCTGGTCGGACGGAGCTCCGGCAGGATCTCATGGCGACATGGACAGAGCGACTATCGCACGCCACAAATGCGGCATTAGTGCCCCTCTTTGAGAAGTGGCTGGAGAGGCGCCACGGCATCCTCTAGTTACGCCTGACGCAGGTCCTCACCGGACACAGCTGTTTCAGAAGTTTCCTGTGTCGGATAAGGAGGAAGGAAACGCCCACCATTGTGCGGATCGCCCAGAGGACACAGTGGAGCATACGGTAGAGATATGTCCCACTTTTGCGGAGCACCGCCGTGTCCTCGTGGAGGCGATCGGCGGCAGTTACCCCTCGCGCTCAGCCCTGGTCCAGGCCATGGTACGGGGCGAGAGGTAATGGGAAGCAGTGTCCTCCATTTATACAAGTTACAAAGTTACTCAAAACGAAAATGTTATTTGTCAAAAATTTCAAAACACTCCGATTCCCAAACCTACTCGTGCTTCACTTGGTAAAGGTCACCTAGGGCCACCAAAAGTAAATGCTAAACGTTGTTGATTTCGTTTACATTAGCATTGTCTGGTGTTAGGGACTAATTATGTCATATTTTGGTTTGACTAGAAGGTAGACATATTAGAAGCGACTTACTATAACGCTTTTATACAGAAATTGCTCTGATACTGTTCAATTAAACGAACAATTAAACGAACACAACAATTAATTAACCTGTTTCTGCATTGACGCGTCGTGCCTGTCTGCGCATCTAAAGCTCGCATGATTCAATCTGAAAATACACACAGACATGAGAGCAGTGGTGGCCCAGTGGTAATGGCCGCGACTTACAAGCCATGAGTTCAAACCCAGGCAGGCGCTTTACTTTGTGTAAATTATTTCATTACCACTACTCTCAAAACGGTGAAGGAAAACATCGTGAGGAAACAGGCATGTCCTAGAACCTAAAAATCGAAGACATGTGGGGGATATAAAAGCAAAGGCGCTTCAGACACAAAATATCTAAACTGAGTAATTCACAATTTTCTACTGTCTCTTAAGACATTGCTATTTTAGAATAGTTATTGTGTTAATGTTATTGGTACATTTATCAGGACTTGTAAGATAAGTAGTATTAGCTAGCATTAATCAAATTTACATCAGTTCCATAATAATTAAGAAATACTTTAGGACTAAGGTATGTTTGCATTTAATTATTGGAGTGAAGCATGTTTGCTTTTTATTGGTTTGGATCGAAGCTAGTTTGCATCTCACAATCTTATTTGACAACCTGTCCGTCCGTAATTTTAAATCACAATATTTGATTCAGCTGTTGGTGGATCACAAGTAGGCGGTACTCCCTTTCTTCTCCTAAAATTGTTTGTCCAAAAATCATTATCCATAACACGTTTTCTATAAACTTCAATAACCATAATGTTCAAAAATTCGAAATTTTGTTTTACATAATTATTTTTACATCTAAAACTATTCTGTCATAATATCGAGTACTATAATAATTCAATCTCCTAATTTTGAATGAAATAAAGTCGTATGTCCTAAGTATTGTATTATATAATGTATATTATTCCGAATGTTCATTTCAACGCTCGCCGCCGCGGCTGAGGCTCACCCACACATTAAAGACATAAAGCACACCTACATAGTCCACTAAAGCCTGATTAATATTCAGCTAGTTAATCTAGCAATATATTTGTAAGTAAATAGTCTTGACACCTACGCTCAGCGTCTTAAATTATTAAGAACTCTATCAGGCAGGAGGTAAATAGGTAGGTAGATATGGTAATAGGGTTGGCAATATTATGTAAACTATTTACCTTATAGGCTATGCGGCAGTGATTTTACTGTGCTTTATCGATATGCGTTTAAATATTAACATCGGCAATGGGTTGGTTTATATTCATAAAGATACGTTGTAAAGATTGTTTAGGTAATCGTACGTTGGTTCTTCTCAGGAGGAAGAAGATTACCAGTCTGCGGACGGCGAGTAATGGGTTAGCTCGCCGTCCGATCAGCACCAGGCCCGAGAGTCGACGGCGCGTAGTGTTCCACGCGCGCCTCAAAGAGTTGTCAGCAATAACGAAGAAGAAGAAGGAAGGAATAGGGGTGGGTTTTAGTCAGTAAGAGCCTGACACACACTCCAGCTCCACCCAGAGCGGGAGAAGTCATTGGAACATTTCCCACAACACCAAAAAAAAAAACCCGACGGCGCTCAACGCCTCACATGTGAGGCCGTGCGATAAAAAATATTATTACTAAAAATAATTATTATTACTTTTGTTTGTTGCGTCCGGATCGGGGATGCGCGGCGCCTGACGGGTTAAAACAAAAAATATAAACATCGGAATTGATGACCTCCTCCTTTTTGAAGTTGGTTAAAAAAGATTCGACACCTCCTTACACTCATCCTATAATAATCTCATCCAGTGACTGTTATCGATTAAAGCCTACTTTGTAGTCCACTTTTAGGTGACACTGCAAACATATCTTGAAAATGGTTTTATTTTTTACTATGAGTGCGGTGGCTCTGTCCAATACATGACCCACGTGCTAGAGTAGCACCACGGCATGGGTACGGGGCTTGACATTAGGTCGTCAGGTACATAGGCCTTGTTTAGGTCCCAATAACGTGGCTACATACTACGTGGTAGCCGACTGGTTTGTTAGTTTGTAATGATATATTATAATGTTTCCTTGAATGTGAATAATATTTAATAACTAGCTTACCGATGAGTCCTCATCATAGCATACCTCTTTGTTTATATCTGCAAAATGTTGTGGTTATTACATTGATTTTAATTATATGTACCTTTCTTTTTTTCCAAATAAAATAAAATAATAAAAATACATACCGAACCCAAATTTTCAAAAAAAAGTAATACTTGAAAGAAATAAGAATAGTACACTTCTGAACACTACTCTTTCACTAGTATTCAGCCTAATGTGAAAAAAATCATCATGAAAACATAATGGGCTCACGAGAGAGAGGAAAGGTAAAATAAAACCTATTAATTACCAACACCACGCTTTTTGAAAGGATTGGATTATGTAATGACGGGGTCATTAATCTCAGGTATGTGAGGCGAAAAGTTACCTCACCCATCGATACGACGCTAATACCCCACATCCCTACGTGATTATCACAGCAATATATCAACAGCGTAAGAAATGACACGCTTCATTAGTTGAGGATTATGATCACTAACGCCAAAAACACAAAATATATAAGTTCAGAAGGTCAACTCCAAACAACGAGCAGACGTAAACTAGATGTGGCAATACATTGTGAACACTTTCCATATTAACCAAATTTGTGACCGTTTAGTGAAACGATTGTCTGGTAACCTGGCAAAAATGAGTGACACCAGAATGGTTAAAATCAACTCCGAGTGGGATTTGTACTCGTAACAGAAGAGACACAGAGGAAAACCCAGGAAGCGTTGAAAGAATTGTGTAGAGGAAGATTTGTGGCAAATAGGAAGGAAGTAAGTAAGTGTGATCGTTTAATTTCACTGTTACATCACTGACTCAACAAAACTGACGACTTTTAATGTCAAAGATGACAGTAGTAGTAGCAAATTCAATTAATATTGCCAGCTCTAGAAGCTGCTGGGATGGTGATTCCGAGTCTTGTAGCAAACTTAGATACGGCTAACTACGACTGCAAGCGCAAAAGCGACTGGTATTTGTTAGGAACAGTTTGAGATTTTTGAAAACTTTATGGTGGTTTGGATTATGTTAGTCACTACGTAGTAGCGTCCTCAAATAATGGATCTAAAATTCATGTGGCAGCCGGGGTGAAGGCAGTGCAGTACTGAGTAGCGAGCGCACTCCCGCGCTGCCGCCGCCGCCGCCCCGCCCGCCGCTGAGTTTGACGATTGACGCTTACTGTACGCGTCTATGTGTGCGTTTACCTGCTTTCGCTTTGCTTGTTGTGTTAAGTCCGCCTTCTGTATTTATCCACACTGTGACAAAATGGCGCGTTTCATTCATCACGGACGTAATCCTGACCGTACCGCAACACGGGTACGGTCAACAAAAGTAACAATGCAAATTAACGTGTGTAGTCAGTACGGTGGACAAAAAAAGTTAAGTGTGTTTGGCTTTGTTTGTTTGTTGGTGTTTTTGGAATATCAGATTGTAAAAAGTGTTTTTTTTTCATAATGTTATGTAGGAGTCGTTCGCAACGCGTTGTTGAGGTTGAGGTGCTGAAAAGAAAGAATTTAGGTAGGTTTTTAAAGTTGTTTAAAGGGTCTTATTTTGGTCAAAATATAAATTACGGAGAGGTTATTACAGCGTCCGGTCTACGAGCTAAAATAATGGCACAGTTTTTTTTTGTTGTGTGATATCTTTCCTATCGCTTTTCTGCAACCTGTGGGAGTGATTTCATGAAATGGGACGGAAGTGTGTAACAGGAAGCTGGCGGCTTGATTTGACCAATGAGCGCGCGCGGTGATAGAGTTGGCCGTTAGATGGTAGAGCGCGTGAATGATAAGTCGGCGCGCGGTCTAAATTGGAACTAAACGTTTTAATTTTAATTTTCAGGATAGAATGCTGTTGTTACTTATTATCACGGTGAGATGTCAAATGTTACACATCGTTTCCGACTACTGTAAGGCTAGCTCCTTTTTTTACCTAACCTACTTGTATGTGACCAAGCCAGGGTAAAGGACCTGACTTGAGGAAATAAGAGTTGTAGACGCGTGCCAGCCGGAACCCAAGCCTCCAACGGGTCGCACACTATCTGCGATACGCAGAGCTAATCGAAAAATCTATAAATGTTTTCCAAGACTTACCCCGGGTTTCTGAAGTCTTCCGTCCGGGGACCAATCTGGTTATATGTGAGTATGTTAGAGTTAAATGAGGAGTGTTCTGTTTGTTCAATAGGTATACCAGTTCTTAATTCCAAGAGGCGCTGGTGAAATCCACACAGCACGAGGTCTCTCGCGAACCAACCAAACTTTCAAGTATCCTCCCAATGTGGCACGGATTCTCACACACAAGATGACAAGGGTTCTCAAGAAACACGTGGTGATTTCACAGTAAGTTTTACAATATAACCCGGTTCACCACTTGTGACGTAAGGAGCCTACGTGGGATGAAAAAAAGACAACACGTACCTCGGTCAACGTTAAAAATATATATTTGAAATAGAGAAAGGGTGTGGGTAGGTTTGCAGTCACAATCTTTTGATATTCCCCGGGAGATAGCACGCTACTGCCCTGACTCAGCCTTGGTATCTCGGGGAAGCCACGTTGCGTTTGCCCCGGAGGTGTTGGCCGGCAGGTGGCGGCGCCGGCTCGCAGGGTCGACAGGAGCCAGGATAATCGGCCGGCAGGTGGTCTAGCCGGCTCGGAGACGGCCTGCTGAGGCCACGCGGGTAAATAAGCACCCGGCGTGGAGCGGGCCGCCATGATGAGTGGCCTAGTGGCCACGCCACGAGGCACTGCGGCAGGATGGCCGCGATGGAGGACGATGTAGTTTGCTAAGAGCGTAGGGCTCCAAGTCCTCTCCCTCCATTTTCAGAATTTGGGAAGCCGGGTCAGGAAATCTGGATCTGGGAATCCGGAGCTGGTAACCCGGATCTGGGACCCTGGGAACAATGTCCAGCGTGTCACAATGATGGATGATAAGCTTCTCCGCTGATTTTGACACAGGCATGAGCAAAGCGGCTGTACGTGCGCTAATTTGTGTGGTTGTCAAAATCAGACGGAGTTTACAAAGGTGAGGTGGAAAAGCATGATGACATGCACATTCGAGAGCAGCAGCAGCCACGCGCAAGTCAGTATGTGCATAGCTAAGGCCTCGTAAAGCTAGCCACGCGGAAGGCGTGATTACAATGTGCGACAGATCTTTTGTAGGTTATGAGCCTTGATTATACAATGCTAGGAAATGAAATTAAGGAAGACATGTTCTGGAAAGAATTTATACACAAGATTAGGAACACGGAATGCACAAAGCTACCTGTATGCTGTTCAAACACTCACCCAATTACAGGGGTTGAAATCGCGTAATTAAGTTGGCAAATATTTGCCAATGCAAACTACAACTGCTAGGATTTGGCGATCGCTTCACGGCTCAAGGGTGTTCGACAGAACAAGGTGAGTGTGAGTCTCACGCCACCAGCTGGATTAAGATTAAAAAGGCTCCACATTGCCCTGGAAGGCGTTTTATATTTACCCGTCATTGACAGATGTCAACGAATCCAAAGACAATAGTGTTGTCAGTTAACTAATATTGTTTATGCTTACCAAAACCATTATAGTGGCTTTTGGTCTCTGGATTTATTCCGTATGTTCATGTTTTAATTAAGATTGTAACGCCACTACGTTACACACTACATCAAATGGGATTTTAATCAAAACTAGTTCAATCGCAAACAATTAGGTCCAAAATCAATAGATTCGGCTAGATTTCAATCACAAGCCACAAAACATTATATTTCAACATGTTTCTTACTTTTTTTCATTCACGTCAAGTGACAGGTGACAGTCAAAGGCTGCGTTCGGAAACGCACTCGAACCGAACACTACTAATACTGCTGTCAATGAACTAACTGCCCAATTTGGTTGGGAAAAAGGTGTGTTGTAAAGAAAACGATTAAAATAAATAAGAAAACTTACTTCCTGCCTGATACTACATTGACTCAGAATAACTCAGTGCAATATCAATAAAACCAACTCAATAATAAAGGACTATATCTGAAAAGGGTGGAAGAATTCTCACATAATTATCATGCTATACATTCCTTTTACAACCGGGACAAAAGGATTGGTCCTTCCATCCCATTGACCGAAGATATGAAAGAAAAGTCCTGAATTGATTACATCAGCCCTTTGTAATTCGGTAAAGTGATGACACCTTTAAGTGAGGGTCAGCTCTCACTGAGAGGCGAGGAGACGCCAAGTGGTGTGAACTTTTAAAATTGAAATACAATATAGAATTTCCAGCATTATTAATAATTTGCTTAATTAAAACTAGTGATCCGCCTGTTTCGCTCGGGTAAAAATTATACACTGAAACCATTCTCATGAATCACTCTGTCTATTGGTGAATACCCCATGAAAATTCGTTTAGTAGTTTTTGAGTTTAAATCGCGTACAGACACGGCGGGGAACTTGTTTTATAATATGTAGTGATGATAATAGTGATATTGATTAGCCGATTCGAAACTCAAATTCTTAACAGATAATTTTGAATTAAGAACCCGCTAATTAGTGGTGAAGTTAATCACAAGCTTATTTTTTATACCAATAAATATGGCCTTAATTAATTACTTCATAAAAGGTACTCATAAGGCTACACATAATCAGAGACAGAATTGAAACAAAAGAAAACACACCCCGGAGCGTGACGCAAAGATATTTTGTCCGTGCTAAGTGTTAGCCGTTGGGTGCGGCTGAGATATGAAGATCTTTGACAGTCCTTAGGGTAGTCAGAAGCCATAAAATCTGGCACCGGTCTTGCCAAGGGTTATCGTGTTACCCAGTTACTGGCTTGTGGAGGACAAAAAGGCAATCGCTCCATGTTAAATACTGGTATTCAGCTGCATCCGGTTAGAATAGAAGCCGACCGCAATCAACAGAGCTGGAAAAAGGCTTAGCAAATAGATTGCTTTTTAGTAATCTTGGACGATATAATATTTTTCTGTGTTATGTATGTATTACATACTCGTACTATCGTGTATTCAAGTTCTTCAAACTTAACATACAGACGTGTTGCTGGGGAGCTTGTTGCGCCACTTCTTCTTACCAACTAAAACACTAGAATGTGGTGACGGGCTGGTGGTTTTGGGGTCCTGTCTTTATGTAGAACCTTTGAATTAAAAAACTGCGGGTTCCTTGATTAGTTTGAATAAATCACTTTTTATTTTTGATTTAATTTTTTATTTGCCCGACGCCGCGCTGCGTAGAGCTATACAATTGGCCTCTTCAATCATTTTCGCATCGCTTCGCGTCTCCGTGTGACATTACTCTTAGGGTACTTTGTAAATTAGGATCGAAGGTTCTAGATGGGTTGATGTACATTACTTTCCTCCAAGGTTTTTCCTTATGAGGTTGGTTGTAACTTTGATGTGTCAATGCCAGATGTGGAGAATTGGTAACTGACAGACTGTCAATAGACTTTTATTTTACTTCAATTGTACTCTCAGCGGGTGAAGTTTGATGATAGATAAGTAGAGGAATCCAAAGTTTGATACAGAATTTGTAACCTTTCTATTATCCGACCTGCCCGGCTCCGCACGGGTACAAATTATACACACAAACCTTCCTCGTTTATCGCTCTCTATATTGGTGGAAACCTCATTAAAATCTCTTGCGTGATTTAAGAGTTAGCGGCGAAACAGACAGACGCGGCAAGTGACTTTGATTTATATTATGCAGAGATTATCTATCGTAACGTCATTTAATGAATTTAAAAAAAAAAAACTCATATTAGGGTTGACGACTAAAAAAATCTAATTCGTCCGTCAGTTAGATTACCGAAAAATATTTGACACGTACTTTTTCTTTTGTCACTTTAACAAAAAAACTTTTCAAAAAATACAACCGACTTCTAAAAATTGTAAAATAACTTTAGTTTCGGAAGTCGGTATATATATTTTTTTGTTTCTTCGTTATTTGACACCGACTTCCGAAATTAAAGTTATTTTGCAATTTTTAGAAGTCGGTTGTATTTTTTTTTTAAAGTTTTTTATTTTTCACTTTTTAGTTTTTTTTTACATTTTTTTTATTGTTGTTGTACACGAGAATTAAAACTAAATATTAAAGTTATGCCCGAATGGATAACACAAATAACATGGAATTTGAACATTCGGAGACAACCAAAACGTCATCTGTGTATACATATTTTTTATTTATGTTGATTTTATTTAAAATACTGAATCAATTTCAATAAAATTTATATGAGACCACCTCTGAAGTATGACCTACCATATAAAAAAAGAATGATCAAAATCTATTCACAAATGGCGGAGATATCGCGTAACAAACATACAAAAAAAAAAGGATACAGACGAATTGAGAACCTCCACTTTTTTAGAGTCGGTTAAAAATGAAGACGATACAGTGGGTTGAAATATTGGATGACTTTACATTTAAGTTAAAATTGTACCACTGTTTACATAAAAGTGACGTAACAGCCACCACACCTGAACTTTGATGGGTTGTAGGTATCTTTGTAATTTTTCATTAATTTGATAAAGCTAAATATACGTGTCCAATATTTTTTGATAATCTAACTTACGGACTAATAAGAATTATTATTTTTTCACCTTTCCGTCATACCTGTTCAGACATATCCCATAGTTGTTATTATACGAGTATGCACCACTTAAAAAGTAAAGTCAACGAAGCTTAAGCAAGTCAATAACCAACAAATGAAGCTCGTTTCTTTTGTGAAAATAAATAATACCTGAATTCTTGGTAACATAATAATACTGGCGATGACCAACTAACAAAGAGTCTCCTCTGTGCCTCAGAAATGTTAAACCGTTTGTCACCGACTGCCGCTTGTAGATCTTTGAAATACACTATGAGTATTCAGAAACCTGAACATTTAACAACCAGTCCAAGGAGTATCTTGTTATACAGTTTACTGGATTGCGGACGTGAGATAGACAGTCGCTCTATGTAAAATACTGGTATTCAGCTGCGGTTAGATCGGAAGCTGATATACATAGCTGGAATAAACACAAGGCAAATAAATAAAAATCTTTTTATTTCATGCATTAGTTTAAGCTTTCCAACTTTTGCATCTTATCAAAAAAGTATAGTGATTATGAATTTGTTAAGTAGATACACCATTTACTTAACAGAAAAGTAGATAAAAATTCCAACTGGGATAGACAGGGCAAATCGGCCAAATAACGCCTTCATACCAATACTTAGCTACTTACTCGTGGATGGGGTAGGTGGCAAAGCCGTGGGTAGTATCCTGGCTTAATGAGAAACTGGTGTTACTCTTAACACCCTATATTATAAAACTGTTTCAAAACACTCCCTATAGGGTGATATCTTATTGTTTTTTTTATTTAGATCTCGCATGTCTTAGCAAAATAAAATATTTCGTATAATACACAATGAAAGCGAGCCTTATAGTAAAAAAATATATTTAAAAAATAACCTTCCTACAAAAGGTTTCATTTAAATGAATTATTTTCATCTGCGTTACGGCGCCAATTACATTAGACGTAGGCAAACGACAAAAAAAAACTATTTAAAGAGACCGTTAATTCATAACCAATTTGATTATTTTATCGTCACTAATTTTACTGAGAGAATTTGTTTTGTATTTGGTAACAATAACTTTCACACTTCAACCAGAAATAGGTACAAATAAAAGAAATACCTTGTCATTATTTTCTTTTATTTGTTTCCCACGCCCCACAATTTGTTACCGACAACTGAAAGGAAGGTTGTTGCTGAGCTTGACAACTCGTTCAATGTTATTTCACAATTGAGTTCCAAGAGTTTCACCCACTCTTCAGTGGAAAAAACGTTTAAATTAGGGCCGTTCCATATGAAAAAGTTCGAAATGTTTATAGTTCAGAGACGACATGTTCTGATTTTTTTTTAGAATGTTGAAGAGTATGCTGCAATAAGTCATTAAAATAATTTTGATATGCATTTAACAAATAGTGCCTATCTCGGTAGGTAAGAAAATTACATTATATTACACTTACCCCTGTATCCCTTGTACCCCTGTATCCCTGTACCACTGTACCTCTGTACCCCTGTAACCCTGTACCCCTGTACCGCTGCACCCCAGTACCCCTGTATCCCTGTACCACTGTACCCCTGTACCCCTGTAACCCTGTACCTCTGTACCCCTGTACCCCTGTACCCCTATACCCCTGTACCCCAATACCCCTGTAACTCTGTACCCCTTGTAATACAACTGAATTCCTAATTCGGGTGTTCGGAACATAAACCTTATTATTTATATGCAGAAAATATTACTCACTTTTAAGGAGATTTACCAAAACTCACTCTCAATTACTAGAAAAAAATTTTCGACGCGTCCCAAATTAAGTCAAAATGATGCGATTATTTGCTGATAAATAACAACGCTAATTTTTATCCATTATAACTGTTTGTATCTAATGTTTATTCATGGAGTTTATTCATAGGAGACTATTAGAATAAAGCATGAGTATTAAGGTAATCACAAAGTATATACTAGCTAGTAAAAAATAAATAAAAAGACATTGTTTCTAATGAGTATATACTTATATTTTTTTTTTTTATAGTGTATCTTTGTATTCGAATAAAATTCCAAATCCAAATAGAGTATTTATCCCGAAATGTTTTCATTTTGTGGTGTTGTTACTTTATAGAATGTCTCTTAGTTCAGTGTGGCTGTTTGCAAAGCCCTCTTACAGCTTCCACTGTGTTCTGTCTTTGGCAACCCTTCTCCATTTGGGCCCCGCTGTTAATTTAAGTTCGTCTTCCCACCGTTTGTTTTGTCTTCCTCTGCTTCCTTTCCCATCTCTGGGGTACCAGTCAGTGACAATTTTATTCCACTTTTCTTGGCTGCTTCTCATTAGTATGCCCGGTCCATCGCCATTTAAATTGGTCTATTTTTGTAAGTACATCGGTTACTTTAGTTTTAGATCTTATAACTGTGTTCCTAATTCTGTCTTGCTTTCGGATACTTATCATAATCCTTTCCATGGCTCTTTGGCAGTGTTGCGTCACTATGTATTTAAACATAATAGTGTAAATTATAATATAAATACAACATTTAAAATATCTTTACTTGTAATAATAATTTCAAGATTATTAACGAAATGACTGTTTGTCGACTCACGGACAAACAGATGTTTTTGTTCATACGTAAATGTTATGCGAGTAGCAGGTACGCGGGTCAACGACCGCTGGCAGCGTCCGCGCAGCGGGCGCTCGCCTTACGTCACCTCAGTCCGTACGGAGACGACTACCCGCTTGAGATAATATACGCCTACCCGCTTTAATATTTTATGTTTCTCGCGCGCTTGCTGCTAGCTGTTGCTTATGTACTCTGTCTGTCATCCTTTTCTCGTGATGTAAAAACTTTGTGCTTCTATCTGTGTCTGACTTTCACCTTCCATTCTTATAACTGTTTAAGTGTTGTGTATGTGGACTTTTGTCAGTATACCAATTCGAGAAGACATCTGTGTTTCATTCTTCTTACGTACGTACCCACTTCAGCAGTATTCAAGCATATCGCTATGATGTTTTGAGAGAGACCAAATTTTACATCCATAAGTGAGGCAAGGTAGGATGCAGCTGTTGAACACTTTTCTCTTTAATGTTCTGCTGAGTATAGTTGATATCATCGCCGAATAAAATTAAACACGTTTAATTATCTATATTGCACCTACTACTATTTAATTTTGTATCTGCATCTGCAAAGATTGACTGGCGAAAAATGCTTGAGACCTCCGCCTCTGTACTTGTGTGTGCATAAAGAATTAATTGAATAAAAAAATCACTCAACCAATGACAGCACCCAACACACGTTACACAATTTGTCGCGTTGATTTGGCGTAAATTTCATTTTTCAGTTTGACGTAGTCGGATTAAATGACGGCAGCGAACTGAGTACTTCGTTGCTCTGTGACAAACTGAACAAGGCAGTGTTAGCTTTTACATCGGATAAGCCGATTTTAACGTCAATCCCCTAGTAGAAAAAAAAGAAAAAATACTGCGTTTATGGTGTCACCTTGCCCTAGTCTATTTACTAGTCGCTTTTTCACTCGGCTTCGCTCTAGCGGCTTATCACACAGTAACCGTGTATTTTTCCGGAATAAAAAGATTTCTTTTCAATCAGCCATAGTGTGGCTCTCTACTAGTGAGAGAATTATAGCAATCAGATCAGAACTTCTGTAGATTACGTCCACATTTACACAAATTCCAGACACAATAAATTTCAATGTCAAAAATAACCTTTCTTGACTATTAAATTTAAATATGTTTAAATAGTAACTCGATTTTAACGTGACATTTAACTCGTTCCTGCAGGCTATATTATAAAAGTAAATCATAAAATAACCTTGTCACAGAATATTCTAAAGTTCACTTTGAACATTTTCACATTCAAAAAACAAACATTAAACTTGGATCAAACCTTAACGACATGCCTCGGGTGAACGTTCTAAATGGCAAATGTTTTAGAAAACTGATATCGAACACATTGAGTTTTCCCACAGAGTATCCTACTAATATTATTATAAATGTCTGTAAATTTGTTAATCTATCAATTGAAGAGAGGGGCCTCTACAAAAAAAGTAATCAACGCACCTGTACTTTGCCTATGCACCCCAGTATCCCTGTACCCCTGTAGTACCCCTGTACCATTTGTCATAGACGGTGGTGATCACTTACCACCCGAAGGGCCTTGTTTGCCACTAAATGTCATAAAAAAATATTAACACTGCTCAGCGGCTGAACTGATTTTTATACAGTTTCGACTACAGGTAGACCATGGCCTGGACTTAGGATAAATTTTATTCCGATATTAACTACGTTCCCATTGGAATTTTTTTGACTTTCACATGGATAAATCCAATGACAAAAGCTTGTACTCTATACCGTACATTAAAAAATCCCCAAAGGACGTATTTCTTTCAAGACTCGGGTCATTGTACAAAAAATTGGCGAGCAACAACTACAACGTCCTCCAGCAAGGGAATATCACGCTAAAGTTTCGTTTGAAAGTGACAGATTGGTTGGTGAGCGTGTCCAATCTGGTTGATTTAGCGCGCCAATAATCTGTGACGTCACGCGACACGTCAGGTGTCAGGCGTAGTCGCCATGTGCTACACAATGAAAACATACGGAGTGGTGCTGTGAGACGACTTGCTGAATAAAAAACCTTAGGTGGAGAATTTTTCGCTTTAGAGCCCTTTTCCTGTCATGCGGTTAGCCGCCCGCATACGGATCTGGTTCGCGTGTGCGACATGCATTCATACATGCTTTTCCTACCACGCAGGCAGAACGCGCGCGTAACTCGGATTGGCTGCGGGTGCGCATCACGCCCGTGCCAGCCGCATGCGGGCGCGCGTTCTTCTTCCGCCAGTGTAGTTTTTACTGTCGTGCTGGTCACAAGCATGGTCACAGTATAGTACGCATAATGAAAATTGATACCGAGAGACTTTCAAGTTTCAAGATAATTATGGATCGACTCTGAATTGTATTTTGTATGTTTTTTTATTTTATAAGCGATAATTACTTTTTATCGTTCATCTTTCTGCACGAGTTCAGTCACTGGCGACACATACGACACTGCAGCGGCAAACGAGATCTTCGTTATGCGTGTGGCCAGGACCGTGCTGTCACCCGCATGCGGACCGAATCCGCGAAAATACGCATGACAGGAAAAGGGCCTTTAGGCTATTTTACCTACCAGAAATTGCCTCCAAGCATGTTTAGGGTCATGAGGAGCATGTGGTAGGGGGAGGAGAGGGATGCCTAGGGGTAGCGGATAATTTCTGAAAATGAGTTACCGCACCCCTGGGCACTCAGGCAGGGAAGGAACAGGGGTGGGTTTTAGTTAGTAAGAGTCTGACACGCCCTCCCGCTCCACCCAGAGCGGGAGAAGTAATTGGATGATTTCCCCCCAAATAAAAAAAAAAGGGGAAGGAGAGGGAGTTATACTATATCTGTTTAGTGTGACTCTCGTTGAAGGGTTCGTGTCTACTCAAATTAAAAGTTATTCCCATTAAGATAGGAAATCAGACCTAACACGGCGGTTTACAGGCAATTACAGGGTACCTTATGGTGGGTGTATGATGCTACCTATCCAATTAACTAAGGTTTATTGCCATCTCCTAAAATAACTTCGGGTGACACCAATAAACCCTCAAAAAGATTACCAAGCAGAAAAATGTTGTTCTCGTCCTGTCTTGTGTTCGCGTATTGGTGCCATCACATTGCATGCTGCGGTTTTTATTTTGGATCTTATTTATTAAAAAAACAATCATGTGATTAGTTTAAGCAGTGGTGGCCCAGTAGTAACGGCCGCGACTTACAAGTTGTAGGTCGTGAGTACAAAACAAAAAAAAGCAGGCGTTTTACTTTGTGTAAATTATTTCATCACAGTAGAAGAAGTTTTGAGAGCAGTAGCTCTCAAAACTTTGAAGGAAAACATCATGAGGATACCGACATGTCCTAGAATCAAAAATTCGAAGACATGTGACATCCACCAATCCGCATTGGACCCGCGTGGTGGATCACGGCCCACATCCTCTCACAGAGAGGAGGCCTGTGCCCCAGCTGTGGGGACATTAAAAGGTTGATGATGATTATGATGAAGTGAGTTTTATAAATAAGGCTATTTATGTCTGAATTCGAAGATTATCCCTTTCAATGCACGTCACAGTGGCAACGCGCATGTAAAACTCACGCGTATATAACCTCACGCTGCAAGCGAGCAGCAAAAAAATTCGGATTAAGGTCAGACAGACAATGAAACAGGGCAGGCTCTGTCGTCCAATGCCTGTTTTCTTTGGCCTCGAGTCAAATGTTGCATTTGGAAGATGAAATATTTCCTCAAAATTTTTCAAAAGCTATTGTACGCCATTATTAAGATATCCATTATACTCTGCCCTGAAAATTGCATGTTTATTCTTCAGCTATTAAATAAATCGTTTGAATAAGCCACGAGGAAATAAGAAATGAGGTTCCTTCGCCTTTCTTTTTATTTTTTACTCGGCTAACAACAAGATATTTATATTAACGCCTACACCCCGTAGGCGTGCCGCAGCGTAAGTATTGAAAAAGATAATTTTGCGGTGGCTTTCCTTTTTATTTATTTTCCAGTTTTCTTATGTTTTTCTTTACGCTGCACGATAATCTTTTATTTAAGGAGTGGATGAAGTTGCTTGTTTATTAAATTGATATCATCATTATCATCATCTTATCTCAGTTCATTTGGGGTCGGTTTTTTTCTTCAATACTTCTCTATTTTTCGTCATCTCTGTAGTCACTCCCTTTTTACCCATATCCTCTTTCACACAGTTCATCCATCGTTTTTTTGGCATTTCCCTATTCTTATTGCCAGCCACATCCATACAGAAGACTTTCCTCACTACATTTTCTTCATTCCTCACCAACCGATTTCCACACAACTTTTCAGTCAGCGGTGCCACTTTCAGACTTCCTCTTATATACTCTTCCTCTTATAATTTTGTTTCTTATATTTATTAAATTGGTAATAAGGTTTAATTTGTAGAACATAGATCTTACCCAATCTGCACTAGGCCCGCGATGTGGATTGCGGCCCAATCCATGTCACTGAGAGGAGACCTATGACCCAGCAGTGTAAACATCATAGGGCCATCATCGAGACCAACGAGACAGTTGAATAGGGATAGCCCAATCCAACTGTCTCCTTGGTCTCGTAGTCCCAAGTGCGATTTTTGTGCATGTGGTCCTGGGTTCCATTGCCGGGTTGGGTAAAAAGTGCCATTGAATTTTTCCATTAGAAATTACACAGCAGCTTGGAGTTTGGAAGTTGGTGGTGTGACACCTCCGTGCCTCGGGAAGTGCGCAAAGTCATTGGTCCTGCCTGATCTCTCCCGGTTGTGTCGAATTGCCGTCCAATCGGACAAAGAGTGCAACGGTGTTTGCGCACATATTTGTGCACTATAAAATCTCCTGCCTACTTGGCAAATATCCGTTAAGATTGGCCACCGTAACCGAAATTCAGTCGGGAGGAAAAAAAATATGTATCCGAACCCATCGCAAATAATAACACAAACATTTTCCTAACTCACAAAACAAACATAAACATTTTAAAATTCATAAACGTAATCCTGCATTATTCTCTTACCCTGAAAACACAACGTGCTTACTGCATATTTCAATAAAACTTTCGTCTTTTGTCAGGTAGCTCATAAAGTATTTCGGGGGCTTGTAGAATGGGATCTTCGTCTATATACGAATGTCGATGCGATGTGGCATAAATATTTTACGATGGACTACCTTCCTTCCCGGTGCAATATATAGAATTCCTATTGAGAGAAATATCAAGTTTGTTCAGCTTTAACGACTGAAATTGCTTGAGATACTGGGATATCTTAAAAGTGTGTGCATAGTTAATAACATATCATGCCTATATTCCGTAAGTTAGTGTTGGACCGAGGTTTACCTTAGTACTCCCACATTTTCCAATTTTATTTGAATCCCATATAATAGGGGGTGATCCAGATTACCAGGCTCAAGTCTTAGTCTAGACTCCGGACTGCTACAGATAAATTCATCATCATCATCATCAGCCTTTTAATGTCCCCACTGTTGGGGCACAAGCCTCCTCTCTGTGAGAGGGAGTGGGCCGTAATCCACCACGCGGTACCAATGCGGATTGGTGGAAGTCACATATCTTCGAATTTTGGGTTCTATTACATACCGGTTTCCTCACGATGCTTTCCTTCACCGTTTTGAGAGTAGTAGTAATGAAATAATTTACACAAAGTTGTAACAAGGCAGTGTTAAAGCCTTGTTTATTTTTTGACCGCTATTCCAAAATTACGTTCTTTGCTACCTTTTTTAATTTCAAATTCAAAATTACTTAGTTTTCTCTGTCATGTCTCTGTTTTTTTTTATATTAAAAATCAGTTCAAATTCTGGAGCCGAGCTAGTAGAAGCTCCTCATTGTCATTTTTCGACTCTTCAAGTGTCAGTTACCAGTTTCCTAGAATTGTGCATTAATACAATTAAATTACGTAACTAATCACAGTGTATGTGTTCGTAATATTATAATAAAGCCCACTGTTGTAAATAACAAATATAATGTGATAACTCGTCGTGTGTTATTATTCATTGGACTCCTCATCTACGGTCCTCCTACTCTATGTCCTCCTCTACGTGTCACACCACCACTCCGGTCCCGCAACGAGACACGCCATCCGTACCGTGACAAATTAAAGCGCCTGCCTGGGTTTGAACTCACAATCTACAGCTTATAAGTCGCGGCCAATACCACTGGGCCACCACTGCTCTAAAAACATAGATAATTTTTTTATAGATAAAACACCAATAACACTTGGCCCGAGCCAGGAACCGAAACCGTAGTCTTATACTCAGCAACTTACCAATTTACTGCTGGTTTAAAGTTAATGTTTTATAACAAGTCGCAGTTTACTAAACAGAATAGAAAACTCTTTATTATATACACCATACAAAATACAAAAAAAATATGAAGAAAACATTACATAGGGTGACACAATGGGCGCCCTTATCGCTGAAAGCGATCTTTTCAAGACAACCTTTGGATGGATTTTAAAGAGAAAAGGAAATACAGTACTGTAGGTAGTCTTAAGTGTACTATTTAGATTAATATATACAATAAATACATTATAGATAAATATATAAATTAATAATTATGAAACAAAAAGTATAGAACCCTAGTAAAAACGATTAAAGAGAAAGGTAGTGATTTTTGACCATTGTTTTAAAAGTGGACAAGGATTGAGCACGCCTCACCGACACAGGCAAGGCATTCCATAACCGCACCGCTTGAGCCGTCAAAGATTTGTCGTAAAAGCTGGTGGAATGCATCGGCCGGTATCCCTAGTCTCAAGTTTTTTGATGACCTCAGATATCTAATATGTGTGTCATTAAGGAACTTAAAACGTTCTTTACGATAAGAGGGGGTTTTAGGATTGAACAGAATACTGTAGAGCAGAAAAAAAATATGAGAATCCCGGCGAAGATGTATGGGAAGCCACTTGAGCTTTGTGCGAAATTCAGAAATGTGATCACATTTGTGCAGGCCAAATATGAATCTTATGCAAAGGTTTTGAAGACGCTCAAGTTTATTTAGTTGTGCCTGGGTGAGATCGAGATAACTGGCATCAGTATAATCAAGGATAGGAAGCAGAAGGGACTGTGCAAGCGCAGTTTTAGTGGCAGTGGGAAGAAAGTTAAGCAATCGTCTAAGGGACCTGGCAGATGCAAAAATTTTGCGGGTGACGTCCTGTAGCTGGGGACTCCAAGACAGATACTTATCAATCCAAACCCCAAGGTTCTTTACCTTCTCAAATAAATTCCGTTAAATTGTACCTGGGGAAGCTGTGACCAATTTACTTTTGGAATCATCCTAGAGCTGCCAACAACTAAACCGTATCTAAAAACAATAGTCACTCGAATGACACAATCAAATAGTTCAGTCGATTGTCGATACTCTCCCCCTGCTACGGCGTAGCACGTAGCGCTACGAGATTGCTACGGGCTAGGACCGTAGCGCCTAAAACAATCACTGCACTAGAGCATAATTATTATGCATATAAACGTGTATTTTTTTTTTCTTAAGGGGTAGACAGAAACTATAGAACGCCATCTGCTAAGATCCTTGCATACTCCTTTGGCTTGTTTACGTTCATACATCCCTACGTTTCGTCTTAGGTCCCTTGAGTATACTGTTTTAATTTATTTATACCTGAGAAAACTCAAATAACTTTTGCACAAAACTTTCCTATTACATTTTGCTGCTGTAGGCATACCTAAGTTTTGTGGCATTGAGTACAGCGAGGGTTAACACGTGTAGCCACTACCTGCGTTCGTTCTGAATTAACAAACTTATTTTTTGTGCTGAGTAATTTCAAAGTTATAGAAGTAGGACTTCTTAACTTTTTATTTAAATTTTTATTTCGTAGGATAAAACTTATTTGTTAGACATTTTACAGTACAGTTTTCACTACTGAGCACTTGGGAGTTATTCGTTTTCTGCCTTTTATATTGACAACCGCAAGTCGGTATGGTATCAATTTGATAGTTACAGCGAGCGGTTTTGTTTCGTAGTTCTACCTAAGTGAGGTTTTTGGTAGTTCAAGTGTTTCTGACGTGCGGTTGACCGTTTTACTAATTTAATACTCATACTGGTACTCACTCTGGGAGTTGATCAAAAATAAGAATAAAATGACTTGATAATGATTATAATGCTAAAGAGTTTGTTTGTTTGAACTCGATAATCTCAGGAACTAATCGAAATTAAAAAAATATTTTTGTGTTGAATAGTCCATTTATCGAGAAAGACTATAGGTTATATAACATCACGCTACAACCAATAGGAGCGGTGCATCAACGAAAAATGTGGCAAAAACGGGGAAAAAATATTTCTTTTGAGAGCTTCCGTTGCGTGCGCTGCGTAAACGGTTAAATTTACGCAAAAATTGTTTGACGGAATATTTTCCCTTTAAAAGTGCTAAAAAATAAGTCCACGACAGCATATGTCTATCTTTTAAGGTTAACTTATTACAATCTTTTTTATGGTAATCAAATTTGTTCCAAAATAATGCAATATTTGCGAAGGTGTAAACATAAACATGATATTAATCCTTATCCAAATAAATTCGTTATTCATCATAAGTGTTTAATTTTGAATAAAATTGCCCTTGACATCATTTGTTTTCAATGAATATCTTAGGAGATATCATAGTTTAAATCAAGTACCACGCGCACATTCATGATGTGCAAGTCGGGCGATTATGAGGGATGACGGGGTGCACTTGCGCTGGCCGGCCGCCACCAGTAGCTCTACGAGGTACTTTTTTGCACTGTATAGCCCATTTATTGATGAAGGTTATAGACTTTATAACATCACGCTACGACACAGTAACCATAAACGCGGGTGAAACCACGGGCATAGCTAGTAATTAATAAAAATAAATATTAAGCTGGTTACAAGTAAAAACCGGCCAAGTGTGTGTCGGACTTCACACATTTAGGGTTCCATACCACATGAAAGAAATCAATATTTTGGTATTGTTGTTAAAACATACGTAGTAATAAACATTATCACCAAATTTCAAGTTCATAGGTTCATGGGAAGTTAAAAAATTCTTCGGAACATAATTTTGTGACAGACAGACGGACAAACGGACAGACGGATACGTGAGTGACATCAATAGGGCTCCGTTTGGACCCGTCGGGTATGGAAGCCTAAAAATTAATAAAAACCACTGTTTGAAATAGACAGTAAAAAAAAATTACATTGCTTGCAAAGTTATCCGTTCGATTAATGTATTTTCAATAGACTAACAATAGCCATTTGGCAGTAGGGTCGGTCGGATGATGCCCACTATTCAATTGAGATGGATGAACTTTGCACCTTGTTTTTCATACCTCTAATATACAAGGTGAAACTGAAATAACGCAAAACTTGAAAAGGGTAATTGTACTTAACATAAGATATGAACAACTTTTACTATGGAAAAAAAAATTGGTGGTTAGTACATTTTATTGAGTACATTTAAACATAAATGCATGGGTCTGATGATTTTTAACCGACTTAAAAAAGAAGGTTATCAATTTGGATGTTCGTAATTTTTTTAATGTATTTTATAACTCCGTCATATTGACGGATTTGCAAAATAATTTTTTTGTTCGAAAGGAGTTTGTACCGAAATAGTCCCATTCAAATTTCATATAGATCTGATGATGGGTTTCGGAAACAGACAACGGAACTCTTCAAAAATTGACAGTAAATAAACCGCGATTGCTGCTATCGTATGTCTATGAATTGTTAACACATAACTTGAATTTCGGAATTCGGTGTCAAACGAAGACACAAAACCAGGAACACCGACTTCCGAGATTAAAGTTATTTTACACTTTTTTTGGAAGTTGGTTCTACTTTTTTGGAAAAAAGTTTTATTTCACGATTTCAGCTTGGTTGTCATAATAAAATTGTTCATAATGTACAATAATCCCTTTTCAGGTGTTGCGTTATTTCCTTTCCTTGTAGAATACTTTTTCACTTATTTAGTGTAGTGTGGTGACCCTAAGATACCTACTTAACGACAAAAAGCCAAGAGTTTTCTATTGCAACTTGCTTATTTCTCCAAGAAGTTTACAATTAGCACAAAATGGAGATGCTGATGGGTTTTTTCTTGAGCTCTATGGAACAAACTTTGATTAAGTTGAACAAATTCAACACATTACGGAGCTACACGCTGCCGGTAACTTGGTACAATTAATTCCTTTAGAGACTTACTGGCTTACTTACATTTTAGTTAAAACAGAAAAACCTTGTTTATATTACTAACTTCTTTATTTACTTTTTGCGAAAGAAATTATATTACTTAGCAATAGCAAAATAAAGGTGGACCAAAAATAAATTTTAATGATTCAATCATACTAAAGAGAAAAGAAGAAAATATTTAATAATGGTAAGCAATTGTGACAGACTTTACTTATTCCCTTTTTAATAACAAAACATTACCTACATGTTATTTTAAACCCCAAGATACGACTTCGACCCTCTTAAAACATATTACGCCTGAATTTTTTGGCTTGACATGTTGCGTAATTAACAGCGAAATATTCTATTTACTTAAAATAGCGTAACATGATAGTGGCCTCTTAGAAATGCATTTAGTGTGTGTTTTATAATAAATAATCCTATCAATATTTATCAATATTTCATTTAAACGCAATCGCAAAGCAATATTTTACATCAATTGAGATGTCAAATACTTCACATAAGAATTAATGCGAAGTGGCATAAGCGCAACTCACGTTAGGGTGGCTAAAATAGAGGGTTGTCGACATGTGTCCGGCTCTTACTGATCGTGGAACGTTTAAGAAATAGACAAAAAGTGTTTTAAAGTTTTTCTAGAAAAAATCTATGTAAAGGGGCTGAGGGGTTCGAAGAGATGACGGTGACGTGGAGGAATGGGTAAGACACTGGACTTGGAACCGTCATAGGGTAAGGACGACATTGGCTCGAGTTAAGTTAGGAGATTTGGTATTAGACCAAAGGGTTGTGTCCTGCTGTAACTCTTAGGAAAGCAAGTGCTGTTAGTAAGTTAAATAATATAGTTCGACTAGACCAATTTAGACTAATTTAGTTTTTAAAGTATATGTGTGTGTTTTGATTGTTAATGCATCTTGGTTTGAACCAGGAGAGCAATCGGTCGAATGAGTTGAGGTTTTTTTTTGGGGGGGAGGTGGGAAACCATCCAATGACTTCTCCCGCTCTGAGTGCAGCGGGTGGGCGTGTCAGACTCTTACTGACTAAAACCCACCCCTGTTCCTTCCCTGCCTGAGTGCCCAGGGGTGAGGTAACTCATTTTCAGAATTTATGCGCTACCCCTGCTACTCGTTATTTGGAGGCTGAGTACGCTGTGGGCATCCTCGAAATGGGGCAAATTAGGGAAGTGAGAAATGACGATTTTAAACTTTTTCGGCGCAAGGAAATCGTAAATAGTTCTGCAATAGACTGATGATGAAAAACGTTTGTACCAGTTTTGTATCGTATTAGTAATAGGTAAGTAGGCCGTTGTAATGGGGCTAATTAATATAACGCGTGTCCAGTGTTGCTGTAAACTTGTTTCACCCAATGGCAGAGGCACTTCACAGTCCTCTGCCTTAGGATTGAGTAAGACATACTTGAGTAGAGGGCTCGTGTTCAGCTGAAACCGCGGCTGATCCTCTCTAAACCTACCCACCCTAGGACCGGTGGTACACGTACGACGTGACAGTCGATGTAAGTGATCCACGTCTCTGGGGTGGGCTTCTAGATTTTTGTAAAGAGAATATTTAACGTAATTCAATGCACATTGGGTACTAATTTATAGTACCCAATGCAAGCGTTACGTGTCATTTACCCTTTTGTTTTTCACTCGGTCTTGTAACTTTCATAATTCAAAAAAAATATATTTTTATTTTCCTTATCTTCTTACCTATGGATCAGTTGTTACGGGTCGTCAGAAGCCCGAAAGTCTGACATCCAGCCTTACCAAGGGGTATCGTATTACCCAGTTACTGGGTTGTGGAGGTCAGATAGGCAGTCGCTCCATGTGAAATAGTGGTACTCAGCTGCATCCAGTTAGACTGGAAGCCGACCCCAAGATAACTGCGAAAAGGCTAGGCAGATGATGATGATCTTCTTACCTATGGATTCCTAACCCTAATTGATATCATCTTTATTTTGTTCCATCACCTCCTTACTAAATCACCTTTTTCCAACGTAGAAAGCTGGAGAGCTTTCTAAGTTGGAACAAGGTGATATACTTTGTTAGCCTCTGCCAGCGGCTTCGCCCCCGTGAAATTAGTACTTCCCCCGTTATAAGCTTTCAACCCCTTTTTCACCCCCTTAAGAGTTGAGTTTCGAAAAACTCTTTCTTAGTGCATACTTATTTTTCACAAAGAACATACCCTTCAAATTTCATGTCTCTAGGACTAGCCGCTTAGGCTGTGCGTTGATATATCAGTCAGTCAGTCATTTAGGACTTTGAACAGATGGGAATTCATCACAATCGGTGGGAGACAGGCTAGTTGATGAGGAGGGTGAGATCTATAGAAATGTGCGAATGGAGGCGCCCAGTTACTTCCCCATAGGGGAAGCTAAGTCAAAAACCGTAATCTAGTGATAATATTTAGGAAAAATGAAAACTTTATCAGCCTAGGGTAATTTGGAAACAGTCACAAAACGATGCGGTCGACGATGGAGCGTTCTGGCCTAGAAATAACCTTTTCACTCTTGACTTAAAGACCCCCAGGATGTACTCCGTAGGACTCCGACTGGGAATTCCAGTCCTTAGCTGTACGCACAACGAATGTGTTCCCAAAAGATTTTATGCAAGCGCGTGTGATGCCCATCATTTACCGGTGGCGCATCGCCGTACGTTTAGGAGTCCGATGCTAGAACGGGCTTGGCGAGATTAAATTATGCAATTCCGACGTACATTCCCCAAAATGCAATCGATAGAAAATCGACAGGCAACTCGGCGTCGATGCTCAAGACATTGGACTTTGTTGTTTGTGTGTATTTAAAAATCATAAATATTAGATGATACACTTTTTTTTCTATACACTTGCACTCTCTTCCTCAAACTCATGGCCACAGTATAAATGAAACATCTTTAATATTCATCGCAACGCTTTTTTTGCTATTTATGTCAACGGTTTCCTACCTAATTTGACAACGGAAGGCATTGCTTTTGAAACAATATTTTTTCTTACTCCGTTCCATAAAATATATCTTTTAATTATATTGGTATGTTGCTCGGTGAGAGCGAATGTAAATGATGAAGTATGAGAGCATACTTTGTCCTTTTCCTTTTATTTTACTCCATTTTCCATTCAATTCAAGACAAGAACGGACGGCAAGAAACAGTTCACCGTAAAGTAATTTTAATTAAATTACTTCACGGCAAACTGTTTCTTCTTATTTCAAAAGTCAATGTTTTATTCAACACAGCGTTATTCTATTACCAGGGTTGCACAACGACGATTTCCGGCCACCGTAGACCCGGGTCTGTGGACGGCGAGTAATGGATAACTCGCCGTCCGATCAGCACCAGGCCTGAGAGTCGACGGCGTAAAGTGTTCCACGCGTGACGGGGCCCATCATGGCCGATGCCTGCATGCCAAGAGGCAACGTATAAATTCGTAACAGAGTTAGGTACCGCTCCCCTGGGCACTCAGGCAAGGAAGGAACAGGGGTGGGGTTTAGTCAGTAAGAGTCTGAGTCGGAGCAGTCATAGGATTATTTCCCAACCCCAAAAAAAAAGGGTTGCACAACAAAGCAGGTATGAGTTATAATTCAATGGCTTAAGCGATTTTTGCTATCAACAAGGTTCTATATTAGACGAACTGCTACTGACAATTTTGTAATGGGAAAATCCAAAAATAGCTTACAGACACGGCAATCAAACTCCATACCCTAAGCACAGCGTCTCACTTGAGACCACCCGAACCAAAGTAATCATTTTTTGGGTTTCGTACCCGAAGGGTGACCAACGAAACCCTATTACTAAACCTCTGCTATCCGTCTATACGTCCATCTGTCTGTCAATGGGCTATATCTCATGAACCGTATTATGTAGAAAGTTAAAATTTTTTGAGTGTGCCGCCAGCAAAATTAAATAAAAATTACGATGGTACGGAACCCTTCCTGTGCGAGTCCGACTCACATTGCACCATGTGTTCTAAACCCTTTAAAGAGTTCCTGATAAAAGAGTATTTACAGTACCCCCTGCATCCTAATTTTAACTTCAATCACAACAATATTGTTCAATATTGTAATACCTATTCATTATTTTATATTGTAATACCATAAAATTAGCCCAATCCACTATACGTAGTTTAAGCGCCCGGGTGTTGTCGTGTTATGCATAAACCTCAAAGTTTACGGGATTCTGTTACGATGATCTGGAAGGGATATTAGCTAGGGTTGCAACGGAACTTCGCCTCCACCTCCGCAAATACGGAACTTCCGCAAGGATTGTACCTCTGCATCTGCATGTACTGTCGAAATTTTTTAGCGGAGATCTGATCAAAAAAATATATATACGGTCGAATTGAGAACCTCGTCCTTTTTTTCGTCGGTTAATAACTGAAACTCACTAACGTTAAAGAGTATAAATTACTCTATGTTTTCAAGTTTTTACACTTCTGTTTCCAGGCTCCCTTTTTGTGTAGCCCGTTTATTGTATGAGACACTAAGAATCGCCTATAAGATAACAAAACCGCATAGCTGTCTTTTTTCGTGAAAAGGTTTTTCACGAAAAAAGACAGCACATATCATAACATAACATAGATTGGAATGAGTATATAAGAGGAAGTCTGAAAGTGGCACCGCTGACTGAAAAGTTGTGTGGAAATCGGTTGTCGTGGTATGGGCATGTGATGCAGAGGAATGAAGAAAATGTCGTGAGGAAAGTCTTGTGTATGGATGTGGATGGCTATAAGAGTAGGGAGGCCAAAGAAACGATGGTTGGACTGTGTGAAAGAAGATATGGGTAAAAAGGGGGTGACTACATAGATGATGACTAATAGAGGAGTATGGAAGAAAAAGACATGTTGCGCTGACCCCAAATAAATTGGGATAAGGGCAGGAGAATGATGATGATGAGATTGTTTTTTTCTTTGAAAAAAATGTTAATTAGGTACCTAACACAAATAATACCTCCACATCAACTTCAACTTCGACGCAAAATGTTCTTCGGAATTTCATAATTTTTATTTTATTTTGTTTATGTACAGTCACGAGCAAAAATATGTACACAAGCAAACTTTACTTGTAAGCTCGAATATCCTAAAACTGTCCATTTAAGATACTCGAGCTTACAAGTAAAGTTTGCTTGTATACCTACATATTTTTGCTCGTGACGTGATATGTTTGCCATATAACTTTAATTTTCCAACTCCGCAGAGATACTCGTACTTACTTCTGGTTCTGCTAAGCGGGCATCCTTTACATCTCTAGTATTAACATATTGTGAATGTTAATATTGCCCTAGTGCTATAGTTTGGAGACCACTAGTTAATCCTGATTTGATAATACAGCCGTAACAGGGTTTTGTGTATTGTTGACATTGGTATTAAGATTCGATATTGGACAGTGTGTTTTAGTGATTGTTAAATTTGAAGTTACGGTTTGTAGTTGAGATTGTGTATTACGAGTATTTATTAAGTAAATACGGTAAGGGTGATTGGAGTGAGTGTATATATACTTTTTTTTTGGATATTGGGCAATCATCAAATGACTTATACCGGTCTGGGTAGAGCGGGAGGGCGAGTCAGACTTACTGACTAAAACCCACCCTTGTTCATTTAGTTGCCTGTGCCAAGGGAGCCCTGTTTATTGCTGAAAATTATCATCTGCTTATACTTCTCTAAACCACGCTAATTACTCACAATGCGACATAAAGTTTGAAAATGGTGTATTTTCCAACAAAAAGACGAAGAGAAAGTTATACAAGGTGTAAGGAAACGCTTCCGAAAACGGAGACAGGAGAAAAGGCTAGTGAATCTCGATACGATACCATCAAAAATTTGGAAAAAATAATAAAAAAATAATCTAATTTACCGTTATTGGCAGTTAAAGACACCCTTTTATTACAATTTTAGTATGCAAGGTAATATTCGTAAAATATCAGCTGACGCTCGCGCATTCCTCGAGTTAAAAGTGCAGGCGCGCTGGCTGACAGTCGCGCGGCCAACGACCCCACGTCTACACGACACTGAAGTAAGACCAAAGATTACTGGTATCCGTTTGCATATAAGTTGTATATAATCTTCGTTCTGGCTTCGGAAGCTTTCCCCTTACACCGTGTATATTATGTAATACTCACATTTTACAGTAGCTTGAAAGTGTATTTAAAAGTTTACAAAATCCTCAGATTGCAGATTGCCACCTATCGGATTAACTCAATAGAGTCCTAGAACAACCCTGGATCAAACTAAAACAACGGCGTGTTATTAAGATTTAATCGTCTAATGGAAAACATAACACTATGCCGTAACCGGATGGACGTGGTAAATACAGGTCACTTACTAAAACATTTTAAAAATGTTCATTATCTGGAAGATTATTAGTGTAATGTCATCTTCGACCGCCATTGTAGCCGTAGGTTTAATTCGTGTATAAGAATTTCGTAAAAGTTTTGGTTAACAATAAAGTATTATTCTATTTTATGGAGCAACTTCTAATCTATACATATTTATAAAGATGAATCCCTATTTCCCTTGGTCACGGCAATTAAGAAAGTTGCACGGAAAATTAAAAAAAACACAGAAAACTTAACTACTATTTAAACTTCGCGCGTTTGACAATTCATAGCTAAGACAACGTCTGTCGAATCAGGCTTTGCAGGTACTGAAACAATAAGGGTCCTTGTCCTTGTTGGGACCACGGACCACGGAACCCTTTTTTTTCTGGAGTGGGCTACGGCACCCTAAATAGGTGGTATTTATGTCACTGAAAATAAATGAAGAAAATGTCTCTTTTATAAGTGACAGTTTGTCATCATAATCATAATCATTTTAGCCGTAAGACGTCCGTCGTGTGGCAGTTAGATTATTCAAACTTTACCGAAGATTCAATTTACTGGGAATTGTTTACAAAAGTAGCAAAGTAATAATTACGAGGTCGGCTTCGCCAAAATACATAGTTTAGTAACTCTTCAACTTACTGCAAACAGTTTAAGTTAACCTAATTTTTATTCAACATGATTTACTTAAACAATCAAGCCAGATGTCCAACTTCAACTTAATTATTATTTCCTCCAAAAAGTATAATGAGATCAATCAAAACTTATACGGAAAAGAACTCCGAGAAATTACTTTCATTCAATTAAACATTAACAAGTTAATGGGAAGTTTACGGTGACAGAATTCCAAGGAAAATCAAAGTTTTACCAGTGGTTCTTTGTCCCTTAAAAATAACATTCATTTCGGAAAGTTTCGGTTATTGTAGGATTGACTTAAGTAAATTACTGTTGTATGTACCGACTTTTTAAAATTAGTGTTGTACGTACCGACTTTTTCAAATTACTATTGTACGCACCGACTTTTTAAAATTACTGTTGTACGTACCGACTATTTTAAATTACTGTTGTACGTACCGACTTTTTAAAATTAATGTTGTACGTACCGACTTTTTTAAATTACTATTGTACGTACCGACTATTTTAAATTACTGTTGTACGTACCGACTTTTTTTAAATTACTGTTGTACGTACCGACTTTTTAAAATTACTGTTGTACGTACCGACTTTTTTAAATTACTGTTGTACGTACCGACTTTTTTAAATTACTGCTGTACGTACCGACTTTTTTAAATTACTGTTGTACGTACCGACTTTTTTAAATTACTGCTGTACGTACCGACTTTTTTAAATTACTGTTGTACGTACCGACTTTTTTAAATTACTGCTGTACGTACCGACTTTTTAAAATTACTGTTATACGTACCGACTTTTTTAAATTACTGCTGTACGTACCGACTTTTTAAAATTACTGCTGTACGTACCGATTTTTTTAAATTACTGTTTTTTTATTCTTATTTAAATTAGGGACTTTTATAAACGCAATGCGTATGACAGTCCCATCAAAATTACTGTTGTACGTACCGACTTTTTTTTATTAGGACAAGCCCGCCACACTATTCTCAAACCACTGTAACTTCTGTAAGCCAGAATCAACAGTGGGACCACCAGAAATAAACGCCGAATCAATGAAGTTCGACGAGTCCCAGTGAAATGATTACACTGTCTTGGGTTCCGCAACGAAATTAATCAGAAAAGACAGTGGAGGAGTAAAAAAAACATAATTTCCACTTCCCTCTTAATCAAGCGGGAGACCGAACAAAACTAGGCCATTAGGCACAAAGGAGGTATTTACAACTGGGGTAAGCCCAGTTGCCAAGAACCACTGGTTAAAAACAATAATATTAATAGGTCCTAAAATTGCGAGCTGTTACATTTGACTCCAATAATAGGTATGACAAAAACGCTTGAACGCACGAAAATTCTAGTTTCCACAAGGTCTGTGTAATAGACAACTCCAGACATACGTACCAACTATTGATTGAAAAAAACGGAATTGGAAAAGTAAATATAGACATTTTTTTTTTTTTGTGGGGTGGGAAATCATCCAATGACTTCTCCCGCTCTGGGTGGAGTGGGAGGGCGTGTCAGACTCTTACTGACTAAAACCCACCCCTGTTCCTCCCTGCCCTGAATGCCCAGGGGCGAGGTAACTCTTTCGAATTTGTTCTCAACCCCCGGGCAGAAATCTAGACATTTGCCGTGCCGCTGAAATGTGAGTTGCGGTGAAAATCGCTGAAATGGCTTATAACCCTGCAATGGTCGCGTGGATGACAATTATAGTCATCCACATGTCAAAAGATGTAGGTCGTGGTTAGTTTACCAACTGCAATTAAGTTTTGTTATAACATTTTTTTATTTTTAGGGTTCCGTACCTCAAAAGGAAAAAACCGAACCCTTATAGGATCACTTTGTTGTCCGTCTGTTTGTCTGTCTGTAAAGACCCTTTATCTCGGGAACGCGTGGAGGTATCGAGTTGAAATTAAAACCATATTCTTAAGTTTACAGTGCCTTAAAGCTGTGAAAAAATCAAACTTCTAAGTTAACGTAAAAAAAATATACGGCCGTTTCTGCAAAAAAAGGTCTTGACTGACGGACAAACAGACAACAAATTGATCCTATAAGGGGCCTCCAGAAAATGCTCCAAAACCTGTATGATGCTTCTTTTAAGGTATGACTTAAGATGAATATGGCCAAAACGAAGGTTGTCAAACATCAACGATTCAAATCCTCCTCTTAAAGTTGGGAATGAAGCGTTGGAGATGGTTGACCGATATATTATCTACCTTGGCCATATTCTTTCATTCGGCAAAGAACATCAACAAACGGAGGCATCGAGAAGAATACAGCTTGTTTGGGCTGTTTTTATCAAATTGGACGACATTCTGATATCAGCCAAAATTCCACAGTGTCTGAAAACCCGCCTCTATAACCAGTGTGTTCTACCCACCATGACTTACGTTGCTGAGACGTAGAACGCCAACGCAGGAGTCTGTGTAGTTGCATAGAGAGCCATGGAGCGTTCCATGCTCAGCTTGCGTCTAAAAGAACGAGTTCCAAACGTCGAGATACGAAGACGTACAAAGGATTTCAACATCGGAAAACGAGTTAAGGAATTCAAATGAAGCTGGGCAGGCCACCTGGTAAGGTGCGGTGATGATAGGTGGAGTAAGGCGGTGACCGAGTGGCGTCTCAGAATTGGAAGGAGAAATGTTGGTCGTCCGGTGGCGAGGTGGGCGGACTACATTGTTGCCATCGCGGGATCACATGGATGAGACTGGCACAGGAGCGTCGAGATTGGCACGAGAAAGGCCTATGCTCAGCAGTGGATGATGATGATGGTATTATTCATTAAATGATGAAATTCGGTACTAAAATATTATTTTTTGTGTTTTAGAAATTATAGGTTTATTATAATCGACATAGTTTGCATTTATGTCATAATTATATTGTTAAATTGCAATTCTAAATACAAAATGCTAAACAACCAGGAATGTCATTCGTTTATGTTGCAAGATTTATGTTAAGAGCTCCTATTTGTTAAAAGAGATGTTTATATTTCATATACATAATATTATGTTGTGTTATTTGTAGAGAAACCAAGGTTTAATTGTTATAAAACCTCTAAATCACTTAATATTTTTATGTAATTTTAAACTTTGAGTTAAATGTATGGATGGATGGTAATTTTACTGTACTTCGCACGACCACTCAGATTCCGCTAGGGAGCTCGACCTCTGTAGGGTTAAATCGAAACTATAAGAACTGACGTCAAAAATAAGAACAATTATGATTATGATTTATTTTTTTTATTTTATTTTTATTTATTTATGATGCTTTTTATAAATCACTAGCTTTTGCCAGCGGTTTCGGCTGCGTTGAATTAGTACTTTTTTGTGGGGTGGGAAATCGTCCTATGACTTTTCCCGCTCTGGGTGGAGCGGAATGGCGTGTCAGACTTTTACTGACTAAAACCCACCCCTGTTCTTTCAGTTGCCTGAGTGCCCAGGGGCGTGGTATCTCTGTTTCGAACCTATCCGCGACCCCTAAGCAGACGGGCCCCGTCAGGTATTGCTGACATCCCTTTGAGGCGCGTAGTGTTCCACGCGTCCTGATCGGATGGCGAGCTACCCACTACTCGTCGTCCGCAGGCTCGCGCCTACGGTGGCTGGAGATTGTCTCGCAACCCCCGACGCCCTCGGCGTCTCCTGCGGCAGCTGCTGCTGTGGGCGTGAGAGCGACTATGTTAAGTCTCCATCACCCAGATTTTTGAGAAGCTGTAGGTGATATAATTACTCATCGAGGGGATATGGATTTACTAGTCCAGATTTATGTCTAAATGAGAATAATCCAGAACAAAGCCCTTTTCTTATTAATATTATTAAGTATAGGTACTGAGGTATCGTTGAAGCCTGTCTGCATTTAAATACGAGGGTAGTCTTGTTGACTTCCATGATTAAATTGTTTTCACGCTTCAGTGATTACTTGGGATCGAGATCAGATAATAATATTTAGCCTTAGATTTGTATAAAATAAATTATCATCTCCTTCAATGACTGGGAGATGACTAAAATATTATTCTTATATTTACAAATTATTTATAACCTAACTAATAATATATAATAACTACGTATAACAACATTTTTTATATATATATATATATATATATATATATATATATATATATATTATAATTAATTAATCGTACATTTATACGATACTAAAATACACTTAGGGGTCGAAGTACTCTTCCACATTGTTATTATGAGTATTTATGCTAACTTTATTTTTTTAAGAAAGAGTTTTGAGTTGTAATTTTCACTATTTCATAAACGTGCCTACGTAATTATTTTCGTTAATAGGGTTTAAATCTGAGTATTATAGAATACTAGCTACACCTCGAGGTTTCACCCGCGTAGACCGGGATAAAAAAGTATGCCTATGTGTTAATCCATTGTATAAGCTATTTACATACCAAATTTCATCCAAATCGGTCCAGCCATTTGAGCGTGAAGAAGTAACAAACATACACACTCACGAACTTTAGCCTTTATAATATTAGTGTGATAATGATACTCAAAATGATGAACTTTGAAAACAATAAAAATTATTTGATTCTTAAATTTTTATGCCTAGTACTAATGAAGTAGTTATAGGAATATAGCAGCATACTCGTAACTACAACTAGGAGGAGCTCGTGGGCTTAAGTAATAAGAGGCGCACGGGTTGATCTATCAGGTTAAGCTACGCTTGCTGGAGTTGGTCCATGGATGGGTGACTTTACATACCGAGACTCCTCCGTGCCTCGGAAAGCACGTTAAATCGTTGGTCCTGGCTGTCAATCGTGGATTTTTGACAGTCGTTACGGGTCGTCAGAAGCCCGAAAGTCTGACATCCAGTCTTACCAAGGGGTATCGTCTTACCCAGTAACTGGGTTGTGGAGGTCAGATAGGTAGTCGCTCCAAGTAAAATAATGTTATTCAGCTGCATCCAGTTAGACTGGAAGCCAACCCCAAGATAGTTGGCTAGGCAGATGCTGACTCGTAACTACAACTCGTATCTCACAGCTGTTATTATATTACCTAATGCTACAAGCCGCTGGCTCCTCCCAGCGGCTTGACCCTCGTGGAATCAGTACTTCCCTCGTTACAAACTTTCAACCCCTTTTTACCCCCTTAAGGGTTAAATTTCGAAAAACCCTTTCTTAATGGATACCAACTCTTCACAAAGAACACACTCTTCAAATTTCTTGTCTCTAGGACCAGCGGTTTGGGTTGTGCGTTGATATATCAGTCAGTCAGTCAATCAGTCAGTCAGAACTTTGAATTATATATATAAAGATAATGAGTCAGTGCTGGACCTCAATTGAACCTGGTAAAAAGCTACTCAATTCTCAATTCTTTATTGCGTACCATAATGTTTATAGTTGGTAGGGAAATTATTATATTAGTCACAATTATGGACCCTGTCGGGCACAGCATAGATCAAGTAGGAGAGAGGAGGAAGACAACTGTTTTATTAATACAATTAATAGAATTCAATTAAACAATTATATAGTTTTTTATTAATTTTATTTTTTATTATGTACTAATAAGTTAGTACCTAACATTGTGTAAAACCATTATTATATTATAGTTTTATTCACTTTGATTATTCGTTCGTATATACATATAATTAATTATTTTTAACTTATTGTTATTTTTATTTATTACTAAAGGTGAGTTATTTATTGGACGCTCCATATTTATTAAAATATACTTAAATATACGAGTATATGTGTAAAATTTTCGTATTATGAGTAGGTAGGCGTATCTTTTAGTGAGTATTTGTACATAGAAATAGATAGATAAGAAGTTACTTATAATTTATCATTTAAGTATTCACTTATACTATAGTAGCATTTGCTTACAAGGAAAAGCTTTAATTTATTTATGAAAATGTTGTATTTATTTAAATTCTTTATTATTTCGGGTAACTTATTATAAATTTTTATGGACATGACAAAGGTACTATTGGAGTGCATTATTAGCCGCGATGTTGGTAAGTTTAGTCTATTTTTATGTCTTAAAATAATGTTCGTTTGTATGTCCTCTCTTTTTGTAAAGAATTCTGGGTACTGACGCACAAACTTACAAACTACCTACTACTATGAAACGAGCGTGGTCAGAAGACCCAGGTGGTAAGCAATACAGCTGGGCAAGCTGAGCGCATAATAAATGAAGCTTCATAAATTACTTATGAGTATGCTTAGGAATCGTCCTAAAAATGAATCAACAATTTAAGTTGACTATATTTTTCTATTTCTTCAAAATTCATAAACATAACTACAAAGACTTTTCGATACCGAAAAATCAAAGTTAATCCAATCCAGAACTCCAAACTAAAACCGGTAGCACCTCGCTCGATCCATACGCAGACTAGTGTTGGTTTAAAAATCACACTGTATGTGCTCGGCAGTGGGAACTCACACTCACTGTGTCTAGGTTTACAGTTTACTCCCCTCACAGGCCCTCACTACTGCCACACACGAGAGAAACTGTTTCGGGGATATGTTTTATTTACTAGTTCTTTCAGAGACTTTGGCTGAAAAGTTTTTAGTCTGGAACCGAAAGTGCTGACTGTAATTCTGCGATCTGTTTCTTTAAGGCGCTATTAAATGCCAATGCCCTTGAGTGGTTAGCTTGCGTGTTCTATGCTGAGCTCACGTAACACGTCGTACGTCCACCCAGTAAAAGGACTCGCCCATCAAGGAGCGCTGTCCGAAATGAGACGCATTGTTAATTTATTACATATAAAACAACAGGTAAAACACTAATCACTAAATTATAAATAATTAAATGATCTTTAAAATAAAGAAGGTTTCATAAAAATACGTTTTGTAGTTTTTGCGTGATTCTCAATTTTTTTTATCCGTGATAGACATACCTTTACAAATTAATTACACTGCGTTATAAAAATATAATTTCAAATATTCTCAAATCAAATTACGAAAGAAATTGTATAGAGTAACATATATTATAGGTAGGTTATTGTTTGGTAGGCGGTGGATGCGAGACGCACAGGACCGATCATTGTGGCGACACTTGGGGGAAGCCTATGTCCCAGCAGTGGATGTCTTTCGGCTGAAATGATGATAATGATGAAAACTAACCGTTTAGACGTGATGTTCAATTAAAAACCATTAAAGTCGTATAAGTATGTTGAAGCTCAATTTCCGGAAATAATGTTATTTCAAAATTTATGTTACAGATTGTCTAAGGCGCTTAAGCTGCTGTAATTGCTTGAATACATTTTCAACACCCAATCGCATTACAGAGGGCAGTGGTGGCCCAGTGGTAGTTGCCGCGACTTACAAGTGGCAGGTCGTGGGTTCGAACTCAGTCAGGCCTTTTATTTTGTGTAAATTATTTCATCATCATTGCCCTCTAAATGGTGAAGGAAAACATCGTAAGGAAGTCATGTCCTAGAACCAAAAATTCGAAGACAAGTGACATCTAACAACCCGCACTGGGCCCGCGTGGTGGATTACAGTCCACTTCGTCTACCCGGGCCTGCAGACGGCGAGTAATGGGTAGCTCGCCGTCCGATCAGCACCAGGCCCGAGAGTCGACGGCGCTTAGTGTTCCACGCGTGCCTCAAAGAGTTGTCAGCAAACAGGACGGGGCCCGTCATAGCCGATGCCTGCCCGGGAGGATAAATTCGAAAGAGTTACCTCGCCCCTGGGCATTCAGGGTAGGGAGGAACAGTGGTGGGTTTTAGTCAGTAAGAGTCTGACACGCCCTCCCGCTCCACCCAGAGCGAGAGAAGTCATTGGATGATTTTCCACCCCCCAAAAAAAAAAAAGCCCACTCCGTCTAACAGAGAGGAGGCCTGTGTCCCAGCAGTGGGAACATTTACAAAGGCTGATTATGCTATTATGATAATCATATCACAAGCCTTTAATTTGTGAGCCTTGTTAATTTTTTCTCGGTGTTATATCGTGATTGGAACACAAATTCTCGTTAAAACGCTATTTGTTTTCGGCAAAATATCGGTGTGGTTAACAAATAACAAAATTATGATCTGAATTTTATTGGATCCGAAACTCAAACAAAATAATCTACATATTTAAACAATCACAACTACAAAACACACGGGGTAACACAAACAAAACGCTTATTTCATAAAATATTTACCTATTTAAATGTGTCACAAAGTATGTACAGATTGCGGTCATTTATTGGAAATAGGCCTTCATAAATAAAACCCTCGTTTGTAGTGTCCAGAAAGGTATACCAATTTTAATTATCTTATAATTTTGAACACAATCCGAAAACATATCCCAGAGATTTTATTTTTAAGTGAAACTTCTTTAGAATCGTTGTGATTTGAAACTCGATGATACGAAAAAGCAACACTAAAAAGAGACAAACATATTCGTCCATAGGATTTAGCATGCAAGAGAATGAGATAGAATACAGAAATACAGTAGCTGCTTCGATTTCGGGAATTTTTACTTCTACTGCCTGTGAACCGCACACTGTTTCATCATTTTTATGCTCGTGTTTTACCACTGTTACATGAGCCCTAAACATAACCAGCCAATTATGCGTGTACTAATTCACGTTTTCTTTATAATAATACTTACAGGTGTGACGTTATGATATGTCTCTAAACTTTAAAAAAAATGGTAACCTTAAAATGCATGCGTACATAAATGACTTAACTACATTCTAAGTACTAACTATTGATAACCAACTAATAACAGATACAAAAACCAAGTACACTAAGGCATCGAAGTACGCCACATCGCTGTCATCTAGGTAAGCCGGTAACGGCCCCAGAAGACTTGACTAGTATTTGGGGAACTTCTTTGGTAAAAAATTCGTTAAACAAAGCCCTACGACCATGCCTATTTCGGTCATCCAGCAGCAACTCTGTGTCCCGGATTGAAGTGCCACTGAAATTACAGACACATGAAACTTTCGCTGTTTTTGCTTGACGGGTAGATTGCAATGACACGTCGGTCACGTCCTAGCACGTGAACGTGACTTACGAGTATTGCAGTTGTAATGGAAAGAGCTTCGGGTCACGTGGGCAATATGCCAGTACCGTTATCTTTATATATAAAAGAAAAAACTAACTGACTGAATGACTGACTGACATATCAACGCACAGCCGAAACTACTGGGACTAGAAACGTGAAATTTTGCACACGCTTTCCTTTTATAATGTAGGGGAGCACTTAGAAGGGGTTTTTGGAAATTCGACATTTAAGAGAAAAAAAAGGGAGGGGTGAAAAGGGAAGATTTTGTTTGTATTAAACTTCGTCATTCCACGCGGGCGAAACTAGTTACTTATATGTATAAAGAATCGGGCGTTGGGGTAGTGATTGGCTACTGCGTTACGGGTCGTGGGTTTAAATCCTGTGTGGCCTGTAGGAACTTATTTCAGGGATCTAGTGTTTATGCATGTTAGCCTAGCCGACGAACCCGGGCCTGCGGACGGCCAGTAGTGGCTAGCTCGCCGTCCGATCAGCACCAAGCCCGAAACTCGACGGCACGTAGTGTTCCACGCGCGCCACAAAGAGTTGTCAGCAAAACATGACGGCCCGGGACCCGTCATGGCCGATGCCTGCCCGGGGGTTGAGGATAAATTCGAAACAGAGATACTTCGCCTCTGGGTATTCAGGGCAGGGAAGAAACAGGGGTGGGTTTTAGTCAGCAAGAGTCTGACACGCCCTCCCGCTCCACCCAGAGCGGGAGATGTCATTGGATGATTTTCCACCCCCAAAAAAAATAAAAGCCTAGCGGACGAAAATAACTACGAAACCCGGTTTCCGGTTTTGTTTACAAAAAGAACTTTGGTTTGAGTTAATATGACAATTAGTGTAAACTATAAAAATAAAGTTTGATTTTGATGCAGCATGGTACGGGATTCCATACATCCACTGGCATTGCCCTTTTGTAGTTACATCACACAATTTTTTTTTTTTTGTGTATATAACTTATTTGCTGTTGGTAAACTGACCGCAACCTATGTCGATGTATCGGGACAACAGTTTTCCAACGGCAACATTCATAAAATACCTACTTAATTAAAGGAATATTTCAACAAATTCTTATATTTCTTAGAACTAAACCAATTTAACGAGTGTTTCGAACCACCAAGATTATCTGACAGTTTTCTAATGAAGAAGATTCCACGAAGCTAAGTTATTCGTACCCTGACATTACCAACAAACTGGCTAGCAACTCCTACAATAATTCATTTTACCGGTTGACGTTTCGCTAGTTTCGTCGAAAGGTAAATAGTAAACTGCCTCATATTAAAATCAAGAACGGACTCGTAAACTAACACGGGGGAAATTGAAACACGCTTTGAAATATCCATTTCGGGTTACATTTCCGTGTTTATATGTTTATAGTATTTTCGGGTTATACTTTTGACAGTTATAGTGGCGGTGACAGGAAGAGTGGTATTGGTAAAACAAGCGTATTTACCTGTTTGGTATTAGACTTTGTTTGTTGTCATTGGTCATCTGCATGCGTCGAGTAATGGAGTTTTTTGGTCACATAGCCAGGAAGAACGGTCATAACCTCGAACAACTGATGGTTACAGCCAAAGGTGAGGGCAAACATCCGAGAGACCGTAGTGGACTCAGATGGTCGGACCAAATACGGGCTCCACTTTGCTTTAGCGCCAATCTGTCCGAGGCTTCACAATTTTACAACTTATACATGTATTTAAGTAAAACACTTTTGTAAAATATTACAACGCGCAAACGTCTACTTTTTGAGAAAAAAATTCTTAAAGTTTCAGAAAATTCTACTTAATTACATAATAAAATTGACATTTTGCCACAGATAATGTACGAATTTCATTCCTAGGTCGTTTTGTTTTACGTTTAGACAAAGCAACAGTGGATTTTAATGGTTTTTAGCGTAAATATTGTGAGTGTGAGTGTGTGTGAGTGTGTTACTCATTTTTAAATATCTGCTACCGCCATGAACTCAATTATTAAGCAAATAAAATAAAATTATTTTAAAAGAAGTTGTACTATTTTTGTTTACTCTAAAGATCGTAAGTAACGAAACGTAATCGAATGTAAGATTAGCGCGAAAAAAACGTTTGACAGTTGTCACTCGTCGTATGTTCTATTTTTGTTTTTTTTAAAATTATTTTTGCTTTTTTATTATGTTACCTATTACACTACACACTAAACTCAATATTCACTCACTTAATCTTCACTTAGTAAAAAAGCAATGACAACTTAAATGCAAGAGCGAGCGAAGCGAGCTCGGGACTTAGTGCACCCTGGCTCGGACTTTTATAAACCACTCAGAAGTAGGAGCCCCGCGTTGCGGGGTTCCGTCGACACGTGCCTCCATCGACATGCAAACCTAAAACATTATAATAAAATAAAAAATGCCATTGCCCTTCGACGAATGACCTTGACCTTCGGCTTTTGAGGTGTTAATCTTGACCTTGAATATAATTACCTATAATTTTTAATAATAATAATTTTTTCGCACAGCCCCACTGGTGAGGCGTTAAGCGGTGACGTGTTAAAGAAAGTTCATCATGTCCTAATTGATTATTAATAATTTATGTTCATTTGTCAGAATCTAAAGTTAGTGACGACAGTAATTAAAACTTGATGCCCATTGTTTAATGATTTAGTTTATGTTGACAACATTGTATCGAATACATTATTCATAACTCCCAAATTGAATATTATTTCCTCATACCTACCACTTATTGGAAGGTAATAATTTTATCTGTCAACTGCGTCTATTGTAAGGTCATCGACCAATCTGAGAAGCTTTAGGTAAGCACGAGCGTATCTTAGATTCTGTCTACACTTTGCGATCCGTATTCTATGTCACAGTGAGTATGACAAGCCATCTCAAGAGTCCCGTGAATATTTATGATTGTCGTGACTGATAGTCTAAAGCCTGAAGGACTGACGTGACGTCGGTGGTGATATACAATTCTCTTTTTATGAATACCTTAGGGTAAAATCTTACAGGCGTTCGCTCGGAGTGTGAGGAAATCCCAAGGTAAAAGTTTTTACCTTGCTAGGGTATTTAGTCACCCTATCAAATAACTAAACCGCATTAAATAAAACCGACAAAGTACGTGTCGGGCTTCGCACATTTAAGATTCCGTACCATATGAGGGAAATCAATCTTTTGGATTTTGTTAGTAAAATATACGTAATAATAAACATTATTACCACAAGTTCATAGGCCAATGGGAAGTTACCCCTAGTAATAGTTAACCATAAAAAGAACTAAACTACAGAAGTTAATGATAATAATAATCCCCCAATCGAATTTCGATTACAGTGGCCAATCTGAAAGGAGATTTATAGCCTCACTCCGTGAACTTTCTGTGCCTTTACTCTCATATTCCGATGGGACGGCAATCCTATACGAACGGGGAGAGCTCAGACGCAGGACGCTTACGTGCATTCTGATCTCTCCAGGGTTCTCAGACCACCAACTTCTAAACTCTGGACTGCCACATACTACGAGACCAACGAGGTCATTCTAGCTGACAGATGTCCTAGGCTAAACGTTCCCTAAGCATTGCCACATTGAACGGTCTTGTGCTTTTTGCATCAAGCCAACTCCAGCGTCCCTCACCACCACGTCACCTTGTGAGCAACCTTTCAACGCTGCGTTTTTCGGCACGATATAAGCCTGTTTATAACTGTACCTAATGATCCTTTTACTTTTTTTATCGCTTTTCATTAGAAAGAACACTGACTACGATTAACCCCGATGTTCGAGCACATAATCGATCATACTTTTGTTTAACTGAAGCCAATAAAACCTCCATCACGCCAATCTCTTTAAAACTCACCAGCCATTAAAATTCGGTCAGTCAACGGCTTCTCTTTTTAAAAAATATTGAGCCAGTCCGTCCGAATATTATAATGTTTATTTCAATCGTTGACGCGGACCATAGCGCGGACGCTGGCAGCCGTCAGAACGATCGGGGCTGCCGTTAAAATCGCACGCTGAATGTATTTCGTGACACCGAGACGTAATACCTACCTGTATTATTACGGAACTAGAGAATACGGAAGCGGCACAGAAAAGATCATGTATATAGAAACAAAATATGATTGGATTGTGTGAGGAATGACATAAAAGAAAAGGGAAATGAGGGGGTGACAATTGACACCGGAGAACGGGTGAAGAAAACGTGAACCGCAAATAACACATACCTTAAAGATATGTCAGCAATAATTGACGGGGCCCGCTAAGGCTGGTGCCTGTCAGGGTCACGGGATTGCTCGAAAAGATACCACGGTTCTGGAACGCAAAGGGCAACTGAAAACGGGTGGGTTTTATTCAGTAAGTGTCCACCCAGAGCGGAAAAAGTCATCTGACGATTTCAAACCGTCAAAAAAAAAGCAATATGGATCAAAAGAATGAAGATTATGAGGAAAATAACGTCCGGCACTAGCTAAACGTAGAAACAGAGAGCCTTTAGCTACAAGATCCTTCCATTTTTCTACTCACTGAGCTGCAGGACCCAGTTTAAAAAATCTGTGAAAGAGGAGAAAGAAAAAAACTGGCCAAGTGCGTGACGGCTTTCACACATTAAGGGTTCAATACCAAATATTGGTATTTGTTAGTAAATTCTAAGTAACAATAAACATTATCACCAAATTTCAAGTTCATAGGTCAATGGGAAGTTAAAAAATTCTTCGTCACAAAATTTTGTGACAGACGACGGACGGACAGACAGACGGACACGTGAGTGACAACAATAGGCCTCCGTTTGGACCCTTCGGGTACGGAACTCTAAAAAATGGATGACAGAGACTGATAATAAAATTTTGATATTCAACTACATAACGACCTTTAAAGTGTTTATCGAACAACAAAATTGTATTGTTCATTGAAACCATAAACCTAATATCAATAAAAGTGTTTCGAATATATAATGACGTCGCTTAAAAACTTTGGCATTTATAGGTCAAAACAAAAGTTAGACTAAACATTTCAACTAGATAATAATTATAATCTCGATGTTTATATGCCCCAATTTATTATCACTTTTAACGATGTAAACTGTGTGTGTATTTAGTAAGTATAACAATATTTTGATACTTTGTAAGAACTTGATAAAATATGTGTTTTTGCGTCGATATAAGAAAAGAAGTATCATCAGGGCACTATGTACAGTCCAAAACTGTTTAAAACCTTGAACTGATTTTCTTACTTGTCATAAAAAAAAAATCCTAGTCATCATGTTACCAGCAAGACAGAATTTCTTTTTTTCTGAGTGGGAAATCATCGAATAACTTTTCCCGCTCTACTAGGTGGAAGGGCGTGTCAGACTCTTACTAACTAAAACCCACCCTTTTTCCTTTAGTTGCCTGTGCCAGGAAACGGTTTCAGATTTATTCGCGACCAAATGTGTAGGTGCGCATTAATATTATGTCAATACTAGTGGATCACAATTCCCATAAGTTCCTAATAGATTACATCATCAATTAATTTGCCTACCATATTCCCAACTATGTTGGGCCTTCCAGTCCAACTGGATGCAGTTATATTCTATCTAGCTTGTACTGTCCCACTACTGGGCAAAGGCCTCCCTCAATTCCTTCCACTATTCTAAGTTCTGTGTACCCTCTTTTGCAATTCTCAAGGAAGACATCTAATCCTTCGTGGCCTGTCTCGGCCTCATCTTGCGTACCTATATAGGAAATAATATGTGTAAATTATATTTTTCTTACTCCTATGCTGTTCTTTTCTGATTAATTTCGTTGCGAGACCCAAGACAGTTTAATCGTCTCTCTGGGACTCGTCCAACTTCATTTTTAATGATATTTAATAATTTATTTAATCTAAAAAAACTTTACATTCAGGTTACACATAACACTGGATCCCACACTAGAGTACCCTGTGTCGTGAGGTCCAGTCTCTTTCATCACAAGGTTTGTGAGTTGTAGTTTAAGATAAACAGACAAGTAGGTAATAAATAGGTAAATTAAACTCGCGGAAATACAAAAAAAGAATATAGAAAAAATAAAGGAGTGTTTATGTCAAGTATAGTGTGTAGTGTAAGTGTAATGAGAGTGTTATGAGAGAGTGAGTGTTTGGGTGTTTGTGTCTGGAGGTGTGTGCGTGTGTGTGTGTTAGTGTGTGTTTTGAATAAGCCAATAGTGATTATACTTTCAGTGTTCAAATAATCCAAATCTAGCAGCCAATCAGTTACAATTTTCTTACAAAAATTTCTAGTCAAGTTGGATATTCACTACTTTATTAATTTTTGGGTATAGGTGAGGGCCCATAAAAGCAAAAGCTTTTTTGCCACAGCTCAGCTTGCAGGTTGGTCTTTTCCCTCTGTATCTTCTTTGTGAACGCTTATCATCAAGTATAGAAAGGAACGCAGTTTTATGAAATTTGAGGACAACAGCCAGTTGTCCTGCAGTGTTGGGTAGCGAGTTCTCTTCTTATACACCTTTAAAATTGCTCTTTGTGCACGCTCTGCAGTAATTAGATGACTCTTACTTGCTGATCTTCAGGTCAAGACACAGTATCCTAGGATTGACTGGCAAAGAGCGTGGTAGATTATCTTAAGCGTCGAGATATCTGTCAGTGATCTAAGTCTCTTGAATATAAAAAGCAGCTTTCTGACTCGACCACTTAGCGATTCTGATGCTGGTCAATGTTAACACCAAGATATTTGATGTTATTCACCTGTTCAAAGGTTGTGCAGTTGCAAGTGTTACTCGGAACATAGCCACATGAGTGTAGTTTGACTGCGAACAGTGATGAAGCCAATGTTTTTTTTGTGACGCTGAAGTTAATGAATTTGGTTTTTTACACGTTCAATGTTAGTAAATTGTGCTGCAGCCAATCAAAAACTGTCTGCATTCCGGATTCCGCAGTGTTATATGTTTCCTCCCACGACTTACCATGAAAATGATTTTTTTTTTAAAAATCATTGCCTTGGTGTTTTTTCTGGTAGTCGCCACTGTATAGATTCTGGCTTACAGGGGATATAGTGGTTTAGGAATAGTGTGGCGGGCTTGTCCCAAAAAGGTACCTATATTAGCATACGTTATTACCAGAGAAAAATAGGAAGCCACTTCCATTTCACTCTGAGTTCATGTATCAAGCATTTCATATCGAGTCGGGGACGCGTCGGCATTTCCCGAACCTCTTGGGTGCTTCTACGTGACGAGCTTTCACTCCTAAAATATTTGTACTATTCATCGGCCGAGTATTAAAATTTGTGCTATTTGATCTCCTTTATATCGCACTTTTTTTATGGGTGTCGGTTACTGGTCTACGTTGCCATTGCTGCTAGGCACGTATCGTAAACTGTAGCCAGGCATTTTTTGTGCTTTATAGAGTGTTACTACAGAGTTTCTTGTTGGTTCTTCTACCATACGAATTTATCTTTGCAAATGGACAATTAGTGTAATTTTTTTACTTTTGTAAATATTGACATTCAAAATTGCTTTTTATTAGCCTAATTGAAATATTTACTTTGACTTTATCGAATTCACGCCTTTTACCTTTTTTGTTTTGAACTATAAAAATACTAGAATCATCGATGGGTGGGGTTGCCGATTGAGCCTCTAGTGTAGCATCTCATCGATGGTTGCCTGGCGGCTGTCTTCTGGTGACAGATCAAGTTAGAGATCATGTCTGGAGAGTCGCTGGCGTTACTACGTCCACAACAAATTCTGTTATTCTAGCACAATCCTTATGATATTGAAGTTAATGAACCACTAATATAGTAATTATAACAAAATATCACACTTCTATTCCCCAAAGACGTAGACAGAAGTATATAGAACATTATAATATTGCCAAACTGAAAATAGAACGATGAAAATATATCTCAGAAACGAAAGAAGTAATAGAAAAGCGTCTGTTCTCAGTAGTTCCTTTTAAGGTACTTCTAAGAATGTTAGTCTCTGTTATTAATTCAAAGAAAGCAAATAATCTACTCAGACTAGAATTCTCAGAAGTTCCTTCAATGGAATTGATTAAAACCACTTCTGAGTAAATACGTAGAAAGCCTGTTAGAAATCCAAAAATGTTGTCAAAACTACAAACATTTTACTTCGTGTACCTGCATTTCGTCGGAGACCACGTCTTCTCCATGTGCCTCAATTAAGATCCTTCTACAGACGTGAGTAGAGTTTTTCGTAGTTTCAAAATGGTGTGTCAGGATGTTGACTTGTTTATTCACTAGCAGTATTAAAGAAATAAAGAAAAAGTTAAGTAATTGTTTTTTTTAATGTGTAACAATTTTTTTGAATTATTATTGTAATTTTTGGTCGTGAAGTATTTCATTTTTGTAATTCATATTTATTTAGATTATTCACATTATTCATTAGTGGAAGCTTGTAAATGGCCATCTTCTAAATATTGATACAAGCTATTAAAATGTATTAGCTGTAAGCTTTAAGGGGACGAAGAGCTTTGGTGGTTCTATGCAAAATGCTTGTCCGTAGGTTTGCTCGTTGCACGTGTGAAGTGAATGTGACGCTTTTTAAAGCATATTGACAGACTTTTTACACGTGCAGCCTCTGGACGAGTTGTACGCAGAAAGCCATAAATGCTCCTCAAGTTCAATACAACAATGCATTCAGGATGCTGCTGGGGCTGCCACGCTTCTGCAGTGCGTCAGTAACGTTTGGTGATGCGCACACTGATGGCTTCGCAGCCATCAGACGTAAGCATGCCGAGTCGCTGCTGCAGAGGGTCCGGGGCAGCTCGAACAGTCTCCTGAGTGTCATTGCGGGGCAATTTGATTGTCCGCTCGTCCATTATTTGTCCAACCTGCATGTATACGTACTAACATAGTTATTAAGGTTAATATTTACTAACAAATTACGGAATTCCTGTAATAAAATGATTATAATTATTATTTACTAAAACTAATTAAATAAAATAACACTAATAGCACACGCATTGCTTAGTCGTAGTAAAGAATACGAGACACTGGCAGCCCGTAAAGAGTTGGATAAAATAGATGGGTTGCTAGAAATTAGAAAAATATGATGCAGACAAATTCAGACAATTGTTGCAATTCGATTTAGTCTGCTAACAGCAGCGAGTGAAGAAAATCGTGTCCGTGGCGTGACAATATAAATCTATGATGCCAAGTTGTGTGTTAAGAGTGTAAAAAATATGGTTCGATGATAAATAAGAGTGAAGGAATTTCATACCATAATTACTATCAGTATTATACCTATACGGAAGGACATTTGTAATAACAACTAAACGATTTCTGAACGCGCCGCTTTGAATGAACGTAGCTTATTTTTCCTTTATTTCGTGGCAAGCTCAAATGGAATTAGGTGGGTCACGTCAGTCGCATGCACCGCTACCGTTGGGCAAAATTCTCCACACAGTGGGTGCCTTAATGCCTAGTGGATGATACGAGGTGGCACGGAACACGAATTCCTGAAAAAACTTGGTAGAGGTCTTTGCCCAGCACGGGACAGTATGGGCTAGCTAAACAACAGTGTTTTGGTGTTCTTCTCAGGATAGTCAGCTAGGAAACACCGGCCTCATCTACCTAAATCTGACAAAAAAAAACTGACGTATAAAAGTGTTGTAAAAACCTACTTAAAAAAAAAACAACATTTATCATTCAGTTCATCATCAGCCATTTAATGTCCCCACTGCTGGAGCACAGGCCTCCTCTCTGTGAGAGGGTGTGGGCCGTAATCCACCAGTCATATGCCTTCGAATTTTTGGTTCTAGGACATGTCGGTTTCCTCACGATGTTTTCCTTCGCCGTTTTGAGAGCAGTGGTGATGAAATAATTTACACAAAGTAAAGCGCCTGCCTAGGTTTGAACTCACGACCTACAACTTATAAGTCGCTGCCAATACCACTGGGCCAACACTGCTCGTCATCGATCGTTCATTTATCATTTAACAAATACAACCCTGTTTCGTGGCTTTTAGTTCGGACAGAACTAGTTCAATTTGTCTCATCATTGCCTGCATGGCCTGTTGCAGTTAATATATATATAATTATTACATAATTATTATCTATTTATATTGAATTGTTATGATTAATTAATGAATTTACTAAATGATTTTTTTTGAAACAAACTTATTTTCCTATAAGTCAAAGACTGATATTACTCAACTGTCACTTGTGAATCATACTTGTTTGTTAACGGGTATAAAAGAGCGGAAACTCAGTGGAGCGGCTCAGTTGCTGTTCGGCTGTCAAGGCGTTAACATCTAAGGTATGATATTATTCTAACTATTGTTGATTTATTAATGATGTTGATGTATATTTATATCATATTTATGAGCCATGTCATGTAAAGTTATGTATATTGTTACTTAACGTTGTGTTCTAAGGAACACTACTACGACAGTGGTTGTTATATACCACAAGATATTTATCGTTGTAAATATGGCTTAGGTGATACATCCTTTAATAAGATTTATTGCGATAAACGATTATTTATGATGTGTCGATATAATAATAAAAGAGAGCTACCGTGGAGTTTCTTGCCGTTCTTCTCAACGAAGACACACCACATTCACAGTAAGTAAATAAGCAAGTAAATAAGCAAATAAATAAGTAAATAAATAGGTATATTTACTTATTTATTTACTTGTCCATTGAATATCCATTGACTTTCAATGGACTTTCAATGGACTTTCAATGGACTTTCAATGGACTTTCAATGGACTTTCAATGGACTTTCAATGGACTTTCAATAGACTTTCAATAGACTTTCAATAGACTTTCAGTAGCATTTCAGTAGACTTTCAGTAGACTTTCAGTAGACTTTCAGTAGAGTTTCAGTAGACTTTCTTTTTTGACGATCAATAGACGATCAATAGACGATCAATAGACTTTCAATAGACGATCAATAGACGATCAATAGACTTTCAATAGACTTTCAATAGACGATCAATAGACTTTCAATAGACTTTCAATAGACTTTCAATAGACTTTCAATAGACTTTCAATAGACTTTCAATAGACTTTCAATAGACGATCAATAGATAAATAAGTGAGTCATCAATATCATTGAGTAACGAATATTAAATATTTACATACATCTGGTTACATAACTACACATACATATTCAGAAAAATTCTAACACAGTCGCCTCACTTTCTCAGGACATCAGTTCTATGCTATTTCGCCCCACAGTTTGCATAATATGGCACACATCATATCCTCCCCAGTTCCATTTATACCTACACATAAATATGATCTGAAAATGTTGTCAACCCCGGTTGACATAAATTGCAAATAGTAATATCACTAAGACCTAATACCCCATTTCATGTAACATACCATTCATTACGATATGACCCTATTTGACCTCAATTAGTGCTCGCTCAAAGTTGGATGGTGCTCATTGAACCTAATTCTGAGGCTTTGGATATGAAATGTAAAGGTTTTCAGGTAGTGGGTGTATTCAGAATAGAAATTACAAGTCACACCTGCTGTGATAGGTAATAAAAAATATTTTAATTCTAGGTATACTTTGTGTTTTTGGTAAACGTTTTTATCTGTGAAATAAAATATTGAATTCTGATAGTTTACGTAAAGAAAACCAATCAAAAATTCAAAATCACTGGAAAACACTTATACCTAGTGGATATAAAAGATTGAAGCTTTAGATGAAATAGTTATTGGTGTCGATTCTCTTGTTAAAAAACTTAACTAAAATTAGAGAATCGCTATCTTTTACTAAAACGCAGTGCGAGAAAAGGACGGCTATAGCTATGAACTAAGTTAGAGATGTCAAACTAATTTACGCCTTGCGCTTTACCGTGTTTTTAATCGACATGTTTTTACGTGTACACTAATTTTGTACGGAAATATTAGTTCAACTAAATTTGACAGCTCTAATTTACTTCCGTCTCTTGCTTGTTTTATTAGAGAGAGAAAGACAGGAATAGCCTAAATTAAGTTTAGTTTGTGCACAACAGAATTCGCAACATTGCTGTATAATATGAAAAGAGGGAAAAAATTGAAAAAAAAAAACACTACTAGAAATGAAAAATGAAATGTTCAATCACTAGAACCTGTAAAAAGATATCTTGAAAAAATAAAAAAAAAGCATGTGTGTACTTATGTACTCACGTAAGATTCTTTGGCGTAACAAGATAAAAAACCAAACTGTCACAAAGTTTACAAAAGGAAAACAATCATTCTTCATGAATCACAGACCATAGCTAACTTCAGAGTGTCGGTTCTAGCTAACTTCAACCTGTGAATTTTGTGTGACAGTGATGCGCGCGCATCTTAAAATTTCACTTTCATAATTTTTTCATAACGCGCCTAAAGAAGTATAACTTCAAAAATATCTAAAAGTAAATCTCTTCATTCCATTGCTATAAAACCTATTGAGTCCGATTCATATAAAAACACCTGATCCTTCAAATACCTTGAACAATCGCTAACCTACGCCAACCTACCAATGACCAACCTATCTTTAGTATCACTATTATCTTAGGTCACGTTACCCAGGTCATTTAAATAATAACATCACAAAAGCACCCTTTGACATCAAGGCTAAAGGCCAAAAAACTTGTCTTTCCCAGTTATTTTAGGCGTAACAGTAATATCAAGGGATGTTCTCATTTAAATATTATTACGAAGGCACTGCTCAGTTTTTTCCTAAACTACAAGGTCAATTTATTTTTCCACTTTCCTATACTGAATGGTCGATAGTATATAAGAGGAAAGATTTCCCGAGAAAAGCCGAGAGGACCCGACATTGAAAGCCGGAAATCGTATATTCCAACTTGTGACAAGTTTAGCTTGCGGTCCGGACGTGAATTGTGACGTCATTTGATCCTGAAACTCTGTAATATCTGATAACGCGCACAATATTGTTCAATATATATCAGCAAACTATTTCAATAGCAAGATATTAGCTTAATATTGAACGGGTATGTTTAAACGGAGGTATTTGGGCGGATGATTACGCTTTGGGCTATGCATGTTCGAAACCATGGCTTCCTGTGAAGTTGGCAGAGATTACGTCAAGAAGACAAGTACACAAGTATATATTATAATCTAAGACCATGCACACATCACATGAAACACACAATAGTTATCGTCTTACACAGACAGATAAGTGTTGCGTCAAAACAAGTTTATCAGTAAGTATATTTTGTGAATTTTCAGTTGGAGATATCTTAAGTGTGTATCTTTGTTTTAAATAAGCAATAGGTTATCAAAAGACATTTACGATAAGCCTAAATAAACAAGTGAAAACAAATCCAAACCTTGTTCTTTTTTCAACATAGATGAAACAAAAACCAATCGCGAAGAATCTGTTTTAATAATGAATTGATTAATTACCTACGTAGAGCCTTCACCATTTCTACGTACATATAAAATTTTGATCATTTAATCAGTCGGTTGTTTGGCGCCGCACCGACTCAAAATTAGTTTACATAAAATTTGATAGTTTATTTGACTAAGCTCAATACGACTTAAAAGGCTTATTTATTTTTTGCTTTGCGTCGGTTTAACTTTTAGTTAAAAAGTTTTTTTTCTAGACAAGTTCAGTGGCTGTTTAAATTTTTCGTAAATTAATTCATAATGGATATTGTGTTGTAAAGTTGGTGTAGTTTTGTGTCTCAAGTGTCTACGCAACTGGTCAATATTATGTGGAATCATTGAAACTGGCGCGATCTTGGTAAAATAAAGCTGAGAATTTTGTAACATTGACTGCCTCAGCGAAGCTTACCGAGAAGGCTGACTCGACATATTTGTTGATAGATACTGTAAAATCAAGAAACATTAAACAAAGTGACTGTATGTATCTCAAAACTAACTCTGTCTAAACTTGACACTGGCTAAATGCACAAACCGCGAACTCAAAATTAAAAAAAAAACAAATCGTAAAGAATTTGATATAAATCAATGGCATGATAGTAAGTGAAGTGAAACGTGACCAATGTAAAACGGAATGAACGAAAAAAACCCGTAACTACTCGGCCATGCTGCGAACACAACTCATTCATTCATAGTCCGCGCGCATCGTAAAGGCCTTACCGACAGCGCTGTCAATTGCACTGTTGTTAAAGAAACAAAACATTGGACGTAAACCTTTTTTTTACTACTAACCAACTTCCTAAAATAGATCGTGGTCTCTGACCTTTTATAAATCTTTCTTCTACAAACCTTTACAAAAGTAGACAGTTGGTACCTAACTGTCTATTTATTACTCAGGCCACAGTAACTCAATTACAGATCCATCTAAGGGTGAACGTACTTCAAGAACTCGTTACCAAATTCAGACGAATATTAAAACGGTCTAGGTAAACTTCGTGGTAAAAGGTTAGCCTGGCTTGCAACGGTAGAATTTTTAATCTAGATAAAAGGCAAACGAAATTTTTGGAAACCATCAAGACTAAATAAAGCTCACGGAGGTACGCAAGTACCAAGGATTAATTGGAAACGTGAGCTTGTGCAGATTTATTGAGAAAATCTCGTTAACTTTGATGTTTTCGAGTAACAAACAAAAACAGAGACGCAACAAAAACAGAAAGCCGACGATCTCATCTTTACTTTTATACTTCAAAAGACAACCACATTTAAGATAAGACCCCCATCTCATCGCTTCATTTAAAGTAAAAAACAATACAAAGTACATTAATTAACACAAACCGGACAGAAATTTAATTACGCCGTGCGTAAGTTATGCTAATTCTTCGGCCGATTATAAGATTAAGTTGAGTGTGAATTACTGTCGTTCCTTATAAGAAAAAGGCGGGCTCGTTATCCCGCCTTGTTGTTCTTCGGGTGATTACATTGCGGGAGAATCCCTCGGCGCGTTTCTCGTACCTTCAACGGGCGGTCGGCGGTTTTGCAATTTAGTTGGAACGAGCGATGAGAAAAATTTGCGGAGAGCTCGCGGAGCGCTTGCGCGCGGCAAGTCGCGGCGCGGCGGCCGCGGCACGGCAGCCCCGCAGTCAGCGGCGCGGCGCGGCGCGATCAGTCTGCGCTGACACGCTTCCCCACGCTTCGCCACATCCCGCGCACCCCCCCGCACGTCAAACTAACTAATTGATTTATACCCTCAAACATTAGTAAGCGAACTTACAACAACTTTATGTGCGACTTAATCCACAGTGCTGTGAACTTTCTCTTAACGGACAACTCAAAGTTTATGACTTTAAAGTGTATTTAAGCTCGTCAAAGTTTTTTTTTTTCATGTTTTATTTAATGTTGGCGCCGGAGGAGCAGCAATATGTCATGGTAAAATGACACTGGATGAATGATGGTAAATATAGCTCTTTGTGTTAAGTTTGTGTATCTCGCTGACTCACGGTGACAAAAATGAGCTAATGGATTTTCCCGCACAAAACAGACACAAATAAAACGTGAATTTTAAAAGTCTGCATCATTTATTATCACGTCACCAACACAATTTGTATGAATAAATGAATAACTAATCAGATATTTCGTCTTTACATAATAATATAGCGAGTTCACTGGAAGACTTCGTTACGGCGTGAATTTTAATACAAAATAACTAATGCTTAGGTTCGCGGCGACTTTTTACCGTCTTTTTTGAATATTTAACGTTGTAATGTCCGTTTCTAAATTATAATGAACGAAGCAATATTGTTTCTTCTTTTCTTTGCTCTGTTTTTCTTCTCATTACAAGTTTTACTCAAACCCTCATAAAACGTAGTTTCCTTTTAATTAATTTTATTAAACTATCTAGGTAGGCCAAAATAAACACTAATTGGCTTACACATAATGTTCGAAGCTCATCACTTGGCTCACTGTGCAACTTTTGTGATGGCTAATTGAGCAATCAACGGTCTCATTAAGACACTTCCCTATTTCCGCTTTCACGCTTTTCTTAAAGAGATGTTTGGTAATTGTTAACTTATTTCAATTCTCGATTATGAATAAAATTGTAGAGAGTGACTTTATTTACGTTATTTTTAATTATGTCCTTTTCTACCCGACTGCCCCTGAAAGTGGGTAATTTTTTTCGACAGTTTGTATGTATTATTGTACAATATACACACAGAGCCGTTAACTACGCATACTGTACGTCTTACAAATTAGTTTTGCGCAAAAATTATTGCTGGGAAACGACTATTATTTTGCAAGAAAAAAAATATTATTTTTATTGTGCGTAATGTAACGCAAACCTAGGTAAGTGGAGTTAAACCCTGCTCCTTCGCTCTAAGCTACGTAGGTACTTGTCAAATACGTTTGATATTTATTGCGTTTTTGTAACTGCAAATGCGTAATTTCGAAAAAATAATCGAAAATTCAGGTAATGTTTGTTGGAACAAAATGGAATGCTGCAAAGTTGGCGTTTTGAGCCGTGTTGACATTTTGAGAAGTTGGAATTCTGCGTCAGAACTAACGATTCCAAAAATATGACTTAATAGCATTTTGACCGCGACTTCGTCAGCGTGGATTTAAAAAGATTATAGTCTATGGCACTCACAATAACGTGGCTTTCTATTGGTAAAATAATTTTCAAAATCGGTTTAGTAGAACCTCACAAACTCACAAACTTTACCTCTTTATAATATTATTATAGATTAAAATGTAGGAAAATAACATGACTGACAAAAAACAGCTAAAAAGTTCCAAACAAGTCCCTTTTCAAGCAGGAACTTTTGGTTGTTTTTTGCAAGTGTACGTGTATACCGATGACTGAGCCCAACAGTGACAGAAAACGTCCTAAGACGTCACAAATACATAAACTCACGCCTTTTTTCCACGGGGGTAGTTAGAAACTACAGAAATCCACTTGCTACGATCTTATTTTCTTTTTCTTTTTGGGGGGGGGGGGGGGGGTGGGAAATCATCCAATAACTTCTCCCGCTCTGGGTGGAGCGGGAGAGCGTATCAGACTCTTACTGACTAAAACCTACCCCTGTTCTTTCACTGCCTGAGTGCCCAGGGGTCCGGTTTCTCATTTTCAGAATTTATCCGCTACCCCTATGCATGCAGGCACCGGCCGCGATGGGCCCCGTCAGCACTTGCTACGATCTTGACCAAAAGGTGTACTTTTGGTTTGTTTACGTAATAATAATATTAATCCTCCCGACCGAATTTCGATCATGGTAGCTAATCTCAACGAAGATTATCCAAGTACGCCGGAGATATTATAGTGTACAATTGCGAGCCTACACACAGGTGCACTCTCTGTTCCCCTACTCATATAGTCCGATGGGACGCCAATCCGACACGACCGGGGAGAGATCAGGCCAACAGTTTCACGTGCTCTCCGAGATACGAGGGTATCACAAAAATCACACAAACTTCCAAACGCCGATCTGCTACAAATTAACAACACGAACGGAAAAATCCCAACCCGGCAATCGAACCCGGGACCTCACGCTCAGTCCCAGTCAATGGTATATTCAATATTATACAACCAGTGATCGTCAAACTGCAGCCCGCGGGCCGCGTGCGGCCCGAAGCTTATATTAGTGCGGCCCATGGCCCATTTCTTATGCTTAGTGGTAGTGGATAAATTCGTAACAGAGTTACCGCTCCCCTGAGCACTCAGGCAGGGAAAGAACAGAGGTGGGTTTTAGCCAGTAAGAGTCTGACACGCCCTCCCGCTCCACCCAGAGCGGAAGATATCATTGGATGATTTCCCACACCAAAAAAAAAATGGTATGGAAACCATGTCTTGATTTTTTACATAAGGCAAGCTACTGCAGTATCTTACCTATTTCATAATAGTTTACCTGACGTTTTGTAATGGGTTGCATATTTAATTCTTTGCTAATTGCGAAACACACGCACAAAAATATAGACATTGGTATCGACGAATGTTATCCTACTTATCAATAATTCAAAAATAAATACTGCAATTGGCTCTTTAGTCATTTAGAAGAGCTATAAGTATTGCATGCAGTCCAAAGGACGCAATTATAGAAGAAATTGTCAAAAAAATACAATACCACAAATCGCACTAGATTCCTATTTTTAACCGACGAAAAAAAAGGAGGAGGTTCTCAATTCGATCGTATATATATTTTCATTAGTTTACTTACTTTTTTATCTACCTAAACCAGTAAAAAATAAGATCGGGGCCTATACGCGGCCTGACGTGCTGCGCGGCACAGTTAGTATTGGCCCTTGGTCTACAAAGTTTGACGTACACTGTTCTTTACACTATGATTAAAGGATTTTGCAGATAGTACCTAATCACATCATACATCATGTAAACGCAACATCAGTATACTGAAAATATGAAGTCAATTCTTCAATTAGTCTAGCGGTTTTAATGTGTGGTTTTTCAGCATAAGGAGTTCAGTTCGCATTTTGTCTCGAACAATTTAAATGTATTCTAGTTTCTTCCATTCATTTTTATGAAGTATTGAAAGACCTATTTTCAGTAGACATAAGAACTCATTTTATATTCGATACGATAGTCAGTTTTTATATACGATCGCAGAGGTACTTTTTAATGTAAATGAACCTTCAAGCCACGCACCTGTTTCAAAGAAAGCGAACATTTCATAGTTTTCGTTTGGTATTTTAGTTCGGTTTCTGTAGTAGAATAAAATCGAGAAACATAACATGAAGATCAAGCACTTTTGAATTTGATAAAGGTGTTTTACATACATAACTAACCATTTATTTATCCAACTGCTCCTGAAGGAGTGTAATGTTTTTCAAGAGTCTGTATGTTACGTGTTTACCTACATAATATGTTTATTTGTGTGTATATTTCTTTGTCGCTCCCTGTAACCTAAACGGCTGGGTGAATTTTTCACAAATGAAATAGCATTAGATTGGTCTTGACAGCTGAATTGATGTAGATTATATGAATTTTGAAAAAAAATAACTAAAACTAGAAAAGACTTGAGGAGGCGATTCTAAAAATATTACTCACAGGAAATAAAAAAAAACAAATATATTAAAAAAAAACAACGTCAAAAAACAACAAACAGGTATTTGTGTGAGTTCAGGCTGCAGATTTTAGGCTAAAGACTGCATCAGACTGCTTCAAAAGTAACTTGTTTGGCATATTTTAATTGTTTTTTGCCGTCGGGTTTAAAAAGAACCTTTTGGGAGAAACTACAGAAAGATCATTGAACACTCCTTTAACGTGCCTTACTAAGTAAGAAGTTTTATCAATACCACCTCTGAAGACAGAGAAACAGTATTTTTTTTTAGGACAAGCCCGCCACTCTATTCCCAAACCACTGTAACTTCTGTAAGCCAGAATCAACAGTGGCGACCACCAGAAAAAAGCCGAGGCAATGAAGCTCGACGAGTCCTAGAGAAACGATTAAACTGTCTTGGGTCGCGCAACGAAATTAATCAGAAAATACAGCGGAGGAGTAAGAAAAACATAATTTCCACTTGCCTCCTAATCAAGCGGGAGACAGAACAAAACTAGGCCATTAGGCACAAAGGGGGTTTTTACAACTGAGGTAAGCCCAGATTGCCAAGCACCACTGGTTAAAAACACTAATATTAATGGGTCCTAAAATTGTGAGCTGTTACATTCCAATAATAGGTATGGCAAAAACGCTTGAACGCACGGAAATTCGTTCTAGTTTCCACAAGGTCCGTGTAATAGACAACTCCAGACGTAGGCTGAATACTATCCAACATAATATTGCGCTCAGTTTGCCAAAGAGTACACTCGCATAGGATATGATGTGCGGATTGTTCGTATTCGCAATCAGGTCTAGAACATTGACAGAAAGGTGAGGCAACAAGCTTGAAGGAAAATAATTTACTCCTAAAGTTGCCATGACCTGTGAGAAATTGGGCAACAGTGAAACAGAATATGTACCTATGTATACAGTCCTTTCTACTTCTTCTCTCGAATCGACTCGGACTAAGAATAGCTCAAGACGTGGGAAAAATATTACCCAATCAGCAATGTGGCTGCGCGGCTGACTTATCTCGCGTGGTCTGGACATTTAGTAATCGCTACTGAATCGTGAAAAAGGGTTTTGTACACCCCACACCCAATAATTCTACTACCTACTTGCTACGTGCACCTAGGTAATGCACTGAAATGAGATAGTGGTCAACCGTGAGCCTATAAAAAAAAACAACCGACTTCCAAAAAAGAAAATACACTAAAAATTAAAAAAAAATACTTTTATTTCGGAAGTCGGTGTTTGTATTTTATTTCTTCGTTATTTGACACCGACTTCCGAAATTTAAGTTTATATTTTTTAGTGTATTTTCGTTTTTGGAAGTCGGTTGTTTTTTTTTTTTTGGAAAATAGTTTTTTATTTTTCACTTTTTAGTTGTTATACTCCAGCACTAAAACCACTAATAACTTGGAACGTGGAATTTAAACATACTCGTAATTGGAAAAAACCAAAACGTCATCTAGGTACACGTAGTTTACGTTTTTGTTAAATTCTCAAAAAGCGCTGAATCAATTTCGATAAAATTTATATAGAACCACCTCGGGAGTATATTCTTTCGGATAAAAAATTTTGAAATTCGGTCCACAACTGACGGAGAAATCGGCGGACATACAAAAAAAAAAACCATACATACAGTCAAACATAGAACCTCCGCCTTTTTCGAAAGTCGGTTAAAAAATTAAAAAATAAAAAAAAAAACATACAGACGAATTGAGAACCTCCTCTTTTTTGAAGTCGGTTAAAAATCTTCAAAATATAGACACAACCTTATTGGCAATTACAGTTTGGGGACGAAACGCTTGGGTCATGAAGTCTGAGTGTACGTCCGTTTTTCAAAGATATTTCTCGCCAATTGATTGACACTTTGCTTGACCAGAAGGCTGGCTTGTTCTGCGTCAGAGTTTGCATTGCTATTCAACGTAGAAATGCTGCCAGTCTTCTGAGCACGTTACCGACTGACCCAAATGACAGCAATGTGGAGGAACACTTAAACGCCTAAGTGCATTTTGTATTTGTATTTTTGTAAGTACGTAGTTAGGTATAAATAGTAAGTTAATATTTGAGTCATATAAAGACACAACAAAAATCTGCCTAGCCTTTGCCCAACTATCTTAAAAATATAGATACACAACAATTGCGACAATATTAAGCATCGTTTAGAAATTGGAAATGACATTCAAAAGCTATTTGTCGTTCCAAATTCGTAATTTTCCTATACAGTTCACAGATCCTCTGGCTTCTGGCCAGGACTACGAAATGCACTGGAACGTATTTTTGAGCTTTGCTTCGAATACAAAAATACGATTTTTAAACTCGATAAGACATAGCTATAAAGTTCAGAGGTGTACGGTGGAATATGGCATAAGGTTTGCTCGAAAATCGGGCACGGGAATCGTAGTTATGTATTTAACAGCATAGGTTTACGCTTGCATTTGCCAAAGGGACAGACAGGAGAGTCTAGTATTTCGCAAATATTTTAAAGAACATCCACTTAAAATAGGGTAAGCCAGTTGTATAAACTCTCTATACTGCTGATGTACAGATTGCTACTGACACTTACGACTATAATAAAACAAAAAATATTCAAATTGTTGGTTTGTGACAGGTGGAAAGTCAGTTCTAATAATATCACACTAATATTATAAAAGCGAAAGTTTGTGAATGGTTGTATTTGTATGTTTGTTACTTCTTCACGCTCAAACGGCTAGACCGATTTAGATGAAAGTGGTATGTAGATAGCTTATACCCTGGAATAACACATAGGCTACTTGCTTTTTATCCCGAACTACGCGGGTGAAACATCGGGCGCAGCTAGTTATTACATAAAGATCTAAAACGTTTAGGGCAGTGATAGCCCACTGGTAAGGGCCGCGTCTTAAAATTATAGATTGTGGGTTCGAACCCAGCCTGGTGTTTTAATGTGTGCAAAATTATTTCATCAACACTGCTCCTAAAACGGACGTGAAGTAAAACATGTTGACGAAACTGACTGGTCCAAGACAAGAAGACATGTGACATTCATCAACCCGCAAGGGACGTGTGTGGTGGATTTCGGCCTCCACTCACAGAGAGAAGGCCTGTGTCTCAGCATTGGCAACGTTAAAAGGCTGGTTTTTTTTTTTTATTTGTTTTGTGGTTTTTATCTATACAGATATGTCAACCCCATAAGGCTGAGTATACGTAAGCAAAAACGGTTTATCCTACTCGGGAATCGAACCCAGGAAACCGAATCACGACTGTTGAGCAGTCGCACTTTCGACCGTTACACCGCTGTGGCAGTACTTTCACTTTTCCATCTGACAACCAGAATCGTATATGAAGACCACCGTATAGTTTTATTTTATCCACCAAACCAATCAATCTGCCTAGCCTTTTCCCAACTATCTTGGGGTTGGCTTCCAGTCTAACTGGATGCAGCTGAATACCAATATTTTACGTGGAGCGACTGCCTATCTGACCTCCACAACCCAGTTACTGGGTAATACGATACCCCTTGGTGAGACTGGTTGTCAGACTTTCGGGCTTCTGACAACCCGTTACGACTGTCAAAGATTCACGATTGACAGCCGGGACCAACGGCTCATCTTGCTTTCCGAGGCATGAAGGAGTCTCGGAATGTAAAGATGGTCACCCATCCATGGACCAACCCCGGTAAGCGTAGCTTAACCTGATGGATCGACCCGTGCGACTATTATTACTTTAGCCACCAGCTCATCTAAACCATTTTTTATCCACTAAACCGTTCCTCTCAAATAGATTCATCTATCTTTTTTTCACGGAAATATTTCAGCACTTAGCGATTCAGCTACCGAGCTGGTTCTATCATTCATCGTATTTTTTTCTTTAGTTTTGGTTAAGTGCTCGTATTCAATCACCGAAAATTTCGCACGCAGCAATATTTATAGCTGTATGAAAAAAAAAATGTTCAGCAAAATAGACCTTCCCAGTTCCCAGTATATCTATGGAAATGGGTAATAGGGAATATGCATGATATTTTTTTTATTTGTTCAATTGAAGACTTATTATAACTATAGTAAACCAATATGAAGGAATTTTCAAAATATCATCATCAGCGACGAAGTTATAAAACTTTAAGTTGATAATTAGAAAGAGAAGTCCGACATGTTCTTTGACAGGGAAAAGACACGACGCCCATACAACTGCCATAGAAAACAGCGTTTTCGAGAGAGGGACATATAAATTTGTTTAAAATTGTTATATCTCGTTTAATTTTCGTTCAATTTTGATTCTGCTTTCACTGTTCGTACTCTATTTTAGTATATTCATCGATACACCGTTTAGATAAAAAATATTTTTTCATGCATATTCCCTATGCTATCTATTCTATTGCCTATCATATCAATGTGTGACGGTGTGGTCATATTATAATTTTGTTAGAAGTTTAATAACACTGTTTCTGAACCTTTATTTATTACAATATACATAACATATTATACATAAATAAACTAATAAATAACTTAATAAATAAAATATGTACAAGCGGCATAAAAGAGACAGGAGTACAACATCGCTGTCAATGGGAAAATGCCCAGAACGCTGGCTGTATATACTCGTAGATAGATATATCTTTACACTGCTATACTGCTTTTGCCCATGGAAATGAACAACTTTCTTCAAGTCAAATCAAATCTGTGTTTGAACTAAATAAATTCTACGTACTGCATCAGACTTCTTGAAAGGTGACTGGTTTGAAACTTTTTGGTTGTTATTCGTCAGTCGATTTTTTTTAGAAATCTTCTGTTCTTTTCCTAAATTTTAGTCTTCTAACATGTTCCAATATTACTATCATTATATAATAAGCTTGGGCTCTTAACCTACCTTCCTATATGAAAAAGGTTAAAGAATTTGCCTTAATGTTTGTGCCAAAATTATACAAAGATTAGCCGGAATTTTCAAGCTACCCTCCATTATCCAAATTAAACTTAATAAATAATATTAGCCGTTTGGGTGCGACGGTAATTAAATTTAGCGCTTATGCCTTCATTAATAAAGTCCATATTTACGTGTTAATTAGGTTTAATTTACATACTTTTGCGTAATTTTCACCGCCACACCCTTCGGCTATATTAATTTTAATTGATCAATTTTTTTGGTCGTTTCAGTATTTGGGTTAATAACTTTGTTATATCGTTACTTCTTCTTATTTATATAATACCATGTAGACAATGGAGTCAAATCATGTATTACATGAAAACACATGTTATCTGTATCTTCTACTGGTGAACATTTCATTTGTTCACAATGTAAGTTGTCTTTTCTGAAGTAAAATCATTTTCCAAGTCATCCTGCAATAAGAACCTTTGTTTTGCGGATAATTAGGAAAAGGTTCTTAGCCCTGTAACATTGTACCTGGGACTCGGCCGACAGCCGGTGGTACTTCGTCGAGCACTTCCGACGTTTGGCTCCCAGACTGGAGCAGGCCAGTGCTGCTTTGAAGCGGCTCCTGCCCAATCTGGGGGGCCCAAACACCTCCTGCCGGGAGCTCTACGCGGGGATCGTGCGGTCCATGGCCTTGGCCCTTTACGGGGCACCGGTGTGGGCGCGTTCCTTGAGACGGCGACCAGCTCGCCAGTTGAACGCGTCCCAAAGGGTCATGGCGATCCGAATGATCCGAGGTTACCGCACGGTCTCTAGTGAGGTGGCGAGCCTCCTTGCCGGACGTTGACCTTGGGATCTGGAGGCCGAGGTCCTTGCGCTGCTCTGGGAGTGGCGCAAAGAGGCCAAACGTAGGAGCGAAACTCCGCTGCCGCGACATCTCGCGGCTCGGCGGACGGAGCTCCAGCAGGATCTCATGGCGACATGGAGACAGCGACTGTCGCAACCCAGCGCTGGGCACGCCACCATCGCGGTGGTAGTGCCCCTCTTTGAGGAGTGGCTGGAGAGGAGTCACGGTGTCCTCACCTGCCGACTGACGCAGGTTCTCACCAGACATGGTTGTTTCGTGCGGTTCCTGTTTCGGCTAAGGCGGGAGGAAACGCCCAGTTGTTATCACTGCGCAGATCGCCCAGAGGACACAGTGGAGCATACGATGGAGGTCTGCCCCGCTTGGACGGAGCACCGCCGTGTCCTCGTGGATGCGATAGGTGGCGGCGACCTCTCGCGTCCGGCCCTGGTTCAGGGCCATGGTACGGAGCGAGAGGGAATGGGAAGCAGTCTCCGCCTTCTGCTAAGCAGTAATGCTCGGGATGGCGGAGACGGGATGGGTGAGGGAGACTCTACGGAGTGGTCCTCACGCCACCACTGACGGGGCCCATCCTGGCCGGTGCCTGCATGCCTAGAGTAGCGGATAAATTCTCAACATGAGTTACCGCACCCCTGGACACTTAGGCAGGGAAGGAACAGGGGTGGTCAAAACATGGGGTAGTAAGTAAGAGTCTGACACAAGAGCGGGAAAAGTCATTGGATGATTTCCCATCCCCCCCCCCCCACAAAAAAGCCTTGTAACATTATAAACCTAATAAGTATTGTTATAATTATAGACAGACACGTGTAAAGGCTAAGCAAAAATAGAGAACAATGATAATATTAAGAATTGAAGTATACAAAACAGCGAACGCTGTACCAAATATTTACTACCTACGCATTATTCTTTATTCAAATTGTTAGCGGTTCTGAACGTGTGCCTAACTAAACTAAAAATTTTCAATTCATTCATTTGATTTTAGAATCGGTTTGAATTTGTGGAACTTGGCTGGAGTAAAAATGTAATTCGGGGCCTTATTTATAAAAAAAAAACCAGCCAAGTGCATGTCGAGCTACGCTAAGTGAAGTATTTACGGTTTCCGTAAATACTTCACTTAGCAACTAGTCATTTTTTTCAACAATTTTGTATTTTATACGAAATATAACAAGTAGAAACATTTTATAAGTTGGACTATTACTCTAAAACTGACAGAGCTAACTTCTCCGTGATAGTTTTCCTTTAAATTTCATTATTTACACTACCATCGTTGCGGAGGGACGGAGGAGTGATATGATGAAGAGGGACGTAGGAGTGACACGCAGAAGACGACCGTAGAGAAAGACGGAGTTGAATTAAGATAAACACACGACGAGTTAAGACGTATATTTCAATATTTTAAAAAGGCTAGATTAATCGTACGTGGTAACTCGCCGTCCGATCAGCACCAGGCCCGAGAGTCGACGGCGCGTAGTGTTCCACGCGCGCCTCAAAAAGTTATCAGCAAAGGACGGAGCCTGCGCCTGCCACGGCCAGTGCCTGCCCGGGGGTGGAGGATAAATTCGAAAAAGTTACCTCGCCCCCGGGCGCGTAGAGCAGGGAGGAACAGGGGTGGGTTTTAGTCAGTAAGAGTCTGACACGCCTTTCCGCTCCACCCTAGAGCGGAAGAAGTCATGAGATGATTTCCCACCCCCCAAAAAAAAAAAAAACACCTTACGCTGTGACTAAGTAAAGGTACAATTTGTATCATTGTTAGAACCCATGCCTGAAACTGCCTGGTTATAAAAGCTGCACTTTGCTGTTCTAGTAACTCTTCCACAATTACACTGCTAACTGTAATTTGCTGAGGAGTCAGAAAATGACAATGATAAGGAGGAGCTTATTCTAGCTCGGCAGCTGAATTTTAACTGATTTTTTAAATAAAAACGGAGGCTAGACAGACACGGCAAGTAATATTTGAATTTGGAATTTAAAAAGGTAGGAAAGAACGTAATTAATACGAACGGAATAGAGGTCATACCATGCATGACCATGGACCATCTCGAATTTATTTAGATTTTTCAAGCCTAGCATTTAGGGGGGGGGAAACCCACCGGAGGCCGCTCGACTCGAACAAAAAAATCATTTTAAATTTTAATAATTCGCAAAATGAATCACTGAATCGAAAAATAGTCTGTCTAACCCCGCAATGATTTTGAAAGCCCTATCCAACGATACACCATACAATAGAATAGGCGAAAAAAAAGTCATCCCCACTTTACATGTATCGGAGCTACCACATTTTTTTTTAATTTTTTTCGTTGTCGTGGCGTGATTAATAAACATACATGCAAAATAGCAACTTTATAGTACTGTCTTTTAGCTATGTCTCGGACGGACAGACGGACAGACCGAAACTATAAGGGTATACTGTCCGTGTTAGTATTAGGACTACGAAAACCTAAAAAGCATGTGATTAGCATAAACACTGAGTAGCGGGTACTTATTTCAAATTTTTTTTACGGAGCTTTTGAATTTAGAATCAGTTTTTACCCAGGCATGTGGAGCAAATTATGTAATGAAGCAATTGAAATTGTGTATTTATTATACAATTGCCACGTTTTTCATTAGTTCAAACTGATTCCAAATTCGAATGAGTGTTCAAAACCAGCCAATAATATTGTTTCTGCCAGCCTATACAATTTTTCTGCCAGCCTGCATTCTGCAAGGTTGGCATTCAGCAGGCAACCTTCACAATTATAGCTTTCAACACCAAATAGGTATTGCTTGTATTGTAGAATCACCTCTATTAGATATTCAACTCAGTTCAAACCTGGAGCTGCCAAATTAATATTTGGTGTATCTTGCTTCTGTATCTCCCAAAGCTATGGCCAAACATGAGCTACAGATGCATAGGAGTAAGGTGCAACTTACCTGATTATGTACAAACATTACCTACATCCCTGAAATAGGTCAGTAATATCAATATAAATAAAACTATATTTTTTTCGCGATTCCACTCGAGTTATCCAACAAGAACTCGTCTCGTATTTTTCGGGATAGAAGTTTAATTGTTATAGGTAATCGTGTTACTTACTACTTTCAGAGGCTACCTTTTATAAACAAACAAACGATTGTTAACCGACTTCAAAAAGAAGGAGGTTATCAATTCAGATGTTTGTACTTTTTTTACGGATTCGGGATTCGGGCATAACTCCGTTATATATTGACGTATTTGCAAAATTATTTTTATGTTCGAAAGGGGTTTGTTCCGAAATGGTTCCATTTCAATTTCATATATATCTGACGATGGGTTTCGGAGACAGACAACAGAACTCTTCAAAATTTGACAGCATATCAACCGCGATTGCTGTGATAGTATGCCTATAAATAGTTAACACAGTTTAATGGGGAACCACAACTAAAAAGTGAAAAATATTTTTTTTTTTACTAAAATAGAACCGACCTCCAAAAAAAGTGCAAAATAACTTCAATTTCGGCAGTCTATGTCAAATAACGAAGACACAAAATCAGCAACACCGACTTCCGAAATTGAAGTTATTTTGTACTTTTTTTGGAAGTCGGTTCTATTTTTTTGTAAAAAAAGTTTTTTATTCCCTATAACAATTTCATTTTGAAATGAAAACAACCTATTTGTTCGACGCGGAAGGCGGGCTTTTATCGAATAGATAGGTAGTTATCGATTTGTATAAATCGATATATAGGTACGTAAGTAGGATAATGATTGTCGAGAATATGTAAGTTAGGTACGTCTATTTCTTTGGCACGCCCCGTAGCCTAAACAACTACGGTATCATTAGTTTCGTCTTGACCGCCGACATGTCATAGATTAAATGAATTAAAAAAAAAATATATGGCTGCCGCCATTAGGTAAGTAGGTACGGTCGTTTTTTTTTATGTCATGGTTTTATAGGATATTAAACTAAGGGCTTGAGAACGATTTCAAAAATATCACTCACTAATATGTAGGAAATAAAAAAAACTTGAGAGGTGTCAAGGGACACCCGGATGGAACGAAGTTCCTTTCGATTAATTAGTGAAGGAATTGTAATATAGCTCAGCTCAACTCAAGTCTTTAGCAATAACAACAACTATAACAAATAATGTTTGATAATGCTTGATCTGCTTGCAAACTTTGTACCTACCCACCAAAAATACAAGAAGTTTTTATTAGATTGTTTTTCCAACACAATCTTTTTGGATGGACAGCCTCATTAGTGTCGTGACAACTTTTCGTAAGATTTTTTTCCGTCTAGCCCCCTTTCACAACGCGCGATAAGGAACTTCGTTCCAAAAATAAATAAATAGCTTGCATAACACGGAAACCAGATCAAGGAATCCGACAAAACACACTTCTTATGAACCAGCCATACACAGCAAACAATTTTCCTATCTATTTGCTATAATATCACCCTGATATTTCCGCCCTGCCGTCCACCAAATGCGGTGAAAATATATTACAAGCTTGTTAACCTAATCGCTCACTCGTCTGAGATAATCGATTCGTCTTGTACCACTCACCGCTGCACAACTTTTTCTTACATAAACGTGTACATCAATCAAGTCTCGTGTCTTGAGTGAAATTATTCTTTTAGATCGCTAAATATTAGGTCTTTACCTATAAAATTATCATTTTATAAAACGGGTCACTTTGAACAGTGATACGAGTAATTTCGAATTAATAAAGAATAATAAGTTTAATTTTTTTTTATAATTATTAACATTATTATACAGATTAAGACAATGAAAGCTACTTTTGATCCCGGAATAGTGCCGTGATCCCGTGGGAAATGTTAATTTCACGTGAACGGAGCCGCGGGCGGCAGCTGATACTATTATAAATGTAATAATTAGTGCAAAAAATACTCAACGGATTCCGATGAAACTTTACAGTAATAAAGCTAACCTATAGGTACTAGTCGTACGGCAATGGTGGCCATCCCACCCACACACACAATGTGCGTACAGCTAAGCAGTGGAATTCTCTGCTGGAGTCTGTGTTTCCTGATAGCTACAACCTAGGGGTCTTTAAGTCGAGAGTGAATAGGTTATTTCTAGGCAAGCGTGCTCCATCGTCGACCACATCATCGCTTACCATCAGGTGGTCAGGTCAAACGCGTGCCTATAAATAATAATTTAAAAAAAACAGAATTACACAATGGCTATAATTTCTAATGGGGGAAAATACTAATCCTTTGCGGGCAAAGCCGCTAGTAGAAGCTAGTAAATAATAAGATCTCTTCTACTTACATCACAAACAACAAAAAATAATTAATTGATAAACACAGCCAAGCACAACATTATTGAACAGATCATTACTGCTAACAATATCCAGAGGGTTCTGACCGATCCTTATCAGTCACACAATACAGGGGGTATATTCCGTAGTAATGATGTTGTTGATAAGGGAGAATCACGCGTCATTGTGGGCTGATTTTGATATACCGGTAACTCGGACAATAGTCAGCTGATTTGGGATATAGGTACCTACCTGCTAGACAAAATAGCTATGTAATTGTAGGCTTGTAAGAAGGATATTGTCATTAAGGACGATATTTGTTGAAGTTATTGGTCTTTTTAAGGGTTTTGTTGGGTTTATTCTTATAATAGTTTCGTCATATCCGCTTGAATCATGAAAAGTTTGAGCTTTGAAGTAACCTATTCACTCTTAGTGAATCTACAGGGTTACTGGTAAATCAATATATTCGTAACGTGTGACCTATTCACAACAATTAAGCGTCCAAGGAAGCCTATGCGGAAACCCGTGGGTTTCGAGAAAATCCAAGCTTTCAATTAGCAGTTTTAAAAAAATATGATTTTTTGTAGCGAATTCTGGGAGTATATAAAAAATTAAAAAAAAAACAATACAATATCGGGTGCATAAATAATTAAAATAAGTCACACTATCACGTCCTGCCAGGAATACGTCGAGTTACCAGTAACCCTGTAGATTCACTAATAGTGAAGTTACTTCAAGGCCTGTATGCTGCATTTTTGATAGGGTTTGGGAATTCCCGACAATTTCAAAATCCCGGGACACGAGAGAGCCTAGAATCAAAGTCCCGGGAATTCCCGAGTCCGCAAGACTTTTAAGTCTTTTTTTTTTAAGAGGGGTAAGCCTTTTTTGAAGAATTTTAATTGAGTTAATTTGTGGTTAAACGTATTAAAAAATGACAATTTTTTGTATAAATCAACGTTTATTAAACAGAAAAATAAATCTTAATAACTTTACCGTTAATTTAAGTCTTAATAATTTGCTTTGTTTATTTCTTTTAATCACTCACAGATTCACTTTTAAGTAGTTATACTTATAGTTATAAAACGAACTTGGATAAAAATCATACCAATTCTTAATAACTTTACTGTTATTTAGTCATTCTAGTATCTAATCATTGGTCATAATTAACTATTTCGACAATCTTGTCTCGTCTCGAGTCTCGACCCGAACGTCCCGGGACTCGAAACAACTAAAATAACGAAAAGTCCCAGGACTTCGAGACACGAAACGTCCCAGGACCCAAACCCAAATTAAGAGAAGATAGTGGCCAATAGCAAGATAAAAGAATCTAATCAGCCATATGATCCAATTTTATTTATTTTACCTAATAACAATTTACTTGCCACCAGAGGTATAACCTACCTAAAACTTTGATGATCTTAACTATCTACTACAATAACTTCTTGGTGTCATTTATCTGGTCCAGATTTCTTTCAAGAACTCGTTGTCTTTAACACATAAAACTACATACAAATACCTCACGCACGCAATAACGTTAATGACGCTTATAAAACAACACGCCCCAAATTGGCTTATAATGACTTAATAACGTAACACTCCTAACAAAGAACGAGAGTGTTAACAATAACCCAATTTTTGCGAAGAATTTCCAACGCCAACAATTTGCTAATTACACGCCTAACAATTATTGGGGGACTCAGCACAGCAATTAGCAGCTTGATGCTGAAAATTGCTTCTCGATTAAGTAATTTGGCAACCAATTGAATTCCGACATCAAAGAACGTGCCCACTCGCATAAATAATATTAGATTATTCCCTCTTTAAAGTATCTAACCCAAGAGGCAAGATTAAGATGCTAATTTTATTTTGATGTAGGTAAGCGAAAATGGAAAATAAAGGAAAAGCGACCACGCGCCGGAAAACTTAACAAGTGACAGCTTTCTAGAGGTTTTGGCCCTGACAAGGGTCAACGGAACCCTTGGATGCACGCCCAGAACCTTTCTAAAGTGATCCATAAGTTACGTTCAACAGCGCCTCTCTGCACGATAGGGCTAGAATAATTACGGCTAAACAAAAAGATTAGATCCCTTATCACGTTTTCCGGATTCCATATAACGAAAGGAAAACAATAAAATGAAATAAAAACGTTGCAGAATACCGCGATAAGTCACATCACTAGTGATCCACTTCCCCAGAGATGAATGTTTTAATATTCTTTCTCCGTAACCCCCGAGGATAAACGAAAAAGTTTGCCACGGAAAAAAAAAATATTAAAATAAAAAATACGTGGCAACTATATTAATAAATTCGTTTCACGTCCAATACATACGTCCCGCAGACATCAGTGTGAGGAATTTCAAGAAGGTATGCCGTATAATGTTGTTACTAGTGAAGGGCCGATTAATCGGGATTCGAATTCGGTTTCCGTGTTTCTTTAGGGAACGCGAACGGCCTGAAGACAGCGTTTATTTGAATAAAAGGGTTGGTTTACGTAGTTGTTTTAAGCAAAAGTCAATAAAAGGTTCCCTTGTGGAAAGGTCAACAGCCTTAATTTACGCCAATATTTATATCGGATCAAAGGGAAAATAAACACGATTGTTCTTGATATTTTAATGACTCCTCTTTTTCTGTGTTCTAAATTACTTTCCGCGTATACAAAACACAGAAAATAATTCCCAATACTGCCAAAAATTAGGCCGAACAGAAACATTCAAGCGAAAAAGTCCCAGGGAATTCTACGCAAAAAACAAATGCATAACTCTTGCGAACGATCTCTGTCGGAAAATAACAAAAGTATCCGAACATCGTCGTCGGCTCAAACGATAAAAGGCAAAAGATTCGACGCTGGCCGAAAAATTGCTCTCGTCCGGACTCAAACGGTTACGTATAGAAGTATTATAGAGGCCCCCTACCAAACATTTCTATAGCTTGATAGTTTTTTCGATATTTCTAACATAGACTTTCTATTATACATATGTGGGTTTTTGCTAAAGTTGTCTTTCAATGTTTAAGTGGCCCAGTAGTAACGGCCCTAACTTACGAGTTGAACGCTGTCAGTTCAAACCCAGGCGGGTGCTTTACTTTGTGAAATTTATTTCATCACCACTGCTCTCAAAACGATGAAGGAAAACATCGTGAAGAAACCGGCATTTCCTAGAACCAAAAATTAGAAAACATGTGACGTTCACCAACCCGCACTATGTCCTCGTGGTGGATTAATTTTGATATTCATAGAGATAGATTGTGCCTAAGAAAAGAACTTACATCCCAGGAGAACATTGATTATTTTGGACTTTCTCACGAACGAATCCGCTACAAAAAAAACACAATAAAATCAATAACTAGCAATTAAATATGAAACCTCCAGGATGTTTCGTATTCATTAGGCGGTCAGATCAAAATCGATAAACCAGCGCTCCCCGCTAAAACCTTTCAAACTCGAGTTTTCTAATCATTCGATCAAATGTTTGTTTCACTAATATTGTGATAACCCGCCGCCCCAGTTCTAAGAACAACTACATTTAATCAAGAAAGAGTTTTCTATGTTTCTAGATAAAACTACCTTCGTATGAAGACTAAAGTGTAATGCGAACTTAGAGATTATTGTATTCGAGATCACACCTAGAGAAATTTTGTGTGCCGAGAAAAGTTATATTTAGGCTCATTAGAACATTCAGTATCTATATAATATAACTTATACCCGCTTGAACTGAGTTACGAGGAAAATACAACAGGGTCTTCAAATAATTAAATATATCAGATGAGATATACTCTGGCATCGTTCGGGTGGGTGGAATCACTTTAGTTCTATGTTATTGATACGTAGGTTTGTAATGTGATAAGGTTCTTTTGTGAATTGAATTATTTCGTAGATTCATTTCATAGAACAAAGAAGAACATAAAATACCTACGTAAACACTGTTATTTGTAATATCCCACGTCAAAATAAAATCGGTACCTTAATGAGATCGCTTTTTAAATAGAAAAAAAAAATAGATATAAAAAATATTTATTTGACTCGAGTGTTTCAACTAGAGCACAACACCAACAAATACAAAGTAAATGAAAATAATAGTAGGTCCAGAATATACAGTAAAATTGCGTTTAGGTTTTCTAGGTTTTCATTTGTCGCAAATTTTCGTTTGGTTATCAGCCTAAGCTGCCACATTGCTGGGCAAAATACTATCCACAGACATTTACGTCTCTTTCTACGTTTGCATCTCGAACCAGTCTTTGAATAATTAGGGATTCGTTTTGGCCCCTCAAATGCTCTTGATGCACATAATTTTATTATGTAATTCTTTCAATCATCAGTTACAAAAGAGATACTGAAATGTTACCGAAAATACATCGCGCTCGTATTTTGAAAGATCTCAAGCATTCGACCTTTAACATCGCAGCTTCTTTACCAAACATTTTTGTCAAATAGAAATCCTGAACAGATAAAATCTACACCAAGCTGACCCAAGTTGACCCGCTCAATATTCCTTGCTTAAGGAAATTTGTGAACATTTCTTGACCAGTTAGGTGGGTATGCAATCGAGGTAGCCAAGGTACCGACATATATGTGAGGGGAATTCAATTCCGAAGACGATCGCATTATGAATGAGAATCCTAAGTTGTACGTGCATAAGGTAGAACCACGTATTGAGAACATATTATTTACTTGTACGTCCACTCTTACAATCATACACATGGTCAAGGTAACAATTTGAAGTTGACAGCTCTATAATGTTTAGTAAGGATGCTTTTTGTAGTTCATAGTGTTCCCACTGACGTATGGTTGATTGTACTGAGACTGTTTAATGGTGCCGTCCTCTGTCGTGCTTGTAAATTGAGCATGGGCATGCGGTTTTGTTACTCAGTTTGAAGTAAAACAGTTTTATATGTCACGGACATACTATAGTGTGTGAAAACCGATTTTTCATTGGAGACTTCTTTACAGACTCCTCAGGGATATGCTCTAACAGATGTTGCACAGAAGGGGTTACGGAGTGGTCTTTAGAGAGGTAACGGTTCTATGTGCTGACGGAGATCAACGGGGTGGTTTTAGTCAGTTATGCTCCCTGGTCTTTTCTCCAAAAGTCCAGGCACCTCTTGAAACGCTCTCCGGAAAAAAAAAAATAGGTACAGTTTTGTTAATTATTTTGGCTATGAGATAGTAATTGGTTACGAGAGTGGGTGACACCATAGTTTTTAGGGTTCCGTACCCACAGGGTCTAAACGGAGCCCTATTGTTGTCACTCACGTGTCCGTCTATTTGTTCGTCTGTCGTCTGTCACGATATTTTGTTACGAAGATTTTTTTTTATTAGGTGATAGTCTGCCTTATACACTCTAAACTCGGTCTGTTCAGTCTTACGCTTTATTTCGGTGCTGCAGTAATACCGATATCTTTCCGTTTCAGTAAACCCTACGTAATATTCTTGATGATAAATTAATACCAGAGTATTATTTCGTTCCCTGCGGCTTATAATTGACTGAATTTATATTGTTCACAGCTTCACTCACATGGAAGTATCGATTACCGAATAATGCTGAGGAATTATTCTTAATAACTTATTGGGACGTGGGACTACTTACCTACTTATAGACTGACGCTGAGTTCCATAATAATTGAGTAGAGACAAAAATTGGTTGACAAAATAAAGTTTATGAACGCAATAAACATATATGTACTAAGTAGGATCCCGGAGGCCTAGACAAAGAGACGTTTTATCAGCGAACGACTGTCAAAAGTCTCAGACTTGTGATATTGGACGATTGACATGTGATTCCGAAATGTCATGTCTGGCGGTATTAAAGTCAAGAGTAAATAGGTTACTTCTAGGCAAGCGTGCTCCAACGTTAACATCAGGTGTGATGAGAAAAAAATAAACGCGGTGAATCCCAAATATTTTGAACTTTTGACCATCTGTATCGCCGATAAAATGTCACTTTGTCTAGTATCTCTCATTCACATACGATCAATTTATTCTATGTCTTTATTTTGGACGCAAAAATCTATTGTGTTGTGTAGTTTAGCCATGTTGAGGCATTTTTGAAAGGTGCTTAACAGTTATGGTTTCACGTGACTGACATGCTGATATTTGACGTGTTACGCCTGACTGGCCACACGCAGTTTTCACTTCTGTCGGTAGTCCCCATGAATGCCTATTTTTTAGGGTTCCGTACCCGAAGGGTAGCCAACGGGACCCTATTAGTAAGCCTTGGCTTTCCATCCGTCCATCTGGCTGTCAGCGGGCCGTATCTCACGATCCGTAATAGGTAGACAGTTGAATTTTTCACAGAATGTGTATTTCTGTTGACGATGTAACAAAAATAAAATAAAAATTACAGGGGTCTCCCCTACTAGAAACGTGTTTTTTGGCTTATTTTGTTTAATCTTTATAATAGCAACAAGTAGACGCGTATAATCTTGTACTATGGTACGGAACCCTTCATGCGCAAGTCCGACTCGCACTTCGCCGATTGTTTTCAACACGCTCACGCTGTTTCGCTTGTAGAAGAAATATTAATTTCCTATGACGTAACCGTATTCACCCAATAATGAAATAGAGTGCTTAATACTTCTTTTCTATAACACCAAAAAAAGTAATCATTGATAATGTATTTGCCAACGAGGTTAAACAATGTCTTTATTAGCAGACTTCTATTTATTTAGGTCTCCGTCTAGTGCCAAATACTAGACTGTGTCACAGATAAAAGTTAACAGCAAAAGTTTCGTCCCAATTTTATCTAGGTAATTCTAGTACCTACAAACAAAGGCTCCCTCAATTTCTTAAATAAACAGATCAGTGGGTAAACAATGAAAGTAATTATTAAGAAATTAAAGTTTAATTCAAAAAACATTTTCATTTAAGGCCCTCGAAGTTTTTTAGAATTTCAGTTGATCGATTTACTTAACTCGAGTATTTTTACGGAGAAAGTTTTGAGTAATGCGAGGGTATTAGGGTAACCGATTTAGGCTAATTGGTGCTTTATTTTCCATGACTTACTTAGTTTAAGTAATTATTTTTGAGATAAGTATTTAGCAAGATTTTTAAATACATCAAACACATAACTAACGAATTTAGATTTAATAGCGGTAAGACCGCATCGCTTTAATAGGTCACCCGTATTTCTATGCTAAATGCCCCTCACAGAGAGGAGGCCTGTGCCCCAGCAGTGGGGACATTAAAAGGCTGATGATGATGATGATTTCTATGCTATATGTAAACGAAGTTCACACTTAATTCAGTGTTTGAGTTTCCCGCACGTAGTATTTTACGTAAGCCACATTGATCTGTGGTATCTTTGGTAGCGACTATAGAGCCGGTACAATAGACTATGATGGAAAGTTTATGTCACGAACGTGTGTGTGAAAATTAATAACATTATTATAACAAAACTAAAAAGGATTTGCCAAATATTAGCTTTTAATATTGTTTTATAACGTGATTATTAGTATTGAATATAATATCCCATTAATAGCCTATTGTAATGGCTCTACTGTTGCTACCATAGATCAATGTGGCATCCGTAAAACACTACGTGCAGGAACCTCAAACACTGAAGAAGTGTGAAATATACAGGATGAATTTTAAAGATAATATGATGGTTAAGAGTACCTACTAGAAAAGTAAACTCAGGCTTTTCTAGTACTTTTAGCTCATTGATTAGGAAATACTTTCGATCCTAAATAAAAACGCAACATTCGGGATCAAAAAAAAAATTGTGTAAATTGCCTACCAACTTTTTTTCTAAAAAATATAAATAAAGTAAGCTATTGTACAAAAGAATATGGATCGTCTCTTAGGAACGTTTTTCTGTGATGTGTAAGAAAACCTGCAAAATAATGTAAAGTACGCAACACATCATCGTTCATTCTTCTGTAGGTTTTCTACGAATAAAAGGTGACCTCCTAAATCTTAAGATTATGGTCCATAAACTAAGAAACAACACTAAATAAAACCTCAAACCCTCAATTTCTGCAATCAATACATCTAGCCCTAATCACATACGGCTAAATCTCAAATGGCTTCGATCATTAACGCGTGTCAAGAATCTGAGACAGACTATAAATTATAATCTCGAAGGCAATGAAATCGTACTTAGTAACGACGGCCCCGTAATTAAGTTCGAGATCTAAATGCGAATACATTTTCGACTGCATGGTAATAGATTTAGAGTTTATTTCGTCTTAATGGAATCTGCAAATCATTTAGTTCTCTCATTAGCTTGTATCGTTTCTTTATTCAACTCGTTCATTCAACGACTTTTAACAAACAAAACAAAAATGACAAATTATAATTACAATAAAAAATTCTAGCTTTTTGCTTTTAGATTTGCTCCGGTAGCTTATACTAGAGATTCACCAGGTCATCCTTTTACCTTGTAGGAGGCCTTTCAACGGTGAGTCTTCCGTTGACGGTGCGCGGTTGCCACTACAGAACCTTTCGACCCCATCGACCATCTGTTCTCCGAGCAATTTTCCCCGCCCACTGCTACTTCAGTTTGGCGTTTCTTCGGGCTATGTCGGTAACCTTGGTTTCTTGCGGATATCATAACAATTTTACCTCTTTATAATATCAGTTTATATGTAGGTAATTTTCCATTTTCCAGGCGACTAGTGGTCTGCCCAGGGGTCGCGGATAAATTCGAAACCAAGTTACCGCACCTCCTGGGCACTCAGGCAACTGAAGGAACAGGGGTGGGTTTTAGTCAGTAAAAATCTGACACGAAAAGCAAAATTATTTCATCACCTCTGCTCTGAAAACAGTAAAGGAAAACTTCGAAGAGAAAAGAGGAAACCTACATGTCCTAAAACCAAAAATTCGTAAATATGTGACATCCAACAAACCGCACTATACCCGCGTGGTGAATTAAGGGTGCCCTATGGAGTAGCCCTGTATGGAGACAAAAATTTTTTAAAAAAATTTGGAAGTTATGAGATAGTTCGACATCATTGGACACGATTACTCGCTATTTGTGCGAGTAATCGTGGCCAAGCCGTTTCATCAAAGGACCACAAGACGTACGGCGAAGTGCCACTGGTTCATGGTGGACATCCCATCCATACGCACAAAGCGTTTTGAGAAAACATTCATTGCGCGTACTGCTAGAGAGTGGAATTCTCTACCGGAGTCTGTGTTTCCTGTAAGCTACAACCTGGGAGTCTTTAAGTCAACAGTGAATAGGTTACTTCTAGGCAAGCGTGCTCCATCTTTGACCACATCATCGCTTACCATCAGGTGAGATAGTGGTCAAACGCGAGCCTATCAAACATAAAAAAAAAAAAAATATTGTCGAAATATCTCAACTTCCAAATTTTTTTTTTTTTACTTTTTGTCTCCATACAGGACGTACATGCTATGCTTATGTGCAAATTTTCCACAATCACAAAGTTCTTACAGATTGGTTCTCACCCTAAGCACTGAATTAATTATTCTCTACTAACTGGAAGGATAATCCATGAGATAGGCTTTATTACCTTTTTACGACACTCCCAGGAATTAATATTCTTATCTTAGGTCTAATACGTATTAGCTTTCATGATAAATAGTCTAGTCAGTCTACAATATTGACAGAGACGCCTATATCTAAATTCGGGCCTAGAAAGAGGGTTAACATAATTCCGTACATACGGTTACTATATTTGCTACGTTTGTGTCGAAACGGGGTATCGATCGACGAAACAAAAATTCCTCTAGAACATTTCTGCGTCTTGCGTAACATGGTATTTCTATCAGAAGGGTATATATGGCTAAATAACAATTGTTTGATCCATTTGTGAAATTCACCTGCATCTTCGGCTAGTCAGTATTTTGATTTGGTGGCCATTCTGTTCAATAAGAGTCTCTTTACGGAAAGCACGTTGAAAGCTCGTTCCGTTGTCATCAAATAACTTGAATGGTGATCATCATTTCAGCCGATAGTCATCCGTTCATCATCATCATCATCATCAGCGTTTTAATGTCCCCGCTGCTGTGGCACAGGCCTCCTCTCTATGAGAGGATGTGGGCCGTAATTCACCACGCGTGCCCAATGCGGATTAATGGATGTCACATGACTTCGAATCTTTGGTTCTAGGAGATGCCGGTTTCCTCACAATGTTTTCCTTCACCGTTTTGAGAGCAGTTTTGAGTCATCCGTTGCTGGAATAAATAACATGAATTTCATTTCATAATACTCTGAACGTTACGCGTCACCATATTTAAGTACATCAAAAGCCCTATTTGACGGCTAGCTTGACCCTAGAATATTGGTGTTATGTAGTAATTGGGTCGTAGAGATTAAACGGTTAGCGACAGTTTGGTAGTGACCAAAATGTCGGCATTAGGTATCTGTATTGTGTCAGTATAATAGGGATGACGACAGGATAAATAAATTATAATTCTATTTAGTTCGTAAGTTAGATTATCAAAAAATTATAATTCTATTTAGTTCGTAAGTTAGATTATCAAAAAATTATAATTCTATTTAGTTCGTAAGTTAGATTATCAAAAAATATTGGACACGTGTTTTTTGTTTTATCAAATTAATGAAAAATTACAAAGATACAACGCATCAAAGTTCAGGAGTGGGGGCTTGTTACGTCACTTTTAAGTAAAAAGTGGTACAATTAATTTATAACCCCGGCGGCGCTCATGTGTGTCGCTAGTTTTCCGCTAGTTTGCCTTGCCAAAAACCGCTATTATCACTATTAGCCAAGGTCTTTAGACCTGTGACAAGGTTAATACACCCGGAACCTGACAAAGTCTGTAGTTAAACGATGGCCGCTTGTCAACGGGTACTGATAGATGCTGAAACGTGACGCGTCCAGGGCTCTAAAGGATAACCTAAGTGTGATGTCATCCGAAATTTCAACGCACTGTATCGTCTTAATTTTTTGTTAAAGTGACAAAAGAAAAAACACGTGTCCAATATTTTTTGGTAATCTAACTGACGAACTAAATAGATTATTTTAGTCGTCAACCCTGTTGATGGGGCCCGCTAGGGCCGTGCCAGCCAGGGTCACGGGATTGTTCGAAAGAGTTATAGCGCCCTTGAACGCAAAGGGCAAATGAAGGAACACTAGTAAGTTTAATCAGTAAGTCTTTAAAAAATTGGACCTCCCTTGGAAATATTTATCAGCTGATGATAACTTTGTATGGAAAGTCCAATTTTTTTTTTGGGATTTACTATTTTATTTTAGAGAAAGTTCATTTCCAATGGCAGGACCGGTTCTTAAAATATGACCACACCTTTCCGTTACACCCTGTATACTATAGGGACCTGGAGCAGCTACTCTTAGTGCTAGGTCCCTGGAGATTCCTTTCACGTTCCTGGGGGTTTGTCTTACTCGCTGGCGGTGCGAGAGTGTGGTGTACAAGAGTGACTGCTTATGTGTGTTGTGTTATAAAAGAAAGAGGGATGGCACACTAATACGTTATATTGAATAATAAAATTAATACAAGTGCCCTCTTCGAGCGGGCTAGGAGAAGTCCACCCAAAAACAAAAGTCTTCCTTATTCTTCTTAATTTTCAATCGGCGTTCCAAGAGTTTCTAGAATGTTCCAAACTTCCAACGTGCCAGTCTCCACCATAAGGTTGCCAACATAAGGTCGTCACAATACTAAAACCTTCCTTGAAAAATATGAATATGAATAACATAATGTATTTAACGTGTTTTTTTTTTTGTTTGTTATAATGTATTTTTTCTTCACTGTTATTTCTGTGTACCGTGCGTGTTTCGTGTACTGTTGCTGAATAAATTTTACGGGTCGAATACAGAACCTCCTTTTTTGAAGTCGGTTAAATAAGGCCGGTAGCTCAAGATAAACTGACATTCTATCTGCGAAAACGGTGGTCAAAACTAATATGTGCCACCAATATGTCATAATTATTATGGTCGACGCCTAATACTTTACCTTACACTTTTACCTTGGACTTTTAACGACCATTATCACTGATGGAATGTTTGACGGCACGGTTGGCGCAGTGGTTGAGCGTTCGGCTGCTGCACTGCGTGTCGCGGGTTCGATCCCCGCACGGAACAAATATTTGTATGGCCTACAGATAGTTGTTTCGCGTCTGGGTGTCTTGTGTATGTGAGTTTACATGTTTGTGAACGCACCCACGATACAGGAGTAATTCCTAGTGTGGGGCAACGTTTAAAAAAAAAAAAGTCACTTTTGCAATCAATCTGCGTAGCCTTTTCCCAACTATGTGGGGTCAGCTTCCAGTCTAACCGGATGCAGCTGAATACCAGTATTTTATAGGGAGCGACTGCCTATCTGATCTCGACAACCCAGTTACTGGGTAATACGATACCCCTTGGTAAGACTGGTTGTCAGACTTTCGGGCTTCTGACGACCCGTAACGACTGTCAAAGATTCACGATTGACAGCTGGGACCAACGGCTTAACGTGCTTTCCGAGGCATGGAGGAGCCTCGGTATGTAAAGATGGTCACCCACACATCCAAGAACCAACTCCAGCAAGCGTAGCTTAACCTGATGGATCGACCCGTGCGACTGTTGTTACTTTAGCCACGAGCTACTCAAATGGATGTCACTTTGTCCAAAACCTCCAATAAGGCTTAGCCAGTGAAATAACTAGTCGCAAAAATGGGCTGAATCACGCCATAGCCAAGACACAATAATGATGTCCAAAACACATATCAGGGTTCCTTTCATCAGTTCACAAAGAACGGTTCTCTGTCCCCCCCGTATCATTACGTTCCGTGTACTAAATTGAATAAAAGGCGGACACACGGACATTCGTTGTTAACCCGAGATCGTCCCACAAATGACTGACAATAGACTGGATTGTACTTGAATGAGGTGATTTGTGTTGGATCACAGGTGAATGTGGAGTCTTAAGGTCAATTTGGTAGGTACTTTTTGTGAGCGTTATCACTTATTGAGATAAAAGATTTATCTGGAAAATGGAGCGAGGTCAAAAAGAGAGTTTTGTAGATACTTTTTTTCACAGACGATTTTTTATTTGAGCTACAACATTTTCTGGTAAAAAGTTTTTATGTTTGGGTGCTGTATATGTACGTAGACATACCATTATATAAAAAAAAAATAAACAAAATTTCATTATCCTACTAATATTATATATGTGAAAGTTTGTGAGTGTGTATGTTTGTTACTTCTTCGCGCTCAAACGGCCGGACCGATTTGGATGAAATTGATGTGTAGATAGCTTATACCCTGGATTAACACATAGGCTACTTTTTATCCTGGTCTACGCGGGTGAAACCGCGGGGCGCAGCTAGTTATCTATAAATATCAGAAAGTAGAAACTACAAACCGTACGTTTTCTTAAAAAACATGATGTTGAAAACGGTTTTAATATGACAAATTGTTTTCATCATCTTAAGAAAGAGGGGATGCGAAAAACAAACTCCAGATAGATAGATTCTATAGCATGATTTGCTCGCCTCGCCGACAAGATTATCCTTTCAATGTACTTTCCAACCCTTTTGAAGAAACTCGGGTAGACTAGGTATTAATCTGTACTGGTGAAAACTTTTATGCTCGGCCATTATGGTTCCAATATTTGAAGTACATTCATTTTTGAAGTGAAAACTTCTTTAGGCGCGTTGGGCAGTTTTTAGATAGGAAAAAACAATTGAATTCGCGCGCCACCGCCACTGGCTACGAGAGTACACACGTAGCGGATTGTGAGGCGCGTCGGGCATTTTTGTCCAAGTTTTCACTCCTGTCGGCACTCCCAGATTGCCACTGTTTTTCTTTTCTGTGGTTGGTCTCTCGTGTCCTACGGTTACCTTGCAATTTTCCACGACAAAAAGTCTATGACACCTTGATAGAGTCACTTGAACTTCCAGATACTTACCTTTTACAATTTTTTTCTTTTTCAAAAACTCCGACTTACAAAAAGCAACTAAAATGGAATTAATTTTAGTTCAATCACAGATTTGATGCCACGAACTGCATTAGACTACTTGAAAAAAAAAAGACCGAGAATAGCCACAGCCTAAAATATAGTTTTTGATTAGGCAAAAGCAGTCTGTATTATTGTCCAAAAGGATTATAACTCCTAATTACCTGGTCTCATTAACAACTACCGTAACTCAAATATTCGTGTTGGTCATTATCATTCGTTTGTTATTTTGCTCGCTCAAATATTTTAATTAATTACTGGTTATAATTAGTTACCAACTTTTGCTTGTTTACAAATTAGTTTTCAGGTAATTAATAAGCGAATATCCCCGCCTCGTTTTATTTTATTGCGTTATTTATTTCAGTATCCCTTGTAGTAAGATTTCAATAAAAAAAACATATAATATATATATACGGTCGAATTGAAAACCTCCTCCTTTTTTTTCGTCGGTTAAATATATAGAAATATTTTTTAATTCATTACTTTTTATTACATTTAACACTTTTCATGCTCTTTGAATTGGTCTGAGAACTCTTTTCTAGGAATACACCATTTTCTTCTTAAGAAAAATAAATAAAAGCTCATAATATATTTGGCATATTAAATTACTGAATTATTATTATAAAATGGCTTAATCGTTCCTTTTCTTTATTGAAGTATACACTGAGAACTTGTCCTAAGGGACGACGTTACTTGGTGTAGGCGTATGTCAAGAAATTTTCCTACCAACGCTTTTTTAATACTTTTTATAGGTAAATATAGACAGGTTTTATTATTCTAGAAGTGTGTAACGATTTTTTAATAAGATATATTTTTATTGGGCTGTAAAGTTCTATGTTACTAAGAATAATATGGTTCATTGTATGTTGGGGATTTTTCTGATCTACAGATAATGTTTTATTTAACTGCGTCTGTGCATTCTTCATAGAAAAATATAGAGTTACGTTTATTCAAGTCTATTTCACAATACAACAATTTTCCGAATGCTGAAACATAAGCATTCTTTAGGGGAGAGGAAAACGTAGATATTAACAAAGGACGCCAAATCCAGGTCTTCGTCAACCGATGTCTTCGTCGCATCCTCGGAATTTGCTGGCCCGAGACCATCTCTAACGTAGAGCTGTTTGAGAAATGCCACGAGAGTGTGATCGACCGCTAGACCGAGCTTTGTAAGTGGAAATGGATTAGCCTCGCGCTCCGAAGAGATGTCGATCACATTCCTAAACAGGCCATGGATTGGAACCCTCAGGGGAAAAAGATAGCCCACACCCAAGAGGCCTTTGCCCTAGCAGTGGGGACATTAAAAGGCTGATGATGAAGGGAAAAGGAAGCGTAGCCGTCCCCGTCAAACCTGGTGACGCACCGTGTTGGAAGAAGTGATGAGCATCGGAATGACTTGGAGTGAGGTTAAGCACCACGATACTCCAATGCACCTTTTAGTAAACTGTTTTTCAAATATATTTTTTTCCTGGGATTGCCATGTATGAATGTAAAGTTAAATAAAACGACGTTCCAAACCTTTCTAAACCAGACATTTCTAAAAAATAACGTTGCCATTTTTATTTAAAAGTACACAATGAATAAGAATAATGCTTTCAAGTTCAAGAAAAGTTAAAAATGTCGTAACATTTTTGTGTCTCTGTTAGTGGTTTAAAAAGAAAGCAAATATTATATAAAGTGGCTCATTGTCCGTTTTGTGCCAGTTACAACATTATTATTTTCTTATTATATCTATGTCTGAGATTTGCCCTGTAAAATACCTATTTAGCTTGTTAAAGTGTTTTGAAACGATCAGCTAAAAATCACTGCAGATATTAAAAAAAATGTGTGTGTACTTATGTAACTTCTTACGTGCGCGTAAGAAGTTACACTTCTTTGGCGTAACAAGATAAAAACCAAACTGTCACAAAGTTTACAAAAGGAAAACCATCATTCTTCATGAACCACAGACCATAGGTAACTTCAGGGTGTCGGTTCTAGCTAACTTCAGCCTGTGAATTTTGTGCGACAGTGATGCACGTGCTTCTTAAAATTTCACTCTCATCATTTTTTCATAACGCGCCTAAAGAAGTATAACTTCAAAAATATTAAATTTTGTGATGTTTGTCACTTTATTGCGCAAATACAGCTATTCAGATTTTGATGGCATTTGCAACAAAGATAGATTATGATAACACTTTTGTCATGGTTTATGATGTGACTAGCTGTGTTGAGCACTGTTGATGTGAGTAGCTTAACTGCCAGCGGCTACGCCCGCGAGAAAATCAAAAAATATCCCAAAGGAACGTATTCCCGGTATAAAATATGCCTATGTGCTACTCCAGACTGTAATTTGTCTCTGTGTCTATCATCCAGATCCGTTCCACATCCATCCATCCTAACTTTCGCATTTATAATATTAGAAGGATACCAATTCCCTTAGGACTTGAATAAAACCGTAGACAACAGCAATAATTTTTTCCCAGCCATTCACTTCAAGTTATGGAATCCCTAATCTCTTATTGAAACCATTTAGTCAGTTCGAGAATAACGCTAGTAGTTCCAATTCCCTAGGAGTAAATTCTTCTTTCAACACATGAGCAATAAATTGCTACCACTAAATCAATTTATCTGAGCACCGCGCAGAACACGCTAAGCTGTTGCTGAAGTCTGCGCGTTTAATCTTACAATATCAGGCAGCTTTGATAGGTGCTAGGAGTAGGCATGTTAGCTAGCTGAATGGTATTTATTGGGTTTCACTGATAACGTTGGAAGTAGGTAAGTGTGCTCAGCTCATTATGGTTGAAATTAATCTACACAAATACAGGGTGGCCAACTTGACCACTTTAAATCAATATATTTTTATATCAAATGAAAATTACCATGATTGTCGTTGTTGTTGTTGTGTTATTAACAGAATCACGTTTATTTTTTTCACAAATTTGAACGCTGTTTGCAATAAAAATGTGAAAAAAGCTTTTTTTTTTCATTTTGATAGATGATCAAGAAAAAAAATGTGGTCCTTTAATTTTTTTCAAAAATTCATCGAGTGAAAACGGCGGGCTTGAATAAATTGAAACTGTAGGGTTTTGTGGGTATATTGAAATGTAAAAGGCACTGTTAACATTAGTGGTTTTCTTGATTTTTCAAAAACCTTTAAATGCCTTTTTCTTGCTTTTTCAATTTCATATAAAGAATGGAAACAAGAAATATTTCGAAAAAATAATAGCCATTCCTCGTACAGAACTGATTCATGTTTCCAAAACCCACCTTATGTTTTCTGTGCGTTCATTGGATGCTGAGATATCGATGATCAGAGACAAAACGATCCTTTTCCATTCAAAGTTCGATATCTCAGCGAGAAGTGGTCAAATCAAGGTCTAAAAAAATCACGTGATTCATTAAGATTGCACGATGCACATTACTTTGAAAAAAAAGAGATAGAATTGTTTGTAGTTAGGAGGTAATCTCAATAAATTAAGATCCAGTTACAAAAATTCTCTCACTCACAAAAACATTACTGCTTAGTATCATCTTCATCATCATCATTTAAGCCGGAAAACGTCCACTGCTGGGCATAGGCCTCCCTGAATTGTCGCCAAAATGACCCATCCTTAGTATCATACGCCACTTTCTTCATCCCGGGAAAAACCACGGTTGCTGTTTGATAAGGCACAATAATTAGTGCCTACCAAACACGAAGTATATTATATGTGGAATGATTCATAAAAGTTTTGAAAAATGTACACCACTTCATGACAATGCTTGACACCAAAACTACATGACCCAAGTCAATAATTACTCGAAAACAAATCGATTACAGGATTAGGCCGTCAGATGTTCTACCCAGAGTTCACGTGCCCAGGGGTCGTGGATAAATTAAAAACAGAGTTACCGCGCCCCTGGGCACTCAGTAGCAGACAATGGCAATATATAAGTATACATATTTTCATATATTAATGATATCAATTTCAAATTATAATAAACCACTACTCACCATAGACAGTATAAATTACAATTACACCTGCGCAACTCATATTTTTGCGGTTACACTACATTCATCATCATTACGTTCGGTAATGGAGTTAAATAAATAATATGAATTATCGGCGAAGTTGCATTATGAAACACCTGTGTGCTCAATATTACTTGCGTATTGACATTCTACCGCCTGTAAGGGTGGTAGAATGTGAGTTTAATACATATAAGTGATCATGGCAACTGCTATTAGATTATCAGACTTCGAGGAGATGGTCCGTATTGTCACCACTGTATACTTTCAGTCTCTCAAAAGCAACTGCCCTCGTAAAGCTCTTACAGCAAGAAAGATCCAAGTCCCTACATAAATTAATTCTCACCACGTTCGATTCTATAGAAAGCTACGTACGAACCAACCTCTCAGTAGATTTTAAACCTGTACATTAAATGTAAATTACGCTTATACATTATTGATACACGCTGCTTCCATGCGCAGCTCCGTTTACAAGCTATTGTGCTTTCTCTGAAACGATACGGGCTTGAACAACGGTTCGACCACTCATTGTACGTATACCGTACGTAAACGAAAGGTATTTGTTAGCTTAAGTATTATGTAATTGTACGTATGCTCCCAGGTTAAATTTCGATAATTCTGGGCCCTTTTGTGTTTGGGCTCTCTTTGTGTTTTTTTGAGGTAAGGTCGGTTGAGTTCTTTAAGAAAACATAAGTGAATCTTTGAAAGAAGGCCAGTACTCAGTATGCACGATAAATTATGATGTGTTCCATTTTTATGGTTCCGAACTTCTGAATTACAAAAAAGAACCTTTATAGGATCACTTTGTTGTTCGTCTGTCTGTCCGTCTGTCAAGACTCTTTTTCTCAAGAACTCGTGGAGGTATCAAGCTGAAATTGATATCAAATATAATCCGTTGGAGCAGTGAAAAATCAAACTTCTAAGACAACTCAATCAAAAGATACGGCCGTTTATGCTCAGTATAAGCCGCATATTTTGTCACTCTCAAGGGAATAAAAACCTGTAAGATGCTTTCCGTTGACCTATGATCATGAAAATTTGCAAAAGGCATTGGCATAAGCACAAGTAAAGAAAAAAATACGGAAACCGGAAATTTGCAGTTGCATCACTAAAAAAACAGTACTGTAGAGGCACTCCCAAAAAAAATACGATTCGTTCGGAACCCTTTTCGCGTAAATCTGTTTCGCTCTTGGCCGGTTTTTTTATCTCCCTCACGGGAAAAGATAAAGCATATTACTCTGTTCTGGAGTTAAAACAGGATGGGAAACAAGATGACGAACAGACGCCCCAACAGAAAGCTTTATTGCTTTTTAAGTAGATATTTTTATTCTTCAATAATAAATTTATATCCCAGAGAGACAAAAAAAAAAATTTCCGAGTCCCAAACTTCTTGAATTTTAATATGGTACATATTAAAAAAAAAAAAACAAAAAGGATAAATAACGACAAAAATACTTGGCCAGTTGAATGCCAAAACTCGACATGAAGCACCATCCAAATATTTTTACTAACCATTAGGCACGGTACACACCAACATACTTTTCCTTTTAAAACCCACATGATAAAATTTGAACGAGGTGAAGAAAAGGATCTAATTAACTCAGTTTCCCACTCGAGTGGGGTTTGAACTCAACCTTTCTAAAAAGGATGAATGAAAATAAGTTAGGGCCTATACAAACGAGACACAAACACACCACGCCGCAGCGGCAAAAATGTTGCCGAACACAAATTTGTAGAGGCTTGTAGCTTAATTCACAGGAAGCTACAAGTTTCCAGTTAGTATTTACTTTGATATTTTATAACTATTTAAATTGTTGGTTAATTACCACATGTGAAATCCACGAGAAGTACTTTGCAGTTTGGCAGGTGTTATGTTAAAATTTTTTATTCATGTAACAGTTGTGATTACTTAAATAAAAAACAGTGGAGAACGGTGAAGGTGACGACGTGTGTCATCAGTTTTTTACACAGTCCAGCCATGGTTTCTTTAGTCTTCACCTACTAAGTCGTCATCTCAGTAGTCAACCTATTCCCATCCTTAAACAGACGTACGACCCGGGGGTTGAGGATAAATTCGAAAGGGTTACCTCGCCCCTGGGCACTCAGGGCAGGGAAGGAACAGGGGTGGGTTTTAGTCAGTAAGAGTCTGGCACGCCCTTCCGCTCCACCCTAGAGCGGGAGATGTCATTTGATGATTTCCCACACCACAAAAACAAAAACAGACGTACGACAAATTACAGTCGGAAACTTTTGGTCAACATCGCAGCCACAAACGCAAGTTAAAACCACAAACTTGGTACAGTTCTCTGAAATTCTAATCCTGTTGGTGCAACTACACAACCACCACCACTCACCACTCCACCACTTATTTTGAGGATGCCACAACGCAACTGCAAGTAGTTGCAGTGGTTTTAGTACTGGCATTCACGGTATAGTTGTTTCGTTTTAGCATTTCTTTCCAGCCTGTTACTCTTCCTAGGAAATTCAGAACAGAAGATATGGTAATTTTTTATTAGTTAAAAGAATATTTAGGACCATAGTAAATTCATTGACACGAATCGATTCAGGAGGGCAATATGTATTTTTTTCATTTTTTTTTTGTCAATGAATTCACATAGCTGGATTTAATATCCTTTCTTGCCAAGCTAAAAAACGCAATTACTATACCCAATTTCCGACGTAATTTCACTGTGGTGTGGCCCTTATATTCATCCTTTTCGATAATTTATTGAGATTGACAAGCGTCTGTACGAATAGCAAGGTCGCGATCTAATTTGTATTCAAGATTAATGATAGTTATAAATCACAGAAGAATTTTTGGCTCATAAGAATCTTCTAAAAGTCTAATAATATTTCAAGGAGCGAAGCTGTCTGGTTTGATAAGATTAGTTATTTGATTTTTCAGGTTCAACGTGTTTAATTTTTTTTTTTTTTTTTTCATGTTGTGAGCATATTTTTGTGATTGTGTTGAGTTTCTTTTGACCTTTCCATACGTATATTTTATACTGCTGCAAATGCTTGTATGTATATTGCTATAAGCATTGACCGACGTTTTATTTTAAAACATTTTTTTTTGTTTAAATTGATGTAAGTACTAGTAGGTACTTGTACTCCACGTCTGGGCAGCATTTGGTCCAAACCCGGTCAATTTTCCTTGCAAGTGATAAATTCAAATCCGATACCAATTAGGTTACAAGACTAACAAGTTATCCTTCCAACAAAAGGGGTAAATACTTTTACTTAGGTAAATGAAGATCTTTCTCCTTTATCCTAAATATTTCATAAAATCCTGTGTGGCACACGTTTTAAGCAATGGTTTGAGGATTAGGTTTAAAAATTAAAAAGGTTGACAATCCCCTAAGTGGGTGGTGAGGATTTTAATATATTTAAAGCATTTGATGTTCAACAGAGCTCTCCGTTTAATAAAGGTTCGCCTAATCTTTGTCGTTTTCTACGAAAAGAGTAAATACTCTTCAAGGTTATATATTCACGCTACGTGTATACAATATAATTATGATGATTTTTTTTTTGAACTGTTGATAGGCACGCGTTTGACCACTATCTCACCTGATATTAAGCAATGATGTGGTTAAAGATGGAGCACGCTTGCCTAGAAGTATCCTATTCACTCTTGACTTAAAGACTCCCAAATTATAGCTATCAGGAAACACAGACTCCGGTAGGGAATTCCACTCCCTAGCTGTGTTCTCAAAACGTATTGTGCGTGTGGGTGGAATTTCTACCATGTACCGGTGGCGCATCGCCATACTTCTTTCGGTCCGATGATGGAACGGGCTTGGCGGAATTAAATTATGCAATTCCGTCGCACACTCCCCAAAATGCAACCGATAGAAAACTGACGGCTAGCAACTCGGTGACTATGCTCAAGACTTTTTTTACTAGCAACGAAACACAAACTATCTCATTTTCGCCCTCAACTAAATAAATATGCATAGGTCTTTGACTAGTGAAATTCTATCAACGAAAACTTGGCGATAGCGATTGTCAAAAAATCAAGAATGTATGGGTCTGACAAGTGCTATCGAAATGTCACGTAACCCTACAGTTTGGCATTTTGTCAATCGCTATCGCTGATTGAATGACACTTTGTCTAGACACTCAATTATGATTTTAACGTCATCAAGAATATTGAGTTGTTTTTTTTACGTATTTGGTGCAGCCGATTAACCGTAGTTCTAGTTGCTTTTAAACTTTTTTTTCTTTTGTTGTGTGCCTTTGTGTTTTGTATATAATAAACGCATTTTCATTCCTCTTCTTTTCCTTCTGAATTATTACACTCGTTTCTTGTAAGTTTTACGAACGAAAAGTCGTAAGTTTAGATAAAAAAAAATCTCTTTTTCTCAAAAATAAATTCTAAAAATAACCTGTAAAAACAAAAACACAACACAAACTCTTTCCACTGAAAATTCATATCACAGAAACATAACATTTCAATTTAAGGGAACACCGGTTACCCAAAACGGCGCAAGATACGAGACTACTAAACAAAAAAGTTACAACAAGCAATTATTGCCAGCCGGTGTAGACGCAGGGTTTGCGAAAGTTGGACCTATAAACGCTGCATGAGAATCGCTTTGAATAAAAATGAGCTCGCCCAACCACAGGCGTTTTTGTACCGTTTCCGCGTTTTGGGAAATTGATAAAGCAGTCGCTGGAGATGGCCTTACAGCGCTTTTTTCGCTTTGTGTCACTTGATGTTACATTTTGTCGCTGTAATTGAAAGAACGATTTGGTGGCAGCTGTGTGACTGTCAGTTTCAGGGTGAACGAATTTATAGGTACATAAATGTTTTTGTTGCGTGTAGCTGCTTTGCTAGCCATTTCTGTTGAATATAAAACATGAACTTATGTAGGCCTAGAGAAAAACAGGTCGTGTTTAGTTTGAATTATTATGAGTCTAACCTTTAGAAAACCTTAAATATTTTCAAAATGTTACACAAACATGTGTTTTTTTCTCAAATAAAAAGGTCAAATATTATCGCTAAGTGAATTGCTCATTACAAAATATCCAGACGACGAAATAAACACAGTACATTTTTAGCAATTTTCTTATAAAGAGACAAAGGCATCCGCTAAGAAAGGATTTTCATAAATTCCTTCACAAAATAGGTCATACAGGGATAAAACGTTTCATGCGAACAAAGCAAGCTACGAGAATTTTCTACAGTACAACACTGTATGTAGGTATATATATGCTCTTAAGATTGAGTTGTCAATCAAGACTATTCACAAATCTTTCCTTTCGATGAGCTACGATAGATCAATTAAAATCAAACAAACGAACACCTCTTTGTGTAGGTCGAAGCGACATAATCAACTGCCTGTCCCAGTGGCCGCGTGGCCTACTGTGTGTACGCCACAGAGTACATTATCCAGTGTACGCGATACGCCAGCTAATTCGCACACAGCATGACAAGCGCAATCTATCCTACCCTGCCCACTACATGCGCCACTGAAATTAGCTGAGAATGATTGTCAGGAACGTGTACTTAATTAACTTGATTAACCTGTGTTTTCTGAATATACTAGGTATGTTCTTTATGTTTACTATGGTCAGAATCGTGTTGAAACTTTCATTCAAAAATTGTTGTTTTTTTAACCGACTTCAAAAAGGAGAGGAGGTTATCAATTCGGATGTTTGTATTTTTGAAGTTATACTTCTTTTGACGCGTTAGGGAAAAATGATGAGACTAAATTTTTATGATGCGCGCGCACACCGTCACAAAAAACCTACAGCCTGAAGTTAGCTGTGGTCTGTGGTTCATAAAGAATGATTGTTTTCCTTTTGTAAACTTTGTGACAGTTTGGATTTTTATCTTGTTACGCCAAAGAAGTATAACTTCCTACGTGCGTACATAAGTACATACACACTTTTTTTATGTATGTCAGGCACCCCTTCTTATAAAGACAGATTTGCAAATTCTTTTTTTGTTCAAAAGGGCTTCATTTCGAAATGGTCTCATTCAAATTTCATATAGATCTGATGATGAGTTTCGGAGACAGGACAACGGAACTCTTAAAAAAATGACAGCAAATCAACTGCGGTTCCTGCGATTGTATGTCATATGTAGTGTTACCACAATTTAATGGGGAACCACAATTAAAATGTGAAAAATAAAAACATTTTTACAAAAAATAGAACCGACTTAGAAAAAGAGTGCAAAATAACTTTAAAGTAATTTAAAAAACAAAGACACAAAACCAGATACACCGACTTCCAAAATTAAAGTTATTTTGCAATCTTTTTGAAAGACGGTTCTATATTTGGTAAAAAAAGTTTTTAAGAAAAATCATCATCTGAATGGTAGCAGGTGGCATTCAAGAGTTTCAATACTTTCTTGGGAAAAAAGGAAGAGTTTTTGTGAATTTCAAAAACAAAAACATTTTATAAGGCACCTAGGTACTTCTCAAAAATATTGCGTACCGTCGTTACGATTAGTTTACGCACCGATTCATACATATTCATAGATTTTCGTTAGGCAGCACCTAATAGGATAGACCTAATGGTCTGAATATTTCTTGAGCGTAGAAGATATTTTTTGTATATGTAGATCTTTTTGTATGCTCTAGATATTCTAAGACTGGCTGGATAGTAGTACTAGAAAAATACATGAGCAGGTACTTTTGATTAACACACGAAGGATACATTTTCTTTTGTTTTAAACCATTATATCTGACCACGACTAACATAATAATTATATCTGTCATCGGATTATTGCAAACACCGTAAGATTGTAATAAATATAGCGACTGTGTTAGAGTTCGACGTTTTATGAAAAGATAATCTTCTTTATCTGTTTACATAGAATTCAATTTATTCAATTCATTCAGACATGAAATTTGGAAGGTGTGTTCTTTGTGAAGAGTAGGTATCCACTACGAAAGGGTTTTTGGAAATTCAACCCTTAAAGGGGTAAAAAAGGGGTTGAAAGTTTATAACGGGGGAAGTATTATTTCCACGCAGGTACAACCGCTGGCGGAAGCTATTTTCAGTTTGTATTCAAGTTGTATTGAAAATAAAAGTTTACGATTGTACGTGATTTATCACAAGCTAACTAGCTTTTAATAAAACATAATAATTAAATAATCGATCTTATCACGTAAAACCACAAGAACGAGGTAAACATTTTTAAGGTACCGTAGTAAACAAGTAACCAGCTTCGCCATGTCTGTCTGTCCGTCCGTCCGCATCTTAGCTCAGAAACTCTTAGTACTAGAAAGCTAAAAGTTGGCTTGCATATACATTATAATTACGCCGATACCATATACAGGTAAAGTAGGGATGTTTTTTTTCTTGTCTATCCCCATTGTGTGGGTTGTCGTTTGAATAAATATTACGGGTCAGTGAAAACCATTTTTCGGGCTTTCGGGATTCAGGGATCCGTTTGCGTAAAATTAAGCTTTAAGTTGACAACTTTTTGTTACAGTCATGTCCCCCCTCCCTGGCAGCTAAATGGTTGATATGTGAAAAAAATTACTGCAGTAGTATACAAAATGAAATTAAAAGGAAAACTATTACGGCAAGGTTAGCTCTGTTAGTTTTAAGAGTAATAGTCGCCCAACTCATAAAATATTTCTCCTTGTTAAATTTCGTACAAAATCCTTGAAAAAAAATTACTTAGGTGAAGTACCTACGATCTACGGAACCCTTGATATATCGTGGAATTTATTTAGTTAGAAGTTTCTTTACGGGACCCGCTTTGGTTAATCAAACAGTTATGTCAGGTCGTATAAAAGTACGGAATTTTATTGTCCTCATTATTTTTATATAGGTTTCATATGACTGTGGTAATAAAGATAATATCTCGGTCTCGTTTAATAATACTCCAGTTAATAACGACGGGCCTAGCTTAGCGCCTTGTCATGTGACATTGTATCAACCAGCCTGACGTGCAAATAATCTGAAATCGTTGAAGATTTCGTCCTACGCAGTAACATTTCACTTAAGGCACTATTAACTGCCAATGACCTTGACTGGTTAGCTTACGTGTTCTATACTGAGCTCACGTAACGCGTCGTACGTCCACCTACTGTAGAACTCGCCCATCAAGGAGTGCTGTCCGAAATTAAACACATTATTAATTTATTACACATAAAACAACAGGTATTAAACTAAATAAAACACTGAGATTAAATTATAAATAATTAAATGATCTTTAAAATGGTTAATAAAAATAAAAATACGTTGTATAGTTTTTGCGTGATTCTCAATTTTTTATCCGCGTTAGACATAACTTTACAAATTAATTACACTATGTTATAAAAATATAATTTGAAATATTCTGAGATCAAATAACGACGAAAATTGTCTAGAAAAACATATATATTTTTTTCAAAGAAATAAGACTAGTTGTGATGTTCGATTAAAACCGTTAAAAGTCGTATAACTGCGCCTTAATGCGATTACTTAGGCGATTTTTTTAAATAGGTTTCTTGATTCTACCTTTGTTTAGCGAAACTATGTACTTTAAGCACGAATACATATCGATATAGTCTCCAAATGGTCTAATAAAACTCATATCAAAGTAGATACATTACATTCTGAGTGCTCTTATTTTCCAAGTTATATCCTCCACTAGGAAAACATCTAGGACGAAAACCTTCGAAGACATGTGACATCCACCAACACACGTGGGCTCACGTGTTGGATTACGGCCCAGACCATCTCACCTTGTGTCCCAGCAGTGAGAACATTAAAGCGCTGATTATGCTTAATGCTTATGCTATCCTCCAACTCGACTCCACGTCGAATCATCAAATAGACAGGTTTTTAATTGACGTGAAACGAGGGTTCTTCTTCCCTTGTCTGGATGCCGGATTCAGAGGAGGTTGTTAGAACTAAAAAAGAATATAGGTCTTTGTCTGACTACCATTTTACAGACAAATTATTATTTTAACCACGACATAATATACATCAGAAGAAGAAGAAGAAGATACAATACTGCATTATAATTCTGTACACAAACAACTAACTTCTCCCAGACAACAAGTCTAGTAAATAATGTAAGCCTTAACGTTCGCTCAAACCCTAGTTAAACCAAAGGTTCATTGAATGTAGACCCTAGCTTTAATAAATTCACTTAACTGGAACACCGCACCGCGCCCTACCTTACATAAAAAAAGGCACGCGTGTGTGTACGTAAAAGAAAGATACAATACATCAATAATTTTATTAGAACGTAAAAACCTCTTACCTCGGTACTGAGAAAGTAAGATAAGTAATCAAGTTTTTCTTAAAACATTTGCTTTTAAAGATCAAATAAGAACGCACTTACATAAGGTGACATTGAAAATAGGAGATTTATAGCTAACTATCTTTTACTCGCAGATTTACTCTCGTACCCTATCCCAGAGAAACTGTGTATTTTCATTATCTGGGTTATAACATACTTACATATGGGCTATCAATGTATTTGTGAAGTTCCATTTGCCATCTGTGGTCTTCTTCATCAGTTCCACTCAACAGTGATACTTTCTGAATGCAACTTTATTTACTTCTTGGTAAAAATAGCAAAATCACTGTATATGCCCATAATATTTGAGGAGTTCCCTCAATTCCTCATGGATGCAATCATTAGAACTGGATTTTGATAAAATGGGATCGGTAGTGCTGAGGTAACAAACAAAATCTGGCACAGAGATAGATTAAAGTCAGGAATAGCACATAGGTTTTAATTTATATTGGGGATGTACTACGAGTAATTGCACGTGGATGAAGCCGCTAGCAGAAACTTGTATTAATTAAGCCAGAAACCAAAAACCTTAACTAAAAAGTACAGTTTTCCAAAGATAAATAAAAGGAAAATCTGTTACTTTAACAGGCATTCAATCATAACTCTTGTGCAGACCATCTTTCATCTGCCGCGACAAACATTGGACAATAAAGTATATCATAAATCATGAGGAGTTATCTTGTGAAATCTAGACAGTTCCCCTCTTTTCATTTTTGTCTCTGGAGTTCTTTACCTCCATACAAAGGCAGGAGATATATTAGATTTATACGAATTAGGTTTGGGCTCAAAGTAGTCCTGCACTATAACGTATATTATTTATTTGTAGTCAGTGGTTTGGTAATCTCTTGGGGAGACCTTAAACCTGAAATATGGATATTACTGTAGAAATAATTTTGATGCCTAATAATATAAAGATAATGTCTGTTTGTTTTTTATTTGTTGTATTTTTTTATTTACACTAACAGTCAAGTTCCATTTTCTTTACTGATTTGTTAGCTTAGATTTATGTCGCCGTATCAATACACACACCGTTGTTAGTTTATGAAAAATCACGTAAAATGGAAAACTTTTTATTTAAGATAAAAAACCGGCTAAGTGCGAATCGGACGCGCGCATGAAGGGTTCCGTACCATCGTACAAGATTATACGCGTCTACTTGTTGCCATTATTAAGATTGAGCAAAAAAAGCAAAAAAAAAACACGTTCCTAGTAGGCCACTTTAATTATGTCTTTTTATTATTTTTTGTTATAGTAGCAACAGAAAAACACTTTCTGTTAAAATTTCAACTGTCTACCTATCGTCATTAATTAAGATCGAGCATAAAAAGCCAAAGAAAACACGTTTCTTGTAGGGGAGCCCCCTTAAAGTTTTAATTTATTATTATTTTTATTACTTGTTACTATAGCGGCAACAGAAATACATATTCAGTGAAAATTTCAACTGTGTAACTATTACGGATCGTGAGATACAGCCCGCTGACAGACGGACGGACATCGGAGGCATAGTAATAGGGTCCTGTTGGTTAACCTTCGGGTACGGAACCCTAAAAAAGACCCCGATTCATTGCAAACTATCAAATTTGCATGAGATGTATTGTATTTGAAATAATCTATTCACAATGTATCGAGAGTTTGCATTCCCGCAAGATTTATTAAAAGTTTATGGTGTTTTCAATATTCCGGTGTACAATTTCAAACTAGTATGTTGTAATATCTACCTAGGTATGCCCAGAGAATAAGTCTTGAAGCCTATTTCCATTAGATGTAGGCAGAAACGAAACGATAGCCAAGCTTCTTGCTCTCCCTAAACTGTTCTCCAACGTCTAATATCAAATAAGTAGCACTTCTAAATTGCCACATTATTGGAGAACGTGTCTTATATTACTAAGAAAATCTGTTCGTACTATATAAAGAACCCTTTTTGATGTCACTTTTATAGTTCTCGAGCTTTTCCTAGAAGGTTTCAATAAAATTTTATGTCACACCTACTAGACAATATACCAAGAATTTTGTATAAAATTGTCGAAGAACAAATGGAATTGTCTATAAGTACGTAATACCCTCGAGATGCCATTACATCAAATTCAAATAATTTATTGTGAATCATAGGTTCATAAGATGGTGTGTTAGTTAAAGGTAAGTCTGCTATGTCCCGCCATTGAGGCTTACAAAATTAATTTATGTTAGTTAAAATACAATAAATGCAATGGTCATGCGATACAGATTAAAATTGTCTAATACTTTTAAATGTCAAATTACAAATTAGTCCTGTTACAAAATAGTTCATAAAACATTTGCACAGTGACCAGACAACACACATCACACACACACGCACACACATATCACACACCACACACACACACACACACACACACCACACACACACACATCATCACACATCTTAGGTCTAAACACAACCACAGGGCAAATCTATGTAGTTATATGATAAAACTTAGGCCGTTTCTCATGTTTACTTACAACGAACGTATTTCATACGTACTCGTAGAAGACGAGACATCTTAAAGTTCGAGTTAAGTTCTGGTGCTTAGGCTCCCGCTGAAACACTTAGATTGCGATTTTAGGTAAGTTGGCGAAGTTGTAAATTACTGTAACATGGGTGAAGGGGATTTTACGTTGTCCTGGTATTTTCGCAGCCTGCTAACGAGGTAACATTTTGTCTCAATTTAGTAGTTCTTAGCTTGTAACAATACGTGCTCAAACATACAATGTGTGTTTGTTCAAGGCGCAGTTATACCACTTCTAATGGTTTTTAATTGAAAATCACGTCTAAATGGCTAGTCTTATTTCGTTGAAAAACCAAAACAATTTCCGTCGTAATTTGATATGTGAATATTAAAAATTATATTTTTATAACATAGTGTAATTAATTTATAAGTTATGTCTAACGCGGATAAAAAATTGAGAATCACGCAAAAACTACATAAAGCGTATTTTTATAAAACCATTTTAAAAATCACTTATTTATTTATATTTTAGTAAACGTGTTTTACTAAACTATCTGTTGTTTTATGTGTAATAAATTAATAATGCGTTTAATTTCGGACAGCGCTCCTTGATGAGCGAGTCCTATTACTGGGTGGATGTACGACGCGTTACGTGAGCCCAGCACAGAAGACGCAGGCTAACCACTCAAGGTGGCAGTTAATAGCGCCACAGAGGCGCAGAGCCACCGCGCGGGCGCATGCTGTGCATGGGCACGCGGCGCATTTTAGCTGCATGGATTCATTTGTATGACAACGTGGGTCTACGTTTCCACTGCAGTACACACCCACAACTATGTACTACCGTAGCGTGGCCCACCGTGGCGCAAGGAGAGGCTACGCACATGTTGTAAGTCGTGGGTTAATATTCGTGTATAGTGTGTACCGCACACACTATACACGAATATTACATGCACTGCGCGCATGGCGTTGATAGCGTTGAGCTATGTGAGCGCCATATTCGAGCAAGCCACGCACGTTACCAATGACGTTAATTGGTGCGTAGCGTGTCCGTGGGTTGCAGTGGATACAATCACATACATTTTCTTGCAAAGCGAAGCTTAACACACGTGCTTGGCCTCTCCGTGTGCCGCTGTGGGTCTGCGCCTATGGTGAGTGATTGAAAGGCATTCTACACCTGGTTGCGGGTCACACAGATCAGGACAGAGTCCTGAGGAATCTGTTCGTCCACCGAGTGACCCTGGGAAAGACGGTGGCACAGTAATCACATGGTGCCATGCTCAGTGAACCTCAAGGGAGAACCGTCCGATCAGCACCAGGCCCGAGAGTCGACGTCGTGTAGTGTCCCACGCGCGCCTAAAAGAGTGGTCTGCATTCATGACGGGGCCCGTCATGGCCGATACCTGCCCAGAGGTTGAGGATAAATTCGAAACAGTTACCTCGCCCCTGGGCACTCAGGGCAGGGAAGGAACCGGGGTGGGTTTTATTCAGTAAGAGTTTGACACGCCCTCCCACTCCACCCTAGAGCGGGAGATTTCATTGGATGATTTCCCTCACCCAAAAAAAAAAAAGGATGTGCCCTAACAGGCGTTGTACAGAGAGGATTCCAGGGTATAAAATAGAAATAAATAGATATAATAAGGGCATGCTACACTACAGCATTATAAGACATTGTCCGTAAAATATATAATATAAGTGTTATGCGGTAGTAGTGATACGGTCACTTGATGACTACAGTCTACAGTACCTTTTTCTGTCAAAAACCAATTTTTCTTTCGTTGATTTTTATTGGTGCTTCACAAATGGCCTCTAACAAAAATATTACAGTGAATAATAAAAATGTCCACTTTATTTTTAAGGATTTTTTCTCAGCGATTGTAAGTAAGCCTCTAGTTTTTCTTTCTGAGTCCTTTTTTGAATTTCTAGATAATTTGGTCCCAGTTTAAACAACCTCTGCTGAGCCTGAATATACAGATGCAACGCCACATGTATTCTGTTGCCCCAATCCAACTCACGACCTAGATCCTGAATATAATTACTACGCTGCGCCATGCATTCCAGTTGTCATGATATACTTTATAACCATTTAAATACAAGCCATAACCGCGAAGGACACGCTTGTGGCATACATTTATATTACATATGTAATTGGCAATTAACTCGCCACTGATAGTTAGCTATAAACAACTTCTGTCAATAATCTTGTAGCATATGTGTAGTGATTATTGTTGAGAGTTACGACTTGTGTCGTCAGTTTGTACTAATGTTGTGTAATGTGGAAATTCAGAATGAAAAAAAGAGGAACTCGTAGCTAAAGTAATTACAGCCGCACGGGTAGATCTATCAAGTTAACCTACGCTTGCCGGGGTTTGTCCATGGATGGGTTCTTCCGAATCTTTGCCATGCCTCGAAAAGCACATTAAGCCGTTGGTCCCGGCTGTTAATCGTGGATCTTTGACAGTCGTTACGGGCCGACAGAAGCCCGAAAGTCTGGCATCCAGTCTTACCAAGGGGTATCGTATTACCCAGTAACTGGGTTGTGGAGGTCAGACAGGCAGTCGCTCCATATAAAATACTGGTACTCAGTTGCATCTGGTTAGACTGGAAGCCGACCCCAAGATAGTTGGGAAAAGGCTAGGCAATTTTTTTTTTGTTATGTAGGTATCATGTTGCTTGGCCTCCTTCAGTGAGACTGTGATGGTCCAGAAGGAGGGCGCCGAGCAGGATCGTGGGAGGGCCGATCCCACTACAAGAGGGCGTCAGGGAGGCAACCACCTCGCCACCTAACACGCCTAAACCCCATAATTATGCATCATTTAATGCACGCGGTATTTTGGAATCACGGGCGCATAGAGTGGGTCTCTGTTCACCCTTCAAATGATTCCAGGGAAGAAGGTGGCGCAGTGATTACGTGCTGCCGTGCACAGCGAGGCTCAGGAGAGACCCCTTAACAGTCTTCCCAGGGATGAGCCCTAACAGGCATTGTACAGAGGTGGTTCCAGGTGGTCTTTAATGCGCAGTTATACGACTTCTAATGGTTTTCATTTGAACAGTGTCTTATTTCTTTGAAAAAAAAAAATGTTACTTTAAATTATTTTCGTCGTAATTTGATATGCGAATATTTGTTTTTTTTTTTTATAAATATGTGTAATTAAATTGAAAATTTGTCTAACGCGGATAAAAAATTGAGAATCACGCAAAAACGATAAAGCGTATTTTTATGACACCTTCACCATTTTAAAGATCATTTAATTATTTATATTTTATTATACGTGTACAATACCTGTTGTTTTATGTATAATAAATTGATAATGCGTCTAATTTCGGACAGCGCACCTTGATGGGCGAGTCCTATTATAGGGTGGACGTACGATGCGTTACGTGAGCTCAGCACAGAACACGCAAGCTAATCACTCAAGGTCATTGGCAGTTAATAGCGCCTTAAGAGGACACGGGATCCCTTCTATGTGCAGACGGTGATCATTGGGTTGGTTTTAGTGAGGTTAAAATCCCACACTCTTTTGTCTTTGCCCCAAAAGTCTAGGCGCCTTTTGAAGGGTTCCCCGGTACTAAGATATATTATTATTGTTAATAAATGTGTGTGTGAATACATTTGTGTGAGCAGTGATGGCCCAGTGGTATTGGCCGCGATTTACAAGTTATAGGTCGTGAGTTCAAACCCAGGCAGACGCTTTACTTTGTGTAAATTATTTCATCACCACTGCTCTCAAAACGGTGAAATAAAATATCGTAAGGAAACCGGCATGTCCTAGAACCAAAAATTTGAAGACATGTGACATCCACCAATCCACATTGGGTCCGCACGGTGGATTACCGCCCACGCCCTCTCACAGAGAGGAGGCCTGTGCCGCAGCAGTGGCGACATTAGAGGGCTGATGATGATGATGTACTCACATTATCATTAATGTGAGTACATACTGTTTAGTGGCATAATTATGCATGGTTCCTGTGGCATAATGTCAGGGGATAGGCTCCCCTCCTCCCTCTGGGACCAGTAATAAAAAATAGCCTACGGCACTTGGCGATAGTGTGCCCCAATTTTCGTAATCGGATATGAGGCTCTAGACAAACTGTCCTTCGATCAGCGAAAGCGGTTGTAGAGATTACGTTGACGACTATACAAATACTTGTAAACATGAATTCATTGCCATGATTTTGTACATACCTAGACTAAGAGAAATTTGTAATATGATCTTACACAAACTATTATATGCTACTGTATTATATTCTAGTTAGACCGTAATGAGACAGATAGTATCAAGTCGTAAAATACTCGAAGCCTTTGGTATGTTCACAAGCTCCTAAAGGAGCAACTATGTATAGAATTTAATTTTCACAGAGATTGTATTGCAGAAAGCGAATTGAAATGCTCCTAAAATCCAGTAATTGACATTAACTCATACTTAATTTATTCATACCGGTACCTAAATAATCTTTTTTGGTCACAATATTATTATTAACCAAATCAAATGTCAATTTTCATGCAAAGTATTAAAACTTTTTCTGACATACCGGTAATTTCGACATGACATTATTCCAAACGGAACCAAGGACAGAAAGCAATAACTTAAATAAAATTAAGCTGTCATTTCAAGTTAATAGCTTTCATAAAAGTTAGGTCTTGCTATATTGAATGCTTTTATTTTATGACAATCGGCCTGTATAAGAAAATAGTAAATCTTTTTGTTTTTTTAATGTTTGTACATATACGAGTTTTATTTCATGAATGTGTGTGTTAATCTTGGCCGTACTTTCACTGTTCCATTGTTCTAATAATAAAACTTTATTGAGTGACTTCACTGTCGTTGAGAGATACCTACATATAGGGTGTAACAGAAAAACGTGGTCATGTTTTTACCCAACCTCCCCAGAAAGAGGGTAAAATTTTTCGAGAGTATGTATGTATGTGTGTACGTCTATTTCTTTGGCTCGCGCTGTAGCCTAAATGGCTAGATGGATTGTACTAATCGAAGTATTATTAGATTGGTCTTGTCCGCCGAAGTGATAGAGGCTATATTATTATAAATTATATAAAAAAAACAGCGACTTTCATTAGGTAAGTGTAGTCATATTTTTTTGTGACCTGGTCATGTGGGGTATCAAAATAAAGAGCTCGAGGAGACGACTACATCATTTTTTTAGGACAAAAAAAATTACTTTGTAAAAAAAAATATTTAAGTTGCTTCTGCCCATGAAAATGAATAATGTTGTTACCTTGAATAAAGTGGTTTATTTCCATAGGCAGAAACAGTATCTAAAATATGACCACGCATTTCCGTTACACTGTAAAGAAATTTTTCTTCCACCGGCTAGCGTCAGAGATAATATATGGCATGAGACCCTAGTTACCTATCTTCGGGTTTTTTCGCATGTGGTTTGTATGTAGTAAATAAGTGTCCTTTGATTTGGTCTTCACATATATCACATTTATTGTCAACACTGCATAACACCAGATAGCACTAAGTACACAGAAAATTGCATGTTGAATTTATGATGAATCACTTTTACCCTATCGTTCGAAGATCGAAGATTAATGGTCCAGTGAGGAGATCCTCAAGCAGTATCTAAGCCGTGTTCATCTAATCATGGTCATCTCTGGACACGTGGACGTTGGTGTTCGGAACTTTTTGCTAAGACCGCATTGTTCTTCCAAAAATAAAGTAAAGTTTATGATCCGACCATTTTATAAAGTTTTATTCTTATATTATTAAAGGTAAAGTAGGAACCCTGCCAACAAGAGAACATTCGGTGAGAATCATAAATGCCATGCTTAAGACTTAGCGTTGCTACAGAAAATCCCAATAAGAGTAAGTACTTACATCGTCCTACATTCTTATGCTTACAGCATTTGAACTTGACTCTGGTCCCTTTTACACCTCGAGCCATCATTAGGTGCTTTTAAGAAGTTTTTCTAATAAATAAAATTTAATAGGCAGACTTGCTCTAGAGATCAAGTTGGAAAAAGAAACGTCAAACGACAATCTGTCAACTCGCAAAATAACGCTCCATTCCACGAATTAAATTTATTCAATTTTTAAGTGTTACAACACCCTGTAAAATCCTCATTATTTAAATTGCCCACAAACTATTTTTCTATCTAAGATAAAAAGTGGCTGGTCCTTTTTGTCATAAGTCATAATGTACCTATTCATGTAAGTACCAAATTTTCTGACGAGCAATTTGATCAAAATCAATCTGCCTAGCCTTTTCCCAACTATCTTGGGATCGGCTTCCAGTCTAACCGGATGCAGCTGAATACCAGTATTTTTACATGGAGCGACTACCTATCTGACCTCCACAACCCAATTACTGGGAAACACGATACCCTTTGGTAAGACTGCATGTCAGACTTTCGGGCTTCTGACTACCTGTAACGACTGTCAAAGATCAATGATTGACAGACGGGACCAACGGCTTAACGTGCTTTCCGAGGCACGGAAGAGCCTCGATATGTAAAGATGGAGGTTATTTTAAAACGGAATTTTTGAATTTGTGGTTTTTGTGAATGCGTCCAGCAATGTTATAATTTGTTATTGTTTAGTTCAATAATGCAACGACTGGGATTAAAACTCACGTCCCGATAGTTATTCGGACCGTTCCCGTTCAATTGAGTCCGAACCTACCAAGTGATTAATTGGCCAAAGGATCAGACCCGAGCAACCTTTCGATAAATAAAGTTGCCACCCTTCTCACCTATATTCTGGACCCACAAGGACACCTCCCAATTAATTATCTTCATTACTGATTACTGAACACTTCATTAATAGTGTATCTGTTTTAATAAAACTGTTAATATTGTAGACTACTTCTTAGGTAAATACGTATAATGTCGCATTTCACAATCCCGTTAATCATTACTTTATAAACTTTTATTTAACTTACAATGTTCGTTTGTTGGGCGTCCTCATTAAATAAAAAATCGTAGCATAGCATAGATAATAAATACGAGTATTAAAGGATCCAACGTCACGTGAGGGCGCCACTTGGCCAGTAGTAGACCCTTAAGTTCTTGTGTGAGGTACAAATAAATATTTTTTCTTTCTTTCTCTTTCTAGATCTAATTTTACATTTACAGTATAAGTAAGCATGACCTATATTAACATCCAGGATTAGCTCCAGATGAAGGAACTCTTTAACGTTCAACAGCACGGAAACGATGTTTTGTGTGTTCATTTAATTATATGATAGCCGGTATAAAATCTTGTTTTAATTTTATTAGTAACTGTTTTAAATTATATTGATCTTGTCATTCGTGGTTACTATGGTTTTATTATTTTAGACCTGTTAATGGGTAGGGTAGGACGAGTTTCCAGTTAACGTTTACCATTGTTGAAAAATAAATCGAATATAAATTAGCTATGCATACGCGAACACTGATTAGGCCTTATTAATTAATCCTTTGACCAATTTTTCATAATAACTAGTATACTGTTTTCAATTTTGATAAAACCGCCATCTAGCGAAACCTAATTGAACTACGTAGTGCAATCAACATAACGAGCGCAAAGGCCCAATCATCGGTCTAGTCCTAAATCGCGCTTACGAAATTTTTGCACGTAGCTATAACTACCTGGTTGCGAATATCAAACAGGCAATCCCTAGACAGTCTTAGACTATCGTAAATATGTATCTAAGCCTTCAGTGTATATGTATATCTGAAATTCTAGAATACAATTATGTTAGTAAATATTTATTTGAGTTTGCGGTGTGGTCTGTATACTACAGGCACCTCAACACAAACTAAGATTGGTAGTGCTTAGAGGACTTGTGTTTGCAATGTAAGTCCTGTGATGTATTAATGTAGGTAGGTACACCTACATACATTAAATATCCATAGACCTGGAATGCTTCGCTAAAAGCAAATAGGTTGTTTACTAAGTACCGGGCGTGAAGTTATAAGCAAATATAAGGTAGGTACCTTTCTCAGAAATTCATCAGATGGATTAGGCAAACAAAATAATATCTACAATGGGCGAAAGTTAATTATACCTAATGATGTATGTGGTACTTTCTAGAGCACACCATAAACAAAGTTATATTCCATCTCTTAAGATTATAGTCAATTTGAAATTTCACAATGCCCCATACATATCAGTCATTTTAGTTCTTGCAAAAGAATTCTATTACCATTTGGTGTACAATAATGAAGTTCTATCTGGACTTTCTGATCGACCGGATTGACATGCCTGATATGTCACGTGGCTGACAGAATGTCACTAAGCCCAGAGAGACAAGCAGACCATAAAAATTTTTGATGGGGGACCACTGTGCTCGGGTGTGTACCGTTAGAGGAATGAGCTAGATCGATGTTATTCGAATATTGCATATCCGACTGGGGAGGGACTCATAAATCACATCTCATAACTGTGGAACGATCACAAAGAGCAGTACTTAAAGTCCTTAGAGGCAAACCTAGACTCTACCCTACATCCACACTCTATAAAGAGATAGGAGTTCTTACTGTGCGGCAACTATTTATCTTACGCAACCTTAAGTACGCCCACTCAACTATTCCAAAATGTACATCTAATAATAATTACAGACGAAGATAGTATGACATCTTCCAAATAACACCGCATAACACAGTATTTGCCAAACGTTATCCCTACATTGCAGCTCCTCGTCTATACAATAAAATCAGTAAAAAAATTACCCTGTACAAATTAACAAGTTTTAAGTTTAAAATAACAATAAAAGCCTTCCTCGAAGTATTAGACTACTCAGAAACTGAACGACTACTTTATGTACCTACCTGATCTGGTTCATATCCTACCAATCATGAATTAGTCATGCCCCATTCATTCAACCTCACAATTCTACACTCTCTCTCACACTTGCACTCATACACTCACACACACACATATACATATTTAATCAAACATGTTAAACTGGTAACTTCAAATTGTTTGCACCAAAACTATTATTTTACTTTTCTTCTTTTTTATTATCTACAATAGAATTATAATCAAATAAATACGGACTGATAAACTGTAATTGTAAATTAGGCCAACTGCGATGTCTACTGTCACTTATAGCACAGGCAATCCTATTTTAAGTGGCAGAGTTTTGTTGTTGTACTTTTATTATGTTTTGAACCAATAAACGTATTTGTATTGTATTCTATACAGAGCATTTGTTGCAACTGCAAACTTAAATATATAAAGCCATTATTTTTGGCTTCACTATATAGAACCGTTTTCTTCCTGTCTCTCTGTCTTTCAAACAACCTTTTCCGGGACCGAAGTTCTTGGAACAACTTAAAACAAATATCTGACCTAATTACATTTCACACAGCGCTTATACATTTCAATAGAGAATTATATTATCATACATACAGTGTTCCGTCCGTTACCAACTAAATGTAGAACCGTATTGAATAGACAATAAGTAGAGAACAATAACACAGATTGTATGTAAATACAGACAAACTTACTCTCTGTGCTCATCGACATACGCAAACATGGTTAGGGCGCTTTCACTTGTATGAAGAAAAGGGGTAACTAAACACAGGTAGATATATTCTTAGTTGTTGTCAAGCTTTGTATACTTCACGTGGAAACGGAATTCTCTCAGAAACTTGAGTCTCGTGACACAAATAACTTCAATCAAGGCGCAGGATACAGCAATCAAACGGCTTAAGGGTGTTCAAGCCTACGTCTTATCACAACGAATTTAGTAGCCTAAACTGCATCAGAAGGCGCCACGACACGACATGACACAATAAAGTGAACCTGGGCTTTGTGCACATGTAATTATTATGTTTTTATCGTCTTTGTAGACAACTGTCGTCTCTAGTCGTAGTGTCGCCTTTTCGTTCCACTCACCTTCACTCAAAAGAACAGGCTGCCGTACAGTTAGTGATGTTACAGAGGTGTTTATATCGAAACAGAAGTCGGCATCGGAGTTTCTAAATTTAGTTTGTCGGAGTAGGAACCGAAATTGAAATCGAAGTCGAAAGTAGTGGCAAAAGGGAGATGTGTTAAGGGCAGGCTTAACTACTATATTTTTAATAGCAGGCTGGCCGAGTAACCCTTACTGATCGCCGGTTAGGCTCACAAAATTGAATAGCCTGATCGTACACACTATCTGCAATGCCTCGACCTTCGATTAAAGCATCCGTTTTAAAAGTGTCGGAGCCGAAGCCAGAACCGAAGGTTTACTCAAGTATACCATGTACACCAGTATCAATCGGAAGTTCTGACTAATCGAAGGCGCAGTCGAAACTCTGTAACATCCCTAAAGTTGAGCGTAAAGCAATCTTACAGAACATTTTCAAAGATTTACCTAAGTACTGTACTTCTGCTTGGCAAAGATCTTTTTCACCTCACAACCTCGGAAAGATTATGTTTGTCATTCGAAATCTGAGTGCAAAAGGCAAAAGCGCATTTTATCCGCTAAAAGTTTTTAAAATTCGAACCTTTTCAATCATTTTCAATACGGCTAGTCCAATGAAAATGCATTAAATACTCATTTTATGTCAGTGCGCCAACCTCATTTTCAGGGTTCCATATCCGAAGGGTCTAATCGGAGCCCTATTGTTGTCACTAATGTGTCTGTCCGTCTGTCCGTCTGTTCGTCTGTCCGTCTGTCCGTCTGTCCGTCTGTCCGTCTGTCCGTCTGTCCGTCTGTCCGTCTGTCCGTCTGTCCGTCTGTCCGTCTGTCCGTCTGTCCGTCTGTCCGTCTGTCCGTCTGTCCGTCTGTCCGTCTGTCCGTCTGTCCGTCTGTCCGTCTATCCGTCTGTCCGTCTGTCCATCTGTCCGTCTGTCCGTCTGTCCGTCTGTCCGTCTGTCCGTCTGTCCGTCTGTCCACTATTTCACTGCTCTTTCTTGGCCAATTCGTTATCCATTGAAATAGTAAGAAAGAAATCGTTTCTTGATGAAATGTGAACAGCTCCATTACAAAATACATTAGTGCAAGTGGAACTAACTCTAAGTAGAAGACAAGGCAAGGCTCTAATGACGTGTTAACTTAATTTATTTTATTTAATTTAATTTATTTAATTCAAAAAAGTGTGATACAGTCTGTTACAATAAATATAATTTAACAATTTAGGGATAAATATAGAGAGTAACAATACAGAATTAACTTAAATCTTAACTTTGCAAGACTGTAACAGGCAAGCTTATAATGATTTCTTCTGTTATTAAGTTGGCAGTGTTTATTACTGTTAGCCTGCATCATTCCACAACTGGGCACAGGTATCGTCCCTGAATGACTAACAGGTTTCTTTATTCTGGGTTAATGTTACCCACTGTATTTAAACAAAACAAAAACTAAAAACAAAACAAACAAACACAAACTAACTTTCTTTAGTAATGTGTGAATTACTTGTGGAACCCAAGGAGAAGATCGTGACCCAACGCCATACGATGTCCACCACTCCGCTGTCCACAGGATCTTGGAAACGTTGGAAAGCAGATGATTCTGAAGTAATTTGTGCTGCATTGGTGTAATTGCTGCAGCGCGTTTCGATGTGAGGATAATCAAATAAATACCTTCTGGTCATTTGATGCCAAATGAGCGATGGGTGAAAGTTATCACCCTGACACATCCAAAAGGCGACGCAGTAAACCCCTTAGAAGATAGCGGAACTGGACAAAACAAACGACCACTGTTGATTAATTTTACCTTTTTCATAGGTTTTCTTTCATTTCATACATTCTTTAAACTAATACTTTTTTGGCAATGCTCGGAGTTTTATTGCATGATAGAATCAGGAATGACGATATCCACAAGAGAACTAAGGTTACCGACATAGCCCGAAGAATCGCCAAACTTGGCAGTATAAATATTGCTCGCAAAACAGATGGTCGATGGGGCTGCAAAGTTCTGGAGTGGTGACCACGTACCGGAAGACGCAGCGTTGGAAGGCCTCCCACAAGGTGGACCGATGACCTGGTGAGGGTCGCGGATAGCCGATGGATGCGAGACGCACAGGACCGGTCGTTGTGGTGACACTTGGGGGAGGCCTGTGTCCAGCAATGCACATCTTTCGGCTGAAATGATGATGAATACTTTCAGCAGTTTCAACACAATATCGACTATGTAGAAATTCTCTCAGGATTATCAGCATCTGTTATTAGAAATATCCTTACATTTACCAGTCTGAACTGAATTGATGATTTTGAAACATTTCATTACCTACATACATTATGGCAGAAAATTATTACCAATTAACGTTCCAGGAACTGTGTTTGAATTATTAGTGTAGTAGAATGAATTTATTAGCCGTGACTAGAGCAAACTGTTGGCAATTAGTGTGTATCGTACTTCATGAGAATTGAGATTTCTGTTTAGTTTAGATAGCGTTGAACATTCATCGACTAATTAAATTTAATGACAGTATATTGTATCTAGTAGATACATGGTATATATATCGTAGATACATGAAGATATATATCGTAGATAAATTTCTGAGAAATGTCTAAGTACCACCATCGTTCTGTAAATTCTGGCAAAATTTCTCTGTCTCACGATCTCGTGTTGTTCACTCTTCTCTCTTCGACTGAAGCAAAGCAATCACATTAATTCAAACTCATGTCGCATCTCTTATAAATTGGTCAATTTGCTCGGCTCCGATTCAGTTGAAACGCAATCTAAAGTTACCGTATCAATTTGAAAAAGTGCAGACCTCACACTTTTACACAATGGAAAAGGACACTCCGCCCTCACTTCGTTCTGTCCTACTACTGGGAAAAGGCTTCCCTCCGCCTGCTTCCACAAATGTGTGCCAGCACTTCCTCTTAGTATTGAAAAAGTCTGTCTAATTTGTTGTACTTCCTTCGTAGTCTGCCGTATCCCGTCTTGCTCACTGTCTCCAGGCATCAGCTCTGTAGTACTTTGGCCCGTCCGTCATGCGGTATGTATATCCTGCTCAAGCAATACTAAACAATAAAAATATTTACGGTGCTAAGTGTGTTTACTCCTCCCGCAACTACTTGACCGTTAATATTTAATAACAACTCTCGAGATTGTTCCTGGAAATCCGATTTAGAATCCTTTTACTATATGTCTGAAACTTATGGGAGCAGTATCTTAAATATTTATTTCTATTTATAATTTTGGTTGCTTTTTTTTGTTTTATGAATATGATTTAATCAACTCAGTCTATCGCAGTCCAATACTGGACATCGGCCTCTCCCAAGCTATGCTGCAACACCCGTCATCCACCATCCGCATTCAGTCTGTCCCAGTCACATTTTTAATATGATTAACAAACTTAATTTACCAAAAACATCAACAAACAAAGCTTTTCCTTATGTTTTATGTTATTCATAGTCCGCAGAAGCCGCGTTCCGTTGAATCATGTTACTGAAACATTACACGGCTGTATTGTTTACGGCCAACATAAAAGAATGTGTTTTTATCGCTCACATGCCCACGCGTATACCTAACGTAGATAACTACCGTCATAAGGACGTGAATGATCAACTTTGTTGAATACTTTTTATCAGGCGATGTTTTGGATAGAATGACGGTTTATGAGGTTACATTTTTGAGAAAATACTATGCATTTTACTATATTTTTTATATTAACTTAAACGAATAGAATTAGAAGAATAGCGACTCGAAAATTCATTGCCAGTCTTACTTCCTTCGGCGCTATAACCCTGCGTGGGTCTTGGCCTTCTCAACGATCTTCTTACATTTCGCTCTGTCTTTGGCCTCCCTTCTCCAAGATGTTTTCGTCAGATCTTCCTCTACGCAATCCTTCCAACGGTTTCTGGGTCTTCCTCTCTCGGTCTTTTCTGATGCGGAGTTACACTCGGACATGTTTTATTGCCAGTCATTGACTGAAAATTCAATGGTATATTATTTCTTTTCTTAATCCAGAAGCAACCTATTCATTCTTGACCTAAAAACCCCAAGTTGTAGCTATCAGGAAACCTTTGTTTCCTGATAGCTACAACTTGGAGTCTTCTTCTTGTAGGAGTCTTTACTCCTACAGAAAATTCCAACTTAGCTGTATGCACAATGAAAGTGTTCCCAAAACGTTTTGTGACCATGTAACGGTTGCGTATCGCCGTACATCTAGTGTTCCGATGATGGGTCGTTGATAAAATAATCGAGACACGATATATAATCTAAAAACAATTGAAGATCGAAGAATAAAATCTGATGCACTTTCACTAAGGAAATTGGAAATCAAAATTCCATAAGACCAACAAAAAAGTTTGATGAAAAATGTCATCATAATTGGCAAAGGCAAATTGAATAACAATCAATCTGCCTAGCCTTTTCCCAACTACTTTGGATTCGGCTTCCAGTCTAACAGGATACAGCTGAACACTAGTATTTTACATTGAGCGACTGCCTATCTGACCTCCATAACCCAGTTACTGGGTAATACGATACCCATTGGTAAGGATGGTTGTCAGATTTTCGGGCTTCTAACGACCCGTAACGACTGTCAAAAATCCACGATTGACAGCCGGGACCAACGGCTTCACGTGTTTTCCAAGGCACGGAGGAGTCTCAGTATGTAAAGACCATCATACCCATTATACCCATCCATGGACTAATACCGACAAGCGTAGTCTAACCTGACGGATTGACCCGTGCGGCTGTTATTACTTTAGCCACGAGCTCCTCCACAAATTGAATAACGAGTCTTAATTTTACAAATTGGGATTCCACTTAGTGTCAGCCTTTTGTGCTTACCGTTTTAATATGATGAAATCTTGAGTAATACGTCGTCGCGGGTGACGTGTTAGGTTTAATTTAAGACAAAATATGTCTGAGTTTCTTAATAACCTAAAATGTATTAAACATGGTTTTGGGATAAGACGTCTGTATCAATTTTCTTTACTGGAAAATATAAGAAAACTTCAACTGTAGTAGCTCTAATTATAACTAAATAAATGTTGCTATTGCTTCTATATAATCTTCTATAGTACAATCTTCTATTCTTGCAAAATTTAAGGTTTTTTGACACAATGGCGATTAACTTTTATGTTCTTCTTAAATTTCAGTTAATCCTAAGAGTTTTGCATGCAGCTCTTCAAAAGAATCGACCATCGTTTTTGCCCTACATTTAAACTTGCAAGCTTACTATAAGAAGCGTCAAAGTTTTAATATCATGTCATTTCCAAAAATCGTTATGAAAAACAACAACATCTTCAATATATGTAGACACAAGACATAACAGATCCATAAACATAATCACTAAAAGCACCCGTTTGTTCCAGCGCTCCTCGGTGACTTGGCTGTAATGGGGCACACAGCGCGCGGAGTAAAATCCGCTTTATGCCTATCTCTTCTACATGGATACCTCTTCCTCATCGGTAAGTACCCCAGCGATGTGTACCGTGTTGTATAGTACGTGGAACATGGATTGTTTTAGAAATATTACTTTTTTAAAGAGCCACTGTCGTTTTGCTAATGGCTTGTGGTTGTTTTTTAAGAGCCACTGTCGTTTTGCTAATGGCTTGTGGTTGTTTTTTAAGAGCCACTGTCGTTTTGCTAATGGCTTGTGGTTGTTTTTTAAGAGCCACTGTCGTTTTGCTAATGGCTTGTGGTTGTTTTTTAAGAGCCACTGTCGTTTTGCTAATGGCTTGTGGTTGTTTTATTTTGAAAGGGAAACGGTGGGTTATTGCAAGCTTTTATTTAACTTGCAATGTACGCAAGTGTGCTTCATTTTCGACCACATCGTCGCTTACCATAAGGTGAGATAGATCAATGATCAGTGATTTTTACGTGGGCCACCACGTAAAAACCAGTTCCGATGACGATACATTTTTATGGTAAACAAGACCAGAATTGACACCCAGGATAAGTCTGTGTCTGTCTGTCTACCTGGCTATCTGTCTGGCTGTATGTCAGTCTGTCTTTCAGTCTATCTGTCCATCTGTCCGTCTATCCGTCTGTCACAGCCCATTTGCTTCGAATCTATTGGACTGATTTAGCTGAAATTTGTTACACACGTGTATATCTGTGACCCAAACATGAAGATGTAACCTACGTTACATCTTAAATAAATGGATTTGGAATATTGAGGTCACTTTCGGGGTGAAAATTGTAAAATTAAAAAAAAGTTTTCCAAACTGTACCGTGCTATATATCAAATGAAAAGGGTTTACTGTAACAGTCAATTTTTTTTCATAATTTTTAGATAATATAACTTATAAGTTCTTTAAGAGAATAGATGAAATATTAACATTCCTCCCCACCTTTTATCTCCTAAACTCCTGGGCCTAAAATTTTGAAAAAATACAGAAGGTATTTCTTTACCTAGAGATTATTGGAAAACCTATAAAAAGTACTTATATAATAAAAAAAAACCTGGAAAATACATGATTGGTTCGGAACCCTTTGCGTGCGATTCCGACTCGCTCTTGGCTTGTTTTTCTTATCGAAATATTTATAAATGTAATTTATATGTACATTTAAATAAATAAACGGGATAAAGTTCTACTTACTCAACTAAAACATAATCAGATTAATTAATGTTTGCACGGTATAATTTTGCTTCAAATTATTGAAATTCAATTTATAGCGATTATATATTATTAACCACTGAACATGCCTACTTTAATGAATAATATTTCACCAGCAAATAAACCACTTGAACTTATGACTTAAGCCGCTATTAACTGCCAATGATCTTGAGTGGTTAGCTTGCGCGTTGAGTGCTGAGCTCACGTAACGCGTCGTACGTCCACCCAATAATAGGACCAGCCTATCAAGCAGCACTGTCAGAAATTAGACGCATTATTAATTTATTACACATATAACAACAGGTATTAAAATAAAACACTGAAACTAAATTATAAATAATTAAATGATCTTTAAAATGGTGAAGGTTTCATAAAAATAAGTTTTATAGTTTTGCATGATTCTCAATTTTTTATCCGCGTTAGACATATCTTTACAAATTAATTACACTATGTTATAAAAATATAAGGTCAAATTACGACGGAAATTGTCTATAGTAACATAATATAGCTTTTTCAAAGAAATAAGTCCAGTCGTTTAGACGTGATGTTCAAATAGAAGCCATTAAAAGTCGTATAACAGCGCTTTAATAATACTTAAGAGAGATGATTTTACTATTACTAGCTTTTTGCTATGACGGCGCTATTATGCTAGGTATATCTCAAATGAACTGTGCATAATTTTTCCCTATCGCAGTGTTTACTGCCATCAGAGCTCTCGAGTAAAGCCTTAAGTTTATTGAGCAACTACTAGCGAACATTAATTGGATCCGACTTAACTAACTTTTAGAGATAATGACTTTTCTAAACTAGCTGTAGTTAACTGCACTTTGATAGTAAGTAGGACATTCTGTTAGGATTGATACTATTTTATTAAGTATATGGCTAGAAATCAGCACAAATTCTTCAATATAATTCATTCTATTTTATATATGCTTTTGAGACCCTGCCCAAATGATGATGGTGCTAATATTTTTCATTAATAATACTGCTTCGTCTCTGGAGGGCTGGATGCCATAAGTCTAGAGAAATCCTACTATTAATGTTATAAATGTGAAAGTTTGTGAGGACGTATGGATGTATGGATGTTAGGTACTCTTTCACGCAAAAACTACTGAACTGATTTTGTTGAAACTGTACAATAATATAACATAGACATTAGAACAATAAACAGGCTATATATAAATTATAATTGGGGAAAGAACTAATGAAGATAGTAAAATAAGAAAAGTTACAGAATTATAGGTTCGCCGGTCCAGGTATAGATTTATGCGGAACGCGTGAGGGAGACTCACGGCGCCAGCAGCCACCGCATGAGACGCCCTGGGTGTCGGGGGTCGCAAGCCGATATCTGTCAATAGATGGTATAGTTATGCCCGAACATACATAAAAAAAATACAAACATCCGAATTGATAACCTCCTTCTTTTTGAAGTCGGTTAAAACGGGTTTGAAAGTTTATAGCGGAGAAGTACCTTCTAATTCCACGCGGGCAAAGCCGCTGGCAGAAGATAATTTATAATATTTTAGTAAGTTACACTTCAAAAAAGTGTTAATGGCTGTTAATCTGTCAGACAACAGACACAAAAGAAAATCTATTGTTCGTGGTCACATATGACCTACGTGACAGATGAGGTTTTAAAGGTTTTGTAATAATAAATATATAGTTAACATAAGAGTTATACATCAATAAAAAATAATAGTCTTTTTAAATAGAATTGTAAAACAGCTAGCAAAAAAGCCATGTACCATTTCAATCAATACGTCAAACGACAGAACCTAGGTCACAAAGAACAGTCCATAATTTGAGTATGATATCCCAATAACCAGTCCATTTATTGCCGGGATTAGGTGCCACTACGACAGAGAGCAAGCCTAACGTCTTTTATCAGACAAAAGTATACTAATGCAGACTTTTGTCTGTCCGTGTTCCTTTAACACAAATCCGTTCAGTCGTTGAATTGCGGTAATTTTCAAATATTCTAACTCTTACCAATAACTGTTCAATAGTTCACACAAGAAACAAGAGCATAACATCAAATGTCAAAATTAAAATAATCAGTAATTTTACACAGTATTGCAAATCAGCCCGAAAAATCGCCAAACAGAAGTGGCAGTGAGCAAGTCACATTGCTTGCAGAACAGATGATCGATAAGGCTGAAAGGTTATGTTGTGGCGACTGGGTAGGTTCTGGAAAACGCAGCGTTGGAAGGCCTCCCACAAGATGGACCGATGCCCTGGTGAGGGTCGTGGGAATCTGATGGATGCGACACGCACAGATCGTTGTGGCGACCTTCTCGTCGGCTGTAATGGTGATGATGATGATGATGATGATGATATAAATCAGCTACCAAAAAAGTCACATACCGCAGAGTAAACCATTTAAATCAATACGTCAAACGACAAAGCCTAGGTCATAAAAAACAGTCAATAATTTGAGCATGAACTATCCAATTGCCAGTCCAGGTACAGATTTATAGCCGGTGTTAGGTCCCACTATGATAGAGACCAAGCCTAACGTCATTTATCGAACAGCTCCAAACTTCGTCTAACAATTTTTCAAATGGATTTTCCTCTTCCGATTATGGATTTCTAGCTACCGTATTTCTATTCTAAAAAGCAATCTTCCTAAAACAGTTGCTTGAATGTGTAAGTTCAATTCATGTTACTGAAAAAGCAACTCAAAAAGTTAATTTTTTATATTAGACAAGCCGTGTGCCCAGCTAAGATCATTCTCATTGATTATCGACAGCGACCGAGAGTAGATTTTTAAAACAAATCTCATGATAAAATTATGTTTCCATTCAGATGACTACTGCAAGAGTGATTAAATATAGCTTTAATTTAAAGGGAAATTAGTAATAACAAACTTTTTCACAGACTCCACTCCCATAACCTGTACCACAGAAACTTCGCATCTTTTCCGTCTATGACAATAAGCGATAATATAACTCTATAACAATGAAAAAATGATTGCATCTAATCGAATCAGTACATCCAGAGATAAGCTTTTGGAAAAAAACTGTTTTATCTCTATTTATAATATAACTAGCAAAAAAAAAAAACCCGCCCAGATTTTGCACGCGAGCAAAATGATTCGAAAGATATGTAGCGCCATCTAGCGACCTAAAGCAATTGTAGACGTTGAAAGTTATTGTTCTTTTTCTCGAGAACAGTACTTTTTTCTGGATGAAAAGTACTCTATGTTTTTTCTAGATCCTTGACAACGAATATGCAAAATTTCATGAATATTGGTTCAGTGGTTTAGGCTTGAAAGGGTAAAAACAAACTTCCTTTCCCATTTCAAATATGAGTAAGGATAAACAGAGGTACATTAGTTTAGTCAATAAGTACACAATAGACTCTCCTATCCCATACAATTGTCATAATCCCGTACTTGCCTATAACGACAGTCATGGCGAGAGTAGGTTACCGTTTTCAGGCAAAACCGCACGGCAGGATTATGTTAATCATTAGGCTTACCTCCACCTCACACCTGATGCAATTTCCATCCTTTTTATTTAAGCCTTTCCTGACGAAGAACTGTTTTTAGCTTTTTAACGGTATTTAAAAACCGTTTTTCTATTTCATCGTGAGGCTCTTAATCTGGTGGCTTTGCGGATATTGCTGACTCTATTTTTGGTTGACGCAAATTATTTACATACACCAATTCACCAGGTGAGATAGCGGTCAAACGCGAGCCAAAAAAAATAAGATTCTCTTTTAACGTTTTTAGTTCATCGCTGCACACCATAAAGAAATAGATTCTTTTTGACAAGTGTATGGTAATGGCAAAGTACCTACGGACGAACAGATGGACAGGATGAAAATGACAAGGGTTCTATTTTTAAGAAACCCTTAAAATGAGTTGAAAAAATATGAACCCATCTCACATAGGTAGGTCAACCCAGCTCTAAAAATACACTAAAAGCATTCGGTCATTACAAAGGATCAGCTGTGATCCATCACTGCCGAATATAGTTCCAATATACTACGGATTGAAAAGTAAACAACACGTGTACATAACGTACAAGGGTGCTCAAACAGTTGACCCTGATCGACAAGTCGATTTCGAGAGCAGTTCTGTGCGATTGTAAATTCACAAAAAAATATTATAAAAAAAGGGCGCGTTAGACACTATGATGTTATATGCCTTTCCTATTATTTTTCCTACACTCTGTGTAAGACAGGCAATATTACGCATTAAATCCGACCCGAGCCACGAAAACTGCAGAAGTCTTTTTACAGACACGCGTTTTTTTACGTTGACTCCTCCTCGTTACGGTTGAGCGGCAAACCTATAGTGATCATATTTAGGCAAACACGTTCAACTACTCATTCGAATCCTTCATTCTCATATTATTTTAAATTTTTCTTTCATAGTAGTTGGCAGACGATCACTTGTTGCCTAAATAGTTTGAGGTAGATCGCCGACACAGTGAGTCTGAGCGCCCCTGCTAGTACGTCGCATTGATGGTACATAAAATTGGAATTACGTAAGGAATGGAATGAGCGATACGTTCAGACATTTTACGAGGAATGGCTTAGGAAGCGTGTTTGTGAGGGATTTGATTTGACGCGTTCAGTTCTATTTAATGAAAATACCAAACATACTGATTATCTCCAGTTCCAGTTTGAATTTCCAATTTAAAAGCCACTGAGAGAGCAGTAGATATGGGCAATCAATCGCATTCAATCCCAATTACTGAGTTTACTCCCATTTCCAGCCAACCTCTGCTGAGTAGATTACAAAGGTAAAATGTGAAAGACGTGTTTTGCATTACATACATTCTTATATCAAAATGCAAGGTCAAGGAAAGATTTACAACACACTACTTAAAAAAAAATTTAGGTTATATGATCCAAACAAGCTAAAAATAAAACTATCGCATTTGGGTTGGACCCCATCTCTATAGCGCATAGCTAAACCGACAATAAAAAAACAAGGATTATTACCTATTAACAGCGAGCAATAAAGACCGATGTCGTTGCCAAATACCCACTGATACAACTGAATGAATGATATCTGCTCGTAAATCATAGAGCCTCTTTTGAGCGCCTCTTTTGTGAGCGCCTCGCGTTGTATTTATTCCCTTTCGCTTGGCTGGCTCTGTATGGGAACTGAATGTTATAGAGATGTTCTTGCAGTTCTATCTAAGATGTATGGAAGGAGACTATATTGTTATGAGGTCGTGTTTGTGTTGTTTTCTATTGTCAGTTTGGCTGTTCAATTTGTAAATAGGTCATTTCGAAACCATAACACAAATAGTTACAGTACCTACATAAAAGATAGCATTAGCAGATTAATAGATGAGTATCTGCTAGGTACCTTTAGTAGTTAATCCGTACTCTCACTGATTGGCTACTTTCATCATGGCAGGCGAAATAGAAAAAGTTACAATTCTAATACCTATGTCGATGTTTCCGAGCCAGACTTGATCCTCCCAGATTTTTGTTTCTTTCATATTCATGCATTGTTTTGTGCATGTCTTCCACATGCCTACAGTGTCACTTTTTAGAGGATCCAAAATAATACCTTTACCTACTTTACAAGAGGAAGACGTGTCGTCACCTGCCTAGCTGATCTATAAAAACTGGCTATCATCGTTACCTTTCTTTTTTCAGTTCCAGCAAATTTATTGTGATTTCGCTTCGTGGAAAGAAATAATCGTAAAGTGGGTTTCTACCTTACATATGAGTGAAGGATGCTTTAGTACCAGTTAAAAAAAAATGTGTCATGTAATTTACATATCTTGTTATTCAACTGCATGAACACGATAAAAGAATGCATGAACTAATTTACCAAACCATAAAAAAATTAAAAGCAATAAAAACAGACCAACAAATATAAAATAAAAACTAAATTTAAATTGGACACGAACTTCAGAATTAAATTCGCTAACTGGTTCCAACTATGAATGCCAAGCATAACGGCTCTGGCTGCAGGGAATATGACAACAGGGGTGGTTTTCACACCCCCCATGAAACTAATTTAAAGTTCTACCACTCGGCTAATACTGATAAAACCAATTATGGCTATGGGGTTGATGACATTATCAAGTAGTATTTGTGTTAGAAAATGTTGGTGCCCCATTTCGTGCCTCGGAATGTACATCCAAACAGTCGTATAGACATCATTAACAGTCGTTACGCGAAGTTAGAAATCTGAGATTCTGACAAACAATTGGGGAGGTCAGATTAGCAAGCAGCCTCGTACAATACTGGTATTCAGCTGCATCTAGTTAGACTGCAGGCTTTCGACTTCAATGACTGTGATTCATTAATATAAATATTTATATATTATCTTTATAATTTCTGTTATCTTATTATTTTTTACTTCTAATAAATTAAACAAAGCACTTGTCATGTTATCTCTATGACGAAGCTATCCAGATGGCGTCATACTGGTCGGACAAAATTTGAGTCAAATCGACACGAAAAGAATAAGAATTTTATCTCCTCACCTCCCTTTGTAGACTGAAGTCTTGACAAATAAATATATACACGACATTGGGAAAAGGCTTAGCAGATTGACTTTGCATGTTTTGTCACATTATTTTCATCCTTTTTGCAGACTTATAATCAAGAAAACATGTGTCCAATACATAAGCCGGTGTCGACACTTTTAGCAAGATTTAGAAATCTTGTATAAACAAAATTCAAAGTCCTTACTGACTGACTGACTGATATATCAACGCACAGCCTAAACCGCTGGTCTTAGAGACATGAAATTTAGAGGGTGTGTTATTTGTGAAAAGTAGGTATCCACTAAGAAGGGGTTTTTCGAATTTCACCTCTTTGACATCAAGTGCCACCAGAACGCACAATAACGTAGTGCTAAGTGAAGTGACTACTAACATAGGCTTAAGTTTCTATATGTTAACAGAAACTGAAATCTATGGGCCAAATTAGCCTGAAAATAAAGAGTTTTATTATTATTATTATGTCGTTTATTCATTTTCTATACGTATATAAATTATTATTATTTTCGTTTATTCATTTTTATATACATATTGTTTACATTTTTAAATATTTAAATAAAAAGAATAAAAACACATTTTAAAATATAAAAATAGTATCCCACCGGTATCGGGAACAGGGTCCAAGCTACCGGCGGTCAGGGCTCCAGAGAGAGGAACCACCTGACAATGCGAGCCATATCCAGAAGTACTGCTTTCTGAATCAAGCCCTTGATCCAGCCGCCTAACGAGAGCCACCTGAGCTGTTGGTCGAGGCTCGTGGTTATTAAGCCATTGGCTGACACGACTATCGGTACAATGATCGCTGAGTCCACATCCCACATGTCGACAACCTCGCGAGCCAAGTCGATATACTTAATTTGTTTATCTTTCTCGGCTTTCACGAGGTTCTTTCTCGTCATGTGGGACGATAATGTCAACAATCATTGCACGCCTCTCGATTCGGTCCACCACCACTATATCAGGCTTATTAGCTATAATAGTCCTGTCAATGATGACGGACCGATCCCAGTACAATGTGATATGACCATTATCGAGAACTGGGTCGGGCACGTACCTATATTACGGTACTTCCGATTCGACAAGAGAGTATTTCAGGGCAAGTTGCTGATGAATAAGCATTTTCACCACCTTAATAATAATAATTTATTATTATTAAGGGGGCATTACTAATTCCAGGTGGCCGAAGCCGCTGTCAGAATCTAGTCTAACATATAACTCGATTAAAACGTTTTATTTATTCCATTATTTTATGGTCTTGAACAATTCAAAGTACCTACTGTGTAGGTATAAGCTTTGAAGGGGCATTGCGTTTAGGTACTTACCTACTCCAAAAATGGTCTGTATTTATTTCGGATAAAATACAGATTACTTACAGATAAAAAAAACCGGCCAAGAGCGTGGTGGACTCGCGCGTAAAGGGTTCCTAAAAACACTTATTTTTTCAGGTTTTTTTTTTAAGTATCTTCTCCTTATAGGTTTTTCTGTAATTTATAAGTAAAGAACTACCTTTTGCATTTTTTTCAAAATTTTAGGTTCAGTAGTTTTGGAGATGTTGGGGGGGAGGGAGGGGGGGACAATTTTTCATCTATTTTCTTAAATAACTTTAAAATTATACATTTTAAAATTATGAAAAAAGATATTCGAAACCGTCACAATGTGCCCTTTCATTTAATGTATGGCACGGCACAGTTTGAGAAACCTTTTGTTTTTCCAATTTTCATCCCAAAAATTCATATTTCGAATTAATTTATTTAGGGTACACGTTCGTTTTTTGGTCATAGATGTTCATGTACGAGTATGTCCCAAATTTCAACCCTATCGGTCCAGCAACCCCACCGAGTGTTTCTACGTTGCCGTCGTGGTGGGGCTTATGGGTCTCCATGATCCTGGGGACTTCCGGCATGAGTGACTAACTTGGGCCGGAAGGCTCCAGGGGAGAGGCCCGACTAAGAGGAACACACCGGGGGTCGCGTCCATTGTCAGTCGATCATCGTCGACTGCCAGTGGATGCGACCTCCACCCAATCCCAGCTTGGAGGCGTGGCTATGGGATGCGTATTGGAGGGATGTCCAAATGCTAGCGCCTCACAAGAGGGCTGCGCCGTTGGGAGGCTTGAGCAAGCTGTTCGAGCCTCCTAACGGCATGGAACCTGGGGGAACTTCGTCGCTACTCTCTGGTACGCATCTGTTCATCAGATGCGACTGTGAGAGTGGCGCCGAAACTGGGGGGGTAGAGTGTGTGAGTGAGTGAGTGAATGAGAGAGAGTGAATGTGGACCATGCGATATGTTAGAGGAGGATAGGGAGGTAGAGGGTAGGAGATAGGGACCACACCCTTAAAAGGAAAAAACCCAAAATGAAGAAAATGATTAATGCAAATGACTCCCAGACACGCCCCCATTCGTATGCTGGGGGGGGCGGGCTTAATCCACCACCTTTAAACGACGACCTGTATCCGTCTGTCGGGAACAATCCCGACAACAAGAGCCGAGGAGGCTCCAGATCATCTCCTACCTTTGAGGAGATGATCTCATTTAGCTTTAAGACGCCCGACAAGCCGCGGTCGGGCGAAGTAAGCCAAAACGAAGTCGGCAAGGAGGCGGAGAGTGGTGCGGCGTCGGTGACCGACGCAGCACCACTACTCGCCGCTCTGAGCTCCTTTAGGAGCCTGGAGCGTGAGGAGGGGAGCGCTTCCGGAAGCGCCGTGAGTCAGGGCTCGCGGTTCTTCCGGAACCAGAAGCGCTCCAAGGCAGGGGACGGCCGTGAGTCGTCCTCTGACGCTGAGGTGATGGCGCCGCCTCCCAAAGTTCCCACCAGCACGAGGGGTAGGGGGGTGGGGAGGCCATCCAAAGGCAATAAGGGTGGCAGGCGAGCCCTGAGGCTCGCCAAGGAGGAGGAGCGCCGGTCCAACGCTGAGGGTCCCCGGGTATCGATCTCGGGGTCCTCAAGCGGAGTATCGGCGTTCTCTGTCAGCTCCAAGTCGGAGCGAGCGGACAGGCTTGCGGGGGTCGTGGTCAACGCGATCAAGGATGTGGTCCACAAGAGGCTTGGCTCTTCTAGGAGCAGGGCCACATCCGCGGCCACGGCCACCATTGTGGCGGCGGCGGAGGCGAGCTTCGGCGGGCCTTCGTCTGCGTCTGCGGACGAGACGTCCAAATTGCGGACGGAGGTCGCCCGCCTGACCGCCACTACGGAGCACCTGGTGAAGGAGAACCAGAGGCTCCGGGCAGACCTGGCCGAGCTCCGACGAGGAGCTGGCCCCCGGAGGGATGCGCGGGATGAGCTCCAGCACGGGCCGAGTCAGCCCCTGCCCGCCGCGGAGAACCAGGTTCTCGAACTGGTGCGGCGGGAGCTGGCTGGCTTCAACAGGCGGTTCTCCGTGCTGGAGGGCATCGTGCTGCGGCCCCCGCTGGCGGCGAGTCAGCCGGCGTTGGGCCAGCGGCCACCGGGCTCATTTGCCGCCGCTGCGGCTGCTGCGCCCAAGCAGGGTTCGGCGGGACGGGCCGACAGCGGGTCTGTGCTGAGACCCGCGGGGTCGGCCCCGCCGAAGGCGCCAAAGGCGCCGCCCAAACCGGGTGGGACGGCTGCACGGGCGGCGAAAGCCCCGAAGGCCCCAGCCCAGGTGGCGAGACGGCCGTCACAGCCTGCCCCGACTTCCCAACCTCCTCCGGCCGAGGCTGCCGAATGGCAAGTGGCCGGGGAGAAAGAGAAGGCGGGAAAGGCCAAAAGGGCGGCCAAACGCCGAGAGAGGCGGAAGCGACGCAAGGAGCGGGCCGCTGCGGCCAGGCTCCGCGCCCCGAGGTCCGCGGCTGTGGTAATTACGCTGCAGCCGGAAGCGATCCAGAAGGGCGTGACCTACCGCAGCGTGCTCGCCAAAACCAAGGCGGCGGTGAGCCTCGAGGAGGTGGGGTGTGCCGACGGCGTTCGGGTGAAGGTCACCAAGACCGGAGCCCGGATGCTGGAGGTCCCCGGCGCCTCCAGCGGCCCAGCTGCTGACGCCCTGGCCGAGAAGATCAGGGCGTTGCTGGTCGACGAGGCTCGAGTGTCCAGGCCCACCAAGAGCGCAGACATGCGCATTATGGGCCTGGACGACTCTGTGACGGAGGCGGAGGTGAAGGCCGCCGTCGCCAGGACTGGAGGGTGCCCTGCCGAGCAGGTGAGGGTAGGCACTCTCCGTCCTGATCGCGCGGGGCTTCTCACCGTAACGGTGAGCTGCCCCGTGTCGGCGGCGAGCCTAATAACTGGGAAGGGCCGAAGGCTCTTGGTGGGCTGGGTGTCTGCGCAGGTGAAGCTGCTGGAACCCAGACCTCTGAGGTGCTTCCGCTGCCATGTGGGCGACCACGTGGCAGCGAGGTGCACCTCGGAGGTGGACAGAGGGAACAGCTGCTTCCGCTGTGGTCGGCCCGGTCACAAGGCCGGCTCCTGTGAGGCCGCGCCGCACTGCGCAGCATGTGCGGCAGCTGGCAAGCCGGCCGATCACCGGGCTGGGAGCAGGACCTGCGCCCCACCCGCCAAGACCAGGGCCAGGGGCAGGCCCTCCACCACCACCACCACCACCGCCACCGTTGCAACCGCCGCCGTCGCCGCTTCCGCCGACGCTGCCCCCACAGCCGTCGTCGCCACCGCAAACATCGCGGTGGCTGGACCCTCGCAGAGGGCTGGGGAGGAGGAGGCTGTAATGGAATGCCAATAACGGCCCCATTACGCCTCCTCCAGGCGAACATCAGCCACTGCGCCGATGCTCAGGACCTGTTGTTCCAGAGCATGGCGCAGTGGTCGATTAACATCGCCGTGGTCCCCGAGCCGTACTATGTCCCGCCCAGGGATGACTGGGTGGAGGACCTGGACGGCTCGGTGTCCATCATTTCGTCGGCCGCCGCCGGTACCCCGACCCTCGAGGAGGTCAAGAGGGGTCGGGGTTGCGTGGCAGCACGGTTCGGGGAGATAGTAGTGGTAGGGGTGTACTTCTCCCCGAACCGAACTCTCGCCGAGTTCCACAACTCCCTCGCGGAGTTGAAAGACGTCGTCGTCGGATACCGTTCCCTCCCTGCGCTCGTTCTCGGGGACTTCAATGCCAAGAACTTGGCTTGGGGTTCCCGGTTCACGGACGTAAGGGGCAGGATGGTGGAGGACTGGGCTCTGGAGACAGGCCTGGTCGTCCTGAACCGGGGTTCTGTCCCCACGTGCGTGCGGTGGCAGGGCGAATCGGTGGTGGACCTCTCGTTCGCCAGCCCCGCTCTGTCACCGCGCGTACTTGACTGGCGCGTTCTGGAGGAGGTGGAGACGTCTTCCGATCATCGGTACATCCGGTTTGACGTTTCCGCCCAGACCTCCAGCGTGCCGCCGGTCGGACAGACCCCGAGCGGTCCGCGTTGGTCGCTGAAGCAGATGGACCGGGAGCTACTCCTGGAGGCCTCGATCGTGCAGGCCTGGGTGACATCACCGAACAGGCCTGCCGACATAGACGACGAGGCAGAGTGGTTCCAGGAGGCCATGTCTGAGATATGTGACGTGGCAATGCCCCGGGTCCAGCCTTCTGCTCGGCGACAGGTGTACTGGTGGTCGCCGGCGCTTACGGCTTTACGCCAAGGGTGTATTACCGCGCGACGCCGGTACACCAGGTACCGCAGACGGCTCCGTAACCGCACGCCGGAAACGGAAGCCGTCGAGGCGGAGCTATACGAGGGGTACAGAGCTGCGAGGACCGCCCTCCGAACGGAGATCTTGCGGGCCAAGAGATCGGCCCGCGAGGAGTCGCTGGAGACTCTGAACAGAGACCCATGGGGGCGCCCGTATCTAGCGGTGCGGGGGAAACTCCGCCCATGGGCCCCCCCACTGACGCAGAGTCTCCGGCCACAGATCGTGGAGGGCGTGGTGAGCGCTCTGTTCCCCTCGCGAGGGGAACATACTCCTCCGCCTATGGCTCCGTCTCCTGCGGTATCTGACGCGGACCAGGACGAGGACGACGACGACGACGACGATGCTCCCGAGGTGACCGAGGTAGAGCTGAGAGCGGCGGTGCGTAGGCTGAATGCCAAAAACACCGCCCCAGGACCCGATGGCTTTCATGGGAAAGCCTGGGTCCTGGCCTTGCAAGAGGCTCTCGGGCCTCGACTCAGAGGGCTTTTAAGCGCATGCTTAGAGAGGGGCCAGTTTCCACGTCGGTGGAAGACGGGGAAGCTGGTCCTGATCAAGAAGGCGGGGCGCCCTGCGGACTCTCCGTCCGCTTACCGGCCCATTGTGCTGCTCGACGAGGTGGGCAAGCTCTTTGAAAGAGTAATTGCAGACCGCCTCGTCGGGCAGTTGATGCGGGTGGGGCCGGACCTGGCGGAGAGCCAGTACGGCTTCCGCAGGGGGCGCTCCACGGTGGACGCAGTCATGCGCGTAAGAGCCCTCACGACGGGGGATGCAGTGGCCCGGGGTAGGGTCGTCTTGGCGGTGTCTCTGGACATCGCCAATGCCTTCAACACCCTGCCCTGGAGTTGTATAGTGGAGGCACTCCGGTATCACCGGGTGCCGCCCTACCTCCGTCGCGTAGTCGAGGCGTATCTGACGGACAGAGCCGTCATCTACCCCGGTCATCAGGGAGTATGGAACCGGCGAGAGATGTCGTGCGGTGTTCCACAGGGATCGGTCCTGGGGCCGCCCTTGTGGAACATCGGATACGACTGGGTGCTGCGCGCCGACCTCCCCGCTGGCGTCAGCGTAGTGTGCTACGCTGACGACACGCTGGTCTTAGCGCAGGGGAGGTCGCACGAGGCGGCGGCCGAACTTATGACACGCGGGGTTGCGACAGTCATAGAGAGGATCCGGCAACTGGGACTCGAGGTGGCATTGCACAAGTCCGAGGCCATGTGTTTTCATGGTCGTCGGAACGCGCCACCTGCGGGTTCCCAGATCACGGTAGGAGGGGTTCGCATCGGCGTCGAGGGTACGATGAAGTACCTGGGACTCGTCCTCGACAGCCGGTGGAACTTTGTCGAACATTTTCGACGTTTGGCTCCCAGATTGGACAGGGCCGGGGCCGCCTTGAAGCGGCTCCTACCCAATCTGAGGGGGCCAAATGCCTCCTGCCGGAGGCTCTACGCGGGGATCGTGCGGTCCATGGCCCTCTACGGGGCACCGGTGTGGGCGCGTTCGTTGAGGCAGCGATCAGCTCGCCTGATGAACGCGTCCCAGAGGGTCATGGCGATCCGAATCATCCGCGGATACCGCACGATCTCCCGTGAGGCGGCGAGCCTCCTTGCCGGACTGTCACCGTGGGATCTGGAGGCAAAAATCCTCGCGCACCTGTACGAGTGGCGCGAGGAGGCCAAACGCCGGGGCGAAACTCCGCTGCCGCGACAACTCGCGGCTCGGCGGACCGAGCTCCGGCAGGATCTCATGGTGACATGGAGAGAGCGACTGTCGCAACCCAGCGCTGGGCACGCCACCATCGAGGCGGTGGTGCCCCTCTTTGAGGAGTGGTTGGAGAGGCGTCACGGCGCCCTCACCTTCCGCCTGACGCAGGTGCTCACCGGACACGGCTGTTTCGGGAGGTACCTGTGTCGGATCAGGGCGGAGGTGACCCCTGAGTGTTTCCACTGCGAGGATCGCCCAGAGGACACGGTGGAGCATACGGTGGAGGTTTGCCCCGCTTGGGCAGAGCACCGCCGTGTCCTCGTGGATGCGATAGGCGACAGCGACCTCTCGCGCCGTGCCCTGGTTCAGGCCATGGTACGGAGCGAGAGGGAATGGGAGGCCGTCTCCTCCTTCTGCGAAGCAGTAATGCTCGCGAAGAGGGAGGCGGCACACGTTAGGGAGGCTCAGCAACGGCCGAGTCGCCCTAGCGCCCCCAGCCGCGACCGCCGCAGGAGACGCCAGGGGCCGCGAGACGATCTCCGGCCACCGTAGACCCGGGCCTGCGGACGGCGAGTAGTGGGTAACTCGCCGTCCGATCAGCACCAGGCCCGAGAGTCGACGGCGCGTAGTGTTCCACGCGCGCCTCAAAGAGTTGTCAGCCAAAGGAAGGGGCCTGCCACGGCCGGTGCCTGCCCGGGGGTGGAGGATAAATTCGAAAGAGTTACCTCGCCCCCGGGCACTCGAGGCAGGGAGGAACAGGGGTGGGTTTTAGTCAGTAAGAGTCTGACACGCCCTTCCGCTCCACCCTAGAGCGGAAGAAGTCATTGGATGATTTCCCACCCCCCAAAAAAAAAAAAAAAAATCGGTCCAGCAAAATCGGAGAAAATTGGCTGTGACAGACGACAGACGGACAGACAGACACACGAGTGATGCTATAAGGGTTTCGGACTTTCGGAACTCTAAAAAATTAAACACATATGGTTAACAAGTCCTAACAAAAGTTAGCTAGTTAAATCTAATAGTGTAGACAGAGTTAGAGCTCAAGAAAAAGAATTTATCATCAAAATTGAAAAGTTAGGACGACCCAATTAGGCACTTACAACATAGTTCCATTTTAACGAATACAAGTTGAACTTGGCTAACAAAATAAAAAGTTGACACAAAAGATTTTTGTTTGAGAAAAGTTAATATGTGTTTATATAAAATTCAAACTTCAGACTGACTGACTGATATTTCAACGCGCAGCCTAAACCGCTGGTCCTAGAGACATTAAATTTGGAGAGTGTGTTCTAAGTGAAGAGTAGGTATCCACTAAAAAATATTTTCCCGCTCTATGTGGAGCGGGACGGCGTGTCAGACTTTGACTGACTAAAACCTACCCCTGTTCCTTCCCTGCCTGAGGGCTCAGGGGTGAGGTAACTCTGTTTCGAACCCCTGAGAGGGTGAAATGGGGGCTTATAACGGAGGAACTATTAACCCCATACAGGCGAAGCCGCTCGCAGAAGCTAGTTTGAAATTAAATCATATAGGTGTTACCTAATAATATGAAATACGTTAATATGCGCATTAACCAGATAATCTGCAAATTAACGGGTAAGATCAGTTAAAGTGTGTAGGTGTATTAATGCTGCACGATTGAATCGCGGCAAATAGTACACGAATCTCTTTTAGCTTCTTTTTTTTTTTTTTGGCTTAAGTGGAACTAAAATATTATTTATTCTATACTTTTCCTAGGCATTCTAAACAATGGCGAATGTTCTAACGACTGTCGTAAGTAAAATGAGTCGATGGAGCGCCGCTGTGCGAGGCTCCAATTTCCGTCTGAATAAGACAAGAACCAAACACGAACCTAACCTGTTCGTGTCGGGGTGCCCTAAGTTCCCGAGCTCGCTCAGCTCGCTCTTGGACTTATTAGTTAAATACCTACTCAATTCAACTTTAACAAGTTATATAAGTTATTACAATGAACTCGAATGTTTTATTCAAGCAAAAACTGTTGTGGAGCGGGAAAAGTCATTGGATGATTTCCCATCTCCACAAAAAAAAACCCTACAAAGTTAAACAGTTAATAATGCAGATAACAAAATTATCAGTTGGCTATAAATAATTTAAAATGATGATATATTTTATTTTCCATTAACGAAAAGTACAAAACATAATAACAATAAATATGCCTTTAATTACATGTAACTGCTTATTCAGCTAATTAACGAAATGGTTCTATAAACTTCACACGCAGAGTTTAATGACCCTATAAATATAATTTCACATAATAAGGTCACATAAATTCATGAGGTAACGATCTAATGCTAAGTTCTTATTATACAGTACAATGCCATATTTTTGCAAAGCAAATCTTATGAATGGGTATTAAGATTGGATGTCTCATTGCTCTAATAGTAGCAAGGTCAAGTTCCTAGGTTTGACTACAAGGTCGGGCAAAGTGTTATTGAGTTTTTCCATCAGGAATTATTCATTAGAATAAGGGAATCTAGATTTGGGCGCGAATGATGGCAATAGGCTCTTACACTATTCTATAGGATTTCAACATAACAGGATTGATTTAAGTATAATATAGGTACGTATGTATACCTCAAAAGCTGTCATTCGCAAAATCTAAGAATTTGCTGGTCTCAGTAATTGTCATTTTCAACTCATTTTTGAGGAAATCGATAAAATGCCACAATTTTCGAAATAAATGGCAAGCGTTGTGTCGTCACACATCTCGTTCTTTACGATGCAGTCCAACAGTGAACCGCACTTTAGTTTATTTCACAGCCTTAAGTTTCAGATTGGCATATTAAAGGTACCCATTATGCATGCTGTGCAATGAAATTCTACTGCTCAATCATTGATATACCTATATATATATATTTTTTTTGTAAACCTTAACTGTCCCACTCTAAGCAAGGGCAAAATCCTCTCCCCATTCCTTCCACGTTTCTCTGAGCTGCACTTCTGCATGCCCATAAGTCTAGTAATAGTACAATGGTTTTTAAATGTGTCCAGATATAATCGTCAAACAGGAACTGCTTTTAAATTTAACCTTAGTGCTAAAACCAGCAAGTACAAAACCAACCCAGTCCATTACGATCCTATTCTATAGTTTTCCCAAACTTAGCACAAACCGCTTATTTTAATCACTTCGCCAGTACTGAAATATAGCCAGCTAAATTGCTTTCACAGAAAAGCTTTAGCTTGCTGGTAAATTTAGCTGAAAACAATCTGCAAACATCGCTAAGCCACTTACGTAGGGCAAAGCCTGCGAGGATTTAGAAATCTGGGCAAAAATAAGCCGTTTATTGAAAAAGACTTTGTGAATTGAAGTTAAAATCTTTTTTTAGTTTTGGTATTAACATAGCATCCTCATGCCTGTTTTCTTTGTGAATAGTCTTATTTCTAATATCTATTTATTTATTATGTATTAAAACTTTATGTGCTCGTAAGAAACACTGTACAAGGACGAATTTAAAGCCTAAGGACATTTTCTACCAGTAAACCTTAGGGTGATACTCAAACAGAAGTGAAACAAAACATGTTTCACTTGATGTAGCTGAATACCAGTAATAAAATATTGTATAATAAACCTACATACTGCTATGCAGCTTTGTTTAAGTTCCGTATATAAGGGGGCCACCTTATTGCCAACAACCAGACACAAATCCAGGCTGTTACTTAGTAATTCCTGATAGAATACCTCTTTTTCCTACACCGTTTTTGCCGTACCTGAACACCAGATGTGTTGATAAATCCTTTCATTAATGCAGTCAAATAGAAAATGGATAACCGTTTAATAATTCAGTGTGTTGTGTCCATATTCAATAATAAAACGTGAACTGTTTTCAGTAAATATTGAGTGAAATGGAACAAGGTTTATAGATTATTTCACGGTATATTTAACTTTAATACGTTTTCCAACGTTACGAGGGCTTGGCAGCACTTGTGATCGCGAATGGACTCTTAAAGTTGAAGATTCAAATGGCACACGGGTGGAGAACCCCCGGGCTTTCAGAAGTGGAAACCTACATGCTAAGGGGGCGATTTTCACATATGCACAATTTTGAATACATTCTTGTTAATTTATTTTTTTATTTATTGTATTGGGTTATTAAAATTACGTAAACTTATTCAACACAGGTTAATATGGAATAAATAGACGCTGATAAGTCCGCTGTTTGCTGTGTATCTTGAAAAAAAAATGTCTGGGAATACTCAAACTAACTTATTAAAGTTTAACCCTGTTTCAGCAAAAAAAAACACAGCAGCTTGTTGTGTCATTATGATATGTTTACAATTTTTTTCCAGTTTTCACAATCTCAGAAACCCTGTATGAAAAGTATAAAAACCAACATTAAAATTCCTATGTTTCCACTCCAGCTGATTCCGGCACCGAATCACCTCAAGACCACACAACTATGGATATCTCTTCTCGGCACTTCAGAGCCGAGTTCCTTCAAGAGTGGCAGGGTTCTCCTGACGCCCCCTACTTTGACCCCAGTACGCCAAGAAATATAACTGGCCTGGTTGGGCACCCAGTTCGATTGCTATGCAGAGTGAAGAACTTACAGAATAGGACGGTAAGTAGTTTTAATTAATTAAAAGGTATTATGAAGTAATGACTCAGAGGTAACTAGAGGTAAATTTCAAGTAGTAAATAGATTGTGGAACCGAACCTGCTTCATTATCATCATCATCAGCCTTTTATTGTCCCCAGCACTACTGAGGCAGAATCAGATCCACGGTTGGTGGATGTCACATGTTTTTGAATTTTTGGTTCTAGGATATGCCAGTTTCCTCACGATGTTTTCCTTCACCGTATTGAGAGCAGTGGTGATGAAATAATTTACACAAAGTAAAGCGCCTGTCTGGGTTTGAACTCACGACATACAACTTGTAAGTCGTGGCCGTTACCACTGGGCCACCACTGCTCCTAACCTGCTTGCTTCGTGCACTTCACTGTGTACTTAATTTTCACTGCTCTTGACACTTTGAAAAACTCAGTCACTAAGGTCTATTATCCTAGCCCACCAATTAAAAAATTAAAAAATATATTTTTGGTATCGTCTCCACGAGCCTTTTATTTTGATACCCCACAAGATCATGTCACAATAAAAAATAAGCGGGAATAGTTGCTAACCAACTTTAAATCGTTATGGATCCGGGAATGGTCATTCAAAATAAAAATAATCAAGAAACCTAAAAATTATTTTAAAATGCCTATTCAGTGGTACCTGGTACTTGACATAATCTAGATCATAGGCTTTCAATATTTATTTCACAATATGGAGTCTGGCGGTCGCCATATTGAATTTTGATGACGGTCATGTCTTTAGTGACACTCATAAACTTAAGAAAAATCGAGTGACGTAAGAATCATCAAAATTGGCGCCCACATTTGGTCTCTAGAACGACACAAAGGAATAATTATAGGCTGAGTATGACACATTACCCTTCTTTGCGTAACCCGTAGCGAAGTAAAATGTGTACATCTATCAACCTGCACTGTGTTCGTATTGTGGATTATAGCTCAGGGGACCAGCTTTTGTCCCAACAATAGGAACACAACCACATCCCATCTATTTTCATGAAGAGGCAGAAGTGTACACAAATATTAATCATTCTGTCACACTGAAAAGCCTCCAATTGACTCATGGGTCAATAACGGTGTTTGGATTCAAGGAATAAGAGGCTTTTACGTTACAGGAGAGAAACCCATTTTCATTTACCGGACAAGGTCTGGAATTCTCCGTCGGCAATTTTGTAACAGAAAATTCGGGACCGTTTTATCCAAAATTCTTCATTAATTTCTACAGAAATGATTACAAAGTCAAAAGTCGAACGAATTCACCGAATTTTTCACCCAAATGTAATTGGTAACCAAGATTTTTTTACATTTAATGAAAAAGAAAACTAGGTACTTCAAAATCTCACGATTTATCATCATAAAAAATATTTTATATTATTTGCTTTTATATCCAGTGTCGTCCACATTAAACTTAAAATTTACTGCTGTGCCGTAAAACCACTACAACGAATATTCACTTGTCGTCAATTTTAAAATTCACGTTAGAATCCAAAAACCATACAACCGTAATAGAAATAATAATCAACATTCTCATTTTACGGAAAACGTTAAAACGAATAAGCTTAATGAAATTTATCAGACGTATTGGAATATATTTAATAAACGTGCCTTATTCGTTCATCAGTGTTGCCAGCTTCCATTGTTCTATCCATTTCTCGACTAATACACAAAAGGTCCATCAAAGCAGGCAGTATTGAAGCGATCGACGTGGCGTTAGGAGACCGTCTGTCGGTTGTAGACAAGTGAACGAACAGACAGCTCAAGGCAACGGAACATCCTATACAGGCAATTTCAAAAAGGAGACGGTCCCATTACAAACATTTAATCGAGAGGCACGTGTAGGTTTTCTCAGAAATTTACCTAAGAAAATCTCTAGACCGCAAATAAAACGTTGAATCGCCTTCTACATTAATACTTTCATCCCCACAAATAGCAATAGATCCTCCCTCGTGTACTAGGATCATAAAATTCTTAAGTGTTACAGGAGGCAGTTTCATATTTACGCTTTTCAGGTATCGACCGTTTTTTCTCGGAAGTGGGCACTTTACCACCATTGATAACTTCTCCAGTAAACGCTTAAGGCCGATCCATTACAAGGAATTCTTAAAAAATTCTGAGGGTAAATTGAACTGGTATATTTTTCTTTATGGCCAAAACCATCTTTGCGTTCTTCGTCGGCTGTTAAGTGACTCTGCGTCACTCTCACGAAATAGCTGTTTGTAAACAACATTAAAATATTTTTATAGCAAGTTATAAAGTACGACAGGTTGGCACTTGGAACTTTTTAATAGATGCTGTCGTTTAACTCACGCTGAGACGAGTTTTGTACGCAGTGCTGTCGAGGATTGATATTGTGTTGCTTCAAAATACTTCGAGTGTGCTTTAGTACAGTTATTTCTAAAGTTGTAATGTTTGCGTAGTACATCAAGCAGTTATGTCATCGAGCTAATTAAATTAATCTCTCTGAAAATTTCACTGGAACATAATTGCTTAAACTAACATTAATATTTATAAACATGCAATGCAATTTGCAGTGCAGTTTTTTTTCGATTTTCCAAAATTTTCTTTTATACAAACCTTGTCCTGACAATTAAGGTCACGAAAAAAAAAGAAATAGCCAAATAGGTGCAGTCTTACGCACTTACATACGTTCGGCAACTGTTTTTTATTCATATAGATGGTTAGATATGTCAAACGTCACTCCAAACATAACTCACAATCATTATCTAGGAAATGTGTTCAGCGAAATTTTGAATGTCAAAAGTATCATCATTACTCACAGCTTTCCTTTCAAAGCCTTGAAATAGTTCATCAGTTCCAGTTCCCTCCATTAGGAAACAGGTAGGTATCAATTTGTCGTTTGAACCTCCGAAATCAATACCTTCATTAATAATTTTGTCTTTGAACGCTGAGAAAACAGTGTCTTCTGTAAATACAGGGTCGTCCTTTGAAATGTTAAGTTCGTTTATTTATGTTTCAACATCTTCCCCTGCTTTTGTCCCTTCAGTAACTTTCTGTATTATGGGATTACCATTGATCACTATAGAATTGCCATTAGCATGAAGCTGACAGTCGTTTTCATAGCTAATGGAGGAAGTTTTAATAAAGCATACAAAAAATTGCTGACGGTTAGAGAAGTTTCAAGGAATGCAAATGCAGGTTTGCTATGTTAATGAGCGCAGCTTTCTTTGCTCAGATGAGTTAGTTCTGTGAATTACTTCTCAGCAATTGTATCTAAAAAGTAAAGAGGGTTATAAAAACTGTAACTTATTTACAATTTACTTATGAATCTGGGAATTATTGACGATGAAAAGGGACGGTGTAAGTACTGCATTATGTCCAGGAGATATGAAATCGTTTTCATGTTTTACAAAATTGTTTTCTATAAGAAATTACAATTGCCCGTATATTGTTTATTCTTCAGCAATCTGACACGTTTTCACCATTTCTAAAGATAAAACAAAATGTTTGGTTTTATACGTGATTTTTATGTGTTCGATTTAGGGAAACCCTTTGAATCGTATCTATGTGTGTCATCTAGCGTTTCCGTTGGAATGAAAAAGGTATAAAAGATAGGAATAAAAAGGGTTTTATATGTTCATGTCCCTTTAATTCTTGGGTTGTGTTTATTTGTTATCATTTCTCGCTTGATTTAGGGACAGGAAGATGTCGTTGATAAGTTTTGAAGTTACAAAGAGTGCAAATTTTTTTTGATAGTACAATGACTTTTATCGGAATAATTTCAGTCAGACACCCCGTGAATAAATGAATTATATTTTAACTTGCTTTATTTTTATAGATGAATCATTCTTAACTTTCTTTTTTTCTTTATAAGTTTTTCTTACCTGATACTACAATCAGCCATATATTCCCCAGGTATCGTGGGTTCGTCACCGCGACATCCACCTACTGACGGTGGGGCGCTACACGTACACATCGGACCAGCGCTTCGAGGCGCAGCACAAGCCGCGCTCCGAGGAGTGGGCACTGCGCATTCGCAGCCCGCAGCGCCGCGACTCCGGCCAGTACGAGTGCCAGATATCCACCACGCCGCCTATAGGCCATGCAGTCTTCCTTAACATTGTAGGTTAGTACAAATATAGTGTCTCGTGGTGGTCTTCCTTTTCTCACATTATCTTGAATACTGCTCTGCGCCGCTGATCCAACTTTCATATGTTGGATGACGATTGCCAGATCTAGACCATTTTAAGTTATGACTATATTACTATATTGTATTATATGTACATCACACCGGTGCCTGCAACTCTACGTCTGAGCGTGTCTTTTGCGGATTATAAATATTCTACCTAGCAATCTTACTGTAATCAGTTAGGCTTTGGAAAGCATCGTTCGATTGATCAAAACAGTCCTGTTACAAATAAAGAAGAATCTCAATCCAGCATCCCATATTCCTCTTCCTACACAGTTCATGCTTCATCATACCTACATGAGTACATATTTAAAAGTAAACAATCCCTATTTCAATATCCATTACACAAACAATAATGTGCGTCACAAACTCCTCAGGTATAAACTTAGTATTTACGAAGGAGACCTAAACAATTGGAACACACGTATTTGTTGATTCCTGCGAGATTGCGACGTCTAGTTCTACGTTGCCTAAACCAACATGGCCGCGCTGGCTTGTATTCTCAGAACTTGTTCATAATGCATGTACAGGCACGTGTAAATTATAAATTGTTTTTATTATAATGTACAAAGGTGTTTTTGCAACTTTGCCCACTAACTAATAACAATCCTTTATAGTAGGTACCTGTTTTTGAAAATTTGCTGTTTTGAAAACCTGTTAAAATGCTGTGTAGCATTGTAAATAAATAAATGCAAATACTACTTTAATTACCACTTAATTTTGCATGTATAATATGGTAGAATAAAGTAAACTGTGCATTAACATAATATCCGGAAATGTATTTATATATTGTATTGTTTTCAGCATTATAACTTAGACTTTTACTTTACAAAACTTTGCCGTTCTCATTCTCGAAAGTTCGACAAATTATCAATTTAGAATTCTCAATTGATTCCCAATTGTTGTGTTTGTAATCTTCAATTCTTGGCGAGTGTTTTCAAATTATACCTACGCAGTTTTTATTCATTTAAAAAGCTTACGTTCCAGTGTCATATGTAAATATTTTTAGGGTTCCGTACCCAAAGGGTAACCAACGGGAGCCTAACGGACTCCGCTGTCCGTGTGTCTGTCAGCGGGCTGTATCTCTTGATCCTTAATAGGTGGCCAGTTGAAATTTTTACAGAATGTGTATTTCTGTTGCCAATATAACAACAAATAATAAAATTCATACGGAACCCTTCGTGCGAGTTCAATTCGCACTTAACCGGTTTTTTCTTTCTAATATTTTGTGTCTGTATTTCAATGATCAACTCTTTCTTTCACAGCTGTTGGTATTACTACCATGCAAATCTGAATTCAAAAAACACAAACAATAGTCGTTCTTTACATCATGCTTCCTCAGTCAGCTGCTTTAGAAGTTATGTGAATAGCGGAATACCGACTATTGTCCCACAACCTGCAATAGGTCTTTGTTCAGTAGATTTGTGTACAGTAATATCGTGTATGGTACTGGTATGTGCACTGTGCAGCTTGGATTGTAGAAAAGATGAATTAATTTAATCAAAATTGGAAGTCATTTATTCAAACTAGGCTGAGAGCTAGCACTTTTTGAACGTCAAAGTTCTACATAAAGACAGTCCCCGAAATACGCCCGCCCGTCACCACTTCCTAGTGTTTTAGCTGTGAAGAAGAAGTGGCGCAACAAACTCCCCAGCAACTCTTCTGTCTGTTAAGTTTGAAAATTAAAGATATATCGAGCAAAATATAATCATTCAATTAAATTAACTGCCACTTGTTAGCTAGCACACTCCACTATGTCAACAAAAACGGGAAAAAAACTCAAGCATAAACATAACCCAATTTAAATAAGCCTCCATAAATAACTGGTGTGCCTGCTTACACCTGCAAAGGTACAATCAAAGAGCTGTTACTCGAATCCACAAGTGATAAACTAGGGCCATTATAGTAAAATTAGTAAAGAATTATTATATAAGCTCATAAATCCTGTTATAAGCTAATTATGGAAAATGAACATCAAGTGTAACATTGTCTTGCGTTCAACACAGCGACCAACTATTCTTATCATCTAAATAGTCGTTGATAAAATAGTATGCCTTCGAACAGAGACTAGATTTAACTTTAGTTTTAAATGTATTAAAAGGCAGGTCAAGAAAAGAAAGGTGTAGATTATTGTAAAAGTGGATACCGAGACCCACAAACGAGCCATGAACCTTACGAAGAGGGTGAGAAGGAGCATGTAGTTTATGTTTATTTCTGGTGTTAATATCACCCTATCTGGACTTAGTGTATTGAGATGTCACCGTGAGAATTCCAATCTCTTTGAAAATTTATCTTAAGGAATCTCTTGACCCTGGCCTGTGTATTGCTCATACAGCGCGATGGCTACGTAAGAGCAGGTAGTTATAATAAATTAATATGTGCCATCAAGATAATTATTGTCTCAATGTTTATGTATTAGAAATTTTGATATTTTTTGTGTTCTTTGTTGTTCTTTCTGTTATTTGTGATTGTTGCTATTGTGAAGAGTTATTTTTTTAGCAACATAATATTAAACATGCAAGATTCGTACCTTTATGTCTCTTAATTTTTCAGCTTCGAGTCAGATATTTTTTATTACATTTTTTTTAGTGCCTTGTTTTTGTCCAATTTAGGAACGACTTCTACAAGAACCCTAATTTATTTCCAATCCAGTAGGCACTTAAATGAAAATTCGGGAACTGCAAATGTTCCGAATTGAAATTGTTTTTTTTTTTTTTTGTGGGGTGGGAAATCATCCAATGACTTCTCCCGCTCTAGGTGGAGCGGGAGGGCGTGTCAGACTCTTACTGACTAAAACTCACCCCTGTTCCTTCCTGCCTCGAGTGCCCAGGGGCGAGGTAACTCTGTTTCGAATTTATCCTCAACCCCCGGGCAGGCATCGGCCATGACGGGCCCCATCCTTAATGCTGACAACACTTTGAAGCGCGCGTGGAACACTACGCACCGTCGATTTTCGGGCCTGGTGCTGATCGACGGCGAGCTACCACACTCGCCGTCCGCAGGCCCGGGTGAATTGAAATTGTTGGGTTCTAAATTAAGAGAATTGTTCTGTGATGTCGCGTTAGCGACTAAATAGAAGTCGTTTAAATTGCTTTTATTATTTTACTAAATTCAAGACAAAAAGTTAATAACACTGGGATCAAACGGCATTTAACGAGATTATATTAATTTCTACCAGTACAACCAAAGACAATACAATGTGGCTTCCCGAAAATATATTCATTTTCGTAGTTAAGATCTGACTCTAGTTTTTAGACATATGGAAATATACAACACGAGAGGCGGCTGGCGGCTGGTGTTGGTCATATTATCCTTCTTTTTAGGTTTTCGTAGCCGAAGGGCCTGAACGGAGCCCTATTGCTGTCACTCACGCGTCTGTCTGCCCGTTTGTCTGTCTATCCGTCCGTCGTCTGTCACACCGGTTTTACAGCCAAACTGTTGCAGCTAGTTTTCAATTTTTTACAGTATAAGCATCTTGTTGACCCAAAGTCATACAAATAGTCAAAAATACATTTGGCACGGAACACTAAATGTGCAAACATGTGCGACACGCACTTGGCCGGTTTATTTTCCTGTGAGAAGAGACAAAAGACAAAGAAAAATAATTTCCGTATGCTATGTTATTTTTTTAATTTTTTTTTAATTAACGATTGTCACTTTTTTTTTTTATTTCTCTTGTGTGTGCACGGTAACTGTCGCCAAATAAATGTTTTTTCTTTCCCTTCAGTTTGTTCTCCTCCTTGCATTAGGTATTTCCCCAATCTTGAACGTTGTTACCATATCAAAGATTCAAGAACTTCTTCTTGATAATGTACGAGTAGCATCACTTGATCGCCTACTACCAACAATATGCACGGCTTTCGAAGCTTTTAGGTGTGTTATTCCTCTTGTTTATACGCATAACAAATAAAAAGCAACACTCCCGTAGCACATTTATTTCCTTATATATTTATATTAATTATATTCAATGATAATCATTTTACTAATGAGTAGGTACATTTTCTAAGAAGTTATTTTTACAAAACATCGCAAAATATTAAAATTTATTTATTTCCTCCAGAACCAGAAACCATAATATCTAGTGGACCAGAGTTATTCATCCAAGCTGGCTCCACCATTAACCTGACCTGCACGGTGCGACACACTCCAGAGCCACCCAGCTCCATCACCTGGACGCATGGAGAACAGGTAATTTCAAATGTACGTTTTTTTCATCATTATTATTACGTATAACCCCGTAGTTTTCCTAAACTTGGTCGGTTTGGTCGACCGAACTTCCTTAGATTTATGATAACGATAGACCATTTTCAGTAATATAGCCTAAGTTTGAGTAAGGGCCTGTGCACACCACGTTTTTTAAACGCACCGTTGGCGCTCGTTTGTAGCGGTACAGACGCGATACGCACGCAACTCAGGATAAAAGCTCCTACTCTGTAGAATAAAAGTGCGCCGTTGAATCACGTTTCGAAAACGCGCGTCAACGACGCGTTTATAAAACGTGGTCAGGCCCTTAGAGTCATTGTTGTGAAAGGATAAGTAAGTGCTAGCTTTTCAGGGTGCGCCAGGCGTTTAGAATCCAATATATTAGTTAAAATGTATGAACATCATTAAAACCATACAGGTACTTTGTTTATTTTGTAATTACACATGAAACAACTTTCACGTTACATACGTCTTTTACAACAAGATCAACAATTTTATTAAAATAACTTACTAAAATATCTGATTTACTGACACTAAGCCACATCACTAAACTCGCCATTTATCATCCGTTACAATAATCACAATATTACGAACTTAGTTTAACAAACTATCAAGGAAATCCAGCAATTTCACAATCTGCAGTACATTCCCTCTAATATTAAAACAGCTGCTAAAATAATACTACTTCGCTTTCGAAGCAAACCCATAAAACTTCATAAATTAAAACATCTACTGAAATCAATATTGGTCAGCTTTAGAAACAAATGTATTATAATAACGGTCGAGAAGCCACGAGCCGCGTGGATCTAATTACGCACAGATACTGTGTGGTCACACATTAGCCACTGCTGACCACAATATAGTGCACGCTCTCGACACTATCTGTGGTTTGTCGCTATTATAGCTGCAACACACTCCGTTTATGATGCTGGATTTGTTTGTATTGTTCAGAATCTAGGTTTTGAATAAGCTGTTATAAGGTTACCTACTTCTGTCTTGTTGTCCATTTCAATTAATGTTTATGTCTCATTTAATTAAAAACGTCTAAAGCTGGGTTTACTTTTGTATCATCTTGAAGTTCAAAATCAGCCGTATCATATCGAGTATTCGTATCCTAATTATGGACGCCTATTTTGACCATTTCGTATCTCTACAGGGTGTAACGGAAAGGCGTGCTCATATTTTAAGAGCCGGTTCTGCCTATGGAAATGAACAGATTTCTCTAAGAAAAAAAGAAAATTCCCAAAAAAAAATTTGGACTTTCCATACAAAGTTATCATCAGCTGATCAATATTTGTATGCGAGGTAAAAATATTTTTTTAGAATTTCCTCGGATTTTCTTGGAAAAAGTTGTTCATATCGATGGGCAGAAGCAGTTCTTAAAATATGACCACACCTTTCCGTTACACCCTGTATATTATTGCTCGCCGTGTTGTAACAAAAACCGCGTCCATAGCTACCAATACTGTATCTTGTCAGCGTCTTGGCAACGCGTATTCCCTTCGATGATCACGGAAAAACCACCTCAAGATGGAATGCGGTTATGCGCGGGTGTATCATGTATCAAATATAAGTGTATGTTTTGTTTCCAAAGTAGCCATAATAATAAATGTCGATGCCACGCATCGAGTCTTGATAAAATGCGATAGTAAAAAAAACGTAGATACTGATTCAGTTATGATACTGAATCAGCAACACACTAATACGTTCCAAGAACAGCGTCGCCGATAATGGAGACAAATCTGCAAAGCTGAAGTGGAACTGAGCGGGTTACGCCTAAAGGTTGCATTAGAGCAGATATTCCAAGATCATCACACTGTGGGTGCCGTGTGGGAGCGGTTTTTAGCCTTGGTGACGTGCATCGTCACCAAGGCTAAAAACCGCTTGCTTGACGATCTGGACTCGTTCTTGACAGATCGTCCAAAGAGGATAAGACATAAAGAGAGCTGGAAAGGTATTGCGGAGGCCTTTTCCCAGCAGTGGGACAACGTGGGCTAAGAAAATGCGGCCCATGACTGTCCCACTGCAGCGCAAAGATTCCTTCGCACACCAAGACGGCACGGAGCATTCACCATGCTTGCTTAAAGCGGAATCGCTACATCGATTTACAAAAAATATTAAAAGGCTTGTATCAGCTATATTTTATGTTTTGATTTTAATTTCAAATGATTTTAAGCTTTTATTTAAACTCAACCAATAAGAAAGTCCGGTTTTTGCTTCATACACATTTTGTTTTAAAACAAAGTCAGTACCCCGAAAAAAATCATTGAATAACTTCCCAAATTCAGCTAATAACAAAATTTGTCGACAAATCCCTGGCAGCCGGGATTAAGAGCATTAAATTCCCAATGTATACGAAATTGGGGACTCAATCCTGAGTCAATCGATTTCATGGTTTGAAAGTGATTACGTAATGAATGGCCTGTTGAACAAATTCATTCCGTAATTACGTCAGCAGAGTTAGTCTGCCGCATTAAATTTTAATGGAAATTTAATAGTATTAATGTAGTAAATTTTGATGTTTGTTGCTGATTTAAAGTTTTCATTAACAATGATATTAATATGGCAAAACATTTCGTGTTTTGCTATATTACTACGTTTACTTCGTTTTAACACGCCATGTTTGATTAATTTTATTTTTCAGTGCTTATGTTTTTCAGAAATGGAAATTCTACATTAAGCTTCATTAAATAAATAACCACTGAAGAAAACACACAATTTTATATCTACTCTCAAATATTTTGAAAAAAAAAACAATATTTTAAGCTGATATTTTTTCAGGTGATCAACTTTGATTCTGCACGAGGTGGCATATCACTGGTCACTGAAAAAGGCCTCAAGAGTACCAGCCGCCTCTTAGTACAGCGGGCCACTGGATCAGATGCAGGAGTTTACACATGTGGACCTAACAATGCCCCCTCTGCAGCAACTAGGGTCCATGTTTTATCTGGTAAGAAATTGCTAAAATTCCCTAATCAATCTTCAAATAAATTTTCAAAATTCAAGTTATTAAAAGAAAAATTACAACTTGAGCATTCTTTGTCAATATTATGCAAAAGTTTTAATAATTGCCAAAGCTGACTGTGTCAAATGCTTTACTCGAATCATTATTAATAATCTTATTCATAATCATCTTTTTGAGTTAATTACTTAGTTCCATAAGATTATTTTAGACTGTTTCTTATTTCAAATATTCTCTGTTCCTAGGTGAGCACCCTGCAGCGATGCAACAAGGATGTGCGAAATCAACACTAGATAAAACAGCCTCCATTCTGTGTTGTTTGATAACACTGTACGTACTAAGGAAACCCTCGTTTAGCAATCTGCAGTTTGGCACTTGAATGATTCAAGCCACCTAAAGTGAACCATAAGCTGAGTCAATAATTCTTATTGTAATTTTATTACTTGAGAGTCAAACAAGCGTGGTTTAATTGGGTAAAGGGATAAAGGACAATGTGTACTTTTTGGTGCCTAAAAAAACTTTGTTAAATAAAAAGCCACGACGTCTTGTGAATATACAACTTTTCGGCTTTCACAGTCTTTAATATCTCGTTATTTGCTTTTGTCAAGTTACTTTGTAAAAGTGATTTTGTTTGGGTCGTTAAACATTGAGAATAGGATCCTCAAACAACAGTTTTTGGGAAAATGTTTTGTTAAGCGAAGATGGACATTTTTTAAATTCATTAGACAGTAAAATTCCGTTGATTATGTATTGTAAATATTTCTATCACAGCTTTGTAAATACTTTTATGTATTATAAATACAATTATATCCTGTAGCTGTCTGTCAGCATCGTTATGTTAACATAATGAAGGGTAGGTGAAACTGTTGTATCTCGAAAAGGTATTGTTTGAACTCATTAACAGTTACGTAAGGTTATATAATAATTAATTATTACGGGCAGACAGCGAAACCCTTCTAATTGTAACTAAGGTTTAGCTATAGAGAATTTAATTGACGAGTTAAAACAATTATGTACTATGTGTTGGCGAATGAAGTTTTCATGGATATAAGATTTTTACATAAAGATAAGGCGCATATGGGAGTACAAGGGAGTTTGAAAGAGGATAGTCACCATAATCCATGGTCATTGTCATCTTAATGGCGGTCGCAGATGCTTATGGCGTTTTCAGAGACTATATTGCACACTTTTGGAAGACATTGGCACGGATCGGGCCGAAAATGGTGGTCCTTGAAATAAATAACAAGAAAGTGTAAGGGTTTTCGATAAGAGGCTGAAGCTCTTCTTTGAACAGATTTTGGTAAGTGGTGAAAATTGATGATAATATTAGATTAACTTTTTTTCCCCTTGAAATGTAAATCATCAGAGCCAAATACTGATCAAAGATCAGGCTAAGTATTTTTTTATCGAAAACTGATGTAAGCTTTTGAAAGAATTAGAACCTAGGTTTAGTTCCTAGCATCTTATTTTTCCCAGCAAGACATTGATAATATCGTGACTATAATTATCAATCTCTCACATCAAACTATAGAGCAAAATTAAAAGAACAAAATTAGAGTAAAGTCAAGATGTCAGAAGAAAATTACCTACAAAATATCAGAAATCAAGCTCTAATTATATATATATATACAAATAAATAAGAAAACGTATCAACCATTACGCAAGGACTTGAATATTAATGACAAACTAAATGTTGTCCAAAATGTGAAACAGCCAAAGCCATTTATGAAAGAAAATACTTCTCGTCACTTTAACACAATTACCTTGACAGATAATAAGATGGCGTCGAATTGGGAAGTGAATAAATTAATGTAAATTTTCTGTAAATAATTGAACCCAAATTATTGTCCAAATTTAAATGAATAGGTATGGAATATATGAATAATGAACGTCAACGAAATAAAATTTGTTATAAATTATTTTTTTGTGTTTTATTGAGAAAGTATTTTCATAGCTATTTATTGATTAAATCTTCATGCAATACAAACGCACAAAGGCGGATTTAATGCCTTAAAAATCCTGTACTTTTCAAGCAAGGGTGGTGGATAACATGGAAGGTGCATAAAAAATATAATATAAAATATATTGTTAGGTAACAATATATTTCTATTCTACATTTCTATTTCGACTTTCATGTTTAGTTCCACTTTCGAATTCCATTGCCATACTTACCTCGATTGGTACTGGCAACCCCCGAGACGATACTCACAAAGGTGGCCTACTGGGGAATCAGAAAAGCTAGCATTTTTTCCCTGCCCATAGAAAGCTTTCTATGAACAGGGAAAAAATACGTGGTTTTCTAACCAAACATGAAACTCGAAGTAGAAATGTAGATTAGAAAGATAAGAGCAATCTATATTTAAGCTAATTCATAAAGAGATAAAATTGATTTGTTAGTGGGGTAATCGCTATTTTTAGGGTTCCGTACCCGAAAGTTCAAAACGGAGCTCTATTGCTGTCACTCACGTGTCCGTCTGTCCGTCTATCTGTCTGTCTGTCTGTCCTTCATCTGTCACAAATTTTGGTCCGAAGAATTTATAACTTCCCATTGACCTATGAACTTTTGATGTGATGATAATGTTTATTATTACGTATATTTTAATAGAGAAGACATATACTTTAAGAGGAGCTCGTGGCTAAAGTAATAACACGGGTCGATCCATCAGACTAAGCTACGCTTGCCGGGTTTGGTCCATTGATGGGTGACCATCTTTACATACCGAGACTCCTCCGTGCCTCGGAAAGCATGTTAAGCCGTTTGGTCCCGGCTGTCAAGTGTGGATTTTTGACAGTCGTTACGGGTCGTCAGAAGCCCAAAAGTCTGACAACCAGTCTTACCAAGGGGTATCGTATTACCCAGTAAGTGGGTTGTGGAGGTCAGATAGGCGGTCGCTCCATGTAAAATATTAGTATTCAGTTGCATCCAGTTAGACTGGAAGCCGATCCCAAGATAGTTCGGAGAAGGCTATGCAGATTGATTGATTTTGCTAAATAATACCCAAAAAAACCCCAAATAAATTGGGATAAGGGCAGGAGAATGATGATGATACCAAAACATTAATTTCCCTCTTATATGTGCGAAGTCCGACACGTACCTGGCCGGTTTTTTTTTCACTTCTCCCGCTCTGGGTTCAGCGGGAGGGCGTGTCAGACTCGTACTGACTAAAACCCACCTATGTTCCTTCAGTTGCTCTTTGCGTCCAAGGGTCGTGGTGACTCGTTCAAACCCTCCCGTTACCCATCTCTTGATGTGCTGGGCGTCTAAAAAGGCCGCTTCAGACAGATCCGATTTTGAAAAGTCATTCACTAATAGAATATTGAGTAAGCCACATAATAATGATGGTACTGTGGAACCCGCAGGGCTTCAGGGATGCTCTAGTAGCTTTTGGGGAGCTGTCTCACTCGCTGACTGCGAAAGTGTGGTATGTAAGAGTGACTGGCTTATATGTGGAGTGTGAGGCAAAAAAAGAGGGGCAGGGCACTCTGAATAGTTATATTGACTGAATAAAAATTAAACATGTGCCCTCTTCCACCGGGCGAGCTGAACTAATTTATAAAACAAACTCTACGACCTACTCTTTCTACATTCGAACCACTCTTCAATATTCTCAACTGCCAGCTAAAGGCCGGTGTTCACACATGGTCTATAGGCATTTTTTATTTTTATTTTTTTGTGGGGTGGGAAATCATCCAATGACATCTCCCGCTCTAGGGTGGAGCGGGAGGGCGTGTCAGACACTTACTGACTAAAACCCACCCCTGTTCCTTCCCTGCCCTGAATGCCCAGGGGCGAGGTAACTCTGTTTCGAATTTATCCTTAACCCCTAGGCAGGGATCGGTCATGACAGGCCCCGTCATAAATGCTGACAACTCTTTGAGGCGCGTGTGGAACACTACGCGCCGTCGACTCTCGGGCCTGGTGCTGATTGGACGGCAAGCTACCCATTACTCGCCGTCCGCAGACCCGGGTATGGTCTATAGGCTGTGTATACAATCGCCACAATACATAACATAATAATAATGGTTCCTGTTCTGTAGGAAACTGGTGCAAAGCCGGGGGAAAAGGCTAGTGAAATAAATTACAAGCACTAGTCATTAAGTGATATCACGATTTCTTAGCGTCGACCTTGTTATGACAAGAATTCTAACTATTCTTAATAAAAAGAAAAAATCTTAATATTTTTTAGAAAAAACGACAGCTGTCTTTGTAGAAAGCAATTAATTTAAAATTCTATCGTCGTCCACAGTTTATTTATTCGGCCTGGATTTCAATATAAATAGAGAACAGGCTATGAAAATATCTTTGGTACTTTAATCTTTGTCGCTTTAACGGCTTACATTTGAATAATGGGCTTTATCACCGTTTTTGATAAAGTCAAGTTTCGTTTGTGCTTTTATTATTTTACTTATTACATTTATTAAAATATAAAAGTTAAAGAATTCTGAGTCTAACCTTTTAAAAGTAGGTGAAAAAGCAAATTTAATTATACTTACTTATTTTTTAAATGGTCTTTATAATACCAATACTTTATAATATACAAACTCAAACAAAATTGATATTTGAGCTTCGATCAATAATAGTACTTGAGTAAGTGGCAAGGGATGGAAACTATCTCGAATTATTTTAACAAGTGAAGTATCTATTTGTTTCTGTCTGTGTTAACTAATATTAAAACGGGATAAAAATGTTTGTTTGCGTGTGAAGTAATTTCTTGAAGTATTGATCCGCATACGAAAATTATATCTTAATAGAAAGCTAGATAGCTAGATTATACATTCAGTACCACAGAGTGCCATAGAAAACTTTTTATCCCCTTAAATGCATGGTTTCTGTGGATAAGGCCACAGGAACAAATTCGCGGGAAAAGTAGGTTTTGTTATGTTTACTTAGAAATAGAAAACCACATACAGCAACCACATCGTGTACCAAGCTTGTGAGATATATATAATTTAATATATATTTAATAGCTTGTGAGCTAAATTCAAAAAAGGAAACAAAAGACTAGGTGCATGTAAGTATTTAAGCTGGTCGAGACGCAATGTCGAATTTTGTTGGTAACAAAAAACACCCGGTACTCTTAAACTGAGTATAAAACTCATTTTAATTAAACAATCTACTTTGTTTTATTAAGTTAAAAGGCTTTTTATTTCATAACAACGTGCACAAACGTACTTACAATAAAACTTTCAGTATCAGTCGTAAACCCTTCGAACAATAAGCTGCACAATAATTGAAGTTACCTCCGCACATCGGTAACAACTGACCGACTTAGGCTGCGTTCAGAGTGAATGAGCAGAAGCGGTAGCGGGAGCGACTTCATAGATCGTAGCGGAGAAACTTGTAACGTGTGTTTTTGGTTTGTACTTTTTCTTGCAGCAACTAAACAACAGATTGATGTAATTTTAATGTGCCATGAACTATTTTATTAAACACACTATCAGCTTTATTCATAAAACTCGCTAAGCATATGCTTTGTTTAAATACTGGTTAGCGGATTCTAAATTCAAGATAAAATACGTATCATTCATCAATTCAACTGTCATCATTATCATCAGCCTTTTAATGTCCCCACTGCTGGGGCACAAGCCTCCTCTCTGTGAGAGGGTAATTCAACTGTATATAGAATACCCGGGCCTGCGGACGGCGAGTAATGGGTAGCTCGCCGTCCGATTAGCACCAGGCCCGAGAGTCGACGGCGCGTGGTGTTCCACGCGCGTCTTAAAGAGTTGTCACAAATAATGACGGGGTCCGTCATGGTCGATGCCTGCCCAGGGGTTGAGGATAAATTCGAAACAGAGTTACCTCGCCCCTGGGCACTAAGGGCAGGGAAGGAAGAGGGGTGGGTTTTAGTCAGTAAGAGTCTGACACGCCCTCTCGCTCCACCCAGAGCGGGAGATGAGAAAAACAAACTGTATATAGAATAAATTAAATGATTAGTCAGCTCTTTCCCACCCACTTTTACTCTTTTTACGTGTAGAAATGTTGAAATTAGAACCTAGGCTGGCTTTTCCTCGGCCAGAAGTTAAGCATTGCTTTACAACGTGGCAATGCCGCCAGTCTTTTGGGCATACTTCCAGAGTAGACAGCGATGCGGAGGAATTTTTTGACGACAGATTTAAAGTTTTTTAATTTGATTACAGTTAGTTAAGTATTTAATAGGTTTGTATACAAAGAATAAATAGATGTTAATTGTGAATATTAACTAACAACATTAAATAAATCAATCTGAAAAGAACCTGCTAAACAGTGTTTAAACTAATCACATGGTATTTTTATTTTTGCATATATATGGCCTTATATTTTTATAGAAGTAGATGAATAAACATAAGACACTCCTGAGGCTCAGATAATTATGGCCCACTAAAATCACATCGATCGTCAGTTTGATTTTATACTAGGTAAAAAAATCGAAAAATCTTCTTGAACACAGCAGTTATCTAACTACTGCGTTGAACAGCTCTTCTGATATTATGCACTAAAGCTTTTTTTAGGGTTCAGTACCCGAAGGGTAACCAACGGGGTCCCGTTGGTTGGTATTACTAAGACTCCGCTGTCCATCCGTACGTCCGTCTGTGTGTCTGTCAGCGGGATGTATCTCATGATCCGTAATAGGTAAGACAGTTGAAATTCTCACTTAATGTGTATTTCTGTTGCCGTTATAGCAATAAATAATAAAAATTATAGGGGCCACCCCTACTAGAAACGTGTTTTTTTTGGCTTTTTTAGTCGATCGTAATTAATATTGGCAACAAGTAGACGTGTATAATCTTATACGATGGTACGGAACCTTTCATGCGCGAGTCCGACTCGCACTTTGCAGGTTTTTTTTATATCTCTGGGATTGCTTTCAAAAAAAAAAAAAGTGAGACATATAAATATGTTTAATCTAAACAAACTTGCTTGAGCACCCGCGTGAGCTACGTACTCTGGACAAGCACTCAGGGGAATCGATTTTCCCGTGTGAATTCTCAAGAAATACGCCGTTTTCTTATAAGTAATAGCAGTAAGTAATAAAGGAAACTGTTGCAGTTCTGAAAATAAATAGAAGAGACTTTTTCCGTCTTAAAACATTTTTAATTTAAGTAATATTCTTACTTTGCTGAAACATTATATTGTTGGTCTTTTGTTTTCTTGTTTATGGAACTTTTGAAATAAACTGACTTGCAAGTGGGCTTTACATACCCGAGCCTGCGGACGGCGAGTAATGGGTAGCTCGCCGTCCGATTAGCACCAGGCCCGAGAGTCGACGGCGCGTAGTGTTCCACGTGCGCCTTAAAGAGTTGTCAGCAATCATGACGGGCCCCGTCATGACCGATGCCTGCCCAGGTGTTGTGAATAAATTCAAAATAGAGTTACCGCTCCCGTGGGCACTCAAAACAAAGAAGGAACAGGGATGGGTTTTAGTCAGTAAGAGTCTGACTCCAGTCTGAGTCCCGCTCCACCCAGAGCGGAAGATGCAATTGGATGATTGCCCACACCACAAAAAAAAAAAAAGTGGGCTCAACATTATTTCAAAATCTATATTTATATATACTTACATCTTATCATTTGCAAAAAAATAAAATTATAATCATTTTAAGTTCAATGAACAAGACTCATTTTGTTAGTAACAATTACGTACAAACTTTTGTTTTTAACCGACAAAAAAAAAAGGAGGAGGTTCTCAATTTGACCGTATGTATATTTTTTTTTTTGTTAGGCTCGCGTTTGAACACACATTAGCATACACATATTTTATCTGATGGCAAGCGATGATGTGGTTGACGTTGGAGCACGCTTCCTAAAAGTAACACACACATTATCATCATTAGGACACTTCGACATTACGTACAAATAAAAAAAAAAATAAAAAAATGTGTTTATTGACTTAAAATCTTATAACATTAAGTTGCCAGGGCTTCCCAGGAACTAATCCGAAGATACTTGTGTTGGGAAAAGCCTCGCTCTCCCTCGATTTACAGATCGTTAAATGTTACACATTTTATATAAAACCAATAAAGAAAACAAAAGTGAAGAGTTATATTGGAAGTGTGTGAGACTAGAGTGTGGTGCCTGTAAGTGTGTGTTTATGGGCGAGTTTATGTGTGTGTGGTGTGTGAGAGAGTGAGTGTGTGTGTATGAGTGAGTGTGTGTGTGAGTGGGGGGGGGGGGGAGGAGGGGGTGTATGTGAGGGTGTGAGTGTATGTGTGTGCATATGCATGTGAATGGGTCTCATATATACCAACTAATTTGTTTTGTATATGTGTGTATGTATGAAGTTCAACCTATAGTAACCAAAATGTAAAAGTAACCCATTCACACTTGACTTAAAGACTCCCAGGTTGTAGCTATCAGGAAACAGGATTCTACTCCTCAGCTGTCCGCACAATGAATGTGTTGCCAAAACGTATAGGTGAGATGTCCACCATATATCGGTGGCACATCGCCGTTTGTCTACTGGTCCGATGATGGAAAAGGCTTGGCGGAATTAAACTATGATAGTAATATATGAAAAAACAATACAAAAACATTTAGTGACACCACTACTGCAAAATCACAAGCCCAGCCGAAACCTTGCAGCAGTAATTCACAAAAATGCAGTCTAGTCTGCTGTCTGGCTTATTTGACTGTAAAGATTTTTTGCTTTTTTTAGACTTGAGTAAAATTCAGTAAATCAATTAAGTTAATAAATAATCTTTAACCTTACACTTTGAACACAATTATGTTTGTAAGAAATAGAAGGAACTTTTTCTCAGAATAATTTTTTTTATAGATTTTTGTCTAGAGGACATTTGTTTTACTCTTGAACAACCCTGAAAAATACAGCTGTTTCCTAATTCCCAATTGATTTTATTTTCCATATTTTTCAGAGTAGATCCTTAATACAAGTTGTTAATATTCATGAGTACCTTCACCATCTGAAAGATTGTCAATAAATTAAAAGTCACACTGTATTACTAGCACCGTTAGGTAGGTAAATATAAAAATGATTACTTTTCCATTTTGATATTGGCCACCAAACTAAGGAAATTACTGGCCAAGTGCCTGTCGGGTTACACGCAGTGCAGGGTTCCGTAGTCGCCCGTTATGACAGCGGACTTAGAAGGCGGTTTTATGTTTATCACTAATAAACGTAATTAAATTCACGGTTTTACGGATATTATCTTTTAAATTAAAAACGAAAAAAGGGTTTTATTTTCCGAAAATTTTACATTTTAAATGTCACAACATCACCTAAGTATTTTTTTTCTAAGGATTTTGTGTTTTGTACGAAATTTTCCAAGTAGGTATATTTTTTTAAGTTGGGCGACTATTAGGCTTAGTAGGCGACTCGGCCGCTGAGACTCGGCCGATCCGGCCGAGAAAGGAATTTCATTATTATTAATATTTTTGAGTGGTGTTTCGGACTACACTTTTTTCTAAGCAAATATTGTACAGTCAGAATGAAAACCCTTAGGTAGGGTTATATTATTTAAGTAAAAGTCAGGGAATTGTTAGAAAAAGATAAAGTTTAATATACAATTACAACAATCAACAGTAAACATGATAAATCACAATCATCAGTCTTATATATCAATTAAAAAGCGTACAATAATAATTATAAATTTCAACAACAATAATCAGTCTATATATCAATTGAAACGTGTACAACAAAAATATTAAATGTAAATTACTATAATCAGTCTTTTAAATCAATTACCTATTAACAATCACTTTACTAAAATACCGAAAATAATAAACAATAGCGTCAAAAATCAGTGACTACGATACCAAAATAACCTCTTCTTATGTTTATCACATAATATTTATAACAATCAGTCTGTTCAATACAATCAAAACAATAATCAACTATTTTTATTTTAAAAAAAAATTATATATCTCATAAATACCTATATCTACCAACTAGAAGTCTTTAAGTCTCGTGTGACTAAAAGTGCAATACAATGTTCTAGCGAAATTTTGTGATTTTCTAAATCCGAAATGGTGCTAGAAATGTGGTCATCAATTTCAATTGTTTCACGAGTTTTTGCATGAATATGATAATGCCCTCCCTCTCTTTGCACTTAGTTAGGATTTCAAAATAATTAGTTTCTTCTTGTAATAAAGTTAAAAATTTTGCCACATTTCGTGGTTTTTTTATTTTTTTTTATTGACCATGTTCCAGGCCATGATTCAACCATGTTTGTGGTTTGATTCTGTTGACTATAACAAGACCATCTACCGCATCATCACCATCTATTGCAAATAAATGATGTTTCTACAAGCCTCGTATTTACAAAATGATCGTTAAGTATCGTCGCATTATCATCATTAGGACACTTCGACATTACGTACAAATAAAAAAAATAAAAAATGTGTTTATTGACTTAAAATCTATAACATTAAGTTGCCGGGGCTTCCCAGGAAGTAATCCGAAGATACTTGTGTTGGGAAAAGCCTCGCTCTCCCTCGATTTACAGATCGTTAAAAGTTACACATTTTATATAAAACCAATAAAGAAAACAAAAGTGAAGAGTTATATTGGAAGTGTGTGAGACTAGAGTGTGGTGCGTGTAAGTGTGTGTTTATGGGCGAGTTTATGTGTGTGTGAGTGAGTGAGTGAGGGCGTGTGTCTGTGTGTGTGTGTGTGTGTGTGGGGGTGTGTGTATGTGAGGGTGTGAGTGTATGTGTGTGCATATGCATGTGAATGGGTCTCATATATACCAACTAATTTGTTTTGTGTCTGTGTGTGTGTATGTATGTATAAGTTCAACCTAGAGTAACCAAAATGTCCTCCACGCCTTCGTACTTAAGTGTGAAGAGCCATTCAGAAATTGTTTATTTATTAGAACTACCAGGAAAGCGGGTATGAACTGGAACTAGAACTATGGCTTCAATTGATATATAGTGAAGTGTAGAATCCTTTAATATTCCTCTTTGGGTTCAATCGTCGGTGCACAACTTAGTGATATCGTTTAGGCGTCTATTTTTTGTTCATTTCTGGCACCCTGGTACTTTTCTAAACAACAAATGATTCAGTTTCAAAACCTGTTCATATACCATTATTGAGCTAAGTAGTAGGTCGCTTAAGCACCTAGGTCCAGTCAATTTCTGCTTCCCTGGTAGTTTTAATAAATAAACAATTAGGATAGCTGAATTTTAAAACGTCTATGGACATCATTTATTACGAATCTTTCATGCTCTTCTCAATGTTTCATCGTTGGTGCGTTTCGAGGAATACCCCAGTGAGATTCTCTTTAATGTTTATTTTATTTATAATTAATAATTTATCCATGGCCACAAAGTAAAATATGTATTATTTAATTTTGTACTGACGTTACTTTGCCTCTAAAAAAGGATTCGTCCGAAACACCACTCAAATATATTAATAATAATAAAATTCCTTTCTCGGCCGGATCGGCCGAGTCACCTACTAAGCCGACTATTACTCTTAAAGTAAGACAGCTAACTTAGCTGTGATAATTTACCTTTTAAGTTCGTTAGACAGGGTGTCTCAGAAAATACTAACTTGTAGATGATTAAAAAAATAACAAATATACATACACGTTAAAGCACAAAATCAGAATCTGAAAACATGGGAAAATAACATTATTCAAATGTCGTCTGTTGCGGCTCTGGCACTCTTCAAAGCGATCTCTAACAATCACTGGGTTCCTTGTCCTTGTTAGAACTACGGAACCCTAAAAACAGGTGACCTGCTGCGTAACTCATGACGGCGGCTCCAGATGCTGAGACGAATCCCGAATTCTAATTGGCTTACGATAATGATTTGATAAGGTAGGTAAGTCTTCTACCGAATATGTGGTCTACAGGAAGACCTTTTTTTTTGGGTGGGAAATCATCAAATAACTTCTCACGCTCTGAATGGAGCGGGAGGGCGTGTCAGACTATTACTGACTAAAACCCACCTTTGTTCCTTCAGTTGCCTGAACCAGGGCCACGGTGACTCCTTTGGTCTCTCCCGTGACCCTTCTAGGTATACGAAGACCTGGACTTGGTGACAAGGACACACAAGAAAAGGTGTTTTTCTGTCAGCGAATTTTCTGTAAGTGCGAAACAATTTCACATGCATTTTCACATTAATCCTATAATCAATTTCACATGCGCAAGACAATATTTTAGACTTTTTACTGACTACTGGTCCAGGAGGAAGGTCCTATTTTAAATCGACTTCGCCAAAGGAGGAGGTTCTATGTTCGACTGTATGTATGTTCTTTTTTTATGTATGTCAACCGATTTCTCTGCCAGTTGAGGACCGAATTAAAAAAATATTTTTTTATCCGAAAGAGTATACTTCAGAGGCCATATAAAATTTATAGAAATTGTTTTACTTGAGAAAAACAACAAAAACAATAAATGTGTATACATGGATGACGTTTTTGTCTCCTCCAATTACGAGTATGTTCAAATTCCATGTTATTGGGGTTATCAATTGGATGTAACTTTTATATTTAGTTTTAGTTCTGGGGTATAACAACTAAAAAGTGAATAATAAAAAACTTTTTGGTGGTCTCTTATAATGCCAAATTAGAAAGATATTAATGATTTTGAAGAGTAGTGATGAGAAATGGCGAGTTGAATGCAGCAAGTGCAAAGTATTTTTGTTAAGGTACTACCTTAGATTAGTATCTAACAGAATTTACAATAATGTGTCTGTGTGATATTAAATACTGGATAAAATATGTTGTGGAGTGGGTTAGCAAAAGTTTCACATTCCTTGTTAAAGTTAAACCAAAAAAAATTGATTTACTTCACGGGGTACCTACCTACTAAGTCAAGTCACTTTTCAAGCAGTCTGATGCAGTTGGTGGCATGAAATCAATAACTGAACTTAAACAATAGCCACTGCACTGCATCAGACTGCTTAAAAAGTGACTTGTTTGGATTTTTTTAGTTGTTATTGATAGTCGGGTTATTTGAAAATATCTTTTTTTTATTAGTCAATCTTTTGCGCTTGGATTTTTTGACACAAGTCAATTTTCTGCGATCATTGTCGCTGATACCTTTAATATAACTGTGTCTTAAGCCCAAAATGTATCGTCAGCGATCCAGGTTTCACCCATAACGAATTTATTATATTTTGCACACCACAAGGCACTTCACACAAACAAGGCTAGGTGCAGAGGTGTTGTTTTAGCCCCTAGAATTTCAACGGAATGGCAAATTCTCCCGGTCAGCCAAAATGTTTTGCTTTACGACACGGCCGGCAATGTGATAAGAGTGATTTATACAAATGTATCCGTTCATAAATTGCATTCAACACCTTCTAGAATAGATTTTCTTTGTTTTAACTTAATTAAAAACTTAGTCTTTTGGCTTGAAGATAAGAAATAAAGTTATACAGATGTACCGCAAATGAGTGAATATTTTATTAAATACTGCTCCTGCTCATAGGAACAAACAACTTTCTTCAATAAAGTCATACACAATAGGCTCTTATCCTAAAAAAAATCTCATTAGTCCGTCTGGTACATTACCAAATATTTTGGACACGTTTTTTTTTTGATCACGTAAACCAAAAATGAGTACGATACAGTGCGTTGAAATTTCGCGTGAAGTCATATCTCGTATTGTGTTCAATACACTTTGTAATGTTTAGTGACGTAACATGCCCTTACTCCTGAACTTCGATGCGTTTAGTTTGTCATTTTTATTGGTTTGGCAAAGCAAAAAATACGTATTCAATATTTTTTGATAATCTAACTTACAGACTAAATAGAATTTTTATTTTTATACCCAGGACAAGAACCTATTCCGGCAAAAACATGGGTGGTCCAATAAGAATTTTGATCAGCTGATAATAAATTTAACGGAAAGTCCATCTTTTGGGTGTTTACTTTGACGGAAGTCACAGTAAACACAAAGAAAGAAACACACACAAAGAAATACAACAACAACACAATAACAAAGAACAAAGCGACAACACACAACCAAACAAAGAAATAATAACAAAACACACACTCAACAAAATAACACAAAAAAACAAAATCTAAGAAAGTTGTTAATTTCCATGGGCAGAAGCCGAATCTAAAATATGATCACGCATGTGCATTTCCATTACGCTCTGTAGATTTAAAACCTTCACAATCTTCCTTACCTTGTAATAAAGGCAGTCTGACTGTTGGTCTGTCTATCGATTGGTGCGCTTGGGATCCCTTAGAGCCTATACTTCTATTAGTCATAACATCATCATCATCATCCGCCCAGCCTTTTCCCAACTATCTTGGGGTCGGCTTCTAACCGGATGCAGCTGAATACCAGTATTTTACATGGAGCGACTGTCTATCTGACCTCCACAATCGAATATTCGGCTCCCCTTCCAGTATCGGCCGAAACCAAAATGCACGTTGCAACTGAATAATTAATAAAAACTTTAAATTATTATTGAAAGTGTTCTCGGATCATTGAAAATTTAACCCTAATTTACATAAAATTGTAAATAAGTTAATACTGCGGCACATGTGAACCCGGCTCTGCTGGCTGGTTATACTGTTCGATATTTGAAGAGTAATTCGAATGATGAACAGCTAAAATAGGAAAATATAAAATTATCTTTTTTTTGAGGAGGTATTCCGGAGCAGCCCGTCGAAGAGGGCACATGTGTGTGTTATCTAAAAATAAAACAGTTTTACAGTGCGGTTTCTATCTTTCCTTTCTTACACTACTCAAGTATAACATTTACTACATGACCCTCGCTGCCAGCGAGTGACACGACTCCCCAAGTAATAAAAAAACCCCTGAAGTCCTGAAGGCTTCACAATCCGCACACTCTATAAACGAGCGAGACAGTCAGTTTTTAGGTCTCTATCACAACCTCAGACGCTCTTTTTGGTCAAGCCAATCCAACCATTTTATGGCCACAACTGAAACTCCAGCGAAACCTGTTTTTTTTTGGCCGTATCTAGCCGAAGCCGAACCTTCGGTCGGACTCTATTATTGACCTATGTATGAGTACTTTTCTTAGTCTGACGCTGCAGGAGACGCCAGGGGCTTCCGGCGCCGCGAGACGATCTCCGGCCACCGTAGACCCGGGCCTGTGGACGGCGAGTAATGGGTAGCTCTCCGTCCAATCAGCACCAGGCCCGAGAGTGAATGGCGCGTAGTGTTCCACGCGCGCCTCAAAGAGTTGTCAGCATATATTACGGGGCCCGTCATGGCCGATACCTGCCTAGGGGTTGAGGATAAATTCGAAAGAGTTACCTCGCCCCTGGGCATTCAGGGCAGGGAGGAACAGGGGTGGGTTTTAGTCAGTAAGAGTCTGACACGACCTTCCGTTCCACCCTAGAGCGGGAGAAGTCGTTGGATGATTTCCCACCCCCAAAAATAAAGTAAACAACCCGCATAGGGCCCGCGTAATGGATTACGGCTCACACCCTTTCACAGAGAGGAGGGCCCCAGCAGTGGGGGCATTAAAAGGCTGATGATGATGATGAAGTAAACAAAATTTCACTCGAACGAAACTACAGGGATAATAGCTAGTCTATAAAAAAAACGGTAGTTTACGAAGAGATTTAAGAGACTACCGCTAAAACAGCTAAGTGGTCACGCGTTCAACTTTAGTGAAAAACTAAAAAATACTGAACTCGTTCCGTGGCCTCCGCTTTTAATATTAAAAGTTTTCAGAATTAAAACTTGAAAGCTCTAATTACTGTTCGGTTTAAACCTGAATATATATTGCCCCCGCGGCCAAATCCGGGTTGTCAAATTGAACCCCGACGACAACCCGGGTTGACAGCCGATTTTTTTTTTTCTTTTTTCTCTTAAATATTTTTTTTTTTGTCCGACTCACCGGTGAGTCTCAGGGCTTAACAGGTTAAGAAACAGCATTTTTTTTTGTAAAGTGCAACCATGTAGGTTGCACTTTACTAATACCTGTATGTATTTTGAGAAACTATTACCATGCAATGGAATATTTTGGAATATTTTCAAATAACATTTTAATACCCAGGACAAAAGAAAGAAAGAAAAATCATTAGGTATTGCGAAAATTTGTTTTCAGTTTCCGTTCTTAATTTGACTAATAGTTATACGCCATGAGACGCATGTCGCCATGAGGTCCCACCGGAGCTCTGTCCGCCGTGCCGCGATTTCTAGCGGTAGCGGAGTTACGCCCCGACGATGCACCTCCACGCGCCACTCCCAGATTTGCGCTAGGACTTTTATCTCGAGGTCCCATGGTGTCACTCCAGCAAGGAGGCTCGCCGACTCACTGAATACCATCCCTTTGACGTACTGCCCAGCTACCTATTTAAACCAAATTTAAGAACAGATTTTAAGCATACCTTCTTGCATACATCCTTTACGATAAAATTATCCTTATAAATAAAAAATAATAATAAATAGGTGAATTCCTCCAAAGTTCGAAAAAACGCTGTAGCTAGCTTTCACAGGTAAGATTAGAACACGAGTCAATTTCTCTAGTTTTCATTCATCCTTTGAGGTAATCCTCAAGAGGATAGGCGTAGATAGGAGTAGCGGTCGATATCTACATAAATAATGTGTACTATGTACCTACTGAAATAGTTGTTATGAACTAAAGGGCCTAGGGTGTCTGACAAAGGAACATTCTATCAGAGGCATTTTATAAATAGTAGAAAACGTTCAAAATTTGAGAAGTTCTACTTTTTCTTGTCGCTCGCACGTTTAAATCTTTGTGCCCAAAACTACGATACTCGTTGGTGGCAATACAACGATCACTTTGGCTGCATTTCTTAGGGCACAGAGGACATGAAGTGGAGTATAGTTTGGAACTCAACTCCACATCCACACCCATTCCGTAAAGGTAAACCCCACAGGCGGTTTAGGGGCCAACATATGAACCACGGAACCGGAAGGTTAGGACTTGCTCAGCATCATCAGCCTTTTAATGTCCCCACTGCTGAAGTACAGGCCTCCTCTCTGTGAGAGGGTGTGGGCCGCAATCCACCACGCGGGTCCAATGCGGGTTGGTGGATGTCACATATCTTTGATTATGCCTTGCTCGCTAAGTGATAAATAGTTAGTGGGTGGAGCTACAGGAATGTCACGAGGTTAATCCCAATCATTTTTACCCGTCTGCGCATGAAACAATAATTGAACTAAAATAGCTGCCACCAACTGCATCAGACTGCTTGAAAAGTTACTTGTTTGGAACTTTTTAGTTGTTTTTACACTCGGGTTTTTTGATAATTTTCAAGTTATTGTACGAAGTTTTTGAATTTTGTAATAACTGATGGCGTGTCACTATGCCTATAGTCCAAGGCCTATACCAATGTACTATTCTGCATGAAAGACTACGGAACCAGACTTTTTACCTCAACGTGATCGTGCCAAGATTTCTAGATTACTTAAACCTCAAACTGACGTTTGGGACGACCTTTTATCCGAATGGCAATGTAGATGGGAAAGTTCCATAAAAGGCAGACACCTCCACCAGTTCTTCCCATCGGTTCGCGCATGGCTGGATAGGACATGGCTGGAGGTGGATCACTGTGTTGCCCAACTACTCACAGGTCAGTGTAAATTGTTTTCCTTCAAGCTTGTTGCCTCACCTTTATGTTAATGTTCTACACATGATTGCGAATACGAACAATCCGCACATCATATCCTGTGGGAGTGTACTCTTTGGCAAACTGAGCGCAATATTATGTTGGATAGTATTCAGCCTACGTCTGGAGTTGTCTATTACACGGACCTTGTGGAAACTAGAACGAATTTCCGTGCGTTCAAGCGTTTTTGCCATACCTATTATTGGAATAAAGTGTATCAGCTCACAATTTTAGGACCCATTAATATTAGTGGTTTTAACCAGTGATGCTTGGCAACTGGGCTTACCCCAGTTGTAAAAACTTTGTGCCTAATGGCCTAGTTTTGTTCTGTCTCCCGCTTGATTAGGAGGGAAGTGGAAATTATGTTTTTCTTACTCCTCTGCTGTCTTTTCTGATTAATTTCGTTGCGGGACCTAAGAAAGTTTAATCGCTTCTCTGGGACTCGTCGAGCTTCATTGCCTCGTCGTTTTTTCTGGTGGTCGCCACTGTTGATTCTGGCTTACGGAAGTTACAGTGGTTTTGGAATAATGTGGCGGGCTTGTCCCAAAAAAAAATTTCTATTGTAAAAAGCCTATTTAGATTAGACCTTGCTCCCTACGTGATAAATAGTTAGTGGGTGGTGCAACAAGAATGTCACGTGGTTAATCCCAATCATTTTGTGCTTTCGACTTTCGTTATCGCTGATAGCGTGTCATTATGTATATAGTCCAAGGCCTATTGTAATTTATATCATCATTTACCTACAGGCAGCCTATAATAATCTCAGCAGCCCTATATGTACATATCTTAAATTTAATATAGAAAATCTGTCTAAGCTGACAGATTTTCTCTATTTAAGATACCTATTTAAATACCTTATCCTGTTTTCAGAGCGTAAAATTATCACAGCCTCGACACAGAATGTTTATTAAAACCTAAAACAATAACCGTAATTCTGCCTTGTTATCAGATCGTAATTCTCGAAGCTACTATTCCAAAAATTTCCGAATAATTTAACAACTGTAATTTACATCTATTCTCCGTAAAGACGGTATGCAATACAAATAAATTGTTTTATAAAATAAATTATTCTGCCTCATTAACGGACGTTGGAGGCTGAAAGTGGGTGTAATTAATTATGTTTGTACATTTATATAAAGCCCTGTAAATTGTTTGGCATGCCATTATGTTTGCAAGTTAGGGTAAGAAAGGAAATTCACGTAGTCATAATTAGAATTTTGTAAGATTTAAGCCCGATTTATAAAAGGCTAATCAACAACGTGTCGAAATGAAAATGATTAGAAATGCATCGATTGGCTTTTGTTGTTACAGTTAGCCATTTAAGCTCCAGGGTAGCCCGCGAAATTCAAATTATCTTACGTTTTTTGCAATTTTCAGGTCAGTATCAGGTTGTATGTTGGTCAACAACAAAATACATACTTGGTACGGGCGCGAATCAAATTTAGACCAAGATACAACCTGACACTGACCTGCAAATTGCAAAAAACTTAAGAAAACTTGAATTTCGCAGGCTACCCTGGCGCATCCACCTTTTTTTTTACGGGGTGGGAAATCATCTAATAACATCTCCCGCTCTAGGGTGGAGCGGAAGGGCGTGTCAGACTCTTACTGACTTAAACCCACTCCTGTTCCTTCCCTGCCCTGAGCGTCCAGGGGCAAGGTAGCTCTTTCGAATTTATCCTCAACCCCCGGGCAGAATTTATCCTCAACCTCCGGGCAGTGGCGCATCCTCCTTTAGGACTTCTTGTGATGGTTATGGATTGCAGAAACCAGGTGCTAGTAACCCCAATTTCAGGAAACAAAAAGAGCACCGAAATTATCTAACAGAATTAAATAAGGGTTTTCTGAAATGACCTACGAGTACACTAGATGGCAGCACTGAAGCGTAGGTAAGTATAAAAAAACTGACATTAGTTAAATTGAAGTCAACGTCATATTTATGTAATTATATTTTGATTAAAAAAAAAGAGACCTTTCGCCTAAAAAGCGCTAGTTGGTGGCGTAAATTTTGCCGAAAATTCTCATTGGCAAGTACGCGTAGTTGGTTAGCACTGCTATGATTGGTTGGCTAAATTGTTATTAGCCAATCGGATGACTCACTTGATTTGTATTTAATTTTGACAAATTGATAATTTTCATTCAGAGACTAGAACGTCTCTGAACGAAAAATTGTCATTAGGTATGTTTTTAATATGGTTGACGAGTTTTTGGCGGGATTTTCTCGAGTGAAGTTCAGTGGCTGTTTTAATTATTTGCAAATTGATTTCTAGTGGATATTGTGATGTAAAATTGGTGTAGTTTTGTGTCTCAAGTGTCTACGCAACTGTACAATATGTGGAATCATTGAAACAGGCGCCATCTCAGCAAAAAAAGCTGAGAATTTTGACGTAGTATTGACTACCTCAGTGAAGCTTGTCGAGATGGCTGACTCGACTCATTTGCTGCCAAATACTGCAAAATTATTAGCATTCTAATGGGAAAAAATTGATAGTATTCTGTATCTAAAACTATATACTTTCTTAACTTGACACTGGCTATATGCATAAACCGTGCGAAGCCAAAATAATAAAAAAAACCTGGTTAACTAAGTCCAATGTTTATTTTAAAAGTTCCGCGTAAAGATGTATATTGTGCTTCCTCTTTAATCCTCGGTCAGTTGGTATACTTCACCAGTCATTGGTTTCACATAAACACAGACAGTAGGTCATCTCATAAGTGTTGCCACAATGACCGGTCCTGTGCGTCTCGCATCCATTGGCTACACTCGACGCTCACCAGGTCATCGGTCCGCCTTGTCGAAGGCCTTCCAACGCTGCGTCTTTCGGTACGCGGTCGCCACTCTAGAACCTTTCGGCCCCATTGACCGTCGAGCAATGTGCTGCCCACTGCCATTTCAGTTTGGCGATTCTTCGGGCTATGTCGGTAAACTTAGTTTTCTTGCGGATCTCATCATTCCTGATTCGATCACGCAAGGAAACTCCGAGCATAACCCTCTCCATTGCCCTTTGAGTGACTTTAAGCCTTCTGATGAGGCTCATTGTGGCAGTAGGTACCTAATAGAAATGCTCAGTTCTAGAACTCTAGTACGTACGTACTCGTGCGTACAAGAAGCAAGCTAATTTTCACCGCATGCAAATGTTAGGGATATGCTAGTCGCAACATGCAACAACTTGTAACTTTATAAGTAAATTATTTGCAGCATAACTTGGCATGAACATACCAATGTACCACACACTTCAAATTACTGTCTTGGTAACTTCAGTGATATTTGTAGTTTACACTTCGTGTGTTTAGTTTAGTATTTGTGATCTATTTATGTTACCTATTTTTATTATCTGTTATTATAGCGGCAACAGAAATACACATTCTGTAAAAATTTCAACTGTCTACCTGTTACGGATCATGAGATACAGTCCGCTGATAGACAGACGGACGGACGGACGAACAGCGAAGGCTTAGTAATAGGGTCCCTTTGGTTACCCTCGGGTACGGAACCCTATAAATTGACCATCCGCAAGAAATTATCATAAGCTGATTAAAATCAGAATGGGAGGTCCAATTTATTTTTTGGAATTGTCTATGACTTTCTTGAAGTAAGTTGTTCTTTTCTATGGGCAAAAGCATTATTTGAAATATGACCATACATTTACGTTACACCCGGATGTAATGTGGATTTATTTCGACAAACTAAGAAGTAGGATATAATTTATTTCTATTTACTTTTCAGTGCAGCAGTGGTGTTTATTGTACAGTGGTGGCCCAGTGGTATTGGCCGCGACTTACAAGTTGGTCGTGTATTCAAATCTAGGCAGGCGCTTTACTATGTGTAAATTATTTCATTGCCACTGCTCTCAAAACGGTGAAGGAAAACATCGTGAGGAAACCGGCATGTCCTAGAACCAAAAATTTGAAGACATGTGACATCCACCAATCCGCATTAGGTCCGCGTGGTGGATTATGGCCCACACCCTCTCGCAGAGAGGAGGCCTGTGCCCTAGCAGTGAGAACATTAAAAAGGCTGAAGATGATGATGATTTAGTTTTCTAGTTACAGGTTAAAGCCATTTTCACGCTTGTAAAATAAAGTTATCATATAAAAATCATAACAGGCTATTTGTTTGTGGTGTAGCCGTGAGAATCAATTAAAAAAAACGCTAATTCGAGTAACCGACTTCTTAATTATTTTATGTGAATAATCAATATAATAGGAGGCTCGTGAGGAGGCTCGTGGCTAAAGTAACAACAGCTGCACGCGTTGATCCATCAGGTTAAGCTACGCTTGGCGGGGTTGGTCCATGGATGGGTGACCATCATTACATACCGAGACTTCTCCGTGCCTCGGAAAGCACGTTAAGCCGTTGGTGTCGGCTATCAATCGTGGATTTTTGACAGTAGTTACGGGTCGTCTGACATCCAGTCTCACCAAGGGGTATCGTATTACCCAGTAACTGGGTTGAGGAGGTCAAATAGGCAGTCACTCCATGTAAAATACTGGTACTCAGCTGGATCCAGTTAGACTGGAAGCCTACCCCAAGATAGTTGAGAAAAGGCCAGGCAGATTTATAATGATTAAAATATGAACTGAGTAGGTACTATAGACTCAGCTTTTAGCCCGGCAGTGGATGTATTTTGATTTTTCCAATTCTTTGTTCACAAGTAGTCTTGTTCAGCCTACCTACATACTTGCTACCTTCACGTAATGGCAACAGGGTATGGATGTGGTGTCGAGTTGTGTACTATGCAGCACTAGCTGTCCTGCCCTCTTAGCCCCAAAACTTACAGCACAAGTGACCTCTGCGCTAGCTCCGTTTTTAGCCATAGAAGTGGCAAGGTTTTGGACCAAGAAAATATAAAATACCATTCTGTCAGCGATACATGCTGTCAATCGTGGTTCTTTGACAGTCGATACGGGTCGTCAGAAGCCCGAAAGTTTGACATCCAGTCTTACCAAAGGGTATCGTATTACCCAGTAACTGGGTTGTGGAGGTCAGATAGCCAGTCGCTCCATATAAAATACTGGTATTCAGCTGCATCCGGTTAGACTGGAAACCGACCACAAGATAGTTGGGAAAAGGCTAGGCAGATTTTTCTGTCAGCGATACAATGAAGAAGAATTTACAAAAAAGATACAAAATAAATATCATTTAAAAAGTTTATTTCTAGGTCGGTCCTCTTTTGACCTTCTCTTAATACAAATATTTTGTCCTTACTGCAATTTATGTCTCCGTCCAATCATATTCTATTTCCATAAACAGAACTTAACGAGTTAGTCCTCAATAAAAATGGAACGCTACAAAATAAATGAGTACGGGACCCTAAAAAAGTGTGACGTAAACGGTAAGAAAGTGGGGAAGGACAATAAAAACACGGAGCGTTTGGAAGTCGGCACGAATCAAGTTGGATTAGTAAAGTTTGATTTATTTAGTTAATTAGTCGACGCGTCTGGGCTAACTTGGATGTTTAATTATAACCTAGGAGATAGGAATTATGGTTGCTAGGGAATAGACGAAAATAAACGTGCATTTACAGCTTTCATAATAAATGTTTTATCCGTCAGGCCCCGCGCTGCTCCAATCGGAGACGTGACGATAGGTTTTTAATTGTGTCTGCTATTCCGGGGCCCGACAGGGAGGTGGGGGGGACTAGGGTATTTTGTTGTATACAATATTTTTTAGGATAAAACTAATAAAAAACATCTTGTTCTAAAAACGGCATCAACAGTGGATATAAAATGAACCCGTATCTATGTATGTATGTTTGTATGTCCGCGATTTTCTTAAAAACTCGTAATCCGATTTGAATGGGGTTTTCGTTATTCAAATGCATATTATTATCTTCGGAGATAAACAGTGGAACTCTTCAATAACTAAAAAGTGAAAATAATAACTTTTTTACAAAAAAATAGAAGCTACTTCCAAAAAACAAATACTGTCTTCTTTTGACACCGACATCCGAAATTAAAGTTAATTGCACTTTTCTCAGTTCTTTTTTTATAAGTCGGTTCTGTTTTTTTTTATCAAAGTAAAAATTATGTCGAACCCTTTTATTAGTTATCCGCCGGATAACCTTGTTTCGGGCCAATCTCTCATAGAGACTCCACGGACAGCACTATTCATGGCATTTTTAGTTGATAAAATTTTATAACTTAACTTAGTACTTTAATATCCGAAATGTCACACTTTTTTCAATACATAAATCTGTAAAAAGTCTTAAACTGTATGATTTATACCGACATAAAACCTCCCCTGGTTTGGTATTAAATAAAAATAAAGGAAATGAAAAAGACAAGATAAATGTGCTCCGCTTTTTACGGTTTAAACAAAAAATAAACTGTGAATGCCTAAAAGCTTTTATATTAGATCCGAGACACCTAGGACTTTTAATATTATAAGTATCTTTATTTAAGCAAGTTCTACAAAGCGCTGGAGATTTCCATTATATTTAAAAGCAGATTAAAACTGCTCAAAAATATTAACACCCTTGCTGGTTTATTCAGCGGCTTGCTTTTTTTCTATCGCAATTAATTTTCTAACCACAATGAACATCAATAAACACTCAATAAAAATAAAATTAAATCTTGAGACGCGAAATAGATTGAATGAAGTGAAAGCAATGAAAAGTAACGACATTACCGATAGCCAATTCATTCAGACCTGTAATAAACCCTTTCAGAAGTTCAGAGCTCCCCATCAATTGTACTAAAAACCTGACTCAAATTAATACTATCAGCAGTTCTATTCCGGCTACTGCAATTTGTCCTGTAACCTTTACAATTTAATTATGTTCTCGAATATTTGAATCTTTGAGTTCAGACGAACTTTGAAAGTTGTCTGTGATTCGACAGAGCAATGTTATAGATTGTGCCAGCTAATTGGTAGGACTTAATTGAATTTAGTTCAAATTGAGTGCCGGAAAGTAAGACACCTCCGTTTGAATTCGCTAAAACCTATCGATTGAATGGGAGCTTTGGTTTAAAAAGTTCGCTATTGTACTTTTGTTCGAGAGAACCGAATTTTCTTTGTGTAAGAATAAAAGTATAGTAGTATATATGGACAAAAAGATCCCCGAGGGATTACTGTGAAAATTAACTTGTTCAAATAAAGAGCACTACATTGCGCAAGATATTCGCAATAACGAAAGGGAAAGAGAACGAATAATTATTTTTTCCCATTTCTACGAGAAGGTTCATTTAAGTCCATGGTCACGTCGGCTCGGAATCCCTAACAAGTTTTTTCTTGGTCAGCAGAAATTAATTCACGTAATCGAAACCCAGACGAACTTAATTTCGATTTGGTAAAAGATAAAAGTTTTTTTTTACTCGAGCTAGGAGAATAATCTAGGTGTAGATAGATAGGTACCGACCGCGAATACATTAGTAAAAGTAATTTTTGAATAGAATCACGCTAATCTATACTACATAATATAATAAAGAGGTAAATTTTGTGAGATTGTGAGGTTGTAGGGGGTAATCTTTGGATCTACTGGACCAATTTTGAATTAAAATTCTTTTACCAATAGTGGTTGAGCTGGATTCAGCATTCTAAAGTATTATATATTGGCAACACCGATTGTCATATTATTCGTTCATCGCATTGGTGGTCTCCTTTCCTGCTCCATCCTTGTCATAATTACTGGCCGATCTAATGGGTGTGAGCGAGAAGACTATAAAAGGTGCTGTGATATTTTCTAATGACAGTCGTGATGTGACGTAAAGTCAATGGCTGTGCGAACCTACTACTAGCCGCGCGTGCGCTGGAAAAATAATCAGAACTTTGATAATTCGCTAATCTTCGGTGGTGATAAAGTGATAATTGTGAAGCTGTGCTTTGCTCTGAGCTCCGGGGAGAACATCGGCCGGTAAGTCCTTCATTTTACACTCTTATCCAAACTTAACCGCCTAGCCTATCATTTTGCCACCTTATTTGTTAATTTGCAACAAACCAGCGCAATTGGCGCATCCAAATAGAAAGCCACGTTATTTGTGAGTATCATAGGCTATCAAATTTTGAAAACTACGCGGAGGAATTCGCGAGTGAAGTGCTAGTATCTATACAGGGCGTAACGGACAGGTGTGGTCATATTTTAACAACTGAAGAACCTTGTTCATATCGATGGGCAGATCCCATCGATATGAACAAGTTTCTTCATGAAAACCTGAAGAAATTCTCAAATTTTTTTTTACATCCCATACAAATATTGATCAGATGATGATAACTTTGTATGGAATCTCCAATTTTTTATTTGGGAAATTTCTATTTTTCTTGGAGAAAGTGGTCCACTACCATGGGTAGAACCTATTCTTAAAATATGACCACACCTTTCCGTTACGAATATCTATAAATCGCAATAATATCTATATATCGTAACCACGGTTCTCTATTGGGTTACCTAACTTTTTTATCCATAATCTAAAGTGCCATAATTTTTGTTCTAATCATCATTTGTCCGACTGTTATCTTGCCCGAACTTAATGTCACATAACAGCACATGCCATAAAACTGAAATCTCTGAATACAATATGCCCTAAATCCGTTTGTAATAAATCTAAACTGTTTTCAATAAAAGTTATAAGTCTTAAATTCAAATTATATAATGTTTATTTATCCTAATAATATTTTTTAAACTTAGTATAACAAAGCTTTTGCTATGAACTTTTGTCAGGCGTAACGTAGATACGAGTTATATATGCAATACGAGTTATAGAGCTATTATGAAATTAGCTTAGAACTGGTCCACAAATTATTAATGAATGTATTAATGTATCTACGTGTACGTAAAATTTTTTGTGATTAAATATTATCTGATTTTGTATTACAATCGTTTATTATTTTACCAAATACAACTGATACAATACATAAATAGTAAAGATTCAAAATCAATATGGCTTTTGTCACGGCTCGGGTGACGCATGTATGTATATCGGGTGTAAAAAGACAATTTCCGAAGCCGAAAGCCACATATTCTACCCATTATTTGGATTTTTTTCCACTAAACCATACCTGGGAATCCACTGGTTCTGGAGATATTGAGGGTCAAAGTCGCATATTTTTTTTTTTTTCCGAAAATAAATTCCAAGTGAAAGAAGTAAACTTTTTTCCAAACAAACATTACCTGAATTTTTGTTATTTTTTTCGTAATTTCGAAATTAAGCATTTGCAGTTACAAAAATGCAATGAATATCAAACGTATCCGACAAATACCTAGTGGCTTAGTGCGAAAGGGTGGGGTTTAACTCCACTTGCCTGAGTTCGCGTAACATCGCGCTCAATGAAAATAGTTTTTTTATACCTAAAAATAAAATACATATACATACCTAAAAATAAAAGTCGTTTCCCAGCAATAATTTTTGCACAAAGCTACTTTGTTAGACGTACAGTACGCGTAGTTAACGGCTTTGTGATCCTGCCCGGGGGTTTTTTTTTTTTTTTTTTTTTTTTGGGGGGTGGGAAATCATCTAATGACTCTTTCCGCTCTGGGGTGGAGCGGAAGGGCGTGTCAGACTCTTACTGACTAAAACCCACCCCTGTTCCTCCCTGCCCTACGCGCCCGGGGGCGAGGTAACTCTTTCGAATTTATCCTCCACCCCCGGGCAGGCACTGGCCGTGGCAGGCCCCGTCCTTTGCTGACAACTCTTTGAGGCGCGCGTGGAACACTACGCGCCGTCGACTCTCGGGCCTGGTGCTGATCGGACGGCGAGTTACCCGCTACTCGCCGTCCGCAGGCCCGGGTCTACGGTGGCCGGAGATCGTCTCGCAGCCCCCGGCGTCTCCTGCGACGGCTGCTGCTGGGGGCGCTAGGGCGATTCGGTCTCTGTTGAATCTCCCTAACGTGTGCCGCCTCCCTCTTCGCGAGCATTACTGCTTCGCAGAAGTTGGAGACGGCCCCCCATTCCCTCTCACTCCGTACCATGGCCTGAACCAGGGCACGGCGCGAGAGGTCGCTGCCGCCTATCGCATCCACGAGGACACGGCGGTGTTCTGCCCAGGCGGGGCAAACCTCCACCGTATGCTCCACCGTGTCCACGGGGCGATCCTCGCAGTGGAAACACGCAGGGGTCACCTCCGCCTTGATACGACACAGGTACTTCCCGAAACAGCCATGTCCGGTGAGCACCTGCGTCAGGCGGAAGGTGAGGGCGCCATGGCGCCTCTCCAGCCACTCCTCAAAGAGGGGCACTACCGCCTCGATGGTGGCGTGCCCAGCGCTGGGTTGCGACAGTCGCTCTCTCCATGTCACCATGAGATCCTGCCGGAGCTCTGTCCGCCGAGCCGCGAGTTGTCGCGGCAGCGGAGTTTCGCCCCGGCGTTTAGCCTCCTCGCGCCACTCGTACAGGTGCGCGAGGATTTTTGCCTCCAGATCCCACGGTGACAGTCCGGCAAGGAGGCTCGCCGCCTCACGGGAGATCGTGCAGTATCCGCGGATGATGCGGATGGCCATGACCCTCTGGGCCGCGTTCATCTGGCGCGTTGAACGCTGCGTCAATGAACGCGCCCACACCGGTGCCCCGTAGAGGGCCATGGACCGCACGATCCCCGCGTAGAGCCTCCGGCAGGAGGCGTTTGGCCCCTTCAGATTGGGTAGGAGCCGCTTCAAGGCGGCCCCGGCCCTGTCCAATCTGGGAGCCAAACGTCGAAAATGCTCGACGAAGTTCCACCGGCTGTCGAGGACGAGTCCCAGGTACTTCATCGTACCCTCGACGCCGATGCGAACCCCTCCTACCGTGATCTGGGAACCCTCCGGTGGCTCGTTCCGATAGCCATGAAAGCACATGGCCTCGGACTTGTGCAAAGCCACCTCGAGTCCCAGTTGCCGGATCCTCCCTATGACTGTCGCAACCCCGCGTGTCATACGGTCGGCCGCCGCCTCGTGCGACCACCCCTGCGCTAAGACTAGCGTGTCGTCAGCGTAGCACACTACGCTGACGCCAATGGGGAGGTCGCAGCGCAGCACCCAGTCGTATCCGATGTTCCACAAAGGCGGCCCCAGGACCGATCCCTGTGGAACACCGCACGACATCTCTCGCCGGTTCCATTCTCCCTGATGACCGGGGTAGATGACGGCTCTGTCCGTCAAATACGCCTCGACTACGCGACGGAGGTAGGGCGGCACCCGGTGATACCGGAGTGCCTCCACTATGCAACTCCAGGGCAGGGTGTTGAAGGCGTTGGAGATGTCCAAAGACACCGCCAAGACGACCCTGCCCCGGGCAACTGCCTCCCCAGTCGTGAGGGCTCGTACGCGCATGATGGCGTCCACCGTGGAGCGCCCCCTGCGGAAGCCGTACTGGCTCTCCGCCAGATCCGGCCCCACCCGCACCATCTGCCCGACGAGGCGGTCTGCAATTACTCTTTCAAAGAGCTTGCCCACCTCGTCGAGCAGCACAATGGGCCGGTAAGCGGACGGAGAGTCCGCAGGGCGCCCCACCTTCTTGATCAGGACCAGCTTCCCCGTCTTCCACCGACGTGGAAACTGGCCCCTCTCCAAGCATGCGCTTAAAAGCCCTCTGAGTCGAGGCCCGAGAGCCTCTTGCAAGGCCAGGACCCAGGCTTTCCCATGAAAGCCATCGGGTCCTGGGGCGGTGCTTTTGGCGTTCAGCCTACGCACCGCCGCTCTCAGCTCTACCTCGGTCACTTCGGGAACGTCGTCGTCGTCGGATTGGTCCGCGTCAGGTACCGCAGGAGGGGGAGCCATAGGCGGAGGGGTATGTTCCCCTCGCGAGGGGAACAGAGCGCTCACCACGCCCTCCACGAGCTGCGGCCGGAGACTCTGCGTCAGCGGGGGGGCCCATGGGCGGAGTTTCTGCCGCACCGCTTTGTACGGGCGCCCCCACGGGTCTCTGTTGAGAGCCTCCAGCGACTCCTCGCGGGCCGATTTCTTGGCCCGCAAGATCTCCGCTCGGAGAGCGGTCCTCGCCGCTCTGTACCCCTCGTATAGCTCCGCCTCGACGGCTTCCGTTTCCGGCGTGCGGTTACGGAGCCGCCTGCGATACCTGGTGTACCGGCGTCGCGCGGCAATACACGCTTGGCGTAAAGCCGTAAGCGCCGCCGACCACCAGTACACTTGGCGCCGAGCACAAGGCCGGACCCGGGGCATTGCCACGTCACAGATCTCGGACATGGCCTCCTGGAACCACTCTGCCTCGTCGTTTATGTCGGCAGGCCTGTCCGGTGATGTCACCCAGGCCTGCACGATCGAGGCTTCCAGGAGTAGCTCCCGGTCCAGCTGCTTCAGCGACCAACGCGGACCACTCGGGGTCTGTCGGACCGGCGCGCTGGAGGTCTGGGCGGAGACGTCAAACCGGATATACCGATGATCGGAATACGTCTCCACCTCCTCCATGACGTGCCAGTCATCTACGCACGGTGACAGGGCGGGGCTGGCGAATGAGATATCCACCACCGATTCGCCCTGCCACCGCACGCACGTGGGGACAGAACCCCGGTTCAGGTTGACCAGGCCCGTCTCTAGGGCCCAGTCCTCCGCCATCCTCCCCCGTGTGTCCGTGTACCGGGAACCCCAAGCCAAGTTCTTGGCATTGAAGTCCCCGAGGACGAGCACAGGGAGGGAACGGTACCCGACGACAACGACGTCTCTCAACTCCGCGAGAGAGATTTGGAACTCGGCGAGAGATCGGTTCGGGGAGAAGTACACCCCTACCACTACTATATCCCCGAACCGTGCTGCTACGCAACCCCGACCTCTCTTGACATCCTCAAGGGTCGGGGTACCGGCGGCGGCCGACGAGATGATGGCCACCGAGCCGTCCAGGTCCTCTACCCAGTCATCCCTGGGCGGGACATAGTACGGCTCGGCGACCACAGCGACGTTAATCGACCACTGCGCCATGCTCTGGAACAACAGGTCCTGAGCAGTGGCACAGTGGTTGAGATTCGTCTGGAGGAAGCGTAATGGGGCCGTTATTGGCATTCCATTACAGCCTCCTCCTGAGCCCCCTGTGAGGGTCCCGTCGCCGCGGCGGTTGCGGCGGCGACGACGACGGCTATGGGGGCGGCAGCGGCGGAAGCGGCGGTGACGGCCGCTGCGGCGGTGACGGTGACGGCGGTGGCGGAGGGCTTGGCCTTGCCTCTGGTCTTGGCCTTGGCCTTGGCGGGTGGAGCGCAGTGGTTGCTCCCAGCCCGGTGATCGGCCGGCTTGCCTGCTGCCGCACATACCATGCAGTGCGGCGCGGCGTTACACGAGCCGGCCTTGTGACCGGGCTGACCACATCGGAAGCAGTGGTCACTGCGGTCCACCTCCGAGGTGCACTTAGCCGCCACATGGTCGCCCACATGGCAGCGGAAACACCTCAGAGGCCTGGGCTCCAGCAGCTTAACCTGCGCTGAAACCCAGCCCACCAAAAGCCTCCGGCCCCCCGCGGTGATGGCTCGGGCCGCCGACACGGGGCAGCTCACCGTGATGGTTTGCAGCCCCGCAGTGTCAGGATGGATGGTGCCCGCCCTCACCTGCTCAGCAGGGCACCCTCCAGTCCTGGCAACAGCGGCCACCACCTCACCCTCCGTCACGGAGTCGTCCAGGCCCATAATGCGGATGTCAGCGCATTTCGTGGGCCTGGACACCCGGGCCTCGTCCACCAGCAACGCCCTGATCCTTTCGGCCAGGCCGTCAGCGGCTGGGCCGCTGGAGGCACCGGGGACCTCCAGCATCCGGGCTCCGGTCTTGGTGACCTTCACCCGGACGCCGTCGGCGCACCCCACCTCTTCGAGGCTCACCGCCGCCTTCGTCTTAGCGAGCACGGCGCGGTAGGTCACGCCCCTCTTAACCGCCTCCGGCTGTAGTGTGATCACTACAGCTGCGGACTTCGGGGCGCGGAGCCTAGCCGCGGCGGCTCGCTCCTTCTGCCGCTTGCGCCTCTCCCTTCGCTTGGCCGCCCTTGCCGCCTTGCCCGCCTTCTTCTTCTCCCCGACCACTTGCCATTCGGCAGCCCCGGTCGCAGGAGGTTCAGAAGGCGGGGCAGTCTGGGGCGGCCGCCTTGTCGCCTTTGCTGGGACCCTCCCAGGTGGCTTTGGCGGCGCCTTTGGCGCCTTCGTCGCCTTAGACGGGGCCGGCCCCGCGGGCTTCAGCACTGCCCCGCGGTCGGCCCGTCCCGTCGCACCCTTGGGCGCAGCAGCCGCGGCGGCGGCAAACGAGCGCGTTTGCCGCTGGCCCGAGGCCGGCTGGCTCGCCGCTAGCGGAGGGCGCAACACAATGCCCTCCAGCACGGAGAACCGCCTGTTGAAGGCAGCCAGCTCCTGCCGCACCAGGTCGAGAACTTGGTTCTCCGCGGCGGGCAGGGGCTGACTCGGCCCGTGCTGGAGCTCCTCCTGCGCGTCCCTCCGGTGACCTCCTCGGAGTTCGGCCAGGTCTGCCCGGAGCTTCTGGTTCTCCTTAACCAGAAGCTCCGTAGTGGCGGTCAGGCGGGCGACCTCCGCCCGCAGTTTGGACGTCTCGTCCAATGCAGACGGAGGCCCGCCGAAACTCGCCTCTGCCGCCGCCACTATGGAGGCCGTGGCTTCGGAGGTGGCCCTGTTTCTGGATGTGGGCAGCCTCTTCTGCACCACACCCTTGATGGCGGCCTCCACGACCTCCGCAAGCCTGGCCGCTCGCTCCGAGTTGGAGCTAGCGGCGTCCGGCTCTCCACCCGAGGACCCAGAGGCCGAGGCACAAGACCCCAACGCAGCGGGGTGGCGCGCCTCCTTGGCGAGCCTTGCGGCTCTCCTGCCCGCCTTGGTGGCCTTGCTGGGCCTCCGGATCGCTCCTCCTCCCCTCCGACCGGTGGGGATCTTGGGAGGCGGGGCCATCACCTCTACATCAGAGGACGACTCCCCGCCATCCCCCGACTTGGAGCGCTTTTGGTTCCGGAAGAACCGCGAGCATTCACCCACGACTCCCCCGGAAGCACCCACTTCCCCCTCATTCTCCGGGCTCCCAGAGCCCGGAGCTGCTACCAGTGCTGCGCCGGACTCCGACGCAGCACCACGCTCCACCTCCTTGCCGACTTCAGTTTGGCTATTATCGCCCGACCGCGGCTTGTCGGGCGTCTTATAGCAGAAATTGATCATCTCCTCAAATGGAGGAGATGATCTGGAGCCTCCTCGGCTCTTGTTGTCGGGATTGTCCCCGACAGACGGATCCAGGTCGTTGTTTGTGGAGCCTCCTCGGCTCTTGATGCCGTCGCCGGCATGCGGAAGACCAAAGTCGCCCCCCCCAGTATACGAATGGGGGCGAGACGCTCCGTGGAGCGCAGCGGTTCCCCCACCTTCTTGAAGGTGGTTGCCGCCCTGGGTACCATCATTCGCAATAGTCTTATTCATGTTTGTTTTTTGTTCCTTTGGAGGGTGTGGTCCCTATCTCCCCTACTCAACCTCCCTATCTTTCCTCTAACATTTCGTATAAACCGCATTCACTCTCTCTCATTCACTCACTCATTCACACACTCTGTTCCCCCCCAGTTTCGGCGCCACTCTCTAAGTCGCTTCTGATGAACAGATGCGTACCAGAGAGCAGCGACGAAGATTCCCCCAGTTTCCACGCCGTTAGGAGGCTCGAACAGCTTGCTCAAGTCTCCCAACGGCGCGGCCCTCTTGTGAGGCGCCAGCATCCGGACATCCCTCCGGTACGCATCCCATAGCCACGCCTCCAAGCTTAGGATTGGGTGGAGGTCGCATCCACTGGCAGTCGACGATGATCGACTGACAATGGACGCGACCCCCGGTGTGTTCCTCTTAGTCGGGCCTCTCCCCTGGAGCCTTCCGGCACAAGTTAGTCACTCATGCCGGAAGTCCCCAGGATCATGGAGACCCATAAGCCCCACCACGACGGCAACGTGGAAACACTCGGTGGGGATCCTGCCCGGGGGTGGAGGATAAATTCGAAAGAGTTACCTCGCCCCCGGGCACTCGAGGCAGGGAGGAACAGGGGTGGGTTTTAGTCAGTAAGAGTCTGACACACCCTTCCGCTCCACCCTAGAGCGGAAGAAGTCATAGGATGATTTCCCACCCCCCAAAAAAAAAAAAAAAAAAAAAAAAAAAAAAAAAAAAAAAAAAAAAAAAAAAAAAAAAAACGGCTTTGTGATATGTCTTTTTATAACCTGTCTATCACTCACTAAAACAGTTGATTTTGAACATGAGGTTTATATTTCCCTGTAAGAAGCATGCAAGCAAGCATACACCATGCATGCAGCAAACATGCAGCATGCAAGCAAGTATGCCAGAAAGCATGCAGCAAGCAAGCAACCATGCAACATGTAGCATTCAAGCAAGCATGCAACATGTAGCATGCAAGCAAGCATGCAAATGAACATGCAACATGCAGTAGGCATGATTTCTGTCACGGCTTCGGCTCTCTCCAGCCTCAGCCACGGCAGCAAGCGTTACAACCACCTGCTCCTCAACTCGCGGCCCGCCTCACCCCTCCACGCCTACGCGATTCTAAATTACAATCTAGGGGCAGACAAGACTGCGTGGAGTCGGATTTACAGCAATTCGTTTCTGTCACTAAAACCTAATTTTTAGCAAATGTTTTAGGAACACAATTTTGTTATACAATAAAAAATTTATTATTAATGAACATTTGGAATAATACACATTATAGAATACAATATTTAGGACATATGACTTTATTTAATGCAAAATTAGGTGACTCAATTATTATAGTCTCGATATTATGACGTAGTATGAGAATAGTTTAAGAAATAATAAAACTTTTTTCAAAAAATACAACCCACTTCTAAAAATTGCAATATAACTTTAATTTTGGAAATCGGTGTACATATTTTTTTTGTTTCTTCGTTATTTGACACCGACTTCCGAAATTAAAGTTATTTTAGAATTTTTAGAAGTCGATTGTATTTTTTGAAAAAAGATTATTTTTTTCACTTTTTTTTTAATTTATTTTTTATTGTTCTTGTACACGAGAGGTAAAAGTAAATATTAAAGTTATGACCGAATGGATAACATGGATTTTGAACATTTGTAGACAACCCAGAAGGCCTCTCACAAGGTGGACCGATGACCTGGTGAAGGTCGCGGGTAGCCGATGGATGCGAGACGCACAGGAACGATCATTGTGGCGACACTTGGGGGAGGCCTATGTCCAGCAGTGGACGTCTTTCGGCTGAAATGATGATGATGATGAGACAACCAAAACGTCATCTGTGTGTACAAATTTTTTGTTCATGTTGTTTATTTTTAGAAAAGCTGAATCGATTTCGATAAAATATGAAACCATCTCTAAAGTATGACCTGCCAAACAAAAAAAGAATCATCAAAATCGATTCACAAATGGCGGATATATCGCGTAACAAAAAAAAACATACAGACGGATTGAGAACCTCCTCTTTTTTGAAGTCGTTCAAAAATAATAATGTAAAACAAATTCCGAATTTTCAAACATTATGGTTACTGAAGTTTATAGCAAACGTGTTATGGATAACACTTTTGCTAACTAACTACGCCTGTGTCTACCGTTCGCACAGCGGCGATCTGGAGACAACTGGGCTCACACAACACCTCAGTGAGGCGGCGGATGCGGCTCAGCAGCGGTAACCTTCTGCCCAATTGGTGTTACTGGGGGACTTCAATGCCCACCATCAGGAGTGGCTCTTCCCATACCAGTGCACAGACCATGCTGGACTTGAGATGCGAAAGCTAGCGCTAGCGATAAATTTCACCCAGCTGGTCCAAGGGGCAACGAGGGTGCCAGATTTTGATTTGCACACAGCCAATTCTTTGGACCTTCTGCTGACAACAGATTAAGTAACAGAATAAGTTGATTCCGACCACCTTCTGGTCTATATCCGTCTACTTCCCGCCCGATCCTAGCCCTGGAGGCACCCGGCGGGTTTAGCGATAAAGGTCAGCAGATTGGGATGGCATGCGATGTTTCTTCGCATGTTAATCTTGGCAGCCCACTTGCTTTTCTTCGACTGATGTTTCGTCGTGCGTGGACGCATTGCATTCATCAGAAGGATGTCCGTAGGGTACTGCGTAACCTAGACGTGTACAAGGGTAGTGGCTCCGACGGGATACTGGGGATCTTCTAGCGTGTGCCATTCACATCTGGAGTGAGGCTATAGAGAACCAAGGGGAAGCACTAGCGGTCTCTCTTGACATCTCAAAGGCTTTCGACAGGGTCTGGCATGATAACCTTATTGGCAAGCTTCCTTCCATCGGTCTACCCGCTGAATTGTGCGATTGAATTGCAGATTTCCTGAGGGATTGGTCTATTCGAGCGGCTGCTCGTCTGGACTGCTGGACATTAATGCCGGGGATCCTCAGGGGTCGGTGCTTTCAGCAACATTGTTTTTGCTACATATTAACGATCTGCTAAAACATTTAGGTATGCAGACGACAGCACTGTTGCCGAGAGATATGTATCCAACGCACGAGCTGGTAGGTCTCAGATTCGGTTTCTAAGATTCCCTATGGTTGAGCGCTTGCACTTGTCCTTACAGGCTCTCCCTGAATGGGGCGATGCCAGTCTGGTCAGTTTCAATGCTGCTAAGACGTGCTGCGCTGCAGGCGTGTCTTTTATCCACTAAAAAGAGCCAATTTGACCCAGCTCTTTCTTTTCGAGGTGTAACCGTGCCGATAACCGACCAACTTGAGTTGTGTTGCGTACGTTGACATCTACCCTCAATTTTGGTCCTTTCATAGAGGAAAAGGCTCAAGTGCCTGCCAAAAAGTTGTAGACCCTAGCAAAGATGAGACTGTACTTCACTTCGGAACAGTTGCTCAAACTTTATCAAGCGCAAGTTCGATCGTGTATGGAGTACTGCTCTCATCTTTGGGACAGATCTGCCATCGGCAATGATAAGCGGTTCGAGTCAAAGCTCCAAAGTCTTGAGCATCGACGCCGAGTTGCTAGCCTGTCGGTTTTCTATCGGTTGCATTTTGGCGAGTGTGCGACGGAATTTCATAATTTTATTCCACCAAGCACGTTCCATCATCAGACCATAAGACGTACGGCGATGCGCCACCAGTACATGGTGGACATCCCATCCATATGCACAAAACATTTTGAGAACACATTCATTGTGCGTACAGCTAGGGAGTGGAATTCCCTGTCGGGGTCTGTGTTTTCTGATAACTACAACCTAGTCTTTAAGTCAAGAGTGAAAGGGTTACTTCTAGGCAAGCGTGCTCCATCTTCGACCACACCATTGCTTACCATCAGGTGTGAGTGTGTGTTTGTTTGTTTGTGACTTCTTCACGCTCAAAAGGCTAGACCGATTTAGATGAAATTTGGTGTGTAGATAGTTTATACCCTGTTTTAACTCATAGGCTACTTTTTATCCCGATCTACACGGGTGAAACCGCGGGCGCAGCTAGTAACAAATAAACCAGAAACTTTCACAAACGGCTGTGTTAAATAAATACGAAATGAGTAACTTTTAAAATAAAATTCAGTGTCGGTAATATCAAAAGAGTTGTGGTTTGCTTAATAAATATTCATGATAATAAGTTTTATGAAAACAGAATTTTACGGTAAAAATAATATAATTGAAAGGCGCGGTATTATGTAAATCAAAAGTTGAATACTTTTTCTGACCGAATGATGAAGGCAGAATAAAACGGGACGACAAAAGTAATCCTACTAAGGTTATTCAGGTTTGCTATTTCGCGCTCTTCGTAAAATATCGTTTAAAGAGTAAATTGTAGTCTTGTAGCGGATTAACCTGAGACAAGACCGGCTGTCGTAACTTTTGCTGAGTCAATTTACGAGCCAAATTTCACGTCTTCCAAGGTGCCCGCACGTCGTCCTCAAAAATCTCGTTAAAACTTAACTCAGGAAGTTAACCGATCCTCCGGTTGTACAGCAAATTGTTGGCTTCGGTACCTATTAGATTCCATGCGGAATGCATCTATTGAACTATGCAGCACGCTATGAGCTGCCATTCTGCCAATAGTTTCATACGGTTGAGTGATATCTCTATTAGCTTTGCGTGCCACGGAAATTGCCTGAATGCCAGAAATCTGAATTACTGTATCGAACCTTCCTCGTCATTTGGTAGCAATTATGAGGTGCTCGTTCACACTTACCGTTAACATTAGGCCCGCCTTTGTACTTCTGAGCATGAAGTGTTAAATAAATAAATAATAGATGAAAATGCCTATTGGTCAGTTTTTTGTTTATTATTAATATTGGTTTATTAGTTTTAAATCTTATAGTCCAAGATAACAGAGCTACAAGACATTAATTTTATTCTGATTAACAATAATAATTTTCTGTAGTCTAAAAAAACTAAAAAATCACACTATTTTTTATTTGATATTCTCAGCAAACCCTTTCATATGATACCCTTAACATGGGAATACATAAAAAATAACTAGTCCGCCATCTTTAGGAGTTCGCCATATTGGATGCAGAATGACGTCACTTAACTGATCATGCATTGTCATCTAAACTAAACATATATGCAAAATTTCAGCTTAATCGATAACCGGGAAGTTAGTAAAATTTAGATTCTAAGATTTGTTTACATAGTTACAAGTGAAGTTAATATAAGTGTGTTAAAATTTGGATGTTCTATTGTTAGAATGTACTTTGAACGAACGCATATGTATGCGTTCGTTCAAAGTAGTGTAGTTTGGGTCGACGGTTATAGCGTCGGTGGGGAACGAATTAAGACTCTCACACTCGTATCTAGGTTTTATTCAGACTCAAGAAGTTAAAACTAAAAGAGATACAACGATTTTATTCTTAGCGCGCGCCGTTGCCGCTCGAACGTGTCACAAACTCACAACTCGTTCTGTCAACTTACTAAACGCGCTCTAGCGGACGGCACAGAAATAACGCTCTAGGGTTGCCGCGCTATACACTCCCCCTCGAGTTCCAGAGAACGTCCTCGCTCGTGAACTCGCACATAGGAACACTTAAATACTAAACTTAAACTTAACAAACATGCTTTCGAGGACGCCCTCTGACGTTTAGGAATCACGGGACGAGGAGGCGAACTCTCCCTGTTATGAAAACGCGTAAGATCTGACACACGATATTTGCCTAATAGGTTTTCAGGGTTATCTAAACTCGCGATAACGTAGGCTGTAGGACTAACCCTTTTTACAATCACATAGGGACCATCTTTCTTTGGAACAAACTTAGCTGTTATGTTCTTTGCAGCATTGCTAAGAACATGTGATTTTAAAAGAACCTGATCTCCGACCTCGAAGACTTCGGCAGGGGTTTTGGCCTTATCAGCACATTCCTTACGTCGATCCTGCTGTGTTTCGACTCTTTCCCTAACCCCTAACAGCGGTAAAGGCGTTAACAAAACTTTTCAAATAGGGTGTAATTTGAGGAACGAAATTGTCTTTATCAAGTATCGACCGAATGTCGTGTTGAACGTCGACTGGTGAGCGAAGCTCTCTAGCGAACGTTAGATATGCTGGAGATACACCAGTAGCCTGACAAACAGCTGAATTCATGGCGAACCTTATCGCAGGTAGGTGATGCGGCCATGACGAGTGATCTGTTTCAACTAAACGTGACAACTGAAACTTTAAGTCCCTATTTTTACGCTCAGCTGGATTAGCTGACGGATGATACAAAGGTAACAATTCTTGACTAATACCTAAAACGAACATGCATTGTTGCATGACGGCGGACACAAACTGGACGCCATTGTCTGATACAATGCGTCGAGGAAGTCCATAGCGGAGAAAATACTCCTCAATCAAAGTGCGTGCACACATCTCTGAAGTTGCCTCCTTCAGAGCATACAATTCAGTCCAACGAGTTGCTGTATCTTCCACCAACAGTACCCACCGTTCCCCATTGTCCCCTACGGGAAGCGGACCAAACAGGTCAATTGCTAGCACTTCTCCTCTTTGGCTCAAAACGGGAGTCTGTAACAGCCCCGATGGCTTTTTATTTGAAGACTTATACCGTTGACAAGTCGCACATGTTTTGACATACTCTGTTATAACTCTATACATACCTGGGAAATAGAAACCTTGAGCGACTCGATTGTATGTTCTATCAACCCCATGATGACCACCTAAATCAGAGTCATGACATTCTTTTAGAATTTCCAGGCGCAGTGAAGACGGAACAACCAGCTGTGCCTCTTCAGTATCGACATCGGGATTATACCTGTATAAGACACCGTGCTGCATGAAATACCCTCTTTCGGACCACCGCTTAGCACCTATAGACTGAGCATCAGATGTATCTTCTAGTTCACTAATGATTTTCTTTAGTTCCAGGTCATCGAGCTGCGCGCGCCGTAGATCCGAAGCACTCCTGGCAGGTAAGTCCACGACAACAGAGCAAACCCCGCATTGATCATTATTATCTTCTTTACAGGTTGGGCGACTGAGCGTATCGGCTATGACATTAGCCTTTCCAGGCGTATATTGAAATTGAATGTTAAAGCACTGTAGCTTCAAAGCCCAACGAACGAGTCTACCGGACGGTGACTTTAAGGTAAGAAGCCACTTTAACGGCTGATGATCGCTGCCTATTATAACCTCATGTCCTTCGATGTAACCTCTGAAACGTTCGACAGCCCAAACAACAGCGAGAGCTTCACGCTCTGTAGTACTGTAATTCCTTTCAGCTGGAATGAGAAGACGGCTGGCGTACTCTATCGGACGTTCATCTTTACCTTCACCTTGTAGCAAGACCGCCCCAATGGCGTAATTGCTGGCGTCTGTCCTTAACACGAACGGCTTGCTGTAATCCGCTTGGATAAGAATCGGTGCCGAAGTCAAGCGCTTCTTCAGCTCCTGAAAGGCACTGTCTTGGTCTTTACCCCAAGACCAAACCTGATTCTTCTTCAGTAAGCGTGTTAACGGCTCAGCAATTGCAGAAAAGCTTGGAATAAACTTCCTGAACCAAGAGCAAGTTTGTAAAAAGGTTCTCAGGTGACGCAACGACGAGGGTGTCTTCATCTCAAGAACTGCACTAACCTTGTCATCATCTGGTGAAACACCATCTTGGGTAATGACATGGCCGAGATATTTTACTTTATCCCGTGCAAAGACACATTTTTCTCTGTTCGCGCGTAACTTGAACAAGCGTAACCTTTCAAACACAATGTGCAAGTCAGCAATATGCTTCTCGAAGCTACCTTCAGATATTATTAGTAGGTCATCTTGATATGCTAGAAGGGTCACATCCTTCAACGAAGCGCCCGTACGAAGTCTATCTATCAGACGCTGGAAGGTAGATGGCGCGTTCTTGAGACCGAACGGCATACGCTTAAAGCGGAATGACTGATCACGTACGCGAACCTGCCAAAATCCACTTCGCATATCAATGGTACTCATGAAAGAGTGCCGTTTCGTTGATTGAATAAGCTCGTCTATCAAAGGCATGGGATAGACATCGGTCTTAGTAACCGCATTGAGCTTCCTATAGTCTACACAGCAACGTACCTTTCCGTTTTTCTTTGGAACGAGAAGTGCCGGAGAACCCCACGCAGACTCACATTCCTCCACAATTTCATCAGCCAACATCTTGTCCAACTCAATCCGCATGACCTCTTTCTTAGCAGGGGTCAACCTATACGGCGGGACGGCAACGGGGGGGTGGTCGCCGGTATCAATTATGTGTTCGGCAAAAGGAGTCGCTTCTCCCCCTGGCTCGAAGATATCTTGATTTGAGACAAGGAGCTGTGCCAGAACTTCGCGCTGACTATCGCTAAGCGAGGTCGCCTCGTCATCCCGGAGCACTTCTACAGCGGCACACGAAGACACAGATGACACACCTTCAAACTGTATTTCGAATTTATGCTTATCATTTTCAGCAAAGTGCCAGCTGCTGTTACCAAAATTAAAAACAAGATTGAAGATAGTAAGAAAGTCTATGCCTAACAAACTCTCATTACTGTCTGCCTCAGGAAAAATAACAAACTTAATGGCTCTAGTTTTATGTTGGAGTGTCACCTGTACCTCCGCGGTAAGTACATTCATCTCCCTATTAACACCATCCGCTAACCTAACAATTTGTGTTGACGGCAATAACTGGTGTCCTAGCCTTAATAGAAGAGCGTAGAGCGTATGGCCGGCAATACAAGTTTTAGCTGCAGAATCTACTAAAGCCGTACCACAAAACCCTAGAATGCTTATATTTAACACGGGGCGACGAAAAGATGCACAGTCATTAACATTATTGACATACTCACAACTATTGAAACCATAACAATCGTAAAAACTAGGCAAACTTGTGTTTACATTAACAGCATTATCGTAATCAAAACATTTGTCATTATTAAAACTATGCTCCGAAATGTTTACATTACTATTCTTTCTGTCATACGATAAACAATTATTGTTTGAGTTAACCTCACAAGTACTTAGGTTACAAACATTATCGTTACAAAAATCCCCTACAGCAAGTGTAGGGTTACCTTGCGTTGACATTGGCATTGACGGGTTGACTAACGACGACTGCTGCGCGGCGATGGGGGCAGGGACGGCGCCGGCGGCCGAGCCGCGCCGACGCGTCGGCGCGGACGGTACCTACAGCCGCGCGACCGCGCGAATGCGCGGGAAACGGACGTACTTAGTATCCCGTCATGCGACGAAATGTTCAAGGAATAAAACGACGACTGGCCTTGTGGTGAACAGTTTTTAACGTTCGCGGCACCGCAACCGTAACATTTCACGTCACTTTCCGATTTTTCTTTATTGACGCTTTTATCACTCTTATCACTAACACGTTTAAGCTTCTCACACGTTTCTTTACCGTGTCCTAAACGCTTGCAGTACGAACAAAACGGCTTTTTTGACTTGGCGACGACACCGCCGCTGGCGCCGGCGGACGACTCGACCGCCGACGCGCGGCCTGCGGTACTCGACGCGTTAGCGACTGTAGGTATATCCCGCGGTGACGATGACGATGCATTCGACGCTGTGTGCTTGTTGTTGTGCACTTCTCTTACCGAATCTTCGACCTGTCGAGACTTGTAGAGCAGCTCGTCGAAGTTATTCACGCATTCTCTCGTCACGCGTTTCCTGATGCGCGTGTTAAGTAGACCGTACGCCATATCCAATTGGACTTTCTCTGAGAGGTCGTCCTTTGGGAACTTGGCTAATATTGCACGTACCTTAGCAATAAACAAGTCTGTGTTTTCATCTTCTTGATGAATAAGACTAAAGAGTTTCCGGTAAAGGCGATGTGGCGGGTCGTGTTCATATCCAATTGGACTTTCTCTGAGAGGTCGTCCTTTGGGAACTTGGCTAATATTGCACGTACCTTAGCAATAAACAAGTCTGTGTTTTCATCTTCTTGATGAATAAGACTAAAGAGTTTCCGGTAAAGGCGATGTGGCGGGTCGTGTTCACCGAAGGCGCATTTTATTCTAATGACGGCTTCCGACCACGTGCTGGTTGACTGCTTCACGCCTTGCCACCAAACTGCAGCAGGTCCTTCAAGTAACATCGAAAAGCCGCGGAGAGCATTCACGTCAGATACATTTACGCAGTCTTTGTAAGTAATCACGGCGTCCAAAAAATTATCCAACGACTCGTCCGCGCGTCCGCCATAACGGGAGGTACATTTCGCGAAGTTTCCGTTCGCGCCAAAAACAAACGATGCTTGATGGGCTTGGGCCTCGGAGATGTTATGCGGCGTCGATGAGCGTACTTCTCGGATCAGCTGCTGGCAAAAGTCGTTCTGAGTTTGTTGTATCGATGCTATAAAGCTAGCGAGAGTTTCTTGAGACATTGTAATGTTCATGGCGGCCGCGCCCGCGGCGCCACTGGAGTCCGAGTTTTCTTCTGACCGTGTTCTTGGCATTTTGGCCACTGAAGACACAGGATAAACAAGAAAAACACACTCTTAGGTTCGTTATTAGTCCCCTACGGTCACCTTTGTGACCGTTGCAAGTTATTTCGCGATCTGCACCCCGTAATACACAACACGAAACACCTACACACGTTGGGCAGCCACTTATAGCGTCGGTGGGGAACGAATTAAGACTCTCACACTCGTATCTAGGTTTTATTCAGACTCAAGAAGTTAAAACTAAAAGAGATACAACGATTTTATTCTTAGCGCGCGCCGTTGCCGCTCGAACGTGTCACAAACTCACAACTCGTTCTGTCAACTTACTAAACGCGCTCTAGCGGACGGCACAGAAATAACGCTCTAGGGTTGCCGCGCTATACGGTCAATTTATTTATTTTTTTGCTAGTGTCTGGATAATATTATTATTTGAAAAAGTGAAGAGGGTGTTTTGCACCCTTCTAAGTCATGGAAGACTGTCATTATCGTAGCTTACATTAATTAAATAAACGATGCCCAAACAGTCTCGTGGATAGGATCTCACCTCGAGTGGTAAACCAGCTCTTAGACTATTAAAGTTACTAATGAGGCGTTCCATTATAATATTTAATTATTAATTATCGAACAATATTTCGTAAAACAGACATCAAAATCAAAACTCAGACTTAATAAAAATATAGAGAATAATGTTTATTGATTGATTTGATTTGATTTTGTACCTTAATGATATCCCAAAGCAAAGGCTAGCGCATCTCGCTGTGTATATGGATGACACTGCAACATACACTTAATCTGACGACCTGGACTTGGTAGTTAATCGACTACAACTTTCGCTTGATCTTCTTTTAGATTACTTCACTAAATGGAAGCTTAAGGTGAATTCCACAAAAACGGAAATTATCATGTTCACAAGAAAGCGATCACTTCCCACTCGCTATGTTAAAATTGAAGGGAATGATATTCCATGGAAAACATCCGTCAAGTACTTGGGGACAATATTAGACGATAAAGTGAGTTGGTTGAAAAACCTGGAACAACTGCGATTAAAAGGAGTTAGGTCTCTCAACAGCTTAAAACCAATCCTTAATCGTAAATCTAATTTAAGTACACAAACAAAATTTCGCATTTACTCCACACTGGTGCGACCTTGTATGACCTATGCAGCCCCTGTCTGGAGTACTATTAGTGATAGTAATTACAAAAAACTACAGGTAGTGCAGAACAAAGCACTTAAAATAGCATTTAACACACCTCCCTACACAAACCTTACAAAACTACATCATCACATCAAGTTTCCACCAATCAAAGAATTAATTCTGCAAAAATATCGCGTAAATTCTTCCTTTTTACCAATCCACGTCATCGTAATTATCTGGTCTCAGACATTGGTAAGAGTAGATCCACCAGGTTGCCCTATGCCAGGATTTACAAAAGGTACAAACTGCCTCATCATCATTTTCTAGTTGCTTGACGCTAGCTCACTTACCACCTTATCAGCGTAATTGCTGTTACCTAATTAATGTGTACATTGTTTTTGTATAATATATTCCCAAAATAATTTGGTAATTAAACTTCAGTTACAAGACCTGTCAAATAATGTTATTTATTCGTTTTCTTTATAAAATCTTTTTTTTTTTAAGTATAAAAAATAAGCGGTGGTGGGTGTAACTTTAATTTAAAAATGTGGGTCTCCAAACCCTACATAATAAACGTAAAAAATGTTATGTTTTGTTAAATTTTTATTTATTAAATGTAAATTGTTCGTTATATTATAAATACTCGTATATGCTAAAAGAGGTGATTTAGCCTACTTAACATGACTTGGATTATGTTTGTTTACAATTAGAATAAGATCTTTCTGTTAACTTTTTATACATTTCTGTTAATAAAGACCTTTAAGAATCAAATCAATCAATCATTCTCATCTCAGCTGCATGCAATTGCTTTTCATTCATCTCTTTTGTGGCCTAACATTCTAAACCATGCAAGACATCAGGTCTGGCCATTGTTTTATAAATCTTCCCCTTAAGTTTAAAGAGAACGCTAACTACTCAATCCCATATATTTTGAAAATCAGAATGTAAGTAATGTCTGGTGGCTCCAGGGATCTTGGTCTGTTACAGGTTTCTAAGCTCCCATAAAACAAAGGACATTCCTTATTCTTACAGTACGGCAAAAGATAAAACAAACAGTGACGTACGAATCCCTCGTTTATAATACTTGAGTTTTTTATCCGCAACAGCAACAGTTACGAGCTCATTCCGCTTCATTAAATATTCCGCTTTCGTCTCTCCGCTTATTAGTTGTTCTTTATATGTTGTACCATGAATAAACATGTCCGCATCAGAATAACAAGCATCTCTGAGTGTCACACGACTGAATACTTCCCTCTAAACAATTTCCCCTCCAATTAAATCCTTATCAACATTTGCAGTCGCGTTAAGTCAAAATTTTCGACGGGAAAGCGGAATGCCTTGTTTTCGTTTTAGAGTTTCGTAATTAGTGAAATAAAAGCCGATTTAGGAACTTAACAACAACGTGCTGAAGATGGAGGAAAGTTTTGGGAAAATTAATTTTAAATGTGACCTTGAATGGAACCGCCCACATTCATGCCTTTTGTTTTATCGTACCTAATTCAATTGTCAGAAGTGGGATGACTGTAAAAACAATTGTTTGTCACGATCTATTTCTAGACCATTAGATTTTTGGCACACAACCTAAAGAGACGAGCATAGAATGGTTATCCTTAGATGTAACCAAGTAGAGAATTTTGGCAGGGTTCTAAATAGGAGTCCGTGTAATAACATTATCTTTAAACCACATGAAAGGCTTGGAGCTAAAAACCCCTATTTTCCTCAAAGCTACTGCTGATGTTTTCAGGAAGTTGGTGAACCAGTTTCCTCAAAATAAAACGAAGAGTTTATGAGCTATCGTGGATATAACTTTCGCTACTCGATAACCGTGTTTTCAATAAGTATTTTAGTTCGGAAGGTAGAATTAATCGCTTTGAAAGCTTCTTAGTTAACAGAGATACAAACCAATATTTATTAGGTGAAAAGAAACCCTTCATCCTACTAATATTATAAATGTGAAAGTTTGTGAGTGTGTATGTTTGTTACTTCTTCACGCTCAAACGGCTGGACTGATTTGGATGAAATTTAGTATGTAGATAGCTTATACCCTGGATTAACATATTGGCTACCTTTTATTCCGGTCTAGGCGGGTAAAAACGCGGGGCGCAGCTAGTAAAATAATAAAGTCAGCAAATCCCGAGATGTAAGGAATTCTAAGAGGTTTATTAAACAGAACTGAATTTCATAATAATGAACTAAAGTGTTAAGATAAAAATCTTAAAGAAAAACATGAAAGTGCTAACATTCCTGCAGATGAAGTTTATTTAGACTAATATACTTCGTGAAGAGTAATAACTGTCTCATTTCTCAGCACTAAACAAGTTTCAAATTAATTCTTTGCATTTAAAGAATATTGGGAAACTTCTGTGCAACACATATTATGTTTATTTTTCCAAATGATTTAGTATCAGAACACGAGCTGCCTAAAAAGCTTTTCTTACTTCTTATCGTTCGAGGGTTAAGCTAACCGAGGTAGGTCCATCGATGGGTAATTATCATTCATACATACCGAGGCCGGGTGCCTCGGAAAGCACGACAAGCTGTTGATCCCGGCTATCAGTTTTATACATCTTTGACGGTTGTTACTATAGTAGTTACTGATAGTAACGGCCACCGCCACGTACCAAAAGACGCAGTGTTGGAAGGCCTCTCACAAGGTGGGCCGATGACATGGGTCACGGGAATTCGATGAATGCCAGATCTACGGGACAGGTCGTTGTGGTGACACTTGTATGAGGCCTATGTCCAACAGTGGACGTCTTAAGACTGAATGATGACTGATAGTAAGAAACCCATAATTCTGGCAACCAGAGTATATCGATGTATTTCCCAGTAACTGGTTTGTAGATGTGGACGACAGACAGGGAGCCGCCCCATGTAAGAAACTGGTATTCAGCTGCATCTGGTTAAACTGAAAATTGACACCATCACAGTTGGTACCTATGAACAGGCAATAGGTACCTTTCAAAGATAACCTAGCATAATAGCATAACATAATCAGCCTTTTAATGCTCCCACTGCTGGGACACAGGCCTCCTCTCTAAGAGAGGCCGTAATCTACCACGCGGGCCCAATTTGAGTTGGTGTATGTCACATGGCTTTTTTTGTTTTTGGTTCTAGGACATGCCGGTTTCCTCACGAGGTTTTCCTTCACCGTTTTGAGAGTAGTGGTGATGAAATATTAACCCTAAGTAAACCGCCTGGCTAGGTTCGCACCCACGTCTTAAGGCCGAGACATCACCTAAAGCGCGGTCACTCTCGGACTGTATAGAAAAGAAAGCGCTACGACAAATGCTCGCAATTTATTGCAAATTAAGAAGTATTTTATCGATTTACTTAAGATTTACTAATTAATTTGTAAAAAATAATCCATCACTGGATGCAGTTTAGCATTTGAATTTTCATGGTATATTTTTTATTATGATAATAATTGTTAATGAAGGGATAAACTGTTTTTAAGAGCAGTTGTGGCCCAGTGGTATTGACCGCGACTCACAAGTTGTAGGTCGTGAGTTCAAACCCAGGCAGGCACTTTGTGTAAATTATTTCATCACCACTGCTCTCAAAACGGTGAAGGAAAACATCATGAGGAAACCGGCATGTCCTAGAACAAAAAATTCAAAGACATGTGTCATCCACCAATCCGCATTGGGCCCGCGTGGTGGATTACGGCCCACACCCTCTCACAGAGAGGAGGCCTGTGCTCCAGCAGTGGGGACATTAAAAAGGCTGATGTGATGATGAAACTGTTTTTAAAGATAATTAAGAGGTATGTTAGAAGATTTTTTTGATACATTAAAGTAAGTTAAATTATGTTTTGAGTTCCATCACTGACACACACTATGTTTTGACCTGAAAATATTATATTTATTTTATTTGTCAAAATTATACGGTTTAAGAGAAAAAAAATACTTTTTTTGACCGTTTTTGGGAATCACCGCCTTTACTTACCTTTAGGCCGTGGCTTCCACTGCCCAAAGATACCCTACAGTCCCCCAAAACTTTTAAATCCTAACTTCCAATATTCCTTTTACAGAACAAAGAAGTCCAATACAATAGTTATTATTTGGGAAGCACTTAACGCCCTAATTTCTACTTGTCTAACTTTCGACCATATTGAAAGTTTTTCACTATTACAATCAGAAGTTTTATTAGTGGAACTAGCAAACATTATAAACAAGGTTACTAAGAAGCTTTGTAAAGTTTTGAGGTTAAAATGATTCCTGGGATTAATATGTGGTTGTGGTTTAGTTTTCTATGAACCATTGTTAGTCAAAACAAAGGAAATGCCAAGGTAACTTTTAGAAGTGTGTCATTAGAGATAGTTAAGGACGTGATAAGGTTATTCGCCCGCATTGCTGTCCGAGTAATGGAAAACCTTAAATAAACTCCGTACTCAGGTTGGCCAACCTGATTACGGAGTTTACCTCCTCCAGTTAAGACAACCTCAACAAGTGAATTCCTGAATGGCTCCGATCCTCTCATCTTTCTCCGCATGTCGCCTGTACATGTATGGAACTTATGGCTGCGTCAGCGAATGCGGTTCTGTCGCTGAGTACTGAGCCAAACACAATATTTAATCATTTGTCATTGACACGCTAAGAAGAAGAAGAAATTCTAAATAGTACTGCTACTTTTTACTAAATTAATTGCCGCGGTGACGGAATCAAATGTGTTTGCAAATTGCTCGACCTATTATTTCCATCACTTTACAAAAAGGCTGGTAGCCTTTTTTTTGGGGGGGTGGAAACTCATCCAATGACTTCTCTTCTTTTACTGACTAAAACCCATTCCTGTTCCTTCAGTTGCCTGAGCCAAGGGGCGTGGGGACTCTCTTTCGAATTTATCCACGAGCCCTAGGCAGGCATCGGCCCTGACGGGCCCCGTCTGTTATTGCTGAGATCTCTTTGAGGCGCGCGTGGAACACTACGAGCCGTCGACTCACGGGCCTGGGCCTGTAGACAAAGTAACATCGCTTCGTATCGAAACGATATCTAAATTCGTCATCGTCTCTGAGATATCGATAAACATTTCCTAGCGTTAGCGTTCCTTCGTTATCTTTTTTGGCGATCACGATCGAGGCGAAGGCGAACTCTGAAAGCGCTGCTTGTCTACGCATTTGCATGGGATAAACACGATAGCAATTCGTTTCTTTATGGTTTCGTTACGAATTATAACATTGTCTACCAACTTGCGATAACGATGTCGACTGACCACGTGACTTAGCGCGGTTTATGTCAATCTCATACATTTTAGTCTTTTCTAACTTCGTTATCGGTTTTAAATTGTTACTTTGTCTAAGCCCCCTGATCGTGATCGGATGGCGGGCTACCCATTACTCGCCGTCCGTAAGCCCGCGCCTACGGTGGCTCGGATCCCCGACGCCCAGGGCTCCTCATGCGGAAAGCTGGTAGCCTGTCGACGTTGAATGTTAAAGTTTATTTAAAATATAAGTAGTTAAATGAAAACAGGAAAAGTAAAAAAGGATTTCTCAATTCTGACTTCGTGATGGATTGAACTATTTTTTGTACCTTTTATTTACCCTGTTTTTTTAACCGACGAAAAAAGGAGGAGGTTCTCAATTCGACCGTATATATGTGTTTTTTTTTTTTTTTGTGTATGTTCAGCCCTCACTCCGTCATTTATGAACCGATCTTAATGATTATTTTTTTATTAGATAGGGTATACCTCAAGGGTGGTCCCATGTCAAGGAAATCGGGATCTGTTAATGGAATCCTGATAAAATTGAGAGAAAACCTCGAAAATTGTTGGCACGTTTAGCGTTTCTGTACGTATGTTCGGCCTTCACTCCGTTGTTTATGAACTGATTTCAATGATTCTTTTTTTTATAGATAGGGTATACCTTAAGGGTGGTCCCATGTCAAGGACATTAGGATCTGATCATGGAATCCTGATAAAATTGAGAGAAAACCTTGAAATTTGTGGGCACGTTTAGCGTTTCTGTACGGATGTTCGATCCTCACTCCGTTGTTTATGAACCGATTTTGACGATTCTTTTATCATAGATAGGTATGGTATACCTCAAGGATGGTTCCATGTCAAGGACATCTGGATCTGATCATGGAATCCTGATAAAATTGAGAGAAAACCTCGAAAATTGGGCACGAATATGGTTTCTGTTTACTTTTCATAACTTTATCAGGTATTTGCATTTAGTAATCATCACATCATGAAACTGAGCTGATGATGGAATATACCATACCATACCATACCTTTCCTTAACAATAGAAGTTAGTTATAAAAAACTGGTTTTAGTGACAGATACCACTTAATATACTTTGAAGAAAAGACGTCTTTGGAATATTGGAGGTAAGCTCAACTGGTCAATATCCTGGGAACCTTATGAAAGGATGGTTACATCATCAGCTCAGTGCCAAGAGGAATGATGAAGGATTAGAAATTAGCTTCAGAGTATTTAAAGATGATGCGAGTCACGAAAAATCATAAAATAAAAAACTTTTTAACAAAAAATTCAACCGACGAAAAAGAACTAAAAAGCAAAAAATAAATTAACCTTTTAAGTCTTGAGTATTGAGCTTATTTACCTACATAAAATATCAAATTTTATATAAATTAATTTTGAGTCGGCGCCAAATAATAAAACGATTAATTACCTACATCTAGCCTTCTTCATTTCTACGTACATATAAAATTTAGATATTTAATAATCAGATTGTTGTTTGGCGCCGACTCAAAATTAGTTTATATAAAATTTGATATTTTATGTAGGTAAATAAGCTCAATACTCAAGACTTAAAAGGTTAATTTATTTTTTGCTTTTTAGTTCTTTTTCGTCGGTTGAATTTTTTGTATGCATAAAATGTTAAAAATGATTTTCAATCCTTAATATAAAATAAATTACAATAAAGGGAAACTTCTACAGAAGGAACTACACACGGATTCAGTAAAACAGTTTATATTGGTAACAGCACAATAAACACACAATCAGTCTGGATAATTAGGGTTACAACAAAGTATGCCAGTCCGTCGCACGATCGCAGCGTGCGCGATGTTTCTAGATGCGTAGCGGGAGCCGACTGAATACGCGAGCGAGCGCTGGCGGCGGGTAGCGAGCAAAGGTATCCTTGTAGCGGCGGGCGTATGCGGTGCGACCTAACTTTGACGCGGCGACGCAGATGTAACACAACGCTACAGTACTGTTTATTTTTTATGTAAATCGCCAAAAAGGTTTTTAAATAATAATAATATTTCATTTGCTTTCAAATTACAATATTTACCTACAACAAAACAAAAATAGGCATTGTCAAATGAAGCCTAATGAAAACAGCTGTTCATAGAAAAAAATACTGGTTATTTTCTAACAAAACATAACCGCCATTGTTGTTCTGGCCTTAAATAAAAAAAACTATTTATTATTTTACGCTATAAAATTGGTTGTAGCATAACAGACAACAAAACTGAACAACAAAAAGGTTTCAATTTGGCTTGTTTTATCTTAAAATTTAAACATTCAGTATAAACTAAGTCAATTAACTCTTCTCACTTTTTTTAACTATTGTTAGGCTAGCGTTTGACCACTATCTCACCTGATGGTAAGTGATGATGTGGTCGAAGATGGAGCACCCTTCATCATCATCAGCCTTTTAATGTACCCACTGCTGGGGCCTCCTCTCTGTCAGACAGTGTGGGTAATCCACCACGCAGGCCCAATGCGGATTGGTGGGTGTCACTTGTCTTCGAATTTTTGGTTCTAGGACATGCTGGTTTCCTCACGATGTTTCCTTTCACCGTTTTATGAGCAGTGGTGATGAAATAACTTACACAAAGTAAAGCACCTGCCTGGGTTTGAACTCACGACCTACAACTTGTAAGTCGCGGCCGTTACCACTGGTCCACCACTGCTCTACCCTTGCCTGGAAGTAACCTATTCACACGTCTTGATTAAAGGACTCCCAGGTTATAGTTATTAGGAAACACAGACGCCTGCTTGGAATTCCATTGTGTAATTAGAACAGTATTTTATAATTTCGAAGCATATTTTTTTCTTTTTGTAAGTGTGACGTAGGTACCATGGAGTAACTTATATTATTAGGTAACTGCTTGTTTGACATGAATGAGCATGGCAGTTGAGAGTTTGTCATGCTCACTCACGTATCTCGCTGATGGTGGCGCGTGTGTCGGGTCATTCAGTTCCTTTAAAATAGTTTCAAAACGTTCAATATGGTTAAGCTGAGTGGTGCTGATCCACGTGTCATCTTCGTGAACGGACTGGTCATCACTTAGCTGCCACTGGCTTGTTTTAATCTTTATTTTCTGAACCGTTTCATTTTTATTTTTTTTTATTTTACACTAGCCCTTCGCCTGCGACTTCGTCTGCGTGGATTTCAAAAATGTATAGCCTATGACAGTTACAAATAACGTGGCTTTCTATTGGTAAAATAATTTTTAAAATCGGTTCAGTAGATCCAGAGATTACCCCGTACAACATCACAAACTCACAAACTTTACCTCTTTATAATATTACCATTGATTGTTCTCACATAATAAAAGCAACAAGAAATATAATAATAATAATATTCCACAACTATCACACAACGCCATCTAGTCCCAAGCTAAGCAGAGCTTGTGTTATGGGTACTAGACAACTGATAAACATACTTATATATTTCTAAATACATAAATATTATAGATAAATTACACCCAGACACAGAACAAATGATCGTGCTCTAATACACAAACATTTGTCCTGGGTGGGAATCGAACCCACGACCTCCGGCATAGCAGTCAGGGTCACTAACCACTAGACCAACAGGCCAGTCAAAATATGTAACCAGAAGTTGTATAACACTTTACATGGTTTAAAAGAGTCTCCATGGAGAGTGTCAATTTATTTTCTAATGTAATAGCATGATTAGGTTTTCAAATATTTTTAGTGTGGGGCAACGTTTAAAAAAAATAATAATAATAATAATAATGGATGTGGACTCAGCGATCATTGTACCGATAGTCGTGTCAGCCAATGGCTTAATAGCCACGAGCCTCGATCAACACCTCAGGAGGCTCTCGTTAGGCGGCTGGATCAAGGGCTTGATTCAGAAAGCAGTACTTCTGGACACGGCTCGCATTGTCAGGCGGTTCCTCTCTCTGGAGCCCTGACCGCCGGTAGCTTGGACCCTGTTCCCGATACCGGTGGGCTACTATTTTTTATATTTTTAAATGTTTTTTATATATTCTTTTTTAAGAAATATTTAAAAATGTATTTAATATGTTTAAAAAATTAATAAACGAAATAATAATAATAATTTTTTAGTAAATTTTAATTTGTAATTCTCAGCTAGATTCGCACAGTATATTTGTACGCCTCCTGGCATAACGTAGCGCTCTGTTTATACGGTTAATACGGTAAATAAATAAGTTACTTGCACGTTTTTCTCCCTATAGATCTACGCTTTGGAATGTGCAATTAGCTTCATTTTTCTGACTGACTGACTTATTTACAGTTCAAAAGTGCCTTTATAGGGTTTATTTGAAATAAATGCTTTGAATTTGAATTGTGGAGGGAAAGGCTTCCCAAAGTCTTCCCTCCACAATTAATACTTTCATCTCAAGGCCCTTGGTCTACATCCGTACCCAGAGTCGTTTAAAAGAGACCAGAGGGCCTAGGCAACGTGACAATTTATCAGCAATATCAAAAGAGTCTAACTTCCATTTTTCCATGACATTTCGGTAGCACATGTGAAGAAGAAAGAAAGAAAGAAAGAAAATCTCGTGTCACGGTGTTTGTGCTTGCACTCCTCCAAAACGGCTCGACAGACTCTACTGTTTTTTTTTTGTATATTTGGCAGATATGAAAATAGGTTTTAAAGTATTTTTCACCCTCCTACCCCAACTCCCATTTATAAATCGCCGAACAACGTGTACCGGGTCAGCTAGTATTTACATAAAAACCAAAACGCCCGCCAGTCACAGCGTATGCATCTAACTGATGCTCAACTCTAAACAAAGAAATAACGAAAAAACTCTAAATTATGGTTGTCTTTGGACAACCAGATTGGGGTACTCGGATGGCTTCGATCTTAGGTGTTTATGCGGAGTCAGACCATCGCCCACCTCTCACCTTGTGCCGCATACCCTATCGCCTGTACATGTGAGAACCTTATGGCGTCAGCAAATGCTGTTGTCGTGGCTGAATACTGGGCCAAACATATTTAAAAACTCCCGTCAAAAAAATTCCGTCGACACGCTAAGAAGAAGATGCTTAATTTGGCTTTCCGCAATGTCACTTTCTATTTAATCTTCTCTCTCTTATTCGTGTTCTGCGTTGCTGAAGGTCGTGCCCAACCTGGAAAGTTTTCACAGATTCCCTGATGAGCTGCTTCCAGGCCACTCTGACTTCGGCTCTTCTCAGAACCGTGGTTATAGTGAGTCCTGTTAATTCCTTGATCTGGTCGGACCAGCGGGTAGGTGACGTCCACGCGTGTTTTTTCGCTTAATAAAGACCACAATAACTGAATATAGCTCATAAAACATAAATAGAAGCATTTGCTGGCCTTGAGAATTCGCATTTTACGAGGCAACCGCAACCATAGGTCAAAGTTGTAGTAACTTACATAAACATAATTCACCACGTTACGCCCACCAATGTTCGTTATGATTTACGATTCCTTTTCAAACTTATAACTTACCTACAAACCCATAAGGCCGAGAATCCTTTGTACGGAGGAGATTGGGGTAACAAGTAGCAGGCGGCCACCCGGACCTAATCTGCAGAACCTAAAAATCACTGAAGTGGAATTGACCAAACGTCATGTTACATACGTCATTCATGACCCTGAGGCCGAAGGGGTAGGTTGATGTGCACTTTGGTACGCGGCCAAAATTCTGAACTGACGGTCTGTTACATAGAATTTTCTAACAGGGCCATTCAATAACACGATGGAATGCCCCTGGAATACAGACTAGACCTTTTTTCACAGCCTCGCTCTCTAGGTTCTAAAAAGTCTATAATAGGCTAAGATCCCAGAGCCGGTCGACATAACTTAATTTTTTATCAACAAAATACGTGTTTCGCTTGTATATTTTTATTTGAAAAATCAAAGAGGGTATTTTACACCCTCCCAAATCATGGAAGACATTTAATTGCGATTATTTACACATATTAAATAAACTATGCTCAAATTTCAGCCTTGTGAATAGGTCCTCAATCGAGGTGGCGACCAGCCCTTAGTTAGAGAGATAGAAGAAGAAGAAGAAGAAAAGAGTTTATTTTGTGCTTCGCACAGAAAAACACAATTATTTTACAATATACCACCAAAACAATATTAATACATAAAAAAACCACATAATCAAAAAATATAAACAAAAAACATAGGTAAGACCTGTGCGAGGCCAAAAAAGCACCTATCTCAGCATATAGATATTATAATAACTAGGTAATTAGGTGTTTTAATTACGAATAATTTCACAATATTCTACAAAAAAGGTATGAAGATCTAACACCTGTTATAGGTATATGCTGTGAATAACGGTGTGAGTTGCACGTTTATAATAATGTAATTGTTTTAAAAGTTAGTTCATAAGATTCAATGTGGAACTGTTTGTTATACCTAAATAAATTAAAAATTAAATTGAAAACCAGTAAACAAACTTTGAAGAATTGAATAATGTATATTAAGTAACTTTATCGCCTGGTACCTGTAAATTGTCCGTCAGTCTCAACTTGCTGGTATGCGTACATGCCTTCAAAGTAAATACTAACACAACTTAACCCCACAAGTTAGTCAGAAAGTAGGTTATCTGTCTGGCAGATCTGGGATCTTACTTTATAGTTCAAAGACTGAAAAGTGAATATGATTTCATCACGTAGGTATGTTTGAACTCGCTCGCTGGTTTTTTGCTTGAGTAAGCTCTGCAGAGTTAGAGAGACCACTAGAAAAACCCTTTGATGAATATTGTTAACTCGCTTGGCAGTATCCACTGGACTGCCCATGATAACCACGGAATAAAAAAAACAAGTGGAAGTGCCCACGCAGCTATCCTACGTGTGTCACAATTATGCGAAAAAGTGTGTAAAATAATAACAACCTTCGTCAGTTATGATGTCTCAATTTTGTATGCTTATTCGCTGTTCATACAAAATTAAGACTTATTACAAGTTACGAAGGTTGTTATTATTTTATCTTTTTTTTCGCATAATTGTGACACGCGCCAGAAACCTGCGTGGGCACTGCCACTTATTTTTCTATTCCGTGATGATATTGTTTCTAACCTATCCTCTCGGAATCTTTCAATATGCAAACGAAAGCGTTGGGAACACAGCTTTAATAGGTATTTTATTTATTTTTAGGCGCTTGACATTTATCTAAATACGGACCTCTTTATCACAATACTCGTTAATTAAAAGCTTACACCCATCATGGCTTAACAAGATAAACAAAAAACGGCCGGTGTCATACTGATGAACCGTGTTGTTTACACGATGTGAAAGCCGAGATAACCTGTCGTAAATATCACTTCCGTGGGAGTATCTGACCGCAGACCGGCTAATGGCGAATTTTTTGATTCGTACTTAAGTTAACCATTAAAAATCTTTTAATTTCGGAAGTCGGTGTTTGTATTTTGTTTCTTCGTTATTTGACACCGACTTCCGAAACACTTTTTAGTTGATGTACTCCAGAACCAAAACTAAGTATTAAAGTTATGCCCGAATTGATAACCTTAATAACATGGGACATGGAATTTGAACACGATTGGTGAAAACAAAACGTCATCTGTGTATAAATATTTTTTGTTTTTGGTGATTGTTTCAAAAAGCGCTTAATCAATTTCGATAAAATTTATATGGGACCACGTCTGAAGAATTACCTACCAAACAAATAAAAGAATCACCAAAATCTATTCACAAGTGGCGGAATAGTAGCGTAACAAACATACCAAAAAATAAAACTTATCTACAAACGAGTTGAGAACCGCCTCCTTTTTGAAGTCAGTTGAAAATACCTACTAATAAACGAATTGTTAAATTTCTGAAAAATGCGTCGTTCAACTAATCAACTTGACCGATGGTCAAATAAATAACTGTTAGTTAAGTTAAGAAAGGAGAAGAAAATATACAGAATGTAACGTAAATGGGTGATCGTATTTTAAATACTGTTTCTGCCTCTATACCCATTCTATAAATTAACAACTTTCTTCAAGAGAGTCGTCAACAAATCGGGAAAAAAGTTGATACAAATTTTTATCATCATCATCATCAATCAGCCTGTTAATGTTCCCACTGCTGAGGCACAGGCCTTCTCTCTGTGGGAGGGTGTGGGCCGTAATCCACCACGCGGGCCCAATGTGGATTGGTGAATGACACATGTCTTCGAATTTTTGGTTCTAGGACATGCCGGTTTCCTCACGATGTTTTCCTTCACCGTTTTGAGAGCAGTAGTGATGAAATAACTTACACAAAGTAAAGCGCCTGCCTGGGTCACTCACGACCTAAATTTTAATCAGCTGATGATAACTTAATCCAATTTTTTAACTTAAAAATATGTTAAACAATAAAGCCAGTCCCTATATCCGGACATCACCGAATCAGTTTCAGCTCTATCGGAAACAAACATGTGTACGAAAAATGGATTGCAAATTTTGAAGCGGACAAGTTACATGAACATTGCCATTCTAAAAATGACCTTTGATATCCATCATAACCAGTTACCCTTTTCACCCTCCCAAATTAAAACCTCACCACACATCGCACACGTCACGATTCACGACTCGTCACGACTGAACAAGACAAAAAACGGCAGTTGTTTACACACGGAAAGTTTGAGGTAACTCACCGCAACTGTCACTTCCGTGCGGGGGCAGCCGACCGGAGATAATCGGCGCGCCCTCCACAGGATTACGCGGCAGAGCCTGAAATCCATTTGAGTAGATCTATCGGTTAACTAGCGCTGTACTTTATCTGCGGCTAATTGTCTGAATGAGAGATGGACTTAGGTAAGTAGTTGTTGTTGTAGATGTCTTAGGCCAATTGATTTAGGGCCGATTTCACCATTCGCTCTATAAACTAAGTTTTACTGAATTAAGCTTAGCGTAAAAAATAAAAACCATAAAAAAGATTATAGTGAGTTAACCTCTCCTATATGCTGTTGCGGACTTTTTTTTAGAACTATAAGTGAAAAACCATTCCGTCATGCATAATTTTTTTGTAACTTTAACCGTTTACGCAGCGCACGCAACTGAAGTTCTCAAAAGGACTTTTTTTCCCGTTTTTGCCACATTTATCACTGGTGTTTCGCTCCTGTTGATTGCTGCGTCATGTTATATAGCATATAGCCTTCCTCGGTAAATGGACTATTCAACACAAAAATATTTTTTTATATTCGATCCAGTAGTTCCTGAGATTAGCGCGTTTAAGCAAACAAACAAACTCTTCAGCTTTATGACACCGGCTAAACGCGTTTAAGCGAGCTTAAACGTCGAAAACTGAGCATTTAAAATTGGTGAAATCGGCCCTAAGTGATGACTGTTTGGTTTGTGTAAATGCGGCGATTAAGTGTAAATCTTCGACTGCTAGAGCAAAACAAGCAAGCAAGCAAGTTTTGCAAGTTTGTGTATGTATGTTAGTATGTCTGTCACGCCCTGTAGCTTAAAGGGCTGGATGGATTCTAAAAAATGAGGCATAAAAGATTTGTTTGGAACTTTTTAGTTATTTTCAGTCAGTTGGGTTTTTGAAAACTTTTCATTTTTTTTAAAGATTTCTTTGGTGCTTGTCTCGGATCCTGGATCAATGCCGTGTGTTTTGTAGTTATTTTAGGGGTTTTCTCTACTGTTAAGTGTGTAATAAATTGTTGTTACTCACCAGTAACATTTTTTACAGCTTGAACTAAATTTGATTGACTTCTTGAAATTATGAAATCCGCTGGTGCTGGTAATACAATGTTTTCCAATTCTTTTTCTGTGTTTACTACCTATTAACTGCAAAAACTATTCGGTTTTCTGAATCTTGCTAATGTGTGTTTTTAGGGTTCCGTACCCAAAGGGTCCAAACGGAGCCTGTCCGTCTGTCGGTCTGTCCGTCGTCTGTCACACAGGTTTTATAGCCAAACAGTTTGAGCTACATTTTTCAAATTTTCACAGTATAAGCATCTTGCTGACCCAAATATGGATTTGTATGGACAAATAATCAAAAATACATTTAGTACGGAACTCTAAATGTACAAACTCTGACACGCACTTGGCTGTTTTTTATCTGAGATAAACTAAACTATTAAGATATAATACATTCATTTTCTGACTGCCTTTAAAAGTTGGTAAACTGCCTAAAGGGAAAGAAATTTAATCCTCTCCTGTCAGTTAGAAGCAAGGATCAATTTTCAGGCTAAGTTATTTTTATCCGACTTTATGAGGCACTTGTCCTACTGCCAACGATGAGCAAGTAGCGAGTACAGCTTCAAACTAAAAACGGGTTGGTGAGCAGTGAGTGTGTAATTCTGATAGTTTTTTCGCAAGGCTTTAAACGAGTGTGCGACGGGCGATTACTCGCACCACTCACTCAGGGCGGCTAGTCCTCTCGGGGCATGAGTTCTAACCACCAAGTAAGCATCCCTGAGCGAATATCGCTGGGCGAGTATTATCTTTGATAGCTCTTGTCGTCCAATTTCTCACAGGTCATGGCAACTTTAAGGGTAAAATATTTTCCTTTAAGCTTGTTGCCTCGCATTTATGTCAATGTTCTACACCTGATTACGAATACGAACAATCCGCACATCATATCCTATGGGAGTGTACTCTTTGGCAAACTGAACGCAATATTATGTTGGATAGTATTTAGCCTACGTCTGGAGTTATCTATTACACGGACCTTGTGGAAACTAGAACGAATTTCCGTGCGTTCAAGCGTTTTTGCCATATCTATTATTGGAATCAAGTGTAACAGCTCACAAAATTTTTTAGGACCCATTAATATTAGTGTTTTTAAACAGTGGTGCTTAGCTTACCCCAGTTGTAAATACCCCCTTTGTTCCTAATGGCCTAGCTTTGTTCTGTCTCCCGCTTGATTAGGAAGGAAGTGGAAATTATGTTTTTCTTACTCCTCCGTTGTCTTTTCTGATTAATTTCGTTGCGGGACCAAGAGAGTTTAATCGTTTCTCTGGGACTCGTCGAGCTTCATTGAATTGGCGTTTTTTTTCTGGTGGTCGCCACTGTTGATTCTGGCTTACAGAAGTTACAGTGGTTTGGGAATAGTGTGGCGGGCTTGTCCCAAAAAAAAAAGCTCTTGTCGCTCAGCGACCAACTTGTATACAGTCAGCAATATCTCTTTTGTTTACACGGAATGTATTGTATTATGTATATATAATGTATGTATTCTTTTTTTTAATTTTATTATACCAAAACCTCTTTATAGTTCACAGTAGTAGTAGTAGTAGTTGGTTCGGGTCTATAGACAAACTAGCGCTGTACTTTATATGTGGCTTCTTCTGTGAATAACTGATGTAGGTGCTTGTCTTGGTTCTTTATGTCTTGATGGAGTGTTTTGTACAGTTTGTGCCAGACGTTATACATAGATGTTCTCGGACTGGCTCGGATTGCCTTGTTGGTCTTGTGGTAGCAAGTATGAATGCTGAGCGTGAGATCCTGGGTTCAATTGGGAACGTCTCAAAAGTCTATGACTAGTGCGTATTGCCAGTAATGACATATGGAACTAAAACGTGGTATCTCACAATGGGCCTCATCAGAAGGCTTAAAGTCACCAAAAGGGCAATGGAGAGGGCATGCTCGGAGTTTCTTTACGTGATCGAATCAGGAATGATGATATCCACAATAGAAACAAGGTTACCGATATAGCATAGGATATCGAAGAATTGGCAAGCCTAATTGGCAGTGAGAGGGCACAATGTTCACACAACGGATGATCGATGAGGTCTTCTTCTGAAAGCTTTTTAAACTGGTTAAAATCAAAAGGGAGGAGAGAATTTTTTATCCTTTCATGTCAGTTAAAAGCAAGGCACCTATATTTACGAGCCAAGTTATTTTTATCCCACTGCATGAAGGGTAGGCCACGGATGTTGTTTGAATTATTTTTGCTCGTTAAGTGAGTAAAATCTAATGGATATGTAGTTTTATTTGAATGTTTGCGTGAATGAATTGCGTGTAGTGGATTGGGTTGGTAGAAATTAGAGGATAATGAAAAAGATATGTTATTTATTGTCTTAACAAGTTTATTATTATATCCCTCGGAAACAGTCCCATTTTTCTGGATGAAAGATACCATTATGTCCTTTCCTATACCCCTCTTTTTTCTTTGGAGGGTGGGCTGGGAGGGCGTGTCAGACTTTTACTGACTAAAACACACCCTTTTTCCTTCAGTTGCCTGAGTCAAGGGCTACGGTAAACTCTATTTCAAAATCCTCGTCCTTAGGCAGGTTCCTGTACCCCTGACAATATATATATGCAAAATTTCATGATGATCTTTTGGAGGCAACAAACAATCAACAATTTGTTTAGGCGTGAAATGGTAACAAACTAAAAAACTTAATTTCACATGATTAGAATTCGAAGCTACTTCTACGCGATACTATAATTGGGATAATCAGTTTACTTATTCAATAAGAAACTTGAAGTCGGTTTAAAATGAAAACCACAGCTTTTAAATAATTATTGGTTTGGTGGGAATCAATCTGTAAGTAACCATTTTTTATTAATCGATTTCAAAAAGAGGTTATCAATTGGGATGTCTGTATTTTTTTATAAATATGTTCGGGCATAACTCTATCATGTAATGATAGATTTGCAAATTTTTTTTTTTGTTCTAATGGGGTTTGTTCCGAAATGGTCCCATTTAAATTTCATAAAAATACACTTCCAAAAAAGTGCAAAATAACTTTAATTTCGGAAGTCGGTGTCAAAAAACGAAGACACAAAACCAAGAATACAGACTTCCGAAATTAAAGTTATTTTTCACTTTTTTGGAAGCCGTTTCTATTTTTTTGTAAAAAGTTGTTTTTATGTATTTGGATATCCCAATAGAAGAATCTACTTAGAATAATTCAAACAACAACCAATAAGATAACTAAAGCCATTAATGTCAGTTACAGTTGCCTATTTACCACAATAACGACCATCCAACGAATATCTAACTAGTCTAACCACGATTACTAAAACCCCAGTTCACTCTACAAATACGCTACAAATCTCAATCAATGTTCCCACTATTTACTAAACACGCCCTACCCAATCGTTCATACAAAGGGGAGAGTGGGGTAATTTCAGCCACTTCACAACACGACCGGCCAGCCGGATGTAATCGCTGTTCCACGCCAGGATTACGCGATGGACCCTGAAAATCGCTGGAGTGAATCTATCTACTAACTATCACTGAGCTTATAAGGATTTATGGTTGTCCAATAATGTACGTGAGGGGTGCTTGCCGATATGCAGTATTTTTTTCTGGTAGGAAGTTTAAAATGGTTTTGTAGGGTATTGTTGTAATTGCAAGATATATACTGGGTAAATATTGGAAAAAGTAATAATATTAGGTGTGTGATTTGGATAGATAGGAGGAATATACTGTATTGTCTTGTTATCCATCTGGGGTCTAAAAAGGCTGCTCTAGATGAATCATTAATAGTTTTTACACACCTTATCCTTCGGAGGATACAAGCGTGATTTTTGTGATTTTCATGAGACATACAATCAGTGTCTCAAGACGAAAGTCTATGACCAGTGCGTGTTGCCAGTGATGACTTATGGAACCGAAACGTGGCTCACAATGGGCCTCATCAGAAGGCTTACAGTCACCCAAAGGGCAATGGAGAGGGCAATGCTCGGAATTTCCCCGCGTGATTGAATCAGAAATGATGATATCCGCAAGAGAACTAAGGTTACTGACATAGCCCGAAGAATCGCCAAACTTAAGTGGCAGTGGGCAGGGCACATTGCTCGCAGAACAGATGGTCGATGGGGCCGAAAAGTTCTGGAATGGCGACCGCGTACTGGAAGACGCAGCGTTGGAAGGCCTCCCACAAGGTGGACCGATGACCTGGTGAGGGTCACGGGTAGCCGATGGATGCGAGACGCACAGGACCGATCATTGTGGCGACACTTGGGGGAGGCCTATGTCCAGCAGAGGATGTCTTTCGGCTGAAATGATGATGATGACGATGATATAATCAGCCATAGCAGGTTTTCGTGCGTTTTATTTGTAGCTTATGTCAACATTTTTTTGCCAATTGCCCCACACTAGGAATTACTCCTGTATTGTGAATGCGTTTACAAACCTATAAATTCACATACACAAGACCCAGACCCGGAATAACTGTCTGTAGGCCATAAAAATATTTGTTTCGTGCGAGAACAGAACCCGCGATATATTTACCTACTTGCTTCTGCCAGTGTATTTGCCCGCGAGGAATTAGTACATCTCTAATAATAAATTGTAGCCTATGTACTATAACAGACTTTTATCTATCTTTGTGCCAAATTTAATCTAGATCTGTTCAGTCATTCCGGCGTGATTGAGTAACAAACATCCATCCATCCGTTTTAGTAGAATTTGGTGTATTAAAACTGACTGTAACCCATTCATACCAAGTTTATGGCAAATATAGACTTAAATTTATCGAGCAAACAAAATAAGCCATATATTGACAACTTTCCACTTTAGCCAGACTAAACCTTTGACACCAGTCTGAATATTTTTCAAGGTCAATCGATACCCTTATAAATAGGCCCCTGACACCTCCCTCGCTAACGAGTTTGTCTCTTGACAACATTTTAGGTCACCTAAATATAGCACTATTAACATAGCATTGAACAATATCAGCAGCCTATGTACTGTTGGAATTGAACGCTCCTAATAGTGTGATAGGAATTTATTACTCATTTTAAAATCTACCCACCGCTGACGCAAAGCTGCTGTATATCGAACACGAAAATCATCTGATTCTACTATTTGAAATTTTTTATAAATTCTCAAGTACCCAAAACCAGCCAGAACCAGCCTGCATGCTGTAAGGTTCTCATTTCTCATTTCTAAGCAACAGCACACAATACCTACATTAGAACCTGGTGGCGTGGGCTCCGGGTTTATGCTTCTTTTGTGTAGTTCCAGTAACAGTATGACACGCCCTCCCACTCCACCCACAGCGAGAGAAGTTATTTGATGATTTCCCACCCAAAAAAGAGGCTCTGATGTTTATAAAAAGAAACACTGAACCGCAAATAAAAAATTAATCCAATTGCATTGACAATTCGCTACTGACTCCCTTTAAAATAATTAGATTATTTTATATTCATATTTGAATCCCGTTCTAGATTTGCAAAACTCTTTAAAAGTACATTTGACCGAAAAGCTTGTCTACCGACAAGGTTCGTTTTTTCAGGCGACCTCCTTCTATATCGCAGTACCTACCAACGTTATGTACAACGCATGGAATTAAGCAAAGCTATACGAGCACCACATGTTTATCAAAGACTGTACAAGTGACAACGTGGACGTTTCGTTTTTCATATCCCGTCAACCCATTCTTACAATAGTGGGTCTGTTAAGGTGTGGGCATTAATCTTTCCACTGGCTGTTTGTTTGCTAAAGTTACGTATGACTTAATCTGTATTTCTCGAAAGGAAGGAAGTGGTGATCATCTGTCCAACTCCATATTTTATTAGATACTACTACTACTTAGGTACTTAGAGTATAGTGGTGGCCCAGTTGTAACAGCCGCGACTTACAAGTCAAAAACCAAAACCAAAGCAAGGCAAAAAAAAAATGGCTTTACTTTGTGTAAGTAATAACTTACCACTGCTCTCTGCTCTCAAAACGGTGAAGGAAAACATCGTGAGGAAACCGGCATATCCTAGAACCAACAATTCGAAGACATGTGACATCCACCAATCCGCATTGGGCCCGCGTGGTGGACTACGGCCCACACACTCTCACAGAGAAGAGGACTGTACCCCAGCAGTGGGGACATGAAAAGTCGGATGATGATGACTACTTAGGTATGTATATAAAGTAAAGGACAAAGTTATTTTATATAATATGTCACCGAATAATTGCAAACACTCTAAGAGTGTAATAAATCTTGCAAGAATGTAAACTCTTAATTTAAAAATACATCGTTCCTAATACAAGAAATCTCATCCAAATTTGGTAAATTACAGTGTATCCGAGTCTGACTAAAGTTTTTAAATTTAACGTGATTATTCATAAGCAAACGGTGTTTACAAGTATCCGGCGACATTATAACACTATATTTGTTTTATAAGACTCGCTTTTATAGATATTGTAAAGCAATAAGATCAAAGAATTCAAGGGTACCATGATATACATAGATATTATTTATTATTATAAATAAATATATTATTTTTAAGTGTTTATTTATAATATGCGTTATTAAAAATAAAGAGTTGTTAAATTTTACGTAGTATACGGTGACATTATAACAAAATATTTATTTTAAAAGAGTCGCTTTTATAAATATTGTAAAGGAATAAGATCAAAGAATTCAAGGGTAACATGATATACATAGATTTTATTTGCGAATCAACGAACGGGTTATGGCACTATTTTCATCGGCACATGAGAAAAATATATTACATTACAACAGAGAAGGTTCAGCAATCTCTTTATTTTTGAAGAAAGATACGTTGATTCTGTAAATAGCTTTAGAGAAAGTTTTTCGGACAAGTTGCTAAAAGATGTTGCTTTGAAATGTTACATTTAGTTTTGAGTTTCTGAGCAAATGGATTAAATCTGTAGTTATTCTAATGATCGTGCTAGATGTGATAAATTTAATTTTGAAAGTGCAGTTAGTTACAATCTGGGGGACTTTAAGTCAAAAGTGAATAGGTTACTTCTAGGCAAGCTTGCTCCAACGTCGACCACATCATTGCTTACCATCAGATGAGATAGTGTAAAACGGACTATAAAAAAAAAACATAATATCTACAGCTTGTATAACATGAATACAATCATAAACCTTCGAGTAGTACAGACTGTTGTCAACATTACCTGACCCACCCTAAAATCAAACGACTTTGGACCCTCTGCATGTAACATTAAGGTTTATTTAATTTATATGAGCTTATCAGACAACTGCTCGAGGATTTGATGAACAAATACAATAATAATATAGACACGCAAATTTGATCTTTAAAACGTTAGCATTAGGTTATATTTTATAAATATTTGTTATAATATGATAAGTGTAATAGCTTATTTTAATGATTGCGTTCAAGTAATTCTGGTCTCGTGGTCTGTGTGTAAGACTGAGAAAAACAAGGTTCGAGATCAAATCCTGCGACAAAGATATCGTTTTGCTTTCAATATAGAATTTATATTCCAAAACTATTTCTTGTATTATTGTAAAGAACTACAGACTATACATAAACTTTTTAAAATGGTAATATGTTCACATAACTTATAATAAGTGGGTAGTTGAAAAATAAATATTCGTATTCATTATAAAGAACTGTGAACTTAAAGTTTTTTAAATTACCCACCCGTTTACAAGATAAGTTATTAGGCGAAAATCATATTGGTCGTTCTTTAATATTGCAAGCAATATTGTAGAAATGAAAACAAATTAAAAAAGAAACTGATGGACTGTGTTTTCGAACCCACATGCTGTTCGTCGTCAATCCAGCATCAAACCGCTAAGCCACAAGAACTTGTTGGGAATACGCGAAATTAAAGATTGGGTTGTAATTATGTAGTGTGACTTAAAAGCTTTTCAACTTTAATGTTAACGAGATAATGATTAAAATAGCTTAACAAAAACATATATAATGCCAGTGGCTCCGACTATGTTGGGTGGGTTTACCTTAACGTTAGGTGTTAAAGATCAAATTTGAGTGTCTGTGTTATTATTGTATTTTTGTTCATCGAGTCTTCGTGCACTTGTGTGATAAGCTCATATAAATTAAATAAACCTTAATGTTACAGGCAGAGGGTCCAAAGTCGTTTGATTTTAGGGTGGGTCAGGTAATGTTGACAACAGTCTGTACCTAATCAACATTTGAAATGAAATTTATTCAATTGATATATTATTTATTCGAATCAAATTGAAATTGGAATCTAATTTAAAAATTTTTTTTTAGAAATCAATAAGTCAAAATTTTAATGAAAAGATGTTAAGAAAACTATAAACCAATAATGAAATTGAAAAAAAAAATAATGTAACAAGACTTTTAAAATTATTACCATGTATAAATAATCTAAACACTCATGTAAAAATGACAATTATTTTTCTGCATGAAATAAAAGGCTTTTGTAATTTAATATTTCATTTTATAGTAGTCAACAATAATTAGCTGAACTAAATGTAGTCCAATTGCATATTGAAGCATAGTAATTAAACAGTTACCAAAAGTGACGCCTACCAAATCCGTCAAAGCATCATCTAATGCCACTAATTTCAAATTCCAACGTGAATTTTGAACGAGGATCCAAAATTCCAAACACTGTGCTGAAGTAACAAAGTACTGGCCAGAAACAAGCTCAAACGGAGTGCTCTTAATTTTCATGGAAATCAGCAATCAGCCCCTACTATGACATACCAATACCACCTTGATTCCGTTGTGAGAGATAGACTAGGCTATACAGGATGAATAGCACAATCTCTTTTTAACCGACTGCCCTATTTGTCGAGAATATGTTAGACTGTAAGTATGTTTAAGCATGTATGTTTATATGTATTTTTCTTTGGCACACCCCGTAGCCAAAACGGCTGGATGAATTGGGTATTATTAGAATAGGAATAGGTATTATTAGATTGGTTTTGACAGTCGATGTGACAAAGGCTTGTCGAAGTGAAAAAAGGAATTTTGGAAAAAAAAAACAAAATGGCGCCCGCCTTTAGGTAAGTGCGGTCGGTTACCTAAAGGCTTTTTGTGACATGGGCATGTGAGGTTGAGGAGGCAATTTCATAAATATAACTAACTAAAATGTAAGAAACAAACAAAATTGAAAATGTTCAAAAAACTCGACTGCTGGTAGTATTTTTTTAGTTCAATTGCACACTTATTGCCACCAATTGCATTAGACTGCTTGAAAAGTTAATTGTTTGGAACTGTTTAGTCAGGTTTTTTTATTTAAATTTTGATTATCAGAACGGATTCATGATCGCAATAACGTCATAGTAGAGGGGCTGGACAGTCGCAGAGAGATGCGGTCATCTACCGCACACGATACGCTAACCACCGTTCAAACTTGGAACTTGGAAGCAATTTCGGTACAGTCACGTTTAATAAAGTATTACTTTACCTTACTTTCGTCCTTAAGTGAAGTTTAAATCTGTTTCAGACGATAATAGCTATTAGTAAATTTTCAAGCACGCTTATATCGATTTTTTCTTTGTTCCAGCGGTATTTAGGTCGGCAAGAACAACTGGCATGTAATCTGGGAAGGGCATTTGGTAACAATAGACCTTTTTGTTTAAATAGCAATAAGGAAGACAATACGGTGCACAGAGTAACTGTAAATACGAATGTTTGCGATGGAAGATATTGGAAAGCGTATTATCTTCCTTGCGGATTAGGTGCAGAGAGGTTTTTTCTACTCGTTTGTACTCAAGGACCCCTTCAGGGAAAACTAAGCAAAACAAAATGCTTTCGATCCGATCGCGTAGAAATCTGTAAAAATATTCCAAGAGTCAACTCTTTTTCAAATTCTTTTGTATGACGTGTTGTCATTAAACACGTAATTAAGTATTTGTTAATTTAAACGTTGAAAATGCTTAGTTGGTAAATTTTCACAGCAATTTTTCTTTTGTAACTCATAAATCTCATATTTTTTCTATGTATGTTGCATATTAGTTGGGACCGGCGCAAAATTTTATTATATTTTACACTAAGAATGACTCATATATCGTGCCGTGCGTTCACAAACATTTAAACTCACATAAACTAGATACCCAAACCCGAAACAACTATCTATATGCCACACAAATATTTGTTTCGTGTGGGAATCGAACCCGCGACACGCAGCGCAGCAGCCATTCGCTCTGCCACTGCGCCAACCGTGTCGTACTCTAAAACTGTTCTCAAATCTCATCAACAAATATTATAATCAGTAACACGAAGTTACTAACTGGTCTCATTTATACTTCATCCAATCAAGGCTCACCTCCTTCAATTTGAACGATTCATTCGATTAGAAATAGAAATTGTTGTACATTCATTGTCTCTCTCAATTCAGTCAGCACTTCACTGGCAATCAAAGTAATTGAGGTTCTAAATTTAAATTTAATCCTTTGCAACCACACTGAACGGCCTGTGATAAATGAATTGAGCCTGTAACTCCTTGGAACGTCACTGCTTGGTCAAAGGTTTAGTTGAAGTCAATCCAGGATTTGATTGAGAAATTGTTGCCAGTTTTTTATAATCTTCACTCATTTACGGTTCTGTACCAAATGACAGAATTTGTAATAAAACAGCTGATTTATCAATGTAATGGTATTTTTTATTAAAATATACGTAATAGTAATAAACATTACCACCAAATTTCAAGTTCATAGGTCAACGGAAAGTTAAATAAACCTCGGAACAAAATTTTGTGACAGACAATGTGCAGACAGATAGACGGACTGAGCGAATTTTATAAATAAGACAGTTAATAATATTTTGATTTGGTGTAAAACGATTTTGATTATACAGGTGAGAAGTAGATCGTTGGTATCCATAGTTTTGATACCACTGGTTTTTTTTTTTAATTAATATTGTACTTTAAACAATTCATCAGGCATGGTTTTTTTAATGCAATAATGTGCTCGGAGCGCTGCGCCGGCAGTGACCGAACCAAACTAGTATAATGGTAACTAGTAAAATGCGTAATTCGTAAACTCGCTCAAGACTGAGCACTGGCAAGATGGTTAAAGACAATTGCTAGACAATAGGCAAGTACCAACACAAAAACCTGAACTGACATTACATTCGAATACCAAAAAACGGCCAGACCCTGTACCGTCTCCATACATGAAAGAATAAGCGGCTTGTCAACTGGCGGCTTCACAAAACGTCCGTATGACAACATTTCTCAAACTGTTTCAAACCGCTTCGTATACCCAGCCAAGGAACCACAGAACACGTAGCGCCGTTCCAACAGTGGCTAAACCAAAATAATATTATGGTTACTCGTAAAATGCGTAACTCATATACTCATGGTCAGACGCAATAAAGAAGGCTGTTGATGGAAACATGTACCGAGCCGTTCACACTGCAGAAGACCGTAAAACTTTGAGACGCGTCGTTACTGTCAGCAGTGAGAGAACGACAAATAAGAGAAAATGCGAAAGTGAAGAATGCGAAGACTGTATGTCTATTTGTTACCCTTTAACGTTTTACGGTTGTATGAACTTAAGTGAAACTTCACACACCGGTAGACCATGTCCTGGATTAGAACATTGGGTACTTTTTATCAGGGGAGTATGTTTCCTTGAGATAATTTTTGATTCTGCGAGCGAAGCAGCCGGCAAAAATAAGTTGTTACTAATTTATTTATTTATTAAAACTTTATGCACAAATAAAAACACGGTAAGTAAGTGAACTTAATGCCTAAGCAACAATAAAAGGGAAAAATAAAGGAATAATATTCGTGGCTGCGAAATTGTGCTGAGCACAAATATGTAGAGCGAGTATTATATAGGATGACTGGTAATTAGTGACCGATACTTAAACACGTGATTGTACTCATGATAACAAACAACTTTCCCAAAGAAAGATTTTATTTTTACTCATTCACTTTTATCACAATAACACAACAGCCGTATGAAATTCGCGCGCGCGCCTATGTCCTATCAGCTATAGCCGCGTGACGCCGTTCTTTCTTTAGGAAAGTTGTTTGTTATCATGAGTACAATCACTTGTTTAAGTATCGGATACTAATTACAAGTAGCAGTTGATTAAGTAAATTAAGTGGGGTTGGATCTAGTATAGTTTGGCAGGAGTTTGGCGGTAAAAGGGGCTAAATCTGGTAGCGATAGGGTCCCCTATTAAACGCTACAACTTTTATTGAACGCTAATGCATATTTTTCAAGATATTCATAAAACAATGTTCAAACCACAAAACAGATAAAAAGCGAGTGATGTGAGCTCGGGACTTGAGGCATCCCAACTCGGATAGGTTAGGTTCGAAGGGGATGGCGGTGTCTGGTGACCGAGCGAAGCGACCGAACTCAGGCCCCGCCGGTAGTTCGTGTTCTTTTTTAAACCATTGAACCCCGCGAAGCTGGGCTCCTACTACCTATACGATCTGAGTTAAATCAACTGTTACACATACACAAAGAACAATTTCTATGAATAAATGGACACTAAATGATTTGCATGGAAAGTTTTTGTCACTGCCATGTCTATCACTGACCGCTAAGGCGACTCAGAGGTCTGTGTACCTAGCTGTTCCAGTTGGTAATTTGTACTGGCGAGGAGATAAATTGGGCTTCCCTTTTCGGGGACAACGGTTGGGGGGAATAAACTAGTCAAGCTAGGAGCAAAGGTGATTTATTTTCTTCTTGAATTGCCTAAGGGTCGTTTTGTAGGTAAGGTTGATAGAATGTGGTGAAGGATTATAGCAATGATTATTGTGCTGAGATGAAATTAATTTTGTGGATGACTTGCTGGAATTGCTATTATTATTATTTGCGTATCTTTTTTGGATTATTACACTATTGTTATCCTGAAACGTATATTATGAAAGGTGGTTTGTGTTGGTCTTTTTCCTCTTTTTCGTGACGTAGGCACGACAGATATTTAGATTTTGCCGGCCCAAACTCAACTAATTCCATGGCATCGTTGGTGGCATCGCAGAGATCACATAGAGGAACATAGTTTGCCACTAAACTCAACAAGTTTCCATAATTATTATTACGGCATTATTTACTACGACCTTTATCAAATGAATGGCGTAACTTCTAAAACCATTGTCTACATGAGACTCTATTTACAGTAAACGTCTACTCAAATCAACCCAATCAAAACCTGCAAACCAGTACGCATCGATTCAACAGGCAGATTAGTTATCCAATTTGAAAGCCCACCAATATTTTAGTTGATAGTGAAGAACCGCAGAACAAACCGGAACAAACGACACATTAAAAGAAAAGACGATCGAACGAGCCCATCATTAATAACACGATCGAACGAGCCCATCATTAATAAGACGATCGAATGAGCCCATCATTAATAAGACGATCGAACCAGCCCATCATTAAAAAGACGATCGAACGAGCCCATCATTAATAAGACGATCGAACGAGCCCATCATTAAAAAAACGATCGAACGAGCCCATCATTAATAAGACGATCGAACGAGCCCATCATTAAAAAGACGATCGAACGAGCCCATCATTAATAAGACGATCAAACGAGCCCATCATTAATAAGACAATCGAACCAGCCCATCATTAAAAAGACGATCGAACGAGCCCATCATTAATAAGACGATCGAACGAGCCCATCATTAAAAAGACGATCGAACGAGCCCATCATTAATAAGACGATCGAACGAGCCCATCATTAATAAGACGATCGAACAAGCCCATCATTAATAAGACGATCGAACGAGCCCATCATTAATATGACGATCAAACGAGCCCATCATTAATAAGACGATTAAACGAGCCCACCATTAATAAGACGATCGAACGATCCCATCGTTAAGTAAATAAGTTGTTGTGTTGTTTGTTTTTGTGTTGTGTTGAATCGTTGCTTCAGTATTTCAGCTGGAATGCTGAAGCAATGGTTACTTATTTGTTTGTCAATGTTTTTGTTATTTTTATGTCACTAACATAGTTATTTAAGTTTGTTTTTGTTACTAACATTGTATGAGTCTCATTGTTACTCGCAATAAATAAATTATTATTTATTTAATAAGACGATTAAACGAGCCCACCATTAATAAGACAATCGTACCAGCCCATCATTAAAAAGATGACCGAACGAGCCCATCATTAATAAGTGAGCGACCACAGACAGAACCAAAATCCCAATATTACATTGGGGTTTTGGTTCTGTGCCTACTCTTGTGTCCACCTATGACCACAACAACCGTAAACATTCCCGTCATTTGAACCATGTTTTGAATTGTTATAATATTTATGTCCTATGAAGGTTTCTTTGTTTTGTCTTAAACCAGAAATTTGATTAAAAACAATGTGTAACATCCCCAAAATTATATCTTCGCCTTCTAAACGCAATTACTTAAACTACACTCAAATCAAACCCTAACAAAACCTGCAAACCACTACAAACGAACAATAGACTAGGCAAGAGTGCTCCATCTTCGACCACATCATCGCTTACCATCAGGTGAGATAGTGGTCAAACGCGTGCCTATCAAAAATAATAAAAAAAACAGTAGTTAAGCCAATTTTAAAGTCAACTAATATTTTTGGTAGTGAAGAACCGCAGAACAAACCGCAACAAACGACACATCAAAATAAAAGACGATCGAACGAGCCCGTCATTAATAAGCGCAGGACCACAGAGTAGTAACAGAACCTAAAACCTCAGTGTACTCATTAGACTTGTGTCCATCAGGTGTATTTGCTAACCTATGCTGCTTTTCCTATACCTCAAAGCAGCAATGTACTGCAAAGTGCCTATCAAATTGATATCAACTGAGTTAGCAAATACACCTGCATATCTGACCACAACTACCGTTTTGACAGTGAGTAAACATTTCTTTAATTTAAGTCACGTTTTGGATAATCACAATATTATTGTACTACGAATGTTGCTTTGTGTTATTTATAAACAACTAACTACATACCATCGCGTTGCAATGCCACTTTTTTTTTTATTTGTTTAGATTTTTTAGGCCAGAAACCCTCGCAAGCGTCTTCAGAAGACCCTACCAAAAAATCTGATCAATGGGTTTGGAACGCATAGAGAACAAACATACAAAAAATATTTTAATGAAATAAATAGATTGGTCACCTCTAAAAATTATCGTCTTCGCTTCTAAATACAATTATCTTAACTACAATTAAATCAAACCCTAACAAAACCTGCAAACCACTACAAACGAACGACTGAGTAGTTAAGCCTATTTTAAAACCATCAATATTTCAGTTGGTAGTGAAAAACCGCAGATCAAACCGCAACAAACGACACATCAAAATAAAAGACGATCGAACGAGCCCATCATTAATAAGCGCGCGACCACAGAGTAGGCACAGAACCTAAAATCCCAGTGTACTCATTAGACTTGTGTCCATCTATGACCACAACAACCGTTTCGGCAGTTAGAGGGAACTGAATCACAATTCGCAACACTCCAGCACCGGATTTATCGCCGCATCTAATCGCTGGACCGTAATCTCGTATGAAAATTGGATACAGAAGATTCATAGTGGAATACGAATCCTAGAATTATAATACACTAGTGACCCGCCTCATCTTCACACCAGTAAAAATTATTCTCCTAAACCTTCCTCATATATAAATCATTCTGTCTATTGATGAAAAAAATGCATAAAAAATCCGTTCAGTAGTTTTTGACTTCATCGTGAACAGACAGAGAACAGATGTCATAATGAATCATTATTTTGATGCCGGTGGTATGTTCTTTTGGAATAATGTAAAACTTTTCAAGCGGGCCAACCCGCGGGCAGTAGATTGTGAGAAATATAATAAGTCTATAAATGTCTCTAAAGACATGTATACACTAATTATATTTCTCACTCCTTTTATTGCTATAACAATTTATTTCGATCCACCAAAAAAAATAAAAAGGGTTAAATGTTCCAATCTCCGAATCTCCTGTCAATATAAAATTGACTAATAGGAGCTTATAGGAGTACAAATTCCTGAAGGGCTAAGACTGAGACAACACACGCGAAACAAATATTTTGCCAAAGTGCCCTAGCAATCTTTGCCTGAAATAATACAACACACTCACAATACACACAACAAAGAACGGAGAGCAGTAGTGGCCCGGTGATAACGGCTCCGTCTTATGTACGTGTCGCAGGTTGTGGGTTTGAACCCCGGCAGGCACTTTCTCTGTGAAAATTATTTCATCACCACTGCTCTCAAAACGGGGAAAAAAATATCGTGGGGAAACATGTATAACATGGGGGTTACCATGGCGTTGCAGTGCGTCAGGGATTTTTGCCGCGACGCATGTAGTTTGTTTTTACACAATTATGCGCAAGCGTGCAGCATCGCTGGTGGCCCGTGTCAGGGACAGCCCCAACAGGGTTCTGAAAATTATTGCTGACAAAGTGGACTGTCCGTATATAGTGTGCTGCTGTCAGTTGCATGGTCACCGTATCGTATTATTTACTAACACTTAGTTATTAAGGACATTGTTACTAACCCAATATGAGTCTTCGCTCGAAATAAAGATTTAAAATATGAATTTGAATATGTTGTATGTGCTAGAACCAAACATTCAAAGACTTGTGCTATCTACCAACCCGCACTGGGCCCGCGTTGTGGATGAACGCCCATTCCCTCTCACAGAGAGGAAGTCTATGTTCTATATAATATATGCTATACTCACAACATATGATCGTAATCTCTCTCTATCACTCAAAGGTTTGCTGGGAGAAAACTCAACATTGAGCTAGTTAAGCTCGCCTTTGTACATTAGCTATTTAATCACTGTGTACTATGTTAGTCGTTTGGTGTACAATAAAGAATTAAGAACATAATAAGGATTTAGTCTTCTGCAATTGCTTACCCTGTGGTCATGTCTGTACTTTTATAGTAACCGCTTCTACTGAAATGCGATTTTGGGTATTGAATACGAAAACGAGTATTTCCACGTGAGTTACAATGACCGGAGGCATCCTCTTTATCTCGAAATATATTTTCCAAGAGCTCAAAATGGAAGTGGCTATTCTATTTTGAATAGAGTGGTTTTGTTCCCGAGAATCGATGATTGCCTTGTTAACGGTCAGACAGACGATTAGATTCGATTGTTTTGAACTCTTGAGCTTATCCTGCGTTTTCATTAGCTTCGTCTATAGTTTATAGTTTATCGATAACTATGAAGTGATTTATAAACTGCTCGCCATTTTATGCCTAAGGTCGAGTTCGCTTTTCAGGGCAAATATTTATACACCCACAGTTTGTCCTTACTTCGATTGTTTATTTAAGTTGTTTAATCATTTAATTTACCCAATCATGGAATGTTAACTTATTTTCGTACCTTCCTTGTATCGATTCGACTGGATGCTACGAAATCAGTTTCTGTCTTCTAAGTTAAGCAAAAAAATCAGCTCATTATTAGAATCGTCTTTTTGGTTGTTCCTAAAACATTATATTGGCATAACATAATTCTTAAACTTTAACAAAAGAAAAAAAAGCTGGATATCAAAAAGAAACTTTCTGCCCCATAGGCTTTCATACATAATATTCACCCAAACTTGGGTCTCGCAGTTTGACACATAAATAAATGTCCGATCCACTGGTTCCTTTCAGAATACCATTATCCTTGAAACATACGCTCCAAATTCAAATCGTTAGCTCGGTTTGTACTGACCACAGAGTGTCTAACATGAACAGAGTTGGCTTCAAGATGACCACGAAGAAAAGAGGTTTATGAACCAAATAGCTTTTAACAATAAAAAAAATCAGGAACGTGTAAGAGACACGTCCCTGATTTTTTTTTTCTCTCATATTAAGGAAAACTGATTCAATGTCATTAATTCAGTTGTGAATTTGAAGTCCATTCTAATACTAAAGAAAATGTGAGCCGTCACGGGACGCCTGGCAGATGTGAAACATCGACATTATTTTGTAAAAGTAATACTTATGCAGAAAAGAACATATTGTGATAGGAGCTAAATATGTCATAATGATAAAATAAAATATTACGATTTTTTTCCAGATAACGATGACTCTTTATTGAATAAACATTTATTTTCATTAAATACAAAAATTTACGAATTTATTTCAAATCGTGACTACTTAATTCGTTTAATCAGTGACTTCGGTAATAGTTATATTATTATAATTATTTAATCTAATTATTAAATTATTATTATCTAAATAAATCTAATTATTTAAACCAAAAAATCTTACTATTTGATGGTGTAATAACAAAACAAAAAAACATCGTATAGCGTGGCGACGCGTCGCCACGGCATGCGTCGCCACGCCAGAAATCGGTTTTACGTGCGGCTATAGATGTTTCACATCAATAAAAAGGTGCAGGGACATCTCTGCCTTTTCAGTTCTCTGTGGCACTGACCCACATAAAGTTACGAATAGAAAATGAACTGTATTGAAAATTAAAATACTTTTGTAAAGTACTTTTGCATTAGGTATTGTGGGGACCGCACCCGAGTTTTTACTTCGTGTTATTTTTATTTGGAACCTCGGTCGTTTAATTAATTTATGCTACATTGTTGCGTGCGCCACTGGCTCTATTTGTGAAGTCTCCTAAACTAATTTACGTATACAAGTTTCACGTTTGCAGTTGTTTTTGTTTGAACTATACCGAGTTACATTTATAATGAACTAACATAGCATCATGTCCATATTTCCGAAAAGGGGAAGCAGGATAGAGTAAGTGCCACCACTAACATTTTATCAATTATGTTTAGATCCTTAAAATGGGAGGCCAACCTATTGCCACCAAACGGGTAGGTAACTACTAATCCAGACAGCAAAATGCTGCTCAGAAGTTCCTTCTCTAAAAACTCAATTACATTTTTCTCGAGCTGGGGACCTAACCTTCCTTGGTTCTTTTCTAAATAAAATAACATGGTTCAAGCATTTAGGATTCAATAACTAAATGGAAGTAATGTTCCTTAGAAGAACTAATTTGAATATCCACACCAATCTTTACTTCCAATCCACCAAAAGCGAACCAGTCATAAAAGTCATTTAAGACCATTAATAATGCTAACAGGCCATGTGGCTATAAAACAGTTCACACAGGAACTTACATACGTAATAATAATAATTATAATAGCAATGGATACTTCCTCCGACGCCTCGTATCGTTGATGGCAATTTGCCAATGGTCGGGCAATAATTCTATATTAGCGTCTAGACAATGTTACTCGCTGACTGTGCGTCTTGTGATACCTCAAGTAATCATGCTCAAGTCTTGGAATCATAGTCATCAATATAGAAAAAACTGGTCAAGTACGTGTCGGATTTCACACATTAAGGATTCCGTACCAAATATTGGTATTTGTTAGTAAAGTATACATTATCACCAGCATCATACGTAATAATATACATTATCACCAGTTCTTAAGTCAATGGGAAGTTAAAAAATTCTTCGTAACAAAATTTTGTGACAGACGACGGACAGACAGATAGACGGACACGTGAATGACAACAATTGGGCTCCGTTTGGACCCGTCGGGTACGGAACCCTAAAAATCAAATTAATTAAACCGTTGGTAATCTAGAGTATATGATTATGGAAGCCATCGAAGTGTATTCTATATTTAAATCCAAAACTCGTGGTATGTAATTATCTTATTTTGGAACAACAAACTACTGTTTTAATTATTCGCAAATTGATTCATAGTAGATATTGTGACAATTATAGTCACAACCTTATGTTGGCGGCCTTATGTTGGAGACTGGCAGGTTGGAACGTTCTAGAATTGTTGGAAAGCCGGTTGAAATTAGAAAGAGTAGAGAAGACATTTGTTTTAGGGTTCAGTTCAGCTAGCCCGACCGAAGAGGGCACGCATGTAATATTTTATTGTTCAATATAGTTACTCTGAGTGCGCTATTCCTCTTTCTTTTATAACACTACACACAGTAAGCAGTCACTCTCGTACACCACACTCTCGCGTTGCCAGCGAGTGCGACAGCCCCTAGAGATTACGAAGAACCCCCAGGGTCCCTGCAGTACGAGAAGATGCTCCAGGTCCCCACAATATTGTGACCACAAAATTGTTGTAGTTTTGTGTCTCATCGAAACTGGACAATATGTGGAATATTGAAACAGGTGCGATCTCGGTAAAATGAAGCTGAGAATTTTATTGTAGTATTGATTGACCACGAGTGCCTCAACGAAGCTTGCCGAGAGGACTAACTAGACACATTTGCTGCCAAATACTGCATAAACATTAGCATGTGTTACCTCAGCATTCTAATTTAATACAAAGTTATTGTATACACTAGTTAAGTGCACAAACCGTGCGAGTCAAAATTAAAAAAAAAAAAACTATATTTATGACTATATCATATTATTTTGGTCGGCTTATATTTTTTAATTCTCAAATTGCCTGAGTTATGTGCTTGAAGATAATAAATATTAAAAACTAAGCATTTCTTGGCACAAATGGCTACTTATGAAGTTTTTACTCTCGTAGTTTTGATAAAGAAAATATGGTAAGTAATGGTAGACGTGATAACGTCAACTTAGAAAATAACGGTCAAAATAAATTGTGTTGTTACCCTATTTTCTCTGTTTACTAGATCCACAAAATGACCACTTTCTCTTGAAATATGCCGTATCAATCAATCTGCCTAGCCTTTACTAAAAATATAATTAACAAGACTACGAGCGAGAGTATATCCATGTGGTGCCAAAAGATAGACGTCATAGGTTAATTAAATAGGTTAACCTATCCCAATAGGTACTATCAAATAGAATTACGCTCAAACATTGTTCTCTGTTTGAATTTGATGGATTAATCTAGTATCAAATCCGTCAGATTTGAGTCGAGCTTAATGGATATATGTATAGAATCAGACTAAATGAGTAAAGCTCAATGTATTGTACTAAAATACTGGTCTATACTATGTTTCAGATAAATTTGCAATAAAGTACATTGACCTTTCCCTAATAACTCTTCGTAGGTACCTGAACAATTAAATATAAATCGTTTTTCATTATTAGACAATGTTAAGGATCACGAGAGATGTTGATTCGAGACAGCTTTGAGTCATTAATTCCGTTTTCCAAATTAAAAATGTCAATAAATATAGGTGGGTCAATGACCGTTATTGCACGTTTACTTGGAACAACCTATAGGCATAATTTTGGGTTTAAAAACCAGACACTAATAGCGCCATCATTCATGAAAAAATGTTAACCTCAGTCATGAATTTCCCAAAAAGCCATTATTATAATAAGTATCCAGACAATAAAATGCATTTGCTGATGGACTAATCCAAACTAATTTAAGCGTACACAATCCAGACTACAGAGCCAGCGCTAACGAACCGCGTTTGTTACAATAATGGCCGACACGGCCCATATATTCTACTTTTAATGTAAGCAAATACGGCAACATTCTATCCAGTTTAAAAATGCTTTTGATTTAATTGTCTGTAAAAGCAAAAAGGCAATTTAAAGGGGATCCAGCAAAGCGCTTCAAGCGAACTCCGTTAGGCTTTGAGAAATTTATTGCGATCACAAATAATCTTTCGCTCAGTTTTTCTTTAACGGCATTCCTTTTAAATTCTTACACAAGACAAGTTCGTTCGCAGGCTCTGCATGCGTTTTTACGACAGACATAAATAACAATTATTTAGCTACTAACCTAAATAAACGAGAATAACTGGGGACCTATATTTTTTATTTGACGGATGGCTGTGTGAAGATTGACTCTGAATAAATCTAAATAGATGTGTCGTTTAGATGACATAACTTTGAATGTGCCTATTGTTGATGGTCAATTTTTAGTTATAATAGATCAGTGTTCTATAAATAATATATCTAGACAGTTACAAAATATTTATATCAAACTGGATCGTAATTACTGGATGAATTACATGATATCCAGGTGATAAAAGCTCAACAATTTATTAAAAATGCCTCCCTTATTCTGTCCGAACAATAACAGTTTTTTTTATACAAAATTAACAATTAAAATCAGCACTGAAGAGTCTTAAGGCGTATATAGCCGCCAAGTGGCGCACTCATTGAATAAAAAATCGTAGCAAAACGTAGAAAATAAAGATTAAGGAATCCTATGTTGCGTTTGTTAGTGTTGGTGGTACTTATGGTTACTACTTTGGATACGAAACATTTTGAGTCCTGTTTTAACGACGTAAAAATACCTTATATTTTTAGCAACAAAACGCAACATAGGTTTCTTTAATCTTTTTTTATTGTTTATTATTACGTAACAAAACAAAATATGACATAAACATCACAAAAACCTCAAATCTTTATTTTCCTTGCAAACATACGATTTTTTATTCAATGAGGGCGCCACTTATGCGGAGGTAGGCCCTTAAGGGTCTACTACGCGCCAAGTGGCGCCCTCATAGAATAAAAAATCGTAGCATAGCATAGAAAATAAATATTTAAGAATCCAACGTCGCAGCAAAAGTACCAAAACCGGCCGTTTTTGACACTTTTGCTTACTACTTTGTATACGAAACATTTTGAGTCCTGTTTTAACAACGTAAAAATACTTTATCCTCCTTGTAACAAACGAGACGTTGGATTCTTTAATATTTATTTTCTATGCTAAGTACTACGATTTTTTATTCAATGAGGGCGCCACTTGGCCGTTAGTAAAGCAATAACAGAAAACAATTCTAATTAACAAGGTATACATTGCTATCTATACTTATTTCGTTTAGTTCTACGTCAGCCACTTATTAAGTGCACTGATATCGTTACTAACTAACTAGCCTATTTTGTCCCACAAAAAGAGTAAAGGCCTCTCTCTCTCTCTCTTCGACACAACTCTATTCTTTACTAGTATGGGCCAGTCCCTTCAGTAGGAGTCGAGCTTGTCTCGCCATCATCGTCTTGGTCTGACGCGATGATGTCGTCTAGCATCCCCTATCCATGGCTCACTGACTAGTAAGACTGATATCGTAAGAGAAAATAAAACCTAGCCATAGAAAGGTCACATTATTGCAGTCTATATCTAGCCATTCAGCCCAAAGCCTAATAAACTGAACCCATCAATGTTTATTGCTAATACTGCAGTCTATAAAATAAAGGCAAGTTAGAGGGATATGTTACAATTTTCAACGTCCACGCTTTGTGCTATCAAAAATATTTATATGGTTTAGAACATAACAACGTCTCGCCAGTTAATCTTTAAGGGGAAAAATAGATAGAGAATGTGGAGTGGAGTGGTTCTGCATGAGCGATTGGTTCTTGACTCCTTTTTGTTTTAATCGTAATTTGATAGATATCGATAGTAATTATCGCTGTGGAGTTTTGCCAACTGATTTGACCCTGTATAGGGAAGTGAAAGGGTTCGTGTTTCAGGTTACTCGGTTCTTTACTCGTTTTGAGTGTAGTGGTGGCCCAGTGGTAACGGCCGCGACAAGTTGTAGGTTGTGAGTTCAAACCCAGGCAGGCGCTTTACTTTGTGTAAATTATTTCATCACCCCTGCTCTCAAAACGGTGAAGTAAAACATCGTGAGGAAACTGGCATGTCCTAGAACCAAGAATTCGAAGACGTGTGACATCCATCAACCCGTATTGGGCCCGCGTGGTGGATTACGGCCCACACCCTCTCACAGAGAGGAGGCCTGTGCCTCAGCAGTGGGGACATTAAAATACTGATGATGATGATGTTACTCGTTTTTGTATTCACACCATAGCCATTCATATTGTTTATTTCGTAGGTCAATAGGATAAGAGAAAGTATGTCAAAATTAAGTAGAAGAGACAAGCAGGCCACCTCGAATGGTTTCTGCAACCCGATTCAATGCTTAAAACAACCATTATTGGGATAGTGAATATTTTTTTTATAATTCGTTCTTAGTGGAAATGGGATATAATAAGTCAGCGGAAAACCCCGACTGCGAAAACTACCAAAAAGTTCCAAACAACTCACTTTTCAAGCAGTCTGATACAGTTTGTGGCAGATATTTTAGTTCAATCATAGATTTCATGGCACCAACTATACCACACTGCTTGAATAGTGGCCTATTTGGAAGTTTTAGTAGTTACCTGCAGTCAGATTATTTGAAAATATTCATTTTCATATTTTCTAAATTACAACATTGTTAAATGATAATGTAGATTGAGTTCCCATTTTTTATTTAAATGCATTCAAATAAGGTCATTTCAGATACAATTACCGAGTATTTTGAAAAGTATTTATATGCTGAAGCCGTTACAATTCAATACGATTATTATTTTTATTCTTTTCATGATAAGCTCTGAATTCAACCAACGCGTTCAGGACAACTTTTGAAAATACATCAGGGGCTTCTAGTGCGAAGAAGTGACCATAACTGTCAAGCGTTATAGAACAAACTAAGTTCGGGAATTTGGTCTTGAGCATAGCTGGTGACATGTAAATAATCTCATCTTTGGCGTTGACCGTGCATGTTGGTACTTGAGTGGGGATTCTGAAAAAAGAAAAATGTAGACTTTTAGCAAAGGTGTTGTAGGTTGTATCCAAACGAGGTGAGGTAGCGATAAATGCAGCCAGAGAGAGCAGTGAGCAGTGGTGAAATCCACCGACCAACACTGCGTCTGCGTGGTGGAAAACGGCAATTTCCTTCTTCTAGAGAGAAGGCTTGAGTCCCAGCAATGGGAACATTAATAGGGTGACTATGTTAGTATGCTTATGCTAGCCTAAAAGCTCTAAAGCTTTACCATTAGAGCAGCAGAGGATCAAGTTAGATGGAGTGAGATCGGAGAAATGCACTGCTATAGGCTAATATATCAATCAAAATCTTTTGCCAGCTTGTGTCTTGTGTGTGCATTTTTTTCTTTTGCAATGACAAAATAACAACTATGCCATTCTTCTTCTGTTGTCACTTATGATATGACAGATATATAGAGCTCACGTCTTCGTGAAAAACGACCAACGGCAGCCAAGCTACTGTCTTAAGTGGCCGGCGTACATAATTCAATAACAAATGCCATAACAAAACAAATACAAGCTTGTTGCACTTACGATGCAATTCCCATTCCAAAAGTCCTCTTATTAATAGACTCAGCATAAGCTCTGATAGCCGTAGTGAATTTGTTCTCAGTCCAGTAGTACATGACGTCATCAATCAGGGCCTCAGGGGTGTATAATTCGTGAAGACCTCCATCAGCCCTGAGCTTGTAAGATCTGCGACTACCACCAGAAACTCCCTGCATCAGCCATGCGAACAGAGCCATTGGGGAGTCGGACATGCCGATACCTGAAAGTAATTGTAGCACAACCCTTTTACAATATTGCTATCCATGGGTACAATAACTTGCGGTCTACTTGCGGTCTCATGGCTGACAGCAATATCTACCAGATAACTTTTGTATGTTCCACCCTTAACATCGTGGTAGCTCATTGGTGCGAAGAACCTCTTTTTGCGAGCAAAAAATCCTCCATCCAAGAACAGGCATAGAGTATTTCCTGTGTTTATTACTAAAACCACATGGTGTTTCTCTAACTACTCTTTGTCCGGGTTGTGAAGTATATAAACAAGGAAACAGTCACGGCTCGTCTAAAATTTTCAGAATATTCTAAATGTAATGTAAATTGGCTAGCAAATTCTATTAAAATTTAGCATTTAAAGGACTAAAGTCAGGTTAAGCTAAGTGAAAGGAAACGTATAAACGTACCAAGTGTATCTGGTTTAGTAGCTTGCACATGCAAGTAACCAGTTTCTTCGGTCAGCCCCATCACCACACTTAAGATTGGGTACATCCGCTCAGCCAGAGCAGGATCTACGACCAACGATTGGAGTGAAGGGTTGATAGATCCAGCCACATAGGTTATTAAGGATAATGGATTGAGAGTAATTGGAAAGTTTGTGTGGTAGCCAAGAATTTCCTGAAAATAGAAAGCGATTGTCAACTGTGATATTGGAAATTCCTAATAGACGGTTGATAAATTTGTCTGTGATAGAAATTTGTTTTCCTATTTAACTTAGGAATTACGATCAAAATAAAATTCTTAAAGTAGTAACCATGGGGTCTTTTGTCTATCAATTCCCGATATTTAAAGAAACATTCACATTCGTGCCGCAGTCTATATCTGAAAAAACACTTCTAATTTTCATACAATTTGACAAGTCAATGAGCAAATTACTTTATTCATCATCCTTTTTATCATTTCAATCGAAAGAGGTCCACTGCTGGACATATGCCTCCCCTAAGTATTGCCACAATGACCGATCTTGTGCGTTTTGCATCCATCGGATTCCCGCTACTTTCACCAGGTCCCTCTCATCGGCCTACCTTGTCGATGGAACTGAAAGTTTCTGGAGTAACGAACTTTCCACTTACTTTCTTGCTTCTAACAAAATGACTTCTCTAAAATTTCATACTAAATATATGGTTCTCTTTTATGAAATCAATCCTTACCTCAGGATAGAAAGTGACCATATTGTTAGCGATTAAAGCACCAAAGTCACCGCCTTGCACGTAAAATTTCTTGAATCCAAGTCTTTGCATCAGGTTTCTTAAAACTGCTGCCATTTCTATTTCTCCCAAACCAGGACGGGTTGTTCCCTGAAAAATTGTAATACAAAACATATTAATAGTAGACGAGATATTGGCAATATGATCCAACTTGCTCTTAGGATATTAATTTATTCACAATGGTATTTTTTTAATGTTACTCTACTTTATGCATTGGGTATCATACAAGCATCCGGCATTTGCGTATTTAGCATAACTTTGTAATTAAACTGTAAAAGCAATACAAAAAAATCTTAAAACATTTAAGTTATCAAAAAGCAAACTCTAATTAATCATTTAAATAACTTCCTGTCATTTATATTTTCATCTACACACTACTCAAACACCTCTCATCAGATCAAGGGATTAATGCCTATTAATCCCTTGATCTGATGAGATATGTCATCACGCTGCTGCCTGCAGCGCGCACTGCTGCTGTGTGCTGCTGTCTTGTATGGTTCAGAATGTTGGGCCACAAAAGGGATGAATGAAAAGCAATTGCATGTAGCTGAGATGAGAATGCTAAGAGCGATGTGTGGTGTTACGCGCATGAATAGAATTAGGAATGAGTATATAAGAGGAAGTCTGAAAGTGGCACCGCTGACTGAAAAGTTGTGTGGAAATCGGTTGTCGTGGTATGGGCATGTGATGCGGAGGAATGAAGAAAATGTCGTGAGGAAAGTCTTGTGTATGGATGTGGATGGCTATAAGAGTAGGGGAAGGCCAAAGAAACGATGGTTGGACTGTGTGAAAGAGGATATGGGTAAAAAAGGGGTGACTACAGAGATGACGACTAATAGAGGAGTATGGAAGAAAAAGACATGTTGCGCCGACCCCAAATAAATTGGGATAAGGGCAGGAGAATGATGATGATCACGCTTATCATGCCTCCTATCCCTCTAGCCAAATAACTCTTGTAATAGCGCTAACGCTAACGCTTCATGTGAAATGTATGGCAACGACATTACTGGGCGTGAGTCACGTGACAGTTCTCTCCGCAGGTATTGTCGTTGCCATACATTTAGTACGAAGCGTTAGCGTTAGCGCTATTATAAAACTTATTTGGCTAGAGAGCTGATCCCTTGGCGCATTTCCCCTTCCAACTCTAAAAAATACTTACATCAGAAAATCCAAACCCAGGCAAGCTGGGAACTATGACCTCGACAGCGAAACCTCTGTCTTCGCTATATTTGGTAATAATAGGAATGACATCATAGAATTCCCGAACGGATCCAGGAAAACCATGCAACATCAAGAGAGGTAGGACCAAAACATCCTTAGGTATCTGAAATGACGAAACACTATCGTTAAAGTATTTTTTTTAACGGATTCAAGAAAGAAGGCCGCAGATTCAAAATACAAATTCTCTATAAAGAATTGAAAATAATCTGGTCATGAGTTGCTAAACAGCCCATAAATATTAATAAATAAGGCCCTACGTAAGTACTTATTTTAAAGTACATCAATATATTTTCAAACCTAGAACAAATCTGACCTGAAATCGATGGGATCTAGGGATTAATTTTAAACTGATTATATATTCGCATGAGTATTCATAACCAGCCACATCCATTTTTCAATCAGCACACTGTAAGGTTCCTGTCAGCAAGCAACATTCACAGTAGGTACCTTATACTTGAATTCTTAGTCGAGATCATTTGAATTCATCACCACCAATTCAAGTTTCAACTTAAGAAAAAAAAAAAATTGTTTTTGCGCATCTCAAAACTGCCCAACGCACCTAAAGAAGTTTTCACTTAAAAAAAGAAACATTAATTGCCAATACTGTACAAACAAAACAAAGACACAAACAAAACAAGACACGTCATATTGAATTACTTACGGACTTCAAGCTACAATTATCAACTACGTGGTATGAAAATGAGAGTACCGATCAGATTAAATCCGTTGATGGTTGGAGGCCCTGTTAGTGAATGCGCCAGACTATTAATCGAACAGAACTATTTGAGAAACCGGCCAAGTGCGTGTCGGATTTCGCACAAATGAAAGGATTTCAAATATTAATATTATTTATCAATACATTTGTATTTGATAGTAAATATACGTAATAATAAACATTATCACCAAATTTAAAATTCGTAGATCAATGTGAATTTAACAAAATTTTGTGATAGATTACGTACAGATAGTAGTAAAGCGGTGGTGGCCCAGTGGTATTGACCGCGACTTACAAGTTGTAGGTCGCGAGTTCAAACTCAGGCAGGCGCTTAACTTTGTGTAAATTATTTCATCACCACTGCTCTCAAAACGGTGAAGGAAAACATCGTGATTAAACCGGCATGTCCTAGAACCAAAAATTTGAAGACATGTGACATCCACCAACCCGCATTGGGCCCGCGTGGTGGATTACGGCCCTCTCACAGAGAGGAGGCCTGTGCCCCAGCAGTGGGGACATTAAAAAGGCTGATGATGATGACTCTGTAGAATCGCCGATCAGTGATCAGTCCCAAGTTATAAGTTTCCAAGGCTTTTTCACTTCCACTTCCACACGTACAGACAGACGGACATATAAACACGTGAGTGACAGCAATAGGGCTCCGTTTAGACACTTGGGGTGCGGAACGCTAAAAAGATCGTGAGGCGAGTTAGAAGAACACCAGTGATTGGACAGACATTGAACTACGACCGCTCTGTAAAGAGCGAAACAAAGAAGAAAATAATTGAAAAGAAGAAAACAAAGTTTTAAAAAACTCACCTGAGGTTTTACTCTAATAAAGTGTATATCAAGCCCTTGAATATTAGTCTTGAACTGTGGGAACTTGTTCAGGTAAGCCTCGCGTTCAGTAAAGTTGTATTCGTTAGCCCAGAAATCCATCCAGTAGTCCATGTTGTTCGTGTTGAAACCATATTCAAATGCTATGCCTTCCAGAGGAGGGGTGACTTTACGACGGTTGTTGATACGTTTCCTGAGGTCTGCTACCATCTGAAACAGTTTTGAAAAAGTTATTACACGAAATCGAAGAATATTGTAAGTTACGCTTTCATCGTTTCATCGAGTGAAGTTAAGGTCAAGAGCGAAGGGCACATCGTAAAAAAAACATGTTAATTCTGGACTAGTGGGCAAGGTCATCAGCCGCATCAGATAAAAAAACGTGATGTTAAGAAATAAGTTATTTAAGTACTGTAGTATAAATTACAATCCACCGCATGAGCACTTGCACAACGAAAATCGCCTGTACAGCTGCTATAGTGTTAAGACGCTGACAATGTAAAATTAAACACTAGCACCAAACAACCAATCTTTATATGGTTGACTGTACAATGTCTTATGGTCATAATTATTATTATTGTCTGTTTTCGCTATCTTTATAAGTATAATTCAATAAAGAAACTCTTACCTCATCAGTGAATTCAAATTCGAATGGATTGATATCAGTGCAAGCGTTATCTTCTTCACCCAATGGACCCCACCATTTTTCACTTATACCATCTAAGAATTTAGATGAGAGGACCTCCTCAGCTGTCAAACCCAATACCAGGGTCATAAAACCCGATAGCACCAATAGCCTTACGAATGTATTCATCTTTGCAGACTGAAATACTCCACAACCAGGAGTGCCCGTTTATATACTTTCGTTTATTTAATTATCGCTATAATTTCTCATTCATCAAACTTGTTTTATCACCTGTAATAATATAAAATATACACACAGACACCAAGAGCGTATGCTCAACTTCCTTTTCATATACCATTTATATACCTACCTACTAACCAACATTATTATTTTTTGCACGACTTATAATTTTTTGTGGCTTTGTCCGCATGATTAAATAAAAACCAGTCAAAAGTCGTAAATGTGGTACTGAAAAAAGACAGGCATACAGAACGTATAACGCCATCTCTTTTTAGTGTTTGGATAATTATGACTTTGACACTTCCCTTTGCGGCCCCTTTATGTACCATAATTATATCATTACTTACCGCAAGAATTACTTAGATTTTTGTATATATTTACAATTATGATCAGTGTTGTTGGTCCCATACTAAAAATTATTTATATTCACGAGTAAGATCTCAAAGTCAGCCGATATAATAAGACATCCAAATTGTTATGTATATCTCCTTAAAAGGTCTCCAACGCATCAACCACTGATAAAGGGTGATACTCAGTAATCGACACTATGCAATCTGCAAGACCGATTCTCAAATGTCCATATTCATGGTTTGCCAAAGAACGGTGGTGCGGAGCGTATAGGGTATTACCGAATACGAAATACGACGATACGCAGCAAAACAGTCTGCTAAGTTGAGTGGGATGGGGTGGGCCATAAAAAGCAGAAAAGATGAAGACAGAAAGGTCAAAGTTGTTGGGCAGTTGGAGCCAAAAGACAGACGTCGTTGCTGAGGGACGCTTACGATACGCGAGCGTGACTTTAGAAGCATTACTAGTAGGAGAGCCCATGACGCTAAACGGGGATTTACTCGAGCGTCGTGGGGACCTTGGATTTTTTAGATTAGATGATATTAAGAATAAAAGGTCATCAGTGAACTCTAAAAATGCTGCTATTCTAAAGACTGACGATTCAGAAGTGACGCAAGCTCGTAGCGAATTTTTGAAAATGCAAAAAAAATCACCATATTGGAATACTCGAGCGTGTCAGATTTTCATACAAAAGGTCAGCATAATGTTCCAGTCTCGCTAGCTTAAAATCTGACGATTTTTATATACTTCTAAGGACTTTTTTTCCAATAATCATTGTGATGAATACAACCACGAACAGCTATCTAAATATTTAGAGATATCATTTATTTCTAAAATAATATAAAAATAAAATACAACCAAAAATAAAATTGTTTGAATCTTTGTCTTCATCCGAAGAATTATTATACTCCAAATCTAATAATTCAATTAGACCTTCAATATTATCTGCAGTTTCCGTATCTGTAACAAGAACTCGTTATGTCGACCCTGTAGACCCTGTGGTAATCCGTTACCACAGGGTCTCATCTTGAACAAAGAAAGTTTAATTCAAACAAACAAACAATAGATGGCGTAATATGCATCGATTTCTTAGTGAAGATAAGTAACATTGATATTTTGAAAAAAAAAGGTAATAACTGTATTGTCTTATTACAGAAACTACCCTAAGCATAAAAATGTAGAATAATTGGCTTCTAATTCAAATTTAGATATTTATGGGAACTAATTCTTAGTCATTTATGTTTCTTGTACCAATAGATGGCGCTGTTGGATGTTTTATAGTTTATCCATTGACCTCTATATAATTTGTATAGTGAAACATTTTGAAACAGTAAAACTGTTGTAAAGTGCCAAAAATACTAAACAGTAATTCCTCAATGTGTGAGAAAATATTGGTAAGACTTTATGTAAATTAATTCAACTTGCAAGCCGTCGCTGCTAACACCATCTAGCGAGCTGCAGAGGACGGGCCCAAACGAAGAACAAAAGTTGCTTGTGCAAGTCGAAAACCCGTAGTTACGACGGTACCGTTTCTTTGTTTGGGATGAGGCATTTGTACGCTAGTATTATATTATCTGTGCCCTTACCAATTGTTGAGGTTGAGTTCGATAGATCAGGGGAAGCAGTAGAACTCGCTGGACTGACTGACTGGTATATATAATAAAATTAATTAAGTCAGCGAGGTGTCGAGGTCGTGGTAAAATTTGAAGTGATGCTCGGGCCCGCCGTCGCCGACCTTTTTTTTTTTTTTGGTCGTTGGGGTGGGAAAATCCTCATGGATGTCCTTCACCTGAGGCAGACGAATGGGTCTGTCAGACTCTTACTGACTAAAAACCACCCCGGTGTTCCGTTCCACACTTGGACCGGCGATCGTGAGAGCTAATACGACTTCCATGATCCCCGGCTAGTTCCGGCCCGCCTATGCGGGCCACCTCTGGCTCGCGGGGAGAGTGTCCTCTCCCCGTGACGTCTAATAGGGGCGCGCGTGGAACACTACTCGCCGCCGCCTCGGGTCCTGCTGGATGGGGGGTGGCGGACGACTCCAAGTCCGCCGGTCCTCTGGACCTATTTAGGGGGGCTGGAGGGGGCGTTGTCCGCCCTCCGCCGACGCCCGGTACGCCTGCTCCGGATCGGGAGAGTGGCCACGGCCTCCCTCTCCCTCTCCACAGCCTAATTCTGCGAAATTATGGCTTCACAGAAGAAGATCACCGCATCCCACGACTCAGTGCTTCCGACCATCGAACGAGCGACGGCTGGCAGAGACAGGTCGGGGCCCACTTCGGCTACGAGGGCACGGCGCTGCTCTTCCCATGCGGTACACTCTGCCAGTGTGTGCTGCGCCGTGTCCTCCCGAAAGTCGGTGCAGTGATGGCACCGAGCGTCCGGCTCCCTGTTTATACGACACAGGTACTTCCCGAAGCATTCATGCCCCGAGAGCACCTGCGTCGCCCAAAACGACAGGGAGTCGTGCTTCCTCCCGACGCCGTCGCCGACCTGCTCCAAGTCCCCGCCCGCGCACGCCGTCTTCACCCCGCCGGACGCCCGCTCCCGACGATCATGCACAGATCACGTGTACGCTTGCCCCGCGCTGGTCCGTCATGCTGTGCATTCACATGCTGCCCGGGTTGAAGTACACTTCAAAAGGGAAGCGGGCAGATGTTGTTGAAGCCGCTCTGAATGGTTCCTCTCTTCGTCTTCAGCTTCACAACCCTCGTGACACCGTCAGTGCCAGGGTACACCTGCACGACGCGCCCCAGTAACCAGCAAAGCGGTGGAAGCGCCTTGTCCTTCACGAGAACAAGCAATCCCATCGCTATGTCGCCCTTGGTAGAAGTAGGCCATCTCGTTTTTTCCTGTAGGTTAGAAATATATTCGAGATTAAACCTCTTCCAAAAGTGTTGTTTGATGCATTCCACACGTTGATAGCGCTCCAAATAGTTGATGCTGGCATCGGTGACCTGCGGATTTGGAACAGACATTAGTGAGCGTCCAGTAAGGAAGTGAGAAGGAGTCAGAGCAGATAAATCGAGAGGATCAGTAGACAAAGGAGTAAGGGGTCCTAAAATTAAAATTTCCTCTATTTGAGTTAGGCACGTAGCCATTTCCTCAAAATTAAAATGAGTAAGCGCTGCAAGAGCCGTTTCAAGTGGTATTTCATAGAACGAACCACAGCCTCAGCAAGAGCGTTTAAATGTGGCGAATACTCCGGTGAAAACTTAAACTCTATCTCCTTAGCCATCTCATATACAACATCAGTATCCTGCAAAAGGTTACATAATTTGTTACACATTCCGACAAAGTTTGTACCGTTATCAGACAAGATAGTACGAGGCCTGCCGCGACGTGCGACGAAACGATTTAAAGCAGCCTTGTAGGCTTCCTTAAGTCCTAGCTTTAGTAGCCATACATACAAAAATGCACAGGTAGGACTTGATTAATCTAGATCCCCGACCTTTCCGGTCAGATATCAATATAGGCCCAGCATAGTCGACACTACTATTAAATAATGGAAATTCTAAAGTACTCCTAGTATTGGGTAGTTGACCCATAATTGGTTGCACATTTTGAGCTTTAAATCTAAAACGTTTTAGGCATTTATTTACAGTCAACTTAGAAAGATCTCTGCCTCTTAAAGGCCAATAATTTTGGCGAATATTACTACCTGCATGTAGTAAGTTTTTATGTTGCATTTGAAAGATTAATTTTGTTACATGATATTTACTACAGAGTAAAATTGGATGTTTTACGTCGTATTCTTACGGAGAATTATCGAGTCTACCCCCTACATGAATAACATTGTCATTATCCAAAAAAGGAGACAGGGAAATTAAACGATTTTTACGTGACAGTGACTTCCCGGATTTGAGGGACGCGTACTCATTTGGAAACATTTCAGATTGAGCTGTACGTATTATGAGAGACAATGCACCTTTAAATTCTTCAAAGGAAAGAGAATCTGTCATTTTTGAACGAGGATTTTTTAAATTGTAAATAAATCTTAAAATATACCAGTACATTGTAAATAATTTAAATTAGAATATTTATGTATTAAACTTTGTATAATTTAACTATATGTTAGGTTAGATTTGGGGTTAATATTATTATTATCTACAATGCTACGAAACACTTCCGGTAGATCTTGTGTCGTGTTTTGGTTGTGCTGTTGTGGCCAAGCATTTTCATTATTACGAGTACATAAAAATTGAGGGCCCGTCCACCAAAGCGCAGAGTTGCTGATCTGATCAGCCTTCAGCCCACGAGAGACAACGTCCGCCGGATTGTCCCTAGACGGCACGTATCTCCACTCAGAACCCGAAGTACTTTCTTGAATCTCGTTTACACCATTTCTAACGAAAGGCTTCAATTGCTGGTTTGATGTGGCTAACCATCCTAGCACTATGGTGGAATCACATCAATATTGAAATCGATGGATTGGTAATGTGACAGAATTTCTCACCTTTGTGCATAATCTGGAACCTAACAGAGCCCCACATAGTTCCAACCGAGGAGTAGTAGTTGGTCTTACCGGTTTCACATGGCTTTTGGACGTTAACAGGTGAACAGTGACTGTACCTGAACTAGCTATGGAGCGAATGTATTGACAAGTGCCATAAGCTCTTTCGGACGCGTCTATGAAAACATGAACTTCATGGCTTATTGTATTACTACATAAATTCCATCGCGGAATTTTTATGTAATTTAAACACGGAAATGTTTGCAAATGATAAACATGAGTCTGTAATATCTTGTGACACTTCGTCATCCCATTCACATTTCTCTATCCAGAGTTTTTGTATCAGTATTTTCGCTTCCACAATGCAGGGACTAACTAATCCAAGTGGGTCGAATATCTGACTAATCACAGACAAAATGTGTCATTTTGTTATCTTTTTAGTGGAAGATCGCATAACCACTGCAGACCTAACGGTCTAATATAAAGGTCTAATATTACATTACTTGAATTATTTAAACTACCCAATTCTTTTAAAATTTCAGGGCTATTTGACCGCCACTTTCTTAAATTAAATTTAGCGGAAGCGAGAATAGCCTGCGTTTCCCTACATAAATCCAAAGTACCTGAAATTGTGTCTGCACCGCTGATATAATTATCTACATAAAAATCATGTTGCATAGAACGTTTAACTAAAGGATTAGATGCTTCATCAGCTAGAGTAACCAAACACTTGATTGCTAAATATGGTGCAGACGCCGTACCTTACGTTACCGTATTTAATATGTAAGTTTTTAACGGTTCAGTTGGGTCTTTTCGAAAAACTATGCGTTGTAGTGACTTTTGAATAAGATTTATTTGTATAGCGCGATACATTTTCTCAATGTCTGCTATATTGACAAATTTGTGCTGTCTAAAACGCAATAAAATAGATATCAAGTCGTCTTGAACGGTTGGGCCTACGTACTGCAAGTCATTGAGAGATATCCCTGTTGTAGTCTTTGCTGCTGCATCAAATACGGTGCGTAGCTTGGTAGTGATACTAGACTCGCGTATGACTCCATGATGAGGCAAAAAATAATTGACCTTGCTGTCAACCCTAGAACGAGTATTTTCAGTCATATGACCCAAATTCTCATATTCCATCATGAAATTTACGTACATAGTTTTGAAATCAGGGTCGCGTTCGAATCATTTTTCTAGAGATAAAAACCGCCGTTTTGCAATGCCATACGAATCTCCTAACGCAGAAGGATCCGACTTTAGATGCATTGTCTTTACGTTTAGTATTCATGCAAAAGCTATCTTCACATGCCCGTTCTTCTAAAGAAAGGAAATGCCTTTCAGAGACTGAGTCCAGCACCCAAAATTTAGTTAGATCCGTATTGCTACTACTTTTAGCAAGATTACAGACATGTGAATGAGACATACGCGAGTGACAACCCACTGAGCCTGAAACTAACCACCCTAGTTTACTCTCACATAACTTCGGTTGGTTCTTGCCTAAGTTTATGTGGTTGGCTTAAATTATACTCCAAAACACATGTACACCGACCAATATATCTACTGCTGAGGGAGTATTGAATGATGGATCCGCCAGCTGTAGACCCGTAGGTATGGTCAAGTGTTTTAAACTAATCGGAGATGACGGTAAAAGATGTGTAATTTCTGGTAAAATTAAACAGTCAATGTTAACCGAATAATTAGTATAAATGGACTCTGTGAGGTTGCAAGATTGCGCACTAGTACAAGTTTGGCCGCCAATACCTGTTATCGTGGAGTTCGTGTCGCTTCGGAACAAACGCAACTTATCACATAAGTTTCCCGTAATAAAATTGGCGGTACTACCGCTATCCAGCAGGACTCGTGTGTCGCACCTCTCACCATTGGCATCCACCGCCTTCACCAGTGCTAAAACAAACGAACGAGCACTAGGTTGCATAGGGGCTGAAGGGTTAGCAGTAAGAACTATAGTTTCAGACGTGCTAGGCATGGCGTTTTGTCTGATAGGGTTTTCTGCGACTTCAATGTGCAATAGGGTATTATGCTTCGCTGCACAGTACCTACAGCGGGACATTCTGCACCTTTTTTCATTATGACCTAATCTTTGGCAGTTCACACAGGCTTTATGTTCCTTGACCTTTTTAATTCTGTCTTCTATAGTCAGTTTTTAAAAGACTCACACATATAAAGAGAATGATCGCCAGAACACATAGGACATTTGAATTTTTCTTTGTTGGAACTTGAATTATTATATTGGGTACCTTTAGTTGTCGCATTCTGTGAAACTATAGCAAAACTTTTAGATTTAGTATTATTGTTATTATCACTTGATTTATTATTGTCCTCCAAAGTTTCCAGTAAATCAGCCTTATTGTTGATAAATGTACTAAATTGTGCAAGTGTGGGAGCACCGGTTAATGTGTTACGATACTCTTCCCAATGCCTGCTAGTTTTGACGTCTAATTTAATTGACATCATGTATATGATAAGAGTATCCCAATACTGTGTTGGCTCATTCAATGTCTTGAGCGTTCCTATGTTTTTATTGATTACGTCTATAAGACGACGCAAGGCAACAGAGTCTGTGGCGACAGGTTCGACATTGAAGAAAGCCTGAACGTGATTATTAATGAGTAGACGACTATTATTGTACCTTTCACACAATAAAGCTGATTTACTGGCAACTTTGGAGGACAATAATAAACATACTAAATCAAGTGATATTTTATTGATTTCATGAAAAACGTGATTAATAAGATATATATACTCAAATCTGAAGTTTCGCCAAATAGGTGCCTACTGGTGTTATGACAACATCTTCGTAGGCGTGGTACCTAATTGATTGCCAGTGAAGCAAGTATTTTCAAATTTTCCATCGACATTGATTGTCCATCCGTAATCTTTTGGTGACATGAATGAGTTTTATAGTGTGCATTCCTTCACAAGCACGAAATATATTTCGTTTGCAATAAGTGCTGCCAAAAAAAATAGAAAATTCACAAAAAAAATGGACTTTCCATACAAAGTTATCATCAGCTGATCAATATTTGTAAGGGAGGTAAAAAAAAATTTGAAAATTTCCTCAGCTTTTCTTGAAGAAAGTTGTTCATATCGATGGGCAGATGTAGTTCTTAAAATATGACCACACCTTTCTGTTACACCCTGTATATAGGGCACATTTATGGTGGAGGTACTCAACAAGATGCAAGTTATCCCATATGTTTATCTGTCGCGCTCGAGTAAATCCCAAAAAGCTTATTGGGCTCCCCTACTATAACGAGAGATTGACCAAAGAAAGCGACACACCGGGAAAAGTGAAAGGAAACATGTATGAAATGTTTGCCCAGCAGTGGGATAATAGATATAGGTTATAAAATACGCATGCTCGTTTCCAACAAAATGGCTTTGCTAAATAAACATACAAAAATGAGAATGATTGTATATTATAACAGTGTTAATATTTTCGCACGGGAATCATCATCTGCCTATCCTTTTCCCAACTATCTTGGGGTCGGCTTCCAGTCTAACCGGATGCAGCTGAATACCACCATTTTTCGCATGGGAACATGGAATTGATGATTAGATCTGTTTGTTTTTTGTCATTTTGCATAACTTTATAAACACCTGTGCAATTATACTTAATACGTCAGGCGCCGAATAACAGACACAATTTCACACGGACATATGGAATTGATAATTAATTCTGTTTGTTTTTTGTCATTTTGCATAACTTTATAAACACCTGTGCAATTATACTTATGCTTAAATTGAAAATGTTACTTTATAAATAGGAATATTTATATTATATATTAAACTTATTTTACTAGGTTATTTAAATTTAAAAATACTTTTCGAACTCTAACTATACATACATTTAAACAAAAAATAAAAACTTTAACCGAACATTTTTTGTCAAAAATCTTTTGAATTGTAAACCCTCAATATTGGTACCCAAGATACAGGCTTGCCTAGTTTGGGGCCAATGTAAAAAAATATATGTAATACTGTTCTATATTAAATAAATTATTATAAATTATTATTATTATTATTAACTTCACCCAAATATAATATATATCATTTAAAATGAAAAATTGAAAAATTACTCCGCATCGCTGTCGACTGGTATGTATAATTTAATTTTATATTGAAAAAGAAACATTTTTTTCTATAGTTCTTAAGTTCTCAGCGTTTGAGTTGTTGTACCAATGTTATATTTTCTAGGTGAGTATCCATTAAAGTTTTTGAATTTTAGCCAAAAAACGAAACTCGACAAAAAGCACTATTTAACCTTTTTTTAATACCTAATTTTGACCCATTTAAGGAATGAAACAAAGTTTTGTCTATACCTAATTTCTTTTGAGATTTGTTGTTTCATGACTTTTATCAAAGCTTTATGCTTTTTCTTTTGGGGGGGGGGGAGGATTTATCCAATGACTTCTCCCGCTCCGCCCGGAGTGTGGCGTGTCAGACTCTTACTGACTAAAACCCACTGCTGTTCCTTCCCTGCCTGAGTGCCCAGGAGTGCGGTAACTCATGTTGAGCTACTATAGAAACCAGAACACCTTATACATTACGCTACCATGCCACATAAAGTTTTATGCTTAAACCAAGTCGCGGGCAACAGCTAGTACTTAATATATTAAAGTTTTATGCATAATATATTAAGTTCTAGCTGTTGCCCGCGACTTGTTTCGCGTCAAGCTCGTTAAACTGCACAAATAAAAACAATAATTGTGAGCATGCCATTCATTCTGAAAGTTTCCCATTAATTTATTAACCGACTTCAAAAAAGAGGAGGTTCTCAATTCGTCTGTATGTTTTTTTTTGTTTGTTTGTTACGCGATATCTCCGCCATTTGTGAATAAATTTTGATAATTCTTTTTTTGTATGATAGGCTATACTTCTTAGAGGTGGTCCCATATAAATTTTATCGAAATTAATTCAGCACTTTTTGAATAAATTAACATAAACAAAAAATATGTATACCTACACAGATGACGTTTTGGCTGTCTCCAAATGTTAAAATTCCATGTTATTGGTGTCATCGATATTCGGGCACAACATTAATATTTAGTTTTACTTCTGGTGTACCTACAACAAAAATAAAAACTAAAAAGTGAAAAATAACAAACTTTTTTCAAAAAATACAACCGACTTCTAAAAATTGTAAAACAACTTTAATTTCGGAAGTCGGTGTTAAATAACGACGAAACAAAAAAAAAAACACCGCGTTCCGAAATTAAAGTTATTTTACAATTTTTAGAAGTCGGTTGTATTTTTTGAAAAAAGTTTGTTATTTTACTTTCACATGAAACGGTTAAAGGCCAGTACGCCAATAACATTCGGTAAATATGTATGTCATATAATTATGTAATGATGTGTGAACGTCTACGAAACAGAAGGAGTATGTAAGGATCGTAGCAGCTGACGTTCTTCGTTTCTGCCTACCTCCTGGGAAAAAGCGTGAATTTCGCAGTTTACATTATGGGAAAACAACGTTATATAATTTTAAATCAATATTTTCGTCAAAAGAAGAAAAAATGTAGTTTGTCAAAAAAGTGGATAAAGTCATTATTTATATACCTTTTCTGCACGCTACGTTTGTAGTCTTGCTTTCAGCAAACAGAATGTACAGAGAAGCAGGACGGAGAAAAATGCCTCCCTTGTTATGTGCGAACAAAAACAGTTTTTTTTTCACAAAATTAACAATTAGATGTAGCACTGAAGAGTCTTAAGGCGTATTTAGGCGCGAAGTGGCGCCCTCATTGAATAAAAATTCGTAGCAAAGCATAGAAAATAAAGATTATAGAATCCTTTGTTGCGTTTGTTAGTGTTGGTTGGTTTGTGATTTTAAGTCCTGTTTTAACGACGTAAAAATACCTTATCTTCTTAGTTAAAAACGCAACATAGGATTCGTTAATCTTTATTTTCCTTGCAAATATAAGATTTTTTATTCAATGAGGGCGCCACTTAAGCGGAGGTAGGCCCTTATGGGTCTACTACCCGCCAAGTGGCGCCATCATTGAATAAAAAATCGTAGTATAGCATAACAAATAAATATTAAAAAATCAAAAATTGCCTTAAGGCACTACTACCGGCAGTAGTGCCTTAAGGCAATTACAGAAAACAATTCTAATCAACAAGGTATACATTACTACCTACGCTTATTTCGTTTAGTTTTAAGTCAGCCACTTATTAAGTGCACTGATATCGTTACTAACTAGCCTATTTTGTCCCACGAAAAGGTCAAAGGCCTCTCTCTCTCTTCGACACAACTCTATTCTTTACTAGTATGGCCCAGTCCCTTCAGTAGGAGTTGAGCTTGTCTCGCCATCATCGTCTTGGTCTGACGCGATGATGTCGTCTAGCATTTAATCGGACCGAGGGGCGACCCCCCTATCCATGGCTCGCTGATTCGTAAGACTGATATCCTGATAGTGTAAGAAAAAATCATACCTAGCCATAGAAAAGTCACATTATTGCAGTCTATATCTAGCCATTCAGTCCAAAGCCTAATAAACTGAACCCATCAATGTTTATTGCTAATACTGCAGTCTATAAAATAAAGGCAAGTTAGAGGGATATGTTCCAATTTTCAATGTCCACGCTTTGTGCTATCAAAAAAAATATTTATATGGTTTAGAACATAACAACGTCTCGCCAGTTAATCTTTAAGGGGAAAAATAGATAGAGAATGTGGAGTGGAGTGGTTCCGCATGAGCGATAGGCTATTGACTCCTTTTTGTTTTTATCGTAATTTGATAGATATCGATAGTTAATCATCTCTGTGGAGTTTTGCCAACTGATTTGACCATGTATAGGGAAGTAAAAGGGTTTGTGTTTCAGGTTACTCGGTTCTTTACTCGTTTTGAGTGTAGTGGTGGCCCAGTGGTAACGGCCGCGGCCAGTTGTAGGTTGTGAGTTCAAACCCAGGCAGGCGCTTTACTTTGTGTAAATAATTTCATCACCCCTGCTCTCAAAACGGTGAAGTAAAACATCGTGAGGAAACTAGCATGTCCTAGAACCAAAAATTCGAAGACGTGTGACATCCATCAACCCGCATTGGGCCCGCATTATGGATTACGGCCCACACCCTCTCACAGAGAGGAGGCCTGTGCCCCAGCAGTGGGAACATTAAAAGGATGATGATGTTACTCGTTTTTGTGTTCACACCATTACCATTCATATTGTTTATTTCGTAGGTCAATAGGATAAAAGAAAGTATGTCAAATTAAGTAGAAGTGACAAGCAGGCCGCCTCGAATGGTTTCTGCAACCCGATTCAATGTTTAAAACTACCATATTTTTTTTTAAATTCGTTCTTAGTGGGAATGGAATATTTGTTAGCGGAAAACCCGAAAGCGAAAACTACTAAGTTCCAAACAACTCACTTTACAAGCAGTCTGATGCAGTTTGTGGCAGTTGTTTTAGATCACCATAGATTTCATGCCACCAACTACACCACACTGCTTGAATAGTGGCCTATTTGGAAGTTTCAATTGCCTGCAGTCAGACTATTTAAAAAAAAAAAAAACGTCTTTTCTACATTACAACATTGTTATAATATGATAATGTAGATTAAGTTCCCATTTTTTATTTAAATGCATTCAAATAAGGTGTTCTCAGATACAATAACCGAGGATTTTGAAAAGTATTTCTATGCTGAAGCCGTTACAATTCAATACGATTATTATTCTTATTCTTTTCATGATAAACTCTGAATTCAACCAACGCGTTCAGGACAACTTTTGAAAATACATCAGGGGCTTCTAGTGCGAAAAAGTGACCATAACTGTCAAGCGTTATGGAACAAACTAAGTTCGGGAATTTGAACTTGAGCACAGCTGATGACATGTAAATAATCTCATCTTTGGCGTTGACCGTGCATGTTGGTACTTGAGTGGGGATTCTGAAAAAAGAAAAATGTAGACTTTCAACAAAGGCGTTGTAGGTTGTATCCAAACGAGGTGAGGTAGCGATAAATGCAGGCAGAGAGAGCAGTGAGCAGTGGTGACATCCACCGACCCACACTGCGTCTGCGTGATGGAAAACGGCCCCTTCCTTCTTCTAGAGAGGAGGCCTGAGTCCCAGCAGTGGGAACATTAATAGGCTGACTATGTTAGTATGCTTATGCTAGCTTAGAGCTTCACCAGAGGATCAAGTAAGATGGAGTGAGATTGGAGAAATGCACTGCCGTAGGCTAATATCACAATCAAAAGCTTTTGGCAGCTATAGAGCTCACGACTTCGTAAAAAAACTACCCACGGCAGCCAAACTACTATCTAAAGTGGCCGGCGTACATAATTCAATAACAAATGCCATAACAAAACAAATACAAGCTTGTTGCACTTACGATGCAATTCCCATTCCAAAAGTCCTCTTATTAATAGACTCAGCATAAGCTCTGATAGCCGTAGTGAATTTGTTCTCAGTCCAGTAGTACATGACGTCATCAATCAGGGCCTCAGGGGTGTATAATTCGTGAAGACCTCCATCAGCCCTGAACTTGTAAGATCTGCGACTACCACCAGAAACTCCCTGCATCAGCCATGCGAACAGAGCCATTGGGGAGTCGGACATGCCGATACCTGAAAGTAATTGTAGCACAACCCTTTTACAATATTGTTATCCATGAGTACAATAACTTGCGGTCTACTTGCGGTCTCATGGCTGACAACAATATCTACCAGATAACTTTTGTATGTTCCACCCTTAACATCGTGGTAGCTCATTGGTGCGAAGAACCTCTTTTTGCGAGCAAAAAATCCTCCATCCAAGAACAGGCATAGAGTATTTCCTGTGTTTATTACTAAAACCACATGGTGTTTCTCTAACTACTCATTGTCCAGGTTATGAAGTATATAAGCAAAGATACAGTCACGGCTCGTCTAAAATTTTCAGAATATTCTAAATGTAATCTAAATTAGCTAGCAAATTCTGTTAAAATTTAGCATTTAAAGGACTAAAGTCAGGTTAAGCTAAGTGAAAGGAAACGTATAAACGTACCAAGTGTATCTGGTTTAGTAGCTTGCACATGCAAGTAACCAGTTTCTTCGGTCAGCCCCATCACCACATTTAAGATTGGGTACATCCGCTCAGCCAGAGCAGGATCTACGACCAACGATTGGAGTGAAGGGTTGATAGATCCAGCCACATAGGTTATTAAGGATAATGGATTGAGAGTAATTGGAAAGTTTGTGTGGTAGCCAAGAATTTCCTGAAAATAGAAAGCGATTGTCAACTGTGATATTGGAAATTCCTAATAGACGGTTGATAAATTTGTCTGTGATCGAAATTTGTTTTCCTGTTTAACTTAGGAATTACGATCAAAATAAAATTCTTAAAGTAGTAACCATGGGGTCTTTTGTCTATCAACTCCCGATATTTAAAGAAACATTCACATTCGTGCCGCAGTCTATATCTGAAAAAACACTTCTAATTTTCATACAATTTGACAAGTCAATGAGCAAGTTACTTTATTCATCATCCTTTTTATCATTTCAATCGAAAGAGGTCCATTGCTGGACATATGCCTCCCCTAAGTATTGCTACAATGACCAATCTTGTGCGTTTTGCATCCATCGGATTCCCGCTACTTTCACCAGGTCCCTCTCATCGGCTTACCTTGTCTATGGAACTGAAAGCTTCTGGAGTAACGAACTTTCCACTCACTTTCTTGCTTCTAACAAACTGACTTCTCTAAAATTTCATACTAAATATATGGTTCTCTTTTATGAAATCAATCCTTACCTCAGGATAGAAAGTGACCATATTGTTAGCGATTAAAGCACCAAAGTCACCGCCTTGCACGTAAAATTTCTTATATCCCAGTCTTTGCATCAGGTTTCTTAAAACTGCTGCCATTTCTATTTCTCCCAAACCTGGACGGGTTGTTCCCTGAAAAATTGTAATACAAAACATATTAATAGTAGACGAGATATTGGCAATATGATTCAACTTGCACTTAGGACATTAATTTATTCACAATGGTATTTTTTTAATGTTACTCTACTTTATGCATTGGGTATCATACAAGCATTCGGCATTTGCGTATTTAGCATAACTTTGTAATTAAACTGTAAAAGCTATATAAAAAAATCTTAAAACATTTAAGTTATCAAAAAGCAAACTCTAATTAATCATTTAAATAACTTCCTGTCATTTATATTTTCATCTACACACTAGTCAAACACCTCTCATCAGATCAAGGGATTAATAGGCATGACATCACGCTTATCATGCCTCCTATCCCTCTAGCCAAATAACTCTTGTAATAGCGCTAACGCTTCATGCGAAATGTATGGCAACGACATTACTGGGCGTGAGTCACGTGACAGTTCTCTCCGCAGGTAATGTCGTTACCATACATTTAGTACGAAGCGTTAGCGTTAGCGCTATTATAAAACTTATTTGGCTTGGGGGGCTGATCCCTTGGCGCATTCCCACTTTCAACTCTAAAAAAATACTTACATCAGAAAATCCAAATCCAGGCAAGCTGGGAACTATGACCTCGACAGCGAAACCTCTGTCTCCGCTATATTCGGTTAGAATAGGAATGACATCATAGAATTCCCGAACGGATCCAGGCCAACCATGCAACATCAAGAGAGGTAGGACCAAAACATCCTTAGGTATCTGAAATGACGAAACACTATCGGTAAATTTATGTTTTTAACGGATTCAATCGGAAAAAAGGCGGCAGATTCAAAATACAAATTCTCTATAAAGAATTGGAAATAATCTGGCCATGAGTTGCTAAACAGCTCATAAATATTAATAAATACGGCCCTACATAACTATTTATTTTAAAGTACATCAATTGATTTTCAAACCTAGAACAAATCTGACCTAAAATCTAGGTATTCATAACCAGCCACATCCATTTTTCAATCAGCACACTGTAAGGTTCCTTTCAGCAAGTAACATTCACAGTAGGTACCTATACTTGAATTCTTAGTCGAGATCATTTGAATTCCAATTCAAGTATCGATTTAAGAAAAAAAAACTAAAGAAGTTTTCACTTCAAAAAAGAAACATTGCTTGACAATACAAACAAAACAAGACACGACATAGTGAATTACTTACGGACTTCAAGCTAAAATTATCAACTACGTGGTATGAAGATGAGTGGAACCGATCAGATTAAATCCACGGTTTTTTTATTTATTGTTGATAGGCACGCGTTTGACCACTATCTCACCTCAAATCCACGGTTGGAGGACCTGTTAGTGAATGCGCCAGACTATTAATCGAACAGAACTAGTTGAGAAACCGGCCAAGTGAGTGTTGGACTTCCCACAAATGAGAGAATTTCAAATAAAAATATTATTTTTCAATATATTTGTATTTGTTAATAAAATATACGTAATAATAATAAACAGTGTCACCAAATTTATAATTCGTAGATCAATGTGAAGTTACCAAAATTTTGTGACAGATTACGAACAGACAGACGGACACGTGAGTGACTGCAATAGAGCTCCATTTGAACCCTTTGAGTACGGAACTATAAAAAAGATCGTGAGGCGAGTTACAAGAACACCAGTGATTGGGCAGACATTGAACTACAATTGCACTGTAAAGAGCGAAACGAAGAAGAAAATAATTGAAAAAAAACTAGAAAAAAACAAAGTTTCATAAAACTCACCTGAGGTTTTACTCTAATAAAGTGTATATCAAGCCCTTGAATATTAGTCTTGAACTGTGGGAACTTGTTCAGGTAAGCCTCGCGTTCAGTAAAGTTGTATTTGTTTGCCCAGAAATCCATCCAGTAGTCCATGTTGTTAGTGTTGAAACCATATTCAAATGTTATACCTTCCAGAGGAGAAGTGACTTTACGACGGTTGTTGATACGATTCCTGAGGTCTGTTACCATCTGAAACAGTTTTGAAAAAGTTATTACACGAAATCGAAGAATATTTAAGTTAGGCTTTTATCGCTTCATCGAGCGAAGTTAAGCTAGAGAGAGGCACATTGTGAAACAAACATGTTAATTCTGGTCAACCGCATTAGATAAGAAACGTGGTGTTAAGAAATAAATTACTTAAGTACAATCGACCGCATGCGCACTTGCACAGCGAAAATCTCTTTTACAGCTAGTGTTAAGACGCTGACAAAGTAAAATTAAACATTACCAAGCAACCAATCTATATACGGTTGACTGTACAATGTGTAATTGTCATTAATATTATTTTTATTATCTGTTTTCGCTATCATTATAAGTACAATTCAATTAGGAAACTCTTACCTCATCAGTGAACTTGATTTTGAATGGCTTGATATCAGTGCTAGCATTATCTTCTTTACCCAAGGGACCCCACCATTTTTCACTTAAACCATCTAAGAATTTAGGTGAGAGAACCTCCTTAGCTGTCAAACCCAATACCAGGGTCACAAAACCCGATAACACAAATAGCCTTACGAATGTATTCATCTTTGCAGACTACAATACTCCAAAACCGGAGTGCCCGTTTATATACTTTCGTTTATTTAATTCTCGTTATGATTTCTCATTAATTAAACTTGTTTTATCACCAGTAATAATATTAAATATACACACAGATTCCAAGAGCATATGCTCAACTTCCTTTTCATATACAATTTATATACCTACCTACCAACCAACACATTATTTTTTGCACGACTTATAATTTTTTGTGACTTTGTCCGCATGATTAAATAAAAACCAGTCAAAAGTCGTAATTGTGGTACTAAAAAGAGACAGGTATACAGAACGTATAATGCCAACTCTTTTTAGTGTTTAGATAATTATGACTTTGACACTTCCCTTAGCGGCCCCTTTATGTACTATATAACGTTACATACCACAAGAAATACTTAGATTTTTGTATATCTTTAAAATTATGATCAGTGTTGGCCCCATAGTAAATGTTATTTATATTCACGAGTAAGATCTCAAAGTCAGCCGGTATAATAAGACATCCAAATTATTATGTATATCTCCTTATAAGGTCACCAATGCATCAACCACTGATCAAGGGTGATACTTAGTAATCAACAGTATGCAATCTGAAAGACCGATTCTCAAAAGTCCATATTCAAAGTTTGCCAAAGGACGGTGGTGCAGAGCGTATAGGCCTATTACCGAATATGGAATACGACGATACACAGCAAAACAGGAATAATGTTGATGTGGGCAACGAGACTGCTAAGCTGAGTGGGATGGGGCGGGCCATATTATGCAGAAAAGATGAAGACAGAGAAGCGTTAACAAGAGATTGGCCGAAGAAAGCGAAACACCGGAAAAAGTGAAAGGAAATCTAAGTGTGTAATCTTTGCCCAGCAGTGGGATAATAGATATAGGTTATAAAATCCACATACTCGTTTCCTCCAAAAAGTGGTCTGATAAACAAACATACATAAATGAAAATGATTGTATATGATAACAGGGTCAAGACTTTGTACATGTTTTCGCACGGGAATATGGAATTGATAATTAATTCTGTTTGTTTTTTGTCATTTTGCATAACTTAAAAAAAAAAGATTGGCTAAAATTGAAAATGTACTTGATAAATAGGAATGTTTATATTATCATCATCAGCTTTTTATTGTCCCCACTTAGGGCACAGGCCTCCTCTCTGTGAGAGGGTGTGGGCCGTAATCCACCACGCGGGCCCAATGCGGATTGGTGGATGTCACATGTCTTCGAATGTCATGTCTTATATTATATATTTAAGTTATTTTACTTGGTTATTTAAATTTAAAAATACTTTACAAACACTAACCATATACACTTAAACAAAAAATAAAAACTTTAACTAACTTAACCCAAAAATAATTTAAAATATGGTGTCGAGAAATTGCTCGCGGTCGACTGGTATGTATAATTTAATTGTTTTATTGAACAAGAAACATTTTTTCTATAGTTTATAAGTTCTCAGCGTTTGAGCTGTAACAATGTTATTTTTTCTGAGTGAGTATCCATTAAAGTTTTTTTTAACTTTAGCTTAAAAACTAAACTCCGCAAAAAGCATTATTTAACCTTCGCACGGTCTTCGGGTCAATTTTGACTCATTTAAGGAATGAAACAAATTTTTCTCTATAGCTAATTTATTTTGAGATTTGTTGTTTCATGACTTTTACCAAAGTTTTGAGCTTAATATATTAATTACTAGCTGTTGCCGGCGACTTCGTTCGCGTCAAGCTCGTTAAACTGCACAAATAAAACTAACAATTGTGTGCATGCCATTCATGCCGAAAGTTTCCCATTTTATTTTCACATGAATCGGTTAAAGGCCAGTACGTCAATAACATTCGGTAAATATGTATGTCATATAATTATGTATTATGATGTGTGAACGTCTACGAAACAGAAGGAGTATGTAAGGATCGTAGCAGCTAACGTTCTTAGTCTCTGCCTACCTCCTGGGAAAAAAGCGTGAGTTTCTATGTTTTTAGTTTAAATTTTGAAATAACCTTGTTTAATTTTAAATCATTTTTTTCGTCTAAATATTAACATGCAGCTAATTTCTAGCAACACGTCGCCTCAGTGCTTGTGTGTCCTATAGACCAATCGAAAATGAACTTTAAATGCAGTATTGTTAACCTGTGAAGCCCCGCGGCCAAATCCGGGTTGTCAAATTGAACCCCGACGACAACCCGGGTTGACAGCCGATTTTTTTTTTATTCTCTTTAATTTTTTTTTTTTTTTTTAAAGTCTTAAAACTTTGATTTGTGTCACGACACTGTAATGAGAATTTTGTGCTTAATCATTCTATGTCCAGTGTTTGTTTTATATCCCACATCGTAGGAAACGTTGAGTGCTTGAGTGTTCCATGTCCACTCAATCGACCAATCACAGCCCACCACGCCATATTCATTTGGAACATAGTACAAATAAGCACGCAAAAATGAAACAGTCACTTAAAGTCACTTTGTCCTGTCTGCAATGAGGTTATGTTCTAAGTCCACATTCGTATTTTATTTGTGCATGTTTGTCCTATGTCCACATTAAAACTATAAAATAAGGTATAATTAATTGAAAAAAATTGATGAAAATTATAACAATTAATGCAAACTCATGTAATATGATAGACATTGAAACATAGAAATTCATGCTTAAAAAAAAAAAAAATTCTTCTACTGTAAAATTTACCCAATGGTAGATAGAACAAATAAGCACTAGGGCGACGAACAGTAACTAAAAGCTACTAAATGTAGTTTAACATAAAAGTGGATAAAGTCATAATACATTATTTATATAACTTTACTGCATGCTACGTTTATAGGCTTGCTTTCAGCAAACAGAATGTACAGAGAACCAGGATGGAGATGATCTTGAGGTCAACACCCACAGCCTTCAGTGTATGCCCCTGCCAATTGTTTATGGTCATTGCTAACCTTACACTCACAGGGAATTTACACGCGCTTGAATTGGAAAGATTTGAAAACAATCTCGTAAAACCCTTGCTTTATCACTGTTTAGAGATACCTACTTTGCAAACTGGATTTTCTGTGTGATCCTAATCAACGGGTAATTTAAACATTGTATTAGCGGTTTTCCTCCATTCAACAAAGTAGCTGCTATTCCCGAAGAGCAAGATAAATTTTATTTTGGTTCCTTATGCGACCCTATGTAATTTTAGTGAGGAATGTTTTGCCTGTTCCACCGGGTGCATCTAATGCCTAGGGGTAGCGGATAAATTCTTAACAGAGTTACCGCACCCCTGGGCATTCAGGCAGGGGGTAACAGGGGTGGGTTTTAGTCAGTAAGAGTCTGACACACCCTCCCTCTCCACCCAGAGCGGGAGATGTCATTGGATGATTTTACACCTCACAAAAAGAAAACAAATGCATCTAAAGCAATATTTCTCCAAATGCATTATCAACACTGTAACACACTCTAGCAAATATTAGACTCTGTTCTGATGTCAAATTTGAACAACCATTTTGCAGTGTTTGCGCGAATTTCTCACGATTGTAATTTATTTCTGATGTTTTCTCTCTGTTAACACGTTCCCAGCAAACTTGTCTTGGTATTTATTCCACAACTGACATTCGAGCCGATAGTTCACAAAAAGTAAGTAAGATAGCAAATAAATGACGCAAACAGTATGGACTATCGCTGACGCATGCCTCAGCTAAAGCATCATCCCAATACTGATTTCCATCTAATAAATGGCATGCGCGGCAAGCAACCTGATATTTGGGTTATTCTATATTGTCTACTTTATGAAGCTCAGCAAAAGAAGTGGGTCCTCACACTGAATAGAGAAATATACATTTCAGTAGCTTTTCTTTTCATTGAAATTATATAATTTATTAAAATACAAACCCCAATAGAGTAATTTATAAAATATTACAGCCACTGGGTCAAATAAGACTCGAAGTCCATTTACGTTAGTAACTTTATAGACCGTACGAAGGTTAATTATCATTTAAAAATAATTATGTCACGAATATTCCTGGGTAAGAAATCAACACTGAATGCTGCCACAATTCGCAAATTTTGATTCAAGTACGTAACCAAGTAAACAACTCGTTTGAAGTAATCTTTAAAGAAACACCTTATATCTCTTCAATATTCATAATACATATCCTACTAAATCCTCTCTCTCAAAAAAAGCAGATACTTAAAAAAAATCTCAACACCCATTTTACCGCTGGCTTCAAACATAAGCATCCCTCAATAAATTCATATTGAAACACTCCAAAACATCCATCGCGAGAAATTGAACGATTTTTTCATCGAGACCAAAGAAAATGGTATTCAACGCATATAAGGAAGGGGTCGACATGATAAATTATGTAATTTGAAACAGACTCCTGCATGGAGCAGCCGCAAAAACGTGGTCTTAAATGGAGTGCCAGTCGAATACGGTTCCGGGAAAATATCGGAGGATATCACGGGTATACGTGTATCGTTTATACTTTTATCTTTTGTGAAAGGTGTATTTTGGAGTGCTTTTGAGAATGTTTTTTATTTACGTTCTCGTTGCTAAGCGCTGGGTCGACTCAATATAAATATAATGTTTAGAGACCACTCTAAATAATATTTAGAGTGGTTTTTATATAAAAGTTTTTATATTATAAAACCTTTTTTACAAAAAAAACAACCGACTTCCAAAAAAAAAAATACACTAAAAATTAATAAATAACTTTAATTTCGGAAGTCGGTGTATTTTACTTCTTCGTTATTTGACACCGACTTCCGAAATTAAAGTTATTTATTAATTTTTAGTTTATTTTTTTTTTTGGAAGTCGGTTGTTTTTTTTTGTAAAAAAGTTTTTTATTTTTCACTTTTTAGTTGTTATACCCCAGAACTAAAACCCCAATATAATGGAACCTGGAATTTAAACATTTGGAGAACACCAAAATGTCGTCGAGGTACACGTATTTTCCGTTTTTGTTCAGTTTCTCAAAAAGCGCTGAAGCAATTTCGATAAAATTTATATGGGGCCACCTCGGGAGTATATTCTTTCAGATAAAACAAGAATTTTGAAAATTGGTTCACAACTGACGGAGAAATCGCGTAACATACATACAAAAAAAAAACATACAGACGAATTGAGAACCTCCTCTTTTGGAAGGCGGTTAAAAATAAATCTTAATCTTTTCCGAAAATTTATATTACAAAAAAGATCAATTAAGTTTTTCTGTTTGAAAACGTTATTTTCTTATACATAGTCAATTTCGAAAACATCAAAACAACACGAGGCTCCCTAACTTTACTTCCTAGCAATACCTACAGATATGGTTCTGTGCCACAGAGCTGTGATGATAGCCACATATGATGGCAATGAACATTAAACCTTCGTATCAACTGTCCCTAAGGCGCTCAAAACCTACTCGTATCTTTACAAAATGAACAATCAGGGTAGCGACCCACCAACAACATCAATCCTACATACAAGGCCATTCACAGACATAAAACTGATAGCCTTGAAACGAATAAACTTTTACGAGCGTACGTATCAGAGGTTTGTCGCGGTCCTAACGAACCCGTTCTTTATCAGTTAGCCCGCGGGACCAATAAGCTGCATCCTCTTAGGAAATTAGTGGGTTTCGCGTACTAAAGTTTAGCGGTAAGTGGCATAACTACTACGTGGAGGCAAACTAAAGACTTGACTTAGTGTATTAAAGACTAACTGACCTAATCGGATTTTGTTTCGAAGTCGGTCTATTGAACCTGTGAAGCCCCATGGCAAAATCCGGGTTGTCAAATTAAACCCCGAGGACAACCCGGGTTGACAGCCGATTTTTTTATTTTTTTTATTCTCAGTAATTTTTTTTTTTTTGGTCCGACTCACCGGTGAGTTTCGGGGCTTTACAGGTGGAAATTTTCTAAGCTTTCAGCAACTGCGGATTAAAGGAAATGGTCAAAGTGTTACTATTCTTATTGCTATAAAGTCATGTTAAGTATTATTCATAGCCGAGGTTTGAATATTATGCTACATATTAATGTGCCCAACTATATAAGAGAAAGTCTGAAAGTGGCACCGCTGACTGAAAAGTTGTGTGGAAATCGGTTGTCATGGTATGGACATGTGATGCGGGGAATGAAGAAAATGTCGTGAGGAAAGTCTTGTGTATGGATGTGAATGGCTGTAAGAGTAGGAGAAGGCCAAAGAAGCGATGGTTGGACTGTGTGAGAGAGAATATGGGTAAAAAGGGGGTGACTACAGAGATGACGACTAATAGGGGAGTGTGGAAGAAAAAGACATGTTGCGCCGACCCCAAATAAATTGGGATAAGGGCAGGAGAATGATGATGATTAGTGTTACTCGTAAAACTTTAAAATAAGTTAAAGGTCGACAACTATTTTTAACCGACTTCAAAAAAAGGAGGAGGTTCTCAATTCAAGTGTATTTTTTTTTTTTTTTTATGTGTGTTACCTCATAACTTCTTACTACGTTAACCGATTTTGAAGATTTTTTTTTTTATTTGAAAGCTGTTGCGTCACATTTGGTCCCATTTTAATTTGGTGAAGATCTGATGAAGAACTTCGGAGATACACAATGGAACTCTTCAATAAATGATAGCAGACCTTCCAGAATTGCTGCAATCGCATGTCTGTATATTGTTTTCACCACTTCACAACATTACATCACGCTGATGCACTCTGAAGGGGTATACAGATTTGTACAGTTCACCCTGATATACCCTAATTTCACCAACTACGTTCAAATTCCCTATTTTTGGGGCTATCAATTCGGGCATAACTTTACTATTAATTTAGTTTTAGAATGAGGTAAAACAACTAAAAAGTGAAAAATAAAAAACTTTTTACAAAAAAAAAAAACAACAGACTTCCATAAATAATACTAAAAAATGCAAAATAACTTTAATTTCGGAAGTCGGTGTCAAATAACGAAGAAACCAAACTAGAAACACCGACTTCCGAAATTAAAGTTATTTTGCATTTTTTAGTATTATTTATGGAAGTCGGTTGTTTTTTTTTTTGTAAAAAGTTTTTTGTATGGATGTGGATGGCTATAAAGAGTAGGGGACGGCCAAAGAAACGATGTATGGACTGTGTGAAAGAGCATATAATATGGATAAAAAGGGGACGACTACTGAGATAACAACTACGAGTATGGAAGAAAAAGACATTTTGCGCCGACCTCAAATAAATTGGGATAAGGGCAGGAGAATGAGTGAAAATAGTTTCGTGAAAATAGCACGATCTCGAGCCACAAACCCACAAAGCGTATCTCTATACGCTAGTAAATTTGTGGCTTATTTGCTTTTTTGTTTTTCGCTTTTTTGCTTTTTGTTTTTCGCTTTTTTGTTTTTCGCTTTTGGCTTTTTGGCATTTTGTCATTTTGGCATTTTGGCTTTTTGGCTTTTTGGCATTTTGGCATTTTGGCATTTTGGCTTTTTGGCTTTTTGGCTTTTTGGCTTTTTGGCTTTTTGGCTTTTTGGCTTTTTGGCTTTTTGGCTTTTTGGCTTTTTGGCTTTTTGGCTTTTTTGCTTTTTTACTCTTTTGCTTTTCGGCTTTTTGGCTTTTTTGCTCTTTTGCTTTTCGTCTTTTTTGCTTTTTGGCTTTTTGGCTTTTTGGCTTTTTTGCTTTTTGGCTTTTTTGCTTTTTGGATTTTTGGCTTTTTGGCTTTTTGGCTTTTTTGCTTTTTGGCTTTTTGGCTTTTTGGCTTTTTGGCTGTTTGGCTTTTTGGCTTTTTGGTTTTTTGGCTTTTTGGCTTTTTTGCTTTTTGGCTTTTTGGCTTTTTGCTTTTTGGCTTTTTGCTTTTTTGCTTTTTGCTTTTTTGCTTTTTGCTTTTTGGCTTTTTGCTTTTTGCTTTTTGCTTTTTGCTTTTTGCTTTTTGCTTTTTGCTTTTTGCTTTTTGCTTTTTGCTTTTTGCTTTTTGCTTTTTGCTTTTTGCTTTTTGCTTTTTGCTTTTTGCTTTTTGCTTTTTGCTTTTTGCTTTTTGCTTTTTGCTTTTTGCTTTTTGCTTTTTGCTTTTTGCTTTTTGCTTTTTGCTTTTTGCTTTTTGCTTTTTGCTTTTTGCTTTTTGCTTTTTGCTTTTTGCTTTTTGCTTTTTGCTTTTTGCTTTTTGCTTTTTGCTTTTTGCTTTTTGCTTTTTGCGTTTTGCTTTTTGCTTTTTGCTTTTTGCTTTCTGCTTTCTGCTTTCTGCTTTCTGCTTTCTGCTTTCTGCTTTCTGCTTTCTGCTTTCTGCTTTCTGCTTTCTGCTTTCTGCTTTCTGCTTTCTGCTTTCTGCTTTCTGCTTTCTGCTTTCTGCTTTCTGCTTTCTGCTTTCTGCTTTCTGCTTTCTGCTTTCTGCTTTCTGCTTTCTGCTTTCTGCTTCCTGCTTTCTGCTTTCTGCTTTCTGCTTTCTGCTTTCTGCTTTCTGCTTTCTGCTTTCTGCTTTCTACTTTTTGCTTTCTGCTTTCTGCTTTCTGCTTTCTGCTGTCTGCTTTTTGCTTCCTACCAAAAAAAAAAGCCAAAAAAAAAATACCATCAAAAAAGATCAATAGAACCATGAAGACTAGTTTCAAAAACAAAAGCAAAAAAAGCAAAAATCAAAAAGCGAAAAGCAAAAAGCAAAAGCAGTGTTCAGAAGAACAACTACTCTGTGGTCTATGGTATGGAAGCTCTATGGTCTCGCTCTTTTATAAATACACTAATCAACATAATAACATTACAAAGTTCATAAATATGATATCATCATCAGCAATAAATAAACAATTATCAGAATAATATCATACCTTACATGTTAACGCCTTGAAAGCCGAACAGCAACTGATCCGCTCGGTTTTTTTTTTTTTTTTGATGGACATCTTGCAGGTCAGCCTAGGAGGCTGTCGTCTGCTTAACCGAGCTTGCCTGTGAACTGAGGCTCCGCTCTTTTATACCCGTTAACAAACAGGTATGATTCACAAGTGACAATTGAGTCATATCAGTGTTTGACTTACAGAAAAATAAGTTTGTTATAAAAATCATATAATAAATTCATTAATTATTATAAACAATTGAGTATAAACAGATAATAATTACATAATAATTGTAAAAATATATATCACGCTCACTTGAGTGAGGCGAGCTGTGAACTTTACAGAATAGCACTGATGATATGTTAGGTTATTATTTTAGGATAGAAAGCAATCAACTGAAAGTTTGTGCTCCCCTAAATGCAACTCTTCAATTATATTAGAGTCAACTTACCGTTACTGCGGTCCGTCTGCGGTAACGTCGCAGGGTAGGCCAATCAGATACGTTGCCGCGCAATCCTTTGGCGCCGCGGTGTCTTCCTCCCAGGGCTACATATTAGCGCGGGCCACTTAGACGCTTTCCCGCGCCGTTCGGCCAATCAGAAACACTCGCGCGCAAACCGCGTCAGGTACAAGCGGCGCGACAAGGATGGCTACATACTCGTACACTGGTATGCGCAGACACGGACCGCATACACGCTCGCACCTGAGCAACTAGGATGGCTATATCTATGATGGAATGCACAGTCGCCATCACATGTTGCAGACAATGTAAAAAACACAATAGAATTAACAATAGAATTAATAAACCTAACTTTCTCTTACAACTATAATAAAATAAAAAGAAATAATAGAATTAATTTACAATGAATTGCCTACATAGTTTTTATTTGTTAACCAGTCTACAGGAACCTCTGTGCGGGTAAAGGCCTTCTTCAAAGATTATTTAATATAACTTATAAAAATAAAACGTTTTCGACCACAACATAAGGATTTTTATTAAATAAAAATAACTCTCCCAATTGTATTTTGTAGAAAATGTTAAGTATACTTTTGACATCACAATCACAAAGTGAGAAAACTAAACGTTCAAAGTAAATACTAAAAAACACACAAGTTAATACAAGTACAAAAGTTAATACTAAAAAATACCGGCGAAGTGCGTAATCGCCCTTTACAACATGCGGACTTAGAAAAGTGCTTTATGTTTATTACTATGAACAAAACGGGCCCACATAGGATGATGGGTACCTACTGAAGAAGGAGTTAGCGGACGGACTCCCGTCGCCAGCACGACACTAGCGCGAGCTACGGACATCCCTACGTTGAGCCGGTCCAGGCGTCGGCAGTTGGATCTGCGGCGCGTGGGGACAGAAGCGAGGGACCCGCTCGCAGTCACCGCCCGCGCCAGTGCGCAGCCAATATTCCCGGTGCTCACACGCGTCGCTTTTACGCTCGGCTCTCGCCCACGCGATTTATACTCTCTGCACACAGTCCTTCGATCTGAACGGTATAAATTCATACTTTACGGCTTCCTAACTTATTAAACTGTTGCATCAACATACCACTGTATCTGTCATCATCATCTTGAGCTTGCATTGGCGCTTACATCGAAATAAACAAATTGTGTGAAGCTACTGCGTTGATATTGAAGACATCTCCGCAGCACAGCGCCCATAGAGTTATAAAATACATGCATTAAAGCTTTGAATGTTTGAAACACCCAAGCGATCGCGGACGGACGGACGTAAATGGCGAAACAATAGGGATTCCATGTTAATAGGACTACGGAACTCTCTCGGAAAATATCAGTTCTTACAAAAACTTAACTACATCATCATCATCATCTGCGTAGCCTTTTCCCAACTATCTTAGGGTCGCCTTACAGTCTAACCGGATGCAGCTGAATACCAGTATTTTACATGGAGCGACTGCCTTATCTGACCTCTACAACCTAGTGACACAATACCATTTGGTAAGACTGGTTGTCAGACTTTCGGGCTTCTGTCGACCCGTAACGACTGTCAAAGATCCACGATTGACAGCCGGGACCAACGGCTTAACGTGCTATCCGAGGAAAACTTCACTACATTATATTAACATAAAAGATTTCAACAGGAACGACTAAGTTGAGAGGAGTTCTGATGAAAACATTATTGAATTCAACTAGTACTAATTCTTACTATTACTATCTTTACTCCGTCATGATAATAAATTTCAGCTACCACCAGAAACTTGAGGACTAATTTCTTCGTAATGATGTTGGCTTAATTCTGTTATCGCTTCGTCGCATTCTTGACGGAAGAGCACGTTGAGATAGAAAGGTTCCGTGGGCTGAAAAAAGTCTTATTATGACCTGATACTCATTATGCAGAATTTAATGACACATTTTAATTGTGTCAGTATGAATTCTGACTCCTAAAGTTGTCATAAATAATTTGAGCCTGGGTCGTGGTACTTCCGAAATATACAAAATGCATGTTAAGTTAGTACTAGTCGGTATATCACGCAGCCAAAGGCATGCGACAGCAAATTATAGACAGACGTCAACAAGAGTGTTGGGAGGTGGTACTTACTCCCAACACTCTTGTCACTTGCCGACTGTAAAAAAGGGAGATTTTTTTTATTTATGTTTGCTACCTCTGATTTCCATAATTTATAAACCGATTTTTATTCCGGGTTGGTCTCAATTTGGGCTTATAGGAATAAAATTGTCATGAGATGCAATCTGGTTATAAAAGATTGTAATGGTAATATCCTATGGGTACCTTTATCTAGAACCTGCACGCTATTACAAACCAAACCTAAATAGCGTACAACTAAAAAATTTAAATCTTTTTACAAAAACAACTACAGCCGACTCAAAATAATAATAAAAAAATAGAACCAACTTCCAAAAAAAACAAAATTACTTATATTTCGGAAGTCGGTGTTTTTGGTTTTGTTTCTTCGTTTTTTTTTTGGCATTATTATGTCGTAACATTTATCAAAACTATCTGTGAAAAACGGTATTCGCATCGTTGTTGCATTCTCGTTTCGTGTCTGCGGGATCCTTCATACATAACATGTTTGGTTACTTTGTTGGAAAAATGTGTCTTTTTTTTATTTGAGATGGGTTTACTCTTGTCTCTAGTGTAGTATAAAGGTGACAGAGACGGAGTCGACGATGGAGCGAGCTTACCCAGAAGAAGCCTGTTCACTCTAACTTTGAAGATTAGGGTTTTATGCGTTCGGAAACACGGACGCAGGAAGAGTTCCACTCCTTTGCTGTGCGCATTATGAAAGACGTTTGAAAACGCTTAGTGCGAATTGGTGAAATAGCAACAAGGTAGAGATGGTAACTTGCTGTGCGTCTAGAAGTCTCATGGTAGAAGGGGACTGGTGGGATGAGGTCATGGTGTCATGGTTGCCAAGTAAAAAAGCATTTTACTATAGTAATTCATAGATATGTACATTAAATAAGAGCGGAAGAGACTGCACAATAACTACCGTATTAATCCGTACTTTATTACAAAACCCGGGCCTGCGGACGGCGAGTAGCGGGTAACTCGCCGTCCGATCAGCACCAGGCCCGAGAGTCGACGGCGCGTAGTGTTCCACGCGCGCCTCAAAGAGTTGTCAGCAAAGGACGGGGCCTGCCACGGCCAGTGCCTGCCCGGGGGTGGAGGATAAATTCGAAAGAGTTACCTCGCCCCCGGGCGCGTAGGGCAGGGAGGAACAGGGGTGGGTTTTAGTCAGTAAGAGTCTGACACGCCCTTCCGCTCCACCCCAGAGCGGAAAGAGTCATTAGATGATTTCCCACCCCCCAAAAATAAAAAAATAAAAAACCGTATTAATCCGTACTTTATTACAAATCTATCTACTACAACAGGCTGCCAGACTCAATTAAGATTGGCAGGGTCACGACAGCTGCACGCATAATAACCGCTGAGCAAGAGTAGCACTCAAAACAGAACCTTCTGTTGATATAAAGAGCTTTCGTAGCCAGCCCAGATACCCAGGGGTCGTGGATAAATTCGAAACAGAGTTACAGCGCCCCTGGGCACTCAGGCAGGGAAGGAAATGTAAAAAAAAAAAATGGGTGGGTTTTAGTCAGTAAAAGTCTGACAACCTACAAAAAAAAAAGACAGCTTTTCATCTATAGCGGCCATATTGTGCAAAAACGCGCAGAGTTGGTTCGAGACGACTCGGGTGAAGAGTACCTCATTTTTTTTTTTTTGTGGGGTGGCAAATCATCCAATGACTTCTCCCGCTCTGGGTGGAGCGGGAGGGCGTGTCAGACTCTTACTGACTAAAACCCACCCCTGTTCCTTCCCTGCCTGAGTGCCGAGGGATGCGGTAACTCATTTTCAGAATTTATCCGCTACCCCTAGGCAAGGGTGAAGAGTACCTGGAAGGATTACGGGGCAAGACGATACCCGACAGTGGGTAGCAACGGTCAGATTGACCTTCATATGATGTACGGCGTTATAAAACACTAGCTTTTGTCAGCGACTCCAAAGCCCAATGTATAACGTAATTACAAAAATTTATCAAAATTAGTTCAACAGCTTTAAGCGTGAAAACGTGACAAACAGACAGACAGAGCTACTTTAGCATTAATAATATTAGTCTGGTTGATAAATATAGTTGATAAAAGTCAGTGAACTTAATGCTCACTGAGATTCCTAGGTCAAAGACATCGCTACTCAATTGGCCGTTAAATAAAATAATGTTTCCGATATAAATAAAAAACAACGATAACTATCACATTGAAATCCTTATCGCAATCGCTTAGCAAAACTATAAATAATAATGTATCTGAGATTACAATAATGGTTTATAAAGCAAAAATACGAGTTTCTATAAAACGTTAGTCGAAAAGTATATTAAGGACCTTCCCTTATCCGGCCTCGAAGGACCAATCGCGTGGTCTCCAAGGAAATTAGCGATGTGCTGCTAAACGGCGACTCGGAAGTAAACAGTGAATAAAATTTATTTTGCAGAAAATTACGGGACGAAATTGGGACTTATTTGTCTATTGATCGCAAGTTTTGTTTGAGATACCTAAAAATGTATGGATAGAAGATTCCGTCAATCGAACTCCGTGTCATAAATTGAAGAAACTTTATGCAAAAATGTGAATTATGTACTTATCTTTTTTTTAACGTGGGAATTCATCAAATAACTTGTCCCGCTCTGGGTGGGGCGGAAGGGAGAGTGACTCTTACTGACTAAAACCCGCGCGTGTTTCTACAATTACCCATTGCGTTCCAAGGCCCCTGATGTACCTACCTACCTACTTAAAAATACGCGGAAGTCCTTTAAAGTAACAAATTCTTAAATAAGAAACAAAAATGACGAAGGGTCCCTGATTTTAATTAAACGAACAACGCTCATTTATTTCTATAAAGAAGTCAAATGAGTTCCGAGAAACATGGCGAGCTACCAACCGGATGATTATTTTTATGAAGTGCTATTTTATAAATTTTACTAGTATATTACTATTACTTACAATTAAAGAGCAGCAATTTCAAGAATAAAATTCATTGCATTGAGATGTTAACCATCACTTTTTTTTATTTTTAATAAACACAATGTCACTATTTTTAATTTTACTCGACTCGCGCTTGGCCGGTTTTTGTTCATGTAATAGGAAGGTACATTTTTCTTTCGGCTCGGTTTTGCCAAAGGTTATGTTGAACTCTAACCGGTCAGTATCTTAATGACAGTACAAACTCAGTACATGAAGGCTTCGGAGGGATTCTGGATGAAATTTACTAGCTTCTGCCAGCGGTTTTGCTCGCGCGGGACTGGTATCTTCCCCGTTATAAAATTTCAACCCCTTTTTCACCCCCTTAAGGGTTAATTTCGGGTCGCGGATAAATTCTAAACAGAGTTACCGCGCCCCTGGGCACTCAGGCAAGGAAGGAACAGGGATGGGTTTTAGTCAGTAAAAGTCTGACACGCCCTCCCGCTCCACCCAGAGCGGCAGAAGTAATTGGATGATTTCCCACCCCACTCATAAAAAAGGTCAATTTCAAAAAACACTTTCTTAGTGGATACTACTCTTCACAAAAAACACGCCCTCAAAATTATTTCATGTGTAAACGACTAGCGGTTTAGACTTTGCGTTGATATAATTATAAATCAGTCAGTCAGTCAGTCAGGACTTTGGATACAATTATAAGTCAGTCACTCAGGACTTTAAAGAATTTTATATGAAAGGTGACTGGTAATTAGTGACCGATACTTAAACACGTGATTGTAGTCATGATAACAAACAACTTTCCCAAGGAATGATTTTAATATAACACAACAACCGACGCTGTTAGCCACGTGACGCCATTTTTTCTTTGGGAAAATTGTTTGTTAGCATGAATACAATCTCTTTTTTAAGTATCGGTTACTAATTACCAGTCACCCTATATACAGATAATGGGGCAAGTACCAATTCCACGTGGGTGAAGCCGCTGGCAGAAACTAATGATTACTAAACTAAACGCAAATCTTATAAATGAGCACAGGCTAAAAAAAAGCTTTTTTTGAAGTTCAGTGACTGTTTTAATTATTTGCAAATTGATTCCTAGTGGATACTGTGGTGTAAAATTGGTGTAGTTTTGTGTCTCAAGTGTGAACGGGACAATATGTGGAATCATTGAATCAGGCGCTATCTCAGTAAAATAAAGCTGAGAATTTTGTCGTAGTATTGACTACCTCAGCGAAGCTTGCCGAGAAGGCTAACTCGACTCATTTGCTGCCAAATACTGCAAAAACTTTAGAATGTGTTACATCTGTATCCTAATGGGAAAAAGTAACAGTATTCTGTATATAAAACTAAATACTTCCTTAACTTGACACTGGCTAGATTCACAAACCGTGCGAAGTCAAAATAAAAAAATAGCCTAACATAAGAAAGTCCTTACACGTTATAATGACGAAGAAGACGACTTCTTCTCTCAAAGAAGCAATCTGAATGAGGTTCAACGACTCTTCGAACAGTTTCATTTTCCTTTGCCAGCATGAAAGCTTGCATGACGTATTGAAACCTCTGAGAAGTTATGGCGTTCATATTGAGAGCCCTCTGATTGTGATAAGTCACGTTCACTACGGGCGTGCCTGTATCTTTGTAGCTAGAGAAATGTGACAGGGAATAAAAATGTAATGAGTTTGACAATTTGTTGCAGTTTGTCTTTAGTCACCGCACCATAGACTGGTAAAAAGTAACCAACGCCTGATTTTTAATGAAATTGTGGTTGTTCTGAATTTGAATTTAAATAATTCCAAATGCTGTCTGATTAGAAATTCGACATTTGAATTTAACAAAAGAAATCGTTAATATTTAGGGTCTTTTTTATTTCTAGCTGTTATACTTTTAAATTTTCTATTCTATTTTTTAAGTTGGAGCGCCTCACGCTGTTTTCCTGGTACTGATGCAATTAAAATTTTCTTTCTACGGAATTATTATAATTGTCGAGACTCAAAGAGTCGTGGCTTCACCAAGAATCCACCTTTCAGTGTTTACTAAATCAAACATAAAATAAATTCATCTCACTCTATTGATTAACCACAACTCGAATAATTTATATCGTTTCCAAAATCTTCATCCGTAATGTACTTCTGATCAAATCCAGGAAACGTAAAAAGCTTAGTCTGTAGTGTATTCATAGCCGAAACTTTACTGCCAGTCTGATTCAGGAACTATAAAAATCCATTCACGTAACGCAAGTTGCCACGTATAACGATTCAATTAATGACTACTAATGCTAGGTACAGACTAAGCGAACGAGTGAACGAACACGTGTGGGAATCATCGAACGTTTGCTAAACTTCAAGCGCAGGCCACTCTGGGAACGAACCCAAACGAAGCTAAGTTGGTTTAACTGCGCTCATATAGCTACCATTTTTCATACTTCGATTAACACAATGAACTATAGAGCTAACCTACGCCGGTGATGCGAACATCCAAGCTGGGCGTTTTTTTTTTGTGGGTGTTGGATTCATCCAATGACTTTTCCCGCTCTGGGTGGAACGGAAGGGCGTGTCAGACTTTTACTGACTATAACCCACCCCTGTTCCTTTAGTTGCCTGAGTGCCCAGGGGCGCGGTAATTCGCTTTCGAATTTATCCCCGACCCCTGGGCAGGCATCGGCCATGACAGGCCCCGACATTTATTGCTGACATCTCTTTGAGGCGCGCGTGGAACACTTGCCACGCGCCGCGCCGTCGACTCTCGGGCCTGGTCCTAATCGAACGGTGAGTTACCCACTACTCGCCGTCCACAGGCCCGCATCTACGGTGGACGGAGATGGCCTGCAGTCTCGACATAGTTAACGATCGCGTAACGACCGAATTTGTTCGCTAAAAAATTAATGTTGCAAGGAGGCAAACTTACAAGTTAATTAAATTGTTACAAGCGATAAATATTATTCATTAAAATTTAAATAAATTATAAGTTTTCATGAAAAATGGTGCTCGCGAGTTCAAACGCCGTCTCTGTAAAATTTTTAAGAAAATCAATATTTTTTTTAGGTTATAATCTAAATTTTTTTCTCATAATGAGGGAGTTTTGTAACGGCTAGTAATTTAGCAATCAGTAGCTAATGTTAGTTTTGCTATTAGTGTCAAGTCTATCTACTCGTATATATCTTCTTCTTAGATTGACCTTAGTTACCGGTACAAAACCCACATCGTTTTGCTCGCTTAGCTTCGTTTAGCTCTAGTAGTTGGGCGACATGAGCAAACCTTAACAAACTTAGCTTCGTTTCACTTCGTTACCAGTGTATGTGTGTTCTGCCTAGCCTTTTCCCAACTATCTTGGGTTTGGCTTCCAGTCTAACCGGATGCAGCTGAATACCAGTATTTTACATGGAGCGACTGCCTATCTGACCTCCACAACCCAGTAACTGGGTAATACGATACCCCTTGGTAAGACTTCGTTACCAGTGTGACCTGCGATTAATAAACTCATTCCTGTTCGTTGGTAATGTTCGTTCACCTTCGTTCGCTTAGCCTGTAGGTACTTTAACGCAATCCGGGAGCAAACCATTATCACGACTTTTGTCCGTTTTTCTTCCGCTCCGCTCATCCGGTTTTCATTTACCGATTAATGATTCAAAGGTTTAATTCTCATTCAGGAATTAAGCTATTTTCATTGTAAGGATGGGTTTAAATGGATTGAATGGTTTTTACATTTTGTTTTACACAATGGATTCCTTTTTTGTTACGAAGATTGGGTTACCTGATTAATTAGCAAATAAATTGTGTAGGCACTAGCTTATGTCCGCGGTTTCGTCCGCGTGAAATAGTGTTTTATTCTAAGGGAATTTACTACTGGGATAAAAAGTTTTCTACGTCCCAAGTCATAGCTTTCCTGTATCTCAAGTTACATCCGAATCCGTTTGGCTGTTGAGGCGTGATTTATCAACAACCATCCAAACTTTCACATTTATGACAAATATTGTTATTGTTATGGATGTGGATGGCTATAAGAGTAGACGAAGGCCAAGAAACGATGGTTAGACTGTGTAAAAGAGGATATGCGTAAAAAGGGGGTGACTATAGAGATGACGACTAATAGAGGAGTATGGAAGAAAAAGACATGTTGCGCCGACCCCAAATAAATTGGGATAAGGGCATGAGAATGAATGAATTAATGCATGATTGTTATGATTCAGATAACTAATACAAATAAATAAAATTGAAGTGTTTGTTTGTAATGTCAATTTAATAGTTTTCTTTTTTTAATTTCATACAGTTACTTGCACGATATGCCTAAAAATCATTTTTTTTAATTTTTGTCCGTCTGTCTGTTTGTTCCGGCTAACTTTACAAATTCTTTACTAAATGTCTATAGCCACAATACTTTATTTTTTGAGATACTTGCCGAGATTTGGCTGATGGTCTGTGAGGACTAAGGGACCGCACTATAGGGACTGTAGTTTTTAATATATTTGTTCACAAATTCCCAGATTTGTTCTACAATTGTTTAAAGTCTACTACTGAATCCTACGATTTTTATTTTGCGAAATACCAGTGTGGTTGAAGGAAAAGGTTGGACCGATTCTGATAAGATTATACTGGCAGGTAGCTGACCATAAGGAGTAACTTAGGCTAATAAAATTCTACGCGGGTGAAGCCGCTGACAGAAGCTAGTAAATAATAGACATAATCAGCCTTTAAACGTTCCCACTGCTGGGACACAGGCCTCCTCTCTGTGACAGGGAATAGGTCTCAATCTACCATGCGGGCCCAATGCGGGTTGGTGGATGTCACAAGTTGGACTTGCCGATTTCCTCATGATGTTTTCCTTCACCGTTTTGAGAGCAGTGATGATGAAATAATTTATTCAAAGTAAAGTGCCTGCCTGGTCTTACCAAAGTAGCAGACTAGGACTAGCACGTATGAACGAAGACAGGTGAGCCAAAAAGAAAACTTCATGGAAGGGACCTGCAGGCAGGTATTTTATGAAGTTGATCGTGGATCTCTATTTTAAACGTTGGTTTTTCTTTTTGTTTTTTTTAATTAATTATGCTACCGGTTTTTATAATCTGCTCTTTTTAATATTTTTTTTTTCAATTTATTGTTTTTATTTTTAAAATCTTTTATTTAACTTTGTATTTGTGAGCGCCGCCGAAACAGCGTATTTGTGTCCATTTGATAGTTTATTGTTCTGTGCCTCGGAACAATGAATAAATAATACGTTTGTTTTGTTTATTGTTCTGAGACAGCGACACGCTGAAAACCAGCGCCGTGGATTCGTGCCTGCGTACATGGGCCGCTGCAAAAAGCTGAGCGTTAGCCGTTTTGCGTGGTAGTGGGGCATATATCCATCTAGGATATATTATGTATTAATTGTTTATGTAACAAAATGTATGTGCGTCGCTTTCACGTGAATAAACAGTTTTTCTTTCTTTCTTTCTTTCTTTCAGGCAAGAAAACTAGAGGCAGACCGGCAGAGCGATGGCTCGATGAAATTTTGAAAGCAGCGGGCAAAAATTGTATTGATAAAGCGAGAGATAGAACTATGTGGAGAAAATGGAGAATGCCTTTACTCTATAGAGAGGTCCTTAATAAATAAATCAATAAATTAAAAGAAAGAAATATAATTATGAAATCAAATTGAATTGAATATTCTAATCTTTTTTAAAAGAACCGATTTAAAATATTTTTATTTCTTTTATTACATTAATTAATAAGTAAATTGCATGATCTTTAATCATAATGTCTTTGTAATATTTTTATTAAATAAGGAAATAAAAAGGCTTATTTTTTTATAATTATTAAAATGCCTGTCTGGGTGCGAACCTACAACACGTAGGTAAGTAGGATCCGTTACCACTGGGCCACCACTGCTCTCAAATATCCAATAAGTAAGATCTACTAAACAGTTTAAAATGGTCAATAATTTTACCTACCCTTGACAAAAACGAAAAGAAAACAGCTTTTTGCTTCATTTATTCAGCAGAAAAAAATACAATATCCTTAATTCGATCTTGAGCCATGCTGAGTAGTCAATGGACTGTGTACGGAACCCTGCAGGGCGCTCATTTGATAAGGAAAACGAACATAATATTACATAACACTCACTAGATATAACCACAGCTTCATTCGCGTGAATGTTGTGGTTTCTGAAAGCCTGGTCCATTTTATCTTCAATAAATAATAATAGTGTTCGGTTTTCAGAATGAATATTGCTATACATACAAATCTAAATCACTAAAAAGTGCATAAGTGACGGTTGTCGGGAAGAACGTGTCAACCGTCGTCGTTGAGGCCGCAGTTTATAGGATTCTCCAGAGAGTCGCGACGCAACAATGCGACAAGGATGTTATGCGACATTGCTTAGCTGTATTCTGTTTGTTCCAACAACTCCCTCTTATCTCAAAGAACGTTTGTTCCTTCATGACACACATAGATTTGAGATCATCGGAGAATTTGAGACTTTTGATGCCCTCCCATTCTACTAAATTTTACGACAAAAAGTACACATTCCAGGCAAAGAGAAAGAGTCACCGCGACTCTGGCACAGGTAAATGAAGGAACAGGGGTGGGTTTTAGTAAGTAAGAGTCTGCCACGTCCTCCTACTCATCGAGGTCTTTCTAATTTATAGCGGGATAGTGAAGACTATTTTGCGATTAAGAGATTCGTTTGCGAAATATTAAACTTTAAAGTTATATACGAGTCGAGCGTCGCCCCTCTAACTAAAAACTAAATTGTTGACTTCAAAAATCTGAAATAAATCGTATTGGTAGTTTATGTAACGAACCTTGAAGGAAAATATATGACAGCTAAGTTAGCTCTGTTTTTTTAAGAGTAATAGTTACCCAACTTAGTAGATGCTGGGACCTACATGGATTTTTTTTACAAAACACAAGATCCGTAGAACACTAAGGTGAAGTTGTAACTTATTTAATACTTAAAACGGGTAGTAAACATGTAAAATTTGGAAAAATAAAACCCGTGTTGTCGTTTTTACCTCTCCGGTAAACCGTGAACTCAATTAATATGTACATAGTAATAATCATAAAGCCCCCTTCTAATTCCGCTTGTTATAATGGGTGACTACGGAACCCTACACTGCACGTGGCCCGACATACACTATGCCGGTTTTTAGTACAAATGGTCACGCAATGCTTGATGTCGATACCTGAGTCGGTGGTGATGGATTGAAATTATCTCAAATTAAATGTTTTTTTTAGTTCTTTCAGTCCATCCAGAGGTTTTCTGCACCCATATAATAAATTTCGTATATAAACTTGTATAACTTCTTTGATGTACAATAAAGTTTATTGATGTGTAACATCTTTCTTCTCGCTTTCCTGCAATCTGTGGAAGTTATTTCATGAAATGGGACGGAAGTGTGCAACAGAAAGCCGGGGGACACGCGTGCTATTTGAATTGACCAATGAGCGTGCGTGATAGTAAAGTTGGCCGTCAGATTTTAAAACGATAAGTCTGCACGCGGTCGAAATCGGAACTAAACGTTTAATTTCATTTTTCAGAATATAATGTTTATGTTGCTTATTATTAAGGTAAGATGTCAAATGAAGCCTCGCTCGTTTTTCTCTACTCTATTATTCTGTTCTTGGTAAAAAATTCAACTGAAATAAGTGCAGAAATAATTAATTTGGTTTAAAGTATTGTAATAAATTAATATGTAAAATGTAAACCATGTTTTCTTATTCTCTGCTTACTATAAAATAAGACCATAGGGAATTTGATGTTTCGTTATGAAATGACCTCTAATAAGAATCACAATATTGTCACCGTAAATAATATTTTAATATAACGGCAACCGATTTTCCAAATTAGCATGCAATTTAACAACATAATTGTTAGATTTAAATTGCTTTTCCGGTAAGAGGTGCCTTCAAAGGAAGTGGTATGAAAATTACTTCTTTGTACCAATTTGTTACACGTTTTAAATCTGCACAGCTGTAACCATTTATTTGAATAATAAAAACATATTTCAATCTTCGGATTTTCTTAATTGACGATAAAAGGTCAAAATACTTTTTTTTTATTTTACAGCAACAGACAATATATTTATTTATTTAAATTTCATGTACAATAGTGGTACATAGGCGGACTTAATGCAACAAGGCATTCTCTACCAGTCAACCTTTGGGTTAAATAAACAACTCTGTGGTAGGTGCACAACCACAAATAGATCAAAATTTAAAATCGAAAATACTAGACCGATAATAAAATACATATATATGCTAAAATAACATACTAATAAATATCATAATAAATACCAAATAATACATTATAAAAATACAAAAAAAAAGAAAAAAAAACTTTAAAAACAATTTCTACGACGAGGACCAAGCTACGTTTGAGAGGACTTTAAGTAGTAGTTCCGGATTTTATGCTTAAACGAAAATTTACTCTGAGCTTTTTTGATGTCAAGGAGAAGCACGCTCCAGAGTCTAATCGTTGAAATAACATAAGAGTTAGACAAAAACCCGGTGCGGTGAGAACGAATGTGTAGAAGTAAGTTTTTGGATGCACGAAGGCTCAGACTGTGAGAACTGCCCAATACTTTGAAATGTTGTTTTAAATAATCAGGAGCACAAGGATCGTTCATAATAGTGAAGAGCATGCAGAGGGATCTGAGGGATCTCCTGTGTCGGATAGGCAGCCATTTAAGCTGAGAACGGTAGAAAGAAATGTGATCATGTTTCCGAAGGCCAAAGATAAAACGAATACAGTTGTTGAGAAGACGATCCAATTTGTTTAGAAGTTCTGGGGATAGATCAGAGTAACAAACATCAGCATAATCAATTATAGGCAGCACTAGCGATTGGACCAAAGTGGTTTTAGTGCTTGATGGAATGAAGTGCTTGAATCTATAGAGAGATCGCAGTGTGAATGTGACTCTCTGGCTTACCTGAGCAATCTGCTTTTTATCCTGTCGTCAATGTAAAGGCCTAAGTCCTTGACGTGTGGCGAGAGAAGGATGATAGTATTGCCGAAAACAAGCGCCTGCAATTTACTGGAGTCCAATTGACGTAACAAATATGAACTACCAATAGCCTGACATTTAGCCTGATATTTCAGAATAAAGATGCAGTGCTTCTATGAAAATAACTTCTCAGTATTTAATTGAATGACTTATCCAAGCACCTAATGCAGCAGCAGACTGAAGGTATAATTTTCCACGTGAACTTCCCAACACAATACGCTTTGCATTTATAGGTGTGACCCAAATCACAATTTGGAGGTTTAATAACTTGCGGCAGTAAGATACGCTCATTTACAGTTTAATTACTAAATAAAATTATGTTTCACAGTTACATCCCAAGTTTATGTCACATGTAAATTGAAATTCCAACTTAACGACTACTGGCTCATTTACAATTCAGATTAGAAATACTCTAATAATAAATAATCAAAATCACGCTGTAAAATATCAAGCATCGGAAATTAGGTACGATAACAAAAATTCCCACCCGTAACGCTTGTGGCAGGGTCATCACTCGCTAAATTCTAATTACCATAAATCCGAAAGAAGCCTTTGCTAAAATGCCGAGCGCTAACTAAATGAAACTCAGCATATTTTTTTCGTACAAAAAAGACTACAGTTCACTACACACAGTTGTTTATCTGAGGCTGCGGAGTGTTCCGAGTGCCATCATCATCAGTCAGGTCGGGCCGCGGTAATTACTTGTACAGCCCTACAGGACGCCGGGATGTGCTTGGGGCAACCCTGATCTATGAGGGTTGCTAGCGAGATAGCACCCGAAAGGTTGATAAGTCCTGCGCAAAGTAAACTTAATAATTTTGTGGCATATAAAATTGAAATGATGATAATATTTTTGCGGGATTTTAAACGATGTGGATTTTGAATGTGGCTTTTTCATGTTTTGGCTGAGCAGTAAAAAATAATATCTCTCAATATGAGGGATATGTCTATTAACTTATACAGCCGTTATTTCACTCAAATTGTGTTCCAGTTTAATAAGCTTTCTTTTAACTTGCAATGTTGGTACCCAAGTAAGTTGTCCACTTCAAAATTTGCAAACCACTTTTCGACCACTTGTTTATTTTATCTTGTAGATATTACCTACTTCTTCGGGCACAGTGAAAAATTTAAGTACTCATTGAAACGATTATCCATTAAATAAAGAATTTACAAGTCTGATACATACATGATAAGATTATCGATATACTAAACACATAAGTCTTTTTCTTTATTTTCTTGGGAAAACCTTACTTAAAGAAAAAAGATTAGGTTTTCTGAGAATTCAAGCTGTTTTATTTTTCTGGAAATGCTTGTCTCTAAATGTAGGATTCTAACCCTTTTACACAAGGGTTAAAATCCCAAAATACTATATCTGAAGAAACTGTTTACAAAACAAGTAGGTACGATTCTAATGAAGTAATAAAAAAAATTGAGTTGTTTGAGAATATAGAAAATAATTTTGTTCTTCAAAATGATTATATCATTAATTTTCAAGCAATCATTAATTTCCTTAATACAGGGAAAGGTATTAAGTACACTGTATCTGCAAATATTTATATTACTATTACTCCCACAAATTAAATAGATATTAAAACAGCATAACGTAATTAATAGAATCAAAATAAATTGGGAATACTATGTCAAAGGTGATTTTTTCACAAAAGTCAAGATTAAAAAGAAATTTCTACTTGTTGTGTTACTTCTGCCCGTTAAAGGCTTCTTAGTGTAAACTTTCCAGAATAAAAATTAGTCACCGTCTGTCTTTATACCTATAGAACTTAGTCCTCAAATAGCAACACTTGTAGAATCGTATAATTATGTTAAATAATTAATGTATTTATTATGCTAATTCTTTTAACCTTGACGTCAATAACCACCTTGTTTGCTCCAAATACGGCTAAAAAACCTTAAAAGAAATGCACTAGCGGTTATACCTATTATTTTGTTAGGAATTTCACCACATCCAAAATATTTTTATACAGCATGTAACAAAAACCCTGTCCAATCCAATAAAGGCATATTCCTCGTTTAACATACGTACTAGAAAAAGTTGTAAAAAAAAATGTAACTCATAAAAATCATAAGTTATAGATTTTTATAAAATATGCAATTTAACACTAAATATGGCAAATTTTCATAAGTTGACAACACTCCACCGGCCGGTGAAATCTTTTCATTTTTACCTATTTTTATTTCTAACGATACCGCCCTGCACTAGCCGCGCTGTAAGCACTATGTCTCGCTCAGGCGGCATCTTTCAAACGAAACAGTAGGTGAACTTTGTCGAAAGCGCAGTGTTGCTTTTGATAAGTTTTAATTTTTTTTTTTAATTAATTATTTTCAAGTAATACCCTTCAGGATCAGACAGGGTCTTTGTTACATGCTGTATGATGGCACGGAACCCTCGGTGCCCGATTACGACTCGCTCTTGACCGTTTTTTATATTCTTATTACATAGCTACATGATCACATCCAGAGATATTAGTCGTCATCGCAGTAGGTACATATAGTCACCCTCTTAATTCTCCTCAATGCAAATAATATAACATGTAATTGCAATCGCTTTCATGAAATTCTGATGGATATTTACTCGGTAATCCAATGAATAATAAACGTCAATTAACATACGTTACATGTCGCACGCTGGAGTGATTAATTTCAATGTGTGTCTACAAAGAATATAGGTATACTTACTGGTTTAATTTTGAATGATTCATATTTACGAATCACTGAACGACTATTTTTTAGTGGTTATAAAAAACTTTTTTGGAAATCGGTTGTATGTTTTTATAAAAAGTGTAAGTAAGTTTTTTACTTTTCACTTTTAGTTGTTGAAACCTTTCTTTTTTTTGGGGTTGGGAAATCATCCTATGACTTCTCCTGCTCGTGTTAGACTTTTACTGACTAAAACCCACCCCTGTTCCTTCTTTGCCCGAGTGCCCAGGGGTGCGGTAACTCTGTTACGAATTTATGCAGGCATCGGCCATGGTGGGCCCCGTCAGCGGTGGCTGACATCTCTTTGAGGCACGCGTGGAATACTACGCGCCGTCGACTCTTAGGCCTGGCGCTGATCGGATGGCGAGCTACCCATTACTCGCCGACCGCAGGCCCGCGCAGTTGTTGAAATTTATATCTAAAAAAATTAGTAAAGTTATGCCCGAATTGATAGTCCCAAAAACGCCAACGCCTGCATAGTGCCGCCATGAGCCATTTTTTATTTTTATTACATAACCTATTCTAACATTGTCATTGTCAAAGATAGTTTACTGACAGCTGAGAGGCACAGATTAAAATCAAAGCCGGCGGCGCGTGCGTCATGTTGCAGGAAGCGGAATGTTGCCACTTATTTTTTTTTTTTTTTTTGCGCTGTATAATATTTAGAAGTTTTACTCATTGTTTTCTGCACCGGTCGACGTCATGACGTTGGCGCCAGCTGTCGCTGAAAACCAGCGCTGGGGCTCTGTCTTGCATAGGGTCATAGCACTTAAGCTGAGCGATGGCCGTTTTGCGTGGATGTGACGCATTTTTTCCCCCAGTTTTTCTTTTTCTTTTTGTGTTTCTCTGTTTTTTGCGTCATGTTTACCGTAAATAAACGTATTTTCTTTCTTTCTTTCTTCTTTCATAATTCGTGTAATTAGGGTGTATCAGGGTGAACTGTACAAACGGTACTCGGTGAACTGTACGGTGAACTGTGTCTGTGTACCCCTTCAGAGCGTATCAGCGTGATGTTATACATATGACGACGGGTTGTCTTCCAGTCTAACCGGAAGCAGCTGAATACCAGTATTTTACATGGAGTGACTGCCTATCTGACCTCCACAACCCAGTTACTGGGTAATACGATAATCCCAGTCTTACCACTTGGTAAGACTGGTTGTCAGACTATCGGGCTTCTGACGACCCGTTACGACTGTCAGTTGCGAGTATTGTTTGTTTATATGTTATCGGCAATCTTAATATGCCAGTCGTAAGTAAGATATCCTGACGTTGCTCCTATTGCTGTTACCAGGATTTAAAGGAAACTAGCACAAATGGGATGATGGAGGCTAGGTTCGCTCGTCATCCCCTTTGAACCTAAGATATTTCGGGGTACCCTACGTCGCGAGTTCGCTTTACTCGTTCTTGGACTAATCCTAATAAAAAAACAACAGGCGAAATAATGTTATTACATCTATTGTATGTCCTTCATACGACTCTTGACGAAATTAAGAAATTCTCTAATTGCCTACGGCTTTATACCTAACGACGACAGCATGCAAACGGACGACATCGTTCGTATAAAGACGAGTTCTACAAGATGCCTGCATCAAATACATCCCAAGCCGAGAGTTTTCAAACAACATTAAAAATAATTTATATAGCAGTATTTTTTTTTCTTTTTTCGATGCAGCCGGCCTACTTCCCCCAATCCTCAGCAGCAGAAAGTACTTTCCAATAAACAAAAATAATACTGAAATAAAATAAACATGGAAGTTCCATTTACATTTCTAATTTGAACTCGTATTTTCTGATTCACTCCATTAAGTTGCCTAAGGAAATTAGCCTGACACGTTTTCAGTTACGTGAAATTTCAGAGAAAAATGTCCATTACAATAATTAATTTTCCAGTACTGTTGCCCTATTTCCAATTAACGGAAAGGAAAGTAAAAACACGCAAGTACGCTCGCGACCGAAAGTCTTTCGTTTTGAATCACAATTTAGGGACGGTTGTTAAATATTTTCGTTCAATTTAGACGTACTTTTGTTTGCCATTAAGAATTCTTGTTTACATTGGGTTCGTAAATAAGAAAATGTTGTTTGCTAAGATTTTGTAAGGGTACGGTTTTAGGGAATTACAAAGAAACGTAATAGGATAACTTTTAAAGGCCGTATATTGTGAAGTTGTTCTAGAACACAGGTCATTTTTACCGATCAATCAGAGATGAACTCCCATTCGAATCGTTTTCAAAATCACGCTACTAGCCAACAGCTTCAAAGCCTACGACACTCCTACGCCTAGTTTTTGCTTCTGTATGAAGTAGATTTTTTTTTTTCTATTTCCATACTGTATTAATATTAGTGTTGCCCAAAATCGGTCTTGGTCTTGCAGTCTTGGTCTTGTTCTTGCATTTTCGCAAGACCAAGACCAAGACCAAGACCGCCTTATTGTAGCAAGACCAAGACCAAGACTGAACCCTGCAAGACTTGAGCAAGACAAGACTTAAGCCTGCAAGACTCTTGCGTCTTGCAGTTAAGACAAACTGAGATTTGGGCGTTATTAAGTAGGTATTTGGTTTCAATCCCGATTTTGAGAGACGTTCCCCAGTATCAAAACCGTAGGTATCGTCATAACACTTAACTAAGGGCTGTAGTTGTATCTGCAGTTGGCAACATGCCGCTCGTCTGAAAGAACCCTAAAAGGTTGTAGGTATTGATTAGGTAGGTAAGTACTAATAATGTTTCAACTATTTATTAAGTAGGTAGCGTGTTAATACTCACAAATCTGTTCCCATCATCCCATGTGATAAAATGTACCTAGAATAACTTTCTAGCAAAGTTCATACCTTGTAGGTATCTACCTATAATAATATATTATGCTTGTTTATGTCTAATGTGCAGATCTAACGTTAGTACTCGTAGGTTGGTATGTGCTTAACCCGTCAGCGCCCTGCGCGCGCGAAACTCGCACATCTGGCATACCCGCGCTATTTTCCCGCCATTGACATGTTTATGACTTTGTTTACATAAAACGGTTCGCTGACGCTTCTATTGGTGCTAGGCACTTGAAGTTTTTTTTATTGGGTTGTTGAATAAACAGACCTTATCATAAAATGTAAACAATACTTGTGTTACGAGAGTTGAATTCTAATCAAATGCTGTTATCAACGGTTTGGCGGGAATAGTATTTGTTCACGTATTAGGTTCATTTCTGATAAAACCAGTGTATCAATTTACACGAAATTTTGCATGTTATACTATGAATATACAAGTAGTTTAATAGCAATGTTTTTTTTTGTAGAGTCCGATACAATATTTTCCTATTATTCATTCTCAAACTTCATATCACGAAAACCAAACCAAGTAACGGCTTTTTCAAATTACGTTACTGCGTTTGCGTTGCGTTTTGTGATGCGTTTTTTTTCTAATACTATGTAATAACTACCTAACAATAAATAAATACCTTCACACTGTGTTCAAACACACAGAAAGTCACATCATTCACCCTCACAATAACAATGTAAACAAAACCGTTTAACCTTGACAAGAAATGTCATAACGTAATCATTTTTCAAAATATTTATCTAAAACGATGTTATAATGACGTAATAACAACATAGTAATGAATATATAAACACAACATATCACATAAACAAACACGAAACTAATTAAAACACACAATATCAACAAATTGTCGTCCGCCGTTGACAAACATAAACATGCAAATAAAAACATTTTTTTTAATTTTTCAAAACAGTATTTCTCTATGGAAATGTTTGTAAAAGTACGATACTATCACGCTCCGAGTGTGTAAAAATTTCCACAGGAATATGACGTTTCGTTATGTAATCATAGAGGTTGAAAGAACGCGTGCCACCCGCGGTCCGAAAGGGCCGTACGGGTAGTGGTCCGTATTCTGGGTTCGCGGTCCGAAAGGGCCTTACGGTAGCTGACGGGTAATTATAGCCAACAAAATTATATAAACATTATGTAGGTACCTACTTATGTTTCAAAGTTTATATTATTCTTCTATTCAGCAAAATTTAAAACTAACAGCGAGTCGAGTAGGTCTAGTAACAGTTTCTACGGCAGCCAATGTTATGGTACAGACGCCAGCACATCAAGCTACTACAATCTGTCAAATTTCTTTAACAGATTTTCAACTTTATCGCTAAAGAATTAAGGTTCAAGGTGGATTGGGAAAATGTGACGTTCTGCGAATAAACTGTTGGTCGGTCGGTGTATTATATACCTACTTATTTGATAATTTACCGACAAAGACGCCGCGGTTTGCAACAAGTGTATCACAGCATTTGACACTGTTTGAGCGCCGCATTCGCCGACAAAGAGTACGGACAGAGGCACACAAAATTGTTACCTATTTTGGTAGGGTTGGTACAGGAGGATAAAATTAAATGACCTTGAAGATGTCTCAGCAGTAAGTAGGTATAAATTGAATGCTCTGAGTTTCTTGTATAAATACATTCACACACTGGCTCGAATTCAAACACCACAGCGTTTAAAGCTGTCGGGCGAGATGATAATTAATAACTAAGTAGGTATTGCATCTACTGAATTGCGAATATTTTGATTTCGAAATAATCATTGTTAATATCGGTAAATGATAGATAGTGAGTGATATACCTAGGTACTAAAATGTGAGCAGCAAGATTGAAAATTGATATTCAAAGGTCGAGAAATGAGTTTGACTTTGTAAAAGTAATTTTTTTTTAAATAATTCCTCGACCTTTATGAACTTGGAGGGTTGTATTGATGATTTTGATTATTATAATTCTGTAACTACATACGTCTTACAGCTCGAATCATAATCTAAAATCTAAACTAACGTGTTCAATAAATAGCAATAGGCTAATAGGTATTTGCAAGACTTGTAAGACTTGCGAGACTCTTGCTGCAAGACCAAGACCAAGACCAAGACTGAGAGCGCAATACCAAGACCAAGACCAAGACCAGGTGTATTGACGCAAGAACAAGACCAAGACTGGCCTAAGTCTCGTCTTGGTCTTGCATTTGGGCAACACTAATTAATATACTACAAATCATACCCTTTACTTCTTTGTCTTCAAGCAAACAATAGGCCGTTAGCTTGGTTGACTATCATCCTCATCATTTCAGCCGAAAGACGTTCACTGCTGAACACGGGTCTCCCCCAAGTGCCACCACAACAACCGTTCTTGTGCGTCTCTCATCCTGTTCACAGTCCGGTTCTCCTTGCTCCTTGCGCTGCCTGAGAGCTGTATTTGGTCTTAAAGTAACTGACAGTTGCGTACCTATATTTAAGTCTCATAAATTATTAACCTTCCCATGCCTTTATATCCTTGAATTAGCAATATTTGTAATAACAAATCGAAGTCTATTTGCAACTTTAATGGAAACTAGAAAACGAAGTACACCTTTGAGATCACAATACCAGAATCTATTATGCACGGGCGTATTTCAAACTGGCTTATTGAAAAGAAATGTGATTCGTATGGCCGAAAGTGAAAAGTAAAAATCTTTAATAAAATACCTGACGAAATTAAAACCTTACCGTTTCAAAAATTTAAAAAACGTTTCACAAAATTACTAGTAGATAAATGTTATTATTCTGTGCAGGATTTCTTAGATGATAATTTTTTGTAATACTTTTACTATCCTACTTTTTATTACATTTGCATGCTATATTAAGGCAGAATGTACATGGATTCTATTATTTAATTTAACAACTTATTTTTATGTAGGTACCTACATTCCAAGCAAATAAAGACCTATTCTATTCTATTCCTTGTGTGAGGTCTTCCAACGTTGCGTCTTCCGATATGCGGTCGCCACTCCAGAACTTTGAACTTTTTTGGTTGACTGAATGATTGAACGATGAATCTTCGGTTTCATAAAGTAACCAAAAATATAAGGAAAAAGCTCTTTTATTAGGCAGGTAATTATTGGTTCACCAAAACATTACGATACTATTAATGATGATCCTAATGCGTATTCCATTAGTTTAATTGTATTAATTAGATTAATTTGCATTAATCTGATTAATACAGTGCTGGTTAGGTTTTTGCTAATTAATAATAATAAACTTGTAAATTGTTATGACGTATTATTATCTTGACATTGTCTAAACTCAGTGTATCATTATTTATCGTCGACTACATGTTACTATAGGTCTTTGAAGTTTCCGTTTTATAAAACGGGTCACTTTGAGCTGTGATAACTTAGGATAGACATTGGCACGGATTCTCTTGTTCAATATCTAAACTAAAATTAGAGAATTGCTATCTTTTACTAAAAGGCAGTGCGAGAAAAGGACGGCTATAGCTATGCACTAAGTTAGAGATGTCAAACTAGTTTACGCCTTGCGCTTCGCCGTGTTTTTAGACGACATGTTTTTACGTGTACTCTTAATTTGTATGGAAATATTAGTTCAAACTAAATATGACAGCTCTAATTTACGTCCGTCTCTTTCTTGTTTTATTAGAGAGAAAAAGATAGCAATAGCCTAAATTAAGTTTAGTTTGTGCATAACAGAATCAACACCAATGTCATGGAATAATAAGTTAAAATTAATTTTATATTTAAATCATTTTATTCCTTTTTCTAAGTTAATTATTCACTTTTCTGTTTGGATTTAGTACTGTCTGTAACATCATTGTATTTAAGTTTAACATTTTTTTATGAAAGCTAAGAAAATTTGTGTTATTTTTAACCGACTTCGAAAAAGGAGGAGGTTATCAAATTGGATGTTTGTATTTTTTTTTTTTTTTTTTATGTATGTTCAGGCATAACTCCGTCATATATTGACGGATTTGCAAAATTCTTTTTTGTTCGAAAGGGGTTTATTCCGAAATGGTCCCATTTAAATTTCAAAAAGATCTGATGATGGGTTTCGGAGACAGACAACGGAACTCTTCAAAAATTGACAGCAAATCAATCGCGATTGCTGCTATCGTATGTCTATGAATTGTTAACACAGTTTAATGGGGAACCACAACTAAAAAGTGAAAAATAAAAAACTTTTTTACAAAAAAATAGAACCGACTTCCAAAAAAAGTGTAAAATAACTTTAATTTCGGAAGTCGGTGTCAAAAAACGAAGACACAAAACAGGAACACCGACTTCCGAAATTAAAGTTATTTTGCACTTTTTTTGGAAGTCGGTTCTATTTTTTTGTAAAAAAGTTTTAGAATATGAGTTCTACATTGGAAGCAATGCGTCTCAAACGGTATTCAAATTAATGACGTACACGAACATAAAACTTCTAACGAAAAAAACTGCGTATTTTTGTTTCAATTGCTTTCGTTTGGGCAACTTTACGTCACAAATAACCCTCCTTTTCCGGGCGATTACGGGCTAAAATTTCCAAAACAAAACTTTTAAACCAATAATAGAAGTGGTAGGTATACCTACGTCATTGATATTGCGTCCCTTTTGAAATGCATTGTTTTGACGTTGGAACTCATACTCTGAAAGATTTTTTTTTAAACTACATTTTTATAAAATTAGAATAGAATAGAATTATCTTTATTATGTACTATATAAATTACAAAAAAATATGAAGAAAACATTACATAGGGTGACACAATGGGCGGTCTTATCGCTAAAAGCGACCTTTTCAAGACAACATTTGGATCGATTTTAAAGAAAAAAGGAAAAAACAGTACTGTAGGTTGTGTTAGGTGTACTATTTATAATAATATATACAATAAATACATTATAGATAAATATAAAGTACAGAACCCTAGTAAAAATGATTAAAGAGAGAGGTAGTGATTCTTGACCATTGTTTTAAAAGTGGACAAGGATTGAGCACGCTTTACCGACACGGGCAAGGCATTCCATAACCGCACTGCTTGACCCGTAAAAGATTTGTCGTAAAAGCTGGTGGAATGCATCTCTAGTCTCAAGTTTTCCGAAGACCCCAGATATCTATTATGCGTGTCATGAAGGAACTTGAAACGTTCTTTAAGATAGGAGCACGTTGAAGGATTGAACAGAATACAGTAGAGCAGAAATAAAGTATGAGAATCCCGGCGAAGACGTATGGGAAGCCACTTGAGCTGTGTGCGAAATTCAGTAATGTGATCATGTTTGCACAGGCCATATATAAAGGTTTTAAAGACGCTCAAGTTGTGCCTGGGTAAGATCGAGATAACTGACATCAATATAGTCAAGGATGGGAAGCAGAAGGGACTGTGCAAGCGCAGTTTTAGTGGCAGTGGGAAGACAGTTCTGCAATCGTATAAGGGACCTGGCAGATGCAAAAATTTTGCGGCTTACGTCCTGTAGCTGCGGACCCCAAGACAGATATTTGTCTATCCAAACCCCAAGGTTCTTTACCTTCGCAAATATTGGAATAGTAGTTCCGTTAAATTGTACCTGGGGAAGCTGTGACCAACTTAATTTTGGAATCATCCTAGAGCTGCCAACAACAATGACCTGAGTCTTCGACGGATTTACCTGAATTTCATTTGCCTCACTCCACTCACAAACCGTAGCCAAATCCTTGTTTATTGCATTAATTGCATCAGACAAATCTACAAGGGCAGCCTGTTTGTAGATTTGTAAATTGTCTGCATAAAGGTGGTAGGAAGAGAGAAGTTTTATGGAAATAGCGTTTATAAGTATTGCGAAGAGTAGAGGAGATAACACGCCACCCTGAGGCACTTCGGCAGTTGTATAACACCAGGAAGAGTTAGATTCTTCTATGCATATACGTTGCCGGCGGTCATACAGGTAACTGTGAAACCAGTCAATCGCTGTTGGAGATATGTTAAGCGAGCGAAGTATGCCAAGCAAGATATCAAAATCGAAAGTTTTTTTCTGCTTTATCGCCATATTTTTATTATAAATATGGCGATATAGCAGAAAAAAACAAAACCCAAAGAAACAAATGAATAACTGATTTTTAAAACCAATGAACTTTACAATTTATTTGTACTTAGAATTCCAATCACACAGTTCAAAGTGTGTTTCAAAAAACGGTAATTTTATAGGTAAAGACATAATATGATCACATAGATTCTTTCTTGATAAATTAAACCACTTGAACCTTAAAATATCTGAATAATAGCAACAATATTAAAAAAGTTTGTGTGTACTTATGTACGCACGTAAGAAGTTATACTTTTTTAACGTAACAAAATAAAAAACCAAACTGTCACAAAGTTTACAAAAGGAAAACAATCATTCTTCATGAACCACAGACTATAGCTAACTTCAAGGTGTCGGTTTGTCATGACGATGTGCTCGCGCATCGTAAAAATTTATTCTCATTATTTTTCCCTAACGCGCCAAAAGAGGTATATCTTCAAAAAAAATACATTACCAGATCCTAATACAAAAAAAACGCAATACATACCAAAACTAAGCACGCAGCTGTACCTTCCTATACATCCAATTCGCTTTTACACTAAATAACTCCGCCAGTTAATTTGAAAGGTGCATTTAGTTCTAATTGAGAACGAAAACATGTTAGTGTAATTGTGAATAACACCCATTTACTACACAACTTACATAATGATATAAACATCTTCACTTGTTGTCCAAAATTAAGATATTATAAGAAAAATATCTTTAATATAAAAATACTCGTAGATACCCTCGTAGGGGCTCGTGGCTACATAATAACAGTCGCGTATTATAGGTCGAACATTCGGTTAAGCAAAACTAGCCAAGGACAGTTCTTGGATGATTGACCATTCATGTGTGCTTCGGAAAGCATGTAGATCCGATCAGAAGATCAAAAGTGTGAAAGTCAACCAGCCTGGCTAAGTGGAATCGTGTTACCCAGTTCAGTGACTGACTGTGACTCTATTTAAATACTGGTATTGAGCTGCATGTGATTAGATTGGAAGTCGACCCCAAAATAGGAAACCGGCCAAGTGCGAGTCCGACTCACGAGCAAAGGATTCCGAACTAATCGTAGTTTTTACACAACTGCCCGACGCAAGGGAGGGTAGTTTATGAGCCTGTGTATATATGTATGTATGTATGTATGTTGTGTTTGTTATTTTGTGGCACTTTAGAGACCAAACGCGTGGGTCGATTTTGATAATTCTTACGTCAATTGAATCGTCTTAATCTTGCGAGTGCTACTAAAGATATGATAGTAATTAAAATACATAAAGAGTACGAGGATGTGATTCCAAAAATATAACTCACTAAAACGTAGAAAATAAAAATTTAAAAAAAACAACTGTAAAAAACAACTAAAAAGTTTCAAACAATTCATTTTTCAAGCACTCGGATGCAGTTTTTTTTTTTTTTTGGGGGTTGGGAAATCATCTTATGACTTCTTCCGCTCTAGGGTGGAGCGGAAGGGCGTGTCAGACTCTTACTGACTAAAACCCACCCCTGTTCCTCCCTGCCTTACATGCCCAGGGGCGAGGTAACTCTTTCGAATTTATCCTCAACCCCCAGGCAGGCATTGGCCGTGGCAGGCCCCGTCCTTTTGCTGACAACTCTTTGAGGCGCGCGTGGAACACTACGCGCCGTCGACTCTCGGGCCTGGTGACCGTCCGCAGGCCCGGGTACTCGGATGCAGTTCAGTTGGTGACCTGAAATAAAAAATTCAACTAAAACAACTGCCACCGACTGCATCAGACTGTTTGAAAAGTGACTTATTTGGAGTTTTTTAGTTGTTTTTACAATCGGTATTTTTATATAAAAAAAATTGTAATAAGTTTTATTTTTTATCAGATATTTTATATGTTTAATATTTTCCTGTAATCTTTAAGTAAACCATTATATTCTGGTTTTTTTAACCGACTTCGAAAAAGGAGGAAGTTATCAATTCGGATGTTTTTTTTATATGTATTTTCGGGCATAACTCCGTCATAATTGACGGATTTGCAAAATTCTTTTTTTGTTCGAAAGGGGTTTATTCCGAAATGGTCCCATTTAAATTTCAAAAAGATCTGATAATGGGTTTCGGAGACAGACAACGGAACTCTTCAAAAATTTGACAGCAGATCAACCGCGATTGCTGCTATCGTATGTATAAGAATTGTTAACACATTTTAATGGGGAGGATAACTAAAAAGTGAAAAATAAAAAACTTTTTTACAAAAAAATAGACACACCGACTTCCGAAATTAAAGTTATTTTGCACTTTTTTTGGAAGTCGGTTCTATTTTTTTGTAAAAAAGTTTTTTTTTTTCAAAATTTAAGACTACAGTTTCGGAGATAATATGGTGGAAAAGTAAATTTCATCACAATGTTTCATTTGATATGTCGCTCGGTACAGTTCGAAAAACTTTATTTTTTAATTTTCCAATTTGTACCCCTAAAGGTGGTCCCCATATTGCAAATTCATTTATTTTCGTTATACGTCCGTGTTTGGGTCACAAACATTTATGTGTGTACCAAATTACAACTTATTGGGTGAAGTAGATTCGGAGCAAATTGGCTGTAACAGACAGATAGACTCACAAGTGATCCTATAAGGATTTCGTTTTTTCATTCGAACGTTCGAAACCCTAAAGAGATATAATTAATCAATAATAATCCATAAATTTGATATTTGTGATTTATTTAGATAAGTAGATAGCATTGAGATTTATCAATGGATTGACAACGAATTAAAAATTTGTTATTTAAAAGGTGTAATCATAATTTTATATAATTAGCATTTAAATTACGAGTGCTCGTTTCGCAATGAATTTATACTTAAATTTATCATCTTCTTGCCTCTGTCATCCATACTATGGGGAAGTAACTCTGCCTGTCTGTTGTTTTGATACCTCTTTACGTCTTTACGGCTGAACGGATTTAGATAAAACTAGGCACACCGGTAGATAATGTTCTGGAATAGGACATATGATACTTTTATCCCTGGAATATGTTCCCTATATGTAGAAGCTAGTATACACAGGCAACTCTCTTGGGATTGGCGCAACACATTTTCTTCTTCCATTTTCCTCTGCCAATTGTCACTCATTCAGTTTTTTTTTATATCACCTCACCGAATCCATCCACTTTTCTTTTTAGCTGCATATTTATCTTCCTCCATTCCACCCTGTATTATCGTTATTTTTTTAGTCACATGCATTTCATCCCTCCTCATCAAAAGATAAAAAAAAATTGAAAGAAACTATTCCCTTTCAATTTTTTATGTCTATGGTGCTATTTTCGAACTTCAAAATTTTTAATGAAGTATGTAAATACTAAACAACACAAAACAAGAAAACTAGCTATTTTATAATAACTAGTTTTGAAAAAAAAAACTATCGAGGACCACTGCCACGATTACCGTAATAAAACTTTTTAGAATAGATAAGATATTAATTAATCTGATTTTAGTTACTAATATTAATGATTATTTGTTAGGATAAGTACTTTTTAGAAACAACAACAAGATAACACTATGTAATAAGTTCCGGAAATAGTGTGAATATCACGAATATAAATATGAATTACGCAGAAATTAACCTATGTAACGTCCTTGTAACACGCCGAACCGATATTAGAGATTATGCGTCGTTCAAAAGAGATAGACAAAGAAACGATAGATAGACTGTGGGAAAGAGGATATGGATAAAAAAAGGTTTGACTACAGACATGACAACTAATAGAGAAGTTTGAAGAAAAAGACATGTTGCGCCGACCTCAAATGTAAGGGCAGGAGATTGATGATGAAGAAAAAGAGAGAGTGACAGAATTATAGACTTTTTTGTTCTCAGAATCCTCATTAATTATTCTTTTTTACACACAAAACATTCAGATGCTCACGTTTTTTTAGTTGCAATAAATTTCAATAAATAACATAAAATGTTTTTATTTATTAAGGTAAACCAACAGTCAAAGTATATCGGGATCGAAAGCTTTTGTGGAAACTTATTCTCTATTTAGACTTTCTTAATTACTCATAAGCACGAGCATCCTTTGCATTTGTGTGGTCCACAATGTTATCCTGACTTTTAAACGGTAAAAAGGCACAAATTGTTAGTTACTTGCTAACATCCAAAATAGAGACAACAATATTGAATTTATTATCAATATTGTAAGAAATTCATATTATAATTTTGGCGTAAAGCATATTCTTCTATCTGTCCGTTTCACTTAGGTCCCCGAACAGTAATTATAAAAATAATTAAATAGCATTATTGTTATCAATATTCAGACGGATCACATATTTTTGTCTTTAATCTTACGCGTGTCTAAGATTAAGAAGAGTATTTAATATACCATTTTCTAAAAGTACGTAGTATGTAAAAACAATTTGATCTTTGAACTCATCAAATCATTTCATAAGCTTATAATTCCTGCTCCCTGCTTCTAGCTCATAATACAATGAACTGATCATTAACAAACAACAATTAGGATAACTTTAAAAATTAGAATATATTGGAAAATTATTTTCGTACAAACTTATCAAAACGACTGCAATGGAAGAGATGCTCAAATCACTACGAGCAGTTTGTTGTTAACCCGAACAGGGAAGATAGTCTCAGGAAAGAAGAAGCCTAAAGAGAAAAAAGAAACCCAGTTATAAACTGGTAGACTTCAGACACCAACAGACTGAGCATGACAACATAGAACACCTGTATTTTATCTATAGGTTTGATTTTGTGCGTAAGTGCCAATCTCGTTCCGCAGTATTATATTGATAATCTTGTTAAGTACCTACACTGGATATTCTGTTACTTGATTGAGCATGCTAATTAATCAAAGTAATTCGATTAGATAATGATATCCAAAATTAATATTAAAATCTGAATTCTTCTTAAAGTGTCACTTGTCTGCTCCGCGCAGCAGATGGCCGTTGTGACAATCACTTGTATTTTATTTAAAGAAGATCTGAAAGTGCTAAATGTATAAAATTTTAAAATGGCACATAAAGTGTTCTTAATTTTATTTTTAGGATTTTTTAGTTTAGTGTGTAGTTCCAATGAATTTGAAAGAAGACATGAAGCTGTTGACACAAGCATGTTGGATAGTGTGTTAGATGCGGAGGAGTGTCAGCGGCAAATGAGATTTATTAGAAGGAACTCTGCGCTGTTGCTTCAATGTGAGTTAAAGTTTTATTTGTATTTTTTTAACCTTGCTATTCTATCGAGGCACCACAGGTTGTGAGTAAAGTAGGCCACAGTTCTATCACCGAAGTGTAACACTTTAACCTAGAGCCGGCGTAGCATAGTACCGACTTTCCAGTGTATCCTCCTTCCTTCTTTGTCGTCCCCCACTGATGAGGATTGCAACTGCATACGAAGCGTCCTCAAGTTATGCGGTCATTTGCAGTGTGGACCGTTCGGCACATGCTTCTTCCAGCAGCTATGTTAATCTCACCTGACCAACACGAGGTGGGAAATCATCCAATGACTTCTCCCGCTCTGTGTGGAGCGGAAGTGTTTGTCAGACTCTTACTGACCAAAACCCACCCCTTTTCCTTCCTTGCCTGAGTGTCTCGAGGCACGGTAATTCTGTTTCTAATTTATCCGCTACCCCTTGGAATGCATAGATCGGCCATGACGGGCCCCGTCAATGGTTGCTGACATCTCTTTAAGGCGCGCATGGAAAACTACGCGCCGTCGACTCTCGTGCCTGGTGCTGATCGGACGGCGAGCTACCCATTACACGCCGTCCGCAGGCCCGCGTCTACGTTGGTTGGTTGGAGACTGCTTCCTATTCCATCTCGCTCCATACCATGGCCTGAACCAGGGCCGGGCGCGAGAGGTCGCTGCGGCCGATCGCCTCCCCGAGGACACTACGGTACTCCGCCCAAGCCGGACAAAACTCCACCATATGTTCCACCACCGTTACTATCATGGGTATCTTAACATTTATCTGATCCGAAGAACAAATATTTAATTAATACACCAGTAGTCCAATCAAATCAATCTGAAATAAATCTACGATTAGAAAGAAATCCTAGGGTTTTATAACTAAACGAGAAAAATGTGGAGGAGTTGCGAAGGATGCTGTCGAATCGTTAATGGTATTCTAAACAAAATTTAATTCACAGTTACGGATTCCGGTTTAAGAACACCGAGAGGCATACTAACGGGCAACTCAGTAGACTTGGGCAACTACCACCAATGTCTGGACATCAATCATCAACTGGAAGACATGCACATAGAAGGCAAATACTGCTCAATCATGGTGCCACTAAACCAGACGTTTCACCTTCCCCGTCCTCAAGATATGCAAGGGACGCAATTTGACCCAAGCTCCTTGAGTTTAGACAACGAAAGTATTACTAAGATTGCAACATACCATCAAATACGTTCGGAATTACAGGCATTGAGTGGAAACTTTGATGGTTTCAAACATGACAATAAGTAAGCTATTTTTTAAAACGTTGTTTACACTTAAATTTTTCTGACACATTTCTCAGTTACAAAAATACGATCAAAGCATTAGAAGATGGCAATTTCTAAACAGGTCTTCCAAAATCACTGCACGAACATGGCGAGTGGCAGGCCTAAAGTTTAAAGTTTGAATTGAATTCATAAGACTATTTCTAGTAGCAACCCGTTTCAAACCATTAATTCTTTCAGGTCTATTATTCCAAACAATCCTCTCTTACACCTGGTATTCAGACTGGGAGTCTGCGTACCGAAGCCATGCACCACTCAGCAAGCAATTACTTCATTTTTCTTCAACGTTTCCGCAGTGGGTTTTCAATATAGAGAAGACTATTGCCGTCTTACTGGAGATAAGCCGTGGGCTCCCGCTGATTATACTGCAGTGTAAGTAGCAATTAATATTTAATCACATGGAATATTTCTGACTTATCTGATTGCTTTAATCACATTAGGATTGTTATTAGCTGATAAACACAATTTTATGATAATAATCTAATCAATTTACGGAAATGCAGAGAAAGGACTTTTAAATTGTGTCAGATGCTTGTCGAACATTTTGCTACGATCACCCTCAACTTGATCGAGTATCGATGTTTTTATTTAATGAGGCATATTCTAACATTTTCTTTTTCATTCCAGTGGGATTTTCTCATTGCTCGGATTTTTGACTTTAGTTAGTACAAGTTATGACCTGTTTTATCGCTTCCTATTTAAGAAAGGTAAGTGTAAAATTTCTCGTCTGTCTTTTTTTTTTTTTGTGGGATGGGAAATCTTCCAATGACGTCTTGGGTGGGCGTGTCAGACTCTTACTGACTAAAACCCACCCCTGTTCCTTCCCTGCCTGAGTGCCCAGGGGTGCGGTAACTCAATGATTATGCACATAATCTTTCAACAATGACGGTCTTAATATTAACTCCAGTTGCCTCTATTATTTACAGATGTCAAGCAAATGAGTACACTTTGTCGATCCTTCTCTGTTTACACAAATGGACAACGACTCACAACATTTAGTTCTGGTGGTGGAAACTTACAATGTCTCGATGGAATCAGGACCCTCGCTATGATATGGGTTATCGTTGGACACTCGTTCAGTACAGAACCGTTTCTAGCAAACCCTTTTGACTCACATGCGGTAAACCAAATTCAATATTTATTTTCACAACAATATTATCATAACAATGGTACAACTTGCTATGCTGCTTGACGTCATCCAGTTCTAACCTGATGTCACTAAAAACTAGCGCTGTTGTTACGTCTTGCACACGACTCCCATCATTATGCTGAGCGAGGGGCGTTTTGCGTGAATGTGTCGCATATTTTATCCATTTTTATGAGCTTTTCCTTTTGTATTATTTTCGTTTTTTATGGTGTGCATCATAGCCGGGTCGAATTCCTTCCTTTATTTTTTTCTTTATACATTTATTATATCAAAGACTTGGTGCCATAAGCGGCACAACGGCAAAAGGTTTGAGAATGTTAAATTGCCAATAGTTAATGATTCATGAAAATGCATGATTTTACCGTCTAATCATTTTAAATCATTTTAAAAATGATTTGGGATTAAACTAATCTTAAATCAATTTAGCTTATCTTAATCTAATGCTATGTCTGGCAGTAGACGGTGATAGTCTGAGTGGATTTGTCTGTCCACAGCAGCTGTGTTATCAAATTTAATTAATTGAGAACCTGTATGAAAGTAATGAAATGATTTCATATACCTATTTCAGTGGATGTTTTCTGCCGAAGCTTTGTGGATAACTGCAGCCACAATGACAGTAGACACGTTCTTTACGATAGCAGGAGTACTCCTGGTCTATACGACTGCTGGGAAGATGAACCAAAGTAAGACATTTGAATATACTTTTTTCTTTGTGAACAACACGAATTATATTATATATTTCGATGCCATTGAAGTAGCGAAGTATGGGGCTAATAAATTTTAAATATGCTAATCGAACGGCAAAAGTTATAAATCGGCAATACAGGGTTGGTTCACTGGGGTGTCAAACTTTTAGAGGTTGATTACATTGATCTAAGGGATTTTTTCAGCTAACCTGATACGGTTCCGCTGGTGGATTCTGTTGACAGCTCACAGTGAAAAGTTAGGTGGAGTGAGCGTAAAGTGAACTGTCATTCCACATTGATTATATGGTTTGACAGCCAACTTCACGTTCACTTTACCTTGGTTTTCACGGTGAGATTTTACAGAATAGGACTACTGGTATATCAAGGCAGTATTGTGTTTACTATTCTAAAGTGTTTATTGACTTGAGCACAATAAGCACGTGGCTTCATCATGCTTTACAATTTCTCCAAGTATGGTTTTTTGGAGCAATGCAACTGTAGTTGGTACTACAGTTGCATTGCTCATCCGAAAGACATCGGGTTTCAAGATCTGCGTTGCTCACCCGAAAAACATCGAGTTTCAAGATCTGCGTTGCTCATCCGAAAAATATTGGGTTTCAAGATCTGCATTGCTCGTCCGAAAAACATCGGGTTCCAAGATCTGCGTTGCTTATCCGAAATACATCGGGTTTCAAGATCTGCGTTGCTCATCCGAAAAGCATCGAGTGCCAAGATCCCGTATTGTTGAATGTAGGATTATGCAAATAATAGAACGATTGAAGAATTTGAGCCAGTGGGTTGATTATTTAATTTACACTATCGTCAAATCATTTAGATAATGTTATCACAATGACATTCCGATGTAATTCTGTAATGAATTGAAGATATTTTATAAATACATATGACTTGTAGAAACATTTTGTCATATCATCTATAAGGAAGCTGCGAACAACTGTTTTTTTTTCTGCTCAGTAAAATAGGCATTAAACATTTTTCTTGAATTTCTGATAATACATGCTTATTTAAAGCACACCTGCACAAAGGAACTCTATACATGATCAAAATTTTGAATTAAAAAAAATATTCATCATGTCTCTTTGAACATTATATCAATTTTCTTACACCCTGAACAAAGAATAGATAGATCTTGCAATGCTGTTATCTAGCTCATCAATCACAAGTGATATTATTTTTATTATGATGTGGCGCATGTAACCAGTGTAATTTTAAACTTAAGAAATTATGGCTTAGATCCCAGATTTCTTATCATATTTAATGCAGCGGTTTGAGAAACCTTGTTAAACTTCGTGCCTATTATAAGTACTGGACTATATCTGAAGGGTCTGGTCAATGATTGTTGAAATAAGCGGGAAATGATTCACGGACTGGAATCGGGCTATATTGGACTGAGTATGGAACGAGGAGTAATACGATCACCTGATGATCAAAGCTCACCCACTTGGCAACCTGGCAAATTCTTCGAAATCAAAATTGCGGCGGGCGACTTTCTGCTCATTCACGTTCACTTCACACAACACTGCCATAATTGCTTTATATCCGCAAAGCGGGTTATAGACACAGTTTATAAAGTTCTCTGCAATTTGAACTAATTGGATGCTTCAGTCCGCAGCCATGTGGCATGTGTAACTGGCGGTTGAGATACGAAGTCCATTCATGACAGTGGTACGGATCGCACTGGAGTCACTTTCATTCATTGTGCGTACTCCCTGCCGGAGTCTATGTTTCCTGATAGCTATAACCTGGGAGTCTTTAAGTCAAGAGTGAATTGGTTACTTCTAGGCAAGCGTGCTTCATCATCGACCACATCATCGCTTACCATCAGGTGAGATAGCGGTCAAGCGTGTGCCCATAGATGATAAAAAAGAGACCCTTTGGTATGGCGTACATATTTGGCAAAGAGAAAGGATAAATGATAGGAGTGAAATAGTAGGATATCGATCTCCCGCGTTGGTTTACGACACCTTATAAGAGATGGCGTTGGCGCTATTTCTTGTAATGTGTGTGTTATTGTGTGTATTGTGAATTTTGGTGGCAATATTCACAATACAAGAAAATTGGAATTACAGATCAAAGGTAAACTAATTGATGGATTCTGAATTCCTTCAGCAGTGACGTCAATTATGTATATCATGATAATCATTATTTTTATCTACTACTTTTGATAAGCTAAATTTAAGTGAAACATATTTTGATTTGTATATGACGATTATCTTTTCAGTTACGTTTCTTAAGAACCTCCACTGGTTTTATTTGAGTCGATACATACGTGTGACCCCACTGATGGCTATGACTGTACTCCTTCAAACATCATACTTCAACCGCATCACAGATGGACCTCATTGGGTGACAGTAATTGACCATACGGAAAGATGTCGACGAAACTGGTGGTCTACTTTGCTGCATATTCAAAATTTAGTTCACAACTCCGAGATGGTAAGATAATAGTTTTGTAATTGATTTTATGACTAGTTATCTTAAGATATATAGACATTTAAAGAGCTCAATAAGTTTTTTTTTAACTTCCTAAGACCACAATAAATGTGGTAAGATGCAGTCGAATGTTATAAGATACACCAAGCAGACTTGAAAGCAATAAAATCATAGCTGCTATCAAGAATTTTCTTAATGATCACTTGCAATAAACTTACAATACTTTTAAGGCCAACTACTACAGAGTTCTCTTCTCCCTACTCACAACAAATTCAAAACCATGAACCATGAACCACCAAACCAACCACCATGCCACCACCACCACGCCCTCCATGTTGATTTTACATATTACCATTTACATAAAATTAATCATTAGAGCTTTACTAATAACATACTAATTTCAGTGCATCAGCCACTCCTGGTATGTCGCCATAGACTTCCAGCTGTACGTGGTGTCACCAATAGTTCTCGTTTGGGTGATGACTGGGAAGAAATATCTTGCCTGGATGGGTGTGGCAGGAGGACTAGCAGCTGTATTGATAGCGTCGACTGTTTATAGTTTCCACTTAAATCTACCAGCTGGAACCCTCGTGCCAACGTAAGTAAAGAAATAAAGTTTTCATTATTTACCCTAACTCATATGGCTGATCCCCAACAATTTGCTAATACTGGTGTCAATACTGACGGTCACAATTCGTTAGTATAAAAGGAATAATATTTCCATTACAACAGCAGCTAACTCAATAATGCTCTATCATATTATGCAATTGTGAAATTGATTACATCTAATAACATCTTTAGATTATACACGTTTTTTGTCTGTTGTAGTCGTTTTCCTGAATCGTTGGATTACATGCTAAAATATTACTTCAATACTCTGGCACGAGCTTCTCCCTTCTTTGTTGGGCTGCTATTTGGATATATTCTCCACCTTTACCGCAAAAGTAGAATACAGATACCATGGGTGAGTTAATTGAGTATGTTTAAAAAATAAATCAATTTCATTCGCAACGTGTGTTTCTCAAAAATTGGAAAAAATACGAATTGTAATATAAACCAGAGCTGGTAAAGTAAAACTAATGTAAGATACTAACTTCTGGAACAGCCATCAGCACCTTCAAACATAGTTGGGTCTGTATTGATTTGTTTTTCTTTATAAACATCTTCTATTTTCAGATCCTTGCCATCTTTTTCTGGGCCTGTTCGGGTGGTATATTGGGAGGAATCTTTTACTTCAAGTACAGGATCAAGCAGTTTGACTGGGATAACCACTTGTTGGACAATCTGATGAATTCTTTCATGAGACCTGCATATGCTTGTGCTATATGCTGGTTAATAATTGCATGCCAGCATGGTTATTCCGGTAAGACTTTTATTTTTCTTCTTCTTTAATTCTTCATTATTAGCTATGGTTTCCTATAAGTTATTATAACATTATTTTCAATATTTTCAGGTCCTATCAATTGGTTCCTATCTCTTAATGAATGGCGATTACCAGCTCGCCTTTCATATGGAATGTTCTTGTTCCACTACCCTCTCATGTATTCTCTCAACGCCGGAATGGTAGCTCCCATCTATTTTTCAGTTCCCAACTTTGTAAGTATTTCAATTTTTTTTTTTTGTGAAGGCATTCTTATTATTAATAATGATGGATTTCAAAGTTTCGTTCGGCGTTTACTTATTATAAATTTTGCAGCATTGCTTTCCATTTTTTTTTAAATAATCGTTTTATAAGAATTTTCTTACTATTCTAATCTAATCATTGATCTGCTAAACCGATTTGCAAATTTTTTTGCGCCGAGATTTCAGTTGTAATTTTTTATTCTAAATTCAACAGACATTTAAGTTCCTGTCCTATTTGGTATTGGCTGTGGTGTATTCCTTCATCTTTACGCTTCTGGTTGATTCTCCAGTGACAGTTCTATTCAAACAGCTAATGGACTCAGGTACTCCAATTAATTAACATTTTCCGAGATCGATCTGTTTTATTGTTGTTTGGTATAGTAACTTTATTTTTATTGGATATTGTAACCAATAATTACTGATATTGGGCTGTTTTACAAAATCATTAAATAGTACCAACTGTTTAACGATAAATTTGTAAAACAGCTAATATACACATTTAATTTGCAGAAAAAAGAGTAAAATAATTGTTAAATATACAATTATTTATCTGTTACAGCAAAGAGATCAAAGCAAGTAGTGAAAGGCAGCGACGTAACGAAAAAGGATAATATCAGTAAGAAAGAAAAAGTTTTCTTTGATCACAAAGACAAGAAAGACGTGAATGCTACAGATGAAATAATTAACCCTGATGATGAAAGTAAACCAAACGATTTAAAAGCTAGTTCTGATGAAGTCTTTGTAAAACCAGATTCGAATGAAATTGTCGTTGATCGTAATGATGATGATAATGTAGTAGTTATTACTGATAGTGGTGTAAATATGAGCTCTAAAAGTGTACCTGAAATTAAGTAGCTAACTAGGGAATTGACGAAATCTTTATAAGGTGAAAGAAATCTCTGAGATATTGTTATTTATTTAGTTTTCTTTAGTTAGTATAGTAATAAATATGTAAATAGGTATATATAATGTAATATAATTATAGTATTATAGGATTACATGATTCGATCGTTAAAAATAAGTATTAATAGGACAAATAAAGAATGTAAATAGTTATACCTGAGCTTTTTCCTGCTTTTGTTTTAAACCACTCCATAAAACTCATCTTATTCACATTTTAAAGAAGTCAAGCCATAAGTCAGTAGCGGATGCCCACTTGCCATCACGGAACTGCCCCGTGGGCAAGGCACAGCCTACACCTAAATGAATAAATGGAGAACTTGGGTCCAGCATAGTTGTACCTACCTCACCAGTTCCTATTAAATTTCAGCTAACCAACATATTATATATATCGAAAATAACGTCTTCCAAACACTCCATTGTGATCCAAAAACTCATTTTCTCCTAGAATATTTTGTAATGTTTCTACAACTGGTTCCTTTTCTTTGAAGCTAATTCAATTACATCAGCCCGCCAAAACTTTGCCGAAAGAAAACTAGATCAACATAATATCCAGAACTGCAATATAATAACATACATTCCAAGCCAAGCTTATTATATTCAGGACAATGCTTTATCTGCATACAAACCACTCTTGCCTTTTATAATAAAATCTCTCTACTAGTATTGTGCTTGAACGAAATACATTTAAAATATACCTTGGTTGTTGCAGATACCGAGATCGCATGCATTACGATTCCTTTTCTCCCCATTCTTATACAAGAGGGGAATGCATTACCCTTTGTGGGTTGACATCTGAAAGCATAAACGGTGCCTTGTTTGCATTTGCTTTTATGCTCTGTGAAAAAGTTTTCCGCCCATTATGCGGGGTTGTTGACTGTGCTGTATTGTTGGGTGTTAAAGAATGTGTGATGTAGGAGATTGGTTTATCCTTAGGGCTGAAAAGAAAAGCTGCCTCAAAAATGTTTGTTACAGTTTGGGATTGCAACTCACTGCCTGAATCCGAATGATTGTTTTCAAGTCGAGTATACACGTTACCCCCCACCATCAAATGAGAAAGTGGTCAAATGAATATATTATTTAACTAATTTATTTTTAATAAGTCCTTATTATATTTACCAATTTAAATCAGACCAGTGCTTATAAATGAAATGCTAATATTTTATAGATAAAAATCCTGTACTTGAAGAGCTATTGTTTTATCAAAGGTGAGATATCAAAGGGTACCTAATCTTCCTAAGTTGATGTAGGAACACTATACTTAAAGTAATAATGTATAATATAAACTGCCAAAGCGTTTACGTAATTAAAGTAGACACACAACCCGTTTATTGTCTTGAAACTTACATAACATTTACCAAGTTAGAAATTATGTTTACTAAATATTACATAATCCATTTACGTTAGCAAATAACTATATGAAAATGGAACGTGAGTATTCAGTTGGTAAATATTTTATTATTGGATTCATCGGGGTTCAGACTGTTGTCAATGTCAATTATGTTGGTTACCATTGAACAATGTAATACTGAATTAAGTACGCAAGTTGATTTAACCTCGTTTTAATGTGAAATTGAAATGAATTTATAATTGAAGATGAATGATGATGAAGTGCGTGTTTTGATAACAAATGAAAATATAGATTAATTTAAGCAAAATTGCTGAAAAAGGAAGAATACGTCTTCTCTGACGGAGCAGATTTAAGTTGATTAGTTTAGAGAAAACCTTGGATGGAATCGAAGTGGATACTATATGTAAAAGAGAAAGCAAGCTCGGATTAATAGAAGCAGAAAAAGATAAAACAATAAGACTCTGATTTAGATCTCTTCCCTCACACTTCACTGCAACTACTTACAAACTGTCAATACTCAAGACAACGCTTTCCCAACAACAACAAAAGGTAACTTTACTTTCATTTCATTTATTTACCGCTCAACTAGTCTGAAAGAAGACACAATAATAAGTACAAACTTCAGTTCTGAAACCCAGTGACTATATTAGAAGTTCTACTTAACGAATTCACTAATGATTTTGCGAAAGTTTGGTTCCCATTAATTGGTGCCTTAAAGGAGCTCGAGACGATTAGCACATCGATTTTCAATTCGAGTGTGATATTGAAAATCGGTTTATTTGCTTTTGTCCGTTTATTGGAGTGCCACATGGCATAATCGAGAGGTTTTATTTTGTGATGAGTGGAAAATCTGCTGTTATTTCTGATATGATTACGTGTTTGTAAAAAGTCTTTGCCGGTGGTTTCAAATACGTCAAAGTCGAAAATTATCTCTTAGTAAAAAGTATCTAGGTCCTCAAGTAGTAAGTAAGCGGTCAAGCGCGAAGCTATGATAAAAACATATTCAATACCGATATTGGACATAAACGTTAGAAAATTGATATACTCACATACACAGATTAAAACTGGCTGTATGAAAATCCCTAAAGACATGATACCATTTATACAGATACCTTAGATATTAGCGACATCTCCAAAACCTTCCCTATTTAGCATTCTCCCAAAACAATAACATTCAAGGAAGAGAAAATTTCTACCTTACCTGACTTTACCGCATTCAACAAAGTTACACACTCACACATTCACTTGTTTACAAGTTCATTCACTCAATCACTCACACAGTTTGTGCCTTGTTTCAACGCAACTCTGCCCTTCGTCTCTGTAAATCAAGAGACTGTCATCGTTATATAGGGTGGCCAACTTGGATGTGTGTAACAAATCGTATACCTTTTAAGTATCCGACGAAAAATGTGACAATATTCTGCTTAGAAGGTTTAAAAAATTGACCACAACACCTTCTGTGGGTGTATCTTAAGAGAAAGATAAACCCACAGAAAAAAGTCTGAATTAATTGCGAAATTCTTTGTGAACAAATAGTTTCTCGTTATGATTTGTTGCAAAATTGTAGATACCGTTTCAATCCATTTATGACCTTGATACAACTTATTAAAAGTATTGCAGTGGCTTTTGTATTATAAACTGTCCGTAACGACTAAGATTGATTTTTATCTCAATAACGGACATCAAATAACTGAAAAATATGCCGCCAAATTAGAATAGGGGCGAAAAACAAACACCTTGTATATTTCGGTTTCTTTACTCTCTAAGAAACTGTTCTTCAAGTGAATTATTGTTTATTCGCGTTCCAGTTTAAATAATTAAGGTATAGATTAGGATGGGACGTAATTATTTTTAATTAGAGAAGTTTCTTCAAATTACGTTTTCTTGTCACGTTCAGCGTTTTAATTTTGATTGATGAGGAACAAGATTTGAAGTATAACAAAATGGGAGGATCCTTGGCCCTTGTAAAGGCAAACGTACGCTTGGACAACCACGTAGGAACAAAGCATCACTTCGGTGTATTTTGTGAGAGCTATCGCACAGAACAGGCGCGGGTCGCACAGCACTTTTTTTATAATGAAATGCGTTTCACTGCCGCTATATGTACGCATAAGGTAACTCCGGGTCCACACGTGTATCATCTAAAAGTTCAAAATCAGGAGCATCATTTCGAATATTCGTATCTTAAGTATGGACGCCCAATTCGACCATATCATATCACTATCTTATTGCTCGCTTTATACTGCCGATCACGATATACATATACGATACAAAATGTATCAGATACGCGGTTACATAATGGGTGAACCACTACGGCGTGTGATATGATTGCTTATCATTTTACGTCTAAACTGACGACAATGATACACGCAACAGAGATCTGATCCACTAAAATGATATAAGTATGAGCCCAGCCTAAGTCGTTGTATTGATGAGAAGGTGGCATTTGACAGTTTATTTCTACAACAATAAAAGTAAATTGTTTAACAATCCCGAAACATGTAGGTGGTTTACTATGATGGCACTGGCGTCACGCTGCCCTAGTATTACTGTTAAAGCACATGCAATGCACATCGTTACTATTCTTCTTTCCTTTTACCTCTCTCTCTCTCTCTCTTTTACACACGTGACACCTTCTCATTCTCCCGACTACGTTCAAATTGCCCCATTCATAACACGACTTGATCGATTCATGAATCAATAACTTCTTCTTTAGCTGTGTATTCCAAATTTGAACAAATAAATAGTATACCACGATCATTACAAGTTCAGAAAAAACCTATTAATTTCAGATTACCTCCTTTTTGAGAGTTCGAGATGGCGTGGTCTAAAAACTGTGGTGGAACTACTTGAAAGCTGCGTCCGTTTCAATTCCGTACAGTGTACGCTTCAAACCGTTGGCGTATTGCCCTTGACAGTTTGGAAGTACGGATATAGTGTTACAAAAGTTAACAGTACGTATTTCTAACTTATATAGTTGGTGGATAAAGGTAACTGACCTGTAAAGTCTGTGGGAAAAGGGAATAAATAGGGGAGTTTCCTAAAAGAATCTAATTGGTCCGTCAGTTAGAATAGGTACCAAAAAATATTAGACACATATTTTTTCTTTTGTCCCGTGGACAAAAAATAAAAACGGAACACTGCGTTGATTTGTGATGTCACGCCGTTGTACACTTTTTACCACGAAATGACTTAACAAGCCCACACTCCTGAACTTTGATGCGTTTTATCTTTGAGATTTTTATTGGTAAAGCAAAAAAGACGTGTCTAATGTCTATGTATCCGTTCCGTTTTATTCACACACATCAAATTTTAAGTAGTTTATTATTATCTCACTGTATTTGATTTATCTCAGTTTTTTTCTCTTGATTTTTTTTTAAATTTATCCTGACATTAAGTATGTAAAGGTTTTGGTTTCCGTACGTCATGTCTTAGGCGACCACTGAAAATCAGCGCCGTGCTGTGGGTCCCCCACGGCATAGCATTATGCTGAGTGGAAGCCTTCTTGCCACAACCACGACATGCATCTGCTTTTTATTTATACCTACCTACATTTTTTTTTCTATCCTTTTTTTGTTAAACTTCTCTATCACCTCAAGGCCCTGCGTCGACGAGAGGCGACAGTAATCAAAACTGTCGTCAGGCCCCGCCGTCGCCATAAGCGGCGGCAGTTTCGCGCGCTTTAAAACTCTATCATTACTAATAAGGAACGGTTTTACTCCGGCCCCGCCGTCGCCATAAGGGGACGGCGGGGCCTGACGACAGTGTTGATTACTGTCGCCTCTCGTCGACGCAGGGCCTTGAGGTGCTATACTAACATATAAATACAAGAACTACTAACACTATCGATAAGGGTTAAGTTAGCAAAATCATATTGTTGTGTAGGTATGTCGTTCATTTGTGGCAAATAAATACTTTTTCTTTCTTTCTTTCTTTCTTCTTTCTAATGTTTTTTGAACTAACTTACGGAGTAAATACAATTAATATTTTTGTACCCAGGAATCATCCCTATTAAAACATTTAAATAGTTGTGTAAAAGCTATTCAAACATATTTTATACGTCGTACACACATTTGTACATAAACTCACAAACATTGGAAAATGAATCATTTAAATTATTTTATAAAAGTTGAAGACAATCGTGTTATTCTTAAAAATATTGATTTGAATCTGTGTTGCCTGACAAACTGGGGGTATTTAAGACAACAGTGAATAGGTTACTTCGAGACAAGCGTGCTCCATCGTCGACCACATCATCGCTTACCATCAGGTGAGATATTAGGTTCTTTCAGTATCTTCAATGCTGGAATGTTCGCTAAATATGCAAATACATAACTAAAGTAATAAATAACTTAATTGGATAAACAGGCTAAAAGAAAATAAATAAAATATATACAGGTGGCATAAAAATAAATAAATAAAAGAGGGAGGAGTTATAGCTCATTGGGCATCTAAAAATTAGTCCACATCGCTGTCAATGGGAAAAGTGCCCAGAACGGTGGCAGCATTGCCACGTTGAATGGCAATGCTGATTCTTTGGCTGAAAAAAAGGCCAGCCCTCTGGTCACGTGAAGAGTCAACTAAATGTTTGCTGATGTCACGGAAAACTCGATGAGCACTCGGACCCCATGGCCTTAGTGTTTCAACCTCAAACGGCTCAAACATATTACTCCCAATAAGATTGTTATATTTGCGCCGTTTGAGGTTTTCTGCACCTGCAGCAGCCGCCCCAGCACAGCCCGCTTTGCTAAGAGAATGGATGCAGATAAAATACTAAAACCAAAATCAGTCCCATATTACACCAACAGATTTCCATAGGTACAAACTTCAACACACCATTTGCAAATACACAAATAACCCCATTCAAATCAACTTCGACACGTAATCTTCGGCGTCAGCTGTTTATCAATACGAAATATATAAATCCTTTAGGCAAGATCTTAACCTTCCATAGACGTGGAGGCGGCGCATAAATCAAATAACTTTTCAAGGCACGTCCTCATGAGTTTTGACCAGAGAAATACGAATGAATTGATATGGATATAGCCTTATGAATTCATGTCCTGCCTTCGAATAAATCTTTTAGACTGGTGTAGGAAAAAGTTGCGTAGTAAGTTATTGTGTAGTTGTGAACTGGCTTTACGATATGGCAAAATATTTTTGGGTGTTCTTAGCTTCGAGTTCAGACTAGTTGTCCATATGTACCTTATACCGGAAAAGACCTTTCTTATATCTTGTTCTATTTTTAAATCACAGCTTATAATGGAAAGTACTGGTTCCTAAGGGATCAGGCGGGGTTGATCTTCTTTTGTTTCTTAACCAAAGCTTCTAGAACGAACTCAAAAATAAATCAAAGAAGTATTCAACATTCTGTCCATGTATGAACAATTTTTCATTTGAACGGTGACCTTTCTATACGAACAACCGAGTAGCTGAAGGTGTAATCATATCAGAGCAACCCTTATGTACCACTGAAGCAGACCCTTACTCTCAAAATTGTAATCTATTTGGGTATGGGACGCACGAGACTTTTTGCCAACCCAACTTAGACATGAATAAGGAAAAAGTTAATTCTATAAAACATTTTGTATTCCAACACCTTTGAGAATCCCACGCATTTGGAGACGGGAAGCTGAGCCAGATAGTTTTCTGAATGAATTCTATGAAACTTAAAACAGGCTAACCACGAAATGCTTTCGCAGTTTCGACGCAAAACTTTCCTCTCAAATGTTTTCCACGGTCCGACGGACCGCGCCGCAACAAAGCCAAAATTAGCCTGTGTTGCAAACCACGGAACGTTCTTTGAGCATTTTCTATAACAACGGTCTCACTGACCTATTTTTTGTTATAATCGTTGGGTGTTTTAATCAATCTTCAATGAATGAAAGGAGTTTTAACGTCGGAGCAGACCCCTTTTACGAGATTGTTTCAATACTTGTAATTTGCAATTCATCTGTGAGCGCAGTGTTTGGAATACTTGAAGTTTTAATTTATACCATTCTAGTGGCTCGCCAGTGGCTTTGCGAGCGTTGAATTAATACACCGAAATCTTTCTTTGGAGTTGTTTTTAATGGTGGTAGAGGCGGAGATTTCTCGTGGAAGGATTATGATTACCCTAAAGATATAGACGCCTGCAAGATGATTAATAATAAAGCTATGAAATAGGCATGAAGTATTTAAGTGTTAGTAATCACATCAAAGGAATTTAAGGACAAAAAAACTTTTTTACAAAAAAAAAAAAACACTTTTTAGATGTGTTTCCTCATGAAATTGTGTTGACAATGCATATTTATGCGATAGCAGCAATCGCGGTTGATTTGCTGTAATTTTTTGAAGAGTTCCGTTGTCTGGCTTCGAAAATCATCGTCAGATCTACATGAAATTTAAATGGGACCATTTCGGAACAAACCCCTATCGAACAAAAAAGAATTTTGGAAATCCGTCTATAAATGACGAAGTTATGGCCGAACATACATAAAAAAAAAAATACAAACATCCGAATTGATAACCTCCTTTTTGAAGTCGGTTAAAAACAGATTTTCACTCTTTTTTGGTCATAGTTTACGATACAATAAATTTATAGTATACAGTTTATTCAATCATTTTATCTCCAATAGTAAGTAGAAGATTTTTATAGAACACGTTATGAAAAGCACCAGTGTGCGAAAAGAGTGATTGAAGTCGGTGACAGAATAGTGACAGAATAGTGAATCATTACTTACGAGCCTGTCGGCATTCAGTCACAATATTTTTTTTCAGACAACATTGTGACTGAATGTCAGATAGAAAAATCCAGGCCACATTTCTATTTTGAACAACAATGCTTACAAACGTACCTGTTGATTAACTTTACTGGCGTTGGGAAAAATAAATCAGAAAACGTAAATAATGCTTTCAACATATTTTCTCAAAAAATGCATTTACGAAGCCTTTATACATTGTTCGAAAGTTAAAAATTACGCATCATACAATGGAACGTGCGGTAAAATAGGTACTCTCACCTAAGTACTTATTTTACCGCACGCTCCGTTGTATAGCGCCGTGCGTATCCTTTACAGTTTTTATTTAATTTCCATAAAAAAATATATAAGAATACCACCAAGAAGTTTCACATTACCAAAAAAATATATTGGCGTCACGGGATGGCCGGCAGATGTGAAACATCTAGTTTTTGTGTTTTTATTGTTGTTGTTGTTGGTTATTGTTGTTGGTTGTTGTTGTTGGTTGTTTTTGCTGTTGGAAGGTTTGCTGGCTGTTGTTAATTGTTGTTGTTTGTTGATGTTGGTTGTTAGATGTTGTTGTTGATTGTTGTTGTGTTACTTTATTTCGCATAAATGTTTCTAGGCGAGAGCGGTGGCGTAGTGCCATCGTGGCACGACGGCGTCATGCCGTTTTTCGTCACGACTTTTCACGTCAAAAACTAGTTTGTTTCATTACCTGTTTAGGTACTGTTTTCTCGCAAATGTGTTGAAAAACCTTGTATGACACACGTACGGATTGGTATTTACTGCACTTATATCATAATAGTTATTTATGAAACTAGTGCGGTAAGTTGGTTTTTACAAACGAGTAGATGAATGTAAGTTAACATAGTCACGAGTTTGTAAATACCAATCCGCACGTGTGTCATACAATGACGTGAAACATCTATTGGCGCGGCTTGGCAGTAAAACCGACTCGAATGTCGTGATGACATGACGCCGTCGTACCACGAAGCCCCCACTACGGTACCGCTCTCAACTTCCTTCTCCCTAGAAACATCTATGCGTGAAAAAGTAACACAACAAAAACCAACAACAACAACTAACAACCATCGTCAACAAACAACGACAACAATTAAAAACAACCACAAGCAACAACAACAAACAACAAAAACAAACAACAACAATTGCAACAACAACCAACAACAATAACAATAACAACAACAACCAGCAACAACAACAACAACCTCCGACAACAACAACACTACCAACAACAACAACAACTCTTTTCTTTCTTTTTTTTTACCGCATGTTCCATTATAGGGTGCGTAATTTATAACTTTCGAACAATGTATACAGGCTTCGCTAATGTATTTATTGAGCAAATGTGCTGAAAATAACTACGCTAGTATTATATTATCTGTGAAATAACTATTTTATGGAAATTAAAAGAAAACCGTAAAGGCTACGCACGGCGCTATACAACGGAGTGTGCGGTAAAATAGGTACTTAGGTTGTATGTGTTGTGTACCTACCATTGTATGGTGCGTAAATTTTAACTTTCGAACAATGTACAACGTGGCGTCGTAAATGCATTTTTGAGCAAATGTGTTGAAAATAACTATTTCGTCTCTGGGTACAATTTAAACGTGATCGCTCACAATGGACTTCATCAGAAGGCTTAAAGTCACCCGAAAGGCAATGAAGAGAGCCCGGAATTTCCTTGCGTGATCGAATTATCGTTACCGACATAGTCCGAAGAATCACCAAACTTAAATAAAAGTAGGCGGGGCACATTTCTCGCAGAACAGATGGTCGGTGGAGCCGAAAAAACGTTTTTGAGTGCACGTACCGAGAGCCGCAGCGTTGGAAGGCCTCTCACAAGATGGACCAATTCGCTGGTGCAGGCCGCGGGAATCAGCTGGATGCGAGACGCACAGGTCCGATTTATGTATGTGGCGACGCTTGTCTTGCTTGGGCTGAATGATGATCATGACAAAAAACAAAAATAATATCCAGTGGATCTAACCCAACAAATTTATATAACCATCTAAACTAACAAACTCAATCAACAGTCCTCATCTATTTGTCTACCACGAATTGTTTCGAAGCGTTGAATATTTTAGCATTATCAAATTTTAACACATTCAAAGATAAGCTAACTCGTTTCTAGTTTAGGAATTGGATTACAACTCAGAAGCCCGAGGGACGGCTGGTACCTGCCCATAACATTTCAATCTCATAAAATATTCACCGAATAGTTAAGGAGCCATTTTTGGTGAGAACTGGAAAGTTTGGATTAAGTTCCGTTTAGCGTGTTTGGCCTTCGGCGCCAACAAGTCGGATTGTAGAAGCCAAATAAAGTTCGTATTGTTAATAATGAAAGGCAGTTTTTGGCATAACAGGTTCTTTAAGAACTTTCTTCAGCTTCACGCAAATGTGATGATAACAACCTAAATCAGTGACGTTTGCTGAATGAAACCTTCTTTACTTAAAAAAAAATACATATATACAGGATGTAAACAACTCATGGAAATGATTAACTATCTCCAAGGAAAACATAGTCATTACCCAAGAAAAAATTATTTCCGTATAAAGTTATCATCAGGTAATCAAAATTAGTATTAGAGGTCCAATTTTTTTTTGGATTTCTCTATCACTTTCTTGGAGAAAGTTGTGCATTTCTATGGGCAGATGCAATATTTAAAATGTGACTACGCATTTTCGTTACTCACTGTAGTGAAAGTAGAAAATATCAGGTGCAAAAAGACAGTTTCCGAAGCCGAAAGCCTTTCTTTTCACTAGACCGTACCTGGGCATCCACTTGTTCTGTAGATATTGAAGGTCGAAGTCGCAATTTTTTTTTTACTTTTTTACGAAACTGAATTCCAAGCGTTATTACTAAACTTTTTTCCAAACAAACATTACTTGAATGATCGATTTTTTTTAACAAATTACGCATTTGAAGTTACAAATACGCAATAAATATCAAACGTATCTGACAAGTCCGCTTGCCTGGGTTCGCGTTACATTGCGGGAAATAAAAAATAGCTTTTTTTAAATTCCTAAAAGTAAAAGTCGTTTCTAAGAAATAATTTTTGTGCAAAGCTACTTTGTTAGATGTGCAGTATGCGTAGTTGACGGCTATGTGATGTGTCTTCTTACACCCTGTATGTTGCGCCGGCCCTAAATTAATTGAAATAAGGCTAAGAAGGTATTGATTCCCAAAGAAGGTAATTAATAAATCAAGCAATAGTTTTGTTGCGGCATCTTATTATACTCGTAGGGCCACCATCACAAAGTGAAACAAAAGCAGTCGTTTTAAGTAAACACAAGTAGGTACTTAGTTAACTTATTCCAAAACTAGCTTCGGTCTGCGACTTCAGCCGCGTGAGATTAGTACTTCCCCACCATAAATTATACTATTATTAGCTTATGTGCTATTCCAGACTAAATTAATCTGTCTCTGTACCAAATTTCAACCAGATCCGTTCAGGCGTGTGGTTCTGGTGTGACTAAGTAACCAACATCCATAATCACAAGTAGGTAGTTATAACGAAGAGCATTGGCGGTTCGATGCAACATGCTTGTCCGTAGGTTTGCTCGATGCACGTGTGAAGTGAAAGTGACGCTTTTTAAAGCATATTGTCAGACTTTTTACACGTGCAGCCTCTGGACGGGTTGTACGCAGAAAGCCATCAATGCTCTTCGAGTTCAATACAACAATGCATTCAGGATGCTGTTGGGGCTGCCACGCTTCTGCAGTGCTTCGGGAATGTTCGCTGATGCGCACACTGATGGCTTCGCAGCGATCAGACGTAAGCGCGCCGCCTCGCTGCTGCAGAGAGTCCGGGGCAGCTCGAACAGTCTCTTGAGTGTCATTGCGGGGAAATTTGATTGCCCGCTCGTCCATTATTTGTCCAACCTGCATGTATACATATTAACTTAGTTATTAAGGTTAATGTTTACTAACAAATTATGGAATTTTCTGAAATAAAATGATTATTACTATTTCGTTTATTTATTTTATAGACATATTATTTACATTTTTAAATATTTAAATGTAAAGGATAAAAAAAACATTTAAAAATATAAAAAATAGTATCCCACCGGTATCAGGAACAGGGTCCAAGCTACCGGCGGTCAGGGCTCCAGAGAGAGGAACCGCCTGACAATGCGAGCCGTGTCCAGAAGTACTGCTTTCTGAATCAAGCCCCTAAATCCAGCCGCCTAACGAGAGCCTCCTGAGGTGTTGGTCGAGGCTCGTGGCTATTAAGCCATTGGCTGACACGACTATCGGTACAATGATCGCTGAGTCCACATCCCACATGTCGACAACCTCGCGAGCCAAGTCAATATACTTGATTTGTTTATCTTTCTCGGCTTTCACGAGGTTCTCGTCATGTGGGACGGTAATGTCAACAATCATTGCACGCCTCTCGATTCGGTCCACCACCACTATATCAGGCTTATTGGCTACAATAGTCCTGTCAGTGATGATGGACCGATCCCAGTACAATGAGATATGACCATTATCGAGAACTGGGTCGGGCGCATATCCGTAGTACGGCACTTCCGATTCCACAAGAGAGTATTTCAGAGCAAGTTGCTGATGGATAATCCTGGCTACAAGGTTGTGCCTATGCAAGTACTCACCGTTAACTAGACAAGAACAACCAGAGATTATGTGGCGGATTGACTCTCCCGGACGATGACATGCCCGACATATGTCAACCGTGCCGTCCTTCACAATAAATCTCCGGTAATTTTTCGTCATGATAACTTCGTCCATAATTGCACAGACAAAACCTTCGTTTTCCCCAAAGAGGTCACCGACACGCAGCCAGGCTACGCTATTATTATTATTATAACAAAACCCAAATCACATCGACCAAGATTATGAAGACTTTCAGATAGCAATCTACGTTTAGTTCCGAGTTTTTAAATTACAATTTCGTTTAAGCTCACTATTTGAGAAAAAACGTAATTTAAAACTCAATAATCGCTGGCTCATTCCTGTGAACGACTCGTTTATAGATTGTATCCTATTTCGTTCCACGAATAAAATTTCATTTCTAGGAGGGAGCTGGGACCAGTCATCGTTGGTATTGGAAAAGTGTTTTTTTTTCATTTGCAAAGGGGCTTTGATTTAATTGTTTAGAAGTGACTGGCCTTTGCCAGCGGCTTCACTCTCGTGAAAGTCGGAAATTATACCAATTATATACAACCAAGTATAAATAGTGTATGTGTGTTATAGGTACTACCGGGATAAAGTTCGATGTCTAAGTCAAGGCTTGGGTTACCCATGCGCCAAACTTCGTACAAATAATTTCAGCTGCTGAGCCGTCATTCTTTAGTAAACATTGATTTCGTTTCACATTTACAAATGTGAAAGCCTTTTTTTTAGAGGTAGGAAATCATCCAATGACATCTCCCGCTCTGGGTGGAGCGGGAGGGCGTGTCAGACTCTTACTGATTAAAACCCACCCCTGTTCCTTCCCTGCCTGGGTGCCCAGGGTAGCGGTAACTCTGTTACGAATTTATCCGCTACCTCTAGGTATGCAGGCACCGGCCATGATGGACCCCGTCAGTGGTGGCTGACAAATTCTCTTTGAGGCGCACGTGGAACACTACGCGCCGTCGACTCACGGGCCTGCTGCTGATCGGACGGCAAGCTCGCCGTCCGCAGACCCGAGTCAACGGTGGCCGGAGATCGTCTCGCAACGTCCGAAGACCCAGGCGTCTCCTGCGGCGGCTGCTGCTGAGTGCGTGAGGGCGACTCTGTTGTTGCGCCTCCCTCACTCGTTCCGCCTCCTCCTTCGCGAGCATTACTGCTTCGCAGAAGGAGGAGACTGCTGCCCATTCCCTCTCGCTCCATACCATGGCCTGGACCAGGGACGGGCACGAGAGGCCGCTGCCTCCTATCGCCTCCACGAGGACACGGCAGGGCTCCACCCAAGTGAGGCAGATCTCCACCGTGTGCTCCACCGTGTCCTCTGGGCGATCCTCACAGTGGGGACATCCGGGCGTTTCCCTCCGCCTTATCCTACACAGGAACCTCCCGAAACTTCCATGTCCAGTGAGGACCTGCGTCAGGCGGATGGTGAGGACGCTCTGATGCCTCTCCAGCCACTCCTCATAGAGGGGCACTGGCTGGCTTAAGAATGGTGGCGTGTCCAGCGCTGGGTTGCGACAATCGCTGTCTCCATGTCGCCATGAGATCCTGCCGAAGCTCCGTCCACCGAACCGCGAGGTGTCGCGGCAGCGGAGTTTTGCTCAAGTGTTTGGCCTCCTCGCGCCACTCCCATAGCAGCGCAAAATGTGAAAGCCTGAATTTTTATAATGTTGCATGTTATTTATATTCTCATGTTAATTATACAGAGTGTAACGGAAAGGTGTGGTCATATTTTAAAAACTGCATCTGCCCATCGATATTTTTTTTTTTTTTTTTTATGTTTTATAGGCTCGCGTTTGACCACTATCTCACCTGATGGTAAGCGATATGGACAACTTTCTTCAAGAAAACCTGAGGAAATTCTCAAAAAAAATTTTAACCTCTCATACAAATATCATGATGATGACTTTGTTTGGAAAGTCCTATTTTTTTGGGGAATTTTTAACTTTTTCTTGGAGAAAGTTTTTCATTTCCATGGGCAGAACCGTATCTTAAATAATTATGACCACAACTTTCCGTTACACCCTGTATATTTATTGTTGAAGAATGGTAGATATTTTATAAATCAATCACTAACATAAGAATCGACAGAAGACTAGGAAAAGTGATTGGCGGGAAGGGAAATCTTTGCCCTGCAAAATTATTGCAACTTTGTTGGTTATTTAAATTCTTCCTTGTCTACGCTGTCTGTCCTTTTTAACCGACTTCGAAGAAGGATTAGGTTCTATGTTTGACTGTACATATGTTATTTTTTTTTTATGTATGTCCACCGATTTCTCTGTCAGTTGTAGACCGATTTTCAAAATTATTTTTTTTATACGAAAGAATATACTCCCGAGGTGTACCAAATAATTTTTATTGAAATTGCATAAGCGCTTTTTGAAAAACTGAACAAAAACGAAAAATACGTTTACGAGTACATAGATGACGTTTTGGTTTTCTCCAATTACGAGTATGTTTAAATGCCACGTTCCTAGTTATTGAGGTTTTTAGTTCTGGGGTATATCAACAAAAAAGTGAAAAATAATAACTTTAAAAAAAAAAACAACCGACTTCCAAAAAAGGAAATACACTAAAAATTAAAAAAAAAATACTTTAATTTCGGAAGTCGGTGTTTGTATTTTATTTCTTCGGTATTTGACACCGACTTCCGAAGTTAAAGTTATTTTTGAATTTTTAGTGTATTTTCTTTTTTTGAAGTCGGTTGTTTATTTTTGTAAAAAAAGTTTTTTATAAGGTAACGCAACAATAGGTTTTTAATTTTGTCTGCTACTGAGGGGCTTGACGCGTTAAGATCATTTTAAATATAATTTTAACAGCTGTGCTGCGCCATTTCGTCTTTTGTTAGTCAATATTATACCTAATTATTTAAACGAAAATAAGGCATTAATCACAATTACAACTGAAATCGTTCAAAGCGACGACGGACGGCGAAATAGCAGTTTTATTATATTGCCTAAAACACAGAATAAGCCAAGTGCGAGTCGGACTCGTGCGCAAAGGTTCCATACTAATAATAATGTTTTTTTTCTTTTTTTAAAACATAGACTTCTAATAGGTTTTCCTGCAATCAAGTAACGACCTTTTTTCTGTGTTTTCTTTTTTACATTTTGAGACCCTTACGATATGCCTTTTCATTTGATATGACGCACGGTAGCGATAGCGCATGTCAATCCCAAGAATATTTTGAAAAATCTGGTAGAATGTTATTTGAACCGAGAGATGATGATGTTAAATCGTCAAAATAAAGGTTGTGGTAAGATGATTATGAAGTTTCATATAATCAATAAAATTGTGAAGAAACGCGCGTAGTGTAGATAAGGCTTTATATTGAGTTGCACAATTATACATAAAAAAGGTCATACAGTACGTCTCGTCCCGTATGACCTTCAAAAATGGTATTTAATTACATTGAAAAAATATTGTGGCTTTCTTGTTAAAGTGATGTAATTGGGTAAATAAGTAGTAAAGTAATAATTGTTTGTTTATTTCGTTATTAAAAATTCAACTGTCTTATTTTTAAAACTATATAGAACGTTACAAAACACAGAAAGAGGTATTTTATAGACAACTCTCACTTTTTACCCGAGTGGCCTAGAAGGACCGTACTGTTTTTCGAGCATACCTATGTTATGTAAGTATGTCCTACGTATGTACGTCAATAGATTGGGTTTGACTGCAGAAGTTATAAAAGTTATTTGAATAAAACTAATGCTAATGAAAAAAGAAAACAAAATGGCGGCTGCCATTAGGTTCGCGTGGCCGTATTTTGTTGACATGATCATGTAAATAGAGGGCTTGGGGAGGCGATTCCAAAAATATAACTCGATAAAATGAAGAAAAAAATATCAAAAACACGACTGCAAAAAACAAATAAAAAGTTACGTGTGTATGTGTGTGTGTGTGTACAGTTTTTTGACAATATTTATTTTTTTCTCATTTTGTACGTAGAGTCTGCCTCATTAGTTTAGTGATACTGAGGTTCTGAGTTCGGTCCGGGTCGGACCAAATATTATGTTTGTTTTCTATCATTGATTCCAGACTGCTGCCCAGTAGATGGAAATACGCCTCTGATACAAGGGACCTAAACATAACTTGCCAAATTTCGGCAGCTAAATGAATATTGTATTTTAAGATACTAAAGGTTCATATCGCGTCATATTTATAAACAATTATTTATTACGTAATCAATAGTTTTAAAAAGTTCTAAGTAGTGATCTTCTTACTAAATAACTGTTTTGGTGTACAAAAAAAAAACATACATACAGCCGAACATAGAACCTTCTCCTTTTTCGAAGTCGGTTAATAAGGTGTTATTCTATTCTATTCTATGGTAATAGAATACCTCAATCTTCCATATCTATGTACATGTGTACAGAGCCTGTTAAAAATATAATCAACATAAAATAGAACCGACTTCCAAAAAAAGTTGTGTTTCTGGTATTGTTTCTTCGTTTTTGACACCGACTTCCGAAATTACAGCAAATTGTTTTTGGAAGTCGGTTCTATTTTAACCGACTCCGAAAAAGGAGGAGGTTCTATGTTCGACTGTATGTATATTTTATTTTAAGTATGTTCACCGATTTCTCTGTCATTTGTGGACCGATTTTCAATTTTTTTTTATCCGAAAGCATATACTCCCGAGGTCGTCCCATATAAATTTTATCCAAATTGGTTCTGCGGTTTTAGAAAAACTGAACAAAATCGAAAAATATGTACTTAGATGACGTTTTGGATTTCTCCAATTACGAGTATGTTTAAATTCCACGTTCCATGTTATTGGGGTTTTGAGTTCTGGGGTATAACAACTAAAAGTGAAAATTTAAAAATATAAATTACAAAAAAAAACAACCGACTTCCAAAAAAGAAAATACCAACACAAAATATTTAAAAATAACTTTAATTTCGGAAGTCGGCGTCAAATAACGAAGAAATAAAATACAAACACTAGCCTGGTTCGAATTGGATCGACTGCCGTGTGAAGTGGGCCGAGTTCGAATTCGATACACGAATAGTTCTTTTTGAATGAAAATTAATTTGAAAAAAAATTTAAGAGAAATAAATAGCGCGAAGTACTAGCAGTGCAAAAAAAAATACCGACTTCCGAAATTAAAGTTATGTTGAAATTTTTGTGTAGGTATTTTCTTTTTTGGAAGGCGATTGTTTTTTTTGTAATTTATTTTTTTGTAAAAAGGATTTATGTGTCTGTCATTTATCCGCGACCCCAGGCAGGCATCGGCCCTAGCGGATCCCGTCAGTTACTGCTGATATCTCTTTGAGGTGCGCGTGGAACGCCCAGTCGACTCGGGCCCGGTCCTTATCGGATGGCGAGCTACCTATTACTCGCCGTCCGCAGGCCCGCGCCTACGGTGGCCGGGATGGAGAGGCGCCATGGCGCCCTCACCTTCCGCCTGACGCAGATCCTCACCGGACATGGCTGTTTCGGGAGGTACCTGTGTCGGATCAAGGCGGAGGTGACCCCTGCGTGTTTCCACTGCGAGGATCGCCCAGAGGACACGGTGGAGCATACGGTGGAGGTATGCCCCGCTTGGGCAGAACACCGCCGTGTCCTCGTGGATGCGATAGGCAGCAGCGACCTCTGGCGCCGTGCCCTGGTTCAGGCCATGGTACGGAGCGAGAGGGAATGGGGGGCCGTCTCCTCCATCTGCGAAGCAGTAATGCTCGCGAAGAGGGAGGCGGCACACGTTAGGGAGACTCAACAGAGGCAGAGTCGCCCTAGCGCCCTCAGCAGCAGCCACTTCAGGAGACGCCAGGGGCTGCGAGACGATCTCCGGCCACCGTAGACCCGGGCCTGCGGACGGCGAGTAGTGGGTAACTCGCCGTCCGATCAGCACCAGGCCCGAGAGTCAACGGCGCGTAGTGTTCCACGCGCGCCTCAAAGAGTTGTCAGCAAAGGACGGGGCCTGCCACGGCCAATGCCTGCCCGGGGGTGGAGGATAAATTCGAAAGAGTTACCTCGCCCCCGGGCGCGTAGGGCAGGGAGGAACAGGGGTGGGTTTTAGTCAGTAAGAGTCTGACACGCCCTTCCGCTCCACCCTAGAGCGGAAGAAGTCATGAGATGATTTCCCACCCCCGGCTACTCCCGACGCCCAGGGCGTCTCTTGCGGCGGCTCTTAGGGGCGTGAGTCTCCGTCTCACCCTGTCTGTCCTAAGGATTATGAATTAATTCGAATCCGACTTAACTCTAATACAAGCTTAAACCTAATACAAGCTGTGTGCCCAACAGGACTTGCCATCGATACCTACAAAATGATCCCATAGAAACTTTTGTGTATGCTTTGAGACCCTATCTAGTTTTATGGCTGGCTGTGCGTTGTCTGTCAATGAATGAATTAAAGTTTTTATCCTGCGCATAGATGAATTTTAATCGAAAACCTGTCAAACGTCAATTCTATTCAACGGATAAAATAATCTGACTTTGGGAAAATAAACCCTTTGTCATAGATGATAGGTGAACCTTTACTAGCAAACAAAATTAAGTTATTCATTTCATGTTATTATTTCACATGACAATATGGAATATGCATGAAAAAAATATTTGTTATCTAACCGGTTTATCGGTGAATATACTAAAATAGAGTACGAACAGTGAAATCAGAATGAAAATTGATCGAAAATTATACGAGATATATATCTGTCCCTCTCTCGAAAACGCTGTTTTCTTTGGCAGTTGTATGGGAGTCATGTCCTTTGACGTCGAAGAACATGTCGGACTTCTCTATCTAATTATCAACTTTAAAGCTTTATAACTTCGTCGCTGATGATGATATTTTGAAAATTCCTTCATATTTGTTCATTAGAGTTAATAGATCTTCAATTGAACAAATAAAAAAAATATCATGCATATTCCCTATTCTGAAAAGATCACATCAATCATTCAATAAACTGATGGAGTTCTTTCATTAGCTAAATACGAGACCAGCCATACAGTTCAGTTACACCCGTCTGAAAAGTGAAGATATAAATATCAATGCCCTAATCAAATAATTAAAATACCGGTCAAGTGCGAGTCGGACTCGCGTGCAAAGGGTTCCGAATAAATTAAGTGTTTTTAAGCCATAGACTTGTAACGTAGTGGCGTTACAATTCTAATAAAACATAAACATCGGAATAAATCCAGAGACCAAAAGCCATTGTGATGCCTTTGGTAGGCATAGACAATTTTAGTTGACTGACAACACTATTGTCTATGAATTCAATGACATCTGTCAATGACGGCGAAGATATAAAAACCCGATAAACGACATCGTGGTCGCTTTTTCATCTGAATCCAGCTGTTGGCGTTAGACCTCATACTCACCTTGTTCTGTCGAACACCCTTGAGCCGTGAAGCGATCGCCAAGTCCTAGCAGCTGCAGTTTGCATTGGCAAATATTTGCCAACTTATTACGCGATTCCAACCCCTGTAATTGGGGTCCCAGATCCGGATTCCCACATCTGGATTCCTAGCATCGGAGGAAAGATTTGGAGCCCTAAGCTCCGAGCACCACCTACATCGTACCCTATCGCAGCCATCCCGCCGCAAAACATCGTGCCGCCGCCACCAGGCTGCTCGCCACGTTGGCTCGCACTACGCAGGGTGCTGATTTGCCGCGTGGTACCTGCCGGCCGTCGCCTTCCGGGCCCTGTCGACCTACGAGTCGGTGGCACGCTCCACGCCGGGTATTCAGTTACCCGCGTGGCCTCAGCAGGCCGTCTCCGAGCCGGCTAGACCAGCTGCCAGCCGGCCCATCCTGGTTCCTGTCGACCAACACCTCCGGGGCAAACGCAACGTGGCTTCCCAAGACACCAAGGCTGAGCCAGGGCAGTAGCGTGCTATCTCCCGGGGAATATTTAAAATTGTGACTGCAGACCTACCCACACCCTTTCTCTATTTAAAATATATTTATTTAACGTTGACCGAGTTACGTGTTGTTCTTTTTTCTATCCCACGAAGGCTCCTTACGTCACAGACTTCTTGTAGGTTTTCCTGTAATCTTTAATTTATATAACTATTTTGTGTATTTGTTTTAAAATTATAGGCTCAGTAGTTTTCCCGTGTTTGGGTCATATGCAATCATGTGTGTACCAAATTTCAACTGAATCGTTACTGTAGATTCGGAGCAAATTGGCAGTGACAGACGAACAGAGAGATAGACGCACGACTCTATGGGTTCCGCTTTTACATTCAGATATTCGGGACCCTTCTATTTGTATAAGGTACTGACAATGACAGCACAGATAGGCAAGGTAACACAATATCCTTTGATGAACTGGTTACCTGTCCTGACCCCTTTTTTTTGTTGTTGTGGGTAATTAACCAATGACTTCTCCCGCTCTGCGTGGAGCGGGAGGGCGTGTCAGACAAAAACAAAATGTGCGTATGGGACACATGTCTTCGAATTTTTGGTTTAATAGGACATGCCAGTTTCTTCTCGATGTTTTCCGTCACTGTTTTGACACCAGTGATTTATAATGAAATAATTTTATTTAAACAATTGTTTCACTGCAGGGCTAATGCCTTCCCGGCCCTGGTTCAGGCCATGGTACGGGGCGAGAGGGAATGGGATGTCGTCTCCTTCTGCGAAGCAGTAATGCTCGCGAAGGCAGAGGCGGGAAGGGTGAGGGAAGCTCAACGGAGTAACCCTTTTTTTTTTTTTTTTTTTGGGGGGTGGGAAATCATCCTATGACTTCTTCCGCTCTAGGGTGGAGCGGAAGGGTGTGTCAGACTCTTACTGACTAAAACCCACCCCTGTTCCTCCCTGCCTCGAGTGCCCGGGGGCGAGGTAACTCTTTCGAATTTATCCTCCACCCCCGGGCAGTTTATCCTCCACCCCCGGGCAGAACGGAGTAACCCTTACACCCGCGGCCGCTACCGCCGCAGGAGTAGCACTGGGCGTAGGACGTCGAGAGACGATCTCCGGCCACCGTAGACCCGGGCCTGCGGATGGCGAGCGGTGGGTAGCTCGCCGTCCGGTCAGCACCAGGCCCGTGAGTCGACGGCGCGTAGTTTTCCACGCGCGCCTCAAAGAGATGATTGTCAGCCACCACGCACACGCAGGTAAGGAACAGGGGTGGGTTTAGTCAGCAATAGTCTGACACACCCTCCCGCTCCACCCAGAGTGGGAGATGTCATTGGATGATCTCCCACCCCGCCAAAAAAAAAAGGGCTAATGCCTCCTTCTACCTATTTCAGTAAATTATGTTTTCTGATAGTGCGGACCAGTCCTTTCGGTAGGAATCGAGCTGCTACGCCTCGGCTTGTCACACACAATGTCATCTGACGTTTAATGGGACCCAAGACCGAGTTGACCTGAAACACACGCTTTACAATGCAAACCAAACTTAAAAAAAACTTAATTAATATTGACCTGTTTCTAATTAGGAACATCCTCTGAACCTTTATTATTACTAAGGCCAAATCGCTTAAAATTGTTGACGATTTGTTTGCTTAATTTTTGTTCACTGAACCTTCGGAGTAAAGGGCTTCAGGCTGAAATTACGTTATTCTGTTCAGTAAATTCGACAACTTTACTAAAACAAAATATGTATTTTGCATGGATAGTAACCGCAAATCTACATAGATAAATTGCACTATAAGTATTGGATTTAATAAAAAATATGTTTTATTTATTTTAAAGCGTTTGACGAATCTTTGTCTGGCATTAATCAGCGAAATGTCAATGTACTATACCTACAGGTGGTGGTTTTGTGGTTTGTCAACTTCTCTTTTAAGCTACCATCTATGTTTAATCATTTGGGACATACGTTTACCTTTGTTAACCTCTGTTATTCCTAGGAAGTATTGAAAAGAAAAAGTAATAGTCGTCAAATTGAGTCTTGCAGTCGTTATTGGACTTCCAAAGGCTGCAAGATAAACTGATTCGGAACTTTGTTCTCTCAAGTTAGTCGAGTTTCGTTGTCACTTACAACGTGGACAAGTTATAGGTTGATGGTGTTTGAGAGATCTTATGCGTATCCCTTTCGGCACAGCTTGCGGCACTTACACTAAAGATGATGAAGGTACGAAACTTAAAATCATTATGTCCTCATCATCATCATCAGCCTCTTAAAGTCGCCATTGCTGGGGCACAGGTCTCCTCTCAGTGAGAGGGCGTGGGCCGTCCCCCACACGGGGCCATTTGTCCTGCGAATGTTAAATATTGTTAAGAATTTTATTGTCCTACAGTTTTTTTTTTGGGAGGGTGGGAAATCATCCAATGGTTTCTCCCGCTCTGGGTGAAGCGGGAGGGCGTGTCAGACTCTTACTGACTAAAACCCACCCCTGGTCTTTCCCTGCCTGAGTTCCCAGGGGTGCGGTAACTCATTTTCAGAATTTATCCGCTACCCCTAGGCATGCAGGCACCGGCCACGATGGGCCCCGTCAGTGGTGGCTGACAACATCTTTTTGAGGCACGCGTGGAACACTACGCGCCGTCGACTCACGGGCCTGGTGCTGATCGGATGGCGAGCTACCCACTGCTCGCCGTCCGCAGGCCCGGAGATTGTCTCGCGACGTCCTACGCTCAGTACGCCCAGTATCTCTCCTGCGATGGTAGCGGCCGGGGCCGTGAGGGCCACTCCGTTGAGCTTCCCTCACGCGTCCCGCCTCCGCCTTCACGAGCATTACTGCTTCGCAGAAGGCGGACACTGTCTCCCATTCCCTCTCGCTCCATACCAAGGCCTGAACCAGGGCCGGGTGCGAGAGGTCGCTGCCACCGATAGCATCCACGAGGACACCGCAGTGCTCCACCAAAGTGGTTCAGACCTCCATTGTATGCTCCACCGTGTCCTCTATTGTCCTACAGTAACAATAGTGTAAGAGCCTCTGCCACCTGTGACACCTACAGGTTTATCGTAGTAAAGGCACGGCATAACCATACTTTCGTTATTATTTCTATGATTATAGGTACAATATTTTACCAATTTTGTATTCTAAATAAAAATATAATTTATTAAATGTATATGTTTTTATATATTATCATCTTCCTGCCCTAGTCCTAAGTTACTTGGGTTCGGGCTTTACGTTCAGCCATCACGCTAACATTATATTCGTAATCTATCTTTATATATAAAACAAAGTCGGGTTAGTTACACCGTATACAGGTGTAACGGAAAGGTGTGGTCATATTTTAAGAACTGCGTCTGCCCATCTATATGAACACCTTTATTCAAGAAAGCCTGAGAAAATTCTCAAAAATTTTTTTTACCCCCCATACAAGTATTGATCAGCTGATGATAACTTTGTATGGAAAGTCAATTTTTTTTTAGGGTTTATTTTATTTTTCTTAGAGAAAGTTGTTTATTTCCATGGGCAGATACAGTTCTTAAAATATGACCACACCTTTCCGTTACACCCTGTATAACACAAAAACGGCTGGACCGATTTGAATGATTATTGAATTATTGGATTTGCCTACGTCTTGAATAGCAGAATAACTATTAAAACATCGAAAAAATAACGGAAAAAAGCATTTTCTCATACATTTTGCATGGAACGGATATTATGTTCATTGATTCTGAGGCGGTACGAAGAAGCGGTATTAAGAGGAGCTCGTGGCTAAAGTAATAACAGCCACATGGGTCGATCCATCACGTCAATCGTCCATGTCGTTGGACCATGGATGGGTGACTATCTTTACATACCGAGATTTACCCGAATTTACGTTAACCGTTGATCCCGGCTGTCAATCGTGGATCTTTCACACTTTACGGGTCGTCAGAAGCCCGAAAACTGACAACCTGTCTTACTAAGGGGTATCGTATTACCCAGTAACTAGGTTGTGGAGTTCAGATAGGCAGTCGCTCCATGTAAGATACTTGTATTCAGTTGCATCCGGTTAGACTGGAAGCCGACCCCAAGATAGTTGGGAAAAGGCTAGGCAGATTGATTGATTCTGAGGCGGTACGAAGTTCGCCGGGACAGCAAGTAATTAATAAAGCAAAGTGTAGCATTTAAATGCTATTGCTAATAAGAACAACTACTGAAGTTGAAAACTTCATTGTATCCGTTTGAAGATGGCTAGACGTGATGAGAGAAATAAAAGTATTTTCAGGAACTAAACCCATGAGTGGAGGTAGCTACTGATTTGCAACTGCTCCCTCTTTGTAGCGAAAGGGCCAACAATATTGAACAGGTTTTGGGATGTTTTCCTAGACCCTTCCTTGTTTTAAATTTACCGCCACTTGCACTTGCCTTTCGCTGTGAGTGAACGGCGGGCAGCGCATCGCGCTCGCCATCTGACGGCGTGAAGACGCGGATTCAGTTCGAACTAAACGAAAAGGCTGGCCGGCCACAAATCCCGCGCGCGCGGTTATTTCACTAAAAACCTAGTGAAATACGACTGCTAGTGATACTTTGTGATGATCTACTGGCTCCCAGCATCCTGTGAGTACCTGATCTCTTTAAATTTATATCCTTTAGCCTGTTTCTTGGTAGGAAACTTCAAAAAGCGTCCGTGGCTATACGCGATACTCAATCAAGTATCAAGTAGTAATAGTCTTTTGAAGTAGTGCGCCTTCACGCGTGCTTTGATAATATTATAAACGTGACATAACAAGATCATAATTTTGTTTTAAGTACTTTCAGTTAATACGAGCGCTAATCCCGCCGACAAACTGTTACGTAGTTTGGTGGGTGTAACTAAATGTGCAAATGCGTTTGGTCAAAATAAACATTTTTTTTTTTTTAATTTTTTTATTCTGCTACAGTGATACAATAGCCTTTAACTTGGACCACACGCACAGTTTAGAGTTGCACACCAAGACCAGAATTAGTTTCAAGTTTCTATTTAAACTATAGAAGTTTTGGGAGTCAATTTGGTGTATAAAGGGTTTGAAAGAAACATATCTTTCACGGGTCCAAGTTTCAGTTGTTGCAAGGTGATAATGGGATAACTTACTGCGATAAATTAAAAGAGTCATCACACGAGATTACTAGAATGCTATTTGGCGCTAACTGAGCAGTTGCCTCCCTCAGCTAGGACACACCCTCTCACAGAGAGGAGGCCTGTGCCCCAGCAGTGGGGCATTAATAGGCTGATGATGATGAAGATGAGCAATTGCCAAATAAAATTATCCGCCAGAGTACCAAGGTTACGACATAGCCCGAAAAATCAACCGAATTAAGTGGAAGTGGGCAGGGCACATTGCTCGCAGAAGAATGGTCGATGGGGCAAATAAGTTCTAGAGTGGCGACCGCGTACCGGAAGACAAAGCGTTGGAAGGCCTCCCACAAGGTGCACCGATGACCTGGTGATGATTGTGGGAATCCAATGGATGCGAGACACACAGGGCCGGTCGTTGTAGCGACAGTTGGGAGAGGCCTATGTCCAACAGTGAACATCTTTCGGCTGTAATGATGATGATGATGAGCAGTTCTTAAACTGCTTCCACCATTTTATTGACTGATTAATCTTTTCAACATGCCATAAGTTATTTTGTTATAACCTCGGAACAAGAGGAAAGAAAAAGTAGTTTACAACTTCAACCCAAGTTTAAAACTTATATTGTCAGTATCAGAATGAACTCACAGTCTATCTTTTGTTTTGTAAGAGCTGTATATTTTCTTAGATTGCGTGCACGATTGAGAAAAGTCTATGCATTGTATATAGGGTGACTGGTAATTAGTGACCGATACTTAAACACGTGATTGTACTCATGATTATAAACAACTTTCCCAATGAAACTTTTTTTTTGTACTTATTCACTTTTATCACAATAACAACAGTTTGAAATAGGCGCGCGCGCGAGGGCAGTGACCGCTGCAATTAGCTCTTAGACGCGGTCTCGTATTGTACAGAGCACGGCTCGCAAGACCGCTTGGCCGGGCACCACGTGCCGTTTTCGGTGTACCTAAGCAGTGTAGGTACCTACATGTTTCGGTTGTTGCTAAATTAAAAAAATATTTTCAAAGACAGCGTGTTTGAATAATACTTTTAAGATGCACCGTATGTCCGCATAACTACAAAATATCTAAGAACGCGCGCACCGTAACATTAAAAGTAGGTACGATCTATCAGCTGATCTCTCTCGGGAAAGGGCAAATGTACTTGTAATAGCGTCTCACGCTCCCCGCTCCCTTTGCCTCAGTGCTAACAGCTGATCGCGGCGGTCACTGCCCTCACGCGCGCGCGAATTTCAAACTGTTGTTATTGTGAAAAAAGTGAATACGTATTTAAAAAAAAAGTTTGTTTGGGAAAGATGTTTGTAATTATGAGTACAATCACGTGTTTAAGTATCGTTCACTAATTACCAGTCACCCTATATATATAATTAAAAGTATTAGCAGAAACGTGTATCTAAGTAAATAAATAGATTCGACATATTTAACTCTGCAATCCCAGTATGAAATAAACTATTTTTTTTTTATTTAGTTTGCCAAAATTATCCCCAAATGTTAGAGGGCGTTAAAGTTTGTATGAAAGAATCGTAACACTTGGTAAGATAAAGTTAAAACTCGGCATGAATAATCTTGATTAAAAAATAAGATTTATTTATTTTGGAATTTTTCGAAAATCACCCCTTAAAGAGGTGAAAATGGGTGTTGAAGTTTTTAGGTAACATTTTTTTTGCTTGCTTCAGTTAACTCAAAAATTGGTATAAACAGTCTAAAAGTAAATTAATTTCAACGGGTCAAAAGATTTTCTTATAATTAACCCCAATCGGACTAAAAAGGGGAAAACCGGTTTGTGTGAAAAATCTCATTCCTTCCATTATGAAACTTGAAACTTAGAATAATACTTATCTGGGTAAATAATAATGATTGTAACAGTAAAGTTATTATTGCAATACTTATTTTTTTAGGGTGGGTTAATCTATACATATAATAAAACAGTAGAATTGAGGAGCGATGTTTTTAATTGGCGCAAACACTACTAAACCGGTTTCGTTAAGAGGGAAAAGGGCCTGCAAGGAATTTACAAAATAGGTATTTGAAGAAACTATTGCCATCGTGCTCCCTCAAGCCTGCCCCTGTAGAGTGCAATAAGGACAGCTGGAACTCAGACCGATTTTATCACAAAATTTTTGACGAGATCGACGTTTCATATTCCCCTTTTTTCTCCTCTAAAACTGAGCCGATTCAGTTGTTATTGGCACCAAACTTTTAAGAAAGAGTATGTCTAGGTTCCTATTAGATTTTTTTTATGTTAAAACTTTTCTAATTTGTCTGGTAGTCTTCTAAGAACGGCGGCAAAAATAGGGCCAATTTTTGGCATTTTTGGAAAGTCATATTTTCTTTACTTATTAGTTGCTGAAAAAAAGAAAATAACAGGGATGTGTCAACAGCAGACCTTGACTTTATGGAAAAAAAATGATTGCTGTAGAGGCATTATTCAGGGAGAAAAAAGGGGAACACATTTGTATGGAGAATCGCAGCCTCTGTTCCCTCTTTTCATGGGTCTGGTTATTTTATAGACTGTAAATTATCACACTATTTGCTATGGGGGTTAATCAATATTACATTATGTCTGTTTTAAACGACACTTTACAGCAAGTTAGATCCCCAGCTATAACAACTTATTTTTGTAATTATTTTATCCTTTTTTTTGTCCGATATACGAAAATATTTCAAAAATAATAATGAAATTACTTTTTAACATAACTTCGAAGAAAATTGACTGTGACAGACGGTTAAACAGAAAGATAGACACACGAGGCAACCGAGTCGAACTTTCGGAACCATAAAATAATTGCCCAGCAGTGGCACATTACAAGTTCATTAGATAGAAAGTGAGCCAAAACTAATAAGCCAGTAAATTAATACCCTACAATATTTGCCATATGAGGCTCAAAGTATACATACGGCAAAAGGTCTTCCGGGTCTGTAGTCAGAATGGGGGTTCCTCAAGGCTCAATTCTGGGACCTTTTTTGTTTCTAATCTATATCAACGACTTGCCTTACCTCATAAAGGATAAACATGATATAGTGCTGTTTGCAGATGACACTTCACTTTTATTTAAACTCAAACGTCAGCAGGTGGTTGTTGATAATGTAAATAATGCTCTTTCAACTGTAGTTAACTGGTTTAATGTCAATAATCTTCTCCTTAACGAGAAAAAAACAAAATGCATAAAGTTCACATTACCCAATGTAATACAAGTGAACACTAGTGTGTCAATAAAGGGTGAAGAGTTGAAACCCGAGGATTCCACAGTGTTCTTAGGTTTAACTTTGGATGCGCAGCTTCAGTGGAGCCCCCATATAGATAAACTGTCCAAAAAACTTAGCTCTGCAGCATACGCCGTAAGGAAAATTCGTGGTTTAACTGATTTAGAGACAGCTCGTTTAGTATACTTTAGTTATTTTCATAGTGTGATGTCGTACGGCATTCTGTTGTGGGGAAATGCCGCCGATATTCAGACAATTTTTGTTTTACAGAAAAGGGCTATTCGTGCAATTTATAAATTAAGTCCCAGACACTCCCTCAGAGACAAATTTAAAGAGATTAATATTATGACTGTTCCCTCTCAATATATTTATGAGAATCTCATGTATGCACATAAAAATATTAATCTGTTTAAAAGATACAGTGATATCCATAGCATAAATACTAGGAACAAACACAAATTTATTGTACCAAAAACCAGGCTCAAGAAAAAAATAGGTGGTTCGTTTAGATGTCAATGTATACGTTTCTATAATAAACTTCCTAGCCAAATTCAAGAACTAAGCATAAATAAATTTAAATCATTTATTAAACGTAAGCTATGCCAGAAAGCTTTTTACACAATTAATGACTTTCTTGAGGACAAAAAGGCGTGGGATTGAGCTGCTTCAATGATATACATGAGCCATTGTTTTCATATGTACTGCTTACTGATGAAAAATTTTTTATATATATATTTTTTTTTAATATTCGTTTTTGACATGAATACTTGTATAGTATTGTATTATATTTTTTTTATTTTATTTTTTTATTGACATTTTATATTTATTTTTTATTTTTTTGACTTGAATACTTTGTTAAGTATTATATTTATTTTTATTTTTTGATTGACATATTATGATTACTATTTTGTTTGACACAAATATTTACTTTGTAAAGTATTATATTTTTTTTTTTTTTTGATTACTTAATTATTGTACATGTGAGGACTATGTGGGTTATTATTATTATTTTCTCCTCCTTTTTACAGTAATTTTCAACGTTGTCTGACAGTTTGAGTACTTTTGCGGCCTACCCAAATGTCTTTTCTTTGGTATTGTTCGTCATGTCATTGAGCTCCTTAGTGGTTTTTAAGTTGAGCTATTCGACTATTGACAAATGCTTGCACTGACTGGACAGGTCCACTCAAATATGTTTGGTTCTTTCTTCAAAAGACCACTACAGACACTAAGCTGCATGGTCCTCATATAGAATAATGTGAATGCGAGAACTATGTATGTCGTTATATTCATGTAGATTTTATGATTGTCTGGCAGTTTGAGTATTTTTTGCGGCCTACTCAAATGTCCTTACTTTGGTATTGTTCGTCGGTTCGTTGAGCACCTCAGAGTTCTGAGTTGAGCTTCGCGATGACTGACAAATGCTTGCACTGTCTGGACAGGTCCACTCGAATTCGTGTGTTGCTTTCTTCATAAAGCTCATCCCAGACATAAACGTACATGGTTCTCATAGGATCTAACCAGTCCACATTGTATGGATTTGAACACTAAAAGAGACTTTGACCTCTGAGTTTGTTTCGGTGTTTCTTCTCAGGGTAGTCAGCTAGGAAACACCGGCCTTATCTAGCTTAAACTGACAAAAAAACATTGACGTGTAAAAGTGTTCCTTGTAACCTATTTACTGAATAAACATCATTTATCATTTATCATTTATCATAATTATACAAATATCCCGTTTTAGGCAACATCACACGACCGATTGCAGCAGCATACATATAGGCATTTGGTATGAAAGGTGTACAGCCAGCTCATTTTCTATTCAGCAGCACCGTGTAGGCTTCACGCGCCGAAGCTGGATCGTCGCGTTAGGCCGGAACGATACGGTGCCGGAATTACGATTTTGACACGAAAATTCGCGAAAACTGGAGCTGAAGTAACACGGTATAGTTTAGAATTTAGAATGATTGAGCCTGATTAAAAATTTCAACTGTTAAATGGCGCCATTTCAAAATTTAACACTCGCTAAATTACACTCTGTGTGGAGTTGATAACGCTTACATCCTTTAGGTGTTTTTTTTTTTTTTTTGGGGGTTGGGAAATCATCTTATGACTACTTCCGCTCTAGGGTGGAGCGGAAGGGCGTGTCAGACTCTTACTGACTAAAACCCACCCCTGTTCCTCCCTGCCCTACGTGCCCGCGGGCGAGGTAAGTCTTTCGAATTTATCCTCCACCCCCGGGCAGGCATTGGCCATGGCAGGCCCCGTCCTTTGCTGACAACTCTTTGAGGCGCGCGTGGAACACTACGCGCCGTCGACTCTCGGGCCTGGTGCTGATCGGACGGCGAGCTACCCACTACTCGCCGTCCGCAGGCCCGGGTATCCTTTAGGTTACTGTAAAGCTTGTCTGCTGAACAAAGCCTTTTAGCATGCAGGCTGGCAGTATAATAGTTTTGACTGAATTTGAATACTCATGTGAATTTACAATCGGTCAGTAGGTGAGCTTGTAAAGACAAGAATGTTTTTTTTTAAACTGGCCATATGCAAGTCCGACTAAAGAAAGAAAGAAAGAAAAAAGTTGATTTCGTGCCTCGCACAGAAAAACACAAAAATTATACAAGGCATTTTACAAGGTAGACTTTAGAAGAAGACTAGACATCTTATAGGTTTTCCCGTAATCTATGAGTATACTTTACTGAATTTCTGTATTTTTTTTTAAATTTTAGACTCACATCCTCATTTCATTTGATATATTATCGCACAGTACAGTTGAAAAAAAAATGTTTTTAATTTTCTGATTTTCACTCAAAAGTGACTCCCATATTCCAAATTCATTTATTTACATTCCACAGCCGTATTTGGGTCACAGATATTCATGTGTGTACCAAACAACTCAATCGGTCCTATAGATTCGCAGCAAATGAGCTGTGACAGACGGACAGACAGACACACGAGTGATACGTTAAGGGTTTCATTTTTAAGTCGTGGAACCCTAAAAGTTAGCTGGGTTTTTAAATATTTGAAGAATATATCTTCAAAAATTTAACAACTCACGGCGACCCGATCCCGAGAGATATCTCAGACACTTCCCACAGTACCTACTAGCCCTTCTAAGACAAAAGGTCAAAGAACATTCTGATTCCAAGTAACAGTCAAATCTCTTAATAATAAAATTTTACAGCGTCATCAACCAGTACTATTTATTTTGTCAACGATCAAAACGGACGTATAAAAACAAAATCCATTTTTATCCTCAAGCGCTTCGGAACGAAACGTAAAATCCTATGTGTTTTGAAAAAGAGCTTTAGAGGTCGATTTCATTCGGAAACCGTTATTTGTTAGGTTCAACGGTATCTCTGAGTATTAGCTTATAACTGGCTATTCTCAAACCGATAGATAAATATTTCAAAACTTAGAATAGATATTTGTATCGGTTTGTAGGTTAGAATTCAAATAAAACTGGCCAAGTGCGTGTTGGATTTCGCACATTAAGGGTTCCGTACCAAGTATTGATATTTGTTAGTAAAGTATACATAATAGTAAACATTATTACCAAATTTCAAGTTATAGTATAGGTCAATAAGAAGTTAAAAAATTCTTCGTGACAAGTTTTTGTGACAGACGACGGACGGACAGACAGACAGGGCACGTGAGTGACAATAGGGCTCCGTTTGGACCCTTCGGGTACGGAACCCAAAAAAACGATCTTTTTTTTGGGTTCCGTAGCGGAGTCTGTAATTCCTGATGACTGTAACATGAAGGTCTTATATAAACAAAAGGTAAGTGTCTCCCGCTTGATTAGGAGGGAAGTGGAAATTATGTTTTTCTTACTCCTCCGCTGTCATTTCGTTGCGGGACCCAAGACTCGTCGAGCTTCATTGCCTCGGCGTTTTTTCTGGTGGTCGCCACTGTTGATTCTGGCTTACAGAAGTTACAGTGGTTTGGGGATAGTGTGGCGGGCTTGTCCCAAAAAAATAAAATAAATAAAAGGTAAGGTAACTTTTAGGCAAGCGTGCTCAAACGTAGACCACATCATCACTTAGCATCAAATGAGACGGTGGTCTAGTGCGAGCCTATTAATAGTAATAAATAAAAAACTTCACATGGCTACACTTTCAAATATTAACACCTGTTACGTTTCCTTCAATTACTTCAAACAATCTGCCAGCAGAGTACACAATATCTGTCTCTATAATTAACAAAATTTTCCAATTTGTACCCCGTTATTTGAGCCAACTGGGTGATTGTTATCTCGTCAGTAATTTGGTGTTATCACGTCACAAGTCGGCTATGTCTAAAACGCATAATAATAAAAATGATGATATGGCAGATTGGTTTATTCGGTGACTTATCAAGTTAAGGCGCAGGTATACGACTTTTAATGGTTTTTAATTGAACATCACGTGTCAACGACTAGTTTTATTTCTTTGAAAAAAAACATATGTTATTCTAGGCAATTTTCGTCGTAATATGATTTGTGAATATTTGAAATTATATTTTTATAACATAGTGTAATTAATTTGTAAAGTTATGTCTAACGCGAATAAAAAATTGAGAATCACGCAAAAACTAAAGCGTATTCACCATTTTGAAGATCATTTAATTATTTATAATTTAGTCTATGTTTTATTTTAATACCTGTTGTTTTACGTGTATAAAATTAATAATGCGTTTAATTTCGGACAGCGCTCCTTGATTTTTTTTTTTTTTTTTTTTTGGGGGGTGGGAAATCATCCTATGACTTCTTCCGCTCTAGGGTGGAGCGGAAGGGTGTGTCAGACTCTTACTGACTAAAACCCACCCCTGTTCCTCCCTGCCTCGAGTGCCCGGGGGCGAGGTAACTCTTTCGAATTTATCCTCCACCCCCGGGCAGGCACCGGCCGTGGCAGGCCCCTTCCCTTGGCTGACAACTCTTTGAGGCGCGCGTGGAACACTACGCGCCGTCGACTCTCGGGCCTGGTGCTGATCGGACGGCGAGTTACCCACTACTCGCCGTCCGCAGGCCCGGGTCTACGGTGGCCGGAGATCGTCTCGGGCGAGTCCTATTACTGGGTGGACGTACGACGCGTTACGTGACCTCAGCACAGAAAACGCAAGCGAACCACTCAAGGTTATTGGCAGTTAATAGTGCCTTCTAGCTAAATTATTCATTGGACTTTTGGCAAAACCTAATAATAGATAATAGGAGCAAAAGCAGGACATGGAAAAAAGTATACTTTCAAAAGCTCGCAAGCCATGTAAAAATTAGGTACATTTTGTATAGTATCTCTGTCAAATGACGATGTTAATGGATGGAAAGACCTTTTAAATGTAATGGTTATTGTCTACCTATAATATGAGTGTCGTGAGATATCTATAACTGTAAGTATGAGTCATTATCTGCCCAGCATTTTCCCAATCCTATGTTGGGATCAACTTCTTATTAAAACCTGGTGCAGCTAAGTCCTAGCTTTTACATGGAGCAAATGAGCATAGAGGCAAAAATTTTAAAAAAAATTATGTAATTCGCTTTATAGAAGCTGTAACGGAAATGGATGATCATATTTTAGGAACTGCTTCTGCCCATGGAAGTCAACAACTTTCCTCAAGGAAGACAGCTGATTGCAAAAAAAAAGTTATCCACCAGGTGATCAAAATTAGTATGGGAGGTTCAAAAAAAAATTTTTTTTTAATGACTATTACACTCTTTAAGAAAATTGTTCATATCTATGAGCAGAAACAGTATTTAAAATATGACCACGTATTTCCGTTACACCCTGTATAGACTCATACACATGATCGAGCTCCGCCAACGCATTTAATTTTCTTACAATCCTAAATTCTCCTCTAACTGCCATTTTCGTGACTTTATAGCTAACAATGAATGTCAAACGGTAATCAAGATGGCAGACAAACTGTACATCCTGAGCCAAACAATTGCCGATCAAGATGCATACGAGCCAAGTTTAGCAAAACGTTAGCTAACTCGGCTTTGTCGGTAGTCAAAGACATGCGTGTTTTATTATCTTGGGGCTAGTTTTCTGTATAGGTTCTGTAAAACTTTCAAAATTTTTGAGCGTATCTTTTCAATGAGAATTTCGTTTATTCACTTAAATATACTAACAATAACCTTTTTTTTAATTATTTCAATAAAAATAAAACATTTAAAGAGCTCCAGAGAGATTAACCTCCTAACAATACGAGCCATCTCCTGCGGTACCTGACGGGGACCAAGAAGACGACGACGACTCTCTCGGGGTGACCGAGGTAGAGCTGAGAGCGGCGGTGCGTAGGTTGAACGCCAAAAGCACCGCCCCAGGACCCGATGGCTTTCATGGGAAAGCCTGGGTCCTGGCCTTGCAAGAGGCTCTCGGGCCTCGACTCAGAGGGCTTTTAAGCGCATGCTTGGAGAAGGGTCAGTTTCCACGTCGGTGGAAGACGGGGAAGCTGGTCCTGATCAAAAAGGTGGGGCGCCCTGCGGACTCTCCGTCCGCTTACCGGCCCATTGTGCTGCTCGACGAGGTGGGCAAGCTCTTCGAAAGAGTAATTGCAGACCGCCTCGTAGGGCAGATGGTGCGGGTGGGGCCGGATCTGGCGGAGAGCCAGTACGGCTTCCGCAGGGGGCGCTCCACGGTGGACGCCATCATGCGCGTACGAGCCCTCACGACGGGGGATGCAGTGGCCCGGGGTAGGGTCGTCTTGGCGGTGTCTCTGGACATCTCCACTGCCTTCAACACCCTGCCCTGGAGTTGCATAGTGGAGGCACTCCGGTATACACCCTACCTCCGTCGCGTAGTCGAGGCGTATTTGACGGACAGAGCCGTCATCTACCCCGGTCATCAGGGAGAATGGAACCGGCGAGAGATGTCATGCGGTGTTCCACAGGGATCGGTCCTGGGGCCGCCTTTGTGGAACATCGGATACGACTGGGTGCTGCGCTGCGACCTCCCCATTGGCGTCAGCGTAGTGTGCTACGCTGACGACACGCTAGTCTTAGCGCAGGGGTGGTCGCACGAGGCGGCGGCCGACCGTATGACACGCGGGGTTGCGACAGTCATAGAGAGGATCCGGCAACTGGGACTCGAGGTGGCATTGCACAAGTCCGAGGCCATGTGCTTTCATGGTTATCGGAACGAGCCACCGGCGGGTTCCCAGATCACGGTAGGAGGGGTTCGCATCGGCGTCGAGGGTACGATGAAGTACCTGGGACTCGTCCTCGACAGCCGGTGGAACTTCGTCGAGCATTTTCGACGTTTGGCTCCCAGATTGGACAGGGCCGGGGCCGCCTTGAAGTGGCTCCTACCCAATCTGAAGGGGCCAAACGCCTCCTGCCGGAGGCTCTACGCGGGGATCGTGCGGTCCATGGCCCTCTACGGGGCACCGGTGTGGTCGCGTTCATTGAGGCAGCGATCAACGCGCGAGATGAACGCGTCCCAGAGGATCATGGCGATCCGCATCATCCGGGGATACCGCACGGTCTCCCGTGAGGCTGCGAGCCTCCTTGCCGGACTGTCACCGTGGGATCTGGAGGCAAAAATCCTCGCGCACCTCTATGGGTGGCGCGAGGAGGCAAAATGCCGGGGCGAAACGCCGCTGCCGCGACAACTCGCGGCTAGGCGGACAGAGCTCCGGCAGAATCTCATGGTGACATGGAGAGAGCGACTGTCGCAACCCAGCGCTGGGCACGCCACCATCGAGGCGGTAGTGCCCCTCTTTGAGGAGTGGCTGGAGAGGCGCCATGGCGCCCTCACCTTCCGCCTGACGCAGGTGCTCACCGGACATGGCTGTTTCGGGAGGTACCTGTGTCGGATAAAGCTGGAGGTGACCCCTGCGTGTTTCCACTGCGAGGATCGCCCAGAGGACACGGTGGAGCATACGGTGGAGGTTTGCCCCGCCTGGGCAGAACACCGCCGTGTCCTCGTGGATGCGATAGGCGGCAGCGGTACCTCTCGCGCCGTGCCCTGGTTCAGGCCATGGTACGGAGCGAGAGGGAATGGGGGGCCGTCTCCTCCTTCTGCGAAGCAGTAATGCTCGCGAAGAGGGAGGCGGCACACGTTAGGGAGACTCAACAGAGGCAGAGTCGCCCTAGCGCCCTCAGCAGCAGCCGCCGCAGGAGACGCCAGGGGCTGCGGGACGATCTCCGGCCACCGTAGACCCGGGCCTGCGGATGGCGAGTAGTGGGTAACTCGCCGTCCGATCAGCACCAGGCCCGAGAGTCGACGGCACGTAGTGTTCCACGCGCGACTCAAAGAGTTGTCAGCAAAGGACGGGGCCTGCCACGGCCAATGCCTGCCCGGGGGTTAAGGATAAATTCGAAAGAGTTACCTCGCCCCCGGGCGCGTAGGGCAGGGAGGAACAGGGGTGGGTTTTAGTCAGTAAGAGTCTGACACGCCCTTCCGCTCCACCCTAGAGCGGAAGAAGTCATAGGATGATTTCCCACCCCCCAAAAAAAAAAAAAAACAATACGAGCCATGTCCAAAAGTAACGCTTTCTGAATCAAGCCCTTAACCCTACTGCCCAACGAGAGATGAGAATTTATTAGTCACAGTATGCTGTGTACCACTGCAGAGCACAGGTACTACTCTCTTTCCACTCCTCTGTATTTAAAACTGAGAACCTACTAACTACTACTAAGCTTACCGTTCAGTATACGTTCCATGCTCTTGCAGAGTATGGAACGTATGAGGTGAGCTCCTGGCATACCTAGAAGCTAACGATATCCTCAGTGACCGAAAATACGGCTTCCGCCGAAATCGATCAACTGGGGATCTTCTAGCGTATGCCATTCACATCTGGAGTGAGGCCATCGAGAAAGAAGGGGAAGCCTTTACCTTCGACAGTGTCTGGCACGATAACCTAATTACCAAGCTTCCTTCCTTCGGTCTGCCCGCCGGTTTGTGTGATTGGATTACAGATTTTCTGAGGGATCGGTCTATCCGAGTGGTCATAGATGGCTGCTCGTCCGGACTGCTGGCTATTAATGCCGTGTCGGTGCTCTCGGCAACATTGTTTTGCTGCATATTAACGATCTGCTAAAACCCGGTACCTTTGGGTATGCAGACGACAGCATTGTTGCCGAGAGATACGTGCCTGACACACGAGCTAGCGGGTCTCAGGTCCGGTCTCTCCGAGAGGCTATGGTTGGGCGCTTGAACTTGTCCTTACAGGCTGTCTCAGAATGGAGTGATGCCAATCTGGTTCCAAATTCAATGCTGCTAAGACCCAGGCGTGTCTTTTTCCGCTAAAAAGAGCCAATTTCACCTGGCTCCATCTTTTCGAGGTGTAACCGTGCCAATAACCTACCAACTTAATCTTCTTTGTTTTACGTTGACCATCTACCCTTAATTTTGGTCCCTTCATAGAGGCAAAGGCTCAAGTGGCTGCCAAAAATTGGGGATCCTCGCAAAGGTGAGACGATACTTCACGCCGGAACAGCTGCTCAAACTTTATCAAGCGCAAGTTCGATCGTGTATGGAGTACTGCTCGCATCTTTGGGACGGTCTCTGCTAGATACCAGCTTGATGCTCTTGAGACAATTGAGAAACGAGTCAAGAGGATCATCGGCAACGATAGGCTTGTCGAGTTGAAGCTCCAATGTCTTTAGCATAGACGCCGAGTTGTTAGCCTGTCGGTTTTCTATCGGATACATTTTGGGGAGTGTGACAAAGCCCGTTTCATCAACGGACCACAAGACGTACGGCGATTTGCCACCGGTACATGTTAAACATCCCATCCACACGCACAAAACGTTTTAGGAACACATTCATTGTGCGTAGAGCTAGGGAGTGGAATTCAATGCCGGACCCTGTGTTTCCTTTTTTTTGTTTGTGGGTTGGGAAATCATCCAATGACATCTCCCGCTCTGGGTGGAGCGGGAGGGCGTGTCAGACTCTTACTGACTAAAACCCACCCCTGTTCCTTCCCTGCCTGAGTGCCCAGGGGTGCGGTAACTCTGTTAAGAATTTATCCGCTACCCCTAGGAGTCTGTGTTTCCTGATAGCTACAACCCGGGAGTCTTTAAGTCAAGAGTGAATAGATTACTTCTAGGCAAGCGTGCTCCATCTTCGACCACATCATCGCTTACTATCAGGTGAGATAGTGGTGAAACGCGTGCCTATAAAAAATTAAAACCAGTTTTTCTTGAAGAACTGCAGCTCATTTCATAATCTGTCTGGAAATTTCGCGATGTCGCTTGCCATTAAGAGGAACCCAACCATAATTTACGTGTGCTCTAAGCGAACCGTTGAGTGTTTTAGCTTTTCTTTTCTATTCAATACTCATCATCATAATCAACCTATAACAGTCCACTGCTGGACACAGGCCTCTCCCTTTGGTTCGATCTTTAGCTATACCTAACTAACTAAAGTAACTATACCACCACTATACTATTGTACCTATGAAAATACCATTGGCGCTGCCTCTATTCGTCTAGTGTGAGCACTTTCACAATATAACAGAACCCTATAACAATTTCCTCATCTAGGACCTCAACTCTCATAAGTAACCCTAGAAAACCCAATGTACCTAACCTTAATTACGCCATCCTAGTCCCAATCGCACTTGCTACCAAAGTCGAGCTCAATTACTACTTAATTACAAGAAATAAGTGCCTTTTCATCCAGGGTTGAGCAATAACCGTTATAACCAAGTGTAATAACAGTGTCTTTGCAAAATAATACGGTTGATAACATTCGGGGTGTTTCAAGTCAGTTTAGATTCGAGTTGCTGATAAGTCCGTAACGACATTTTGGTGAGGCGCAGATAGCAGCATACGGCGTTTTAGGCGCCCCTCATTCGGTGCTCTTGGGGTGACTAAAATGGCGTATGGTGTCTTGTTTGTATTGTGTTGATAATACCAGCCCTCCGACGGATAATTTGATAGGATGTTCGATTTGTTTAGGCAGGCCATCCCTCCATGAAATACTTGGTTGAATCTATTTTAGTTGAATCACAAATTTGATGCCTCCAACTGCATTAGACTGCATGAAAAGTGACTTGTTGGGAATTTTAAGTTGCTTTTTACCAGTTTTTTGAAAATTTTCAATTTCTTTATTTCCTACATTTTGGTGAGTTATATTTTTGGAAATGTCTCCCCGAGTTCTTCATTTTGATATCCCACATGACCATGTCACACAAAATACGACTACACTTACTTAATGGAGGTAACCATTTTATTTATTTATTTATCAATTTATGTACACACTATTAACAAACTGACAAGAAGAAGGAAATAGAAAAAAATATGTAAAAAGGTAATGCCTAATGAAATCTCTTCCAGCATACCTGCGAAAGGAGAGTTGAAAAAAAAGAGAAGTAGACACTATGTGTAAGAGTAGTAGGAGAAAAAGAAAACATAAAATCAAAAAATAAAACAAAGAAATAAAATCAAGTAACACGCAAACATTATTAAGTATACTATCTTATATACAAATATATACATTAGTCAAACAGATATCACTATAATACATACTAAATAATATTATATGCTGAAATGGAAAGATACATTATATATATATATTATATATTCTTTGACACTCCTCTCTAAAACTGGAAGAGTTTTGCAGTCCCTAATTTCAGGCGGTAGAAAATTCCACAACCGTACTGCGTGCGTAGTGAAGGAATAAAAATAGTAATCGGTACTGTGAGGAGGAGATTTGAGGAGTTTCCTGAGATGCGACCTGCAAGGCGCAGCAGAAGGGAAGTAGGAAAAGCGTTCCCGCAGATAAGAGGGCGTTTTAGGGATGTGAAGGATGTTGAATAGCAGACACAATATCCGAGAGTTCCTGCGAAGTCGAATAGGGAGCCAATTGAGTACATTGCGAAAGGCGGAAACATGATCATACTTTTTAAGGTTGAAAACAAAACAAATACAGATATTTTTCAATCGCTCAAGTTTATTTAAAAACTCCTCGGTAGCATCCAAATAACAGGCGTCGGCGTACTCAATGATGGGATGGACTGAATCAGTGTTTGAGCAAGGGAAATTTTGGTGTTCAAGGACAAAAAGCTCTGGAGGCATTTCAGCGAGTGGAATATGTAGTGCACTTTGCGATTGACTTCAGCGACATGGGCAGTCCACGTTAGATTTTAGAGGCATTTTGCTGTCTTCGCGTATTCGAGATGAACTCAATCATCAACAGAATCAAGTCTGTTTCGCATATACTAACCGCCGATTACCATGACCTGAGATTGCCTGGGGTTTATTTGCAGCCCAAAGGACCGCGACCAACTTCAGGTCACTGTTCACGGCGGACACACAAAGCAATTTAGGTATTCTCTTTCAAAAATAAATGGAATATTTTTACCTTCTCTTATTATTTAATAATTTCGTCCCAATTACGTTATCCTATATATAATTTTTAAAGACCTATCAATCAATCAATCAATGATTTTTGATTTGAAATAAAGAGGATTTTTTTTTTGTGGGGGTGGGAAATCATTCAATGACTTCTCTCGCTCTGGATAGAGCGGGAGGGCGTGTCAGACTTTTTACTGACTAAAACCCATCCCTGTTGCCTAAGTGCAGCAGCTGCCGCAGGAGACGCCCTGAGCGTCGAGGGTCGCAAGCCGATCTCCGGCCACCGAAGGCGTGGGCCTGCGGACGGCGCGTAGTACGGGTAGCTCTTCGTCCGATCAGGACCAGGCCTGAAAGTCGACGGCACGTAACGTTCCATGCGCGCCTCAAATACCTACCTGACGGGGCCCGTCAGGGCCAATGCCTGCCTGGGGTCGTGGATAAATTCGAAAGAAAGTTACCGCGGTTCTTGGCACAGGCAACTGAAGAAACAAGAGTGGGTTTTAGTTAGTAAGAGACTGACACGCCCTCCCGCTCCACCCAGAACGGAAGAAGTCGTTTGATGATTTTCCACCCTCCGAAAAAAAAGCGTTGCTGACTTCAAAAGAGGCTGCGGCTTCGGCAGCCCACCCGGAGGTAGCAACGTTCAGTACCCAAACTGCAAACGGTTTTAACAAAAACCACTAACATAAAAATTACCTTGAGATTATTCCAGTGTGTTTCCTCAAGCTGGTTGGCAGGGAAACTCTAAAGCCAGTTGGCATAGTGACTGATACACTGCTTTAGTGACATTAAAGTATTGATACGAGTAACATCCATTTACAAGATACCATATTTAGAGGTTACCGATATAGCCTGAAGAACAACCATACAGATGTCAGCGTTGGAAGGCCTCCCACAAGGTAGACCGATGACCTGTTGAAGGTCGCGGGTAGGATCCTAGATCGCAAAAGGCAACTGAAAGCACACGGGTTAAAACCCACCCCTACGTCAGTATGATTCTGACACGCCTTTCCGCTCCACCCAGAGCGGTAGAAGTCATCCAATGTTATTCCACACTCAAAAAAAAAGTTCGATCTACAGATTCCTTATTTTCTCATTCATCAACTTCCTACCCTTAAGCCTATCAATACCGGATCGACCCAGCAGAAGATTTGCTGCTTTTCGTCCATACTTCGGCTAGCCTATTGAGAAGTAGAAGTAACCTATTCACTCTTGACATAAATACCCCCAAATTAAGTGATATTTTGACGTGTAGTATAAATTTATTTAACAACAGATACACTTTGCAAATAAGTACAATAAAACTTATAGGTTTTCTTAGCCTTTTAATAAGAATGGGTATCGTTGATAAAGTCATGTTAGCGAAAAATTGCAACTCATGACAAATGAGATCTTTCATTATAGTGACGCGAACATTCATGTCTTGGTGAAGCTCTGAATTAGAGAATATTTTCTTGCTATGTATATTCCAATATAAATCATCATCATCATCTGCCTAACCTTTTCCCAACTATCTTGGGGTCGGCTTCCAGTCTAACCGGATGCAGCTGAATACCAGTATTTCACATGGAGCGACTGCCTATCTGACCTCCACAACCCAGTAACTGGGAAATACGATACTCCTTGGTAAGACTGAATGTCAGACTTTCGGGCTTCTGACGACCCGTAACGACTGTCAAAGATCCACGACTGACAGCCGGGACCAACGGCTTAACGTGCTTTTCGAGGCACGGAGGATGGTGTGGCGAGTTGCCGCCACTCTGCAAGTTGGATGGGGTGTGGTATCACGACGTGTGTGTCCTGCTTTAGCATGTGAGGCAGGTGTGTAGCCGGCTTTACGGGAACCATAGGCAATCTAAAATGCAGCAATCGACGTCACGTCAGTGCGCCTTTCGCCGCGAGGCAGAACGCATTCTCCGCAGACTAAATTAATGTCTTATTAACATCGTCCCCGCAAATACACTAAAATCCCGAGTAATATCCCGTAAACGTTGGGGATTCTCCGGGAATAATAAATAACCCATATTTACCGCGTCCGTGTAACTAGTGAACAAGAATAACCAGGTGTGTTGGTGTGAAGAGAATCGAGTGGCCACTCGTCGGAGTCCAGCGAGGCTGCCGGAGAAAGAAAGTCAGGTACCACTTGTTTTTACTAGCTTAGAGTAAGGCCACATGCGCCGTCTACTGCCAACCACTCCTAACTTGAAGTTATACAGACAAATATAGGCAATTTTGGGTCAGCATTCAATCCAAGTGTAAGGCCGTAACACTGTCCTTCACCCTGCAGAGAACCACAGCTATTTACACGCTTGGGCAACTCCATTAGATGATCCTTCGAGCCGGATAATGGAGTTGCCCAAAAAAAAATAAAAAAAAAAAAAAAAATAATAATAATAATAAAAAAAAAAAAAAAAAAAAATTATCAGTATCCTGAGAATGAATTGCGGTTCGACTTGACTATGGTAAGTCGAATAAACTAAATTACAACTATGTAATGGCGTACCATTGGAACGTATACTATGAACCCTAAACTAAATTAAACTAAATTACGTAGTAATAATAATCTATTGAGTTGGCAAAGGATACAACTTAGTGACAGGACGTTTATACGTGCCTGACGCGGTTTTTATTGAAGCGACTCGAATTACACCATCCAATCCCGGAAAAACTTCCTCTATGATACCCAATGGCCAAGTCAATGGAGGTACGTTATCTTGACCCAAGAGAACGACAGTACCTAGCTCTATAGGGCGATCGGGAGTGCACCACTTCTGGCGAACTTGCAGCGTGTGCAAGTACTCAATTCGCCATTTATTCCAGTAGGATAACACAAGTTGATCCAAGAGCCTTTTGCGGTTGTTTAGGTTTATGTTTTCTTCTGTCAATTCAGAAGAAGGCAAATACGTGAGTGGACTGGACATTAAAAAATGCGCGGGCGTGAGTACCTCCGGATGCGGGTCTGACGAAATGACACTAAGTGGTCGAGAGTTCAAAAGGCACTCAATTTGCACCAATACGGTCGAGAGTTCCTCGTAAGTGAGAAGTTGTTTACCTACGACTCTAAACAAGTGAGTTTACACTCTTAATATTCGACTCCCAAATACCTCCGAAGTGTGGAGCTCGCGGCGGTATTCTTGTCCACTCGATGCGCGATTTAAGAAGCTCATTTTTAATATCCGTTTGAACAGTTGAATTTAATAAAAAAGAATAAATATCATCCAATTGCGCCATAGCGCCAACAAAATTGGTACCATTGTCTGAATACATAACAGACACTGGACCGCGGCGGGAAATGAATCTCTTAAATGCGGATAGGAAAGCCTCAGATGTGAGATCCGATACAAGCTCGATATGTATGGCTTTAGTCACCATGCATACGAACAAACATAAGTAAAGTTTCTGCGAACGTTGACCTCTACGTCGAATAGGTATATAAGCAAGCGGCCCGGCGAAATCTACACCGGTGTGTACAAAGGCTTTAGCATCACGGACGCGGTATCCAGGAAGTTCAGCCATTTTGGGTACTGGATGCTTAGGATTTAGACGGAAACAAGTATTACATTTCCGACAACGAGAACGTATAACCGTTCGGCCATCCAATATCCAAAACCGCTGCCTTATAATGGACATCAATAACCCTGGGCCCGTATGGCAGTACGTATTGTGATAGTGATCGATAATTAGATCGACTACGCGGTCGCGTTTAGGTAAAAGCGCGGAATGCTTGGCTTCATACGGTAAGTCAGATTTAGACAATCTGCCCCCAATACGTAAGATTCCGAAGCTATCAATGAAGACAGATAAACAGCGCAACTTCTTAGCTGGAAGTTCACCTGCTTTAATTAAATTTAAATCGCACGCAAAATGTAAACTTTGAACTATTCGAACAATGAAATTTTCGGCGGTTTGAATGTTTTTAACAGAACTATGACTATGTAGTCTGTTTGTAAATTTTAGAATGTACATAAATACACGTAACAGTTTATTCCATGAGCAAACACGGTCAGCTATAGTATCTAAAATACGCGGTTCAGTATTCGAAGTTTCTACAAGAAAAACCTTTGATTTAAACTCCGGCAATGTTTCACATTGAGCAGGAGAGAACTTTAAAGGCCACTCGCTCATGGGCTGATGGAGCCATGTGGTGCCGTTCCACCACAACGAGTGTCTTATTAAATCCGACGGCAGCATGCCGCGAGACAGACAATCGCTAGGATTCTCTTTCCCGGACACGTGACGGAAACAAGCGGCAGGTAAGTTTTCCTGTATTTGAGCAATGCGGTTGCTGACAAAAATAGACCATCTATGGGGAGATGAGTGGATCCACGAGAGAGCTATGGTGGAGTCCGAGAAAGCGTGGACACCTGTAATAGGTACACGAGCGGAAAGTTTTTCCTTGACTACGCGAACAAGTTTAGACAGAAGTAAAGCGGCGACAAGTTCTAATCGAGCTAGCGTTGTTATTTTAGCGGGGGAGACTTTGGACTTTGCACATAAGAGTCGGACAGTGATATCACCTGTAGGGTTGGTAATGTGTAAATAAATACAACAGCCATAACCAGTAAAGCTGGCGTCGCAAAAGGCTACGATGTTCACTACAGCTTCTCTAAAGACGCCAATGTGGCGAGGAACCTTTAGAGAAGAGAGTGAAGGAAAATCGCGCGTAAAAGCGGCAAACCGATTTGTGATGGATTCCGGAGGAACCTCATCCCATCCTACTTTAGCTAACCAAAGTTCCTTAATTAATACCTTCGCGTACAGCACAACGGGTCCTACAAGGCCCAGTACGTCAAACAAGTGGGCAACTAGCGATAGAATCGCGCGCTTCGTGCATTATCATCCACGGCGATTGTTGTCAAAGAAAAATAATCATCAGCGGGTTCCCAGGTTAATCCAAGGATTTTGAAATTATGGACATCATTATCCATGCCAGAAAAATTAACTGGTAAGCGGTGAGACTCTGGGAGAATCTCTAATAAAGCGGGTGAATTGGTAGCCCATTTGACTAAGTCAAAGGAACCTACCTTCATTAAATCAATTAAATCGCGGGATAGACGCATAGCTGTCTGTTCGTCCGAAACAGAGTAGACGTAGTCGTCCATGTAAAACTGAGTTTCTACCAATTTAGAAGCCTCAGGAAAGCGGTCGCTTTGCTCACTCGCCAAGTTACGCAGTGTGCGCATCGTTAAATAAGGACTAGGCTTTAGTCCGAAGGGAACGCGGTTAAAATGAAAGGTGCGAATAGGCTCACCTTTGCTAAAACGATACAAGATTCGTAAATATTTGCGGTGGTGCTCTTTTACACCGATACGTAAGAACATTTGTTTTATATCCGCTGTCATCGCGACAGGGAATGTACGAAAATCAAGTAATAACAAAAACAAGTCTGCTTGCAAATTAGGTCCGACATGCAAAATGTCATTGAGCGACAACCTCGAGGGAGTTATATAATCCGCGATAGTTTTATTATAATTCTCGCGTAGGGTCATTAACGTAAACTTACGCTCGAGCGCAAGTAAGCGCCGATGGGCGTAACCGTGCGAGCTACCTAGCCCGCCGGGTGAGCGCGCAAAAGGTAGATCGACAAAGTATCTGCCGTCTTCAAATAAGACTGAAGAATTAAAATTATTTTCACACTCTAATTCGTGCGGACTAATAAAACGTTAAGATGGAATTTCCTCTAGCTCAAAAAACTTATGTAAATTTGACTCGACTTCAATGTCGGCCTGCGCGGTAAACGAAGATGCAATGTGTGTCACATCACTACTACAACAATCAATATCACCCATAAGTACATAACCGAAGCTAGTCAGTATAGCAGGGGGCGCACGGGTGCCTGAGTCGACCCTGTCTCCCAGGTAAATAAAGGGGAACAATTGTGCTCCAAGCACGACGTTCACTCCGCTCGGAACATTCCAGAGCGGATCGGCGAGCGGCACGCTATTTAAGTATGACATGTTAACATTGTTATGTAATCTAATTAATTTCGCGGGAAGTCTATCTGTAATACAATCAACAACTAACGCTTGTATCGAAAACTTCGTATGAGGATCAAACCGAGATTCTATGTTGAGATGAATAAAACCGTGTACTGGTTTCGATGTCATTCCAACACCTTGTAAAGATGAATTGCGTAATTTAATTATGGGTAAATTCAAACGTTTACAACAGTCCACAGTAATTAAATTATTTTGCGATCCGTTATCTAGTAGGCACCGAACCACCTCCTTATTTCTGATGTCGCTATAGTATGCAAATAACTGCGCGGTCGCTAGCAAAATGGTTGACCCAGTTTTAACAGCTGTAGTGAGCGAAACAGATGTATCCTTAGTAGGCACTTGTGGCTCGGGCGATAATAACTCATCTTTTTCTCGGAAATGTAAGAGAGAATGATGGGTCTTTTTACAAATTTTACAAACGTTACGTGACTTACATTTAACCAAAGAATGGGATAGACTTAAACAGTTTATACAGCCACGTTTAGCTTTAATAAATTCAAAACGTGCAAGCGGTGTACTAATATTTTTAAACTGCGGGCAATAGAACAGCTAATGTCGTACGTCATCCTTATCGCATAGCGTACATTTGCTATTTGAAACCGGTTCATTACGTAATACGAATGATTTAGCGGTGTTATTTTTTGTTTGATGAGTAGCTGAACTAGACTTAGCGCGCGGTTCCGTCTGTAAATTATTACCGTATGAGCGTTGTAGTACTTTAACATATCCTTGCATGAATGTTATAATCTCCGCATAGGAAGGTAATTCTTTTTCACTCACACGGGATTCAAACTGTAAGACAGTTTGCGCGTCAACCTTTCTTAAACCACAGTGTAATAAAACAAAATCCAGTAAGTCTGGAATGTCTAACTGCTTCAAGGCTGCGACGGACGCTGAATATCGTTCCACAAAAGTATTGAGGCTCGCGGCATTTCCGGCGCATTGTTTAATGTCCAGTATATTATTGAGATAATGAATCCCTAAACTACGCTTATCTTGATACCTTTTAACGAGACTGTTCCACATAACGTTGTATGTATCACCTGTAGGAACAATGCCTGCGGTTAGTTCATCATGAGTCAATTTACTGATCAAGTACTGGACACGCTGCGAGTCAACCAGATCGGTATTTAAATGAACATTGCTGCGAAACATTTCGTAAAATATGGGCCAGTTTTCCGCTTTACCATCAAACGATGGCAAATCTATGGGTGGTAATTTTATCCGAGTACCCCCTTTGTGTTCCGATGTTTCGTTTTTCGAAAGTATGAGATTACGTTTATATTTAATATTAGAATATAAGTCTTCAATAGAATATAGACTCGAATAATCTGGTGCGGTTTGGTCAATCTCGAATTGCAATTCATTCATTTGTTCTACTATTTCCTCAAATTTGTTGTATTGCTCAGTAATTGTTTCTGACTGCGCTAAGAATGTCTCATTTGAACGTGAATCAAAGTTCGAGATGTTTCTGGAATCATTATATCGTCAATAACGGCCAATCCACTGCTGTCCGAACATTTGAGACAACCGCTCTCTAGCAGACACCACTGAATGAGCTGGTGCTCCGTCTAATTGGTACCACATCTGCCTGTACGCAGTTACCGAAAGCTCATCCATGTACTCGCAAACAGGTCCATTGAGGAGTTCTAAAAACTTTCAGCATTTAAATTAAAATTTAAAATTCGTTCCTCAAGGGTCACTTTTACACGTGGAAGAGCACTATTCACATGCGGGATTAAGGATCGATTTTCTCGCATCCTCTGGACAGCTTGGACAATGGTGCGCCCGTTGGTCGGACAAACTCGAGTGTTACCAAACCTCTCTCGGTATGTCCGTATAGCCAAAGCGGCATTTTTTTGACACTCCCCATAAATTAAAATCATGTCGGTGTACTCCGAAGCTGTGTAATTGTAGCGCGGCATGATTATTTAAAAAAAAAAACACGAAAACAATAAAAACTAAGCGTCTAATTTCGCACAATTCACTCACTGTTTAACTAAATACCTATTAAAACGTTACGTGTCCTGTCACCAAAATAAAGCGTCCAATTTCGCACTAATACCGCCGTAAATGAATTTACAAAACACGACACACACGAGCGGCGGGGAAGTACCTACATCAAAGACGCGGCACTGTCTGTACCTGCGGCTGCACTACAAAGCGAGGACGCGTGAGTCGCCATCACAGGATCGCGGCCGGCGACACACTAACCTAAATTTGTTGTAGCAAATTTCTTCAAGAAAGCGAAGTAACAAACGAAACTAGATTTATCTCTTTCACACACACTAAATTTTCTATTAATATTATGAGTGCATTGCAATTTCCGCATTCGTTCCTTTCTTATCCAACTCTGATGACACGCTTTATGACTCTTATTACTCAGAAGTAAGGTATAATTTTCACTAAATTAGATGAAAATACTAATTTGGCGAAAGTTTTTATGTCCTCGTAGCGAGTTGGCAACGTGACTTTAATGTTTTGATGTTTATACCGATGTGGGTCGTTCACCTGACAGTGTTTCCCTATTATCAGAATACATCATGTAGCAAATGTTAAAAATGAAAAATAATTTCCTGTGACTAAACTACTGGATATATTCAAATAATTTTTTGTATGTAGACTGAGAACGTCTTGAGGTATGCGAGCTTTAATTTAATGTCGTATTGTCATCACCACTCTGTATATGCGATTAACTCGCTCGAAAATCATTTGTTTTTTAGCGGTAAGCTGAGCCAATTTAGCTTCTTGCTTGCGAGACGCCATTTTGGGGCACTAATAAAGTTATATGCCTACTGTAATGACTTGTACTTAATTTGTACTGAATTTTACTGATGCCTATCCAGGCTCGAAAGGACCATCTAATGGAGTTGCCCAAGCGTGTAAATAGCTGTGGTTCTCTGCAGGGTGAAGGACAGTGTTACGGCCTTACACTTGGATTGAATGCTGACCCAAAATTGCCTATATTTGTCTGTATAACTTCAAGTTAGGAGTGGTTGGCAGTAGACGGCGCATGTGGCCTTACTCTAAGCTAGTAAAAACAAGTGGTACCTGACTTTCTTTCTCCGGCAGCCTCGCTGGACTCCGACGAGTGGCCACTCGATTCTCTTCACACCAACACACCTGGTTATTCTTGTTCACTAGTTACACGGACGCGGTAAATATGGGTTATTTATTATTCCCGGAGAATCCCCAACGTTTACGGGATATTACTCGGGATTTTAGTGTATTTGCGGGGACGATGTTAATAAGACATTAATTTAGTCTGCGGAGAATGCGTTCTGCCTCGCGGCGAAAGGCGCACTGACGTGACGTCGATTGCTGCATTTTAGATTGCCTATGGTTCCCGTAAAGCCGGCTACACACCTGCCTCACATGCTAAAGCAGGACACACACGTCGTGATACCACACCCCATCCAACTTGCAGAGTGGCGGCAACTCGCCACACCAGAGGAGTCTCGGTATGTAAAGATGGTCACCCATCAAAATCAAAAATCAAAATCAAAAGTCATTTATTCAAACTAGGCTGAGAACCAGCACTTTTTGAACGTCAAAGTTCTACATAAAGACAGTCCCCCAAAAAACGCCCGCCCGTCACCACTTCCTAGTGTTTTAGCTGTGAAGAAGAAGTGGCCAACAAACTCCCCAGCAACACATCTGTCTGTTAAGTTTTAAGAACTTGAATCTATATAATTCTAAGCAACAATCTTAACATTATGTAAAACAGAAAAATAAATATATGCCGTCTAAAATATAATCATAAAATTAAATAAAATAATCCGCCACTTGCCAGCTAGCACACTCAATCATGCCATTAAAAACCAACTCAAGCATAAACACTAAACCAAATTAAAGAAGCCTCCATACATAACTGGTGTGCCTGCTTACAAGAACAAAGATTGAAACTATCAAAGGGCTGTGATTCGAAGCCACAAGTGATGAACTAGGGCCATCACACTAAATTTGGTAGACAATTATTATATGAACTCATATAATCTGTTATAACCATAAGCTAAATATGGAGAAAGAACATCAAGTGTAACATTGTCTTGCGTTCAACACAGCGACCAACTATTATTATCTTCTAAGTAGTCGTTGATGGAATAGTATGCTTTCGAACAGAGACTAGATTTAATTTTAGTTTTAAATGCATTAAAAGGCAAGTCAAGAAAAGAACGGGGTAGCTTATTGTAAAATTCGATACCGAGACCCTCAAACGAACCATGAACCCTACGAACACGGTGGGAAGGAACATGAAGTTTATACTTATTTCTGGTGTTAAAATTGTGGATATCACTGGTCTTTTTGTACAAATGTATATTTTGTCTAATGTATAATATGTTTGCAAAAATGAATTGAGATGCCACCGTGAGAATTCCAATCTCTTTGAAAATTTCTCGTAAAGAAACTCTTGACCTTAACCTATAGATTGCTCGTACAGCACGTTTTTGTAAAACAAATATATTTTGTATGTCCGCAGCTTTACCCCACAAAAGAATACCATAAGACATAACACTATGGAAATAACTAAAATAGACTAACCGTGCTGTGTCAACGTCAGTATATTGTCTAACTTTTCTGACGGCGTAGGCGGCAGAACTGAGCCTTCCTGATAGGCCTGATATATGTGCGCCCCATTGAAGTTTGGAATCAACAGTTATACCCAAAAAAACTGCCGAGTCCACAGTTTCAAGCACTTCTTTATTTAAGATGACATTAGGTCCTAGATTTATAACATTAGGTAAGGCAAACTTTATACATTTAGTTTTCTTAGCATTAAGAACCAAGTTATTTGTCGTAAACCAATCCGTAACCATTGAGAGAGCGCTATCTACGTTATCAAAATCATTTCTATTCCTATCTACTTTAAAGATAAGAGAGGTATCATCTGCAAACAGTACTACGTCACAGATACCCTTTAAAAAATATGGTAAATCATTAATATACACCAAAAACAAGAATGGTCCCAATATCGAGCCTTGAGGCACACCTAAATGAACTGGTAGCCCGGAAGACTTAACACCATTGATATCTACACATTGGAACCTATTACATAAATATGAATCAATTACATTTAGAGCTTCGTTTTGGAGACCATAATGACGCAGCTTACGCAAAAGCGTGTCATGGTGTACGCAATCAAAAGCTTTGGAGAGGTCACAGAAAACTCCGATAGCATTTTGCGAGTTCTCCCATGCGTTGAATATGTGTTTTAGGAGAGCAACACCCGCATCTGTAGTCGATCGACCTTTTGTAAAGCCATATTGATCATTATGAAGGAGGCTATTTACATTAAAATATGTTAGCAACTGCTTCAGTATTAACTTTTCAAAAATTTTGCTAAATGCATGCAGGATGGAAATAGGCCTGAAGTTGCCTATATCATTTTTTTTGCCTGATTTAAATAGAGGTATGACTTTACTACACTTCATGAGATCAGGAAAAGTTCCTGAGTCCACGCATTTATTAAAAGTTACAGCAAGATAAGGCGCTACGATGCCTATTATATCACTCAAAAGTTTAATTGAGATGCCCCAGTAATCACCTGTGTTTTTTGATTTTAGAGAGTTAAAAACGTTAACTACGTCAAGTGGTGTTACATGCTCAAAACTAAATGATTGATTGCACTTAGGTACACTACCGTTCAAAAGACTTTCAGCTTTAGACGGGGATGAATTTAAGAAGCGAGTTGTAGTTATAGGTATGTTGGCAAAAAACTCATTAAATGCCTGAGCTACGTCAGCTGGTTTACTAACTAATTTGTTTTCGAATAGAATCTCTAGCTGATTTACTTTTTTAACCGACTTTCCCGTTTCATTATTTATTATTTTCCAAGTGGCTTTTATTTTATTATCAGAATTTTTAATTGTCTCGCTTAAGAATTTTGATTTAGCAGCAACACAAATCTTCTTAAACAATTTAGAATATTTTTTAACATACTCTAGAAAAGGAGTTTTCTTTTTTCGGAAATACAGGAGGAGGCACCCTGGTGCATGCTATTTGCCGACGACATTGTTCTGGTCGGTGAAGATGGACCTGAGATCCAGAGCAGATTGGAGAAATGGCAACAGAAGCTGGAGAAAGTTGGCTTGAAAATCAGCAGAACCAAAACTGAATACATGTTCTGCGATTTCGGCGGTCTCTCCAGTTCTGAAGCTGTAGTGCTAGATGGCGCGCTTCTCCCAGTCTGCTCCGATTTTCGGTATCTCGGTTCACTCGTGCAAAGCGATGGCGAAATAGATCGGACTGTTAAGCACAGAATTAACACTGGATGGATGAAATGGCGGCAGGTCACCGGGACTATCTGTGATTCCCGCATTCCCCTAAAACTTAAGGGGAAGATTTATAAAACAATGGTCAGACCTGCTGTCTTGTATGGTTCAGAATGTTGGGCCACAAAAGGGATGAATGAAAAGCAATTGCATGTAGCTGAGATGAGAATGCTAAGAGCGATGTGTGGTGTTACGCGCATGGATAGAATTAGGAATGAGTATATAAGAGGAAGTCTGAAAGTGGCACCGCTGACTGAAAAGTTGTGTGGAAATCGGTTGTCGTGGTATGGGCATGTGATGCGGAGGAATGAAGAAAATGTCGTGAGGAAAGTCTTGTGTATGGATGTGGATGGCTATAAGAGTAGGGGAAGGCCAAAGAAACGATGGTTGGACTGTGTGAAAGAGGATATGGGTAAAAAAGGGGTGACTACAGAGATGACGACTAATAGAGGAGTATGGAAGAAAAAGACATGTTGCGCCGACCCCAAATAAATTGGGATAAGGGCAGGAGAATGATGATACTCTAGAAAAGGAGTATCGAACCTATATCTTTTTAAACCGTATAACTCGTATAGTCTCGCTCTACTTTTATATATACCAGCAGTGGCCCATTGGTTGAAGCCAATGGAGGTACCCGTAACGTCTATAGTTTTAGACTTAAAAATGGCTTGGTACTCTTTTTGCACAACATCAAAAAGGGCTCTATAGATTTCATTAGGATTATCGTTGTCTACTAAAGATGGTGTAAGTTTATTTGCTATATTATTTTTAAACTTATTACAACGGCTTACCGTATAAGGCCTGCATTCTATTTTAAGCGGCTTTTTATTTTGTGGCATAGGAAAGCTAACTAATAGTCCACAGTGGTCAGACGTTAAGTCACTTAACACTAAATTTTTTTCTGAATTACAATTACTAAAAAAGTTATCAAGGCAAGTCGATGAGGATGCCGTAATCCTAGTAGGTTCATAAAACAAGTTGTTTAAATTATAAGACCTAAACAGATTGATTAACCTGACACTTAATGAAGTATCATCTAAAATATTAACATTAAAATCTCCACATATCACTATACTTTTATTACTTGATTTTATTTTATTAATTAAATCCTCCATTACCGATTCGAAAAGGCCAAAATCACCAGAAGGGGGTCGATAAACGCAAATTATAACGTATCGCTCAAGTTCAACACAAGACAACTCAACAATGTGCTCGATGGAAAGATTAACTAAATCTAAACGTTGTTTGCATTTCAAGTTATTTGAAACAAGGATTAATGATCCACCGCGAATTATATTTTTTCTTACAAATGCACTTTGTACAGTAAAATAATCATCATTAATAAAAACTACTTCATGTTCTTTCAACCAATGTTCAGTTAAACATAAAACCTGAACGTCATAGTTCTCTATAAATAAACATAACTCTAGTTCTTTGCCGGACAGACCTTGCATGTTTTGATGTACAACATTCAACATATTATGAGGCTTACCCGTTGTCGCATCTAATAGTTTAAAGAACTAGGGGTATCAATTGAAATTTTAGAATTATTACTAACTGTAATCATTGGTACACAACATGTACCTGTGTCACGCTGTATATTGTATGCTAAAAGATTAGCAATTTGTCTCCTACTACTAGGTGATAAATACATATTAGTATTGGTTAGTTTGTAATCAGTAATAAATTGATTACAATCAAAATATAAAATAGCGTCACTGTGACGATAGGTCCTATCCCATCCATGGACCAACCCCGGCAAGCGTAGCTTAACCTGATGGATCGACCCGTGCGGCTGTTATTACTTTAGCCACGAGCTCCTCCGTGCATATTATATTTTAAAATTCAGTAGTTTTATCCATGAACAGTAAGCTGGAAAGGCGAAAGGTTGCAGATAGTTTTATAATTGAACTTTATTCATATTTCTTTTTAGGGTTCCGTACTCAAAGACACACACACACGACGACACGCACTTGGCCAGTTTTTTTTTCTATTCTTTATTTGTGTTCACACGGTTTGTGCACTTAGTCAGTGTCTGTGCAATTAGAAAGTATAAAGTTTTTTGATACAGAATACAATCACTTTCAACAATTAAAAAAAAAAATTGTTTTCCATTACAATGCAGATTTACATTCTAATGTTTTTGTCTATTTGGCTGCAAATGTATCAAGCCAGCCTTCTCAGCAAGCTTCGTTGAGATGGTCAATACTACAGTAAAATTCTCAGCTCCATTTTACCGATATGGCGCCTGTTTCAATGATTCCACATGTTATACATAAACATATTACACTTGAGATACAAAACTACACCAATTTTATATACAATGTTTACTAGGAATCAATTTGCGAATAATTAAAACAGCCACAAAACTTGACTCAAAAAAATCCCTACAAATATCCCCAACCATCATTTTAGTCACCCCGTTTCTAACCAATCTTTCACACAATCCATTCCACGTTTCTTTTGTATTCCTCACTCACATAATAATTCTAATGATTCTATTGTTATTTTGAAATTACCTACACAGCTGAAAACACGCGTCACCAAAACATCTCCCACCACTCTAAACTCAACCGGCCCATTCATATCTCTTTTCGCAAAAGGATAAGTTCAAATTAGAGCAAAGTTGAGCCTTGCCGGAAGCAAGCCGGAACACTGGACCAGACCGGCGCTCGCCGTTTGTTAGAGGACTGCTACTGACCCGTTAAGGCCTTGACCAGAGTGAATGCACAGTGAATAGAGCGGGTGCGGTGGCGGGCGCGATCAAGTGACCACAGTGCATCGCTACTTGTAGTAGCGAGCAGTAGAGGTTAAACGTGTTTTCTGAGGCTAAAACCAAAGACTATCGCTCGCTATGCTCATCTGAGACCCCTTTACATCCTGTCAGGGTTCTGCCCTTACAGGTGTTGCACAGAGGGGGTTCCGTAGTGGTCTTTTAATAGTTAATGGGGGAATGGGTCTCCCATCCCACACTTCCTGGTCTTTGTTCCTCAAAAGTCCAGGTGCCTTTTGAAGGTTTACTTCTTTTAACATAAAAAAGGCTCCAACCACAGTCACTTCAGAATGGATGGACTTAAACGGCGCGGCGGTTTCATACGTTTGATACTTCACTCCCGCCAATAAAGAAAGCTCCTCTCTCTGGCCGGAGCCTAAGACTGACGTGACGTACTTTCAGACATTGGGATCTGAGGTATTGGTACATATAGACACAGGGATTTAGGGTATAGGTACTTTACGGTGAACGATTGTAACAAGTCCGGGGAAGTGACTGATCAATTCGTGCAGAGTGGATTGGGCTTTGAGAATGAATAAGACAACGTAACTGAAACTCAAAGCATATATTTGAATTTCATCATTTAGAGGTACCTTAGATGTGGGTCGCAGCCGCGGCAATGTTCATAAGAGTCACTGAGGTCCTGGAACGCAAAAAGCAATTGACAGAACACGAGTGGCTTTAGTCAGTAAGAATTTGACACGCCCCCGCTCCACCCAGAGCGGGAGAAGTCACTGACGAAAACATACATTCAGAACCACGCTTTTGTCCTTTGGAGATAGACAGAAACTGCAGAACGCCACGGTTCCTTGATAACATGTCCATTTATCGTTTAAGTTCCTAATTACTACCAACCTAAGTATCAGAGCATGAAAAAAATACAGATTACTATTTCTAAAAGACCGTCAATATTTCACCAAAAGATGTAGTGTGAGGTAATTCGACGCCATTATGGAAATGATATACCTACGGTAGTTTGTGAAAGATTTTATCTATCTTTCACAAACCGAGTAGGCCACCAGAGTATTATTTACAACTCAAGATTTCATGCCATAAAATTGGCTTGCTGCACGACTATTCTTACTTCAATACGACTAGAGATGACTTACTTATTTACAAGTCTCTTGTAAGACGTACTTACAAGAGAGACTTACCCACAAAAGCTAACCAAAGCTATTTAAAAAAAAAAAGAAAAACATAAAAGACCTATCCAGTCGACAGAATGAGATTCTTACTTACTGCACTCTCCACAGCTTGTCTCATTCATACTCCGACGGACTGAGATACGTACCTACATATCAAACAGGGTAGCTACACGAAGTATCGAGGACTGCGAACCGTTCCAGTATTTTGAAAGGCAAGGGAGGACAACATAATATATTATATGGGCTATGGGTACTTTACACTTCGAACTCAAATGGGTTTTTGCCCTCCGGCGTGATGTAGCGAGAAAGGTTGCTTTTACATACTAGGTATGTCGCCAACATAAGGGCTCTTTCCGAATTCTTAAATAATCCCTTTAGCTGACTAGTATATAATAATTTTGTTCACTTTACATACGGAGACAATGTATTATGACAGTTTTTTAAGACTTAGTTGACTAGGTTTTCATTTAACAAAGGCTGGGTGGGCTTTGAAATCTCGGCTCTGATTGTGGACTCTGATCCCCACTGAGTGATTCCAGGGAATTTACGGCAGCACTATGATCACGTTCTGCTGTGCACAGCGAGGCTCAGGGGAGACTCCTTTATAATCTCCTCAGGGATGTGGTGCCCTAAGATCCAAACCAGCGCTGGGGCTCTGTCTCGCATAGGTTCACAGCATACCCGGTCCTGCGGACGAAGAGCAGGGGGTAGCGGATAAATTCTGAAAATGAGTTACCGCACCCCTGGGCACTCAGGCAGGGAAGGAACAGGGGTGGGTTTTAGTCAGTGAGAGTCTGACACGCCCTCCCGCTCCACCCAGAGCGGGAGAAGTCATTGGATGACCCACGCTACAAAAAAGAAAAAAATAGGGTCGCAGCATTATGCTGAGCGATGTCCGTTTTGCGTGGCTGTGACGCATGTTTTCCCCCAGTTTTTTTGTTTTTGTTTGGTCTTTGCGTAAGTTTACCGTAAATAAACGTATTTTCTTTCTTTCTTTCTTTTATTTCAAAAGTCCAGGTGCCTTTTGATGGTTTCCCCCGAAAACAAAAAAAAAAGGATTATCAGTGGAACAGATTGCATCAGAGTTCATGCAGTAGTGCTACTAGTTTCTGTAGTGCACAGAATTCCATGAAAACAACCATGAATATAATAGCGTTGCAGAACCTCACTCAAGTCTCAATTCAAGCATTAGTTGACTCAAGCAGAACATGACTTTTAAATATTATTAGGAAATAACAAAGTAAGTTAAAATCGGCAATGATTGGCTCGTTGAGTCGAAACTCCAAAGTCTTGAACATAGACGCCGAGTTGCTAGCCTATCGGTTTTCCATCGATTACATTTTGGAGAGTGTGCGACGGAATTACATAATTTGATTCCGCCAAGCTCGTTTCATCAACGGATCACAAGATGTACGGCGAAGTACCACCGGTTCATGGTGGATCTCCCATCCATACGCACACAGCGTTTTGAGAAAACATTCATTGTGCGTACAGCTAGGGAGTGGAATTCCCTACCGGAGTCTGTGTTTCCTGATAGCTACAGCCTCGGAGTCTTTAAGTCAAAAGTGAATAGGTTACTTCTAGGCAAGCGTGCTCCATCTTTGACCACATCATCGCTTACCATCAGGTGAGATAGTGGTCAAACCTACTTGCAATGCTCTCTGCCACGCAAAGTCTCAATCAGTCAGTGAGAAATATCTTTGAAATGATGACGTGCACTTGGACCACATGACCTAATTTTCAGGGTTCCGTACCCGAAGGGTCCAAACGGAGAACGACGAACCCTATTACTGTCACTCACGTGTCCATCTGTCTGTCTGTCCGTCGTCTGTCACACAGGTTTTACAGCCAAACGGTTGGAGCTACAGCCTTCAAATTTTCACGGTATAAGCATCTTATTAACCCAAAGCCATACAAGTAATCAAAAATATATTTGGTACGGAACCTTAAATGTGCGAAGTCTGACACGCCAAATGCGTGTCAGACTTCGCCGGTTTTGACTTTAAGGTGGATGTTCCAGGGTAGCCCGCGAAATTCAAATTTTCTTACGTTTTTTTGCAATTTGCAGGTCAGTGTCAGGTTGTATCTTGGTCAAAATTTAATTCACGGCCGTAACAAGTATCTATTTATAGAACTGTAATCATTAAAATCATCAATACAACTTTTTCAGTTAGTATTAGTACCAAATGTCATGATTTCATGCAATACTACATTTAGCACTAATACTAACTGAGAGAGTTACCAAATTTTGACCAAGATACAACCTGACACTGACCTGAAATTAAAATTTGCTCTCTAAATAAAAACTGTTTAACATACAAACTGCTCATATAAACCTCTCTCATATTTACAATCGCGATCACAAAATCGGGCACATTACTTCCATATCACACATAACTATCGAAAGATACTACGGTCCCAACATTTATGTGGCACCATTCGGAGTGAAATAGCCGTGACTGTACATACATATGTGAGTTTTGAGGAAAAATGGAGCGAATGTAGTAAATTATCGCTCCGTCATAACGGCCGGAATGTCCGTGGGTCACACTCTCGGGAGCTCCTTATCAAAAACTTGTCAGAAAACTTACTTATTTGTTTTTATCGTCGTCTGGTTTATATTCATGCTTTTAGTATATTCTTGTGTTTATTTTTTCTTTTGTGAAATATTGCGCACTTTGATGGCAATACTAGTGTGGCGCGTCAATGAAATAACGACGCGAAAACGCGTTGTTAAAAAAACATTGAAAAAGTTTTTCATGGAAATTTAATAACAGTTTTTTCAGATAATTATTTCGAATTCGTAGGACAATTTCCATGAAAGTCTATGTCGCGTTGCGCTTGTCAGCGGGAAACTTCAAATGTATCATATTGCGAACATTAAGGACCCAAAAAACAGAAAAAAGGAAATTGCTGTTGAATAACCATCATAGGTACCAGGCACCTTTCTTTTTGGATGTGGGAAATCATTCAATGACTTCTCCCGCTCTTCGTGTCAGACTTTTACTGGCTAAAACCCACCCCTGTTCCTTCCTTGCCTGACTGACCAGGGGCGCGGTGACTCTATTTTGATTATACGATACGATTTATCCGCGACCCCTTGGTATGCATGCATCGGCCATGACGGGCCCCGTCATGATTTGCTTACATCTCTTTGAGGCGCGCATGGAACACTACACTACACTGTCGACTCACGGGCCTGATGCTGATCGGACAGCGAGCTACCCATTACTCACCTTCCGCAGGCCCGCGCCGGTGGCCAGAGATCGTCCCGCGACCCCCGACGCCCAGGGCGTCTCCTGCGGTGGCTGCTGCTGAGGGCGTGACGGCAACTCCATTGAGTCTCTCTCATCCGTTCCGCCTCCTCCTTCGCGAGCTTTACTGCTTCGCTGAAGGAGGAGACTGCTTGCCATTCCCTCTCGCTCCGTATCATGGCCTGGACAGGGCCATGTTACGGAGCGTATGCTCCACCGTGCCCTCTGGGCGATCCGCACAGCGTCCCGAAACAGTCGTGTCCGTGAGGACCTGCGTCAGGCGGAAGGTGATAACGCCGTGGCGCCTCTCCAGCCATTCCTCAAAGAGAGGCACTACCGCCGCAATCGTAGAGCGCCCAGCGCTGGGTTGCGACAGTCACTCTCTCCATGTTGCCATGAGATTCTGCAGGAGCTCTGTCCGCCAAGCCGCGACGTGTCGCGGCAGCGGAGTTACGCCCCTGCTTTCGCCTCGCGCCACTCCCAGAGGTGCGCGTGGACCTTTGCCTCCAGTTCCCACGGCGACGGTCCGGCAAAGAGGCTCGCCACCTCACCGGAGACCGTGCGTTATCCTCGGACTAGCCGAATGGCCATGATCCTTTGGGATGGGTTCAACCGGCGAGCTGGTCGCCGCCTCAAGGAACGCGCCCACACCGGTGCCCCATAAAGGGCCACGGACCGCACGACCCGCGCGTAGAGCCTACAGGTACCAGGTACCCAGTACCAGGGTGATCGCAGTTTCATGTTATTTCTAGACATGACGGAGAATGCAGCTAAGGATAAACTAACAGGTTTTGTGTACCAGGAGTGCATAAATAGATGCAGGAAATAATGATGAAAATTTATTAATCTCTGCACAACGATGCAAGCAGCCAAGCACTTTATGTTGTTTCACATTTTAAATACCACTTCAACTTATTTTTATATTCACTATAAAAGTTACAAAAGATGTAAACTACCGTCACATCAGAAGTGCGAAACAATAAAATTAATTCCAAAGAATAGTTAGTCTGCCTCGGAATATTCCTGAAGTGTACAACGCCATCTGAAAGTTAAAAAGCTGTAAAATATAAAACTACTCGTATTTTTACCGCGGCAAAATGAGAATCTTTGGAAAACAATGCGCCTGCTCGCGTCTTTCAAACATTCCCCCTTTGAAATTCCCTCTTCAAAGCGTGAACTGGAAACCGGGTTTTTTGAAATATTGTTCACAGCTACTAATGGAACATGAATTTTTAACCTACTTCGATAGAAGCGGCATTCTATGACGTCAAAGTTAGTTTACTCCAGTTTGTCAAATGACTTCAAGTTCAAACTAATAGTTGCCTCATACATAAACGGACACTCCCCTTCTGAGAATTAAGCATAGCTGGCGAAATATAAGTGTAGGTACGGTGTATGGTCCTACTAAATCCTACTTCCTAACATGCGAAAATTAGGATGGGTGGATGTTTGTCACTCAATCACGTCAGAACGCCTGAACGCATCTGGATGAAATTTGGCACCTAGATAGATTATAATCTAGAATAGTATATATGCTATAAGTTGTTACTAGGGAAGTACTAATTCCACGTGGGCGAAGCCGCTGGAAGAAGCTAGTAATTAATCATTATGAATACAGAAGTTAAAAGTGTTTGTTTGTTGGTTCTGATGTTAGTAACCTTTACTGCTAAAACGGTCGATCGGATTTGCATGAAATTGACCCTGGTGTATACAGCACTAAGCAGTTCTTGCGTAAAATCATGCTATTCAATCTGCCTTGCCTTTTCCCTACTATCTTGGGTTTGGCTTCCAGTCTAACTGGATGCAGCTGAATACCAGTATTTTACATGGAGCGACTGCCTGTCCTTGATAGGACTGGATGTCAGACTTTCGGGCTTCTGACGACCCGTAACGACTGTCAAAGATCCACGATTGACAGCCGGGACCAAAGACTTAATGTACTTTTCGAGGCATGGAGGAGTCTCGGTATGTAAAGATGGACACCCAGCCATGGACCAGCCCCGGCAAGCGTAGCTTAACCTGATGGATCGACCCGTGCGGCTCTTATTACTTTAGCCACGAGCTCTTCTAAAAATAGAAAGCATGCTATTCATCCAAGTAAAAAGCAATCCCACCCTATTTTTCACATCTATAAGACCAAGATTAGTACCGAGCCGCTATTTAAAACCACATTTGGCATAAATAGTTGATATAACTGCACTTTGTATTGGCCGAGCGCCAGACCATTGCTTTGGTATTTACTTGTGTGGCAACAGTAATCTTTTGGCCCAGTTAGCTTAGCTATTCACTAGTTTGAAAAGCAGCAGCAGAATGAATATTAATTAGAAGAAGTCGTTCTACAAAAATCAACATCTACGAGTACGTTTAAGTTTATAGATTGTCGAGTTTTCTAAAAGACCATGCAATGGTACGTTCTCAAAGGAATGTCTTAATTATCAGGTTTAGTTACGAGTACCAGATTGATGTTTAATTGTGTGTAAGTGCTCAATGTTTCTTTTAGTGCTCAATGTTTCTTTTAGTGCTCAATTTTCTATTAGTGCTCAATGTTTCTTTTACTGCTTAATGTTTATTTTAGTGCTCAATGTTTCTTTTACTGCCCAGTGTTTATTTTTGTGCCCAATGTTTCTTTTATTGTTCAATGTTTATTTTACTGCTCAATGTTCCTTTTAGGGTTCACTGTTTCTTTTAGTGATCAGTGTTCCTTTTAGTGCTCAATATTTCTTCTATCATCTAATAAGTGCCTATGTACTTCTTGTCATAATAAGTAGATTTCTAGTCTAACATCAACATCAATTCAGACAAATGACGTCCACTACCAGTACCTAGTAAACGTAGCAGGCTGGAGGCATGTATCCAGATATAGGCCTCACTCGCGCTTTCTAGTCTATATTGCAAAAGGTTAATCTCAGGTGACGAAGAGATTATACTCTTCATCACCTGAGATTAACCTTTTACCAAAAAATCCTGGCAAGGAATGACAAATATTTTGCAGACATTACATACTCAGAAGAATCAAGGCTACCGGCATAGCTCAAAGAATCGCCAAACTTAAATGGCAGTGGGCAAGGCACATTGCTCGGAAAACGGATTGTCGATGAGGCAGAAAATTTCTGGGGTAGTAACCGCGTACCGGAAGTCGCAGCGTTGGAAGACCTCCGACGAGATGGACCAATGACCTGGTGAGGGTCTCGGGTAGCCGATGGATGCGAGACGCACAGGACTGGTCGTTATGGCGACACTTGGGGGAGGCCTATGTCCAGCAGTGGAGGTCTGTAAAGAAATTATTCTTCCACCGGCTAGCGTCAAAGATAATTTATGGCCTGAGACCCTAGTTACCAATCTTCGGGTTTATTTTGCATGAGGTATGTCTGTAGCAAATAAGAGTCCTTTGATTTGGTCTTCACATTTATTGTCAACACTGCATCACACTAGAGAATAATCAGTATACAGAAAATTGTATGTTGAACTTACAATTCATGATGAATCACTATTACCCTATCGTTCGAAGATCGAAGATCCGAAGATTAAAGGTCCAGTGAGGAGATCCACAAGCAGTATCTAAGCCGTGGTCATCTAATCATGGTCATCTCTGGACACGTGGACGCTTGTTTTCCGAACCCTTTGCTAAGACCGCATTGTTCTTCCAAAATAAAGTGAAGTTTATGATCCGACCATTTTATAAAGTTTATTCCATAATAAATTAAATGTAAAGTAGGAACCCTGCCAACAAGAGAAAGATTCGGTGAGACTCATAAATGCCACGCTTGATTTAGCATCATTACAGAAAATCCCAAAAAGAGTAAGTACTTACAGCGTCCTACATTCTTATGCTTACAGCATTTGAACTTGACTCTGGTCCCTTTTACACCTCGAGACATCATTAAGTGCTTTTAAGAAGTTTTTTGCAATATATAAAGTTTAAGAGGCAGACTCGCTCCAGATCAAGTTGGAAAAAAAGAAACGTCAAACGACAATCTGTCAACTTGCAAAATAACGCTCCATTCCACGAATTACATTTATTCAATTTTTAAGTGTTACAGGTCTTTCAGCTGCTGATGATGATGATGATGAAGAGGCTCTCGAGAGCTCAATTCATTGCCTGAGTAAAACATAGTATTTCATTCATATTTCACAAGCCATTTTAAAATGCAACGGATATAAATTCCAATTCTTGCGGAATTAGTCCGCGAGCAACAAGGCAATATGTATGCAAACAATTTCAAATCGCATGGAGCCATGAATGGTACTAAATATTTTAACATCGTAGTACTTGCAAAGTTTCACGAGAAGATTCTATTTGTCGAACTCCGAGCTCCCTAAACTTTTTGTCCTGTGGACCCCTTCGCGAATTTTTCTGTTTACCCAAACCCCTGGCTGTTCTGATATTTTTTTTAGAACAATAATCGGGATTTCGTTATATGCATTTTACATGTTTATTTTTGACACCACAAAGTTGGCAGCAAAGCGAGCTCAAAAATTTTAAATGAACCGCTTAAAGGAGACCCGATCTCTTGGATCCCTGTTTACATCTCATGCAACCCAATTTTATTTTTCTTTATGATAGACCCCTTGCAGTTCTGTGTGACCCTAGGGGTCTAGGTGGACCACTTTGGGAAAGACTGGTCTAACTTTACCTAGGACGGCTAACTCTGCCGTAGAAGCGTAGAAGCCTATTGTGGGAACTTTGTTACCTAATATATATGTTAATTTTATGTTATGTTAATGGGCTTTTATGCCTATGGGTACGGAGAGTGTTATTAAAGCTTGCGTGTTTTTAGCATCATGTTAACGAACATTTAAAAGAAATAATAAAACGGTCTGTAAAATAAAATTAGTATCACTATAGGCCTTTTTTTACTTTATTCTTTTTTTTTGTGTGGTGGATCACTGTATGCCTAGATTATTATAATTTATTGTGTGGAGTTTAAATTAATATGCTATAAAAATTCTGTGGCAATGTCATTAAGCAACTACGGTATAAGATTATTCCTATTTTAGTACGTGCGCATCTAAAGTTATAATTTGAAGAGCAATAAAAAGCAATAACTTTTCTATAACTTTATTTTCTTTCAAATTGAATTTTCTGCTTAAGGTCTAAGGTTTTTTTTTGTGTAAAGTTAAAGTAGTACCAATACAGAGAGTCATGCCCTTGAAAAATGTTCAAATAATCATTTGTCAGTTTATTTTATTCATAATTTTAACCAACATTGCATTTTTGTAGAAAATATCAATGTTATAGATTCTGAACCGTTTGAATTGAAAACTACACAATTTGAAATTGAAATATTTTTCGTTCAATCCTTGAAAATATTTACATAGAGAACGAACTGCCAAGATCAATGCACAAAAAACCGTCCATAAAAACTTATTTTCTAAATGTTTTCATGATCAAGGTTATTTCAATCATTTCTTAACATATTCCATTTGAATTTTCACACCATAGCCAACGAAGTGCGAAACCAGAATTCAAAAATTCACCGAAGTAAATCCTTAGTTGGACCATATACATTACGTATTCGCTGGGCATGACTTATTCATAGTTTATGTGCCTCGGGGTGCGTGGCGAGCTATGGTCAGCACTCAGGTATTGTGGCCACGCTACATTGAAAGATCGGCGAATATTTATTACGAGCTTTATTTCGCTTAGGTTCTGAATTGAAAAGAGCGAATTTAAATATATTTGTGTTAATAAAAGTTTGGTGTATTGGTGAAATAAAATAAAATTTCACAATCTGTAATACTTGTTTCTTTCTGAAACCATGTGGGATTTCGAATTTAAGCCCCGAGTGTTCATCGGCATTATTTGCACATATAAAATCTACCACAAACAACAAAATGTAGATGTGCCGTTGATATGACACTACTAGGTTTAAAAATATTCGGCAAAGCTATTTTTTTTTTAATATCCAATTGCCATACTCTTGAATTTAAAGGCTCAACCACTTCTGATTTTGCTTCGCTAAGGTATATTAAATTACTAGCTTCTGCCAGTGGCTTCACCCGCGTGGAATTAGTACTTCCGCCACTATAAATTATAGCCTATGTGCTAATCCAGACCAAAATCTATCTCCTTGCCATATTATATTCAGATCTATTCAGCCGTTCTGGCGTGATTGAGTAACAAACAGCCTTTCATTCACCCAAACTTTCGCATTTTATTTATTTATTTATTTAACATGTACACACCGAACAGACAGGAATGAAACAGAAAAAAAAATAAAAATAATTATTTACAAAGGTGAAAATGAAAATGAAATCTCTTCCAGCATACCTGCGTATGGAGAGTTGAAAAAAAAGGGAAGTAGACACTGTGTGGTAAAGTAGTAGGAAAAAAAGAATACATAAAACCAAAAAAAAATGAACAATGAAATAAAATAACATAAATGCAAACATATACCTACCATAATATAATAGATACAAATACATATATAGGCCAAATATATATCCAGCAGAAACCTCGTAATCAAACACCCTCAAAGAGTTCTACAGTTCCATTTAAAAGAATAAGGTGCAACTCTCTGCGGGCTGCCTCGCGAAGACTGAAGTTTTAACGCAATTAGCTTAGCCGCTTAACTTATCGGTGGAGGTGAGCTTTTAACTACAAGGTAAAGCTTGGTTGAGCTAGTTTAGAGAAATCATAAAAGAAAAGATGGTTCTGTTGGTAAATGTGTGAATGATGAATTAAGCTCAAATGAGCTTAATTCTGATCAAAAGGCTTAGGAGGTAAACTTGTCAAATTACTTTGAATGCAAGAAGAGACGAATGATTTTGCGAATATCTAGGTGCATACACCACACCACATACATGTATTGTCTATGGTTGTCTTTGGTGTGACCATAAAAATAAGATCTAGTTTAGTTTTATTTTATTTTTTGTATTTTTGCTTGGATACTAGGTTTTTGTAAATTAATATGCGTTTGTAATCTGTGCAGAATAAATTATTTTTCTTTCTTTTCTTTTTCTATCTTTCTTTTCTTATCCTCCTCTTCTTCTTTCGGATCGATGGTTTCCTTACTTCTTAAACATTGTAGGCCCAGAAGCTGGCTACATTAATTGCAACTTCAGTAGCGTTCATCAGTTCCTCCAAAGTTCAGGTGTATGGGCACTTGGGGTAATCTAGTATGTGACATGGTAACCTCAATCACATAAAAAGAACCTTTATTTTGCCAAAACATTTGTACGTTGAGCCATAACACTCTCTTATCTATTCACTCTGATGCCTACTTAGTATATGAGCCCACAAACATAACATCTGGTTCAGTAATACTAGGAAACAATCAATCTGCCTACTGTTTCTCCCAACTAACTTAGGGTTGGCTTCCAGTCTAACCGGATGCAGTTAAATACCAGTATTTTACATGGAGCGACTCCCTATCTGACCTCCATAACCCGTAACTGGGTAATACGATACCCCTTGGTAAGACTGGTTGTCAGACTTGCGGGCTTCTGACGACCCCTAGTAATACTGTGAAACAATGGAGGTAATTATATTCTCTCATGCTCCTTATCACATGATCACAGCACAAGATACTTTCATAGCTTTGCTTAAAGACAGTTTAGAAACCGTACCTCATTTGTAGTTCTCATCTCTTAAAACAAACCCTTGAACAAATGAGGGTATAAATAGTACGGAGGTAAAAATTATGTATTAATTTTATATATTTATATATTTTGTATTAATTGTATGTATTTATCTATTATGTATTAATTGTATATATTTATCTATTATGTATTTATTGTACCTGTATATAAGTAGTACACCTAAGACTACCTACAGTACTGCCTTTCCTTTTTCTCTATAAAATCCATCCAAAGGTTGTCTTGAAAAGATCGCTTTTAGCGATAAGGCCGCCCATTGTGTCACCCTATGTAATGTTTTCTTCATTTATATGTTTCTGTAATCTAAATGGTGTACATAATAAAGAGTATTCTATCTATCTATCTATCTGTGAGGGACAGTTTCATACGCATAGGTAAGCTTTAAAACATCGCCTAGCTCCCACTACACGATCACACAAAATCCTCGATCACGCACCCGCGTATGATTTAGTCACGGCAAAGTGTCTTACCGGGTGAAATGTTACTAAAGTTGAAGACACACCGAGAATACTAAAGACCCATGTAAATGTTGTTCTTGATATTTATATCGGTAAGTTCGCGAGTCGGGTTCGGCAGTTCGGCCGTAATCGTGTCGGGAATTAGGACCGTAAATCATGTTCGAACTTTTTTGTTTCTGATAAATTACTCGTGTGTGAGTAGATTATATTTGATGGCGGAATTAGTGGGTGGTGTGATAGCATGTGATGTTTGAAGCTTTAAGTTCTTAGTCAGCGCGTTATTTCTTAATTTTCTGACTGTTTTGAAAATAAACAAGCATGGATTGTGATGATTGTGGTCAAAGTTAATTACAGGATTCTTGTGTAACTCGCCGTCCAATCAGCACCAGGCCCGAGAGTCGATGGCGCGTAGTGTTCCACGCGCGCCTCAAAGAGTTGTCAGCAAAAACAACGGGACCCGTCATGGCCGATGCCTGCCCGGGGGTTGAGGATAAATTCGAAAGAGTGACCTCGCCCCTGGGCATTCAGGGCATCCCAGGAAGAAGGGTGGATTTTAGGCAGTAAGAGTCTGACACGCCCTTCTTTTCGTTTTCAGATTGCCTACCCCCAAGAAAAAAAAAATGGATTCTTGTGGCTATTAGTTGCGATAGCAAAACACTGGGTTAACTAGCTGAATTAACATATATTGTTTTTTTTCATCATCGCCCTGATTTCCCTGTTAATTTTTCCGCGTGTGAAGGTACTTGATATACCCTGTATAATTGGCTGGCTAGCTGGTTGGCTGGCTGGCTGTCTGTACATTTGTCACAGCCAACAGCAAAACACAGCGTAACAGCTGTCTCTCTGATAAAATCAAAATGAATTAACCTAATACGAAGTTAACCAGCAATATATCCATATTTTATTCGCCTTTCAAAAACAACTTATAAATGCAGATTATACTTAAGAAGTTTTCAAATAAAGTGACTTAAGAGGTCATTCATATATTAAACTTTACAACTCGACTTGTTCCTAGAAAACTTGTATTAAAACTCACATATCACAGTTTGCTCAAAATGTTAAAATACTTTACCCTTACATCTGAAATTAACTTTTAGTAAGACCTTTTCGTAACATGCCATAAATTAATGTCTATACAATTATGAATTTGCGTACGGGACGAAATTAAACAATTTCTGTGTCATAATTATGTTACATTAAATTAAACAACGTTTCGCCATAAGCTACATAATTATGTTGGCAAGTTAACATACTTGCATTGGTATAACTGTATTATTATGGTTCACCAATGATGATCGAATTATCCACTTTATTATCGGGAATTATTGTGAAATTCTCTGATTCCATTTCGCTCATAACTTTGCATTTGTTTACTCTTAAAATATTTTTTAAGGGTACCGTACGTCCTAGTGAAAAAAACCCGGCCAAGTGTGTGTTGGACTTCGCACATTTAGGGTTCCGTACCAAATGTATTTTTGACTATTTGGCTGTGGGTCAACAATGTACTTGTACTGTGAAAATTTGAAGACTTGAGCTCCAACCGTTTGGCTGAAAATACAAACCTGTGTAAAACCTGTATGACTGACAACGGACAGACGGACACGTGAGTGACAGCAATAGGGTTTTGTTTGTACGGAACCCTAAAAACGCACCCTTATAGAATCACTCGTCCATCTGTCTGACTGGTTGGCTGGCTGTTTGCCTATCTGTATGTAAGTAAATAATTATTTTGAAGTCCATAAAGTGTGTAAAAACCAACAAGAAGTAAATTTCTCCCTCAGTAAAGATCATAAATGGAATAATCCAACTACACTATTCTTCATCCAACTGAAAGAAACTTTCAGTTTTCAGTCCCCCGCTAACCCAACCAATAATTCGAAATAACGTTCAACTTCGAATAACCGTTTAAAAGTCACGACCAAACGAGAAAACTTCGCATATTTAAAATATTTATTATTCCCAATGTTGAGCAAATCGTACAGAAACTCACAATTACCTAATGTATTGTAAAACCTGACTTTCGTATCGTAAATTTTCTATAGAAGGTACGTGCTTTGTATCGGATAGGAGGCACATAAAATATTTTCTGATTTTACGAATTAAGGCGAATGCACCAAGGCAGCTCGCGAAAATCAAATTGTCTTGAGTGTTTCGCAATATGTAACTCAGTAGCAAGGTTAATGTTATTGAAAAAGTTATACGCCATTTTTCTATGAGTTATTCTATTTCTTACCCAATAAAAAAGGGTAACGGGTTTATCAGCCTATGTATGTATGTTCCTTTGTGGCGCTTTAGAGACCAAACACGTGGGCTGATTTTGATAATTCTTACGTCAATTGATTCGTCTTAATCTTGCAAGTATTACTAAAGATACGACAATAATCAAAATACAATATGGCGACAACCAGATTGAAAAATATTGTGAAAAAGAAAAAAAAATTAAAGGCGAAGAACTATAGAAGTGGGGAAGGTATTTTGATACTTTCCCCACTTAATATTGTTCTTTTAAAGTTTTAAGTTAGTTAAATTTAATGGGTTCGAGGAGCTGCCCGGGGGTGGAGGATAAATTCGAAAGAGTTACCTCGCCCCCGGGCACTCGAGGCAGGGAGGAACAGGGGTGGGTTTTAGTCAGTAAGAGTCTGACACACCCTTCCGCTCCACCCTAGAGCGGAAGAAGTCATAGGATGATTTCCCACCCCCCAAAAAAAAAAAAAAAAAATGGGTTCGAGGAGGCAATTCCAAAAATATAAGTCACTGAAATGTAGAAAATAAAAAAATAATCTTATTTTCAAAAAACCATCAATAACTGAACTTAAATAACTGCCACCAACTGCATCAAACTGCTTGAAAAGTAACTTGTTTAAAACTTTTTAGTTGTTTTGTACAGTCAGGTTTTTTTTTTAAATATTCATATTTTTTTTTTTTTTGTAATTAAGGGCCGATTTTTCAATAGTCAAATAACTTTTATTTGAGAAAAAAAATGTCAGTTTGACAGCTTGGCGATTTCTATTTCAATCGCGAATATCTTTTACAATAACATAAAGCCAAAAACTGGTTTTTGTAATTGCAAAGGTATTGAAAAAAACGTTAATTTTCCATATTACCATAACACCAGGCTCTTTTTTTTGAGGATGGGAAACCATCGGGAGAAATCATTACACGATTTCAGAGTGTTCACTATTACTGTCATCACTACATATTATAAAACAAAGTCCGTTTTTCTGCCTGTTTGCGATTAACTCAAAAACAAAGTCCGTTTTTCTGCCTGTTTGCGATTAACTCAAAAACTACTGAACGGATTTTCATGCGGTTTTCACCAATAGACAGGATGATGCAGTGTATAATTTGTACCTGTGCGAAGCTGGGGTGGGTCGCTAGTACTGAATAAAACACACCCGTTTTCGTTCAGTTGCCATTTACATTTCAAAACATTTAGAACAATCCTTTAACCCTGGCAGTCAGCACCAGCCCCTTAACCTTAAATTATGCTTTATAACGATTTGGTAGCATCTGGGAGAATGCATAGTGGGATTTCCGAAACGATATCGGGAATGTGGGCAAGCAATAAAATGGATTGCAATTGCAGTGTTCTATTTCTAATGTTTATACGAGTATTAGACAATGGACGATACAGACAATTTAGTGATGTGGTGTCTTTGTTTTGAGTACTATTTTTAGTCTAAGTTCTGTAACGTTGGTAAAAACATTACGGCCTTATTTTTTTAAATAAATAAGGCCGTTAATAGTATAATTAAAACACTGATGAGCAGGTTTTTAATTCAAAATTTTCTGCCCGGAGGAAGGATAAATGTGGGTGGTATGCTACTGAGTAATATTTGGAGGAGGTTTTGCCTAGACAGCTGCATGTGTTCGGTGAGACGTTGTTAAATCCGGTAATGAGTATTTAAACTATATAAAAAGAGCTGTATCTATTCGCTTCGTCTTCGTCTTCCCTGCCTGAGTGCCCAGGGGTGCGGTAACTCATTTTCAGAATTTATCCGCTACCCCTATTCATATTTTGTGTGTGCTTACGGTTCCGAAAGTGCAAAAGTAAAATGTGAATATTTAAAAAAAAACCTACGGTAAAAAACAACTAAAAAGTTGCAAACAAGTCACTTGGTGGCAGTTGGTGACAGTTGGTGGCAGTTATTTTAGTTCAATTATTGATTTTATGCCACCAACTGCATCAGACTGCTCGAAAAGTGACTTATTTGCAACCTTTTAGTTGCAAATAAGCAGGCTTTGTTGTTTTAATGTGCGTTTTGTAATCTGTGCAAAATAAATATTTTTTCTTTCTTTTTCTTTCTTTTACCTTAAATAAATATGGAGGTCACTTTTGGGGTGAAAAACGGAAAATTAAAAAACAAAGATTTTCAAACTGTACCGTGCGACATAATAACAAATGAAGGGACACATTGTAAAGGTATCAGACTACCCGGGCCTCGACGGCGAGTAGTGGGTAACTCGCCGTCCGATCAGCACCAGGCCCGAGAGTCGACGTCGCGTAGTGTTCCACGCGCGCCTCAAAGAGTTGTCAGCAAACACGACGGGGCCCGTCATGGCCGATGCCTGCCCAGGGGTAAATTCGAAAGAGTTACCTCGCCCCTGGGCACTTAGGGCAAGAAAGGAACAGGGGTGGGTTTTAGTCAGTAAGAGTCTGACCCTTCCGCTCCATCCTAGAGCGGGAGATGTCATTGGATGATTTCCCACCCCAAAAAAAAGTTATAGACTAGAATAGACATTTATTTTGCAAATACGGGTAATATACAATATATGTATAAAAAATCATCAGCCTTTTATTGTCCCCACTGCTGGGGCACAGGCCTCCTCTCTGATAGAGGGTGTGGGCCGTAATCCACCACGCGGATCCAGTGCGGGTTGGTGGATGTCACATGTCTTCGAATTTTTGGTTCTAGGACATGCCGGTTTCCTCACGATGTTTTCCTTCGCCGTTTTGAGAGCAGTGGTGATGAAATAATTTACACAAAGTAAAGCACCTGCCTGGGTTTGAACTCACGACCTACAACTTTTAAGTCGCAGCCAATACCACTGGGCACCACTGCTCACTGGGCCACCACTGCTCTAACGCTACTATATAACAATACTAATATATGTATAGTTACATTAAAGAGTAAGTATTTTTTTCATAATTTTAAATTAAATAGTTTTAAAGTTATTTAAGAAAATAGATTAAAAATGACCATTCCCCCCCTTTATCTTCGAAAGGACTGGGTTGTCGTTCGGTCGAAAACCTATAAGGAGGTGGTAGTTTAAAAAAATATTATTAGTTTGGAACCTTTTACGCGCAACTCCTACTCGCTCTTGGACGATTTTTAAGTATTCTTTCCTATAGGTATTATTTATTTTGTTAGGTACATAAAAATACGCTTCAGAGTTTTCAGAAAACTTTAATGTTTTACAACGAAATAATTCATCCATGCGTATTAATATACGAAAGACTACACACCGTACGTAAATATTTGAGTTTAAATACATTTTTCAATTTAAATTAAGTAACTAAGTGAGCTTTCCACCAAATTAAATTCGCTTTAATAGGATAAATATTGAGTTTCAACCTGTTTACTCTGCAATTGTGAAATATTTATCAGAACCGTTCATATCTTATTTTGATTTCACCATAAATGGTTTTCGTTCGCAAAAGTTTTATTTTCAATTTTCTAGAATCATATAATATCAGGAATATTTTTAAGCTTGCTAGATTTAGATCTATCGTAATCCTGAATTTATGTGAAACTAGTAGGTAATTCTCTGAGCTGGCTTTAATATTAATATTTTAAAAGGTAACTAGCTCCTGCCCGTGGCTCCGCTCGCGTTGACTCGGGAATAGTACTTTTTTTCTATATGAAAGGCCCTATGATCTTTTTTTTTTTTGGGTGTGAAATCTTCCTATGATTTCTCCCGGATGGGTGGAGCGGGAGGGCGTGTCAGACTCTTACTGACTAAAACCTACCCCTGTTCCTTCCTTGCCTGAGTGCCCAGGGGAGCGGTAACTCTGTTACGAATTTATCCGCTACCCCATGATGGGCCCCGTCAGTGGTGGCTGACATATTATCTTTGAGGCGCGCGTGGAACACTACGCGCCGTCGACTCTCGGGCCTGGTGCTGATCGGACGGTGAGCTACCCATTACTTGCCGTTCGCAGGCCCGCGTCTACGGTGGCCGGAGATCGTCCTGTGACCTCCGACGCCCAGTAACCCTGCAACATGCATGTGAAATTGCATTATAATCGATCGAATAGATAAGGCGTAAAAGCGTAACAAACAAACATACCTACTCAAGTTAGGATTTATTATACTGTTACGTCGACCGTATTACACTGGAACGTTCGAGAATGTGGTCGAAGTTTCCAGAAGTTTCCACTAGGTTCGAGAACATTCCATTGTGGTACTGTGTAGAAGTTCATAGATGTTTCTAGAATATTCCACTATAAGATAGTTCGACAATGTTCTGGAAACTTCCATGACCGTATAAATAGGCCGGACGGCGGGCGAGTGGGTCAGTCTGATTTCGACTACGGATGCGAACGGATGCGAATACAAGCGATTACGAAGAGAATAGTGATTATTAGCGAATTAGTGTTTGTGTTTATAAGTTGTTGAGTTAATAAAGAATATTTGGTTATTTAATTGGTGTAAAATAATTTATCCCATACCCAGCTCGTAACAATACTATAAGTTAGGATTAGGATTTTGATATGAATGTTACTTTATTTGAAACACGGTTGGCGCAGTTGTTGAGAATTCGACTGCTGCGCTGCGTGTCGCGGATTTGATCCCCGCACGGAACAAATATTTGTATGGCCTACAGATAGTTGTGCCGGGTCTGGGTGTCTTGTGTAGGTATGACAGTTACTGGATGTTTGTGACGCACCTAGGATACAGGAGTAATTTCTAGTGTGGGGTAACGTATAAAAAAAAACGAGTGAGCTTTACAGCAGCCGTATATGATGCGTAACATTTGACATCTCACCTTGGTAATAAGCAACATTAACATTCTATCCTACAAAATAAAATTATAACGTTTAGTTCCCATTTCGACCGCGCGCAAACCTAGCCCCAAGCCTAGTGCTTTCGGAGACAAGGAGGGGAACGGTCATTATTCATCTATTTTCCTAAATCATCATCATCATCATCATTCTAGCCGAAAGACGTCCACTGCTGGACATAGGCCTCCTCCAAGTGTCGCCACAGCGACCGGTCCTGTGCGTCTCGCATCCAACGGCTACCCGTGACCCTCACCAGGTCATCGGTCCACCTTGTGTGTGGCCTTCCAACGCTGCGTCTTCTGGTACGCGGTCGCTATTCCAAAACTTTTCGGTCCCATCGACCATCTGTCCTGCGAGCAATGTGCCCTGCCCACTGCCACTTCAGTTTGACGATTCTTCGGGCTATGTCGGTAACCTTAGTTCTCTTGCGGATATCGTCATTTCTGATTTTATCTCGCAAGGAGAATTGCCCTCTACATTTCCCTTTGGGTGACTTTAAGCTTTCTGATGAGGCTCATTGTGAGCGACCACGTTTCGGTTCCATAAGTCATCACTGGCAACACGCGCTGGTCATAGACTTTCGTCTTGAGACACTGTGGTATGTGAGACGAGAAGATACCACGCATCTTCCCGAACGCCGCCCAGCCGAGTCGGATTCGACGGTTGAACTTAAATAATATTATAATAATTATTCTAAAATTCTAAAAAGAAAATTTGAAATCCTTACAGTAAGCCATTCGTTAAGTAGCATTTTTTCATTGAAAAACTTTTTTTTTCTGATTATAATAATTAGTTATTAGAAATTAATTATTTAAGTTATATCCGTGTTTTGGGTCACATATTATATTCAAGTGTGTGCAAAATTACAACTCAAGCAGTCAAGAAGATTTGGAGAAAATTGGTTGTGACAGACGGGCAGACAGACACACAAGTTATCCTATCTATAAGGGTTCCGGTTTTCATAACGGACTTTCGGAACCCTAAAAATTTCCATTTGATTAGTTTAAACACTGATTACTAAGTTCTTAATTCAAAATGTTAATGTTGTTACCTGTGTTGTAAACCTTTTTTTTTTTTTGGAAGAATTATAGATGTGAGTGTTTAAGAACTGACTCATTATTTGAAGGAGGTCTGGTTCTATAAATAGCTAAATGTGACGGATGAGACGTATTTTATATTGAACTAGCGACCCACCCCAGCTTCGCACGGTGCAGTATTTTTTTTTCGACTTCCCAAAATGTTCTTACATACAAACCTTGTCCTGACTGACAATTACGAACACAACAAAAAAATAATTAGCCATATAGGTGTAGCCGTTCCGAAGTAATACATTCGACAATTGATTTTTATTTATATACAGGGTGTAACGGAAAGGTGTGGTCATATTTTAAGAACCGCAACTGTCCGTCGATATGAACAACTTTATTCAAGAAAACCTGACAATTGAGACCTGACCCGATTTTTTATTTTTTTTGGATTTTTTTTATTTCTTGTTAGAGAAAGTTGTTCATTTTTATGGGCAGAACCGATTCTTATAATATGACCACATCTTTCCGTTACAGCCTGTACACTAGCGCCCGCTATGGCTTGGCAGGGGTGCAATTTTGTTTTTTCGATTTCCCAATATTTTCTTTCATACAAACCTTGTCCTGACAGGGTTTGTATGTGACAACAAACACGAACACAATAAAAAAAGAATTATCCATTTTGGTGCAGTCGTTCGGAAGTTATGCGCGTACATACATTTCGGCGATTCATTTTTATTATTTATCAAAAGAATGGAATCCGCTAATCAATATTTAAACTAAGCATGTGGTTAAAGTTTTATAAATAAGGCGGTCTGAACTTTATTCTAATCGCGATCGCTGATTGTACTCACTTTGTCTGTTCTGCGAAGCAGTACTGCTCGCGAAGGAGGAGGCGGAATGGGTGAGGGAAGCTGATCAACGGAGTGGCCCACACGACCCCAGCCGCAGCCGCCGCAGGAGTCGCCCAGGGCGTCGGAGGTCGCAGGACGATCTCCGGCCACTGTAGACGCGGGTCTGCGGACGGCGAGTAATGGGTAGCTCGCCGTCCGATCAGCACCAGACCCGTGAGTCGACGGCGGCCTCAAAGAGAATATGTCAGCCACCACTGACGGGGCCCATCATGGCCGATGCCTGCATGCCAAGGGGTAGCGGATAAATTGGTAACATAGTTCGACGGCACGGTTGGCGCAGTGGTTGAGCGTTCGGCTGCTGCGCTGCGTGTCGCGGGTTCGATCCCCGCACGGAACAAATATTTGTATGACCTGCAGATAGTTGTTCCGGGTCTGGGTGTCTTGTGTATGTGAAATATACATGTTTGTGAACGCACCCACGATACAGGAATATTCCTAGTGTGGGGTAACGTTTTAAAACAAAAAAAAAAAAAAAAAAAAAAAAAGTTACCGCTCCCCTGGGCACTCAGGCTAGGAAGGAACACGGGTGGGTTTTAGTCAGTAAGAGTCTGACACACCCTCCCGCTCCACCCAGAGCGGGGGAAGTAATAGGATGATTTCCCAACCCAAAAAATAAAAAAGGTGGTACTTACCTTACGTGCTCCTTCACAAGTCTGTACTGGGTTCTTGTAATTTGTACAATAATAATAATAATAATAAATAGACCGATCACGTGCTTACCGACGGTCTATAAGGTTCTTACATCCATTTTGAGAGCTAAGATTAACACACATATTGATAGTAACTGTATCATGTCTGCCTCTCAAAATGGATGTAGGAATGGGACCCGTGGTACTAAGGAGCTTCTCCTCATAGATATGACCATTAGCCAGCAGGTTCGGCGTTCCCGAAAGGATCTGTCGACATGTTGGATAGACTATAAGAAGGCCTATGACTCAGTTCCTCATACATGGCTCATGAGGGTGCTAGAATTGTATAAAGTTGATGCAATGCTACGCACCTTCTTGATGTCGTGTATGAGGCAATGGAGGACGGTCCTTCGCTATCCAGGATGTCGAAATATCCAGAGGAATAGCGAACCGGTAAGGATCGAGCGGGGTATATTCCAGGGTGACAGTTTGAGTCCGCTTTGGTTTTGCCTAGCCTTGAACCCTCTAAGCACACTGCTGGAGGCTTCAGGGCTAGGCTATCGGTTGAAGAGAGGTGGTCAGGTAATATCTCACCTCCTTTACATGGATGACCTGAAACTTTTTGCCCCCAACAATCTGCAACTGATGGAGCTACTGAAGGTAACTGAAACCTTCAGTAGTGCCATCAGGATGGAGTTTGGTGTGGACAAATGTGCAGTCATGCATGTAAAGCGAGGGGAGATTGTGGAATCCGTGGGAACACAACTCTCGGATTCCATAAACCTGAGATCCCTCTCTCCAACCGAAACCTATAAATATTTGGGTATGTCGGAAGCGTTAGGTATTAATGTTGCTGAAATGAAGCAATCGTTGAGGGAGCGCTTCTTTGGCCGCCTGAAGAAGGTATTTAATAGTCTTCTATCGGGCGGAAACAAGGTGCGCGCCTTCAACGGTTGGGTCATGCCAGTATTGATGTACTCTTTCGGCGTACTCAAATGGACTCAAACAGAACTTGACACCCTGGATAGGCGGGTCCGTACACTACTAACTGCATACCGAATGCATCACCCACGTTCGTCAGTGATGAGACTGTATATTCCGCGGAAGTGTGGAGGCCGAGGCTTTTTAAATGCTAAGACCCTACACAACCGCGAGGTATGCAGTCTGAGGGAATATTTCCTAGCTGCTGACGTGGGTATGCATCGAGATGTAGTGGCGGTGGACAAGGGCCTTACCCCACTCTCCTTGGCTAACGAGAACTGGCGCAAACCTCTAGTGCTTGACACTAACGGTCGCAGGGAAGTATGGCAGAGTAAGGAACTTCACGGACGCTTTTTCCGGGCCCTACATAGGTCCGATGTAGACCAACTAGCGTCCGTAACCTGGTTGCGTGTCGGTGACCTCTTTAGGGAAACCGAAGGTTTTGTCTGTGCAATTATGGACGAAGTTATCATGACGAATAACTACCGGAGATTTATTGTGAAGGACGGCACGGTTGACATATGTCGGGCATGTCATCGTCCGGGAGAATCAATCCGCCACATAATCTCTGGTTGTTCTCGTCTAGCTAACGGTGAGTACTTGCACAGGCACAACCTTGTAGCCAGGATTATCCATCAGCAACTTGCTCTGAAGTACTCTCTTGTGGAATCGGAAGTGCCGTACTACAGATATGCGCCCGACCCAGTTCTCGATAATGGTCATATCTCATTGTACTGGGATCGGTCCATCATCACTGACAGGACTATTGTAGCCAATAAGCCTGATATAGTGGTGGTGGACCGAATCGAGAGGCGTGCAATGATTGTTGATATTACCGTCCCACATGACGAGAACCTCGTGAAAGCCGAGAAAGATAAACAAATCAAGTATATTGACTTGGCTCGCGAGGTTGTCGACATGTGGGATGTGGACTCAGCGATCATTGTACCGATAGTCGTGTCAGCCAATGGCTTAATAGCCACGAGCCTCGACCAACACCTCAGGAGGCTCTCGTTAGGCGGCTGGATCAAGGGCTTGATTCAGAAAGCAGTACTTCTGGACACGGCTCGCATTGTCAGGCGGTTCCTCTCTCTGGAGCCCTGACCGCCGGTAGCTTGGACCCTATTCCCGATACCGGTGGGATACTATTTTTTATATTTTTAAATGTTTTTTTTTTATCCTTTATATTTAAATATTTAAAAATGTAATTAATATGTTTAAAAAATGAATAAACGGAATAATAAAGCCCATTTATTTCCAATCCACAATAATAATTGTTATTACATGCGTTTTAAATTACATTAACATTAATTATATGATTAAAAATCATATATATAAAGATTTCTTTTACTCGCCATCGTCACTTTCTTCAGTACCATTGATCGGAACCCCTTCTCGGGTAAAGGCCTCCTCCAGCTTCTTCCAAACCTCTCTGTCCATGGCTTTCTTTCTCCAATCGCTTCCTGCTATCGCTTTTATATCTTCTATCCACATTTTCCTAGGGCGCCCTCTTCTTCTTTTTCCTCTGGGTCCTTTCCATATAGTTGTCTGTAATGTCCATCTTTTGTCTGTGCGTCTTGCTATATGTCCTGCCCACTGCCACTTTTGTTTTAGGGCGTATTGTAAGGCATCTATAACTTTAGTCTTTTGTCTAATTTTCTTGCTTTTTACTTTTTGTATTCTTCTTATTTTTAGTACGCTTCTTTCCATTGATCTTTGACATGTTACTAGTTTAGTTTTTATTTTTGTGTTGTATGTCCACGTTTGGCATCCGTATGTAAGAGTAGGTAAGACACAGGTGTCCAAGATAATTTTATTTAAGTAGAGAGGGAATTCCCCTTTCAAGATTTCCTTCAGGGACCAAAACTTTTTCCAGCTCATGTTAATACGCCGCTCGACCTCTAGTTCTTCATTTTTGTCATCGAATGACAGTTGTTTCCCCAGGTATATGTAATTGCTCACATATTCAAGCGGCTTCCCGTTCAAGTATATGGCGTTAGCGTAGCTGTTAGTCACTATTTTAGTTTTATTTTCGTTCATTTTGAGGCCCACCTTTTCGCTTTCTTCATTCAAACTACTTATCATTCCTTCTAATCCTTTGCTTGTTTCAGCAAATAAGACAATGTCGTCCGCGAATCTAAGGTGTGTCAGTCGATCTTTGTTAATTCTAATCCCCTCCGACTGCCAGTTAAGGTTGTCAAAGATGTGTTGTAGTACCATTATAAACAGCTTGGGTGAGAGGGGGTCTCCTTGTCTCACTCCTCTACAGATCGGTATATCAGGCCCTCGCGTCTCCAGTTTAACTTGACTTACGCTACCCTCGTAGATGTTTTTCAGTACTCTTGCATAATTTTCCTTTATGTAGCATTTATTCAACGCTTCCCAAATAGCATCATGAGAGATCGTGTTAAACGCTTTGGCGTAATCGATGAAGGCAATGTAACGCTTTGGCGTAATCGATGAAGGCAATGTAAACTGGCTTATTGAATTCCTTATATTTCTCCATTACTTGTTGTAGGACTTGTATATGATCCGTTGTAGAAAATCCGGAACGGAACCCTGCTTGTTCAACTGGCTGATAGTTATCTATCTTCGGGCTCAGCCGGCTTTGTAGGATTGACGTGAACAATTTGTACACGCTCGAAAGAAGACAGAATTTGTACAATACTACATTCTTAATTCTTTATTGTACAACAAAATTTCACATAGTACTTAGTGGTTACACAATTAATGTACAAGCTGAGTTTTCTCCCAGCAAATCTTTGAGTGATAGAGAGCTAGATCACATTTGAGGATAGGATCCAGTGTGCAATACATATAAACCTACATAAATAATATTCGAACTACATACTAATAAATACCAATATATACTAATATTGAAGTGCTCTTTTATTTTCTTCTTGAAGATATCTAGAGAAGGACTGTCGAGTAGGGAGTGTGGCAGTGCGACAGGGTTTACCCCTCGAATCGAAGACCTCAAACCGTTCACGAAGGTATTGAGGAGAATAAGGATTGTGCAGGATAGTATAGAGAAGAGATAGTATATGGGTACCTCGCTGACGCCGAATCGTCAGCCACTTCAATTTGGTCCGAAACTCCGACACAGTCGTATTTGCGGAGGTCAAAATGAAGCGGATGCTAAAGTTCTGCAGTCACTCGAGTATATTTAGGTGTACCTTCGTTGCATCTAGAAAACACACATCTGCATAGTCTATTAGCGGTAGGAGAAGAGATTGAGCAAGAGTGACCTTAGTGTGAAATGGCAAGAATTTTTGGAGACGTTTAAGAGACTGAAAAGAGTAGAAGACCCTCTTATTAACATTTGCAATATGTACCTCCCAAGAGAGGTTACTGTCTTTATACGCCTAGGTTTTTAGCGCTTTTCGAGTACAATATGGACACCGAATCATACACTACTGGCGAGAGACACTGGTGTACATTCATTCCAAACCACACTACTGACAACACCATTAGCACACTAGGGATGTCCCTAGTGTCTGCCCAGGGGACAAATATCGGTCGTGTTTGAATCGGTTTTAGATGCTATTAGAGACGCTTGGCTTAACAATGCGCTTAAGTCACTGCAGTGCTCTGGGTATAACAATAGATTCTACATGAAAATGAAAGAAGATTAAGGATATTATTTTTAACTTGGACATGCCAATTATATCATAAGGGTATAATCGCATCTACATTGTCATGAACACTCAAATGTCTCGCTTATGGTTGAGGATAAATTCGAAACAGAGTTACCTCGCCCCCAGGCACTAAGGGCAGGAAGGAACAGGGGTGGGTTTTAGTCAGTAAGAGTCTGACACGCCCTCCCGCTCCACCCAGAGCGGGAGAAGTCATTGGATGATTTCCCACACCACAAAAAAAAAAAATGGTGGCGCGTGTGTTGGGTCATTCAGTTAACTTCAAAATAGTTGAGCTGAGTGCTGCTGATCCACGCGTCATTTTCGTGAACAGGCGCCGTTAGTTTAGACTGGTTATCCCTTAACTGCCACTGGTTTATTTTATTCTTTAATGTTTTTAATTGTTTTATTTCTTATTTCCATTGTTCTCACATAATAGAATGTACCAAGAAATATGTATCGAGGATTTTTTTAATATGTACCTACATAACATGATTTAAATGAGTCTCCATGAAGTTTCTTGTACGTTCTTCTCCATAGCTTTACGCTTTGGAATGTGCAATTAGCTTCATCTTTCTGACTGACCGACTTCTTGACAATTCAAAAGTTATTTGAAATCAATGCTTTGAGTTCAACATTATTAGAAATACCTTTGTTGCGCGTACTTATTGCCAATGTAATATTATTTAATTCATAGCAGGATATTTTTAACCGACTTCAAAAAGGGAAAGACTGGGAAAGACGGACAGTGATAACGTGCTGGCGAGCACAGCGAGGCTCAGCAGTGATCTCCCCAGAGACGCACTCTAATAGGCGTTTTACAGAAAAGGTACCAGGATGGTCTTTTAAGTGGTCACAGGACACCCTCCAAGTGCTGGTAGGGAGCTGGTAAAAATCCCATACTCCCAGGCCTTTGCCCCAAAAGTCCAGGCGCCTTTTTCACCCGTATGACAAGAAAAAGGCCAAGTAGATGTTGATGGTCACTCTCAAATTCTTCAACCTACACATAATATTAAACAAAACTTGACGAAAACAAAATCTCACATTACCACACACCCGACGAATAAAGTAATCAATCTGCCTTGCCTGTTCCCAACTACCTTGGGGTCGGCTTCCAGTCTAACCGGATGCAGGTGAATACCAGTATTTTACATAGAGCGACTGCCTGTCTGACCTCCACAACCCAGTTACTGAGTAATACAATACCCCTTGGTAAGACTGGCAGACTTTCGGGCTCCTGATGACCCGTAACGACTGTCAAAGATCCACGATTGACAGCCGGGACCAATGGCTTAACGTGCTTTCCGAGGCACGGAGGAGTCTCGCTAAGTAAAGATGGTCACCCATCCATGGACCAACCCCGGCAAGTGTAGCTTAACCTGATGGTTTTTTTTTTTGGGGATGGGAAATCATCCTATGGCGTGTCAGACTCTCACTGACTAAAACCCACCCCTGTTCCTTCCATGCCTGAATGCGCAGGGGAGCGGTAACTCTGTTACGAATTTATCCGCTACCAACCTGATGGAACGACCCGTGCGGCTGTAAGTTGTTGTTGTGCTAAAGTAATCTTTAGCCACACACCCGACGAAAACCAGATGAAAATTATATTGAAGATGAAAGCTTATCATGGTCATATTTCAATTAAGTAGTCTCAACAAAGTGCCATCTTCTTCCTCCCATGTTTACATACACCAGTATTTATGTACAGCAATTAAGAAACTTGGTAGCACATATACTGTGCAAGTTTCGAGACAATTTGCTAAGTGAAAAGATATAGTGAGGGTGTAATGTTTCAGTGTTAAGTAGATGTTACAGTTTTAGTGTAGGGAGGTTACATTTTCTGTTATGTAAGAGTGAAGTAGCTATATCGGTAATTAAGAAAGACAGAAAAAGATAAAATATAATAAAATATCTAGCCATAACAACTAACAAGAAAAGACCTGTGCGAGGCCAAAAAGGCTCCTATCCTCACATGAGCTGCGATGATTTAAAAAAATATATAACGCAGCGCTGGTATTCTAATAGAGCCTGTGATACCACGGACACACTCACGGAAGATGGTTGAATCTTATAAGACTTTCTGCGATTGATCAACATCGATGCGTCATAGACCTACTTTTGTCTATGGCGTGTAGTGGCGCACCACACCCTAGCATGTATTGTCTATGGTTGTCTCCGGTGTGACCATAAAATAAATGAGATCGTAGTTTAATTTTTTGTACGGATTGAATACAAGGCTTTTGTAGATTTCATTATGTGCGTTTGTGGTCTGTGCAAAATAAATAATTTGTCTTTCTTTCTTTTCTTTCAATTACTTCACGCAGAAACCTTGTTGATAATTATTGGCTGAACTTCTTCAATCTTGACGGATTTATAAATACCCTAGGAAAATATTTAGTTCTTCTTCGCTCTTGTCAAAGCAGTTGTGGTCACAATAAATTTTGTTCAATTGCTGGTGTTTTTGTACCTTGCCTCATGATTTCTCTCCACCTGGTGCAGTTAAATGACAGTAACACGTGATAAATGTCACGTGGTTAATCTAAAATATTTTGCCATTTAGCTTTATCTAATCCTGCAACGTTTAAAAAAATTGGTATCTTCTGATTTGGGGTTTGCTGCGACATCTGGCCGAGAACACCCTGTGTTATTGCAAATCTTAAATCAATAGACAACTTAATGCCACTAGATGGCGCTAGACACACAGTGTACATTCCATTTAAAAAAATGGAAATTGTATATTATTTTATTATGTAGTTACTACATAATAAAATAAACATAATAAATCCATACGAAATATTAAATCTAATTCAGTAATAAATTTGGTCCACTTAAATTCATGTGTTACACTATAATTATGTGAATTAAAACGAATGGTTTCGCGTAACGGAGCGTGATTCTGTGAAGATGGCGTTTTCTTTGAAATATGGTACGTCGAGCCAATAGACGTAAATTTTATTTATTGGAAAAAACTAATCAATATACCTGACTGATATCTCGAGGAGTTAAGGGAACCTGTGTCAAATTCAAATACGTGATGTATCGAAATGATAGGACACTGTAAGTATTGATTGCAGTGACCATAATTGCAACACGTGTTCGATATGTACATTGGGAAATTCTAACCATGTTTCTTTTCTCTTGACAGGGTTCCAACTTTTATTTTTTAGAATGTAAATTTATTAAAATGGTCTCCACCTAACATTTGTAAAAAAATAAAGCAGCATTGGTTCCGAGCCAAGGCCTGAGACGTGTCTTAAGGGGAAGTCATGGTACTCTTATGACTACAGCGATGATACTTAATGCGGAGACACTATCTTTGTATATTTACGGGTAATATAATCCCCATCTTATGTAAGTTTTTTTTAATATATCACCATCCGTAAAACCGTATAGTACTGCTATTAAATGTAATGTGTGAAGACCAGATGTTGGACTATTATTTATTTCAAAGAATCCTCATGTAAAAAGCCCATTAAGTCTTTTGATAATACTACAGTTGAAATTAGTCGGTGAGTAGAAAAAAAATATTCCTACAATCTTTATTAAAAACTAGCTACGATATACGTATATCTATAAGAAGTGGTCTATGGCACTCGATAACATAGCATTCTCCAAGTGGTTGTATTTTCGTAATCAGATCTGTACTCCCAGACACTACCTTCAACAAACCGACTTTTTTACCTCTTTAAATATTCGTTTAGATTAGTTTATCAGCGGCTTCATTCTACTTTTGATCCTTTGATTTTGCACAAAACGAAAGCAATAAAAGTTGACCAGAACATATTTCAGAATCTCATGTTTTCATAATCAAGCACACAATAAAATCACATTTTTTAGGGTCACGAGCTTCAGATCAGGAAAAAAACATATTCGTTAGATCCAACCCAGGGTTTACGACAACCCAGGGTTTACGACAACCCGGGGACATGCGTCATTCCGTATGCATGAACATAAAAATATGTTAAACGAAACAAAGGCTAATATATATGAAAATCCAGAACACACAGACCCCCATGTGACACTTCCAAATTAGGATTAAAATGTGACGTAACAATATCCGTGTGGTTACTGAAAAAAACTGCGCATTCACATATCTTCCGGAAATGATTTTCCAACAAACATTCCACAACAAAATTTCCCCCGTTATAAACATTCAACCGCTTTTTCACCCCCTTAATCCGTCAGCTACCGGAATTACAGACACAATAGAAACAAATTGTTGCGTTATCGATCGGTAACGCGCGGTCCCTGCCCCCCTAACCATATTACATTTCTATTATCGTTTACGCTAACACTTAGAACAAAATGAATGGCAATGACATTACCTGCGATAAGTCACGTGACACTTATCTAAGCAGGTAATGTCATTGCCATACATTTGTTCTAAGCGTTAGCGTAAAAGATAATAGAAATGTAATATAGCTAGGGGGGGATTGGTTAAGCGTTAAATTTCGAAAAACTCTTTCTTAGTGGATACATACTCTTTACAAAGAACACAACCTCCAAATTTCATGTCACCGGTTTAGGCTGTGCGTTGATATATCAGTCAGTCAGTCACTCAGTCAGGACTTTGAATTTTATATAAAGAAAGAAAACTAATTTATTTGGCTCACACAGATACACACAATGTAGGTACAGACGCCAGCAAAAGTCGATAAGAATTCTCACAACGTATTAGTTTGACTTACGACCTTCTATTTTCAAGTTTTCGCCAACAAATGATTGAAATTCACAATTTCATCAACTTAGCATAAGTCAAGATGGCCCAGTGGTATAGAGCACACAGATTGAAGCGCAAATCAGTGTGCCGCAAGTTCAAATCCCACGCAATTGTTGACTTTTTTTAAGTTCTTACCCGATTGGAAGTTATGGATTAGCATTTTATCTTAAGAATGCAGTGAACTCGCTATCAATTTTGTTGACAATAATCATGATTCTATTTGTTTTTTATTCTTCTACCAGCACTGTTCTAACATAATAGTTCAATTTATTTTTCTCATCTAATTGACGATTATCTTGTGAGAACTTAAGTTCTTTTAACAGAAATTGAGGTTTAGTTTCAATCTTCTTTTCGTCAAGAAAATGAACAACTAAGCTATGACCTCAATACATTCATTGTGACGTTACATAAAAACAAAATGTTTACAAAGTCTAAATCATATGTCACTTTTCAATAAATAACTGGATATAAACAATTATATTTTATTTTATTAAAATTTTAATATCCTTTCATTGTTACGTTATTCATATTATGAATGGTCTAAGTGGGTATACTTCCGACAAACATTCTTACACGTAACATAGATAACGGTTACAAGATAACTTTTTTGTCTAGGTAACAATTCGACGTCACAATTCTCATAAATGTTTAATTTGTAAATATAAAGAATAAACATTTTTATTAAACACGTCTTTTTATTTCCACCTTACAACATCGAAAAGATGTAACAACTAAATAATTGCAAATTACGAATGTAATTCTTCTTGTGGTTAATAGATCATATTCGTAATTTGCAACTATTTAGTGCAAAAAATGCAATAGTATTTTTCATAGAAATATAAAAAACAACTATATTAATATAGATTGAGAATTTTCAAAGTAAGAAATAACCGCAACGGACCGACCATGATTTGAACTCGGGCTACGTTATTTGCGAATCGAACACTTAGGTCATACGGCTACCAGCACATGACATATTTGCGCGAATTTTATCAATGCAATGGTAAGAACAAGTCGCCTCTGTGACTGCGTGATGCGTATTCAATGGCACAGAAAAATAATAATGATGTTTTTAAGCTCACTGCGACGACAGTTCCTTAGTGTGTGTTATCTGTGGAATGTGGATACTCATACACGCGCACATATACGCACGGAAGAATCGTGCTTGCTCGGTTCGTAGCAATGTAATCTTTGGCGTTCTTATGGACTTTTGCGGCCCGACTGTACAATAAAAATAAAATAATAAACAACTTAATTTTAAAATAATTAGGTACACCGTGTGCCCCGCGGCTGCGCCTAACAGGTACAGTTCAGCAAAATGCCAGACAACTAGTAGTTGCCTGACGCTGGTTTTCAACTGAACCTAATGTTGAAGTGCACGGATGTTAATCAGTATTTTAAGTAGTTAAATAGATAAATGTTAATAATAAACGATATATATGTATAATAATTTTTTGACGTCCTGTGATAAATATAACAAATAAAATAAAACAATTAAATGATGTTGTATAAAATTAAAACAATAAGTTAGTGTTTAGAACAAAAAATAAAATAAAATAATATGAAGCAACATGTCCTTTTTAATCCAAAGGCCGCCCAAATTCGAGAGAAAGCAGGCACTATATGTTTGTGCAACTTAATCCGCAAACCGACACACACACACACACCAAATACATTCAACTGCGAATAGGCTCGACATCATATCAGTGAAAGGTTCAAGTGAATCAAGACTAGTTTCCGTTGCGCGTCCATTAAAAACTGCCGTAAACGTCTTCTTAATATACCTATTGTGTTTATTGCTCTAATAGGCGGCGGTAGATTATTCCATACTTTGGATGCTGCGTAACGGAAACTCCCTCTAAATGCTGCTGTACTGTGGGGCTACGAAGAAAGTTGCTGTGAACATTGCCTTCTTCCACATTCTCGTCTTTCAGCGATCCAGCTCTGCTTGTTGTAGAGGTAGTCTGGTTTTTGAAACTTAATGACACCGAACAACAGACAGGCCAAGTGTAATTTCCGTCTCGATTTCATTTTAAGAATATTATGTTTGTTGACGAATGGCGGTATGTGACTTCTGGGAGGAATTTTATAGCTAAACCGAGCCCACGCATTTTGAACCCTCTGAATGAGTTGGTCTGTACGAGCCAATAGGCGCGGGTCGTACACCGTGTCTGCATAGTTTAGCCTGGACAAAACCAGACTTTCTACTAGTTGTTCCTGAAGTGTTTCTGATAGGTATGGTATATATTGTATTGTGTTCAGCAATTAAAAGCTTTGACTTTGACTTTAAGAGTATTTTAAAATCAAGTGAGGTAGCGTGGGGACTCTGTCATCATCATTCTCCTGCCCTTATCCCAATTTATTTGGGGTCAGCGCAACATGTCTTTTTCATCTCTGTAGTCACCCCCATTTTACCAATATCCTCTTTCACACAGTCCAACCATCGATTCTTTGGCCTTCCCCAACTCTTATAGCCATCCACATCCATACACAAGACTTTCCTCACGACATTTTCTTTATTCCTCCGCATCACATGCCCATACCACGACAACCGGTTACCACATAACTTTTCAGTCAGCGGTGCCACTTTCAGACTTCCTCTTATATACTCATTCCTAATTCTATCCATGCGCGTAACCCCACACATCGCTCTTAGCATTCTCTCTCTCATCTCAGCCGCATGCAATTGCTTTTCATTCATCCCTTTTGTAGCCCAACATTCTGATCCATACAAGACAGCAGGTCTGACCATTGTTTTATAAATTCCTTCCCCTTAAGTTGGCGTGGGGACTCTGTATGGCCACCGAATGATCCCAGATATACGGTGGCACAGTGATCACGTGGTGCCATGCACAGAGAGGCTCAGGCTAGACCCCTTTACAGTCTCCTAAGGGGCATGTGCCCTTACAGACATTGCACAGACTTATCCCCAAAGCCCGGGCACCTTTTGAGGGTTTCCCCCGAAAACCAAAAAGTACCGACCAAGTGCGTGTCGGACTTGGCACATTTAGGGTTCCGTACCATATGAGATAAATCAATATTTTGGTATTTGTTAGTAAAATATACGTAATAATAAACATTATCACCAAATTTCAAGTTCTTATGTCAATGGGAAGTTAAAAAATTCTTCGGAACAAAATTTTGTGACAGATGACGGGCAGACAAACCGACTGACAGACGGACAGACGGGCACGTAAGAGACAGCAATGGGGCTCTGTTTGGATCCTCAGGGTACGGAACCCTAAAAAGGTACAACACGAATATCGTAAAAGACTGAACATCACAATAGGCATGCAGTATGTTCAATGTCCAAACCTACGGAGAAGGCTTCTATACAGTATTTTAAGTTACCTACTATGTGGAAATGTAATGAAGAACAAGAAAGTGTAGGTACAGAAGGCCGTCATTGGAAACACAACCATTATAGTTGCAGTTGGTGCAATCTTAGCTAAACCGAGCTTTAGCTGTAAGCCTTTTTTAGAGCAGTGGTGGCCCAGTGGTAACGGCAGCGACTTACAAGTTCAAACTCAGGCAGGCGCTTTACTTTGTGTAAATTATTTCATCAACACTGCTCTCAAAACGGTGAAGGAATACATCGTGACGAAAACGGCATGTCCTACAATCAAAAATTCGAAGACATGTGACATCCACCAACCCGCATTGGGCCCGAGTGGTGGATTACCGCCCACACCCTCTCACAGAGAGGAGGCCTGTGCTCCAGCAGTGGGGATATTAAAAGGCTGATGATGATGATGATGAAGCCTTTTTGTAACAACAAATAACGCTATGGAATGCAATAATTGAATATGATTACGACGTGCGCATTAAACAATTTCCGATAATTTCAATATTAAATGTCTTCTGACCAAAATTCAGATACATCGACAGCGTTAGAATTTGCCTCGTAAAGGTCTTTCAAAGTAAAGGTATTGTTGCACAAAGAGCACAAGAGATGAGAAATTGTTTGAGGCTCAGCTCCGCCATCGCATTGTGGCTCAATAGAGTACCCATAACTGACTAAGTTGTGCCTGCAGCAGCTTCATACCGACTATGAAGCTAGGTGGACCGCTCCAGACACAACTTAGTCTCTACAGACACAACTTAGTCTCTGAAGGCACAAGTTAGATTCTGCAGGCACAAGTTAGTTTAGAGATTTCCAGGTGGGTCATGACAGTCGGTGGCCCATTTCTGCAGACCCAACATAGTCAGTTACATTTAGTCCACTCTCGGCCCCGAAACCCCCAATAAAAAATGTGTCCACTGGACCCCTAACTAAACTTTAGAGGAGGATTGGTATTGTCGACGTCAAAAAACTGTTTTAACTCTTCAATCTGCCGCATGGTTTCTCCATATTCGTTAACCTAAAATGTACATATGCGTACTAAGAGTTGCCTACAACCTTAGTCTGCTTCACTCAAAGAACAACTCTGGAAGCCAACAGTAACTGAATAATTCACAATTTATTCAGAACAGGAGGCAACTCTTAACGACTCTCATCTGTTTTATCTCCTCGCACAGTTTGTAATGCGATCATCACACATGTTGCCGACCTTTTACGGCAACAATTGAGTTACTTTTGAACTCCAAAGTACCATTAAAACGTTTTAAAATCCCTTTTTAAAGTGAGGTCAGAGTTTTAATGGGTTTAAAGTAGGCTCTTAAATTTTAAGTTTGGGAAAAGGAGGTTGTATTACCAAAGTTTTATTTATTTGCCACCTCACATTCGCCGTCTGTACATAAGCTGCCACTGTCACTAATGATAGTGAGACCACAGATGACTATAATAGTAGAGTGAGACTCTACCCGTCTAAATCAGACATTACAAGTACAAGTACAAGTACAACCTTATTTATAAAAGTCGTTAACTATGTGCTTGATTTAAATACTATTTTAAAGGATTCAAAATTCAAAATCTCCATAGAAAAAAAAATTAAGAACCCGCTAATAGGTGTTTCAACTAATCAAATGGTTATTATTTTTTTAAGTAAGGCCCTTTGTACAGAGTTAGAATATCTCAAAGTGTTTCAAGCTTCCTGTAAAATAAGAGCTAGATAAAAATTCCGCTTGACACAAAATTGACCAAAATATTTTTGTAGACAAGAAAGAACGAAAAATAATAATTTGGCGACAGTCACCGGGCACATACAAGAATAATAAAATAATAATTTGGCGACAGTCATCGAGCACATACAAGAAAAATAAAATAATAATTTGGCGACAGTCACCGGGCGCATACAAGAAAAATAAAATAATAATTTGGCGACAGTCATCGGGCACATACAAGAAAAATAAAATAATAATTTGGCGACAGACACCAGGGCACATACAAGAAAAATAAAATAAAAACCGGTTAAGAGCGAATTTAACTCGCACACGAAAGTTTCCGTACGAATTTTATTATTTGTTGTTATAGCGGCAACAGAAACACATGTTCTGTGAAAATTTCTGTACTATTAACTGTATACCTATTACGCATCATGAGGTATAGCCCGCTGACAGACGGACAGCGGAGTCGTAGTAATAGTGTCCCTTTGGGTACGGAACCCTAAAAAGTGACAATCATTTACAAGAAAAAAAAATACTTAGCGTGTGCCTCACGGCTGCGCCAAAAAGGTTCATTTCAGCCATTTTGGCGCAGTCGTGAACCTTTCATTCATTTCATTTGTGCCAGACCAGCCAGAGAGATGCTGACTCTGACGCTGGTCTTCCAATGAACCTTTTGTGACGAGCAACGAAGCAAATTATTTTAAAACATAATAAACTATATCCAATAAAAACAATCTGCCTAGCCTTTTCCCAAACTATCTTAGGGTCGGCTTCCAGTCTAACCGGATGCAGCTGAATACCAGTATTTCACATAGAGCGACTGCCTATCTGACCTCCACAACAATAACCCTAATACGATAACCCTTGGTAAGACTGGATGTCAGACTTTCGGGCTTATGACGACCCCTAACAACTGTCAAAGATTCACGATTGGCAGCCGGGATCAACGAGGCACGGAGGAGTCTCGGTATGTAAAGGTGGCCACCCATCCATGGACCAACCCCGGCAAGCGAAGCTTAACCTGATGGATCGACCCGTGCGGCTGTTATTACTTTAGCCACAAGCTCCTCAAAAATAAACTATATCCAATAAACAAATATAAATACTTTTAATTCAATAAATAAACTTATGGGTTTACAAAGCAAAACAGATAAAAAAAAACGAAAAATATTAAACAGTAAATCCGGAGTCGTTTACTAAAATCACAAATATCATGTTTTCGAAGCCCCGAGCACGTTCTAGGAATTGAAATAAATAAAAAACTGACCAAACAAACTGTACCTACAGAACATTACACAATTTGTAATAACAGTTATGAAATAAATAGAAAATACATACCCGGGCTGTACGAACTTACGTGCTTCCGAAGAAATTTATTATTTGAAATCATTTATTCATTTCTGGACGCTATCACGACACTTCTGGATGTCAAATAAATTATTACGGTCGGAGTAATATCTTCATTGTGAGTAACAGACGAGAAACGGGGACCGAGATATTAAAATCGCTATGGAGAGGTGAGCTGCAAAAAAGCTCGTATCTATAACTCACTAGGAGATTATCCTATTAATTATTCAAATATGCCTGGAATTTGCGACTACTTAATAAAACACCATAAAATAATAATAATAAAAAGATTTAACAGCGGACAACTGTGCGGGCGGCCAGGTCTAAGCACGAGTTTTTACATGCTTTGTAATCATCACCTGTAACTTACTAGTAATATTATTTTAGGTAAAAACAAAAAGTTGTTTGTCACGGGACGCCCGGCAGATGTGAAACATGTATTTTAATATTAGAATTCAAAATTGTTGTTAGTTGTTGTTGGTTGTTGTTGTTATTGTTTGTTTTTGTTGTTCGTTGTTGATGTTACTTTTTTTCGCATAGATGTTTCTAGAGAGAACGGAGTTGAGAGCGGTGGGGTAGTGGGGGCATCGTGACACGACGCTTGCCGTTTCTGTCGCGGCAGGATTTTCCTGCCAAGCCGCGCCATTAAATGTTTCACATCAAAAATCTTAGAAGTTAAATTTGACCCACTTCCGGTTTCTGATTGAGCTGAAATGTTACATACATGTTTAATTTGGAAGACAATGCATGATTAAGGCACTATTAGCTGCCAACGACCTTGAGTGGTTAGCTTGCGTGTTCTGCGCTGAACTCACGCAACGCGTCGTATGTCCACCCAGTAATAGGACTCGCCCATCAAGGAGCGCTGTCCGAAACTAGACGCATTATTGCATGAAACAACAAGTATTAAACTAAAACACCGAGACTAAATTATAAATAATTAAATGATCTTTAAAATGGTGAAGGTTTCATTAAAATACGCTTAATAGTTTTTGCGTGATTCTCAATTTTTTGTCCGCGTTAAACATAACTTTACAAATTATTATTTATTTTTATGTTATAAAAATATAATTAAAAATATTCTCAAATTAAATTACGACAGATATAATCTAGAGTGTTTTTCAAAGAAATAAAACTAGTCGTTTAGACGTGATATTCAATTAAAAACCCATAAAAGTCGTGTAACTGCGCCTTAACTCTGATCAATCTAATGTGATAGACTCCCAAAGATAGCGGACTAGTTATTTTTTATGCATTCCCGTGATATAGGTATCAAATTAAAGTTTGGGTGTGTTGAGAAAAATGCTAGTAACTTTTTTTTTTTTTAATTACTTATTATAATTATTGCAGTCGAATTGTATAGGATAATCGTGTTTCACTGTTTCGTCACTAGAAAGGAAGTATAAAACTCGGGCCAAGCCCTTTTTTTTCATTGGATTTAGAAATCATCCAATGACTCCCGCTCTGGGTGGAGTGGAGGGCGTGTCAGACTCTTACTGACTAAAACCCACCCCTGTTTCTTCCTTGCCTGAGTGCCCAGGGGAGCGGTAACTTTGTTACGAATTTAGGCCTCTGATTAACTGTGTGTGTGCTATTAGATTCGAATACCTCGTATCGAGATCTTTCGATTGTAATATATTTCATAACAGGCAGTCGATTCTCATTGACCCAACAAGTCCCCGAATGCGGGTCAAATCGCATGCGTTTCAGAAATTGCTAACATTTTTCAACTATTTCGTACCGAATAAAGAATTTAATTTCAAGAATGGATAGTAATGTTTGAATTCTTCTCAATAAAGACTTGTGTATTTTATTGCGACATTTTCAGTTCAAAATGTGTTTATTAAAATTTCCACGAGCATTTCTGAGAAGAAAAAAATTGAGAGAACCTTTTGCAGAAAATTTATTAAAAAAGAATTCGAACGAATATGTACTTAACCTGTGAATAAAATCTTCCTTCATTTTGTATGATATTAAAACGAATGATTTTAAAACAGTTATTCTGCCGATAATGTACCCTGAATTTATGTGAACCAGAAGTCTTTGGAGCAGATATCATCACGGTTACATCCGCAGCGGGGTGTGTAGAGGTAATTAATGGGGGTAGCCTTGAGTTAATGTGTCCCCTAATGCCTAGCAGTTGATGTATCCATGTGCCTGGTAATGTTTGCTGCATGTACTTAGTTACCTACTTAGCTATCTTTGTAGGTCACAGTGTAACCTTAGATAGTGGTTTAACGCTACCTAATGTTTCGTATAGTCAAACAAACTGCTTGGTGTACAGGCTTAAGGCGCTATTAGCTGCCAACGACTTTGAGTGGTTAGCTTGTGTGTTCTGTGCTGAGCTCACGTAACTCGTCGTATATCCACCCAGTAATAGGAATCGCCCATCAAGGAGCGCTGTCCAAAATTAGACGCATTATTAATTTATTACACATAAAACAACAAGTATTAAACTAAAACACTGAGACTTAATTATAAAAAATTAAATGATCTTTAAAATGGCGATATGGTTTCATAAAAATACGCTTTATAGTTTTTGCGTGATTCTCAATTTTTTAATCGCGTTAGACATAACTTAATATATTAATTACACAATGTTATAAAAATATAATTTGAAATATACTGAGATCAAATTACGACAAAAATAGTCTAGAGTAATATATATTTTTTTCAAAAAAATGAGACAGTCATTTAGACGTGATGTTCAATGAAAAACCATTAGAAGTCGTATAACTGCGCCTTAATATTATGTTTTCCTTACTCGAAAACCCGCTCCCAGCTCTATAGTTTTAGGCTTGCAATATGGTATATTTCGTACTCGTGAGGAAAGTGCGGCAGCCAGCGACCACCACGACATATTTTATTTATTGTATCAAGCTGGTCAAGCTGTATTAAAAAAAATCCACGAGCCGTTCAACAATTATTTGCTACTTACCTAATATTGTGTTTATAAGTTTTACTTATTATTTTCGAGTAGGTAAGTAATAATAATAATAATAATAATAATAATCTGTGGTCCGGCTGTCAAATTGAAAGCATCAAGTTTTTTTTCACTCAAATATTTTTCAATAATTTTATATTCAACAAAATGTTTTTCGTACGCAAATCAGTAAGAAAAAAGAACCAAACAATATAAAAAAAGAAAACGTCATCAAGACTATATTTTTGACCGATAACATGTATGCAAGATGCAAATATAATATGACAGACGATTTAATAAAATGCTGACAAGAAGCCGGGCACGAAAGACGAACACACACCCAACATCTTCGGGTTCGTCGCTCAGCTCCGCCTCGCAGCCGCCGGGACCTACGCCAACCGTGAGTCCAGTGATTCCGGCCGCTGCAGTTGCGTCGAGCTCGAGCGACGAATACACCACTCCGCCGACGACACCACCACCTGCGCGTCGACGGGGAAGAGGCCGACCACCAGCCAGCTTGGAACCTCGAGGCCCACCGGCTTCTGATAGGGTTCCCGCTGCCGGTGGAAGTGTGCAGCGCATGCGATGGACGCAAACCATTAACGAAAACGTCATGCGCTCATACTTTGGGGCTACAGAGGGGGGAATTAACCTGACTGCGTACCATGGTCGGATGCTCTCTCTGTTTCAGGTGCTTGAGCCAGCTGTCAACGTTTCGGCCCAACGACTGTCGGATCAGGTGCGGGTCATCCAGCGTAACCGTATGCTGGATGATGCCGTACTTGATAGACTACGCCTCGAATCACGGAGTAGCCGTGTCTCACCTGCTTCACCACCGGCCGCGGTGCAACTGGAACCCAGTGCCCCACTGCGACCCGACCATGTTGGTGAAGATGATGATGACGTGGCTATATCCGTGAGTACCCAATGTAACGAGAAATTGAGGAGCGCTTTGGAGGATGCGTTCCGAGAGCACCGCTCCACACCACCTGGGCTTAGACCTCGGCTACCTCGTTTGCCCATGCATAAAAAAAATAAGGCGCTGGTGTGTGCTCTAGATTCGCAGCTATCAAATTGTTTTGATAGCAGCAAAGACCTTGCCGATACCCACTCGATCTTGTACTGCGCGGCTGCAGCGGCGTGTCGTGTAGCTCATGTCAAGTTCTCCAAAAGTGACAGAGCTGCACGACCAGCTGTACCAACTTGGCAGTGCAGGATCGAGCGTCGTATCGGTGAGACTAGAGCACTCATCGGAAAGCTTATCTGCTTCAGGGAGGGCAACACTCGCCCTAGGGTGATGCGCTTTGTGAGGCGGGCGTTCTCGGGGACTGATATTAGTTCTCGAGATTATTTGACCTGCGTCACAGAGCGTATCGACTTCCTGAAGCAGAAGATCTATGCATGGGCAAACCGTATACGTCGATACAAGCGGCGAGTGGAGCGGTTCACTCAGAATCGCACTTTCCAAAGCAACGAAAGGTGGGTATATAGGGCTTGGGAGCGACCGGACCAAGGTGTGTCTGATTTGCACCTACCTGATGATGACGCCATGAGTTCATTCTGGCGCAGCATCTGGTCGGTGCCGGTCAGGCACACCGAGGGTGATTGGACTCGAGAGGTCGAGCGCGCGTGCGATCTTATACCAGAAATGGGAGCTATTACCATCAGCCCCCAAGATGTAGCACGTGCAGTCCGTCCGTTGCCTAACTGGAAATCTCCAGGGCCGGACGGGCTGCACAATTTCTGGATAAAATGGTTTCAAAGATCGCACGCTCGCTTGGCAGCTCAGTTCCAGTCTGCCCTAGAGTCAGGGTCGCTGCCCCAGTTCCTTACGACAGGAGTAACGAACCTGCTCCATAAATCAGGTAGTACCGCGGAGCCGAAAAATTATAGGCCGATCACGTGTTTACCGACGGTCTATAAAGTTCTTACGTCCATCCTGAGAGCCAAAATTAACAATCATATTGACAAAAATTGTATTTTGTCTGCCTCTCAGAATGGATGTAGGAACGGGTCCCGCGGTACTAAGGAGCTGCTCCTTATTGATGTTGCCATTAGCCAACAGGTTCGTCGTTCTCGAAGAGATCTGTCGACATGTTGGATAGATTATAAGAAGGCCTACGACTCAGTGCCACATACATGGCTCATGAGGGTGCTGGAGCTGTACAAAGTGGATGCAACTTTGCGCACCTTCCTGATGTCGTGTATGGGGCAGTGGAGGACGGTCCTTTACTATCCAGGATGTCGACAGATCCAGGAGAACAGCGAACCGATAAGGATCGAGCGTGGCATATTCCAGGGCGACAGTCTGAGTCCACTGTGGTTTTGTCTGGCCCTAAACCCTCTCAGTACCCTACTGGACGGCTCGGGCCAAGGCTACCGGTTGAGAAGAGGTGGACAGGTCATATCACACCTCCTTTACATGGATGATCTGAAACTCTTTGCCCCCAATAACTTGAAGCTACTGAAGGTAACAGAAACCTTCAGTAGCGCCATCAGGATGGAATTTGGTGTGGACAAATGTGCAGTCATGCATGTAAAGCGAGGGGAGATTATGGAATCCGTGGGAACTCAACTCTCGGATTCCATACACCTTAGATCCCTCTGCTCAACCGAAACCTACAAGTATTTGGGTATGTCGGAAGCCTTAGGCATCAGCACTGCTGACGTGAAACAGTCGTTGAGGGAGCGCTTCTTTGGCCGCCTGAATAAAGTACTAAATAGTCTTTTATCAGGCGGGAACAAGGTGCGCGCCTTCAACGGTTGGGTCATGCCGGTATTGATGTACTCTTTCGGCATACTCAAATGGACTCAGACCGAACTTGACGCCCTGGATAGGAGGGTCCGCACACTGCTGACCGCAAATCGCATGCATCACCCACGATCATCGGTGATGAGGCTGTATATCCCGCGGAAGTGTGGGGGTCGTGGCTTCTTAAACGCTAAGACCCTACACAACCGCGAGGTATGCAGCCTTAGGGAATACTTCCTCAAAGCGACGTGGGTATGCATCGAGATGTGGTCGCTGTGGACAAGGGCCTCACCCCGCTCTCCTTGGCAAACGAGAACTGGCGCAAACCTATAGTACTGGATACTAATGACCGCACGGAAGTATGGCAGAGCAAGGAGCTTCACGGACGCTTTTACCGGGTCCTACATGGGCCCGATGTAGATCTCTTAGTGTCCGTATCCTGGCTGCGTTTTGGTGACCTCTTCGGGGAAACCGAAGGTTTTGTCTGTGCGATTATGGACGAAGTTATGATGACGAATAACTACCGGAAATACATTGTGAAGGACGGTACGGTTGACATCTGTCGGGCATGCCACCGTCCCGGGGAATCAATCCGACACATTATTTCTGGTTGTTCTCGTCTAGCTAACGGAGACTATTTGCATAGACACTACCTTGTAGCCAGGATTATCCACCAGCAACTTGCTCTTAAATACAATCTTGTGGAATCTGAAGTACCGTACTATAGGTATGAGCCCGACCCAGTTCTCGAAAATGGCAATATCACGTTATATTGGGATCGATCTATCATCACTGACAGGACTGTTGTTGCCAATAAGCCTGACATAGTGGTGATAGATTGACTAGAGCGTCGCACAAAGATTGTTGATATAGCTGTCCCTCATGACGAGAACCTCGTGAAAGCTGAGAAAGATAAACAAACAAAATATCTTGATCTGGCTCGCGAGGTTGTCGACATGTGGGAGGTGGATACAGCTGTCATTGTGCCGATAGTCGTGACGGCCAATGGCTTAATAGCCAAGAGCCTCGACGAACACCTAAGGAGGCTCTCGTTAGGCGGCTGGATCAAGGGCTTGATACAGAAAGCGGTAACTCCTGGACACGGCGCGTATTGTTAGGAGATTCCTTTCTCAGGAGCCCTGACCACCGGTAGCTTGGACCCTATCCCGATACCGGTGGGGTACTATTTTTTATATTTTTAAATGTTTTTATATTTTGATATTTTAATATTTAAAAATGTAAATTTTATGTATATATAATAAAATAAATGGAATAATAATAATATAATAACCTGGCAACCCACTGGCAACACAAGTCATATTTTTTCTATTCCATTTATAATCGTAAAAACCCATTTTTTTACCCAATTTCGGACTTAATATTACCATACAGGAAGCCTAAACTGAAAAATTACAAGAAACCCAAACAAACAAATAAAGTAAACAAAAAAGAAGAAAATTAAAATCAAGAAATCACAGAATGACGTCTGTCAACGACGACGTACTATGCTTACAGGAAAACAACAATGAAAATGGAATGAAATAAATAAAATGTTGACCAGAGCAGCTGCCCGTCGCGCACGCCTTTCACCCCCGGACTCGCCGCTCAGCTCCGCCTCACCGCCGCCGGATCTTGGATCACCAGTGTTACCGGCGGGCGGCTGCAGCCGCGTCGAGCTCAAGCGATGAGTATTTCTCCCCGCCGACGTCGCCAACACCTGTACGTCGGCAGGGGAGAGGCCGGCCACCGAACAGCTTGGGACTTAGGGGCCAACCGGCCCCGAGCAGGGTCCCCGCTACCGGTGGTTGTGTGCAGCGCATGAAATGGACTCAGTCCATGAACGAGAACGTCATGCGCGCATATTATGGGTCTACAGAGGGGGGAACTAACCTCACTGCGTACCGTGTCAGGATGCTGTCTCTGTTCCAGGACCTAGAACCAACCGTCAACGTCTCGGCACAACGATTGTCGGATCAGGTGCGGGTCATCCAACGTAACCATAAGTTGGACGATGCTGCACTCGATAGGCTGCGCTCAGAGGTACTGAACAACCCTATCATCTCGACCCCGACACAGACCGCGGTACAAGAGCCCGCTAGGCGCGCAATCCCAGCGCGGGCCATTAACGTAAGTGATGAGGGAAATGATAGGGTTGTCACGGTAAGTAGCCAGTGCAGCGATCGACTGAGGAGCGCACTGGAGGATGCGCTTCGCGAGTATAGATCCACTCCGACCGAACTTAGACCCCGTTTACCACGGTTACCCATGCACAAAAAAAATAGGGCGTTGGTGTGTGCTTTGGACTCGCTGCTTAAAAATATCTTTGATAGCAGCGAGAACCTCGTTATATGTCGATACGCACTCAATCTTGTATTGCGGGGCTGTCGCAGCATGTCGTTTGGCCAACGTGAAGTTTCCGAATGGTGAAGGAGCTATTCGGCCAAAGCCTGTTGCACCAGCCTGGCAATACAGGATCGAGAGGCGTATCGATGGGGCCAGGGTACTCATTGGCAAACTACTCTGCTTCAGGGAGGGCAATACACGACCACGTGTGATGCGCTTTGTGAGGCGGGCATTTTCGGGGACTGAAATTAGTCCTCGAGAATACATGTCCCGTGTCACAGAGCGCATCGACTTCCTGAAGCAGAAAGTTTGTGCATGGGCAAACCGTATTCGGCGGTATAAGCGGCGAGTTGACCGGTACTCGCAGAATCGCATGTTCCAGAGCGATGAGAGGTGGGTATATAGAGCTTGGGAGCGACCTGAACAAAATGTGACTGACGGGTGCCGTCCGGATGATGTTACCACGAGTACATTCTGGCGCAGCATTTGGTCGGTGCCCGTCTGTCATACTGAGGGTGGTTGGATGCATGATGTCGAGCGCGCGTGTGACGCTATACCAGAAATGGATAAAATCATCATTAATCCATCAGATGTAGCCAAAGCGGTTCGTCCGTTACCGAACTGGAAATCTCCGGGACCGGACGGACTGCACAACTTTTGGCTGAAATGGTATAGCAGCTCACACGCGCTCCTGGCATCTCAATTCCAGTCATCCTTAGAGTCTGGGTCGCTGCCTCAGTTTCTAACAACCGGTGTCACCCACCTGCTCCATAAGACAGGTAGTCCCGCGGAACCCAAGAATTATAGGCCGATTACATGTTTGTCAACGGTCTATAAACTTCTTACATCCATCCTGAGAGCAAAAATTAATCTGCACATTGAGAATAATTCAATTATGTCTGCCTCTCAGAATGGATGTAGGAACGGGTCCCGCGGTACTAAGGAGCTACTCCTCATAGACATGGCCATAAGCCAGCAGGTTCGTCGATCCCACAAGGATTTGTCGACATGCTGGATAGATTATAAGAAGGCCTACGACTCTGTTCCACATACATGGCTCATGAGGGTGTTGGAGTTGTACAAAATAGATGCAACTCTTCGCACATTCCTTGGGTCATGTATGGGGCAATGGAAGACAGTCCTTCGCTATCCAGGATGTCGACCAATCCAGGGGAGTGATGAGCCTATATGGATTAAACGGGGAATATTTCAGGGCGACAGTTTGAGTCCACTTTGGTTCTGCTTAGCCCTGAATCCTCTAAGCACATTGCTGGAGGATTCAGGCCTGGGCTATCGGTTGAGAAGAGGTGGTCAGGCCATATCTCACCTTCTTTACATGGATGATCTGAAACTCTTTGCCCCCAACAATTTGCGACTGATGGAGTTACTGAAGGAACTGAAACTTTCAGTAGCGCGATCAGGATGGAATTTGGTGTGGACAAATGTGCAGTCATGCATGTAAAGCGAGGAGGGATTATGGAATCCGAAGGGATTCAACTCTCGGATTCCATAAACCTTAGATCCCTCTCCTCGACCGAAACATACAAATATTTGGGTATGTCGGAAGCGTTAGGCATTAACGTTACTGACATGAAGCAATCGCTGAAGGAGCGCTTCTTTGGCCGCCTGAAAAAGCTATTTAATAGCCTTTTGTCAGGCGGAAATAAGGTGCGCGCCTTCAACGGTTGGGTCATGCCGGTTTTGATGTACTCTTTCGGCATACTCAAATGGACTCAGACCGAGCTAGACGCCCTGGATAGGAGGGTCCGTACGCTGATGACCGCAAACCGAATGCATCACCCACGATCATCGGTGATGAGACTGTACATCCCGCGGAAATGTGGAGGTCGAGGTTTTTTAAATGCGAAAACTCTCCAGAACCGCGAGGTGTGCAGCCTCAGAGACTATTTTCTTGAAACCGACGTGGGTATGCACCGCGATGTGGTCGCAGTGGACAAGGGACTCACCCCGTTGTCCATGGCTAAAGAGAACTGGCGCAAACCTATAATACTCACTACTGATGACCGCAAGGAGGTATGGAAAAGCAAGGAGCTTCACGGGCGCTTTTATCGGGCCCTTCATGGGCCTGATGTAGATTTCTTGGCGTCCGTGGCCTGGCTACGTTTCAGTGACCTCTTCGGGGAAACTGAAGGCTTTGTCTGTGCGATTATGGACGAAGTTATCTTGACGAATAACTACCGGAGGTATATCATGAAGGACGGGACGGTTGACGTGTGTCGGGCATGCCACCGTCCGGGTGAGTCCATCAGACATATTATCTCTGGTTGTTCTCGTCTTGCTAACAGCGAGTATTTGCACAGGCATAACCAAGTGGCCAGGATTATTCATCAGCAGCTTGCTTTAAAATACAAACTTGTGGATTCTGAGGTGCCGTATTACAAGTATGTGCCCGACCCAGTTCTCGAAAATGACCATGTCACGTTGTACTGGGATCGGTCTATCATCACTGACAGGACTATTGTTGCCAATAAGCCGGATATAGTGGTGATAGACCGATTAGCGCGCCGCACAATGATAATCGATGTCACCATCCCACATGACGAGAACCTCGTGAAAGCTGAGAAAAAGAAACAAATTAAATATCTTGACTTGGCACACGAGGTTGTCGATATGTGGAATGTGGACTCGGCTGTCATTGTGCCGATAGTCGTTACCGCCAATGGCCTGATGGCTAAAAGCTTCGACGACCACCTGTCGAAGCTGTCGTTGCGCGGTTGGATCAAGGGCCTGATTCAGAAGGCAGTACTCCTTGATACGGCTCGCATTGTGAGGAAGTTCCTGTCTCTGGAGCCCTAACCACCGGTAGCTTGGATCCTGCTCCCGATGCCGGTGGACTACTATTTTTTATATTTTTAAATGTTTTTTTATATGTTTTCTTTTAAAAATATTTAAAAATGTAAATAATATGTGTAAAAATAAATATATGAATAATAATAATATTCCACAACTATGACACAACGCCATCTAGTCCCAAGCTAAGCAGAGCTTGTGTTATGGGTACTAGACAACTGATAAACAGACTTATATATTTCTAAATACATACATATTATAGATAAATTACACCCAGACACAGAACAAATGATCGTGCTCATTACACAAACATTTGTCCTGGGTAGGAATCGAACCCACGACCTCCGGCATAGCAGTCAGGGTCACTAACCACTAGACCAACAGGCCAGTCAAGTGTGTTGACAAACCTCGTTTGACGAACGTGGGTAATTGTCATTGCAGTTTCCCTGCTCCAAAAGGAAAAACAAAACTTCGCCTACGTTGCATCAAAATGTACTCCACTACACTACTAATATTCATTTTGTTGTGTGCGTTATAATTTTTTAGGGTTACGCACCTCAAAAGCAAAAAACGTAACCTTTATAAGATCACTTTGTTCTCCATCCGTCCGTCTGTCCGTCTGTCAAGACCCTTTATCTCAAGAACGCATGAAGGTATAGTGTTTAAATTAAAACCGTATGCTCAAATCTATAGTCCCTTGAAACTGTGAAAAAATCAAACTTCTAAGTTAACGTAAAAAAAGATACGGCCGTTTATGCCGCAAAAAAACGTATATTTAGACAGTCTCAAGGGAATCAAAATTTATAGGGTACTTTACGCTGTCCTACAATCATGAAATTTGGCAAGAACCAAGGTCTTATAACACAAGTTAAGGGAAAAGTCTGACTACCGTAAATTTTAAATTACATCACAATAAATAGTGTTCCCATACATCTGCGCTATTTCTGCGCTAAATATGCGTATTGATATAATTTTTTTGTCTGAGTGTTGGACAAATTTGAACAATCCACCTCCATATATGGATGATTACAGAAAATATTGGACCAAAATTAGCATGGGTAGCACGCTAGGACCAACACTTTTCCTCATTTATATTAATAATCTATGCAAGATAGCTGCTACCCTGCCATACTTGGATCTTTTAATGTTCGCTGATGACACGGTGCTGATCTTCCATGCTCAAACCTGGGACATGGTATTTAAACTGGCTGAGACAGGCTTAGCAAAGGTGACCTCCTGGCTGGAAAACAGTCTCCTGTCATTAAACACCAGTAAGACGAAATATTTATGCTTCAGCAAAACATCTGCAGGTCAACCTGCTGCATCGCAAGTCGTCAAAATACATACCTTCCCGTGCAACAGAAGAGATACTCGATCCAGCTGTGATTGCTCGACGCTTTCACGAGTCGCCTCTATTAAGTATTTGGGTGTCACGCTGGATGACCAACTTACCTGGACAATGCATCTCACGTCAATAATAGCTAGAATCAGAAAACTAGTATACATCTTTAAAAACTTGCGCACAGTAGCACGTAAAACTCTACTTGTACAAACTTACCGAGCTTTGTGCGAATGCATTATCAGATACTGCATTTGCGCATGGAGAGGTGCGGCAAAAACCCATATGATTGGAGTCGAGCAGGCACAGCGTATGGTGTTTAAAGTACTTTTATACCTACCGTATCGACATCCACATCATCAGTGTACGAACTGGCTGAAGTGTTATCTGTGAGAAAGATAGCACAAACAAGTTGTTCCTAACTTGCCCATATCACAAAAGCGCGTGGAAAGATGCCCGGGCTCGTACTAGATCAGCATTTGCTAGAAGACACTATACTTTTCTTGCACCTCATACCTACGAGTACAATAAATTTATTAAAATCCAGAAAGTAAGCAGACTGAATAAGAATAAATTTAAAATAATTCTATATACCTGGCTAAAGTCAATGGGCTATACTGATGTAGAAAATCTCATAAAAACATGACCCATTCTGCACAGCACACGCACACACACATACACATACAGAAACACAAACATAGACACACACACATACACAAACATTGCAGCATGTTTGTTAACTTTTGGTTTATATAAAAAAATAAATAAAACTATCCTTTAATTTATTCTGTATGACTTAGATTACTGTCACTTAAGGGGAAGACACTAACACCTGCAACACAGTTTTTACTAGCGCAGGTTTTAGGGATTCTTATAATTCCAATTGTATTCATTACGTCAATAAAGATTTATTATTATTATTCCATGTATTTTATAATATATACATACAATTTACATTTTTAAATATTAAAATATCAAAATATAAAAACATTTAAAAATATAAAAAATAGCATATATCGGGATAGGGTCCAAGCTACCGGTGGTCAGGGAGAGCTCCTGAGAGAGGAACCTCCTAACTATGCGCACCGTGTCCAGGAGTACTGCCTTCTGGATCAAGCCTGTGTGTGTAAGGTGTTCGTCGAGGCTCTTGGCTATTAAGCCATTGGCCGTCACGACTATCGGCACAATGACTGTTGCATCCACCTCCCACATGTCGACAACCTCGCGAGCCAGATCAAGATACTTTGTTGGAACGAAGTTCCTTATCGCGCGTTGTGAAAGGGGGCTAGACGGAAAAAATTCTTTCGAAAAGTTGTCACGACACTAATGAGGCTGTCCATCCAAAAAGATTGTGTTGGAAAAACAATCTAATAAAAACTTCTTGTATTTTTGGTGGGTAGGTACAAAGTTTGCAAGCAGATCAAGCATTATCTAACCAATTTCGTGTGTTAAATCTAGCGGAGCTTGGAACAATCTAACTTAAATCTTAATCTGAGCTGAGCTGAGCTAATCTGAGCTGAGCTGAGCTTAGCTGATCTGAGCTGAGCTGAGCTGCGATGAGATGAGATGATGAAGTATAACTTCTTACGTGCGTGCGTGTGTACGTAGTTAATAATAAAAAAAATATTATAAATTAAAAAAAATAAAATTATATTACAATTCCTACACTAATTAATCAAAAGGAACTTCGTTCCATCCGGGTGTCCCTTGACACCTCTCAAGTTTTTTTTTTAATTTTTTTATCTTTCTCAGCCTTCACGAGGTTCTCGTCATGAGAGACAGCTATATCAACAATCATTGTGCGACGCTCTTGTCAATCTATCACCACTATGTCAGGCTTATTGGCAACAATAGTCCTATCGGTGATGATAGATCGATCCCAATACAACGTGATATTGCCATTTTCGAGAACTGGGTCGGGCTCATACCTATAGTACGGTACTTCAGATTCCACAAGATTGTATTCCCACCCCTGTTCCTCCCTGCCTTGAGTGCCCAGGGGCGAGGTAACTCTTTCGAATTTATCCTCCACCCCCGGGCAGGCATCGGCCGTGGCAGGCCCCGTCCCTATTGCTGACAACTCTTTGAGGCGCGCGTGGAACACTACGCGCCGTCGACTCTCGGGCCTGGTGCTGATCGGGCGGCGAGTTACCCACTACTCGTCGTCCGCAGGTCCGGGTCTACGGTGGCCGGAGATCGTCTCGCGGCCCCTGGCGTCTCCTGCAGCGGTCGCGGCTGGGGGCGCTAGGGCGACTCGGCTGTTGTTGAGTCTCCCTAACGTATGCCGCCTCCCTCTTCGCGAGCATTACTGCTTCGCAGTAGGAGGAGACGGCCTCCCATTCCCTCTCGCTCCGTACCATGGCCTGAACCAGGGCACGGCGCGAGAGGTCGCTGTCGCCTATCGCATCCACGAGGACACGGCGGATGTCGGAAGCGTTAGGCATCAATACTGCTGACGTGAAACTGTCGTTGAGGGAGCGCTTCTTTGGCCGCCTAAATAAAGTACTAAATAGTCTTCTATCAGACGGGAACAAGGTGCGCGCCTTCAACGGTTGGGTCATGCCCGGGTCCAGGCAGGGAGGAACAGGGGTGGGTTTTAGTCAGTAAGAGTCTGACACGCCCTTCCGCTCCACCCTAAAGCGGAAGAAGTCATAGGATGATTTCCCACCCCCCAAAAAAAAAAAAAAAAACGCTTCCGACATACCCAAATACTTGTAGGTTTCTGTTGAGCAGAGGGATCTAAGGTGTATGGAATCCGAGAGTTGAGTGCTCACGGATTCTATAATCTCGCCTCGCTTTACATGCATGACTGCACATTTGTCCACACCAAATTCCATCCTGATGGCGCTGAAGGTTTACTGAAGGTTTCTGTTACCTTCAGTAGCTTCATCAGTTGCAAGTTGTTGGGGGCAAAAAGTTTCAGATCATCCATGTAAAGGAGATATGATATGACCTGACCACCTCTTCTCAACCGATAGCCTTGTCCCGAACTCTCCAGTAGTGTACTGAGAGTGTTGAGGGCCAGACAAAACCACAGTGGACTCAGACTGTCGCCTGGAATATGCCACGCTCGATCCTTATCGGTTCGCTGTTCTCCTGTATCTATCGACATCCTGGATAGTGAAGGACTGTACTCCGCTGCCCCATACACGACATCAGGTAGGTGCGCAGAGTTGCATCAACTTTGTACAACTCCAGCACCCTCATGAGCCATGTATGTGGCACCGAATCATAGGCCTTCTTGTAATCTATCCAACATGTCGACAGATCTCTTCGAGAACGACGAACCTGTTGGCTAATGGCCATATCAATGTGGAGTTTATTATTATTTCGTTTATTCATCTTTTTAACATATTAAATACATTTTTAAATATTTCTTAAAAAAATAATATATAAAAAACATTTAAAAATATAAAAAATAGTAGCCCACCGGTATCGGGAACAGGGTCCAAGCTACGTCAGGGCTTATTATTATTATTATTATTATTATACAAGGAATTCGGGTCCAAATTTTAAAGTGAGGTGACTGTATCTTGTGGGGCATCGTATGCAAGGACAGTATTAGCACAAGCTCAAACAGATTTTAAATTATTTTAACCACGTCTAACTACCGAAAAACTAAAAAAAAAGTTTCTGGCAAAAACTTTGTAAACTCAATTCCCGAACTATTTAATACCCGCAAGCTTGTGCGGAACCCTTGGTGTGCGAGTCCGACTCGCTCTTGGCCGTTTTTTTTAACCTAAAGCACACTCATACAGAGTGATGTAAGGGAACTGATATCTCGTATTCTCCCAAAGTTCAAAAGTAGTTGCAAGTTACTGCTATATCTACCTGCTGAATAGCATATTCGTCTGTACTTTATCGTCTTTTCGCTTTCGCTATGATATAAAGCTTCCGTTTTTGCTGCATTTCCCTGATATACATTCGAAGCTAGACAAGTTATGTTGATTGTAACTGCCGCAAAAGTTCTTACTTTCATTAATAAGTATCTTCATTTTGTTGAAATGCTGTGAAAGAATCAAATTTAGTGGTCTCAGGAGCAAAATGTATGTCTCCTTCGTTATTTTCTTATACTTTATTTCCTTTACGTGGAAATGTCAGAACTTAAAATATTCTAGCAGTGCTCGTGAATCTTATAGGATTATTAAGACATCTTAAATGTATTTTAATGAGCAATTAGTATTTAATGGTTTACCGTGGAGCTTTTTGAAGAGCTTAGTACCAAACTGAATTTATATGAGGGTCAATGGTCCTCATGTCAAGATCAGCTTTACTATAGGATTATAAAAGGGTTCCATTAAAGAATTTGACCAAAACCCCATATTGCCGTACCCAAAGGCATTCAAAAATTTACCTATGGCAGCCTTAATAAGAGGGTTTCCTCAATGGGATTTTGATTTATGGGTCGTTTTTGTATTTGCTCTTTTAGAGGGTAAAGTAGTGAATCCCCTAGGATTTAATTGTAGAAGGATGTTGGGTTGTTGAGTCAATAAAGTAAGTGAGTAAGATGCTTAATAAATGAAAACTGACAAAAACGTGAATCGATCATCGCTGACGGTATAATAGTTTTTATATCTATACATACCGGTATGACAACGTATTTATTTATAGTGTTCCTAAAAGTTAAGTCAAAAGCATCTGCTTAATCGTACATTTACTGATGAAGAACTGTAAGAAAGAGTATTCAATTTCGAGCAACGTTTATAAATAAACCCATATTGTGTCAACTAAAATATTATAACACGGAATTCTTTTGTTCGAAATATATCACAAAAAAATCGTACCTACTTAGGGGTTATATCTGCCTAGTACCTACCCATAAAATTTACAACCTTACCGACTTCACAAAAATCTTAAATCCAAGAGACAATATACAGCCTAAGCCACTGGGTCTTCTAGTCATTTCAGGGCTCGACAGGGTTTCTCTACCTATAAAATACACGACCAAGTACACTTGGCCACAAAAATGGCGGGTCGCTCATAAAAACTGAGATAGTTTCTTAAATACATAAGATTAATTTGTGAAACTGTAGAATGTTGTAGATGACAGATTCATACCTAAAAGAAATACATAACACGTTATGTACACTATTTAATTCTAATTTAATACACAAAAATATACTTTACAGCGATGTAAGTACATAACTTTGGAAGATATCGCAGTTTTTCTATGTGACCCGTTATTTTTGCGGCCCAGTATATCTATCAAATACACAAACAATCAGAAAAAGCCTTGAAGAAGAAAGAAATCGTTACCGAATGTACAACTAATGCCTATACAAATATTAGTATCGTGTTTCTGATTACCGGGATAACGGATTGCTTCTAATCCGCCACTGATTCGTCGGGAAAAGGTCACGCGCACAATAATCCGATTTATTTATCGTCTAAAAGAAAAACAGGTCAGACGGAAAACCATTTGTGTAGGTAATGATCAAGGAGGCGTTCTTTACCAGTTAGTGTTTATTTTTTTTAAGTGAAAACTTTAATAGGCGCGTTGGGCAGTTTTGAGATGGGAAAAAACAAATGAACTCGCGCCACCGCCACCGACTCCGCCACGCGATTCGCTACGAGAGTGCTACGTCACAGCACTCGTTTTTTTTTTTTTTTTTTGGGGGGTCGCGAGCATTACTGCTTCGCAGAAGGAGGAGACGGCCTCCCATTCCCTCTCGCTCCGTACCATGGCCTGAACCAGGGCACGGCGCGAGAGCTGGATCGCGAGGCGCGTTGCGCATTTTTGTTCAAGTTTTCACTCCTGTCGGCGCTCCCGGAGTGCCAGTTTTTTTTCCTAAAAATTGTTAAGTAAATTTTGGAATAAATACTTGATCTTGGAGGTAACTTATATTTTAAATAAATAGTTTTATTGCAATAATAGAAATATTGTACAGTCAATCATTTACAAATAAAGTTATCCACAAGGAACAAAAACCTATCATTTGTGTAATAACTCAGATAACCAAGAATAAAAAATAGAACCGGCTTTAAAAAAAAGAACAAAGTGCAAAATAACTTTAATTTTGGAAGTCGGTGTCAAAAAACGAAGAAACAAAACCAGAAACACCGACTTCCGAAATTAAAGTTATTTTGCACATTTTTTTTTTTGAAGGCAGTTCTATTTTTTTTTTTTTTTTTGTTAAAAAAGTTCTTATTTTTCACTTTTCAGCTGTGATTCCCTATTAAATTTTGTTAACAATGCATATTTATGCGATAGCAGCAATCGCAGTTGATTCGCTGTCATTTTTTGAAGAGTTCCGTTGTCTGTCTCCGAAACTCATCATCAGATTTAATGGGACCATTTCGGACTATACCTCATTCAAAAAAAAAAAATTAGGCAAATCCGTCTATAATGACGAAGTTATCCCAGAAAATACATTAAAAAAAAACCTTTTTGAATTCGGTTAAAAAAATATTATGTATCACACTACAGGATCAAAAGTTACATCGGAAGTAAACAACCTTTCTGATGGCATGACGCGAGGCGTGCAATATCCGTCCCATACCGCCTATCGACGCAGTTTCGATTGCGTCGTGCCATCAGGAAGGTCGCTAAGAGAACTGGTGATGCAAATAACCGAGAACATAATGTTGCCCCAAAACATGACATGCAGTTATTACATGACCAATGTATCAATATCAATGGCATTTATGTTTTTAAAATAGTAATGCACTTTATATATTATTTATTATTATTTTCACTGTACTAGCGGGCCGTGCCGGCTCTCGTTTATCGCTTTTACTTTTAGTAAAAACTGCATTAAAATCCGTTGAGTTGAGGCGATGTGTGGTGTTACGCGCATGGATAGAATTAGGAATGAGTATATAAGAAGAAGTCTGAAAGCGGCACCGCTGACTGAAAAGTTGTTTGGAAATCGGTTGTCGTGGTATGGGCATGTGATGCGGAGGTATGAAGAAAATGTCGTGAGGATAGTCTTGTGTATGCATGTAGATGGCTATAAGAGTGAAGGAAGGCCAAAGAAACGATGGTTAGACTGTGCGAAAGAGGATATGGGTAAAAAGAGGGTGACTACAGAAATGTGACCTCACTCTATCACTCAAAGGTTTGCTGGGAGAAAACTCAACTTTGAGTTAAGCTTGCCTTTGTACATGAACTGTGTAATGACTGTATCTTATGTTAAGATGTGGTGTACAGTAAAGTATTAAGAGATGACAACTAATAGAGGAGTATGGAAGAAAAAGACATGTTGCGCCAACCCCAAATAAATTGGGATAAGGGCAGGAGAATGATGATGGTTTAGGAGGAGTTAGCGGAGAAACATATGGTGAAGAGATACAACCTCTATATTGTTGACTTTACTAACCTTTAAAATTTTCTTATTGTTGGACTCACGCTTCCTCTCCGGGAGAAAAAAAAACCTAAAACCATAAAGAACTACTCGCGAAACTCAGAAACCATTTCCTGTAAAATTTTACACAAGAACATAAGTTAAGGTAATAAACTATGTGTGTTTTCATTTTCGTGACAAATTGCAGCTACAAATGTTATAAAATGGCAATTAAATGTCGAGCGGACGTGCCTTTGGGTTGCTGCAATATTTCAACCAAATAAAGAGTACTGTTATGAAATGCACACAGTCTCACATTTTACGGGTCTGTCTGTACATAATCTAAATAACCCCTTATACCAATTTATTTGGGTTTCATGCAACATGTTGTCTTCATCCAAACATCTCTATTAATCGTCTTCTCAGTAGTCACCCTGAGACTCAGTTCGGCCACAGCAAAGACAACCTCCTTAAATGGGGGTTCTCGGACGGTCCTGATCGTCAGTGTTTGTGGGACATCTCTCCGCAAACCATGTCCCACCTTCCATCTTGCGCCACATGTCCTGTCCTTCTGTAAGGATCTAATGGCAACGTCAGCGGACGGCATGGCTGTGGCCAAATACTAGGCCAGGCGCAGGCTAGGCTAGGTTAGACCAGGTATTAATTAAAAAATACTTATATTATATAAGCCATCGACATGCTAAGAAGAAGAAGAAGTCACCGTTAATTCATCTTTTGCAAAGTCCATCCATCGTATTTTTTTTCTTCCTCCAATGCCTGACTTTTTAAGCCATTTAATAGCTTAATAATCATATCCACGTTGTTATGGTAACATAGAGAGATAAGCATTAAAATTGCTGATCAAAGGGATAACTTCATATTTCATGCCAACCTAACATATCAGCTCAGGAATAATGCCATTAACGTGCTTAGCAGGGCTTACTGGTGTGAAATAAAACGAATTTTATGATTGCTTTCCGAACAGACGATTACGAGAAATTCTCATGAATATTACAAATACTATCGCTAGCCGTTCGAATATCGAATATCGGAAATGTTAGGTTAGTCTTGAACATTTCAGTTTGCAAGGAATGTTGAATTTAGTTCACCATTTCGAGTAGTTCGCTCTTTTAGTTTTTGTTTGTTCTTGTTGGTTTCCCGATCGGAGCTAGCCTGGTGTTACTTGTCTATGGTATTTCTGGGTGTTGAGAGCATAGGAAAATTACTAAAACAGAGTGCTTCTATGAATTTAACAGATATACCCGAAATTTCTGAATAAAGAAATTAAAGTTAGTTGTTTTGTTTTTTTTTTAATTATTGATAGGTACGCGTTTACCCACTATCTCACCTGATAGTAAACGATGCTGTGGTCGACTAGGGAGCACGCTTGCCTAGAAGTAACCATTTCACTCTTGACTTAAAGACTCCCAGGTGGCAGCTATCAGGAAACAGACTCTGGCAGGGAATTCCACTCCTTAGCTGTACGCACAATGAATGTGCTCCCAAAAGGTATACAGAATAATATATGGTTTCAAAAAATTAAAATATTATTTATTCAGAACCCATTGCACGCGTGTCTGACTCGCACTTGGCCAGTTTTTCAAATTAGTTCTATCGAGTTTTAAAACAAAAATAAAGATTAAAGTTGGATAACATTATTTGAAGCCGTTAGAAATGGCGCAGAGCTCCTTATTGTGATTTTAATTTGATTTAGTGGTGCTCAGTTTGAATGAGTGCCGCATTACCAGCAACTGTTGGCTACTTCTTCATTTCTTGAATATTTGGTTCATCTTATTTTCAGTAAGATTTGAATAAGTTAGAACTTTTGCTGCGATTCTATTTTGGTCTTGGTCTTTTGGGGTTATTCTCGATTTAGTTATTTTAGGTTATTCAAATTAACTATCTTCTTTGATATTATATTACCCGCTAATCTTTAATCAAGAAAATGAAATCATTGTTGTCAGTGATTTTTCATGTTTGTAAACGCACCCATAAAATACAGGAGTAGTTCTGTGTGTATGGTAATGTTTAATAAATAATACCTAAATACTTAATAGTATATACAGATATTTTTTAATAATAATAATATTCCACAACTATCACACAACGCCATCTAGTCCCAAGCTAAGCAGAGCTTGTGTTATGGGTACTAGACAACTGATAAACATACTTATATATTTCTAAATACATAAATATTATATGTAAATTACACCCAGACACAGAACAAATGATCGTGCTCATTACACAAACATTTGTCCTGGGTGGGAATCGAACCCACGGCCTCCGGCATTGCAGTCAGGGTCACTAACCACTAGACCAACGGGCCAGTACGTACGTACGTACTACGTAGAAGACGACTAATTAGAACCGTGCACTTACCTCCTGACATGCCTATGTATGTTTATATGAAATGAAAAATAAAATGTAAATAATGAAAATGTATATTATTTACGTTACATGTTCGTGTTTGGGTCACAGATGTTCATCGTGTGTACATCGGTCCAGTAGATTCGGAGCAAATTGGCTGTGACAGACGGACAGACAAACAGACGCGCGAGTGATCCTATAAGGGTTCCATTTTTCATTCGGATGGAGGGAACCCTAAAAACACATAATTATTTAACTTAGAAATCGTTTTGTTATTGAAACGTTTTGTTAAACGTTACAACTACTGTTCCCATTTAACCTACCTGTAGAAGGAACGGTTAAAAAATGGATTTCAAAAGCCATTCACATTAACTTTTGAAAAGTGTACATATCGTAGCCCATACCCTACCTCATTGACTCTTAAGTAAGGTTAGAACCGTTACATCGATTTCAATAGCTATTTGTTCATTATTAAGTCCACAATTCATTGAACCATTGGCTGTATTAGTCTTGGGTCCAATTAAGACAATATGTTAACGTTTAATTGGGCCCTGTTTGAATGTATCATTGTAGTAACCAGTCGCACTATACATACTACAATTTATGTACAGTGCGACTGGTTTAACGATGGAAGTACTTAAGTATATTAATATTTTTATTTATTAAAACTTTATGCACAAGTAAAACACACTGTACAAAGGCGGACTTATTGCTTTAGGCATTTTATACCAGTTGACCTTAGCCTGGTGCAGAGACAGAATATGACACGTGCTATATGTGTCAGAAAGAAAAAAATACAATTATAAATAATATTTGAGCTTGAAACGAATGAAGCTAACATGCTAAATTATCTAAGAGAATAGCATTATTTGTAAAGAAAATTTTAATGACACTGTGTAATATAATAAGATTTGCAAATCGTGGGTATACAGGGTGTAACGGAAAGGTGTGGTCATATTTTAAGAACTGCTTCTGCCCATCGCTATGAACAATTTTTTCAAGAAAACTTGAGGAAATTCTCAAATATTTTTTTTACCTCCCGTGCAAATATTGATCAACTGATGATAACTTTGTATGGAAAGTCTAATTGTTTTTTGGGAATTTTCTATTTTTTCTTAGAGAAGGTTGTTCATTTCCATGGGTAGAACCGATAGTTAAAATATGACCACACCTTTCCGTTACACCCTGTATAGATAGAATACTTTCGCTTGAAATAGCACCGGGCTAGGAACCAGACTATTGAAGGTATAAGGTATACATATGCTCATCATCATCATTTCACCCAAAAGACGTCCACGTCCTGGACAAAGGCCTCCTCCAAGTGCCACCACAACGACCGGTCCTGTGCGTCTCGCGTCCATCGATTACCCGCGACCCTTACCAGATCATCGGTCCACCTTGTGGGAGACCTACGCTGCGGCTTCTGGTACGCGGTTGCCACTCCAGAACATTTCGGCCCTATTGACCATCTGTTCTGCGAGCAATGTGCCGACTACCACTTCAGTTTGGCGATTATTCAGCCCTATGTCGGTAACCTTTGTTCTCTAGCAGAAATGCACCATCTCCTTACATATAGGTATACCTACAAAATTAAGTAACAAACAATCAATGGCAAGGCCATTCATTTTCACAATTCAACAAGATTAATTGCGTTGTTTACGTTATCAAGCAACGAATTTTTCAAACAAGCAATGGATCAGGAATTCTTTTCAAAAACCTTTGATGTGATTGAAATGTATTACGAAATATGGAGCCTGTATTCTCTTCAAACTTCACAGAACGATAAACCATTCAGTCTATAGGACTTGCCAAGGTTTCAAAACAATTTGACAAATATTTCTACATTTTTTACACGCTTTTTTTATTATTTTGGAATGACTTTAAATAGTATGGATAACTAGAAAAATATATTTGGCCCGTCAGTTACATTACCAAAAACTATTGGGACACATATTTTTGCTTTTTTTAAGTAAACAAAAAAAACCTTTTGCAAAAAATACAACCGACTTTAAAAAAAAAAATAGGTAGGTACACTAAAAATTGCAAAATAACTTTAATTTCGGATGTCGGTGTTTGTATTTGGTTTCTTCGTTATTTGACACCGACTTTTGAAATTAAAGTTATTTTGCAATTTTTATTAGTGTAGGTACCTATTTTATTTTTTTGGAAGTCGGTTGTATTTTATGTAAAAAGATTTTTTATTTTTCACTTTTTAGTAGTTCTACCCCAAAAATATAACTAAATATTAATGTTATGCCCGAATTGATAACCCCACCATCATGGAACATGGAATTTGGTTATAATTGGAGGAAACCAAAACGTCATGTGTATACATATTTTTTGTTTTTTTGATTTCTTTCAAAAAGCACTGCATCAATTTAGATAAAATTTATATGGGACCACTTCTGAAGACTGACCTACCAAACAAAAAAAGAATCATCGAAATCCACCTACGAATAGCGGAGTAGTCGCGTTACAAACATACAAAAAAAAACAGACGAATAGAGATCCTCCTCCTTTTTGAAGTAGGTTAAAAACGGGCTCAGTGAGTGTCGGATTTCGCACATTTAGGGTTCCGTACCAAATGTATTTTTGACTATTATAGTATACAATATAGTATATAAAATGGCTTTGGGTCAACAAGATACTTATACTGTGAAAATTTGAAGACTGTAGCTTCAACCGTTTGGCTGTATAACCTGTGTGACAGACGACGGACAGACGGCCAGACAGACAGACAGACGGACACGTGAGTGACAGCAATAGGGCTCTTTTTAGACCTTTCGGGTACGAAACCCTAAAAATGAGGACGATAGACTGATATATCACGTGACGTCACACCTTCGTAAACAATGTACCACTTTTCACCTACAAGTTATGTAACAAGCCTCCCCCACTCCTGAACTTAGGATTTGTTTTGTATTTGTAATTTTTTAAAGTAAAAAATACGTGTGCAATACACCTTCTTTAAGAAAAAACAGAAACAACAAGAAAAAAATAAGACTTTCCATACAAAGTTATCATCAGCTGATCAATATTTTTATGGGAGGTAAAAAAATTTTTGATTATTTCCTCAGGTTTCCTTGAAGAAAGTTGTTCAAATCGATGGGCCGAAACAGTCCTTAAAATATGACCACACCTTTCCGTTACACCCTGTATAGGGTGTTAAAAAATTAACTCTAGAAACTCTAAGGAGTGCTTTGGACCATCGAAATGAATAACTTTTACTATGGGACCAACTTTGAAATCGCGAAAAAAAAAACCAAAAACAGCCGTTTCTGACACTTTTGCCTACTACTTTGGATACGAAACATTCTGAGACCTGTTTTAACAACGTAAAAATACTTTATCCTCTTTGTAACAAACGTGATGATGGATTCTTTAATGTTTATTTTCTATGATATGCTACGATTTTTTATTCAATGAGTTCTTAAAGTTTCGTGAGTTATTTTTTTTACACCTTATATAATTTAACTTACAGACTAATTAGAATTATTGTATCCAGGAGTCATCCTGAACACACTCTTTCTAAATGTCCTTCATTTCAGCAATTACCCTGAATAACAAAGCTACGTACTCGTATGTACAGTCACGAGCAAAAATATTTACACAAGCAAACTTTACTTGTAAACTCGAGTATCTTAAATGAACGGAACTCGAGCTTACAAGTAAAGTTTGCTTGTGTACATATTTTTGCTTGTGACTGTACATGGTCATTGAAACCCGCTGAAGCAATAAGTCATTATTGTATTATGTAAGAATAGTTTCATATACAATAGTTTCTCATTACGATTATTGGATGAGTAGGTAGGATTGGATTGAGATGTTAACATAGTTGTTTATGTGTGTAACTGCTTGAAACTGCTTTTTGTGATTATAAATGTGTGGAAAAAAAAACATTCGTATAAATGTATAACGTCCTGCTAATTAGGTAATAGCGAGGAAAATAAATGCATAAACGACAACTCGGTAGATCCTGGGAGTCTTTAAGTCAAGAGTGAATAGGTTACTTCTAGGCAAGCGTGCTCCATCTTCGACCACATCATCGCTTACCATCAGGTGAGATAGTGGTCAAACGCGTGCCTATCAACAATAAAAAATAAATAAAGAGATAACGGGGTGAGTTGGATTCCTTCTCAAAGCACTGGCCCAAAATTGCAGAAGACCGGGGAAAGTGGAAGGAGGGAATGGCCTTTGCCCTGCAGTGGGACGGCACAGGCTCATAATAATAATAATTCCAAATAATCTGCTAGTACAATAATCTGACTGGCCTGTTGGTCTAGTGGTTAGTGACCCTGACTGCTATGCCGGAGGTCGTGAGTTTGATTCCCACCCAGGACAAATGTTTGTGTAATGAGCACGATCATTTGTTCTTTGTCTGGGTGTAATTTATCTATAATATTTATGTATTTAGAAATATATAAGTATGTTTATCAGTTGTCTAGTACCCATAACACAAGAAAAGAAAAAGAAAGAAAAATAATTTATTCTGCACAGTTTTAACGCTCATTACAGAAAAAATGGATTAAATAACGTAAACATACATGAATGCTAAAAGCCTCGTATCGTATCGTTCGTTTTCGTGCTCTGCTTAGCTTGGGACTAGATGGCGTTGTGTGATAGTTGTGGAATATTATTATTATATTATTATTATAGTAAGCATCAACTGAAAAAACCGGCCAAGTGCGTTTCGGACTTCGCACATGATCATAGAAAAAATCTGATTTATCAATATTATTAAAGTATACATAATAATAAACATCATACCCAATTTTCAAATTCATAGACAAATGGAAAGTTAAAAAATTCTACGGAACAAAATTTTGTGACAGACGACGGACGGACAGACGGACACGTGAGTGACAGCAACAGGGCTCCGTTTTGGTCCCTCGGGTACGGAACCCTAAAAAGAGTCTGGATAGATATTCATAAATTAAATAATTACTTTGAAATTATGAGCTCATAATATCAGTTATGTGCTATGTTTAGGCCGATGCCAGTTGGCCACACGCGCGCAGTCATTATTATTAAAATATATTTTTATCTATCTAGCAGCCAACCTCAAGTTAAAGTAGTCCCTAACAGCCAAAATATTACCCATTTTATTCGGATTATCACTATTCAGGTGCATAAACTGGCAGGCAACTTCTTTATTCACACGCCACAACAACTATCGCAATCAGTTTTCGACCCCCGTGAAACAACAGCAAACTTAAATATTTATCTATACAAAATAAACGTTTTATAAGCCACCGTTTTGTCCTGAATGACCTTAAATGGCATACAAAGCGCTCTTTAAGGACGAGTTACATCTAAACGCGTGTGCCCTGAGTCTGTAGTCACGTAGCACACTTCTCAAAGGAAAGAAGCAATTCAACATGTTCCCAGCTGGAGTTCTCAAAAAAAAACATCCGTCACACACATCAACTGTCAAACTAAAGCATGGAAATATTAAATTGTAGCTTTTTCCAACAGCTTCTCCCACGCGATAGTAGAAAACTCTCCCACAGGATCAATCAATCTATCAAGGTAAAAAATATCCTATGTCAAGGTCTACCCCTGTTCCAAATTTCATTCACATCCGTTCAGCCATTGAGGCGTGACTGATTTTCCAAGCTTAGAAGATATTAATCTGGTGCACAAACTGGTAGTACACGTCTGAATTGGCGCACAACAACATATCACACACAGCTATCGTCCCAAAATGCAATCCGCGAAACCTAAGGGTGGGTCCAGATCTGGCGAATGCATCGCTAGCGCTCTGCTCGCATTCGCGGCGCATTTGCTAGATCTAAACTTTTTTCTTTTTTTTGGGGTTGGGAAATCATCCAATGACTTCAACCGCTCTAGGGTGGAGCGGAAGAGCGTGTCAGACTCTTACTGACTAAAACCCACCCCTGTTTCTCCCTGCCCTGAATGCCCAGGGGCGAGGTAACTCTTTCGAATTTATCCTCAATCTCCGGGCAGGCATTGGCCATGACGGGCCCCATCCTGTTTGCTGACAACTCTTGGAGGCGCGCGTGGAACACTACGTGCCGTCCGCAGGCCCGGGTCTACGGTGGCCGGAGATCGTCTCGCGACGTCCTCCCCCCAGAGCGTCTCCTGCGGCGCCTGCATCTGAGGGCGTGAGGACGGGTCTGCTGTTGCAGGGTCACCCGTTTCGCCTTCTCCTTCGCGAGCATTACTGCTTCGCTGAAGGAGGAGACTGCTTCCTATTCCATCTCGCTCCGTACCATGGCCTGGACCAGGGCCGGGCGCGAGAGGTCGATGCCGCCGATCGCCTCCACGAAAACACGGCGGAGCTCCGCCCAAGTGGGGCAGATCTCAACCGTGTGCTCCACCGTGTCCTCTGGGCGATCCTCACAGTGGGGACATCCGGGCGTTTCCCTCCGCCTTATCCTACACGGGAACCTCCCGAAACTTCCGTGTCCGGTGAAGACCTGTGTCAGGCGGAAGGTGAGGATGTTGTGGTGTCTCTCCAGCCACTCCTCAAAGAGGGGCACTACCGCCGCAATGGTAGCTGCAGTGGAGTTTCGCCTCCTCGCGCCACTTATGAGTGGCGCAAGGACCTCTGCCTCCAGATCCCATGGCGTCAATCCGGCAAGGAGGCACGCCGCCTCACGGGAGATCGTGCGGTATCCCCGGATCATCCGGATCGCCATGACCCCTAGGGACGCGTTCATCTGGCGAGCTGATCGCTGCCTCAATGAATGCGCCCACACCGGTGCCCCGTAAAAGGCCATGGACCGCACGATCCCCGCGTAGAACCTCCGGCAGGAGGCGTTTGACCGACCCAGATTGGTCAGAAGCCGCTTTAAAGCGGCCCCGGCCCTGTCCAGCCTGGGAGCCAAACGTCGAAAATGCTCGACGAAGTTCCACCGGCTATCGAGGACGAGTCCCAAGTACTTCATCGTCCCTACGACGCCGATTTGAACCCTACCTAATCTGAACACACCCTTACATCAATAATTCTGAATATTTATACAAAATAAACTTTTTATTGTATAATCCTGAGTGTTTATACAAAATAAACGTTTTATATAATCCTGAGTGTACAAAATAAACGTTCTTTAAACCTAGCACATATTACCTCAATGTATAAACCAGCGTTTTGTCCTGAACGATCTGAAGTGGCATACAAAAAGCTCTATTAAGGTCGAGTCAGATCTTAACGCCGGTCTGTAGGTAGACACGTTGCACACTTCGTAAAGGAAGGAAGCAATTCGGTGCAGACTGCTAGCTCCATTCTTTGTCGACGGCCTGTGGCTTGTTAGGCGTTTGGTGATCGTGACCGCTAGACCTTGTTTGCGGTCATGTCTGATTTGTCTTTAAGAGTTTGTTCACGTTGGCGAATAGCGATACTACAGAGCTGGATGTATTAGAGTTGAGTTAGCTAAAATTAATTTTAACGATTATTTATTTATATATTTATTGTTTTGGATAGTCATGAAACATGCACCAAAATCCATTTTATACCACCACATACAAACTTATTAGCTCTATTAGCCTATAATATTAATATACCGTGAGCAGAGATTACTATATAAAATAATCCCGACTACAATCATGCATCGGACAGTAACCCACTAGACACGATGATCCCCACCGAGTGTTTCCACGTTGCCGTCGTGGTGGGGCTTATGGGTCTCCATGATCCTGGGGTCTCCCGGCATGAGTGACTAACTTGTGCCGGAAGGCTCCAGGGGAGAGGCCCGACTAAGAGGAACACACCGGGGGTCGCGTCCATTGTCAGTCGATCATCGTCGACTGCCAGTGGATGCGACCTCCACCCAATCCTAAGCTTGGAGGCGTGGCTATGGGATGCGTACCGGAGGGATGTCCGGATGCTAGCGCCTCACAAGAGGGCCGCGCCGTTGGGAGACCTGAGCAAGCTGTTCGAGCCTCCTAACGGCGTGGAAACTGGGGGAATCTTCGTCGCTGCTCTCTGGTACGCATCTGTTCATCAGAAGCGACTTAGAGAGTGGCGCCGAAACTGGGGGGGAACAGAGTGTGTGAATGAGTGAGTGAATGAGAGAGAGTGAATGCGGTTTATACGAAATGTTAGAGGAAAGATAGGGAGGTTGAGTTAGGGGAGATAGGGACCTTACCCTCCAAAGGAAAACAAAACTATGGACACAAAGACAAAAGTAATATATACCCAGTCACGCCCCCATTCGTATGCTGGGGGGGGCGGCTCGAGTCTTTCGCTACATAACGACGACCTGGATCCGTCTGTCGGGAACAATCCCGACAACAAGAGCCGAGGAGGCTCCAGATCATCTCCTACATTCGAGGAGATGATCAACTTTAGCTATAAGACGCCCGACAAGCCGCGGTCGGGCGATGATAGCCACATGGAAGTCGGCAAGGAGGTGGAGCGTGGTGCTGCGTCGGAGTCCGGCGCAGCACTGGCAGCAGCTCCGGGCTCTGGGAGTCCGGAGAATGAGGAGGAAGTGGGTGCTTCCGGGGGAGTCGTGGGTGAATGCTCGCGGTTCTTCCGGAACCAAAAGCGCTCCAAGTCGGGGGATGGCGGGGAGTCGTCCTCTGATGTAGAGGTGATGGCCCCGCCTCCCAAGATCCCCACCGGTCGGAGGGGAGGAGGAGCGATCCGGAGGCCCAGCAAGGCCACCAAGGCGGGCAGGAGAGCCGCAAGGCTCGCCAAGGAGGCGCGCCACCCCGCTGCGTTGGGGTCTTGTGCCTCGGCCTCTGGGTCCTCGGGTGGAGAGCCGGACGCCGTTAGCTCCAACTCGGAGCGAGCGGCCAGGCTTGCGGAGGTCGTGGAGGCCGCCATCAAGGGTGTGGTGCAGAAGAGGCTGCCCACATCCAGAAACAGGGCCACTTCTGAAGCCACGGCCTCCATAGTGGCGGCGGCAGAGGCGAGTTTCGGCGGGCCTCCGTCTGCATTGGACGAGACGTCCAAACTGCGGGCGGAGGTCGCCCGTCTGACCGCCACTACGGAGCTTCTGGTTAAGGAGAACCAGAAGCTCCGGGCAGACCTGGCCGAACTCCGAGGAGGTCACCGGAGGGACGCGCAGGAGGAGCTCCAGCACGGGCCGAGTCAGCCCCTGCCCGCCGCGGAGAACCAAGTTCTCGACCTGGTGCGGCAGGAGCTGGCTGCGTTCAACAGGCGGTTCTCCGTGCTGGAGGGCATTGTGTTGCGCCCTCCGCTAGCGGCGAGCCAGCCGGCCTCGGGCCAGCGGCAAACGCGCTCGTTTGCCGCCGCCGCGGCTGCTGCGCCCAAGGGTGCGGCGGGACGGGCCGACCGCGGGGCAGTGCTGAAGCCCGCGGGGCCGGCCCCGTCTAAGGCGACGAAGGCGCCAAAGGCGCCGCCAAAGCCACCTGGGAGGGTCCCAGCAAAGGCGACAAGGCGGCCGCCCCAGACTGCCCCGCCTTCTGAACCTCCTGCGACCGGGGCTGCCGAATGGCAAGTGGTCGGGGAGAAGAAGAAGGCGGGCAAGGCGGCAAGGGCGGCCAAGCGAAGGGAGAGGCGCAAGCGGCAGAAGGAGCGAGCCGCCGCGGCTAGGCTCCGCGCCCCGAAGTCCGCAGCTGTAGTGATCACACTACAGCCGGAGGCGGTTAAGAGGGGCGTGACCTACCGCAGCGTGCTCGCAAAGACGAAGGCGGCGGTGAGCCTCGAAGAGGTGGGGTGCGCCGACGGCGTCCGGGTGAAGGTCACCAAGACCGGAGCCCGGATGCTGGAGGTCCCCGGTGCCTCCAGCGGCCCAGCCGCTGACGCCCTGGCCGAAAGGATCAGGGCGTTGCTGGTGGACGAGGCCCGGGTGTCCAGGCCCACGAAATGCGCTGACATCCGCATTATGGGCCTGGACGACTCCGTGACGGAGGGTGAGGTGGTGGCCGCTGTTGCCAGGACTGGAGGGTGCCCTGCTGAGCAGGTGAGGGCGGGCACCATCCATCTTGACACTGCGGGGCTGCAAACCATCACGGTGAGCTGCCCCGTGTCAGCGGCCCGAGCCATCACCGCGGGGGGCCGGAGGCTTTTGGTGGGCTGGGTTTCAGCGCAGGTTAAGCTGCTGGAGCCCAGGCCTCTGAGGTGTTTCCGCTGCCATGTGGGCGACCATGTGGCGGCTAAGTGCACCTCGGAGGTGGACCGCAGTGACCACTGCTTCCGTTGTGGTCAGCCCGGTCACAAGGCCGGCTCGTGTAACGCCGCGCCGCACTGCATGGTATGTGCGGCAGCAGGCAAGCCGGCCGATCACCGGGCTGGGAGCAACCACTGCGCTCCACCCGCCAAGGCCAAGGCCAAGACCAGAGGCAAGGCCAAGCCCTCCACCACCGCCGTCACCGTCACCGCCGCAGCAGCCGTCACCGCCGCTTCCGCCGCTGCCGCCCCCATAGCCGTCGTCGTCGCCGCCGCAACCGCCGCGGCGGCGGGACCCTCACAGGGGGCTCAGGGGGAGGCTGTAATGGAATGCCAATAACGGCCCCATTACGCCTCCTCCAGACGAATCTCAACCACTGTGCCACTGCTCAGGACCTGTTGTTCCAGAGCATGGCGCAGTGGTCGATTAACGTCGCTGTGGTCGCCGAGCCGTACTATGTCCCGCCCAGGGATGACTGGGTGGAGGACCTGGACGGCTCGGTGGCCATCATCTCGTCGGCCGCCGCCGGTACCCCGACCCTTGAGGATGTCAAGAGAGGTCGGGGTTGCGTAGCAGCACGGTTCGGGGATATAGTAGTGGTAGGGGTGTACTTCTCCCCGAACCGATCTCTCGCCGAGTTCCAAATCTCTCTCGCGGAGTTGAGAGACGTCGTTGTCGTCGGGTACCGTTCCCTCCCTGTGCTCGTCCTCGGGGACTTCAATGCCAAGAACTTGGCTTGGGGTTCCCGGTACACGGACGCACGGGGGAGGATGGCGGAGGACTGGGCCCTAGAGACGGGCCTGGTCAACCTGAACCGGGGTTCTGTCCCCACGTGCGTGCGGTGGCAGGGCGAATCGGTGGTGGATATCTCATTCGCCAGCCCCGCCCTGTCACCGTGCGTAGTTGACTGGCACGTTATGGAGGAGGTGGAGACGTATTCCGATCATCGGTATATCCGGTTTGACGTCTCCGCCCAGACCTCCAGCGCGCCGGTCCGACAGACCCCGAGTGGTCCGCGTTGGTCGCTGAAGCAGCTGGACCGGGAGCTACTCCTGGAAGCCTCGATCGTGCAGGCCTGGGTGACATCACCGGACAGGCCTGCCGACATAAACGACGAGGCAGAGTGGTTCCAGGAGGCCATGTCCGAGATTTGTGACGTGGCAATGCCCCGGGTCCGGCCTTGTGCTCGGCGCCAAGTGTACTGGTGGTCGGCGGCGCTTACGGCTTTACGCCAAGCGTGTATTGCCGCGCGACGCCGGTACACCAGGTATCGCAGGCGGCTCCGTAACCGCACGCCGGAAACGGAAGCCGTCGAGGCGGAGCTATACGAGGGGTACAGAGCGGCGAGGACCGCCCTCCGAGCGGAGATCTTGCGGGCCAAGAAATCGGCCCGCGAGGAGTCGCTGGAGGCTCTCAACAGAGACCCGTGGGGGCGCCCGTACAAAGCGGTGCGGGAGAAACTCCGCCCATGGGCCCCCCCGCTGACGCAGAGTCTCCGGCCGCAGCTCGTGGAGGGCGTGGTGAGCGCTCTGTTCCCCTCGCGAGGGGAACATACCCCTCCGCCTATGGCTCCGCCTCCTGCGGTACCTGACGCGGACCAACCCGACGACGATGACGTTCCCGAAGTGACCGAGGTAGAGCTGAGAGCGGCGGTGCGTAGGCTGGACGCCAAAAGCACCGCCCCAGGACCCGATGGCTTTCATGGGAAAGCCTGGGTCCTGGCCTTGCAAGAGGCTCTCGGGCCTCGACTCAGAGGGCTTTTAAGCGCATGCTTGGAGAGGGGCCAGTTTCCACGTCGGTGGAAGACGGGGAAGCTGGTCCTGATCAAGAAGGTGGGGCGCCCTGCGGACTCTCCGTCCGCTTACCGGCCCATTGTGCTGCTCGACGAGGTGGGCAAGCTCTTTGAAAGAGTAATTGCAGACCGCCTCGTCGGGCAGATGGTGCGGGTGGGGCCGGATCTGGCGGAGAGCCAGTACGGCTTCCGCAGGGGGCGCTCCACGGTGGACGCCATCATGCGCGTACGAGCCCTCACGACGGGGGAGGCAGTTGCCCGGGGCAGGGTCGTCTTGGCGGTGTCTTTGGACATCTCCAACGCCTTCAACACCCTGCCCTGGAGTTGCATAGTGGAGGCACTCCGGTATCACCGGGTGCCGCCCTACCTCCGTCGCGTAGTCGAGGCGTATTTGACGGACAGAGCCGTCATCTACCCCGGTCATCAGGGAGAATGGAACCGGCGAGAGATGTCGTGCGGTGTTCCACAGGGATCGGTCCTGGGGCCGCCTTTGTGGAACATCGGATACGACTGGGTGCTGCGCTGCGACCTCCCCATTGGCGTCAGCGTAGTGTGCTACGCTGACGACACGCTAGTCTTAGCGCAGGGGTGGTCGCACGAGGCGGCGGCCGACCGTATGACACGCGGGGTTGCGACAGTCATAGGGAGGATCCGGCAACTGGGACTCGAGGTGGCTTTGCACAAGTCCGAGGCCATGTGCTTTCATGGCTATCGGAACGAGCCACCGGAGGGTTCCCAGATCACGGTAGGAGGGGTTCGCATCGGCGTCGAGGGTACGATGAAGTACCTGGGACTCGTCCTCGACAGCCGGTGGAACTTCGTCGAGCATTTTCGACGTTTGGCTCCCAGATTGGACAGGGCCGGGGCCGCCTTGAAGCGGCTCCTACCCAATCTGAAGGGGCCAAACGCCTCCTGCCGGAGGCTCTACGCGGGGATCGTGCGGTCCATGGCCCTCTACGGGGCACCGGTGTGGGCGCGTTCATTGACGCAGCGTTCAACGCGCCAGATGAACGCGGCCCAGAGGGTCATGGCCATCCGCATCATCCGCGGATACTGCACGATCTCCCGTGAGGCGGCGAGCCTCCTTGCCGGACTGTCACCGTGGGATCTGGAGGCAAAAATCCTCGCGCACCTGTACGAGTGGCGCGAGGAGGCTAAACGCCGGGGCGAAACTCCGCTGCCGCGACAACTCGCGGCTCGGCGGACAGAGCTCCGGCAGGATCTCATGGTGACATGGAGAGAGCGACTGTCGCAACCCAGCGCTGGGCACGCCACCATCGAGGCGGTAGTGCCCCTCTTTGAGGAGTGGCTGGAGAGGCGCCATGGCGCCCTCACCTTCCGCCTGACGCAGGTGCTCACCGGACATGGCTGTTTCGGGAAGTACCTGTGTCGGATCAAGGCGGAGGTGACCCCTGCGTGTTTCCACTGCGAGGATCGCCCCGTGGACACGGTGGAGCATACGGTGGAGGTTTGCCCCGCCTGGGCAGAACACCGCCGTGTCCTCGTGGATGCGATAGGCGGCAGCGACCTCTCGCGCCGTGCCCTGGTTCAGGCCATGGTACGGAGTGAGAGGGAATGGGGGGCCGTCTCCAACTTCTGCGAAGCAGTAATGCTCGCGAAGAGGGAGGCGGCACACGTTAGGGAGATTCAACAGAGACCGAATCGCCCTAGCGCCCCCAGCAGCAGCCGTCGCAGGAGACGCCGGGGGCTGCGAGACGATCTCCGGCCACCGTAGACCCGGGCCTGCGGACGGCGAGTAGCGGGTAACTCGCCGTCCGATCAGCACCAGGCCCGAGAGTCGACGGCGCGTAGTGTTCCACGCGCGCCTCAAAGAGTTGTCAGCAAAGGACGGGGCCTGCCACGGCCAGTGCCTGCCCGGGGGTGGAGGATAAATTCGAAAGAGTTACCTCGCCCCCGGGCGCGTAGGGCAGGGAGGAACAGGGGTGGGTTTTAGTCAGTAAGAGTCTGACACGCCCTTCCGCTCCACCCCAGAGCGGAAAGAGTCATTAGATGATTTCCCACCCCCCAAAAAAAAAAAAAAAAAAAAAAAAAACTAGACACGATGATAGGTACCTATTTCTTTTTCAATGAAATGAGGAACTTTCGACCCTGTTCCATATTGGTAACCCTGTTTTTTTTGTAGTTTGGGAAATCATCCTAGATAGGGGGGCGTGTCAGACTTTTACTGACTAAAACACACCCTTGTTCATTCGGTTGCCTGAGCCAAAGGCCGCGGTAACTCTTTTTTGAATTTACCCGAGACCCATATTGGTACCGCGTCGCTCAGTCAAAACTCAAATTGCACTAAAACGTTGTACAAACAATCTCTCCAATACAACTTGGCATGTATGAGCACCTTGTACTTATGTTACAAAACACTTAACTATTATGTCAAATAAAATACGCTCTATATTCCTCTTCCGTGTATATCGTAAACTATATTTCATGCACTACAGAATTTCACAGCTCACCTTACGTAAAAGCATCGTCTGTCATAGTATCGCTTACATGTATGTAGGTAGGTAAGTACAATTTGTATTAGTAGTGTATGTAGACTTATGATTTGCCTCGAGCGCATACGACGTTTGGTTATAAAAACCGGTCTGAGTGGTGGGGGCGGCAGTTGTTGACGAACTGCCGGCCTGTGCGGTGGTGCGTTGGCGAGCCAAATAAAATACTATTATAAACACATAGCGTGGATACTACATGTATAATACGAGGGCGGATTAAAAAATAATCGGCCTGAAACAGATCCAGTCATTTCTTGAAATCTATACTACACTAGTCAACTGTGCGAAGTTTGAAGAGTCTACGATAATTAGTTGTGATTACACAAATGTATTTGTCAAGCAATCCGATGCCATTTGTCGCAAATGAGGCAAATTGAGCATTGAAATTTTTCGAACTCTAAGGCAGAATATTTTTTTTTCAACCGTGACCTGTATAATACGGGAGAACATTTTTTCAACTACAAACTTAAGTTTGTTATCAATCCTACTTATATTTTGGTCAGAAAATAAAATAAAAATTACGATGAATCCGGTTTTTTCTCCTTGTGATTACTTAAGCGTGCGTTTTGTTACCCCGATTAATATCATAAAGCTTGTTCCCGTAGTGAATAAGACTTAAACATAACTGGCATAATGTCTTCACTTGTCAAACCTTTGGAAATATGCTTTAACAGACGTGATGTATGTAAAATAAACACAACAGATTACTTAATGAACCAACAAACACTAACGAATATCATCTTTAAATTGCTGGAAACCTTATAACGTAGCAACAGTGCTGTAACATCTGATTCTAATTAAATGCTCAAGGTTTTACAAATTGCCCAACATAACTAAACCTTTGAAGTGGCGCTAGTTATCAAAACAAACGTCAAAATTAAGTCAGCTTCATAACAATGTTATTAGTTCCGATTTTCGTCGCGTGTCAAGTTATAATGGACACTTAGTACATCAAACGCGTAATGTTTCTTCGTTATTTGATTACGTGCTATTAATTAAGTTTTATATGAAGTAAACTTCACACTTTCAGCTGTTTTAGTACTTTGGCTAAGTGTGTTAGATAAGAGTGCGTCTCTTAAAATAATTGGTTAATGGCCGCTTTAAAACGGTATGAAGTTTAAGTAGTGTTCGCTTTTGTGAGATTTTAAAAGATTTTCTATGGTTTTTCTTGCACGTTCTTTGCTTCTCTATAGAGATCTAGGTTTTAAAACGTACAACAAACTTGATCTGACATACCAAAACTTCCTGTAAATGTTTTAATTAAAATAAACGCTTTGATGTGAAAACTATCTTTAAATATCACTGAAAGAGCTTTTGTACTTGCATAAAATGACAGTGACATAAAGAATCTTGCCACTTAAAAATCGAAACAAAATACAGTTTAATCTTTAGCGTCAGCTCTTCAAAACAATGTTTTCAAAAAGACAGAGTGAGAAAGCGCTATAGATGACCACTACATGCAAAAGAGAGAGCGAGCATCACAGCTCTCAAAAACTCGCTTAGCGACTCGGGTGGTATCCGGTACCCGAGTCGCGACGCATACTTTCCGAAGTCTTAAAAATCCATTTCGCACTGAAACTTTTAAAGTGGCTCTACACTTGTTAATTTTCTCATACCATCCAGCAGATTACAAGCGGTTACTTAGCAGACTTTGTACTTTATAATCCAGTCTCCTCCACTTTGTTCATAATTATGCGAAGTGACTAACTGAATTAGTAAAGGAAGCGACATCGTCTTTGATTTACATTTGCACAGAATTTTCCGAGAACTAACTTTATGACAGATTGTAGCTGCAAGCGTGAAGCGGGTACAGTGACGTACATAAGTTGGTTATGGTAAAGGCTGGATGTTATATTAACGTAGACAATCTTCTTGTTAAAGCTATCAGAGGCTGCCTAACTGACATTCTATCAGCGATAATTCAAAACGTAAAACTAAATGGAATAGGGTACTTGACTCTTTTTAGGGTTCCGTACCCAAAGAGTAACCAATAGGACTCTATTACTCAGACTCGACTGTCTGTCTGTCTGTCAGCGGGCTGTATCTCTTGATCCGTAGTAGATAGACAGTTGAAATTTTCAGTGAATGTGTATTTTTGTTGCCGCTATAACAACAATAATAAAAATAAATTTAAAATGACAGAAGACTCCCAGGGGAGCCCCCTAATAATGAAATTTCAACTGTCTACCTATTACGGATCATGAGATACAGCCCAAAGAAAAACCCAAAAAAAACATATAGGTTTTTTTTTTCAGTTTATGGTACCTTCGTGTCCGAGTCCGACTCGCACTTGGCTGATTATTTAAAAGTAAGCTTATTGCCTCAGTTACCAGAGAAACAGACACAATAGAAAATCGATTGTTACTTTACGCGTTGGTACCCGACGCGTTATCTAAAATCGAAAATAGAAATAATTTTTCAAATCCTTTCAAAAATAATTAAGAAATAAACCTTTCAAATCTGCTGGAATCTCAAGTACCTAACAGATAAAGGATGCACACACTGACGTATGATGTCACCTCCATTAGATTACGCGCGTTTAAAAAAGATATCGAGATGTCACCACGCCACCACTCTTCCTTATTAGAAATGCTAATTGCTGCTTCATTTAATAATCAATTTTGCTGCTGTTTCCAGAAATAGATTTATTTCTGGTGTGATTCGTTGTTTCAAATGAAATATTGTAGGTTGGTGAAGTTTCAATTGCCTTTTTAATATTCAATACGACTAAAATAGCAAATATAAATAAAACAAGATTTTTCCGTACAATTTATTATATATTTAGTTTATCCTTTGTAAAAAAAAGGTGACATAATTGAGTCTAATTGATGAATCCTTTACGTTAATATTTAATGCCTGCTGCGCCTGATGGTATCGAATGTGCTTGATACGCTCGCAAGAGGATGTTCGCGGCATATTCCAGTTCCTACTCAACCATCATTAAGCGTCCGCGCGTAACATTGAGTGTCCGCGTTCTCGCTTTTCAAAATTCTTTTTCTGACGAAACCCTGAAGATCCTCATAAAATAAATGGACTTGCGTCTGTGAGACATTAAAAAAAAAACATTTATTTCAGGCATAGCCCATAGAGATCATAGCACAATACAACAAAGAACACAAAAAAAAAACTGCTTAAATAAATACAATTAAAATTACGGCTCATTTGTATCATTATGTTATAAAAAATCACTATAAAAACATAATTAAATCAAATTAAAACGCGGTATATGAATGTCAAGAATAAATTAAAAAAATAAATAAATAAAATATGTTATTGATGTCAAATAATAAAATGTCAAGCCGTACGCCTAACCTAATAATTCAACGTGCCTGTCGATTCTCGCCACGGGTTTCTTGGATAGCACGTGTGTCTTGAGAGTTTTTATTGTTTTTGAGTGATTGTTGTAACTTTTGTGACGTATTATATATAATTGTGTTGTCCTTGTGTTTGTAAACAGGTTTGTATCGTGATTGTTTTGTGTATCAGTAGTTATATCTGATAATCAGTAGTTTTATCCAACATGGATAAAAACAAACCTCCCGATCCTGAACCCCCTGACATTCCTACTTCTCCAAACCTACTGTCCCCTAACCCACTATCACAATTCGCAGATGTTGTTTGTAGCATCACAGAGATGGAAGTGTCACAGACAAATCAAACCTCTCGCAAACGTCCCGGTAATGATGAAGTTATTTTACCAACTCCACCAACCAAACAACCCAAAAGCCAAGTTGGCCGCGCTAGGTATTCGGTTATGGATAAGGGCCCCTACATTATACATGTTTCTCGCATAGAAACCCAACCAAACGCAGGCACCACATTACATCCTGTGAACTTTGGCAAATTCCTTTTGTTAAACAATGTTGCGAACGTAGTTCGTGATGGTGTTAACAAAGTTGGTCGTAACCGTGTGTCGGTGGAGTTTACATCCCCTCAGGATGCTAACTCTTTTTTGGTGAGCAGCTTATTATCAAAATACAGTTACACTGCTTCAATTCCTTCGTTTAACATCACAAGAATGGGCGTTGTTACTGGTGTCCCAACTGACATCACAGAGGAAGAAGCAATAACATACTTATGTGTGCCCTCAGGTTGTGGGCAAATCCTCAAAGTCCGCCGCATTAATAGGAAAATACAAAAAGACGGTGCCTACGAATGGAAACCCACGGAAACTTGTGTCATCACCTTTGATGGCCAAGTCTTACCAAAACGGGTCTATTGCTGCTACACTTCCCTTCCAGTTGAACAGTACATATATCCCACAATCCAGTGTCGCAAGTGTTGCAGATTTGGGCATGTAGCAAACCTGTGCAGGTCTAAACCACGCTGCAGTAAATGTGGCCATGATCACCCTGGTGATGGTTGCAACATTGCTGAGGGCGAGGCTTTTTGTATACTTTGCTCGGGTAATCACTTTGCCAATAGCAGGTCATGCCCCGAGCATGGTAGACAGAAGGCTATTAAGACAGTTATGGCTGAAAAAGCTATTTCCTATGTCGAGGCTAGCAAAGTCATCCCAATATCTTCCCGGAATTATGCCAATGCTGCAAAATCACAATCCTATAGAAAAACTATTACACTTACACCCAAGTCCCATTCCCCACTTTCCCCTTCATATGACAAGGCTGCTCATCATCAAATAGTTAGTCCTCCCCAATCTTCACAGCCTAATGGCTGCAACCTCAATAACGACAATGTTTCTCCTAATAATACTGTTTCTATAATTGAACTTCTCATAAAATTATTACCTAATATTATCTCTTCTCTTTCTTCTAGTTTCCAATCACCGTCCAACGTTGCCGACCAACTTATTACAATTTTTTCTAACATCAGAAATGGCGTCTAGCCAAGTATTTCTTCAGTGGAATGTGAGGAGCGTGTGGCATAAGAAACACGACCTCATATTCCTTCTCAACAAGTACAAGCCTCTGGCTTGTTCCATAGCTGAGACCTGGCTCACACCAAGTCTCAGCTTCCGTATGCCACATTTTAACATCCTCCGATGTGACAGATCGGACGGCTATGGAGGGTCAGCTCTTTTTGTCAACAATCGGGTCCCACTTTCGCCCTTATCTTTGCCTCCATTTACAGGGGGCATGAGTCTTACAGCTGGAAAGGTGGAAGGCATTACCGTATTTTCTGTATATATTGCTCATCCAAATAATAGCTTTTTACCAACCTTGCGAAATGTCCTTACCAGTGTCCAGGGTCCTATACTGGTTATGGGCGACTTTAACTGTCACCATTATAGATGGGGGTCTGAGCGTTGTGATGCATTTGGCATGGCTCTGGTTGAGATCCTGGATGATTTAAATCTCTGCATCCTAAATAACGGTTGCCCAACACGCAGGTCTCCTCCTGGTCAACGGAGGAGTTGTGTTGACCTAACATTTTGCTCCATTGAGCTAGCAGCTTCGACCCATTGGGAATGCACAACTTTGTCGCATGGTAGTGACCACTACCCTATTGTCATTTCTTTGATTAACAAGACGTATTTAGAAAAAACTTCTCCTCCACTTTTGAAGTATAACTTGTCCAAACCAGATTGGTCTAAGTTTGCATCACTACTGGAAGAGAAAATTGATAATCTTCCAAATTTAAATTCAAGTTTACCTGATCCTTCTGGTCACCGCCATGCCAAGAGTTGTTATGAAGGTTTTGTTGAGGCCGTAACCTCTAGTGCAGACTCCTGTTTCCCACTGAAAAATAGTGCCCGAAATAAAATCCCGTCAACTCCATGGTGGGACCAAGAGTGTACTTCAGCGGTCAGGTCGAGGAACGAAGCCGAAGCGCATTACAATCGGGAGATGAATACTGAAAATTTGTTGTCCTACTTACAGGTGAATGCCAGATCCAAACAACTCCTCCGTAGGAAGAAACGTGCGGGTTGGGTAAAGTTCTGTACTTCCTTATCTCCTTCCACCCCAATTTCAACTGTTTGGAAGAACATTAACAGATTTAGGCGTGGATGTTCTCCATCTATCTCCTCACCAATCCCCAGGGAAACAGCTGAACTTTTTTTCGATAAAATTGCTCCACCATATGTCCCATTTTCCTCTGAGTGTCTTAGTGTTCCCCATCATATTGTTTCTGATGACCCCTTTGATGTGCCATTTACTCTGAAGGAACTGAATATGGTACTCAGTCATGTCCGGGACTCAGCACCTGGATGTGATGGTGTGCCGTACTCTTTTATTAGTCATTCTGGGGACAAAGCGAAATTATATTTCTTAGACATAATTAACTTTTGTTATGATCGTGGTTGGGTTCCAGATCAGTGGAAACTACAAATCATCATTCCACTGTTGAAACCAGGCAAACACGTAGATGATCCGAATGGCCTTAGACCTATTGCTTTGTCTTCAGTCTTAGCCAAATTACTGGAACACCTCATCAAAAACCGACTTGAGTGGATAGTCGAATCTAGAAATTTACTTCCGAACTACCAATTTGGTTTTAGGAAAGGGCTCAGCACTATGGACAGTGTTGGCGTTTTAGTGACAGACATTCGCTTAGCATTTTCCGAAAATGAGTCTGTTGTTGCAGCCTTCCTAGACATCTCCTCTGCATACGACAATGTTCTTCTTCCAGTTCTCAGGCAAAAACTGCATCAGCTGAGTATTCCTGGTAAGATGATCGAATGCATATGTGGACTACTTTTGTCTCGCTCCTTGGTTCTGAGGGTCCAGGGAGAGGAATTTGAGAGAAGGCAGACTTGGAAGGGACTTCCGCAGGGCTTTGTCCTTAGCCCTCTCCTTTATAACCTATATACAGCTGACATTGGCTCCTGCCTAAACAACAACTGTCGTATCTTGCAGTATGCTGATGACTTAGCCCTGTATGTGTCAGATTCCTCCATCGTTGACGCTGCGTCATCTCTGTGCCTCTCTCTGGACTCTTTAAACCATTGGCTCTTAAACCATGGGCTGTCATTATCCGCACCCAAAAGTTCGGCAGTTATCTTCTCCCGGAAAAGATTAATCCCTCACGTCTCAGTGACCATTTCTGGCAAAAATGTTCCTCTGGCTAACAAAGTAAAATTTTTAGGCGTTTTTCTTGATTCTAAATTGACAGGTAAGTATCATATAAATCATCTCATCCAAAAATGTGAACGAGTTATTTCCATATTAAAAGTCCTCGCAGGTGTCTGGTGGGGTGCCCACCCCTACACTATGAAATTGGTTTACAATGCTCTAGTTCGTAGTGTACTAGATTATGGATCGTTTCACCTGATACCATGTAACAGGGGTGCCTTGGCTAGACTAGATAGGGCTCAGTCTAAGTGCCTCCGGATCATCTCTGGGTGCATGAAGTCCTCTCCAATCAACGCGTTGCAGGTCGAATGCGCTGAACCTCCCCTAGCTCTAAGGCGGCAGTATCTGGCTTCCCGTTTCTTGTCTAGGTTAGTGTGTAGATCTTCCCACCCTCTTATTGCAAAATTGAATAAATTAAATGCCTTCTGCAGAAACTCAAATTATTGGAGAAATAAAGAAATCCCCTTAATCCTAAAACAATTCCGTATGATCCAAAGTTTAGAAAGTCCGGTCGTCCAATATCCCAAAATTCCCCTATTTAACTTCGATTATGAAGTCTTATGCTTCACTCCCAAAATCCTCTATAATATTGGTATATCCAAAAAGTCTCCTTCAGCGAATTCGGCCTTCAATGCGGTGGTGGGCGAGCGCTGGAATGGTTTTCAAAAATTTTTTACTGATGCTTCCAAATTTACTGATTCCAGCAACACTGGAGCGGCGGTGTATTACCAAAACTCCAGGATCGTCCTTCAATTTAAATGTCCTAGGGAATCCTCTGTGTTCACAGGCGAGTGTGTGGCTATATTAGAAGCATGTCTTTTTGTAGAGTCACACCCCAACATTGACAAAGCCGTTATCTTCACAGACTCCCTTAGTTGTTTACAAGCTTTAGTTCAAAATCCCTTCAAAAGTAAATTGCACAGCTCCATAGTTCTAAAAATTAAAAAAGCATTGTTATCATGTACTAATAGTCGAAGGGAAGTTCAGCTGGTTTGGATACCTGGTCATTGTGGCATTAAGGGCAATGAGTGCGCTGATGCCCTGGCAAAAGATGCATGCTCATCAGCTTCTGCTGATCTCTCTCACAATTCTCATCAGGGTTATGACTTGCTGAACCTGCCAAAAGCAAGCCTTCAATGTGCATGGCAGGAACAGTGGAATAACACTAGTAGGAAAAAGGGTAGATTCTACTACGCAGTTCAGCCAACCATAAAATCTAAACCCTGGTTTTTTAAATTTAAAAAGGTTTCTAAAAAAATCATATCGGTCCTCTGTAGAGTCCGCTTAGGTTTTTGTTGCACTCCTGTTTTCCTAGAAAAAATTCGTGTCCGTGACTCCTCCCTGTGCGAGTGTGGTTTGACAGAGGGTACTCTTGACCACATATTTTTTGAATGCTCAAACAACATCCCTCCTTTAGATTTATATAGTCGTCTCCCTAAATTTAAGATTCCTCTCCCAATTAATTTCCCCTCCCTTTTAACATATTGTTCGCCTGATCTACTTGTGGCGCTGATGAAATTCATCCGTCACAACAACATAAAACTATGAGTGGTAGCTTCAAACCTGCATATCTGTCTTTGTAGTTGTGGTATAAGTTTAAATGTTTTAACCATTATTATATTTATGTATTTTTATTTTTTGTTTGTTTCAGTCCAGTACTAACCCAACAAGTTCAACTGTATCATATCAATCGAAGATTTTTGTTACGTCTACAGTTGCTGTCCAGTTTAAAATTCCTTTTCTTTTATCTTTTAAATTATCTATTCACACACTTGCTTTTCCAAGTTACTTTTGACATTGGCAGAATAGTCGACATCGGCTCTACTTGCCATCAACAAAAAATAGAATAGAATAGAACGTGCCTGTCACAACAGTGTCGAATGTACGGACAGTCGAGTCGATCAGCGATCATCGCCAGGGCAGCATTGGAGCACTAGGAACTTATAATAATTATAACTTATATAGTGTGTGTGTTGATTTTTGGAGTTTCAATCATTCTACCGGTGGATTATTCAATATTTGTCTCGCCGGCCGGCGACGATACCAGCAGCCTCACGGACTCTTCATTTCGCCTTGGGCTGAGTGATGGTCTCAGGAAGACGTAAGTTACCTGGGCTTTTTGCTGCAAATCGTTGTATTAGTATTTGTGTTTCAGGGATTTCATCATTAGAGATTTAATTTTCATCTTTTTTTGTACCGCCAGATTTTGTTGTTCTTAAAAACAACGCAAATGAGGTGTCGGCTATTTACACGCCACACGATAGGTACTAAAATAAACACATGAGAATACTCTATTTATTGACCACGTGATATTTTAGTAAACAGATAGTAGAATACACTTTACACCAAAATAACATATAACTCTTTTACAAAATTCTTAATTGTATGTCAATCCCGAATATTTTAAACACAGGCCCTAGACAAAGTGTCATTCGATCAGCGAAAGAGATTGGTGAAATATCAAAATGCGTATAAGGCCGCGGGCACGAAGTCAGCAGCAGGCGGGGTGGCGGCGGCGGCGGTTGCGGCGCGGGGTTTTATGAGAAATTAGTGTCTTTATTCGCGAACAAGAATGATTGAAATAATTTGATACACCACGTCGGCGGCCATTTTGAAACATCGGTCGTTAAAAAGCCAAAAAATAAAATACAACACTACTTCAATGCAAACGTACGCGCATCGCTCGTACGCCTCTACTCGCGCCGCCGCCGCCGCGCCTTCGAGACCAGTTCCATGTAAATGTATGCATTGAAACGCGCCGCTCCCGCACCGCCACCGCCGCCGCCCCACCACCCGCTTACTTCGTGTCCGTGGCGTGAGATTGCTCATGTGTATTTTAATCACACTGAACTTTACAAGGCGAATGACTAGGTTCTGATACCTTGTTAGTTGGTATTACTCGCATGTTTCTAAGGCTCGATACATAAGACGATCGAATCGGTTTGTTTCGGTATTTCTTCTCCGGCGAGTAAGAAGGCGCGTAGAGTCGTACGCGCTCCTCAAAGAGAAGTCGGCAACAACTGACAGGGTCTACTAGGACTGATGCCTGTCTGGGTCGCGGATAAATTCGAAAGAGATTTACCGCGGCCCTAGCACAAGCAACTGAAGGAACTGGGGTGGGTTTTAGTCAGTAAAAGTCTGATACGCCCTCCACCCAGAGCGGGAGTAGTCATGGGATGATTTCCCACCCCCCAAAAAAAAAGGTTAGTCAGCAAGGAAACACCGGCCTCATCTAGTTTAAAATGACGAAAAAGCTACTCTATAGCAACCACGCTCAAAAAGTGACAATAAAACTGGCATAGCTTTTACCAAATAAGAAGGAAACTTCCGCCTCCTTAAATGATTACTTTTAAGTGCAGTTACAACTTTTATCTTAAGTGATAAAAAGATGAGATTACAGCGTGTAAAATAGACCATCTACCGCTACTCGTACCAAACAATCGCGAAATGGGCGCAAAACTAACACTCAATTCGTAACAATTGTTTAACTTGGACAAATATCATTGGGTATCCAATCACACGTTTAATGGGCTAACTTTATATTTGGACCGAAGTTTCCCCTTTTGTTATGTTCAAAAGATTATTTAGACAACGAAATGTGACGTAATCAGAACTTTGTGTTAAACAATGGGAAGGATTTACCGAGTCCTTTATTTAAAGAGGGCGTAGATATGACATATCGTGCGTTAGAGAGAGACTGTCACAGAGAGGAGTGAGAGAGATGACGCTATACAAAGGCGAACTGCCTAATCACACTAAAATTATAAAGGGTAAGTTTGGTTGTATGTGTGTATGTATGTTTGTTACTCCTTGACACTCAGACGGCTGAATGGATTTGGATTAAATTTGGTACCAGAAAAGGTTATATTCTAGGATTAACAACACATAGACTATAATTTATAAAGCTGAGAAGTACTAATTTCACGCGGGTGGAGCCGCGGGCGGCAGCTAGTAATATATGTTTATTTAGATGTTCAGGTGGTGGGTTAATCAATCAAGCCTTTAATAGCTAAACGAATTTAGATAACTGGTTAATCATGATTGTAATACTCGTACATATATTTTATCTCACTATTTTATCTCGGTAGTAGTAATTTTCAGCTTTTCTTTTGAAGTGACAACTTCTTTAGGCGCGTTGGGTTTGAGATGGGAAAAACAATTGAATTCGCGCGCCACCGGCACCGACACCGCAACGCGATTGTCTACGAGAGTGCTACGACGCCTAGCCTAGCGTCGTAGCACTCGTAGCGTTCTGTCTGTTTTTTTTCAACACGGGCAAAGTCGCTAGGAAAAGCAAACGTTGTATAAATTGACATGCCATATTTACGACAGTATCTATTTGTTAGGAGGGTGTTGTAAATGACCGGGAAGAGTTAGAAATGTCAGAAGGATGCGAGTTTGTATGGCTTTACATTAGGTGGACACAGGGTTGCCAACCCTATAGTTGTAACTACAGATTTACAGTTTTTTGTGAAATTCTCCAAATCTACAGGTTTTTTATTTAAAAAAAAAAAAAAAAAAATTAATGATTGTAGATAGACCTATGTGATTTATATACTAAGAAGTTTATTTCGTTAATCTAGGGAAAAGTGTAATTATCACATATTTCTTGTTCTTAATTCTACATGATTATATTTTTTAAATATAACTAACAATAATTACAAAAAAAGCAAAATCTGTAATAATAACGTTTTTTTTTTTATTAACATTTACAGATTTCTATTTTTTTTGGCTTGTTTTAAATTGTTCTCTAGGATGTACTATTTGGACAGACGACTTGCTAAGGGGTCGTTGTTCACAGTCGTCGGGGTCGTTTGTTATGGAAATCTATGGGGACGCCTCCGTCATGGTGGCAGGTCGTATTGTGTGTAGCAAAACATTGCGGTTCAATGTTGTTAGAGGTGACCGAGTACCTACTATGGTAGACCGTCTGACAAAAGTATGAATAGGGTATACAACGGAATATAACTTAAATACACCTAAATGATAAATGATTTTATTTTTGTAAGTAGGTTTTAACAACACTTTTACACGTCAACATTTTTTTTTGTCAGTTTTAGCTAGATGAGGCCGGTGTTTCCTAGCTGACTAACCTGAGAAGAAACGCCGAAACAAAATCAGAGGTCAAAGTCTCTTTTGAAGTGTTAAGTACTATTCTAAGAAAACTACGTGTTAGAAATTGGTGTGGTGTGGGTATTATAATATTAGGTTTTTTTTTTTTGGGGTGTGGGAATCATCTTATGACATCTTCCGCTCTAGGGTGGAGCGGAAGGGCGTGTCAGACACTTACTGACTAAAACCCACCCCTGTTCCTCCCTGCCCTACGTGCCCAGGGGCGAGGTAACTCTTTCGAATTTATCCTCAACCCCCGGGCAGGCATTGGCCGTGGCAGGCCCCGTCCTTTGCTGACAACTCTTTGAGGCGCGCGTGGAACACTACGCGCCGTCGACTCTCGGGCCTGGTGCTGATCGGGCGGCGAGTTACCCACTACTCGCCGTCCGCAGGCCCGGGTTTATAATATTAGGTTTAGATATTATCAAAATACCTGCACCTAACAACTCAATGCTGGTAAGTACATAAACCTCTTTAGGGAATATTATACCAATCAGAGGCATGTTCATCAAGCTTAGGTGTGATGTCGTAAATGTTATATACTTACCTCATTTGAATAATCACTATCATACAGAGCCTTAAATCTGCACATTCCATGCTTTGCTCTATCAGCATGTATTGTGTTGGCTAAAGTACTCGTATCTTCTTAAACTACTTCTTCTGGTTCCGCTTTGGCACGACGCTTTTTCTAGACTCTAGAACCAAAAATCTTTTTTTTTGTTTTACTAGACTAAAAATTATACAAACTGATTTTGTCATCACCAGCCTAAATTTTTTAAAGTATCAATCAAAAACACGATTTATGCAATAATAAAATCTATAAAAAACTTTTTTCAAAAAATACAACCAACTTCTAAAAAATTCAAAATAACTTTAATTTCGGAAGTCGGTGTATATATTTTTTTTGTTTCTTCGTTATTTGACACCAACTTCCGAAATTGAAGTTATTTTGCAATTTTTAGAAGTCGGTTGTATTTTTTGAAAAAAGTTGTTTTATTTTTCATTTTTTAGTTTTTTTTCTATTGTTGTTATACTTACACCAGAAGTAAAAGTAGATATTTAAGTTATGGCCGAATGGAATTTGAACATTTGTAGACCACCGAAACGTCATCTTTCTATACATATTTTTTGTTTATGTTGAATTTTTTTTTAAAGTGCTGAATCGATTTCGATAAAATTTATATGGGAAACCACCTCTGAAGTATGACCAAACAAAAAAAGAATCATAGAAATCGATTCACAAATGGCGGAGATGTCGCGTAAAAAAAAAAACATACAGACAAATTGAGAACCTCCTCTTTTTTGAAGTCAGTTAAAAAATAATACTCATTACAGTTTTAATAAAATAGAACACAGAAAGTTGCTCAAGGAATTGAACTCCTCAGCTAAACTTTTCCATCCCTCATTTTTGCTAGCGCTGTGACAGTATCACTTTTATATTTTCTACGACTTCTTTATGCTTCGAAATCAAGCTAATTAAAATTTCTTTCTCATTTGATGAGAAATTAGGGCCACGTTCACGCTTTTTCTTGCAGATAAACATTATTATTCAATAGAAAACAACTCTGTCCACAACTAAAACTCTACAGCTTATCTTCTTAGACTTAAAAAAAAGCAGTTTACCACAACCCAGAAATTAGAGTCCAGAAGAAAGTAATAACAGCCGCACGGGTCGATCCATCAGGTTAAGCTACGCTTGCCGGGTTTGGTCCATGGATGGGTGACCATCTTTACATACCGAGATTCCTCCGTGCCTCGAAAGGCACGTTAAGCCGTTAGTCCCGGCTGTCAATCGTGGATCTTTGACAGTCGTTACTGGTCGTCAGAAGCCCGAAAGTCTGACAACCAGTCTTACCAAGGGGTATCGTATTACCCAGAAACTGGGTTGTGGAGGTCAGATAGGCAGTCGCTCCATGTAAAATACTGGTATTCAGCTGCATCCGGTTAGACTGGAAGCCGACCCCAAGACAGTTGGGAAAAGGCTAGGCAGATGATGATGACCACAACCCAGAAATTAGTTACGGTGTTTTTCTTATTTATTTTTATTATTTATTGTTATAGCGAAAAAAATACACATTCTATGAAAATTTCAACTGTCTACCTATAACGGATCATGAGACACAGCCAGCTGACAGACAGACGGACGGACGGACGGACAGCGGAGGCTTAGTACTATTACCTATGGTCCTGTTGGTTAACCTTTGGGTAAGGAACCCTAAAAAACACCCTTTATAAGTACATGCGTCAAATCTTGCAACTGAATCTTAAAACAGTAATCCCCAACTGAGTGAGCTGAAACTTATCATACCATATGGTTTGGATGACAATGCAGGGCAACCTAAGTGGCAACTCTGTAAAGCCGATATGGCGGGCTCCCAAAGATGGCAGACCTTTTATTTTGTATGCAACCTCTTGATATTGGTATGAAATGAAAGAGTTTGCTTAGTGAAATACGAAAAAGCTTGTTTCTTTAAAATTTATCATAATTCAAAATATTTCCAAGTAAAAGAAAAATAAATCTGCTATTCAGTAATCTTAGCATAACCACAGACAGCCTCATCCCATATAAAGAAACGGTACCGCCGTAACTACGGGTTTTCGTCTGGTACAAGTAACTTTTGTTCTTCGTTCGGGCCCGTCCTCTACACCTCGCTAGATGGTGTTAGCAGCGACGGCTTGCAAGCTGAATGAATTTACTCAGTCTCACCAATATTTTCTCACACATTGAGGAATTATTTTAAAGTATTTTTGGCACTTCATAGCAGTTTTACTGTATCAAAATGTGTCACTATTCAAATTCTATAGAGGCGAATGGTTAAACTCTAAAACATAACACACCGCCATCTATTGGTACAAATATAGATGTCTAAGAATTCATTCCAATAATCATCTAAATTTGAATTACAAGCTAATCACTCCGCAATTTCATGCTTAGGGCACTTTATTAAATAAGAAAATACAGTTTTTACCATATTTGTTTTCAAAATATTAATATTACTTAAAAAAACTAAAAAATGAAAAATAAAACAACTTTTTTCAAAAAATACAACCGACTTCTAAAAATTGCAAAATAACTTCAATTTCGGAAGTTGGTGTCAAATAACGAAGAAACAAAAAAAATATATACACCGACTTCCGAAATTAAAGTTATTTTGAATTTTTTAGAAGTCGGTTGTATTTTTTGAAAAAAGTTGTTTTATTTTTCATTTTTTAGTTTTTTTTCTATTGTTGTTATACTTACACCAGAAGTAAAAGTAGATATTTAAGTTATGGCCGAATGGAATTTGAACATTTGTAGACCACCGAAACGTCATCTTTCTATACATATTTTTTGTTTATGTTGAATTTTTTTTTAAAGTGCTGAATCGATTTCGATAAAATTTATATGGGAAACCACCTCTGAAGTATGACCAAACAAAAAAAGAATCATAGAAATCGATTCACAAATGGCGGAGATGTCGCGTAAAAAAAAAAACATACAGACAAATTGAGAACCTCCTCTTTTTTGAAGTCAGTTAAAAAATAATACTCATTACAGTTTTAATAAAATAGAACACGCTTTTCGTATTATTTTTGTTTTTCTTATTTTTTTTCAGCAAACCCTTTGATTTGCTAACCATACCATGGAAATATATAAAAAACTGGCACGTGAATATCGGATTTCACACATTAAGGTTTCCTCACCAAATATCTATATATAATGTTAGTAAAGTATACGTTATAATAAACATTATCACAAAATTTCAAGTTCATAGGTTAATGGGAAGTTAATAAATTCTTCGTAACAAAATTTTGTAACAGACGACGGACGGACAAACAGACAGACGGACACGTGAGTGACAACAATAGGGCTCCGTTTGGACCCTTCGGGTACGGAACCCTAAGTCTGCCATCTTTGGGAGTCCGCTATATTGGATTTAGAATAAAGTCACTCAGCTTATGCATTGTCAACCAATTTAAACATATATGCAAAATTTCAGCTCAATCGGAAACCGGGAAGTGAATCAAATTTAGATTCTAAGATTATTTACATAGCTCTAGTTAATTAGCGCGTTAATAAAAAATCTAACGTTCGCCATATTTTGTCGAGTTATGCTAAGTTATGCTACCACGGGGTCTCATCTCGAGCAAAGAAAATTTAGTTCAAATAAATCTCAATAGATGGCGTAACATGCATCGATTTCTTATTAGAGTTTAAGTAATATTAATATTTTGAAAACAAATATGGTAAAAACTGTATTTTCTTATTTAATAAACTGCCCTAAGCATGAAATTGCGGAGTGATTAGCTTGTAATTCAAATTTAGATGATTATTGGAATGAATTCTTAGACATCTATATTTGTACCAATAGATGGCGGTGTGTTATGTTTTAGAGTTTAACCATTCGCCTCTATAGAATTTGAATAGTGACACATTTTGATACAGTAAAACTGCTATGAAGTGCCAAAAATACTTTAAAATAATTCCTCAATGTGTGAGAAAATATTGGTGAGACTGAGTAAATTCATTCAGCTTGCAAGCCGTCGCTGCTAACACCATCTAGCGAGGTGTAGAGGACGGGCCCGAACGAAGAACAAAAGTTACTTGTACCAGACGAAAACCCGTAGTTACGGCGGTACCGTTTCTTTATATGGGATGAGGCATCTGTACGCTAGTATGATATTGTCTGTGGTTATGCTAAGATTACTGAATAGCAGATTTATTTTTCTTTTACTTGGAAAGATTTTGAATTATGATAAATTTTAAAGAAACAAGCTTTTTCGTATTTCACTAAGCAAACTCTTTCATTTCATACCAATATCAAGAGGTTGCATACAAAATAAAAGGTCTGCCATCTTTGGGAGCCCGCCATATCGGCTTTACAGAGTTGCCACTTAGGTTGCCCTGCATTGTCATCCAAACCATATGGTATGATAAGTTTCAGCTCACTCAGTTGGGGATTACTGTTTTAAGATTCAGTTGCAAGATTTGACGCATGTACTTATAAAGGGTGTTTTTTAGGGTTCCTTACCCAAAGGTTAACCAACAGGACCATAGGTAATAGTACTAAGCCTCCGCTGTCCGTCCGTCCGTCCGTCTGTCTGTCAGCTGGCTGTGTCTCATGATCCGTTATAGGTAGACAGTTGAAATTTTCATAGAATGTGTATTTTTTTCGCTATAACAATAAATAATAAAAATAAATAAGAAAAACACCGTAACTAATTTCTGGGTTGTGGTCATCATCATCTGGCTAGCCTTTTCCCAACTGTCTTAGGGTCGGCTTCCAGTCTAATCGGATGCAGCTGAATACCAGTATTTTACATGGAGCGACTGCCTATCTGACCTCCACAACCCAGTTTCTGGGTAATACGATACCCCTTGGTAAGACTGGTTGTCAGACTTTCGGGCTTCTGACGACCAGTAACGACTGTCAAAGATCCACGATTGACAGCCGGGACTAACGGCTTAACGTGCCTTTCGAGGCACGGAGGAATCTCGGTATGTAAAGATGGTCACCCATCCATGGACCAAACCCGGCAAGCGTAGCTTAACCTGATGGATCGACCCGTGCGGCTGTTATTACTTTCTTCTGGACTCTAATTTCTGGGTTGTGGTAAACTGCTTTTTTTTAAGTCTAAGAAGATAAGCTGTAGAGTTTTAGTTGTGGACAGAGTTGTTTTCTATTGAATAATAATGTTTATCTGCAAGAAAAAGCGTGAACGTGGCCCTAATTTCTCATCAAATGAGAAAGAAATTTTAATTAGCTTGATTTCGAAGCATAAAGAAGTCGTAGAAAATATAAAAGTGATACTGTCACAGCGCTAGCAAAAATGAGGGATGGAAAAGTTTAGCTGAGGAGTTCAATTCCTTGAGCAACTTTGCTAATAGAAATGCTGATCAACTAAGAACTTGCTGGGGCAACATCAAAAGAAAAACAAGGCTGCTACCTTATTACGTGTAATTTTTGAAAGCTTTGTAAAAGCCCAAATGTTTTCATATATGAGTATAATTTAATATACGTACATTATTCATTTATAATATTGTATGCTCGTGTACTGTGTTAGTGTTGTTAGATTGTTCTTGATAAGTACAATAAAGTTATACGCTGCTTCCATTTCTATGATTTTGCATTTAATATCGGTTTGTAAGTTAACGGACCTCTAAGGCAGCAATAAAATTTAACGCCTGATTAAGGCGCTATTAGCTGCCAACGACCTTGAGTGGTTAGCTTGCGTGTTCTGTGCTGAGCTCACGTAACGCGTCGTATGTCCACCCAGTAATAGGACTCGCCCATCAAGGAGCGCTGTCCGAAATTAGACGCATTATTAATTTATTACACATAAAACAACACTAAGACTAATTAATAAATAATTAAATGATCTTTAAAATGGTTGGTATAGTTTTTTTGGGATTCTCAATTTTTTATCCGTGTTAGACATAACTATACAAATTAATTAAACTATGTTATGAAAATAGAATTTCAAATATTCTGAGATCAAATTACGACAGAAATTGTTTAGAATAACATATATTTTTTTTAAAGAAATAATACAAGTCGTTTAGACGTGATGGTCACTTAAAAACCATTAAAAGTCTAACTGCGCTTTAATCTATCCATTTAATCATGGTTTAGCGCATGGTGAAACGCTCGCTACTCTTAATGTTCCTTTAACATTTTAACAGAAGATTAAAATAACTAACATGTTATGGTGAAGCTAGCCCTAAATTAATTGTAGCGCATGCTGTGTAGCATGTGGCGCTGTCCTGCTGAAACCACATGTCACCAACATTAATGCTTTCCAATCGAAGCACGAAAAAGTTAGAACTCAAGTCCCGGACATTCGCATTGAATTTCCGAATTACGCCATGTACGCGCTAGTCGCGGTGGCCATTTGCTAGAAATCATATTTAAACATAAATGCCATAAACTAATCCCTCAAATAAAATTAATTCCATTGATATTAAAACATTTACCTGTGCTTTATTTCAATTTTAAAGTTAAAACACATCCGTTACAATCGAAGCAATCTACAGTATGTAACAAAAACCCTTTTGTTCCTTCTACCCATGTTTTAAGAATCGGTTATCAAACGTAATAAAGGAAGTCATTTATAAAAAACTGTTCATAAATAATTAAAATAAATATTTAATTATTAATATTTGTAAAGTCTAACTGATTTATTACCTCTGCAATGTTGTAGGCAAAATGTTTGCCTACAAACTACGTATGTTGCTGCTAATCGAATTCCCATGATTATTTTTCCGACCCAAATATCGACCAATAGAATTGCACCATTCGACGTCACGTGGTACAACCTACATGGTATTATACTGATAATTTTTTGAAAATTTTCTCTGGTAGTTGCTATATATAAAATAATCCCCCGAATACCACACGAGCTTCAAAATTATCTGGTATTTCCCGATAGGTTCCCTGCAAACAAATAAAATCGTCAAGTTTTTCAGGAAAAATCACTCGCGCTTCGCGCTCGTGATTTTTTAACCTGAAAAACTTGACTCCTTCATTTGTTTGCAACGAACGGAAATACCCGATAATTTTGAAGCTCTTGTGGTATTATAAGTGAATATTCTATCCATTAAAACGGTTTCCCCAGTTCCCACTTCACCTTTTAAGGTTACATTAGCCAATGAAAACTAACTAAACATTTTGCAATAAGTACAATTGTGGGTACAAAAGGTTTACTTTAATTTATCTGCAATGTCTATTCTGTTGGCGTGTTTAGCTACTCTGTACAATCATTGTCGCCCCTAATGCAGTTAGCAGAGACTTACAAACAAACGGTACACTCCCGTTCATTGTTAAAATTAAGTCTCTAAAAAGAGTACAGTAATAAATGTAGTCTTTCTAGCGTTTCGTTACCGAAGGGTAACCAACAGGACCCTATTACTAAGCCTTCGCTTCGCTGTCCGTCTGTCCATCCGTCCGTCTGTCCATTCGTCCGTCTGTCGGTCAGCGGGCTGTATCTCATGATCCGTAATAGTTAGACAGTTGAAATTTTCACAGAATGTGTATTTCTTTTGCCGCTATAACAACAAATAATAAAAATAAATTAAAAATGAAAGGGGGGCTCCCCTACTAGAAACGCATTTTTTTTGGCTTTTTTTGCTCAATCTTAATAATGGCAACAAGTAAACGGGCATAATTTTGTACGATAGTACGGAACCCTTTATGCGCGAGTCCGACTGGCACTTGGTCGGTTTATTTTTTTATATTTTATGCTTATGGTAAACCATTAATATTTTGAGGCAGTGACATTTTGGTTATGTGCAAAAACGCCACAAAAATTAAGTGTGACTGGGCTGGCCACGTGTCTGCCTCATGCCAATGAGCTATGAACTAAAATAATTACTATTTGACCCCCTGACAAAACTAGAAGATGTCGTGGTAGACCACGCAGAAGACGACCTATGTATGGTCCAAACTAGCCATGCTCCGAAATACTTAGTAATCATGGGGGTGAGTCTTTTCCCAGTAGTGAAATTATACCTACTAGGTGACAGTTACCAGTAACCAGTATAGTACAGTCTCAGGTATCCGTCGTTTCAGTACTCCGGCACGTCCATTAGTCCGGCACCCTCCACCTGGACTTATCTCACCGCTTCCTACATGGTCCCTTATTAAAATAGGACATTCTAAAATGCTTTATGTTAATTATCTTGATGTTTTTTATACAATCCAGTAATTCGAACATTCCAATATTCCCCCTGGTTTTTAATACTGCCGGATTTGTGAGACGGGGTCAAACTAAAAGTTTTTAGAAAATGAAAAAATACACTAAAAATTAAAAAATAACTTTAATTTCGGAAGTTGGTGTTTGTATTTTATTTCTTCGGTATTTGACACCGACTTCCGAAATTAAAGTATTTTTTTTTTAATTTTTAGTGTATTTTTTTTGGAAGTCGGTTGTTTCATTTGTAAAAATATTTTTTTATTTTTCACTTTTTAGTTGGGTATACCACAGAACTAAAAACCCCAATAACATGGAACGTGGAATTTAAACATACTCATAATAGAAAAAAACCAAAACGTCATCTATGTATACGTATTTTTCGTTTTTGATTAGTTTTTCAAAAAACGCTAAAGCAATTTCGATAAAAAAATTATGGGACAACCTCGGAAGTATATTCTTTCGTATAAAAAAATACTTTTGAGAATTGGGATTAGTTTTTCAAAAAACGCTAAAGCAATTTCGATAAAAAATTTATGGGACAACCTCGGAAGTATATTCTTTCGTATAAAAAAATACTTTTGAGAATTGGTCTACAACTGCCAGAAAAATCGCTGGAAATACATTTAAAAAATATATATATATATACATACAGTCGAACATAGAACCTCCTCCTTTTTCGAAGTAGGTTAAAAACGAAATAATGTAGAAATCTGTTAATATTTTTATTGCTTTTCAGAGTAGTCTCTGTTCCTTTCTAAGCACCGTCTCATGCGATGGAACCATTGAATGAAGCAGCGGGCCCACTCTTCTTTAGGGATCTCTTCCACGCTTCTTTTTCAAACGCAACCACCCGATCTTCAGGGTTCTTAAAACGAAATCCTCTAAGTTTATCTTATATTTTTGGAAATAAATAAACGTCACATGATGACAGGTCGGGACTGTAAGGAGGATGACTCACTAACTCCACACCTTCGATAGATAAATATTCGATAGTCAGTCTGGCGGAGTGAGCTGGAGCATTGTCGTGGTGGAGGAGGATCCTGCTTCTTGGGCACTGCTGTCTCACGTTTTCCCAGACAACTGCAATGCAACTGCATAAACAATGACTGACATACTAATCTGCAGTAACAGTCATTTTGTCTTCTAGGACAATTGTAGCGAAATGACCCGTCCGTCCAAAGAATGAGGCAATAATCTTTATTCCTTGACTTCTGCCCTTCTTTACTTTTGTCGGCAAATCTTCTAATGGAAACGTCCGTAGTACAGATTGTCTTTTGGTTTACAATATATCCAGCTTTTATCACCTGTGACGATGTCATATACAGCATTCGAGTCACCTCCGTCATACTTTTGAGCGGTATACCAAATCAAAGGATTTTTGATTTTCCATCAAATTATGAGGTATCCATCTAGTACAAAGCTTTCTGACGCCTAAATGTTCATAAGAGTAAGAGTTTTTGTACTTGACTCATACCGATGCCTAAAGCTGCCCGAATATGTTGATATGTCACCCTTCTATCAGCTTCTATCATTAGCCTCACAGCACTCATGTTATCTTCAGTATTCGTCGTAGAAGGACGTGCTTCTCGCAAATCATCAATAAGTTTGCTTCGACCACGTTTAAACTCATTAAGCCAGTTGTAAGCAGTGGCAGGGGATGGAGCTTCATCATGAAATGCTTATCGAAGTCTACCTACCTACTACATTGTTGTTGAGTAAGACCGCAACGAAAGTTAAATAAATAATAAATCCATTTCGACGCACGACAGACACTTTTTAAATTGCCACCAATTTGTAAGACAAACGACCAGCAAACGACATAATTATTTGAATTTATTAGACATACTCGTAGCTATAGATTCCCAAGGAGTTCCTAATCGAAATTTAAATAAATTTTTCGTCAAGGTGCTTTTCTTACTGGCCTATTCTAAGAACTATTTTTTTTTTGTCTTAAAACAAAAGCAACAATTTTTGAAGCCTCTGACTCCCAAACTAGGCGAGCCTGTATGTCAGGAGTCAGCGCATTCCCCATTTTATTTTGGCGGAATAATTTAGATAAACTTATGATTTAAGAAAAAATAAAAATAAAAACTAAAACTTTCAGTGCGACCCACGTATATTTGTTTACCAAATAACGCATCGAGTCAAAAACACCATGCAATGTAAGTTAACTTTATTAATTGAAAATGTTCCAACGAGTTGTTTTACTATTTTGTCCTGGAAGAGTTTTGATCAAAAGCGTTAGTTTATATTTTAAAGTGGTGTCAACGGAATTGCTAAGTTTTAGTTGGACTAAGTGCTAAGTTTTGCACAGTGTATGAAGCCGAAGTCTAGGCACAGTAGCTACGTACATAATTTAAAGTTACGCTTGTCTTGGACTTAAATATTTTGGCTTTCTAGCGAGCTTAAGAAAACTTAACAATATTGTAGTCTTAGTCACGTTGAGCATTTTAAAATGATGCTAAACTAATTGTGTATCTTGAGCACAGTTTAGGCTGTTTAGATTTTATGTTTCGAAAGAAAGAAAGAAATGTGCTGCTTCTTACAAAATAAATTTGTTCTAGCAGATCTGCGATAGGAAAGTTGGATAACAGATGCAGACACAATGTATGTAAATAGATCTAAGGAAACCTAAAATAGACTATAATACCTATCGAATGTATACATAATACGTTCGATTCAGATACCAAAACCAATGTACATAATTAAATATAAAATACATACCTATGTATTCTAATTATTATAAATATAACATTATGAGATGGCCGACCACATTAGCGAGTGTAGCCTCATTACCGATCCAGCTAATGTTAACTTATGTTCACTTGACAAAATGTTGCATTACTATGAAAAAAATAATCAGACGGCGATAAAATTACAAGTTACTGATATTGTCATCATTGACCACATCTATAACTACTCGTAGCGACGCTACAGGACATGTTAATTTGTTAGCGTTGGAACATCACTAACACGGATAAATATGCGTATGTGTGTATAGGCGCAGCAGCCCGTATAGCGCAAGCGATAATGGTAATTGCGGTGTAAGTGGACTTATAGACGTTGACTGTACATACTACAGAATCTGAGGGCATGTCGCTCAGTGACTTCTTGAGTGTAGTCTTATGGTTGAGGTGTGTAAGATAAAAAACACGGGACTTCAATACTTGATACGTTATATTTGTTTGTTTGTAGTTTAATTTTTCTTTTTTTTTCGTGCTGAGATATTCCACCTAAGGCACCTATCAATATTTTTCGCAGGTGCCATCCGTCCTCAAACTCTCTGACAATCTTATTTGTTTTAAAACTCGAATTAGTATTTATTTATTTTATTCATAATGTGCCATGAGCTCTAAACCTTCTAAAAAGTTCCTGATGAAATAGTCTCTACAATACCAACGTTTTGCTTGGACTACATACAACCCTAGACTGGGTTACTTTTTGCATTCGAAAATCTTCCAGGCAAAAAAAGGGGGGTGATCTTTTACTCCCTTAACTTTTAGTAGAAGGAGGGTTCCATACATAGAACCCTCCTCCTGAAAGTTAAGTTATACATGAATATAAAGTTTATCACTATGGGATCAAAAATGTCATTTAACATTTATCATTTACAAATAGGTACATAAACAGTCCGCCAACAGGGAGAGATAGCGGGAGATCGTGCGGAGAGCTGTTTCCGCCTCTACCACAAATGTGGACGCCTCTACGTGACCACGACCGCTCTGCCAAGATCGACACGACAGAGAAGAAGATGGCATCAAGGATGAAACAACCTGTAGATCAGAACCCTTTGTTTTTTTTTTTTGGAGGTTGGGAAATCATCAAACGTTTTATATTCGCATAGATCGATAAAATACTAGAAACAGTTGCTATTTTCCTCCTTAAAAATCAAAATTCAAAAGTCAATTATTCAAACTAGGCTGTGAGCCAGCACTTTTTGAACGTCAAAGTTCTACATAAAGACAGTTCCCCAAAAACGCCCGCCCGTCACCACTTCTTAGTGTTTTAGCTTGGAAGAAGAAGTGGCGCAACAAACTCCCCAGACTTGTTCATACATATGAGTACTTTCAACTACTGAAATATCTATATATATATAAAAGGAGAAACTGACTGACTGACTGACATATCAACGCACAGCCGAAACTACTGGGACTAGGAACGTGTAATTTTGCACACGGCATCCTTTTATAATGTAGAGGAGCACTAAGAAGGGGTTTTTGAAAATTCGACCTTTAGGGGAGTGAAAAGGGGGATTTTGTTTGTATGAAACTTCGTCATTCCACGCGGACAAAGCCGCTGGCAGAAGCTAGTTTCCAATAAACTAAGAGTCACCCTTTGTAGATTTGAAAATCGTTTCATAGATTATCCTGGTAGATATGTAGGTACTGTAGAACCCCAAGGCACCAGTACGGCCTGCAGGGATCCTGAGACGTTCTTCGAAGTTCGGGGGATGTCTCGTAGCTTGGCGACTCGCTGGCTTATTGCGAGGGTACTGTACGAAAGGGTAACTCGCTACGGACGGATAAGAAAAGAGCTGAGGGCACTTTGAATAACTATATTAATTAGGCATAAGAATAACATGTGTGCCCACTTGCCAGGGCAAAACTCCCATCTGACATAAAACAAAATTCACACCTACTATTCTAAATTAATCCATCGGCTCTCCAATATTCTTAACTGCCAGCTAAAGGCCGGTGTAGACCCGCTGAGATTAGGCTGTGTCTACAATCGTCACAGTACCTAGTTCCAATCTACTTAATCTGTATATGAAGTTTACTGAATCTTCTACAATTTATGAAATGGAGTGTGTACCTACTCGTAAATACGACAAACTGCACTTACTTTATGACCCTCGCAAGTTAATCACAATTTATTTCCGTAAACAACTGTTATTTCTTATGATCATTGCAGATTTCTAATTAGTATACTAATGAATGTTTCCAAGCACGTGTAGTTTTGCATCGTTAGTTTTCTTTGTTATACACGTGCATGGTATCCTTTATAGATTAAAAAAGGCAAGTTCCTTTTTTAGGGTTCCGTACACGAAGGGTCCAAACGGAGGCCTATTGCTGTCTCTCACGTGTCGGTCTGTTCATCTTTCAGTCTGTTCGTCTGTCTGTCTGTCCGTTGTCTGTCACAAAATTGACTTATGTACTTGGTATATTATTACCTATTATACTAACAAATACCAAATTATTGATTTCCCTCATATGGTACGGAACTCTAAATGTGTAAAGTCCGACACGCACTGGGCCGGATTTTTTTATTTACTTTAATTTAATCACAACTCCTTGTACACAGGGGTTTATAGAAGGAGCTGTACCTCTGTGTACACAGAGGATTCGTTAAGCTAGTACTTTCATTAAAATAACTATTGTTTAGTTACATGAGCCAACGTTGTTGTTTGATTAATACCAATAACCGCCTGTACTAAATTTTAAAAAATCTGATATTTAACTGTCGCATCCAACTAAATTCTCCTCTTTGAGGAGTGGATGGAGAAGCGCCACGGCGTCCTCACCATCCGCCTGATGCAGGTCCTCACCGGACACGGAAGTTTCGGGAGGTTCCTGTGTAGGATAAGGCGGAGGGAAACGCCCGGATGTCCCCACTGTGAGGATCGCCCAGAGGACACGGTGGAGCACACGGTGGAGATCTGCCCCGCTTGGGCGGAGCCCCGCCGTGTCCTCGTGGAGGCGATAGGAGGCAGCGGCCTCTCGTGCCCGTCCCTGGTCCAGGCCATGGTATGGAGCGAGAGGGAATGGGCAGCAGTCTCCTCCTTCTGCGAAGCAGTAATGCTCGCGAAGGAGGAGGCGGAACGAGTGAGGGAGGCGCAACAACAGAGTCGCCCTCACGCACTCAGCAGCAGCCGCCGCAGGAGACGCCTGGGTCTTCGGACGTTGCGAGACGATCTCCGGCCACCGTAGACCCGGGCCTGCGGACGGCGAGTAATGGGTAGCTCGCCGTCCGATCAGCATCAGGCCCGAGAGTCGACGTCAGCAAACAGGACGGGGCCCGTCATGGCCGATGCCTGCCCGGGGGTTGAGGATAAATTCGAAAGAGTTACCTCGCCCCTGGGCATTCAGGGCAGGGAGGAACAGGGGTGGGTTTTAGTCAGTAGCAGTCTGACACGCCCTCCCGCTCCACCCAGAGCGGGAGAAGTCATTGGATGATTTCCCACCCCACAATAAAAAAAACTCGTGTCTGCATTGACTTTCAGGTTGCCATTGAATTTCACCTAGTGTTAATGCATCACTCCGTTTGGAATTTTCCACCCGACATTTCCAAAGGGCATTTATGTTTCAGCATAGACTTATTAATTTCAACCCTTACTTGATTTAAGGCTAGTAAAATATTTAACTTGCTTTAGATAAAATCAGAATCTATTGGTTTACTCTAAAATGTTTCTAAGTAGTTTTCATTTGAGATCAAACGGTTCAATCATTACAATATCTCGTTCATTGAATATTACCTACTCATTCAAACGAGTAACTTTAGAAAATAAATAATAGGACTCATTAAGAGCGAAGGTCAGTCCTGTGTTAATTACACAGGGTTTATTATGAAAATAATTACGTTTAGAATTAACGAAGCGTGTGTCGTTAACGATAGTAATAATGCAAAGTATTTTGCTGTCATTCCTATTTTTTATTTTTATATTTTTCAAGTTTATAAACATAATAATGGCTTCTAGTCTCTAGATATTCATCATGAATACCGTTAGTTTTATTTTTTTGCCATTTTTCTATTGAACCCTTATAGCTCTGGGAAACCAGCAAAACTAACAAACCTTCCTCGTATATCGCACTATCTATTAGTGCAAAACCGCATCAAAATCTATATCTAATTTAGGAGGAGTTAGCAGATAAACAGACAGACGCGGAATCCTACGACTTTTGCTGGTTTCCCAGAGTTTATAAGTCTTCTGACAGCTGCTTCACCTCTTACGTGAATGTCGGACACTATTGCAGGTGAACGTACTACCAGGATAAAAAGTGTCTTATATCCTATCTACAAATATTGCAAACATCCAAAGCCGTAGGGGGTCAGACGTAGGGGTGGGGCGTGATTAAATAATAAACTTCCAAACATTGTACTATCCTACTTCCTACTAATGCTACTAATATTATATATGCGAAAGTTTGGATGAATGTATGAATGTTTGTTACTCAACCACACCAGCAGGTGTATTCGCTAACTCAGTTGACATTAACTTGATAGGCACTATGCAGTACATTGCTGCTTTGACGTATAAGAAAACAAAAATGTACTACGTAGTGCTATTATAATCGATGTCTACCGAGCAATGTACTGCAAAGTGCCTATCAAATTGATGACTTTTTTTAAGTTATCGAATTCACATGCTGAACGGCTGAACGGATCTGGATGAAATTTTTCACAGAGATAGATTCAATCAATCTGCCTAGTCTTTGCCCAACTATCTTGGGATCGGCTTCCAGTCCAACCGGATGCAGCTGAATATCAGTATTTTACATGGAGCGACTGCCTATCCGACCTCCACAACCCAGTTACTGGGTAATACGATACCTCTTGGTAGGACTAGATGCAAGACTTTCGGGCTTCTGACGACCCGTAACGAGTGTCATAGATCCACGATTGACAGCCGGGACCAACGGCTTAACGTGCTTTCCGAGGCATGGAGGAATCTCGCTATGTAAAGATGGTCACCCATCCATGGACCAACCACGGCAAGCATAGCTTAACCTGATGGATCGACCTGTGTGGCTGTTTTTACTTTAGCCACGAGCACCTCTAACTTTTGCAGAGATAAATTATGGTCTGGAATAGCTCCTAGACATTAATTTATATTGGTGGGAGTATTTATACCACGCGGGCGAAGCTGCTGACAGAAGCTAGTAACGTTAACGTTTTGACTGTTATGAATAGAATAGAAAACTCGTTAATATATACACCTTATAAATTACAAAAAAAAATATGAAGAAAACATTACATAGGGTGACACCTTATCGCTAAAAGCGATCTTTTCAAGACAACCTTTGAATGGATTTTAAAGACAAAAGGATATACAGTACTGTAGGTAGTCTCAGGTGTACTATTTATAATATTATATACAATAAATACATTATAGATAAATATATACATTAATAATTATGAAACAAAAAACCATAGAACCCGAGTAAAAACGATTAAAGGGAGAGGTGGAAGTGGACAAGGATTGAGCACGCCTTACCGATACGGGCAAGGCATTCCATAACCGCACCGCTTGAACCGTAAAAGATTTGTCGTAAAAGCTGGTGGAATGCATCGGCATCTCTAGTCTCAAGTTTTCCGATGACCTCAGATATCTATTATGTGTGTCATGAAGGAACTTGAAACGTTCTTTAAGATAAGTGGATGTGTGGATGAAGAGCCCTTGAGCTCACTAAACTGTTTACACTCATTTTGGTGATAAACTATTCCAGATTTCTGAAACAGGATCAGTAGTATCATTTATCTTCTTTAAATATTGCAATTAAACAAATAATTTGCAATAATCTTTACATTAACACGTAAAAATAAAGTAGTTAAGTGGATTGTTAGACTTGGCATTATTAATACACTAGTGACCCGCCCCAGTTTCGCACGGGTATAATTTTGTTTGTTTGATTTCCCAAAATTTTCTTTCATACAAACCTTGTCCTGACAAACAGAAACACAAAAAAAAAAACAAATTTGGTGCAGTCATTCGAAAGTTATGCGCGTACATACATTTTAACGATCCAGTTTTATTTATATAGATTTCTAATGTTAGTAGGACCCTACAACGACTTCCGTTTTCACTCTCACCCATCAAAGTCCTTCCACAATTTCAAGCAACATTACCACAAAGTAGGTCAGCAGAGCTCGAACCTGAAGTAACAGTGCCGAGAGAGATCTTTTATCTAACTCGTTAGAAGTGCACGTGTACTACAGAGATACCGGTAACGAGACTGTAAATCTTTTCCTTTAGCGGTAAATACACAAGTTTAGGTAGAGATTTACTCTCTTTATTTAGTGATGTACGCAACACCTTGGGAGTTACAGGTATGGGGAAAATGTTAAAGGAAAAACAGTTCAATTGTAAACAAGTAGTAAGTATCAAAGCTAATATAGATACTTTCGATATTAAGAATTTATTTCTCCAAAGAATATTATAATGTTCACCTATGAGAGAAACATCAAAAACATCTTAAATCTAATGACATCATCTGGCAATTACTAATAATCTAATGACATTGAGTATAATTATGTAATTGCGTGCATGTGGGTATATGTCTATGGGAGCGCCTGTATTTTTGAAATATGTTTGCTCTAAATCAAAACTAGGCTGAGAGCTAGTACTTTTTGAACGTCAAATTTCTAGATAAAGACATTCATACAAAAACGCCCGCCCGTCACCACTTCCTAGTGTACTAAAGAACAATACGAGAGACAGTCCTTTACAAAAGGATATGCAACGCACCTGTGGAACTCCTGTTATTGTAGATGTCCATGGTGGTGACTACTTACCATCAGACAGGTACTTACCATCAGACGGGTCGCCTACTCGTTTGTATGTGGCAGAAAAATACTGTTGGTACCCATACAACTTGCAACTGTCTACATAGCAATACTTTTTTAGCATATCTCACACACACATGACACATGGCTTGCCTCAGTAAACTGTGACTTTAATAGGCTCCTAAATTTTCCTCCTTCAATCAATCTGCCTAGACTTTTCCCAACTAAGTATTATAGCAGTATTTTACATGGAGCGACTGCCTATCTGACCTCCACAACCCAGTTACTGGGTAATACGATACCCCTAGGTAAAACTGGTTGTCAGACTTTCGGACTTCTGACGACCCGTAACGACTGTCAAAGATCCACTATTGGCAGCCGGGACCAACGGCTTGACGTGCTTTCCGAAGCACGGAGGAGTCTCGGTATGTAAATGTGGTCACTCATCCGTGGACATAGCCGGCAAGCGTAGCTTAAAGTGATGGATCAACCCGTGCGGCTGTTATTACTTTAGCCACGAGGTCAAATTCAAATTCTCAAATTTTCCTCCTTCAATAAAACAAAAGTAAGTAGGTGCCTAAATCGGAACAGAAAAAACCATTCAACATTTTTTGCAAAACAAGGGGGCGTCAAAAATGAAATCCTCCCAACTCAGGGTGTCGGCACACAAACTCATTAAAAACTTCTGCTAAAAAGGGGGAAGTCTAAATTGGCGACTGGCCAAATTAAATGTTGATAAAAAAAATTAAGCTCCTATTTGCGTTGGCCCATGCAATTATACAGGCGATAAGATTAGACCCATTTTAGACGACACCGAGAATCATTTGCATGAATTAGTTTGAGTTGACATGGCAAAAAAGTAGCGGAGCCACGACAGACGTGACGGGCAAATTAATGTCGAATCACGGCGCCTCCTGCTCTAATTAAAACGCTTCATGATTTTAAATAAAACCGTGGGAGAGTAGCTTTATAACTGTTCGATTGGGAGAGTTGTTTATCTGGGGCAATCGGGGATGGACGAATTTGATTTCGACGTCTCAGAATAAAATTAAAGTTGATTCATCTTTTCCAGAATGTTTACTACCTCACACTTAACGCCATTAAGTAACATCAAATTTTTATATTGGTAGAGGAAATTTCCGATAGGATGAGAAATTCGAGGTAATCGTTAAGGCGTTTTGCCTGAATGATTACCTTGAATTTCTAAATGAGAATTAGGATGATGACAATCGCAAAAACTCAAAAATTGGTAGTATTCTAATTTTTTTTAGCTAAATCTATTTAGTTTGAAGCTGCAGACAAAATATATGTTAATTTCATTATATTTCTGAGAACTTTGTTGTTTCTGAAACGTTACCTGTAACTTTGACCTTTTAATTTTTTTCCGGCATACGTAGGTAAAATTTATAACAAAATAATAATGAATCGAATCTTAATGCAAAACTTTGTTTTTTTAGATTTTTAACACACTTATACTTCACTTTCAACAATATAAACGTAGAAGTTAAATTTGAACCTATTCCCGGTTATCGATTAAGCTGAATTTTGCGTGCCTACATATTTAGTTTGGATTACAATGCATGGTAGCTAAGTGACGTCATTCTAAATTCAATATGGCGGATTCCCAGAAATGGCGGACTAGTTATTTTGTATGTATTCCCATGAGATGGTGACAAATGAAAAGGTTTGATGAGAATAACACGACAAATAAAAAATAAAATGTGTTTTTGTTTTCTTAAACTAAAGAAAATTATTGTTAATAAATCAACTCAGTTTTGAGTAAATTAAATAAAATATTTCATATTTTGCAATAAATTACAAGCATTGCGTCGTCGCGAATCTCTTTCTTTTCCATGCATTCCGAGAGTGATCGCGCTTTATAAGGTCATGTCATGACCATAAAATTGAATCAAAATCTTATGATTTTAATTACATTTATCTACTGTTTCGCAGAAGGTCTGTAGTACAACAATTTATACATTATTTACTACAATTATCTGAACAATACCAACGCTCCAAGAAAATGCCTATTCACACCCACCACTTAATTTTCACTCAACTACCACAGTTATACACTAGAAGTTCATTAATCATACTGAACTACTGGATAAACATTGTAGTGAATAGACGAAATAAGTATTACGAGAGAGCATTTCTTCGCTTGACCTACAAGAAAATTAAGGGTGTCCTTTTATTTACTTTAATATATTTTACAACTGGGAGGAGCTCGTGGCTAAAGTAATAACAGCCGTACGGGTCGATCTATCAGGATAAGCTACGCTTGCCGGGTTTGGTCCATGGATGGGTGACCATCTTTACATACCGAGACTCCTACGTGCCTCGGAAAGCACGTTAAGCCGTTGGAGCCCTGAGGTTCTACAGTACCTATCAGAAACAATTGGGACCTAAACATTTTTTTTTTAAGTTCAAATGTATATTTTTGCTAGGGCTACTGAAAAAGGGATTCGATTAAAGTAAGCAGGCAAAAACTGTACGAAATTAACCACGATATTCTTGGAATATAATAGAAAACATTATTTTACTCGACACAAAACAACAGAAAAATCATAAAAGTAGTAAAAAGAGAAGAATAGAACAGAATTTGATATGAAAATAGAATACAATATGAAAAACCCCCGATACAAACATACCTCTGAAATGTCATAAAATAATAAGTATATTTAAAGTACCTTAAGTTCACTACTAAGTACTTTAAGTTTTATTTAAGTAGTAATATTTAGATCCAAACCTATCGGGAGACCGCTAATGCGATTTACTTAGTTTTATTTTATTTAGGTACTTAGCGGTCCCTGGTTACTGGCTGGCGGTTACTGGTTTACATGTAATTTTTTTTTTTTAGTCAACACGAACCTATAACACACAAAACATATACACACACATACATATACATTTATACACCTTCAGCCAACCTAAAGAGAGGATACTTTTTTACTTTTTGTTATTCGTGCACTATAATTTTATTTTTGAATTTGATTTTTATCTAATTTTATTGTTACTATCTTTTTAATCAAATTAATAATTTATTAACTAATAATTGAACTGAAAAATTGAATGATTATTTAACTGGATTATTTTTATAATTGAGCATTTGAACTTGAACGATTGAAAAATAATTAATAGTGAAACTGTTTGCATAAGTTGTAAATATAATGTAATGGGTAAGCTCTGGCACCCTTAACACAAGTTAAATCTTAGTTTGGGTGCCAGAGGTCGTTAATCTGTGTTAATGCAATTTTTAATAGAAACGATTTCTCAATATGTAAATTAATATTATACTAAAAAAAAATATTGAAAAATAGGAAGTAAATATATTATTATTATGTTTTTTTTTTACTATTGTTAGGCTCGTGTTTTACCGCTATCTCACCTGATGGTAAGCGATGACGTGGTCGATCTTGGGGCACGCTTGCTTGGAAGTAACCTATTCACTCTTGATTTAAAGACCCCAGGTTGTAATTATCAGGAAACATAAACATAGCTGTACTTACGCACAAGGAATGTATTCCCAAAACGCTTCGTGTGTATGGGTGAAATGTCCACCATGTTTAGTAGTGCATCACCGCGTGCCGTACGTCTTGTGGTCCGATGAAGGAACAGGCTTGGCGGAATTAAATTATGCAATTCCGACGCACACTTCATACCCTCTTCAACATTCCCCCACTTGTGTCGAGGGCTTTTAAATTTATGTTATTTTATACCTAATTACTACTAGAAACCTTACGATTGCCACTCCGACGATAGAAAAGGCACTACATCTCGAACCAAAATATCATATCGATTAAGCGAGTGAAGTAGTTTAGAATCTGCCACCAATTTTTTATTCTCATTTCTTATTTCTGATTCATGATCAGATCTTAATCACCATCTATAAATTGATACCATTTTTATAACCCCAAACACGATACTTCAGATGTAAGTAAGTGAGGAGTTGGGTATCCTGTAGATTCCATGCCACGCTACAGCATCAGGTTGGTCGGAAGAAACAACAATCTGATTGATATCTAAATTTTATATGTACGTAGAAATGAAGAAGGATAAATGTAGGTAATTAATCATTTTATTATGGCGCCGACTCAAAATTAGTTTACATAAAATTTGATATTTTATGTAGGTAAATAAGCTCAATACTCAAGACTTAAAGGGTTTATTTATTTTTTGCTTTATAGTTCTTTTTCGTCGGTTAAATTTTTTGTTAAAAAGTTTTTTATTTAATGATTTTTTGTGACGCACATCATCTTTTCATACTCTGAGGCTAGTTTGTAATCCTTCATCATTCCTCTTGGCACTGAGGTTCCCAGGATATTGACCAGTTGTGGTTACCTCCAATAATCTAAAGACGTCTTTTCTCAAAGTATATTAAGTGGTATCTGTCACTAAAACCAGTTTTTTATATCTAACTTCTGTTGTTTAGGAAAGGTATGGTTTCCATCATCAGCTCAGTTTCATGATGTGATGATTCCTAAATGCAAATACCTGATTAAGTTATGAAAAGTAAACAGAAACAATATTTGTGCCCAATTTTCGAGGTTTTCTCTCAATTTTATCAGGATTTCATGATCAGATCCTAATGTCCTTAACATGAAACCACCCTTGAGGTATACCCTATCTAATAAAAAAAGAATCATCAAAATCGGTTTATAAACAACGGAGTGAGGGCCGAACATACGTACAGAAACGCTAAACTTGCCCACAATTTTCGAGGTTTTCTCTCAATTTTATCAGGATTCCATTATCAGATCCTGATTTCCTTAACATGGGACCACCCTTGTGGTATACCCTATCTAACAAAAAAATAATAATTAAGATCGGTTCATAAATGACGGAGTGAGGGCTGAACATACACAAAAAAAAAGAAAAAAAATATATATATACGGTCGAATTGAGAACCTCCTCCTTTTTTTTTCGTCGGTTAAAAAAGGTTCCGTCGAATTAGAAACCTCCTCCTTTTTAAAGTCGGTTAAAAAAGAAGTTGCTGTTATGTTCATTTTAAGTGTAACTTTAACATAAAGTACTAATCATTTACTACCTGTAACTACAATATCACCTCTCACACCTCCAAGGCGAAACTGTATTAAGACAAATCGAAACCGATTCAAGGTCATTACCATCGGGAAAAGTGAACTGATATCGGTGATCCTCTCGTATATACGGAGATTGTGGATAGCCAGTGTTATCGAACGGTTTATTTTTCAAAGATTCTGCAGAGATCAGTCTAGACAAAGGAAACTGCAGAACTTTCGACTTTGAATCAAAAGTGAAAAATATTTTCCACGTATGTTTGCTGAACACATGATTTTTTAAATGTTAGTTTTTATTTTTTTTGTCAAAATTAATCAGTTAGTCTCTTTAGTTTGATGTGTAGATGAAATAAAGCCAAAAATTATCCGTTGAAATTAAACGTAACATAGTAGGTACTGTTTTTTTTTTTTTTGTGGGGTGGGAAGTCATCCAATGACTTCTCCCGCTCTGGGTGGAGCGGGAGGGCGTGTCATACTCTTACTGACTAAAACCCACCCCTGTTCCTTCCCTACCCTTAGTGCCCAGGGCACTAATTGTCACTCTATTCCCAACCCCTGGGCAATAGCACGCAATAGTAGGTACAGTTAAGGCGCAGTTATTACCTCATCTGTCACGCAGGTCACCGGTGACCACGAACAATAGAATTTCTTTTGTGTCTGTTGTCTGACAGATCAGCCATTATACGACTTCTAATGATTTTAATTGAACATCACGTCTAAACGACTAGTCTTATTTCTTTGAAAAAAATATATGTCACTCTAGACAATTTCTTCGTAATTTGTTATGTGAATATTTGAAATTATATTTTTATAACATAGTGTAATTAATTTGTAAAGTTATCTGTAACGCAGATAGAAAATTGAGAATCACGCAAAAACTATAAATCGTATTTTTATGACATCTTCGCCATTTTAAAGACCATTTAATTATTTACAATTTAGTATACGTATTTTAGATTAATACGTGTTTTTTTTATATAATAAATTATTATGCGTCTAATTTGAGACAGCGCTCCTTGATGGGCGAGTCCTATTACTGGGTGAATGTACAAATAAAATAAAAATATGTACCTTACAACTTTCTTGTGTATTTACAAAAACCTTTACAAAACTAATTAAAAGAAAGCAGTTTACACTTTGAGAGATTAAGTCAAAAGGTCTTTGTAGCTAGCCAAAACTTGGGGAGGAGGAGGCTGTAATGGAATGCCAATAACGGCCCCATTACGCCTCCTCCAGGCGAACATCAACCACTGCGCCGATGCTCAGGACCTGTTGTTCCAGAGCATGGCGCAGTGGTCGATTAACATCGCCGTGGTCCCCGAGCCGTACTATGTCCCGCCCAGGGATGACTGGGTGGAGGACCTGGACGGCTCGGTGACCATCATTTCGTCGGCCGCCGCCGGTACCCCGACCCTCGAGGAGGTCAAGAGGGGTCGGGGTTGCGTGGCAGCACGGTTCGGGGAGATAGTAGTGGTAGGGGTGTACTTCTCCCCGAACCGAACTCTCGCCGAGTTCCACAACTCCCTCGCGGAGTTGAGAGACGTCGTCGTCGGATACCGTTCCCTCCCTGCGCTCGTTCTCGGGGACTTCAATGCCAAGAACTTGGCTTGGGGTTCCCGGTTCACGGACGCAAGGGGCAGGATGGTGGAGGACTGGGCTCTGGAGACAGGCCTGGTCGTCCTGAACCGGGGTTCTGTCCCCACGTGCGTGCGGTGGCAGGGCGAATCGGTGGTGGACCTCTCGTTCGCCAGCCCCGCTCTGTCACCGCGCGTACTTGACTGGCGCGTTCTGGAGGAGGTGGAGACGTCTTCCGATCATCGGTACATCCGGTTTGACGTTTCCGCCCAGACCTCCAGCGTGCCGCCGGTCGGACAGACCCCGAGCGGTCCGCGTTGGTCGCTGAAGCAGCTGGACCGGGAGCTACTCCTGGAGGCCTCGATCGTGCAGGCCTGGGTGACATCACCGAACAGGCCTGCCGACATAGACGACGAGGCAGAGTGGTTCCAGGAGGCCATGTCCGAGATATGTGACGTGGCAATGCCCCGGGTCCAGCCTTCTGCTCGGCGACAGGTGTACTGGTGGTCGCCGGCGCTTACGGCTTTACGCCAAGGGTGTATTGCCGCGCGACGCCGGTACACCAGGTACCGCAGACGGCTCCGTAACCGCACGCCGGAAACGGAAGCCGTCGAGGCGGAGCTATACGAGGGGTACAGAGCTGCGAGGATCGCCCTCCGAACGGAGATCTTGCGGGCCAAGAGATCGGCCCGCGAGGAGTCGCTGGAGACTCTGAACAGAGACCCATGGGGGCGCCCGTATCTAGCGGTGCGGGGGAAACTCCGCCCATGGGCCCCCCCACTGACGCAGAGTCTCCGGCCACAGATCGTGGAGGGCGTGGTGAGCGCTCTGTTCCCCTCGCGAGGGGAACATACTCCTCCGCCTATGGCTCCGTCTCCTGCGGTATCTGACGCGGACCAGGACGACGACGACGACGACGACGATGCTCCCGAGGTGACCGAGGTAGAGCTGAGAGCGGCGGTGCGTAGGCTGAATGCCAAAAACACCGCCCCAGGACCCGATGGCTTTCATGGGAAAGCCTGGGTCCTGGCCTTGCAAGAGGCTCTCGGGCCTCGACTCAGAGGGCTTTTAAGCGCATGCTTAGAGAGGGGCCAGTTTCCACGTCGGTGGAAGACGGGGAAGCTGGTCCTGATCAAGAAGGTGGGGCGCCCTGCGGACTCTCCGTCCGCTTACCGGCCCATTGTGCTGCTCGACGAGGTGGGCAAGCTCTTTGAAAGAGTAATTGCAGACCGCCTCGTCGGGCAGTTGGTGCGGGTGGGGCCGGACCTGGCGGAGAGCCAGTACGGCTTCCGCAGGGGGCGCTCCACGGTGGACGCAGTCATGCGCGTAAGAGCCCTCACGACGGGGGATGCAGTGGCCCGGGGTAGGGTCGTCTTGGCGGTGTCTCTGGACATCGCCAATGCCTTCAACACCCTGCCCTGGAGTTGTATAGTGGAGGCACTCCGGTATCACCGGGTGCCGCCCTACCTCCGTCGCGTAGTCGAGGCGTACCTGACGGACAGAGCCGTCATCTACCCCGGTCATCAGGGAGTATGGAACCGGCGAGAGATGTCGTGCGGTGTTCCACAGGGATCGGTCCTGGGGCCGCCCTTGTGGAACATCGGATACGACTGGGTGCTGCGCGCCGACCTCCCCGCTGGCGTCAGCGTAGTGTGCTACGCTGACGACACGCTGGTCTTAGCGCAGGGGAGGTCGCACGAGGCGGCGGCCGAACTTATGACACGCGGGGTTGCGACAGTCATAGAGAGGATCCGGCAACTGGGACTCGAGGTGGCATTGCACAAGTCCGAGGCCATGTGTTTTCATGGTCGTCGGAACGCGCCACCTGCGGGTTCCCAGATCACGGTAGGAGGGGTTCGCATCGGCGTCGAGGGTACGATGAAGTACCTGGGACTCGTCCTCGACAGCCGGTGGAACTTCGTCGAACATTTTCGACGTTTGGCTCCCAGATTGGACAGGGCCGGGGCCGCCTTGAAGCGGCTCCTACCCAATCTGAGGGGGCCAAATGCCTCCTGCCGGAGGCTCTACGCGGGGATCGTGCGGTCCATGGCCCTCTACGGGGCACCGGTGTGGGCGCGTTCGTTGAGGCAGCGATCAGCTCGCCTGATGAACGCGTCCCAGAGGGTCATGGCGATCCGTATCATCCGCGGACACCGCACGATCTCCCGTGAGGCGGCGAGCCTCCTTGCCGGACTGTCACCGTGGGATCTGGAGGCAAAAATCCTCGCGCACCTGTACGAGTGGCGCGAGGAGGCCAAACGCCGGGGCGAAACTCCGCTGCCGCGACAACTCGCGGCTCGGCGGACCGAGCTCCGGCAGGATCTCATGGTGACATGGAAAGAGCGACTGTCGCAACCCAGCGCTGGGCACGCCACCATCGAGGCGGTAGTGCCCCTCTTTGAGGAGTGGCTGGAGAGGCGTCACGGCGCCCTCACCTTCCGCCTGACGCAGGTGCTCACCGGACACGGCTGTTTCGGGAGGTACCTGTGTCGGATCAGGGCGGAGGTGACCCCTGAGTGTTTCCACTGCGAGGATCGCCCAGAGGACACGGTGGAGCATACGGTGGAGGTTTGCCCCGCTTGGGCAGAGCACCGCCGTGTCCTCGTGGATGCGATAGGCGACAGCGACCTCTCGCGCCGTGCCCTGGTTCAGGCCATGGTACGGAGCGAGAGGGAATGGGAGGCCGTCTCCTCCTTCTGCGAAGCAGTAATGCTCGCGAAGAGGGAGGCGGCACACGTTAGGGAGGCTCAGCAACGGCCGAGTCGCCCTAGCGCCCCCAGCCGCGACCGCCGCAGGAGACGCCAGGGGCCGCGAGACGATCTCCGGCCACCGTAGACCCGGGCCTGCGGACGGCGAGTAGTGGGTAACTCGCCGTCCGATCAGCACCAGGCCCGAGAGTCGACGGCGCGTAGTGTTCCACGCGCGCCTCAAAGAGTTGTCAGCCAAAGGAAGGGGCCTGCCACGGCCGGTGCCTGCCCGGGGGTGGAGGATAAATTCGAAAGAGTTACCTCGCCCCCGGGCACTCGAGGCAGGGAGGAACAGGGGTGGGTTTTAGTCAGTAAGAGTCTGACACACCCTTCCGCTCCACCCTAGAGCGGAAGAAGTCATTGGATGATTTCCCACCCCCCAAAAAAAAAAAAAAAAAAAAAAAGCTAGCCAAAACTATCTGCTGACAAGATCTCTAGAATAAATTGATATCGTGTTAAAATATCAGTCCTTGGTCGATAATAATATTTTTATAAATTTAAAAGATAGTACCTTCTTATAAAAAACCTCTACTCAATACATTTCTACAAAAAGAAATCATTTTACGCCGCTACACGTATACCTATAGGTAGATTTAGTCAAATGTCAAAACGTTTTGAGAACACATTCACTGTGCGTACAGCTAGGGAGTGGAATTCCCTGCCGGAGTCTGTATTTCCTGATAGCTACAACTTGGGAGTATTTAAGTCAAGAGTGAATAGATTACTTCTTGGCAAGCGTGCTCCATCTTCAACCACATCATCGCTTACCATCAAGTGAGATAGCGGTCAAACGCGTGCCTATAAATAGTAAAAAAAAGTCTGACATGGTCGAGTGGTTTGATTGTTTCTCGGGACAATCAGCGTTATTGGGTTTCCCATCTAGAATTTCTCAGAAGCAGCCTGGAATCTGGATTTGTGTCCAGTTCGCTCCTTAATTATTACATGGCAGCAGAGCAGTGAGCAGTGGTGGCCCGATGGTACCTAACCCGACTCACGAGTAGTACGTCGTGGGTTGGAACCCAGGCAAGTTCTTTACTTTGTGTAATTTATTTCATATTCTAGAACCAAAAATTCTAAAACATGTGACATCCACTAACCCGCACTGGGCTTGCGGGGTAGATTACATCCCATTACCTCTCCTAGAGAGGAGGTCTGAGTCCAAGCAGAGGGAAAATGGGTGTTTACTTAAATATAACTGGAGGAAAGTGGGTACATAATCATCATCACCATTTCAGCCGAAAGACGTCCACTGCTTGACATAGGCCTCCCTCAAGTGTTGCCACAACGACCGATCCTGTGCGTATCAGATCTCGTATCCATCTCATCTCGCGACCCACCAGGTCATCGGTCGCCTCTCTAGAACTTATCGCCCTCTTCGACCATTACCTACAGGTATATTATAGGTACTCGTGTACCTGTAATTTAAAACATACATAAAATATAGTTTAGACTTTCGTAGTTCTAAACAATTTTATGTATTTTAAAATAATTTAAAAATAAATCAGTTTGATTTACGACGAATACTAAACTTGCACAACGAAATAATTTCCTTTCAACCCAAACCCTGTTATATATTTTAAAGTGGATGGTCTTAATATAGATTCCTTTGTTTCCTAAGCGAATAAACGAGAATCAACAATTTCAAAGTCTTTGTTAGTTTTAGGATAAGCAAAGCATTTTCCTTTTAAGTAAGAATCTAGTTATATCGAGACAAAGGAAATTCTTAGGTTAGGAAAAAGGCAGTCTAGAATGCCTTTAAAGGTAAAGGTGAACCAATTATCGAGAAAATAATGTTTGCTGATAAATGTATTAGGTTCTGTATAGATTGAAGGTGAGAGAGGTCACTTGGGTTAATGGCTATTATGTTGGTACATTGACCGATAGATCTCGTGAAGAGGAGCTCGCGGCTAAAATAATAACAGTCGCACGGGTTGATCCATCAGGTTAAGCTACGCTTGCCGGGGTTGGTCCATGGATGGGTGACCATTTTTACATACCGAGACTCCTCCGTGCCTCGGAAAGCACGTTAAGCCGTTTGTCACGGCCGCCAATCTTTGACAGTCGTTACGGGTCGTCAGAGGCCCGAAAGTCTGACAACCAGTCTCAAGTCAGTCAGTGTCCAAGAGGTATCGTATTATCAAGTAGCTGGGTTGTGAATGTCAGATAAGCTATCGCTCCATGTAAAATACTGATATTCAGCTGCATCCGGTTAGACTGGAAGCTGACCCCAAGATAGTTGGGAAAAGGCTAGGCAGATTGAATGAGAAAATATTTTTTTGCTGATAAAAGTATTAGGTTCTATATAGTTTGGAGGTGAGAGAGGTCACTTGGGTTAATGGCTATTATGGTACACTGACCTATAGATCGTTCAATGCAGCCATCTCTTCTCTTCTTTTCTTAATCATTCCCCCATTACTGAGGGTCGTGACTCCCTTTTCGACCATCAATTGTCCATCAGTTGCCTCCAAATGTTCTGGTCCGTCGCCCGGTGAAGGGCGGCGCTGACAGGTAACTCCAGCTGTTCGGGGATCTGGTCCAACCATCCCTTCGGGCTTCGCCCTCTTGGTCTTCTACCTTCGACCTTTCCCGTTAGCAAAATCATATTGTTGTGTATGTCGTTAATTTGTGGCAAATAAATTCTTTTTCTTTCTTTCTTTCTTTCACCAGTCTTTCTAAATTGTTGGCCCAATTTAGCCCTACTTCCTGATTGTTTTTCCATTGATGGTATAAACCATTATTTTTATTTTTGCTGCTCTCACTATCCCTTACTCAGACTATAACCATAATGATTTTAAGACGTTAATAGTAGGGGCCGATATGAAAAACTGCCAGATTACGTTGGTGAGGTAAGTAATCATAACTAGATTTAAATCCAGATTATTACTATATCATCGTTTTTAAGCTGAGCATAGCGGCTTTAGCCCATGAACCTCGTTATGTATCTACGTATATACCTTACAAATAATGAACTATCCATCTTACACTCTTCATAGAAATACATCATCATCTTAAGATGAACACGGCGAAGGAATAAATACACATAAGTACAGAGAGATACCAAGGGAAGCTAGCAAAGCATCCCAATGAATTGGCTGACAACCCGAAGCTATAAAAACCGGCCAAGTACGTATCGAGCCACGCGCAGCTTTCCCCAAACATAAGCGCTTGGGTGTTCCAAACATTGAAAGCTTCAATGCAATAAAGTCGGATTTTATAACTCCTTTTTCAGTTACCATTGTCCTATATGGTCCCGTTTTTATACGTTATTGGCCGTTAAACTGTGAAGTCAATTAATATGTTCATAGTAATATACATAAATACTAATGTAAATAAACTTTGTAAACAGCACGATTTAGATTTGTTCGCAACTAGTGTGTCCTCAGCCAGGAAGTGCTTAAGCCGAGACTTTGTCATATAAGTTGTTAAACTTTGATTATTTAGTGATCGTTACGCAGTTTGTGCAACATTGTAGTATAAGTATTAGTTACTCAGTAATTTGGTGTGAAATTGTGAATGTCCATAGAACTAACTTCTTATTTCTGTATTTCATAAATGGAGCATTGTTATTGGCTGACAGTCTTATTTACAGATCCCGACCTGTTTGTTTTAGCTGTAAGTCTTCAATAATGCTTAAATAAATAAAGCCCCCTCCTAAGTCTGCCAGTATCTGGTATGCCAGATACCAGCTTGATGCTTAATACAGCCTTGAGTCAATTGAGAAACGAGCCAAGAGGATCACCGGCAATGATAGGCTCGTTGAGTCGAAACTCCAAAGTCTTGAGCACAGACGCCGAGTTGCTAGCCTGTCGGTTTTCTATCGGTTACATTTTGGGGAGTGTGCGATGGAATTGCATAATTTGATACCGCCAAGCCCGTTCCATCAACGGACCACAATACGTACGGTGAAGTGCCACCGGTACATGGTGGACATCCCATCCATACGCACAAAGCGTTTTGAGAACACATTCATTGTGCGTACAGCTAGGGAGTGGAACTCCCTACCGGAGTCTGTATTTCCTGATAGCTACTACCTGGGAGTCTTTAAGACTAGAGTGAATAGGTTTCTTCTAGGCAAGCGAGCTCCATCTTCGACCACAGTCTTCTGTAAAACGCGTGCCTGTTGATAGGCACGCGTTATAAAAAAATAAAAATAAAAAGTACTCATGTTATAACGGGCGACTACGGAACCCTACATTGAGCGTGGCTCGAAACGCACTTCGCCGGTTTTTTTTTACTTTTTGGCAATCGTTACTCCTGATAGAATGTCACATTATAATACGCCTTCTTTTCGAATACACCTTAATAAGATTGCACCTTAGTAAGTCAGGGGACAATTTTCTTTGATGGATCTGAAACTTTCCAACCTGATTGGTGATTGTTGAACTCAGTATTATCAAGAGATTTCGATGCAAGGCCGTTGTGAAGCAGAGTTTAACCAACAGAACCCGCCTTGAGATTTATTTATGTTATGGTAATATCTTTGTTTGTCGAGCACCTTTAAGCTTTCATCGGGTTTCCTGTTTTTCTTGCAAGGAAAAGGCGGATTTTGTGAGAATCTTGTTATATGCAAAACGTGCGCTTAGTAAATCAATCAGCCCAGGAATCTGATAGGTAGGTAGAAAACGTTTATACTTTCCTTATTTTTTTTATATTTCATAGATCCATCATTACAATTTGACATGCGAATAACTGACTACTATCAGCGTACATCATCCCACTGATGGGCAAGGCCTCTTCCCATGGCCTCCTTTTTCGATCCAGGGCTATTGTGAACCACTGGTCGTTTGTTTTTTCATGCGAATAATAGAGAAAATAGATAAGAAAATTTCTTTATTTTTAAAGAACACTCAGAGCCGGCGAGTACATATTGAATTTACGCTACAATTTGATTTCAATCGACTTCCTTCCTTCATCTAATTCTTAACAGCGAGCTCGAGAGTTCCTCATCCTCTCAGCTTAACAAAACAAAAGCTTATACATCCCCATCAGGAACGTTTATTAAACATTTCGCCATATTTTAAATACTTGTTTATAACCTAGTTAATTAAATTCAGGTTTAATTAGTCTTGCAAAATTATTTCCTCTAAATTATCTAGTACAAGACAAACGAAGTTTTGGGCCCTTATGCGAGTAATTTGCGAACCGTCGGCAAGTCCAAATAAAATATGCGAGGGCCTAATGAAAATTGTCTACATTATTAACCTGGGTAGCACTCCTTAACAACCCTTCTGGCCTAAACGCTCCTTTAGTTACCTAAGTGAGGGCTTGAATCGTAACATACGACTCAAGTACGTTTGTGAACGCAATTTTGGAATGTACGAGTAATGTGAACTTTATGCTGCCATTAAAGTGTTCTGATAACACATAACGTAGAGGTGTCCCGATTTGAGGTCACATTTGCAAAAAAGCTAACTGTGTAACGTGCCCTATCTACACAGTGATTGTCGCAATAAGGCTAACTGTCCACTGGAGCAGAGAGGAGAGCAGCGGAGCGGAGCTGTGCCAATATTACCTATGAAATTGCATAAAATCTCCGCTCCGTTTCAGTGGTCAGGGATTTACGAACTAGTTTAATAATTCATACCAAACCGGGAAGCGGGGCGAGGAAGCGAAGTGGGGAAGCAGAACCAAGCAGAGCGGGAAAGCGAAACGGGAAAGTGGAAAGGAAAAGCGGAGCGGGCAAGCGGAGCGGGGAAGTGGAAAAACCGGCCGCAGCGCATTTCTGATCTCCCTCCGTCGCCACCGGGCCGCCCACTCTAATTACTCGTCGCGTGAACTCGACCTAGCTCCGCACAGTCCGCAACTCCACTCCGCAGTACCTCGATTAGCATCAATGGACACAATGTCCGCAACTCCGCTCCGCAATACTCCATCTCACCGCTCCGCTGCCATGCTCCGCGTCTGTGGACAGGCAGTCTAAAGGGTCGAACTGTAGCTCAATATTTTTTTATTTCTCCGATTAGCTGGTCATCTGTGAAAAGGTTTTTTTAAACGACAATGAATGGGTTTAAAACGCTTTCAATGGTTGACGGTTCCAATAAAATGTAATGGATAAATGTGGATAAACGTTTTTAAGCGGCGAGAGTAAATAAATTGGAGTCGGTCGGTTGTTTTCCGTGTAAATGTTATACTAGTATGTCACTTATTTGGATAAATAGTTGAACCGATGACGACAGAATTCAGTTTGTGTACTAACATCATATTATGTTTTATTTACGTAACTTTTATTCTATGCAATTAATGTGTTGTTGATGTGTTGTTGTTATCTCGTTGTGAATTTTTTGATAAATATTAAGTGATATTTCATGTCAAACAATAGCTTTGTTTTATATTTCGGTCATTGGCATACATAGTATAAAATTTTGTTGAAAATGCTCAAATAACTATTATATTTTATTCTATAGTTTAGCTGTTTACCTTCTGATAAAATCAACAAATCGTTATGAATCTTGCTAACTGTGTTAAAACAGGTATGTACTTATTAGCGGATTCTAAATTCAAATTTTCCATGGAAAATTTTGAATTGACCTTCTGATCAATGTTTTATAAATGATTCCCAAAAGTTCTTAGTTCATAGTACTTCTAATATTCTTCATACAGATAAAATAAAATTGCCTATAGGGCGTTCCAAATAAACGTGCAATAACGGTCATTGACCCACCTACATTTATTGATATTTTTAATTTGAAAAACGGAATTAATGACTCAAAGCTGTCCCGAATCAACATCTCTCGTGATCCTTAACATTGTCTAATAATGAAAAACGATTTATATTTAATTGTTCAGGTACCTACGAAAAGTTATTAGGGAAAGGTCAATGTACTTTATTGCAAATTTATCTGAAACATAGTTTAGTCAAGAGATGCAAAGCAGACGTCGCAAAAAATTCTAAGAAGCAAGTAAATCACCGTTCGATCCTTTAATTTCGTAGGTAAATCGTGTATGCCATGCATTTTTGCATGTTAAGATGCTGTGCACGGATCTCACTTTTCTATCTTAGGGCTTGAAAACAGACACAAAATCATAGCTAGCATTAAATCAACACATCCCAGAGCGGCGTGCGTGCCTGCAAATAAATAAGCACTGGCTGTACGCAGCCTTTCGTAAACAACTACTCAACTTGATATTTTTTTGCTTCAACTGAACAGCGAACGCGACCAGAATCGTAATGAAACCTTAATAAATTATTTTGTTTTTGTTTTCACAACATTTCTTGGTACGATTTAATTTTGCACTTTGGCCCCGGGCGGTAAATCAACTTGCTAACTTTTTGGATTTTGGAAAGCGCCACCCAATGCTGAATTGTTTTCGATCCAAATGGCATAATAAATGGCTTGACCTTTGGTCTTTAGGCTGAATATGGAGGAAACTTAGCTTTGGAAGATAAATGGTAGATGCCTAGTTGAGGAATGTGAGTGATATAAGCCGGGGATTCTAATAATAGCGGCCGTTCCGAGAGGGGAGTTATTATCGTGTCTTACTCTGTAGGAAAGTGGTTATTATTTTCTTCTGGGGCATTTAAATTGCATTGAAGAGGGACACTTTAAATCCTCATGTTGTATAAATCCTATTTCCTACAAAATATTATAATGCGGCTGTTTGGATGGATGTGTTTTACTCAATCACGCCAGCACTGCTGAACGGATCTGGATGAAATTTGGCACAGAGATAGATAATACCCTAGTAGCATTTTCTGTTGGCATCAAGTGGCCAACAGTGGGGAATCCGTTGGGATATAGTTAGTTAGATTCCCTACATCAAACTTACAATGACCCAACGCAGTAAATTATTATCATTATAACAACCATTTACCAACGATGGGCCAAAGCTACTACTGCCTACCTTTACTTAAAAGCTGTTGGCGTTTTTGCAGTGCTTATAACGTAGACCCTACAAATATCAACTGCATTGGGCCAATGACTGCCCAATGCAGTTAAATATTACATTACGCCAAAGTTTTTACAAAACGCTCCATATTTTCAAAATGGTTGCTCGGATGAAAATCTTTTCAAGAAAGAAATTGTTGCTCTACTCGAAAACCATGAGATAATGAAAAAAACTCGAAAAATTATTAAGAAAAAAAAATTATTGCAAAATTCTTCTAAGTGTCGGGCCGGATCATCAAAGGACTCAGTAAAATTTTCAGAGATTTTTTTTTAACAGATTTCTGCCCTTATTATTGCAGCACCTTACTAACCTTGTCCATAGAAACCATTTAGGCTCTGAGAAGCATGGCCCTCCGACGCACCGTTCCCGAGTTATGGGCCTCCAAATTTTATTTTATTTTTTACAAAACGATCCATATTTTCAAAATGGTTGCTCGGATGAAAATCTTTTCAAGAAAGAAATTGTTGCTCTATTCGAAAACCATGAGATAATGTGAAAAACTCGAAAAATGATTGAGAAAAAAAAATGATTGCAAAATTCTTCTAAGTGTTGGGCTGGATCATCAAAGGACTTAGTAAAATTTTCAGAGATTTTTTTTTACATATTTCTGCCCTTTTTATTGCAGCACCTTACTAACCATGTCCATAGAAACCATTTAGGCTCTGAGAAGCATGGCCCTCCGACGCACCGTTCTCGAGTTATGGGCCTCCAAATTTTATTTTATTTTTTACAAAACGATCCATATTTTCAAAATGGTTGCTCGGATGAAAATCTTTTAAGAAAGAAATTGTTGCTCTACTCGAAAACCATGAGATAATGTAAAAACTCGAGAAATTATTTAAGAAAAAAAATTTACTGCAAAATTTTTCTAAGTGTCGGCGATCATCAAAGGACTTAGTAAAATTTTCAGAGATTTTTTTTTAACAGATTTCTGCCCTTTTTATTGCAGCACCTTACTAACCTTGTTCATAGAAACCATTTAGGCTCTGAGAAGCATGGCCCTCCGACGCACCGTTCTCGAGTTATGGGCCTCCAAATTTTATTTTATTTTTTACAAAACGATCCATATTTTCAAAATGGTTGCTCGGATGAAAATCTTTTAAGAAAGAAATTGTTGCTCTACTCGAAAACCATGAGATAATGTAAAAACTCGAGAAATTATTTAAGAAAAAAAAATTACTGCAAAATTTTTCTAAGTGTGCGCGATCATCAAAGGACTTAGTAAAATTTTCAGTTTTTTTTTCAACAGATTTCTGCCCTTTTTATTGCAGCACCTTACTAACCTTGTCCATAGAAACCATTTAGGCTCTGTGAAGCATGGCCCTCCGACGCACCGTTCCCGACTTATGGGCCTCCAAATTTTATTTTATTTTTTACAAAACGATCCATATTTTCAAAATGGTTGCTCGGATGAAAATCTTTTGAGAAATAAATTGTTGCTCTACTCGAAAACCATGAAATAATGTAAAAAACTCGAGAAATTATTGAGAAAAAAAAAGTGATTGCAAAATTCTTCTAAGTGTCGGGCCGGATCATTAAAATTTTCAGAGATTTTTTTTAACAGATTTCGGCCTGTTTTATTGGAGCACCTTATTAACCTTGTCCGTAGAAACCATTTAGGCTCTGAGAAGCATGGCCCTCCGACGCACCGTTCCCGAGTTATAGGCCTCCAAATTTTATTTTACTTTTTACAAAACGCTCCATATTTTCAAAATAGTTGCTCGGATGAAAATCTTTTCAAGGAAGAAATTGTTGCTCTAGTCGAAAACCATGAGATGATGTAAAAATCTCGAGAAATTATTGAGAAAAAATTGAGTAATTGGAGGGTAGTCCCAAATAATACAGTTACAATTTTGAGCTCTCATATAATTAATTTAATAAAATATTAAAAACAACTTTTAAATGCAAGAAACATAATAAAGTAGTACATTAACCTCTGGTGCACTCAGTCAGTTTATCAAATCTCCTTGACACCACTTCTCTACACTGCAAGCACTGTTCTTTGCTGAAATGGACCTGTACTCCAAATCGTCAAGCACTGTGGAGGAGCTGTCTCCTACATTTGCTTCAAGAATGTCACAATATGAGGAAGACTTGAAGAATGCCAGTGGTGAAGCTTCACATAAGACTATTGCCAGCCTATCCAAGGACTTCACTGAGTTGAAGACCCTAGTTTGGAAAACATTGAGTTCACTGAAATCCCAGATGGAGTTGCTTGTGTTTGGCTGGATAGGCACGAAATGACAACCCGTGCTAAGGTTCTTCTGTTGCATGGCCTGAGTGAGGACAAGGGAGCAGATCTAAGCAATGGTTTCCTGAAGGTTTTGTCGGAGCGTCTGGAAATGGCCAACGTCGCCTCTAAAGATATAACAGCCTGTCACCGCCTTGGAAGCAACACCAGCAAAACCTCGTCCCCTCTTAGTTAGATTTGAAAGCCGCATCGTAAGGAATGAGGTGTGGCGAAATAACAACCAAGCTAAAAGGCTCTGGTTTAATGCTTTCTGAGTTCCTGACTAAGCTCAGACACGATATTTTTATGAATGCTCGGAAGTACTTCGGAATACATAAGTGTTGGACGTCTGAGGGGAAGATTGTCATCCAGGTTTCCGAAAAATCGCGACGGAAGATTGAGTTTGCTTCGGAATATCAAGAACTTGTTGCTCAGTTTCCCGTTGCTGAGCCCTCAGCCGTAACTTCGAAGCCAGTGCCCGATAAGAGAATTTGCTAGACAGTAAAGTGATGAGTCTTCGTTGCGGGTCTTCCATTTTTCTGAGTATATAATATACTAGGTACTTATCATTTTTATGTTTTATGTCGTTCATGTGTCGGTCATTCAATTTTTTTAGTTTTTTGTTTTGATTTGATTTTTTCCTTATGTTATTATTGTCATTTGACATTTAGACCGTTCGGTGTTACTCAAAGTTTTCGTTCGGAAACATACTAACGTGTATTTATTTTGTTTGGACTACAGGCTTTTTATCTTTTAATTATAAAACTAATGTAGCCGGCGAGTGCATCGAGGTTTGAGTGCTGAAATTATTTTTTTCTTGTTTATTGTTAGATTACTTAAATTTTTTTAAAATTATTTATTTATTTTTATTGTTATTTGTATTTAGTTAAAATGGAAATGGACTGGTCACATGACGAGATCAACAACAGGAAAGTGGACTAAGAAAGTAACAGAATGCTACCATGACCTCATTTACCTTTCCTATAAAATTTGACTTCCTCAACGCAAGGCCAAATTTCTCTTTCTTCGCAGTTTTAAAAACGTTGATTTGGAGCGTTTGAGGGCTGATGCGGGTGGGATTGACTGGTCTTCTGTGTTCACCGGCAAGAATATGGACTCTATGGTGTCAGTTTTCAGCAGTACTATATTGAATTTGTATGATGCACCCCTTAAAAAGGTAAGAGTCAAACACCTTCCTGCACCATGGCTTTCCCCAGCTATAAAAAACCTGATGGCGAAACGTGATAAGGCCAAGCGTTTATACAGGAATCGGGCTACTGAGGAAAACTGGGACCTTTATAAGAAGATGCGAAATCGCTGCAGTTGTTTGTGTAGGAATGCCAAAAGGCATCACATTCACAACTCAATTGAAAACTTCAACCCGACACAAGTATAGCAATTTTTAAAGACTATTGGTATTGGCAAAGCCTCTAGCAAGAGTACTTCTGATAAAATGGACCTCAATGCACTTAATGCGCACTTTTCTACATCACCAATTATACTCGATATCGATGTTAAATCTTCGACTCTCAGTGATCTTTCCAATCTTCCTTTACCAGCAAATACTTCTTTCACTTTCCACCAAATTACTGAGCTAGATATTAAGAAATGTTTTCAATCCATCTCCATTAAGGCGTTAGGTGACTATGGTCTTCAGTTCCAAATGTTCCTACCTATTTTGAGTGAAATAGTTCCTGTTGTAACTCACATAGTAATTTTTTCTCTTTTCACTAACACGTTTCCTTCTGCTTAGAAGAAGGCTCACGTCTTACCACTTCCTAAAGTTTCAAATCCCTCTTCTCCATCTCAGTTCCGTCCAATATCCATCCTCCCAATCCTTTCCAAAGTTCTCGAGAGCGTTGTTCAGAAGCAACTGTCTTGTTATCTATCCTCTAATGGCATGCTGAGTCCTTACCTCTGGTTTCAGACCTGGCCATAGCACTGTGACAACTCTTGTCAAAATAACTGACGATATAAGACTGGCTATGGAAAACAAATGCTTGACAGTGTTGGTTTTACTGGACTTCAGCAGTGCCTTTAATTCAGTTTACTTTGACATTCTCTTAGGAATCCTTTCCTCCCTTAATGTCTCTGCGCCAGTAATTGAGTGTTTCAAATCTTATCTTCGAGGCCGCTCGCAGTATGTTCGGTCTGATGAGGATTTCTCTGAATGGTGTGATTTGGCTGCGGTTGTACCTTAGGGTGGCGTCCTCTCTCCTCTTCTTTTCTCAGTTTTTATAAACGCTATCACTGAGGTCTTTACTTCTAACTATCATCTCTATGCAGACGACTTGCAGTTATACCGTCACTTTAGAATGGGTTAACTCGCTGGCGCTGTGGATGCCATCAATGATGACCTTGAAAATATCAACAAGTTGGCTAAATCCTTTGGACTCTTACTGAACCCAACTAAGTCGCAAGCTACATGCTCAGCCTTTTAGATCATCAGTCTCGCCCGCCAGTAGTGTATGATTCGGTGCCCATATTGTACTCGTAAAGCGCTAAAAACCTAGGCGTCCATATAGACACTAACTTCTCTTGGGAGGTTCATAATGCTGACGTTAGTAAGAGGGTTTTCTACTCTTTTCAGTCTCTTAAACGTCTCCAAAAATTCTTATTATTCTTCCATTTCACACTAAGGTCACTCTTGCACAATTTCTTCTCCTACCGCTAATACACTATGCGGATGTCTGTTTTCTAGATGCAACGGAGGTACTCCTTAACAAACTCGAGCGGCTGCAGAACTTATGCATCCTTTTCATTTTTGGCCTCCGCAAGTACGACCATGTGTCGAAGTTTCGGACCAGATTGAGGTGGCTGCCAATTTGGCATCGCCGAGATACCCTTATCCTATCTCTTCTCTATACTATCCTGCATAATCCTAATTCTTCTCAATACCTTCGTGAACGGTTTGAGTACTTCGTTCCGAGGGGTAAACCCTATCGCACTGCCAATTCTCTTCTCCTTCATATTCTGCGTCACACTTCCAGCCGCTATAATGGCTCCTTTTCTGTTACTGCATTGCGTCTCTGGAACTCTCTCTCACACTCCCTACGCGACAGTCCTTCTCTAGATGTCTTCAAGAAGAAAATAAAAAAGCACTTCCTTTCAAATTGACATAATATTAGTATTATATTGGTATTAATATGTATAATATATATTTAGAATTATTTATGTAGGTTTATAAGTATTGTACACTGGATCCTACCCTCAACAGTGATCTCTCTCTATCACTCAAAGGTTTGCTGGGAGAAAACTCAACATTGAGTTAAGCTCGCCTTTGTACATGAATTGTGTAACCATATGTAATATGTAAAATTTTTGTGTACAATAAAGAATTAAGAAAAAAAAAAAATTGCAAAAATATTTCCAAGTGCTCTTCAAAGGATTTAGACAAATTTTCGGAGTTTTTTTTGACGTGACAACGTCTTATAAATTGGTTTGCCGGGTGACACTTCAAGCAACTGCGTTACGCTCCGCTCACGTTAGGCGCTCACAATGAGAGCGAGTGAGAGGCACGCGTCCCTTCCACTCGGGCATGGTTAGCCCGCCTAAGAGCGAGAGAGACAGACATAAAAAGTGAAAGGCACGCGTCCCTTCCACTCGAGCACAGTTAGCCCGCCTAAGAGCGAGAGAGACAGAGCGAGAGAGAGAGAGTGAGAGTATACGAATGAATGAATATTCACATTAAAATTATTTTACCACTCAAAGTCGTTGTCACGTAAAACTTTCGCCCGTATACCGACTTTACAGGCAACCAATTTTTTTTAACTGATTTCAGCCATTTTTATTGTAGCACTTTATTAACCTTGTCCATAGAAACCATTTAATTTAAGGTCTGAGAAGCATGGCCCTCCGACGCACCGTTTCCGAATTACGGGCCTCCAAATTTTATTTTATTTTTTAGAAAATAAATTAAAGTTTGGAGGAAACAGTAAGAAAAAAGGAGTCTAAACCACCACATCTAGTGGAAAATCCACTGAGTTGGCAACACTGTGATGTGATAACACTTTTAAAATGGCGTCGTTTCACGTTTGGTTTCACTTATCGGCAATAGCCGGTAAATTATTGTAAGTGTTAATTTAAATAACACTTATTTATATCAGCGAAAAATATGTAATAATAATAAAATATGCCTAAAAATGATCTAAATCACTAGATATACACAAATCAGAAAGACAAAAAAAAAAACGAACTAACTGATGACTAAGCAGCATGGTCTCTGACCGTAGTCTGTTCCACAAGGAACAAAAGCCAAAAAAGTGACAGACGTCAAGACGAGACAGTTATTTTTTTCTTTCGGAATGGTAGTTTTTGCTAGAAATAATGTTCCAACTATATAAAAATACTTAATAGATACTAATATCCGTTTAGTGTGTATAAAGTGCATTTTTTTGTGTAACACGAGTTCAAAAAGCTTGTGAGAATTGAACCTTTGTGGTATGGATAAAAATAGAAGGAAATGTTTAAGTGTGACTGTTCACCAGCCAAACAAAACGAAAAACTGTTCCGCTTTCCTAAAACCCGGAGTTTGAAACCTTCGTATTCTGAGGCTACTGCAAACAGATTGTAAATAAATCATTTGAATACATGAACATAATATGCAACTTGGAGAGACTGTGGTGAGTGCCCTCAGAGATGTTGTTGTTATTGTTAGGTGACCTTAAAAAGGGCTGTTGTACATGGCTCTGAAGAGAGCTGTTTGGATTTACCATTGTGGTGAAAGGAATGATCAGCTAGACTCTGCGTTACCAGCTGCTAGCCATCCAGGGTGTGCAGGGCGTTTGGAATGGCAAAACGATATAGTTAACACCACTCGGGAAGGCTCCTTTAATGCACCCCTGAATACCATGGGAAGACCAATACCACCCAGCTCCTGACTTCTTAGAACCCAGGGAACACCTGCCACCTGGACGTGAACTGCAGTGGCCTATATGGAAATCACTCAATGGGTTGCAAATTTAGGTAGGCCGCTGCAAATACAACTTGGTAAAATTCATAGACTGGTCTGATACCCAATGTGAGTGCGGTGCCCCTGTCCAGACCATGAATCACCTACTGGGTATCATCAACGACAACAACAGCCCCGGTATCTGCACACCTTAATAATAAATGATTATTTTACAGATCGACTCTAAAGTCAGACAAAAATGTAAAAAGGCTGAAAGTAGATCGGAATTGGCTTCAACCGTTATAGGAGTAGAAACCGAAAAATGGACAAGGAAGTTCGTCCTTTTCAAATTGACAGTGATGGCCATCTGCTGCCAAAAATAATTTTACCACAAGTATGTATATCTACACCTAGTTCATCACCAAATCTTATACAAGATTTTAATGTTGGTAAGTAACAAAGTTTGTCACTTGTAAGAAAATATAAGATTTCAAAATATTTGTCAGCTAACTTTTACTATGGGACCAACCTCAAAATAAATAAAATCTATGCATATAATATTTAATATTATTTATTTATTTAATCAGACAATTAAGTTATTATTTCAGTAACAATAAGTATTCACAAAATTATTACAATACATAGAAATATAAAAACTTAAAACTTATCAGCCCGGGATTGAGTCTGACAATTACTTGACCATTTTTTACCCGCAATTTTGAGGTTGATTCTTTAGCAAAAATTGCTTGTGTTGGTAGGTTATGTCACCCCCTAATATAAAATACGACAATCCTACATCTTACTAATATTATAAATGTGAATGTTTGTATGTTTGCCTGTCAATCACACAATAACGGCTGAAGGGATTTGAATGAAATTTTGCACACGGGTAGGTCACAGCCTTTTTATTTTTGAAGTTATAATAATAATAATAATATGATTATATTATATAATATTGATATGGGTATCGTGTAGGTTTTCGGGGGCGCCGATTGCAAATCTGACAGTCATTTTAAAATCAAAGATGGCGGATGTCACTTTTTCTCAAACATTCGATATGGGTATCGTTTAATAGGTTTTTGGGAGTGCCGATTACAAATCTGAAACTTATTTTGAAATCAAAGATGGCGGATGCAACTTTTACTCAAACATTCGATATGGGTATCGTTTAATAGGTTTTTGGGAGTGCCGATTACAAATCTGACACTTATTTTGAAATCAAAGATGGCGGATGCAACTTTTTCTCAAACATTCGATATGGGTATCGTTTAATAGGTTTTTGGGAGTGCCGATTACAAATCTGACACTTATTTTGAAATCAAAGATGGCGGATGCAACTTTTACTCAAACATTCGATATGGGTATCGTTTAATAGGTTTTTGGGAGTGCCGATTACAAATCTGACACTTATTTTGAAATCAAAGATGGCGGATGCAACTTTTACTCAAACATTCGATATGGGTATCGTTTAATAGGTTTTTGGGAGTGCCGATTACAAATCTGACACTTATTTTGAAATCAAAGATGGCGGATGCAACTTTTTCTCAAACATTCGATATGGGTATCGTTTAATAGGTTTTTGGGAGTGCCGATTACAAATCTGACACTTATTTTGAAATCAAAGATGGCGGATGCAACTTTTACTCAAACATTCGATATGGGTATCGTTTAATAGGTTTTTGGGAGTGCCGATTACAAATCTGACACTTATTTTGAAATCAAAGATGGCGGATGCAACTTTTACTCAAACATTCGATATGGGTATCGTTTAATAGGTTTTTGGGAGTGCCGATTACAAATCTGACACTTATTTTGAAATCAAAGATGGCGGATGCAACTTTTACTCAAACATTCGATATGGGTATCGTTTAATAGGTTTTTGGGAGTGCCGATTACAAATCTGACACTTATTTTGAAATCAAAGATGGCGGATGCAACTTTTTCTCAAACATTCGATATGGGTATCGTTTAATAGGTTTTTGGGAGTGCCGATTACAAATCTGACACTTATTTTGAAATCAAAGATGGCGGATGCAACTTTTTCTCAAACATTCGATATGGGTATCGTGTAATAGGTTTTTGGGGCTGCCGATTGCAAATCTGACATTCATTTTTATATCAAAGATGGCGGCTGCCACTTTTTCTCAAAAATTCGATATGGGTATCGTGTAATAGGTTTTTGGGGGTGCTGATCGCGAATTAGACATTCATTTTAAAATCCAAGATGGTAGATGCAACTTTTTCTCAAAAATTCGATATGGGTATCGTGTAATAGGTTTTTGGGGTTGCTGATTGCAAATTAGACATTCATTTTAAAATCCAAGATGGCGGATGCAACTTTCTCTCTAAAATATGATATGGGTATCGTGTAATAGGTTTTTGGGGGTGCTGATTGCGAATTAGACATTCATTTTAAAATCCAAGATGGCAGATGCAACTTTTTCTCAAAGATTCGATATGGGTATCGTGTAATAGGTTTTTGGGGGTGCCGATTGCAAATCTGACATTCATTTTAGAATCCACGATGGTGGATCATTGTTTTTCTTAAAATTGTGAATTTATTTTACTTTAAATCTATCAAAAGAAACAGTAGTAGGCATACTGTTTTTGAAGTTATACTTCTTTAGGTAAGTTAGGGCAAAATGATGAGAGTAAATTTTTACGATGCTCGCGCACACCGTCACAAAAACCTACAGCCTGAAGTTAGCTAGAACCGACACCGTTAAGTTAGCTATGGTCTGTGGTTCATGAAGAATGATTGTTTTCGTTTTGTAAACTTTGTAACAGTTTGGTTTTTTATCTGGTTTTGCCAAAGAAGTATAACTTCTTACGTGCGTACATAAGTACACACACACTTTTTTATATTGTTTTGGAATCTTCTATCTAGGAAATGTATTACTTTATTATTATTATTATTTTAGATGTCATTGCCCAATGTCTTGGACACGCAATGGAGGACCTGAAGCAAACTCAAAATGATATTTTACTGAGAATATCACTCTCCTTCAACACATGTGTCTAGTGCAGCCACTTTGCTGGTAGATATAGACATACCATTAAAATCACTTGACGATATTAGATAAATAGAAAATTGGCTTGAAGATGAAGAACACAAAGAACAATTGGTAAGTACAATATTCTGATAGAAATATACAAGCTTTACAAGCAAGCAAGACCACTGGACGTACTGATGATATACTATGTAGTTATAATACTACTATTATATGAAATTTAATAGATGAACGAGTATACATACATTGTTTTACGTTTATTTATGATTGCTTATTGACTATGAGCCGATAAATGTTTTGGCCTATGTTGGTGGCAAAGGAACTGCCACAATTACCAGAAGAAATCTGGAACGGGTTTTCAGCAACTCTCTGGCAATTCACTGCAACTGGACTGGATAAAATAATAAGTTTAGTTTGAAAAATTTACAATTATTGTCAAAAGTCATTGTAAGTAGGTATGACTATGAAAATTACAGATAATATTAGATATATTTATGTAACCATATTAGATTCATTTATTTATGGAGAAGCTCGTGGCTTAAGTAATAACAGCTGCACGGGCCGATCCATCAGTTTAAGCTACGTTTGCCGGGATTCATAGATGGGTGACCATCTTTACATACTGAGACTCCTCCGTGCCTCGGAAAGCACGTTAAGCTGTTGGTCCCGGCTATCAATCGTGGATCTTTAACAGTCGTTACGGGTCGTCAGAAGCCCGAAAGTGACAACCAGTCTTATCAAGGGGTATCGTATTACCCAGTAATATTATTTGTGGTTTATTATTACTTTATCGATTGTGTTATTCTAAATGAAATGCTAAAGTACTGCTTCGTAATATTTACAGTTGCAGTGTGAAGAAACAAGTTGGCAGAGACAGCAACTGATGCTGGAATCACAGGTGTCATAACAAACTGGTTTAGATTTGCTAGAGATCGAGATGGCGGAAGAGATAACAGAAGAATATGATGAAGCTAATAACAGCAGCTCTACACGACAATATTCTGGACTATCTGCAAGAACAAAGAGGCGTCATCAAAATGCAATAAAAACTGAATTAAGAGGTAAATTAAGGATCAACGATAAAAGTAATGTTACTAGTAATAATGCAGGTACTAATTCATCATTTATTAATGAACATCATAATAATTGTATATCAGAAAATTATACTGATGATTTTAATGCCGAGGAAATCACTTTCACGCGTAATATATCTACTGGTAAAATTGAAAATGCTGATTTTAAGGATACTGATCTTACCTGTTTGATCTATAATTAAGGAGGTGGTAATTTGGAGGTAAAATTAAACACTGCACCCGCGGGTTTTAATGACTTAGCGTCATATTAACAAATGGCAAACACAAATGACTCATTGTCCTCAAAATTAGGTAGAACTAAATGATGCCCTAAAAATCTAGAAAAAATATATGTTTAAGTGTCAAATAGGTACTAATTTTTTAAAGGCGAATTGAAATTTTGGAGCCCTTACGTGGAGATTCTAAATGTGGGTAGTCATCTTGACATCAGAATGACTGCCCAATTTTTGATTTCATTTTCTCAGTTATTAATTAGGTACCAATTATTTAAACAAACGTATCAAATAGTAGCAAATATGCATTAGATTTTAGTAATATTTTAAAGCTGATCGGTCATTTTGGCCAGTCATTCTGATGTTCACAAGTGTCGTTAGTCACGTTTTGGTCTGTATTAGTGTCAGCCACTATTTATTTTTCTAATAAAAAAAATTCTATGAATGTATGATTTTCTGCATTTTGTAATTAAACGCAAAAATAGCATTTTTTTCTTTATACGAGTAAGTTTATTTTTGTAAAGTGTCATTCTTATAATTGTGCTGTATTCGTTTCTGTTTCATTTAAAAAATACGACTATTTTGAATTTCAAAGTGACGTTTGTCAGTCACGTTTTGGTCTGTATTAGTGTCAACCACAATTTATTTTTCTAATAAAAAAGTTTCTATGAATGTATAATTTTCTGCATTTTGTAATTAAACGCAAAAATAGCATTTTTTTTTATTTATATGTTTATTTTTGTAAAGTTCCTATGTTATGATTGTATTGAATTCGTAATGTTTCATTTAAAAATACGATTATTCTGAAATCCAAAGTAACGTTAGTCAGTTTTGGTCTGTATTAGTGTCAGCCACAATTTATTTTTCTAATAAAAAAGTTTTTACGAATGTAAGGTTTTCCATTTCAACACATCCCAATATTTTTTTTTCATGTACAAATACAAACACAAATTACGACTACTATTACAAATTAGTTATAAAACATGCATCGAGAAAGATCTGTAGTTCAAAAACACTTCATCACGAGTTCATTTTGCATGAAGTGTCAGTCACATTTACATTTGTTTAAATAAACCTTAACTTTTTTAACCTCTCAAGCCCGGGACGTGTCACGTTTCAGCATATGTCAGTCCCCGTTGACAGGCGGCCATCGTGTAACTACAGACTTGGTCAGGTTCCGTGTGTATGAACCTTGTTACAGGTCTAAAGACCTTGGCTAATAGTGATAATAGCGGTTTAAAACGCGTGAATCGGGTTTTTGGCAAGGCAAACTAGCGGCACACATGAGAGCCACCGGGGTTATAAAGTACACATTTATTACCACGGAGGTTTAATTAAAGGATATTTATACAAAATTACTGAAATTAGTACTATAAAAATAGTGGAATTCGTAAAACAATGCAAAATAAAACTCAAATCGTGTCAAATGTAGAGTTATTCACATATGGCATTACCCTAACATATTTTTTGGAACAGTGGTGGCCCAGTGGTGACTGTCGCGACTTACAAGTTGTAGGTTGTGAGTTCAAACCCAGGCAGGCGCTTTACTTTATGTAAATTATTTCATCACTACTGCTCTCAAATGGTGAAGGATAACATCGTGAGGAGACTGGCAAGTCCTAGTACCAAAAATTTGAAGACATGTGACATCCATCAATCTGCATTGGGCCCGCGTGGTGGATTACGGTCCACACCCTCTCACAGAGAGGAAGCCTGTGTTCTAGCAGTGGGGACATTAAAATGCTGATGATGATGATTTTTTAATTCTAATTATATTTGTACCACAGCTGTAATTCTAAAATACTACACTTAAGGCTAGCTTCACAGCTATCCGGGAGACCCGTACGGGCCGCCTGTAAGGCATCCCAGAACGGAGACTTACGTAGGCGCTAGAACATCGTTTCACAGCGACGCGGATTGGTCCGTATGCGACCCGCTCCGCGTCGCTGTGAAACAATGTTCTAGCGCCTCACGTATGTCTCCGTTCCGGGTGCCAGTACGGGCGGCCCGTACGGGTCTCCCGGACAGCTGTGAAACCAGCCTAACCAAACCCTAACCATTTGTCAACTGTAGGATAACTGTCAATATTGTATAAGAAGGCCGCACAATGCAAAACAACCAATGGAATAAAAATCTACAATGGCCCCCCCCAGGCCCAGTTGTTGGCCCCCCCCAGGCCCAGTTGTTGGCCCACCCCAGGCCCAGTTGTTGGCCCCCCCCAGGCCCAGTTGTTGGCCCCTTTTTGGCCATTTTTTGTGGGCCCTTTGATGTAGGCCCTACCTCTATTAGATGGCCAAATCTAACAGTTGGCCAACCCACGAAGTGCACATGGCCCAACTGAATGCCCACAATAAATGCTATTAGGGTAGTCTGGAATAGCACATATAATAGGCTATAATTTTTAATTGACTGACAAATGCTTGCACTGTCTGGACAGGTCCACTCGAATTCGTGTGTTGCTTTCTTCAAAAGCTCATCCCAGACATAAACGTACATGGTTCTCATATGATTTAACCAGTACACATTGTATGGATTTGAACATTTTAAAAGAGACTTTGACCTCTGAGTTTGTTTCGGTGTTTCTTCTCAGGATAGTCAGCTAGGAAACACCTGCCTCATCTAGCTTAAACTGACAAGAAACATTGACGTGTAAAAGTGTTCCTTGTAACCTATTTACTGAATAAACATCATTTATCAATTTGTAAAAACCGCTGCATGGCAGAAGTTAGCAATTACACTATACTACAGCAGGTATGATTTACATCAAGTCCAACCAAACAATATTGCTACTACTGATTATACCTACTAAGGGTGTAACGGAAAGGTATGGTCATATTTTACGAACCGGTTCTGCCCATGGTAATGAAGAACTTTCTCTAAGAAAAATAGAAAATTCCCAAAAAATATTTGAATTTCCATACAATGTTATCATCAGCTGATCAATATTTGTATGGGAGGTAAATTTTTTTGTTAAAATTTCCTCATGTGTTCTTGAAGAAAGTTGTTCATACCGATGGACAGATGTTGTTCTTAAAATATGACCACACCTTTCCGTTACACGCTGTATACAGCAGGTATAATTTACATCAAGTCGAACCAAACAATATTATTACTACTGATTTAAAATGAAAGCTCAATGGGAAGATTTTTTCTTGCAATAATTGTGATTTATGATGTGATCACGAATGTTGCCATAAAACGGCCATGAAAGTGAGATATGACCCAGAAGTGCCGGTCAGGAAGGGAATGTCAATCCTGACAAATTACCATGATTGATTGACGTGTCACCATGGACACTCCATGTCATGTTTTAGCTCAAAAATTATGGTGATAAGTGAGCCATAACGGTTTTCGGTGCCCAGATTCTGTTGGTTAATTTTTACCTATGTTAGAGAAAAGGATGGAGTGGTAACTTCTTAGTATAAGTGACTACGTCTCGCTTGAAATAAACTCATAAATTTCGAAATATACAGGCTGTAAAAAAACACATCACAAAGGCGTTAATTACGCATACTGTACGTCTAACAATGTAGCTTTGCGCAAAAAAACATTGCTGGGAAACGACTTTTAAGGTAAGAAAAAAAAAGAAATAATTGCGCGCAATGTTACACGAATCCAGGCAAATGGAGTTAAGTCAAACCCTGCCCCTTCGCTCTAAGCCACGTAGGTACTTGTCGGATACGCATTAATTAAAAATTACGCATTTGTATGCATAATTTCGAAAAAAAAAACGAAAATTCAGGTAATGTTTGTTTTAAAAAAAGTTAGTGTTATAATAAGTGTTATACTCACTTGGAATTCATTTTCGTAAAAAAGCAAAAAAAAAAAAATTGCGACTTTGTCTTCAATATCTCCAGAACCAGTGGATTTCCAAGTATGGTCTAGTGGAAAAAAAATATCTAAATAATTTTTATTTTTTTTAATTAATAAAAAAAATCCAAATACTGGGTAGAACATGTGGCTTTCGGCTTCGGAAACTATCTCACCGTAAGTTTATAATTAAACTTGCGAGATGTTAAACTCAATATATTTTGGACAGATATTTTATAAATACAATAAATCCCATCCAAATTCGATACTTTACAATATATCCAGTAAAAAGAGTAAACAATCTCACTCGATTTATTACAAAGTTAGTTGTTTGCAATAACCCGTCTCTTCTCTGCAATATTTCGTTCTTTTCATTGTCAAACCCAACTTGCGTCATAATAAAAAACAACTGAAGCAGGAAAAATAAACTTGGCCTAATAACATCATCACTATACTCTTAGGATGTGAGAGTTCTTAGCAAAATCCGATCCAAGAATGTTGTCATCTCCACTAATACTTTGAAACCTTATCGCCTTATATCTAGCAGAAAAACCTAAATAGGAAAACATTTATCCTCCAGCGAGGGATCGAAATACAGACGAGGGTCTAGATTGATGAGTCCTGAAGACGTCTTAATCTAGCGTTCTTAGGATCGTATTAACTGGTGCTTTATACTTGGCGCTTATGTATTTAACTTGGGGTTTATTAAACTATAGTAGACGGCAAGGCAGAAGTATATTTAAACTATTTATAGGTAAATATTTTATTTTTACTATTGACCCGCCCTACCTACGCACGGGAACAAAAATTATTTGAAATTCACGTAGCGCCATCTAGCGTCCTTAATCACACTCAAATTTAGTCACTCAGGAATAATGTAGCTTTCTACTAGTGAAATAATTTTTAAAATCAGTTCAGTAGTTCCAGAGATTATCTCCTACAAACAAACTTACAAACTTTACCTCTTCATAATATTAGTATCGCTAATTACCGCCCTATTAGCCTTCTTTCAAGTGTGTATAAATTGTTCACATCAACCCTACAAAGCCGTTTGAGCCCGAAGATCGATAAGTTCCAGCCGGTAGAACAAGCGGGGTTTCGTTCCGGATTTTCAACAACTGACCACATACAAGTAGTGCAACAGGTGATGGAGAAGTATAAGGAGTTCAATAGGCCACTATATATTGCTTTCATCGATTACGCCAAAGCGTTCGACACGATTTCTCATGATACTATCTGGGAAGCACTGAATAGGTATCACATAAACGAAAACTACATAAGGGTACTGAAAAGCATCTACGAGGGTAGCGTAAGCCAAGTCAAACTAGAGACACGAGGTCCTGATATACCGATCTGTAGAGGAGTCAGACAAGGAGACCCCCTCTCACCTAAGCTATTCATAACAGTATTACAGCTTATTTTTGATAATCTCAACTGGCAGTCTGAAGGGATTAGAATCAACCAATACCGACTTACTCACCTCAGATTCGCGGACGATATTGTTCTATTCGCTGAAACGAGGAAAGAGCTAGAAGAAATGATAAACACTTTAAACGAAGAAAGCGAAAAAGTTGGCCTAATAATGAACGAGAGCAAAACGAAAGTATTGACAAACAGCTACGCTAATGCTATATACCTAAATGGGGAGCCGCTTGAATATGTGAAAAGCTACGTATATTTAGGTAAACAAATATCTTTCGAAGATAACAATGAAGAACAAGAGGTCGAGCGCCGTATTGACATGAGTTGGAAAAAGTTTTGGTCCCTGAAGGAAATCCTGAAAGGGGAATTTCCCCTCCACCTAAAGAAAATCGTCTTAGATACCTGTGTTCTGCCTACTCTCACATATGGTTGCCAAACGTGGACTTATAACACAAAAATCAAAACTAAACTGATAACATGCCAGAAAGCAATGGAAAGGAGTATACTAAAAATAAGAAGAATACAAAAAGTAAAAAGTGAACAAATAAGACGAAAAACGAAAGTTGTAGATGCCTTAGACTATGCCCTAAAACAAAAGTGGCGGTGGGTGGGACATATAGGAAGATGCACAGACAAAAGATGGACATTTGAGACTACTAGGTGGGAAGGACCAACGGGAAAAAGAAGAAGCGGACGTCCAAGAAAAAGGTGGATAGAAGATATAAAAGCTATAGCAGGAAGCGAATGGAGAAAGAAAGCAGTAGACAGAGAGGTCTGGAAAAAGCTGGAGGAGGCCTATACCCGAGAAGGGGTTCCGATCAACTTTATGGAAAACAGCAGCGATAGCGTTTAAAGCTTATTTTACATATATATATTTTTTTTAATGCATGTAATAACAATTTGTAGATTGGAAATAAATGGGCTTTATTATTATTATTATTATTAATATTAGTATATCTTAGCTCACCAACAATTTGTTAACACTTAAGATAAATTATAAAAATACTTCGCTTAAATCTATGGATTGGTGTCACAATTTCTAACAGGTAAGCACCACATATGCTAAAGTATACAAAATGATAACTGATGATGGCGGATTACCAGTGTTATCCAGATATTGGATAGTGGAGGTCAGATAAGTAAGCAGTCGCTCCTTGTAAATAATAATAATAATAAATTGTTTTTATTGTCTCAAATATTGCATTACATATAATATCGAGGCAGCCCCAGTAAGTAGTTAACAACACTTGTGTTGGGGTTGTCTCACTCTTCCCTTGTTTTATTAATTATTACAATTTTGAGCTAAAAACAGGATATTTGGAAAATAAGTAAAAGAAACCAAACTTAAGGAAATCTAAAAGCAAACAGAATAACATAAACAGGCACTAAATAAGTTTAAATACTTAATATTACAACCTAGCAAACGAATATTGTATTTCTCACATGTTACTGCGTAAGTATGCAATTATATTATCGACTCTCATAACAAAAAAAAAATCGAATTTTAAACTACAAAAACATGTTTACATTACTATACCTTGTAAAATACTGGTAGGTGTTCTGTTGCATCTGATTAGTCTGGTTAACCTTTTTTAACACACTCTTATAATATTCACTTGTAACTTACTATGTAAACAAATCTTAGAAGTTTTGGACCCACTTCCTGGTTTCAGATTAAGCTGAAATTTTGCGTACATGTTTAGTTTAAACGATAATGCATGTTTAGCTAAATGACGTCATTCTAAATCCAATATGGCGGACTCCCAAAGATGGCGAACTATGTAGTTATTTTGTATGCATTACCAGACATGGGTATCAGAAAAGAACACGAAAAAATAACAATAAAGTGTGTTTTTTTTGTTTTTTTTTAAACTACAAAAAAATTATAAATTTTAAAATATTTATAGTTAATTTAATAAAATATTTTTTTTAATTTTTCCCCAAGTTTTAATAGACTATAACTACAATACATATTATACTAAACTAATAAATAACTTAATAAATAAAATATGTACAAGAGGCATAAAAAATCCGGTAGGAGTAAAGCTCATTGGGCATCAAAAAATTCGTCCACCTCGCTGTCAATGGGAAAAGTACCCAGAACGCTGGCAGCATTGCCACGTTGAATGGCAATGCTGATTCGTTGGCCGAAAAAAAGGCCAGCCCTCTGGTCACGTGAAGAGTCGACTAAAAGTTTGCCGATGTCACGGAAAACTCGATGAGCACTCGGAAAAAAAAATTATATTATTCAAATATTGTCTGTGCATTGACAATATCATAAGTAGGTACTTGTAGCTTGACTGAGTACCGACGACCGCAGCCCAGAAGTATAGTTTTCGTTGATAGGAGTTCAGAATCATCATTCTCCTGCCCTTATCCCAATTTATTTGGGGTCGGCGCAACATGCATTTTTCTTCCATACTCCTCTATCAGTCGTCATCTCTGTAGTCACCCCCTTTTTACCCATATCATCTTTCACACAGTCCAACCATCGTTTCTTTGGCTTTGCCCTACTCTTATAGCCATCCACCTCCATACACAAGACTTTCCTCACGACATTTTCTTCATTCCTCCTCATCACATGCCCATACCACGACAACCGATTTCCACACAACTTTTCAGTCAGCGGTGCCACTTTCAGACTTCCTCTTACATACTCACTCCTAATTCTATCCATGCGCGTAACACCACACATCGCTCTTAGCATTCTCATCTCAGCTGCATGCAATTGCTTTTCATTCATACCTTTTGTGGCCCAACATTCTGAACCATACAAGACAGCAGGTCTGACCATTGTTTTATAATAATAATAATAATAAAACTTTATTGCAGACCATAACAGATCCATAAACACACAATTTCTAAAAAAAAAAAATCCAAAAAAAAAAAAAACCCCCTAAAAAAAAAAAAATCCCTTAAGTTTAAGGGGAATGGGGGAGTCGCATATAGTCCCGGTGACCTGCCGCCATTTCATCTATCTAGTGTTAATTTTGTGCTTAACAGTCCGATCTATTTCGCCATCGCTTTGCACGAGTGAACCGACATACCGAAAATCGGAGCAGACTGGGAGAAGCGTGACATCTAGCGCTATAGCTTCAGAACTGGAGAGACCGCCGAAATCGTAGAACATGTATTCAGTTTTGGTTCTGCTGATTTTCAAGCCAACTTTCTGCAGCTTCTGTTGCCATTTCTCCAATCTGCTCTGGATCACAGGTCCATCTTCACCGATCAGAACAATGTGAATAGGAGTTCAGAATAACCCAGCATATTGCTCAGAGGGCGGTATAAGCCCGATACAAACGTGAAAAGAATCTTAATAGTTCACCAATGGGAAAATACAAACAAATCGGAAAACATAAAACAGGAATAAATTACTACTGGACTTAATTTTAGGGTTCCGAACATCCGAATGTAAAAACGGAACCTTCTTCTAAACAGACGGAGTCTGTCCGTCGGTCACAGCCAATTTACTCCGAATCTACTGGTCCAATTAAGTTAAAAGCTACACAGAAGTATTTCTATGACCCAAATACGGGCAAGTAACGTAAATTAATTAATTTGGAATATGGGTCACTTTTGGGGCGAAATTCAGAAACACGAAATAGTTCCTTAAGTTATAGATTACAGGAAAATCTATGAGAAGTCTATATTTTTACAAACTTATATTATTATTAACTTGCTTTGGTTTTCTGTGTCGGATACCGGTATCCGGTTACAAATAAATTAGTGACCCTTTTTTCAAACACTTTCTGGTCTTTGATTAAGCTGAAACTTGCTTTACTTGTAAAATTAAGTGCCCAATGTATTAATATAGTACTTTCATAGTACTATATTGTGGTGCTGGTCTGATGATGGAGCTGGAAGGTGGCCATAAGATCTCCTCAACCAAACAAGATAGCACCATCGTGTTTAGCCTCACTCGATGAGTATTGAAAAGTGATTTTACACTTGGTAGTACCCAGGGTCTGATGATGGAGTCGGAAGGTGGCCGAAGGATCTCTGCAACCACATAAGATAGCACCATCGCATTTGGGCTCATTCGATATGTATTGAAGTGATTTTTCAATATGAGGTGACTGGGGTCTAATGATGGTGCCGGAATGTGGCCGAGGAGGCCGGGAGATCTAGTGATCTCCGCAACCAAACAAGATAGCACCATCGTGTTTCAGCTTATTGGACATGTATTGACAAGCGGTATTACATTTAGTGGTAGTGGTGCCCAGGGTCTGATGATAAAACCGGCAGGTGACCATAACAACTCCTCAACTAAACAAGATGGCACTATAGTGTTTGGGTTTATTAAATTTGTACTGACTAGTGTTATGACACTAGAAAGTGATCAGGGTCTAACTCACCGTCCGATCAGCACCAGGCCTGATTGTCGACGGCGCGTGGTGTTCCACGCGCGCCTCAAAGAGTTGTCAGCAAACATGACGGGGCCCGTTATGGCTGATGCCTGCCCAGGGGTTGAGGATAAATTCGAAAGAGTTACCTCGTCCCTGGGCATTCAGGGCAGGGAAGGAACAGGGTTGTGTTTAGTCATTAAACTAGGTGGTGACTAGAGTCTGATGATAGACTCAGAAGGGTACTATGGACACAAAAAAAAAGAAAACGCCGTATTGTTTGGTCTCGTCGATTTTTTCTTGACTAAAACTATAGTTCCAGGTATAGTCCAGGGTCTGCCCAGGGGTCGTGAATAAATTCGAAACAGAGTTACCGCGCCCCTGGGTACTTAGGCAACTGAAGGAACCGGGGTGGGTTTTAGTCAGTAAAAGTGTCAAGCGTGTCAGACACACGCCCTCTCCACCCGGAGTGGGAGAAGTTATTTGATGATTTCCCAAACCCACAAAAAAAGGGTATGCCTAGTCCAGGGTCTGATGTTAGATCTGGAAGGTCATCAAAGGAGACCCTCAACTTAACAATGTAGCCCGATGAGGTAAGGCTAGTTATATTTGTCTTGACTAGTTATAGCACACTGGCCGTATAGATTCGATTTTCTTTTGATTGACAAGATTTTACAGGGCAGCTGGTTAGAAGAATAATGTCAGATCGCTGCTGCCTCAGGTACTGATTCTTTCAACCTTAAAGTTGATACGCTCCTGGTGTCAGGATAAGTATTTCAATAAATTTTGATATTAAAAAGTATGAAATAAAGTATATATAAATTAAAATCTTTTTCAGGCAAGCTTCAATCAAATAAAAACGTAAATTAGAAAATGTTATAGTTGTAACTAGAACATTTTCTGTAAAGTTTGAGGCATGAACATCTCTTGCACAGTTTTAAGAATAAGCCTAAAATATTATAGTTGTACGCTTATCTAAGTTTAATTATTATTTTTAGGTTCATGTAAAACTTTGTCTTAAAAAGAATTTTACTTTTTTTATAAGCCATCTAAAAAATATATGATTCGTTCGGAACCCTTTGCGCGCAAGTCCGACTCGCACTTGGCCGGTATTTTCCATAAGTGCATTTTCTTTACATAATCCACAAGGCTATGCTTCCACATTCCTTCCATAATCGAGGGTAAACCAAACCTTTGATTTTGTTCCTAGCAAATTGCGCAGAAAATAGTAATAAAATGCGGTCAGCACTCATGAAGGCTTAGCCACATAAATTAATATCAATTTAGGACGAAAATGCGGTCCCCATGGAATATGTTGATTGAAGATAATCAGGGCTTGCCCACCCGAGAAAGGGTCGATGTGTTCCGTACATCACTGGAGTTTATTACCTTTGGCTTTTTGGACTTCAGATTAATCCATGACCAGGTTTATGCTGGCTCTTTAGCGACCTTAAAAATTAAAGGAAACCATTTATAGTAAAAATAGTTTAGAACCCGATTACCTAAGTAATGGCCTTTATTAAGGTGGAAGCGCCAGTGTAGTCCGCGAAATTAAAATTTTCTCACGTTTTTTGCAATTTGCAGGTCAGTGTCAGGTTGTATCTTGGTCAAAATTTGATTCGCGCGCGTAGCAAGTAGGTACCTATGTATTTATTTATAGAAACATAATCATTAAAATTATCAATACAACTCTTTCAGTTAGAATTCATGCCAAAAGTGAGTATTTCATGAAATCATGACATTTGGCATCAATTGACACTGACCTGCAAATACAAAAAAACGTAAGAAAATTTGAATTTCGCGGGCTACCTGAAGCTTTCACCTTAACCCTCCCAGTTTTTGAAACATCGCCAAGCGGTTGATCGACTCTACACGTGACCAAAGGGCTGGCCTTTTTCGGCCAAAAATCAGTATTGCCATTCAACGTGGCACTGCCAGCCTTTTGGGCACTTTTCTCATTGACAACGATAGGATGGATATTTTAATACCGTTTGAGCACTTTATCTCTTTCCTCCTTTTTTGCTTTCACGTACTACACTAGGCCGCAAGAATTCCGAGCGGCCTGTGTAAATAACTTCAGGAGATATCGCAGTTTTCCTATGTGACCCGTTATTTTTGCGGCCCAGTGTATATTATGATAGAGATTCGTTTAGGTTTATGGTAGGTCTCCAGGATCCAACAAGCCACCTGCAATAAGACCCACGCTAGGTAATCCTAATAAAACGGGCACCAGGAAATGAAAAACGGAACAATATATCATTTGTCTGGGAAACTATCTCGTTAGTGGACGTGACTTTTTTTGTTTCTGCGTCTGTGATCTGGCTCACGAGCCAAATTTATGGCTAGTCAATGCTTAGTAGCATCGCTATAATGAATTACGTGTTGTTTTTTTGTAGTTCGAGCTGAAAGCTTTCGAGGTTTTGGATCTGGATCTGTGCTGGACGGAGCGTAGACTTCATCAGTCGAGATCTTTCCACCTTAATATTTAGATTCAATGTGCCTCTTACCATGCGGTGATCACTTCCAGTTTTCACCGCATGGTAAGAGAGTAGATCACAGAGACATCATTGAATATCTGCTTCTTCGTCGACAGTCAATCTCATTTTTAGTTACACCGTCGGGGCTCTGCCAGGCCCACTTCCTGTGCTCACGCTTTCTGAAGAAGAAGTTCATCATATAGAGGCCCACCTTCTCCATAAAACTGGCCAGTATGTGTCCCCGGTGGTTCCGACGTCCAAATCCAAATTGACCCACTCGCAGCTCGTCACCGTCTCGTTTGCCCAGTTTCACGTTGAAGTCCGCCATGACCACGGTGAAGTAAGTTTTGTAACCATGCATGGCTCTGGTTATGTCCTCATACATGGCCTCAACTTCGTCGTCAGGGTGTGTCGAAGTCGGGGCGTAAACCTGTACGACCTTCAACGAAAATCTTGACGATATTCTAAGTATAAGGTACGCCACCCTGATCGACACACTCTCGATCTTCACCACATTGTTCACGAGGGACCTGTGGACGATAAACCCGACACCACCCTGGGACTGCTGGTCGCCCTCCCGGAAATAGAGCAGGTTACCGGATTCAAGGATTGTCGAGTCCTCCCCCTCTCTTCGGACTTCAAATAATCCTACAATACTCCATCGCAACCTGCTCAATTCTTTATCAAGTTCGGTGATCTTCTCGCCAGTCCGAAGTGTTCTTGAGTTATATGTTGCCAGGTCCAGTCATCGGTGTTTGTTGGGGTAGCCGGATTCACTCCGGAGATTCTTCTCACTCCTTGCCTCGCCATGGCCTTGACCGCTACCGGAGTCAAGGGTAGGCAGGCTGCCGGGCACTAGGGGCCATCTTTTTGGTGTACGTTTCATTGGGGTGGTTTGCCGCAATCGCCACGCTTGGTAGTCGCCTCTTACGACACCCACGGGAAGTGATGGGATGGTGCTATTACACCATACGGAACACAGTAGTACGGAAGTGCAGCTTAACCTCTTACATCTCGACATTGTATCGGATTATGTAGCATAGCAAGGCGAGTTGATTGATTTGCTTCATGTCGTTCCATTTCATTGACCTCATCTCTGGTAATGAGATCAAGTCAGCTACATTAAGCAATAACTTCGAAACACATAGCCAACACCACAATAAACCATTTTTCTCTATCGACTTTTATTTACTAACCCAAAACAATAAGTAGCCAGTAATGATTTATTATTCCCAGATCTCATGTGAAACATAACTCTCTTTTAGACATAGGTCATGTAATAATACATGATTGGGATATATTTCTTGTTACTTGAGATGGTGTAAATAAGATCTGAAGTTAAAAGATTTTTGAGAGGAAACTCTTACTAATCTCTGTTGGTTACCAAAATAAAGCAAATGCATTTTTACGTAATTTTTAGGGTTCCGAAATTTCGAATAAAAAAACGTTTTTTACAAAAAAATAGAACAGGCTTCCAAAAATATAACAAAAATAGTGCAAAATAACTTTAATTTCGGAAGTCTGTGTTTTTGGTTTTGTGTCTTCGTTTGTTTGACACTGACTGCCGAGATTAAAGTTATTTTGCATTTTTTTTTGTTATTTTTTTTGTTTAGAAGTCGGTTCTATGTTTTGTAAAAAAGTTTTTTATTTTTCACTTATTACTTGTGGTTCCGCATTATATTGTGTTAACAATACATAGACATGCAATCGCACCAATCACGAGTCATTTGTTGTTAGATATTGAACAGTACCACTGTTTATCTCTGAAGATAACACATAGTGTAGTACATTGTATCAATCAATCTGCCTAGCCCTTTCCCAACTATCTTGGGGTCAGCTTCCAGTCTAACCGGATGCAGTTGAATACCAGTATTTTACATGGAGCGACTGCCTATCTGACCTCCACAACACAGTTACTGGGTAGTACGATACCCTTTGGTAAGACTGGTTGTCAGACTTTCGGGCTTCTGACGACCCGTAACGATTGTCAAAGATCCACGATTTACAGCCGGGACTAACACCTTAACGTGCTTTCCAGGGCACGGAGGAGTCTCGGTATGTAAAGGTGGTCCCATCCAAGGACCAACCCCGGCAAGCACCGCGATCGACCCGTGCGGCTGTTACGAGTATTACTTTAGCCACGAGCTCCTCCAAAAAGTATAGTACATTATGTATAATATACTTAAACCTTCCTTGAAAAATATGTATTTGAATAATGAAAACCCCATGCAAAATGTAGTTTTCGAGAAAATCGCGGACAAACAAGATACATATACATACATAATTATTTAAGAAATTACTGAGCCTATAATTTTGAAATAAATACACAAAGTAGTCTATAATAGATTACAGGAAAACCTTTGTAGCGACATCTATGACGCCGCACGCGAACTAAAACCACTGAAAATCAGCGCCGTGCTGTGGGTCCCCCACGGTATAGCATTATGCTGAGTGGAAGCCTTCTTGCCACAGCCACGACATGCATCTGTTTTTTATTTATTTCTACCAACCTATTCAACTTTTTTTTTCTTTCCTTTTTTTTTGTTAAACTTGTTACTAACATAGAAATATAAGATCTACTAACACTATCGATAAGGGTTAAGACTTAAGTTAGCAAAATCATATTGTTGTGTATGTCGTTAATTTGTGGCAAATAAATACTTTTTCTTTCTTTCTTTTTCTTTCAAAAATCCTACATCGCGCAAGCCGAGTTCTCCGCGCGATTTGAACATATACAACAGTCCGAAATCAACCATCGGGCAGTTGCCCGGACCAGACACAACACCCGTCTGGTCGGAGGATCCTCCCTTTTCAATGGAGATTGTGGGACTTTACACTCTGTTCCGCATACCTCCACACTGGTGACCCCGACGTGATACGTGAGCGCAGCCTTCGTCATGACGTCATCACCTTCAAACTGGTGACCCTCGAGCATAAACGTCAGCGCAGCCTTCGTGCAGCTACTTCAGCGTGACGTCATCATCATCGCTTCCTTCAAGCTCTTGAGCAACGAGTCATACAGCCAGCCAGTACCAACGGCTTCTACGGGTATCCTGACCACCAGCATGCAGCGGACGCGCATTCCTGGTCAGCATCCTCAGCCTCTTTCATCAACTTCAACCTCATCAGCGATCTTGGTGCAGCGAACAGCACCTTCGGCCGGTCGAAGCACCTCTCCTGGTCGACGCCAGCAGTCAAGCCACTACGTCGCACAGCACCGCTCCGACCCACTGGAGCCCGCAGCACCACTCCGACTCACTGGAGCCTGCAGCATCATCCCGACTCACTGGGACATCATCACCCCGACTCACTAAGGCATCATCCCGACTCACTGGGACAGCAACACCCCGACTCACTGGGGCATCACCGCAGACAGTTCCGACTCACCGTGAACTATGCGGCTCTTCCGGTTCCGACTCACTGGAACCAACCTTCCACTGGCCCGGCAAGCATCACAAGATGTATGGACGACTCATCAAGAACCATCCATCTCCGTCTCCGGAGGGGAGTGATGTCGCGACATCTATGACGCCGCACGCGAACTAAAATAACAAAAATCCATCCATACATCGCGCAAGCAGAGTTCTCCGCGCGATTTGAACATATACAACAGTCCGAAATCAACCATCGGGCATTTGCCCGGACCAGACACAACACCCGTCTGGTCGGAGGATCCTCCCTTTTCAATGGAGGTTGTGGGACTTTACACTCTGTTCCTCATACCTCCACACCTTTAACAAGTCTATGGTTTAAAAAATAAAAAAATGTGTTTCAAAATGGCGACCGTTTTAATTCTTTCATTAATATTTAATATATACAGTCATTCTCTCCTTTCTCGCGCCAATCCCTACGCTCCTGTGCCAGTCTCATCTATGTCCTATCCGCCAAACTTACCAACGGACTACCAACATTTCTCCTTCCAGTTCTATATTTATATATTCTACAACCACGTAACCAACATACGAGTAGCTCAAGAATTTCCAAACAAAGGTACTCACGGGCAATGAGCAGTACAATTCTTTTTTTTTTTTTATTATCGATAGGCACGCGTTTGACTACCATCTCACCTGATGGTAAGCGATGATGTGGTCGAAGATGGAACACGCTTGCCTAGAAGTAACCTATTCACTCTTTACTTAAAGACTCCCAGGTTGTAGCTATCAGGGTTTTAACAAAACGTTGCACCCACACTAGGAATTACTTCCTATATCGTGGGTGCGTTCACAAACATGTTAACTCACATACACAAGACACCCAGACCCGAAACAACTATCTGTAGGCCATACAAATATTTGTTCCGTGCGGGAATCGAACCCGTGACACGCAGCGCAGCAGGGGTTCCTGGCAGAATCTTGTTGCTCCGAAATTTGTTTGGCATAACACACTTGGCATAATCTTCTTTAAACGAATATTTTAAAGGCATGAATATTATTAAATATAATTATTGTCTGGCCGAATGTGTACGAGTATATGTCCGAATTTACAATGCCATACTTTTAAGATGGCAGAATTTTATTTGGCGTACCAACCTTTGGCAAAGTTAAAGTTCCGCATAATTTTTTTAAGCATATTGTTTATTTAGAGCGACAAGTATTTGGCACAATTTCACCTTAAATTTAAATTAAAATACTGTCTTAAAAAGTCAGTATGTTGTGATACAAAAGTTAGTCACAGAAACGAATCGCTGCAGAACCGACCCTAGAGCGTATTTTAAGTCCGCGTAGGCGCGTAGGGGCGTGGCGGCCTGCGAGCTGAGGAGCAGGTGGTTTTGGTACACTCGCCGCCGCGGCTGAGGCTCAGCCAAGCCGAAGTTGCGGTGGTGAACGTTAAAACCATCTGCGACGATAAGCTCGCTTGGGAACGCCAGAGCCCCGCAGCGCCGGAGCCGTGACAGAAACCATGCCTGCTGCATGTTGCATGCTTGATGCATGATTGCTGCATGTATGCTGGTTGCTTGCTGCCTGCTTGCTGCATGCTTACTGCATGCTTGCTGCGTGCTTGCTGTATGCTTGCTGCATGCTTGCTACCTGCCTGCTGCATGCTTGCTGCATGCCTGCTGCATGCTTGCTGCATGCCTGCTGCATGCTTGGTGTATGTATATGCTTGTTTGCATATTTGCATGCTGCATGCTTGCTGCATGCATGGTGTATGCTTGTTTGCATGCTTTGATTGTGAGCATGTGGCTTTTAGTTGCCTGTACAATTAAAAACCACATGTTCACAATCAACTGTTTTATTTAGTGATAATAATATATGCAGAAAAATAATTAAATAATTAATTAAACAACATACATAGACAATTTACGTAAATGAAATCAATTTTGTTCGTGTGGTAAGAAATACAAAATTATTCTAATGTGATAGATGAGTCTTGTAATTATATGAAATGTATGCCAAAAGACGATTCTAACTGTGAAGTTTCTGTGATATGATGGTTCTACTTTTTAATTATTATGGATATGAAATTTATGCCTAAAGATGATTCTGCTTTAAAAAATTATGAGTTTTGAATGTATACTAAATGAGTGTCTGCCAAACGATTTTCTGAGAAATGATGTTTATGCTATCCGCTGTTATGCAAAGTAATATTATGACATAAAAAGTTCTGCTATAAAAGGAGGACCCGCGCAGCAGCCTAACGCTCAACCACTGCGCCAACCGTGTCGTTTGCAGAATGGATGACCGATGGGCTGAAAGGAATTTGGTGGTAGGAGTGGCTGCTTACCGGAAGACTCAGCGTTGGAAGACCTCCCAAAAGGTGGACCGATAAGCTGGTGAAAGCCGCTGGAGTCCGCTGGATACGAGGAGCTCAGCTCAGAGCTGGTCGGTATAGGCGACGCTTGGGGACGGCCCATCGTCCAGCAGCAACGTCTTTCGATCAATAGTCATCAGCCATTGTTCATGGCATTGAGTCAAGTTTATTTATTTATTAAAACTTTATGCAACACAAACGTACAAAGGCGAACTTATGCCTTAGGCATTTTCTACCAGTCAACCAAGGGTGGTGGAAGTGTGCACCTACCATGTTATATATATGGTAAGTGCACAAAATAAGAAAGTATTATATCATCATCAGCCTTTTTAATGTCCCCACTGCTGGGGCACAGGCCTCCTCTCTGTGAGAGGGTATGGGCCGTAATCCCCCACGCGGGCCCAATGTGGATTGGTGGATGTCACATGTCTTCGAATTTTTGGTTCTAGGACATGCCGGTTTCCTCACGATGTTTTCGTTCACCGTTTTGTGAGCAGTGGTGATGAAATAATTTACACAAAGTAAAGCGCCTGCCGGGGTTGGAACTCACGACCTACAAATTGTAAGTCGCGGCCAATACCACTAGGCCACCACTGCTCTCAACACACAAAAAGAAAGTATTATTAAGAGGAAAAAGGGTAAGAAAGTATCATCATCTGCCTAGCCTTTTCCCAACTATCTTGGGGTCGGCTTGCAGTCTAACCGGATGCGGCTGAATACCAGTATTATACATGGAGTGACTGCCTATCTGACCTCCACAACCCAGTTACTGGGTAATACGACACCCCTTGGTAAGACTGGATGTCAGACTGTCGGGCTTCTGACGACCCGTTACGACTGTCAGTTGCGAGTATTGTTTGTTTGTATTGTTTGTACTGACAAAGATCCACGATTGACAGCCGGGACCTACGGCTTAACGTGCTTTCCGAGGCACGGAGGAGTCTCGGTATGTAAAGATAGTCACCCATCCATGGACCAATCTCGGCAAGCGTAGCTTAACCTAATGGATCGACCCGTGCGGCTGTTATTACTGGTAAGAAAGTATACTATAGTTAAAATAAACATACATATATTATATTAAGTTCTACTCCCATCTTTATTCGGGTGAAATCTTCTTTCTTTAAAGTCGAATAAAAAGCCAAAACTCAATATGTAAACTAAAGGCTGAAAGGTTAAATGAATCTATGTATTTATTTATATGAAACCCTTTCACGCCACGCGAAACTCAGCAAGTTTGTTCTTCCAATAAATATCGGCGCTCAAATAGCTGACACGTCGCTACAAATAAATTTATTTCAGACGTGATAAACATTTAAAACAGCTAGATAGCTTGTATTAAAAGTTTCTTTTGGTATTAAAATATATATTTCGGCTTTCAGTAAGCATATCTATCAATTTACGAATAAAAAAGTGCATCTGTGGTTAGAAAAATAATGAACACAGAAGTTTATTTACAGCGCAATTCAACTTTTGATAGCAGTATCAGAAAATAGACCAGAACAAAAATAAACATAAACTTTCGCGAGCACCTTGTATCATTTATTTATTTTATTATATTGTATATGCATACACAAGTACAGAGACGAACTTAATGCCTCAGGCATTTTCTACTAGTCTAGTCAACCTTTAGATGATGCAGAACCAAATAGCATGTGCAATATTAAAAATTTAATTAATTAATTTTATTTATTTTCCTTAGTAACAACTTTCATTACTTGGCATGTGCCTAATGCGATAGAGTATAATAATTTTAACATCTACGAGTATTTATTCACTTAACAATTAAATGTGATTAATACTTAATACTATCGCACAAACGTACTTTTTTTTATCTCAAATTCGCTTCTGTGACGCATTTTTTTCCCCAGTTTTTCTTTTTTTTTTGTTGTGTTTCTCTGTTTTTTGCGTCATGTTTACCGTAAATAAACGTATTTTCTTTCTTTTTTTCTTTCTTTTGTTTTGTAATTTTCATGCCAGGACCATGAATTTTAACCGTGATAAAACCAAAATACAAAAAACAAAACTTAAAAAAATGTAAAATTCATGAAAATGTTGATGCATAACGTAAACGAATACGTTTCAAACCACAACTCAGAAAACAAAATAGCTCCTGAAATTCGTAGATACGAGTATAATATAGCATTTTATATCTCCTTTTTATGTCAAATTCATAGTGAAGATAAAGTTTCCCACTATCATTTTAAATGTACAGTGAAATAAACCAAATGACAGATATTTTATGATAGTGTCTTTTTTTTACTTTACATAACTATTTTATTTTTATTGTACTAACATTGCTGTTTTTGTATAGTTTGCTACGATATTTTTGTAGCAGAATAAATAGTTTGAATTTAAACTGTATTCTATAGCAATCATTTTTTTGAGTTAAATATGACAGAGCTCGCGTCAACAACCGAAGACGAAAAAATAATTTCATTAAGAAACTCAGATAAAGTTGGGCAGGATCTCTTGTAAGGCGTGGTGATTACAGTTGAAGTAAGGCAGAGACCAGATGGCGTCCAAGAATTGGTCGAAGAAGTATTGGTCGTCCAGTGACGAGATAAGTTAACAAAATTGTTGAAATCCTGGGTAGAACCTAGATCAGGTTGGCAAAGGAGCAAAGATATTGGTTCAAGAAAAGTGTGGCATATGCTCACGGATCTCTTGGATCAACTTAGGATGGATTAAATGGCGACAGGTCAGCTAACAACTTGCGACCTATGGATGCGCTTCGAGTTTAAAGAGAAAAATTACTAGTACCTACGAAAATATGACCTGTAATACTGTATGGATCAGAATGTTGAACGGTGAAAAAGACGTTTGAAATAAGATTACCTACATATAGTGAAAATGGGAATGTTGAGATGAATGTGTTGAGTGACAAGAATGGATAAAGTGAGACATGAGTATATTAGAGGAAGTTTGAAAGTGGCGCCAGTGACTAAAAAGATGAAAGGGATTCGTTTGTCTAGGTACGGTCATGTGAAGAGAAGGGATGAAACGCATTATACTAAAAGAGTTAAGAGTAGGTATACATGTAGATAGATGGTGAGGGAGGCCAAAGAAAAGATGGATGGCTTGTGTGAGGAGTGATATGAAAGAAAAGGAAGTCACTGATAGCGTGACGGTTGACAGGACAGAACGGAAGAAAAAAACATGGGATAAGGGTAGAAATATGGTAATGCCCAGCCGAGAACGAAGCCGATCCATGGATTATGATGATTATAGATCGCTTCTCTCTACATAATAGAATAGATGATCAAAAGCATATAATTGGTCCGATAGTTAGATTACCAAAAACTATTGAACGCTTATTTTTTAGCCGACTTCAAAAAAAGGAGGAGGTTCTTAATTCGACTGTATTTTTTTTATGTGTTACCTCAACTTTTTACTAGGTGAACCGATTTTGATGATTTTTTTTATTCGAAGATGGTGCTTTACATGTGGTCCCATTTTAATTTGGTGAAGATCTGATGAAGAACTTCGGAGATACACAATAGAACTCTTCAATAAATAATAGCAAACCTTCCAGAATTGCTGCAATCGCATATCTGTATATTGTTTTCACCACTTCACAACAATACATCACGCTGATATGCTCTAAAGGGGTATATAAATTCGTACAGTTCACGCTGATACACCCTAATTTCACAAACTATGTTCAACTTCCCTATTTTTGGGGCTATCAATTCGGGCATAACTTCTCTATTAATTTAGTTTTAGAATGGGGTAAACAACTAAAAAGTGCAAAATAAAAAACTTTTTACAAAAAAAATACAACCGACTTCAATAAATAATATTAAAAAATGAAAATAACTTTAATTTTGGAAATCGGTGTCAAATAACGAAGAAACCAAACTAGAAACACCGACTTCCGAAATTAAAGTTATTTTGCATTTTTTTGTATTATTTATTGAAGTCGGTTGTATTTTTTTTTTGTAATTAGTTTTTTATTCTTTAGTCACGTAAATAAAAAGCGCGGGAGTGAGTGAGATACAGTGCGTTGAAATTTCGCGTGCCTATGAAAAAAATGTACCACTCTTTACCTACAAATGACGTAACAAGCCCACTCCTGAACTTTGATGATTTTTTTTCTTTGTCATTTCTTATTGATTTGGTAAAGCATAAAGTACGTTCTTAGTATTTTTTGATTTTCTAACTTACGAACCAAATCGAATTATTATGTTTGTACCCAGGAATCGTTCCTATTATACCAAAGTCTGATCTATTTAATAATTCATCTCTTTTTTTTTTTGTTGGGTGGAAAATCATCCAGTGACTTCTCCCGCTGTAGATGGAGCGGGAGGGCGTGTCAGACTCTTACTAACTAAAACTCGCCCCTGTTCCTTCCTTGACTGAGTGCCCAGGGGTGCGGTAACTCATTTTCAGAATTTATCTGCTACCTTTAGGCATGCAGGCACCGGCCACGATGGGCCCGTCAGTGGTGGCTGACACTCATCTCTTTGAACTACCCACTGCTCGTCGTCCGCAGGCCCGGGTAGATGCCAGGTGCTATAGGCATCTTGTATGTATGTATATATTATGTCGGGCTGGTTGCCGCAACTCCACGGTCAAGGCGCGTATTTTGCGTGCAGTACTATACGTACTTTACGTACTACAGGCATCTTACAATTTTATCTGGAATATCAAACGGTTTATAGCAACTTAACCAACCAAGACATTGTTTACAACACAATCAGTATTACAGCTCAGCGTTTAAATTAAAACTAATAGCCCGGTAATTTTAGCTCAAATTGTAAGTAACAATGCAAATTATTGCCCATAACACGTTACAAAGAATTTATAGCCCCTCACTCCAATGTAATGGGCTATAAACAACGTCGCAAAGTATTCATAAAATATATTTGTTTATTTTGTGGAAAATTAAGGAATGGAATTTAATTTAATGAATCCCTTCGTACGATTGACCTGTAGATGCTGACCAGCATATCCAACTCGGTTTTTTTATATTTTACATTATCGTAACATTCAATACCAATATATATCGACACATTGAACTCTAGACAAAGTGACAATATTTTAGGTATTGTCAAAAAGTTCAAAATGTAGGGATAGGATAGACAAGCGCTACGCAAATGTCATGTGGACAATCACTTACATGATGACTTTTCGGAAGCAGTGGATGGTCCAGTGATAACGGCCGCGATTTGCATGTTGTAAGACGTGGTTTCGAACCCGGGCAGGGCGCTTTACTTTGTGTGCACTGTTCTCAAAAAAGGTGAAGGAAAACATCTTGAAGAAACCGGCATGTCCTAGAAACAAAAACTTCTAAGACATGTGACATCCACCAGCCCGCATTGGGCCTGCGTAGTAGGTTACAGCACACATCCTCTCACAGAGAGAAGACCTGTGTCCCAGCAGTGGGTACCTAAAAAAATGGTTATTAAGCTATTATGCTATATGGCTTTCCGACATCGAATTCTCTAGTAGAATGTCCACTTTATATAAAGCCTAAATTCTGTACATATTTTAAGTCTATCGTCTCTGATGTTGTTGTTTAAGAAAAATATAATTACGTGAGTGACGCAGGTAATTGTGTCTTACCTACATTCAAAATCATCGCAAAATACGTTCTGCAGGGTACCTACTTAGTATTAAATTGTATTGTCATTTACTTGAATATTGGAAAAGCGTGTAATATCATTATCCTCAGTCTGGTGACGCCCGAGGAGATTGCTGTCTGTTAAGGCAATCTGATTTTTTATTGGATATTTTTATAAGGTAAACATAATATTGGGCAACGAGAATTTTAAACATTTATCCAAACAGCAAGCAATATTACAGACGGGGACTGGTTTTTAAATTAAAAACCATGTTTTTATTTATTTTTCACATCGTGCCGTTACATTGTGAGTTTATTTTTCATCCGTTGTTTTCATAGTTTTTTTTTAATTCCTGTTTCATATCGTTTGCTTTTTAAATGTATGTCACAAAGAATGGCTTATTAACTTTTTGCAGGATTTTTACTGGCTGAGTGGACTGAATCCTGCTCTTTTTAATTAGTGGATGCTCGTTAGTTACTATTTTTTTCAAATCTTTGTAACTACCCTGTTAATTTTGTATAAAATTGACTTGTTTTTCCGACTTCATTAATAGATGTGCTAAATTTTGTGTGTACTGTGAAGCCTACTAGGCTTCCTGGGCTCAGGAGCTTGTATAGTTCACTCTCCAGCGAGAGGTACGTCAAATACTGAACAGCTGTACGTGAGCAGTGTATGAAATTAAAGACTATTAACGCATTATTCGCCCAGAGCACACGGTGGAGCATACGGTGGAGATCTGCCCCGCTTGGATGGAGCCCCACCGTATCCTCGTGGAGGCGATCGGCGGCAGCAATCTCTCGCGCACGACCCTGGTGCAGGCCATGGTACGGGGAGAGAGGGAATGGGAAGCAGTCTCCACCTTCTGCGAAGCAGTAATGCTCGCGAAGGAGGAGGCGGAACGGGTGAGAGAGGCTCAACAACAGAGTCAGTCACCCTCACGCCCTCAACAGCAGCCGCCGCAGGATACGACCTGGGCGTAGGACGTCGCGAGACGATCTCCGGCCCACGGACCGTAGACCCCGGCCTGCGGACGGCGAGTAGTGGGTAGCTCGCCGTCCGATCAGCATCAGGCCAGAGAGTCGACGGCGCGTAGTGTTCCACGCGCGCCTCAAAGAGTGGTCAGCAAAACATGACGGGCCCGGTCATGGCCGATGCCAGCCCAGGGGTTGTGGATAAATTCGAAACAGAGTTACCGCGCCCCCTGGGCACTCAGGGCAGAGAAGGTACAGGGGTGGGTTTTAGTCAGTAAGAGTGTGACACGTCCTCCCGCTCCACGCAGAGCGGAAGGGCGTGCGAAAAAAAAAAAAGTATTGCATTGTAAAACTGTTATATTTTTAGCTAAAACATGCGTCCTCTGCGGAGGACCCTTCTGGAATCACTCTTCAGAACAAAAACAACTACTTTTCTAATTAATTCATCATTCGAACTCTTTAAATATAGAACAGTCTAGCCAGCCAGTAGCGCTGGGTTCACATGCTTCATCAACACCGCAGTTTCTACGTTAAAGAAATATTTAACTACCGTCCAGTGATTCTTCTCGTGTTTTTCTGTGCGGCCGCTTAGTCCTTCTAAACTATACAACAAATTATATTGGTCTGAGAACAGGACACGTAACGTTTTCACAAACTTAACTTTTATGTAATTTACAATACGCTACAATTTACGCTTGTTTCACACAGTGCTACACAACGACTGACTCCTCATGGCCGATAAAGTATATAGTTTCCTCCCAACTCATAATGCGGGTAGTGTTAATCAATTTAATGACATTTAAGTAATATATGTATTGTAATAAATAATTGATACAAAACTTCTTAAATACTATATGACCTAACACAATCTTACGATTTTCATAAATTATTGAAAGTAACTATTACCTACTAATCATAATATATAAATATGTTTAAACGATATCACTAGGAATTAGTTAATTAGTTTAGTTTTATTTTATTTTTGCTTGGATACTAGGCTTTTGAAAATAAATGTGCGTTTTGTAATCTGTGCAAAGTAAATATTTTTTCTTTTTTCTTTTCTTTCTTTTTAACCGTACGTTAAAGTATAAAGTTAATATGTCTAGAAAACATTCTAAATAAAAACTTTTTTACAAAAAAAACAACCGACTTCCAAAAAAAAATACAATAAAAATTTATAAATAACTTTAATTTCGGAAGTCGGTGTCAAATAACGAAGAAGTAAAAATACAAACACTTATTTTTCACTTTTTAGTTGTTATACCCCAGAACTATAAACCCCAATATAATGGAACGTGGAATTTAAACATTTGGAGAACACCAAAACGTCATCGAGGTACACGTATTTTCCGTTTTTGTTCAGTTTCTCAAAAAGCGCTGAAGCAATTTCGATAAAATTTATGGGACCACCTCGGGAGTATATTCTTTCAGATGAAAAAATAATTTTGAAAATTGGTTCACAACTGACGGAGAAATCGGGTAATATACATACAAAAAAAAAAACAGACGAATTGAGAACCTCCTCTTTTTGGAAGTCGGTTAAAAAATAAAGAGCTGCTTATCACATAATATCTAAAGTAGCTCTAAAACTTAAGATGAAATTGTAGCAGAAATATAAAAAAACAAGAACCGATTAAAAACTATTCAGAATAATTTATTTATTAAATATTTAGGTACCGGTACAAGTAGCAAGATTAAATCTAATTAATATTACACTGTTTTTCCAACATCCTTCTTCGGTTCTTCGTCTTCTTCCTTCTTAATTGGCTTCTTTGAACCTGGGAAAATATGATCATATTTATCAAAAGCCTAAATCCTACTAATATTATAAATGCGAAAGTTTGTATGTTTGGCTGAAGGTATCGCAAAAACGGCTGAAGGGATTACAATGACATTTTGCACACACGTAGGTCAAAACCTGGATTAACACATAGGCTACTTTTTATCCCGGTAAATGACAAGACTTAGCGAAGGCTGAGGTGGAAGTAGAAATCCAAAGTCAGGCTGAACGAGCGCACACGCTCAAAAAGTACTAGGACACCAGAAACATGAGAATTATTTCCAGGGCTGAAATCATGAGAGATAAAGACTCACAAAGTACCAGGAGACCAGAATCATTAATAGGTGTTTTCGGGGATACAATCCTAAGCTGTATAGCTTCACAAACCACCAGGATACCAAAATCAAGAAGAAGTATTTCCGGGGCTATAATCCTAAACGGTGTAGATTCACAAACTACCAGGAGATCAGAATCACAAAACATATTCCGAAGCTGGTATTAGGAGAGGTAGAGATTTACAAATTACCAGGAGACCAGAAAAATGAGAAGTATTTCCAGTGCTGAAATCATGACCGGTAAAGACTCACAAAGTACCAGGAGACCAGAATCATGAATATGTCTTTCGGGGTTACAATCCTGAGCTGTATAGCTTCACACACCCCACCAGGAGCCCAGAATCAAGAAGAAGAAGTGTTTCCAGGGCTTGAAAAAAAAAATGACACTCTCTGGAAATACCACTCAAACTTATTAATACTTTTTTTACGCGGGCGAAGCCGCGGGCGGAAGCTAGATTTAACATAAATAACAAAACTTCGACGTCAAACGTAGATACATTCGCAAAAAAAAAATAGGTAGCCCTTAAAAAAGAGACGTTTGGCATAGCGCAAAAAATCGCCGTCCAACTTTAGTAAGCCCTACTAATGTAAGAAATTCTAATTAATCATGAGCCTAGCCCGTACTAACTTCTAATCTTTCACAAATGTTTGATTTTTCTCTGGACTTAATCCGGATGTCTACGCAGATAGAGTCATGGGCAAGAAGCTAAGAAGTGGTGAAGGGTCTGTTTTTATGTAGAACGACGTTCAAAAAGTTTTGGCTCGCAACCTAATTTGAATAACTGACTATGTACGAGTATTTTGATTTCTACAGTGTTTTTTTAACGTGCTACTCTCTGGAAATACCACTCTAATTTATAATCATACCTTTCACGCGGGTGAAGCCGCGGGCGGAAGCTAGTTATACTATAAAATGGTAAAATTATTTGTTAATGGGATACTAAGTTCTGCCAACGTCTTCGCCCGCGTGGAACTAGAACTTCCCCCCATTATAAATTATAGCCTATATGTTATTCTGATGTAAAAGGTAGTAACAAACATCCATATCCTCACAAACTTTCACATCTATTATAATAATACTAGTTGCGCCCCGCGGTTTAGTGTAGACCGGAATAAAAAGTAGCCTATGTGTTAATCCAGGGTATGAGGTATCAACATACCAAATTACATCCAAATCGGTGCAGCCGTTTGAGTGTGAAGAAGTAACAAACTTACAAACACACACACTCACAAACTTTCGTCCATAAAATATTAGTGTGATTATATGTAGGATAATCTCTGGCAGTACCTACAGAACCAATTATGAAAATTCGTTCACTAATATACAGCTTGATGTGTACCTATGAGTTTGTTACTCTATGGTCAATATGTCTATGGTCACTTTGTCTATGGCAACACACATATATTGTAAATTGCAACTGTCACTGTCACACACAATAATTAATTAATCAACGATCCAGGAATGCAAGTGTTTTATTATCTCCGCACCTATCCTCCATATACAGGCTGTAACGGAAAGGTGTGTCATATTTTAAGAACCGGCTCTGCCAATGGCAATGAACAACTTTCTCTAATAAAAAATAGAATTTTCCAAAAAAAAAAATTGACTTTCCATACAAAGTTATAATCAGCTGATCAATATTGTATGGGGGATAAAAAAAAAATTGAGAATTGCCTCAGGTTTTCTTGAATAAAGTTGTACAGACTGTTGTCAACATTACCTGACCCACCCTAAAATCAAACGAATTTGGACCCTCTGTATGTAACATTAAGGTTTATTTAATTTATATGAGCTTATCAGACAACTGCTCGAGGATTTGATGAACAAATACAATAATAATATAGACACGCAAATTTGATCTCTAAAACGTTAGCATTAGGTTATATTTTATAACTATTTGTTATAATATAAGTCTAATAGCTTATTTTAATAATTAAGTTCAAGTAATTCTGGTCTCGTGGTCTGTGTGTAAGACTGAGAAAAACAAAGTTCGAGATCAAATCCTGCGACAAAGATATTGTTTTGCTTTCAATATAGAATTTATATTCCAAAACTATTTCTTGTATTATTGTAAAGAATAAACACATAAACTTTTCAAAATGGTAATATTTTCACATAACTTGTAATAAGTGGGTAGTTGAAAAATAAATATTCGTATTCATTATAAAGAACTGTGAACTTAAAGTTTTTTAAATTACCCACCCGTTTACAAGATAAGTTATTAGGCGAAAATCATATTGGTCGTTCTTTAATATTGCAAGCAATATTGTAGAAATGAAAACAAATTAAAAAAGAAAGTAATGTATAAGTGGACTGTGTTTTCGAACCCACATGCTGTTCGTCGTCAATCCAGCACCAAACCGCTAAGCCACAAGAACTTGTCGAGAATACGCGAAATTAAAGATTGGGTTGTAATTATGTAGTGTGACTTAAAAGCTTTTCAACTTTAATGTTAACGAGATAATGGTTAAAATAGCTTAACAAAAACATATATAATGCCGGTGGCTCCGACTATGTTGAGTGGGTTTACCTTAACGTTACGTGTTAAAGATCAAATTTGAGTGTCTGTGTTATTATTGTATTTTTGTTCATCGAGTCCTCGTGCACTTGTGTGATAAGCTCATATAAATTAAATAAACCTTAATGTTACAGGCAGAGGGTCCAAAGTCGTTTGATTTTAGGGTGGGTCAGGTAATGTTGACAACAGTCTGTACATAACGATGGGCATGCAGTTCTTATATGACCACACCTTACCGTTACACCCTGTATATACGCCGCTCCTAGGCTAATACCTAACCCAGCTGGCCTAGAAGGAGGGTAGTGTTTTTCAAGAGTATTCATGTATGTACAAATAGAAATTAAGCATCATTAGATTTAAAATGACATAGGCTATGTACATTTAAAAAAAAATGAATAGTTTCTAAAAACCCGACTGTAAAAGACAATCATATCAATAATTGAACTAAAATAACTGCCACCAACTGCATGAGACTGCTTGAAAAGTAACTTCTTTGGAACTTTTTAGTTATTTTTTACAGTCAGGTTTTTGAAAATATTCGTTTTTTTTATTTTGTACATTTTAGTGAGTTAAAAGGATGAATGAAAAGCAATTTCATGTAGCTGAGATGAGAATGCTAAGAGCGATGTGTGGTGTTACGCGTATGGATAGAATTAGGAATGAGTATATAAGAGGAAGTCTGAAAGTTGCACCGCTGACTGAAAAGTTGTGTGGAAATCGGTTGTCGTGGAATGGGCATGTGATGCGGAGGAACGAAGAAAATGTCGTGAGGAAAGTCTTGTGTATGGATGTGGATGGCTATAAGAGTAGGGGAAGGCCAAAGAAACGATGGTTGGACTGTGTGAAAGAGGATATGGGTCAAAAGGGGGTGACTACAGAGATGACGACTAATAGAGGAGTATGGAAGAAAAAGACATGTTGCGCCGACCCCAAATAAATTGGGATAAGGGCAGGAGAATGATGATTATGGGTCGACGCAACTTGTCTTCTTCTTTCATAACTACTTCGTTATTTATTAATCATCAATGATAAGTTTGATTGTAGTAGGTATTCAGTTTTTCACCAAATTTATCCAGCCAAAATAATCTTTCAAATCCATTCTCCAGTCCAATAATCGTTTCTTTGATATTTCTTTACTCTTGTAGCCACCCACATTAACTAATTCCTAAAACTTTTTTGATATTAGATTGGGATAAGGGCAGGAGAATGATGAGATTTTAGTGAGTTATATTTTCGGTATCGCCACCTCCAGCCTTTTATTATAATACACCACTTAATATAGTTCGTCAACTTTCATTTTTTTCTTTTTCACAATATGTCGTCTGGTGGTCGCCATATTGTATTTTGATTACTGTCATGTCTTTAGTAGCACTCGCAAGATTAACACGAATCAATTGACGTAAGAATAATCTAAATCGTCCCACGGGTTTGGTCTCTAAAGTGCCACAAAGGAACAAACATACATACATAAATTGATAAACACATTACCCTCCCTTGCGTCGCGCAGTCGGGTAGACAAGCAAGATAGCGGACGCTGATACGTGAGCGAATGTTTTTTTTTTTTGCGACATAGTCGTACATAAGCTAAAGCGCCACGTAAGAAGCTAAAGGGAGCTTGAATGTAAGTACCTGTTGCAGCTAAGAAACTTGCTGTCATTAATCTCTTAAGCCAGGTTTACATTATTGTGTCGTGTCGTGTCGTGGCGCCTTCTGACGTAGTTGATTAGCTACAAAACTCGTGATGTGACGTAGGCTTGAACATAGACGTTTGATTGGTGTATCCTGCGCCACGGCACGACACGACACAATAATGTAAACCTGGCTTTAGTCAAACGTTGAAGATCTGGCATGAAAACATTGGCTATTCTTAATAGTTCATAACAATCACTGGGAGGTCCATAAACAGATGCCCTTATTAAAATGGCTAGATTTAAATATATATTTACTCACCTCCTCCCAATAAGAGCTTGAATAATGTAGAGCAAGGAGCATCTATCACTAATACCATGACGAATGATACGATAAACGCCAGCGTGTAATGTGCCAGGAACTTGAATAACTGTAAAAAAGATGGCGGAATTTTATACATGTACCCACAGAAAACGTTCAGCCGAAGGGTTGAAGCGAATTTCTACTACCTACTGTGACTGAGAACAGAATGGCCACACCGCTGATAGCGGCCAGAAACGCCATTGGTAATAATATTCAAGCACGCACAATGTGTGCTGAGCACTCAATATCGACTGACACGGGCATAGACGTAAAAAAATCATTTGGTTCAACTGCTATAAAACTTATGTGAGTAAAACAGTTCAGTTAAGAACTTTACTCAGTTCAGTCTCTGTCAGTAGCTGACTAAAAAAAACCATTTGGTTCATCAGTTAGACTACCAAAAAATATTGCACACGTATTTTCTCTAGTCACGTTAAGGGCCAAGTGGCGCCCTCATTGAATAACAAATCGTAGCAAAGCATAGAAAATAAATATTAAAGAATCCAACGTCACGTTTGTTACAAAGAGGATAAAGTATTATCGCATTGTTAAAACAGGTCTCAAAATGTTTTGTGGCCAAAGTAGTAGACAAAAGTGTCAGAAACGGCCGTTTTTGGTACTTTTGCCTACTACTTACTTACTTAATATTTATTTTCTATACTATGCTACGATTTTCTATCCAATGAGGGCGCCACTTTGCCGGTAGTAGGGCCATAACAAAAAATTAGGACGATACAAAGCGTTGAAATTTCGCGTTCGCTTGATTTGACTAAAATAATGTACTTACAACAGATTTTACAGTGAAGAACACAGGCGCGATTGCACTATGATTGACCGCACTCATAAGAGCGTAGTGGAACAAATAAATCCCGTATGACATTCTAGATTGCAGCTTCCATACCTTCAAAGATAGCAACCAGTTAATTGGACCTGAAACAGAGGCATCTCTAGTGTTAAACTGTATAGCACTACATCAGATAAAGTAATGTGAGCGATCGGTTACGAGAACAGTAATGCCAGCAAATCGCATTCCTCTACCAAACATTGTTATAAACAAGGTTGAAAGAGCAGCCTAAATAGTAGACATCGATATCCCTAAACATCTTTGTATCAACTCAGTCTATCACAGGCCACTGCAGGACATAGGCCTCTCCCAAACTCATCACATTCAGTCCCTGATTTCCGATTCCAGTCTGCCCCAGCTAACCTTTTTAAGGTCGTCGATCCACCTAACTAACTAACGAACGTACGGCGTTGCGCCACCGATATATGGTTGACACACGCACAAAACATTTTGGGAACACATTCATTGTGCGTACAGCTAAGGAGTAGAATTCCCTGCCAGAGTATGTGTTTCCTGATAGCTACAACCTGGGAGTATTTAAGTCAAGAGTGAATAGGTTACTTCTAGGCAAGCGTGCTCCATCTTCGACCACATCATCGCTTACCATCAGGTGAGATAGCGGTCAAACGCGTGCCTATAAATAGTAAAAAAAAAAACTGGGAGCGTCCTTCGTTTTTTTATATATATATATTTGTATAGCGTGCCTACACAACGCTATACAACTATTTGCTCTGCAGAAGTGAAACAGCACGGTCATATGTATGTGAATTTCTGTCACCATACAAAGCTGAATATTATCGCTTTCAAATCAAGCGAAGGGAGAAAAGGATTAGTCTTTACACTTTGCGTATGTGTGAATTCCACTTACCGCCATAACCATTTACACAAGCAAACACCATACATCCAATGAAAAATGCCCATAGTGGTCTGATGAAGGAATTGTAGAGACTGTCAACCAGTTGGTTGTCCCAATCAGGCTGTCCGATAGGGTAGTTGGAGTACACGACGAAGGTTGATACAGAAAAGGCTGCGATCCAGTAACATACTGTTGTTATCTGTGGAAAAATGTTGGAGGTATTATTTATTCATGACATAACAAGTTATATCCACCCACTACCACTCCACTGAAGTGGAGCTAGGCGGAGCGGAGCGTTGTCTTGTAGGAATCGTCCAATCACAGACGAGACGAGTGATGCGATGAGGATTTCAACCATTGGTCGATTCCTGCACGTCTCCGCTCCGCTCCGCCCAGCTCCGCTTCAGTGGGAACGCACCCTTATCTTTGAACTGAAAGCAATTCTGTGATTATACTTGTAGTCATGTTGATTTCGTCATGCTGCTCGGTTTCTAAATTTTTTAATATTGAAAGTAATTTGTTTAAAAAAAATAAAAAATGTATGTAAGTTGAAAACGTCATTACTTTTTTTTAATTTTGTAATGATTCGTCATATATTCAATAACTAAATTATCATCACACCATATTTTTTTCAATCAATCACTTTCACAATTATCTCAAAAACAAATGTGTTTTTGCTTAAATTATCGCGGCAAATCTAGTCATCAGAAAGGATTTAAAAGATATCACTCTTTCATGAGGTACGTTATCGCCATTTAATAAAATTAGAGAAATAATATGAAGCATTTATGGCTCACGTGCTTTTATCGGCATTTGCAGACTATAAACACTGATTAGCAGATTCTTAATTTAACATTTAATCCTCGGAAGAAGGATATATTTATTTATTTATTTATCACATGTAAAACCAACAGCTTTACATAAATGCAATTAGTATACTAAAATAAGAGACATTAAGTCAATTATAATTTTTCACGGCTAGCTATACAGTAATACAACAAGAGATCTTATACACGACAATTTATCAAGAAAAGAAGAGCACCAATCGCCAAATCGGCCCCGCCAAACATAAGTAATAAACTACAATAAAATTAAATGAAATAAGAACTAACATTAACACTAAGAATTGAAACGATGGTTAGACTGTGTGAAAAAGGATATGGGTAAAAAGGAGGTGACTGCAAAGATGACGACTAATAGAGGAGTATGGAAGAAAAAGACATGTTGCGCCGACCCCAAATAAATTGGGATAAAGGCAGGAGAATGATGATTAACACTAAGAATTAATTTTGAAGAATTCAAGGTTCAGCCTATTGCGTACGCTTGAGTCTTTGGTTGAAAAGAAGTCAAAAGAAACCTGCTTGCATAATTCATTAAAGTCTTTACTCGCTCGCACAAAAAATGAGTTTTGCCTGTAGTTGGAAGAAGACGAAGGAATAGCGATAGGTGAATTAAATCTGAGAGATCGCTGGGGAACATTAAAATACAGCTTACGCAGAAACTGCGGACAGTCCACTTCATTAGATACAATTTAAGGCAAAAAAGTGCAATCAGCTAGTCGACGACGGTTAGAAAGTGGTTGTAGGTGAAATTTCCTGTATAGATCCAAATAATCACAACTACGGTATGGTATGCGCAAACGATAACACAGAAACCGAACAAGTGTTTTTTTCACATCCTCAATGTAATATGTGGATAGTAAAGTTCTGCCTATTTAGGGGAGGTTTTGCCCTATAGTTTTATAAATAAGGTTGTAGTTTTGAGAATTAATTCCTTATAAAATATCACGTGAGAAAAGTAAGGAGCACCATGGGTGGTCTCCTTTTGCCTTGCTAACTTCTTAATATTTTTTACTACGGCAGGAGCTTTTCTTATAATATGTAGTTCGGCTTTGTACCGACACGAGAAATTTAGGCGCAGTTTATAACTTCTAATGGTGTTCAACTGAACATCACGTCTAAACGACTAGTCTCATTTCTTTGAAAAAAAAATATATGTTACTCGTACTTTAAACAATTTCCGTCGTAATTTGATATGTGAATATTTGAAATTATATTATTTTAACATAGTGTAATTAATTTGTAAAGTTCCCTATAGCTAACGCGGATAGAAAATTGAGAATCACGTTAAACTTTATAGCGTATTGTTATGTAACCTTCACTATTTAAAGATCATTTAATTATTTATATTTTAGTATACGTGTTTTAGTATCTGTTGTTTTATGTATATAATAAATTAATAATGCGTCAATGGAGATAGCCCTGCAAATAACCCCCCTAGATCTATTCATACAACAGGAGGCAGCACTAGCTGCCATCAGGCTTATGCACTTAGGCATATGGGGCAAAAACCACACTAGTGCTCACACGGAAATCCTGGAACGGGCGATTGAATACCAACCACTTATCGCTGCCCCGTGTGACAGAACACCCAATAAACCAACTTTCAACAAAAACTACCGTATACAAACAGCAGAGGAAGAGAGTGACCAGTCAGGAGTCGATGAAGTACGCATTTACACAGACGGCTCAAAGACTCAAAACGGTTCAGGGGCTGGAGTACACTCTCTAGACCTCAATATTAACTTTCATATACCACTAGGCGAACACAGCTCAATCTTCCAATGTGAATGTGTTGCCCTGACACAAGCGGCAACAGCTGTAAAATGCCTGGGAATACATGATTATGGAATTAAATTCCTATCAGACAGTTTAGCTGTGCTCAAAGCCTTAGATAATAAACAAACTAACAGTAAGATAATTTACGAGTGTCACCTTGCCCTGGAGAGTATATCGATATCAAATCGAATCACCCTACAGTGGATTAAGGGGCACAGTGGATCCCTAGGCAATGATGCAGCGGACGAACTTGCGAAGAGGGGTTCAGAGATGGTAGTGTTGGGCCCGTACCCACTCCTTCCCCTACCTTTCTCGCAGTTTCGTGCATGGATCCGCCAAAGAACCACGGAACTACACAATAACAGATGGTCACGGGCAACAGATTGCAGGCAGTCGCGAATGGCCATGCCAAGCTTACACCCTCGACTAACCAAAAAACTGCTCAGTCTCAGTAGAGCCAACCTTAGAATAATAATAGGGACAATCACGGGCCATTGCCTCTTGAATAAACATCTGTTCAACCTAGGTGCCACGGATAGCCCTCTCTGCAGAGGCTGCTTTGACGCTGAAGAATCAGTCGCCCATGTCATCCTGGATTGCGTGGCCGTGGCTACCCAACGTGCACAAATCCTCGGAACGGTGAGGTCGCTCCGCGAAGCCTGTGAATCTCCCAGGATGATTCTGTGCTTCTGGGCGGAGTTAGGCTGGCTGAATTAGCCAGGATCCACTACGCACAACAGACCAAATGAGAGTCTAAGTGCGGACAACGGAGTCCCTATACTATACTATAATTAATAATGCGTCTAATTTTGAACAGCGCTCTTTGATGGACGAGTCTTATTACTGGGTGGACGTACGACACGTTACGTGAGCTCAGCACAGAACACGCAAGCTAACCACTCAATGTCATTGGCAGTTAATAGCGTCTTAACGTTAATTAGCGCAAAATTGACAAGCGTGAGTATATAGTGTTGTGATTGGTTGAATGAATCTTTAACTAGCCAATCGCATCACTTGCCTGGCATAGCATGCATTACACAGCATAATCTCCGACCTCTGCTCTCTCTGCTTGGTTTTGCTTTGTTTGTTTTTTTTTTTTGCATGACTTGACTTGCGATAATTTCTCACCAGAAACAGGATGCCAGCCTACAATATTACCCTGCTTGCGGACGGCGAGCAGTGGGTAGCTCGCCGTCCGATCAGCACCAGGCCCGTGAGTCGACAGCGCGTAGTGTTCCACGCGCGCCTCAAAGAGATGATTGTCAGCCACCACTGACGGGGCCCATCGTGGCCCGTGCCTGCATGCCTAGGGGTAGCGGATAAATTCTGAAAATGAGTTACCGCACCCCTGGGCACTCAGGCCGGGAAGGAACAGGGGTGGGTTTTAGTCCGTAAGAGTCTGGACACGCCCTCCCGCTCCACGCAGAGCGGGAAAATTCATTGAATGATTTCCCACCCCCCCCCCAAAAAAAACCCTACAACATTATTATGTTTTTCAACGTACCTTTGACATAACCAGCTTCTTTGTTTTAACAATGTACCCGAAGAGCATGCCAACGAAGAATGGAGAACCTCGAGTTAATGTGTTCATATAATAGTTGACGGAGTAGTACATCATATCTTCAGGACGACTGAAAAGAAGAAAAGAGTAATGTTAACCCTAATAGCAGTTAGTGTTGGCATTTGGTTGGGCCAACAATAAATGCTATTAGGGAACAGTGCGATTCCTGAATAGTGTACCGATAAATGAATAGCTTTGGGAAAATGGGATGCATAGCATGTGATTCGAAGGAATAAGGAAACACTTGAGAGGAAAGTTTTGTGTTCGTATGTTATTAATGGTTATATGATTAGGAGAAGACCAAAGAAACCAATTTTGGACTGTGTGAAATGACTAGAAAAGTGTGACTACTAAGGATGACGAACAATACAACAGTATAGACGAATATTAGTAGTAGAATATAAATAAAAGGACATTGGTGCCGATTCTGTTGTGCACAAACTAAAATTAATTTAGGCTATTGCTATCTTTTTCTCTCTAATACAACAAATAAGAAAGAGATGGAAATAAATTAGAGCTGTCAAATTTAGTTGAACCAATATTTGCATACATAAATATGTCGACTATAAACACGGTAAACCGCAAGGCGTAAACTAGTTTGACATCTCTAATTTAGTTCATAGCTATAGCCGTACTTTTCTCGCACTGCCTTTTTGTAAGAGATAGCGGTTCTCTAATTTTAATTTAGTTATTGAATTGCTTGCGCAAGTTTTAGTAATATAAATTTTTACTATCATATTTCCGAACGCATCTCATTTCTTACTTGACCACAGTTTGAGCTAACCATGCATCCCTTTCCCTCCTATCTCATTTACAGCAGAGGGAGAAGAAATGCTAACCGCACGCACCAATCAGAGGCGCATCCGCAGACTGGCCGGCGAAATCGCCACCATTATTGTCCCTGTTGTAACGAGAGCGCATACCGCACCGCATCCGCGCGCCGCGCCGGTAAATAATACAAACCGCTACTATATATATCCAAAACTCTAAAAACTGTCTATTATATCCGTGTTGGCCGACACAGGTGTGACATATAAAGACCAAGTGAAGTGCACAGCAGTGGAAGAAGAAAATCAGTAAACACGTGCTACATCTTCTCAGGCTGTCCTTGTATCAACGTGCTCCATCCAGAAGATTCCCAAGTAAGTCCTTCATTACCTTTTTCCTACCTTGGTCAGCTCATTACTGTGTGTCGCCAATATTTCACTCCGCATAAAATTACAGTCCCGCATTGGTCCTTCGAAAGCCGCATGTATTTATCCACCAATAATGCTAAATTATCAGGAAATAACAAAAGCTAATTTTTATCCGGGGACAAATAACAGTTCCCGCGAGATATGGATCACGGGAGCGAAGTCGCGGGCATTGCGCTAGTATTTTATATTTACACAAATAAGTCTTGGATGACAATTTAAAACCAATACAGCACCTTCAACCCGCTTAAGTTTTGATTTTAATTGTTTCCAATACAGTTCTAGAAGGAGTTAAATACCATTGTTTTGTAGTTGCAAAATACCAAATTATAGGTACAATACGTACCCCATCATAGTGGAAGGAAATTCCATGATAAAGTTGTAAGTGGTGGAAGCCACCAGTATACCGACCAGTCCAGTCAGTAACGCTGCCCATGCTATCCTCTTATTGCCCAGAAGAACCCAGAATAGGAGGAGTGGTGACAAAATATGAAGTTGAACATCTATGGCTAAGTACCAAGACTGGCCGACGCACTGAAAAAGGAAATGTCATTATTCAACTGGTAGTTGCTATTTGTAAAGCAACCGAAGTAAGCGATAACTCGGTAACATGAAAATAAGGAATTGCCTGCGGCTCTGCCTGCAGCTACGTTTTCATAGCAAACAGTATATTCGAAATTCGTTGAATTTGTCTTGTTATACTTTGCTGATAACAAATTTATTTAAAAATGGCATAATTTGGCATCTTACATGATCCAATCTCATTCAGTCATCAGATAAGATCTGCTAAAAAAGATATACGGCATCTTTTCCACTTAATATGAAACGAAGAAGTGAATGACGTAATAGCAAAAAATATTTTAATGAAAATCTCACCGTATTTGTAGGATTCATATAATTCTGTATATGCAATAAAGTGGACCACCATGAGGTCCTGCACCTATGAACATGGCCTTCCACAGTCGTCCATATGGGCCCATCCGTCATACGATTCAGATATGTCGCTTCTAGCAGAGCAGCAGCGGCGAGTAGTGGGAACATGCGCAGGAGTCGATTTAGCCAAAACAAGTGAATATTTTTTAGCAGTTGTCCTGGAATTATAAACACACATATCAACTGGTTTCAAAAATGGAACTATGCTTAAACATTTTTTTTTTTTTTGCAACAAAATAGAGAAACAAAAATTTGATAAAAATCACGCTTGTCTCTAAATAAAATTAATTTTAATAGGTAAACAAGTAAAACACTTGGCAAAATCCAGTACAACTAGTATTGTAAAAGTCTTTTTTTATGTCTGGACAGCAATATTTCTAGATATGACAACGCTTACCTATATAATCCGAATTATATTAATTTTTTTTGGGTAGTTTTCTAAAGTGATTAAATACTATTTACGAAATAATACATCTGATAGAAATAACGATTTAATACAAATAGCGATAAAGAGAAACGTTGGTGGTAATTGATTAAACGATTTGCGAAATATTATTTTTATAAAAAAAGATAAAATGCTACCCGAGAACAATAAGGTGTTTTTTGTTATCTTTTTAACGGAATTTCACCGATTAATTACGTCCGTTTATCTTTACAAAAAGTGATTTTGATTTTCATGTTTTGTTCATAAGCGGTGATGGTTCAGATTATTTGGCTTTTTAGCGACAACAATGCCAAAATGTATCCATTTTAAGATGGATCTGGGTAACCAGTAAGCTTCATTATAATACTGCCTATTGGTTTTTCAGTAATTGCTTTCTTAAACCAGCGACGACACAAGACATACCTAAGTACGCATGTATAGTGTTATGAATTATTAGCGACTCGCCCCGGCATCGCACGGGGGCTATTTTTTGTTTTCAATATCCCATTTTTTTTTCTTAAAAACCTTTGTCTGACAATTATCAACACAATAAAAAAGAATTAGCATAATAAGTGCAGCCATTTTTAAGTGATGCGCTTACATACATGGCCTGTCAAAAAAAAACTTGATGAACGTGCAATCACTCAGCTCATTCACATTAATGATTCTGTTAACAGCTCACCGTGAAAACTTTGGTGGTGTGAGCGTGAAGTGAACTGTCACTCCACCTTGATTGTATGGATTGACAGCCCACTTCGCGTTCACTTCACTTAAGTTTTCATGGTGAGATTTTACAGAATAGCACTACTGGTGCCATTTAAGTATTGTCTACTCACTTGAATTAAACTTTCCAACGGTAGTATAAACCACAAGAAAACCGCTCAGCATGAAAAATGTGTCCACTGTTACAGTTGCCGATAACACCCACAAGGATTTCCAGGAAGTCATCCACTGGAGAGAAGGAAATAAATCGTTTAGAGATATTAATCAACAACAATTTTCTAGAAGTTATTTGATTGGGTTAACCATAGAATTTTTATCCTTAACAACAAAAACCTATCTGGGGGGCCAGATAAAGTGAAATTCTGTCAGGATGGTAGCGAAATGTCACTTAGTTAATCCCAAAAGAAAAGCTTAATAATCGTTACCGCTGATACAATGTTAATATAGTGGCCGGACCCTGGTAGGTTTTTTAACCGACTTTTGAGAAAGAAGGAGTTTCTATTTTTTTTTTATGTATGTCTGCCGATTTCTCCGTCAGTTGTGGACCGATTTTCAAAAATCTTTTTTTATCCGAAAGCATATACTCTCAAAAACGCTGAAGCAATTTCGATAAAATTTATATGGGACCACCATATAAATTTTATCGAAATTGCTTCAGCGTTTTTAAGAAACTGAACAAAAACGAACAAATACGTATACCTAGATGACGTTTTTGTTTTTTCCAATTACGAGTATGTTTAGATTGCACGTTCCATGTTATTGGAGTTTTCAGTTCTGGGGTACTCGTATTACAACTAAAAATTTAAAAATAAAAAACTTTTTTTCAAAAAAAAACAACCGACTTCCAAAAAAGAAAATACACTAAAAATTCGGTGTCAAATAACGAAGAAATAAAATACAAACACCGACTGCCGAAATTAAAGTAATTTTTTTAATTTTTAGTGTATTTTCTTTTTTGGAAGTCGGTTGTTTTTTTTGTAAAAAAGTTTTTGTGCCTTAATAATTTGGAAAGGATTTTATGTAAACAACCCTGTTTAAAATTAATAATTGACTTTGAGCGCGTCCTTGCGTAGATTGCACAATCTTAAACATTGCGTTTTTGAGATTATAAAGTTATGAAAATTACCTATACTTTTAAATTTTTTATCAATTTTAAATAGTGCAACGAGAGCAATATCAGAGATGCTTTTTAATATTGGCTTACCAAAAATCCATCTATAGGATTTGCCCAATTCGTTTCTGATGAAAACGAATGGCCAAGAACCACCCACATCATAGCTAAAGCTCTGATCCCATCTAAACACTCGATGCTGTTAGGAGCCGACTGGAAATTCATGACACGGCGCCCATTTGTGTATACTGAGAACATTCTTCCAATTACGCTACCGGTTTTGGGATCTGAAATGAAAAGTGACTTTATGAATGAAACATGGCAATAACTATCACACAAGAAATATTGTAAAGGGAGGAGAAAGTTAAAAAAAATAATAGATGGATTGTGTTTGTATAGAAATGAAATAAAAAGAAGTGTAGCGTGAAGGTTGACTAAGGTCAATGGAAAAAACCCCCCGTAACTATAGATAAGTACAGTAATATTGTGGTATAGTGTTAGATAAGTACCTACTTAAATAAATAAAGAAAATAGGTAAATAAATAAAAAGAAAAGTATATATACCTTTTTTCAAAATGAATGTTTGCCATAAGTCGTATGTTGTACTCAAAATAGTTAACAATCCAATAATAGAGAAGACCACACTGCAAAATTGAATAAAAAAATTATAAACTTCGAAGTTAATTCGTACATACTATTCATAATTTGTATTTTACTTACACAGCGACAGTGTCTCCTGGTACCCAAGGCTTGTCATCAGGCAGACGACAGAACTCATCAGTGTATTGAAATCCTATTGAAGAAAGATTGAATAGGAACGAATTTATGGCTTGTTCAGTAGTACAAGGCTTAGGAATACAGACGGCTAGTCTGAAAGTAAGTGCGGCTAGCGGGTTTTCTGCTATCATCCTAGAAAAATAAGAGAAATAATTAGAGTCAACGTTTATGTTCCCACTAAAGTTGCATCAAGTGATGATGTAGTAGACAAGCTCAAGGATATTCATGTATATATATATATATAGAGTGTGTTAATGGCCATGTGGTGGATGTTAAATGCAACCAAAAAACGCCAAAAAACGACAGACCTAGTCGCTTACGACGATCATGTTACTGGTTATATTGTTGGTTCCAATAAAGCCATCGGGCCAGATGAGCTTGCTGCACCCCCAGATAAAGCAACGGGCCTTTTAAAAGGCCATATTCTATATCGATAGAATTAATTGGACCTTTAAAAAGGCCCATCGCTTACCATGGTTAATTCAAATACTCAATGATCCAATGAACCGAGATAGCGGCGCGTAGTGTTCCACGCGCGCCTCTCTTAGACGTGAAGGGAAGTTTACACCTCACTCCCCACCACGGGACTGGGCCCGCAGACGGCGGGCCGGTATTAGTCCGGGGCAGCGGAAGTCTCATTCACGACCGCAGCCTTCGACACTAGTGTGTGACCACACCGGGGTGGTTTTTAGGCAATAAAAGTCTGTCCCCCCAACCACCCCAAGGCAGAGGACATCCATGCGGACTTTCCAACCCGAATCAAAAAAAAGACTCAATGATAGCAATTTCAAAGCTAATTTAAAAATTACCTGTCATCAACAACTCCTGCCATTGCATGCATCCCTCTTCGCACAGTCTTGAATTCTTCTAGAGTTTTAACTGTCTCACCATCCAAACGTAACAGATTAGGATTGAAATTTGAAGGTTCGGATAGCTCCCTAGGAAACTCAAAATTTTGGTTCATAGGAACTTGTATCATGCAGTATTTCCCCTGAATTTCATTATTTGGTGCGATTGGTTGGTTGAAACCGATGCATTGGTGATAGTTGCCCATGTCTAATGTGTTGCCTTCCAGAAAACCTCTTGGAACCCTGATGCCAGCATCAGCGACTGTGGCAGAAACATAAAATTATAAAATTTGCAACATATTTTTAATAATTCCATTATCATTGTTACCACTATATTAGTAAAAAGAACCATAAGGATCAATGTCGATCTTTTTTTAAAGTTATAAACTAAGCTAATTACTCTAGTGCTTATTAATATAATTAAAATAATACTTACAAAACATGGCGAGAAACGTATTATTTCTTATAATGCGTATTTGCTCAAGACATTGTTCTGCATCCAACACTTCTTCGTAAAGATTCTGATCTAGCGCTTCATTTGGTACCGGCAAATCAATGTGCCCTATAACTAAACTAAATGATACTAAATTAATTAAGAACAAACTTAAAATCACTTTAGGAAACATTTTAATGTTTTCACAGAAATTTTATTATCACAGATATCTTCATATGGCGTTTTGTAATGATTAACTACTGCAATCCAAATAGGATGTCATGTAAAAATGTCGGGAGCATTATTTTTATAATGATTATGTCAGTTAATCTAATCTAATTGTTGCGTCAAAATATTAATGAAGATAATTATAATATGTAGGTGATTAGGTCCGGTAACTTCGGGGTTGTTGACCGATGCTAAAACTTGACGTGGTTTAATTTAGATTGATATCGTAAAACATTATACCGTAGCATGATTGCGCAGATACGAAGATTATGGTATTGTGATAAAGGGTCCCACAGAAAGTCGCGACAACGCGTTTTTAACCGACTTCAAAAAGGAAGATTGAGAACATCTTTTCGACAAAGTTCCGTGGTCCTACAAAGGACATAGAACCCTTATAGTTTCGGTCTGTCCGTCCGAGGCGTAGCATAGAGACTTTTAGTACCAGAAAGCTGCAATTTTGCATGGGTGTATATGTTAATCACGCTAAGAAAATAAAACAATAATTTTTTTATGGTAGTTTCCGTACATGTTAAGTGGGGATGATTTTTATTTTTCTCGTCTATCCTATATATAAGTGTGGGTTATCGCTGGATAGGTCTTTCAGAGGTGATTCAGACTATTTTAGTAGTTATGTCAGTTAATCTAATCTAATTGTTGCGTTAAAATTTTAATGAAGATGATAATAATATGTAGGTGATTAGGTCCGGTAACTTCGGGGTTGTTGACCGATGCTATAACTTGACGTGATTTTATTTAGATTAATATCGTAAAACTTTATACGATAGCATGCATAGAAATTTAAATAACAGAGCATGATTGCGCAGATACGAAGATGATGGTATTGTGTAAAGGGTCCCACAGAAAGTTGCGTCACGACAACCGACCTCAAAAAGGAGGATGTTCTCAATTCGACTATGTTTTTAGGGTTTGTTGTAGTCTTAAAAAAAAACTAAAAATGTGGAAAATAACTTTAATTTTGGAAGTCGGTGTCTCTGGTTTGGTTTCTTCGTTTTTTTACACCAACTGCCGAAATTAAAGTTATTTTCCACATTTTTGTTTTTTTTTTTGGAAGTCGGATCTATTTTTTGTATACCTAAAAGTGTTTTATTTTTCACTTTTTAGTTGTGGATCAAATTGTGTAAACAATACATAGAAAAACAATCGCAGTAATCGCGAGTCATTTGCTGTTAGTTTTTAAAGAGTCCATCTCCGAAGTTCTTCATCAGATGCATTAGTATCTGATAACTAGAACATTTCCTTCGTATTATGTACTAAAACCTTCCTTGAAACTCTCCGCCAGTGCACGCCGCCAGTGCACGCCGCCAGTGTACGCCGCCAGTGCACGCCGCCAGTCCACGCCGCCAGTACACGCCGCCAGTACTCGCCGCCAGTACTCGCCGCCAGTACTCGCCACCAGTACTCGCCGCCAGTACTCGCCGCCAGTACACGCCGCCAGTACACGCCGCCAGTACTCGCCGCCAGCACTCTCTTGGTAGAGATCATCTCGGCGCGGGAGGGCGTGACACTCTTACTGACTAAAACCCACCTCTGTGCCTTCCTCGCCTGAGTGCCCAGGGGTCGAGCGGTAACTCTGTTCCGTTTTGTTGTCATCTCTTTGAGGCGCGCGTGGAAACCTTCCTTGAAACTCTCCGCCTGTCCACGCCGCCAGTCCACGCCGCCAGTCCACGCCGCCAGTACACGCCGCCAGCACTCTCTTGGTAGAGATCATCTCTGCCAATTATCACTGCCAATACTCTCAGCCAACTCTCAATAACGTTGTTCGTTGTTACTTTGAATGCAATGAGCGAGCATGGTGAACAATGCTCGGTCCTATGAGAAGGGGCTTTTTCCTTTTTTTTTTTGGGGGGTGGGAAATCATTCTATGACTTCTCCCGCTCTGGGTGAAGCGGGAGGGCGTGACACTCTTACTGACTAAAACCCACCTCTATGCCTTCCTTGCCTGAGTGCCCAGGGGAGCGGTAACTCTGTTCCGTTCTGTTGTCATCTCTTTGAGGCGCGCGTAGAAACCTTCCTTGAAACTCTCCGCCTGTACTCGCCGCCAGTGCACGCCGCCAGTCCACGCCGCCAGTCCACGCCGCCAGTCCACGCCGCCAGTGCACGCCGCCAGTGCACGCCGCCAGTGCACGCCGCCAGTGCACGCCGCCAGCACTCTCTTGGTAGAGATCATCTCTGCCAATTATCACTGCCAATACTCTCAGCTAACTCTCAATAACGTTGTTCGTTGTTACTTTGAATGCAATGAGCGAGCATGGTGAACTATGCTCGGTCCTATGAGAAGGGGCTTTTTCCTTTTTTTTTTTTGGGGGTGGGAAATCATCCTGTGACTTCTCCCGCTCTGGGTGAAGCGGGAGGGCGTGACACTCTTAGTCCAGTCCACGCCGCCAGTCCACGCCGCCAGTCCACGCCGCCAGTCCACGCCGCCAGTCCACGCCGCCAGTCCACGCCGCCAGTCCACGCCGCCAGTCCACGCCGCCAGTCCACGCCGCCAGTCCACGCCGCCAGTCCACGACGCCAGTCCACGCCGCCAGTCCACGCCGCCAGTCCACGCCGCCAGTCCACGCCGCCAGTACTCGCCGCCAGTCCACGCCGCCAGTACTCGCCGCCAGTACTCGCCGCCAGTACTCGCCGCCAGTACTCGCCGCCAGTACTCGCCGCCAGTACTCGCCGCCAGTACTCGCCGCCAGTACTCGCCGCCAGTCCACGCCGCCAGTCCACGCCGCCAGTCCACGCCGCCAGTACTCGCCGCCAGTACTCGCCGCCAGTACTCGCCGCCAGTACTCGCCGCCAGTACTCGCCGCCAGTACTCGCCGCCAGTACTCGCCGCCAGTACTCGCCGCCAGTACTCGCCGCCAGTACTCGCCGCCAGTACTCGCCGCCAGTACTCGCCGCCAGTACTCGCCGCCAGTACTCGCCGCCAGTACTCGCCGCCAGTACTCTCTTGGTAGAGATCATCTCTGCCAATTATCACTGCCAATACTCTCAGCCAACTCTCAATAACGTTGTTCGTTGTTACTTTGAATGCTGTTCCGTTCTGTTGTCATCTCTTTGAGGCGCGCGTGGAACACTACGCGCCGTCGACTCACGGGCCTGGTGCTGATCGGACGGCGAGCTACCTATTACTCACCGTCCGCAGGCCCGCGTCGGGGGGCTTTTACCCTGGAGTGGGATTAGGACAGAATTCATCATCATTTTAACCAATAGACGACCACTGTTGGACATAGGCTGCCCCCAAGTGTCGCCACAACGGCTGCGGCGTGAGTTGCGCCAAACAACAATCTGATTATTAAATATCTAACTCTCCTCCTTTTTTTTCGTCGTTTAAAAATACGTAAAATTGTAAATTTTTTATTTAAAAAAGAATACGTTACATTGTAAATTATAGACTCATTATACTATAAGTCACTCATTATATATTTGAAATAATCTATTCATAATATATCGAGAGTTATTCCCGCAAGATTTATAATTTTATAAAGTTTGCCTTGGGGTTGAGGATAAATTCGAAATAGAGTTACCTCGCCCCTGGGCACTCAGGGCAAGAAGGAATAGGGGTTGGTTTTAGTCAGTAAGAGTCTGACACGCCCTACTGCTCCACCCAGAGCGGGAGAAAGTCGTTGGATGATAGAACCTAGTGTTAGAAATCTAGAACAAAATGTCATCTTAAGTAAAGAAGTGCTTCAAACTGTGGACTCAGCAGTTTTTTTGGGTATAACTGTTTCAAACTTCAATGGGGCCCCACATATATCAAGCCCATCGGGAAGGCTCAACTCTGCTGCCTACGCCGGCCGTCAGAAAGCTTAAACAATATACTGACGTTGACACAGCACGGTTAGTCTATTTTAGTTATTTCTATAGCGTTATGTCTTACGGTATTCTTTTGTGAGGTAAAGCTGCGAACATACAAAATATATTTATTTCACAAAAAGTGCTGTACGAGCAATACAGGCTAGGGTCAAGAGTTTCCTTAAGAGAAATTTTCATCATTTTTGATCATCTCAATTCATTTTTGCAAACATATTAAAAACATACAAAATATAAATTTATACAAAAAGACCAGTGATATCCACAATTTAAACACCAGAAACAAGCACAAACTACATGCTCCTTCCCACCGTCTCCCTAAGGTTCATGGCTCGTTTGTGGGTCTTGGTATCCGCTTTTACAATAAGCTACCCCATTCTTTTCTTGACCTGCCTTTTAATGCATTTAAAGCTCAAGTTAAATCTAGTCTCTGTTCGAAAGCATACTATTCCATGAACGACAATTTACGAGAAGATGATAAGAATAGTTGGTCGCTGTGTTGAACGCAAGACAATGTTACACTTGGTGTTCTTTCTTGACACACGTTCTTTCTGATCTTCTGACAAGTTGTATAAGTTCGTATAATAAACTAGGTTATCACTTGTGGCTTCCAATCACAGCCCTATCGATAGTTATTATCGTTGCACGTGTAAGCGGGCACACCCAGATATCTATGGAGGCTTATTTAATTTGGTTTAGTGTTTACGCTTTTTTTTTTTTTGGGGTGGGAAATCATCCTATAACTTCTCCCGCTCTGGGTGGAGCGGGAGGGCGTGTCAGACTCTTACTGACTAAAACCCACCCCTGTTCCTTCCTGCTTTTGAGTGCCCATGGGCGAGGTAACTCTGTTTCGAATTTATCCTCAACCCCCGGGCAGGCATCGGCTATGACAGCCCCGTCTCTTGCTGACAACTCTTTGAGGCGCGCGTGGAACACTACGCGCCGTCGACTCTCGGGCCTGTTGCTGATCGGACGGCGAGTTACCCATTACTCGCCGCGCATTGTGCGCAGGCCGGGTCTACGGTGGCCGGATATCGTCTCGCGGCGCCGGAAGTCCCAGGCATCTCCTTAGGCGGCTGCTGCTGAGAGCGTGAGGGCGACTCCGTTGTTGGTGCTCTCTCGCGCGTCCCGCCTCCGCCTTCGCGAGCATTACTGCTTCGCAGAAGGAGGAGACGGCTTCCCATTCCCTCTCGCTCCGTACCATGGCCTGAACCAGGGCAGGGCGCGAGAGGTCGCTGCCGCCTCTCGCATCCACGAGGACACGGCGGTGCTCTGCCCAAGCGGGGCAAACCTTCACCGTATGCTCCACCGTGTCCTCTGGGCGATCCTCGCAGTGGAAACACCCGGGGGTCACCTCCCGCTTGATCCGAAACAGGAACCTCCCGAAACAGCCGTGTCCGGTGAGGACCTGCGTCAGGCGGAAGGTGAGGGCGCCGTGAGGCCTCTCCAGCCACTCCTCAAAGAGGGGCACTACCGCCGCAATGGTGGCGTTCCCAGCGCGGGGTTGTGACAATCGCTGTCTCCATGTCGCCATGAGATCTTGCCGGAGCTCTGTCCGCCGAGCCGCGAGTTGTCGCGGCAGCGGAGTTTCGCCCCGGCGTTTCGCCTCCTCGCGCTCCTCATAGAGGTTCGCGAGGATTTTTGCCTCCAGATCCCATGGCGATAATCCGGCAAGAAGGCTCGCCGCCTCGCAGGAGATCGTACAGTATCCTCGGATCATACGGATCACCATGACCCTTTGGGACGCGTTCAGACGGCGTGTCGATCGCTGCCTTAGCGAACGCGCCCACACCGGTGCTCCGTAAAGGGCCATGGACCGCACGATCCCCGCGTAGAGCCTCCGGCAGGAGGCGTTTGGCCCCCTCAGATTGGGCAGGAGCCGCCTGAAAGCAGCCCCGGCCCTGTCCAGTCTGGGAGCCAAACGTCGAAAATGCTCGACGAAGTTCCACCGGCTGTCGAGTATGAGTCCCAGGTACTTCATCGTACCCTCCTACCGTTATCTGGGAACCCGCCGGTGGCGCATTCCGAGGACCATGAAAACACATGGCCTCGGACTTGTGCAATGCCACCTCGAGTCCCAGTTGCCGGATCCTGTCCACGATTATCGCAACCCCACGTGTCATAATGTTGGCCGCCGCCTCGTGCGACCACCCCTGCGCTAGGACCAGGGTGTCGTCAGCGTAGCATACTACGCTGACGGCGCTAGGGAGGTCGGCGCGCAGCACCCAGTCGTACCCGATGTTCTACAGAGGCGGCCCCAGGACCGATCCCTGTGGAACACCGCACGACATCTCTCGCCGGTTCCATTCTCCCTGGTGACCGGGGTAGATGACGGCCCTGTCCGTCAAATACGCCTCAACTACGCGACGGAGGTAGGGCGGCACCCGGTGATACCGGAGTGCCTCCACTATGCAACTCCAGGGCAGGGTGTTGAAGGCATTGGCGATGTCCAGAGACACCGCCAAGACGACCCTACCCGGGCTACTGCATCCCCCGTCGTGAGGGCTCGTACGCGCATGATGGCGTCCACCGTAGAGCGCCCCCTACGGAAGCCGTATTGGCTCTCCGCCAGATCCGGCCCCACCCGCGTCAGCTGCCCGACGAGGCGGTCTGCAATTACTCTTTCAAAGAGCTTGCCCACCTCGTCGAGCAGCATGATGTGCCGGTAAGCGGACGGATAGTCCGCGGGGCGCCCCGGCTTCTTGATGAGGACCAGCTTCCCCGTCTTCCAACGGAGTGGAAACTGGCCCCTCTCCAAGCATGCGCTTAGAAGCCCTCTGAGTCGAGGCCCGAGAGCCTCCTGCAAGGCCAGGACCAAGGCTTTGCCATGCACGCCATCTGGTCCTGGGGCGGTGCTTTTGGCATTCAGCCTACGCACCACCGCTCTCAGCTCTACCTCGGTCACCTCGGGAGCGTCGTCGGGTTGGTCCGCGTCAGGCACCACAGGAGGAGGCGGAGCCATAGGCGGGGGAGTATGTTCCCCTCGCGAGGGGAACAGAGCGCTCACCATACCCTCCACGAGCTGCGGCCGTAGACTCTGCGTCAGCGGGGGCGCCCATGGGCGAAGTTTATCCCGCACCACTTTGTATGGGTTGTCCCACGGATCTCTGTTCAGAGTCCCCAGCGACTCCTCGCAGGCAAATTCTTTGGCCCGCTTGATCTCCGCTTGGAGGGCGAATCTCGCAGCTCTGTACCCCTCGTATAGCTCCACCTCGATGGCTTCCGTAGCTTGGCGTAAAGCCACCACCAGTACGTCTGGCGCCGAGCACATCCTGGCTGGACCCGGGGCATTGCCACGTCACAGATCTCGGACATCGCCTCCTGGAACCAAACCACCTCGGCATTGATGTCGTCAGGCCTGTCCGGTGATGACACCCAGGCCTGCACGATCTAGGCTTCCAGGAGTAGCTGCCGGTCCAGCTGCTTCAGCGACCAACGCGAACCACTCGGGGTCTGTCCCGGTCGAGGTCTGGGCGGAGACGTCAAACCGGATATACCGATGATCGGAATACGTCTCCACCCCCTCCATGACGCGCCAGTCGACGACACGCGGTGACAGAGCGGGGCTGGCGAACGAGATGTCCACCACCGATTCACCCCGCATCTGCACACACGTGGGGACAGAACCCCAGTTCAGGTTGACCAGGTCTGTCTCTAGGGCCCAGTCCTCCGCTATCCTGCCCCGTGTGTCCGTGTACCGGGAACCCCTAGCCAAGTTCTTGGCATTGTAGTCCCCGAGGACGAGCACAGGGAGGGAACGGTACCCGACGACGACGTCTCTCAACTCCGCGAGGGAGTTGTGGAACTCGACGAGAGTTCGGTTCGGGGAAAAGTACACCCCTACCACTACTATCTCCCCGAACCGTGCTGCTACGCAACCCCGACCTCTCTTGACATCCTCAAGGGTCGGGGTACCGGCGGCGGCCGACGAAATGATGGTCACTGAGCCGTCCAGGTCCTCCACCCAGTCATCCCTGGGTGGGACATAGTACGGCTCAGCGACCACGGCGATGTTAATCGACCACTGCGCCATGCTCTGGAACAACAGGTCCTGAGCAGGGGCGCAGTGGTTGATGTTCGTCTGGAGGAGGCGTAATGGGGCCGTTATTGGCATTCCATTACAGCCTCCTCCTCCCCAGCCCTCTGTGAGGGTCCCGCCACCGCGATGTCTGCGGCGGTGACGACGGCTGAAGGGGCGGCAACGGCGGAAGCGGCGACGGCGGCGGCTGCGGTGGTGACGGTGGCGGCGGTGGTGGTAGAGGGCCTGCCCCTGGCCCTGGTCTTGGTGGGTGGAGCGCAGGTCCAGCCCGGTGATCGGCCAGCTTGCCAGCTGCCGCACATCCTGCGCCGTGCGGTGCAGCATCGCAATTGTTCCCTCGGTCCACCTCCGAGGTGCACTTAGCTGCCACGTGATCGCCCACATGGCAGCGAAAGCACCTCAGAGGTCGGTGCTCCAGCAGCTTGACCTGCGCAGACACCCAGCCCACCAAGAGCCTTCGGCCCTCGATTTTTCTGACCACCGACACGGGGCAGCTCACCGTTACGGTTTGCAGCCCCGTGAGGTCAGGACGGAGAGTGCCCACCCTCACCTGCTCGGCAGGGCACCCTCCAGTCCTGGCGACGGCAGCCACCACCTCTGCCTCCTCGTCACAGAGTCGTCCAGGCCCATGATGCGCATATCTGCGCTCTTGGTGGGCCTGGACACTCGAGCCTCGTCGACCAGCAACGCCCTGATCTTCGCGGCCAAGAAGAATCGCGAGCACCCACTCGCGACTCCTCCGGAAGCACTCCCCTCCTCACGGTCCAGGGAGAGCCCAAAGCGGTGAGGAGTGGTGCTGCGTTGGACTCCGACGCCGCATCACTCCCCGCCTCTTTGCCGACTTCGCTCAGGCTTACTTCACCCGACCGCGGCTTGTCGGGCGTCTTAAAGCAATAATTGATCATCTCCTCGAATGGAGGAGATGATCTGGAGCCTCCTCGGCTCTTGTTGTCGGAATTGACATCGACAAGTGGATACAGTTCGTTGGGTTTTATAATATGACGGTCGGAACAACAGTTGCCCCCCCTAGAATACGAGGGGCTTGACGCTTCGTGCGTGGCGGACTCTCCCGCTGCGGAGCAGCTGATACCTCCCTGGGGTAAAATATTTCTGTCTGTACTTTCCATGGTTTTGTTTTCCTTTTAAGGGTGTGGTCCCTGTCTCTCCTCTCTCTACCTCCCTATCTACCCCCCCCCCCCTCTCTCACACTCACTCAATCACTCTCTCTCATTCACTCACTCATTCTGCCCTTACGGGCCCCTCCCCCAGTTTCGTCGCCACTCTCACAGTCGCATCTGATGAACAGATGCGTACCAGAGAGTAGCGATGAAGATTCCCCCAGGTTCCACGCCGCTAGTAGGCTCGAACAGCTTGCTCAAATCTCCCAACGGCGCGGCCCTCTTGTGAGGCGCTAGCATCCGGACATCCCTCCAGTACGCATCCTATAGCCACGCCTCCAAGCTTAGGATTGGGTGGCGGTCGCATCCACTGGCAGTCGACGATGATCGACTGACAATGGATGCGATCCCCGGTGTGTTCCTCTTAGTCAGGTCACTCTCCTGGAGCACTCCGGCACAAGTGAGTCACTCATGCCGGAAGTCCCCAGGATCATGGAGACCCACAAGCCCCACCACGAAGAGTGTTTATGCTTGAGTTTTCTTTCCGTTTTTGGTGGCACAATGGAGTGTGGTAGGCACAAGTGGCGGATAGTTTAATTTTATGATTATATTTTGGACGATATATCTTTATTTTTCAGTGTTACATAATTATGTTACATGAATGATGAAGATCGAAGAATGATCGGTGTGTAAATCAAAGCTGGAATGAGATAGCTGGGTGTATTAGGGATGCAGCGAAGGATATTTTGGGAGAGACAAAAGGAAGGGGCATAATAGAGAGCGATACATGGTGGTGGTCTACAGAAATACAGGAGGTGTTGAAGGAAAAAAAGAAGAAATTCAAGGCATGGCAGAGTTTAAAACTGGAAAGCGTTAGTTTGAAAGCTGAAAAAAGAGCGAGTATGATGCGTTAAAGAAAAAAGCTGAGAAAGCCGTGGCAATAGCGAGACCAAAAGCTCAGGACAAACTGTACGATACACTGGACAGTCCAGCTGACCAAAAAAATCCCTTAACACAAAGAGAGGAAGGCGAAGGATGTTAGTCGGATAAGATGTGTAAGGGATGAATCTGGAATGCTTCTATCAGAGGATGAACTGATTAAGGATAGATGGAAGGGCTATTTTGAAAGATGAATGAGGAAAATATCTGGAGTGATGTTGTAGAGAATAAACCAATGAATGAGAGGTAAGTGAGAATGGTCAGTGTGGATAAAGTGAGAATAACAGTGAATGGAATGAAGAATGGTAAGGCTTTGGTCTTCGGTCGAATTGGTCCAGACGAAATACCAATTGAAGTGTGGAAGTCATTACGGGTAGATGGATGGACGTGGTTAACTTTGTTCTTCAATAAGTTGTTGCTGGAAGAAGCCATACCTGATGAATGGTGCAACAATTCGTTGGTGCCCATCTTCAAGAACTAAGGTGATGTGCTGGAGTGCAACAACTATAGAGGAATAAAGCTATTGTCACATAGTATGAAAGCATGGGAAAAAGTTATTGAAAAGCGGCTGAGAGAAGAGAGTGAAATCTCACAAAACCAGTTCGGTTTTATGCCTGGTCGGGGTACAACGGATGCCATTTTCGCTATCCGCCAGCTGTGCGAAAAATACAGAGCTGTGCATAAAAACTTGCACATGGTGTTCATTGACCTTGAAAACGCATATGACCGGGTGCCTCGAGAGGTTCTGTGGTGGGCCCTTAAGGAGAAAGGTGTGCCTGGGAAGTATGTGCAGTTGATTAGAGCGATGTACAGTCGATGCAGTACCCAAGTCCGGTCTGCAGTGGGCACTACTGACAGTTTCAGTGTAGCAGTCGGTTTGCACCAGGGGTCGGCTCTCAGCCCTTACCTCTTCCTGATGATAATGGACGCTCTGACGTCGGACATCCAGGAAGAGGCTCCTTGGTGTATGCTGTTTGCTGATGACATTGTGCTGGTTGCCGAAAGCGGCTCAGAGGTCCAGAGCAGATTGGAGACGTGGTGGCAAAGACTGGAGAGTGTGGGCCTGAAATTGAGCAGAACCAAAACGGAATAGGTATCTGTTCTGCGATTTCGGCGGTCTCTCCAGTTCTATGCCTGTAGCTCTCAACGGAACGCCTGTACCGATCTGCTCCAACTTTCGGTACCTCGGGTCGCTTGTTCAGGGGGATGGCGATATAGACCGAGACGTAACGCACAGGATCAACTCAGGATGGATGAAATGGCGACAGGTCACTGGAACAACTTGCGACCGACGGATGCCCCTTAAGTTAAAGGGGAAAATCAATAAGTCCGTGATTAGACCTGTCGTACTCAATGGGTCAGAATGTTGGGCTGTGAAAAATACGAATGAAAAAGACTGCATGTGGCGGAGATGAGAATGTTGAGATGGCTGTGTGGAGTAACGAGAATGGATAAAGTGCGAAATGAGTACATTAGAGGTAGTTTAAAAGTGGCGCCAGTCACAGAAAAGTTGAAAGGGAACCGCTTATCTTGGTATGGTCATGTAAAGAGGAGGGATGAAACACATGTAACTAAAAGAGTTATGAATATAAATGTGAATGGATGAAGAGGGAGAGGGAGGCCAAAGAAAGGATGGATGGATTGTGTGAGGAGTGATATGAAAGAAAAGGGAGTTAGTGATAGCGTGACGGCTGACAGGACAGAATGGAAGAAAAAAACGTGTTGCGCCGACCCCAAGTAACATGGGATAAGGGCAGGAAGATGGTGACATAATTATGTTACATACAAATATGTTAAGATCGTTGCCTAGATAGGTAATTATATAGATTCAAGTTCTTCAAACTTAACAGACAGATGTGTTGCTGAGGAGTTTGTTGCGCCACTTCTTCTTCACAGCTAAAACACTAGGTAGTGGTGACGGGAGGGCGTTTTTGAGGGAATGTCTTTATGTAGAAAGTTAACGTTTAAAAAAAAAATCGGTTCTATTTTTTTGTAAATAAGTTTTTTATTTTTGACTTTTTAGTTTTGGTTCCGCATTAAACTGTGTTAACAATTCATAGACATACGATGGCAGCAATCGCGGTTGATTTGCTGTCAATTTTTGAAGAGTTCCGTTGTCTGTCTCCGAAACCCATCATCAAATCTATATGAAATTTAAATGGGACCATTTCGGAACAAACCCCTTTCGAAAAAAAAAGAAGTTTTTAGTTCTGGGGTATAACAACTAAAAAGTGAAAAATAAAAAACTTTTTTACAAAAAAAACAACCGACTTCCAAAATAAAAATACACTAAAAATTAAAAAATAACTTAAATTTCGGAAGTCGGTGTCAAATAACGAAGAAGTAAAATACAAACACCGACTTCCAAAATTAAAGTTATTTTTTAAGTTTTAGTGTATTTTTTTTAAAGTGGGTTGTTTTTTTTTTAAGTGTTCAAATCCATAAAATATGTACTGGTCAAATAATATAAGAACCATGTACGTTTATGTCTGGGATGAGCTTTTGAGGGAAGCAACACACAAATTGGAGTGGACCTGTCCAGACAGTGCAAGCATTTGTCAGTTATCGTGAAGCTCAACTCAGAACTTTGAAGAGCTCAACAAACCGACGAACAATACCAAAGTAAGGACATTTGGGTAGAAAACGCAAAAATACTCAAACTGCCAGACAATCATAAAATCTACATGAATATAACGTAATAGGTACCTACATAGTTCTCGCATTCACATTATGCTATATGCAGCTTAGTGTCTGTAATGGTCTTTTGAAGAAAGAACCACACATATTTCAATAGACCTGTCCAGTCAGTGCAAGCATTTGTCAATAGAACTCAATGACTTGACGAACAATACCAAAGAAAGGACATTTGGGTAGGCCGCAAAAGTACTCAAACTGTCAGGCAACGTTAAAAATTACTGTAAAAAGGAGCAGAAAATAATAATAATAACCCACATAGTCCTCACATTTACAATAATTAAGTAATCAAAAAAAATATATATACATATAATACTTTACAAAGTAAATATTCATGTCAAACAAAATAGTAATAATAATAATAATATAATAATCTGTGGCTCGACTGTCAACTGAAGTGACATAAAATTTTCTTTTACGCGATTTTTTAACCAAATTAAATATATAAACTAATACAAATGAATCCAAACCAAGCAGAACATCCAAATAGACAACAACAATGAACCATACAACAATAAATAATCTCGTGGATATACATAGATACAGCAATATAATGGCAATAAATAAATTTACAAGTTGACGTCGAAAGAAAATATGTTGACGAGAGCCGCAGCTCGCCGTGCACGCCCACCACCTCCGGCCTCGTCGCTCAGCTCCGCCTCGCCGCCGCCGGAACCCAGCCCCATCGTGAGTGCTGTGACACCGGCCGTGGCAGTTGCGTCGAGCTCCAGCGACGAGTTCTTCTCGCCGCCGACGACACCACCACCTGCGCGTCGACGGGGAGGACGCCGGCCGCCGAGCGGCTTAGGACCTCGAGGCCCACCGGCCTCTGATAGGGTCCCAGCTCCCGGCGGAAGTGTGCAGCGCATGAGATGGACGCAATCCATCAATGAAAACGTCATGCGCTCATACTATGGGGCTACAGAGGGAGGTAACAACCTGACCGCGTACCGTGTTCGGATGCTCTCTTTGTTCCAGGTGCTTGAGCCAGCCGTCAACGTTTCGGCCCAACGACTGTCGGATCAGGTGCGGGTCATCCTGCGTAATCATATGTTGGATGATACTGTACTTGATCGCCTCCGAGCTGAAATGGGTAGCCATGTTATTGCCCCTCCGTCGCAGACTGTGTTACCAGTTGTGGTACCACCGTCCAACCATGTTCCCAGCCTCGCTGACGAGGAGTGTAATGACATGGTTACAAACGTAAGTACCCACTACAATGATGAATTGAGGAGTGCTTTGGAGTGTGCTATTCGGGAATATCGCAACATGCCGCTCGAGCTTAGGCCACGCTTACCTCGTTTGCCCATGCATAACAATAATAACGCGCTGGTGGCTGCTCTGGATTCGCAAGTGTCCAATTATTTTGATGACTGCGAGGACCTCACCGATACACACTCGATACTGTACTGCGCGGCTGTAGCGGCATGTCGTGTAGCTCACGTCAAATTTTCTAATGACAGAGCTACACGACCGAAGCCAGCCGTACCGGCTTGGCAGTGCAGGATCGAGCGTCATATTAGTGGGGCCAGAGCACTCATAGGCAAACTAATCTGTTTCAGGGAGGGCAACACTCGCCCAAGAGTGATGCGCTTTGTGAGACGGGCGTTTTCGGGGACTGATGTCAGCCCCCGAGACTATATGTCCCGTGTCACAGAGCGCATCGACTTCCTGAAACAGAAATTATATGCATGGGCAAACCGTATTCGCAGGTATAAGCGGCGAGTGGAGCGATACACCCAGAATCGCACATTCCGAAGTAATGAAAGGTGGGTTTATAGGGATTGGGAGCGACCGGACCAAGGTGTGACTAATACGCACCTGCCGGATGATGACGCCATATACTCGTTCTGGCGCAGCATCTGGTCGGTGCCTGTCTGTCATACCGAGGGCGATTGGATTCGGGATGTTGAGCGCGCGTGCGATCCAATGCCAGAAATGGGTGCAATTATCATCAGCCCCCAAGATATAGCTCGTGCAGTCCGTCCGTTAGCTAACTGGAAATCTCCAGGTCCGGACGGGCTGCACAACTTCTGGATAAAATGGTTTACGAGGTCGCATGCCCGCTTGGCATTTCAGATCCAGTCTGCCTTAGAGTCAGGGTCGCTACCCCAATTTCTAACTACAGGAATAACCCACCTGCTCCATAAATCAGGTAGTACTGCGGAACCTAAAAATTATAGACCGATCACGTGTTTACCGACGTTCTATAAGGTTCTTACATCCATTTTGAGAGCTAAGATTAACACACATATAGATAGTCACTGTATCATGTCGGCCTCTCAAAATGGATGTAGGAATGGGTCCCGCGGTACTAAGGAGCTTCTCCTCATAGATATGACCATTAGCCAACAGGTTCGACGTTTCCGAAAGGATCTGTCGACATGTTGGATAGACTATAAGAAGGCCTATGACTCAGTTCCTCATACATGGCTCATGAGGGTGCTGGAATTGTATAAAGTTGATGCAACGCTACGCACCTTCATGATGTCATGTATGGGGCAATGGAGGACGGTCCTTCGCTATCCAGGATGTCGACAAATCCAGAGGAATAGCGAACCGATAAGGATCGAGCGGGGTATATTGCCTAGCTTTGAATCCTCTAAGCACACTGCTGGAGAATTCAGGGCTAGGCTATCGGTTGAAGAGAGGTGGTCAGGTTATATCTCACCTCCTTTACATGGATGACTTGAAACTTTATGCCCCCAGCAATCTGCAACTGATGGAGCTACTGAAGGTAACTAAAACCTTTAGTAGTGCCATCAGGATGGAGTTTGGTGTAGACAAATGTGCGGTCATGCATGTAAAGCGAGGAGAGATTGTGAAATCCGTGGGTACTCAACTCTCGGATTCCGTAAACCTGAGATCCCTCTCTCCAACCGAAACCTATAAGTATTTGGGTATGTCGGAAGCGTTAGGTATCAATGTTGCTGACATGAAGCAATCGTTGAAGGAGCGCTTCTTTGGCCGCCTGAAGAAGGTATTTAATAGCCTTCTATCGGGCGGAAACAAGGTGCGCGCCTTCAACGGTTGGGTCATGCCGGTATTGATGTACTCTTTCGGCGTACTCAAATGGACTCAAACAGAACTTGACGCCCTGGATAGGCGTGTCCGTACACTGCTGACTGCATTTCGAATGCATCACCCACGTTCGTCGGTGATGAGACTGTATATCCCGCGGAAGTGTGGAGGCCGAGGCTTTTTAAATGCTAAGACCCTCCACAACCGCGAGGTATGCAGTCTAAGGGAATATTTCCTAGCTGCTGACGTGGGTATGCATCGAGATGTAGTGGCAGTGGACAAGGGCCTTACTCCACTCTCCTTGGCTAACGAGAACTGGCGCAAACCTCTAGTGCTTGACACTAACGATCGCAGAGAAGTATGGCAGAGTAAGGAACTTCACGGACGCTTTTTCCGGGCACTACATGGGCCCGATGTAGACCAGTTAGCGTCCGTAGCCTGGCTGCGTGTCGGTGACCTCTTTGGGGAAACCGAAGGTTTTGTCTGTGCAATTATGGACGAAGTTATCATGACGAAAAATTACCGGCGATTTATTGTGAAGGACGGCACGGTTGACATATGTCGGGCATGTCATCGTCCGGGAGAATCAATCCGCCACATAATCTCTGGTTGTTCTCGTCTAGCTAACGGTGAGTACTTGCATAGGCACAACCTCGTAGCCAGGATTATCCATCAGCAACTTGCTCTGAAATACTCTCTTGTGGAATCGGAAGTGCCGTACTAAAGATATGCGCCCGACCCAGTTCTCGATAATGGTCATATCTCATTGTACTGGGATCGGTCCATCATCACTGACAGGACTATTGTAGCCAATAAGCCTGATATAGTGGTGGTGGACCGAATCGAGAGGCGTGCAATGATTGTTGACATTACCGTCCCACATGACGAGAACCTCGTGAAAGCCGAGAAAGATAAACAAATCAAGTATATTGACTTGACTCGCGAGGTTGTCGACATGTGGGATGTGGACTCAGCGATCATTGTACCGATAGTCGTGTCAGCCAATGGCTTAATAGCCACGAGCCTCGACCAACACCTCAGGAGGCTCTCGTTAGGCGGCTGGATCAAGGGCTTGATTCAGAAAGCAGTACTTCTGGACACGGCTCGCATTGTCAGGTGGTTCCTCTCTCTGGAGCCCTGACCGCCGGTAGCTTGGACCCTGTTCCCGATACCGGTGGGATACTATTTTTTATATTTTTAAATGTTTTTTTTTTATCCTTTACATTTAAATATTTAAAAATGTAAATAATATGTCTATAAAAATAAATAAACATAATAATAAAATGTCAATAAAAAAAAATTAAAAATATAATATAATACTATACAAATATTCATGTCAAAATCGAATATAAAAAATAAAAAATATCATCAGTGTTTATATATAGTACATATGAAAACAATGGTTCATGTATATCATTGAAGCAGCTCAATCCCACGCCTTAGTTCTTGAATTTGGCTAGGAAGTTTATTATAGAAACGTATACATTGGCATCTCAACGAACCACCTGTTTTCTTCTTGAGCCTGGTTTTAGGTACAATAAATTTGTGTTTGTTCCTAGTATTTATGCTGTGGATATCACTGTATCTTTTAAACAGATTAATATTTTTATGTGCATATATGAGATTCTCATAAATATATTGAGAGGGAACAGTCATAATATTAATCTCTTTAAATTTGTCTCTGAGGGAGTGTCTGGGACTTAATTTATAAATTGCACGAATAGCCCTTTTCTGTAAAACAAAAATTGTCTGAATATCGGCGGAATTTCCCCACAACAGAATGCCGTACGACATCACACTATGAAAATAACTAAAGTATACTAAACGAGCTGTATTGTATCAATTGTATGTCAAAATAGACATGATTTAAAGTCATCAGTGTTTTTGATAGGTCTTCATTATTAATTTTGAAAGCAATCAGTTTCTGTGGTTTTGACGTTAAGTATTACAGTCAAAGCCAAACTGATCAAATCCATTATAATTTTAAAAAACCGGAAAAGTTTGTTATTCAAAAAATCTTTAATAAGACCCACCCTTTGATTTTCTAAAATTAATTCCGAACAGGATTTGTCACTTTAATTTATTTTGATTAAGCTTCTTTCCTGTTCTACTTCAAAATTAAGCTGAGATAACTTTTTCTTTAGGACATTAGGACTGGCGTTGGTGTATTAATACTACAAGCCTGATACCAAAATCTTTCAGTGATAAGAAATTTTAACTTTTGATTATAAAAAACAACACTACCACTAATCCAAATTAGTCAACTGTTCCTTGAGTTTCAAAGTTTACTATTGTATCTTAAAATAAATACATTTTTTGGATTTTTAACCGACTTCAAAAAGAAGGAGAATCTTTTTTTTATGTGCGTTTGTGCATAACTCCGTCATTTATAGATGGATTTGCAAAACTGAGTTTTACAAATAAGACTGTTTACAATATATCAATATCCATGACGTTTCTGGAATCATCATCATCATCATCTGCCTAGCCTTTTCCCAACTATCTTGGGGTCGACTTCCAGTCTAACCGGAATATCACTACATAATTTGACCCTATAAAGTTTGACTTGTATATTCATACTTCAAGGTCTGGCCTTCCAAAAAGAGTTTGTAGGAATGTCGCCTTTGATCTAGGCCTTGAATGACTAATTGCTAGAATTTTTTACCACTTCGCTCTTTAGATTCGGACAAAAAACAAATCTTGAACTCATTTCCATGCTAATTTCGGAGTGGGAGAGAAATAAATTTATCAGTTTCATGTTGGTACAAGTTACAAGGGAAAATAAATTAATGCGCCTTGTTTTTGTAAGACTCCCCTTAAATAAATTAGACTAAGGCCCATTTTACTACCCATTGGGAGTAGAGGTGGCCCAGTGGTAATGACTCCGACTTACGGTCGTGTGTTCGAACCCAGGCAGGCACTTTGTGTATTATCACTACTCTCAAAACGATGAAGGAAAACATCGATAGGACACCGGTATGTCCTGGAACCAAACATTCGAAGGTATGTGACATCCACAAACTTACACTGGTCTAATGATCCATTCCCTCTCACAGAAAAAAAACAACCGACTTTCAAAAAAGAAAATACGCTAAAAATTAAAAAATAACTTTAATTTCGGAAGTCGGTGTTTGTATTTTATTTCTTCGTTATTTGACACCGACTTCCGAAATTAAAGTTAGTTTTTAAATTTTTAGTGTATTTTCTATTTTGGAAGTCGGTTGTTTTTTTTTTTGATGTAAATAATTTTTTTATTTTTCAATTTTTAGTTGTTATACCCCAGAACTAAAAACTCTAATAACATGGAACGTGGAATTCAAACATACTCGTAATTGGAGAAAACAAAAACGTCATCTAGGTATACGTATTTGTTCGTTTTTGTTCAGTTTCTCAAAACGCGCTGAAGTAATTTTTTATATGGGACCACCTCGGGAGTATATGCTTTCGGATAAAAAAAGATTTTTAAAAACCGGTCCACAACTGACGGAGAAATCGGCGGACATACATAACTTAATAAAAAAAAATTAAAAAACATATATACCTACAGCCGAACATAGGACCTCCTCCTTTTTCGAAAGTCGGTTAAAAAGGTTTGATTATGCTATTTACACGATCTTTGCCAGCGTCTATGTTCTACCACCTAATTATCCATTAGCATTCAAAGAAAAAGTTAACCAGCATCTTCTACGCACGCTTGTTTAGTCGTAGACTTCATCCATCGCTTTCCATCAGGCGAGATCAAGACCGAGCGAGTTTGATTCGTATACGAAGGGTTCTGTGAGATTTTTGTTTGTTGTTAGAGTGGCAATGGAAATACACACTCTGTAAATTTCAACTGTCTACCTATTACAGTTCATGAGATACAGCCCGCTGACGGACAGACGGACGGACAGCGGCGTTTTAGTAATACGATGCCGTTGATTATCCTTCGGGTGAAACAACATGAAAATTTCCTAGTTTCTTTAACAAAATATACTACAGTTGCTATTCTATACCAGAAATTCTGGGCTTCCTTTTAATTCAAGACTGGGTAGATAGGCTACAATGAAGTCTTAAAGCGATAATAGAAACTGATCGCTCAGCTGTTTTCCAGTCACGGTAGTTGTAAAATAAACTATGTAATAAAATTCCTCAAACTATACACTTTGTAACAAAAACATTCCACTACACAGTAAGTTTTCCTTTTAGAGAAGAACCGCCTTAAATAATTGTAATGTGTGCAACCCTTATTATGTAATTATTTGCTGCTAGGTTTGGTGGCGACTTTTACTGTATTTCTGATGGTTGATTGTACCTAAAACCATGAGGAGCTCGTGGCTAAAGTAATAACAACCGCACGGGTCGATCTATCAGGTTAAGCTACGCTTGCCGGGGTTGGTCCATGGATGGGTGACCATCTTTACATACCGAGACTCCTCTGTGCTTCGGAAAGCACGTTAAGCCGTTGGTCCCGGCTGTCAATCGTGGATCTTTGACAGTCGTTACGGGTCGTCAGAAGCCCGAAAGTCTGACATCCAGTCTTACCAAGGGGTATCGTATTACCCAGTAACTGGGTTGTGGAGGTCAGATAGGCAGTCGCTCCATGTAAAATACTGGTATTCAGCTGCATCCGGTTAGACTGGAAGCCGACCCCAAGATAGTTGGGCAAAGGCTAGGCAGATGATGGCAGATGATTGTACCTAAAACCAATATAGATGTCACTAGCTTCTGCCGCGGCTTCGCCCGCGTGGAATTAGTACTTCCCCGTTATAAACTTTCAACCCCTTTTTCACCCCCTTCAGAGTTGAATTTCGAAAAACCCTTTCTTAATAGATACCTACGAATAAGTGGATACCTACTCTTCACAAAGAACACACCCTCCAAATTTCATGTCTTAGGACCAGCAGTTTAGGCTGTATATCACTCAGTCAGGGCGAAAAAGGTTGAAAATTTTTATATATACCTACAGATTACAATTACTTACATAATCCACCTTATTTTATTAATTATCATTGATAGACAAGCGTTTACCTTACTTAACAGTAACTAATTCACTCTTGACTTAAAGGACCCCAGGTTGTAGCTATCAGATGGACCGCGTATTAACAGCCGAGTCCTGCCCCCTACAACTATAGCGTCTAAAATCATCATAAATCCGGTATCGGAAAGGGATTGTGAGAGAGAGACGGCGACTTTTAAGACGTCACAGTTGGGGCCCTTACTGGCTTTTTTCTTGTATGAAACCATGATAGTCCAACTTAAAATATTATAAATGTGAAAGCCAGTGTGTTTGGATACCCGGGCCTGCGGACGGCGAGCAGTGGGTAGCTTGGCGTCCGATCAGCACCAGGCCCGTGAGTCGACGGCGCGTAGTGTTCCACGCGCGCCTCAAAATGCGCGCGTAAGAGTCTGACACGCCCTCCCGCTCCGCCCAGAGCGGGAGAAGTCATTGGATGCGGATTTCCCCATCCAATGACGAGGATGCATAGATTTTTTTTTGTTGGTGAAAAATCATCAAATAAAAAGTTATTTACCGCTCTGGGTAGAGCGGGAGGGTGTGTCAGACTCTTACTGACTAAAACCCACCCCTGTTCCTTCAGTTGCCTGTACCAGGGCCGCGGTGACTCTTTCAAACACACCCACAACCAGGATGCATGGGTGAAGATTACCTGGAAGGACTCGGGGGAGGCCTTTACCCAGCAGTGGGATAATATTGGATATTTAAAAAAAAACCCATAATGTAACGACCTGCAGGCGTATTCGCTAACTCAGTTGACATCAATTTGATAGGCACTTTGCCGTACATTGCTGCTTTGACGTATAGGAAAACCGTAGTGCCTATTATAATCGATGTCCACAGAGCAATGTACTGCATAGTGCCTATCAAATTGATGTCTACTGAGTTAGCGAATACACCTGCTGGTTGGAAGTGTTTGCCAGTATAATCACCGAATCACACGCCTTATCCATGCATTCGATTTCTTTGTGACACCATTCGCCCCTAAAAGATCGTAAATGCTTCCGATTTTACTGCAGTAACATACTGCTGTAATAATCCTACGTACGCTTATACACAAATAGACAAAATGTTGAATTAGTGAACAGATGCTCGAGTCGTAAACGCTAAGGAAAAAGCCCGTGGAATATCGTTTGTTAGGGGTGTTCTATAAATGTGTTCGTAGATACGGACGGCACAGTTGGCGCAGTGGTTGAGCATTCGCCTTCTGCGCTGCGTGTCGCGGGTTCGATTCCCGCACGTAACAAATATTTGTATGGCCTACAGATAGTTGTTCCGGGTCTGGGTGTCTTGTGTATGTGAGTTTGAATGTTTGTGAACGCACCCACGATGAGTAGTTAGTGTGGGGTAAAGCTTGTAAAAAAAAAAATATAACTTCAAAGTTACACGCTTTATTTCATAACCACTGCTCTCAAAACGTTGAACGAAAATATCGTGAGGAAACCGGCATGTCCTACAACCGAAACTTAGAAGACATGTAACATCCACCAACGCGCACTGGGCCGCGTGGTGGATTTTGGCCCATTCCGAGGAGGCCTGAGTCCCAACATTTGGAAAATTATAAGGCTACACAAAGTTAGAACCACTGGATTAACATTGCTCTTTTTTCTCTTTGCTTGATTTTTTTATGACGTCACGATGGAGTAGCTACATAAAGCTGCGCTGACGTTCATAGTCGAGGGTCACCAGTTTTTAGGCATGCGGAACAGGGTGTAAAGCCGCAAACCTCCATTGAAAAGTGAGAGTCCGCAGACAAGACGGGTTTTTTTGTCTGGTCCGGGCAACTGCCCGATGGTTGATTTCGGACTGTTGTATATGTTCAAATCGCGCGATGAATTTGTGTGTTTTAGATTGTTTGTGACGTCATAGATTTCGCTACATGTTATTTTAAAACCATAGACTTCTTAAAAAAAATCCTGTAAACTCAACTCTGTATTTTTTTTCGAAATTTTGGGCTCTATTTCATTTCTCATATATTTTCTTAGACAACTTTAAAACTTTTTATTTAATACATTTCAGAACCTCACAATAAACTACTTTTACCCAGCAGTCGTTATCCATGCTGCTGTCGTGACTCTCCCAATATCATTTGAGCCTGGCAGTCTTCTAGCCAACATCTTCTATGCCCGTTTTTGCCCTAACAGGGCCTTTTTGGGACTAAAAAGGAATAAACGTACCTAAAAATCATTGTATCGTGAATTTCGAAAGTATTTCAAATAGGACCGTATTACCAGGATAAAAAGAATCCTACGTCCTAATCCAAGCTATGATCTGTATTCCAAACATTCAAATCTGTTCAGCCTTTAAGACGACAATGATCAATAAACATCCAAATATCCAAACACATCTTTCTTTTTTGGGGGGGGGGGGGGTGGGAAATAATCCCATAACTTCTCCCGCTCTAGGGTGGAGCGGGAGGGCGTGTCAGACTCGTACTGACTAAAACCCACCCCTGTTTCTTCCCTGCCTGAGTGCTGGGGCGGGTTGCGGTAACTCATTTTCAGAATTTATCCGCTACCCCTAGGCATGCAGGCACCGGCCACGATGGGCCCCGTCAGTGGTGGCTGAAAACATCTCTTTTTAGAACACTATGCGCCGTCGATTCACGGGTCTGGTGCTGATCGGACAGCAAGCTACCCACTGCTCGCCGTCCGCAGGCCCGGATATCCAAACACACTGGCTTTCACATTTATAATATTTTAAGTAGGACTATCATAGTTTCATACAAGAGAAAAAAGCCAGTAAGTACTGTGACGTCTTAAAATCATCATGAATCGGATGTGAAAGAGAGGCGGAGCTATACAGGACGTATAGCTCCGTCTCTCTCTAACAATCCCGTTCCGACACCGGATTTATGATGGTTTTAGACGCTATAGTTATAGGGGGGCAGGACTCGGCTGTTAATACGCGGTCCATCTGATAGCTACAACCTGGAGTCCTTTAAGTCAAGAGTGAATTAGTTACTTTTAAGTAAGGTAAACGCTTGTCTATCAATGATAAATAATAAAATCAATGGTAAATATAAAAATTTTGAACCTTTTTCGTCCTGACTGACTGATATACAACGCACAGCCTAAACCGCTGGTCCTAAGGTATGAAATTTGGTGGGTGTGTTCTATGTGAAGATTAAAAAAAAAGGTGGCGAGAAAGGAAAAGTTGAAAGGTAACCGCTTATCTTGGTATGGTCATGTAAAGAGGAGGGATAGAACACATGTAACTAAAAGAGTTATGAATATAAATGTGGAGGGATGGAGAGGGAGAGGAAGGCCAAAGAAAGGACGGATGGATTGTGTGAGGAGTGATATGAAAGAAAAGGGAGTTAGTGATAGCGTGACGGCTGACAGGACAGAATGGAAGAAAAAAACGTGTTGCGCCGACCCCAAGTAACATGGGATAAGGGCAGGAAGATGATGATGACTATAAACCCTTTCATTTGATATGTGGCACGGTACATTTAGATCTTTATTTTCTAATCTGACACTATTTAAAAATTATGAAAAAAAAATAATAATAGTGTCACTTTTGGGTGTACGTGTTTGGGTTATAGACATTCATAAGTTTGCCGAATTTCAACTGATTCAGTCCAGTACATTCGGAGTAAAAAAAACCTTTTTTACAAAAAAAAACAACCGACTTTCAAAAAAGAAAATACACTAAAATTTTAAAAGTAACTTTAATTTCGGAAGTCGGTGTTTGTATTTTACTTCATCGTTATTTGACACCGACTGCCTAAAATAAAGTTATTTTTAAATTTTTAGTGTTTTCTTTTTTGGAAGTCGGTTGTTTTTTTTTTGTAAAAAGTTATTTATTTTTCACTTTTTAGTTGTTATACCCCAGAACTCAAAACCCCAATAACATGGAACGTGGAATTTAAAAATGTAACTCATACTTGGAGAAAACCAAAACGTCATCTAGGTATACATAATTTTGGTTGCTGTTCATTTTTTCAAAAAGCGCCGAAGCAATTTTGATAAAATTTATATGCAACCACCTCGGGAGTATATTGTTTCGAATAAAAAAACCTCCTTTTTCGAAGTTGGTTAAAAAATGGTTGTGACCAGGCTTTAGTTTATCATTTGGACAGGAACCCTTAAAACTTAACATATGAACCTGTCTGATGTCATGAAGAAAATACAGTCTCTGACAGACACTACAAACGACAAAGGTAGATCGCACAAGCACTAGGTAATCAACAATCTACGAAGTGAAAATTAACTCCAGTTAAGTGATAATGCCGTTGATTAGAGTGGCTCCAATCGATTGGTAGAACAAGCCTTTGTAGTACGTGTTGTGTGCAGTTGAGGGCAAACAAACGGTTAGTCGTACACAAATGTTGGTGCAACTGACCAAAAGCACCTTTAATTACTTTGCGAAATGAGACGAGAATTTAAATTTAGAACGAATACATTTTAGGTGAATAGTTTTTTGTGGCTTAAGGGGAAGATTTATAAAACAATGGTCAGACCTGCTGTCTTGTATGGTTCAGAATGTTGGGCCACAAAAGGGATGTATGAAAAGCAATTGCATGTAGCTGAGATGACAATGCTAAGAGCGATGTGTGGTGTTACGCGCATGGATAGAATTAGGAATGAGTATATAAGAGGAAGTCTGAAAGTGGCACCGCTGGCTTAAAAATTGTGTGGAAATCGGTTGTCGTGGTATGGGCATGTGATGCGGAGGAATGAAGAAAATGTCGTGAGGAAAGTCTTGTGTATGGATGTGGATGGCTATAAGAGTAGGGGAAGGCCAAAGAAACGATGGTTGGACTGTGTGAAAGAGGATATGGGTAAAAAGGGGGTGACTACAGAGATGACGACTTATAGAGGGGTATGGAAGAAAAAGACATGTTGCGCTGACCCCAAATAAATTGGGATAAGGGCAGGAGAATAATGAGTTTTTGTGGTTTGATTATTTTGCTCTAGTGAGATTAGTTTACCATTTAGTAATTTGGTTTCACCCATAAGCCTCATTTCACATATATATTATATATTATATAATTATTGTATAAACTGTTTACCAAAATTATACAGCTATCGCTCCAACGCTTGACCTTCACCAACCTCCCAAACAAGCAGGATTTCGGCTCAATTTCTCCACTACCGACCATTTTCATACCATAAACCAAGTTATTGAAAAATACAATGAATTTACCAACCAGTTTATCTGGCCTTTGTGGATTATGCCAAGGCATTCGACAGTATAGACCATCTTGCAGTCATTAATGCTTTTGAGTCCAAAAACGTTACAGATACCTACATTGACCTCATTGACACCATTTATAAAAGAAGCTCTGCGAACATAAAGATACACATTTTTGGTCAAAACTTCAATGTTAAAAAAGGAGTTAAACAAGGCGATCCGCTCTCACCTAAGCTGTTTACAAACGCACTGCACGAGATTTTTTAATAAGTTACCTAACTCATGGCAGTCACGAGGCATACATGTTAGCGGACACCAACTAACACACCTCCGCTTTGCTGACGATATTGTGTTATTCCCAACATCACATTCAGAACTTGAAGAAATGCTCCAAGATCTGAGCACGGCAAGTCTTGAGGTTGAGCTTTCAATGAATAGATTCAAGACCAAGGGAGCAACAGCACGAAACGTAGGGTCGAGGTAGACGGGAATATGTTGCAATATGTCGATGAGTACTTGGGCAAGATATGTAGTATCTTTTAAAATAGGTAAGACAAAGAACTTGAAAGACAAGTATGGGATACATATACAAATAGGTTTTGTAAAATGAAAACTTCTTCGAACTGACATTAATATTTCTATTACGATTGCCGCATATTTTTGTGTTTAATTTAAATTAGTAACATTTAATAGTACTTACTCGTAAAAATATTGGATAATGCCTACTGTAGTTAATTTTCTGGCCAAAAAACATAACTTTAAAAATAATTCATTATGTAAGGCTATATTAATTCTTCTTAGACGTTTGAGCACGAAGAATTTTTCCTTAATAAAAAATGCAAAACCTCAAAAAGTCGGCACTCATTAAGACTGAATAGATTTGCATGATTTTTCTTGTCTTTCTCATTTTAAAAGCCTTACAAATTCACTAATGATGACTTTTAAAAAACAAGTATTCAAAAATAGATGTTTTAAGACTATTTGATTATAGAAATCAACTGACGCCAGTATTTTGGACACATTAGTTACCAGTCGACAGTGATACGGAGGAATTTCTCGACGCCATGTTTTAGATTAATTTTTGGTTAGTTAAGGTGAAAGCTCCAGGGTAGCCTGCGAAATTTAAATTTTCTTACTTTTTTTGCAATTTGTAGTTCAGTTTCAGGTTGTATGTCGATCAACATACGATTCGCGGCCGTAGCAAGTACGTATTTACAAAACTGTAATCATTAAATACTTCATGAAATACTTACATTTGGCATCAATTCTAACTGAGAGAGTTGTATTGATGATTTTAGTTACTATAATTCTATAAATACATACTTGCTACGGCCGCGAATCAAATTTAGACCAAGATACTCGTACAACCTGACACTAACTTGCAAATTGCAAAAAACATCAGAAAATTTGAATTTCGCGGGCTACCCTGGCGCATCCACCTTAAAAGATTTTAATATCTGTTTAAGTGTATATAGGTCTACCTATAATGTTACAGTTAAATATATTTTTGTTTAATGTAGGTAGGTAGGTAAATGTAAATAATTTACTGACAATTGGCAGTTACCTTATATAAAACGCTCATGATGAACAGAAAATATGTAAATTCACAGAGTACATTATTTTTATTAGTTACATTATTTTGTCAAGGAGTTTAATCGCTTGCATCACGTCATGGACCATCACCCAATTTCTGTATTTAGAATTTGAAGTTGAGTATTTGTCTAACTTTACTTATCAACTGTAGTGAAACCTATCAATCTTTGGCATAAAAGTAGGATTTGACTCATTCTTAAGTCAATTCAGAAACCGACCCTTAATATTGACTCACTAGCTAGCTTATGTGTGGAGGTCCTATTCCAGACTATAATCTAGCTCTCTGCCAAATTTCATGCAGATTCGTTCAGCCGTTTTGGCGTAATAACATACATCCATCCATCATATTTTGTTTTATTCCATATTTAATAAACAATAAAAAAAAAACTAAACTTTCGCATTTATAAGTGAAACAAATCCTCCATCTGCACTACCTCGCTTCTTTTGTTAAAACAAAACACAGTCGCATAAATCTCCAAACTTTAACTACCAAAAATGTCTCGCCGCCGTGAAAACTGTTTCGCCGACTGTCCTCTTCAGATCTTAAGGCCGGGACATCATCAAAGCAGAGACGAGACGAGCGGAGAGGAGATGTTTTTTAAACAACCAATAGAATTGTGTTATTAACACATCTCCTCTCCGCTCAGCTTCAGTGGAGATTGCTGTACGGAGATGTGTAATATTTGTATGGCGCGATGGAAGCGGAGATGTGAGCTGTGCGCGGACGACGCGCAGTGGAGACATGAGATGTGAGCGGCGTGCAGTGAGCGATGTCACCTTCCCCCCTCTCGCCCGCTATATATCGTCTAACTTTCGTGTCAGAATGCGTACTGAGCACTCAACACCTCGCACCCGAGCTGAAAAGCATCTCTTGTCGCACAGCACACAGCACACCGCACACATCTCCGCTTTGGTGGAATCCCCCGAGCTGAAAAACATCTTTTCTCGCACAGCACACTGCACACATCTCCGCTTTGGTGGAGTCCCGGCCTAACAAGGCGATCTGCGTCCTATTTCCGTCCGTCTGTTTGTCCCACCGCGACAGAGAAAAGGCACGTCTCGCAGTAAGCTCAGCTTATTGCTAAACCTCACATCATCTGTGGGTATCTTGCTATGAATTTCAAAAATTATCCCAAGAGAACATTCCCGGAATAAAAAGCCTAGATGCCATTCTAGACTATGATCTCTGTGCTAAATTTCATTCAGATTCGTTCAGCCATTTTGGCGTGATTGAGTATCAGAGATCCATCCATCTAAACTTTCGCATTTATAATATTAAGGGCCGATTCTTCCATTGACACATAAATATTACCTGAAAGATAATTAGGGCTGTTTTATATATTTTCCAAAGAAAATCTGTCAAAAACGCCATTTTTATTCCTCAAATAAAAGTTATCCGTCTATTTAAAAATCAGCCCTAAGTAGGACAATCCATCGTCAACAAAATTGTGAAACAAATCCTTTATCTGCACTTTCTTGCTTCTTTTGTTAAAACAAAACACAGTCGCATAAATCTCCAAACTTGAACTACCAAAAATGTCCTGAAAACTGTTTCGCCGACTATCCTCTTCGGACCTTAACAAGGCGATCTGCGTCCTATTTCCGTCCGTCCGTCCGTTTGTCCGACCGCGACAGAGAAAAGGCACGTCTCGCTTTAAGCTCAGCTTAATGCTAAACCTCACATCAGCTGTGGGTAACTTGCTATCTCAAATGCATTTCCGTACAAGTTTAATGGGGACATCCGTGGCTCTTTAAGACTTAACGTTATTTAAGTAAAGTTGAGGTGAACTGCGGTTTTGAAGCGAGATCGTGGGTTTTTTAATTACGTTCCTTTTTTGAGTTACCCGTAATTTGTTAAGGGAAGTTTTTTAGCGATGTTTTTCGAGATTCTGTGTGTGAGTAAATGATGATGCAATAAAACACCCCTAAAAGCATCGGTTTTCTAAGCGACACGTCTGAGTATCCTTTGCAGTCAATCGCACTATCCTACTGACTACTAGTTAATACTTTTAATACGACAGCTTATATTCTCGCTTAAGTTAATAAAGTTTGATCGAAAAAACTCAGAAAAGCATATTATGTAGACTACAATGTAGACGCTATCACGTCATATATCTTGCAGGACAAACATATTACAGGCCTGCTAATATGCTTCAGAGAAAACAACTGAGAATAAATTTTCAAATTTGGTTTGTTCACCGTAATTTTTTTTTCTATTGGTAGGTATGCGTTTGACCACTACCTCACCTGCAAGTGTAGCATGACCAATTCTATCTCTATTCTACCACGAATAGACAAAGTTCTTTTTATCTAACTTGAATCTTTTCTGCCCGAGCATCATGCTTTACATTGTAGACTTTTGTTGACTGAAGAATAGAAACATTTCTTCTCTTTAGTTTTAACATCGCCATGCTTAGGACGGTAGAAACCTTTCTACAATCTGTCATTTTGTCTATTCTTCCGTCGACAAAACCTGTTTCTATGGTGATCATGCTACGCGTGCTGATGGTTAGCGATGATGTGGTCTAAGATGGAGCACGCTGGCCTATAGAAGTAATCTATTCACTTTTGACTTAAAGACTCTAAGTATATTTAGAGTTGGTATGGTATTTATCAAAATATTTATTAGTTTATTATTTGAGCAATATAATTATGTGTTTTATTAGTAAAGGTTTAGAATTTTTACGATAGTATTTTCGATTTTAAATAATTACTATTTATTTTTTACTACCACAGAATAGCTCAATATCTTTAACCCAAAGGTTGACTGGTAGAGAATGCCTTGAATTAAATCCGCCTACGTACCACGATTGTATATGAAGTTCAAATAAATAAATAACAAACAGGTAAACAACGTGAGGAAAATTCACACATAAATATTAGATTTTCAGTCGACGTTCTAAGTAACGTGTCTCAAAAATACGAGAAGCTCTCTGAACCTGTGAGAACGAGCAACTGGCATGATACGGAGAATTCTACCTATGACTGGCACCAGGTAAATAATATATTTGACCCAGAAAACATAAAAACCCCCGTGACGTATCATTTTTGCCGGTCTCTTGATCTGATACCCGTTTTGTGGAGATGAAAATACATGCTAAAAATAGATTATATGAAAAGATGAGTACCTAGTGTAGGTACCTACATTCACCTTCAATCACGGTTTGAATAAAACCAATCAGCTTATAAAACTCGCTACTAAATGCACAAACCGTGTGAAGCCAACATAAAAGAAAAAAAACTCGCTAAATATTGATTATCAGGTTCTAAATTCAATTTCTCCATAGAAAATTTTAAATTAAGAACGTGCTCAGCAGTCAATCAAAATGCTTATTTTTTTTATTTATAAGGCCCATAGTGTTTTCGTCCACGTCTGTTGTAATTTCTATAAGGTTTAGCTTAGCAGATAATCTTTACATTACCTTCCTGAAGTACGCAAGGTTTTAATGATTCTTAAAAGAGAAAAAAAAACGGGGTTTGTAAAAATAATGTTACTTGAAACAAAATGGATATGCATAATTTTAGTAACCCAAGAAAGCTTCTTAAAACCTCGTGTGACCCAAGGTAAGGTAAATCTTTTTTTTCAAACAATATTTCAGTAGTTTTGCAAGAAAATCTTCTACTGATTGTGGAAATATAATTCGTGTAGCAATATTTGTCGTAGGTAACTCACTCAACCTATGGCTATAAACAAATAACTTCAAGCAAGTCATTGCATAGTCAATCCCCACAAAAAATTGAACTTTCCAAACATACGAGCAGGTATACGGAGTGTCAAAATCCAGCAATCTGAAGTACCAGAATGAGAATCCGGCTTGTATCGTACACGCGAAATAAGCTCACATAGACAAAATGAGAAGTCGTTACGTCATCGTTACGTTCGTCAAGGTCACTCATACATTTTAAAGATCCTGCTTCATTTAATGTCCAATGACGTTCTGTCTATAACCTTTCATAGTCTAAGTTTCGTAATTGATTATTACTTTTTTTTAAAAATAAGTTGATTTCTATGGGCAAAAGCAGTACCTATTTAAAATGTGACTAAGAATGTCTGTTATAACCTGTAGGTAGCAGATTTTTCACTAACTCCTTCATAAATTGATAGCAACTACAAAATATAGCAATAGCAATTAAAAACGAAAATCTCCTTGTTCCAAGTAGATAACAAAAACATCTTCACTATGCAACTATGTCTATGCTCCTCACAGAGCAACCAGACGACTCAACGGCTTCTGCTAGAGGCGGCATTGTCATAACTTTCCAAACAAACCACTGAATGTCACCGTTCACTCATACAAATTGACGGCCTATGACAATTATATGGCTGTGACCATGTGACAGCCGAAACTTGTGTGGAACAAAACGCTGGCATAAATATTATTAGTTACTAGCATTTTCCCGCGGCTTATCCCAAAGGAACCGTGTATCTTTCCGGGATAAAAGAAAAAGCATCTTCACAATGCAACTGTGTCTATGCTCCGGTTTCTTTTTTGGCGGGATTTTCTCGAGTGATGTTCAGTGGCTGTTTTAATTATTCGCTTATTCATTCCCAGTAGTTATTGTGATGTAAAATTGGTGTAGTTTTGTGTCTCAAGTGTCTACGCAACTGGACAATATGTGGATTCATTCAAACCGGCGCGATCTCGGTAAAATGGAGCTGAGAATTTTATTGTAGTATTGACTACCTCAGCGAAATTTGGCGAGAAGGCTGACTCGACACATCTCAGCCTTTTAATGTCTCCACTGCTGGGGCACAGGCCTCCTCTCTGTAAGAGGGTGTGGGCCGTAATCCACCACGCGGGCCCAATGCGGATTGGTGAATGTCACATGTCTTCGAATTTTTGGTTCTAGGACATGCCGGTTTCCTCACGATGTTTTCCTTCACCGTTTTGAGAGCAGTGGTGATGAAAATAATAATTTACGCATAGTAAAGCGCCTGCCTGGGTTTGAACTCATGACCTACAACTTGTAAGTCGCGGCCAATACCACTGGACCACCACTGCTCTCCACATTTGTTGGCAAATACTGCAAAAAACATTAGAATGTGTTAAATCTGCATTCTAATGGGGAAAAAACTACGCTACTGAAGACTAGGCAGCATGGTATCTGACCTTAACCTGTTCCAAAAAAAAACAAAAAAAATCTGTTCACCTCGCAGAGCAACCAGACGCCTCGGCGACTACTGCTAAAGGCGGCATTGTCAAAACTTTCCATACAAACAAAGCGTGTCAGTGAGTGTCACCGTTTACTCATACAAATTGACGGCCTGTGACAATTCTAGTTCTGACTATGGCTTTTTTACGGTGGGAAATCAGCAGATGACTTCTCTCGCTGTGGCTAGAGCGGGAGGTCATGTCAAACTTTTACTGACTAAAACCCACCCTGTAGGCGCGCGTGGAACGATACGCGCCGTCGACTCTCGGGCTTGGTCCTGATCGGACTGCGAGCTGCCCATTACTCGCCGTCCGCAGGCCCGCGCCTACGGTAGTCAGAGATCGGCTTGCGACCCCCGACGCCCAGGGTGTCTCCTGCCGCGGCTGCTGCTGGGGGCGTGAGGGCAACTCTGTTGAGTCTCCCTCACCCGTTCCGCCTCCTCCTTCGCGAGCATTTCTGCTTCGCAGAAAGAGGCGACTGCTTCCCATTCCCTCTCGCTCCGTACCATGGCATGGACCAGAGCCCGGCGCAAGAGTCCGCTGCCGACGATTGCCTCCACGAGGACACGGCGGTGCTCCACCCAGGCGGGGCAGAACTCCACCGTGTCCTCTGGGCGACCTGCACAGTGGTGAAGGGATAAAAGTTGAACTTTCATTATCGAATCCGAACTTCTTGTCTACACTCCTTTCTTAAACATTTCTGTGAATAAAGATAATTATTATTATTACTAAACAAACAAGCAAATTTTACCCCTTCTTAATATTCGTTTAAGTGGTGTCTCTATTCGCGACGATTTCATGCTTTGTGTTATCCCTACACCTACTCGTATGTTTTGTAGCAGTCGTTGATTGCAACGTTGCGCGTAGCTTGTTATATCATCTCCCCGAGCGTTATGGATATCCATCTTGTTTGTTTTGCTTGCGAGGAACACCTCTTTTGTAATATGTCTAAAAAAAATAGCTAGGAAAAATTTGATTTTAGTACGACTCGTGTAAATTTTTTTAAAGTTTTTCTTTAAGTTTTCGAGGCGTGATTAATTTATTACTGACTGACTGCAGCGCTCAGACAAATCTAAATATGTTTTGGAATGGATTGCCAAATATGGTTAAATTCATAAGTATTGTGTGAGATTTTAGAATCACACTATCTAGATATTATTATTTTTACTATAGAATCACAATGAGAAATTAATCATATACAATCTATTTAATCTTTATCCAACAATAGTTTATGACATGCTTCAAAGAAACTGATTTAGAATTAGTATTTTAACCTTGTAACTACGATGTCTATATTTTGCCTTCAATCCTAGATCCTATAACTAACAAATTATGAGAGATAAGAGTAGAGTACTATAATTATATCTACTCTTATAAAAATCTTCATATTAACACCTATGACACGAAGTATCGAAACTTCTAACAAAAATAATCTTTCCACAATAAGACTTGTACGAGTAGTATCCACTATGGCGTGTTGCGTGCAATTGATTGCAACATTGCGCGCAACTTGTTACAGCAGCGCCCCGAGCGCTATGCTAATCCACTTCGCCCAGTTAACCAAACTTGCTCGATAAGATAAACTTATATGTGCACTTTTCGCTCTTCGTATTTTCTTTGATTTTAGTTTGATTTATTTTTATTATCTAGCTATATATATTTATTTCATCTCGAACATAAGTTGGCGTATTGAAAATTACGCCAGTTTTTTGCGTAAGTTACAGCAACAATTTAAAGTAAGTTTTAGTACGAAACCATTGTAGCCCAAACTGAATGCAACGACATTGCTACCTCCGCTTGGCTTGCTTGCTATACGCCGCTCTGTTTTGTGAAAGTTTGAACGTGCACACGTATATTCAATAGAGTCCGAGCGAAACTGGTTTTCCGGCCGAAACCGAAACGGAAACCGAATATTCGGCCGTGGCTTCAGTTTCGGCCGAAACCGAAACCGAAACTCACGTGGTCAAGTATAAAATTAATTAAAATACTGAAATTTGGTGCATTTTACTCATTATTCTGCATTAATTAGGACATGAAATGGAAACACAGTATATTAGTTTTGTTGTAATCATTTCTTTAATCATCATCATCATTCTCCTGCCCTTATCCCAATTTATTTGGGGTCGGCGCAACATGTCTTTTTCTTCCATACTCCTCTATTAGTCGTCATCTCTGTAGTCACCCCCTTTTTACCCTAATCATTTCTTTAATATAATGTAAAAAAATATTAATAATATTTTATTATTTTTTCAAATTAAGATCTCATAGCAAAATGTTTATCAGTTATCAATAATCAATTCACAGGGCCGCCAGCGTCCGCCAAAACGTTGCCGCGAGAAACGAAGTTAGGTAAGAGTGTATAACAACTTCAGAAATAAGTTTCGGTTTCGGCAAAAGTTTCAGCCAATTTTGGCCGAAACTGAAACTACCGCCGAATCTTGATTTTTGGCCGAAACTCAGCCGAAACCGAAACCGAACTTTCGGTCGGACACTAATATTCAATTGCAGTATATTGAGTTATTATATCCGTGAATATGATTACCTATAAGTATACGAATATACAATTGCAGAATAAGCAAGCTATGGCAATGTGTAGGCCATGTCATCAGTAGGCAAGATGACCGTGGTTTTAAAAGTATTCTAGCGTGGAGATCGCGAATCAGCAAACGTAAGGTAAGACGCTACTGCTTTCTAGGCTAGGTGGAGCAACGGTCTTCGCACAGTGGTTGGTTGTATGTTGCTTCGAGATGAATGGGGTGCTATTGAAGAGGCTTATGTTCAATATTGTCCAACTGTGTATTTTTGTAGACTAATTATGACTACTAGTGCTCGTCCGTCCCGCACCAGGCGCAAGGGCGTCGGAGAAGGGCGGATAACGCTCTCCTCCAGCCCCCTTAAAAGGATTCGGGGACTGCCGTTGCCCCATCAACCAGAACCTGAGATGGCGGCGCGTAGTGTTCCATGCGCGACTCTGTTCCCACCGTAGGACAAGGCCCGCGGACGGTGTGCCGCCACTAGTACGGTGCAGCGGAAGTCACCACGCCCCCGCAATGTCCAGCAGTTTATTTTTGTAGACTGATGATGCAACTCTTCAATTTTCCATTCCCATTCTTCCAAAGTTTAAACCAGTCTCCAAGCCCGAAGGCATTTTTATCATCACTTGTTAAAAAGTTGTACCAAACTCCTCGACACACTTAAGCACAAAATAACTCCACAACCCAAACAAATGATTGACATAACCAATAACCGCTAACATACGATTATGAAGCAACTTTCTGAGTTAAAGAATAATCCACGTCGGTTGAGTGGTTCCAGGGATTATCAGCGAAAGTTTCTTCACTGATATTGTAAGTACCCTCAGCGCCGTATCCTTAATGTTTACATGTTTATACTCGCTTTGTTTGGTTAGTGTTATGTTTCTTTGTTTAAATAATTTTAGGCTGTTCGTACTCCTTTGCTGTCCTTTTTGTCGCAGGAATGTGTGATCATCTAATTCTAAACTAATATTATCTATATACAGGGTGTAAGGTACATGAACGCACATACGTGTACTAGTGATTCAGTACATGATTCTGGACCCCCTAGCGTTGGAATTTTTCGTCGGCCTTTTCCTAATATTTAATTTTTTTTTAAATTGGTTTTCACTTTAAACTGTTTAAAACCGTTATACCTATCTACCACAAAGACATTTTAAATGAAAAAAATAATTAACTAAATTGTTTCATTTAAAATGTCTTTGGGGTTTCTGGACCCCCTAGTCCAGAATCATGTACTGAAGCACTAGTATTATACACGTATCTTATTTATGTGTACGTGTGTGCGTTCATGTACCTTACACCCTGTATATAAAAGGACAACCTGACTGACTGACATATCAACGCACAGCCGAAACTATTATGACTAGGAACTTGAAATTTTTTCCGGGTGTATGAACCTTGTCACAGGTCTAAAGACCTTGGCTAATAGTGATATTAGCGGTTTAAAACGCGTGAATCGGATTTTTGGCAATTTTTTTGGCAAGGAAAACTAGCGGAAAACTAGCGGCACACATGAGAGCCGCTTGGGGTTTGAGATGTTAAAGTTTTATTCTATTCTATTCTATTGTTATTGGGTTTAACCATTAGGAATCACTTTGTAGCAGCCCGGAGTTTGGGAGTTGGTGGTATGATACCCCCATGCCTCACCCCTGCGTGTTTCCACTGCGAGGATCGCCCCGTGGACACGGTGGAGCATACGGTGGAGGTTTGCCCCGCCTGGGCAGAACACCGCCGTGTCCTCGTGGATGCGATAGGCGGCAGCGACCTCTCGCGCCGTGCCCTGGTTCAGGCCATGGTACGGAGTGAGAGGGAATGGGGGGCCGTCTCCAACTTCTGCGAAGCAGTAATGCTCGCGAAGAGGGAGGCGGCACACGTTAGGGAGATTCAACAGAGACCGAGTCGCCCTAGCGCCCCCAGCAGCAGCCGTCGCAGGAGACGCCGGGGGCTGCGAGACGATCTCCGGCCACCGTAGACCCGGGCCTGCGGACGGCGAGTAGCGGGTAACTCGCCGTCCGATCAGCACCAGGCCCGAGAGTCGACGGCGCGTAGTGTTCCACGCGCGCCTCAAAGAGTTGTCAGCAAAGGACGGGGCCTGCCACGGCCGGTGCCTGCCCGGGGGTGGAGGATAAATTCGAAAGAGTTACCTCGCCCCCGGGCGCGTAGGGCAGGGAGGAACAGGGGTGGGTTTTAGTCAGTAAGAGTCTGACACGCCCTTCCGCTCCACCCCAGAGCGGAAAGAGTCATTAGATGATTTCCCACCCCCCAAAAAAAAAAAAAAAAAAAAAAAAAACCCCCATGCCTCGGAAAGCTGGTAAAGCCATTGTATGCTGTCCTACGCCTGATCGCAACCCGGTCGTGTTGTCGGATTGGCGTCCCATGGGACTATGAAAGTAAAGGAACAGAGAGTGCACGTGTGTTTGTGCGCACACTTGCTAATCTCCATTGAGATTCGCCACCATGATCGAAATTCGGTTGGGAGGATTATTTTATTTGTTTGAAAACTTTTGGTACGATTACTAAGAATATTTTCCTGATAGAAAGCTAAACTATATACATATAGCGTTTAGTACCATAGGAAACTATGCATGCTAAAAAAATTCTCGATTTAAGACGAGACAGAGATGATTTAAGACGTCATGATAAGGCCCCAGGTGAGATAGTGCAAAGGCAAACCCATCAGTAATAAAAATAAAAAGACTAGTATTCATTTTTGACTATGAAGTCAGTAATCTGAATTTCAAGTCTCTTGTTCATGCAAAAATAAGGTTTTTAAATGATCAAGAAACTTATAAAAGTACTGCAGAATCTAGTTTACTCAGAACTAAAGTCGTGATAATTAAATTTTCCTGACCCATGTGAGAGAGCCTTAAAGAGGCTCGAAAGCGCAAACAAAAAAAACATGATTATGAGTGAACACCGCAGAATATTGCAAACTGTGCGAAAGCAATATAATATGCAAGAAAACGACACTCGTAAAACGCAAGTCTCCTCACAAGGGAAATTGTTCCAAGTGACGGAGCCACTGAAACAAGCCATACGATAAAAAACATCTCAACATTTCAAACATCTAAAAATCGTTCAGAAACTCCATATGAACAGGTAAGCAGTTTATTTTAGTATCAAACTCTGCAACTGTGTTCCAAATACACTCGCATGAAACTTGGCCCACTAACAATTTCCGATACCGCATGTGACTTTACTTTTTCGACTTTTTTCAGTGCAACGGAACGTTGTAAATTGTAGTTAGAAAAGGAGCGAGTATACACGTTCCATTTTACGCGCGACTGTCTTATTCTCCTAATTTTCCGCTGTAATAACTTGAAATTATTCCGGCGGCTGCTCTTGAAGGAAATAGCATAACATTATTATAACCGCATCGGGTAACCTTGTTTAGTTTTCAACGTAATTTCGGTATGCGTATTTTTGGAATGAGTTTATTTAAAAAAACAGGGTCCCACGTGGACGGAAAACGCGTGTAAGCACTAATGAAAAATGTTGTTGTCTTCTTTGATAGGTATCTATTTTACATGAGTTATAAGGAAATGGGATTTGTTAATGACAAAGAAATTGCTTTGTAATGGTCGTAAAGACCACAATACTAATAAACAATACAGGCTTGGCAGACTATAGAGCCAAGGCAATTTCCAATTTTATTGATATGACAAATTGCGATGCCATATTCGCATTTCATAAAATTGATTGCTATGGCTACCATTACTCTCTTAATTAATATATTAATAATTACGTTGAAATTCAATATTGGCCAAAACAAGAAAACTAAACAATATAATTGTAGTCAAATTACGACTCCCGAAACTCCTAATTCCCTAGTACACATATAGCGTTTGTAATGGAGTTTAGATAAATGTTACTTGTGTTGTAATCCGTACTCGACATAGATAGGTTATTGATACAAATACTTTTGGTCTTTAGTGACGTGAAAAATAAGGAGGAGAACTTCCACTTAAAGGCACCCATTTAAACTTTTAGTAAGAATTATATTATTTATTAACTAGCTGTGCCCGCGACTTCGTTCGCGTGGTTGTCGAGAACAAAACAACGTCGTTTAGATAAGAGTATATCACCTTTTTGATGATTTAGATAAGAGTCCTGACTTTGGTATAGTTGATTACGTTAATGCTTCTCTATATACTATGTTAGCGGTGGAATTACCCGGAGCATATACAAAAAGGTTGTTTGGGTTGCTAACACGTGATAGAGAAACATAGAGTTGGCCGTGTGAAAAACAATCAAAAGTAAGGTCTACACCCGCAACGGATAACGTCTGGCCTTGGGCTTTATTAATAGTCATAGCGTAACAGAGGCTTACAGGAAATTGCACACGTTTGAAAGTAAACGGAAAATTATTGGGGATAATGGGTATCCTGGGAATGAAAACAACATCACCGGAGCCGCAACCTGTTAAGATTTCGGCTTCGATGACATTTCGTTGGAGATTTGTTACTCTCAACCGAGTTCCATTGCATAGTTTTGGTGGGCTTAAATTTCTGAGTAGAATGATTGGTACTCCGACTTTTAAATAAATTTTGTGTGCTGGAAGACCTGGTGTATTTAGAGAGTCTAAAAACTCTACTGGATAGTGGGTGGCATCTCCTTCTTCTAAAACCGTGTTAATAGATAAATATTCCCTACTTTCTCCAGAAACATGTACCAATATTTGAGAATTTATTGCTGCTGCTTGGTCGTTGCGAGGTGCCAAAATAGCTCGTTGGCATAGCCAAGCAGCGTCATGGTTCGAGATCTCTGATGGATCTCCGTATACAGAGGAAATGAGTTCCTGCTGTGAGGCAACAGAAGAACACAGGCTTTCGACTAAAGTTACTTTACCTCCTTCTTGAGTCGGGTATGTGCCGTTACCAATTTGAAGTAGTAAATTTGAGAAAACCTGCGCGTTTGCGTCACCTCCCAAATATGCTCGCATATTAAAGCTCAAATTAGTTAATATGACACTACGCCATAAAATAGAGCTCTTTAAACAGGCACCTATTTCATCGGCCCTCGTTCCTCTGGGTATTATAGGGAGTGTCTGCCTGAAGTCTCCACAGAATAGCACCGTTAAGCCTCCCATCGGTCGGTCATTTTGTCTTATATCTCGCAACGTTCTATCTACAGCTTCCACAGCTTTACGATTTGCCATCGTACACTCGTCCCAAACGATAAGGGCGCAATCGCGTAAAACCCTTGCTTTATCACTATTGCGAGACACGTTGCAAACAGGGTTTTCTGTGCGGTCCAAGTCGATTGGTATTTTAAATGTTGTATGTGCAGTTTTTCCTCCTGGTAATAAAGTGGCAGCTATTCCTGAGGAAGCGACGGCAAGGGCAATTTTGTTTTGGCTCCTTATTTGAGCCAAGATAACTTTAGTGAGGAAAGTTTTACCTGTTCCACCAGGTGCATCTAAAAACAGCATTTCTCCTAATGAATGTTCTACACTACAGCATACTCTATCAAAGATTTGACGTTGTTCTGTCGTCAAATTTGAACAGCCATTTCGCAATATTTCTGCTAACTCTTCGGGGTTGTAATTTATTTCAGATGTATACTCCCTATTAATTCGTTCCCCACCAACTGTCGGTGTCGGCAAGCCGTATTGACTGAGGGGGTTCCCTCCTATACTTGTAACTATATCTTGTATAGCCAGCAAAGCCCTATTATGGCAGCTTTCACGTACTTGGTCAGAAGTTTCACTATTTATATTTTGCTGTCTCAAAAAATCTTCGGCAAACGCGTCTTTATATTTTTGCCACAACTGCCCAGCGTCCGATAGGCCACAAAATGTCAACAAAATGGCAAATAAATGGCGCAAACGATGTGGACTATCACTGACGCATGCTTCGGCTAAAGCATCATCCCAATGCTGATCGCCATCTAATAAATGCCGTGCGCGGCAAGCAGCTTGAAATGTGGGATATTCTATATCGTCCACTTTGCGGAGCTCAGCAAAAGAAGTAGGTCCTCGCACTGTGTGAAGAAGAAGGCGTAAATAATAACACTCTGCATTATTTGGGTGCACCGTGTATACTCTTCCAATCACGTGTTCTTTAAAAATGCCGGACTCGCCTTCTACAGCAGTTCCACGTCTCCTGCGATTAAAAACACCTTGCTGCTTGTTATAAGTATAATAATGTGGCACTTCATTGTACAACAGAGACTTAGCGAAATTGTCTCTTTCGCAAAGGCGAAAGAATGCGAGCAAGGTGGTTTGTCTTGGGTTGTTCATTCTTTCTGCCACATTTTCTGGCTGAAAGTAAACTCGCTGCCCGCCTTCCAGGTGCACGTCAAGATGGATGACTGGCGGATACCTTTCATGAATAGGGAAACTCAAAATGCGCCAAACTGCCTCCGAAGAGCTTATGTATCGGCCAGATTGATACCTTGTCACTTCATCAAATTGGTTGTTATTTCTTAGTGCTATCATGGCTTGATCACTACCTTTATTAACATATTTACATATATATTTTATAGATTCGACGCTATTACAAATTTCAACATTAATGTGTGCTTGAAAAGCGTTTGACAAAACTGGAGAATACGGTACCACCCAACTATTATTTAGAATTATTTCTTGTCCACGGAATCTGACAGTAGCTGTGAAACCACCTTGTGACGGTGATCTTCGCCGGTATTGCGGATACCCATTTTCCCCAGCCATAGTTAGTTCTTTCAGTGCTCTGGGGTATTTTTTTGAGCATTGACCATCTTTCATGCACGGTGATTCCCTGTTTAAGAGGCCACATGGCCCGTGAACCATATGTGTTTTTACTATGTCATGCAAAATCGGATCTGCATTATAGTCCGGAAATTCTGCACTTATGACACTGTCTATAGCATCGGGACGAATTTTTTCTTCCAGCCACAGAAGAATGTGCGCGTGGGGTAAACCACGCTTTTGCCACTCGACGCTATACATAAAACAAAGAGTTGAACCGAAAACTTTCTCCTTTGTAAGTAGATTAATCAAGACTTTGAGTTTTAAATGAAAAATCCTAGCAATAATGTCATGTCTGTCGTATGACGCCTGTCCTGTGAGAAGTGCCTGGCAAATCTCCGTCCACTTTGGATTTGTTGTAAATGTTATAAAAAGGTCCGGCCGGCCGTATTTACGGACGTAACAAAAAGCATCTTGCGTTCGTTCGTGCATATACCGCGGACCGCCTGTGAAACTGGATGGCAAAATAACCAATCGACCCAAGTTTTCGACGTTATTATCTGATTGCATGGCGTCCCGCAAGTGCACGTATTCTTCAGCGCGTAACCGTCGCTGGTTAGTGCGAATATACACTAAACGTTCAGTTTCTATTTTTGCGTACATGTCCACAATAAATTGGCTGAACAAACCACGAAATCGTTGCAAATATACGAAACTGTTTTGCCTTATTTGTAAAAGGTAGGAATAGTATTGTTGAGCAGATATTTTTTTTTGATAATTAGTGACTCTCGTAGTAGGGTTCACTTGGTACAGCCCAAAATTGTACCCATCTTCACCATGACAATAAATTAGTGGATATTGCAGGGCGTCGTAAGCTCGGTGGGTTTCCAAAATGCGTTGAAGGCGATCGTCGCGTGTACGCAACACGATATCACGTCTCTCACACTCCTGGTCGACTAAAACAACTGCAACTTCATCTGCGACGGGTGCATTGTGTCTTCCACGGTGTTCACCCACAGGACGTCTATCGGCACTTATAACAATTTTGAAATCATTGCTGCCTTGTGGAATTGACTCCAATGCAGCTTTGAATTCACGAACGTACTGGTTAACGTGATGCAGCAATTCTTGAAGTTGACCCAAAAGCTCAGCATTGAGCTGGGGAAAATTGTGATTTCTAACATTGAGCTGTTGCGTGTAATCGGATACAAAATAAATTTGGAGAAATTTGGGTTCATTTTCTGGCAGCAAAGATCCAATAAGGTGATAAACTTGACCTTGTACTTTGAAGGTTGGCATGAACGGTCCTTCCGTTATTTGTTTTGCCCCAAAGGAAGTCATTTGGAAAGCACTGTTATATAAACGAATATTATCCAAAAAACGGTTCGACTGGGGATGATCGCCATTCAGGAGACTTTTAAGTAAGTGTGGTGGATCTTGGAAATTTGGAAGAACAATTTTTCCATTTGAGCAGCACATTCCATCTGTCTCTTTCCTCCATTTCAAAGCATGACAAAAATTACAAATTTCTCTCATGTCACCCACGAAAGTAAAGCCAGCATAATTAATTCTAGACGAATATGTGAACCCTGATTTTTCCCTATTGTCCCAAGGTAATAAAATATTTGCATCGTCATTTTCCATGGACTCATCAGCTCCGCTATTTGTTTCTCTATTCATATGGTATCGAGCTCGTTCTATTTCTAGGCGAGATTGACGTTGTTCTGCTGTTTCTGCTCGTCTTAGTTCATCTATTCTTTCCCTTTCAGATGCAAGATAACTTTCATTGTTTCTTTGTACACCTACATAGTTATGTCTAGCTATTTGTAATCGTTCTTCTCTTTGGGAGAGAGATTCAGACTCGCGCGAGAGAGCGTGTCGCTCTCGGTCAGATGACAGACGTGCTTGGCGTTCCTCGATACTCTCTTGAGAACGCAAAGTCGCGGTCCGAGTTCTTTGCGAACTTAAGCGCGACTCCCTTTCTGTGAAAGTCTCTGACTCGCGTGAGAGAGACTGGCGCTCCCGATCAGCAGACAGCCGAACTTCGCGTTCCTGGATATTCTCTTGAGAACGCAAAGTCGCGGTCCGAGTTCTTTGCGAACTTAAGCGCGACTCCCTTTCTGTGAAAGTCTCTGACTCGCGTGAGAGAGACTGGCGCTCCCGATCAGCAGACAGCCGAACTTCGCGTTCCTGGATATTCTCTTGAGAACGCAAAGTCGCGGTCCGAGTTCTTTGCGAACTTAAGCGCGACTCCCTTTCTGTGAATGTCTCTGACTCACGTGAGAGAGAGTGGCGCTCCCGATCAGCAGACAGCCGGTCTTCGCGTTCCTGGATACTCTCTTGAGACCGCAAAGTCGCGGTCCGTGTTCTTTGTGAACTTAAACGTGACTCCCTTTCGGTGAACGTTTCCGATTCACGTGAAAGAGCGATGTGCTCTCGGTTAGCAGATAACCGTGCTTCACGATCTTCTTCCGATTCCTGAGACCTACAAAGTCTCATCCTTTTCGCATTTCGGCTACGCAGCGAAAGGTTAGTTTTTTTTCTTTGAGGCATTTTCAAGGAAAATTAAAGCAATAAACAAAACTAACAACACTTATGACTGAATAGCCTACAAACTTAAAAGATCGGTGCGTCGAACAGTCTAGTGTGACAACGTATCGTCTGTTCGTGGTCGTGACTCAACGAATTGGCAACACTAACTTACTGTATAACGATTGGCACTATTGGATTCAAACTACGAAGTAAATCAAATACAATCTTTACTTCGTACTTCAAACCAATGACCAAAGTTGACCAAACGAAACCAATAAGATAAGCAAATACTTTTTTTTCGACCAATTTAGAAAATCGATAAACCAAGCAACCAAAGAACTTTTACGACACACGCAAGAACTTTTAAGACACCTAACGAAACCCAATTTGCCTAGTAAACACGGTGGACGTCATCCTCGCGCGGAAAATCTTAACACCGCGATTCAGAAAATGACGTCATTTGCACAACGCCATCTATCGGATTTAGATTTCAACTATCAACATTAGTTCTATTTTTAGTCTTAAGATGTCGTTGCAAGTACTATACTTAATTGCGTAACGTAATATTTTACTTCTTGAACTCACTAAATTAATCATATCTTTTGATAGAGTGAACCGATTTCGATGAAACAAAAACTAAGTTAATCCTCAAGTTGCGTATAATTTTTGTATATAAACATTGTCAGCATTGAATTCGTAGATTTTACGTGATGTGCGCACAAACAAACAGACAAACAGACAAACAGACAAACAGACAAAAATTTCAAAAATGATGGAAATGGGTTCTGTTACTTATCTTTTCACACGCTGGCTATTTTTTGTTTCAATTTCTTCAATGTACAAAAATGACTTTTCTACAGATTTATTATATGTATAGATGAGAGAGCCTCAGACATTTTTAACCTACTGCGCGACGCAAGGGAGGGTAATGTATTTATCAGCCTATGTGTATGTACGAGTATGTTTATTCCTTTTTGGTGCTTTAGAGATTCGTCTCTAAAGCACCACAAAGCGACGCGTAGGTCGATTTTAATCATTCTTACGTAAATTGATTCGTCATAATCTTGCGAGTGCTACTAAAGACATGACAGTAATCAAAATACAATATGGCGACCACCAGACGACATATTGTGAAAAAGAAAAATGAAAATCGTCGAACTATATTAAGTGGCGTATCAAAATAAAGGGTACGAGGAGGCGATTCCAAAAATATAACTCACTAAATTGTAGAAAACAAAAATATTTTTAAAAAACCCGACTCTATAAAACAACTAAAAAGTTCCAAACAAATTACTTTTCAAGCAGCCTGATGCAGTTAATGGCATGAAATCAATTATTGAACTCAAACTCAAGTTGTTTTTTGCAGTCGGGTTTTTTGTTTTTTTTTATGGGTAATGTTAAAACACCAAACCGTAGAATGCAACTCAACAGAGGATGAATACCATATCATAAAGGAATGTGCCCGGAACGAGCCGGAGTGACGAGATTTGCCAATGTTATTTAATAATATTTACGAGACTCGGGTATGTAACAGCGTCCTTGCTGCTCCTACTTTGGAAGCAGCCAGGATGATATACAGACTCGTAATTGTAGGGGTAATTTAAGGGCGTAATAAGTAGGTAATACTTTTTATTATGTATAGCATGTAAATTGTACATTCTAACGACGAGGGTGGCATAATCTGTCTAGGATAAACCCTCTTTAGAGTATTGAAGAATCCTACTTACCTTCCTACTAATATTATAAATGCGAATATTTGGATGGATGTATGGATGTTTGTTACTCAATCACGCCAGAATGGCCGAACGGATATGGATAAGGCTTCGCTTGTGCTTTTATTAAAAAAAATTGACCCGCGCGTTTGGTCTCTAAAGTGCTACAAAGGAACAAACATACATACATAGGCTGATAAACACACCACTCTGCCTTGCGTCGCGCAGTCGGGCAAAAATGACAATTTGTTTAAGGATATGTGTCTGGAACTCTGGAGCGAAGCTGGAGTATGTTATAATCGTTTGCCGTCCCATATTGCCACTGTCTAAAGACACATTTTTAAAAACGCTCGGCTGTAACTACGGTGGCATACTATACACCTTTACTGCGGCTACTTTCATTTAAATATTCTTGCCTCCTGTCATCACATTTATTTCTTGATCCAAAATAACGTTCTGTGTGTATAATACGGTAAACGGGAATACTTTTCACCGTCTGTTATTGCAACGCCAATATGAGAGCCCACCCATTGTATTACCACATATTTATTCTTACTTTTGAGCTTATGATCTATAGGTCCAGTATAACATAGGCAATAGGAATCCCACGTTTGTGCAAAGTACATTGACTTGATAGCTCTAACGCACTGTGACAATATAAATATTGACAAAGCCTCTAACTGTGAAGTACCAGGTGCAAAAACGTCAGGCACCACGGGCTCCCCGCATTTGACATTTTTGCGTATTAAACCTTTTTTTTATATCCCCCAATGCATGTTTTTAATTACAATCTATGGTAACTACAGACTATATCATGACCCGAGTGATTGAACCTTACCACAGTATAAAAAACCTTGCGTTATCGTAATAATAGAGGTTTAAAACGCGTGAGTCGACATGTACAATTTTGTACATGTCGGTGCCCAACAGGAACATTCAGCATTTATTATTGAGATCACAAAATCAACTTAATTTGTAAATAAATTAAAAAATGCAACACCTATTTCATTATTAAAAGATTAACGGATCAAAATGAATGGTTGAAAAGATTATATGCCAAGTTAGTAGTCATTAGGCTCAGTGTACCACATATGGAACAAAATAAAATTAAAAATATTCTGCTAAAACATTTGGCTTTAATTTTTTTATTATTTTTCCTTAAGTACTCATGACATACATTTGATTGATTTTTGCCACAAAAACAAATTGAGCTTTTAAGGGTTAACGTATACATTTTGACATTTACTCTTTTGTATAATTTTAACACACATAAAATTTATCCAGAGCTGTCTGTAACTTATTGAGCCCAAGTGGCAGTTTTGGCAAACAGGATATTAAACAAAATCATTAGCATATTGAGCTACATGAACGTCATTTATATAGTTTTTTTTCTTACAAATAGGGACAGTTAACGTTAAACAATAAAGATGGTAAGGAGTCACCTTGAGCAAGCTCGTGTCCCGTGTTTCTGCTTATTGAATATATGACGAAACATGCGTACCTCGGAGAAAGTTCCACAAATATGAACATAATTTAGGTCCACTAAGTAATTTAACTTTCATAAATTTCATTAAAGGAATAATTTCAACATTATAATAAGCATTTTCAGACTATATAAATTAAAACGGCATTTTCTAAAACCACATTACAGTTAGAGAAAATTGTATTATGCTCTAAATACCATTCGATTCTGCTCATACTCATACAGTGAAATTTCTTGCAAATACAAATCATAGAATTACATAGGTTGAAGTTTCGTACGTTCCGCTGTATTTTGGCTGTGTTTTGGAATAGGTAGGTACGATGTTAATTTCGATATACGATGTTTATGGCCAGTGATCTGAGTCTAGTTTTTACTCTCTCAATAACTTAGCTAAGCTAAATTGATTGGGCAGCTTTTTTGCGAGACAGAGAAAATGGTATTGGTCGAAGCGGAAAAAAATCAAGTTATAATTGATAACTTGGCTTTTTTCCGCTTCGACCAATAAGTCCATTCCATCTATACCATTTTGGCATCTATACGATAGCGTTCATCGTAACTTTCGTCTTGGTCCTTGTACAACGTTAATTCGATTTTTGGAAGTAAGTTAGTTTATACTTTTTTAGGGTTCCGTACCCGAAGAGTCCAAACTATTGATGTCACTCACGTGTCCGTCTGTCCGTCGTCTGACACACAGGTTTTGCACCCAAACGGTTGGAGCTACAGTCTTCAAATTTTCACAGTATAAGCATCTTGTTGACCCAAAGCCGACAATTAGTATTGTCAAAATTGATACAGAACCATAACTGTGCGACACGCACTTGGCCAGCTTTGAGAGTTAAGCATACCTAACTCTCAAAACTAGCTAGCCAACAACTAGCTGTCTGCTTGCTAGTATGTGGTATATGTACATATACATTTATCACATACTTATAAAGCAACGCAAGCAGACCCAGATAACAGCATTTCTGTTTAGATTTTGTACTGTAGATACCTACAAATAAATTTTTGGCTTTCTCAGATCCAAGGAAGCAAATAAAAAAGAAAAAGACGAAGAACCAGCGAAAGATGTTGAAAAAACGGCTTAATATAAATTAGAGTTAATAAAGCATAACTTTTTTTTGTTTTCTGGTTTCCCACCTTCAGAGGCGCCTGGAAGAGGGCCCCGTTACCTCTTAAAAGACCACTCCTGGACCCCTTCATAGCAACGCCGGTTAGGGCACATCTCTTTTTTTTTTGTGGTGGGATATCATCCAATTACATCTCCCGCTCTGGGTGGAGCTGGTGGGCTTGTCAGACTCTTACTGACTAAAATCCACCTCTGTTCCTTCCTTGCCTGAGTGCCCAGGGGAGCGGCAACTCTGTTACGAATTCACCCGCTACCCCTGGAAACATCCCTTTCTTTTTTGTCTGGTTGGAAATCATCCAATGACTTCTCCCGCTCTGGGTGGACCGGGAGGGCGTGTCAGACTCTTACTGACTAAAACCCACCCCTGTTCCTTCCTGCCCTGAGTGCCCAGGAGTGGGCAGGCATCGGCCATGACGGGCCTCGTCTTTATTGTTGACAACTCTTTGAGGCGCGCGTGGAACACTACGCGCCGTCGAATCTCGGGCCTGATGCTGATCGGACGGCGAGCTACCCATTACTCGCCGTCCGCAGGCCCTGGTTGGGAACATCCCTGAGAAATCAATTCATACCTACTACAAATAATTTATTAGAATACAAATAAATTATTCGTAAGTGGTTCTTGTATTTTTTTACAACACTAATATAATTACTTTTGTTAAGTTTATGAGCTATTTAAGGTACGAGTATTTTGAGACATGCTCCTTATTTTAACTTAGAATGTATTTTTTTTGTATATTATACACATGTACATCTAAGCATTACACTTTTAAAAGCGTGTATAATTGTATTTTTTCTTTGATTAGTACTTAATTGAAAATCCACTTTGACGTCCGAATCATTTTAGCGCAACCACTCCAAAAAAAAAACCGTTTGAATCGGCCAGTGGTTCTTTTAAATCATAACAACGCTCTATATATTTTAGTCACGATCAAAACCACTAATTCAGCACACATAACATTTAAACTGTGTTAGCAAAATATTTCAACACATTTTCGGATGCTACATTAAAACAATAAATTTTGTTATATAATACTTTTAAAATTAGTACAAACCGGAGCATTCTAATGAAAAATACGTAGATGAGCACCTAATTCAATTAAGATATTAAAATCAACATGCATGCAGTGTGCAGGCCAGTTATCTCACTGTGGAATAACTTTTAGATTATATTGTTGGTTATGAAACCATATTATTTGTAGTGTCGATATGGTCAAAATGTGCTTAAGCAATTTCGTGGATTTAGTCAAGAGTAACGTTAGGGTGTGTCCAGATCGAGCGAATGCGCTGCGAATGTGCCGCTCACGAGCTGCACGCGTGCTTTTCAAGTCCGCGCGCCGTTCTCGCGCCTGCTACGCGGTCGTATTGCGCGAAAGGTGCGCGCCCCGCTTGCTGCACGTGTTGTATGCGCGCGAGCGGAACGCCCGCCGCTCGCGCGCACTGTGTAAGCCTTACGTGAGTTGCTTTATAGAGACGCACCAAGCACGCGTGCAGCGCACGAGCAGCTCAAGAGCGGCTCGCGAGCTGCGCATTCGCGGTAAATCCGCCAGATCTGGACACACCCATAAAGAGAGTTTTATAAGTTCCTCTTTAAAATTTCAATTAATTTTCTTCTTTTTTTGGAAAACTACCTAATAGATATTAATAGTTTTCTTGCTACAACATTGCAATTAATTAAGTTTTATGCAATCCATCCAAAAAAATAACAGAAAGTAATTAGGTAGTGCAGAATCGTGACCAATGGAAGTAATAGATCCCAGCCTCTGCCAAACAGTGTGATGATTTGGGTTAGAAAAATAAATTAATAAAGATAATACGCGTCACGGATATCCGATACCTATACTTATTGGAGACTAGCGACCTGCCCCAGCTTCACACGGATACAAATCTATACACCTAAACATTCCTCATGAAACACTCTGTCTATTGGTGACCGCATGAAAATTTTTGAGTGTATCACGAACAGATAGACAGACGCGGTGGGGACTTTGTTTTACAATATGTAGTGATAAAATAAGTTATTTTGTTCGACTCCCTTCTTGACAGTTCAGCATCTAAACGACTTTGGCTCATTCGGATAACGTAGGTATATACATTTATGACAACGAGTTTTGATCGGAGTTTCTGTAGTTAATGCCCTATCTTCGTAGTTTCTATGATCCAAGGTCGTAATATTTGGTCCCTGCTGGCCTCTCACATGGCATATTAAGCAGGAATTGGTTTAACTTCGTTTATGCTAATAGCGAGTGAATATTCATCGCTAGCGATGCATTGCTGCAGTTCTAAATGGAGCTAAAAGTATGGAATGTAACACAAAAAATTGAGCTGGATTAAATATATTTTTTGTAGATGTGTAAATTTTAACTTCAATAAATACAAATATTTTATTTTTTATGTATACATTAATTGTTAATTCATTCATTTGCACAACAACATTCAATTTAGTTGTGATTTTTTGCAAGTACAAGCTTGTTTGACAAAATGATGTACATTTACAACGCTGAATCAAAAATTCTGGTTACTATCTTTATAATACATAGCCAAATAAGGTGTCATCAAGAGGCTGTAGTAGGTTTAGGTCTGCAGTGGTGTCTATGCCACCACATACGGAATAAAAACATAAATCCAGCATCACGCGATCAAAGTTCTCCGCGTGATTTGAAAATATGTAACAATCCGAAATCAACCATGGGGCAGTTGCCCGGACCCGCCTGTTCGGAGAATCCTACCTTTCAATGGAGGTTTACACCCTGTTCCGTATACCTCTATAGGCAGCATTTATCCATAGATATGTTTATTCTGAAGCTCTTAACAAATGTAAAGCATCTAATGTGCAAATCTGCAAGCTGTTCTGAGCTTAAAACTATTTACGGAATGCGGTCTTCATATTTTGCACACTCAACTCCGTTCATTGCCTGGTCTATATGGTATATATTAAAAAGATATTCTACTTATCCCTATAACACTTGCCAAAAACCAAACACTTGTCAATAAAACAAAACTAGGCACAAACAATTTCCGTCAAGCACAGTTAGCGTAGTTTTCCAACAACAACGTAGTCAGAGCTTTCAAAAGTTTGTCATAAAAAAAACATACGAACTAATTTATTTTTTTAAGTACACAACTGCATTAAAAAGGCTATTCAATATATATCTACTCCTAAACACACAGCAGACGTCGAAACTCATCTGACTTTAGACAAACTCTGTTCGCGTTTAAGCGAACTGCCCCACAAAGATCGGTCCTTCAACTGAGCCACAAAACAGAATGTGCAGTCCAAAGCTCTGACCAAGCAACGTCTAAGTCGGACGGAACTGTAGTAAATAGCTGTTCCAGAAGGCTCACACACGGAGAAGTAGGTACCATGCTACTGGCATTTGTTGTAGCGTAAGTGGCTTTAGAGATACGAATAACTTTTTAACACGCTTCTATTAGTTTATCCTACCTGTAACTAAGTATATAAAAAAATAATTGAAGCTTAATTTGACCTCCTTAATCTCGGTTTTCGATTCAGCAAAAAATTCCATAGATCTGAGGAAGTGATTTCGTGAAATGGGACGGAAGTGTGTAACAGGAAGCCGGGGAAGCGCGGGCTATTTGATTTGACCAATGAGCGCGCGTGATAGTAGAGTTGGCCGTCAGATGGTAGAGCGCGCGCATGATAAGTCTGCACGCGGTCGAAATCGGAACTAAACGTTTTAATTTTATTTTTGTTGTAATGTTACTTAATAAGAACTACAAGGTGAGATGTCAAATGTTACACATCATATGCGACTACTGAAGGCTCGCTCGTTTTTTTTTTTTTGTTTGTGTTTCCATGTTATGGGTATCAAACGAAAGGATTTTCTGATAAAAATACAAAAGCTTGTTTTTAGTATTTTTAAACTATAGAATTATTTATTACCACAGTTCTAATACAGAAATTGCAAATAAAAATATATTATAAAAAAATTGCAGAAATTGCAAATATGTTTATTGGATTGCGAGCTGGGTACTGGCGTATCGTAGTTTTCGTTTTACGTTTCTTCTTTCTTTGGTTCAAAGTGAAAGAAATGTGTAAATCGCATAACTATTGAGCAAATAGCTGCCAGCAAAGAACAAAATAGTACAAATTCAGTGCACCTGGTTAGTCTAGTAGGTACTAGCTATGGTAATCGATAGATACTCCGCGGCTAGAGAGTAAAAACAGGATTTTATTCAAAAGTAAGACAAGAAGATCATGATGTGTCTCGGTTAATCAACATCATCATTCGCCTGCCCTTATCCCAATTTATTTTTTGGGGTCTCCGCAACATGCCCTTTTCTTCGATACTTCTCTATTAGTCGTCATCTCTGTAGTCACCCCCTGTTTACCCATATCCTCTTTCACGCAGTCCATCCAACATTTATTTGGCCTTCCCCTACTCTTGTAGCCATCCACATCCGCACACGAGACTTTCCTCTCGACATTTTCTTCATTCCTCCGCATCACATGTCCGTACCACGACAACCTATTTCCACACAAGTTTTCAGTCAGCGGTGCCACTTCCAGACTTCCTCTTATATACTCATTCCTAATTCTATCCATGCGCGGATCACCACACATCGCTCTTAGCATTCTCATCTCAGCTGCATGCAATTGCTTTTCATACATTGTATTATAAATCTTCTCCTTAAGCTTAAGGGGAATCCGGCAGTAGTAGATAGTCCCGGTGACCTGCCGCCATTTCATCCATCCAGTGTTAATTCCTGTTACAGTTAATGCGCTATTAACTGCCAATGGCCTTGAGTGGTTAGCTTGCGTGTTCTATGCTGAGCTCACGTATCGCGTCGTACGTCTACCCAGTAATAGGACGCGCTCTCCGAAATTACACACATTATTAATTTATTACACATAAAACAACAGGTATTAAAACACTTAGACTCAATTATAAATAATTAAATGATCTTTAAAATGGTGAAGGGTGCATAAAATTACGCTTTATAATTTTTTCGTGATTCTGAATTTTTTATCAGTTTTAGACATAATTTTACAAATTAATTACACTATGTTATAAAAATATAATTTGAAATATTCTTAGATCAAATTAGGAAATTGTCTAGAGTAACTACTCGTATCATTTATATTTTTCAAAGAAATAAGAGTAGTGGTTTAGACGTGATGTTTAATTAAAAACCATTAAAGTCGTATAACTGCGCCTTTAATGGGCCTACCACACGCACAAGGTTCACTACAGTTTTGCGCACAAGCTTCACCACAGTTTTGCGTTTAGTTGGTAAAACTGTTACAGTTTTACCAACTACACGCACGGTGTTCCGTGTAAAAACCGGCCTGCGCAGGCAAAACTGTGGTGAAGCTTGTGCGTGTGGTAGGCCCATAAGAGGGAACAGGGGCTGCGATTCTCCATACAAATGTATTCCCTTTCTTCCTGAATAATGCCTCTAGAGCAATCATTTTTTTTTTCATAAAGTTGTAGACGCTGTAGACACGTCCCTGTCATTTCCTTTTTTTCAGCAACTAATAAGTAAAGAAAATATGACCCTCCAAAAATGACATAAAATCGCACTATTTTTACCGCCGTTATTAGAGGACTACCAGAAAAATTCGAAAAGTTTTAACACAAAACATTTAATAGGGACATAGACATATTCTTTCTTAAAAAATTGATGCCAAAATTAATTGAATCGGCTCAGTTTTCGAGGAGAAAAAAGGGGAATACGAAACGTCGATCTCGTCAAAAATTTTGTGATATAATCGGTCTGAGCTGCAGCTGTCCCTATCGCACTCTACGGGGGCAGACTTGAGGCAGCACGATGGTAATAGTTTCTTCAAATAGCTATTTGGTAAATTCCTCGCAGTCCCTGTTCCCTCTCAAGCAACAGTAGACCCTAATAAATATAATTCTCTCGACCGTATTTCGATCATGGTGGTCAATCTCAACAAAGATTAGCCAAGTAGGCTATTATTAGTGTGAGATATTATAGTGCACAAGCGTGTGCGCAAACGCAGGTGCACTCTCTGATCTTTCACTCTCATACTCCGATGGGATGGCAATGCGACATGACCGGGTAGAGATCAAGCGCAGAACCAACGGCTTTACGTGCCTTCCGAAGCATGAGGGCGTCACAACACTAATCTTCAAACTCCGGGCTAACAAAAGTAATTCGTAAAACCCAATAGCACTTTTTGCCTGACCCGGGGACAGAATCCAAGACCTCACGCTCAGCAGTCGCGCTTACGACCACGAGACCAACGCGGGGGTCAAATATTATTTAAAGTTATAATAATGTTACGTCGAGCTAATTACAATGGAACGTTCGAGAATGTAGTCTAAGTTTCCAGAAGTTTCCACTACGTTCGAGAACATTCCATTGTGGTACTGTGTAGAAGTTCATAGATGTTTCTAGAATATTCCACTATAGGATAGTCGACAATGTTCTGGAAACTTCTATGACTGTATAAATAGGCCGGACGGGCGGCAAGTGAGTCAGTCTGTTTTCGACTACGAATGCGAACGGAAGCGATTACTAAGCGATTACGAAGAGAATAGTAATTATTAGTGAATTAGTGTTATGTAAGTAAATTGTTTAAGTTAATAAAGGATATTTGGTTAATTATCGGTGTACATTAATTTATCCCCAGTTCGTTACAATAAATACGTAGGTCACTTTAAAGTGGAAGTTCTGGGCCTTATTTGTCACTTCAAAGTGCAACAGAAGGTATTTGTATAACCTATCTGTGCCGGGTACGAATGCCAACACAAGTTACATCTATCTAAACTCCATTACAAACGCTACATTTGTACCAGGGAACTAGGAGTTTCGGGAGCTACAGTTTGACTAGGATCTATTGCTTAGTTTCTTGTTCTGTTCCATATTGAATTCCAAAGTAATCATGTATTTTTGAGAGTATGGTAGCCAAAGCAATCAATTTTATAAATTTTGAAACAGGCATTCCAATTTGTCATATCAATCAAATTGGAGCCGTATGGCGAGAGGCCTATGTCGAGCAGTGGACTGCTGTAGGTTGATGATGATGATGATGATGAATCAAATTGGAAATTGCCTTGGCTCTATAGACTGCCAACCTTACATTTATTTATAAGTATTGCGGTCTGTATGACCACTCCGAAGCATACTTAGCCATGCTAACTCTTATAAAATATCAAAGAAAACGACAATATTTTTCGTCAGCGCTCACTTGCGTTTTCCGTCCACGTGGTCCCAATTTTTAGGGTGCCGAAAGTCCAAATGAAAAAACGGAACCCTTATAGGATCACTCGTGTGTCTGTCTGTCTGTCCGTTTGTCCGTCTGTCACAGATAATTTGCTCCGATTCATACACCAAAAAAAAAAAATACACATGTCTATGACACAAACACGAACGTGTACCCTAAATAAATAAATTTGAAATAAGGGGTCACTTTTGGGGTAATAATCGAAAAATTTAAAAACAAAGTTTTTCAAATTGTGCCGTGCGACATATGAAATGAAAGGGCACATTGTTAGGGTCTTTAATGTATTTTGTTTTTCATAATTTTAAAATATATAGTTTCGAAATTATTTCAGAAAATATATGATATATGACCATTCCCTTTATCTCCGAAACCACTGCGCCTAAAATCTATACAGGGTGTAACGGAAAGGTGTGGTCATATTTTAATAACTGTATCTGCCTATCGACATGAACAACTTTTTTTAAGAAACACCGAGGAAATTCTAAAAAAAAATTTTTACCTCCCATGCAAATATTGATCAGCTGATGATAACATTGTATGGAAAGTACAATTTTTTTTTTGGGAATTTTCTATCTTTTCTTAGAGAAAGTTGTTTATTTCCATGGGCAGAACCGGCTCTTAAAATATGACCACACCTTTCCGTTACAGCCTGTATATATAAAACAAAGTCGGGTTACTTACACCAGTTATGACTCAAGAACGGCTGGACCGATTTTAGTGATCTTTGGTTTGTTGTCTTTGCTCCGAATAGCAGAATATCTATAAAAAATCAGAAAATTTCACAAAAAAAAAAAATTATGACCGAAAAGTTATTTCAAAGAGGTTGAAAGGAAACAATTTCGTGGTCGACAACGCTTGGATTGTTCCGTATTCGCCACTACTTTCCAAATCATTCAAAGCACTTCGCAACGTGGAATATTGCAATTCAGTGAAATCCATTAACATTTGCACATGTGGCGGTTTTTGGCGTTCAGATTTTTAATACCAACGGTGAAATCACGCACTATCAAGTTGGTGAGACATTATTTGCCATCATAATTAGTTAAGTTCCAGGTACCAGTAAGATATTTAAGATCGAATCCGTGTCAGTTAAGGTTGTTTCAGATTTCAAAGTAAATGAGGTGATAACAAATATAATCAGGTTTTGTTTTTGATCGAGATTTGGAACGTGAACGTGAATGTGATGGAGATGCATTGAACCAGTCAATTTGAACGAATGTACCACTGTTGAAACCCAACAGAAGGAAATGTACAATACGTTAATGAACACAATTTATGATGGAAATAGTAGCTTATTTTTTCTGGATACGCCCGGTGGAACTGGAAAGACATTCATCATTGATTATGGCCACTGTTCGTGCGAGATCAGAAATTGCTATAATTACTTCTCCTGGGATGGCGGCCACTTTACTAGAAAGATGCCGAACGGCTCATTCGGCATTAAAATTGTCTGGCGATTTTCGCCAAACACTACCAGTCATTCCAAGGTCGACCGCTTTGTGGCTCTATGTGAAGAAACTTCAGCTGACGACAAACATGCGAGTTGCATTGCTTAAAGATCCATCTGCCAAAGATTTTTCCATATAATATATGATCTATAATGGCCGTGTTCCTGTCGGCGATTCGAGTAGATTGATTTCGTTTCCGCTGAATTTTTGTAATTTCGTCTCAATGAAGGAAGAACTCATCAACAAAGTGTTCTCGAACATAATTATAACTAACCACAAAAATCACAATTGGTTGAGTGAACGAGCAATTTTTACACCAACGGCAAAGAACAAAGATGTGGAATTACTTAAACTTTACAATTCAATATCTTTGGTCAACAACGTTCCTTCAATTCAATCGACTGTGTAACAAACGAAGACGAAGCAACCAACTATATCCAACTGATTTTTTGAACTCATTGGATTTGCCTGACTTGCCAACGCACAATTTACAACCAGAGGTTGGCTCGGTAGTCATCATGCTTCGAAATCGGAACCAACCAAGTGCAAAACTATGTATTCAAAGCTTTGTTTATTCTCGTACCTGACAACAAAACGAAAAATGCCGTATACGAGTATGTTATCGTCCTTCAATGAAGGGAATCGACCAGAGTCCATCCTATCAAGCAAATAATTTAACAAAAAGTAGTGCTACAATGCTACGTGAATTATTTTGATTCTGCCATGTGAATTACCTACATTCATTTCAAAGTTTTATTTTAATTAACTCAAGTAATACAATTTAACACTACATTTATTGATTCTCAGGCGAAAAAAAAGGCGTTACGAATTTCGCCGGGTCAGTTATTCTATTTATATAAAAATGAATCCCTATTTCCTTGGTCACGGCATCACGCATGACCGGTTAAACCGATTTCGCTAATTCTTTTTTTTTTTTTTGTTGTGTTTGTTACTGTCAGGAGAATTTTTCTTGGCGGGACGCGTGAGGGAGCATCAACAACGGAGTCGCCCTCACGCTCTCAGCAGCAGCCGCCTCAGGAGACGCCTGGGACTTCCGGCGCCGCGAGACGATCTCCGGCCACCGTAGACCCGGGCCTGCGGACGGCGAGTAATGGGTAGCTCGCCGTCCGATCAGCACCAGGCCCGAGAGTCGACGACGCGTAGTGTTCCACGCGCGCCTCAAAGAGTTGTCAGCAATAGGGACGGGGCCGTCATGGCCGATGCCTGCCCGGGGGTTGAGGGTAAATTCGAAACAGAGTTACCTCGCCCCTGGGCACTCAAAGGCAGGAAGGAACATTTGTGGGTTTTAGTCTGTAAGAGTCTGACGGTTTTAGTCTGTAAGAGTCTAACACACCCTCCCGCTCCACCCAGAGCGGGAGAAGTCATTGGATGATTCCCCACCCCACAAAAAAAAAAGGAGAATATTTCTTAAGAATAAAAAAATTAAGAAAGTTGCGTGGAATTTAGAAAATTTCAGAAAACTTAACGACTAAACTTCGCGCGTTTGACAGTTCCTATCTAAGACAGGACAACGTCTGTCGGGTCAGCTAGTTTTGAATAAAATACAGAAAGTAGTTCTTTACATATAGATTACCGGAAAACCTATAGAAAAAACCTGAAAAACATATGGTTTGTTCGGAACCCATTACGCACGAGTCCGACTCGGTCTTGGCCGGTATTTTTTAAATAAACTCATTCCTAAAATTGACATACTGAAATCACGTTGAAAACTAAACAGGGTTACGCGATGCGGTTATAATAATGTTATGCTATTCCCTTCAAGAGCAGCCGCCGGAATAATTTCAAGTGGAAAATTAGGAGAATAAGACTAGTTGCGCGTAAAACGGAACGTACCTGCGTGTATACTTGCTCCTTTTTAACCGACTTTCGAAAAAGGAGGAGGTTCTATGTTCGACTGCATGTATGTTTTTTTTTTTTTATGTATGTCCGCCGATTTGTCAGTCAGTTGTGGACCGATTTTCAAAATTCTTTTTTTATCCGAAAGCATATACTCCCAAGTTGGTCCCATATAAATTTTATCGAAATTGCTTCAGCGCTTTTTAGGAAACTGAACAAAAACGAAAATATGTATACCTCGATGACGTATTGGTGTTCTCCAAATGTTTAAATTCCACGTTCCATGGTATTGGGGTTTTTAGTTCTGGGGTATAACAACTAAAAAGTGAAAAATAAAAAACTTTTTTGCAAAAAAAACAACCGACTTCCAAAAAAAAAATACACTAAAAATTAAAAAATAACTTTAATTTCGGAAGTCGGTGTCAAATAACGAAGAAGTACAAACACCGACTTCCGAAATAAAAGTTATTTTTTAATTTTTAGTGATTTTTTTTTTTTTGAAATCTGTTATTTTTTTCAAACAACACTTTACAACGTTCCTTTGCACCGAAAAAGTTGATAAAATAAAAGTGGCAAAAGTAAAGTCGAATGCAGTATCGGAATTTGTTAGTGGGCCAAGTTTTAGGCGAGTGTATTTGGTTTAGTTACAGAGTTTGATACTAAAATAAACTGCTTACCTGTTCTTAATTTTGTGTCGGATGTCGTGGTTTAGTGGCTCAGTCCCCTGGGAGACATTTCCTATGTTTTTTCGTGCTTCCGTCAATCACTAATTGTTACTAACCTCTTTCTACCTTATTTTACTTTTAAATTATATGATCACACATTCCGTGACAATACGGACAGCACAGACGTATGAACAGCCTAAATTATTTAACCAAAGAAACATAACACTAACCAAACAAAGGGAGTATAAACTTGTAAACATTAAGGATACGGCGCTGAGGGTAAGTACTTACAATATCAGTGAAGAAACTTTCGCTGATAATCCCTGGAGCCACTCAACCGACGTGGATTATTCTTTAACTCAGAAAGTTGCTTCATAATCGTATGTTAGCGGTTATTGGTTATGTCAATCATTTGTTTGGGTTATGGAGTTATTTTGGCTTCAGTGGATCTAAGTTTTACACCTTTTTTTTAACAAGTGATGAAAAAAAGATACGGTGATTGGTTTTCTTTTGGTAAAATATATTGCTGGATATAGACCTCTCCAGTTCCACGTCACTCACCCCGATGCTCGGCAAAATCATCCAGCTACCCTGCAAAGATCATCGCTCTACCGAGCCTGGTAGCGTCCTACCGCAAGTTTGCCGATTTGCGGTCTCTGCTCAGGAACATGTCTATCTCAATGGTCATCGGTTCAACGACTTTATATGACCTTCCCTTGACACTTAGCTTGCTTATTCAGTAGTTGCTTACACATGTAGATGAAAATTTTCATATTTTCAAACTTTCACAAAACCGAGTTGCGTAGCCGCTACGTCGTAGCTGTCCCGCTACGCTGTCGTAGCTATGTTGAAGCACCCAGTAACTTTTTTGGAACTTTATGCTACTTTTTTTGTTTTATGGTTACATACAACTGTTAAAAACATTGTTGCTGTATTGTTTTATTTTCGTAAACAACTGGCGCAATCTTCAATAAATTCCTAACTTACGCCTTATATAAAATTAATACTACCGCTAGAAAATAAAAATAAATCAAACTAGAATCAAAGAAAAACACGAAGAATGAAAAAGTGCAGCATAAGTTTATCTTGTCGAGCAAGTTCAGTTAACTGGGCGAAGTGGATTAGCATAGCGCTCGGGGCGCTGCTGTAACAAGTTGCGCGCAACGTTGCCATCAATGGACGCAACACACCATAGTGTATAGCATTAGTCTCGTTTATGGAAAGTTATTCTTTGTTAAAAGTCTTGATACGTCTGTGTCATGAAGTAAATATAAAGGTGTATTTTATAAGGGAAAGTAGGGGTTTTAAGTTTACAAATAAAAAAAATATATGATTAACTGTACATATACAAAAGTTGTTGAGGAAAAAAGAAGGGAAACTTTTAATAGTTGCATTCTGCCATGTAAAACATATGAATGCGAAACATGGTCGCTCACTGACAATCACAGGGAGAAATTAGGAAAGTGTCAGAGGGCAATGGAGAGAAAGAAGCATGCTGGGAGTCAGATTAGGGGACAAAATGTTAAGTTCGTAGATAAGAAAGAAAACCAAAGTTATGGACATATTGGACCGTATAGACCATTTGAAATGGGGCTGGACAGGACACATGCTTAGATGCAAAAGTGACAAGTGGAGCAAACAAGTGACACTCTGGTACCCACGAGATGGGGTTAGAAAACTGGGACAACCAAGAACAAGATGGGTGGACGATATCCGCATGACCTTGGGCCCTTACTGGACTAGAGTTGCAGAGGACAGAGCACAGTGGAGAGAGTTGGAGGAGGCCTATGCCAAAAGACACGTCGAATTGCGGGACATCATTTAGTTCGTAAGCATTCTTCAATACTTAGATGTACTTATACAAAATTCGAAATAAAGGGCTTTATTATTATTATACAAAAGTTGTAGAAGTGTTACCGGCCAAACCCGAATTCTGGTCAAACTAATTAATCAAACAACGCACAACTAACACGCAACTAATTTTTTTTTTTTTTAATTGAATAGTATTCTTTTTGAACCTTTTTTTTTGTAATTCGTGGTTATGGATCTTTTATGGTCTGCAATAAAGTTGTATTATTATTATTATTATTTCGTTTATTCATCTTTCTAACTTATTAAATACATTTTTAAATATTTCTTAAAAAAGAAAAACATTTAAAAATATAAAAAATAATAGCCCACCGGTATCGGGAACAGGGTCCAAGCTACCGGCGGTCAGGGCTCCAGAGAAAGGAACCGCCTGACAATGCAAGCCGTGTCCAAAAGTACTGCTTTCTGAATCAAGCCCTTGATCCAGCCGCCTAACGAGAGCCTCCTGAGGTGTTGATCGAGGGTCGTGGCTATTAAGCCATTGGCTGACACGACTATCGGTACAATGATCGCTGAGTCCACATCCCACATGTCGACAACCTCGCGAGCCAAGTCAATATTATCTTTTTCGGCTTTCACGAGGTTCTCGTCATGTGGGACGGCAATGTCAACAATCATTGCACGTCTCTCGATTCGGTCCACCACCACTATATCAGGCTTATTGGCTACAATAGTCCTGTCAGTGATGATGGACCGATCCCAGTACAATGAGATATGACCATTATCGAGAACTGGGTCGGGCGCATATCTGTAGTACGGCACTTCCGATTCCACAAGAGAGTACTTTAGAGCAAGTTGCTGATGGATAATCCTGGCTACAAGGTTGTGCCTATGCAAGTATTCACCGTTAGCTAGACGAGAACAACCAGAGATTATGTGGCGGATTGATTCTCCCGGACGATGACATGCTTTATTATTATTATTATTAATTTTGACAGTGAGATGTTTACAAAATAGACTTTTTAAATTTTTTTGGTGGGCCTAGTCCTTATCGGACGGCGACTGGTCAAACGCGAGAGAACAATAAATACTTTTTTTTACAAAAAACAACCGACTTTCAAAAAAAGTGCAAAACAACTTTAATTTCGGAAGTCGGTGTTTCTGGTTTTGTGTCTTCGTGTTTTAGTTGTGGTACATAATAAAAAAAAATTAAAAAAACATCCGAATTGATAACCTCCTTCTTTTGAAGACGGTTAAAAAAATATCAAATGTTTGAACATTTTCGAATTTCGACAATCATTGATAGAATGTCGCTTTCTCTAGAGGACCAAATTACCTATTGATTATGTGACGAAAGCATTATAACAACAGCACTACAAACTGAAACATTCTCAATTAGGCTGTACATAGGATCTGTTATACGCATAACAGATCCTATATACCTACACCACGAACACAGAATACACACGACCACCAGCCTATCTAATCTATGTCGCAAGCCGATTCCTGGCCACAGTAGACCCGGGCCTGCGGACGGCGAGTAATGGATAGCTCGCCGTCCGATCAGCAACAGGCCCGAGAGTCGACGGCGCGTAGTGTTCCACGCGCGCCTCAAAGGGTTGTCAGCAATAACGACGGGGCCCGTCATGGCCGATGTCAACGCAGGAGTTGAGGATAAATTCGAAACAGAGTTACCTCGCCCCTGGGCACTCAGGGCAGGGAAGGAACAGGGGTGGGTTTTAGTCAGTAAGAGTCTGACACGCCCTCCCGCTCCACCCTAGAGCGGGAGATGTCATTGGATGATTTCCCACCACACAAAAAAAAAACATTTAAGTACAACTTACTAATTCGCTCACACATATTATCTAATCGAAATCTGGGGACGCGCTACACAGTCTACAATTAAAGATCTACAAATAGCACAAAATAAAATAATTAAACTTCTATTTAACTACGATTATCACACACCTACATCCGAACTATACAAAAACCACCAAACTAATGAGAATTCATCAACTTTACACGTTCAATTCCTGCGTTCTTAATAGAAAAATTCTTAACAAAACCATACACACACAGCTATTTTTCAACATGAAAACATCCAAATACTGCCAAAGAAACCCTAACCAAATACAAACGGCCCCGCGAACGCAATACGGCAGGAAAAATATAATGTACGAAGGCGTTCAACTTTACAACAATTTACCGGCAGATATCAGGAACACAACTTCTTTTAATATATTTAAGGCGTTATTAGCTGCTAATGACCTTGAGTGGTTAGCTTGCGTGTTCTGTGCTGAGCTCACGTAACGCGTCGTATGTCCACCCAATAATAGGACTCGCACATCAAGGAGCGCTGTCCGAAATTAGACGCATTATTAAAAGTCGTATAATTGCGCCTTAAAGCTAAACTCAAGCAGTACCTACGTCACTAGCAACACAAAACTATTAGGTTAACGATAATAAGCTAGTATTACACACAATAATATGTCGACACCGCACCTACCTACAGTAAGAAAACAAACCTGTTAACTACTGGACTACACTTACCCTAGTTATGTATTTATTCGCTAAATGAACAATGTATGTTCTTTTAGAATAAATAAAGAATCTTTAAACCGAACCTCCTTTTTTTTGGGGGGTGGGAAATCATCCAATGACATCTCCCGCTCTAGGGTGGAGCGGAAGGGCGGTGTAGACTCTTACTGACTAAAATCCACCCCTGTTCCTCCCTGCCCTGAATGCCCAGGGGCGAGGTAACTCTTTTGAATTCGAACATCGGCCATGACGGGCCCGTCCTGTTTGCTGACAACTCTTTGAGGCGCACATGGAACACTACGCACTGTCGACTCTCGGGCCTGGTGCTGATCGGACGGCGAGTTACCCACTACTCGCCGTCCGCAGGCCCGGGTAAACCGAACCTCCTTCAGATGATTAGTCAGCATTTTACCACACACATCTATCTGTCTTTCGGGCAGAAAATATTGAATTAAGAACCTGTTAATAAGTGTTTAAACTAATCACATAATTATTTTTAAGCCCTTTATTTTTTAAGGTTTCTGTTTTACCTTTTAATACAATATCTGACAGTAGAGTGATCCTAAGTCCTCGTTTTCATCCAAATGTGAGTAGATAGTGAAACTATGATAACCGCTACAAAATATAACATTAAATCTCACGAAATTGCAAGGCGTCACTATTCATATGCAAATGTAGATATTATTACACCATCGCACACCCTTGGTATCATAAATCATGATGATTGTTATCATAAACGATAGACATGGCTATGCTATGAACTCGGATTGATTTTCACACTGAGATGCTCAAGCCTACTGCGTTTTTTTAAGTTCTGCACTACTACTGGGTTTTTTATTTGAAAATTTTCAGACTCCACCCGGAAATTGTAAATCGATCATTGGTATGATCGCGTAAATGTTGAAAAAAATTATAAATGAATAAATTTATTAGAGCCAAATGGGGTATCCTTAACTCTTCCCAAACTCAGTGCCAGTCTGGAAGAGTTCACAGGACATGCGTCACCTCCTTGCCTGCCCAGCATGCACCTTTTCACAACCATCTGCTACTTGAATGAGGAGCTCATGGCTAAAGTAAGTAATAACAGCCGCACGGTTCGATCCATCAGGTTAAGGTCCGCGGATAGGTGACCATCTTTACATACCGAGACTCCTCCGTGACTCGGAAAGCTCGTTAAGCCTTGGTTAGATGATTTCCCAACCCACAAAAAAAAAATAAAAAAAAAACCTTTGGTTCCGGTTGGCAATAGTGGTTTTTTGACACTCGTTACGGGTGACGATGGTCAGACTTACCCAGGGGTATCGTGTTACCCATTAACTGGGTTACTGGGTTGTGGAGGTCAGATAGGCAGTCGCTCCATGGTTATCATTGATTGATCTGCTACTTGAATGATTTAAACGAATCCAATGACAAAGCCAGGTGGCTACATACTGGTCGGACAAAATTTGAATCTAAATCGACAACACATCAGAATCAATACTTATTTAATCATTTCAGAACAATTGCTCAAAAACATTCACATACCTCAATCGTGTGACGGACGGATCCATGTGGTCTACTGTGGAGGGCCATGTTCATAATTGCCGGACCTACTTGTGTTCTACTTTACTGCATTATACACAACTATATGAATTCATCGGTAAGTTAAAGAAATACAATTTCATTAGTCTTTTATTAGGTAAGATTGACCTTTTAATATATTATATGATATCACCTGTTTTGCAGTCTACAGGAATCCATGTTTTATTGTAAATGTAAATTTGAGTTTGTTTGTTGGTTCTAGTTGCTTCTATGAAGTTCAACATCTATGGCTAAGTAAGGTCCTTGAGGAACCCCAGAAGTAGCGCCATATGTGTATACAGGGTGTAACGGAAATGTGTGGTCATATTTTAAATACTGATTCTGCCCTCACAAATTAACAACTTTCTTCAAGAAAATAATATGAAGTTTAGAAGAAAAATTTTGTCCTCCCATGCTACGTACGTACTATTGTACGGTAAGTACAATTTTTTTTTTTTGGGAATTGATTAAGACTTCTTTGAAGAAAGTTGGTCATCTCCATAAGGCAAATGCAAGGTATGTACAGTGCTATATGTTAGATGTCATTTATGGGCAGAATTCGACTATGAAATAAACTTTTTGGTGTTTGTTTTGTTTTTCTTTTGGAAGACGGTTGTATTTTTTATAAAAAGTTATTTTTTCCGTTTTTAGTTGTTATCCCCCAGAACTAAAACCATATACCAAGATATTAAAGTTACGCCCAAATTGATAACCACAATAACATGGAACATGGAATTTGAACATACTCGTAATTGGAGGAAAACAAACGTCGTCTATGTATACATATTTTTTGTTTTTGTTGATTATTTCAAAACCAATTTCGTTAAATGGTTATATGGGACCACCTCTAAAGTATACTCTTTCGGATAAAAAAAGAATTTTGAAAATCGGCCCACAACTGACAGAGAAATCGGTGGACATACATAAAAAAAAATACATATAGTCGAACATAGAACCTCCTCCTTTTTGCGAAGTCGGTTAAAAAAACAACTACCTACTTAATTACATTTTAAATTGAATTTATTATAAAAATGAAGGTACATGATTTTGTATTCTCCCTTTATAGTTCAGATTCAGATACCTAGTGTCGATTAGCCTTTTCTGTCAGTGGATCATTGTTATAGGTATAGGTGTGTTCAGTGTTCACTATTCGGAATTACAGGTCCACACTCTAAAGAGTGCCTATGCTCTAAGCATAGGGTCCACACTAACTTCACAAGTTCTGGGTGATGAAAGGCAACTCAAAATTAGCGTACGAACGAATTGTAACGCGGCACAGCAATGCGGAGGAATGGAAGCTCAACTCAACGTGGATTGCAGATGCACTAAACTTGCTAAACAAATACTATATCTAGTAGTCTTTGCTAAACAATGAGAAATATTGCAAAAAGGAAAATAAAACAGTTACACCATAGTTACTCTATCGCAGCCAGCCATTTGTAATAAGTGTGCTCCTAAAAAAATAACCTTTTGCACGTCATATAAACCAAAATATAACTTCATATAAGAACAACATGTGAATTTTAATTTATTTCTTGATCTGTTTTATTAATTCTAAAAGAAACTCCCAATAAAAGAATAATAAATTTAACCGTGGTAACCGCAATTTTATCTTAATTTATCCCTTAACGATTTGATAGATGGCGCTGTTTTCAATTTTTTTAAAAGAGCTGGTTTTACTCCTAGTTGCCATAGCATGCTTAGTACCTACTAGCTGCGCCCCGCTGTTTCACCCGCGTAGACCAGGATAAAAAGTCTCCTATGTGTTAATCCAGAGTATAAGCTATCTGCATACCAAAATTCATCCAAATCAGTCCAGTCAACAAACATACACACTCACAAACTTTCGCCTTTATAATATTAGTGTGATGTACCTAGTATACCTACTACTATATATATAGTAGTCTATGCTACGTACTATCTACGTTTGATCTAGTTTCTACACACAATTTTAGATATCTATTCACTTTGTTTTTCTTTGCTATCCATCCGTCTGTGATACACAAGATCAAATGTTAATATGGCCAAGGTAACTTACAACAGATTAAAGTCGGACTCGTGACCTAGACTTTTCCTTTAGGTAGATAAATATCTAGTTAGGTGGAGGAGAGCCAGCCAGGGAAGCAACTGCCACGACACCTAAGACGCCGGAACCCCGCCTGCACCATTTAAGACCGGCGCGACTCCAGAGTCACGAGCTCTTAGAGTGGGGATTCTGTGCGCCCACTGAGTGACCATAGGAAAGACAGTGGCATAGTGATCACCTGCTGCCGTGCACAGCGAGGTTGAGGGGAGAGCCTTTTGCAGTCTCTTCAGGGATGTGCCATAACAGGCGTTGCACAGAGGTCTTTCATGCGCGAATCCGACTCGCACTTGGCCGGGTTTTTAACAAAATACGCATGGCATTAAATATGGAATCGAACAAGACGCAGCGTTTGACAAATCAAACACCAGGATTTGAACCAATCACAATTCACAATGCTTAGGCATCGATGTCAGATGTCAGTGTTGTATACAAAAAGAGTAACAGTAAAACCGCGTAACTGCTTTATTACCATAGCCCATAACTCAGTTTTTCCAAAAACCTGAGTTACGTGCTGCTGACAGTATATTTGCTCACGTGAAAAGTTCCCAATTTTACAGAACTTAAGCGATGGTATGGGGTTAATGGTGTGTCATGTTATCTAGGTAGGTACTATATATATTAATATTCGCTTCAACATTCCATTAAATCCTGATCAAGATTTTATTTTAGACAATCAATCATTTTACTTATCTCAACGCTAATTTATCAACTTGATAGGTTACACACACGTCAAATAAAGTACCTACCTAATGAATCTAGATCTTAGATAGAAACTACACATTATTATTTAGGTACGTTATCTATTCCAGTTACACGCGCATGTCGATGAAACTCAAAGATTGTACCCACATAACTATTCAATATGAAGTCTACACTAATATATGTATGAGGTAAAGTTTATAAGTTTGTAGGAAGTAATCTCTGGAACGACTGAACCGATTTTGAAAATTCTTTCACCAGTAGCAAACTACCTTATTTGTGGGTGCTATAGGCTATAAATTATATTTACATCATGTATACAGGATGCAACGGAAAGGTGTGGTCATATTTTAAGAACTGCATCTGCCCATCGATATGAACAACTTTCTTCAAGAAAACCTGAGGAAAATCACAAAAAAAATTTTATCTCCCATACAAATATTGATCAGCTGATGATAACTTTTTATGGAAAGTTCAATTTTTTTTTTGGCAATTTTCAGTTTTTTGTCTTAGAGAAAGTTGTTCATATCCATGGGCAGAACCGGTTGCTAAAATATGACCACACCTTTCCGTTACACCCTGTATTAGCCGAGCTACCACAATTTTTCCACGCGGATAAAGTCGCGGGCGAAGCGCTAGTTTCGTATAAATTACAATTTTAAAAGTAGGTAGGTACGTTGTCTCTATGAAGTGAATAGTTAATTTTCATTTAATTAAGGTTCCAAAAGTCGTTTTGATAGGTAAGTGGGTACCTATTTATATCGTCACTTGACTATCTGATTATATTATCAAATATTTTTAACGACTTCAAAACGGAGGAGGTTGTCGTTGTACTGTACATAGATAGGATTCACGAGCACGGAGATTTGCCATGGTTCATTTGTTTACCAGCATTTGTTTCATGTATAAAATATACATTATATTTTATAAATTTTTATTATGTATATAATAATACTTTTATTATATTATATACAAACTACAACTGAGCATACATACATAAATAGCGTAGTACTAGTAGGGCCTTACGTACGATACATAAATCATGCAATAGACATGTATAGTAACAATAATCTTTATTTACAGTGAGTGACCTTCATCAAGCAATGAGTGTTATCAATTTATAACTATAACAGAAAACATGATAACAAAATAGACAATATTTTATTATGAAGTAAGTAGGTAATATACAGTCAATAATGCGGCAAAGTAAAAATAAGTCTCAAATTTTTTTATAATATAAATGCTTTTAAATATGAAAATAAAAAACAGTTTCAAAACCATCATAAAAATGCCTAATCAATAAAGCAGCTTTTGTGAATCTGGTAATAAGACAACTGGGACAGATTCATTAAAATCCTGACCTTCAAAATTAGAAGTATGTGACCACTATTAAATTAAGTAAGCCATTTTCTATGATAAAAAAATAATATTGTAGTGGCTACAGATCATACATAAATGTATACTCTAATGCTATTATATTGCTTATAATTTCATTTACATGCTAGGTCAATCCTTGCAGACATCCAAGGCATCCTGTTTTTCTTCAGCAAGCTCCTTGCCTGTAGCGTCAAGCATTTGGCGCGCGAAATCTGAGATTGTGAGACCCTGAACGATCTTCCACTTGCCATTGGCGGTTGTGACTGGGAATGAGAATACGACGTCACGGGGTGTTCCATAAGATCCGTCGGAGACAACACCCATGCTCACCCAGCGGTCTCCACTTCCCAAGAACCAATCTCTCATGTGATCAGAAGCGGCTTTAGCTGCAGAAAGAGCTGAGGACATCTTTCTTGCAGCGATGACGGCAGCACCACGCTTCTGCACTGTTGAGACGAAGGCAGACTTCAAGTAGGCATCGTCATTGATAACAATGGGCACAGGCTGCTCGGTAGCACCAACAGTCACAACAGCACTTGACGCATCTGGGAACTGGGTGGATGAGTGGTTACCCCAAATAATAACATTCTTAACATTCTGCACAGGGACACCAAGTTTAGCTGCCAACTGAGACTGGGCACGGTTCTGGTCGAGACGAGTCATTGCTGTGAAGTTCTCTTTAGGAATGGAAGGAGCATACTTAGAGCAAATGAGAGCATTTGTGTTGGCTGGGTTACCAACAACAAGAACTTTCACATCCTTGCGGGCTACTTTGTCCATGGCTTGACCTTGCTCTTTGAAAATGCGAACATTGGCAGCGAGGAGATCTTTCCTTTCCATGCCCTCTTTCCTGGGCATGGCACCGACTAGGAATGCAGCAACAACATCTTTAAATGCTTCCTCAGGTTTGAAAGTTGGCAATACTCCGGCCAGTAGGGGCAGAGCACAGTCAGCCAGTTCCATGACCACACCCTCAAGGACACCCATCATGGGGGCGATATCAAGAAGGTGCAGGTACACAGGCTGGCTGGGGCCGAACACGGCACCAGATGCTATCTGGTAGATCAGGGAGTAGGCGATTTGGCCAGCAGCACCGGTGACAACAACTTTGACAGGTTCAGCCTGAAAATGAGCATAAAATACAATATAGATTCATGTTTCTACTCCATTGTAGCATCAATTAACTAACCATTCATTCAAGTTTGTTGAAGCATCAATACTTTGAATGGAAGTTGATACCACTGCACTGGTATGGATCAAATACTTTCTGGTGTACTAAATGGTAATATCCTTTTTTAGAATTTCTTTTATCATTGGAGCAAGATAGCAGAATCCAATAACATCCTACTTTTCAATTATATAATTTGTTTTCATATTTTACCCGCTACCCACATATTTCCAAAATAATGCAAAAAATGGTCTACATTTAGAAAATTGAGCTGTTTCCAACAAATCTATGATACTAACTCCTTCAGTATTCATGTTTGTGCCAATCTCGTGCTACTGTTATTCTTATGTAAAAGGTGCAAAACAAGATCACTGCCAAAGAGCTGTTAGACAGGTTACCATAGTTACAAAGGATAATCAAACTAAAAAGATGCAAAGAGGTTTTAAATTGAAATGAACTTCCTTTAATAATTGGGTTATGAGAGATTCTATACATTAACAAAGTATCCATGGCTAAATGGATAACTGTAGAGCTATTCTGTAAAATATCACCGTGAAAACTTAGGTGAAGTGACCGTGAAGTGGGCTGTCAATCCATACAATCAAGCTAGAATGACACTTCACTTCACGCTCACTCCACCTAAGTTTTCACGGTGAGCTGTGAACAGAATCGACCGGCTGTATAACATCAAAACCTATTTAAAGGCTAGGCTACATTATAGGTAATAGGACAGCCTGTGAATTTATAATAGAATTTGTATGTCTTCATTCTTATTTCTGACTAGGTACATATCATTTCATCAATAGACGTAACAATCTAATACAATAATTGATAAAGAATCACCGCAATAACATGAAAGGTCAAACCAAAGTCATAGGAAGTTAATAATTTCTATTACTCACCATTTTTTATGTTTTTTAATAGATTGTTTATTTCTTTAACGCTAAGAGATTTTAATTGCTTCTTATATCAACCAGCTGAACCTTCTGTTCGAGGTCTACTGCTCCGAATCTGGAAGCACGCGCCAGGTTAAAATTGCGTCGTGTGAAAAACTCGTTCGTGCCGTGTAGGTGACCGCGCCGGAATTGACAAATCAGCTGACAGTTGTCTCACAGACGTGAGTGACAGCATTGACATAAGGATATATAAAGAGGCCATAGATATTTACTTTTTTGTTCCTTTTGGAACAGGCTAAGGCCCTGCCTAGGCAGTACATTGCTCGGTGGACATTTATAATAGGCACTACGCTACGGTTAAATAAACGTCAAAGCAGCAATGTACGACAAAGTGCCTATCAAATTGATGTCAACTAGTGAATACATCTGCTGCAGGTTTATTCGCTAACTCAGTGGACATCAATTTAATAGGCACTATGCAGTACATTGTTCGGTGGACATCGATTATAATAGGCACTGCAGTTTTCATAGTGAGTTCGAATAATACACCTGCAGAAGTGCAAGGGTAACCCGCGAAATTCAAATTTTCTCACGTTTTTTTGCATTTTGCAGGTCATTATCAGATTGCTTGTAGATAATATGTTTCGCTGCCGTAGTAATTATGTATTTACAGAACTGTAATTATTAAAATCGTCAATACAACTCTCTCAGAATTGTTGTAATGATTTCATGAAATATGACACTGACCTGCAAATTGCAAAAAACGTGAGAAAATTTGAATTTCGCGGGCTACCCTGTCAGTAAAATTTTATTATTATCCGAACGAACTGTGCCTGAATGAACTAATAAAGTTGCCCGCACCATAAACATAATAACTTTTTTCACCATTTTCACAATAAAATGTATGTGTTATAAATGTTCTTAGTATGATCATTAGTAACTAATGCTTTTTAGCGTAGCGTAGCTTTTTAAATTATCTTTCTAGTCTTGCTAAAAATATCTAGCAACACCTATGTGATATGCCAAGAAGTGACATAACAATAACCTCAAAGTTCTTTTATGTAGTCCTAGCTGCCTCGATAGGTTTTTGATCAAAAGTTCAGTGATTCTTCCCTATATTGAAGCGGAAATACTTTAATGTTTTAAAGATCCACAGCAACAAAATGTCGTCGCTTTTAAGGTCTACGAAGTTTGTGCGGTATTTCACGGGTGCGGCCCGAACGCTTATCCTGAACACAGCCAAGACCGCAGAAGCGAATTCTTTAATCAACCCTATAGCTCTAAGTGCCGCAAATAAGTAAGTAAAAACAGTATTACAGGGAAATAGAATTGTGCTACTTAGTTGGTTGTTAGACCTAATATTTTAATAACATTCAAAAATATTAGTTCAGGTGCAGTTTTTAATTTTTTGTCCCGAATGCTATAATAATATGAGCTAACATAGATTTAACTTTTTATTTTGTTGATTCTAGCTACTCTAGTTCCAGATCTTTATTGTAATTTTGTTTACTTTTTCATTGAGATTATTTAGGTTAAGTTCCTCAAAAATCATTCCAATTTACTTTTAAGAAACATCTGGCTTATATGTGAGCGTGCTCTAGGTATCACAATTTCCCTTCATATTCCCTTTGGAGAATACAGCCATGATGTAATTTTTTCTCTTGAATACACAGACGTATTGGGTGTAAAAAGTCAGTTTCCGAAGCAGAAAGCCACATTTTGTACCCATTATTTGGACATTTTTTTTCCACTAGACCATACCTGGAAAACCACTGGTTCTGTAGATATTGAAGGTCAAAGTCTCATTTTTTTTTTCGAAAGGTAACTTCGAAATTTCGAATTTTCCAAATTACTCATTTGCAGTAACAAAAAAGCAATGAATATCAAATGTATCCAACAAGTACCTATATGGCCTAGAGCGAAGGGGTGGGGCTTAACTCCACTTGCCTGGGTTGGCATTACACTGCATGCAATAAAAAATATGTGCCTCAGGCTGGCTGCACAAATCTTCAAAATAGCTCGCATTTAACTAGGTTAATAAGGTTCTTTATGTGACGGCTAAACACCCTTATTTCAGAACTTGTGATGCTACAGAATCTTAGATAATAGATCGAAAATGTGTCCAGCCAGCTTGAAAAACCAATTTCGCTGATTGGTTGTGTTGACTCTGCATATCTTAGACTTATATTAAAACTGTAGAATATAATTTATGTGTTAAGAATGATTCTAAATTATTTAAAAAGTTTGTTATTTGGCGAAATCTCCCCACTTAAGTTCAAAAATTAAAAATAGTAGTAATGTAATTAAAATAACTTGGGATATTATTAATAGCGAAACGGGAAGGTCTTGCAACCAAAGAAGTGATTACAGCCTTGCTATTGATGACAGTGTCATTAAATCAGATTCGCAAGTCGCTACGGCATTTGAAAATTTCTTTGCAGAGATTCCCGTATCGACTACAAAATCTCTAAATTCATCACCAACTGCTGCAGAAATTGTACTTAAAGAAAACGTTCCAGTTTTTGAATCCCTTTTTAATTTCCAATGTGTCACTTGTAATGATGTAATTAAAACTTTTAAATACTTTAAATGTTAAAGAGACTGCAGATCTATAGGGTAATTCTATTGACGTTGCTAGGTCTATTATAAACATTGTAGCACCTACTTTAGCAGTAATTTTTAATAATTGTATAAATTGTGGTGAGTTTCCTGATCTAATGAAATATAGTAAAATAATACCATTGTTTAAATCGGGTAGTACATAGGACCCTACTAATTATAGCCTTATATCAGTGCTATCAACTTTTAGTAAAATTTTTAAGAAAATTATATTAGATCACATTCAAAGATATTTTAATAAACACAAATTATTACATATCAAACAGTTAGGTTTCATAAAGGGTTGTTCAACAACTGATGCTGGTGTTGAACTTTTGGGACACATTTATAATGCATGGGCAGATAAATGCGACGCGTTGGGCATTTTTTGTGATTTGTCTAAGGCTTTCGATTGAGTTCTCCATGATACATTGATCAGGAAGCTGCACTACTACGGACTCTGGGGCACCTCTTTGGATTTTCTTACTTCATACTTGAGTAATAGGATTCAGAGAGTTGATGTGAACGGCAAAAGGTCTCTCGGGTCTGTAGTCAGAATGGGGGTTCCTCAAAGCTCAATTCTGGGTCCTTTTTTGTTTCTAATCTATATCAACGACTTGCCTTACCTCATAAAGGCTAAACATGATATAGTGCTGTTTGCAGACGACACTTCACTTTTATTTAAACTCAAACGTTAGCAGGTGGTTGTTGATGATGTAAATAATGCTCTTTCAACTGTAGTTAACTGGTTTAATATCAATAATCTTCTCCTTAACGAGAAAAAAACAAAATGCATAAAGTTCACATTACCTGCCATGTAAATGTGTTATTTACCACTTATGTGTGCAACAAAATTTAAATTTCACTTGTGTTAAACAAAATTAGGTTATTGAACGCCAAAATAATAATATAAAAAAAGAACCTCGGGCGCCAGGCGTCAATAAATAAATTAACACAGTAATTACCTGGATAGAAGACAGCGGCAAAAATGGCTTTTAATCTTAGGGAAGGTGATAACAGAGAGAATTCAAACTACAACATTTTAGATTATTTCTCCTGTGTTTTCAACAAATATTTAGGTTACTTAATTACAAGTTTGGTCTATTGGTTAGGTCAATAATTTTGTTCAATATTGCACTGCACGTGTTCATTGTGAAAAGAAAAAAAAGGTTTTAATTACATACCCTGTTATTGTATGCTAAATTATAATAAGGAAAAAAATAAACCAAATCTTCCTGTAAGAAACATCCGTCCGGAATTGTCCACTTTCCAAGATAGGGGTGCATCCAAACTTCAAATTTAAATTTAACCCGTCTGCGACCGGCGCGCGCGAAACTCGCACATCTGGCATACCCGCGCTATTTTAATTATTATTGTGAACTAATGAAGATTTTTAAAGTTAATTTCACTTATTGAAACACTAGTAGGTGCAGTATTGACTCACAAAGAAATCTTACTTACTTAAAACAGCTATTTAGTTATTTTAATTTACTTAATTAAAACATTAAAAGTATTTATTTACTATTAAACTTGTAACTATTATCAAATTTTAGGTTAATTAACTAAGATAACAATGACGGTTTACACAATGTAGTAGTTGATTTTGGAAGATTTAAACTATGCTGAAACAGACACATAGAAAAATAACAGTACAATACAGTGTTAATACTGTTTACAACTAAATATATAAGTTATACATAAGTTGTAGTTCAAAGGTTAGGGTTACAATTCAAAAAGTATGTTTGAAAACTGTACTACATAATAAACAGTGCATTAATTAACCAATAATAAAATGACCAAGAAAACCTAATAAAAATTGTTTCAAGTCCCTGTTCGGGCGCCAATTGCCATGTAAATGTGTTATTTACCACTTATGTGTGCAACAAAATTTAAATTTCACTTGTGTTTTTGGAGATTGGGTTAGCGACAAGTAAAACTCAGGTTTGTACGATATAATGATCATAATTTATTGAATATTATCCCTACTTACATACTATTTAACATGGTGGAATTAGCGTCAGGTCTACAATACCAATAGAATTAATCCACCAATAGACGTGTTCGTGACGTTGAACGCGCTTGGTGTGAGTTGCGCCCGCTCGCGCTGCCGTAGTGTCGCCGTGTCGACGATCGCGAACGGTCGTGGCGGTATGATGTCTTGAGTTCGGCGATCTCCAAATGTAATTTTTTTATCTCTTCAACGAGATTCTGGATGCTTAAAGGTTGGTTTTGTGATTGCTGGGATGTTGATACCGATGCGACGGACACTGATGATGCTTCCGATGTTTGTTCTAGCATCTTATCGGCGAGCTTGGCTAGTTCTTCGAGTGCCGTTTCTTTACTTATAGTGTCACTTACTACAAGTACTGAGCGAACGTGTGCGGGTAGTAAGTTCATCCACATAAGCCGTAGAGTATTGTCTGGAACCTTGTTGTGTGCGAGATTGCGCATGCGACGGAGTAATTGACAGGGCTTCTGGTCTCCTAGTTCCATGTCGGAGAGTAGCTTCTGTAGCTGCTTGCCATCAGATTCCTCGTAGACGGAAATAAGACGTTCCTTTATGACGGTGTACTGACGATCGGGAGATGGGTTGTACAACAGGTCACATATTTGCTCAATTTCTTCCTTTTGTAGCTGAGCGATGACCATCTGTGCCTTTTGTGATTCGCTTTTCTTGAGATCGCGAGTAGCTGCTTCAAAAGTGATGAACCATAGTCTCGGTTTGTCGCGCCAGAAAGGTGGTACTCGCAGGGATAGTGAGATGCCGTCAATGTGCTGCGATGATAGCGAAACATCCTGGGGTTGCGCTGAGCTTGCTCTTGCTGACTCCATACCGGGTTGTTCGGTGTCACTCGGCATAGCTTGGTTGCGGTTTCTTCGTTCGGGGTCACCACTTTGGAGATTGGGTTAGTGACAAGTAAAACTCAGGTTTGTACGATATAATGATCATAATTTATTTAATATTATCCCTACTTACATACTATTTAACATGGTGGAATTAGCGTCAGGTCTACAATACCAATAGAATTAATCCACCAATAGTGGTGAAGTTCAAATAATGCGGGGCGCGCGGACATTGAAGACGTTACGATACATTTAGCGCCCAGGCTATAAATATGGGTGGCGCGCAGTGGTACCTCCAGACTTTGTTTTTCACCTACACGCGACTTGCTCAAACAGGAACACCATACAAGCAGTACATGCACTGTGCGCGACGTGTTCTAAGTTAATATAGGCACGTCGCGTATCGCAAGCCAGACACACATGACTCCACACACACTGTGTACTCACGCGCTGTATGTATATACAGCGCATACATGGGCGGCGTTGCACATTCAATGCCGCCCACACATACACCTTCGGCCCTGCGGTCCGGACGGCAACCGGCTAGATCTGGAAACCGGGCGGACGGGGGCCACTCATTAAATACTGCAGGCTCACTGTAAGCCGGCGGCCGTGTGCTGGTCGTCATCCGCTGGGCCTCCCACAGGGAACTGTGGGTCTCACCTGGCGGTGGCTGACCGCCTAGCTGCCGTGAACACATGTTTAGAGCCTGCAGTATCACACATGGGCGATTGCTGTGAGAGCATCGGCGGGTGTAGTTCCATCGCCCGCCTAGTAGGCTCTTATAGCAGTCACCCAAGGCATTCACACCATGGTAGGTTACCCCAATGAAGCACCCGTTTTTACGGGTGGCAATCAGCGACCACGTTGAAAGGCAAGGCCTATTACGTCCGCCGCGCCCCTTGCGGGGTAGCAGCGATTTCCCGGAGTAGGTACCTCCAGTGTGATGTTGTGCGGCGCGCGCGCAGGTCGTGCGCGCTGCCACATGTTAAACAAAATTAGGTTATTGAACGCCAAAATAATAATATAAAAAAAGAACCTCGGGCGCCAGGCGTCAATAAATAAATTAACACAGTAATTACCTGGATAGAAGACAGCGTCAAAAATGGCTTTTAATCTTAGGGAAGGTGATAACAGAGAGAATTCAAACTACAACATTTTAGATTATTTCTCCTGTGTATTCAACAAATATTTAGGTTACTTAATTACAAGTTTGGTCTATTGGTTAGGTCAATAATTTTGTTCAATATTGCACTGCACGTGTTCATTGTGAAAAGAAAAAAAAGGTTTTAATTACATACCCTGTTATTGTATGCTAAATTATAATAAGGAAAAAAAATAAACCAAATCTTCCTGTAAGAAACATCCGTCCGGAATTGTCCACTTTCCAAGATAGGGGTGCATCCAAACTTCAAATTTAAATTTAAACTATCAATAAAAATAAAAAGCGCTGGATAACAGCTGAAAAGAATAAATTTCACGTTAGGGAATGCGAACTTCAAATTTCGAACACTACTGAGCTCTTTATGAGAAGACAATCAAATAACTTACATCTTTTAACAATGGAAAAAATTTATGTCAGACACATGTCTACATATGTATTTCAAATTTATGATTTCACCGAAATCATTTCTGGAACATAATGTCCATGTCAAAATAGGGCTCCAGCCGCCAGGAATATGCGAACTGGGCACTTATAACTCATGATTTACATGGATTAAAAAATATTGCAAAAAAAGCAATGTGACTTCAAAACCTGCCAGTCGAAAAGTGATCTTTCAAATTTTGACGTTTCCTGTCACCACCGATAAAAAGTCACGTAGTGTTGTAACAAAACTAAAGTACTAAAACGCAATTTATGAATTTTGAACGTTGCCAGAAGCGAATTTTGACTTCAACTCCAACAAATATGTCCAAAAAATGGCAATAAATCGAAATAAATATTGTACATGTGACGTTTACAAAGGAAATACGTTACATACCCCATGCACCAACACAAGTGAACACTAGTGTGTCAATAAAGGGCGAAGAGTTGAAACCCGAGGATTCCACAGTGTTCTTAGGTTTAACTTTGAATGCGCAGCTTCAGTGGAGCCCCCATATAGATAAACTGTCCAAAAAACTTAGCTCTGCAGCATACGCCGTAAGGAAAATTCGTGATTTAACTGATTTAGAGACAGCTCGTTTAGTATACTTTAGTTATGTTCATAGTGTGATGTCGTACGGCATTCTGTTGTGGGGAAATGCCGCCGATATTCAGACAATTTTTGTTTTACAAAAAAGGGCTATTCGTGCAATTTATAAATTAAGTCCCAGACACTCCCTCAGAGACAAATTTAAAGAGATTAATTAATATTATGACTGTTCCCTCTCAATGTATTTAAGAGAATCTCATATTTTATATTCACATAAAAATATTAATCTGTTTAAAAGATACAGTGGTATCCATAGCATAAATACTAGGAACAAACACAAATTTATTGTACCTAAAACCAGGCTCAAGAAAAAAATAGGTGGTTCGTTTAGATACCAATGTATACGTTTCTATAATAAACTTCCTAGCCAAATTCAAGAACTAAGCGTAAATAAATTTAAATCATTTATTAAACGTAAGCTATGCCAGAAAGCTTTTTACACAATTAATGACTACCTTGAGAACAAAAAGGCGTGGGACTGAGCTGCTTCAATGATATAAATGAGCCATTGTTTTCATATGTACTACTTATAATAAACACTGATGAATTTATTTATTTTTTATTGACATTTTATTATTATTATTTTTTATTATTGACATTTTATTATTACTATTTGGTTTGACATGAATATTTACTTTGTAAATGTGAGGACTAAGTATGTGGGTTATTATTTTTTTTCCTCCTTTTTACATTAATTTTTAACGTTGTCTGACAGTTTGAGTACTTTTGCGGCCTACCCAAAAGTCCTTTCTTTGGTATTGCTCGTCAAGTCATTGAGAATGCGAGAACTAAGTATGTCGTAGATTTTATGATTGTCTGGCAGTTTGAGTATTTTTGCGGCCTACTCAAATGTCCTTACTTTGGTATTGTTCCTTGGTTCGTTGAGCTCCTCAAAGTTCTGAGTTGAGTTTCACGATGACTGACAAATGGTTGCACTGTTTGGACAGGCCTACTGAAATATGTGTGGTTCTTTCTTCAAAAGACCATTACAGACACTAAGCTGCATATAGCATAATGTGAATGCTAGAACTATGTAGGTACTTACCTATTACGTTATATTCATGTAGATTTTATGATTGTCTGGCAGTTTGAGTATTTTTGCGTTTTCTACCCAAATGTCATTACTTTGGTTTTGTTCGTCGGTTTGTTGAGCTCCTCAAAGTTCTGAGTTGAGCTTCACGATAACTGACAAATGCTTGCACTGTCTGGACAGGTCCACTCCAATTTGTGTGTTGCTTTCCTCAAAATCTCATCCCAGACATAAACATACATGGTTCGCATATTATTTGACCAGTACCACAGATAATATAATACTAGCGTACAGATGCCTCATCCCATACAAAGAAACGGTACCGCCGTAACTACGGGTTTTCGTCTGGCACAAGTAACTTTTGTTCTTCGTTCGGGCCCGTCCTCTACACCTCGCTAGATGATGTTAGCAGCGACGGCTTGCAAGCTGAATGAATTTAGTTAGTCTTACCAATATTTTCTCACACATTGAGAAATTATTTCATAGTATTTTTGGCACTTCATAGCAGTTTTACTGTATCCAAATTTGTCACTATTTAAATTTTAAAGTGGCGAATGGATAAACAAAAAAACTTCAAACAGCGCCATCTATTGGAACAAAAAATATAGACGTCTAAGGATTCGTTCCAATAATTGAATTACAAGCCCATTATTCCACAGTTTCATGCTTAGGGCAGTTTATTAAATAAGAAAATACAGTTTTACCATATTTCTTTTCAAAATGTTAATATTACTTAAACATCAATATGAAATCGATGCATATTACGCCATCTATTGAGATTTATTTGAACTAAATTTTCTTTGTTCGAGATGAGACCCCGTGCCAGTACATATTGTATGGATTTGAACACTTTAAAAGAGACTTTGACCTCTGAGTTTGTTTCAGTGTTTCTTCTCAGGGTAGTCAGCTAGGAAGCACCGGCCTCATCTGGCTAAAAAAAAAAATTGACTGGTAAAAGTGTTGTTAAAACCTACTTACAAAAATAAAATCATTTATTTATTTATCATTTATCAAAGGGCGTCACATAAATTTGTGACAGGTATCAAGCTAAAAGTTTTGTGATACGTACAGTGGTTTAGTAGAAAAATGCAAAAAATCTGTGTCCAGCCAGCTTAAATTTACGTATAAAACTTCTGGCTAGCACTTCCGAATCTCATTACGGGAGCGTTTTTGAATGTGGTTCCTTTACTAACATTTAGTGGACGTTACGAAGTTTTTGGACACAGATTTTTGCACTTTTCTACTAAACCACTGTACATATTATCACAAAACTTTTAGCTCGATGCCTGTCACAAATTTATGTGACGCCCTTTGATATGCAAAAAGTCGTCAAAATCACTTAACGGAAGTGATTTTCCGAGATTGAGAGACCAAAAGTGGGTTTACAAGCTGGCTGGACACGTTTTCAATGGGTTATCTAAGATTCTGTAGCGTCACAAATTCTGAAATAAGGGTGTTTACCCGTAACACATAAATTGACCTAGTTAAATGCGAGCTATTTTGAATATTTGTTCAGCCAGCCTGAGTTATAATAAAAAATAGTTTTTGTTTTTCATACATATAAGTAAAAATAGTTTCCCAGCAATAATTTTTGTGCAAAGCTACTTTGTATGTACAGTATGCGTAGTTGACGGCTATCTGATGTGTCTTTTTACACCCTGTATATAACACAAATAAAAGTTACCAACCCTATGAGGGCACTTAAATGTATGTCTGATACAAACTGAAAATCCCCTGCTACCACCTATTTGATTAAAATTGTGATAAACCACCATGAAAGGATAGTTGTAGGCATAGTGTCCCTTCTTACAGCCTTATTTATAAAACTCGCTAAACATATGCTTAGTTAAAATACTGATTAGCGGATTATAAACTGAAATTCTGCGTAGAAAATTTTGAATTAAGAATCTGCTAATCAGTGTTCTAGCTAAACATGCTTATTTTTTTTTATAAATGTGGCCCATAGTGACAAGGCAGATTGATTGACTTCTGATAGGTTGTTCTTTCTCATTCCACTAAAAAATATTTCAAACTTCCAGTGTTTTAATGAGAGACTATGCAACAAAGAAAAAGGAAAACTTAGAGCCACTGTTACAAAAACTAGATGCTGAAGTGCGAAGGTTTGGAAGAATCACTAAGAAGGACATTGATGAAGTTCTGGATGAAATCAAATCTAAAAATGATATCACTAGCTCACAATCCCTGTTGGTCATCAGGTGTTGTGGTAAGTAAACTTTTTTTTTTAATAAATACTAGCGTCTGCCAGTGGCTTTGCCTGCGTGGAATAAGTACTTCCCCGTTATAAATTATAGCCTTTATGTTGTTCTGATGTATAAGCTATATTATTGTAAAGTTTAATCTAAACCTTTTGAGTAGTTTTTGCGTGGAAGATTAACAAACGTCCATACCTCCTCACAAACTTTCAAATTTATAATATTAGTAGGATATTATCCCACTATTGATTAGAATAGAAAACATTTATTCGACCTAGACACAACACAACAAACACAAAGTACAGATAAAGGGGAGTTATAGTACAGAATCATCATTCTCCTGCCCTTATCCCAATTGTTTTGGGGTCGGCGCAACATATCTTTTTTTTCCATACTTCTCTATTAGTCGTCATCTCAGTAGTCACCCCCTTTTTACCCAAATCCTTTTTCACACAGTCCATCCATCTTGCAACATGTTTAGGAGAATGATACAGTAAAATTGTGCTAAGTGAGCCCATACTGAAAGCATCCCCCATGACCTTGTTCAGATCTAATGTGAACCATTGGTTATATATTTTAGTCTAACCTTATACCATTATCTTTTGCATTGTCTAACCCTGCCTTCTGGCTGTATCAGGGCTCCACATAGTGGTTATCTTGGCTCAAATCTCATTGTGACAGTAACCAGTAATATTTTGATTTGACGATTGGTTCTCTTCTTTTCTTGATGACTTGTCGTGTATGATATCTCTTATTGTATTACTTTATAGCTAGCCGTGAAAACCTATAATTGGCTCAATGTTTCTTATTTTAGTTTAGTTATTGTATTTATGTGAAGCTGTTGGTTTTCAATGTAATAAATAAATAAAATGAGACCTCTTGCAGTGGGACAGGGGAAAAAAACATGTACTTATTTATTTGCATGGTTTAACTTGTAATTAAATGCTGGCTGTCTAATCTGTATAAAGGGAGTAACGGAAAGGTGTGGTTATATTTTAAGAACTGCATCTCCCCATCGATATGAACAACTTTGTTCAAGAAAATCTGAGTGAATTCTCAAAAAAAAATTTACCTCCCATACAAATATTGATCAGCTGATGATGATAACTTTGTATGGAAAGTAATTTTTTTTTTTTGGGAATTTTCTATTTTTTCTTAGAGAAAGTTGTTCATTTCCATGGGCAGAACTGGTTCTTAAATTATGACCACACCTTTCCGTCACACCCTGTATAAAAAATAGCACATACACAAAGGCCTTCTACTGCAAAGTGTGCTGGCAGGTATTAGACCTTGTCACACAGTTATTCTTATCGGTTAATAGACAAACTTACATACATTGTTAAAAATGGCAACTTGCTAGACCACTTCAATCAGCTTTGTAATTTCCTTTTCCTCCTTTAACTAAGTGCAAAGTCCATTATCCAAACAAACTAATTGAAAAACGAATTTTGTCTAAACAATAAATACTTATCTTTTTAACAAACTTCAAAAAAGGAGGTTCTGTATTCGACCCGTATGTATGTATGTTTGTCCGCGATTTTCTCGAAAACTTCTGATCCGATTTGGATATGGTTCTATGTTCGACTGTATGTATGTTTTTTTTTATGTATGTCCACCGATTTCTCTGTCAGTTGTGGACCGATTTTCAAAATTCTGAAAAAATCAACAAAAACAAAAATGTGTATAAGTAGATGATGTTTTGGTTTTCTCCAATTACGGGTATGTTCAAATTCCATGTTATTGGGTTATCAATTCGGACGTTTAATATTTAGTTTTAGTTCTGTGGTATAATAACTAAAAAGTGAAAAATAAAAACTTTTTTACAAAAAATAACGAAGAAATAAAATACAAACACCAACTTCCGAAATTAAAGTTATTTTTCAATTGTTAGTGTATTTTCTTTATTGGAAGTTGGTTGTAAATTTTTTTTTAAAAAGTTCTTTATTTTTATTATAATGTTCTTTCATAAACAGGGGAGCTGGTACCAGAAGAGCTACCAGAACAGAGAACACTTCTGGTCCAAAAGATATGGAGTGTGCTCACCGAAAGAGGGATTCCTATGGACATCTCTCACTACAATGCTCTGCTAAGGGTATACATTGAAAATGAGCACCAGTTCTCTCCTGCCAAGTTCCTTGAAGAGTTGGAGAGGAAAGGTCTACAGCCTAACCGGTACCTTTTTTTTCACTTTTTCTTTTTTTTATTCTTTTGTGGTTTAGCATAGGTGTTTGTTGAAGATAGAGTGGGTAAACGCGAATTGTTCACTACACAAATGCGCCTTGTTCACTACACAAATGCGCCTTGTTCACTACACAAATGCGCCGTGTTCACTACACAAATGCGCCTTGTTCACTACGCTAACGCGCCTACGGAAACGCGCCTTGTTCACTACGCAAAGGCGACGCAATTCTTACAGCCGGTGACAGCTTTGAAAATTGTACTTCCTGTTGCATGAAGAAGTAGGCTAGATGACCCGTTTTGAAATAAGTCTTAAATTGGTATTCATTCTCTTAGTAGAACATAAAAAAAGATTGTACTTTTTTTTTGAGAGTTAGAAAATAACTAACTTTACGTTCTAAATAAACTTTTCGTGAACTGACAAAAACGTGGCTGCATAAGGTGCAAAGAATAGGTGCCATGACGTCAACGTTATAGTAAACAACGTTTCTAAAAAAATCCCTTAGCTACGGTTGGTAGTTTAATATGACGTCGACGTAAATCATGGCTAAACCGTTTTTTTTTTTGCACGGAAATATGAATTGCCAGGGTTTCGGGGATAACAGTGCTAAATTAAAAAAAAAAAAACAATATGGGAATCTTTTAGCCATCTTCTACTGGTATACATAGTTGAAATTAGGTCCCGTAGTTCATATGCTACTTTTTTTAAATTAATAAGAGTCAACTGTAGAAAAGTTTACTCTTGTATAGATTTTTAATTATTTATCGTAATATCTAATTACTTAATAAAAAACAATTGGGGTACTAGCCGACAGACGTGCAAAAATTTTGCTCCCGCAAATAAAAAAAATTTTTCAGTGCTAATACTTACGCAAATAGTGGTTGATACATATCATTTTGAAGACTAAACTATGTAGTACAATACTGTGTAATAATCTGGTGATAATATTTACGATAAACTACAAAAAAAAGTGACAAAAACAGTGAGTACATCATTTATCTACCCTCATCCCGAAGTGAAGTCAAACAATATTCACCTGTCACTTTTTATCGTAAACAGATCAAGCGCCTACTACGTTTAATATAGCAATAAGTATCTTTCTCTCAAATTTTATTATTACTATACTAACAGTCCGCAAAGGGTCAGAAAACCCGTGAAATGCCGCGAGTCCAAAGATCACCTCCTATGACTCCGGACTGCAATATATCCCATGCGCAGCCCGAATTAGACATAACAACTCCATCAAGTCCGAAGAAGCTGGAACGATGTAACGTGTCTGGCAGATCAAAGCGTCCACGTATGGAAGGTTCGCCATGCAGTGATTTCAGTGCATTCAAGGAGGAGATACTTGACCTGCTGACTGAATGGCGGAAAGAGCAAGATTTAAAACTTACCAAAATTTCCGCGGATACAACTAAACTTAAGCAACAAAATGAGGAGATTAAGAAATCTTACCAGGAGATTGAAAAATCGATGAACTTCTTGAGCTCAAAGTATGATGACATTAAAATAAAATTAGACCTTATGGACAAGGAAAGGAAAGAGCAGAAAGAATATATTATGTCTCTTGAGAGGAAGATTCAAGACTACGAGCAAAGTTCACGCTCATCTTGTATCGAGGTCAGAAATGTCCCGGTTTTGGAAAAAGAAGAACGGGCTAACATCGCTGGCACCATTACCAACATTGGCAGAACCATTGGCATAAACATTCAGTCATCTGAATTGAGAGATGTATACCGAATTCCCGGAAAACCTGGTACCAGCGGGCCCATTATTGCTGAATTTTCATCTGTCAATACAAAGTTCGAATTTCTCGCAAATGTCCGGTTTTTTAATAAAGATAAACCTTCTACGGAGAAACTTAACTCACACACACTTGGTATGCAAGGACAACGCACACCTATTTATGTAACTGAATATCTCAGCCAATCAGTGAAAAACCTATTTTATCACGCAAGAGCTTTCGCAAAAAAAAACTCATTTAAGTTCTGCTGGTCAACAAATGGGAAGATCTTCCTGCGCAAAGAAGTTGGTGCCAAACAACATCGTATACACTCAGAGGAATGTCTTGCGAAAATAATACAGAAACAATGACTACCTAAGTCTGCCACTTGTAGCATTTTTGCATATTGTTTTTGCTTAGCATTTTTGTTTTTCATAATTTCTCAAAGAAAAATAGGTGGTAAACTAATTGTTCTTTCAACTTTTAAATGCCTGCATGTATCTTTATTGTTATTTTTATACTATTTAATTTTAAATCTTTTTAGAATTGTTTTCAATCCAACTGCCAACACACAGAACACTCATATTACACAAATCATACACAAAATATTAAATACTTATCCAACACAAGTAAACAAAGTGAAAAATAGAGGTCACCTGCCAATTGCTCTTCTATCGTTTCTTTTTATCACCTTTGATGGTGTTTTGATACGTTTTCACAACCAACATATTACACGCGTAAATAACACTTATGCAGTGAAATACTTGCCAATATTTATTTTTGTTACTCATGGCTAACGTAAACAAAGTAATTGCGGAACTTGATTCTTTTCAAGTATCTAAGTCATACGCCTGCTTACCTGATCAGTGTACTAAGGTGGTCAGTGATGGTAGAAATACCTTAAAAATTCTGCACATTAACATCAGAAGTCTTAATAAGAACTTTAACGCTTTACAGGCTTTTTTGGCCATAATAGATCTGACATGTGACGTCATAATACTGTCGGAATGCTGGCTCAGAACTTTATCAGTTACTCCCCGTTTAGAAGGTTACACATCTTTTCAGTCGTCAAATCCCCTCAATCAAAATGACGGCGTAGTCATCTACGTTAAGGACGGTTTGAATTGCACGGTTGCGGATCCAGGTCTTGAGGAATCAAGTGGTTTACTTTGCATTATAGATAAATCTATAGCTATACTTGCTGTATATAGGTCTCCGTCATTCACGACGATAGAAAAATTTATTAATAGCTTGGATAAAGTCTTGTTAACGCTATCCCCCTTTAATAAAATAGCTTTGATTGGGGATATCAATATTGATATAAAACAAGACAATATAGATCGCTTTTCAAATATATATCTGAACCTTATATCGTCCCATGGTCTACTTCCAGCTCACCAGACACCCACGAGACTTAATAACTGCTTGGACCACGTAATCCTGAAGTGTAACCAAACCGCTACGACTTTAATTCTAGAAGCTACCGTCTCTGACCACTCGGCTGTACTGTTGTTCCTACCAACAAAACCTCCGCAACATAAAGCAAGTCGTACAAAAACTCACATTGATTACGCGACTATTGCGGAAGTCATCGAGACAACAGACTTTACTGAAGTTATGAACACTCTTAACGCAAACGATGCTGCTAACAAGCTCATTAAAAGTGTTTCATCAATTGTCAGAGACCACACGTCTATCATAAAAATACCCCGTAAAAAAAGAAACATTAAACCATGGATAACGCCTGGTCTTATGCGCTGTATTAAAAATCGAGACAAAATGCACTACGATTTGAAAAAGTCCCCAAATAATGTCACTTTACAAGTAACATATAACAGATACCGTAATTTTTGTAATGGTTTGCTGCGAAAACTGAAGATTACTCATGAGAAAGATTCATTTGCTAAATCAAAAAATAACCCAAAGGCAACATGGAACGTTATTAAAGATATTACCTACACACGTACAGCTAAAATACCATGTACCGAGCTTCTCGATACCTGTGCCAACCCAGGAGACTCCCTTAATTTCGTAAACCGTTATTTTGCGGAAGTTGGTTCCAAATTAGCGGAAAAAATCCATTCGGAAAAACCACAAACCTCAGAAGCTCCACATTTCGCTAACTCTCAGTGTAATTCTTTCGTCCTCCAAGAGGTGGACGAAGATGATGTTGACAGGGTCATCATGTCCCTTCGCAGTGACACCGCCGTAGGTTGGGATAATATATCTACTCAGATGTTAAAAAATTCACGAAAGTTTCTAGTGCCAGTAATAACCCATATTTGTAACCTTACGATTACCACCGGTGTCTTTCCCAATGCTTTCAAAAAAGCGCTTATTCACCCAATATACAAGTCGGGAGGCAGAGACTGTGTCGATAATTATAGACCTATTTCTGTGCTTTCTGCTATGTCAAAGATATTGGAGAAAATCTTAAACGATAAATTAAAGAAATATCTAGATGCGAATAATATCATAGCACCCAATCAATTTGGGTTCATGTCGGGTAGGTCCACGGAAGATGCCGTGACTCGTTTGAGTGATCTTATATCCCGTAATTTGGACCAGGGTGAGAAATGCCTTGGTATCTTTTTGGACCTATCTAAGGCATTTGACACAGTCTCTGTCTCTAAACTTATATTTAAACTTGAAAATGTCGGTGTAAGAGGCACACCCTTAAACTTATTTAAGAGCTATCTCACGGAGAGAACGCAAAGTGTGATCATAAACAATCACATGAGCAATGACCACCCCCTAGGTAACTACGGAGTTCCACAGGGAAGTATCCTCGGACCGACACTCTTCCTAGTCTATATAAATCAGCTATGCACACTGACACTTACAAATTGTCATGTTTTAACTTACGCGGATGACACAGCTCTCATTGTGCATGGCTCAGATTGGGATGAAACTAAACGTCACGCTGAGACATGTCTAACCACGGTATCAAATTGGCTCGCTACTAATCTTTTAACTCTTAACCTTGATAAAACTAAATTTATTACCTTTTCAATAAGCAATAAAACCCAACCTTTACAGGATTTTAATATTAAATTCCATAGCTGCCAGTTAAAACCTGACTGTACTTGTCCACAGTTGAGCAAAGGTTCACAAATTAAATACCTCGGAGTGGTGATAGATGAGCGTTTAAATTGGCACAAACATATAACGTCACTAACATCTAAGGTCCGCAAAGTAATTTATATATTTAAACTGCTTAGAAACTCAGCAGACATGGACACGCTCAAAACTGTCTATTACTCTCTGTGCCAGTCACTGCTAACATACTGTGTTACTGCTTGGGGAGGTGCAACCAAAACATCGTTTTTACCACTAGAGAGGGCCCAAAGAGCTGTTCTGAAGGTTATGCTACACAAACCGTTTAGGTACCCGACTGAACAATTATATCAGGACTGCAAGGTGCTCACCGTCAGACAACTCTTTGTTTACCACTCCACGCTTCGCAAACATGTCTCCGTCCCACCAAGTCTCACACCCAATACCCGACGAAGGGCTGTTCAAGGCTGCCAAGTCGACCGTTTTAAGACCACATTTGCTGCTCATCAATATTTCATCTTAAGTTCTCGAATTTACAACAAACTGCATAAGATATTGTTAATAATCAATTTGAATCGCTTTGAATTGAAGACTAAATTATTAAACTGGCTCTTAAATCTAAATTATGTTGATACGGAGGAACTTATTTATTCAACAAATTAAACCAAAAATAGAAATTGGTGTTGACTCTGGTTTCACTAAATTAATTTGACCTATTAAATTGAATTATTTAAATACTTAACCAAATTTAAACCAACAATAATATAATTGAAGCAAATTTCATTAAATGACTTAATTAATAAACTAAATTAATAAATACAATTACTTAATTAAAATATCAAATTAAATTATTAAATCAAATTAATTAATTAAAATAATAAGTTGAATTATTATCAAATCATATCACTGAATTAAAATAAATTATAAAATCAAATTATCTAATTAAAATATTAAATTAAATTATTGTAATTTCACACACTCACAGTAACAAATTACCTAGCGTTGAAATATGAAAATGTTATTATTATCAGGGAACTATCTCACTGCTTTCAGCTTTTGTTTTCCTATAGTTTAATTTTTGTTTGTAATTGATTTGCTTTTTTATGTAACCGAACATTTTTTGTCAAAAATCTTTTGAATCCTCAATATTGGTACCCAAGATACAGGCTTGCCTAGTTTGGGGCCAATGTAAAAATATATGTACCTAATACTGTTCTATAGTAAATAAATTATTATTATTATTATTATTAATGAATAATGTCTTCCAAGATTAATAGAATAGGGACGTTTCCAAAAAATCTAATATTTTTCTTTTGTTACATCGTCAAAAAATAAAAACGATACAGTGCGTTGAAATTTTGCGTGACGTCACGCCGTACTACACTTTTTACCACAAAGTGATGTAACAAGCACCCACTCCTGATTTTTTATTGGTTTGTTAAAGCAAAAAAAATACAGGACAGACTAAATATAATTATTATTTTTGTACCCAAGATACTATTTATAAAATCTTTCTTTCATACAGGGTTACATACCAAAGACTGATGTGGCGTTATTGCCAAGAGGGTGACGTAGAAGGCGCTACAAAAGTTTTGGAAAAGATGCGTGAACTCAGCATGCCGGTATCCGAACCCGTACTAAATGCCCTAGTGATGGGCCATGCATACCATGGGGACACTGATGGGGCTACAGCTGTCCTTCAGACAATGGCCGGAGCTGGTCTGGAACCTTCAAATCGTACATACACACTGCTGGCCTGTGGATATGCCAAAAAGGGTGATATTGAAGGCATTCACGCAACAATCAAAACTGCAATTGAAAAGGAAGCTTTATTGACAGACAGGGTAAGGTTGATTTTTGTTTTACATATGTTTTTCTCTGACTAACTCATAATATCTGTAACTTATACCACTTTTCCTTTCTAGGATTTTCTCGAAATCATTGAACATCTAGCCATCAGTGGACATGGTGACAAAGTGGAAGAACTGATACCCTACTTGCAAAAAGGTATTGGTTACAACCAAGATGTCTGCAATGTCATACTGAGACTACTCAACAAGGGACAAGAACAAACTGCCAAGAAAATCATGAAGACAATGCCAAAATCAACAACCATTGAGGATACGCCATTCAAGGGCGCGTTCTTTATAAAGCAACTGCTTAGACTTAATAAGCCTGCTGATGAAGTTATTGAAACATGCAGGGAATTGCAGAACGAAGGGCTGGTACCAAATGCTTTCTTCATCGCAACAGAAGGAGCTCTTCAACATGGCCAAGCAGAGTTAGCACAGAAACTGTTCAAAGAACTAAAAAAAGAAGGTCTAGAAATCAGACAACATTACTACTGGCCATTGTTATTGGCCAAAGGAAAGGAAAATGATGAAGAAGGCCTTCTGCAAATCCTGAAAGAGATGTCCAGTGATGGCATTACTGTCACTGGGGAAGCTCTGAGAGATTACGTTATTCCTTTCTTGATCAATAAAGATACTCCACAGAATGTATTAACCAAACTACAAATTGCGAACGTACCAGCAATCCATGGCGCAAGGAACTTGATGGTGGAGCTTTTAGATGAGGGAAACCTAAAACATGCAGCAGAAATTGCAGTGATGTATCGTCCATGGGGCAACTACTCCCTAGTTGCTAGGTCGCTCATCCATTCAGTGACCAAGACAAAAGATATTGATTCTTTTGCAACAGTACTTCACGTCATTAGTAGTAAACCTCAAGCACAAGTGCAGGCTGAAGAAGACTCCGTCCAAGACGAAGGTCAAGGTGAAGAAAATAATGACCTCCATGAAGTCAGCCGCATTGTTAGGTCATCAGTCAAAGGTTTGGCTAGACCAGAATTGGCAGAAAAGCTTTTGCAAGCTATTTACTCTAAGGGTCTAAGGATAACCACTGACACAGCAGAAGCCATAGAACAGTTTCTTGGAGAAAATATGACAACGAATTTATCGCAGTTATTAACCAAACTGTCGACGTCTGAAATGGAGCCCATTGCTATCGAGAGCCAGCGGAGGGTGGGCGGCCCCCGCACGACTGCTCAGATGGAGAGTCAGCTAGCGCAGCTGAAGGCCAAGGGTGTCACCACCCTAACGCGCTTGCAGAAGCAGTTACTAGTAGCCTATATTAAAGACAATAATGTGAGCAAGGTGAATAGTTTCTTAGAAGAGTTGAAAGCATCGGACTTCGAGCTAACAACGGCGACTCTGGCACAGTTATTTGAGTTTTACTGTGAAAACGATCAAATCGAAAGGGCTGAAGCGTGTAAGCAACAGCTCGCTATAAAGGAGCCAGATTTCCGTTTAAATAAGTATAAATTAGTGCAGATGGCGTTTGCTTTGATTAAAGCAAACAGATTCGAGGAAGCTGTGGCGTATTTAAAGGATAACAAACAGATGGATGAAAGCGCAGGCTTCATGATAAATTCAAAGTGTTGGCAGATTTTGAACACATTAGCAGAGCGGAAAAATGATGCTCATGTAAGTCAATTCGTTGTATTTTACTACTTTATGGGAAGTTTCGACTTCTCTACCAGTTTTACTGTATAAACAAGTAATTAACTAATTTCATTAAACACACTAAAGATTAGTCATAAAAAAAAACCTATTTCAATTGCAGGTAAAAGAAATGACAAAGACTCTCATTGATTACAAATACATTGAGCCTTCAAATGTCATCCTGGGACCTTCAATCAAAGTGCACTTACTAAATGGTGACATAGACAATGCCCTCAAAGAGTTCGAGAACAGCTGCAAACAATATAGGAGTACTCCTTGGAAGGGAGAACTGATGAAGACACTTATCATGAAGGAGGATGCTACCAAACTGCAGTGGTTGGCCGATCTTAGTACACAGGTATAATATTCCCAATGTTGTAACCTTACTCACTAATCATCAGATGACTGCTCCCGCTCTGGGTTCAGAGGGAGGGCGTGTCAGACTTACTGACGAAAACCCACCCCTGTTGCTCTTTGCGTTTCAGGGCCACAGTAAACTCTTCCGAACAATCCCGCAAAAGCGTGAGGAACTGACGTCGAATTTGTGTCCGTTTGATTTCAATAAGCTCGCCTCCCGGTGGAAGCGCCAGGGTAGCCCGCGAAATTCAAATTTTCTTACATTTGGCATCAATTCTAACTGAGAGAGTTGTATTGATGATTTTAATGATTATAATTCTATAGACACATACTTGCTACGGCCGCGAATCAAATTTAGACCAAGATACAACCTGACACTGACCTGCTAATTGCAAAAAACGTATGAAGATTTGAATTTCGCGGGCTATCCTGGAGCTTCCACCTTAAGCGCTCATGTAAAAGATGCCGACACCGCACTGCCGCCGTACCTCTGCGCTGTGTTATGGCTCAATTACACCTTCCGATTTCAAGGGACCCAATTTAGGAAACAGGAAGGTGTAATAACAGTTAGTGTCCGATTTAGTGAGATTGAAAGGTCCCGATTTGACTTCCTAAATTATGTACGATTTAGGATAGTGTAATCGCATCACTCCGATTTAGAGCTAAGTGTTGCCAATTTAGCGAATTTCTCGCTACAAATGGGCTATTAGTATTTTTGTATGTGTTAATATGTGAGAAAAAAAATCTGAGTCCGCTCTTTTTTTAATTTTTTAGTCCGCTCCTGGTAGAATCAGTTTTTAAGAGACTTTATAGCGACTTTTGATATTCTGTCTAGGAACTCGAATTTGTAAGAGTTGGCAACACTGCCGACTTAGGAGCCCGATTTAGGAGTTCAATTTAGGATAGTGTAATCGCTCGCTTCCTACTTACTAGTTAGTTTGTTCCTAAATTGGGTCCCTTGAAATTGGAAGGTGTAATTGAGCTTTTAAGAGACACGGCCGCGCCGGCGCTGCTTGATTTTGCCATACCAAAATATGGTTGTTAGTAATGGATTGCTACCCACGAAGATCACATGTGTCGCTAGATATGCCCAGTTTATCGAAAAAAAGAAGTTAGCTTACTATATGTATAGAAAATGGCGAAATAAACATCGTAAGACCATTAGAAACCTGTGAGTACATCCTATTCCGACGCGACGGGAGCAATATGGTGAATTTCATACACTCTAAGAAGAACTACGAAAAGACGAGGTCAAGTATAGTGATTACCTTCGGATGAATTACAAGACGTTCGACGGCGGCGGCGCGGACGCGTCTCGTATATGTACACAGCGCAGAGGTGCGGCGGCGGCACAGTCTACACGAGCCCTTATTATTTAAACGATATACAGCATATAAGGCACTTACAAATGCGGACTTACTTATTATACGATATTTTTTTTCCATAAACGTCATGCTTTTTTTTTTGGGGTGGGAATCATCCAATGATATCGCCCGCTCTGAGTGGAGCGGGAGGGCGTGTCAGACTCTTACTGACTACAACCCACCCCTGTTCCTTCCCTGCCTGAGTGCCCAGGGGAGCGGTAACTGTTACGAAAATATCCGCTACCCCTAGGCATATAAATGTCATGCTTAATATGTATTCCTCTCAATTTCAGGTGCACGGTGAAGTGAACATTCTCCACGACCTGGTGCTCGCGTTCGTGGAGTGCGGGCGTCTGCGCCAGGCGCGCCGCATCCTGGAGACGCCCGGCCTGCAGACTCGCCACCGCCGTCTGGACGACGCCTGCCAGAGATATGTTGAGGTAATCCTCTTATTTTGAAACATATGTACTTAACTGTGTAGGTACATTGATTGTGCTATGTAGCACCTCCTTCTCTCAAATATGACGATAGGGGTAGTGGCTGATCTTTATGTTATGCTTGTGAACGGGTGCTGCTTGTGGTGCCTTCGTCTTGCTGGCCATAGTTTTGTTTTGTGATATTGTTTAACTTTTTATTGATTTTTCTATGATCATCATTCTCCTGCCCTTATCCCAATTTATTTGGAGTCAGCGCAACATGTCTTTTTCTTCCATATTTCTTTATTAGTCGTCACCCCTTGTTACCCATATCCTCTTTCACACAGTCTATCCATCGTTTCTGTGTAGTGGTGCACCGCACCAGAAACGATAGGTATCACTACTTCACTAGACATTAGTTAATTAGTTTAGTTTTATTTTAGTTTAGCTTGGATACTGGGCTTTTGAAAATTAATGTGCGTTTTGTAATCTGTGCAAAATAAATAATTTTTCTTTCTTCTTTCTTTCTTTCTTTGGCCTTCCCTTGGCCTTACTCTTATAGCCATCCACATCTATACACAAGACTTCCCTCACGACATTTTCTTCATTCCTCCGCATCAAATGCCCATACCACGACAACCGATTTCCACACAACTTTTCAGTCAGCAGTACCACTTTCAGACTTCCTCTTATATACTCATTCCTAATTCTATCCATGCGCATAACATCACATATCGCTCTTAGCATTCTCATCTCAGCTGTATGCAATTGCTTTTCATTCATCCCATTTGTGGCCCAACATTCTGGACCATACAAGACAGCAGGTCTGACAATTGTTTTATAAAAATCGTCCCCTTAAGTTAAAGGGGAATGCGGGATTGATTTTTCCATGATGGCTCTAGTTAATCACTTCTGACTTCGAGTCAGAGTTTTATAGTTAAAGGGCATTGTTCAATCTTGGCTCAGCGTGGACAGGTTGCTCAGTAAAAAAAAATTTATTAAATAGATATGATTAATCCGTAAATAATTGTTGATGCAAACCTCGTAGCAGGAAAGTATTCTGTTAAAAAAGTTGTAAAAATAAGTATTCTCGCTGATTGCACGCACAAAGCGCCGCCATGTTTTTTGTTGTAGCTTTGCAGGCTCGATTTTGGGTTACCACTTAAAGAGAATGTACATGAATAAAAAATATTTATTTTACTTGAGGACACTAACAAAGTAATTTGGTAAAGATTTTATATAATTATGTTACCTTTAATTTGATTTAAATAAACAAAAACAGTGTTACTTTTCAATGTAAATAATTTTAAATCTGACTTATCGATTTCTGTGGTACCATTGGTGCTACCAGGTACTAAAATAAATATTTTTGAACATAAATGGCATTGTCTGTCAACCAACAATGACAAACTATCTAGTAGGGGTGCCCATGATGCAAAATGGGGATTTACTCCGAACGTCGTGGGGACATTTATTGGATTTTGTAGATTAGATGATAGGTTTCAGTGGTGGGGAAAGCGTCTACAGATTTTCGGAAATGCCATCATTCTCCTGCCCTTATCCCAATTTATTTCGGGTCGGCGCAACATGTCTTTATCTTCCATACTCCTCTATTAGTCGTCATCTCTGTAGTCTCCCCCGTTTTTACCCATATCCTCTTTCACACACTTCACACTTTCTCTGATATCAAAGATATGTTCATCTGCCAACTTGCGTAGTGCAAAAATAGTCGTCATATTGATTATACTCGAGCGTGTCAGATTTTTATACAGTGAACCTTCTGTTTGATGTTCCAGTCATGGTAGCCAAAAATCTGACGATCATTTTAGAGGGTATTAATAATTAATCTGACAGCAAATTAGTTCAATATAATTATATTATATTTTTTTTTTAAACTATTTTTAAACTAAGTTCAAGCCATACAAATCATTTTCTGTTCAAGCCAAACGCAGGTCAATGTCATTGCCATACATTTTGTACTATGAAATGACAGATGCACGCTCTTATCTTCATAGACATAGCTTTTTATTATTTTAGCTAATGGAAATCGGCTGATTAAATTTTTTCGTAACTCTTAAACTATTTCATTCGAAATAAAAAAAAAATCAACCGCGCTCGAGAATGTCAGCATAACCTTTGTACATATTTCTCTGTTTCCTTCTTCTGGTCTGTTTTTTTTTTTTTTTGTATGTGTGTGTACATTAATTGTTAAATAAATAAAATAAATAAATAATGTCAAGACATCTTTTTTTTTTGCAACTTTTTAACTCTTCCGTTACGCTCAAATCGTCAGATTTTCTAAATGTACACTTTTTTTGCTAGTATGTCAGCGCATCAGATTAAGGTAAGGGAATTCCCTTACCTTAATCTGACGCGCTTCAGCGGGTGTTTTGGGGACGGTGGTTATGTAAAATTGACGTTCAAAAAGTGCTCTCAGTATTATTATCATAAATGAGTTTTGATTTTGATACTCGTATTTAACCAAATCATCACCTTTATCCCCATTTATTTGAAGTCGGCGCAGCATGTTTTCTGCTTCCGTAAATTTTTAGCAAAATCATTTATCACACAGTACAACCATTGTTTGTTTCTTTGATTCTCCCCTACTTTAAAGCCATTCTTCCTTACGTTTCAAATTACGAAAATAACATCACATTATTTTATTACAGGAAGGAAAATCAGAATATCTGGAAGGTTTACTCGAAGCAACAAAGGAGTTGTCACACATTGACCGCTCCAATATCTTCTACCACCTGCTCATCACTTACTGCAAAGCTAAAGAAACTGACAAGGCTCTCGGACTTTGGACCCTTCTACAAGAAGAGGGTGAAATTCCCAGCGATCAATTCCTTTCATATCTCGGCAAGCATTTGAAATCGCAGAACAGGGAAGTACCATTCGTAATACCAGAAGATAAATTCAACAAAACGGTTAAGAAAGAACAAGGTGACGTTGTAGATAAGATAGTGACGCGCAGAGAACCATCGAAACCCACCAAAAACGATGTATCAACCCATATCGAAACCATGACCAGAGACGGCCAACTCTCACAAGCAATGGATGTCGCTATGAAATCAATCGAACATGGAGTAATCCCTAAATCCAATGTCCTAAAATACTTACTAAAATCATTGGCTGAAGCTGGAAACATTGAAAAAATACAACAATTGGGCAAAAACATAAACGATTCACTGAAACGCCGTATTACATACGATGATAAATTAACTTTGGCAGTATTCACGAGAGGTGCCGGAACACAACACATCGACAGTTTACAGGAGGCAGTCAAATCGGCTAAAACAGAAGAGGAATTAGACAGTTTGCTGAGGAAGTTCCCGAGGAGTGGCTCACTCTCAACTGCTATTCAGGATCCCGAACTTGTTACCAAATGTAAGTATCGAGGATGAATGTTATCTACCAAATTAAAATTTCTATATTTGAATTTAGAATTCGAGTTATGTATCAAATTTTAGAACGACAACTATGTTTTATCACAATGTTCAAATTTGGCTTTTGTATTACTTTACTACTTACTTTGTATATTTAAGCCTTTTACAAACACAATTGATCTCTTAAAAAAATAAACCTAGCTTCCATAAATAAAAATTAAAAAAAAACAGTAGTAGTTTTATAGTAAGGTATAAAACGAGAAACACCGACTTCTTCCTAGAGAGAGACTATAACTATAAAAACCATTCATAGCAGCTCAAGACGCTCAAAATCTCTTACAACTGAACAATTCCAAAGTTTCAAATTAATTGGTCTCTGTTACAGGTAACCAAATAGCCGAAATTGCCGCACAGAAAGGAAAGTTCCTGCCAGCCAATCTGTTATGGATGGAACTTGTGTTAGCAGGACAAGACGAGGAAGCCGAAAGGATTTGGGCAAAATGGCTGAGTACTGCACCCGTCGTCGTGTTCAGAAGATTATTGCAAGAGAGTCACACTAGAAAACAGCCAGAAATCATTGAAAAGCTTATCACATTATTGAAAACAAACAAAGGATTATCATTGGCTTCGCTGGGAAATGCATACTCGCGCCTTATCAATTATTATCTGATTGAAAATAAATTGGAAGTAGCTGAAAAGGCTTTGTCTGGAGCGTTTAAATGTGGCTTGAAGTCTGAACACTTGAACAAAAGCACTCTAGCGAGACTGAAGGCTGCAGTAGAAGAAACTGGAAGAGTATTCAAGTACTCCGTCTGATTCTAAATAGTAACAAGTCACGTTGTTTCGCATTTCAATATCAGCGTTTATCTTAGTAAAAGTATTGTATTTGTAGAATATTGTACACTACCTATATATAATTCTTTAATGACATGTTAGTATAATATTGTTACTATTTAGTTTCCAAAACATGTTTTGCTACTACTAAGATATCCGAATAATAGTTATGTTTTTAAGACGTCTTGTTTCTGGTCGCCATATTGTAAAGAATGTAGAGATGATTCAACTACAGGCATTAAAATAATTATGGATGTGAACTGAAAATTTAACTGCATCTGTAGTAGTTAATTTTAGTTATTAATAAATGATTAGTTAATACTTTACGAATTTTATTTTAGCACAACTATATAGGTTGGCCATTTGCGTTCATGGGCATGGCTACATGTACCCTGCCAAGTGCCTGGCTACGTCCGATCGTATAATATAAACTCAGCCCTAGCAGATGAATGACAGGGCAAAACTCGTAATGCCGGCTCTACACGCTCGTCTCTACACGCTCGTCTCGTCGCCTCGCGTGCCGTTTGCTCGTTGCGTCGAGGCTCGGACACGAGAACACAACATGTACAGTGTCGACCAAAAGTCGATAGGCAATCTCACAAAGCTTGACGTTTAGTTTAACTTACGACCGTCTATTTCCAAGAAAAAAGACATGACATGCATCATCATTGTCGTCAACAAGTGATTGTAGTTCATATTTTAAATGAGTCAGGATGACATAGCGGTTAGGCGGTCGCAGATACATGCGTGAATCAGTGACTGTGAGTCCCGTATTATTATTATACTCTTTGCTGTGAGCCGTGAGTTCAAACCTCACGCAGTACTATTATAGACTTTTTGTAAGTTTTTACTCGATTGGAAGTAATGAGACAGAAATATAATATTCTTTATCTTGTACGCTTTAATCACAAATTTCGTAAAGTTGGAAAGGTAGATCATAAATTAGATAAATAATAAAGAATTTAGATTTCTGCGAGGTAGACATGAGTTTTATGAATATTTAACTTGATCGAAATTAAACGATGTCGATTGGTTGTAGTTGTTGGTTAGTGACGTGTGGTTTAATAATTAGTGGTACATATTTTATTCTCAAATTGCAAGCAAATATTAAAAAACAATTTTATTAACCCTTAGTTACAATTCATCAATATAATAGGTTCACATTCAGTCCAGTTTCATCAGCTATTTGTGTTTTATTAAGACCACTTATAAGTAGTTCAATAATAGTCGCCCTCGCCTCAATATTAAATGAAAATCCATCATGAGGCCTAAAAGATAAATAATTACTAAGTCACTTTAGTATTTTGTTACTTTTATCTGCTTAGTATCATTTTTGGTTTTGTTTTAGAGGAATACTGTAAGTCTCTGGATCAAACGATATGAGGAAGAGGGTAGCCTTGCAAGCAAAGAGTATAAGTATATGGGTAAGGCAAGTGTTTGCAAGTCGACAGCGAAGTGGAAGACCGTCGCTTATCAGCGAGGCGCAGCGACGACATATGGTGGCCGAGTATGAAAACAATGGTTTCACACCTACGAGACGCTTTTCGGAGTTATTCGACACTTCATTACAAACTGTTCGCCGTACCTTCTACGCTGAAGGCTTGCATCACAGAAGACCAGCAAAAAAGCCTTTCCTAACAGAAAGACATAAACAAGACCGATTACGTTTTGCACGGGATTATTTAAATTTTGTCTGGAATACTACCATATTTTCAGATGAAAAGACATTTAAATCTAGTCAAAAGGGTAGGCTACATCTAAGGCGCAAGGATAACACTCGCTGGTGTGAAAAAAACGTAATCCCTAATACAGACTCAGGTCGAATTACGATTAATATGGGGATGGATAAGTGCAGCAGGGCCAGGAGAACTGGCTTTTATTCCTCCACGCGCCAACAGTTCTAATTATGTAGAAGTATTAGATGATGTCATGCTACCTACTGCGCGCATCATTTACCCAGCTCAGCCCAGCTGATGAGTTGACACAATTCACATTTGTCCAGGCAGTCCAGGACAACTGTCCTATTTACCGGGCGAGCTCTGTGCGTGAGTGGTTTCACAATCACCCGGAGATAATTGCAACATAATTTAAATAACTGACTTTGGATTTTGATTTCTACAATGTTTTTTTTAAGGTGCTACTCTCTGGAAATACCACTCAAAATAATCATACTTTTCATACGGGCGAAGCCGCGGGCGGAAGCTAGTTGCCTAATTTTACTAACAAATACCATTAAATTGGTAAATTACAATTTTTATTCTATAATTCCCTCAGTCCTCTATCATTCCCTTCTAATAAGGAACCCTGAACGTGCAAAGTTTTTTTTATTATCTGTAGTTTTAGGCATAAATTAGTGGTCGCCCGGTGATTGAAAGTCGAAACGAGTTTTATGAAAATAAATAGGTACTCTGGGTTGGGAAAAAAAAAAAAAAAAAAACATATTATGTCATGTCAATGGACATACATGACTGCGAACCATAAACAAAAGAGTCTTAACGTGTCAAAGGCAGTGTAATGTTTATTTTATTTAGAATGCGGAGTTTTTGGCGGGATTTTCTCGAGTTCAGTAAACTTTAGTAGCTGTTTTAATTATTCACTTATTGATTTCTAGTGGATATTTTGATGTAAAATTGGTGTAGTTTTGTGTCTAAAGTGTCTACGCAACTGGACAATATGTGGAATAATTGAAACACGCGATCTCGGTAAAATGGAGCTGAGAATTTTATTGTAGTATTGAATACCTCAGCGAAGTTTGCCGAGAAGGCTGACTCGACACATTTGTTGCCAAATACTGCAAAAATCATTAGAATGTGTTACATCTGCATTCTAATGAAAAAATAAAGGGAAAATACACTACGTAAGACTAGGCAACATGGTCAAAAGACAATAGCCTACCCTTCGGGGTGAATTAAAAAAATATATATATATTTCTAATGTGTGTGTTTTTTTTTTTAAATATACTTACATTTCACATCAAAAAAGTTATAACCCGTCAATTTATTTACATCAATTAAATATTTTTTACATCAAAATAATTATTGTAAATCAAATCCCCGTCATCCCCGTCGTGTTAGGTTAATATAAACCCTGCATACATAAATATGAGGCCCGCGCAGCGGGGCTCCGTCAACTACCTTACGTACGACTGTCGTTAGCATATTTCCGGCTCAATATTCGGCATTGTACAGAATGTCTAGGCAAAGTTTGGGATAAAATAATACAATATTTCTACTGTTTCCAGTATCAGCGACACTCTTTTTCAATTAATAGTGTTACGAGCTGGGTATGGGATAAATTATTTTACACCAATTAATTAACCAAATATTCTTTATTAACTCAACAACTTATTTACACAAACAGTAATTCACTACTAATCACTATTCTCTTCGTAATCGCTTGTATTCGCATCCGTTCGCATCCGTAGTCGAAAACAGACTGACCCACTCGCCCGCCGTCCGGCCTATTTATACGGTCATGGAAGTTTCCAGAACATTGTCGAACTATCTTATAGTGGAATATTCTAGAAACATCTATGAACTTCTACACAGTACCACAATGGAATGTTCTCGAACCTAGTGGAAACTTCGACCACATTCTCGAACGTTCCAGTGTAATACGGTCGACGTAACAATAGCAATGCGTCACGAATTCAAATTGTTGTTAAAATAATAATATGTTGAGGTACTTAGGTATCTTGCTGTGCGATCAGTATCTATGATTTAGATTGGGATTATTTTTGAAGTTATACTTACTTACTTCTTTTGGCCGTCTCGCCAGGAGACTTGACGAGTTCCAGCCAACAGAATAAGCTGGTTTTCGAAAATTGGCTGGCTTCAGTACCGTGGACCACATCCAAACTGCTCGGCAAGTTATACAGAAGACCGAGTACTACAACCAGCCGCTGTGTATGGCATTTGTGGACTACGAGAAAGCCTTCGACTCCATCGAAATATGGGCAGTTCTGGACTCAATGCAACGATGACTTAGAAGATAATAATAGTTGGTCGCTGTGTTGAACGCAAGACAATGTTACACTTGATGTTCTTTCTCCATATTTAGCTTATGGTTATAACAGATTATATGAGTTCATATAATAATTGTCTACCAAATTTAGTGTGATGGCCCTAGTTCATCACTTGTGGCTTCGAATCACAGCCCTTTGCTAATTTCAATCTTTGTTCTTGTAAGCAGGCACACCAGTTATGTATGGAGGCTTCTTTAATTTGGTTTAGTGTTTATGCTTGAGTTGGTTTTTAATGGCATGATTGAGTGTGCTAGCTGGCAAGTGGCGGATTATTTTATTTAATTTTATTTATTAGACGACATATATTTATTTTTCTGTTTTACATAATGTTAAGATTGTTGCTTAGAATTATATAGATTCAAGTTCTTAAAACTTAACAGACAGATGTGTTGCTGGGGAGTTTGTTGGCCACTTCTTCTTCACAGCTAAAACACTAGGAAGTGGTGACGGGCGGGCGTTTTTTGGGGGACTGTCTTTATGTAGAACTTTGACGTTCAAAAAGTGCTGGTTCTCAGCCTAGTTTGAATAAATGACTTTTGATTTGATTTGATTTGATTGATGTCGTATCGACTGGCGTTACATTGAAGTGTTGAGATGTCTGTACGACGCTGCCACGATGACTGTCTAGATCCAAGATCAGAAAACCAACCATATCCAACTGCTCAGAGGGGTGAGACAGGGGGATGTGATATCCCCGAAACTGTTCACCAACGCGCTGGAGGACGTCCTTCAAGACGCTGGATTGGACTGGAAAGGGTATCAACGTGAACTCACACCTTCGCTTTGCCGATGACATCGTCATAATGGCAAAGACGGCGGAACAGTTAAGCCTGATGCTGCAAAGCCTAAATGGAGCCTCGCGACGGGTTGGCCTCGGGATGAAGTTGGACAAGACGAAAGTCATGTACAATTCACATGTCGTACCGAGTCCAATCCGCATCGAAGGGTCGCTTATTGAAGTTGTGAAGGAGTATGTCTACCTAGGGCAAGTCATCCAGATCGGTAGACACAACTTTGAGAAAGAAGTTGACAGAAGGATCCGGCTGGGTTGAGCAGCGTTTGGAAAACTTCGTCAGGTCTTCTCATCCCCTATCCCACAATGTTTGAAGACTAAGGTTTTCAACCAGTGTGTCCTGCCCGTTATGACATACGGTGCCGAAACGTTGACACTGACGGTTGGGCTGGTCCACAAATTCAAGGTCGCTCAGCGCGCTTTGGAGCGGGCTATGTTAGGAGTTTCTTTGAAGGATAAAATCAGAAATTAAGTTGTCCGGAAAAGAACCGGAGTTACCGACGTAGCTTGCAGAATAAGCAAACCGAAGTGGCAGTGGGCTGGTCATGTTTGTCGAAGGACCAATGGCCGATGGAGCAGACGAGTCCTGGAGTGGAGACCGCGTATCGGCAAGCGTAGTGTGGGACGCCCCCCAGCTAGATGGACCGACGACCTTAAAAAGGTGGCTGGGATAGACTGGATGCGGAAGGCGGAGGACAGGGTGATATGGCGCAGCCTGGGAGAGGCCTATGTCCAGCAGTGGACTGCTATAGGCTGAGTTGATTGATTGACTTCTTTTGGCGCGTTATAGAAAAATGACGAGAGTAAATTTTTACGATGCGCGCGTACACCGTCATAAAAACCCAAACACTCTGAAGTTAGCTATAGTCAGTGCCGGTTTTAACACTACCAGTGCCCTGGGCGAGATTTCTACGGCGCCCCCTAACTGCAATAACCCATACGAAAGTTACGATCTTTGATATATAAATCAAAACAGGAGTAACCACATTCTGATCAGGCAAAAAATATTTCAGACTTACGAGTTCATCACCGAATATACAACCATTTATACCTATCTGGTTTAGAGTTTTTGACGTAAATACGTCTTTAAAATTGCTTCCACAGTGCAAAAAACGAATGATAACAAAATCAGGGGATACAGTTTGGTTTTGCAGCTCACACACATATCAATGGTCTCCATCTAAAATTTTATTACATCAATTTTACGTTGATTCGTTACGCTAAATGAGGACCAAAGAGTAATATAATACAGGGGAGGACTGTGACATCACATCACGCGTGATGGAGGGAGAAGCGACGCCATTTTGAGATAATTTTGCTGAGTATCGAGATCAGTGTTGCCACTTTAGTGATTTTGTCACTAGATTTAGTGAATTTTAGGACTTTGACAGTGATAATCTGAAAAAAAAATAACTGAAAAATTATTTGATGACTTTTAGTGATATTTATCGAATGTTGTGGTTTGGATCCAGGATACACTTTGCCAAGCAAAAATTTCCTGTTTCGGAACGTAGCTTTAGACGTCTTTGTTTGGTTATGCTTGGGGATTCCCCAACTAATAAATCAAACCTAACACGTATGTAAAGTTTGTATGAGTGAGTGCTGCATACTATTGCTTGTATTTAGTTAGTTGCTAGTTTTCATTCGCGAAAGTAGGAGACAATACTTATCGAAATCATTCAAGTCAAGATCTAAAGTTTTTGTGTGTGTTTTTGTGTAGTATTTATTTCGCATTATCATGGACGTGCCACTGAAAAAAAAGACTTTTTATTCTCAAAAATATCGGAAAGAATGGGACACCCAAGAAGAGTTCAAGGCTTGGTTGCGGCCTGTAGCAGACGATCCTACTAGAAACACCGACTGCCGAAATTAAAGTTATTTTACATTTTTTAGTATTATTTATGGAAGTCGGTTGTATTTTTTTTGTGAAAAGTTTTTTATTTTGTTTTACTTGACCTACGTATATTCTTAATATGATAAAAAATAATGTCTAGTAAAAACGTAAAATATACGTAAATATTTTACGGAATCGTGGGCAAGAATTATACCACTGCTAGTCGCATCTCTGCGTCCACGGATATTCTTTGATCACAGTCCGCGCGCGATAAGCATTTCTATGTGTGCGTAAATCACGCGGCTACGTGAGGTTGGCTCCGCCCACATGCTCAAGGCCGTTGGCGTGTAGAGCAGCCTTAATGTTTTTGTACACACCATATCATGTAGTTTTAGCTATCATCCCACATTTCTTCTCGCTCGACGCTCTCGGGAATATGTTCGAGTTTAAATCGAACACTCAGCGAAAATGCATAATTGCATCGAACGCAAGTATGCACATTCGCTCGTTGACCAAAATGTGGGGCAGTTCGCGTTTAGAATCAGAGACACCACGTTCTCAACACCATTTTACCATTACCATTTTACCAATAAGCTAGTGAAATAGTTAACCATTTTTACCATTTCTTGTAACTAAGTGTGATAGTAATTCAATACAGCTATTTCCCTTAAAATACGAGACTTTACTTTAACTTTTACCACATACCATAATTACCCTATCAATACGAGAAAGGAGTGTTAGGTCACCATAGTACCGAGCACTAATTTCTACATCGACGATATAATGTTATTTACATTAAAAACATCACAACAAAGGAATGTTATAAAGAAGAGACTGATGGATGAATTTGATATGAAAGATCTAGGTACAGGCCATCATATTTTAGGTATGAAAATAGAAAAAACAGCTGATGGGAGCTTCACCTTGGATCAGTCGAGTTATATAAAGAAAATATTAGATAAATTCAATATGTCAGATTGCAAACCAATGAAAACTCCTATGGAGGTTGGAATGCAGATGGAAAATAGTTCAAAATGTAACTTTGATTATAGAAGCCTTATTGGTTACTTAATGTATTTATCTGTGTGTTCCAGGCCTGATATCTCTCACAGTGTCAGTTACTTTAGCCAGTTCAACAACTGTTATGCGAAGTCACTGCAAAGCAGCAAAAAGGGTTTTAAGGTATTTGAAAGGAACAGTAGATTATTGTCTTATTTTTCAGAAAGGTGAACTGGATATTGTGGGTTTCACTGATGCAGACTGGGGGGGCAATCAGGTAGATTGTCGATCTTACCCTGTGAAGCCCCGAAACTCACCGGTGAGTCGGACCAAAAAAAAAAAAATTAAAGAGAATAAAAAAAAAAAAAATCGGCTGTCAACCCGGGTTGTCCTCGGGGTTTAATTTGACAACCCGGCTTTTGCCATGGGGCTTCACAGGACTGGTTACATATTTTGTATTGGAAAGTCTGTAGTTTCATGGGAAAGTCGAGCAACGTACAGTGGCGTACAGGTTAATTTAGAATATCTTTGTACTGATGAAATGTTGGCTGATGTTTTAACAAAACCTTTAACTGCTGAAAAACATTTAAAGTCTCAAATATTAAAATGTTAACCTATGTTTGTTATGTGCATTTTTAGAGTCTTTTAGAGTTAGACTTCTGGAATATTCTCTCTCTGCCAATGACCGTCACCGTGTAACAATGTATCTGCGCTCTCAGTGATTATAAGCAACTTTGATCTCAGTATCTTGTTTATTTTTCGCCCTAAACTGGCGCGTGCTTTTTTCGCGTATACGCTCGTCCGTGTATTCGCTCGTCCGTGTATTCGCTCGTCCGCGTATTCGCTCGTCCGCGTATTCGCTCGTCCGCGTATTCGGTCGTCCGCGTATTCGCTCGACGGCGTATTCGCTTGACGGCGTATTCGCTCGACGGCGTATTCGCTCGACGGCGTTATCGATCGACGGCGTATTCGATCGACGGCGTGTTCGCTCGTCCGTGTATTCTCTCGACCGCGTATTCTCCCGACCGCGTATTCTCCCGACCGCGTATTCTCCCGACCGCGTATTATCTCGACCGCGTATTCTCTCGACCGCGTATTATCTCGACCGCGTATTCTCTCGACCGCGTATTCTCTCGACCGCGTATTATCTCGACCGCGTATTCTCTCGACCGCGTATTCTCTCGACCGCGTATTCTCTCGACCGCGTATTATCTCGACAGCGTATTGTGCGCGTATTGTCGTGCGCGTATTGTCGCGCGCGTATTGTCGTGCGCGTATTGTCGTGCGCGTATTGTCGTGCGCGTATTGTCGACCGCGTCATACCCTAGACCGCGTCGTAGCCTAGACCGCGTCATAGCCTAGACCGCGTCATAGCCTGGACCGCGTCATTGCCTAGACCGCGTCATAGCCTGGACCGCGTCATTGCCTAGACCGCGTCATAGCCTAGTCCGCGTCATAGCCTAGACCGCGACATAGCCTAGACCGCGTCATAGCCTAGACCGCGTCATAGCCTCGACCGCGTCATAGCCTAGACCGCGTCATAGCCTAGACCGCGTCATAGCCTCGACCGCGTCATAGCCTAGACCGCGTCATAGCCTAGACCGCGTCATACCCTAGACCGCGTCATAGCCTAAACCGCGTCATAGCCTAGACCGCGTCATAGCCTGGACCGCGTCATCGCCTAGACCGCGTCAAAGCCTGGACCGCGTCATTGCCTAGACCGCGTCATAGCCTAGACCGCGTCATAGCCTAGACCGCGTCAAAGCCTGGACCGCGTCATTGCCTAGACCACGTCATAGCCTGGACCGCGTCATTGCCTAGACCGCGTCATAGCCTAGACCGCGTCATAGCCTAGACCGCGTCATAGCCTAGACCGCGTCATAGCCTAGACCGCGTCATAGCCTGGACCGCGTCATTGCCTAGACCGCGTCATAGCCTAGACCGCGTCATAGCCTAGATCGCGTCATAGCCTAGACCGCGTCATAGCCTGGACCGCGTCATAGCCTAGACCGCGTCATTGCCTAGACCGCGTCATAGCCTAGACCGCGTCATTGCCTAGACCGCGTCATAGCCTAGACCGCGTCATAGCCTAGACCGCGTCATACCCTAGACCGCGTCATAGCCTAGACCGCGTCATAGCCTAGACCGCGTCATAGCCTAGACCGCGTCATAGCCTAGACCGCGTCATAGCCTAGACCGCGTCATAGCCTAGACCGCGTCATAGCCTAGACCGCGTCATAGCCTAGACCGCGTCATAGCCTAGACCGCGTCATAGGCTAGACCGCGTCATAGCCTAGACCGCGTCATAGCCTCGACCGCGTCATAGCCTAGACCGCGTCATAGCCTAGACCGCGTCATAGCGTCGACCGCGTCATGGCCTAGACCGCGTCATAGCCTAGACCGCGTCATAGCCTGGACCGCGTCATTGCCTGGACCGCGTCATTGCCTAGACCGCGTCATAGCCTAGACCGCGTCATAGCCTAGACCGCGTCATAGCCTGGACCGCGTCATAGCCTGGACCGCGTCATAGCCTGGACCGCGTCATAGCCTAGACTGCGTCATTGCCTAGACCGCGTCATAGCCTGGACCGCGTCATAGCCTAGACCGCGTCATAGCCTAGACCGCGTCATAACCTAGACCGCGTCATTGCCTAGACCGCGTCATAGCCTAGACCGCGTCATAGCCTAGACCGCGTCATAGCCTAGACCGCGTCATAACCTAGACCGCGTCATAGCCTAGACCGCGTCATAGCCTAGACCGCGTCATAGCCTAGACCGCGTCATAGCCTAGACCGCGTCATAGCCTAGACCGCGTCATAGCCTAGACCGTATCATAGCCTAGACCGCGTCATAACCTAGACCGCGTCATAGCCTCGACCGCGTCATAGCCTCGGCCGCGTCATAGCCTCGGCCGCGTCATAGCCTAGACCGCGTCATAGCCTAGACCGCGTCATAGCCACAACCGCGTCATAGCCTAGACCGCGTCATAGCATATTCTCTCGACCGCGTATTATCTCGACCGCGTATTCTCTCGACCGCGTATTCTCTCGACCGCGTATTATCTCGACCGCGTATTCTCTCGACAGCGTATTGTGCGCGTATTGTCGTGCGCGTATTGTCGCGCGCGTATTGTCGTGCGCGTATTGTCGTGCGCGTATTGTCGTGCGCGTATTGTCGACCGCGTTATCCCCTAGACCGCGTCATACCCTAGACCGCGTCATACCCTAGACCGCGTCATACCCTAGACCGCGTCATAGCCTAGACCACGTCATAGCCTAGACCGCGTCATAGCCTGGACCGCGTCATTGCCTAGACCGCGTCATAGCCTGGACCGCGTCATTGCCTAGACCGCGTCATAGCCTAGACCGCGTCATAGCCTAGACCGCGTCATAGCCTAGACCGCGTCATAGCCTAGACCGCGTCATAGCCTAGACCGCGTCATAGCCTAGACCGCGTCATAGCCTCGACCGAGTCATAGCCTAGACCGCGTCAAAGCCTGGACCGCGTCATCGCCTAGACCGCGTCAAAGCCTGGACCGCGTCATTGCCTAGACCGCGTCGTAGCCTAGACCGCGTCATAGCCTAGACCGCGTCATAGCCTGGACCGCGTCATTGCCTAGACCGCGTCATAACCTGGACCGCGTCATAGCCTAAACCACGTCATACCCTAGACCGCGTCATAGCCTGGACCGCGTCATCGCCTAGACCGCGTCAAAGCCTGGACCGCGTCATTGCCTAGACCGCGTCATAGCCTAGACCGCGTCATAGCATATTCTCTCGACCGCGTATTATCTCGACCGCGTATTCTCTCGACCGCGTATTCTCTCGACCGCGTATTATCTCGACCGCGTATTCTCTCGACAGCGTATTGTGCGCGTATTGTCGTGCGCGTATTGTCGTGCGCGTATTGTCGACCGCGTCATAGCCTAAACCGCGTCATACCCTAGACCGCGTCATAGCCTGGACCGCGTCATCGCCTAGACCGCGTCAAAGCCTGGACCGCGTCATCGCCTAGACCGCGTCAAAGCCTGGACCGCGTCATCGCCTAGACCGCATCAAAGCCTGGACCGCGTCATTGCCTAGACCGCGTCATAGCCTAGACCGCGTCATAGCCTAGACCGCGTCATAGCCTGGACCGCGTCATTGCCTAGACCGCGTCATAGCCTGGACCGCGTCATTGCCTAGACCGCGTCATAGCCTAGACCGCGTCATAGCCTCGACCGCGTCATAGCCTAGACCGCGTCATAGCCTATAGACCGCGTCATAGCCTCGACCGCGTCATAGCCTAGACCGCGTCATAGCCTAGACCGCGTCATAGTCTAGACCGCGTCATAGCCTGGACCGCGTCATTGCCTAGACCGCGTCATAGCCTAGACCGCGTCATAGCCTAGACCGCGTCATAGCCTAGACCGCGTCATAGCCTAGACCGTGTCATAGCCTAGACCGCGTCATAACCTAGACCGCGTCATAGCCTCGACCGCGTCATAGCCTCGACCGCGTCATAGCCTCGGCCGCGTCATAGCCTCGGCCGCGTCATAGCCTAGACCGCGTCATAGCCTAGACCGCGTCATAGCCTAGACCGCGTCATAGCCTAGACCGCGTCATAGCCTAGACCGCGTCATACCCTAGACCGCGTCATAGCCTAAACCGCGTCATACCCTAGACCGCGTCATAGCCTGGACCGCGTCATCGCCTAGACCGCGTCAAAGCCTGGACCGCGTCATTGCCTAGACCGCGTCATAGCCTAGACCGCGTCATAGCATATTCTCTCGACCGCGTATTATCTCGACCGCGTATTCTCTCGACCGCGTATTCTCTCGACCGCGTATTATCTCGACCGCGTATTCTCTCGACAGCGTATTGTGCGCGTATTGTCGTGCGCGTATTGTCGTGCGCGTATTGTCGACCGCGTCATAGCCTAAACCGCGTCATACCCTAGACCGCGTCATAGCCTGGACCGCGTCATCGCCTAGACCGCGTCAAAGCCTGGACCGCGTCATCGCCTAGACCGCGTCAAAGCCTGGACCGCGTCATCGCCTAGACCGCGTCAAAGCCTGGACCGCGTCATTGCCTAGACCGCGTCGTAGCCTAGACCGCGTCATAGCCTAGACCGCGTCATAGCCTGGACCGCGTCATTGCCTAGACCGCGTCATAACCTGGACCGCGTCATTGCCTAGACCGCGTCATAGCCTAGACCGCGTCATAGCCTCGACCGCGTCATAGCCTAGACCGCGTCATAGCCTAGACCGCGTCATAGCCTCGACCGCGTCATAGCCTAGACCGCGTCATAGCCTAGACCGCGTCATAGTATAGACCGCGTCATAGCCTGGACCGCGTCATTGCCTAGACCGCGTCATAGCCTAGACCGCGTCATAGCCTAGACCGCGTCATAGCCTAGACCGCGTCATAGCCTAGACCGTGTCATAGCCTAGACCGCGTCATAACCTAGACCGCGTCATAGCCTCGACCGCGTCATAGCCTCGGCCGCGTCATAGCCTCGGCCGCGTCATAGCCTAGCCGGCGTCATAGCCTAGACCGCGTCATAGCCTAGACCGCGTCATAGCCTAGACCGCGTCATAGCCTAGACCGCGTCATAGCCTCGACCGCGGCATAACCTCGACCGCGGCATAGCCTAGACCGCGTCATAGCCTAGACCGCGTCATAGCCTAGACCGCGTCATAGCCTAGACCGCGTCATAGCCTAGACCGCGTCATAGCCTGGACCGCGTCATAGCCTAGACCGCGTCATCTATGCCGCGGTCGAGGCTATGCTGCGGTCGAGGCTATGCCGCGGTCGAGGCTATGCCGCGGTCTAGGCTATGCCGCGGTCTAGGCTATGACGCGGTCTAGGCTATGACGCGGTCGAGGCTATGACGTGGTCTAGGCTATGACGTGGTCTAGGGCTCTCACCTGCTGTACATGAGATCCAAACTAACAATAGGTCAGTGACCAACCAGCAGTAATAAATTCTAAAATTTGTATTTTACGTTTGTTTTGCCAATTGCCTAGACGTGTCAAGTCCGCTCCACCCGCTGCTAGTGGCATAGACTTGCACCAAACAATTGACCGACCAGCGGAAACAAATTTTACTTTCTTTATCTTCCCCTTTTTTTTACATAAAGTTTTTATTGTAATATATCTCTACAATCAACAGTCCAATATTATATGTAATTATCCGATCCGATTATCCGTCACAATATCCATACAATTAAATTATTAATTAAATATTTTTAATTAGAGATCACATAAAACCATTTCATAAATTATTTCGAAATTACACAAATTATAACATATACAAAGTTTAAAGTTAATCATCTTTATATATTAATTTAGATATAAAATGGCCATTCTGTGTGTTTTTTTTTTGTATATTATTGGCACAGCCACAGCCACAGTAAGAATCTCATGGTTTCAACACTAATTTTCGTCACAGTCAGGACCTCATAGCCTCATTGCTAATTTTGGTCACAGTCATAGTCAGAACCTCACAAAACTCTCAGCATTAAGACTCCCAAATTGGTAGCATTTATGAACTTGCTGAACTTTCCATAGTTCGTTCGGCCAATCTGACAATATCATTGCCACAGATAATACTTTGAGATAGCCAACAGCATTGATAATTCTTCTTATTGGTTCTGGCACAACTGTAATTGACATTGCTGCTCGCAGCATTTCGCTGTTCACGCCAGGGAGTTTGATATGGTCAGTGAGTCGTGGGACAACAGCTGGCAAGTCCGCTTTTATGGCTTCGAGTTTTGATTCAAATAGGCCTAGGAACACCCTATACTCGTACATCGCGTAGATGTTGGGGATACGGATAGTGTCGTGATAAGAGATAGATATGAAGGTTAAATGACATAGACCTAATCCGATTCCCCTAGTAGTGACAGACAATGTGATTGCCTTCAGGGTTTGTTGTTCACTTAGACAGGTAAGCGTGTCCTCCTCATGAGAGCCGACAAAGAGCTGTCTTCTGATGTCCTCTTGTAAATTTTGGACTGTTTCATGGCCTTTCGTACGTCGCATCTGGTCGACGTACGAAACTATGATCTTTACAAATGAAAGTCGGCTAATAGCTATAAATAAAACCTGTTTATTTATTTTAGTTACATTTTAATCATAAAATAAAAACTGATTAACATTGCAGTTGCAAAAACATAAGAATGTATTACATCTGCATTCGTATGAGAAAAAAAATACGAACTATCTGATGACTAGGCAGCGTGGTCTCTGACCTTAACCTGTTCCACAAAGAACAAAAGAAAAAAAAAACATAGTCTATGCGTCAAAGACACTGGCTATTCGAGATTTCCATTTTTCCATATTCTCTTTGCATTTAGTATAACTTTTGACTTGGAGCAGCTATGACGTCCGATTTAGTTTCATTCGGTAGCTCTCATCAAGATTAATCGATTTTATGAATGAAAAAATCATTTTAAATAGCTATTATAAATATATTTAGAGTTTGAGTAAAAACAATTGAATAGATACATTTTGTAATGTCGGCCTAAACTCGTCAAAAAGCTAAGGCAAAACAAAAGAAAAGTATACGATTTGAAAGGGCTCTTCAAGAGCAATCTAATGATACCCATAACACCCCATTAAAAGAGTGAAACGGTCGCCAGATCAAATATTGTACAAAAAACTTTTTTCAAAAAATACAACCGACTTCTAAAAATTGCAAAACAACTTTAATTTCGGCAGTCGGTGTCGGTGTCAAAGTTATTTTGCAATTTTTAGAAGTCGGTTGTATTTTTTGAATAAAGTTTTTTATTTTTCACTTTTTAGTTTTTCTTTTTTTATTATTTTTGTTGTACACCAGAAGTAAAAGTAAATATTTAAGTTATTTCCGAATGGATAACATGGAATTTAAACATTTGTAGACAACCAAAACGTCATCTGTGTATACATATTTTTTGTTTATGTTGATTTTTTTTTTAAAGTGATGAATTGATTTTGATAAAATTTAACTACCTCTGAAGTATGACCTACCAAACAAAAAAAGAATCATCAAAATCGATTCACAAATGGCGGAGATATCGCATAACATACAAACAAAACAAAAAAAAAAACAGACGAATTGAGAACCTCCTCCTTTTGGAAGTCGGTTAAAAAGACCAAGATTCCGTGTAGTCATTAAAAGACAGTCAATTTTTTTTAGAAATTATAGACTTATCGCGGGCAGTTTCACCAGCTTGACGCTTAACAAATCGAATTCTTGTTGTGGCTCTTAACACAGGTTCAATGTCTACTTCCTCAGCATAGTCCGTCGCAGTTGAAATGGCAATTTATAAGCCCGTACTTCTATATTCTTCTAAAAAAGTTCAGCATTTTTTCAACATTTCTGTGCATTACCGAGATCCATATCTATTGATTGTAGAAATTTACTAACGACATTAATTTTAAAAAAGTATGTCATACTTACCAAACAACCAATTAAACTAGGAAGCTCAAATCTTTTAACTGTTCGGCTAGAGTAGTAGCCTCATGAGAGTCTTGAGCATCAGTTTTCTGATCTGAAATAAAGGGGCGCCTGCAGCTGCGGCGCCCTTTCATATCCGGCGCCCTGGGCGGTCGCCCAACAGCGCTCTACCCTAACGCCGCTACTGGCTATAGTCTGTGGTTGACTAGGCAGCGTGGTCTCTGACCTTAACCTGTTCCACAAAGAACAAAAGAAAAAAAAAACATAGTCTATGCGTCAAAGACACAGGCTATTCGAGATTTCCATTTTTCCATATTCTCTTTGCATTTAGTATAACTTTTGACTTGGAGCAGCTATGACGTCCGATTTAGTTTCATTCGGTAGCTCTCATCAAGATTAATCGATTTTATGAATGAAAAAATCATTTTAAATAGCTATTATAAATATATTTAGAGTTTGAGTAAAAACAATTGAATAGATACATTTTGTAATGTCGGCCTAAACTCGTCAAAAAGCCAAGTCAAAACAAAAGAGAAGTATACGATTTGAAAGGGCTCTTCAAGAGCAATCTAATGATACCCATAACACCCCATTAAAAGAGTGAAACGGTCGCCAGATCAAATATTGTACAAAAAACTTTTTTCAAAAAATACAACCGACTTCTAAAAATTGCAAAACAGCTTTAATTTCGGCAGTCGGTGTCTAAATTTTTTTGTTTCTTCGTTATTTGACACCGACTTCCGAAATTAAAGTTATTTTGCAATTTTTAGAAGTCGGTTGTATTTTTTGAATAAAGTTTTTTATTTTTTAGTTTTTCTTTTTTTATTATTTTTGTTGTACACCAGAAGTAAAAGTAAATATTTAAGTTATTTCCGAATGGATAACATGGAATTTAAACATTTGTAGACAACCAAAACGTCATCTGTGTATACATATTTTTTGTTTATGTTGATTTTTTTTTTAAAGTGATGAATCGATTTTGATAAAATTTAACCACCTCTGAATTATGACCTACCAAACAAAAAAAGAATCATCAAAATCGATTCACAAATGGCGGAGATATCGCATAACATACAAACAAAACAAAAAAAAAAAACAGACGAATTGAGAACCTCCTCCTTTTGGAAGTCGGTTAAAAAGACCAAGATTCCGTGTAGTCATTAAAAGACAGTCAATTTTTTTTAGAAATTATAGACTTATCGCGGGCAGTTTCACCAGCTTGACGCTTAACAAATCGAATTCTTGTTGTGGCTCTTAACACAGGTTCAATGTCTACTTCCTCAGCATAGTCCGTCGCAGTTGAAATGGCAATTTATAAGCCCGTACTTCTATATTCTTCTAAAAAAGTTCAGCATTTTTTCAACATTTCTGTGCATTACCGAGATCCATATCTGTTGATTGTAGAAATTTACTAACGACATTAATTTTAAAAAAGTATGTCATACTTACCAAACAACCAATTAAACTAGGAAGCTCAAATCTTTTAACTGTTCGGCTAGAGTAGTAGCCTCATGAGAGTCTTGAGCATCAGTTTTCTGATCTGAAATAAAGGGGCGCCTGCAGCTGCGGCGCCCTTTCATATCCGGCGCCCTGGGCGGTCGCCCAACAGCGCTCTACCCTAACGCCGCTACTGGCTATAGTCTGTGGTTCATTTCCTTTTGTAAACTTACTTTGGTTTTTTATCTTGTTTTTTTTTTATTATTATTATTGATAGGCACGCGTTTGACCACCATCTCACCTGATGGTAAGCGATGATGTGGTCGAAGATGGAGCACGCTTGCCTAGAAGTAACCTATTCACTCCAAAGAAGTAGGTATAACTTCTTACGTGCGTACTTATGTACACACACACACCATTAGCAGACACAATTAAAAACCTAATTGTCGCGTCTCGCGTCTCTCGGAGACCCGAGGAGCCTGACGGATTGAAAAGGGGTCAAAAGTTTTTCCTTTATGTATTAGTGTATAGATTTAGAGGACAACTTTCACAAGGTTTTCATATTTGGAAGTGGATATTAGATTTATTACATTTTGACATCGCGGGCGACCGTAGTAATGCTATGTGTGTACCTAGCATTATAGTCACTGCTTTTATAATATAGCTTGTTAGAATACTATTCTGCTTTTAAAAAAAATACATACAGTCGAACATAGAACCTCCTCCTTTTTGCGAAGTCGGTTAAAAACTTTCTTTATTGATTGATTTTATCAAAAAAAACTGTCCCTTTAATTTCTGAACGAATCGGAAACGAGTAAAAGTTTTGGCGGGAAAGTAAGCGTCAGTTCGAGCGAGCATTTTCAATTTTCTTTATTTTCGCGCCCGCGCCGCGCTCTTGCAAGTTTGGTAGCTGCTCACGAAAAACTTGCAATTTCGTAAAAATGTTTTATCCAGTAGATTCTTTGAAGAGAGGCGGCAGATTTTATTTGTGCTGGGTCGCAGATTCATGGCCTTTGCGTTTTGCTACTATTACCCACAGGCAGCTTTGGTCTCAAGATATTCGAATAATATGGTAAGAAAATTACTTGCATTATTGACAATTTATAGCTATTTATTTGTCTTTGTAAAGTTACTGTTTATTTTTGCATTTTAGTGCCGATTTACTAGAAGTAATTACGAACGAGTCCGGCCGTCCCACCAACAGATTTTCTCTTCGCCTAAGCTCTCAACTTCTTCGTGGATTAGTCAGACTATACCAAAGAAAAGCTACCGTTTTCTTAGGTGAGTTAAGATAAAGAATACCAAGGTATTTTCTGAAAACAGTAGTACACAGGTACACACTTAATTAAGCTCGTTTTCGACGTTTTCAGTAACACGACGCGGCACCTATATGTTAAGCCTAAATATTTTCACAGTTGCGCAGATTAAAAACGTTGCGCTTTTTTTGGGATTTACATCTAGGGGTTGTCTAGTGTTAGTAAAAAGAGGCATGGTGAGGAGCATAATGTAGCTACTTACCTATGGATTTTTTTTTTTACAGGTGAACTATGCATGATCAACGCAAATGTAATGAAACATTCCAAAAAGAAGTAAGTAATATAGAAATATTATCCTTTATTAGATAAATGCATAGTTACTTAAACACATATTAAAGAGGAAGCTTATCAACAATTAAACTTAACAATAACATAATAATTTAAATTAACTTTACCTAAATCCTATTATCACAAATGATTGAAGTAGTTAGTACTTATTCCTAGTGGTGACATTTACAAATGGCATGTTTTCTTAGATGGAATATCCATGAGGTTGAGGATGTGGAAGATGAAGAAGTGAGGCGACCTCAGCTTCAGCAGCTGGAGATTCAAGAGATAATTGAAGAACCACCTGAAAATGAACAGAGGATTGAAGACATGAAACACTAACCTAACCTAACCTAGACCGCGTCATAGCCTAGACCGCGTCATAGCCTAGACCGTGTCATAGCCTAGACCGCGTCATAACCTAGACCGCGTCATAGCCTCGACCGCGTCATAGCCTCGGCCGCGTCATAGCCTCGGCCGCGTCATAGCCTAGCCGGCGTCATAGCCTAGACCGCGTCATAGCCTAGACCGCGTCATAGCCTAGACCGCGTCATAGCCTAGACCGCGTCATAGCCTCGACCGCGGCATAACCTCGACCGCGGCATAGCCTAGACCGCGTCATAGCCTAGACCGCGTCATAGCCTAGACCGCGTCATAGCCTAGACCGCGTCATAGCCTAGACCGCGTCATAGCCTGGACCGCGTCATAGCCTAGACCGCGTCATCTATGCCGCGGTCGAGGCTATGCTGCGGTCGAGGCTATGCCGCGGTCGAGGCTATGCCGCGGTCTAGGCTATGCCGCGGTCTAGGCTATGACGCGGTCTAGGCTATGACGCGGTCGAGGCTATGACGTGGTCTAGGCTATGACGTGGTCTAGGGCTCTCACCTGCTGTACATGAGATCCAAACTAACAATAGGTCAGTGACCAACCAGCAGTAATAAATTCTAAAATTTGTATTTTACGTTTGTTTTGCCAATTGCCTAGACGTGTCAAGTCCGCTCCACCCGCTGCTAGTGGCATAGACTTGCACCAAACAATTGACCGACCAGCGGAAACAAATTTTACTTTCTTTATCTTCCCCTTTTTTTTACATAAAGTTTTTATTGTAATATATCTCTACAATCAACAGTCCAATATTATATGTAATTATCCGATCCGATTATCCGTCACAATATCCATACAATTAAATTATTAATTAAATATTTTTAATTAGAGATCACATAAAACCATTTCATAAATTATTTCGAAATTACACAAATTATAACATATACAAAGTTTAAAGTTAATCATCTTTATATATTAATTTAGATATAAAATGGCCATTCTGTGTGTTTTTTTTTTGTATATTATTGGCACAGCCACAGCCACAGTAAGAATCTCATGGTTTCAACACTAATTTTCGTCACAGTCAGGACCTCATAGCCTCATTGCTAATTTTGGTCACAGTCATAGTCAGAACCTCACAAAACTCTCAGCATTAAGACTCCCAAATTGGTAGCATTTATGAACTTGCTGAACTTTCCATAGTTCGTTCGGCCAATCTGACAATATCATTGCCACAGATAATACTTTGAGATAGCCAACAGCATTGATAATTCTTCTTATTGGTTCTGGCACAACTGTAATTGACATTGCTGCTCGCAGCATTTCGCTGTTCACGCCAGGGAGTTTGATATGGTCAGTGAGTCGTGGGACAACAGCTGGCAAGTCCGCTTTTATGGCTTCGAGTTTTGATTCAAATAGGCCTAGGAACACCCTATACTCGTACATCGCGTAGATGTTGGGGATACGGATAGTGTCGTGATAAGAGATAGATATGAAGGTTAAATGACATAGACCTAATCCGATTCCCCTAGTAGTGACAGACAATGTGATTGCCTTCAGGGTTTGTTGTTCACTTAGACAGGTAAGCGTGTCCTCCTCATGAGAGCCGACAAAGAGCTGTCTTCTGATGTCCTCTTGTAAATTTTGGACTGTTTCATGGCCTTTCGTACGTCGCATCTGGTCGACGTACGAAACTATGATCTTTACAAATGAAAGTCGGCTAATAGCTATAAATAAAACCTGTTTATTTATTTTAGTTACATTTTAATCATAAAATAAAAACTGATTAACATTGCAGTTGCAAAAACATAAGAATGTATTACATCTGCATTCGTATGAGAAAAAAAATACGAACTATCTGATGACTAGGCAGCGTGGTCTCTGACCTTAACCTGTTCCACAAAGAACAAAAGAAAAAAAAAACATAGTCTATGCGTCAAAGACACTGGCTATTCGAGATTTCCATTTTTCCATATTCTCTTTGCATTTAGTATAACTTTTGACTTGGAGCAGCTATGACGTCCGATTTAGTTTCATTCGGTAGCTCTCATCAAGATTAATCGATTTTATGAATGAAAAAATCATTTTAAATAGCTATTATAAATATATTTAGAGTTTGAGTAAAAACAATTGAATAGATACATTTTGTAATGTCGGCCTAAACTCGTCAAAAAGCTAAGGCAAAACAAAAGAAAAGTATACGATTTGAAAGGGCTCTTCAAGAGCAATCTAATGATACCCATAACACCCCATTAAAAGAGTGAAACGGTCGCCAGATCAAATATTGTACAAAAAACTTTTTTCAAAAAATACAACCGACTTCTAAAAATTGCAAAACAACTTTAATTTCGGCAGTCGGTGTCGGTGTCAAAGTTATTTTGCAATTTTTAGAAGTCGGTTGTATTTTTTGAATAAAGTTTTTTATTTTTCACTTTTTAGTTTTTCTTTTTTTATTATTTTTGTTGTACACCAGAAGTAAAAGTAAATATTTAAGTTATTTCCGAATGGATAACATGGAATTTAAACATTTGTAGACAACCAAAACGTCATCTGTGTATACATATTTTTTGTTTATGTTGATTTTTTTTTTAAAGTGATGAATTGATTTTGATAAAATTTAACTACCTCTGAAGTATGACCTACCAAACAAAAAAAGAATCATCAAAATCGATTCACAAATGGCGGAGATATCGCATAACATACAAACAAAACAAAAAAAAAAACAGACGAATTGAGAACCTCCTCCTTTTGGAAGTCGGTTAAAAAGACCAAGATTCCGTGTAGTCATTAAAAGACAGTCAATTTTTTTTAGAAATTATAGACTTATCGCGGGCAGTTTCACCAGCTTGACGCTTAACAAATCGAATTCTTGTTGTGGCTCTTAACACAGGTTCAATGTCTACTTCCTCAGCATAGTCCGTCGCAGTTGAAATGGCAATTTATAAGCCCGTACTTCTATATTCTTCTAAAAAAGTTCAGCATTTTTTCAACATTTCTGTGCATTACCGAGATCCATATCTATTGATTGTAGAAATTTACTAACGACATTAATTTTAAAAAAGTATGTCATACTTACCAAACAACCAATTAAACTAGGAAGCTCAAATCTTTTAACTGTTCGGCTAGAGTAGTAGCCTCATGAGAGTCTTGAGCATCAGTTTTCTGATCTGAAATAAAGGGGCGCCTGCAGCTGCGGCGCCCTTTCATATCCGGCGCCCTGGGCGGTCGCCCAACAGCGCTCTACCCTAACGCCGCTACTGGCTATAGTCTGTGGTTGACTAGGCAGCGTGGTCTCTGACCTTAACCTGTTCCACAAAGAACAAAAGAAAAAAAAAACATAGTCTATGCGTCAAAGACACAGGCTATTCGAGATTTCCATTTTTCCATATTCTCTTTGCATTTAGTATAACTTTTGACTTGGAGCAGCTATGACGTCCGATTTAGTTTCATTCGGTAGCTCTCATCAAGATTAATCGATTTTATGAATGAAAAAATCATTTTAAATAGCTATTATAAATATATTTAGAGTTTGAGTAAAAACAATTGAATAGATACATTTTGTAATGTCGGCCTAAACTCGTCAAAAAGCCAAGTCAAAACAAAAGAGAAGTATACGATTTGAAAGGGCTCTTCAAGAGCAATCTAATGATACCCATAACACCCCATTAAAAGAGTGAAACGGTCGCCAGATCAAATATTGTACAAAAAACTTTTTTCAAAAAATACAACCGACTTCTAAAAATTGCAAAACAGCTTTAATTTCGGCAGTCGGTGTCTAAATTTTTTTGTTTCTTCGTTATTTGACACCGACTTCCGAAATTAAAGTTATTTTGCAATTTTTAGAAGTCGGTTGTATTTTTTGAATAAAGTTTTTTATTTTTTAGTTTTTCTTTTTTTATTATTTTTGTTGTACACCAGAAGTAAAAGTAAATATTTAAGTTATTTCCGAATGGATAACATGGAATTTAAACATTTGTAGACAACCAAAACGTCATCTGTGTATACATATTTTTTGTTTATGTTGATTTTTTTTTTAAAGTGATGAATCGATTTTGATAAAATTTAACCACCTCTGAATTATGACCTACCAAACAAAAAAAGAATCATCAAAATCGATTCACAAATGGCGGAGATATCGCATAACATACAAACAAAACAAAAAAAAAAAACAGACGAATTGAGAACCTCCTCCTTTTGGAAGTCGGTTAAAAAGACCAAGATTCCGTGTAGTCATTAAAAGACAGTCAATTTTTTTTAGAAATTATAGACTTATCGCGGGCAGTTTCACCAGCTTGACGCTTAACAAATCGAATTCTTGTTGTGGCTCTTAACACAGGTTCAATGTCTACTTCCTCAGCATAGTCCGTCGCAGTTGAAATGGCAATTTATAAGCCCGTACTTCTATATTCTTCTAAAAAAGTTCAGCATTTTTTCAACATTTCTGTGCATTACCGAGATCCATATCTGTTGATTGTAGAAATTTACTAACGACATTAATTTTAAAAAAGTATGTCATACTTACCAAACAACCAATTAAACTAGGAAGCTCAAATCTTTTAACTGTTCGGCTAGAGTAGTAGCCTCATGAGAGTCTTGAGCATCAGTTTTCTGATCTGAAATAAAGGGGCGCCTGCAGCTGCGGCGCCCTTTCATATCCGGCGCCCTGGGCGGTCGCCCAACAGCGCTCTACCCTAACGCCGCTACTGGCTATAGTCTGTGGTTCATTTCCTTTTGTAAACTTACTTTGGTTTTTTATCTTGTTTTTTTTTTATTATTATTATTGATAGGCACGCGTTTGACCACCATCTCACCTGATGGTAAGCGATGATGTGGTCGAAGATGGAGCACGCTTGCCTAGAAGTAACCTATTCACTCCAAAGAAGTAGGTATAACTTCTTACGTGCGTACTTATGTACACACACACACCATTAGCAGACACAATTAAAAACCTAATTGTCGCGTCTCGCGTCTCTCGGAGACCCGAGGAGCCTGACGGATTGAAAAGGGGTCAAAAGTTTTTCCTTTATGTATTAGTGTATAGATTTAGAGGACAACTTTCACAAGGTTTTCATATTTGGAAGTGGATATTAGATTTATTACATTTTGACATCGCGGGCGACCGTAGTAATGCTATGTGTGTACCTAGCATTATAGTCACTGCTTTTATAATATAGCTTGTTAGAATACTATTCTGCTTTTAAAAAAAATACATACAGTCGAACATAGAACCTCCTCCTTTTTGCGAAGTCGGTTAAAAACTTTCTTTATTGATTGATTTTATCAAAAAAAACTGTCCCTTTAATTTCTGAACGAATCGGAAACGAGTAAAAGTTTTGGCGGGAAAGTAAGCGTCAGTTCGAGCGAGCATTTTCAATTTTCTTTATTTTCGCGCCCGCGCCGCGCTCTTGCAAGTTTGGTAGCTGCTCACGAAAAACTTGCAATTTCGTAAAAATGTTTTATCCAGTAGATTCTTTGAAGAGAGGCGGCAGATTTTATTTGTGCTGGGTCGCAGATTCATGGCCTTTGCGTTTTGCTACTATTACCCACAGGCAGCTTTGGTCTCAAGATATTCGAATAATATGGTAAGAAAATTACTTGCATTATTGACAATTTATAGCTATTTATTTGTCTTTGTAAAGTTACTGTTTATTTTTGCATTTTAGTGCCGATTTACTAGAAGTAATTACGAACGAGTCCGGCCGTCCCACCAACAGATTTTCTCTTCGCCTAAGCTCTCAACTTCTTCGTGGATTAGTCAGACTATACCAAAGAAAAGCTACCGTTTTCTTAGGTGAGTTAAGATAAAGAATACCAAGGTATTTTCTGAAAACAGTAGTACACAGGTACACACTTAATTAAGCTCGTTTTCGACGTTTTCAGTAACACGACGCGGCACCTATATGTTAAGCCTAAATATTTTCACAGTTGCGCAGATTAAAAACGTTGCGCTTTTTTTGGGATTTACATCTAGGGGTTGTCTAGTGTTAGTAAAAAGAGGCATGGTGAGGAGCATAATGTAGCTACTTACCTATGGATTTTTTTTTTTACAGGTGAACTATGCATGATCAACGCAAATGTAATGAAACATTCCAAAAAGAAGTAAGTAATATAGAAATATTATCCTTTATTAGATAAATGCATAGTTACTTAAACACATATTAAAGAGGAAGCTTATCAACAATTAAACTTAACAATAACATAATAATTTAAATTAACTTTACCTAAATCCTATTATCACAAATGATTGAAGTAGTTAGTACTTATTCCTAGTGGTGACATTTACAAATGGCATGTTTTCTTAGATGGAATATCCATGAGGTTGAGGATGTGGAAGATGAAGAAGTGAGGCGACCTCAGCTTCAGCAGCTGGAGATTCAAGAGATAATTGAAGAACCACCTGAAAATGAACAGAGGATTGAAGACATGATACAGGTTAAAGGTTTACTCAGAACTGTTTTAAGGGGTACAATTTACTCTAGGTATAACTTCCATTTACTACATAATGTAGTAGAATACTCTTTAATGTGCACCATATTTAGTTATTGTAAGAATGGGCACTAGTCAAAGGTACAGCATATAAATAAACCATTAGTAATAGTAGTTAGTGCTATAGATAGGTAAGTCAAAATGAAATTATTTGTGAAAATTTAATATTAATTTCCCAAAAATATTTTTGCCCAAGTGTTGCTTAAACTTGTAGGTACTCTCAGCTAGACAGCATCTCTTCTAATAATTTTACTAAACAATATGTTTTGCTTACAGCAAAGTGGCAACGCAGTCTCAAACATTGCTGATATAACACTCAAAGAAGCCACCATAACTGAAGTGTTACTGCCACCAAATGTAAGTTTTTTTTCTAATTCTTGTATTCTTCTCATTATTTATATTTTATCTTCAATCATATTCATCAGAAAGACAAACAGGTCATGCTGGAATGTAAAATTGGAACATGAAAATACACATCAAGCTACATTTCACTGGGGTAATCAAGTATGTATGTAGCCCCATACAGTCACAAACTGTTATGGGGAAAGTTTTTGTTTTGGTGGTGTTGGGTAATCATCCAATGACTTCACCCGCTCTGGATGGAGCGGGAAGGCGTGTCACACACTTACTGACTAAAACCCACCCCTGTTCCTTCCCTGCCTGAGTGCCCAGGGGTGCGGTAACTCACCGGCCGGCCTGGCTGGGGACAGTAGAAACTACAACTTCCATAATATTTCAATATGTTTGAAGGAATGCTATCTGCATTATTGATTAAACCAGGATAAGGTAAAATGGTGATGGTTTTGTGATAAAAAGCCTTTCCTGCCCCAATCTCTAGTTGTATTTCAGAGAAGTGCGAGACAGTGTGCCCTCGTCTTGTATAATATTACTATAGATTGTTAAGTGTCTACTAAGCTATACAAATAGGTATAGATAATGGTTAGGCGTTCACGTCATCGAGAACCTTATTTACGGTGTTTTCTTATAGATAAACAGTTAAACACTATACAGAGTGTAAAAAGATATCACAAAGCAGTTAACTACGCATACTGTACGTCTAACAAAGTAGCTTTGCGCAAAAATTATTGCTGGGAAAGGACTTTTATTTTTAGGTATGAAAAGAAGAACTATTTTTTAATGCGCGCAATGTAACGCGAACCCAGGCAAGTGGAGTTCAACCCCGCCCCTTCGCTCTAAGCCACGTAGGTACTTGTCGGATACGTTTGATATTCATTGCGTTTTTGTAACTGCAAATGCGTAATTTCAAAATTTTGAAAAGAAATATCGAAAATTCAGGTACCTAATGTTTGTATGGAAAAAGTTTAGTAATAAGTAACACTTGGAATTCATTTAGGTAAAAAAAAAAATTTCCACTTTGAGCTTCACTATCTCCAGAACCAGTGGATTCCTAGTTAGGTTCTAGTTGAAAAAAAAGATCCAAATAATGAGTATAGAATATGTGGCTTTCGGCGTCGGAAACTGTCTTTTTACACGCGATATGTATAGGTACCTACTTAAATTTTAAGATGCTAATCCGAACTGGGCCCGCATTTATCATGGCCCTTCCTTTCCCACAGAAAGGTGTGAGTCAGCAGTGGGAAACACTGCTATTCTCAATGTTCCTTCTTCCATATCCCAGGACGGTTTCGGCGAAGAGAATCCAGAACAAGCTCTGCAGTTCCTTCAAGACCGCACTCTTGAGCAGATGTTGGTTCAGCCGGACGTGTCCACGGCGTACAGCGGACTGGAGCTCGCGCTCGACATCACCGACAAGTCGCACGACAAATCGCGACTTCTGCATGAGCCCGCGCAAATGGAGAGGATATCCGAACATGACGTCACGCTGTTCAGAAAATGTATTGGTTTATTATGTCTTACAAATTATACCTTTATAAGTAGATCTGAGTGTAAAATTATTTACCTGTGAATGAATTTTGAACTTATGTGCAAGCTTTTTGTTGTAGCTACTGGAGTGGAATTGATGCCTGAATTTGATAAAGGTAATTTTTAAAACCTTGTCTCCATGTTCTCCATGTTAATATTGTATCCATGGTAGAGACAATACTATCACTTTATGTAGAGATACTGAACTTGCCTGATAATTTGGCACCAAAAGTATTCATCCTGCAACTCAATATCCATACCACTTCCTTCAAACCATTCATATAAGTAGAGTAGGTACCTATATCATACTCCATCCTTTAGTTTATTTTGATATCCTTGATACTACAACCTTAGCATTCCTACAGACATTCCCGAAATACCTGAAATCCCGCCTCCCGAATTGCCTGTTCCTGAACCAGATAAGTTAGTGTTTTCTTTTATACAGACGAGTGTGTTTATCCTTTTCTTGAAAAAAAAAAAACCGGCCAAGTGCGAGTCGGACTCGCACACGAAGGGTTTCGTACCATAAACTGAAAAAAAAAAGTGTTTTTTTTTTTGTTTTTATTTGGGCTGTATCTCATGATCCGTAATAGATAGACAGTTGAAATTTAGGGAGCCCCCTTTCATTTTTTTTTATTATTATTGTTGTTAAAGCGGATACAGAAATACACATTCTGTGAAAATTTCAACTGTGTAGCTATTACGGATCGTGAGATACAGCCCGCTGCCGGACAGCGCAGTCTTAGTAATAGGGTCCCGTTGGTTACCCTTTGGGTAACCGAACCCTAAAAACTAGTAGGACTGCACGTCAGAAATGAAAACACTTGCTTCACGCAACGGCGCGACTTCGCGTAATGGTCACGTGTGTTCAGTGCTTTCCCCCATCCCAAAAGTGCCCATCGCCATCGTGTCTACGTATTAATCATTGAGTATACACACACATCTGTATACCTATGTATCTGAGCGTGGCGGTCACGCGGGTTCAGTGCTTTTTCCCCATCCAAAGTGCCCAACGTGCCTAAAGAAGGTTTCACTTAAAAAATATACTAATGACCACGAGGAATACCTCGAAAGGGTAGGCAGATACTCGTACCTACCCACAATTCGAGAGCAGCTTTGATGTGAGACAGAGTGAGATCCTGGTATAGTGGATACCCAAAAACTTAGACATCTGGTTAACCCAAGACTTCACACTTTGCTGCGTTTACAAGCCGCAAAACTTTAAGAAATTTATTTGTATCAACTTATCGGTTTTCTCTATCTAGGCCTCAAGAAGTGTCTGTACCGGAGGTTCCTACTCATCTTGGCGAAATAGAGCCGCCAAAAGTTCAGGAGCCCGTGGAAATTGAATTAGAGGTAAGTAGGTCTAATTCGAATTTCCCATTAAGATGTGCCTTGAGAAATTGAATTATTATGTAGGTACCTAAAAGTAATCCTAACCGGAAAATGACCATCTCAAGGCCTGAAAGGGTGTCACAACATGTAACCTAATCGTAACATAGAAGATAAATGGAAGTTACAACCACAGTCCTTATAAACTTACACACACACAGATAAATTAAATGTTGCAGTACAAGACAAACGACCACAGTACCAACGAGTTCTTACCATCTGATGAGAGATATAGCTTACTTTTCTTTCCATTAAAATAACGTTTAGCATTTCTTCGGTTTAGGAATTGGAAGAAGTTGGACCACCAGCAAGAAGGCGCAAGTTGAGAAATAAGTTGATTATTGACAAGAAGACGAAGATTGGTCCGAATTACTTTCGAGCTAGGATTGAAAATCCGATGGTGGAATTAAGATGCGAGGTACCAACATTATAATAAAATAAAAAGAGCATCCTGAATTTCTTATGTAGACTCCTCTTTAGGGTTCCGTACCCGCCATGCCGTCCAACGGTACCCTATTACTAAGCCTCCACATACTGAGCCTCCACTGTCCGTTCGTCCGTCCGTCTGTCTGTCAGCGAGCTGTCTGTGTCTCATGATCCGTAATAGGTAGACAGTTGAAATTTTAACAGAATGTGTATTTCTGTTGCCGCTGTAACAACAAATAATAAAAATCGTACGGAACCCTTCGTGTGCGAGTTAAACTCGCACTTAACCAGTTTTAATTTTTTAGGGTTCCGTGCCCGAAGGGTTCAAACGGAGTCCTATTGCTGTGACTCACGTGTCGTCTGTCACAGAGGTTTTACAGCCAATCGGTTTGAACTACAGTCTCCAAATTTTCACACTATAAGCATCTTGTTGACCCAAAGCCATATAAATTGACATTTTTTTTTAAATGTTGTTTAGGGGAGCTCCCATACAGATAAAGGGGGACGCGAAAAAAAAATTACCTATCCCATCAAATTGGGTATCATTGTTTAGAGGTTTTTGAGATGTGACACTCAAGATGGCTGCACAAATCTTCAAAATAGCTCGCATTTTAGTACCTAGGTCAATAGGGCACTTTATGTGACGGCTAAACACCCTTATCAGAATTTGTGACGCTACAGAATCTTAGATAATCGATCGAAAACGTGTCCAGCCATCTTGAAAAACCACTTTTCGCTGGTCTCTCAATCTCTGTAACGGAAGTGAGTTTGACGACTTTTTGCATATCAACGGGCGTCACATAAATTTGTGACAGGCGTCGAGCTAAAAGTTTTGTGATACATACAGCGGTTTAGTAGAAAAATGCAAAAATCTGAGTCCAGCCATCTTGAATTTACGTAAAAAACTTTTGGCTGGCACTTCTGAATCTCCATAACGGGAGCGTTTTCGAATATGGTTCCTTTACTAACATTTAGCGGCGCAATTTGTGACAGTAAGAACGTTTGATTTATGGCGTCACATATAAGGGTTTTCGAGAAATCAATAAAAACTTAATGTCCAGCCAACCTGAGTTCAAGATGGCTGGACACCTGTATCTCCGATGCCTGATGATCTACGGCCTTCGAAATGTGTTCAAGATTTTGTGACGGGGACGATAATGATAACCTGAATTTGTGACGGAAAAACTTTGAGTAGTTTCAAAGATATTGATCATTTAAATTTTCCCATACAAATATCCATTAATATTGTGAGGTGACCATAATTTTTACATAAATAAGGATTTCTTTTTAATCGACTAATCGGACGGTAGCAGCTACGCCGGCTTTGTATTTGAATTTCCCGTAGGAATAAAAGGTTTTCCCGCAGTAAAAAGCGTAAGTATGTGTTATTTCAAAATAATAATTGACTACCAGCGCTGCAAAAGAGAGCCCACTTATATTTCGCCTTTAGTTCATTATCTTAGGTAACTGAAAATGAGAAGTAAACAAGACAGTTGGCATTGTATGTACTTTTCGAAGTGTAATCAATAATCAGAATGTTAGTTAAATAGAAAACGTAGAATGCCTGGAATAAAATCTAAAAAAAAAAAATGGTTGTCTGTAAAGTTGGTTTACGGACGATAGTTTAACGTGACAACGTCATAACAAAACATTGATGAAATGATTGCATACTTTTATAAATAAATAACTCCTCGGACGCATAGGCGATCGAGTGGAAGAGAGATAGATGCGGCGCAAGCGTACAATGAGCGTAACAGGACAATGAGTCATCTTTTTTCGTGCATGCAGCAGGCGTTCATCGATTTATTAGAAGTTGTCACGTCAAAAAAGAAATTTTCATACAAATTGACTCGTCCAGCGGATTAGTTTTTATGAAAACTCAATTGATGATTTGATTAAAATAAAGTTGCATTATTTTAGCCAGCAACCGAGAGGTTTTACGTTATTTAAATAACACGTTGTAGGTTCATGTTACGCTGGAATATGTTCCTCATTTTTTTTAAATCGTGTAAGTGTTTTTCTATTGTATGTTGTTAAAAATGAGAATCTATTTAAAAATAAGATTTTGTTTATATAACACGCCTAATGTGATTGTATTTTGTCATATAAATCAATAAAAGAATACTTTACCAAATACTTAACAAAAAAAAACAACCGACTTCCAAAAAAAAAAATACACTAAATATTAAAAAATATCTTTAATTTCGGAAGGCGGTGTTTGTATTTTACTTCTTCGTTATTTGACATCGACTGCCGAAATTAAAGTTATTTTTTAATTTTTAGTATATTTTTTTTTGGAAGTCGGTTGTTTTTTTTGTAAAAAAGTTTTTTATTTTTCACTTTTTAGTTGTACCAGTATACCCCAGAACTAAAAACCCCAATAACATGGAACGTGAAATTTAAACATTTGGAGAACACCAAAACGTCATCGAGGTATACGTATTTTTCGTTTTTGTTCAGTTTCTCAAAAAGCGCTGAAGCAATTTGGATAAAATTTATATGGGACCACCTTGGGAGTATATTCTTTCGGATAAAAAAAGAATTTTGAAAATCGGTCCACAACTGACGGAGAAACAGGCGGACATACATAAAAAAAAACATACATACAGTCGAACATAGAACCTCCTCCTTTTTCGAAAGTAGGTTAAAAAATGAAGACTGATGCTGATTGATTTTGTGTAATAGTTATCTTTTAGAAATAGGTATTGAAGAATATTTTAGTTTATTCAGCTATAATATATATGTGTGATTAAAATGACGACCACCGACTTCATTTGCACTTCAAACACTTAGGGCGGCGGTAAAAACAACGTTGTGGCAAGGCAGGGGTTACTGAAGCGCAAATGGAGTTAATCGTCGTCATTTTCGTACAAATAAATAAATGTGATTTTATTTACAGCAAACATTATTTTTTCATTTATTTTTTTTCTATTTTTTCACCTTCGAGCATTAGTTATCCTAACACAATATCTACCTATGTACTTACCATGAAAAACACCAATACCTACCTACTAAAAAGAGTAGGTATCTGCACGTAAATAATCAATAACATTAAATCAACAACAAATGACCCCCTCCCTTCCTCACTTCTACACTTTTGTCTTCTATCGATTTAAATACGTACAGTTGCTCGTATTAGTATCACCTATACACGGCTTTGTCCTACATAAAACCTACAATACTAGTAACCCTACTGCAGTGTTTGTATGGGGAAATTTAAATAATCAATATCTTTGAAACTACTCAAAGTTTCTCCGTCACAAATTCAGGTTATCATTATCGTCCCCGTCACAAAATCTTGAACACATTTCGAAGGCCGTAGATCATCAGGCAGCGGAGATATAGGTGTCCAGCCATCTTGAACTCAGGTTGGCTGGACATTAAGTTTTTGTTGATTTCTCGAAAACCCTTACATGTGACGCCATGAATCAAACGTTATTACTGTCACAAATTGCGTCACTAAATGTTAGTAAAGGAAGCATATTCGAAAACGCTCCCGTTATTGAGATTCGGAAGTGCCAGCCAAAAGTTTAATACAAATTCTGAAATAAGGGTGTTTAGCCGTCACATAAAGTATCCTACTGACCTACTTAAATGCGAGCTATTTTGAAGATTTGTCCAGCCATCTTGAGTCACATTTTTTGAGTAGACAAATACTATAATTTTGGTTTAAAAAAATATTGGAAGACAAAGGAATTAGAAGCCACCAAAGTCAGCTTTTTTAACAAAATTTTGTTACGAAGAATTTTTTAACTTCCCACTGACTTGTGAACTTGAAATTTGGTGATAATGTTTATTATTAAGTATATTTTACTAACAAATACCAATATATTGATAAATCAGATTTATTCTTGGAAATTCCCTCATTTAGTACGGAACCCTAAATGTGCGAAGTCCGACACGCACTTGGCGAGTTTTTTTTAGTTATCTTTGGTCGCTTAGAGGTTCGCTTTTCTGTTTTTCCTTTCCCTCTATATTAAACTACCCTCATTTTCTTTACAAAGGACAGTTCAGACGACATCATCTTCATACGCGTGCCTGCGGAGGCATATTTTCGGCGACCGTGTCACGGCGGTGAAAAGATTTTGTCTAATTTTAGTTTCACTATTTCGCGCCTTTTCTCCCGGAATCTTGGTGTCATCTCAGCACAGCCCCTTGCGGATAGAGAAGAGGAGGTAAGTGTTATTACAAGATGCTTTAGACCAATTTTCTAAAAATATTAATAACTAGCTTCTGCCAGCAGCTTCGCCCGCAAAAGTAGCCTGGGTTTTAATCCAGGTTATAATCTATCTGTGTGCAAAATTTCATTCAAATCCCTTCAGCTGTTTTTGTGTGATTGAAAAAAAACTTACAAACTTTCGCTTTTATAATATTAACTAGCTGTGCCCGCGGTTTCACCCGCGTTTCTGTATCTCGTAATTTTTTTTTTTTTTTTTTTTTCATAAAAAGTATCCTATTTTTTAAGTTACTTCTAATACCTCCAAGAATATGACTGTGTACAAAGTTTCATGATGATCGGTTTAGTAGTTTTCGCTTGAAAGCGTGACAAACAAACTTACATTCACATTTATAATATTAGTATGAAGTATGATTCATGAATTTCTGAAATGTATCAAACCTGAAATGAGTTTTAAATCAAGATTCATCTTGACCTTTATTCAAAAATACCGGTGTCGCCATTCTGGCAGTTAAAATCCTTATTTAGTTTTTTTTTTTTTAAACAGAATCCTAATTATATGGAAACTATTTTAATAGTTTACATATCTTTTAAATTCTCGTTTACTAATGCTTACAAACGCCTTTTAGGAAACCACAGAAGCTATAAGACGAAAGTCCTCCCGAACTTTGCGAAGATCGATACTCGAGAATATAGAAGAGGAGCAAGAGGCACATATCGTTCAGGTTCAAGACAGGCCCGAGATTCAACATGAACTACCCATTCCTGAAGTGAACATGACCGTGAATGAGATGAACGTGTCTGAACAACCACGCGTCAGTGTTCCGATGGATCTGGATATCACGGAAATGCTGACTCAAAAGGTGGAGACGCTATCGCAAGCTCGCAAGCGGACGGCCGGACACGAAATAGTTGAAAGTGTAAGATATGAATTACTTTACTATCTTCAAGGTCCAACAGTAAAATAACAATATTTCAATATTTTTAACCGACTTCATAAAGGAAGGTTATCAATTCGGATGCTTGTATTTTTTTTATGTATGTTCGGGCATAACTCCATCATATATGTATTGACGGATTTGCAAAATTATTTTTTTGTTTGAAAGAGGTTTGTTCCGAAATGGTCCCATTTAAATTTCAGTATGTCTATGAATTGTTAACACAGTTTAATGGGGAACCACAACTAAAAAGTGAAAAATAAAAAACTTTTTTAAAAAAAAAATAGAACCGACTTCCAAACAAAAAATAGAACCGACTTCCAAAAAAAGTGCTAAATAACTTTAATTTCGGAAGTCGGCGTTTCTGGTGTTCTCTTCGTTTTTTGACACCGACTTCCGAAATTAAAGTTATTTTGCACTTTTTTTGGAAGTCGGTTCTATTTATTTGTACAAAAAGTTTTTGCGATTAGTGTTAGACTTTAAAGTGATGGCATGTAGGTACCTACTCTTCAATTCAATTCATTTTAGAATAGAAGAAACTAGGTACCCAAGGTCACTTAGTTTCTTACGTCCATATTATTTTAATAAACGTTTTTTATTTACGTTTGCAGCCGAAACGACAGCGTTCTATGGGTTATGTTTCGTTTCGGGAGAGACAACTGGCTAAAGAGCAGTCACAGCATGTACCTCCCCCACCGTATCCCGTGATTATTACAGGTAAAAAAATGCATTATAACTTGGGTAAGATATTATGGTGTGATTTAATTAAACTCATAACATCATCAAGCTTAGCATAAGCAGTGTCAGAAGTGTTATAAGTCGCCAGTCATTTTCCATAAAATAATAATGATAAAACGATATAATACTTTTATATTTGCGACTATTGTGACCACTCTAGGCAGCATACCTTCAAGTCTAATAATATTCACAAAATAATTTCTACTATTTTTCAGATGTAGAGGCAGACAAGGAAAACGTACCGGCAAATTTACAACAGCCTCAAGATGCGGAGTTGATTCTCTCATCAAAACTGCAAGAGGCTGGTCTAGCAGATATCATACAGCCTTTAGTTCCGGAGGTAGAGGCACAGTCACAAACACAGCGACCTCTAGCATCCCGAAAGACTGGGAGTGATCGATCTGAAACTCCTTTGGGCAGTTTGGATAGAACGAAGGTGTCACTTGGTGATTCGGAACAGACCACTGACTCGAAGAGATTTATACGGTACATATAATTTAGTCATTTTACCGGTCAGTGGTCACATAAACTTCTGAAGCTACGACGATGTAAAATAAAACACTCAATCAAACTATTTATTGAGCAGTATATTTGCTTCATATTTTAAAGCGCAACTTTGATGTGTGTATGTTTGTTACTCCTTCACGCTCATACGATAGCGATAGCGATAGCTATATCCTGAATTAACATATTTTTTAAAGGGAGGCAGTATCTACTAATTTCACGCGGGCGGAGCCGGGGACAGCAGGTAGTACTTACATATCGAGAATCTAGCTAGCTATAATGGTACAATGCCATCATTCTCCTGCCCTTATCCCAATTTATTTGGGGTCGGCGCAACATGTCTTTTTCTTCCATATAATAGTACAATGTAACTAAAAAAAAACTGTTTTTAAAAAACTCGACTGTATAAAACAGCTAAAAAGTTCCAAACAAGTCACTTTACAAGCAGTCTGGTGCAGTGGTGGTAGTTATTTTAGTTCAATTATTGATTTCATGTCGACTTTCATTTATTTTCTTTTTCTCAATATGGCGTCTGGTTGTCGCCATATTGTATTTTGATTACTGTCATGTCAATAGCACTTGCAAGATCAAGACCACAGAACAGAAAAAAACAGTAGAAATCGCATAGCGCTTTATTAGTATCGGAACCAGCGTACCCAAACTCACACATATACAGGTTAATTATACATATCAAATACATTCAATTTGAAGCTGTATGGTGTTAATGATAAGATTGATATTGCCGCAACGAGGTTATTAGTACTGCAGTAGAGTAGCTAACTTTGACATGTGCATAGTAGGAATCTTCGCGAATAATATGTTTGAGTTTAAAAGAAAGTAGACCTTAACTTGTAAAACATAAAGTCAACTTTTACTAATCATGTTTAATAAAATATTGTATTTCAAATTTTTATCGAAATAAAATAAATTAGGACTAATCGACGGTATGATATGCCACCATTTGATAAATTTTTGGTTCTGCTATCATGTTTACATTCTAAAACAGCACAATAGGATATATTTTTTTTCAAGTTTTCGTCACCATGACGGTTGTAACTAGACTGATGCGCGGAGCACACATATGCGGAACTCCGCAAAACTCGGGGTACGCGGGCTCCGCCTACTTGCGACTTCTACTGTTTTTTTCTGTTCTGTGATTAAGACGAATCAATTGACGTAAGAATGATCAAAATCGGCCCACGCGTTTGGTCTCTAAAGCGCCACAATGGAACAAACATACATACATAGGCTGATAAACACATTACCCTCTCTTGCGTCGTGCAGTCGGGTAATAACACAATGTCCCTCGTTTGCGGTTCTAATGATTCCTTATATTTATTACAGTGATCAGTGGGGAACCGAAGGAACAATGATCAAAATTCTGAAGCACATCAAAGCTGGTCTTCAGCCAGTGACTGTGGCCAGCCTCCTTCATAAAGGGCCCGTCATATCCGGGTACAGACGCATCATAGCCGCACGGTGCTTTACGTCAATACTCAGTAAGTGTTTTTAGTGTTCTCTAAACTTGAACTGAGAATCTTAGATAATTATCATGTATTGGGACCCCAAACACAACAGGGTAGTTTCCTAAAGAAATCTGATGGGTCCATCATCGTCAGTTAGATTGTCAAAAAATAGTGGACACGTATTATTTCTTTCGTCACGTCTACAAAAAATAAAAACGATACAGTGCGTTGAAATTTTGCGTGACGTCACGCCGTGCTACCCTTTTTACCACAAAGTGACGAAACGAGCCCCCAATCCTGAACTTTGATGCGTTTTATCTATGTTATTTTTAGGGTTCCGTACCTGAAGGCTAACCAACGAGACCCTATTACTAATCTTCCGCTGTCCGTCTGTCTGTCAGCGCGCTGTATCTCAGGATCCATAATAGGTAGACAGTTGAAATTTTCACAGAATGTGTATTTCTGTTGCCGCTACAACAACAAATTTAATAATAAAAATATATTAAAAATTAAAGTGGGTGATTAAAGCAGGGGTGCTAGACACGTTTTTTTTTTTTTGCTTTTTTTGCTCGATCTTAATAATGTCAACAAGTAGACGCGTATAATCTTGTATGATGGTACGGAACCTTTCATGCGTGAGTCCCACTCGCACTTGTCCGGTTTTTTATTGAACTGGTAAAACAAAAAAAATACGTATTGTAAAATATTTATTGATAATCTAACTTACGGACTAAGGGCCGATTTCACCATTTGCTATAAAAACTAAGTTTTACTGAACTAAGCTTAGCGTAATCATATTTCACCATATAATTACCATAGAAAAGATTAAAGTGAGTTAACCTTAAAAGATAGACATATGCTGTCGCGGACTTTTTTTTAGAACTTTAAAAGGAGAACTTGAACCGTTTACGCAGCGCACATTTTTCATTGATGCCCCGCTCCTGTTAATCGCAGCGTGATGTTATATAGCCTATAGTCTTCCTCGATAAATGGACTATTCAACACAAAAATAATTTTTCAATTCAATCCAGGTAGTACCTGAGATTAGCGCGTTCAACCAACCAACCAAACAAACTAACTCTTCAGCTTTATGCGAGCTTAAACGCCGAAAACTGGGCGTTTAGAATTGGTGAAATCGGCCCTAAATATAATTATTATTTATGTACCATAGAAACATCCCTATTTTTATACATGACAATGTTCAAACCTCCATTCCAACGACAAATTTGAGGTCTTGCAAAAAAATTGCCACTAACGCTAAAGATTAATAAAATTGTGAAGAATTAAATATGTATTATTATCCAAAATTCTTATGTCAAATAATCTATACCAAGGTATAACTTTTATTTGTTTGTGTATTTATTGATCACTGAAATTTTGTTTTCAGAATTAAAGCAGCATGGCTTCATCAATGTAGAGAAAAATAGAGAGACACTGGAAATAGTAGATGTTACTTTAGGGCCAAAGTTGACTGGTCTTTAGATATAAGTATAATGATAAACTACTATAGAATATTTGTTTTTGTATTCATAACTTTTTGCATAATAAAAAGTTCACAAATGCTACCATATGGTAGCATTTGGGATTTCAATGTTTATTTTGGTAGTATATTTTTCCCCCATGTTTTTATTTACGGCATCCAACTTCGTGGAACTGCTCGTGTCTCCAACATTAGAATACTTCAAAGGTTTCAAAATGTTATCCTTAAAAACATCTCAAATGCACCGTGGTTCATAAGAAACTGCGAGCAAAACACAGTGCACCAGGTGGCGAAAATCTGGGCAGAACGATACAGAGCACGCCTAGAGTATCATCCAAATCCCTTGGCGAAAGCGCTTACAAAACCAGACCATAAAAGGCGGCTGAAAAGGTTGGCTGCGATGGACCTTGCAGAGTAGGGCATGATGATGTCATTTATAAAAATAAAGAAGGAATCTCGGTGGAGAAACCACTCTGCACTACCCTATCCTGGAACAATTCTGCTCATAGTCCAAGGACTGATTGCAAAAGAAAAAAAAAAAGTTTTCATTTAAATGTAAAATGGTTTATTAAAAGGATTGCGAACTTTGTTTTTAACTCTTCACAGATTGCTACGCAGTACATTGCTGGTTTGCTTGGTGAACATCGATTATAATAGGCACTACGTAGTACATTTTGTTTTCCTGTATGTCAAAGCAGCAATCTCAATATCAAATTGATGTCAACTGAGTAAGCAAATACACCTGCAGCAGGTGTGCAGTCAACAATTAAAATCTATTGCGTCTGCTAATTGGGCGGGCGACGGGTTAAATGAAAGAAGATAGCATTGATATGAACAATTTTATTTACGATCTGTATATAATGATATGATTTCTGTACACTTTACATAATAAGTCATCAACTAGATTCAAGCTAACTAGATAGATTTATGAGTATCTTAATAATAGGTAGGTAATGGCTTAATAATTTACAAATCCTAATAGTATAATCGAATGCTGTAACATTTAACAGTCGACGTAAATATTTAACTAATCTAGACATTTATTCTTACTTACATAAAATACAGCCATTTACAATAAAGAATTGGTATATTATTACTTATTAGTTTTAAATCTTTAGGAGCTTAATTGGTAGTTCAATTTTACAAATTATTCTTAAAACAGAGAAGGAAAATACTAAATTACGGTCATTTATATGGAGGTTCCCTACATTGGTAAAGCATTTCTAATTTTTATTTATACAAAATCAGTCTCCTACTATTTGTTAAGTCCGCCGTATGAAATGTACATTAGTAAAAGGAATTAACATAGTAATCTTATAACTCAAGGCAGTCACGCGTTGTCTCGTAGGACGTACACCACTGGACGATTGGAATATGTTAAACAACAATAGTTTGTCTTGAACCGCAACACACGTTAACTAAGCACTATACTTCTGATTTATTGATTAGATCAGACACAACTTCAAGCACACTTCAGTGTTTCACAGCCTTACTAACAGTCGTTCCAAGCTCTCACTCAATTTATATTAAATAATTACAGTCTGTCCTTATAGGTTAGGAATGACAATACTTAGGTTAAGAGTAGCTACCATTATTCTGTAGATTTATCATTTCATGTAATACTTTCAAGACAAATGGAACGAATTATCGATAAATTCATAAAAAATCAACCCAATTGATTATAGTGAGTAAATATTTTAATTTATCATTTCATGAATCAAAAAACATTTACCTATTCGGCTCCACAACAATAAAGCCAAAGGCCATGGATATAAAATTATATATAATAGTACAGAAAATTACCTCTAATTTCATATCATGCATAACACTTAGATATTAGATTCAGAACAGGTTTTAATAAAATGAAAAATAAAATCTCATTCGCCCAACGAGAGGCCATGTAATACGAACAAAGAATTCCAAAAATGGTAGTTAACATTTAAAACGGTGACATATCACAGATCACTCGAGACATTCTATAGAGCTTTTGAAAAGTGGAATGATACTCAATAGAGAAGTTAGAAGCGCAGTATCGATAAGCAGAGTGGCTCAGGGAGCCAGCGAGTCGCTGTCGTACTCTTTGGGAGCTTCGTCGTCGGAGGCCGCTTGCTCGCCGTAGTTCATGCTCTCAAAGTATTGCTGCGGCTTACCGTTCCACAGCGAGTCGTCGCGCGCGGCGGGCTCGGCGCGACCCTGCGGCGACTGTGACGTCAGCGAGCGCAGCTTGGCGTCCACGGAGTCGGTGCGCGAGTACATGATGGAGCGCGACAGCTCCTGCGCCAGGGTGTGCGGCGTGCTGACGGCCGGGTAGGGCTCGAGCGGCGGCGCGTAGGCCGGGTAGGGCTCCAGCGGCGGCGCGTAGGCCGGGTAGGGCTCCAGCGGCGGCGCGTAGGCCGGGTAGGGCTCCAGCGGCGGCACGTAGGCCGGGTAGGGGCACAGCGCGGCCGGCAGCGGACGAGCGCGCGGGAACAGCGGCGCGAGGCGGTCGGCTCGCGCGACGTACTCGGCGGCTAGCGTCGCCAAGCGCCAGTGCTCCGACTCATCTTCTGTTCTCTGTCGAAAGGCCCAACAGTTGTTACGGACACCGGACGCTCGTTAAACGTCGCGGTGCCTCCCTGCGGCCTGTGCGGCGAGCTGACGTTCGCTGACCTTTAATGAGTGTCCGAGTCCGCGAAGTGCCCGCGAGCCGCCACTAGCCATCCTCGAGCGCTCAGACTGCACGAATGCTACTGAATGACGAACTATTAGCTTATTATGGAAATAAAATGTTAACTTAGTTAATTTTATTGTGAGAACCGAATCATACTTGTGAGGATGGCTACTGACAACTCCGTGATTCAAATAAGAGGTACATAGGTACTGCAATCTTTCGTGATATCTACTGCTAAACTCCACCGTGTCAATAAACAGGAACTACCGGGTATTATTTTATGAGTACAACATCTGTGCATAACTTATCATTACTCTATTAGTTACCAAACCAATTACCAACAGTGTAAGGCCATGTGAGAGCATCGGTAATGCTTTGTTATTAGCCAATTATTCTGTGCCATTATGCCACTATGTCAATACAAACATACAAATAAAAAATTACAAAAATCATAAATAACAAAATGAACACATTCAGAACTAACATATAACGTGTCGTATAGTGAGTAGTGGCGAAAATAATTATACAATTTATAAAAATGTATTTTTATCTTGCACTTACCCATACATACCACAGTCTTCATTAATGTCCAGTAGTCACAAAAATGTTAAAATGTGCACGGAATAAATAACACTTGAAAATGTTTCAGTTTAATAATGGTTTTTTATAAGGTTTATAGTTTGATTTTGTTGGTATGTAAAATCCCACGCCATTGAAAGATGTCGCACAAAGGAATTGTGAGTCATGTACACATTTAAAATAAAATTTGAAAAAATATCTTTGTAATTAAAACGGCTCACAGGTTCCGAGTACGACAAATTTTACAAACAAAATGTGTCAATTGATATTAAACATGAATATGTGGGCTGGTGACTTGAAAATCGATCCAAATACTGAAGTTGGGTATCAAAATAATTATTGAGCTAAGATTAAAATTTTGATACAATAAGAAATACACCTATTTCAGTACTTTAAGAAGGATGTAGACGCCACTCGAACCGTCGCTTAAGTTAGTGACGAGGACACACAATCGTTAGCACATGCTCGCCTACACTACGGACCGACTCGCTCTACGTAAAACTAAACCAAACTAGAATCGGGGCGTGCCCCGGCGGTAAAGTAACCGAAGCGAAACGAAACGACGGGGAAAACAAAACTTACGATCGACATAATGGCATGCGAGACGCGGCCCGACACGAAACTACGAGCACGTCAGGTCCGCCGCGCGCGGGCACTCGGCGGCTACGAGCCGGAATCTTTAAAGAACCACGCGTTCCAGAACGAGCGGCCGCGCACCTTGGGGTCCGGCGCCGCCGGCGACCGCCGCACCGGCACCGACGACTTGGGCTCGCGCTCCTTGCGCGCCGCCGAGCCCGAGCGCGCCGAGCCCGCCGAGCGCGCCGAGCGCACCGAGTGCGCCGACGGGGGCCGGGCGGGCCGCGCGGGGGGCCGCGCCGTGTGCAGCGGGATGCGCGACGGGCGGCGGCGCGGCGTGTCGGCGATGCGCGCCTCGTCGTCGTCGGGCTCGTCCGGCATGTGCAGCGGCTCCATGTCGCGCATGCTGGAGTGCGCGTCGCGCGAGGGCGAGGCGGGCGAGGCGGGCGAGGCACTGCGCGCCGGACTGCGGCGCTTGCCCTCCAGCTGACGCACCAGAGCGCGTGCCCCTTCCAGCTCGATGCTTTTCTCCTCCAGCTGTGAACAGAGAACGTATCGAATAAGTTAAGAATCAAAAAACTTGAGAGGTGTCAAGGGACACCCGAATGGAACGAAGTTCCTTTGGATTATATATACAGGGTGTAACGGAAAGGTGTGGTCATATTTTAAGAGCCGGTTCTGCCCATGGAAACGAACAACTTTCTCGAGATAAAAATTGAAAATTCCCAAAAAAAAAATTGGACTTTCCATACAAAGTTATCATCAGCTGATCAACATTTGTATGGGAGATAAAAAAGAATTTTTAGAATTACCTCGGATTTTCTTGAGGAAAGTTGTTCATATCGATGGGCAGATCCAGTTCTTAAAATATGACCACACCTTTCCGTTACACCATGTATACATATATATATGTATATCAACTATAGCAAAAAGTGTCGTTACAACTTTTGGTCTTAATTTTTTCCGTCTAGCCCCCTTTCGCAACGCACGATGAGGCAACTTCGTTCCAAAAAGAAACTGGGTGTATAACGATAATGAACCTTGCAATTCAGGAATTCCGGTGAACGAACTTGACAAACAACTGACTAATATTTAAAATGAACTACAGGTGTAATTGGTTAGGTATGATATAAAGACGCAATGTAATTGCGAGAACTACACAGGAAGTCCGTCACGACTTCATGAGTCAACGACACACTAATTTGATATCCTTCGTTGAAGCCAATACCTGGATTTCAGTTTCATTTGTAAATAATAAAAATTTACGACTGGTCCGCAATCACGTATCATGTCCGAGTCAGGACCTGATAAACTTGACAATTCCGTTAACCCTGAAGATAAGGAAAAGTTGCATAACTTATTATATACCTGCATGAGCAAGTAATATTTTATGTAATCGTTATCTTACAGGTAAGTTGCGTTTTAATCGAAAGTAATGTTGTATTTATTTCTCAGAAGGAAGGCAGTTTTTGTAGAAGCAGCTCATGAAGCATAGCCTATCATTATTCTCCTGCCCTTATCCCAATTTATTTGGGGTCGGCGCAACATGTCTTTTTCTTCCATACTCCTCTATTAGTCGTCATCTCTGTAGTCACCCCCTTTTTGCCCATATCCTCTTTCACACAGTCCAACCATCGTTTCTTTGGCCTTCCCCTACTCTTATAGCCATCCACATCCATACACAAGACTTTCCTCACGACATTTTCTTCATTCCTCCGCATCACATGCCCATACCACGACAACCAATTTCCACACAACTTTTCAGTCAGCGGTGCCACTTTCAGACTTTCTCTTATATACTCATTCCTAATTCTATCCATGCGCGTAACCTATCCTAGAAGGCATATTACTAGTATTCTACTGGCTGAGAGGTTTACGACTGTATATGTATTGTTGAATGTGTGTTATGTTGACTCCCTCTGGACTTATGTCCAGGAGATTTTTACCTTAATAATAGCAAAAAACCGGCCAAGTGCGAGTCGGACTCGCGCACGAAAGGTTCCTTTATCTATAAAAACGGCAAAAAATCACGTTTGTTGTATGGGAGCCCCCTTAAATATTTATTTTATTCTGTTTTTTAGTATTTGTTGATATAGTGGCAACAGAAATACATCATCTGTGAAAATTTCAAATGTCTAGCTATCACGGTTCATGAGATACAGCCTGGTGACAGACGGACAGCGGAGTCTTAGTAATAGGGTCCCGTTTTACCCTTTGGGTACGGAACCCTAAAAACGATTGCAAACTTACTCTAAATTTGAGGTCTTCGTTGAAGTCTCGCGCACGCTCCAGTCTCTCTAACAGCAATGTGCGCTGCGCGGCCGCGCGTCTCAGGCGATCGCTCAATACCTGGAATCCACATTTTACTAATAAGTAATGAATAATAAAAAGGGTAAATGTTTCAGTCGTAGAACATAAAGTCGATAATCAAATTCAAAGTAGTCTAAATTGACATTATACGGGGTTATTTTCTTATCACTATCCAAATTCACAGGGTATATTCTAACCATGATTATGAACAACTTTCAGTATGGGACCAAATCGGAAATTACGAAAAAAAAATCTGCTATTTCATACATTTTGGTTGAGTAGATATTGAAATTTAGTATGAAATAACCGTTTTTTTTTTCGTAATTTCTGAGTTGGTCCCATACTGAAAGTTGTTCATAATCATGGTTAGAATATACCCTGTGAATTTGGAAAGTGATAAGAAAATAACCCCGTAGAGAGGTAAAATTGTTTGTGAAAGGTTATCCCTGAAAAGCACTGATTGGATTACGAAAATTCACTGGTATTAAAAGGTACAAAGTTACTTTTTGTTTTGAATAATTGGACGGTTACAGTGTGCCACGGGCGCGAACACGCGGGAAAAGACTAGTTTTGAAAATAGGCAAATTAAAGGCCTTGCAGGGAAAGCAAGCAATAATCTAACGCAATTTATCTAATAGCGTTTGATGATAAAGGCACCGGCCTTTATCAAAAGTAAAACTGAATATTCATGATGAGTCTCTCAACCTGCGATTTAATGTTATCCTTTTTATTGCATATTCCACGAAAGGATAAAAGAGTTAGAGTTGTGTTATGGCTTAATACAGAGTTATCACAGGTTCACAAAAATAAAACGTTATTTTACATGTTTTTAGTAGCCATCACCAAATATTTGTAGCAAAATGTATTAAAACCTGCAGGGTAGGTGCTCAAAATGCTGATGCTGATCAATGCTGCATTATTTTCAACTTGAACTAAACATTTATTTTGTGTAGCAATTAAACTCTCTTTTATTTTGCAGTAGTACCTACATGAGTCCCTAGTTTTTTATTGAAATACATACTTCTATCAATTTTTGCGCTAAAGGACAGTTTTTCGTAATCTAACATGATTTCAGTTCAGGGAGCAATGCAGAAATGATTCTCTGTACAGTTACACTTTCAATTAGTAAACATGAATCTATTAATATAAAGTATTATAGGATACGCAATATCAAGCAATGTAATAAAATTAGCCTCCAATACTGGGATGATTTATTTACATGAATGTAATTACTATAAGTGAACTTCCTTCTGATGAAGGTGATATTATAAATAATAAACAAGATAGGTCATAAAGAAATAGCAAATCATAAAAAGGAAACGCACTAGTCACCAGTCCAACTGCTATCAATCATTTAGAATAGGCCAAGGCTTATGACGCATGCGTGGCTATAGCATATGGTATTGTTTTCAAGTGTTTTGCGATAGGCTTTGCACGTGAACGTGATGCAAACAAAAAAGCGCTATGTTTATGGCGAGGACGTAAAACATTAGTGACGATAATGATATCTAAACACATAGATATGTCCACGACACAAAATACTTAATCTAAGCAGGGATTGTGGAGTTAGTGGCGGTGTCTGCTCGGCCGCGGACACACTCCATTAGCTCGACAGATCTGCGTAATTCTGCCGAAATCTGAGATTACGTCACAGCATCAGGCAGCTCGTTAGTGCAACGACAGTTTTGAAGAACGACTAGCACGTACTTCGTTACCTCACTCGTTCTGCAATTAACGGCTTTAACTGTTTTTTTTTAATCTTTTTGTTAATGCAACACAGATTTCTATAATGACCCAAAAGGCGAGAAACTTCCTAAAATTGACACCTTACCGCAAGTTCCATGCACTGAGAAGTTCAAATCGGCACACTAAACAATACGATTGATGATTAGATAAAACAGGGTCACAAATAGATGATTCAAGTTTTTTAACCGACGAAAAAAAAGGAGGAGATTCTTAATTCGACCGTTCTTGATTCGTTCGTTCGTTCGATCTTTATTTTTTTAATTATTTATAGGCCTCCGTTTGACCATTATCACATCTGATGGTAAGCGATGCTGTGGTCGACGATGGAGGACGCTTGGCTAGAAGTAACCTATTCACAGAAATCATCCAGAACATGTCTCAAGCGATCATCTCTCACTCTTCTCTTCATTTATCTGTATCAATCTGTTTTATGTCAATTAATAAATAAAAGCATACCTGATTTTGAACGGTGGAGGTGAGCAGCTGCCTCTGAAGTTCGACAGGATTGCTCTCGAGGAGAATCGCCGCGAACTTCTTGGAGTCAGGCGTGGCCACGCGCGGCGGGCGCGCGGGCGTGTCGAGCGCGGCGTCCAGGCGGCCCAGCGGCGAGCCGGCCGCCGGCGCCGGGCTGGCCGCCGCCAGCGCCTCCAGCTGGGCGGCGCGCAGCAGCAGCGCGTCCCGCTCGGCGCGCAGCCGCGACGTGTCGCCGCACGAGCCGCACAGCCCGTCGGCGAGCGCGCGCGTGAACGACTCCTCCACGGTGTCGACGGGGTGCCGGTCATCGAGCTCGCCGCGTAGCTGTTCTGCCTCGTCTCGTAGCCGCACTCCTTTCCTCTGGATGACGTCGAGCAACGCCCACAGCTCGTCTTCGAGCGGACGAGTGCGTGTGGCGGACGCGGAGGCAGACGCTGACGAGGAGTGCGCGTCTTTCCCGCAGGAGGTCTCGGTGCTGAAGCCGGAGTCCTGCACGGAGGGCTGCGGCTTGGCGCGCGCGGCGTCCCCGGCGCCGGCCGCCAGCTTGCGGCGCACGCGCACTCCGGGCTCCCAGTCTCGACGTGTCCCGCTCGCGGGCGTCGACGGCGCCATCTTGGAGCGCAGGTTTGGGAATGTCTCGATGACGAGGTCGCGAAACTCAAGCAAAGCTCCGACTTCATTCTGGAGTTCCTAATTAAAGGAAATATTCATAAATAATAATCGGAAAACATAATCACACAACAAAAGTTAATCTAATAGGGACGTGGGATCATACGGCTCACACTCGCCGTGGTTGCGGTCAAATGTTACTGCTTCCGCCCCGAATGCGAACAATTATCTTAAAAATCTTTGCTTTACATCCAGTTCGTCTGTACAACGCACAGATAAGTTAGTTAATAATGATGCTGATAAGAAATCAAATCGTTATATGACTAACCTGTAGAGCGACGAGGGACTTAGCCTGCTCCGAGATGAGGTAGTGAAACGGTCCAGGCGGTGAGCGCAGTTGCAGACACTCCATGCCCGAGCCACCTGACCCGCCGCTGGCGCTGTCTGCACCGCCCGTCTGGAAAGAAACAACAATATTATCAGACTTGCTCATATTCAACTTCATACTTAATAAATACTACATACAGTATTGGATGGAATACTGACGCAAATGAAGATGATAGCAATCAGTAGTAGTACTTTGCCGACGATAATATTGGCAGGTTTTCGCAACATCACTTTTGACGAGTTGGGATGACAAATCTAAGGACTATATTTATAACTTAAACCAGCTAAAACGAGCATCGCGCACAATACTGTAGCAATTTAGTAAATCACACAGTCATTAGCAGGCAGGGTTTTTTTAAAGGAACACAAGTAATGTCGCCGTGCGCCCCAGCGTAAAATTGTTTCATGGTCGAGTGCGTCCCGGACACAACGTCCACAATTCTCGACTCTCTTCCTCCGCGACCATTGTGTGCTATTGCATTATAAAAAAAAACTCTATTGCTAAATCTCTTTGAATTGGTCTTACTTCCAAATGATAATAAGGTAGGACCATAGCGTCGTCTATAAGCGGATTAAATAAATCATCGTTTGCAAACAGTTTATCGTGTTCGTTTTAACCAACTTCAAAAAGGATAACCGCCTTATCAATTCGGATGTTTATATTATTATATATATTTTTATATGTATGTTCGGGCATAACTTCGTCATAATTATAAAGACGGATTTGCAAAATTCTTCTTTTGTTCGAAAGGGGTTTATTCCGAAATGGTCCCATTTAAATTTCATATAGATCTGATGAAGAGTTTCGGAGACAGACAACGGAACTCTTCAAAAAATGACAGCAATTCAACCGCGATTACTGCTATCGCATAAATATGCATTGTTAACACAATTTAATGGGGAATCACAACTAAAAAGTGAAAATTAAAAACTTTATTAAAAAAAAATAGAACAGACTTAAAAAAATAAACCAAAAAAGTGCAAAATAACTTTAATTCGGAAGTCGGTGTCAAAAAACGATGAAACAAAACCAGAAACAACTTCCAAAATTAAAGTTATTTTGCACTCTTTTGGGTTTTTTTTCGAAAGTCGGTTCAATTTTTTTTTAATAAAGTTTTTATTTGGGTATCAACTACTCACGTTGTTGTATGTCTGTTAATTTGAAATAACCTGATTATAGTTAACGAAAGATTCATCTTCCAACTAATAATGCAAGTAAGTAGGTGTTGCCCTTTAGATCGCAGGTTTCATTTCTAGCACTGGCTTAGATTTAATTCTGCACAAATAATTAATGTAATGAGTAGAATAAATTCATGCAATCTGTGTTTTCCATCAGTTTCTGCCACCAGACCTAGTTTATAGTAATCAGATGTTTCGTAAACTCTGTATTAGATGCTCTACGATGCTTTTCAGACCTCGCTAACAGTTAATGCCTGCAATTGACATTTCAAACGCAGGTAAATGGAAACTTTACTATAATTTAATGCCACGATTAGGCTATCAGCTCAGTTAACTGTTTTCATAATACAAAAATCAAATTCTCGGTTTTGGTGACGTCAAATTCTCCCGAGAGTGAGAGAGAGGAGCATTATGAAATAGTCGAACGAATGAACTGGTCTACTGGCCTGTTTGGTGTAAATTAATCTAGTGTTAATAAACCGCAATTTCAAACATGACTCGTCATTAATTAGGGTTATATACTATCTGTGGTGTTACGAATCTCATCAAAACTCTACCACAACAGTAGTAACATAATCTAAGGCATATATTACCTGACTATAACCTATATTCCATGGAAGTCAATGTTTCAGCCAACGGTTTTGACACAGATTTTGTCAGTAACTTGCTAAACCTTTATCAGCCATCAATTTGATAAGAGTGCTTTTGCTACATACTAGAGAGAATGTCGATGTCGTTTTCAAAGTGCTGATAATGCACCAGTGTTCATTTTCAAAACTACATTGTGAGTTTGCGACATATCATTGTTATCGAAGTACGAAAAGATATTGTATCTTTAGATATAAAATAACCGTGCATCTGTAGATTCGGTAGACAGACGGGCAGTTTTTTGTGAATAACATAAATAACGATGTATGTATTTATGTATGACACGTTTGCTATTGTTACTGTAAACAATACACAGTTCTACATTCAGTCGTCATCATAATTGACAGCCTGTCCGAGCCACTGCTTTCCTCGTATTGTGTCCGTTGCTAAAGGACATCATCTGGTACAACATACTTACATAAACGGCTACATTGACGGAGGACTTGGACTGGAGACCTTTGTTCAAGCTTTGTTGGCTTAAACATAGTGGGCCTTGTTTAATAATAATTTTATTTAAAAAAAATCTAAAAAACACTTTATTTTTCGTGTTCTTTTCAAAAAACCCTTATATTATATACACCCATATAATGGGAAATTGGGAATGAAAAAAAATAACTAGTCCGCCATCTTTGCGAATCCGCCATATTGGATTTATCATGCATTGTCATCCAAACTAAAAATATAGGTAAGTCAATTTCAGCTTAAATGAGAAATGGCAACAGAAGCTGGAGAAAGTTGGCTTGAAAATCAGCAGAACCAAAACTGAATACATGTTCTGCGATTTCGGCGGTCTCTCCAGTTCTGAAGCTGTAGTGCTAGATGGCGCGCTTCTCCCAGTCTGCTCCGATTTTCAGTGTCTCGGTTCACTCGTGCAAAGCGATGGCGAAATAGATCGGACTGTTAAGCACAGAATTAACACTGGATGGATGAAATGGCGGCAGGTCACCGGGACTATCTGTGACTCCCGCATTCCCCTAAAACTTAAGGGGAAGATTTATAAAACAATGGTCAGACCTGCTGTCTTGTATGGTTCAGAATGTTGGGCCACAAAAGGGATGAATGAAAAGCAATTGCATGTAGCTGAGATGAGAATGCTAAGAGCGATGTGTGGTGTTACGCGCATGGATAGAATTAGGAATGAGTATATAAGAGGAAGTCTGAAAGTGGCACCGCTGACTGAAAAGTTGTGTGGAAATCGGTTGTCGTGGTATGGGCATGTGATGCGGAGGAATGAAGAAAATGTCGTGAGGAAAGTCTTGTGTATGGATGTGGATGGCTATAAGAGTAGGGGAAGGCCAAAGAAACGATGGTTGGACTGTGTGAAAGAGGATATGGGTAAAAAAGGGGTGACTACAGAGATGACGACTAATAGAGGAGTATGGAAGAAAAAGACATGTTGCGCCGACCCCAAATAATGGGATAAGGGCAGGAGAATGATGAATTTCAGCTTAAACCAGAAACCGAGAAGTGGGTCAAATTTAACTTCCAAGATTTGTTATTCTGTAGTTAGTTACAGTCATTCGAAGAAGGTTTTGTCCTATGTGATGGATGAGACCTTGTTATCTTGAATTTAGAATCCACTAATCAGTATTTAAACTAAGCTTAAGGTCAGCGAGTCTTATTTTTTTTTTTTTTGTGGGTTGGGTAATCATCCAATGACTTTTCCCGCTCCCACCTAGAGCGTGTCAGACTTTTACTGACTAAAACCCACCCCTGTTCCTTCTTTGCCTGAGTGCCCGGGCGCGGTAACTCTGTTTCGAATTTATTCGCGACCCAATTTATCCGCGACCTTTATAAATAAGGCTGAGTATGAAACAGGTAGCCCTTTAGTAACCGTTTTGTCAGTCATATCCAGTAGGTACTGACTGAAGTCTAGTTTAGTCATTTAAGATAACTGAATGACGCACACGTCTTCATTCGAAAACAGTATGGAACAGCTGAGAGATATATGAATCACATATGAAGTTATCAATATCTTTGAGTCAGCTCGGGAATTGTGTGAAACTAAGTAACTAACTTTGGTTTCTATATAGAACAAAGTTGAAAGATGAATGAACTATGTCAACGATGTCATTTGATTTGGGACAAACTTCGCCTTACTATGATTTCATCATCATTTCAGACCAAAGACGTCCACTGCTGGATATAAGCCTCCCAAATGTCGCCACAACGACTGGCCCTGTGCGTCTCGCATCTATCGAATTCCCGCGACCCTCACCAGGTCATCGGTCTACCTTGTGGGATCCCAAGGCCTTCCAACGCTGCGTCTTCCGGTACGCGGTCGCTACTCCAGAACCTTTCGACCCCATCGACCATCTGTTCTGCCAGCAATTTGCCCTGCCCACTGCCACTTAAGCTATGCTCTATAGGTACTTTAAATTGTTAACAATACTAAAGTGTCTGCCATGACACCAAATTTGGAAAATAGCAGCCCGTTCTCTTTGAATTTGCAATGAATTACGTTACTGGCTGGACTCCAGAAAAGGAAAGTTCGCAGGATTGTATAAAATCGTTTCCGCTCGACCGACGTATTGGTTTACGGTTTTGAATAATTCTAAGTCAATTAACGAAAACAAGTTATGTTATCTACAATGGCGGTACGGCACGGTGTGTCGAGAAAGCGCGTAGTGACGGTAATGGCCGGCCTATCGCCTGTTGACAGACGAGCTCAACAATCGACAGACTTTTCATTCAATGACACTCTGTTTTGGCGGTTTCTTCGTTTCACTTTCTTTACAATTGCGTCAGCGCAAGGCCGCGTCTACATCCACGCCAGCTGCGTGTTATTATAATAGCAATTCACTAATGTGTTATGACATTAAGCTGCTCGTCGTGATTAGATGTTAGTGCCGGATCTGTCGATTGTTTATTTTCACCCGGCGAGACGTAACAATATGCAAATTATGGACGCGTGCACATGTACATAACATAATGACACTTTCATAAATGCGAGTAATGATGAGTATTTAGATTGCACACAGTGTTGGATCTCTAAATGTTTGTACAATCACGACGATCGATGCTGCAGGAGATTTCTCCATCTTCAATATAAAATCGAAGAGTCTGTCTTTAAATCTCCAATAACATGTACCTACTTGAAACAAATCAAACGAATGTGCAAATGCGTCATTGCCAAATTGAAGTACTTGAACGGAGATTGATAAATCACGTAGGTCTGAGAGCGAGGACAAAGAGCCAAAAAATTTATTTCTTAACTGACCACTACAGAACGTTTTTGATGAATACAGTTAATAAGAATAAAAATATAAACACCTGTCTTACTAAACTCTTCCACTAGTATTTTGTGTAGGATTTCATTTAACCAAATAAAGACTACTGAAATCAATTATACACGGCCGACTGACAACTTCTGCAGCCCAACTTTATGAGCCGATTTTCAAACTCATCTAATGTCCGAGTTTCCTTGGTGGCAAAGGACAACTGTAAAGTTCTACTACAATTACCAACAATCATTATAAGTGTCGTGACAAGATATTCTAAAACTGTATTGTCATTGGTTTAAACAATGTTACTGTAGGTAAGTTACCAGATAATTATTAATTTTGCAATCTAGGTGCTGTCCAAGGACAAACGCCTGTGAAGTACGCAGTAGGTGACTCGACTACGACTACGGCTGATATTATTCGAATAAAAAAATAATACAATAGAAGATTTTCCATCTAACATAGATGTTATTGTGATGAAGTTTGAACCAATTTTTTGTGTAGATCTGACTCATACTGACTTTATTTTAGGTTTGTATAAATTCAATGACCATTCTCTGGTAAATGATACATAAATATACATATAAATCAAACTTTGACAATAAATAATAGGTTTATAATTCAGTATTTTCAAATTCAGTTTTAGACTGAAAGCAAACAGCTTTTTGCTCATAGTTTCCTACGTTCGTGACTGCGGGTATTACCAAGACTATCAGGTGTTCCATTATCACTTGATGGCCCAATCACTGCACGTGACGTGATACACCACGTCCATACGTTTTACGAGACGAATTCGTTTCGATGGCCGCTCTACATGCGCTGCCATGAATAACAACCAGCATTATCTTACCGTTAGCGTTAGCCACATTCTCGGGTACTTATTTTTTATTATCATTTCTATAACCACTTATTACATCTGTGTACTCGGCCAAACGTGACGAGTAATCTGCATCGATTAAAATAAATGTTACTATTACGAGTACAAATTATTTTCGTCTGTGAATAGGGACAAGGATGGCACACTGAACAATGAGGCGGAAAATTATTATAAGAGATCCGGTCGGTTCATTAGGTAATCGCTTAATGAGTGAAGCGTTTCCTGCGTTTTTATGTCATAGAAAATCATTGAGAACGTACACGAAGGTAATTTTAATATTATCCGTAATAAACCGTACACCGTTTTTAATTGTGAGAACTGAAGATTAGGTAAGTGTGGAATTTGCAGAGGATGACTGACGAAATGCCGACCTTCAATAATGAGAGGCACAATAACAGAAAGCTATATTCGCGCTAAATCACATTTGTTTGGATGCTGCATCACGATTGTAGCAACACAGAATCGCGACTTCTGTGAGTGTGATGTAAACGAGAAGCGAATCGATCATTTAAACACGATCAGATATCCAATCGATTATGTCTACATGATCGATGTTTACCTTTCCATCATTGCTGTAAAAACTCTCCGTGCGCCCTAATTTTCACTTCACAACGTTCAAGCGAAACCCACGGGTACTAAATTACTAATCGATCAACCATAAAGGGTTTCAATAAAATCTGAGCTTACCACAAGCGAATTTAGAAAGTTAAGAATATAAATAAGATAATTACAAACTCGTAAAAGATAAAGCTGTGTAATTGTGTATGAAAAAGACATTACACGTAGCGAGTGCTATTCACATTCTCTGTACGTTTACCGTGCCCACGGCGAAAGAAATTCTGAGGTGCTTAATTAGAAAGATTAACAGCAACGGTACTTTTGGGCAATCTTCGTGCAGTTGAGGAATTTAAAGTTCTAATTTTATTAACGCACGCCCCGTTTGTTTCGTAGACAGTGCATCGTTTATTTATTTCTGTACGATATGAAGTTGATGGGAGGTAAACAGTTACTCGTCAAAGACTTCGTTTTGTATGTTCTGAAGCAGTTCATGTTGAAGTATGTTACATGTACATTCTTAACGCAGCGCTGTGTGTGGTCTTTGTAAGGAATAAGGTCATCTCATCTCTTCCTGGCTTCTGTGAGCGTTGTAATAGGCGCTTTTGAGATAATATCAGGCGTAAGGCAAGCAGTTTTCTACACTGAAAACTGATAAGATCACTCCGCGAAAACTTCGTTTCCCGCAGGAACAGATGGCAGCCGATTTCAGAATTTTTGGTTGTCTTTACTTGAGTTTTCGCCGCCATCGTTCGAAGGTTCTGAAAGGCTAAATTAAATGCTCGAGGGATTTGTTAGAATTCTCTGAGATTCTATTTTCAACATCTTTTTTTAAGCTCCTGGTGTTATTCTCCATTTGCAAACTTTTCAAGAAAACATGATCGCACATTCAGATTGGATTTAGCGTGAATAATTATGTTTCTCAGCAAGTACAATGCTTTTGTATTTAATACGTGCCTCAGGTATCACTTCACATCGATTACGAATGCTCACGACTTCGAAGCCACATCAACAGTCCCTATATAAATAGGTATATAATGTTCGTAAAAACATATTATCTAGTGTATCTAGAACATTTGTCATATACTTAAACGAGATATTAGGAACATTCGTGGTCCCACGTTTTTACACAACCTACAGACAAACAGTCTTCTTCACGTAATTGTCAAATACATAACCACTATATAACGTGTTTCACTATATAAACGGAGAAACGTTCTGTTTTTTTTAACCTTAAGCAATAAAAATGATCGTAACATTAAGTGACTACCTATGTTATTGTTTCGTATTTGTGTTTGCATGCCATATTTAAGCACAATTTATTCATGTAGATTTTAAAAGCCAGAAGGAAAACCTTTCTGGCTTTTAAAAACTACATGCAGCGTCAGTTCAAATGGTGTGGTGAATTTGGCTACGCTTTTTTTTTTTGTGGGTTGGGAAATCATCCAATGACATCTCCCGCTCTGGGTGGAGCGGGAGGGCGTGTCAAACTCTTACTGACTAAAACCGACCCCAGTTACTTCCCTGTCTGAGTGTCCAGGAGAGCGGTAACTCTGTTACGAATTTATCCACTACCCCTAGACATTGCCTGCATGTCTAGGGGTAGTGGATAAATTCGTAACAGAGTTACCGCCATGATGGGCCCCGTCAGTGGTGGCGGACACTCATCTCTTTGAGGCGCGCGTGGAATACTACGCGCCGTCGACTCACACGCCTGGTGCTGATCGTTCGGCGAGCTACCCACTACTCGCCGTCCGCAGGCCCGGGTCTACGGTGGCCGGGCATCGCCTCGCGGCGCCGGAAGCCCCAGGCGTCTCCTGCGGCGGCGGCTGCTGAGGGCGTGAGGGCGACTCTGTTGTTGAGCCACCCTGACCCGCTCCGCCTCCTGCTTCGCGAGCATTACTGCTTCGCTGGAGGAGCCTGCTTCCCATTCCCGCTCGCTCCATATCATGGCCTGGACCAGGGCCGGGCGCGAAAGGTCGCTGCTGCCGATCGCCTCCACGAAGACACGGCGGGGCTCTGCCCAAGCGGGGAACATCTCCACCGTGTCCTCTAGGCGATCCTCACAGTGGGGACACCCGGGCGTTTCCCTCCGCCTTATCCTACCGAGGAACCTTCCGAAACTTCGTGTTCGGTGAGGAACTGCGTCAGGCGGATGGTTAGGACGCCGTGACGTCTCTCCATAATGGTAGGAGGGGTTAATTTGGCAACGCTAGTTTCGATATTTCATCAATTAATGTGATCTCCGGATCAGGCAAGATTACTGTTTGAATATCTATCGATGAGAATTTATCTAGGTAAGCAAATAAATTAATAGTACTTACCCAATACCTCAATATAATGAAGCATCGTACTATGTAAGTACTTAATTTTATTTTAAACGTTTGCTAATTGCTTATCTGGTTTATGACAACTAGTGACGTTCGTAAATATCGTAAGTATAGGTATTGACTTGTCAGGATTGCGGGAGTGGGCACCCGCAATTGCGGCGGTAAGGGTCAACTCACACCAAAAGAGCGTCGAAGCGCAGCGCAGTTTCAGTGTCATATGAATTTTAGCTTTATTTTCATTACTGCAATACTTATTATCGCATGAGAAATAGACTTCGCCGGAATTCCCGCGGCGCCGCGGCGCTAAGGCCCCTCTTTGAGGAGTGTCGTGGATAAATTCGAAACAGAGTTACCGCGCCTCTGACACTCAGACAGGGAAGGAACAGGGGTGGGTTTTAGTCAGTAAAAGTCTGACACGCCCTCCCGCTCCATCCAGAGCGGGAGATGTCATTGGATGATTTCCCACCAAATAAAAAAAAAAGTATATCTAGGTATTGACAATAATACTAAACAGGGAAAACTTCTTTTATTATGAATTGTTTAAAGGAGATTCCTTATCACATTGACGCTATTTCTTGGGATTCATAACGTAAGTGAGTTTACACTACAATAGAGCACGCTTTAGAAGAAAGCGATAAATATTACAAAAGGTATTGTTAAAACGTAGATGTATTAATTTATTAATGTTATTAATAAATTTAATTTATCACTAATAATAATAGAATATAAAATCAGCGATCTGTATTCAGAGCATTCCAATGGTTCTAAAACAATGATAGTATAAATTAGGTCGCATTAAAAGAAATCTATTCATGTTGTTGCCAACTATTATTATAATATAGAAAGCCTTTTATGGAAGCCATAATAACGCGAGTCGCTAGACACAGAAAGGAGACACTATTTGCATGATAATACAAAACAAACTCTTTATACAAATGAAACAGAAAAAGTTTGCCCGAGGCTGAGTGGTGACAAGCATTTTACACCTGGGAAAACATTGCAACGTAAGCAAAACCAACTGATAAGTTTGCGAAACATACAATACGTAGAAATTGGCAACCATTATTGCAAGTGACACTGTAAATAGGAGGGGCAATATCTGAACTGTGATCTGTGACATAATATAATTACAAAATTATGTATCTTTTGTAATTTTATTTGCTTTTATTGATGTCACGTCAGTCAAATCAGACAGTCCGAAACATCACTGCTCGATCTAGCCAGTCAACCGGCAAATTATTAAAATTGGATGTTCGCAAAAAATGAAATCGTGTGCACTATTGTATTCATTGTCCTATTTCGAGAGGTAAATGTAAACCACATTTGTGCACGCGTATGCAAATTGCTATGCTACAACTGAATATTCTGTGTTCACGTTCAGAAACGAAATAGCGCTGAAAATTGCAGTGAGAATTTTCTTCAAAATATTTTCTCATTTTCAATAGCTCTCGCATAGGTCAAGTATTTCGATTTGAAATCATTACATTTCGAAAAACAAAGTCACCCGCCGCGTCTGTATGTCTGTTCGCGATAAACTAAAAACTACAGAACGGATTTTCATGCGGTTTTCACCAATAGATAGATTGATAAATGAGGAAGGTGTGCGTGTTTTTGGTGGTTAATTTGTACCCGTGCAAAGCTGGGGCGGGCTAATAAATTCTATTGTAAGTATTGTAATCGTTGTTTGTAAAAGCGAAGCCACAAAAGTCCTTCATTCTATACAAAGAGGTTTTAATAAACGAAGTTGGCTTCGACTTTGCAAATTGGATTTATAAGTGGTATAACAATACAAAATATAATATGATTTAAACTAGAAAGATCAAGGTACCCAAATGGGAGAAACAAGGCTAAGTTATTTTTGTTAAAAAACACTAGTAATCAAGGAACGAGTATATCATTTGCAATGCCATATTTTGCGTGACGTGTGTACATAAATTATGTTAGAACACGCGATTAATAATAAGCGTAAGTCATCAAATGGCAAGTACAAAAAATAGGACAAACGTATGATATGATATCCAAGTGTACGAACAAAAAGTAATGGAATACCCCGAGCAAAAACATTAAGAGCCTACACCATCTCAGCTCAAATTCTAATTTCGCCCCCACTTCCCCGCGTGCCACTGCACTCTTTATCTCGCTCGCACACTTTTGCTCGCAGAGACGCGACACGCGCGGCCTTGAGGTCGAAGCGATTTCGTTAGAGTAAACTACACTATTATCGGACGAGTACTAAGAAATAAAATTATCAATCTAATTTAATTTTAACTTGTCATTTTATGAATATAAAATTATATATTATATCGCAAATACAATTTCAATGTATCTATAAACGATCAGTTTCCAGTATAAGCTGACCTCTCAGTGTGCGGAAAGCCTATAAAATGCGAGATCAGCTTATACTGGACGGTATAGGTGATGTCTAGCCGTGCACACTATTTTATTTTACCTACCTACTTCTATAAAATACTAGTCAAATGCGAGCCAACTTTGCGCTGTGGGTTCCGCCAATTAGTTTTGTAGTAAGTTTGCGTTTTATAGTTTTAGTGTATGTATGTTATGTGACAGCCGTTTGCGCATGTAGGTAATTATGTAGGTTGTAGGTATATGCAAGTACCTAGGTATACATACATATGGTATACATAGGTTAGAAAAATCGATTCTAAACCACTACATAAATTGTAGAATTTATGCAGTGGTTTAGAGTCGGTTTAGTAGCAGTAGAGCTACAAAAAACTAGTCAAGTGCGAGTCACCATTGCACTGAGGGTTCTGTAGGTACATTGGCTTGGTAGTAAGTTTACGCTGTGCCATTTTAAAATCTTATAATAGGTAGCTTTCTCCTTGTATTACCACTTTCTTAGTTATTATGCATCTATATAAGAATGAATCGCCGAAATGTAGGTATGCGTATATCTTTCGAAGGACTTCACCAAATTGCATAATTCTTTTTTTGTTGTGTTCGTGATTCTCAGGACAAGGTTTGTATAAATATAAGATAGGTAGGTATAGGTAGGATAAGTAGGTAAGTATGCAGGTAGGTATGTAGGTAGGTATGATAAATACCATAAGTTTTTTTCAAAGTAATTAAAAATAGTCAAAATTAAATAACATTTATTTTTAATCGCTTAAATTTCTAATTTACATAGTTAGAACATGTCTGGAATTGCATAGCTCAGGTAACATGCATGTTTTATAAAAATGTTCTAATTTTAGTTCCATTTCAGAAATATTGGTCATCTTTCTATAATTTCGACTTTGATGTTTTTGTCGCATCCAGACCTTATTCCGAAAATACATTTTTTTTTGTACCGATAATATGTAATTGTCCTTGCACTTGTATATACCAAGGATGTTTTTTATTTACGACAAGTCCGTTTTGAGTTTTTCTCCAAAAATTTACTTCTATCTTATCTATATCTTAGCTTCGTCAAAAGATGTTTAGAATGCTGCAATGGGACGCTTGATTTCAATGATTGTGTATATTCAGTGAACAGCTCATGTTCTCAGGTGATCTGCAAGAAAACACAACATTCATTATAAAACACTTTTTTTGGGGTATGTTATGTTATCATTCAATGACTGGCGTGATGGGCGTTGGTGGCTGCGCCAAAGTTTTAAACTTTTGCAGCTACCATCGTTGTACATTGTTTTTTTATCTGCCTGTATTTGTTGTTCTGTTCCTAATAAACGATTATAATAAAAAAAAATATAAAAAATTACCTCCCGCTCTGGGCGGAGCGGGAGGGCATCTCAGACTTTTACTAACTAAAACCCACCCCTGTTCCTTCAGTTGCCTGTGCCAAGAGCCGCGGTAACTCTCTTTCAAATATACTCGCGACCCCGGCAGCATAATTTTGTCAACATGAATAAATAATACGGAACCCTAAAAAGTCCAACATGAATTCGCCAATTTCGTGATAGTACCGTTACGCGTTAGTACCAAGCGGTAGTGCCATGGGGGAACAGCAAATTTCGTGATTATCACACACGTATGATAGATAGGTACTTACAATTATATATTTTGTAACACATGAAGATTTGTTTCGTCCGAATTTATTTCTACAGTTTTCGGAGGTCATACCTCCGTCCGTCCGGTCCTGTAACAATCACACGGGACAAATAAATACCTACCTAGACCTCACATATTTTTATTTATGATTTGGCTATGGAACCCTAAAAATATACAAAAGAAGACTAAATCGTCCATAGAAGCAGACTTGCCCTATAAATAACAAATAACAATTACCCACCCTACATTTTTTATTGAAATACAAATTTGGTGAATTGGTATTTGATGGTGGAGGGATAATTTTCCAGTACAAGCTGACCTCTCATTGTACGGAATTCCTATACAATGTGAGATCAGCTTATACTGGAAATTTATAGCTTGATAATTTTTTTTTTGATTTTTGTTTGTCTTTTAAAAAAATGTTGCCCCACACTAGGAATATTCCTGTATCGTGGGTGCGTTCACAAACATGTAAATTCACATACACAAGACACCCAGACCCGGAACAACTATCTGCAGGTCATACAAATATTTGTTCCGTGCGGGGATCGAACCCGTGACACGCAGCGTAGCAGCCGAACGCTCAACCACTGCGCCAACCGTGCCGTCAAAATTATATAGCCATATGTAGTAATAATAATAACAGATCAGTGTTTTATGGCCTACAGATAAAACACACTGATCTGTTATTATTATTACTACATTGGCCTACAGATCTGCCCGGGGGTGGAGGATAAATTCGAAAGAGTTACCTCGCCCCCGGGCACTCGAGGCGGGGAGGAACAGGGGTGGGTTTTAGTCAGTAAGAGTCTGACACACCCTTCCGCTCCACCCTAGAGCGGAAGAAGTCATAGGATGATTTCCCACCCCCCAAAAAAAAAAAAAAAAGGCCTACAGATAGTTTTGTCGGATCTGCGCGTTTGTGAATGTGAAGATTTGTGTTTGTAATCGCACCGTCTCCGATTCAGTTGAAATCCTGGAGTCGGCAACATTATAAAAATAAACAATTAGGTACTACATAGATACCTATTTGTTGTATATTGTCAAAACAATAACAAACCTATTTAGGGAACTTTTTAACTTTTTACAAAATTGGACACCCATTTTTCACATTTTTTATCAAAAAAAAAAGTGTACACCTGGATTTCGCCTGAATCGTGAAAGGTGCGTTTACAAACACAAATCTTCACATGCAGAAACACCTGCAACTCCTAACGCAGCAGCCAATCACCTGCCACTGCACCAAACGTGACATGTTTGTAATCACTAATACTGTAAGTAGATAGGTAGCTATATACTTACTTCATTACGTTTATCATGTTTTCCAGTTTCTTTGCGCCAACCCTTTCGTTTCTTATTTTTATTACGGTTATTTCCCATTGCACCAACACTATAAGTATAAGTACTACAAGATTTGTATTTTACGTAGTCTTGTTGCGTAATGTGTGCTCTGAGCGCAAGCGACACAGCCCTCCCGTTCGAAAGCCGAAGCGAGACTGAACGGGGGCGTCGGGCGCCAGGGAACAAGCTTCAAGACGGCATAGTTTAGGTGATAGTTTAGGTATTTTATTTTTACTGTGAAAATAATGGTAATTAAAAAATAAAAAAACTTGTAGGACCTGCTTTATAGTAAGTTCAGTTAGTATGCAAAGTTTCATGATCTAATTTTAAGCATTTTTTGAATGCTAGCGGTTTATTGTTTTCGGTTTAGAGGTAACTTTGGATTTTTTTTCTATCGAGAAAATTTTATGGAATCGTGTTTTTGAGGTTTATAATACTTAACATTGATCCTCAACCTTGCCATATATTTATTTCAAAATTAATGCTGCAGTATTATCGACATAACGGAGGATCATGCTAAGCCATTTGAGGTAACATAGACTCTTAATTTTAAAGTTGCCTAGCACGCTATGCTTAGGGGCAAACCGCTAAAGGCAAAAAACATTCCATAAGTAATTAATACATAATTAGGGAATTAATACTGATTCCCAGACACAAATACCCGATTCTACATAGCTACACTTTTTTTTTATCGTGGTAAACCATCGAATAAGTTCTCCCGCTCTGGCTGGACACACTGAGGGTGGTCGCGTCCAGGGATTGGCATAAACTGGCATTACTGCGCGGGTGCCACTTAGTGATTTCTGTGGCTTTTTAGTTGTATGTACTAACAATAGCGTATAAGGTTTTTTGTGTTACTAACAGTATATGGACTAAGTCTGAAATAAATGTCTCATTATTATTATTATTCCGTTTATTGTTCTGTAAACATATAAATTATATTTTCAAATATTTCAATAGAAAAGATATAAAAAACATTTAAAAATATAAAAAATAGTATCCCACCGGTATCGGCGCGGCGGTCAGAGCTCCAGAGAGAGGAACCGCCTGACAATGCGAGCCGTGTCCAGAAGTACTGCTTTCTGAATCAAGCCCTTGATCCAGCCGCCTAACGAGAGCCTCCTGAGGTGTTGGTCGAGGCTCGTGGCTATTAAGCCATTGGCTAACAAGACTATCGGTACAATGATCGTCATCATTATTATTATTATAGTTACTGAAACCTACTCGTTTCTTCAGTTGCCTGTGCCAGGGGCCGCGATACATAGCTACACCTAACCTTCCTACGCTGCTGAGCAGCTTTACCTTCAATATAAAGCCTTTTCAGACAGAACATCGTAAACCCTTTTCTGCAAAAATTTACAGGAAGGGGTTTTTATCTTTTCTATTTAAAAATGATTTATGATAGAATCTTCCTAAAAGAATTATGACTTGTAAAAAATTATGCCTATTAACATATCATCTTAAATTGGTATTTAGTAATTAGAAAAGGAAAAACCCCTTCTTGCTAAAACCGCCAACTGTCGCTTACGACGTTCTTCCTGAAAAGGCTCGATACGAGTACAATTTCGCTGTATATTATTGTGACACCTAAACTCTGGCTCTTTTTCACTACATACGTTAGTGACGCAAACAAAATGTTTACTTGTTGAATCAGAATCGTGCTGGATTCATATTGACATTATGTAGTGTAAGGCAGATGGCGCTTGAGATCCGTCATGAAGTTGACAACTGCGAAGGTAGCAACGAGCGGGCGGCGCGCCTTGCTGGCACATTGCACCGAGGCGATCGCTCTCTTGTCTGGCGGACACCGACGGCTTAGCACCTACCTAACTTCTTGTACTACCCTATTACGAGTATTTTTTAAAATAAATATTTTATTAATCTTTTACCTTGTTTTTCTGAGCTCTTACAGTAGAAAATAGTTAACTAGTAGGTACCTATGATAGGTAAAAAAATTGTTGTTCGGTATACCAACAGGACAAATCTAGTTCATTATTGGGACGAAGGCACATGCATGTGCTTGACAAACATTTTTGTTGACTTGATGAATCCGAGTTTGCGCTTGCGCACCTACAGAGTTTTTGCTGTCAGGAATGGTGAAAACCACATTTAAACTTGGCAAAGCAACCTCGTTAGACAGGCAATGAAACTAGACAAGAAAGAACAACTGTATAAAGTCATAAGAAAAAGAACTAAGCAGAATAGATTCCAGGTTGCAGAAAAACTAGTGTTGATTAATTGAACAAAAAACTGAGGTGAACAAACAAACAAACAGTTGTGAAAAGTTAGTAGATTTTATACCTTCAGCAACATCAGTTGCTTAAAGCAATTACTATGTTATTAATTACTTTGCATGATTTAATGACTGGTAATATATGGGATGATTGTTTATTGCATTGAAAAACTCTGAACTCTGTGTTCATAGTCAGATTTCATTCCGTAAAAGGAAAATGCTTCAACAATTACAAATTATTCTCCGGTGTTATTTTATCCCTGTTTAAGTTTTAAAGTGTGGCAAAAGATTAAACAGTTTGTAACTTGGTTATAATACCCAAGAAGAATTGACGATAGCAACCGTGTCTAAATTAGATGTTGGCAAACTGTTGACACTTGCCAATAAATAAAACAAAACAGGCGAGGAGCAACGTGATCCAATCAAGCGTTGCGAGCTTTCACTCTCTGGCTTGCTCGCTCCGTTTTAGGGTAAATTTTCGATATTATAAGACCTCGAGATCCGTTGCAACCGATTTCACTATCGATATTCACTCGTACATGATCCTCATCAACTTTTTGTAGAGACATTTAATGAGGCAGACTAAGTACTCAAATAATAGAGATACAAAAAATGAAAGAAAATCACGGGTTTATTGTTATACTTTGGTAATTTGAAACAGATTTTCTTCATGGCGGAGCAACAGTGTTAATAGAGGAAGAGTGAATATAGAGTGAGATGTATCTTTATTGCTTTAACGTTAATTAGGAAACGTTGTGTAAAAGGAAATGAGACGATCTATCAAATGGATGAAGAAGTGAAGAAACATTTAACACTAATCCTTGAGAACGAATACAAGTTAGATAGTGGGTTTAATACAATAGTGTAAATCAACATACTTCAAGTTCATATTTATTATTTTGCATATAAGGCACATTAGTCACACCTATGACTTTGAAAGCAAGCTTTTTGGCAGCAATTTATAATTATAGGCAGTTTTGAAACTGTTGATACAGCAGCACGCTGTGAAAAAGTGCAATGCATGAACACCATCTCATGCAGCAATTATTTTATATTCTTTTAGTATATTTCTATTATTAGCCTTGTTGTGCCATACGCAGCAGAAACAGTTATAAAAATGTTTAAAAATAAATTTCATTATTTCTAAAGTGCATAACCATTACGTGCATGTGTTGATAGGCGTTAATTAAAATTACTATCAATAGAAATTCATTACGCAAATTGTCTGGGATTAAAATTGAATGAAATAGGAACTTGGATTTCTCTAAGATAGAATCAAGCTTTTCACTTGGTGACACGTTTTCGGTTGTTAACTAGTTTTATGATAACAACAATCCTGAACTACTTTCAGTTTGCCTACAGTTCAGCGTGTTTTAAAGGATATCCAACCCAGACATATAACAAAGGGTATACCATCAAATATGGAATCCTAAATGATAATACAATAGCTTGTAACAATACGATAAAGCGTACACAAAGTATTGAATTATACATGTATGTATTTTAACTGGAAACTAGTGCACGCATACGGAAAAGGCCCGCATGCCGATGAACAGCCAAGCGTGGTCGAGCACCGCCCAATCGCCCACAATGCGTGAAACCAAACCGGTGCATACGGCCATTGAAAAAAAGAACACAATTGCATGTTAAGGGACCAATTTTAACGTATTTCCTTCACGGATCTAATCAAATCATTGCGCGGCAATAATTGCATCGAACGAAAATGTGCTGTTACTCCGCTTAATTGCAAAGCAACTGCTAAAAAAGTCGAATGCATTTCAATAAAAGAGAATACATTCCCATAGCTGACAACTCAATATTACTAATATCGAAATCGTTCTTCGATAGTTTTTCTCGAATCCAATTAAACTTAAGACTATTGATAATGACTACACAATAGCGACACTCGAAACAGAGATAAGAAAACCGAGTAATGTTGACAAGACAAACGCTGGGTACGTTTTTACAAATAATCCCAAAGACAATAATAAATCGAACAATGCAATTGGTACATAGGTGCAATCATGTCGTACGCCGAGTTTTCAAAATAAACCATTCAGTTCACATAATGATGCAAATATCGCGTTCAATCATTGAATTAATTATTATCAAACAACCTTTGTGGAGTCTAACAATAACTTATAGTCCTCGTGGACATTTCTGTCTATGTGAATACAGTGCAGATATAATATTTGGTTGTTCCGGCTATCGTAGCTTTATATGGGGGCTTCTTGGAAAAAGAAATCTCTCTCTGAATGGACATATTGACGACATTGTGGCTATTTCCAATAAGATTGGACTGATTTCTATAGACATATTCCCTTGGAACACTTCTTTTAAGAATTAGTAAGTCATATTCCTCTCTATTTAAATTTTTACCAGCTAGCCAGCTGCCATCCGCTGCAATACCAGCATTAACGCGTCAGGCCCCGCGCGTCGACATAACAATAGGTTTTTAATTGTGTCTGCTAATGAGGGACTTGACGCGTTAAAGTTCTCCTAATATAGCCCCGATATTATTTCTAAACTAATCGCCTCTCAATGATCGCTCGACCCCTCACGTACGCAAAATATCGACGCACGTGCACGTAAACATATGGCCTCTAAAGGCTATGTGCAATCTAATTAGGCTCATAATCTTGATGATCTTCACTCCAGACATGTCATCCTTATTGACATTTAAAGGCCGGGTTGTGCAGCTGCCCCATAAATTGTAAGAACAATGTAGCCGTCGCACCTGTGATCGGTGAAAGAAAGGGTCTAATAACGGTACTAGCTCAGAATTAGTTGCTGACAGGGTGAGGTAAGGATACAATAGCCTATCGCCAATTGTTTTTTTTTTATGATTGTCTATTGATTTGCTGGAAACATGACAGTCTTTTCTAAATACATAGAGCCATAGAGGCTCTATCTACAAAAGTTTCACCACAAATCTTCAACTGTTGTATCGTGGCTGAATAATACAATGTTGACTTGACTAAAATTGCAATTTCAAACTTTCGATTTTACAATGTTGAACAAAAGAACATAGGTAGTTTCTGTTTATATACAAGCAATAATTTAGTAGAATTGACTCGTAGGATGTTGTGCCATACATGGTTGTGTTTAGCGGCTCATTCACGAGGCATTGTTTCAGAGCGAGCGTGGGCGCATGATTGTTGCACCCACCATCTATTCCGAATGGCTGATGAATTGCAACGTGCGAAACGTATTTATCACAATTAATCTCGTACGGTGGAACGGATGCGTTTCAATCAAGTAAATATTGGATAAAATTTTCTAATTGCAGTCACGAGTCGGTAAGTTGCTGAAATGTTAAATTATGTGGAACGAAATTATTGAAATGCTTTTAGATTCTAAACAAGATATGCAATGAGAACTGCATGAAGGTTACGAAAGCAAAACCAACAGTATATCTTGATATAAATTATGACACATATCACGAGCCAAAGAATAATCATGAGTAGATAACGCATAGAGGCAGCCAGGTGCGCTAACCAACGAACAGGGCGTGCCCAAGTTACGGCTGAGTGTCTGCCGCAACCCGGCCTAGTGCGTCATTCATTAGGCACATTATACCGTCCGTAATAAAACCACTAATGCCATACCGATCCACATGACAGGACACATGAAAACAAGAGATCGTTAGGCATTTTGTAACTAGATTCCATTAAACACGATGAATAATTGCTGGAACGTTTCACCACGTTGATTATCTTTCACAATGGCCCGAAACGAAACGTATCAATTACTAAAATTACACGAAATATAGGTGGTATATTTGTGCTTACTTATTATTACGATGTTCACAATTGATTACATACTGGTGTTTCGTGCAACTAAGTATGCAAATGAAAGGGTTACTGTCCGTGAGTTATTCAATAATTGTTATCAAACATGTTTCAAAACTTAACGGGTAGCATTCATTATTGGTAACTTTTTTATGTACGTCATAACTATAACGAGTCGGATGGGCTATTGAAGAAATACCAATAGCTGTCTTATTATCAGTGCATGTAAATTGAGAGTCGTTTATCAAATAAAAAGCAACAAATTATTCAAATTGAACCATTGTATTATTCATATCCATTTGTTCATAATGACAATTGCTTAGATTACTGCTAACTTAACGGGACATGAGACACCATTGAATGCACTTACAGTAATTCATCTTTGTAATACAAGCATAATAAAATTAATAACTTGTAATATTATTTAATTAGCAATTCCTCATGCAGTGTTTATGCTCTTTCTAACAAGTTGCGTAAAATCTTAATTTTTTTGCATAGTTTTAATTCAACGAATGGAATTTGTTTGTGCTATACAATTGCAGTACTGGAGTAAGCGTTCGCATTTTTAACATGTTTGAAAAAATGTGGACTATGCAATAGTTAATGGCTACACTTTAGTGTACTAGAAAACATTATTACAAATTGCCAATAATGTTGTTACTGTTTCAACGCGCGCAGCTATTTTTCACACAACACTAAAGAAAAACGAATGTTTAAATCAAAACGAAACTCATAAACATCAGAAAAATCTTAAGAGAAAGTAATTGAAATAGCGTAGACACAAAAGATTAAAACAACATTAACGTTTTCACTTAAGTCCTAGGTAAAATATCTAAGAATGTTGTAAAACAGCTATTAGCCGCGATGAAACTCACACCAGCATCGTTTCTATTGTTTGAAGATGATGGGTAAACGTGACCAGTTTTGTCCAACATAGTGAAATACTCGTATTTGACACAAGTAAGATTATTCAAATTCAAATTATTTATTTCAGACATGAGTCCATAGTGTTAGTATAACAATATTACTTAAAGACTAGTGTTAGTAAATCAAATAAAAAGAATAGGTACACATCATCAACTGGTGTGGATCCTTACCCAGTGACGCAGCAGAGGGGAATCCCACCGGTCTCGGAACACACTCAGGAGACTATTAGTGGCGGTGCGCAGCCGGCCGGCCATAGAGGCGGTCCTTTTTCTTATTATGGCGTAAAAATAATCTGTGTGCGCCGCCGCAAACATACCGGACGCACTACAACGCCACGACAGCCCCAACAGTATCCTGAACGCGTTATTGTATTGGACGCGCAGATCGCTGTATGTCCTTTGCGTAAAACTGGTCCAAAGACTGCACGTGTAAAAAGACTGGCAGAACGCAAGGCTTAGTGAAAGAACCTTTGCTTTCGATTCGACTCTTATTAGTAAGTACCTTAAAATCGCCAAAAGTCACAACAGATTTCACAGTAATATTGATATTAGTATCTCTACTGCGACAATATACTTACTGATAAAAGAATTCGGTATGCATCTTATCGCTTCAATAGATGAGTTGATTTGAAATCTACTGATACCAGATATAGGGATTCGATGTTTCATAACTTCTTTGAAGATCAACAACTGCGACTGATAGACATGGATATAAGAGTGAGATCATCATAATCATCATCACTTCAGCCGAAAGAACCACTGCTGGTCCACTGCTGGACATAAGCCTCCCACAAGTGTCGCCACAACGACCGGTTTTGTGCGTCTCACAATCATCGGCTACCCGCGACCCTCACCAGGTCATCGGTCCACCTTGTGAGAGGCCTTCCATCATCTGCGTCATCCGGTACGCAATCTCCACTCCAGAACTTTTCGGCCCCACCGACCACTGTTCTGCGAGCAATGCGGCTCCCTCACACAAGAATCGCCAATATTGAGATATTAGAATATATTGTGAAAAACTAACTAATCACAACTTCCGTTTCTCAGCAATCTCTATCATATAAAAACATAATCGAACCAGTAAATTACGGAAAAAAAAACATACTGAATATTGAGGAAATATTGTCACTTTCATCTATCATCGATCAGTCTTGAATCTAGATGTTTCCTAGTCAATCATCGCAGAATAAATAACATTGGTCATACCACTGAAATGCACTTTACGGAACAATAAAAGCAAAGATTGAATGGTTTGTGATAAAATTTCTAGTTTAAAGCTAAAACGCATTTATATACGTTCTAATCAGCGCAAGGCCAACAGGGCAATATTACGGATATTGACCTAAACCTGACCAACTATATTCAATAAGAACGTTTATACCGATAAAATATTTGGTATAAACAAAGAAATAAGAAAAGGAAGAATTGAAGAAACTAACGCGGAAGTCTATGTTCCTTAAGGTTTTGATACTGATCGTTCACAGTAACTTGTACAGTGTTGTGTGTGAGACATTGGTTTAGTGCATGAACGAAAAGTGCTCACAGATGCACTCAACCGAGATAACACCAATTGGAGTAATTGATGTTAGAAGTCGGTGAACGACTCATAAGTGCCGTCAATATACGCACGCACCCAACTGTACATGTATGAATCATTAAATGTACTACTTAAAGAGATGCCTCTAATGGCTCAGTCGTCTGTCCTACTACGGTCTTAGCACCTATTCAAATGAAGATAAAGCCATTTAACATGATTGATAACCTTATAAATTGCTTTCGTATTAATTTAAGAGCTTTACATTGGTATCGGGAGCACATGACATGTCCTATTTTGTTTAACAACACATTGGATTTATTTGCTTTTCTAGTGACAAATCGTGCGTCAAGAATTAACTGTACCTATTCTTCATTTGCTCGGCCAATGAGTCAATGTAACTGGTATTTTAATGTATAATTGCTACATTTAGTGCATTAGCGTCAGCTGTACAGTTGCAGTGGCACGCTCGTCTCCTTAACGGAACTAATGAGACCGGCCCCTCAGTCACACAGGCCACTGCCTTTTCCGTCAGCTATTTGTGTCACTCTTATCCTATACTAGATGTGTCTTCAAGTGGTTTTGTATGGTCGTTGGGTTTAACGGAGCCTTTTTCACACCCTACAGCAATTTGTACTTCACAAAAAACAGCAGAATTATCGGTCTATTGGACAAAAAAGCTTAGGCAAGGTTTCTCTTGCAATACAAAAGATAAACGATATCGCTTTCGGCACATTCAAGTGGGTCGCGGCCTGTGTCGGCACTGTCTAAGTAAGAACTTTGATAACACATGGCCGGGAGTCTAGAGAGTTTAAGTGTGGGCGCGAACAATGCCGTGAATCATCACAGCTGTGAATGAAGTGTATTCGACAATGGGTCGGTGCTCCCGAAACAGAAATAGACGTTGTTGCATCGCTTTAACTATTTCGACACGCTAGATGTTTCAGGTGAAGCCAAGTATACAAACATGGAACACCGTGTTTGGTTGTAACTTAAAAATAGTTCCCGGAGGAGTGACTGTTAAACTTTAATGAGCTTGCGACCTGACGCGTCCATGTGCAAGTAAGAAGAAGATAATGACTTCTTATGTTGTCTCAAGCTACAAAGTATCTTATGAAGAATTCCTTTGACGTATTATCTTAAAACAAGGCATGTTTTTGATATTACAGAAAAAAATACATTCATAATAAAATGACACCGACAAGATTATTCATGATTCGTCAAGGGGTCGTTTTCCAATTAAATCTAACAGTTCTTATTTGTCTGACCATAAACATAACGAGTGTTGTAGAACGGCATTATCGTATAAACAAGGAAACGTCCGCGACCGGCGCCATGGTCGGTAATCTGGGTCGACTTTAAACTTTTTACCATAATTCTTTCACCTCCCACAATCGCCGTACGTTTATTTACTCCAGCACGAATTTAATCAGATGCAGTAAAATTCAACGTAATTACATCTGTTTTCTTTTCTACTGAATGTTGTGTCGACTCGGCCTCTGACCGACGTGATCTAGGTAGGTACCCTGATGTGTTGAAAGTGTGCATATATTGCAACATAAGCTTCTAGGAAGTCTTAGTCTGAGATATCTATCATATATCTTAGTGACACTTGAAAGAACGACAATCGATTGTTCTGTGAGTGGGACACTTTCACCTCAGCCCTGGCTCACGCCTCTTAATTCAAAATCCTATGTAATTCATTTCGTTATCGGTAGAGCGGATTAAAATCGAGCTGCACAATAAATAATTCACATGCACGACACGTTTCGTAAAAGGTTACACGAAACTCTATGACATCGTCAGTCACAACACTTTCTATCACCGAAGAGTTTGATGGGTTTAATCCATGACTCATAGAATGTCAATTTATCGAACTATCGATGTTGATAAGTAGAGATAATGGAGGGTGATGCAACTTTAATATAATAACTAACCATGAACTCTAAAATAAAACATTACATAACCAGGAAATCGACGACCTACGTGAAACGACTTTCCGTTTTGTTTCTTGTTATAATAAATCCGTCTGTTTTAAATCGCTCCATTAACGGCGTTGCCAAAACCGTTTTCTTTCTTTAGAAGATTACAAAAATAAAGAGGTTTCTTCAGTAAAATGGCAACGAAGACTTAACTACTATAAAACTAAGTACAAAAATAAAGCTGTCAAGTTTATAAGAAATCGGACCATAAGATAAAATATTTTATTTATAGTCCCATATATTCTAGTGGAGAAGAATTTTCAACTGCTGGATGAGATAAGCTGACTTTTGATCTCAGTGTGCTCTAAAGCGCTGAATGGAGGGATTTGATGAATAGTGTATTTAATGGAACCTGTCTAGCCTAATCTCAATATATTTAGGCGGCATATGGAAGGGTTTGGAGTTTAGTTACATTTTTAGATTTAATACTATTTCAATTTAGTCCTGCATAAACCTTTTATATGGATTTTGTATACCGTTCAGCTAATCGCTTAAAGGGTCAGTAAACTTGTATGGTAAAACTTTACACAATACAGTACCGGCTTTTGAATGAGTCATCAACGTGTATGTTTGCCATTACCAGGCTTGTGACACGGAAGGAAGAATATACTTTGGTGAAGTAAATGATAAATGATAAATGATGTTTATTCAGTAAATAGGTTACAAGGAAGACTTTTACACGTCAATGTTTTTTTGTCAGTTTAAGCTAGATGAGGCCGGTGTTTCCTAGCTGACTACCCTGAGAAGAAACACCGAAACAAACTCAGAGGTCAAAGTCTCTTTTAGTGTTCAAATCCATACAATGTGGACTGGTTAGATCCTATGAGAACCATGTACGTTTATGTCTGGGATGAGCTTTATGAAGAAAGCAACACACGAATTCGAGTGGACCTGTCCAGACAGTGCAAGCATTTGTCAGTCATCGCGAAGCTCAACTCAGAACTCTGAGGTGCTCAACGAACCGACGAACAATACCAAAGTAAGGACATTTGAGTAGGCCGCAAAAAATACTCAAACTGCCAGACAATCATAAAATCTACATGAATATAACGACATACATAGTTTTCCCATTCACATTATTCTATATGAGGACCATGCAGCTTAGTGTCTGTAGTGGTCTTTTGAAGAAAGAACCAAACATATTTGAGTGGACCTGTCCAGTCAGTGCAAGCATTTGTCAATAGTCGAATAGCTCAACTTAAAAACCACTAAGGAGCTCAATGACATGACGAACAATACCAAAGAAAAGACATTTGGGTAGGCCGCAAAAGTACTCAAACTGTCAGACAACGTTGAAAATTACTGTAAAAAGGAGGAGAAAATAATAATAATAACCCACATAGTCCTCACATTTACAATAATTAAGTAATCAAAAAAAAAAAAAAATATAATACTAAAAATATAATACGAAGGTATTATGTAATCTTATTAGCGTTTATTTTGCTTTGCGAATCCTAGATTCACGTACTTATTCAATTTGCTCCGACCTAGATGACTTATTCTCATTCCAGCCAGTTTCACAGTTGCAAAATATACAATAAACGTGGCTAATATCATATTCATAACTGCAGCTTCCCTTAAATAATTAGGTATGCGCACATGAGAGTGCCCAATGGCGTGCTCCAACGTCCGTTACATTCAAAACGAGGCCTCACAGCTATCCGCATTCATATTTAGACCAGAAATATGGCTTAGATGGAGTGATATCACGACCCAAGCAGGCATTTCTCTACACGCTAATTAAAGTGCACGACGAAATCCGATAATGCGGTATCATGTGGCAATATGTCACTCGAAACGACATCAGGCGAGACGCGGCTGTCCGACCCGACCAGCTCTGGTTTCTTGTGGTTCAATAATGTCTTGTTTTATAAAGTAATACCAGTATCGACTTTCTGTTGACTTCCCCGAGCTATGATTCATGTTTTAATTAATCTAACGGCCAGTCCACTGATTCGCTTCGAGTTCGATCGCGATGCAATAGAAACCATCGTTTAAGGCGCTATTAACTGCCAATGACTTTGAGTGTTTAGCTTGCGTGTTCTGTGCTGAGCTCACGTAACGCGTCGTACGTCCACCCAGTAATAAGACTGGCCCGTCAAGGAGCGCTGTCCGAAATTAGACGCATTATTAATTTATTACACATAAAACAACAGGTTTTAAAATAAAACATGTGACTAAATTATAAATAGGCAATTAAATGATCTCTAAAATGTTGAAGGTTTCATAAAAATACGCTATAAAGTTTTTGCGTGATTCTCAATTTTTTATCCGCGTTAGACATAACTTTACAAGTCAATTACAATAAGTTATAAAAATATAATTACAAATATTGTCAGAACAAATTACGACGGAAATTGTCTAGAGTAACATATATTTTATTTTTTCTTTAATTTATTATTTTTTCAAAGAAATAAGACTAGTCGTTTAGACGTGATGTTCAATTAAAAACCATTAAAAGTCGTATAACTGCGCCTTAATAAAAACTATATTTGACACAGATCACGTTCGTGTTCCTAATACATAATGAAGAGTTTTTTGCACTAGCCAATGATATGAAAAAAACAAAGCTAAGTTATCTTGACCTTCTTCATAATGTAGGAGTAGGATCCGATAAGACCAAGCAGTCGTTCTGGCAGCTAGTTATTGAAGACATTACCCGTTTTAAAGTTTATTACGAAATTAAATCCGATTGAACAGTTCACATAATTCTGTGGTGGAAGGCGGAAACAGCGAGCGGCGGAAGCGGCGTCACGGTCCACGGCGCGTGCGCACACTATGAAGTGACGTCATCGACGGGGACCCAGCTGGATGTTACAATAGATTCCAAACAGGTTTCATTTCATTAACAACCTTATTCATTTTAATTCAAATGTCCAAAAGGTATGATAGCGGGGTACAGTTGTTTTCTTGCCTGTTACCCAATGAGAAAAGTAAAAATATATTTTGTAGGTATACTTATGATTGCAGCACGCATCAAATCAAAATAACCGGTCTAATAGTCACCAAAAGTAATTGGAAGAGAAGGTCAAGTTCGTTTTAAGCAAAGCCTGCACGAGAGATAAACCAACAAAAAAACTTTTTACAAAAAAAAATATAACCGACTTCCATAAATAATACTAAAAAATGCAAAATAACTTTAATTTCGGAAGTCGGTGTTTCTAGTTTGGTTTCTTCGTTATTTGACACCGACTTCCGAAATTAAAGTTATTTTGCATTTTTTTGTATTATTTATGGAAGTCGGTTGTATTTTTTTTTGTAAAAAGTTTTTTATTTTTCACTTTTTAGTTGTTGTACCCCATTCTAAAACTAAATTAATAGTAAAGTTATGCCCGAATTGATAGCCCCAAAAATAGGGAATTTGAACATGGTTGGTGAAATTAGGGTGTATCAGGGTGAACTGTACAAATCTGTATACCCCTTCAGAGCGTATCAGCGTGATGGATTGTTGTGAAATGGTGAAAACAATATACAGACATGCGATTGCAGCAATTCTGGAAGGTTTGCTATCATTTATTGAAGAGTTCCATTGTGTATCTTCGAAGTTCTTCATCAGATCTTCACCAAATTAAAATGGGACCACATGTGAAGCAACAGCTTTCAAATAAAAAAAAATCTTCAAAATCGGTTCACGTAGTAAAAAGTTATGAGGTAACACACATAAAAAAAAAAAAAGAAAAATACAGTCGAATTGAGAACTTCCTCCTTTTTTTGAAGTCGGTTAAAAAGAGGGACAGTACCTTGTTGGACTACGCAGAAGAAGATATGTGTGCTCCTCCACATTCCTCCATCATCTTCACAACTGACCTTATGGCCGAAAACAAAATCCAATTGACAAAGTCATCGCCTTCAATTTGGAACAGCGACAATTGGGCAACAATAAAGACAACGGAAACACTGAAACCTTACCCCAAAATTGGAACAAAGAAGGCTGAATAAAATAACAATCCGTTTTAATATAAAGCTAAAATATCCAGTTGAATCGAAATTCGATACATGATACTTTTAGCTCTCCTTTATCAAATGACAGCAATATCATGTGACATTTCAAGGCGATTACAGTTTTGATACTAGAGAGATAAAAAATACTGCAAAGTATTGTACACATAAAGTTATTTGATAAAATATTTTGAAATCTGTTGTATATAAAATATCAAGTAATCAAGAAGTGTTGTCTTCTGCCTAGCCTTTTTCGAACTATCTCGGGGTCGGCTTCCAGTCTAACCGGATGCAGTTAAATACCAGTATTTTACATGGAGCGACTGCCAATCTGACCTCCACAACCCAGTAACTGGGTAATACGATACCCCTTGGTAAGACTGGTTGTCAGACTTTCGGGCTTCTGACGACCCGTAACGACTGTCACAGATCCACGATCGACAGCCGGGACCAACGGCTTAGCGTGCTTTCCGAGGCACGGAAGAGTCTCGGTACGTAAAGATGGTCACCCATCCACGGACTAACCTCGGCAAGCGTAGCTTAACCTAATGGATCGACCCGTGCGGCTGTTATTACTTTAGCCACGAGCTCCTGGAATATCGAATAATCAATAAGGTGAACTATAAAAACATGGACAGACATTCAAATTTTTTGCATCCGGAATTATGTCCCGTAACGTCCGGCGATGTCATCCGTTGTTTTATGTGATTGTAAAAAACGGATTTAAAAATATAAACTGTGACAAAAAATTGTTTTGACGAACGTTCTGGACGATTGATAGTTGGGGCGTGACGTGACGAGGCAAACAGTTTGAACCAATAAATGAAACAGAGGCAAAGGGTGTTTCAATGACTTTTAGCCTTTAGTGTTTCTGTACCTTTTTTTTTAGGGTTCCCAACTTCCGAATGAAAAACGGAACCCGTATAGGATCACTTTGTTTACGTCTGTCAAGACCCTTAACGCGTGGAGGTATCAAGCTGAAATTATCATCAAATACTCAGGTTTGCAATCCCTTTGAGCAGTGAAAAAATCAAACTTCTAAGTCAACTCAAACAAAAGATACACCGTTTATGCCGCATATTTTGACACTCTCAAGAGAATCCAAACCTATAGGGAGCATAGGGAGCTTAGAATCATGAAATTTGGCAAGATGAAAAGATACGGCCTTTTATGCCACATATTTTGACACTATCAAGAGAATTAAAACCTATATGGTACTTCCCGTTGACCTAGAATCATGAAATTTGACAAGATGCATTGGCATAGCGCACAAGTAAAGGAAAAAATCCGAAAACCGTAAAGTTGTTACATAACAAAAAAAAATAGTACGGTAGAGACACTCCCTAAAAAATATAATTCGTTTGGAACCCTTTTCGCGCGAATCCGAATCTCTCTTGGCAGGTTTTTTTTTATATAGTTATTTAAGCTGACATCATCAACAACTGGAAAAATCGCTGTGAAAATGATAAAAGAATCATTGAAAAGCCAGTATCAAAAATAATCTAGTTTGACCTGACAATACATATATATCCACACCTAAATATTGCATCATTTTTTCATGAATAAGAAAAGTGACACCTAGTGATTGTCACTCGTCAATGTTTTATCGTACTTCCAGCTAGTATGAAGTCCACAGATTTCGCAATACAAAGTCAAAGTCAACTTTAATTTGGATTCTAGTACCATCTCGATGTCGGCCCAAGTAAACATCGTCCATCAACAAGTTTCACACAGTTTTTTCCTTACCAAGTATCTACCTAATACAATAAAACCCGCTTGCACAGCCCGCATAGTGAAGGATCGCGTGATCAGAATTAATAGCATTGCCTGCATAAAATGACCTTACCTTTGCACATATGAAATGACGTTAAATACTAGTTATGTTCTACCCACACGAAAAAGTAGTAATACCCTTTACCGAAATCGATTACTTAAGCCGATGATATTGCAAATGACGGTAGACACAAAATTCCAATTGAATATATTTTTAATCAGCTATTTATGCACAAACAGATGCTTTCTCGCGATTTCTAAGGAGAAAAAAAATAGAAAGTTATTCGTTCGAGGCATCCAACACACGTTAGATCGAATTCAAATCGCTGCGTTCCATATCTCCTCCCGAATGTGTCGATCCACGCGATCTGTTATTTCATACGGCATACCGATACCAAATGCCATCTGTACACGTAATAGTGCACTAAAATAGAAGTTAGTCGTGTTGTCTTTGATTTCCACTTTCGATTGTAGTAGGAAAAGGCTGTTAGTTGGATCATTAGCTCCATCCTACACGATGGCTAAGTACGGCTATAACTTTTAAGTTATGGTCTAGTAAATTGAACCAAATCGAAGTTGGCGATTGAAGTAGTTCCCTTTTCTATGCTCACACTCTTAATCGTCATTTTCTGTAATGGGAATAGAAGAATACACACAAAATATGCCCCTAACCACTTGGCCATTAACAAAAGTGTAATATGAAAATATATTTTTGTAATAGGAGACACACAAACTTGTATCGGATAAAATTAAATCATAGCTGCGGGGGGAACATAACTGCTCCCCTGTTGATTTACACCCTTGTGCTGACAATAAATATCACTTAACATGATGAATGGCCCGACGAATTGGTTGACATTGCTACCTTCCGTTGCTTATTTTTGTTGTTTGATGTTGAGTAATATGCAATACTTTTAAGAGGTTAATCTAAGAATATTGGGGGCTATCAACTTCAATAGGCTTCGGAACTTTTCTAATAACAAGAACTTGAACTTGGTTCACAGATATTTCTTGTTTTACAATAACTTTGAAATTGGAGGTATTGAAGATCTTACAAAGATTTGGGCAAAAAAATTCCTCATCATCATCATATCAGCCTGGAATCACCTACTGTTGGATATAGGCCCCTTTATTTTTATTCGTTTCTGTGCGTCATGCATCCAGATATTTTCCGCGACTTCGGTGATATCGTCGACCTAACGTGCTTTCGGACTTTGGAATTCCTCATAATTCTTAGTAATCAACTGATGTAACAACTGCCGCGAAATTCAGCGGTGATGGAGACAAACAAATGATAGTTTCAACACAATTTAATTTTCAATCGATCTTGTGTTTGACAATTTTTAAGGTGCTCCTTGAGGAACTCCTACTCATCTTCCTGCCCTTATCTCAAGTTACTTGGAGTCGGCGCAGCACGTTTTTTTTCTTCCATTCTGTCCTAGTCCTGTCAGCCGTCACGCTATCACTAACTCTATTTTCTTTCATATCACTCCTCACACAATCTATCCATCTTTTCTTTGGCTCTCCATCATATCCATATTTATATTCATAACTCTTTTAGTTACATGTGTTTCATCCCTCCTCTTCATATGACCATGCCAAGACTTTTCTGTCACTAGCGCCACTTTTGAACTACCTCTAACGTACTCATTTCTCACTTTATCCATTCTCCACACATCCATCTCAACATTCTTATATCTGCCACATGCAATTTTTTTTCATCCGTCTTTTTCACAGCCCAACATTCTGACCCATACAGTACGACAGGTCTAATCACGGATTTATAGATTTTCCCCTTTATCTTGAGGGCCATCTGTCGGTCGCAAGTTGTTCCAGTAACCTGTCGCCATTTCATCCATCATGAGTTGATCCTGTGCGTTACATCTCGGTCTATATCGCCATCCCTCTGAACAAGCGACCCGAGGTACCGAAAGTTGGAGCAGATCGTAATAGGCGTTCCGGTGACAGTTACAGGCGTATAGGACTGGAGAGACCGCCGCATCGCCATATCGCAGAACAGGTATTCCGTTTTGGTTCTGCCCAATTTCAGGCCAACACTCTCCAGTCTTTGCTACCACGTCTCCAATCTGCTCTGGACCTCTAAGCCGCTTTCGCCAACGTCAGAGCGTCCATTATCATCAGGAAGAGGTAAGGGCTTTTTTTTTTTTTTCTGGTGCAAACCGACTGCTACGCTGAAGCTGTCAGTGGTGCCCACCGCAGACCGGACTTGGGTACTGCATCTACTGTACATCGCTCGGATCAACTGCACATACTTCCCAGGCACACGTTTCTCCTTAAGGGCCCACCACAAAACCTCACGAGGCACCTGGTCATGTGCCTTTTCGAGGTCAACGAACACCATGTGCAAGTTTTTATGCACAGCTCTGTATTTTTCGCACAGCTGGCGGATAGCAAAAATGGCATCCGAGGAACTCCTACTATAAAACACTTATTTGAATGGGACAAAGCCATGTGAAATCACGATTTTCTAAATTCCAACTGGCTAATATTGTTTACAATTTAAAATAAGCAGCACTATGTGTAGCGATAAGAACTATATATAGTAATATTTTCACACGGTGCTGACTGTATAAACCTTGGAAAAGATTGGCGACTTATGAATGTGTTGTATACCTGTGTGTGTACGAGTATCCTGCTTGCGTAAAATTACGGCCAAACGCACTGGCCTCATTCTGATTCTGGCCAATAAATTAATGGCTCACGGAAAAAATTAAGGCGAACCAAAAATATACAGAGTGGTGATGACAATACGACAATAAATTAAACCTCGCATACCTCAAGACGTTCTCAGTCTACATACAAAAAATCATTTGAATATATCCAGTAGTTTAGTCACAGGAAATTATTTTTCATTTTTAACATTTGCTACATGATGTATCTGATAATAGGGAAACACTGTCAGGTTAACGACCCACATCGGTATAAACATCAAAACATTAAAGTCACGTTGCCAACTCGCTACTTAAGCACTTTCGCCAAATTAGTATTTTCATCTGATTTAGTGAAAATTATACCTTAATTCTGAGTAATAAGAGTCTTAAAGCGTGTCATCAAAGTTGGATAAGAAAGTAACGAATGCGGAAATTGCAATGCACTCATAATATTAATACAAAAGAAGAATGGCCAAATTTCTATAGGAGCTGGACTCGACTTTTATTTTTCATGTCCCAAAATAAACTATAGCTAGATTGGTTTGTTTTTATGTCGTAAACACTATCCCGTTTGAAAATTATTTCTAAATAGCCACGATTTTTTATAATAACGTCAACAATACTTTTGAGGTTAGAATCTACAACTACCAAACTACCCGACTGCGGCGTAGCTTATGAGTCTAGTTAGCGATAAGCGAGAAGGGTAATTAGCGATCTCGTTTCTATTTATTTCGATTTCTCTCAGAGAATTACCCAAAAATAGGACTTGTAGCAAAGCGCACCAACTCTTTGTTTGTCCATCGATCATTCAATGAAAACTACACCTATATTGCTCTAACTTGCACAACGTATAGTGTAGACAACAAAGCTGGTATAACATTACACGTGAAGTGGTTCTTGAAAGACTTCAAAGCCTTTTTTGTGGTTTGACCACTTCAATTCTGGCTGAAGAGTTAGTCACTAGATACCTACTGCCTTTCAGTCTTCAATGCTCAAGTTGCATAGATATTGACAAATTGAGTAATGGTTGTTAACAGGAGTAAATGAAGTATAATTGGTAGAGTACTTAAATGAAAGAAATAGGCTTGACAAAAATACTTTTTATTCATCATCCTCTCTTATCACTACACCATCGAGGAATGCTGGTGGCTCTGATATTGTCGTAGTATATTGTCCATACTTGAGAAATCCAGAAATGTATTAAAAGCGTTAATTATTATTATTATTCGTTGATTTGATGCCTTTAAACTAATTGAATAGAATAACAGTTAAAACTTTTCAGAAAAACGTGAATAACTAGAGTCTTTGAATACCAAGTCATTTCAAACGCGAAATGAATCGTCAAGAGATGCGTTCTGAAACTATTATTCTAAATAATTTAGAAAAAGTTACAAAAACAAAAAAATTGGATAACTTTTTTTTGTGGCTACTTATTGAGATATTTCTTGTGTTTTCTATGACCATAAAAAATAAGGGTATTTTTCATAAATATGGCGTATTGGGAGGCCATCGTTTCATTGTCGGGTACGATTTGGCCATCCTTCTTTAGTGTGTGCGAAAGAGATAAATCTAGTTTCGTTTGTTACTTCGCTTTCTTGAAGAAATTTGCTACTACTTTTACTTTAGCTTAGTGTGTCGCCGCGGTCCTGTGAAGAGTCACGCGTCCTCGCTTTGTAAGAGCCGCTAACTTTCGTGTAGGTACTTCCCCGCCGCTCGTGTTTAATTTTGTAAATTCATTTACGACGGTATTAGTGCGAAATTGGACGCTTTATTTTGGTGACAGGACACGTAACGTTTTAATAGGTATTTAGTTAAACAGTGAGTGAATTGTGCGAAATTAGACGCTTAGTTTTTATTGTTTTCGTGTTTTTTTTTAACGCAACCCAACGTGTAGTTCGCGAAGGGCAGGTCAGGTGTTGACCATACAACTATTCTTAAAGTTTTAAAACGCGACAAACGGAAGCTGTATAAATACAAGAAATTGCATGCATTGTTACATAAAGACAAACCAGTTAGGGAAAACTTTTGTCGCTGGATTGAAAATAAACATTTCGAGAATCCGGATTTCTACAATGTGATGTGGACTGATGAAAGTACATTTACAAGGAACGGTTTATGGAACAGACAGAATCTTCGTTACTGGAGCCGCGTGAATCCGCGTCTAGGACGGGAGACTTCGCACCAGTACAGACTTGCTGTCAATGTTTGGGCTGTGCTAAATAATCTGTGATTCAGTGTAATTTTACTGAGCATTAATCCATAATTAAAAGCCAAAAAATCAAGTCGCTACAGGACCGCGCGTTGTTGCCGCTCTTACGACAGGTTAGTGAACTCATATTTATAAATGGTGTTCTATTTCGTTTCTAGTTTTATGCCATTTAGTTTGTTTGAAATTTTTATTTTTTTATTTTCGATGTTAGGACATTTTTGATAGCTTAAACTTATTCTTATAAACTAGTATTGTCCGTGTTTTCATTTATTGTCGTATTGTCTTCTCCACGCTGTATATAGATAAACAAGTGACACATAAGAAGTTTCATAAATTCAGGAGTCAAATTGAAGATGCACACGGTTTGTATATACCGTGAAACTATATATTAGTGGGTCACTAATATTTTTTTTTTTTTTTGAGAAATTGATACCAGCCATAAAAAAGGGTAAGCTCAAAATATGGAGACGAACAGCCTGGAATGATGATAATGCAGAACAAAGACCCTTATTCAGCGATATCGGTCCCTAGACAACTCACATTTTCCAGTTTAATCGGGAAACAGTTCCCGGGAAGGTCGCAAGAGAAGACAACACTAGTGGTAATGTGATAATGACATGACGTCTGTTACTGGTGTGTAGCGGGGAAGTCGGGCCACTAACCCATTTATGAGGTGCCGGTAATTGAATTACACTCGTCTCTGACGCGACTGAACGTTCAATCGTACTCTTGAGTTCATTGTGAGGGCAGATCTATGATCGGTGTGTTTTATTCCTTTTATTGATCGTAACATTCTGTTCATGATCAAGGAATGCTTTGGGAGGGCTGGGAACCTCGACGGTTGGTGATTTGAGGATAAACTACGAAGCTGTTAAAAATCAGGTGAACAAAACTACTATTGTAACAATACGGGGGAAGAGGATAAGATTGAACAAAATCGTATTTGCCTATTTAAACCATAACTTTCGACTGGAATAGATGTTTAAACCGTGTTTATAGCCGGAGACCTAAAACTTAAGTGAAAGTCCCATAAAAACAAGCAGGACGCGATTATTAAGTTCCGTCGTTAGGAATACATATCTCGCTCGTAAAATTATAGAGATACCACTATTTTTAGCCCAAGTGCAAGTTAATCGTTTCAAAGAAAAATAAACCGATGTACCATTTATGTATATTACTTACAAACGTTTTTCAATACAGCATTTAGACATGCTTACCTGAAAATAAGAATTAATTTATATATATTATTTGACAAATATTTACACAATAATTAGAATCAACAAAAGGTAATATTGGAACAAAAGATTTAAACAAAACCGTCCAAAAAAAAAATATCGTAAAAGAATCAATTGCTTAAGTTTTCTGACCATGACGGTTCAAAACAAAACTGCACTTTGCAAAATACGAAAGCATCGCAAAAAATCTCCAAGAACTCACTGCCTTTGAAGGCAGTTTGTACTTAAATTTATTCATTAGAATTCTATAATGCCAAGTGCCATATTGTGTACAACAGTCCTGGGAATTGAAAATAAAGACTCCAGGGGTCCACAAATACAAGCCACAATATCGATGTATTTCCATAGTGGTCGGAGAAAACAAATTGAAACACTAATCGGTTATTTCTCTGCTCTTATATTTGTGAGAGTAAAATTGAATAAAACAGGGTTAATGTTCACTTTGTTAATGGTCTGCCAACCAGTAATTAAGCTGAATAACTCGAAGCATAAAACCTACCTTAGCAGTCTTTTATTATTTCATGTTAACATCGTATTAATTACGGTTTCAGCCAAGGATGACCTGAAGAAGATAATTATTGGGGCCTGTTATTCACAGAAGACGGAATCTTTTGAATTTTATGCGTTTTCGGCCCAAAGATTCTGTTCAGCAATGACGAAAATGCTATCTCCACCAATCCTGTCTTCATAGTATAAAATAGCACCTTTAGAAACTTCCTTTACCTTTATCTCGTTATGACTTATCAAAAGCAAAGCGAGCACGAGCAAAGCGATAGATAATAAAAATCCTACTGATGGATGGGTGAATGGACGTTTGTTACCCAATCACGCTAGAACGGCCTAAACGGATCTGGACTTAATTTGGCACAGAGATAGATTATAATCTGGAATAGCACATTGGCATACTTTTTATCCCGGGAGTATGTTCCCTTGGGATAACTTTTGCCGCTAGCAGAGGTTAATAAATAACAGAAATTAAACATGAATGAGACGAGTCCATGCATGTGTCCTGTTTTTAACCGACTTCCAAAAGGAGAAGGTTATCAATTCGGAATGTACGTTCGGGCATAACTCCGTCATATATTGACGGATTTGCAAAATTCTTTTTTTGTTCGAAAGGGGTTTGTTCGATGATCGGTTTCGGAGACAGACAACGGAACTCTTCAAAAATTGACAGCAAATCAACCGCGATTGCTGCGATCGTATGTCTATGAATTGTTGACACAATTTAATGGAGAACCACAACTAAAAAGTGAAAGATAAAAAACTTTTTTACAAAAAAATGGAACCGACTTCCAAAAAAAGTGCAAATAACTTTAATTTCGGAAGTCGGTGTCCAAAAATGAAGACACAAAACCAGAAACACCGACTTTCGAAATTAAAGTTGTTTGCACTTTTCTTGGAAGTCGGTTCCATTTTAATTTAGTACGTTCCACAAATCGAACTTCAACTGCAGAACATGTTGTGCAAGTCATCGCAACATGATCCGCCTGCGATATTCCATACTTTCGTATAGGTTCATTTAGGTAGGTACCTAGTGTCGCCATGTTGCTGAGTCAACGATTTGCACGAGGGTGGAGCCGTGGGAGTCACAACTGCTAATGTCAATTCCAATTAATCGCTGGTACTATACAGGGCTTATTGTTCTGTTTGTTAAAGAAATGTCAGTAACATTAGTGGTATCCTACTAATATTATAAATGCGAAAGTTTGTATTTGTTTGTAACTCAATCACCTCAGAACGGCTGAACAGATCTGGATTAAAGATAACCACAAAGATAGAAGATCATAGTCTGGAATAGCACATAGGACATAGCACAGCACAGCACATGGGATACATTTTTATTCCAGGAGCATTTTCCTTCGGAACGATTTTTCTTTTTCACGCGGGCAAAGCCGGTGGCTGAAGCTAGTACTATTATAAATGCGAAAGTAACTCAGTCTGTCTGTTACCTCTTCACGTCTTAACGGCTGAATGAGTTTAGATGAAACGTGGCACACTGGTAGACTATTTCCTGGAATAGGACAAAGACACATTTTTTTATCCCGGGAGTCTGTTCCCTTGGGATAATTTTCGTCTTTCACGCGAAGCCGCTGGAAAAAGCTAGTGTTTTAATACAGAAAGCTTAACAAGTGGCTCAACTTTAATAGTAGATCGTGTATATCTGCGAGAATCATCGCTACGCGACCTGCATACGTTTCTTTGTGCTTCCAACTTAGCGTTATTGTTGCTATGTCACTCTTTCTTCAGCGGAATTTATAAGAGGCAAGCGAATCTTGTGGTCCGTTTTTCATTACCAGGTTGCGAAATTTTCGATTTCATTTTAAGAGTCAATAAAATCTTCATGGTAGTTACCTACGTGTGTCATTTTCTCTTGGTCGTTAGGCATTAAAAGTCATCAACTTTCTCAGTTAACTATTACACCTTACACAAACTTCCCGACTTCTCAATTGCAGTTTAGAAAGAAAGAAAGAAAGAAAGAAATAATATTTATTTGAACCTCACAACAAGAACATGGTAACTCTAAAATCAAACAAAAAAAATAAAAAACTGTGCGAGGCCAAAAAGGCTCCTAACTCAGCGTTATGCTGCGATAATTATGCAATAAATAACGCAGCGCTGGTATTCTGTTAGGGCCCGTTCCCACAGACATACTCACGGGACACGGTACAAAATTACTAAAACAATAACAAATATGAATAAATAACAAATGAAAAATAAGCCATAACACAAAAAACCAAAGGAGTGCATTTTTGCAGACACGCAAAATAAAAAACAAAATTTAATTAACATCAGATAAATCTACTCTGTGGTATTTATAACTAAGATGCATTGGTGCAACGCGCAGCTAAACGTTTTATATTCTATGGTCGCATATTAGTAAATAGTAATCTGTGCATGGTCGATCGGCAATTCGGCATTCGGCTGTCAAAAACCATAAATAGAAAGTGTCATATTTGGTGTTATAAATGAAATAAATAATTTGTGTCTTGGTTAGATTGTTTAGTATACAGAGTGGTGATGACAATACGACATTAAATTAAACCTCGCATACCTCAAGACGTTCTCAGTCTACATACAAAAAATCATTTGAATATATCCAGTAGTTTAGTAACAGGAAATTATTTTCGATTTTTAACATTTGCTACATGATGTATCTGATAATAGGGAAACACTGTCAGGTTAACGACCCACATCGGTATAAACATCAAAACATTAAAGCCACGTTGCCAACTCGCTACTTTAACACTTCGCCAAATTAGTATTTTCATCTGATTTAGTGAAAATTATACCTTAACTCTGAGTAATAAGAGTCATAAAGCGTGTCATCAGAGTTGGATAAGAAAGTAACGAATGCGGAAATTGCAATGCACTCATAATATTAATAAAAAATTTAGTGTGTGCGAAAGAGATAAATCTAGTTTCGTTTGTTACTTCGCTTTCTTGAAGAAATTTGCTACAACAAATTTATGTTAGTGTGTCGCCGGCCGCCGCGATCCTGTGACGAGTCACGCGTCCTCAGATGCCGCTAACTTTCGTTCGCGCCGCGCGCCCGCCTTGTTGAGGGACTTCCCCGCCGCTCGTGTTTTTTGTAAATTCATTTACGACGGTATTAGTGCGAAATTGGACGCTTTATTTTGGTGACAGGACACGTAACGTTTTAATAGGTATTTAGTTAAACAGTGAGTGAATTGTACGAAATTAGACGCTTAGTTTTTATTGTTTTCGTGTTTTTTTTTAACGCAACCCAACGTGTAGTTCAGGTGTTGACCATACAACTATTCTTAAATTTTAAAACGCGACAAACGGAAGCCGTATAAATACAAGAAATTGCATGCATTGTTACCTAGAGACAAACCAGTTAGGTAAAACTTCTGTCGCTGGATTGAAAATAAACATTTCGAGAATCCGGATTTCTTGTACAATGTGATGTGGACTGATGAAAGTACATTTACAAGGAACGGTTTATGGAACAGACAGAATATTCGTTACTGGAGCCGCGTGAATCCGCGTCTAGGACGGGAGACTTCGCACCAGTACAGATTTGCTGCCAATGTTTGGGCTGGCATTGGTTTGCAGCTGTGATTCTGTGCTAAATAATCTGTGATTTAGTGTAATTTTACTGAGCATTAATCCATAATTAAAAGCCAAAAAATCAAGTCACTACAGGACCGCGCGTTGTTGCCGCTCTTACGACAGGTTAGTGAACTCATATTTATAAGTGGTGTTCTATTTCGTTTCTAGTTTTATGCCATTTAGTTTGTTTGAAATTTTTATTTTTTTATTTTCGATGTTAGGATATTTTTGATAGCTTAAACTTATTCTTATAAACTAGTATTGTCCGTGTTTTCATTTATTGTCGTATTGTCTTCTCCACCCTGTATAAGCAAATTTAATACCTCGGCTCGGATGCCACAGAAGAAGTAGGAAACTTAATTGACTAAAAATTATGTATCTAAAACAGTACTATGTTTGTTTGTGAAGTGTAAGTGTTGTGTGGTCACAAGAAAAAGATGTTACAGGTTGGCAAAATGATAATGTCACCAATACTGACTGCGTGCAGATCCCAGGTAAATTATCGCCTAGCGAATCGCACGGAAATACTACGCGGCCGCTGCGACGCAGGGTCGGCAGAGATGGAGCTGCTGGGAAGAACTCGGTTACGGTGCGTGGATCCGACTCGCTCAACATTTACAATGTCCCTCTCGTCAATAACGACGCCAAGCTTAATGGAGAGAACATTCACCAGGTGTTGCAGGCTCTCGTCCCTAGTTTCAGGAATTCCAGTCACCTCGATGTCGTTGAGCAGCAGTTCCTGATCGCGCTCATTCAGCTGGCACCTCAGCTCACCAAGGGTATCCTCTAGTGGATCTCTATCCGGCTGAACCTTCTGCTCCAGCTTTTGCTCAAGGGTGCCCACTCGTGCTTCTAAGCTCTCCATTCGCTCGTCAGAGGTTTTCAAAGATTCCCTGAGTTGTGCCATTTCCGTGCGTAGTTGCTGGAACTCCCGATGCATCAGGCCAAACTCCTTACGCAGCTCCTCCTTAAACAGCCGCAACTCGTCCGCCAAGCCAAGAGGGAAATTTGTGGTAGCGTCCGGGGCCACGCAGTCCAACGCCTTGTTTTCCAAGAGCTCTTCAGAGCTCATGTGTTCCTCCACCTGGGCAGCCCTTGTACGAACTGGTGTGTCTGCCTTGTTGTCCCTCACCTGATTTTTGTCACACTCGGGGCAGCGCCAGGTTGGTTTAATAAAACCAGTGCTCGGAAGACAGACACAAGCACGATGATAAAAACCATTACACCGGTTGCATTTAGCTGCAACTATCGACGACAAAAATTTGGCGCAACCACCACACTTTGCTGCAGGCATGTTTTGTTACTGCCTAATCGCTCACCCAAAACAATAAAATTCCTGATAATGACTAGTTCAGTAGTTCCGTGCAGTACCAATAGATGGCGCTGTTTTAAAGTATGTGTTTAATGGTTTTATGGGGTTCTACACTATATCAACACCATACATCTGCCACTGGGCTAAGCAGAGTTAGACGCACACTCTCCGGCGACACTTCAGGGTTAGGTAAATTGTAAGTTTACTTGAAAGTTCTAATATTTTTAATGTTTAAGGTAGATTAATGTCACTTTGGTTTAGTTTTAAGTTTACACATAAATTACTTTAAGCACACTGCACTTGCACAATTGATAACGCTTTATGTAATAATAAACTGTTTGTTGTAACTTTCCGACGTATAATTGTTCTTTAACTTGGCTAATCTTAATTGAAATCTTGACTCAACAGTAAAGAGTACCGTCCCCGGTAAAGAGTACCGACATCTGATGCGACTTCATCAAGAAACTTTCAAGGTACTGAACCTATGCTTTCCAAGCAAAGGATTTCCACATTGAAGTTTCACTTGTTGACATTAATTAAAGTAATGTATTAATGATTATACGAGTAATTAAACAGGTAATGGACCAGTCCAACACTTAAGTAATTAAGAAATTGCTATATCACTACCATCTAGCCAACGTATCTAACGTAATCTATAAATTTAATTAATATTACCACAGCGGAATATCTCAAAAACAAAATACCAAAACAGTGAGCAGATAATAACACTTATGACCAGTAATTAATATGGCATAGTTTCATTTAAGGTTGCAAAATATGGGAAATGCTTACATCACCGCGATTCTATTATACTTCACTTTATGTAACGGTAGGTACAACGTTACATTTACGGTTATTATTTTAATAATACCATCAAAATATATTGTTGTTGTCGTGATGCAATGGATCAAAATTAATATCAATAACTAAATGTAACTCATTCGCGTTTTACGATTTCTGAATTACGTGATGTCAATATTGTCGTAATTACAAAACTTTAATATCATTGTTGCGCTGCACTTCTTTCTACATACAACGCCGTCAATCAATAACAATACAAGACATTAAACAGTCACCATTGAACAACGTCTTTAGCACACAATAGTGACGCAGATAAATTGAAAACATTCTAGATACGAGCGATGGAATGAAAACAAAAGGTTCTGTGATCGGTGTGGAATTCGGTAGAGATGTTAAAGTGCACAGATATCTACCGGCGTTAAAGGTCAAAAGTCAGAATATCTGCGGAACTGCAGTGAACTTACATAATGTGACAGTATTTATTATACATATAGGTAAGTATCAGCATAGTCAGTCTCGTTTCCATAAAGCTAATGTATAAATCAATACTAAAACTTCTAGAACTGCTTACAAATACAGCAATAACAAGCATAATTTTCAACAAGCTAAACAAGAAATGATGATTAGCATAGAATTTTAATGTGGTATCAAACTCAATATGCATCGTTAGGTGCAGTTTACATGACAGCGGTTCGCAGAAGTCACAATGTCAATTTGTTCCATGAACCGTATTGTTGGTTCGCTTATGTAAACATCGACTGATATGCGCTCAAAGCAAACAATAACCGTACATGAGTATAACAATCGTTAGCTACGTTCTGTGATACAAGTGTATTTGGCCAGACAAATAAGAACAAATTGTTCTAGACTAGTCTCAGAAAAATTAAATGAAATAATATGTGAGGTACCTGACACAAGCATATTTTCAGTCAAAAGCTGTTAGATTAAAATAACATGTTTTGAGCTTGTAGACGCAGAAGTGCCTGTTCAAAGCTAACTGCTAAAAACAACATCTATTCACACCTGTTTGCTTGAAAGTTTCATTTTATGGTCAGTTTGTTTTGCAAGCAGCGCGAGTGCAAACATTTTAGAACATTTTTCCATTGTAAAATTTAACGCACACTAGGAAAACGTTATAGCTGAGCCAATAGCTACCACAAAAACAAACATAAGCTTCATTTGCGAATGTTGTTTCTTGCAACGAAAATTGCGTCAATTCACGAAATCACCGTATGCGGTTTCCTTGTCATTGAAATCAATGTTTTAGAACGTAGACAGAAAATTGTTAGGTTAGATTACTGTATCTAAAGTTTACATTGAGTATGGAAGTCGGTTCTGCATGAGCAGTATCCTCGTCTCGTGCAATCAAACGTGACCCGTCCAGCAAGCTACCAATGTCCAATCGAATCACCCTTCACAACGGAAATCATTTTATTTAGCTCCACGTCCTATATGACATCGCTTGAATTGCTTTATATGAGACCGGATAATATAAAAACTTTTCTCGACTTCGTTTTGTTTTTATATTCCATTAACAACTTCATTGCAGACATACTGATATCAGAAATGTACAAAGACAATCGCATTTCACATCTCCGTGGCTGCGGTTACAGAGCGTTTGACCTTACCCCAAATTCCGTTACCCTGCAGCCAGTCAAAGATCTTGATTTCCTTGAAAATCATAAATGGATGATGCGCTTTCCACAACGAGTTTCAAGTGTTACAGAAGCAATTGCAACTATGCAGTATTGCAAGCTACCTTTGAAATGTAACAAGAAATAATTACGAAGGTACAATGAACAGGAGTGCTAGTTATTCAGCACAACGAACGTATGCGAAGCATTTGACACTTTCTATTTATGTTGAAGCGTAAGCTCGCGTGACTGTTGCCATATTGAATGACATAATTTTAAATCCTTTGGGTACCATAGTTTCTTCCTGTAAATAGATGAATTATTTAAAACGAGCCTAGGGTTACTTAACACTACCTTTGCAGATATTAATAAATCATCTACTACTTCTCCTTCTATCACTACTGTAAGCGCTTCCCGTACAGGAAAAGTATTAGGACTAATTTACTAAATATTACTTCGACTCCTTTACATGAGTTACCATTATTTCAATTTAAATATGATAAACCAAAATCGTTATAACAAACCAAGCCCTCGTCAGATCTAACTGATTTCAAAAATCATAGAAAATCTTGGGTCGTCGTTCGTTCGAGACCAATGCACCGTAGATGGCAAACAACCGCAGTACTTCGCATGCGGTTGGTGGCATTAGCCTGGAACATGAAAATGGATGCCATATAACGTGACTTTATGGATACCCACAGAAAATACTAAGTGGTAAACTTAGTTGTGTAGAGCCTACACTTTCTACTAATTTCAGGAGTCACAACTCTAGCGCACCGATCGGATAAACCTAACAAAGATAACGTCGGCAACAGCTCTGGTGACCCAGAAAGGGGCAGAGTAAGCGATCAACAAGCCGTTTAATCGGATTATTAGCTTTACAACATTTAATCAACTAGTCCCTAATCGTACCCGGCATCGGCTACTGGGACTAAATCGGTGGTGATCTCGAGATAACAGATAGAAAGCCGTTGGAACAACACCAACCGCGTTACGCGCGCTGAACAAATTCAAAACGGAACTCACCACCGCACAGTAAATAAGGTGCGAGCCGTTACCCGTCGCTTGCGCAATGCTTGGCAACTTAAATATTACCACCATGGATTCAAAAACTTTGTAAGTAGGCACCATAATTGTGACGGTGACTTTATATGATAAAGTTGTTGCTAATGTCCTCTTTGAAGTCAAAGAGCAGCATCAGTCATAACGAGATGAACTTAAAGATACTTGCGTTGCTAAGCTGTAAAATGATTTTGGTTGGTGCGCGGGCGCAGAGGTGCTATGAGCAACAAAAGCCGATTCGAAATCGACGCGCCCAATGTCAGACGGCACAAGGTCGCCTCTCACGATAAACGCCTCTGCAAACCGTTCAGCCCAACAAAGCCAGCAAATCTGCGATCAGATCGCTTCACAACTATTCATCTGTACTTATTTGGCTCGAAACTACACATGGGAACATCTATTGTTCTGTAATTCGTTTTTAAGTACTGACATTTAGAACTAGCATTTGCGTCGGTGTAGCGTTTGAACTGATAGCCGATCGATATATGCGTCAGACTACGTAATGGTTACCAATAAAGTTTTAATGTTAACGATGGCATCGGTAGATTAAATTGATATGGCAGAACTGGACGAACGGCGAACCGTTAATACCTGGCCATCGTCGCCTATAATCGCATCTGTATTTATCAGTAGGGTGACTATCGAAGCGTTGCTCACTTTATAAGGGACGAGCTTTTTATGCAATCATGTTTCTACGAACACGTTTTATATGCAGGATGTTTTAGTCGAGTTTGAAACGGACAACAACCTTTAACGAACTAATAAATATGAAATAACTTGAGTTACTTGACATATTTGATATGGTGGCTGTGAATAATCCATCACGTATGGCAGTGGCTTATCGCGATTCGAACGACAGAGCCTAGCTTCCACGTGCCAGTTAGTACCACCGGTATTGCATAAGCATGTTACAAGTCGTTAAGAGTGCATAGTAATAATTTATGAAATGCTTCTAATCGATTTAATAACACTTTCTCTTGGTTAGAACTTCATAGGTTAGTTAACCCTTCCGTGATACTTTCTTTGCCGCTATAAAGTACCTAATCGCCATTACAAAGTAACATTAATTTTATAGATCATAAAATTAATAAGCGATCACGGCTAAAGCTATTGGCGGCAAGTATAAAATTGGATTTGCGTAGAAAAAAATCTTCGCGAGTGAAACTCACTGTTCGTGCTGTGCTCTCGATTTTAACGTCACGACGGAAAGAACCGCACTGGTTCACAAAACATGGGTTAATTGAGCACACAAAAAACGATTTGGGCACCCAAGGACGCTGATACCGTGGTGACTACAATGCCATGACTAGCTGCGGTACAGAACAAATTCAGATATCCATTACAAAATTGACTTCAGATTTACACGACTCAGTATGTTAAATTAAACGAAGGATTAGTGTAAAAGTCAGAAGCATTTGGTTCTGGCCGGGTTTTTTATCTCGTGCAACCTGCTGCTGCAGTTTGGGCCGCTGCTAATGTATTTTAAACTCGTTCGCCGGAAATTATTTATTTTGTCATGGCGCCCACCTGCCACACAAAGGGAACGATAAAGGGAGTCGGTGATGTTGCGGCAGATGATAAATTGAGGTTTAATCTTTTTTGCCGACTGCAGTTAACAAAACTTTTGTTGGCATGTTTGCTAGACGCTATTCAATTTCACACAAGCAGGCAAATTCAAATTCCTGATTTTCAATTTAAATCCGTAGGCGACGAACTTGTCGTTGGCAACTATTTATGCACTTTAGTTTATGGCAACCTTTTCACAATTCAAAATGTTATTGCAGCACGTGGTCTGCAGCTCGAATTACTCAATAACACGCTTAAAGGTAAACTTGAGTTTACTTACTATACCCCGCAGGTATTGGACGAGGAACTATGGTAGGTAACCAATATTTGTTGCAAATTAAAAACGTCATTTAAAGTTGGTGTTTGTATCTAATGCACACACCTTATCTTTGCTACATTCCTCATTCAACAAGATATCCTTAGAATTCGCTAGAAAATACTTCTCAATTTGAAGAGACAAGGATAACTGCAGAAGTTCCATTCGTTCCCGTTTTTTTATTATTTCTACTAATTATTTCTTTGTTTGCTTTTTTTTATGCACCTGCCATATTATCTCTCCACCACCCTTGGTTGACTGGTAGAGAATGCCTAAGGCATTAAGTCCGCCTTTGTACTTTTTTTGCATGAAGTGTAAATAAATAAATAAAAGATATAGTGGGATGAAGAAATAGTAACAGATAAGCATCACTGCTCTCAAAACGGTGAAGGATAATAAACTTTTTTACAAAAAAATAGAACCGACTTCCAAAAAAAGTGCAAAATAACTTTAATTTCGGAAGTCGGTGTCAAAAAACGAAGACACAAAACAGGAACACATTTTTTTGTAAGAAAGTTTATTATTTTTCACTTTTTAGTTGTGGTTCCCCATTAAACTGTGTTAACAATTCATAGACATACGATAGCAGCAATGGCGGTTGATTTGCTGTCAATTTTTGAATAGTTCCGTTGTCTGTCTCCGAAACCCATCATCAGATCTTTTTTGAAATTTAAATGGGTCCATTTCGGAATAAACCCCTTTCGAACAAAAAAAAATTTGCAAATCCGTCAATATATGCCGGAATTATGCCCGAACATACATAAAAAAAAATCCAAACATCCGAATTGATAACCTCCTCCTTTTTCGAAGTCGGTTAAAAACATCGTGAAACCGGCATGCCCTATAACCAAAAATTCGAAGACATGTGTGTGACATCCACCAACCCGCATTGGACCCGCGTGGTGGATACGGTCCACACCCTCTCACAGAGAGGAGGCCAGTGCCCCAGCAGTCGGGACATTAAAAAGGCTGATAATGATGATGAAGCATCATTTTGGTCCCAAAATATTGCTACTTGTGTTCCTTGCAAAATATTCACAAATTCCATCTAACTATAATGGACTTAAACTTTATGAAAAATGATTTTTTTAAAGTTACGATTTACCCTGTCTCTGTCATCTCTGTATGTACTCGTACATATTTCAAGAAAATTAATTATTTTTTCAAGTTATGTTCTGATTTTTTCCAGGGATTGTTTTTAACGAATAGTAATTTAGCGATCGGTAGCTTAACGTCAGTTTCGCTAGCAATGTCGAGGTTGCAGGGCCTGGGCGTTTAGTAGACCCGTAGATCCGAACTTCAGAACTTATCCAGGCTCAAACGGGAACTTTTGAAAATGCTGCCAGAAAATAACGCTAGAAGTGAGGCATACTTCACAGATTTTTAATTTTCTATAAATTCTATTTCATGCGGAAGAAGCTCAAGCTCAAAGGCTTTCGGTGGCATGTTAACCAAGACACAACATTCAGAGAAGATATTACTTTCAATTCCTTCGAACGAAAACATTGCAGAGAGGGTAAGAAACGTGTGGATAGGTTAAAGAAGTTAAAAACGTGTGTAGTATTCGACGAGTGATAAATTGCACCTGACACGTCTAGCACGAACTACTGATGCGGTCGGATACATCGAGTGGCAACTCACGACGATGTAAAATGCAATTCTTCTTACTGCGCAAAGGCAAATAAAGTAATCGGATGAGCCAACATCGCAACGACAACTAAATCCAATTTGATAGAGACCCTTCAAGTGGAAACGTGTGCAGGTAAATTAGGACAATAAATTACTCTACATACATCGGAAGGTCGAATTAAATTCGTAGCCCAATTAAGTATCTCGAGGTAAAGGGTAGCGTTGTCAAAACGAAGTTTCGAAGCACCAGACAATTAATCTCTATTTGGACGACCCAATTTTGAAAACTAATGGGTAGACCTCTACTAAAAGCAATTAAAACGTTTTTAAGGCTTTTTTGCTTTGTTAATCGTACGATTGCGAGGTTTCTGCCACATAGCATTCTAGCCACCATCAATATTTTTTATATTCATATGTCAAGTAGATTTTATTGCTGCAGAGCTTGTATTTTAATTGCTATTTCTCTGGCAAATTCGGTTCTAAATTGAGAGCAAGTGGCTTGTTGAAAAGTGGGTATAGAGTCAATACGCTATGTTCATACAAAGCGGCGCGGCGGCGTTCAGATATCGTTGAGTTGTTATTACAAACGTCCTTACTTATGTGTATAGTAATAATGGTATGAAATTCCTTCACTCTCAAATTTATCTTGGAACCATAGTTTTTACAGTCTTAACACACAACTTGCCATCATATATATATTATTGTCACGCCACGGACACGCTGTTCTTCGCTCGCTGCTGTTAGCCGACTAAATCAAATTGCTACAATTGGCCGAATTTGTCTGTAATAATTTGCGCGCGTTAGTGGCATATCTACCTCTTTTTTATACATATATAATATCATTGGGTATTAGTTATACCCACTTTTCAACTAGCCACTTGCTCTAAATAAACTAGTCAACGAGTCAGTTTACGTGTGAATTGAAATTGTATCAGGTAGGTACTCGTACAGACAACGCTCAGTCTAAATCAGCTTACAACTGTTTCGCTAAACAACAAAAGACCGAAACCAAACAACGAAATCAACCTTCAGCAGTAAACAGGCACAAAAAAACAAAACGTACCATAATTTACCTTAATTCCATTGCCTACCTTGAAACATAATGCGTGCTGTTAAGTAAGTTTAATCTATCAAATCACTAATGTCCGCCATTTCGCAGTTCTAAATTCTGTTTTGGAAAACGCTACTGTCCCCTAACCTACATTCTGACAATAATAAGTGACTTATGTAACCAAACACAATACGGCATTTTGAAAAAGTAAGGTAATGACTTTTAAAGGCAAACTGACTGGGAAGTGGGAAATGACTTCTATCATTTTACGGTCTTACGTCTTTCCGGCTTATTGCCAAAGAGAGGTGGAGGTCGAAAAATGATATTCTAAACATAGAAAAGTTACTATAAGTTAGAAGTGGTACAGTTGGAACAAGAAATAATGGACAAAACAGATCAATACAATGCCATGTAATTGTGGCAGTAAAGATTAGGGCCATTAACGGTACGGTACCGATTTATTATGATTTAGTCATTGAAGATTAGGAATTTGTCATGATGATAGAAACTTGATAATATATTCACAAGGACATAATCTGATGCCTTTTAGGATATACGAAATTCTTTTTCTTAGTTGGTGCGCCCAACTAAGAAAAATAAATTCGTATAATAGGTAAGCATTAAACACAGTCCTAGATATGACGTGATCTATAACTACTGATTGAATCGTTTGAAAAGCAGTTGGTATGCAGGTGGTTAACCTTTCGAAATATATGGCTATGTGTGCCGACATGTCAAGGATAAAATGCTTAGACAAAGTTCACGCACGACCAGACAATTAGTAATGCGGACATAGACAAAATTAAAACACGCCTTTAGCATAAATCTGTTTTTAAATACGATCATCTTATATTTGAAGATAAGCTTCCACGTTTATTTGGAAATAAATAATAATGCAATAAAAACTGGAACGAAGCAAATTGTAGCCATCCTTCTTTTACAAGCCTAGACAGATTTATGGGTTTCTATTCGCAAAACAATAAAATATTCACTTAGAATAGGTCATCTGTCACCCAAACACCCGTTTCAAGTTGGACAAAAGTACTGGAACAACTTTCTGTTAATTGCACGGTACCCAAATGAATCGCATCAATTACTGGAGAATTTCAAATCTATTGTTTTCACGTACAAGTTTTCAACACCATGGTGGTTATTCCGTTAAAAAACAACATAAAGCGTGTACACATAGCAGACAATAATTACGGAAACTACTTTCTAGTGTGAGTCATGCCACCTTTGCCAATGACTAAATAACGCCTTATTACAACTTTTTGTGTAAAATATGTAAGTACGTATTCAAATGTTTAGCTTTTGCTTGTTTTGTTACTTTTGAAAACGGACTGAAGGGAAAACAAACATTTATCATTGGTGGCGAGACCAGCAGGTAGGGTTGCCAACTTTTTTAAAAAGAAATAGAGTATACTTTTAAAAAAGAGTATATTTTTATTAAATTTTTGAAGAGTTATGTTTTGTGCCTTTTGCGACACAACAATTTTTCTTCATATTTAAAAGAATTTTATAACGCCAATGATTCTTAGTCTATTTTTTAGCTTATTTATTATAAATTTCAATAAACATTATGTATTATTTTAGCTTATTTTTTATAAATTTCAATGAACATATTTTTTAGCTTATTTTTTATAAATTTCAATGAACTTATTAACAGTAAAAGTTACTTTTTTGGGTTATGACGATGAGTAGGTATATATGGTTGGTAATAGTATAGTAAACATTGTGAAAAAAAAATCCCGGCCAAGAGCTAATCGGACTCGCGCGCAAAGGGTTCCGAACAAATCATATTTTTTCAAAACAGCCTCCACCTTTAGGTTTTCCTGTAGTAAGTAAGTAAAGTAAAGAACTACTTTCTGTATTTCTTCAAAATTTTAGGCCTAGTGGTTTAGGAGATAAGGGCCGGAATGGTCATTTTTCATCTATTTTCTTAAATAACTTCAAAATTATATATTTTGAAATTATAAAAAAAAAAATATATATTCGGGAACCTCACAATGTGTGCCCTTTCATTTGATATTTCACACGACACAGTTTGAATAACTTAGATTTTTTAATTTCCCGATTTTCAGGTGACCCCCATATTCCAAATTAATTTATTTAGGGTACACGTCTGTGTTTGGGTCACAGATATTCATGTGTGTACCAAATTTCAACTCTATCGGTCAAGCAGATTCGGAGCAAATTGGCTGTGACAGAGGGACGGACAGACAGACAGACACACGAGTCATCCTATAAGGGTTCCGTTTTTTCATTCGGACTTTCGGAACCCTAAAAAGAGTATTTTAGCGTACTCTATTTCATACAGATTATAGAGTACACCTTCATGAAATAGAATACAATGCTCTATTTTAGAGTACGGTTGGCAACCCTAGGTGGGACCAGCAGCTTGCTTCTTATCGTCTTCGACGATAACATTTGATCTAAATATAGTTTAGTTTACTTAGCGCTTACCAGTTTTGTAAACAAGATAATCGCTCGATGTCGATTCTGCTCCAAACTACTAATTCGACTTCAGCGCCCGTACGCATTATCAATCCAATAGCTTAACTATTAAACCCTTCACAAGTTACCTTGGAAACTTGTCCATAAATTGTTGAATATGCACGACTGAACACTGTAGTATTTGACAAGCAATTATTCAAAAGTTAGAAAATCAGCGTTTGCCGGTAAACAAGTATTTAAGTAAACGTTTGTATAAAGAAAGCGAACCTGTGGTGCAAGTACCGGGGCTGTCTCTGTAGCCGCCGTTTTGCCGGAGTCTGCGAACACTAGACACAAGCACGCGGGCCAGCATGACGCCCGCTCTTAGCAGCCACCTTCCGAAAGTAAGCACAATTCTCCATCAGTCACTTGCTCCTCAATAGATTGATACCGCTGTAACTCAACACTGGAGACACACGAGAGGGCCCGGCGGTTCACTGGGCCGTATCCAACACACGCACTCACAATATAATTGTTACCGCTCCCTGTTTTCAGTCACTACACTTTCGGCGACATGTCAGCAAATCATATGTTTTGAAAACAATAGTGGCCGTTTCGTACGAATCGAAATATGAAGTTTCCAAATTACCAACAGTTTCCAAGTTTCCAACTTTATTCGATTTAACTTATCATCAATTAATATAATATCACTAAAGACACTGCAAGATGATTGGAATAGACAGTTATTACTGCAATCGTAACAGATCACGTCGTTAATTATTCGATTTGCTCGGGTTCGGTTACGGGTTCAGCTGAACGTCACTACGTGACAGTCCGTATCTCTTCAAAGCTTTTACCGTACTGGCTGGAAGGCAGTAGTGCGAGCTCGGAAAAAAGAGAAAGAACGATTGTGACGTACCAGAATCACAAGCCCATAACCGGCCCTGTTGTGTCTGCGGATATGCACCTTGCGGTGTTCGCTATAAGGTGCAAATTCTCGATAGCGTCGGTACCAGCTGTGTTAGTTTCCTCGAATGTTGCGTGTGGAAATTCGAGACAGCTTGAGCAGCACAGTCATTGAGTGTAAACGAGATAAAAGTAAATATCGAATGCTAACGACGTTAGCCGATTGGAGTCCGACCGCCAAGGCCGACTCACGTCACGTTTTGCGAGACTAGACGTGCCTCCTGTATACAATAGGTATGTGCACGATTGTAGTTTATTGCACTTTGTTTGACTGTTTGAAAACTTAATCTAAGCAGTCCAAAATATATCATGACTCCTATCTCATTAAGTAAGTCGTTATGAGTGTATATGAGCTCAACAAAAAAAGGGCAATTATCGCTCATTAGCACTCAATGTTATTGTTTCTTCGTGCTGTGATAACGCATACCATTGACAGATAATTACTATTTACGTTGTGATTAATTTTGATAAGATAACTCTCGTGAATTCGTTACTTAGTCAACAGCGCTCCGTATCTAAACAGCTGACAACAATACTCATAATAATGTCTCATAGAAACAAATTGACGTCAATGAAGTGCAAATACGCACATATAGATATTATTGTTATAGTGTAGTTACCTATAGAACAACATAATATCACGTCGCGTAGGTAGTTGTTTTTCAGGTCCCATTCCATTAAAGCCCTACTATCGGCCAAGTGGCACCCTCATCTGCCTAGCCTTTTCCCAACTATCTTGGGGTCGGCTTCCAGTCTAACCGGATGCTGCTAAATACCAGTATTTTACATGTAGCGACTGCCTATCTGACCTCCACAACCCAGTTACTGTGGGTAATACTATACCCCTTGGTAAGACTGGTTGTCAGTCTTTCGGGCTTCTGACGACCCGTAACGACTGTCAAAGATCCACGATTGACAGCCGGGACCAACGGCTTAACGTGCTTTCCGAGGCACGTTGTTAAAACAGGTCTCAGAATGTTTCGTATCCAAAGTAGTAGGCAAAAGTGTCAGAAACGGCCGTTTTTGGTACTTTCACACAACGTCCAACGTAAAAATACTTTATCCTCTTTGTAACAAACGTGACGTTGGATTCTTTAATATTCATTGTCTATGCTATGCTACGATTTTTTATTCAATTAGGGCGCCACTTGGCCGGTAGTAGACCCTCTTTTTTTTGGGGCGTGGGAAATCATCCAATGACTTCTCCCGTTCTGGGTGGAGCGGGAGGCCGTCTCAGAATTTATCCGCTACCCCTAGGCATGCAGGCACCGGCCACGATGGGGCCCCGTCAGTGGTGGCTGACAACATCTCTTTGAGGCGCGCGTGGAATACTACGCGCCGTCGACTCACGGGCCTGGTGCTGATCAGACGGCGAGCTACCCACTGCTCGCCGTCCGCAGGCCCGGGTGGTAGTAGACCCTTAAGGAAACGTATTGATTGCAAAATATTTGCTAGATGCTTGATATAGATATAAATAATAAGTAATAACAGCCTTCAATGGCTGTTAAAGTAAAAGTTCGTAATTAATATCAAGATAAAGGCGTTTATCGTATCCTGCTTACAAGCAAACCGATTACCCAACATCTGAGCACTAACCCAATCGTATCATATTTAATATACATAAATTCGTCGTAAATATGAGTATTGCGTCAACTTGCGTCGCGTCGAGAATGGACGCGGATATACGAAAACACATAAAACATCAAAGTTTTCTCCACCGACATCCGTTTGCGCTGGAGCGAGGAGAGACAGATATGCGAATAATCTACAATTGTAACAATGTTGTGAATTTGATCTCAACGCCACATTTCTCTTTGATGCTTATCCGTTTATTGATTTACCAGATGATTAAATAAGATAGAACAAGATCCCAGAGCTGCCAGGCATTAGTTATATTCTAATTAATAATATGTGGGAGACTGAGTACTTTTAGTATGTACTTTGAACCTACGCATACCTGCTAGCTCAGGCTGACGGCCAGTTTATCGGTAAGTACCTGGTGCTAAAATCACTTCAGCCTAGCCTTTTCGCAACTATCTTGGGGTCGGCTTCCAGTCTAACCGGATGCAGCTGAATACCAGTATTTTACATGGAGCGACTGCCTATCTGACCTCCACAACCCAGTTACTGAGTAATACGATACCCCTGGTTCTAAAAATACTACAATAATGTAGGTATACATATAAGCTGGAAGGTTTCTGAATGGGGCGGGGAGGGGTTAGTCAGAATATAGGTAATGTCTGTCCGCTCTGGGATCTTGGACTAAGACGCTCGTGTGTGTAACTGATTCTAAGTAATTTACTTAGGCGGCTGAGGAAAATAATGTGCATGTAACGAGGGTAGCCCGCGAAATTCAATTTTTCTTACGTTTTTTGCAATTTGCAGGTTAGTGTCAGGTTGTGTCTTGGTCAAAATTTGATCCGCGGCCGTAGCAAGTACGTATTTATAGAACTGTAATCATTAAAATTATCAATACAACTCTTTCAGTTAGAATTGATGCCAAATGTCATTTCATGAAATTCTGAAAAAAATTGAATTTCGCGGGCTACCCTGGACCTTTCACCTTAAGAGTTTATTGTCATATGACGGACGACTCACGTTAGAGGCATACATTGATAGTCTGACCTGTATTATGATTAAGAGGATCTAAATATGTGGAGCAATGAAGAAAGACAACAATGAGCTTTTGGTGACAAGTGAAGAGGAGAGTTAGGAAGATGACGACGATGAAAACACCGAAGACAAAAAAAAATTGCAGAAGGGTTAAGCAAAGAGATTTTATGTTTTATATGTGATGAATGAAATTTATTAATAACATTTATAAATGAATAAATCTACGTTTTTACAATACCTTTTGTAATATTTTATCGCTTTCTCCTAAAGCGTGCTGTATAGTGTAAACTCACTTACGTTATGAATTCCAAGAAAATGCATCAATCTGATAAGGAATCTCCTTTAAACAATCCATAATAAACGAAGTTTTCCCTGTTTAGTATTATTGTCAATACCTATCCTTTTTTATAGCGTGGGAAATCATTAAATAACTTCTCACGCTCTGTGTGGCGCGGGAGAGTGTCAGACTCTTACTGACTAAAACCCACCCGCGATCCTTCAGTTGCTAGTGCCAGGGCTCCGGTGACTCTCGATCACTCCCGCGGCCCTGGCCGTATGTAAAGAGCTGAACAGTGATATTCAAGCATTTCAAGTCTTAGGTATATTTCAAGTCTTAGGTATATTCTCGGGTTGCGGACGGCGAGTAATGGGTAGCTCGCCGTCCAATCAGCACCAGGCCCGAGAGTCAACGGCGCGTCGTTTTCCACGCGCGGCTCAAAGAGAATATGTCAGCCACCACTGACGGGCCCCATCATGGCCGATGCCTGCATGCCAAGTGGTAGGGATAAATTCGTAACGTTACCGGTCCCCTTTTTTTTGTGGGGTGGGAAATCATCCAATGACTTCTCCCGCTCTAGGGTGGAGCGGGAGGGCGTGTCAGACTCATACTGACTAAAACCCACCCCTGTTTCTTCCTGCCCTGAGTGCCCAGGGGCGAGGTAACTCTGTTTCGAATTTATCCTCAACCCCCGGGCAGGCATCGGCCATGACGGGGCCCGTCCTTATTGCTGACAACTCTGAGGCGCGCGTGGAACACTACGCGCCGTCGACTCTCGGGCCTGGTGGTGATCGGACGGCGAGCTACCCATTACTCGCAGTCCGCAGGCCCGAGTTTACCGGTCCCCTGGGCACTCAGGCAAGGAAGGAACAGGGGTGGGTTTTAGTCAGTAAGACTGACACGCCCTCCCGCCCGTCCCAATGTGGGAGAAGACATAGGATGATTTCCCAATCCAAAAAAAACAAAAACAAAATCTCGGGTCTGTGTACAAAATAACCTGGCATTTCAATAGTAAGTTAGCAAAACACTAAAATCTATTTAAACGTACAAGGTAAATTAAACTTAGACTTAGTAACTCGGCTAACTCTGCAGCGAGTTCCGGAGACGAGTTCCGGTTGGAACAAATATTGTCTCAAGATAAGATTAAACTGCATGCGACTTTTTGAGTTCACCTTGATCTCAATCTCAGATGAGATGATAAGTCACAATATCGTGACAGATTTAAACCTCTCCAAATAAAAAAAGCAAGAAAACCACTTTTTCAAATAAATTGCTACTGGATTTGTTAAGATTTTATCATTAATGTTATGCATAATGAAGTAAAACCGGTCAATGCGACAGAGGTCCCTGAACAGGATTTAATTTTGCCGGCTTTCGAGGTTTGAGATGACGTCAGCATTTACACCATGCTTTCAAATAAATATAGCGGTTTATTTGACAATTATTTCCATTAAATAAATGAAACTTTGGTGGCAAACTTTCCAAGATGTGTAGTGTAGGTGGCAGATAAACGACCAACTTTGCCGATGTGTGTATTTTTGCTACAGTTACAAAACTGGAGGGTAAGAACTAAAAATTCATGGCAAGTATTCTATTCTAAGACTAAACCAGTTACATTTTCTAGCGTTTAAATGAAGGTTTTTGACCCGAGAGGTCTTTCTCGTCTATTCCTAAAATGGACAGTTACCTTAATCCCGATACGGTCTGACGACATTAAATCTATGAAAGTATTTAAAAATATTTTCGTTTTAGTCTTTATTGATGACTAATTAACCGGAATTGGAAGTCACGTAATCAAACCTTTGCGGAGAATTTAATGTGTCTGACTATACCAATTTTCCACCCACTTAACGAACTTTAAAAGTATCTGTAGGAAAATAAAGTTTTTACGGCAGGATCTATCTACGCAAACTTTTTTATTGCTATGTAAATGACTTCGGGACTTTGATCTGAAATTATGAAACATAAATTCATGCCGAAATAGATACTACACTTTTGGAGGAGTGAAAATACCTACATCACGCAACAACTTACTATACGTAGTAATATGTATTTAACTCCTTGTACAGAGTTCCGATACTGATTTCCGTAATTTTGGTGTATTCCCGCTGTCCCCACCGCCTGAATAAATTATTACCACTTGAATAAATTATTAAAAATAGGGTAGTTTCCAAAAAAAATCTAATTAGTCCGTCAGATAGATTACCAAAAAATATTGGACACGATTTCTTTCTTTTTTCACGTAAACAAAAAAGGAGGATGATACAGTGCGTTGAAATTTCGCGTGACGTCACAGTGTGCGACACTTTTTATCACAGTGACGTAACGAGCCCACACTCCTGAACTTTGATGCGTTTTATCTTTGTCATTTTTTATTGATTTGGTAAAGCAAAAAATACGTGTCTAATATTTTTTGATAATCTATCTTACGGACTAAATAGAATTATTATTTTCATACCCAGGAAACTACCATATTGTTCCCGTTGTCCCCATTGTTCTGTCCTCTTTACTGGGGACAACGGGACTTAAATAAAATAATTAAAAATTATTCCCGTTCCGGAGTTTAGAACGTTTCAAGAGCGGAACGATACCGACTCAAACGCATGAGTAGAGCGTATAAGTTTATATCAGTTTGTAGGAGTGCGAGATTAACTACTTTCTTTTTACATCCCGAGGCAGAGGTGACTCGTCCAGTTTGTTAACATTAATGTAAATGTCACTGAATGCCGTCCAACCGGTTACGATGATTTTTTTTTAATCGACAACTGCCTCTGGTGTTGTTTTGAAAGCTGCGAATTAACTTTAGCGATCCTTGTAGTCTTCACGACTTGCCTATTAAAGCTTGTATAGTGACCTTTTGATCGTCCATTGTGCAAGGAATTTACTAACGAACGTTATTAGTTATTAGTGGGGAATAACTGTATCTATAAAACGATGATCTTCAGAATTACTTCTATATTTAACTTGACAACAGGTGGCGTTATTTGGCATCGGTTACCAGAATCGCCTTTTATGTTTTAAAAGAAGCCATTTTTGTTCTGTGTTTAACTTACGAGTAGAAACGACTACTTTAAACAAACAGGTGATTAACACAATACATATAATAATAATGAAAACGAATATTAACGATGTTGTCTTGCTAAAGGAGAGTAAGATTTGAAATTCATATCTCTAATGCGAAGAGCAAACTAATTTTTCACTACACACTCACATAAACACCGATCATAAATATGTGCAAGCCGATTTGCGAATAGTATTGTTTCGAGTATATCGAACAATACGATCTACCTACCGTATGTATAGAAAGGTGATCATATGGCATGACTGCGTGCACGTTCGCGAAGCACATTTTTGTAAAATCGTTTAACAACTAACAAATAGACACTAGAGCGGCCTCGACTCAATTGAAATCCAATCAAACCGCATCGTATCACGAGACGGACGTTTGTTACGATGTTTAAAGTGCGCACAGCACTATTACCACAGCGCTGGAGGCAATGAGTTGAATTGACAATGTTGAACACAATTGACAGGCAGCCAGTGACCTGACGGCTAACGATGTGCACTGCGCACGAACACTTTATTTGTAATGCAAAACTGCAAACATCCTATCGTCACGACGACTGTTCATACGACACCCATCACAATGCCTACCAACGTAATTTCATATCACAATGATATTAAACAAACTTAAATTTACAAATGACGCCATACATGCGACTCCTGGCTGTAATTTAAGGAGTTTTTATTATTTTAGATTGGTCTAGATGGAAGTAAAAAATATATATAAGGTCACGATGACTCAATGCTCGACTTTTTGCTACGGTAATACGGTAACAAATTATAATGGAGTTCCTGTGAGTTAACATAATATTACATATTTCATTACAGATAACATGTGGTAGTTTAAAATGTAACGATCCTTGGAATTGCTCCTTTGATGCACGACATTGTTTATTAATGAGAAACAGACTTTGAATATGCATAGGAAACAGGTTAATAAAATGAGCAGGAGTTGTTAACCCTTCGACGAAATAGTCCTCACAAGATGACGAATCGTTACATCAGTGACTGCATTCGATCTAATGAAAAATATTTGGTAATATCAGATAGGTACATCTCCAATATCATAACTTCCACTTGATTAAAACGGGGCCACTTCATTGTAGGAAGTAATTACTAGTTACACGATAGTGTAACACATTCTTAAGAACGCCGAATGACAGGGCAGAATTGAGATCCATATCCATTTCATCATCTTCGATGAGTGACGGACTTGTGTCGACATAACACATTATTTGTAAAGTTCTGCAAGACTACTCAACAGAATGATGAGGTGATGAATGGAATCGATGATATGGGCGGGGGCGTCAGTTAATCAACATTATATCTATAGATATTTCTTTGTTATCCAGAACATACAATTATTCCATCAAACAAAAACTTACATCATCAGCAATTAGATTGTGTAATTGTCAGTATGAACACCGCCGCCAAACTTATGTAGCTCGTCTTTTGTTATATTAGATAGAATCATTGTTATACTTCTCATTTTACGTAATGTTGAAGCATCGCGTAAAGCTGCACACATGTTTTTGCAGTGTATGTGATAATCGTCAAACAGAACTGTTATCTTATCCAGATATATTGCAAGTGAAGCATTTTATGCGTCACTCAATGGGTAGACAATATTGACGCAAATGTAGAGCACGATCAAATAGAAGACTTGCGAAGTATGAAACAATCAGTGTTTAAAAAAGTTGAATAATGTTGCAGTTGGAGTGGAGACCAAAAACTCTACAGCTGCACGATTTGTAATCTGTATCTGGATACTGGATGAGGAAACCTGATGATATTTGAACATGGCGTGGCGGCGTTAAATAACACAATGAAATATACCAGTGTTTCAAATGTCCCAACTGTCAGAGCATTGTATGCTGAAACGAATTTAATGAAAACAATTATTGTTGACGAGCTACAATAGTCGTAGACTGCGAGAGTTCTAATCACTAGTAAAATTAAAAACCCATTTCTTTTTCTTGCTTTGTTGGTAGATTTCAGAATAATTGATTTGAAAGTTGAGGAAATGCAACAACTGTACGGGTCAGTTGGCTAACAAATCTTCTTGTCTACTAAATAGGTCTACGCGTACTTTGCTTTCTTGTCGTTGAAGCAACGGTATTCAATCCATCAGCGGACGTTTGCAAAGCAGTTATGCTCCAGTTTCGTATAATTGCGTTTGCACTTGTTATGCGAAATCAAGCAAGAAGCAGACATCGTTGACCACAATTAGCCAACATGTAACATAAATAATGCGTGAAAATCCGCCGGCTATTAGTTGCGTGTACGAGCATTAGCATTCGGAGCTCGTCTCATTAGAGTTGCCACACGAATTCATTGGTACTACCGGACACACTTGCTTGGAAATGAAGATGTAGGAAGCAATTATTTTTCTTAAACACGTATTGTTGTAGTAGATAACGAGTTGAATACGGAGGTTGACACTTGAGTTATTAAGTATGACATTATACTTTATAAAACTATCAAAATGTGACATACTATTTTTGTAGTTAGACCTACTTTAACCATCAAGTTTGATTTAGGAACGAGCGAAGACCAGACTCTAACAAAGATTAGATCTTGGCACTTAAACGGGATAGCTCTGGCGAGTACGCTTTTTGAATTTTACTTATAGAAAATAATATTGGATTAAAATGAAAGGCGGAAAAATCCGCTTTATTTAAATATGGACTGAACATTTTTCTCCATCCTTTTTTTTTGTCGTTTATTGCTACGCGTTTGACCTCTATCTCACATGATGAGGTCGAAGATGGAGCACGCTTGCCCAGAGGTAAGCTATTCACTCTTGAATTAAAGACTCCCAAACGAGAGTCGACAGCGCGAAGTGTTCCACGCGCGCTTCAAAGAGATGTCAGCCACCACTGACGGGGCCTATCATGGTCGATGCTTGCATGCCAAGAGATCGCGTATAAATTCGTAACTGAGTTACCGCTCCCCTGGACACTCAGGCAAGGAAGGAACAGGGGTGGGTTTTAGTCCCGCTCCACCCAGAGCGGGAGAAGTTATAGGAATATTTAAAACCCCAAAAAAAAAAAAAATAGCTAAAAGCTATATGAAAAATCAGTTTACTCTTTCTATTTTTAGCACTATTAAATATTATTATGAAGAACAGAACAACTATTTCCGTGTGTTTTTCTCGTGATCTCGCGACATCGCGTGTCTTAGTATTTATTACCTGTGTAATTAGGACGTAGGTATGCTCCACTTAGCTAAAGCAAGAAGATCTTACGTAGCAACCTCATGCTTTTTACCAGGTTAAAATATGTATTGAGAATACCCTGAAGAAAGTTTAATCGTGTATACTAGAAATATGGTGGCTATTACACTTCGTCAACCCGAGCAAAGAAGACTAATGAACCAAAAAAGATTGTAAAGAAAATCTAACAAAGAGCCTACGTGAAGAAAAATTACACAGCAGCTACGTCAGCTGAATAATGAAGACCCACAATAGATTTCAGAATACAATATGGAATGGTAATTAGTACATTAGCAGTCCACGATTGGCTCTGTCTTCCTCAATCCCACGCTGGTTCCACTCATCATGTGCTGATGCTCAGCAGTGCGTTGGTCGTGTTTATCGTTCCGTGTGGTTGGCAGAGCTGGGAGTTCAGAGACAATCAATATTTGACGAAAACAGTCATCGTCGTGAGGTTATCTGATGGCATTGTGAATTATGGCGCATCGGTACCAGCCACCAACGTCACCGCTCACAAATATTACAATAATTTCGTGTAAACCTTCGTAGAATGTTCAAAGATAGTATTGCATATTGAAAGTATTATACCTAATGTTATAATACTGACTTTACAGTAATCTTCTGCTTTATGGTTATCGCGGCCTTAGTACCAGCCACCAGGGTCAGGTTAGGTTTATGTAAATAGCAGAACTATTTACGACTTAAAGAATGTCGATATTGAGTTGGATCTTAAACACAAGTTACAGTGCTTTTCAAATCATTCGTGGTTTATAAGTAAGATATTATTTTAAAACCACATAACTTGTTGTAGGTATCTCAGTGTTGAAGAATAAACTAACGATAAACGTTTTAGAACTATTAAGCACATAATCACATACTTAGAAAACTCAACACCAAATTGAGCATAACTGCCCGAGTCACCTTGGAGCACCGATCATTCTCAATAGCTGTTAATTTTCAAAGTTGGGGTCAAACAACTTGCCAGCAGCATGGTAATTACTTCCTTGTAATAACAACCAGGTATCGTGATAGCTTTTTGTTGACTTTTTCTATGGTGCACGTGCGAATCGCTCTAACCTCGAACGCGAGGGCGCTGTCCAGCAACCGTGAAACGAGTAATTTGTGCCCTTCCACCAGCACTTTTTTTAGAACGTTTACTTAGTCCAAAACAAATTACATCATGCCCAAAGAAATAATCTGCTAGTAGGTAAGATGTTTTGAGCAGTTCAAAATCTGCACAAGTTTGTTCACACATCGGAAGTATTTTGGAAATACATGGCCGTGTATGCGCCTCCACCATGTTGACTTTTACATCTTGCGCGGGCTGATAAGCAGCTTATAGATTTTGTTTGTCTTTGTGAACCCGAAGAGCGTGGAAGCCGACCTCACATAAAAAAGATATACATATTTCAAAGTGTCCACCCTCGCAACATTACGCAAGACAAAGATGTCCACTAAAACATAATTTCACTTTCTTTCGGAGCACAGTCGGCGTAGGATGGGCGTGACGACCGGCTGCCTCCAGCGGCACGTCGATTGCATACTTTCCCTGTTTTTATGGAAATCATGGGGCGCCAATGATATAACAATAATGTGAAAGCTTTAGAGAAACATCCCACTTTTTGTATGCAAAGAAAATGTTTTCAAAAATCTCGGTCATGTCAACCTATTCGACCAATTGTTAGTTGTAACAGAAGCCTGTAGCTTGTTTGAAAACAGTTCACTTCCATTTAGGAAATAACAAATGTTTGTCTTTCATTCTATAAAAGGAGTCAAATAAATGTGGAACGTACAAACCAATGCATTGAAGTCTTTATTTACGAGTGCTGCGTCTACACGAGAAAGTTTTTATGCAAAGTTTACAGACAAGTGAGTACTTCGTAAAAGTCTTGTAAAACTAAGAAAGAGAAAAAGAGTAAATTATTACTTTTATGTAAATATAGAAATGGTAATATAAAATTACAAACCAGTAAGTATTCACGTAGCGTGTTGCCGAACACGGGCCTCTCCCTGTTTCCATGAGCCAGCCCGGCTATCGCAATGGTAATCGGGATATGACGCCATTAGCAAACAGGTGGGTGTGACTGCCAATCCTCCAGACATAGTGATAGGGTTTAACCTATCTGTAACCGACACAGCTTTGTCACACAACATGAAGGTCCTACTGATAGGTTCATCAAAGCCAGTGCTTTCAAAATATACACCTAAACTTCGACCTTAAGTGTAGAGTGGGTTCGCCAGTTGTTATTAGCATTGACACACATAATGCTTTGCAATTGCAGCGACATTCTCGGCAATTCGACTCGAAGAATAATTATAATGAGCATGTGGATATTGCGACAGCTAATGTTAATTTGTGGGTAAAGCGGAACTTAAAACAATATGTAGCATAATAGAGACAAAGGGAACGGATTTAGCTTTGAAGCAGTACTGCACAATGATCGTGGCTTAGATGTTTGTCTCCCATGGGTGTCGTAAGAAGTGGCTGGATGAAATGAGACAAAAAGAATACACAAGTGTCGTAGCAAACAACTCTAACTTTTGTCTTACTTTATCAAAGGTTGCAGACATTTTTTTTATTAATTGTTGATAGGCTCGCGTTTGACCACTATCTCACCTGATGGTAAGCGATGATGTGGTCGAAGATGGAGCACGCTTGCCTAAAAGCAACCCATTCACTCAAGACTTAAAGACTCCCAGGTTGTAGCTATCAGGAAACACAGACTCCGGTAGGGAATTCCACTCCCTAGCTGTACGCGCAATGAATGTTTTCTCTAAACGCGTATGGATGGGATGTCCACCATGAACCGGTGGCACTTCGCCGTACGTCTTGTGGTCCGTTGAAGAAACGGGCTTGGCGGAATAAATTATGCAATTCCGTCGCACACTCCCCAAAATGTAACCGATAGAAAACCGACAGGCTAGCAACTCGGCGTCTATGTTCTAGACTTCGGAGTTTCGACTCAACGAATGATGAGACGATGAAGTAAACCGGTTATTTCTAGCGGACACCCGCAGTAAGCCGAGGAAACTTAAGATGAAGCAATTAACCAATTTAAAAATAAAAACATGAATGTTTGTTTTCCATCACGGAATATAATTGAACACACATACCCGTCACGCTTTTTACCTTCAAAAATAAGTAGAACTTCAAGCGTGGCAGCTTTACAATATTTTGACACCAGTCATGTGGGCTTGGAAAGATTATTATTATTAAGTTCAAGAACTGACAAGCTGGAAATAACTGCTATTTTTTATATAATATAAAATAATATCTTGTCAATAAACAAAATCATGAGAAGATAGCAATTTTCTTTTCATCATATTAGTATGAAAATTCATTCAAATGAGACACCTACAGCCATTTGAATTATGCATAGAGAAGTCAGTGGTAATTTCATATGATTGACGACTTTGTGGATAACTCCTATTAAAAAAACATTTAACGCCAATCATTAACTGGATGCAGCAGTTCAGCCAGGTCAAGTTCGCTCGGCGTCAACGCAAGGTTGGTCGTTGGAGGTTTAAAAGCTTTCTGATTAAGGCACTATTAACTGCCAATGACCTTGAGTGAGTAGCTTACGTGTTCTGTGCTGAGCTCACGTAACGCGTCGTATGTCGACCCAGTAATAGGACTCGCCCATCAAAGAGCGCTTTTCGAAATTAGATGCATTATTAATTTATTACACATAAAACAACAGGTAAAAACTAAAACAACAACTAAAACACTTGAACTAAATCATAAATAATTAAATGATCTTTAAAATGGTGAAGGTTTCATAAAAATACGCTTTATAGTTTTTGCGTGATTCTTAATTTTTTATCCGCGTTAGACATAACTTTACAAATTAATTACACTATGTTTTAAATATATAATTTCAAATAATCTCAGATCAAATTACGACGGAAATTGTCTAGAGTAACATATATTTTTTTCAAAGAAATAAGGCAAGTCCTTTGGACGTGATGTTCAATTAAAAACCATTAAAAGTCGTATAACTGCGCCTTAAGGACAAGCTAAGGTATCTCCTGCCATCTACCATAGATGTTCAAAATTACCTTAATGAGTTATTTTGTTATATGATCGAGCATAACAAACTAATTTCTAGATATCTGTAGAAAAACTCTTCTATTTCGTGTCGTTTAAGTGTCCACTGTTAGACCGAAAACATGTATAAATTACTATGTAGGTAAGTATAAATAGACTAACGATGTTTTTGCTTATGGAGCGAAGCAAGTAAGGTTGCAGGAAGTTTCAAAGAAGCTATTAACCTGTCACCACTTAGACAGTTTTCTAATTTGAAGTCAGCACTTTATAGTTTTGCTCGTGCGGTCTTAGCATCTGATGACATTTTACACTTGTATATGAACACTATAGGTTACTTGGACTGCATTCATTTAATACCAATGCAGTCCTATAGTTTTGGTATAAATGCTAGCAAAAAAAAAAATCTCCACATTATATTAAAACTGGCTCTTTATTATGGAGCAGTTTTTTAAAGTTTCACGTACAAATCAGAATAAAGAGCTGTAATTATGGAAGTTCTCGAGTTGGGTGTTAACAATAGCAGATGGAAACACACTAATTTGACCATTGTGTCGACTACCAAGAGACAGGCACGCGTTCTTGCAAAGAGAAATTTGACAATGCACTTATAAAGAAAGTTTTTATAAGTCATCAGAACGTGATTAAAACAAACGAAACGTGTTTGCCTCGCTAATTAACCAATGAAACAGTTGATGAGCGATATATTTAGCGCGGCGCACGCATCCGATATCTTTGAGAACGGGATGTTGGTATTTATGTGTTTAGCCTACAACGACCGCGCTCTTGATTGTGCTTCCCTTGTTCATTTCACGAGTGCTTTTATACTACAAAAAAAAAACAATCCCAGGATTGATTTTGCACCTTCCAATCTCAATCAATCTGCCTAGCCTTTTTCCAACTATCTTGGGGTCGGCTTCCAGTCTAACCGGATGCAGCTAAATACTAGTACTTTACATGGAGCGACTGCCTATCTGACCTCCACAACCCAGTTACTGGGTAATACGATACCCCTTGGTAAGACTGGTTATCAGACTATGAAGCCCGAATAGCTTCTGACGACCCGTAACGACTACCAAAGATCCACGATTGACAGCCGGGACCAACGGTTTAACGTGGTTTCCGAGGCACGGAGGAGTCTCGGTATGTAAAGATAGTCACCCATCCATGGACCAACCCCGGCAAGCGTAGCTTAACCTGATGGATCGACCCATGCGGCTCCAATCTACCAAACCTTAGGTCAGACTAATGATCCGATCTCCTGATTTACGATTGACATTTTAGTGTCATTTCCCACCGGAAAGGCCTGGTTATAGCGTGTGATGTGACGTATATTGATTTAAATATATTTTGCATAATGTAACATATAAGTATTGATAAAATCAGTGGCGGAAGACGAAGAAAGTGACACAGTAACCCGCTTGTGTCGGTGGAAAGAAGCGAGAGTGTGCGGATGACGTCTGCGGTCACTACGGGCGTGGTTGTTGACCCCAGGCCTTAAAACACAGGAACTTGCCAATTTATAGTCTCCAGGGGTAATTAAGCTACGTACATGTAGATCGCTATCCATAAATTAGAACGTTTGACAAAATTAGGTGAGGCATCGTCGAAATTGCCATTTCATTAATTTAATGAATGTCCAGCAGTCACGCCATACAAGTCCGGTATGGCAAAAATTATATGTAAGTACACAAATTGTTATTATGTATTGAAGGTAGGAACATAATAACACAATTACTGTCAATGGGAGTAGACGTAACATGGAATCAAAATTTATGTTATTACGTCTCTGTATAACACACCTGTCAGTTTTGACGGTTATTTACTAAATCATATGACGAAAAGCAATTTAACAACGATCTAATTTCGCAATTGTTCAATTGTGTAAATGTGGTAATGAAAGCGCGTTAGCGATTTCAGCCCGTAGAAAAGACAGATTTGGTCTGATCGCGTAATGGCTTACAGCATCGACTCAATCAGGACAATTATACATTCGGCCCCGAAATAGTCCATCTAATAGAATTGTTTCGATATTTTCAATTACTTACGGCTCTCTGCGAAATAAATTGTAATTTCATAATGACTTGGTCACTTAAAAAAATATAGAACTGTTTTCAGGAAAGAAATAAGGTATATTTTTACATCTGTTCTGAAATATATTGTAAAGAATTGTATAATTATTGCTGTGGGGAAAAAGCCAAAAGCCTTAATTTCACGTTTCATTATTATATCATCATTACTGTAGTACCAACCCAAAATCTCTGTATCTTCAAAGATAAATCAAATATTTAACGTAACGCCTTTGTCTTTGGCTACTTCTCCATTTAATCTACATACATTAACATTCAATTCCTCTATGTTAACTTAAAAGGGAAACAGTTGTTTAACGCTAGGAAAGGCAAATTGCTGACATTTATTGCGTCAGTTACTACAAAATTACGCTTTTATTTAAACATACGAATAGGTAGTGGAGTATCAAGTGAAGATACAATGTGCCGAAGGACCACTTTGAAAACTAAAAGCCTTGGCAAGTTTGAACTCTCAGCACACCTAGGCTAGGATCTTGGGATTCACTCCATAAGTTGCTTTAGTCATTCAAAACTAATCGATTTTGATAAGATCTTTGGGGAATTAGGGCTTATTATTTTTTTGAAATTGGGAAATCATCAGTGACTTCTCCCGCTCTGGGAGGAGCCAGAGGGCGTCTCAGACCCTTACTGACTAAAACCCACCCATGTGCCTTTAATTGCTTGTGCGTTGATTTCCAGGCCCGTGGTGACTCTTTTAAACATTTCCACGACCCTGGGGGCCTTAATTTACATCTAAATTCTTAACACACACAGATACTCGAGCAGTTACAAGTCTGCCTTCTGTTCTTTCTAATACAGCGGCAACACCGCGGCAACGATCAAACTTCTGCGCACGCGCAACACGCAACGCAACTACTTTCGCCGATTAAAATCCGACGCCGTCCGAGATATTGTACGTGACAGACGTTTAACGCGTACCTATTACGAAAGTACGTCACGATTCATACGAATAATTTATTTTATACCTAATGATGTTTCGTGATGCCCTCACGATGTATTCGCGTGTACTTACACGATTTAAGACCGTAGGTAATTGAAATTTTCCATGACGATTGGATATCCGAAGCATAAAAAATTAGGGCGTTTTCTTTTGTTGTACAAAAATGTAGCAAAAAGTAAATAACTTAACACTTACAAATACTATCACTTTCAAATTCTGAGGCGTGCCTTGCCAATTGAGACCCCATCATAATCGAGACACCAACTTATTCAGAAGCAATTTAAATAAGTATTTAATAAAAACGAGTCGTTAAATTAAACAAGCATGTCTAGTCGTATCACAAAGAAACGGGTTCCTAATGTAGGTAATCCTGTCTATGGCGCCTGATTGATGAAAGCCGTGAACTATGGCAAAGGATTACTTTCCGGTGCCATCGCTTTCTCCACGAATATCGATTATAAAATACCAGCCGATAAATCAGCATTAACAAGCAAATTGCTGCCGGGGGCAATGTATGGACATATGCACAAAAGATATACAGATTATAAACTTCAATCGGTACCGGAGTGAAATTGGACCGGAACATCGAAAAGAAATCGATACCTAGCGATGTGGTTTAAGCCAATTTTGTAAGCTTATGTCTTATTCCGCAGTCCATATATTGGCTATAAAAGAATAATTTTATTGATACTGCACTTCTGGTAAGTACTTCCGAGTATGCGGTGTGGAGAAACCGCATTGGTTTTTATATTATAGTCCGTATAATGTGATTGTATCATGTTCCTTAGATGCATTGAAGTATTTTTCTGAGAGCGCAGTATTTCAGTACTTCTTTAGCAAAAACTTACAGCTCTTTTCAGCAGCGAAAATGACGGTCAACGCCACAGGTGACTTGACCCAAAACAAAGAACTACTGTTCTCCGAAAATAGCAAAGTGAAGTGAGGAAATTATTCGAAGTGACGTCAAGGATCGCTATGTGAAATTAATAGCATCTTATCGAAAGCGATAAACGCACGATTATCAATTACAAAACTGAAAGACAAAGAGATTTGGTAACACACACATAATATATTATGCACCGCAAGCCGATAATATCAACTAAATTGGCATTAGCGATCAAGTCGTGAACATTAATGTACGCTCGTGTGCACATAATTAAGTTACGTTTGTTATAGGGAAAGTTATGTAACGGCGAAAGCATTCGAAATTTGAACATGGATTCGAAAAACCGACACATACATTCCCTAGTATTGAGCTAATATGACATGGCTACAAGTCGACCATAAACGTGATAATCACGATTTTTAAATTGCTACGATAGTTACGGTTAATTTTCACGAATTTGTCTTAAAATTAGCGTACTACGTTCAGTTGGTAAGTAGAGCGCGTCGCGTTGAATAAAAAGTGTCTATTGCAGCGGCTGTCAATCAAGCGATGTGCACTTTTATTTTGTGTGCTTTTTCAACTTTTACCAAGTTTACTGTGACTTTCTGCGCAGAAAACACTTTCCATCAATTAGCTGTTGAATGGAAAGTCTAACGCACACTGTACACTTTTCACATCGTGTTGATAAACAATAAATAAATGCAAGTCTAACTTGCATAATTACTGTTCTGCATCATAAACTTTTATTTGAGGTAAATACGTTTTAAACCGCAGAGCGAAATTTGACAACAACAACTAACTTTCATTCAGGAAGCCAATTTTAAAGGATTATGTATGAGGCTATGCAACGAATACTCTAGTTACCACTGATCAATATAATCTGGCTATGATCCCTCTGCATGATTGCTAATCAACGTGCAAATCCACTTAACAGTTTACTGCAGCAAAGAATAAAGTAGTGTAGTAGTTTTCCAAATTGTTCGCCGCCGGGTCCGCCCCTGTTTCGCGTGCTACAAAAGGGTTGGTCATGTTCAGGGATCCACAAGGTGGGGCTTGTGAAAACGCGACCCACTACCTTTCCCATAAATAGGTTAACGACGTGTCATGTCGCCTATTCCATAACAAAATATGTAATCACCTCTGTCACGAACTACGAAAATAATTGTCACTATTTACGAGCATCGTTGAGCTGAATTAGGAGAGGTGAACTAGTTTCATAGGCTGTTGCTCTAAATATTTGCACATTTAAATGTTCCTTTTCACATTTCGCTTTCATTTACCTTTCGCTATTAGTGAGAGATCGCGAGTTTTACAGCGAAGAAGGTTCGAAATAATTTGTATGATCTGAAGCCTTACATAGTTCGGTGTGGCAGGATGAAGACAAGACACAACATAATATTACTGGCGTCCACCGCTATTAATATTAATAACAGTGTTAGTATAACATTGAGTGGTGTAGTGTGACCAGTTACTGTGAATTATATGACATGCGGCAGACAAAATATTTCGATAAGGTACAACGAAATGTTCACGGCTGTAAATTTTATCAAGCCAGGTCGCAGGTTTGTCTGACAGAGAAGTATAGCAAACTAGACCTCTAGTGGCACTTAGTGGATTTCTCTCCGTTTGATCGTTCGAGCACTAATTCTAAGAAACCCGATCTGCAATGTCAACTTGTTTTTCGAAAGTTCTACAATTCCAATATGGCTTCAATCAATAGTTATCAACAATACAAACCGCAAATTAGTCGATTGTAAATCAATCCAAACTGATATCAATTGTTTCGAAGATAATGTCTGTAACAACCGAACAACTCGACAACTTTCTGACAATATTCAGTCACATTATTGTGAAATCAGAAAACGACCTCTTTTAGTACGCTTAAGAAGTATTCATTGGTTTATCGTGGTATAATCACAACAGTGGCAAGTGTCCTATATAAAAACTGGTCACAACATAGTAGTATTGGAGTGGCTCGGCGAAATGAAACCCCGACCGGACGCGATCGTCGATATCACATTAGAAAACCGTTGGGTAGGTACACACCTCGATGCATATTGGTTACACCAGTCGAGTTCACAACCATGGAGGCTAATTTTTTTGAGTCAAGATCAAGTCGAATAAAAATAGAGCGAACTAGTTAAGGTTTCTACTTTAAACTGGCGTGGCAGGGGCAGCATCATTAGGTAAGATGTTGATAGGAATACTGCAATTAGTTTATTTATAGGATGAAACAGTTTCTAATCTGCAAGTGTAATCGATCAAACGATTTCATTCTCATAGGCATACGATGAGTCAACTGGAACAGCACCAGTTATGGATGAAAGACTAAATTATCGAATAGCCAAAACAATGCGATTTTCCATTTAACTCTCTAAAGCTGAGGTTTCTGGTTTATATCTCGATAGTAAGTTTTCAAAGCCAGGAAAAAAAGCGTCAGAGGTACAGTAGAGCAAAATTAATGGAGTCAACCAAGTGAGAATTTATTCTACTATCTTTGTCGTAAATTAATTTGTTAGGCGGCGTTGGGACAGATTTTCTTGCCATATATTTCTTTTGGATCTAGATCCTAGTACCCTTAAAAATGTTCCAGATAAAAACTTAATAGTAAGTAGGTAATTGAATTACCCTAAATATTGTATATGGATATACATAATTAGATTTTATAACTACAGTATAGTCTCATTAATCCGGTAGTAACATAAAAAAACCAGGGGGTGCCAGATTATTGGAATGTTCGGTTTAGAAAAAATCAAGCATTTTAGAAAGACATATTTTAATAAGGAACCATGCAGCGCAAGGGTAGGCCCGGGCGGAGGGTGCCGGACTAAGGGATGTACCGAATTGAGAAAGAAAGAAAGAAACAATATTTATTTGTACCTCACAACAAGAACATGTTAACTCTACATACAAATAAAAAAACTGCGAGGCCAAAAAGGCTCCTAACTCAGCGTTTTGCTGCGATATTTATGCAATAAAGCAATATAATAATAATATTTAGACCTTAATATTGTGAGCTGGGCATACCCAGCTCACGTTTGGTTAATTAATAGGTGTAAAATAATTTATCCCATAGGATAAATTATTTTACACCTATTAATTAACCAAACATTCTTTATTAACTCAACAACTTATTTACACAAACACTAAATCGCTAATAATCACTATTCTCTTCGTAATCGCTTGTATTCGCTTCCGTTCGCATTCGTAGTCGAAAACAGACTGACTCACTTGCCCGCCGTCCGGCTTATTTATACAGTCATGGAAGTTTCTAGAACATTGTCGAACTATCCTATACTGGAATATTCTAGAAACATCTATGAACTTCCACACAGTACCACAATGGAATGTTCTCGAACCTAGTGGAAACTTCTAGAAACTTCGACCACATTCTCGAACGTTCCAGTGTAATACGGTCGACGTAACAATATGTAGTTATTAATTACGAACGATAAGTTACCGAAAAACTTTAAAAAATTAAATGATTCATGCAAACGTAATAAAATTATCACTATCAACAGCCCATCAATAAGAGATGATGTCTTTCCAATCACGAAATGCTAGAACCGATTAAATCGATATTAAGATTGGATCGGTATGAAGATACTTTTGGTAGCCGAACCAGTGTCCATTTAAAATCATCGGTAATGCTGATGATCGAGATAAAATAATTTGTGAGTGGATTGCGTAACGGTTTATTCAATCTATTGTTGCATAGACCAGTTTAGCTATTCATTATGACAAATGCCATTATGAATGTTATTGATATCTGCGGGTTATCTCTTCGTAAGTTATCTTGTGTCATTACTTATCGCGCTTATCAAAATGCTTGGGAGTGTATAAACAAACTTTACGGTATGTGTTATTTGTGTCTTCAAGGAGAAAGATATTTTCTATATCGGTGTACTTTTTTACAGACCACAATCAAGGCTTCCACCGACAGGCGCGACGTGACGATGCGATGGACATTTGATGTATTAAATTGTCTTTAAAAAAGAGTCGTTGCATCGCAGTCGCGCCTCCACGAGTCTTAAAATCTCAGATGACCATCATTCATTAAGGTGAAAGCTCCAGGGTAGCCCGCGAAATTCAAATTTTCTTACAATTTTTGCAATTTGCAGGTCAGTGTCAGGTTCTTTCTTGGTCAAAATTTGATCCGCGGCCGTAGCAAGTATGTATTTATAAAATTATAATCATTAAAATCATCATTATGTCTCTCTCAGTTAGAATTGATACCAAATGTCATGATTTTATGAAATACTTACATTTGGCATCAATTCTAACTGAAAGAGTTGTATTGATGATTTTTGATTAAAATTTGAATTTCGCGGGCTAGGATAGAGCTTTCACCTTAACAACAATCCATGTTTTTTTCAGTAACTTACAATGACTACAGTAATCGAGTTTGCCACATCTTTCGTTAGGTACCTAATACGTGAATAATTCCGAATTACTCTTATCGTGTTTTCGAATTACATTTGAGTAACTCAAGGTAAGGTAAGATTTATTCGAGGTAATGTTCTTCAATTTCTTAATACAAAAATGTTACCGCAAAATTACAACAAAAAAAAACCTCAATATAATTAAGCGTACCAATATTTCTCTTGTTGTTCAAAAATACACGGTTAGGTACAAGAAAATTGTCAAGACGTTCGCCGGTTGCCTCAAGCTTTCACCATGTTTTCAAGCAAGACAATTCTTTATTTTTGTGTTTACTTCAATTATATTTCCCCTTAAGATAGTAGCAAAAATACTGACAGTGTGATATGTAGATATACGTAGGTATATCTTTTGCGGTAAAGGCTTTGCCATAGATTAAAATAAAGATCTACTGAGATATTCCCATAACGGATCTAGCAGTTAGATTATTTCTATAGCTGGTATTTAAGTCATTATTCTCAGTAAAAGTCACGTGATATGACTACAGATCAAGCAGATTGTTATTATGATACATAGGTATGTATCATAATAACAATCTGCTTGTTCGGAAGGCTCATACATAGGTATGTATTAACCCTCCGAAGGCACGATTATTCAATGTATGACTTCATCAGATATAATAAAGTAGCCAGAAATTCGCCTGCGATTGTTAATCTTTGAGACAATACCTTGTTGTTAATTCCATTATTATATGAGTTACAATATGAAATACCATAATTAGCAGGTAACACGTATGTTAGTAGAATGTCTAGCAAACTTGGCCTTTTCAAATTCTTTATTAAAAAATACAGTCGAATTGAGAACCTCCTCCTTTTTTTGAAGTCGGTTAAAAAAGACACGTGCGTGGGAGGAATCAGATAACTAAAACTAAATAAGCTAGGCTTTATTTCTCGAGGCCGCAAATGATACCAAAGTAATGACTTTCGTCACACAACATGGCCAAATGTATCCACCACGTAGGCAGGCAATCAAATGAGTCAATTTATATGTCTTACAAACTAAAGGATAAATAAAAACACGACTTTTGTCGTTTCTTTCAAACGACTTTATTTTAATCAGACTAATTTCCCCAGATAACGAGGTAGGGTCACAAAGGGTTTCATTTTCATTGTTTTAGGTTCTGAATAAAATTCACATGAAAATGTAAGCCTCGTTACCCTTAAATATTATCAAACAATCGCGTTTAGTATTTTTAACAGCGACCTTACCCTTTCAAACCCTTTTGTTTTCAAAGTAAACAAAACGGGCAAAGCTTGGCCATTAAATAAATTTCTATTTCAATTCTACCATGCATTCTGGAAAACACTGAAATTTAGGTACCTACAGACGGCAAAAAGGACAATACATACTTCATATAATGAGGCTAACGATGTCTTAACCATACATAGGTTGTAAAAACGACGTGTATTTGTAATAATAATAAATAAACATCATTTGACATTTATGTTTATGACGCTTAGATAAGTACCTACTTAGACGTATGTATGTGGCTTTACCCACGTCATCACGTGAACACGGGGATGCCCAAAGCTGCGTCACGCGTGCGATCAACAGCTCAAGTAGGGGCTCCGGTTTATGTCCCAAATTAGTAGAAATTCTCCGAATGAGCACGTGAGTAAAGCCTACAAACTTCTCCTGCACATGTCATGTAATTATATTATAATCTACACCTCTCGTACCGACATGAATAGTTCTTGCTCGACGGCAAACATGAGCCAGTCAATGGTTGCTGCTTATGTGCGGTACCCTGGACATTTTAAAATAGAATAGAATATTATTTTATGAACGAAAGGTTTAGAAAAAGCTACTTGAGGAGCTTAGATTTTCATCATCATCGTATCAACTTAGAAAGAGCTCCAGAAAAGCCTCCTTTTCTTTCTGTCATTCTGCCCGATCCTGTGCAACCCACACCTAGATTTTGAGTGAGTTAAAATTCTTGGGGAGCTCCACCTCAGGTGCTACGATCCTATAGCCTAGCGTTCTGGTTCTCTGCGGGTGAATATGCGTGCCCAGTGTGGTACCGTTCCTCCCACGCTAAGGAAGAAGATGTTGCGCTTAAGGTGGAAGCGTCAGGATAGCCCGCGAAATTCAAATTTTCTTACGTCTTTTGCAATTTGCAGGTCAGTGTCAGGTTGTATCTTGGTCAAAATTTGATTCGCGGCCTTATCAAGTATGTATTTACATGTATAATTATAAGTAATCATTAAAATCAAATTTTTCAGTTAGAATTGATGTCAAATGTAAGTATTTCAGGAAATCATGACATTTGGCATCAATTCTAACTGAGAGAATTGTATTGATGATTTTAATGATTACAGTTCTGTAAATACGTACTTGCTACAGTCGCGAAAAATATTTTGACCAACATACAACCTGATAAATTTGAATTTCGCGGGCTACCCTGGAGCTTTCACCTTAACAAAACATGCCAAACAATTACAGGCTGCCTCAAAACAACCCCAGTTATAGCCCAGGGATAGCACCTCCACAAGTCCGAAGAGAAGTTGCAAATGCAGTCAAGAAGCAAAAACAAGCGGCTTTACTAGACACGCACTATTTCAATTACAAACCCAAAGGCTGAAAAGCAGACACAGTTTTCTAAAAATTGCAGCTGTCAAGAAACCCAGCCGATGCCCGCTGCAAACTATGGCAGGATGCTTTTTCCCCACCAACTAACTATTTAACACCACGTGTGCATCTTCCCACGGGGTCTAACCTTCCGTGGTCCTCTTGGAAGTCCCTGTCCCCTTAGTCAAATAACTACGCTTCGTGCAAAATGTATGGCAAGGACATTACCTGCGGAGAGAACTGTCACGGACTCACGCCCAGTAATGTCGTTGCCATACATTTTGCACGAAGCGTTAACGTTAACAGAAAAGCATTTTGTCTAAAGACTCTGAACCGCCTTAGAACCCAAGTCAGAAGGCGTATCTCCAACCTCGCAAAGTGGGGTTACCTTAATTTGACAGAACGGCAGCAACGTGTGGTTGTGAAGCCAAGTTGCAAACTATGTCGCACTTGCTGTCCTGCCCTCTGTGCCCCAAAACATGAAGCACAAGTGACCTCTGCGCTGCCACCGACGACGCGGTGGAAGTGACAAAGTTTTGGGTACCAGAAAATATTAAATACTGTCGTTCCAGCGACACGAAGAAGATCTAGGTGTTATCCTCGTCTTTGGTTATATTGTCGACCCAACGTTCTTTGAGGTCCTCAATTGTTATAGCCCAACCTTGGCCACCATTTAGTCAAAGGCTAGATTTGAAATAAAACCAATACATAGTCCAAGTTTGATGAACCAATTTGGTTAATTGAATCGCGAAAAACTTACGTGAATCTTTCAACCATTTCTGTCGCCGTTTGATGCATTTGGTGGGAGATTATGTAGTTTTATTTTCATATTTGCAATAACGATTCTGCTGGTCAGTCTCCATGTCAATTAGCTACATCGGAGTATACTTGTATGTTAGTGGTTACTCTGCGATGACAACAGTGCGCAACAAGCGTGACGACACGGAAATGCGGGCTGCGTTTAGAAAGCAGTTTCGTTATTTGGTACGCATATGTGCACATTATTGCTATTTGATCGTACTATGCAGTGAAGTGATTTTGCAGATAAATGTTACAGGAGGATGCGCCCTCATCTTAGAAAAAAAGCGGAGCAACGATAGCAACACTATTTATTGAAAACTATACTGAAGGTAACTGGAAAAGCCAACGAAAACACATTATTAAATAATCAATTATAGTTTACTTTCCCGTTGCCCTTGCAAACAAATGTAGGGATTCTTACGTAAGTAAGCCCAACAAGTGAGTGGCTAGGAATTCCACGTAGGTATGCAAACTACAAGTAGACTGAGCAAATCAATTAGCTATCGTCATAACCGAACAATATGCTGATATTTATTTGACCTGTTGAAGTCTGAACATTATAAGTACAAGGTATACAGATTATTTTGCGTTGTAAGAAAAAGATTTAAACCATCAGATCCAATATTTACCAATGACAGTTCCTAGCTATGTTGTCTTCACAGACAAAAACATTTATTTGATTAGACTAATAGAATTACAAATAAACCCGTGACTATTAGTCACGTATAATACCTGACTACACCAGTCAGGTATTATACGTACTTTCCCGTTCTTGCAAATTCTACTTTACGAGTAGACCTATTTTAACCGATTAAAATTGATTCACGGGAGATACAGGCCTGCCCAGGGGTTGAGGATAAAATTCGAAACAGAGTTAGCTCGCCCCTGGGCACTCAGGGCAGGGAAGGAATAGGGGTGGGTTTTAGTCAGTAAGAGTCTGACACGCCCTCCCGCTCCACCCTAGAGCGGGAGATGTCATTGGATGATTACCCACTCCAAAAAAAAAAAGGAGATACAGGCCGTCTCCTGTGAATAAATTTTTAATCAGTTTACATAAAATGTACACAAGTAAGTACTGGAAATGCAAATATGTAACTGCGATGGAAGTATTTAACTATTCACTTATCGCATCTGCTTCTTAAGTATCTGCCTGCATATTCTATAAATAAAACTCTTCGGTAAAGACTTGTTCATTAATTTTAATACTAAGTCAAAGGTGAAGGTCAAAATTACGAAAATACTTATCTAACTGTCAGTACAATCTATTAGCAGTTCGGAAATATAACTGGAGAAAGTAACTAATTATCGTTTAAACGTGAATAATGTAGTCATAACACCAGACATGCAACAGAATGGGTGGCAAAGCTTTCATCTTTGCATTGGATACGGGTTCTAATGAGAGTACACCACACCAGAAATGAGCAATCGATAACACACCAATTTAGATCGATGTAAATCGAATCGATATAAAACGTAACAGTCTACGATTTAGCGGTTAGAAATCTCAATTTAGAACCCACATGAAGGAAAGAATATTATAGACTTTTCCATTGTTTCATTCCTAATGACAGTGATTAAGTGTTTAAGATCTGTAATCGGCCCCAACTTGGTGCAACTCGTTTCGCGTCTTAAGGCGCAGTTATACGACTTTTAGGTTCTTAATTGAACACCACGTCTAAACGACTAGTCTTATTTCTTTGAAAAAATATATGTTACTCTAGACAATTTCTGTCGTAATTTGATCTGAGAATATTTGAAATAATATTTTTATAACATAGTGTAATTAATTTGTAAAGTTATGTCTAACGCGGATAAAAAATTGAGAATCACGCAAAAACTATAAAGCGTATTTTTATGAAACCTTCACCATTTTAAAGATCATTTAATTATTTATAATTTAGTCTCAGTGTTTTAATTTAATACTTTTTGTTTTATGTGTAATAAATTGATTATGCGTCTAATTTTGGACAGCGCTTCTTGATGTACGAGTCCTACTACTGGGTGGGCGTACGACGCGTTACATGAGCTTAGCACAGAACACGCAAGCTAACCACTCAAGGTCATTGGCAGTTAATAGCGCCTTAATAACGTGATTGGCAGACCTCGAAATTAAATAATGTTATGACGATATAAAAAGTTGATTTAAGTATAGATAAATAGAGGTAACGTTTCTGAATTTGCGTTCCTAAAAAGTTGAGAAATAATGCCTGACGGACAAGACAAATAATTTCAACATGTCTTCTTTCCCGTCTTTAAAGGCAATTTATACAATAGAACCATTAATAGAATAAATTGTTTATTGTAATATCGTGTTGTATTAAGATGGAAGTGTCCGTTGCGATATCAGAAGTCAGAGATAAGCATCTGATTAGATGGAAGCCTTCTTAACCCGTCAATAGGCTATTATAACGTTGCGCAAAATGAACATTACGTTTTAATGGAAATTCTTCCATCTTCACAGAACTTCTGGTATCGATGTAACGCGAAATTAGTTGATGTAATCGAAATAAGGTAAAAAAGCGATTGGACTAGAACGAGCGAATGACGCAAGGCGAATGGATGACGGTATGTCACTGACAGCAGCACTTTACGCACGTCTACGATTCGAGGCAAAATATGGAAGAAAAATGCATATATTTTGAAACTGTTTTCCTGCGTTATAAATTGAGCATACTTGTCTAGTTTTTGCGAAATAAGTTTTTGCTACCGTTTAATGCGCAAGGCGCAATTTAGAGCTCGAATCGGTTCATGCAGGAGTACTGCGCAAGATAACAGTTTTCTTCTAAAAAATTAAAATAAAAGAAATGACTTTCTATTCAGCCCAAGTACAAAGGTAATATGAGATAATGTATCTGATTAGCTTACCCGTGCAATGTTCTCGCTAAGTGCACCACTACACGTTATCTATAATATTACATTATAACACGCACCGTTTTCCGCACTTTCTTTTTTGGAAACAATATTTTTTTCATCGTTTTTCTTTCACGAGACACTGTGGCACATGTTTATAGATTGGCTGTACATAAAAGTAACAATGGTAAGCGTGGAGGTCGCGACTTGCGAGCTGCAAAATATTTCGCAACTCTCTGAAACAGACTGGCTGACAGAGCCGAACATTGAGCATTGCCAACTAGGTAGATAGGTTTTGCCACAAGCACGCGATCGGCAGTTACGTACCTTATACAATTTTAATATCGAGTGTACACGAAACAATGCCTGAAATGTATGATGATTGCAATGACGATAGCTATGAATAATATATGTATATAATAGATAATCGTTAATTGATTTGGTAATTGATTGAAAAAAAGGCAAGAAGGAAGTGCGTCGACACGTTTAAAAATTGAATCTTTGATTTGAATAGGTGCACTAGGAAAAGGGTTGCATTACGAAATCAATTAATCAAAATCAAAATCAAAATCAAAAGTCATTTATTCAAACTAGGCTGAGAACCAGCACTTTTTGAACGTCAAAGTTCTACATAAAGACAGTCCCCCAAAAAAACGCCCGCCCGTCACCACTTCCTAGTGTTTTAGCTGTGAAGAAGAAGTGGCCAACAAACTCCCCAGCAACACATCTGTCTGTTAAGTTTTAAGAACTTGAATCTATATAATTCTAAGCAACAATCTTAACATTATGTAAAACAGAAAAATAAATATATGCCGTCTAAAATATAATCATAAAATTAAATAAAATAATCCGCCACTTGCCAGCTAGCACACTCAATCATGCCATTAAAAACCAACTCAAGCATAAACACTAAACCAAATTAAAGAAGCCTCCATACATAACTGGTGTGCCTGCTTACAAGAACAAAGATTGAAACTATCAAAGGGCTGTGATTCGAAGCCACAAGTGATGAACTAGGGCCATCACACTAATCTCTAGGAAAGTTCGAATGGCTAAAGTGCATCCAAAAAACTTGTGGTCGATTCACGTTTTTGGTGGACACTTTAGTGACGTAGCATAATGGCTAGATCTTCTAATTTTTAGTAACAATACAAAAATTATACCATCATCTGCCTAGCCTTTTCCCAACTATCTTGGGGTCGGCTTCCAGTCTAACCGGATGCAGCTGAATATATATACAGTATTTTACATGGAGTGACTGCCTATCTGACTTCCACAACCCAGTTACTGGGTAATACGATACACCTTGGTAAGACTGGTTGTCAGACTTTCGGGCTTCTGACGACCCGTAACGACTGTCAAAGATCCACAATTGACATCCGGGACCAACGGCTTAACGTGCTTTCCGAGGCACGGAGGGGTCTCGGTATGTAAAGATGGTCACCCATCCATGGACCAACCTTGGCAAGCGTAACTTAACCTGTGGATCGACCCATGCGGCTGTAATTACTTTAGCCACGAGCTCCTCAAATACAAAAAATTATATATCTCTACAAAAATATTAAGAGGCCGTAGGTACACGAAATTTTGCCGATTTCGCTGATTTACGTGATTTTACAGTTAAAATAATGTATTTTTAAAAGTTTTAATGCACAACATGAAAGATCATTTCAATTATGATCTATTGTATGAGCTAGTTTATTTTTATTTTTATTATAATTTAGATTAATCGACCCCAAACTGACGACGGTTTTGTGAATTTTTGCTATAAGGGGTTTAGAATATCACATAATTACGAATCGCTTTGACGTCTAAACAGTATGAAAAAATAGAATTTATTGTTGTAAAAGTCGTCTATACATAAATATAATGTATGAATCACTTTTTAAATTTAGAGAAAAAAATATTTAACTTAGTCAAATTTTAGAGAAAATGGGCAAACAGTTGCTTTTGATTTTGGATTTTTAGAAGTTCCGTTCATAAAATTAAAACAGCAAAAAATAAACTTCAGTTCACCACCATCAATCCATTTCTTGAGAAAAAAAAATAAAAATTACAAAAATTTGGCAATACAAAATCTTTTAAAACAACCCAGATCTCGACTTATAATACGCAACGTAAGCTTCGAATCTAGCTCATTAATTAGATCATAATTGAAATGATCTTTCATTTAGTGCATTAAAACTTATAGAAATGCATTATTTTAACTGTAAAATCACGTAAATCAGTGAAATCGGCCAAAATTTCGTGTACGGCCTCTTAAAATTCGTAGCTAACGAATGCAATTCGGCGTGCTGTCAAGTCCCATACAAAATGTAACTATGGTGGTGAGGGGACCGTTCACGCGAGCGTCGTCCCTGGTACCCTGGCACCGACAGCAGCCATACCCGAACATGCGACCTTAGACGCTATAAAAATCGTTTTATCTTTCTTTATTATAGTTACAAAAACCAAATTACTCTGCAAAGAAAGTTTCGCCTTTTATTTTTAAGGTGTTTGCGTTACAGTAAGAATGCTATCTCACTGAACAAGAATTAAACATAGCTGCGAATAATTAAGGTGCTTATTTTACCTTCAGGTTGGCAAGAATAAATGCAGTATCTCTTAAAAGGCGGCGATGAATCAAACTCATCCGTTTAATCACGACAAACACGACCGTGTATTTGCAAACCTTTGATATCGATGCCGTAATCAACTCATGAAAGAAAATACATGCGTAATACAAACATGGATGCAATGAATACGTTAACCTATTCTCTCTTCTATTAAAGATGGATTGTAAATCATATTGTCGAGTATTTAAGACAAGTTTCTTTATACAGGCTCCGAAATAAGTGGCCCCTTGCAACATACGCGACAGCTGCGCGGTGGCAGATGCTGCGCGAATTCTTTATGTGGCGAACTGGCGACTCTGCTACATCCTTATGTAAATGAGTTATTTACACAGAACAAGCTACTCCACGTACATGGATGCATAAACGATCGCATCGCACAGGTGGAAGCGTGGGAGTAAAAAGCAGATATTACTTTACTGCACAATTAATACAGCGGTGGTGGCGTGGCGTTTTGTGCAAATTAAATTGTGTCAGCTGCTTGGCCCACATCGCATTGTCTCGTCGTGGGATCAAGATACTATTATTGTTCATCGGCAAACTGTTGGCAAAATAGAAAATTGTGAACAATGGCGTGTTATTTTTTAACTTCCCGCGCCGAAGCACTTGGAACCAGGCGAAGAATAACGCCTATACGTAAGAGTATGCGACTTTAATATCATCGGCATTTCTAGTCAGACTGTACGTACTTTCACGAAGCAAACATTGGTTCATAATCAGTAGTCATAATTTCCAATTAAAATCTTTACAAACGTTGTGGAGTTGAGCGCATGTAAACAATTGTAAATGTAAAGATTCACATAGCTTTCTTCGCCGCATATGGCGTTGCAACTTTGTGTGCATATAAACGCTGATGATAAAGCATCAGGGAGGCAGGCGTCGCGAAACTGAGGAACCTAACGCTAGTCGATTGCCATAAGAGATAAGTTCATATTTCGTTCTTATCTCAGCATGTATACATTGTATATCAACAATAATTTTACATAAATACATAGGTTGCTGGTCATATCATGGTCAAATCTTACGGAATCTGGCAGTTAAGGTGGAGACGTGCTATGTTTCGTTGGAACGAGTTCCACGTAGGCATTTAATTCAAATATTCTTGCATATTTTGTAAGCACATGTTGGTAAATTGCCACATATTAGTTTGACGTGCTTAATGTTGCGAGTAGCTCCTTGTATGCTCATATTAGTATGGTGTAACACATTAGATACATCAAATTATGTTTAACTGTTGTAATACATTTTTCTGCTGTACTTGTGTTTTGATAATTTCAGTGCAATATAATTTCCTAACATAAGTTATAATGTAGAAATGACTTTGTTTTCTAATCCAACTAATATTATAAATGCGAAAGTTTGGTTTTGGATGGATGAATGTTTGAGTAACAAGCGCCAGAACGGCTGAACGGATATGGATGAAATGTTGGCACGTTGATAGATTATAGTCTGGACTCTGGAATAGCACATAGGCTATAATAATAGGAGTAGTACTAATTCCACGCGGGTGAAGCCTGGCAGAAGCTTGTCAAAACTAAAATAGAAAACAATAATTGTGAAAAACAAAAATTCTGAGTTCGTACATGTTGAGTGGAAAAATATTTTAATAGTTTTCGCGTAAATTAATTATATCAACTTAAAAAACCGGTCAAATGCGTGTCGGGCCACGCGCAGTGTAGGGGTAGGGTTCCATAGTCGCCCGTTATAACATCCGGACTTAGAAGAGGGTTATGTTTATTTCTATGAAAATAATATTAATTGAGTTCACGGGTTCTTATTTTTTAACAAAATTTTACATGTTTAATATGTCTAAATACCTAAATAAGTAAAAACTTAACCTACGTAATTTTTTTCTAAGGATATTGTTTCTTACAAAATTTTCCAAGTTTGTACATTTACAAGTTAATTATTAGTTAATATAACCAAATAGATATTAATCTTTTAAGATAGGTACATAAATATAATCAAGTTATGGAAGTGCGACTCTGTGCGACCAACAGTTTAGCTTTTGAGGAGGGGTGAGGGGGGGGGGGGGTCCACACTGATTGACAATGATTTTGAAAGATCTATCCAAGCATACCCCACACTATAGGATAGGCAAGAAAAAATAAAATTATATCCACTTTACATAAAGGAGAACTACATAAACAAGTCTTTATCAAAATGTTATCGTTTCATTATCTTGGCGTAATCTAAATTATATACCCATGCAAATTGTAGCTTTGTAGCACTAACAGTTTCTTAGCTATGCCTCGGAGGGACAGACGGACAGACCGCAACCCTAAAAACACAGGCTCAATTTTTATCATCATTGTAATTTATTCCTCTGCTAAATAAATAAAACAGGAAAACAATAACAAACAGTTAGGTATGAAATAAAGATAAAAACAGCTAGGGATATAAATAAACAGACACCATTATAATTTAAAAACAAAGTACATACCTAAGATAAAAATAACTTAAACAATAATAAAGAAAGAATGTTCTTAGAATTAATACTGATATTTAACAGCCGCTAGGATTAGAAACTGGTTCCTAATTTTTTGACCTGGGACCACTTCGATTTCTTTGTTGTTAGTAGAGGACAGAAGTCTAATAACTGTGTTACTCTAAAAATAAATCCTGAAAAACTTGTAGCAGACCTATTCTTTAAAATCGAAAGTAAAAAACTGCATAAAGGCGATAGGCCAACATAATCTAAGCAGAGTTCCGTACAGTATAGATACATACTTGTATCAAAATACTCAATAAAACTGCTACTGAGACCCTGGATAAATGTAGCAACTTAGCACAAATATTGTGCTAGGCTACTGGGCCACACAGAAAAGCTTGGAGGGCAACATGCGTCTAGGCGTCCCACAGTTATGAGTACAGCTGTTCTAAGATAAACAAATAAATACTAGGAAGGTATAAAGAGCAAGTTAATAAGTGCTTGTAGGTGTAACTTAAGTAGATGTTATGTAAACTAAGCAAAATGCAGCATAAGATATGCTGGGATTCTAGGTACAGCTTGATTGATGCTTTGAACTCTGTCAGCTTTGACTCAACAGCAAAGGGATTTATTTCTAGTAAGTTGTCTTGTGGTATTGGCGACTTACAAGTTGTAGGTTGTGAGTTCAAACCCAGGGTGGTATTGGCCGCAATTTACAAGTTGTAGGTCGTGAGTTCAAACCCAGGGTGGTATTGGCCGCAATTTACAAGTTGTAGGTCGTGAGTTCAAACCCAGGGTGGTATTGGCCGCAATTTACAAGTTGTAGGTCGTGAGTTCAAACCCAGGGTGGTATTGGCCGCAACTTACAAGTTGTAGGTCGTGAGTTCAAACCCAGGCAGAGGCGCTTTACTTTGCGTAAATTATTTCATCACCACTGCTCTCAAAACGGTGAAGGAAAACATCGTGAGGAAACCGGCATGTCCTAGAACCAAAAATTCGAAGACATGTGACATCCACCAATCCGCATTGGGCCCACACCCTCTCACAGTGAGGAGGCCTGTGCCCCAGCAGTGGGGGCATTAAGTAGGCTGATAATGAGGTTGTCTTATGTCCCACTGCTAGCTAAATCTCCTGCCAACCACACCACAACAACGCGATTATCTTGACAAAAAATCAGGGGGTAGCAGAGGTTGCCATTGTATTAAATAAGTAAGGATCTTTTCGCCTCTGTCAACGGAGACAAGTTTAGTAACCCTGACCCGTAGAGCACCACTGCCATTAGATAACTTCGGAGGCATCGACGAAGGGCGTGTCAGACTCTTACTGACTAAAACCCACCCGTGTTTATTCAGTTGCCTTTTGCATTCCAGGACTGAGTTGTCTCTTTTAAACACTCCCCCAATCCGTACAGCACCATCTGACCCAACTAAGCATTGCAGTGGACTAACAACAAATTGACAATATGCACATCGGAACTTAGTTCCACCAGAAATTTATTACTGGGATAAAAACAGCTTAGTCTTGTCTTAACATTTTACAATAGATAATAAATGTTCAAGGTAGTGTAGTTAGGCAACAAGTTCATATTTTATATTTGTACAGCAAAGGACATAGCTAAAGCTATGCAATTTTATTACAATTTCCTGCTTAATAAAGCACTAGAAGGTTTAAGTTTCAATGTTTTCACAGTAACTAGCGATATCTTGTTTGTGCACCTTGTAATTATCTTGATTATTTTCTTACTAATGATAAAAACAAAAAAGAAAACATATTTTAGCAATAGCAAAACTTCTACATTGGAAGCACATAGGACCCAAAGCAGATTTTGTGCAAAATTACACACTAAATGGGGTATACAACAATCACTCTCTGGGGGGTAATTTGGGTTCCTGAAAGTGACATTCAACCTTTAGCAAAGAGCCCACTGTTGCAAATATCTTTGTTTCATTAAGTTGAAACATGTTCCAAGGTTAAGTCTGACAAGCACTAAGTACAATATAATAGAAAGAACTTTATTTCGTGCAAAAATTGTTTAGAATGTAGATTATAAAGTAGAATCTTACAAAGTAGTATCTTATAAAGTAGAAACTTAGAATCTAATTTATCACTTCGAGTAGGGACTCGAAGTGATAAATTAGATTCTAAGTTCGAAATTACGTAGGTACAATCGTCCTTGTGTTTAAAGGTAAAAGTGAAGCAATAATGATTACTTACCACATTATTGTAGTTGAAGGCTGTGGCTCCAGGCTCGTAGTATTCTCTATTCATTTTGTCCCCCATGTTGACGAAGGCAATCACTATCTTTTTAAAGTTTTAGGTACACACACAACCATACTAGACAACAACATTATTTATTTTTATATTGTTTAGAACATTTTTTTTAGGATTTTAGGGAAATTCAATGACCGTTAAGAGCGTCCGAACCTGCATCATTAATTTCGTCTATTATTAACACGATTTAATTCATTTTTAGAGTTTTACGCATTTATTATGTACAATGGAATGATAATTAAATTAATAACACGGAATATTTTAATATTTGCTCTAACACGGATAATTAATTAAATAATCTATTTTACTACTTCTTGACAATTTACCTTGACACATAAAAATGTCAAAGTCGCCATGTTTTATCCACAGATTATATTGTCAGAAAAGTACGACTTGCATTCTCGATAATTTTTTTTTACAAGCCTTTATTAGTCTTGACGACGGGTGTCACCAATGTGCCAGGCGTGTTGGCTCAAATGTGACTAGTTTGGATCGCGGTATGGACCACACTTAACAAAACATCTGAACAAAAAACATCAGACTCATTCCTTCTTCCTACTAATAAAGCACGGCCCTCAGCCAGACATTTGAGTGGATAAAAATGTGAAAGTTTGTGAGAATGGATGTATGTCATTCATTTATGGATTTGTTTTTCTTTCACGCAAAAACTGCTGACCGGATTCTGATAAAACTTTACTGTAATGTAGCGCCATGTCATGATTTCATGAAATACTACATTTGACATCAATCTAATTGAAAGAGTTGTATTGATGATTTTCATGATTATAATTCTATGAATACATACTTGCTACGGCCGCTAATCATATTTTAACCAAGATACAACCTGACACTGACCTGCAAATAACATAAGAAAATTTGAATTTCGAAACGAAAACGGCCGATTTTGGAACTTTTGCCTATTACTTTGGATAAGAAACATTCTGAGTCATGTTTTAGCAACGTAAAAATACCGTATCGTATTTGTAACAAACTCAACATACGATTTTTTAATCTTTATTTTCTATGCTATGATACGATTTTTTATTCAATGAGGGCGCCACTAAAGCGGAGGTAGGCCCTCGACTCTTTGATGGGTGCCGCTTTAAGGATGATTCACGTTACACCGTGCCGCCACCGGGCCGTGCCCTGGCACGGCCGGTGCACGGCCAAGCATGAATCATTTCATACAAAAAGTATACTATAGATTTTTGACCGTGCAATTGTTTGACCGGCAATTGTTTCCCGGCCACGGCATGGCCGGGGCACGTCCGGGCCCGGTGCACACGTTCATGTTACACCGTGTCGCCACCGGGCCGTGCCCCGGCCGGTAAACAATTGCCACCGACATTTCGACGCCGTGCCCCGGCCGGCACGGTCTAGCATGAATCACTTCATACAAAATGTATGTTACATTCTTTGACCGTGCCCCGGCCGGGACACGGCCCGGTGGCAACACGGTGTAACGTGAAACATCCTTTACGCTACTTTTTGCCAGTGCCAGTCTCACGTAAAGATGGTTTTCGATTGGATGTCCGAACGTATGTACGTAGCACATCACATTTAAAAAAGCCCTTCACAGGGCTACATTTTATTTAATTGTTTCTTGATAAACAGAATCAGGTCAGGAATCAGGGTCACTATGCGTCTATGCCTACAATACGATATCAGCTGATACCTACGCATAGGCAGTAGGTTTCTATCGTCATAATTTTGTTTGGCAGCACGCGACAATAGCAGGCGCATAACAAAGGATAAAAAAAAACTGTCTCGCTCAGGTGGCTTCTTTGACACGAAACTGTAGGTGAGCTTTGTCAAGCGATCAGTGTTGCCTTTCATAAGTTTTTTTTTTTTTTAAATTAATTATTTTCATTGGAAAAAAAAAATGTCATGATGTCATCTCCACCAGGTTACCAAAGATCACTCACTTTAAGCTTAGTCTAGAATAAAACAGCAAGCCATCTGTGCCTGAACTAGATAAATAAATATTTGTAACTCAGGCATCAGCGCTCTTCCCTAAAAATATGGACATTTTAAAGCTAGCCAGTTCTTTTTACTCTACATCACAAACAAAAGAAAGTATGTTGAAATAGAGGCCTCCCTGTGTGTAGAATGTAAGTGAATGGGTGTGCGTGGGAGGGTGAGAATGATACCTAACAAGGAACAGATAGGAGGTTCTCAGTCTCATCATAGGTTAGGTCATGGATATATTCAAATAATTTATTCTTACATCTTTTGTAGGTTAAAGCATGTATGTCAAGAGTTTTATTGATTCTATTATACAAATACGGACCAAGGAAACAAAAGTACCTATGTACAAACGGTTGTCTAAACGCGGGTTTGACGGCGTATGCTATATATTTATGTCGCCTAGGCCGTATAATAGGTTCGAGATAAATTATTTTTGAAAGCTGATTCAAGATAGTCAGTAGTATGAACAATTGCCGAACCGAGAGAACACCACATGATTGGTAAAGCTCATAAGTTGGAAACAAGTAAGGTCGGAAAGTGCTAACTTTAAGAATAGCTCTTTGCGCTATTTCAAGAGGTTTTATTATAGTTTTAGGCGCGCCTCCCCATACTGAAATGCAGTAACCCAAAACAGACTGAGCGAGCGCCAGATATATCCGCCCAATCAATCCGGGATCAGCAACATGTCTCAGATTCTTAAATACGTAAATTAGTTTCCTCAGGCGAGCTGAAAGTAGTTCAATATACTCGTACGATTTAAAAGATAAATTGTTATCTATTATAATTCCCAAATATTTAGCCTCTCTGGTTTCGACTAAAGCTGAACATTGGCAGACATCACTGTTACAGCAATTGTGAGCAATCAAGGAGAGCGATGGAGAAGGTACGTTACAGTTACGAATAGAAAACGTTATATACTGCGTCTTATCCGCATTTAGCGTCAGAATATTGCCCTTTAGCCAGTGACACACCACGTCCAAACCCCGTTGAGCATCACCAAACACTTGTTCCCACGTATCAGCCGAGAACAGCAGCTCGGTGTCATCGGCATAAGAGATTATCTTTCCACCCACAGATGTCAGTGCACAGAGATCATTAATATATACGAGGAAAAGACTCGGACCCAATATACTGCCCTGCGGTACACCGTACGTAACAGGTAAGTCTCCGCTTGTTAAATCACCAATTTTGACACATTGACAGCGACCAGTGAGGTAATCTTCAAATATTTTTAATTGATTTCCTCTTATGCCAACCCATTCCAGCTTCCTGAGAAGGAGCGGTACAGAGACCGTGTCAAAGGCCTTCGCCAGATCTAAAAATATGCCCAGAGTTTTTTTACCGGAGTCAATGTTCTGTACCACATAATCAACAAGCTCATGGACCGCATCACAAGTTGACTTTCCTGCTCTAAAACCAAATTGGTTCGAAGAAAGAAGGTTGTTCTTTTCCAAATATCCAACCAGTCTAGTGTTTATGATACGTTCCAAGAGCTTAGAGACTGCTGGAAGGATGGAAATGGGCCTATAGTTAGTAACACGGTCCCTGTCACCAGACTTATAGATCGGGTGTACCACTGACCTCTTCAAAGCAGTCGGGAATGTGCCCTGGTCCAGACACAAGTTAAAAATATTGTCTAGAGCAGGCACGAGTATGTGACGATTTTCTTTTGGCAGATAATTAGGTATAGAGTCCCATCCAGGGCTGCAGACATTTTTGAGTTCCAGTATAAGGCGTTCTACTTCAGCTTCATCCGTATCCAACATTACAAAAGATTTTAATGTCTTTTTGTACTGATCACCAAAAGCACCACTGTCATCAGATAGATATTGGTGGCTAATGATCTTGTTGGCTAGTGTTTTGCCTACCGTGACAAAGAACTCATTCACACCTTCAATTGATTGTGTTGGGCAATATGTATTTATTAATTCGGTCGCGATATTTTTTATTTTATTTGTGTTAGTGATATTTTTTATTGCATCCCATATTTTTTTATTATTTTTACCCGCTTCCTCTAATAATTTTCTAACGTAAGATATTTTATCTTTTTTTATTAAATTGTTACAAAAATTTCTGTATCTAGTGTAGGTTAATTTAAGGGATTCGCTTTGAGGAGACTGTTTTACCTTTTTGTGGAGTTTATCTCTATGCCTCATACACCGTAACAGTCCAGGTGTTATCCATGGTTTAATGATTTTATTTCGCTTCGATAGTTTTACCACATGAGAGTTATCAACTATAGCACGCGGGATGGATTTATTAAAATATTCCATGGCAGTATTAGCATCATTAGATAAATAAATTGGTTCCCAGTCAATGTTGGCCAGGTCTTTATTTAGTCCTTCCTTATCAATCCTATTTACTGTAACTTGGGCAAGGGTTCTTTTTTGCTTATAATTGAGGGAAAGTAGAACCGCTTCATGATCAGTGATTGTGGACTGCAGGACCAGCGTAAGAGCGGGAAATTTAGATTTTAAAATCACGTGATCAAGACATGTTCTGCCATGCCTCGTTGGCAGTGTGTGCGCTGGTAAAAGACCATGAAATGAACACAGATTTAAGTAATCCATTTGTGATCTGGAGTTTTGGTCTGGACAGATGTAAACATCTGTCCAGATCAATACTCCTATTGATATCTCCCATAATTATTATGCTCCTGAAGGAGGAGAGCCCAGCCAAAATATTGTTGAGTGAATGGAGAAAGTTATCCATGAGCTTGTTTGAGGGAGACCTATATATGGCTAGGATTGCTGTCTCAGTACCAATTTTCAGGATGAGACAGTTACAGTCTTGACATGGCGGTTCGTCAATTTTCACAGTAAGGTTGGTTTTAATGTATACAGATACACCGTCATTTTGATTTACCCATTTTGACGATGCATAGGAATTGTAACCGTCTAATTTAGGTATCTGAGAACTACACGATAACCAGCACTCCATTAAAATAATAATATCACACTCAAAACGAAGCCTATGTAACATTACAACGAAGTCATCAAAATTACGTGTAAGTAATACTGCGTATATTCTGAGTTATGACAGTAAGACAATCCGCTGGCTGAGCTATAAAATTCCTACAATCCTCAACATCACAGGAAGATGATTCCGAAACTGATATTCCATCTATTTCCAAAGATATATCATCCATTTATCCAAATGTACAATAGCAAATGACCAAACTCATAATTCAGAAGCTTAGGAATAATATATAGGCAGATTATGAATTGGATGTCGCAGTCTATACTCAGCGTGTTAGAGCTGAGAACACATCCACACAATAGATAGTAATAAATATACCTACATATTTTGTTTAAATAATTATTCACTCCAGACGATATTGGTAATACTTATAACAATCAGTTTAAGCGCAAATGAGACCTAAGAGAACCGAAAACACAACTTATTTGCGTAGTGTAGTAGGGTGAACTCATCTAATTCTGTGACTCGCCTAATTCGGTGATATTTGGTTTGAGCGCTGTCATAGGGCTGTACGAGTGAAATCAATGACTTGAAATACAACGTTATGCCTCTGTAATAAAGTTAAAATTCGTCTGTGAAGTTTGGGGACGCTCGAGTGAGCGAGATAGCAACAACTAACGGTTTTGTCAGTTCGCGCGTAAATCTCGCCGGTTTCGGCAGTGTTTGTGAATTGGTGGCGAACTTTACTGTATTTATGTAAGTATTTAACCAATTTCTTAGCTTCTTTTTAATAAAGTGAATTGTAATTGATATTCCCTTGATGTGGCAGTAAAAAAATCGTCATAGTTCTGGGTCGTTTTTGTGTTAGAGCTTATTTTGTTCGTCAAAAATATTAGCGTTTTAGCGGTTGAGTGGTTTCTGTGCTATCACAGAATTATAGTAGTTATGTACAATTATTTGTGGTTTTAAATGAAAGTATTGACTTCTTTTGAGTTTAGTAGACAAGATTGATGTTATTATTTTAGTTTTATCTTGTCTTAATTAAAATGACGACTTTGAGCCAATATTACATATTTCGCTATCACGGAATTGAGTGACACTTTTTTTGACTTGTCACTTAATTACGTGAGTATACGTTATTACCAAATTTCGCAGCATTTGTTTTATGAGAGCTGCAAATTTAAACAGACGCTATAATCTAAGCAGGTAGGTATGTATTTATTATTATCATTTTGCTTGTTTACTTTCAGATATCATGGATGACCCCAACAAGAAGAACAGAAAGTACTCGGAGTTCGATCTCAAAACCGCCGTTGAAAATGTTTTGAGTTCAAAAATGACAGTTTACAGAGCTTCTAAGGAGTTTAAGATTCCATGGTCGACGTTAAAAGAGAATGTGACGAAGTACAAAACTCTACGAGAGGGTAATCAAGATGCACAGATCGTAATGTCCAAGATAGGAAGGCCGTTTGCGTTACCTGTTGAAATAGAACAAAAGTTACTGGCCTACATTATTGAGATGCAAGAACGTGGTTTTGGTCTTACAGTTACCAAAATAAAGCAAATTGCATTGTCTTTAGCAAAAGCTGCGAATATAAGCTGCACATTCAATGACGGAAAGGGATCTGCAGGTTGGAATTGGTGGGTGAAGTATAAAGAACGCTACGGGTTGTCTTTGCAAACATCGGAAAATCTTTCAGCAGGTAGAGCGATTTGCTCAAACCCGGTTATTTTGGAAGATTTTTATGAAAAATTAGAAAAAGAGTTAAACGAACATGACATTTCACCCGAAAGAATATGGAACTGCGATGAAACTGGTCTGATGTTTGTCAACAAACCCAACAAAATTGTGACAAGCATTGGAAAAAAATATGTTTATAACAGAACATACGCAGAAAAGGGTACGACAACCACATTGTTGGCGTGCATAGATGCGACAGGATGTTATATCCCTCCATTTATTATTTTTAAAGGTGTAAGAATCATACCACAACTGACAAAAGGATTTATGCCAAACACCCAAGTACGATTTTCTCGAAAGGGATGGATCACGGGTGAACTATTCCTAGATTGGTTAAAATTCTTTGTTCGTTGTATTCCTCCAGCAAGACCCGTTCTGTTGATAATGGACTCACACGCCAGTCACGTTATGCCACCTGTACTGGATTACGCTCGATCACAACATATAATATTGTTTACAATACCTTCACACACGAGTGCCATTCTTCAACCACTGGATGTCAGTGTTCATCGACCTCTGAAAGTAGCCTGGAGGACGATAATCGAAACTCACAAAATGAAAAATCCTTGCGACACCCCAACCCGCTATGATTTTCATAAATTTTTTACCCCTGCATTTGAAAAAAGCTTCACGCCATCAAACATACGAGCTGGGTTTAAAAAAGCGGGTATCTATCCATTAAACAGAACAGCTGTGAATCCACTGGCACTTGCTCCATCAAAGTTGACAGACAAACCGTTTCCGGAATCAACAGAAGAGGTCACACTTCATGAAGATGAACAAACATTGACCAAGAAAATGGGTCCTTGGAGACAGAATATGACCCTGTATGTGATCTTCATTCAGCGGGTTCTCCATTGAAATGTGGAGAAAATGGGTGCCTAAAAACTGGTGACTCGCTATGTGATCCTCTTCATTCAGCGGGTTTTCAATTTGAATGTGAAGAAAATGGGTCTTTGAAGATAGACGATCCTGTGTGTGATCCTCCTCATTCAGCGGGTTCTCAATTAAAATGTAGAGAAAATAGGTCTGTGACGACAGATGACCCTGTTTGTGATGCTCCTCATTCAGCGGGTTCTCCATTAGGATGTAAAGAAACTGGGTCTTTCAAGACAGATGATCGTATGGGTGATCCTCCTCATTCAGCGGGTTCTCAATTTGAATGTGCCAAGCTACCTGCCCAGCTTGAAGAAGACGAAATTTTGGATAATGTTCCGGCTCAGACTACGGATTCGCCTACCATTTCTCAACAAAAACTTAAAACAACTGATAGTTCAGATGTATTTGAGAACGACAATTCTGCAGAAAAAGAATCCAGCAGGCTCAGAAAAGTAAGAATTCCCTCAAAACTTTATTCTTTTAAAGTCGCTCATTATAATGACACGATCTCAACTGCAGCTGTATTAGGAATTTCAGAATCCGACCAACAGTGTCCTGAAATTACTACAGCCCAAGATTCTGAAGTAATCCTTGCAGCACCTGTACTGAAATCTCCTGACTCATATGATCAACAATATCCCGAACCAACAACATCACAAGACTCCTCCATCCAAACCAATTCTGTAATCATAACAGCACAAGGCTCCCCCATTCAAGGAGTTTCATTTGAAAAAGTTGAACCACTTAAACAAAATAGAACATTTAAAATTCGAATTTTAAATGAAGTTATAGTAGTTCCAGCTCCGGTACCAAAACAAAAGCTCACAGATCAATTAGACGAGATTTTAAAAGTGCCTAAGTTAGAGCAGAATCAAAATAATAAAAAAAGAAGGACCGTCCCTCATGCACGATGTTTAACTCCTATGGCTGACAAGAACCTAAACGACGCTGCTGTTGCCGGTATATCAGAGACTAAGCGATCTAAAACAGCCAACAAGAACCTAGGCGACGCTGCTGTTGCCGCTACATCTGGGACTAAGCGACCTAAAACAGCCAACAAGAACCTAGGAGACGCTGCTGTTGCCGGTACATCTGGGACTAAGCGACCTAAAACAGCCAACAAGAACCTAGGAGACGCTGCTGTTTCCGGTACATCAGGGACTAAGCGACTTAAAACAGCTAGCAAGAACCTTGATGATGCTGTTGTTAGCGTCACATCTGGAACTCAGCGATTTGAGAAGAACCTGGATAACACTGCTGTTCCTAGCACGTCAAAATCTGAAACAAAAGTGAAACGAAGTAATAGAGCAAATAAAACTAATACTGCACCTGCGATGCAACAATTTAAGAAGAAAAATAGAACTGAAGACGTAGATTGGCTTTGTGAAATATGTAAGAGATGGTACTCAGAAGATGCAGCTTTTAAAAATGGAGCAGACTGGATTTCTTGTTCCTTCTGCTTCAAAACGTACCACGAACATTGCCAAAGTCAAGAATTGGAGGCTAATGCGACGATTTTTAAGTGTGATATGTGTTACGCCGAAGAAGAATTCTAGAAGATATTACTAAAATGTTGATCTTGTTTTTTATGTTTATATTAATTTTATGATATTAATTTTATACAACTTAAATAAAGTTAACTTGCCTAATTCCGTTATATCAGAATTAAAGTAGTAGCTATCACGGACTTAAAGAGGTCACCACGGAATTAGGCAAGTTGACTTGCTTTAGTAAATTTGGTATAACTCTTAGGTTTCTAGAAAAAAATGTGATTAATTGTGCCTATATTCCTCTTAAAAGACTGATTAAAACTCATGCTCTAAGTCTGAATTAAAGTAATTAATAATTTATTGGTATTTTATTACTCAAATGCCTTTGTCACGAAGTTAGATGAGTTCACCCTAATTGTGAGCAAACAACATACAGTAAAAAATTGGAAAAAAAAAAAAATCATTATAGATCACATGCAAAATAAAATGGCCCAACATGAAATATAGAAAACAATGGACATTAATAAGAGTTATTAAAAAGTAATCAGTTTCTAAAGACAGTCAGGCAGTGGTCGCCTTCAGCTTAGTGAGATCAGTCTCTTCTTCAATGCGGATATGTGCCATACCTTCTGTCTTGCGTAAGTAAATTTTGCCATAAGATGTCCAGCAATATGTATAGCCATGAGTTCTTGCGAAATCTCTTGCAAGAAAAAACAGTCGCCTTCCCTTTGAGGTAAGACATTCGGAAATGTAGATTGGCTTCTGTGTTGTTTCAGTGCATATAATCCTGTATTTAATTGTTCGGCTTTTTCCTGTTGCGTGAATTTTTTGAGATTTTTAATTAAACTTTCCTTAGTAAGAACCGAAGTAAATTCGACGACAATCGGTTTGATGACACCCGGTTTAGCAAACGGACGATAGACATCTTTTATTTCCGCTGTCTGCAGTTGCACATTTAAGGATTTTCCAATTTTTTTAACAGCATTACATAGGTCCAATTTAGTCTCATTGTGAAATTTCGGAATATTTCTTATCTCCAATTTGATTGCGCATGACTGCTTTTCAATAATTTCCAGCTTATTTTCAAGTATATTTATGTAGGAGACATGGTCTTTGCGTTACTGTCTTGAGGTTTCTAACTCCCTTTGCAATTCGTCGTATTTGGTAGATAAAGTCGACATTGCCAAATTTATTGTTTCGTTTTGAGTTTTAATTTCTGTCAAAGACACCTCCAAACTGTCAAGTCTGGCCTTTTGTTCTAATGCAAATATTGAGAACATATGTCGTACCTCTTCCATGAAACCATATATATCATCATCTTAGTTTCTTTTCATATTTTTGCGCCGCGAGTTTATGTTGATTTGGGTATCGGTGGTTTGCAAGTCGGAGACACTCTCGGAGTCTGTCTCAATTGTATTTTTTTGTTTCGTTGGGGTGCGTTTAAGAGGCATTTTGCTTCACCAGTTTATTGAAGGTGATTGAAGATGATTTAATAACATACAAATTGAAAGATTGAAACTTGCAAAAAGTGCAGCTCGCTGCGGGGCTCGAACTCGAGACATCAAGTGCTGACGGGTAGCGGGCGGCTTACACCATTAGACCACCGACACAAGGGCAACAGCAATTTCGGCAACAAATATCTTGACGAGTTCTTCAGGTAGCTGGCCGTACTTTTCGAGTAGAGCCAACAGCTCGCCTCCAGGAATGTATTCTGAAACAATATAAAGTCTTTTCTTGGTCTGCCAGCGGGCCACAGCACCCGCTATGAAGGAATGATGGCCGCAAGCCGCCTGAATGCGCGCCTCCTCTTTAACCAGACGCACTGCACTTTCGTTCACTACCTGTGACTTACTCAGCACTTTAAGTGCGTACTCTTTGTCTTCACTAATCTTCTTTACTTTATAAACTTCACCAAATGCACCCTTGGCTATTGTCTCTTCTATATGAAAGTCTTTCTGGAGAAGGAAAGATGTTTACGTATTAAGTGACATGCAGTACGATACCAAATACTACCCTTCAGGATAGAACAGGGTTTTCGTTACATACAGTATACTATTAGTAGTATTTGGTTACTAAACTAATAGGTATTAAAAGA